>OY970827.1:5000-2625000 GCA_963853835.1 Calendula officinalis | reverse complement strand
CAATTACCGAAGAAAAATTAAGAAAATTACTAACCTGAAACTTTTGAATGATGAAAGAATTGGAATATGAGTAAGATGATTAATGATGTTTGAGATATTTGAATATATATTGAAAAAAAAATTGAGAGAATTACTCATATGAAACTTGTAAATGATGAAAGAAATAAAATATGAGTAAAATGATTAAGGATTGTGGGAGTATTTGAATATATATTCATGGGGAGACGTGGTGTAAGCTGAATCAATTTTGACCATTGATAAGTGATAATGAACAATGAACGACTAAGATCACATGATAGTGGTGCAGATTGATGACATGGTAAAATGTGCTTTTTGGGTGCAAATGTGATTTATTAGTGCGATTTTTCTTAACCGCATTAACAAATAGATTAATTAGTGCGGTTTTTTCTTAACCGCATTAACAAATAGATTAAATAGTGCGGTTTTATATTTTTTTGTGCGAATTTTCTTTTATGATGCGGTTATTTGTTACAACCGCACCAAATAAAAATAACCAACCGCATCAACAAACCTATTCTGTAGTAGTAGTGATCACTCTCTTTTTTCTGCCAAGTGTTTTTGTTTGACAATAGATTTTTTATTTAACCAAGTCAAATTTACACATACGTAGAATGATATATTAACAATGATTCAATGAATATTCAATTGATATACGTACGTACGGTTAAGAATCAAATTCAGATACTTTTTATGTCTGCTCTCAGTTATCAAGATACATCATGATACGCGTCTTTTTGTTATTTTCTTCCTAGCTCCCTTATGATTTAACTATATTAGATTATTACATACTTTCTATGTCATATATACAATTTTTACTATCATATATACTTTCTATGTCATATACTTCCTCCGATTCAAAATAAGTGTTACATATTGGGTTTCACGGTTTTTGAGGCAAAAGATTATAATGATGGTTAAATTAGATTAATTGAATGGTTAACGGAGAATGAGTCCCACGCCTTTTGAATAAAGTGGGGTTAATGATGTTTAAAAGTAAAAAGTAAGGGTAAATGGGTCATTTCACTTTGTTAAAATAGATAGTAGTGGGTGTGAGTCCTACTATTTTTTGGCAAATAAGGTAATTTTTCAAAGTGTAGCACTTATTTTGAATCACCCATATAAGGAAAGTGTAGCACTTATTTTGAATCGGAGGAAGTATAATTTTTTTACTATCATAACAAAATTAACAAGAAGAAATAATGAAAAACTTGATAACAGAAGGCAGTTTAATGCCCGAAGATGCAAGTTCACAACTTGAATCAAAAGAAAATGAGAAAGCCAATCAATATTCAAAAACAAAAGCAGAGTGTGTCCAAGAACTCTATGACTATACTATATCAGGAAAATGGATATCCGTTGATGGCGTTTTGAAAGCATCCGGTCTTAAAGTCACCGACAAAATCTCCAGTAATGGGAATACAGCACTCCACGTAGCAGTTAGTACTACCAAATTGATGTTAGGTAAGAGAAATCAACAGTTACTATCATTGTATGACAAGATAGAAAAAAAGCCAAGTTTATATCTTTGACTGAGATGCTTATTTGGTTCTTTTTTGTAGTACCGCCATTCATCAGAAAGAGAATTATAACTCATGATGCTTTTAAAATTTTTGTGTCCTCCATGTGTAAGCACATAAGGTCTTCCAGACCTCACCATCATTTTTACATCAATCCGATTTTTGAAGCCACAAAACAAAATGCATTCGAGGTTGTTAAGACAATTTTGGATTGTTTCCCAACTGCAATTGGGAGTGTTAACAAAGATGGTCACAATATTATTGCATATGCCGTCATGAATCGATCAGAAAAGGTTTACGACCTTCTCCTTGAAATAAGTGCTACATATGGTGGTAGTGGTGTTTTTGGTAAGAAAGTGATAACTACTTTTCATAAAAATTTGTACGATGAAGAGTCATCGACTAAAGACGCATCTGTGATTGGAAAAAGAAGTTAATTGTGGTAGCATTTTGTATCTTGTTTTGCATCATCTTAACAAGAAATGGGTTCGTATGAGTAGAGGTGTCAATTTCCAAGACGGTTGGCGAATTTGACATGAAAATATATCGGCCAGGGTCAACTTTAAGTGAGTATGGGTTAGTCATTCTCCCAAAAAAAAATCTATTATTCGTAGGTACTTATGTTTACGTTTTAATATTTAATTATTATCAGTGGCGGTACCAAGGGTGGTCAAGGTGGGCCATTGACCACCCTTCAATTTCTAGGTTCTTGAAAATTTTATTTTTTTTAGGGTATAAATTGTAATACTTGTAATATTGACCACCCATAATATTTTAATATATAAGTATATTTTGCTACATGTTTATTATTTTAAGTTTTGACCCCTCATAATATTTTTCCTGGTATCGCCACTGATTATTATTTAACTTCAAAGTATATTATGGTTGTTTATGTTTATACCTTAATATTAGCATATATCTATGTAATAATTTAGCTCTCATATTATAGTATTTTATGTGTTATTATAGTAGCATTTGCTCATTTAAGTTAAACAGATTGGGTTATGGTTGAAATGTTAATTAAACTAGCCAGATCTGGGTTAAATATATGGACCCGTCAACACATCAATCTGAATATGCTAACCTGAACAGCACATGAATTGTCAAACCTACGAGTACATAATTTAGAACATGTAACATATTTAAATGACAAGTTGTGATATGGTCTCCTTGACATGAATAGTCAAAGGTTAAACCAGCTATCGTCATAAAATTTATGTAATGGTAATCTTGTTATCTAAAAGTCAATTCTGTGTTGACTGAATTTTTGTCCTAAAAACTGGAGATCAATGTAGAGGATATGGATGATGAATGAAAGTAGATAACAATAGAAATTGGTTTGGTAAAAAAAGAAGGCAAAATATGGAAAACACAAGTAATGAACAAGTGGGGGGAGAAGAAGACGACTTGACAATCAGAGGATAAACAATCGGAGAAGAACAATCGCCAATTTTGGATGAGAAATTAATGTTTCCTTTTAACCCTAAGAGCATCTCCAACCCACCTCTATCAACCCTCTATCCCTATAAAGTTTTTTCTCCTCCAATCCACTTCTATCTCTCACTCTAAATATAGAGTGAGAAAAAAACTCTCTCTATATTTGATTTGAGAGAGTGTCCACTCTGTCAATGGACCTCATCACTTCTATTTAATTATCTAATATTTATTTCTATGTAATTGATTTTAATTTTTGTTTACCAGCCAATATATCCATCTAAATTGGGTACCACTAGTTTTAAAGGGATATATAGAGTTTATGATTGGAGCTGAAGTTTTGTTTAGAATTAATGGGCCCACTAATTATATAATTATAGAGATAAAGTAACTTTTGGATATAGTTTATGGTTGGAGATACTCTAATCAACTGAAACAGACTTGAGAAAAATTGATTTCTCTACAAAATCTAGGGAAATCAAAATACAAATGGGGGAAGATTTCTTTCATCTCTCAACAGTCATTGCATCTTCAATTTTGCCATGCCATATCACATCTTCTTCACCCACAAGAAAACTAAAATTCAAAGGAACCAATGCATCCCAAACGTCATCCTCTGGAACCCTAATTCGTTTCCCCTCATTCATCTATAATCGTCCTCTCCATTCCAGTGAAGTTTTCTACCTATTTTAATGATTGCGTCGATTCACTTGAATACGCTTCCTATTTAAATCCCAAATTCATCAACAACGGCAACATGTAATTAGAAGGACTCGTTTCAGATGTTAATTCATCGCCCCTTTTTCCTTATCATAAACCGTCATCCTTCCGATCAGAATCACTGTAAATATATGGTAAGAACCCTAATCTTAACTTAACTACAATTCCCCTTTTCAACTCCTGTACCCCATCGTCGAAGACGCCACCACTGGAATCTGTAAGCTCTTTTTGTTTGTTTTAATTTCGTTTATTTTACTCTTAACTCATATGATTCAAGGATTACTCTGTTATCCAATTGTTTGCAATTTTGGTTTCTACTAACCAATTTAGGTTTTAAGTTTCGAATTGTTTTTTGCTTCATAATGCTCATCATCACCTAATTTGTAATGAAATGAAAGTATGCTAATTGAAAAAAGTTAATTAATTTGTGATGACCATATAATTATTTGAGAAAAAATACTAACATATAATTAGCATAAATGCGGAAATTGTCATGAAAGATCAGCCAAACATAGTGAATTGATGGTAGATTATGTATTGTTTGGTGCATAAGAGTATTTGATTCTAATTGAGACATTAAATTGGTAATTACTACTTTAAATGCTTCATAATTTTAATTTGACTTTCATTGTCAAACTAATTATAAAATCCAAAATTCATTTAAGTTTAAACCTACTGTTAGAATTGATAATTTACTGTAGCAATGCAAATATGCAATTGATTTATTTAGTAATTATGTGTAATTTTGTTACTTTTGCAGATGCAATTGATTTATTTTGTAGTCTTGGGCTGGTAATTTGCAAGAAGATAAGGTAATGTTTAATTTCCAACATGACTTTTATGACATTAACATAGCAAAATTTCATGAAGTACACCCATTTGACCCGTTTTAATTATCGTTTTTTTCACCCACCGTACCGTATCGCCGCGTGCAAAAAACTAGTAATAACAATTAAATAACGATTACATATGTAATTTTGAATTTGTGCTGACGAAAGCCACGTTTAATTTGCTTACCTCATGCTGCGTGATGCATGGGACACTAGACAGTAGTGGGTGTTAAATATGCAAGTTAGTAAGTGGGTTCGACATATGCAGTGACATCCAGGCGGGCAGTATGTATTTCTCGAACATATCTCCTTTTTTGGGGAATAAACCCCACCACATTTTTCTCCTAGAGAATGCCCCCAACAAGTCTTAAACCCAAAACCTATTGAAGACAAACTCTCCAAGGCAACCCTTGGTGACCAATTGATCTGGACCAATTGGTTACAAACCTACTACTTAGTTTTTTTAGATACAACAAATGCTAACAACGGAAGCCTATTTGTTATATTTTCGAGCACTCTGGTTCGAGCTTCTTTACAAGGCAAATCCAACCCCAATATGGATTTCTAGGGAAATATCTTCTCTCATATTTGACACCACAAAGAGGTGTTTACCGAAATCAAACTTCAGACCTTACG
This sequence comes from Calendula officinalis, assembly GCA_963853835.1. Taxonomy (NCBI): domain Eukaryota; kingdom Viridiplantae; phylum Streptophyta; class Magnoliopsida; order Asterales; family Asteraceae; genus Calendula; species Calendula officinalis. Next base: position 2,619,842 of record OY970827.1, on the reverse strand, counting down.
CTTCATATAAGAGTAAAACACATGCATTAATCCAGCTGACCTAAAGTCCAAAACATCATTTACCTTACTACTTGTATATTATACATCTTCAACAGTCCAATAAATCACATACATCAAATCATTACATGGTAACTGAATTAGGGACACCTGACTGTTACCTATACGGATAGTTCTTGTTGTTCGTTAAAAGTTTTGGATTTGGTCCCTAAGTCTTAGAAATTACACGGATGGTCCTTGTGGTTTAAAACTTGTCACGCTTTTGATCCCTAATACTAACAGATGTTAAATTTAGCTGTTAAATATTTTTAAATGACCAAAATACCCTTTACTTTAAAAAAAACCCCACCAATAAGAACTCGTTCCCCTTCATTGCAACACATGGAGAAATGGAGAATCAAACAGTACAATCAAACAATACAAAATCGATTATTTCGACTTTCATAAATCTTTTTCTCAAAATCAAATTGATGATAACATTTCAGTTATTCAGTATAAACAATTACATCTGCTTCATTGTTAAGTTCATAATTTATATAGTATTACTTATGCAAAATACGCTATTAATTGCTAGCATTGTCTCTCTATTAATTGTGAGAAGAAGTGCAGGTGATTCTATCTTTATCACTTTCTCCAGTGGCCGGACATTGCTTCTGTTAATGCTCAATTGCATCACGCCGACAGTTAAATTAGTTGATGGAAATAAAATTACAGAATCTTCAACGACAAATTTGTGAGTAGATTTAGGAACTTATTATGCTTTAATTGTTTGGAATAGTGTATCGGAAACTGAAAGTCAATAAGAAGATGAGAAAAGTCAAAATCAAGGATCTGCTTAAGAAATTGGAGAATCATCAAAGCAAGCCATTAATGAAGAACCATTTAGAAACGGGGTTTTAAAAGGATAAGGGTATTTTAGTCATTTAGAAAAATTTAATAGTCATTTTTTTTTTGAAACGGCAAATATTATTAAAAGAGGCCAACTTAGCAAGGAACTAAGAGGACCACAAAATTACAAGGAAGACAAAAAAGGTGAAATACCCAATCAATCAAATTACAAGATATTTTACTCCTATGTTTCAACCACATAAAAGACATTGAAATAACATCTTCCGCAATCGCCGTATAAGTTTTATGCTTATTGTGAAAAACCACCTCGTTTCTCGCTTTCCACAAACACCAAATTATGCATTGAATTATTGTCGTAAGAAGCTTCTTTTTCTTAGGGAAATTCCCCCATAAGGACCCGAATTCAATGAGATATATCACCGAATCGAATACCGATAATGGAATTTCACACCACCTGAAAATCCATGATATAACATCAGTTGCAATAGGACATCGGAGAAGTAGATGATCAACATCTTCAACAACCTGATTACAAACTTTACATAGAGTGGATCCAACATTTACACCTCTAATCGACAGGCTCTCCGCTACCGGAATACGCCCAAGCCCGACTCTCCAAACAAAGCATTTTACTTTTAAGGGGGCGGAACTTGCCCAAGGCATGTTGGTATAGCCGTGGTTGTAAGTTTCTCGTCCAACCACTTCCTGATCCGATGTACCATAAACGACCCGTCAAGTGAGATTTTACAAGTTACTTTATCACAATTACTACCAAGCCGTACATCATGGATTAGATGCAACAAAGAACTGAATTCATTCACTAGAGTAACATTATCAAGCCCCTGCTTCTAGGGGTGTTCGTTTGGATGGTTTGGTTTTATCCGAACCAAATAGGTGAAACCAAATAAAGTCCGATTTTCAAAAGTTCAAACCGAACCGTCCAAACTAATTCGAAAACCAAACCGATCCGAACCAAATAACAATTTGGTTGGTTTGGTTTTATCCGTTTGGGTTTTCCTTAAAATTTTCAAAATACTACAAAAGTATATAACATAAATAATATTAAGTTCGATATATAAAATTCCAAAATGATAAACTACTTTGTACATAAAAACAAGTCTAATTCATATTTTATGACATTTACAATCATATATGCAAAAATTTTGACATCAACTTTATTAGAAACTCCAAAAAGATTGGTACATCGCAAACTGATACAATATAAAATGGAACAAGTGTTAGTATATAAATCAATTTACTATAAGAAATGTAAAGAAAAAGAGTACCATAATTTCTTACAATGGAAACCAACAAGTGTTAGTATATATAAATCAATTTACTATATATTACTATTCGGGTTTTTTTTCGACAATTCGGTTTTCACAACGGAAACCAAATCCAATCCGAAATCCAAACTATTAATTTGGTTCAAGTCCAAACCGATCCAAAAAACCAAATAACCAATCCAAATAATCTGATCCAAAATGTCCAATTGGACAATCCGGTTATATCCGAATAATGAACACCCCTACCTGCTTCCCATTCCAAATGAATCCATTTGATGTTATTCTATCCGCCACCAAACAAGATTTATGTTTTTCGAGTATGTAGGGATCAAAAGAATGACAAGTTGTAAACCACAGTGACAATCAGTGTAATTTTTGAAACTTAGAGATCAAATCAAAAACTTTTGATAAACCACAGGGACCATCCGTGTAATTTACTCTTTTTTTTTTTTTTTACTATTTGTTTATATTTATTCATTTTAGTTACGTAAACAAGATAAGTGTAAAAATCAAGAAATAATATTACGAAGAAAGATAATTAGGGGTTTATTTATTTTTTACTTGTTAAGTTCTGTCTGATTAAAGTATGTATGTTTTGAACTCTTGATATATTATATGCGTCTGCATATATTAGTGTTCTTGTTGTTTTACATGCTGAATAAATAATCTTAATAATAAAATTTAACAAAATTTTCATTTTCATGCCTTATTATTGTAAAAAAACATAATTAAGTGATATATAATTTTCAAAGTTGAACACTAGAATAAATATTTTGTTTTAAAATAATATGTGGAGAGTTATATAGAGAACCCATATTTTGGGTAAAACTCAATCTAAACAATTGATTTTCAAAATGAACGGATCTTAGAAGATATATGAAGGGATTTGACGAGGGATCATCAAATATTAGTATGCATGTATGTTATTCATGCATGTATACATATATGTTATTCATACATGTATACATATATGTTATCACGCATGTATGTTATTCATGTATGTATCATAAGTGTTATTTGTGCATGTATGATTTTCAGTATTTTTGATTTTTTTTAGTATATGATTGATTTGGTTAAATGTTATTGATTTACATATGTATTTACTAAATTCTGATTAGGTTAAAAGGATTCTACAGTGTTTTACACAAAAAATGAGTTTTCTATATAACACCCAAAATAATATAATTAGAAATTAAACACTTTTCTAACTAGACCTTAAAAAACATAAATTTGTAATTAACAGAAATTGCATAAATATAAAAATAATTTGTCACTTAATGGGGAAATTATCATCGCATGATTTTTTTGATTAAGTCATGCTATATGGATTAAGACATAAACAAACCTACTCAATATGAATTTCCCCATATAATTATTTCCTCATTAAGTCCATTAAGTTGAAATGAAATGACACTCTAATGGATTACGCATATAATCTTGTGAGAGGAGCAAGATAAAACAGACACAATATATCGGAAGATATATCACTTTTCTTCTTATTAAAGATAAAAATTGTTTTGCATAGCCCTATTTATTCGTTAAACAAAAGTACAATTTATTTGCCTCTTTTTTAACTATTTTGATTTGATTAAGATATATTATTTATATATTTTGGTTACAGGTTATCGGCTATATCTCTTTAACAAATTCTCAGTTTATGTTAAATTGTTAAAGTACTCATTTGATGGTATTTAACTTGCAGTCTGATACAATGATATTTAATTATGATTTAATCACTTTGATAGTATATTCAACTTCTTACGTACTTAATCACAGTACTTACCTTGACAATATGATATTAGGAGTCAACATATCATAGGCAAGAAATCGCGGATTTTGTCTTTCAAGTAAAAAGAATACAATATTTATGACCCATTACCGCAACTCGATGATAATTTAATGGAATCATGTGTTTGTTTAGTGGTTTTTGTATCAAGTATAAATATATAATGTTGTCTATGTGTTTCAAAAAATATGTTATTACTAGCACGTTCGTTTAGTTATAATAAAATGGCTTGATGTTTATAATTGTTGTAAAATTTTAGAAAATCGGTTTTGGCGACATGACTTTAGTATGGAGACGTAATTTTCTTACTCCCTTCTGTCTCAAATTAATTGTCCACTAGATAAAAGGCATACAGTTGTAAGAAAATGCAATTGTTACTGTCCACCAATAAAATCTCATATATACCTACTTATAATTCATATAATTGATTGTTATTTGAAATTGACACTTATTTTGAGATAAACTAAAATATTAAGGTGGACAATGAAAATGAGACGAAAGAGTAATTTTAAAGAATCTTTCTTTCCTTTTCTTTAATTTGGATAATGTGACTTTGTTCGATAAAATGTTCATTCACTAATTTACATTAAAATACGGCCTTAAGTTAAACTTAATAGGGAATTCATTTATGCATCACAACTTTTACTTCATATACCACACAGTATAAGATTTACAGCAAACTATACAAGTACTTCAACATTAAATTGTGGTAGATACCTTAAACGTTGTGGTGTGAACATCACTCCCTAACTTAATATGGTGGTTCGGCCCCTGATTATTGCACAATCCGACAACTCGACTGTCTCTATCCATCTACTAGTTTAAATGTGTAAGAAGATGAAGGGAGCTGTCTGTACATGGTATATTTAGTGACAGAAACAAGAAAAAACGACACAAATTAATCAACCAAGATGACAGCCGCCTCAAGTAGTTTGAATCCAAGCTTCATAGTGGATGTTGTAGGAGAGTACCCATATCCATACCCATCGCATATTTCTACCCCAAACCTTGTTACCGTTAAGCTGAGTGGTCGGTACACATACAAAGCATGGAAAACACAAATGTCATGTCTTTTGGTGAGTCACAATATGCTTGGTTTCATCAACGGTGAGTTTGTGAGTCCTGATGATCACGGGAAACAGGGAGATGAGTGGGTACGATCAGATGCACTCGTCAAAAGTTGGATTCTAGGTTCCCTCTCACAAAAATCAACCATAGACGTTATCGATCGTCTCACATCCAAACGTCTAAACCAAGATTTCACTGCAAAAGAAGCGTGGGATGAACTACAAGCTATTTATGGTATTCAACAACCACCGGGTATCTTCTCTTTTAGTTTCACTAATCTAAGCTTTATCTGACTTTTATTTTTTTTTTTTTTTGAATGACAAATCTTAATCTACATCTAATTTTCCACAACGGGGCTTGAATCCCAAACCTTAAAGTTGTGAGACAAATATCATATCGCTAGACATTTATTTGACTTAATGACTAAGATAGTTTTTCAATAGGAGATATTGAATACCTACGATCAAAAAGTTCATTGCACTTTGTATTTTCTTTTAGAATGTAGTTTGTTCGGACAATTATATATAATTCCACTTGGACATCTACCTGTTAATTAGTGTACATGTAAATCTGCCAAGTTTTTTTTTGTTTGGCAATGGATTGCTTGTTATTTTGGATTTAACCAAGTCATAGTTTTTTTACTTTCATAATTAACAAAGTCCAAATTTTTTTTATTAAGAAGAAGAAAAAATGACAAGAGAAGCAGACTTGACAACAGAAGATAGAAAATCACCAGTTGAATCAAAAGAAAAGGAGAAAACCAATGTCGAAAAACTCCATGACCATATTATATCAGGATATACGAGATCCGTTGATGACCTTTTGAAAAAAGAAGGTCTTCGTGTCACCGACAAAATCATGAATAATGGCAATACAACACTCCACGTGGCAGTGGCTACTAACAAGAATCATGAATTATTAGAGAAAATGTTGGCAAAAATATCAAAATTTTACCCATTAGCGGTCTTGGGAAATTCAGATGGAAGCACACTACTTCACGTTGCTGCTATGGTTGACAACTATAAGGCTGTTGATATATTGATGAAAAGAAACCAGGAAAACCGATATATGCTGATAACCGAGGATAACAAAAGTCACACACCACTAGTTATAGCTCTTTCTAATATGCATAAATGGACGTCTTTGTCTTTGTTGCATCACATCAATGACGCTTTCGAAGATTGGGATACTCTTTTTTCTAGCAAAAGTATTGAGGAGTATCTAGTTCTTGCTGTTTCTTCTAAAGATTATGGTAAGTGTCTCTAAAATTGGCTTCAAATTCCATCAGTCAAAATACTAACCACTTCATTTTGTTAACTATATATCCAGACCTCGCAAATTTATTGATCAGGAAACTTAAAAAACTTGATCAAAACTTCAAGAGTAACGATGTGTTAACAGCTTTAGTTCAAAATTTGCCACGTGAACTCAAATTTTGGGAACGAAAAATAGGTTAGTACGTGTGTTGATACTTTTGATCATAAAAACTAGTTTTGCAGCAATCTTTAAGTTACTGGTAGCACATTCTAACAAACTTCCTCTCTTGAAACAGGTTCAATATATGGTTCTTATGAGTAGAGGTGGCAACTTCCGACATGACATGGAAATAAAAAGGTTAGATTACTAGAAGTATATAATTAATAAAAACGGACTTGAAGAAAATTTGATTTCCCCATAATAATTAAAGTTAGATTACTAGAAGTATATAATTAAAGTTGCATTATTATTAAACTTACGACTTACTAATTAAGTTACGATTACTAATGAAGTCAACTTTTTTTCTAATTCGGTTTTCGTTGTCTTGTGAACACGCCTAATTCTATAGAACACCTAACAAAAGTCATGTCCTCTTAAAATGATAGCCCAGCTAACTATTTTAATTAATTTCAAAATAATATTTTTCGTAGTACCAATGATTAGGACATATTTAGAAAAACTTATCTAAGAGATTTTTAAACTTATTAGTTCAGAAAGTCACTTAAATAAGTTTTCTTAAACATGTCCTTAAAGTCATGATTACTAAGACCGGTTCCAATGGTGGCATCGGTAGCCAACCGCCGGCCAAATCGTTGGCACGCTTCCTTCAGTGACTCGCGTCAGTTTTCTTCTTCGGTTTGAGGAAGCAACAAGCGACAAGTGAGGGTGTGCAATTAAATAAAAGTATGTATTTTGTTTGTATATTTTATAATGTGTGAGACTCAAAAATATATAATGAAGTACTATTGATATGAGTATTTATCTATATTAAAAACTTAAGTATTAGACGTCTAGTTAACCCTCGTTTCCAATTAAGAATAAGTTGCAGCTTAAACTTCCGGATAAGCCTACATTTTCCTGAAAAAGTATTGTTACTCCAAAAAATTTCGGATCATGGTCCGTCAACCGAATACCTCGTGAAACACCTTTGACTCACATCTTTCCATCCACGTGTCACCAACAACACTTCCAAATTTCCATCTCAAACACATCAACGGTCCAGATTTAAGCTTCATACATCACAGACGTTGTATCTTAAAATAACCAATTCGAAATTATAATCTCATTTGTGCGCCAAAACAACCCAATTGCAGAAACAAAGTAGAATTTTATCGAAAGAAAGTAAAGAATTGAACATGATGGAAGAAGCAAGTAGCCCGAAGAGCCCAGAGGCAAAATTAGGGCTAGAAGTTGAGGATCTATGGGATATACAGGAGCCACAATTATCTCCAACCGAAAAGCTCAATGCGTGTTTCGAAAGTATTCCTGTTTCCCAGTTCCCTCAAGCTTCATCTTCAACAGGTGAATTTATATATTATCATATGTTTTTCTTTAATCGGATATGATACCATAAAATCCGACGCAATTTCTACAGATTACGATCATAATATGTATCAATTAGAACGGATTGGAATCTGATTGGGATACTGGTTGTTGGTGTTGTTTTATTATGCTTTTGATTGTTGATTTTTGAGGAATATACAGATGAAGGATATGAATCATATCATCTGAATATTTGATTCTACCAAATATTATGAATTTTTAATGCTAAACAAATCTAATTCTTCACATTTGAATATTTGATTCCACCAAATCTATATTACATGTGAAAAAAGCTGTTTGTTTATTTTGTACCGAATAATCAATTTCTTCTCTAAAGTGTATATATATTTTGCATTATTTATTAATTATTCCAAATATTTATGAATCCATTTTCAGTAATCGAGATTAAATCGAACGAGAGTATTGCTGAAGCTGTTCAATTACTATCCAAACATGAACTTCTTAGTGCACCTGTTGTGGATTGTGATGCACCAGAAGATGCCAGTTGGCTCGATAGATATCTTGGTATAGTCGAGTTTGCAGGCATTGTTGTTTGGATTCTGCATCAGGTTCACACATTTATTTCCATGAATTATCACAAAATCTCACCTTTAATTACCAAATTTGTAACTTATATCTATATCTATATATATGATTATATTCTTAATTTGATACTGCAGTTTGAAAAGAAAGAAGGAGTAGATGCTGAAGAAGTATTTGCTAAAGCGTTACAGGATTCAACGGGGCCCGCTGTTGCATCGGGGCCCGCTGTTGCAGCAGCCGCCAGTGGGATGTCGTCCCCGAGATATAGAAGCTCGCAGCCTGGATCTCCTAAAACCGCCGGCAATTTCTTTGAGGAGTTGACTTCTTCTGACTTTTATAAAAATACAAAGGTTTTTTTTCCTAAGTTTTTAACATGTAACAAAGAATTGGTGTATAATAACATCATACTCCTATATTTGTCTATGTTTAGTCATCATACAAACTTTTCTCCAATTGAGGTATTAAAAGATAGTTAGTTAGTTAGTTACCATTCTATATGAATCTAACATTATATATATATAAATTTGACGTTTTTAATAAAAATTATTATTGAAACAATAAATTTCTTGTATAAACACCTTTTAATGATTTAGTTGGGGCACAAAACTTTTATTGTAAGACGCATTGATAAATAACATTATACAGTGACTAAACATGGACAAATGTAAAAATTCATTGTTATTTAGGTAAAAAAACGCTTTAATATTTAATTTGATGGTTACCTTATTTTGAAAATATGTAATATAGGTTAAAGACATCTCAGGGTCCTTTCGGTGGGCCCCGTTTCTAGCATTGCAACCGTCTAACTCATTTCTTACAATGCTTTTACTGCTATCCAAGTATAGAATGAAGAGTGTTCCAGTAGTGGATTTAGGGGACAAAAAGATAGATAATATCATCACCCAATCTGCAGTGTTTCATATGTTGGCAGAATGTTCGGATTTGCAGTGGTTTAAAAGGTGGGGATCCAAGAAACTATATGAACTCGGGCTTCCTCTTATGAAATCTAATCGAATTATTAAGGTATGCAACTAATAGTAATAATAATAATAGTAGTAATATTAGTAGAGTGAAAATGGTGTTGATTATTTGTTAATTTGTTTACAGGTAGATGAAGATGAGCCAGTTTTGCAAGCGTTTAAGACGATGCAGGAGAAGGGAGTTGGTGGGTTGCCAATTGTCACTCATGGCGGAAGAAAGGCGGTTGGTAATATAAGCATTCGAGATATTCAGTTTCTCCTAATTGCCCCCAAGATTTATAAAGATTACAGGTTCTTCTTTTAATCAAGTATTTTGATTTGAACCATTTGGGGACAAAAATCTTAAGGGTTTTTATTGCAGATCAATCACAGCTAAGAACTTTCTAACAGCGGTTAAAAGCTACATGGTGGAAAATAAAAAGGAAACCGCGTTAATGAGTGGTATGATTGCTTGCAAAAAAGATGATACACTTAAAGATGTAATCATGAAGCTTGATTCCATGAAAATTCATCGTATATATGTTATCGATCAAGAAGGAAATCTTGAAGGTTTGATTACACTCAGAGATATAATTTCAAAGCTAGTACATGAGCCTAGAGGATATTTTGGCGATTTCTTTGACGGTATTTTGCCAATTCCTCAAGATTCTCGGGTTTAGGAAAATTCTACTCAATTTTTTTTGTTATTTGATAATATGATCTCTGCAAAGTGTTTTTTTGGCGATAAGTGGTTCTTGTTATTATGTAAATTCTGTTGGTTTCTGGTTTTTGTTGATGTGTATTTGAATGAATGAAAATTTACTTGTTGGAGATGATGCATCCATTGTGTGTTTATTATGTAAGAGGACAAACTGACCTAAGAGCATCAGGTAAGGTGGCTTAAGCCGTTTCGCCACTTCAGCATACTAACACAATTTTTGCTTAAATGGTATATTAACCTAATTTTTTCTTAAAACCCGAACACAAGTTACACAACAACAGAACACCATAAAAGCTTTTATATCATAACACAATTTTAGTAACAACAAAATATAGAGAAGGATCTAATATACATGAAGGTGTCCAAAACCCTATGACACAAACAACAAAAATGAAGATCAGATCATCATAATAAAAGCAGGAAAACATACCTGCTATTAGGGTTTTGAATCTTATGTACCTTTTCTTTTTATGTTGTTTAAAACAGCAGGTTTTCCTTCGAATAAATCCGAAAGATAATTCTCCAAATCATCAGGGGTATATTTGACATATTTCCCAGCATTTCTTCCACTGTCTAATTGACTTCCAAACCGGCCCACAAATGCACGGTAAGCAGGAAGTACTTTTTCAGATATGGATATTCGAAGTTCTTCACGAAGTTGATCATCCACCACCCGCCAAACAGATTGAATCCTGTAAATATCTTCAAAACATGCATTGAAGTTTTTAAATCTTTCTTTAAGAATCAACTTTGATGCACTACTTGATCCGTTACTAATTCCTTCATCTTTTAAACACAGTAAAGCTTTCCCCCATGCGGATCTGAGATAACTTGTGTGCCATTGACGAATTTGCCCTCGATGTTTGCGAATCCAACGGTCTCCCAAAAGGTTTCTGAGATCAGAATCTTTTACTTTTTGAACAATGTAGAGAATATTGTTCATTAAGAATATGTATCGTAAAGCGTTATCATCGTATAATCTTGATTTTTCTTCCAGGTTTGCTTCTAATGAAGTGATTAGTGACAGTAATCGACATGAAATAGGAGATAATGTATCACCACTATCAATATCATCGAGTTCTTTAGAGTTAAGATCATTTTCTTGACTGTTTGGTAACAGAGTATTTAACGAATCGCTGTAATCAACTAATAATTTTATATAATTCATAACATAACGTGTTACCGGATGAATCTCACCGCCTTGTAGAGCTCGTCTTGAGTTTTCACCTTTTACAGCATTCTCAAACTCAACAAATGTTCCAATTGCTGCTTCACCTAATCCACTTAAAACAACTTTCACTTCATTACAAACCAATTCTCCAGATTCGTCAGTGAACAACATTTCAAAATCGGGTAAAACATCTGCAACAACATCATACATGTCAAGGATTCGGAACAGCTTCTCTGAAGATCGTTGACCAATAGCAACTGCTTCACCGAAATTCAAAAGCTGCATCACACAACCTTTTGTTGTCTCAACAAAACTGATTTCTTTGATCAATTCGGATTCACTGAACACTTGTTCGCATAATCGTTTTTCCCCATACAGAAGAACTTTGACTACAATTTTAACTGCTTGAATCCATTTCTTCATTTTCTCATCCAAAATCTTCCACTCAATCCTCTGTACCTCCTCAATACTGAGACGTTCAACACCGAGAATGGATAAACACTCGTCTAATACATCTCTCCGAACGTTACTGTAAACCTGACAACATTCCTTCTCATATCCAGACCTAATCATCCGATCAGCAATGGATTTAAGCTCCTTAATTGCATCAGTATGAATCAAATCAACATAAACATCACCTCCTAAGCTCAAACCTCTATCATGATGATATCCGCTACCTCCATCATCATCCTCTCGGTAGCCCTCGAACTCGTCCCCAATTTCAATCTCGTTTGACGCAAATGAAAGCGAACCCTTACGGATCGATCCGTACAGCTGATCTACATCGAGAGTAACAGTGTTACGGATCAAAATATGTAGAAATTCATCTTCGAGCTTTGACATAGCTAACTGTAGCGCGTTCTCAGCTCGATCCATGATCTCGCTATCACCATCTGATTGAATATTTAGGTTTTCTGTTAAACTGATGATCGTATCAACAGCTTCTAAATACTCAGCTACTTCTGCAGAAGATTCCTCCCACGGCGATGAATTTCTAGATGAAGTTTCACCGAGACCGCCGGAATCATGCCGGAGGATCACCTTCTCCGCTACTGCAAACCGATTATCGATTTCTTCACCGCCGGAACCTCCTTCCATTAAATCGGTGATGTTAGATAAACGATTATCGAAACTGGAGAGAATTAAGATCATATCCTCCGTTGCTTTCGTGTTGATGTTGAGGCTCTTCACGATCTGTTGAGCTGTAGCTAAAACTCTATCTTGACCTTCTACGGTTGTTGCCATCGCCGGTAGTGGATTTATTATATGTGCGGATAAATTAGGGTTATAAATGTGAAGGAACTGGAAGGACTGTGTGTGTGTGTGTGAGAGAAGATCGACGGTCGATTAGGAGGGTGAAATTAAGCAATTGATGAACGGCTTAGCACCACCGGCAGTGATAATTTTCCGAACAGCAGAGTGGTTGGCCGGCCGGAATAGGTCATACCATATACATTTTGGGAAAGGTTTTTATTTATACTTCTACATAATTCTGTGGGGGTGGAATGGAATCATACGGGGTTGTCAGTCAGTCAATGAGGTTATCGGTCTCGTCTTCTTCCGGTTGGAGAATGGGTTAAACCGGTGCCGGCAGCAACTGACGGCCGTTAGTTGCTGTCAACTCAGCGGCACGTCAGCAGACAAACTAACTAACATTAAATTGACGTAGCCATGTCACCAGCACTCTGTCACTTCACCAAATTTGGGCCCCACCATTTACTTTTCTTTTTCTAATAAAAATATATACAACTAATTAAAACATATACTAACTAATAAAAATAAATTATTTTCATCAAAAATAAATTACATTAATTAAAAAAAACACTGCATAAAAAAAATACATTATTAAAGATTTTTTAAATATATTAGAAATATTAAAGATTTTTTAATTAAAAATATATTAAAAAAATATATTAAAGGTAGTATAACAGTTTAAAAGAAAAAAAAATTTACCCTTTTTTCTAATTATTACCTTTTAAGGAGTTAAAAAAAATTAAAAAAAAATTAAAAAAAATTAAAATAAGAATAAAAATAAGGTCTGGAAAAAAAGGAAAAAAAAAAGAATTTTTTTTTTAATCACCGGCGCCCTCCCTCTCGCTCGTCTCCAAAGTGGTGTAGACCAAACCGGCGGTGAAACCGGCGAGCCGTGCCAACGGTGGCACAACCGGCGGAAAACCGGCGGTGCCAACCGACAGTACCGTTGGCACCGGTCTTAGAAAACCGTATAATTTGGATTTTGGTAAACTAAAAAAAATCAATAAGAAAATAAAATGTATACATTAATCAATAATCATATACTTCCTCCGTATCAAAATAAGTAAATCAATTTCTTTTTCGGGATGTATTAAAATAAGTGAATCACTTTAATAGTTTACCTTATTTGGTAAGTTTTTATATTTAAAATTACTATTTTACCCTTACTTATCTCTCTTTAAACATCATTAAAGGTGTGGAGCCCCATATATTTTTGTTATCTTCCTATATTTGACTTTTTCACAATTTAGAAGAAACAACAAAATAGTAAAAGGTGTGGGATTCATCTATTCTAATTATCCCATTTAATTTCATTAGTCTCTTATTACCTTATTTTGCCTAAAAAATGTGAACTTCAAATTGATTCACTTATTTTGATATGGAGGAAGTATATATTTTAGACATCTCTTATTCACTAATAAAAATATAATCTTTTAATGCATATAATAATTTGTTAATGATAAGTCTAAGTACTGTTATTATCAAAAAAAAAAAAAAAACCCCTTAAAAATTACATATTTCTACATAATTTTGTAGGATATTAACGTTTTTATCAAGAATAAATAAAGGAAAATCTATTGTTATACTCCCTCCGTCCCTAAATAAAGTTCTCATTTGTCTTGGGCACAATATTTAAGGAAAAAGTTAGTGGTGTGGTTGTTGGTATTAAATTTGATTAAAATATAAAGTTGGTTTGGAGAGAGAAAGATAGTAAGTGGATAGTTAGTAGTGGGATCCATGGTAATTATATTATTTTATTAAGTGAACCCCATTAACTTGTGAAATGGGAACTTTATTTAGGGACAAAAATTCAAGGTGAAATGAGAACTTTATTTAGGGACGGAGGGAGTATGTCACTGGATTTCCTTTTAGATGTCTTTTCGACTAATAATTCACAAAAGAAAGCTAAACACATGTACAAATTAACATAATTTGTTTCTTTGGTTTTTCTTTTTTCTTTTTGAACGGCAAAGGGGTAAACCCCAATAGCTTCGGCATGCTCTTCAACTCAGATTTTAATATATTGTTAAAATAAATAAAATTTTAAAATTCATTAATTATTTGATTCTCTTTCATGTATAAATAATTCTGTTAGAAAATAAATCTCACAAGGTATGGCTAGTAATATAGATCCTTTTAAAATGGAATTGATTTTGGGACCACATAAATTACTATAAATATCACAACTATGGCTTACAATGTAGTGAATGAAGTAATTTATGTGGTGTTAAAATCACTACCCTTTTAAAATGTAACATTAATGTATATTCTCTCGCATATATAAGTGAAACGTTTGTGATTGGTTATGGTATTCATGTGATATTTAAAAATAAAGTTATTTGTGCGTTCACGTTGGAAAAGCGTTTAGACTTTAGTGTGTACAAGTTGATACCTTCTTTTAATATATACTAGCGTATAACCCGTGATAAATCACGGGTGGCTTATAAAAATTTTCATAAAAATTTCATAAATTTCACAATGTTTTACTTTCACATACATATAGAGTACATTACTACATTAAATTTAGGTTTCTGAGTGGGTATAATTATGCAAAACTGTAAACTACATGTGGAATAATGAGCGGGTCAAAATCGATAATTATGCTACTGGTCAAAACATGGTTGTGTTTACTTGAAGCAAATGTTTTACCCAAAACTCCTATGATACTTTTTTTAATAAAGCAATTTTTTAACCTGTTTTGAAGCTTTTGAGATAATACATAACCCAAATCGATCTATGCATAAGTAAACGGGTCAGAAATCATAATTGCCTTATTGCCACATCAAAATACAACCGAGCAACTAATAAAAAACTAAACATTTAAAATTTGTTAAAAGGTTGAGAATATAGCTAACTACTTGTTTTGTAGCTTCAGCAATAGTCCCCTTGAGTTTACAGTCCACACTATAGTTTGTATAACTTAATTCTGCATGCATCCAACCAAAAACCTTGTAATCAAAATCTTTTACAAGCAATAAACATATATTTCATTGGTCAAATAATAAAGATTTGAAAAGTAAAAACCATATAATGCATTAACACTCCATCCACCATGGCAAGAGCTATTTCGAGTTTTATCCAAGTATAATTGGATTTCAAAACTGTTGCACACTTATTGCACACAATTTTCAAATCATTCTCTGTAAGTCTTTTAAGCAATCAGCCTTCTTGTATAATTTATATAATAATTGGACAATAAGAACTTTGGATCAACCAACCGACCTGTTTCACCCGTATAAAGGTTTACTTATTTTGACCCATTACTCAACCTGCTCATTTTGTCACCTCCATCGTAAGGAAGTAAATAATAAGTTGACCTTTTAGTTTTAAGCTCAGCGTTAATGCCCATCGTTAAAAAGGCATATTATTTAAGACTCCATATGCTATTGTAAAACATTCAAAAAACGGTTGGTTGTTCCACATTATCCAGTTTATTACATCTTGTGCAGGTCAATTTATCAATATCAGATTTGAATTTATTAAAAAAAATTGTCATTCAAACCATCACAATGCATCTCTAGTTTTGGAGTAACAATCAAATTTGCTAAAAGGAATGATTCAATTTTGGAGCTCCATAACCTGCACAAGAAAGATCACAATATAATAATTAGAGCATTATGATGTGTCAGGATTGAATTAGTCAAGCTAGAATTAACTTGAATAACAAAAAGGATTAGTAAATAAAAGTGAAATGATACATAAATATTAGGAATAAAACTTAACTTAATTTTACTAAAAATAACAATTTAACATCATCCGTGTATATACCTCATCGGAAAATCTACATTTAATTATTTGCAATGTGTACATATAAAATTATACAGTTCTATGCATAATAACCGATTCGAAATTGCTGAAATTGTTTAGCAACAATCATAAGAAACTTTGCACAATAAATTTATGTTAAAAACCAAACCCCTCCAGACGAATTTGATAATAAATCAATAACATAAGATTGTAATTGCATAAATCAATAACATAACTTCATAACAAAGGTGAATAATTGGAAAAATATTAAATTAACTTCAAAAATAAAAGTCATAAGGAACTCCTTGCAAATACACTGAAACAGTCAATTGCTAAATTAAATTCATAATCAGTGGGATATTTGATTTTGCCGCCTTCAAATCTTTTACTCACAAAACAAAATGAATAATCAGTGAGATATATGCTTCAAATCACTTTACCTGGACCGGCAAATGAGAGAGCAAGAGATCTGAAACCGAACATGTCTAGATGAGAATGAAAAGATTCATGAATTTAAAATTGAATTAGGGCATTATCAGAAGAAGAGTAAGAGGAAGTTGTTGTAATCACGCTTCTTCTACGCATGAATAGGGAGGGTTATGATTTGTCTCCATAAAATTAAACCGACAATCTGTTGAAGAGATTATCATTTATGGAATATACTACATACGGTTTATATAGGAATATTGAAAATAATAACGTTTTATTGACTTTAATACATAATAATCAAAATGATAGTTATAATTTGTAGAATGAAGTGGCCTAAATTTAATAGCATTTTAAAGAGGAAGGCATGAGGTTGTGCCAAGTGGAGTTGCATGTGGAATTGTCGAATTTGATAATAAATCAATAACATAAAATTGTAATTGCATAAATCAATAACATAACTTCATAACAAAGGTGAATAATTGGAAAAATATTAAATTAACTTCAAAACTAAAAGTCATAATGAACTCCTTGCAAATACACTGAAACAGTCAATTGCTAAATTAACTTCATAATCAGTGGGATATTTAGTTTTACCGCCTTCAAATATTTTACTCACAAAACAAAATGAATAATCAGTGAGATATATGCTTAAAATCACTTTACCTGGACCGGCAAATGAGAGAGCAAGAGATCTGAAACCGAACATGTCTGGATGAGAATGAAAAGATTCATGAATTTAAAATTGAATTAGGGCATTATCAGAAGAAGAGTAATAGGAAGTTCTTGTAATCACGCTTCTTTTACGCATGAATAGGGAGGGTTATGATTTGTCTCCATAAAATTAAACCGACAATCTGTTGAAGAGATTATCATTTATGGAATTTACTACATACGGTTTATATAAGAATATTGAAAAAATAACGTTTTATTGACTTTAATACATAATAATCAAAATGATAGTTATAATTTGTAGAATGAAGTGGCCTAAATTTAATAGCATTTTAAAGAGGAATGCATGAGGTTGTGTCAAGTGGAGTTGCATGTGGAATTGTCTAGAGATGCCAAGTGGAATTGTCTATGTGGCACAAATTCAAAAAAAGCTTTGTTTATTATATATAGAGATATATGCTTCAAATCACTTTACCTGGACCGGCAAATGAGAGAGCAAGAGATCTGAAACCGAACATGTCTGGATGAGAATGAAAAGATTCATGAATTTAAAATTGAATTAGGGCATTATCAGAAGAAGAGTAAGAGGAAGTTCTTGTAATCACGCTTCTTTTACGCATGAATAGGGAGGGTTATGATTTGTCTCCATAACATTAAACCGACAATCTGTTGAAGAGATTATCATTTATGGAATTTACTACATACGGTTTATATAAGAATATTGAAAAAAATAACGTTTTATTGACTTTAATACATAATAATCAAAATGATAGTTATAATTTGTAGAATGAAGTGGCCTAAATTTAATAGCATTTTAAAGAGGAATGCATGAGGTTGTGTCAAGTGGAGTTGCATGTGGAATTGTCTAGAGATGCCAAGTGGAATTGTCTATGTGGCACAAATTCAAAAAAAGCTTTGTTTATTATATATAGAGATTCCATGGTAAAACTAGCAAGTGTTATCTTTACTTCTTGTTCGGAGAAATACTTATATTTTTTAAAAATTGACAGCTTCATGATTCAGATTTATGACATTCATGTTAGTAACAATAGGCTCTACCCAAATGAACTACTAAGATATATGTTGATTATTTGATTGGAATTACTAATGGTCTAATACATCATATTATATTTATTAATCCATAAACTTATATTATTATATTAACCACCATTAATCACCACCAGTACAATCACTATTTTATTACTCTAATACGTAGTATATGTTAAAGAAAAATATGTATGTGATGTTAAAGCAAATTGTTAGCTGTGTCATATAAAAAAAAGACGTTTTAAGAATAACTAATTTAAAAAAGTGAATCCGAAGATAAACATAGGGATGGCACACAAGTTGAGAATAATTTAACGTTGTTGTATCGTGAGACTACCCCCATTGGTTAAATGGGGGTTGGGTTGCCTATTATTTTACTGATATAAAAAGATTGAGGGCCACCATATTGAGCAACCTGGTCTGGTAGAGAAGATCAAATCAAGTGAGGGTCACACCTAGGGCCACTCAATTTGTCCTCCTTTTTTAATAAAAAATAATATTTATAATTATGTGATTGGCTAAAAAAATTAAATTGGGTTGAGTTGTTAATATGTGTAAAATATTAGGCTGGGTTGGGTTGTTTGAGTGGAAGAGAGAGAAATTATTTTTTAATGAAAAAATTGGGTTGGGTTGTTAATGGGGATAGTCTGAGGTCGTTCTGCAACAATATGAAATGGCCTACTTTGACTTTTATAGAAATTCACAGCTTTTTTACCTTAAAAAAAATTAGAATTCCATTTCCCACTACCAAAAGTCAAAGCAACTACCCTTTGAGAGGTTCTAGGCGTTGAATGGCTTTCCCAGCGATTCTGTTACGAATTACGATCATGCATAGGTCATAGGTAAATATAATAAGGGAAAATCACACAAACCACTTTACCTCTGATTTTTTTTTCTCTTTTTTCCCACATAAAATTGTCATTTTCTTATTCTGTCGAAATAGTCGCTAAAGCATAGCGATCTTCTTTTTTTTTTGTCCTTAAATGGTATTTAGCGACTTGACATGTAGGTCAGTAATCCTGAAATATTTTTCTTTGCGTGTCAATCTTGAAAAGATTTACAATTTTAATGGGGTTTTCTTATTCATTTTGTACTTTAAGCGATATTTTTTGTACTTTGATTGGAATTGTATACATTTACATTACATTAATTTGCCTAAAATATTTGTTATGATGATTAGTAGAGATATGTTATGAAAAGTATAATTCCCCTTATGAACGTTCTAATCAGAACTGAGTTTCTCTTTATGTAGATCACTGTCTTTTGACTCCTCAACAAGATACTTATCAATTAAAATTTACCATTTACCTAAAGTCGCAAAATAGTCAAGCTGAATGAGTCCAGTAACGAGTTACAATACATCGTTTTAATCCAATTTTTTTTTTTTTTATAATCAAGTGGAAACGACTTTAAAAAAAAACACTAAGCAAAACAATGTACCAGAATTTAGGCTAAACCACATCTCGTGTCCTACCATTTGAGTCGCATAAACCATAATGGTCCAATTTTCTAACAAAAAATGGAAATTTTGGGTATTCAACATATCATGATAATGAAATGAGATCCCACAAAGTGCATGTTCTTAGACAAAGTTTACAATCATTTTGCTAATCATAAGACACAACCTTTGAGTCATATGCTAATCACAATCATCCAAACTGAACAAATATTAACAGAATAAATGTCAAAACCTCATGCCTGAAAAACTGTCTGATCCCACACTTTTTTCCTGATTTCATTTTTTTTTCACTTTCTCTAAACCGACTAATATCAGCTAATTTTAGCGATTCGTCTCCTGTAATAAAGCAGTTGTTAATTTAATGTACAAATTACATCACATTATAATACAGATTTAATTACAGAATAATTGGAAATTATGTACAGCAAACCTTAATTAAGAAAAAACAGAACTTACATTGTTGGGCGGTTGACCTTGTTTACAGTTCATTGACTTCAACAGTGTCTCCAGTTTATCTTTAGCCAAATGAAAATTCACATCTGTTTCTCCTGAATTTGGCCTTGTGTTGCCTTGAATCTGATAATTAGTAATTAATACTTAATTTAAGGAACCAAGTATCCATTTTTGCAAATTATAACTCCATATATATCAAGTTATACCTTCAAATTAATACCAGCCGTAGGATCTGTAGAAGCAACATTTTCATTTTCCATGTTCCAACCCATTGTATTGAGGCTAGGTGAATTAACCTTCAAATTGATAAAAACCAAAAAATATTTGGAACTAATATTTATATATAAGTTATATTTGTTAAATACTTGGATATGATTACAAAAAAATATATCATTACAATCTAACTTTTTGAATAAAGCAATTTAGATTATTTAGTAGGTTGTAGATTTGTATCAGGTATGCCTAAAAATACACTTTGACTAACTTTTTTTTACCCGTTAGAAACAAAAGATGACCCAATTTGACCCGTTCATAAGTTTATGGGTTATAAGCGGGTCACAATAAGTACCTGATCTTTCGATATATCTTCTCTCCATTGGTTATGGAACTTTTGGAAAAGAAGTGTTAATAATCTCTGTATCTCAGGCAGGACTTCAGCAGGGATCAGTTTCTGTATTTCATCCTTATTTGCATTCTCGTACACACATTTACGAATCAACATACGAAGGCATACCAAAAGCTGCATTAAATAAATTTTATTACAAATTCACAAATCAAAATCATAAGAATTCTAATATCCAGTCAACATTTGATAAGCAATTTCAAGCAAGTGCATACACAACATGGAAAAATGTTAATTGTATTCTTCAATAGTTTACTAATCAAAATCATAAGAACTGGATTAATTTGAACTCCGGCTGAATTTTATAGATCTCAAAAGTCCGATTTGGAGCTTATTCGGAGTACTGAAAGCAGAATGACGTTAATGGTAAACTATAGCAAAAGCTTCATGAATTTAGCTTCTGAATAATAATAATAAATGGTAATTACAGGATCGAGGTCGGAATCATTCTGAAGTTGAAGCAAATTACGAATTACATCGCGATCGGTTGAATCAAGACCAACTTTGCGAGTTCTCCATAGGGTTTGGAGTATGTCTTCCACTAAATCTTTCGAATTTGCTCTCACTAACAGCGGTAAATTTCCCCATAATGAATGCTCCATCATCAACTTTAACACATACACACAAACAGACAGTTTAGTATGTGTGAATTCACTGTTAATCAACTCCAATTTATTGAAATGACCTAGAAAGTAGAACTGGCCTCATCTTTTGAGGTCATATGAGAGTTTTTTGTATTCTTTTGGGTGCAAAAAGGAAATTAAGGGGCATTTTTGGGAAATCAACTTATTTGATCTACGGAAGAAAATTTATTTTGCTTTTAAAAGGATTTTTGAAAAGTAAATTTTTCAAAAACTTTTTTTAAAGTCATCGAAGTATTAATCATTTAATCATCTAAGCTTTTAAGCTTATTGACTTTTTAGAGAAGATAATAAGTACTCCCTCCGTCCCAAAAAAAATTCTCATTTCTCCTAAAGCTTTTGTCCCACAAAAAAGTTCCCATTTCTCACATGTGGTGGGCTCCACATAATAAAATACTATTATTATTAAAAACCCCATCAATGATATCCACTAATTATCTTTCTCTCTCCAAACCAACCTTATATTATAATCAAAATAATACCAATGACCCCACCACTAACTATCACCTAAAATCTTGTGCCAAAGGGAAATTGGAACTTTTTTGTGGGACGGAGGGAGTAATTTTGAAACCCGAACTAGTACTTTCATTTTAAGCCATGAACAATGGTAGTTTTTTGAAATGCATCATTGAACAATTGTTGTTTTTTGAAATGCATCATAATTCATTAGTGGTTTTTATTTTTGGGTATGGTATATATCATTTGATCCATATCATCTGTTTAAATTAAATAAATTAACTCTAGCGACCCATGAGTATAAATGAGGTTATATAACGGGCGAAATTGGATCCATTTAAAACGTGGTAATTAGATTGAATACCTACCAATAAATCAGTAGAATATCAATATTTAACCTTAACCTTAATATTAATTTATTGGTTATTAATTAGTAATAAAGAATTAACTTACATTTTTTGCAAACTCATAAAAAATACTACGAAAGGCAATTTAGAATTACCTTTTTCTTGACTTCGATATGACATGTAGTGTTCTTCAAAATTTAATAAAATTTCAGAAACTACTTAGGAATTTCATCTAACACAAAAGAAGTTTAGAAAGGAAAAAACACACTTACGTCATTGGCAATCTTTATTTTTATGTTTGAGTGGGCCGTTTTTATTTTAATTTTTGAGTGGGCTGTTCTTTTCGTGTACTTACGCGTTAAGGTTTGACCAATTGACCTTTTTACGCGTTTTACGCCCAAACCGACACACGCACACAAAACTATATATAGCATCCCATCCCATCCAATTCGCACACCGGCTTTCTTCATACGCAACGTCTCTTCTGGTATCGATTCTATTTTACGATTTTAATTTCTAGAAACCTTGTTGAAGCAGCGATCGATGTTTTGGTAACAAAATTGATCGGTGATTATCGGTTCTAGAATCTGTTCGTTACAGCGTCGATCGATGCCTTCCATATGAGGGCTTTTTGCTAAATCGATCGATAATTTGGATGTCGTATTCCAGATCTACATCCCTAACGTTTTCGTATTCTTCTTCTCGTGTCTTAGACAAAAGGTTTCTTGTTTTGATTTCTAATAAGTTCGTAGAATCGGAGATCGATAGTTTCAATATCAATTTTTTTCGGTGATTTTGGTTTATAAAAGTTAAAATATGTTTGTTACAGCGTCGATTCCTCCGATTTGAAGGCTGTTTGCTTCATCGATCGATAATTTGGATCTGAAGGTGCTTGAGATGCTAGATCCGTATCTTTTAACGTTTTCAGGTTCTTCTTCTCGTACCTTGCACAAACGGTTTCTGGATTGTTATTCTCTTTCGATCTATATTTGTGAGTAACTGAGTGTCGATTTGCACGCTATTTTGATGAGTACCTGCTAATATGGTTGGTTTTGCAATCCTAAAACTTATGTTGTCAAATTTATAGATCATCGATTGAAGAACGTACATATAAAACCAATTAAATGAAAAACTTAATATTCTTTGATTATTTAGTAAAGGAGGAGAAATGGCAGTAAGAACAATTACAAGGGAAATCACAAAAAAAGAACTTGGTCGAATGTGATGATTAACTTGGTGACATCAATTGTAAACAAAAAAAAAAAAAAAAAAAAAGGAGAAGACATGAGAAGACAGTAGAAGACAAATGAAAGCTTTTTCTCTTTTCTTGATCGTGCTTCACAAAGAGCTGTGGACATCCTTTGTATAATTGTCGGATGACTTGATAACCCTAAAAGGGATGTTGGCATAAAGACTTTGAGAGTTGAAGATAGGTCCTTGAATTTTTAACATTATAATCCTTCTAGTCCTTAAACTTTTGACTTCCTGAAAATACACGCTAACAAATAATAGGATTGATTAAGTTTTGTTTAACTATAAGTTTGAACACTTAAATATGTATATTTAACATATTTTTTGTTCTTAGTTCCTAGCTCCTTACTGACAGACTTCTTTTTAGGTTCTTGAAACATTGGATTTTGTTTTGTCTATTGGTTTTTTCGAGCTCCAAATGCCATGCTTCAAGTACCTGCTAATATGGTTGGCCATGTAGATGGAGTTGTCTTGGTCAATTTCTTACCTTGACTTCTATCATTATATCTTTTCATCCCATTTCCTGTTTTTTTTTTTTCTGGTTTTGGAGCAGAAAAGACATGTGATTGGACCTTTGCAGTTTGATTAGTTTCATGTCGTGTGCTATAGTTTCTTTCTCTTTTTCTTAATTCTTGATGGCTTCTTTCTTTCTTTGGATCATGAAATAATAGGATTGTTCTGTTTGTAGGTTTGTTGGGTTCCCTTCACTATGGTAATGCTATCTGCTGACTGTTTACAGGCTTTTCTTTAATTATTTTTTAATCATCTTCATTTTTGTATTATTGCTTTTCTGTTTCTCGTGTGAGTCCTACTCTTTTGAAAGCTTGGGCTTGGATTGGACTATGCCATCCTGGTTTAATATGTTGCTAATTGGGCTTGTATCATGGTTTCTCATAAATTTTTTCTTTTTTATAGTTTCTATGACAACCAATTTCTTTTGTACTCCTTAAAGGACTATATTGATTGTAGGTTTATTGGGTACTGAACCCTGGTTTACCTGCTAATATGGTGGGTTTATGGAGCACTTGTGAGATGCTTCAGTCGATTCCTTCCTTTGTCTTCTGCTTTTCTCTTGATTAATTGTATTCGGTATCTTTTTATTCTTTAGCTTAAATCTTTTATTTTTTTTTGAACGGCTAGTTAGTAAGTTAGTGATTCGAGCCTAGACAATGACATCCACAAGGGGCAGTATGCCTTCCCTCGAACCTGGGGCTTGTTTATGAGAAGTAAGTGTAGAAACATCATACCAATTTCTATTGATGCAATATAAGAGGACTGTTTCATTTGTAGGCTTTTCGGCTACCAAATATTGTGGTCCTGCTTCATCCTGCTGGTTTTCCCATAATTCTTAAAAATTTACTTTTTAGCATTATTTGTTCTATGTGATTTTTAAAGAATGTACTCTTTCACTGACAGGTCGAACAAGTTTGCGATTGAATTAGTCATTGTCATTCATGGTTTGTTGTGTATCTGTGGATTGCTTTTGGGATTGCCCTTGTTGCAGATTTAGACGGTATTATGTTCTGTTCTGTGTTTTGGTTTGTTGGTTGACAAACATCGCCTTCCAGTCATCATAATCATCATCCACTGGTTTTGTAGGTTTGTTTGTTGGTTTTCATCTTTCCTTCATTACCTCTTTTAAAAAAAATCTTGGATCCTCTGATGATAGATCTAAGAAAGCTTGTGCTTGAAATAAGAGTATTTTTTGTTTGTAGGTTTGCCAATAGGGAACTGCATGATGTTGATTGTTTGGTAGTTACTCTTCAGTTTTAATATTTCTTTGTAGCGTTTTCCGTGCTTTTATGATGCTATTCTTGTGATGATAGGTCTAACACACTTTATGCTTGGATTGGTCGATTGTCATTCATTGGGTTAGTGTTTGATGTGTTATTTATTTCTTCTCTTATTTGTGTGGGTTAAGAGGGTAAATTGGCCTTGTTGTAGGTTTAGACAGAAGTGGAAATGATTGGGACATTAGCAGACAATTAGCACTTGTGTTTTCTTCTTTAGCTATTACTTTGTTATGCGCCCTTCACTGTGGTCCCACTGTCTGCTGACTATTTACAGGCTTTTCTTTAATTATTTACAATTATTTTTATTTTGAGATTGTTGGTTTTCCGTTTCTTGCCTGAGTCCTACTCTTTTGATGGTAGATCTAAGAAAGATTGTGGTTGGATTGGAGTATGCCATC
Organism: Calendula officinalis; assembly: GCA_963853835.1. NCBI lineage: Eukaryota > Viridiplantae > Streptophyta > Magnoliopsida > Asterales > Asteraceae > Calendula > Calendula officinalis. Next base: position 2,594,097 of record OY970827.1, on the reverse strand, counting down.
CTGGTTTAATATCTTGCTAATTGTGCTTGTACCATGGTTCCTCCTAAAAACTTTCTTTTTTTTATAGTTTCTATGATATGATGACCAATTTCTTTTCTACTCCTTAAAGGACTGTCTTGATTGTAGGTTTATCGGGTAGTGAACACTGGTTTGCATCTCGATGACCAATATGCTTGGTTTTCTCCTTCATTCGTTGTGATCGTATATTTACAAGTTAACTGGTTTCTATCATTAAAAATAATTTAGAATTTTCGTTTATCCTGCTTCTTGCAGTTAGGGCTAGTAAAGCTTGTGCAGCCTTTGACCTGGTATGTTACTTAATGGCAGTTCCTTTCTGCATTTGGTGTCTTGTTCAAAAGCTTTCAAAAAGTTCAAGGTTATGTCTATGAGTTGCTTTTTGATATGTTTTTAATTCCTTTGTCGGGTTGGCCATATTCTGGAATTGGAAAAAAGAGCTGCTGGTGGGTTGTATCTTTCAGTAGGAAAATGAGATCAAAGCAGAAGAAGAATGTAGTAAGTGGGGGAGATCTTCTATCCTTTCTCTTTGTACATTGAATAAAAGTTAATGTTTAAGTTATGCAAGCATTTGAAGGGTGGAGGAATCAGGCATTTTGCTTCTCGATCCAATTGTTTTCTACTTCCTACATATATGAATGATGGCTTTACAACAACTTATTTGCTGTTATCTTTGCAAATTATTTTGGTCATTTCTCTCTTTGTCTTCTACTTTTCTCTCAATTAATTGTATTTGGTATCTTTAGCATAATGATATGTAGTGCTGCTTCTGTGTATATGTTCTGCAGAAAAAAAGGACAAATGGTTGGACCTTAGCAGCTCTAAAACCTTCTCTCTTTGTTGTAGTTACTTGATGAGTGACTTCTTATTGAGTTTTGCCTTAGGTTTGTTGGATGCCAAACACCATATGCTTTAGGCATTCTGTGACTTGTATCTGTCTCTTTATCGTTTGATCATATTTCGTATGGTACATTATGTTAATGGTTGTACATATATGTTTTGCAGCAAGAACAGCATATGGTTGGACCTGTGCAGTTTGACTGGTATCATGCTATGTCCTGACACCTTATTTCTTTGACCATATTCTTACTTTGGTTCTTGGAATAATAAGATTATATTACTTTTGACTTCCTGAAAGTTCAAGTTTGACACTTAAACTTACATTTTTAACATTTTTTTATGTCCTAACATCTTTTTTTCTCTCTGTTATAGTTTCCTTAATAACCAGCTTAATTGTAGGTTCCTGAAACAACGAGGTTTCACCTATCTGTAGGTTGTTTGGGGGCTGATAGGGCTAATAAAGCTTGTGCATACCTCTGACCTGATGGAAAGAAGAAAGTAAAAGTAATTTAGAGTTTTTCAAGAATGTAGTAAGTGGGAGATCTTCTGATCCTTTGTTTTTGTACATTGAATAAAAGTTAATGTTTAACTTCTTATCTTGTTCTTGAGCATTTTGTTAGCTAATAAAACTGCTATGAATATTCTAGCAGTACAAAGAAGTTGGAATGATAGAAAGATGATGATATTTTCCCTTATTTCTTGCAAGCTCAGTTTTATCAACATCATGTTGTGTCCTAAGATCATTTCCATTTTTCTTTTTATTGTTTTTTTTTTTTCCAATCTGAGTTGCTTTTATACTTGTTTTAAGTTCATTCTTTAGTTGGCCATTTTTCAATCTGTTACTATTTTTTTGATGCTAAAGGTTTGAAGAATGGAGTGAGCTTATTTTAGAAGCCTGCTACACTGCAATATCATGGTAGAAGAACTTATTTTTCTCATGCTAAATGATAAGTTTCTTAACCTTCCTCTGCTGCCGCCTTTTAAGGGCATGTTTGGGTAACTAACTTATTGACTTATGACTTTTGGTTTTAAAAATAAGTTTTGAAAAGTAAGGAGCTCCTTACTTCTCAAACACTCATTTTTACATAACTTTTATTTTTATATATAATTTTTTAAAATTTTATTTTTTCTGTTAAAACCACATCATGTGATAATTATCACATGTGATTAAGTATATAATCATATGTAATTATCACAATATTATTTTTTTTAATGAAAAAGATAATAATAATAAATTAAAATTAATAGTAATAAAATAAAATTAAATACTTTAAAAATAGTAATTTAAAAAAGAAATAAATTTTTTTGATAAATTTTATATAAGTGCCAAATGACTAAAATAATTAAAAAATGGTTGGAGCTTAGCAATTTGATCAGTATATGCCATATTACCGTGTTCTAAAACCTTCTCTCTTTGTTAGTTACTTCCCTATTGAGTTGTGCCTTAGGTTTATTGGATGCCAAATACTATGCTTTAGGAATTCTATGGCTTCTATATGTCTCTTTCTTGTTTGATCATATTTTGTATTCTTACTTTGGTTCATGGAATAATAAGATTATTTTGTTTGTAGGTTTTTAGGGTGCGGGGTGCCAAAAACTGTGGTCATGTAACTAACTTGGCCACTTTTGTTATTTCCACTTTTAGCCCTTCGAGTATAAACTTTTAGCATCTTTGGTTGAGAAGTAATATGCTTGATTACTTCCTCATTCATATCAGGTTAGCTATGGAGTTGATATCTTGTTGTGATTTCACCACAATTCGTATGGCTAGCTTAATATTATGTAGTGGTAATTGATCTATCATCTACATACACGTTTGCATATGAAAAAGGTAGTTGGACTATCTTTCTTGTTTTCCTTTTTTTTAATTTTAAATTTTTTCCCCTATATTTGAGTTGGTTTTTAATTTGTTTGAAGTTCTTCCTTTAGCTGGCCATTTGTTCCCCTACTTGATCAGTTCATCCTATTGGTGCTTTTTGTTATTATTATTCTCATGCTAAAGGTTTGAAGAATGAGGTGAAATTTTTTAGAAGCCTCTTTAAAAGTTATATTTCTTATGTTAAATCAGATCAGAAGTTTCTTAAATTGGTTACACCTGTTGAACCTTTCTCTGCCACCATTTAAGTTTAAAATTCGACACCATTTAAGTTTAGTTTAGTTTAATATTTTAGGCTTGTCTTGTTTTTTCACACAGTTGTAGAATATCTTGCTAATTGTTCTTAAAAGTATTTTTAAATATACATTTGATGTTATGTAATCAACTGACCCGTTCATTCTGTCCCTACAATTTAGTGACCCATTTGGTTTTGTATCTTGGCTTTACCAGTGTTGCTGAACAGTGAAAGTGGGTGTGCCATTTGGGGAAGTGGGTTCACCTCATGCAATGTTCTAAATCCTGCTTTCTCTGTTCTTGATTCATTAGTGACAGACTCTCTTTTGGTTTCTGAAATAAGAATATTTTTTGTTCTGTTCTGTGTTTAGGTTTGTTGGGTGACAACTGGTTGGATTGGACCATTAATATTCTTTCTTGCAAACTTTGGCCCACAACTGGTGTAGTTTATAGCTTTTATTGTTATACATTTTTCAAATAACATATATATAGTTAGAAGGGTTGAAAAATCTGATGATTGAACCATTTAGCTTTAGATGATTCATTGCTCTGCTTTCTAGGAACTAAAGCTATGTTACTTAATGGCAGTTTCTTGCTGCATCTCGTGTCTTGTTCAAGGTAGCTTCAGGAGTTTAAAAAAGTTGAAGGATTTGTTTGTGAGTTGCTTTTTAATCTGTTTTTTAGTTCCAGTTGGCCATATTCTGTTAATCGGGAATTGGTAAAAGCTGCTGGTGGGTCATATCTAAATGGTGTTTCAGTAGGAACGATGAGAGCAAAGCAGAAGAAGGCCTAGAAAATGTCCATGTTGCCCTTAGATATTTACATAAAGCTCTCAAATGCAACCAAAATTTACTTGGTTCAGACCATATCCAGCTTTCTTTTTTCTTTTACATACATCTTTAAGAAAGGGTTTAATTATAAAAAACCAATTACCTGTGGAAAAAACACGATTTTTATTTTTTACTGACTGTTGCAAGTTACCATGTAATAGCAATTGCACTCTCTTTAATGGAAGCTTACCCTTTGAGTGTTGAGCATGAACAAACAACTTTGCAGATTCTACGTGCAAAACTCGGTCCAGATGATCTACGAACTCAGGTAATTCTTTTCACTTTTATTATTTCATCAGAAATTATTAATATTACTTTTATTAGTTTCTATATATACATATATTTATCATCATTAATCATGGCTTGAGTATTTTGAATCCAAGGCTCTTGAACAGCAAGAAGCTGCAAGATGAGAAATATTTATAGTCCTATTCTTTTGATGATAGGTGTAAGAAAGCTTGTGGTTGGATTGGAATATGCCATCCTGGTATAATATCTTGTGCTTGTATCATGGTTTCCCTAAAAACTTTCTTTTTTATAGTTTCTATGGTGACCACCAATTTCTTTTCTTCTCCTTAAAGGACTGTCTTGATTGTAGGTTTATTGGGTATCGAACACTGGTTTGCAACTTGATAACCAATATGCCTGGTTTTGTCCTTCAATCGTATATGTACAAGTTAATTGGTTTCTGTCATTAATCATAATTTAGAATTTTTGTTTATTTCTTGCCTGTGCTGACATGGTGGGCTTATGGAGCACTGGTGAGATGCTTTTGTTGATTCCTTGTTTTTTCTTCTTCTTTTCTCTCGACTAATTGTATTTGGTATCTTTTTTATTACTTAGCTTAATGATACATGATGCTGCTTCTGTGTATATGTTGTGCAGCAAAATGGTTGGAGCTTAGCAGTTTGATCAGTATATGCCATATTACTTGATGAGTGACTTCCCTATTGAGTTCTTCCTTAGAGTTAGGTTTGTTGGATGCCAAATACTATGCTTTAGGTATTCAATCTCTCTCTTTCTCGTTTGATCATATTTTGTATTTTTACTTTGGTTCATGGAACAATAAGATTATTTTATTTGTAGTTTTGTGGGGTGGTCGTGTATCATGATGTCTGTGTGCAGGGTTTGCTTTATTTATGACAATTATTTCTCTTTTTAGCATTATTCATCCATCATGACTTTTTTTTTTTCTAAGTATTAACTCTTGTGGTGATAGGTCTAACAAAGCTGGTGCTTGGATTGGCCTACTGTCTTCCGTGGTTTGTCTTGTTTTTTCATATGGATTGCTAATTGTTGTTAATAATATTTTTAAATATACATTTGATTTTATGTAATGACCTGGCCCGTTCATTTTGTCCCTACAACTGAGTAGTTTTGGATCTTGGATTTACCACTGTTGCTGGATGGTGAAAGTGGATGTGCGTTTGTGTAAAACTCTAGGATAAAGGAAACAAGATACCAGCTTTTCAACTTGGTTCATCTCGTTCTGTTTCCTTAGTGACACAGACTCTCTCTTTTGGTTTCTTAGGATTTTTTGTTGACTGTTTGGTGGTTATTCTTTAATTTTAATATTTCTTTGTTGCATTCCATGGTGATTTCATGATTTTGGATGATAGGTCTAACACACTTTGTGGTTGGATTGGTCCATTGTCATTCATTGGGTTAGCGTTTGATGTGTTATTTCTTTCTTATTATTTTTTTTGTGTGGCTTAAGATGGTAAATTGGCCTTAACAGAAGTGGAAATGATTGGGTCATTAGCCAGACAATTAGCACTTGTGTTTTCTTGATCTGTAGCTATTACTTTGTTCATAATCTAATTTCAAGCTTGCATGATGGTATTATGTTCTGTTCTGTGTGTAGGGTGACAACTGATCATTATCATTTCTTCCGGTGACTGGTGTAGTTCATAGCTTTTATATTCTTCTTATACATTTTTGAGATAACATATGGTTAGAAGGGTTGAAAAATGAACCATTTACCTTTTCATTGCTGTGCTTTCTAGGAAATAAAGCCCTGTTAATTTAATGGCAGTTAATGTTTAAGTTGTTATTTTGATTGATTAGTAAAAGTTGGTGATGAATACTCTTGCAGTAAGAGTTGCCTTCAGTTAATAGACAGACTGCCATGTATACTTTCTTCAGTTATTGTGTAGGTTGTTTTCATGCTCTTAGGCATGCTTTTAATGTGGTTAGCTTTTAATTGATCTGCATACACGTTTGAATATGGAACAATCTTTCTTTTTAACCTTTTTTTTTTTCCTTTCTATATGCGAGTTGCTTTTTGATTTGTTTGAAGCTCCTCCTTCAGCTGGCCATTTTGTAGTATGTTCCCTTACTTGATCAGTTCATCCTATTAGTCGGGAATTTGTAAAAACTGTTGGTTTCATCCAATTAGTTGTCACATTTGAATGGTAATTCTTCAATCGTTCACTAATCAAAATCATATTTGAACTCCTATTGAATTTTGTAGATTTCATAATTTTGATTTGGAGCTTATTCAGAGTAATGAAAACCGGATGCTGTTTATGGTAAACTGTAGCGAAAGCTACATGAATTTAGCTTCTGAATAATAATAATAATAAATGGTAATTACAGGATAAAGGTCGGAATCATGTTCAAACCTTTTTTCTTCAAATTCTTAACAATATCAACACGTGGCTTAGATTTATCTCCCGAAAGAAACATATATTGTTGCTTCTTAACTTCGGTCCAAGTACAAACAGGCAACATTTTCAAACCTTTTTTCTTTAAAGTATGAAAAACCGAAGCAGCTTCTTCACGTTTTCCACAAATATTTAATAAAACAACATAATTACTAAGCTTTTCGGGCTCTTTCAGCTGCAAGTTTCCCGAGCTCAAAATTCTTGTTGACCCGACAAGCGGTCAACAAAGCCGCCCGCATGTTGACTGTAGGATTAAACGCAGCATCTCGAATTAAAGCAAAAACTTCATCTAACAATCCTTTACGCCCTAATAATTCAATCATACATGCGTAATGCATTGCTCGAGGTTTGACTCGAATATCTCCCACCCTTGATCAGCTAAACCCGAGCCAATAAAACCGCAAGAAATGTAACATGATTAGGTGTCATTTTTTCGTTAGTCATACGATTAAATAACTCTAATGATTCGATTCCGCGACCATGTTTTCCTGCAATTAACGCGTTCCATGATATGACGTTTTTGTAGGCATTTTATCAAAACACGTTGCGTGCATCTTCAATTCTTCCCCATTTGCTACAGAAATCGACTAGTGCAGTATTAGCGACTATATCGAGCCAGACGAACAAGCCCGGTGTGTGCTTGTTTTGCATGTTCTAATGATGCTAATCGTGTACAAACCCTAACAATCATTGAAAAGGTGAAATGATCCATTTTAACACCTGAATCTTGCATTTTCTGATATAAATCTAAAGCTTCTTCACTATACCCGTGAAGTGCGTACCCTGCAATTATCGAATTCCAACCGACAGTTGTTTTTTCGGGCATGATATCGAATACACATATACTTCCACATTTGCTATACATGTCGATTAATGCACATGAAACAAATATATCTTGACTTACATCCGTTTTTATAACACCTGCGTGCAATTGCTCACCTGGAAATATTGTATCCAGACCAGATCATTGTTGCAAAAGTACATGAACTAGCTTCAGATTGTTCTCCCCACATGTCGATTAATGCACAAGTCCTGCCAAAATTGTGTTCCAAGAAACTAAATATCTGTCAGGCATTTCATCCCACATTTCACATACATTAGTGAAATCCTATTTCTTAAATACAAATCTGGCTCAAACTAATACAAGCACCCACTAAAGCATCGTAAGTACTTTTACTAAGATTGATGAAATTTTTGTTGTGAATTCTTGCCGATTATGGAGGAGAATTGATGAATAGTTTACAAGGTATTTTGTGATCTGTAACTGTAGAATAGAGTGTCACAGAGAAAGATAGTTAGTGGATAGTTAATAGTGAGGTCTTTAATAATTATATCATTTTATTAAGTGAACCCTCTCAACTTGAGAAATGAAAATTTTATTTAGGGATAAAAGTTTAGGGAGAAATAAGAACTTTATTTAGGAACTGAGGGAGTATATATTTCTAAATGAGTCGGGTTTTAATCTGTGAGTTTCGAAATTCCAAAAATAAACACAATATTCCAAAAAATTTGTAGTTGCAAATAATTTTGTCACTTTTAAGTTTTAACAAAATTGAAACTAGTCTGGGTGTTGTTCGGCTTGATCAGTCAATAATCACTAGGTTTGAAAAGGCCGCTCCCGGAGAACCACCGTCAATGGCGCCTCATGATATACGGCGTCCGTTCAAACGTGCGGCAATCTCCGACCAACAGAAACGCCGTGAACTCTCTTTACAGAGACAAGCTCAGAACCGAACCGAAGCTCAGCTGCAAGCCCGTCGTCTCGCCTCCTCCATCCTCTCCCTCCCAAACCAGAACTCTGAACCTCAACCTCTCGAATCAGTCGACCTTGTTCCCGAACCTATAGTTGAAGAACCGGAATCTGATGCCGGAGATGTTTCCGACATCGATATCCGTCAAGCGGCTAAGCTTAAAGGCCCTGAAGCTCGCCGGTGGTTCGCCAGTCAGCTTATGCTTCCGGAATGGATGATTGATGTCCCCGATCGCCTCAATCACGATTGGTATTTTGTCCATTTTCTCATCATTTTCAATCGTGTTTGCGATAGAATTTTGAAATTGTACCAAAATGAATCCTATTTATCGTTTTATATAAACCTAATTTAAAGCACTTATACTTGCACAGTTTCAATAGTCTCTAACAATTAGGGCAAAACAATAATCGTAAAATTAGTTATAATTAGATACTTTGATGATTACACCTCGTCATCTGCAATTATATTTGCAGTTTGCAAATGATTTAGTTAATTACACCAAATTGAATGCTATTTAGGCCTAATTTTGTGTATCTAAATTGAATAGTTTCAATTGGCACACAATTAGGGCTTATTTAGCAAAATTAGATACAAATTTGTGAACGATTGAAATGATTGCAGGTATGTATTTGCAAGGCCTTCTGGGAAACGATGTTTTGTTGTTTCATCAAATGGAACAACTGTAAGCAGACTACGCAATGGTTCCCAATTGCATCGTTTTCCTTCTGCTTTACCTAATGGTGCCAGGACGAAAGAAGGTTCTAGAAATGCTCAATCATACTGCATACTTGACTGCATATTTCATGAGGTACTATACACCCATACAGTTACAAATACTTCATACGGAGTATTATTTTTCAAGTATTGTGAAGTTTTTTTTGTAATTTTGTTATTGCAGTTGGACCAAACATATTATGTAATAGACATGGTATGTTGGGCAGGTATCTCGTTTTATGAATGCACTGCAGAATTTAGGTTTTTTTGGATGAACAGTAAGCTTGTTGAATCAGGGGCTTGTGAAGCTCCATCTAATTATCATAGATATAGATTCAGTCTTGTTTCTGTTTATAACTGTGATCATGAGGGACTTCAAACAGCTTATACAGGGGCAGTACCGTATGTGAAAGATGGACTGCTGTTTTATAACAAGTAAGCTTAATAATTTATGAATATATACGTGATGTGATTTTTTTAATATTTTTTATTTATTTAGGCATGCACATTATCAAACAGGAAATACACCATTGGCACTAGTGTGGAAAGATGAAACTTGTAGTCAGTATGTGATTGATACAGATAACAAAGGACAGATTCCAAACCAGCAGCAGGTATTCTGCCATTTAAATTAACTTCTGGATTTATTTTACTTAATTAATTAAATTTTACAAATTTTCTGTTTATTTTGAAATGAAAAGGTGGTTTTGGAGGTACAAGAAAATGGGCAAGTGGTTACGTCTGATGATCCTCCGGTTGTACTTGGATGCTTGAATGCAACTTTCATACACGAGGTTCCATTTGTGTAATTAATTAATTATATCTTAAAAGAATAATAATTTGTGAATTAATTTATCAAATGTTTTCCAGACAGGATTACATTCAGGAAACCTGGTACGGTTTGCGGTTAATGAGGGTGGATTAACATTTGTTGATGGTAAGCTGGAGAAAGCTGATTTACATTACATAGGAAAGGTTCATCGTGCACGTGCTTTTGCTGATAGTTACTCAAAGGTAAATTCCAATTAATATTTTTTATATGGAAAATCTGGTAAATTCCTAAATTTACCCCTTTTTTTTCTTTTTAGATTGTGTTTCAATATATGGTTCGTCATTCTCCTTTACGAATAGAGCATTTGTTTGCATCGATGGGTACGTCAAATGAACAAGAGAGCGGGACCAATGAAGTGGAAATGGTTGGTTGATGATTTGATCCTAACGACATATTAATGCTTATACTTTTTGACTCTGTGTTCACCCACTTTAAAATTTTTGGGATGCCAGAAATGGTCTGTTTGGTTGTATTGTAGTTTCTGAAAAACGTTTACTTAGTTTATTTATAGTGAGTAACGGTTGTACATTGTAACTTTTGAAAAACATTTACCAATGAGTCATGAATTCTTGGTTCAAAAGTCGCTTTAAGTTTTTATATAACATGTCCTTCTGGTGATGACATAAGTTTAGCTACCCCCTCATTATAAACGGATGGATTCAGTATACTTATTATTATTGTACAAATTATTTTTTTAACACATTAATTAGTTACGGAAATTGGAGTTTGTTGGTCCCAACCTAACTCAATTCGTCTCAACCATATTAAAAGTATATGGACTTTAACATGAACCCTGGTTACTCGCTCATTTTAAAGCTCATGATCAATTAACAAAAATGAACGAGTACGTGCAAAGAATTACATTATGAAGACATTTTTTTCACTATTCTAGCATTTAATCAACGGATAATAAGTCACAAAATAAAATAAAACAGGTTTGTTTGATAATTTACTATTGTAAAGTGGTAGGCTGACATCCATCATGAACACAAGCCAAGACATCTCTATAGTCTCTTGAAATAGTGAAGGAATCATACACCTTCCCATCTTTACTCTTCTTGTACTCGAACAAGAGTGACGATTGGTTGAAAGCCGTCATTTTCACAAACCCGAAATCATAATCTTTAACGAGACTCCAAGTCGTATTAATTTGAGTAAATTCAGATAAGTGGGCCCCAGCTCCACCCACCACTACATGAATTGTCCCGTTCACCGTTCCAGAATAGTGAGATTTCTCAGAGTTCACACATTGATTCTACAACACCACCATAATATTAGAAATAACGACTTGTTTTCAAGTTAGTATTTAATTTTTTTACAATACTAATCTCAACTATTGATCAATAATAATTATGGTCAAGATTAATTACATGCTTTATATATGGAGGGGTATTTTTGACACTCACATAAATTTTAATCTAACTTTTTTTTTTTTTTTTAAGTTTTTTCTCTATTATATTTTTTCGTTAAAAGATACAATATTATGTGATAATCACATGTGATTATATACTTAATCACATGTGATATTTTTGTATAATCGCATGTGATCAAGTATATAATCACGTGATTTTTTTTAATGGAAAAAAAAATTAAAAAAAAGTTATATGAGTGTAAAATGACAAAAATACCCCTCCATGTATAAATAATGTGATTAATCTTGACCATTAATTATTATTGATTAATGGTTGAGATTAGTCTCTTAGGACTATAAAAAAATCAAGGACTAGTTTGAACAAACCACTAGAAATACTAGAAAGAGCAGTAAAAAGGTGGCAATTTCGATCCATTTATTTAAAATAACGGGTCAAATTTGTTCAGGTTTATTTCAAACAAAAAGGAGAATAAGTCAAACGAGATGAAAACCACCTAGCCCATTTCCAACCCGAACCAAAAAAAGTCCCATTTTGACCCAACTCGATAATTTTTACATGACATTGATTATTATACCTGATAAATTGGGCAAGATCTTTCATAATTATGAACATGACCATAAAATGCAATATCCACTTTATATTTCTGCCACAATTTCTGCAAACTGGATCGACCCATGGGCTCATCAAACGAACCCTCTAACGCATAATATTTATCAGAAGAATAACCAAGAACACGATGAGCAGCAAATATAAGCCATGGCTGTGTTTTCCTGTCAACTGATGCGAGACATTTTTCAAGAAATTGGTATTGTTCTGTTCCTTCCCTCCAATCATGCTCAGTGTCCGCTATGCAAAAATGAAACATCCCATAATCCGCTGAATACCTATAAAGTTAACAAATTAATTATTATTTTATTAATTATTTTATAATAAAATTACCCATTTGAGTTTTGACCCGACCCGCCCGTTTTGCAAATCATTACCAGAATTTGGCTCTGTTTTCTGCAGGGACATAGAATGTAGTCTCTGCAGGAACACCGCATTCACCGCCAGAATCATTACCATCATAAAAAGAACCACTTCCAGGTGCGTCACGTTCATGATTACCACTGAAAAAATATCAACAAACAGTTAAAATTGTCATGTGAATTCTATGATTTTGTCCCTCTACTTTTATCTAGTTTTTATCATCCCTGTACTTTTTAAAATTCGTGATTTTTGTCTCTGTGGTCTTCAAATTTTTATTTTTTTCTGTCCATTTTGACCTAAAATGACCAAATTACCCTTATTTTCATTTTATTTCCCTTTTTAAAAATGAAAAATAAAATGAAAATAAGGGTAATTTGGTCATTTTAGGTAAAAAAAACAGATGAAAAATATTAAATTTGAAGACCACAAAATTAAAAAGTACAGGTACAAAAAACTAAATTAAAAACATAGGGACAAAATCGTAGAATTTGGAAGACCACGGGGACAATTTCTATCATTTACTCAAAATTATAACTAAACAAACCTTGCAATCATATAGGGTACAACCGATGCAATCGGTTCCACTTGTGATGTAAACTGATCCCATTGTGAAATATAACCATTTGAATAAACAATATCTCCAATATGAAATACAGCGTCTATATTATCAATATCATTAATTAATTGATCAGTTGTGTTAAGAGAACCAGGTTGATAATTATTGTACTCGTTTGATCCATCACGTTCTGCCTAAAAATAACAAAAGATATTATTCTTAATTTAATTTGTTATACTCGAATTATAAAAATAAAATAAAAAAGTTTTTTTTACCTTGCCCATGTCACCGAATATAATAACACGTTGTAATGATTCCTCGCCTGGGTAAGGTGACGATTTGAATGAAAATGTTTTTTTGCTCCAAATGTATGTACCATTAGATAACATATGTCCCATTTTGTAAAAATACCTGGGATTTTTAAGTTAAATTATAATTTATTTGATTAATTATAAATAATAGTAACTTTAAAATAGTAATAGTATTTACTTGGTATTCGGCCACAAATTTTTTAAGAAACTTGTGTGTATGTAGCCAGGATCACGCCAACCAACTGTTCTTGCAGGTGAACCTGCAGAGTGTATTAACTTATTTAATTTATACAATTATAATAATTTAGGAAATAAATTTAATTAATTATGAACATACCACACATGCTATTTTGATGAAATGTTAGTGTTCCTGCAGGAGACCGTGTAGGGCGTTTACCCTTTAATCCCCACGAAACAAAAGGACTTGCTTCATTTATGTTGTAACCACTTGTCCATGTTACAGTCATCTATATTAACAAAAATAAAAATAAAAATTATAAAATAAATTCAAGTAATATATAAGTTTTAGGAATTATGTAAAAATACATTTGCAAAACTTACTTCATTCCAAGATTTTCCTAAAGCGATACGTGGATAAAGTGGGGCTTTTGGATTTGCAAATGTTATGAAGTTTGAATATGCCACCAATTTTGGCTGCAAATAAAAAAATAATTAAATAACAAATATTATGCAGAAATGAAGAAAAAAATTAATACATTGGTACGTACGTTTGATAATCCACCTGAAAACAAGGCAAACGAGAAATCTGCTCGTTGATTTATTATCTGGAATTTTAACGTATTTTTGCCTGTTTTTGCATATTCTGAATTTGAGTAATTTGCAAATGTGTACTGTGAAAAAAAGAACAATTGAATAAAATTAATATTAATATTAATATATTATATATAAACATATGATAAAAGTTGACAAAAATCGAAGCTTTTACTCACTTTAATTGGAGCAGAACATATGTATGGAGTCTGCTGTTTAGAATCATCTTCGGAGAAACAAGTCGATGCACTACATTATTTAAATTAATTTTTTAACATAGTATTAACACAGTATTAAACTTTAAAATTATACTGTTATTATGAATATATATTATTGAACAAAAACTTACTTAAATTTAGCAGGAGAAAATACTCCAATCCAATCATCATTAGTTGGTTTCGGGTGCTTAAGCTCAACAGTCACCCATTCAACATCTTCACCCTTCATTAAGTCAACAATTAATTAGCATTAATCATAATTATTGATGTTATAAATCTAGGTTTTATACAGTTACACTACCCAAATTGTTTAACATAATAAACTTACATAAATGATATTAAATCTATATTATATATCTACCTTTAAGCCAAGAACTGTAGGGTAAGCTTCAACTGAGGCCCCATCATGGAGAGCAAGCACAGATCGGTGAATTGCGAACTTTGATAAGGGTTGTTCGGTAATTTCACCATCACTTTTAACTAAATGAGCTGATGCTAAAATAACAAAGAATAATAATGAAAATTTTGTAATTGTATACAAGATCTTCATTGCGGCAATTTCACAAACACCTTGCAGGCATGAAACTATTTAGGTTATTATTGACCGTATAATTTGGGAAGATTCGTATAATATTCTGTTTTGATCTTCAAAAAGTCAGATAGATGGATTTCGTTTGAGTAATCCAAGATTTCTGCTAGGATAACATCAAACTTTTTTATAGTTATTTTCACCCACTCGAATCTTTGACCTCTAATAAACGGCCAATGATTATGGAAACAGAGTCAACTTACGACTCTTTCTCAAACTTAGTTGATATTTTTATTCATTAGCAACGACAAAATTCAAATATCTATCTAGTTTTGTTAGAGTACATCCGATAAACAAAATTCAAATATCGGATTACATAGGAATTTTAATTTTTTGAATATTCTATAACTTTTTATTTAACATACCAAAATATTTTTACTTTATCAAAAGTTTTGTTATTTGCCGGACTTAGTAAACAAAATTAATACGTTTTGTGTGACATATACACTAGTTTAAATAGTTAATGTAATAAAAAAAAGAAAAAAGTTAAATAATCGTGTTATTCATCTATGATACAATTACCGTTCATAAAAGTGAGCTATGAACAGTGACTTGCTATCTTTTAGCATATACTCCCTCCGTCTCACAAAAAACTTCTTATTTGGCTTTCTCATAAGTTTTTAGGTGATAGTTAGTGGTGAGGTCATTGATAATACTTTTGATTAAAATATAATGTTTGATTGGAGAGAGAAAAATAGTTAGTGGATTTGCCAAATTTCCCTAGAAAACGCAAGTTCAAGTCTTGTACTCCCATTTTCACTTCTTTTAATGTGGTTTTTCCATATCATGCCACTTCCCCTATTCTCTTAGAGGGTGTTTGGATAAGCTTTTTTAACTCAAAAAGTCCTTTTTAGTAAAAGTACTTATTAACTTTTTGATTTTGAAAAGAAGTTTTTAAAATAGTGTTTGGTTTAACTTATTGACTTATTGGTAATGAAAAGTTGATAAGTTATTTTTTTAAAGGTGTTTGGATTAGCTTTTTTGGTGTAAAATGACCAAAAAGGACATGCTTAGCTATTTAGTGTTTTTTATCATATAATCTTTTGTATTTAATATTAGTTTTTTATCCAAAGATTATAAACTTTTTTTTAACAAATATTATTAATATATACTCCGTAATACATTATTATATTTATTTTATTAATTTAGAATTAGACCATCATAATATGCAAATAATACTAAAGAAAATGGTGGTGAACGACTGTAGATCGGAAAAATACAGATGTTCAGGTTGTAGATCGAAGATTTCAGAGATGGAGGAGATGGAGGAGAGTTGCCTGTTACGATGATGGAGGCTGGAGGAAATGAAGGAGGAAGTAGGGTTTTGATGTAGAAATAAAGGGTATTTGTGTAAAAAGGCATCAAAACGTGATAAGTTAATTTGAAAAGTAAGGAACCCCTTACTTTTCCAAATCAACTTTTTAAAGCTATTCAAAAAGCTATTTTAAAAGTCATTTTCACCTTTGCCAAATAACTTATTTACTTATTAACTTTTTAGAAAAATTAATAAGTTAATAATTAACTTTTAAAGCATTGCCTTATTTTATTGTGATTCCCATAGCCAATTAATTTTTTATAGTTTAGTTTTTCTTTTTTAAATTTGTACGTTAAATTATTTTGTTACAGTGATACCTTTTATATAGATAGTTTTAATAACATAAATTATGGGGTCTAGAAAAGAATGAAAACCATATATCTACTACATAAGGGTTAGATTTGTTGGTTGGTATATTACTCTTAACGAATTTACGAGTTGTTATTAGTAAAAAATTTTAAAAATTAATATTAAATTAAAACAGGTATGATCTAAAAACTCACTGCAAAGCGCGGGCAAGAATAATGATTGATGGTAGACATTAGCCCTTTTATATTAATAATAACATATAATTTCTTGGTAGATTATACTTCTTGATTAAAAAAAAATTTCTTGGTAGATTATGATTCTAACTTCTATTTTTATTGATAATAGTAACAAAATACAAATATTTATCTAGTTTCGACAGCATCTGATACACATAGCATAAAACACATGTTTTTTTATTTAAAAACCATTTACATATGATTTATTCGATTGCTGCCGAAAATTTTAAAGTACGGTATTCTAAGTTGCCAAAGTGGTAGCTTCGCAACCATCGTGAACACATGCCAACACATCTCTATAATCCCTTGAGATTGTGAAGTTATCATAAACTAAACCATCGCTACTCTTCTTATACTCGAAAAGAAGTGAAGAATGGTTAAACGCAGTTAGTTTAACAAATCCCCAATCTTGGTCTTTATATAAACTCCAAAACGTATTAATTTCCGTGAAATCCGACAAATGGCTCCCTCCTCCACCAACTACAACATGAATTGTCCCGTTTACGGTACCTTCGTAGTGAGATATTTCCGAGTTCACACATTGGTTCTACACAAACACCAAAAGAAAGATTAATAATAAGTTATAGACACAAATTGGATATAACTCATATAAGTATATATATAACATGCCCGTATAGCACGATCAAATAAAAACATCGTTAGCATAGGTAGGTACGTAGCGTAAAAATTACTTTTTTCAAACTGATGAACAAATGTACAAATTTTAATAGAAATTGAGCGATTGTTTTACGTTTGTTCATCAGTTTGAAAAAAACGTATCTTTTACAGGATCTTGTCCCTGTAACAATTGATATCTATATATTTTATTTATAATGAAATAATTACAAGAACGGATAGTAAAACCTGATATATAGGACAAGTTCGCTCATAATTATGGACATGCCCGTACAACGCGATGTCCACCTTGTATTTCTGCCATAACTTTTGTAAATTTGCTCGGCCCATGGGCTCTTCAAAGGCACCCTCGTTGGCTAACCAACTGTTTGAAGAATAACCAAGAACACGATGAGCAGCAAAGATCAACCATGGTTGTTTTTGCCTGTCGACCGATGCTAGGCATTTCTCAATCCATGCATATTGTTCTGATCCCTCCCTCCAATCGTGCTCTGAATCCGCTATGCAAAAGTGAAACATCCCATAATCCGTTGAGTACCTTAATACACAATTTAACAATTAGTTACGGAATAATTAAACAATTGAAATTTTGGAATAATTATGTATTTGTTACCAGAATTTAGCTCGGTTTTCAGCAGGAACGTAATACATGGTCTCAGCGGGAACACCACACTCCCCGCCCGAATCAGGAGTGTCGTAGAAAGATCCCGAATTAGGAAAATCACGTTCATGGTTGCCACTGCAGAACAAAAGGTAAGTTGTTAATAAAAATTTCATTAATACTAGACATAAATTATGGGAGGTGATATTCACACTACAAAAACATATTAACGCACCACACGGTACAAGTTTGAAACCAGATGTACAAGTATACAAAAATATAACTTTTAGTGTATGAATAAAATTTTGTATACCATATCCTAATAACTAGATGTACGGACCTTGCAATCATATATGGCTTCACCGATGAAATTGGTTCAACTTGTGATGTGAATTGATCCCATTGTGACAGATATCCATTTGCATATGGTAAATCTCCTATATGGAAAACGATATCATAGTTATCAAGATCACTGATTAATTGGTCCGTAGTAATGAGGGATCCCGGTTGATAATTAGCATATTCATTTGATCCATCGCGTTCTGCCTAAAAGACATAATCATATCGGTATTGTTTAGTTAGATTGATATTCAGTGTAAAAAAATGTATTAATTAATAAAATGTAATAGTGCTAGCAAACCTTTCCCATGTCACCAAATATGATAACGCGTTGCAACGAGTCTTGTCCCGGATACGGGGACGCTTTAAATGAATACATTTTACTCCAAACAATCGATCCATCAGACAACAAATGTCCCATTCGGTATTCGTACCTGAAAAGTAGTAGTCACAAATAAACTCCGTTTAGTAAATACTCCATAATAAGATGTGAAACATCGTAAAATATTGTCTTAAAATATATGTCACACACATACATGGTGTTTGGCCATAATTCTTTTAAGAAACTAGTGTGGATAAAACCAGGATCACGCCATCCAACCGTACGAGCAGGTGCACCTACAGGAATTTAAAAAAAAAAAACGTGTAATTTATTGTTTTTGTAATTTTAATTTAGAAAAATTATATTGTTTTAACTAAATCTTTATAATCTATCATTTTACCAATAAAAATATTACTGTGTGTAATCCACCAATTATTTTTTCAAATCTTATCCTAGGGGTGAGCATTTGGGACGAAAAACTGAACCAAAATCCAACTGAAATGAACCGAAACAAAAAATATATAATCAGTTCAGTTTTCAGTTTTCAGTTTTCAGTTTTAAAAATTAATCATTTTCGGTATCGCTATCGATTTGGTTCGATTTTCGGATATTGATGAGCATTTGGGCTAAAAAGAAATGAACAGAAGCCGAACCAGATCGAAACCGAACTGAACTAAAACCGAAAACATGTAATCGGTTTGGTTTTCGGTTTTGAAAATTTATCATTTTCAGTTTCGGTTCTTTCGGTTCGGTTTCCAGACCACGCTCACCCTTATCTCATCCTTTGATTTAGACATTTATATTAATCAAATGAGTAGAAAGATTTAGTAAACAATAACATCTCTATTTAATTTATCACTAATAAATATTATAGATTAAAAATGACATCGTACCACACATGCTTCCACGAGTAAAAGTCAACGTTCCCGCGGGAGAAAGCTTTTTGGTTTGACCCTTCCAACCCCATTCAACGAGTGGAGTGGCTTCATCAATGTTGTATCCGCTAGTCCATGTTACCGTCATCTGCACAAGCGCACACCATAACACTACATCATCATATATAACAAATAAAAATACAATAAAACAAACAAAGTAATTGCAGATAAATGTACCTCATCCCAAGCCTTCCCATGAGCAAGACGAGGGTATAAAGGGGCTTTCGGGTTTTCAAATGATACAGCATCTGAAAGAGCTACCAATTTTGGCTGTATATATAATCCGAAATTACATAATTAGTACTTACTTTAATAAATTACAAATGTAATTAGTGGAATTAAAGAGTGACTTTACACACGTTTTCTAATCCGCCTGTAAATAATGCAAAGGCAAAATCTGCACGCTGATTAATAATTCGGAAGCTTAGTGTCGCTTTTCCCGTTTCAACATAATCGGCAGTAGAGTGATTTGCGAATTTATACTGTTACAAAACATATTTTAACATGTTACTAAATATTAATTAGAACCCAAAATATACAAATTGAGTTTTAAGATATACAACTTGTGGTATCAATAATCATACCTTAATTGGGGCTGTACATAAGTATGGAGTCTCAGGCCAGTTACCAGTTTCGGAATAACAATCTGATGCGCTGTCACATTCATTTAATTTAATTGTTTAGATTAAAAAAAAGATATATTAATGTATGATATATTTTAAGATAAATTAACAGATTATATTACTTGAACTTTGCTGGTGAAAAAACTCCAACCCAGTCATTGGTAGTTGGTTCAGGGTACTCAACCTCCACGTCGATCCATTCAGCATCCTCGCCCTATCGTCATATTAACATTTATATATACAATAAAGTTATAAAATTTGAATTGCTAAGTAAGAAAAAAAGGGGAACATGATATCATTTCCAGCTTTGTGGTAATTTTCTAGATCAAATTTCTAAATTCGATAGTACTACCGTGCATAGTTGTATAGGTCAAGTCAACTGTTAGAAGTCTTACCATTATTCAATGCCTGTAAATATGCAATATAGCTACTATCGAATTCTATTGTAGTTCTTTTTATTTCTTATCAATTTTGCTTGTATCGAAATCGGATTCTTGTAATTTATCTTTAATCTAAATAATGATTCATTGATTTGTTTGAAGTTTGGTGTTCAAAGATACTTTATTAGTTAATTGAAGTGTGCTTGGTTGTGATTAGGTTGTTTTAGACCATTCTCATCCATGACGGCACTTTAATAATTGCCAAAATGTCTTGTACACGGTCTCCAACCGAAGGCAGCATGCCAATGGTTGGAGCGAAGTTGAGCAAACTAACTTGCCGATGTGAGCAGTGTTAAGCCACTCCCAGCAGAGCGTGTTTCCCTACCTTTTTAGGGGGTGTTTGGGAAAGCTTAATAAGGGGGCTTATTAGCTTATTAGCTTAATAAGTCCAATAAAACTTGAAATTTTGAGCTTATTAAGCTAATAAGCTAATAAGCCCTCTTAATAAGCTTTCCCAAACATGCCCTTAGTTTCGCCACATCAACGTCACATCACATATTCCTTCTTTAGTTTTGTTAAATCAACGTCAAAATACCATTTTTTAATTAAATACAAACGCTAATGTATATAAATTTGTAAAAAGAAAATAGCTTTTTAAATATTATTAAAAAGCTATTAAACATAAAAGTTAAATAATTTATTCGTGCAAAACAACGTTTAATATTGGATAAAAGTCCATGGGTCCCGTCATAAAAGACCAATAATTGTTTTTCGTTATAAACTGATCCATCTTCTCTTTCACTCAAATCATCAACCATAGTAATCAAAGATTACTTCTGCAGATCTAGTTGCAACAAGATCATAAGTTCATAACGATCCGGTGATTGCCTAGTAGTAAAAACGTAAAGGTCACATGTTCAATCTTTTTCTTAGCTAAGTAAACATTTACCATATAGCCAAGGAGGTTCGTAAAGGGCGACCGTTATAAATAAAAATACCAGTTTTAATAAATAAATAATCCACTTGCAGCAAGATGTATAAAATTATCATTTCAGTTTTATTAATTGTTCTTCTGATTTATGAAGCTGTGAAGCTAATAAATAACCAGAGATCCAGATCACTTATAAACTTACTTATATAAGTGCATCTAAATAAATATATCCATGAAATTAACTTAAAAAAGCATAAATTAAGGAAAACATAATTTACCTTAACCCCCAGAAGTAAACGGTTAGCACGAACGGAAGCTGATTTATGGAGAGCAATAACAGCTTTGTGAATGGCTATTTTGGAGAGTGGTTGTTCATCAATGGCAACATGAGGAGGATGATCGATACCACTGCTTACAAGTCGAGAATAAGATGTTGAAGCAGAACTAAATCCGAAAATAAAACCATTTGAAACTAAAAATAAGAATAATGCAAAAAAGTTTTTCATTATAGGCATCTTTTGCTCATGCATATTTTCAAAATGATGGCTTTTTAATCCATTTATATATAGCTGGTGATCACATACTCATGATAATTAGTAATATTTTAATATTAAATATATATTTTATAACAGACACGGCCACACGGGTGGGTGACCTAGAGATATTCTTGAGATATGATAGACATAGAAATAAATTAAATACATATCACCCATTGCTAAAATAAAAACTACTTAGATCGTGCCAATGATGCCTTGATTGGGCGTTAGTTGGCGTCGTTGGACTGATACTATTAGCACGGTGTCTTAGGTTTGAGCATAAGTATAACGAGGAAGTGAGTACTTTTGGTAGATATTGATATTTTATGTGTGTGTATTTTATATGTAAAATATCGAGTGTAAACATACTTTTGACATTAATGTATTAGTAGAGTGTCAACTGATGCTAATTTAACAAAAACTGAATTGTCAGTTCGTTTCATGTTTGTTAACGGTTTTATACAAAAAGCCAATAATCACAAAACTATTCTTAACCAGTTAGTGTAGATCAACTTGCCACCAAGTGAAAATTTTTTTTGGGGGGGGGGGGGGGTTCACAAGGTCTCGGGTTCGAATTTTGCTAAATGTTTTTCTTCAGATGAATAGGTGGTTGGGTTTACTCTCCATATGTGGAGGGTTCAAGGAAATGCATGTTGCCCCTTGTGAATATCATTGTCTGGCCCGAGACACTATGGGGGCGTTTGACTCAACGTAATCTTCCGTAATGTAATTGAATTCGGTTAGAATTGAATTCGGTTGTACCTGAATTCGGTAATGCGTTTGACTACCAAAATTTTGAGATGGAATTTAAATCAATACTTATGCATTTCTTTAAATTGAATTACGAAAAAAAAGTCCATCCAAACATCCCTCCGTAATGTAATTAAATTACAATTACGGAAGATTACATCAAAATAAACGGGACCTAAGTTATTAACTAACCCTTTTAAAAAAAAATTAAAAGAATATTGTTGTCAGAGATCGTGAATCACCTGCTAGATAACCAAATAAATAAAATATACTCCGTCAATACGAAATGCGAAAAAATGGTTTTTTTTTTCCTCTGAAAAATAAGTCAGATGTACTCGGATGTATTTTAAATAAACTTTAATTCACATTAAAAACTATGTACTATATTAACTAAAAAGGATACCGACATAAGCGGAATTTTTTTTATTAATTTTCATTTCATTAGACAAGTGGTATTTTTCGTTTTATCAATTTGATCAACGTTTTTTGGGTTTATGGGTTCGTTTTACGTGTTTTTTCTTATTATTTAAATTAATAGATTGTCAAATATTTTATTTTTTGTCTAATTTAAGTTGAAATATTTAAAATAGTTGTAGCCATAGTATGCAAATAAATGTATACGATCTGAATGTTCAATTATACAAATATTTAAAATTAAAATAAACAATATTTCATACATTAAATGTCAAATAACGAAACAGTAAAATTAACTACTTAAAAGTAAAGCTTTTAAGATAAATTGTCAAATGCTTATATGTAATACTGTAGATAAATTAGATTATACATTGAGTTGAATATATACTTTGGATAAATTAAAAAGCATCTCATGTATAGACATTTCTGTTCATAATCCATTTATATGGGTATATAGAATTATATATTGTTCTAAATTTTATAAATATGTATCTATCACCAATAAAAAATAATTATTTTTATAAATCAGAAATGAGCGTTTTCCTTAAAGTCAAGCTAGCAACTCTAAGCCTGACAACAAATATTCTTTTTTAAAATATCTAACCTGCTTGTAATCTTTATCAACTAGCTTTGATAAAAAAAAAAAAAAAAAATCACAATCGAGTTGTCCTATTCATCGAATTATTATATGATGGCAAATGGGGGGATCTTGTGTTTGATTGAAACTTTAGGGCAGCGACATTTTAAGATTAAATTACTAACTTTTAATTAGTTTATAATTCAATAATCTAAAATCTAAATGAACAAATTACCATTTTTATTGGATCATAGTTTTTACTTTGTTCAATGACATTAAATCATACTTTATGTTGTTTTATACTCCCTCCGTCCCATAAAAAACTTCTCATTTCACTATATATTTTTGTCCCAAAAAAAACTTTTCATTTCTCATATTTGATGGGCTCCACACAATAAAAAATTATTATTACTAGAAAACCACACCACTAATATCCACTAACTATCTTTCTCTCTCCAATCTAAACTTATATTTTAATCAAAAGTATTATCAATGACCTCACCACTAACTATCACCTAAAAACTTGTACAAAAGTCAAATGGGAAGTTTTTTGTAGGACGGAGGGAGTATTCAGTTTTGAAAAAATATATCGAGAAAATTAGTGGTAAATGAATATCTCTTATTATAAGATTATTTATAATTAAAAATCCTAAATTGATTTTAGATTTTGGAATTTAGTGTCTATCTCCTCTTTGGGCCCAGACTTGTCAGACTACCACCCAAAATGAACCACGATGGTAATCCATTTATAACGTGACACCCAAACGGGGATCACGATGATAACCCATAATCCCATAAATAACTTAAGCCATATATAACGTGACACGTAAGTCGTAACAAGCTAGCATGCGAAAAACGTTGTATAATTAATTTATTTTAATTTAATTATCATATATATTATTATTATTATTATTTTAAAAGTTAATGAGTTCTACCAATGGTATTTCTTTTTATATAGTAAAATAACATTTCTATCTTTACTTTAACAGCATTAATCTCACCTTATTAAAAAACGTACATTAATCACTAAATATCCGCAAATGATGTCTAGCCTAGCTGGATTAATGCATGAGTTTTACTTCCATATGAGGCGTGAGGTCGGGAGTTCGATTCCTGTAAACACCTCTTGTGGTGCAAAGTATGTGGGATTTTTCCCTGGAAATCCTCATGTGGGCTGGGTTTGCCCTATAAAAGAGCTCGAACATGTGAGTGCTCGTTGAAATATTGCGAGTAGGCATCCGTTGATATTATTTGTCTTTTCGAAAAAAAATCACTAAATATCCAATATAAATCTTATTTAAAAAAAATTGACTAAAAATTTGACACCAATAATGTACTCCCTCCGTCCCACAAAAAAGTTCCAATTTCTTCTACAAATTTTGTCCCAAAAAAAAATCTCATTTCTCAAATTTGAGGGGGCCACTTAATAAAATAATATTATTACCGATAATTCAACTAATAAAACACTTTCTCTCTCCAATCTAAACATATATTTTAATTAAAAGTATTAACAAAGACCGCACCACTAATAATCTCCTAAAAACTTGTGTGCAAAAGAAATGAGAATTTTTTTGTGGGACGGAATGATAATCACTTAATTTGAATCAATGAAATAATAACATTTTCTCAATC
Organism: Calendula officinalis; assembly: GCA_963853835.1. Taxonomy (NCBI): domain Eukaryota; kingdom Viridiplantae; phylum Streptophyta; class Magnoliopsida; order Asterales; family Asteraceae; genus Calendula; species Calendula officinalis. The sequence continues at coordinate 2,569,016 of OY970827.1, read as the reverse complement.
AGAATATAACTATTTATCAACTATTAATGAATAATATTTTTTTTACTTTTCTATTATTTTTTATAAAAGGTCAAAATGTATTTTAGTACCATAAACTTGGCTGACTGGAATTTCTACTACCATGAACTATTAAAGGTGCACCATGGTACACTGAACTTGATAAAATTGTCGATTTAGTACAACAGTGACAAACGCCCAAAAGAGAGGCCACCAAAACAAAGGAAAAAGATGAATGTAAAAAAGAGAGGAGAAAATAATCATATTTACAAGAATTATCTTTTTGATCTTTGTGTTCAGTTAGATAAAAAAAGAAAAGAACCTAATTTTTTTAACTAATTACAAACTTTTAAATATATTATGCTGGGAGGCTGCTAAATGGAAAGCAGCCGTACGTGCTTAATGACATTTATCATATTTAATAACAGCTTTTCAATGAACAATATCAGCTAATACTTTGTATATTGCGTTGCACGACGTGATTTTGTGTTTTTTTATTACAAGTTGTATAACATGTATATATACTACTAGATTGTACTCTCATGATTATTACTACAATTGACAAAAAAATGGTAAGGACTCGTAAGAATATCTTAAAAAAGTTTCAAAAAGTTTTGAAAAAAATATATATAACTTCCCATGATTATTACTACAATTGACAAAAAAAAAATTTGAAAAAAAAATATTATGATCCATATTTTTTTGTGGATCATAATAATGATTTATATTTTTTTGTGGATTAAAATTATGATCCATATTTTTTTTTGGATCATTTTTGAAAAAAAAATTTATTTTTATTTTGATCTTATAAACTGCGATTTTTATGTATAAAAAAGAACTTTTTTAAAAAAAAGTTTGTTTTGGATCATTTTCAAAGTTTTTTTTGGAGTCCTCGCAGTCCTCACCAGATCCGGGCCCTATACTATATATATATATATATATATATATATATATATATATATATATATATATATATATATATATATAAAAAGCTGATTGTATATGTAAAATAAATTTATTAGTTTGTGATTTAATGGATCATTTAATAAGATTTTTAAATGCATGACATGTAACATTATTTTGATTTCTAAGCATACTTGCATAGTGTCTTTTGTATATGTTAATGTCCGATTCGAACCACTAACTAAAAACTAATTGGCTGATTAAAAAAAATGATTTCTAAGCTACCATGTCATTACCTCATATTTAATGGGAAGATGTTAATATTCATCAACTATTAATTAATAGTGTTCTTTTAGTTTTTTTTTTTTTTTTTTTTGTATAAATAAATTATATTGATATGAATATTTTAGTTTATAAATATGATATGTAACTTTGCATATTGGTCGTGAAATACGGAGACATGCTCCTCATTTCTCATGTATCAAACAAATAGAAAAATAAATTTTAATACCTAATCTTTTAACTACTTCCTCCGATTCAAAATAAGTGTTACACTTTAGGTTTCACGGTTTTTGAGGCAAAAGATTATAATAATGATTAAATTAGATTAATTGAATGGTTAGTGGATAATGAGTCCCACACCTTTTGAATAAAGTGGGGTTAATGATGTTTAAAAGTAAAAGGCAAGGGTAAATGAGTCATTTCACTTTGTTAAAGTAGATAGTTAGTGGGTCTGGGTCCTACTATTTTTTATCAAATAAGGTAATTTTTTAAAGTATAGCACTTATTTTGAATCACCCATATAAGGAAAATGTAGCACTTATTTTGAATCGGAGGAAGTATTATACCTTTTAACACTTTAACTTATTAATAATTTTAGTAAAAAAATATAAATACATCTCCATATAGATACTTGCACAAAATTGTTGTATTTATGTAACTGTTAGTATTTATAAATACCAACAATTTTATGCAAGTATCTATATGGAGATGTACCCTTTTTTTTTACTAAATTTATTAATAAGTTAATGTGTTAAATAGTAATAGTTAAAAGATTAGGTATTAAAATTTATGTAACTGTTAGTATTTGTTATTTATCAAAAAAAAAAAAAAAGTGTTAGTATTTATTACTCCCTCCGTCCCACAAAAAAAATTCTCATTTTTTAAATTTGAGGGGTATACTTAATAAAATAATATTATTACCAATGATTTTATCAATAAAATATTTTCTCTCCAATCTAACCTTATATTTTAATCAAAAATATTAACAGGGATCCCACCACTATCTTCTAAAAGTTTATGCCCAAAAGAACTGAGAATTTTTTATGAGTCGGAGGAAGTATTATTTTGTCTACAGTCTATTGAAGGGCCATCTATTATATAAAAAGGAAAAGAAAAGAACATAATTTCTGCCATAATTTCTGCAAGTTTGCTCGGCCCATGGGCTCTTCAAAGGCACCCTTATAGGTAGAGGTACACAAACCGGATTTTTTGAAAAACCGAACCGGTTTAAAAACCGGATCGGTTTTAGTCAACCCCGGTCAAAACCGGTTTTGACAAAACCGGTTCGGATTTTGTCACACCCCGTCAAAAGTGGTTTGAGTAAACATAACATATGATTATCGTAAACAATAAATGTTTGATAAAAAGTAATGTCACCAAAATTTAATGTAAACAAAGTAGTTGAACCAAAACATAGTTTTTAACCAAAATTTGATGGTGACATCTTTATAAAACGAAAGCTTGACACTCAATGCATGCGACTCAATGCCTAGCTTAGTTACCTGAAAAATATAAGTAAAAGTATCAACAAAATTGTTGAGTGAATTCACAGGTTTTTAGTAAGATCAAATAGTTCCATAGTTTTTGTACGCCATTCATGGCAAAATAGTTTGATGATATAAAACGTTAAAAATAGGCTGCTCCAAAAGCAGTAGTAGAAACAATAGTTTTTGTATGCCATCATCGGCAAAAATAAGGTGATGTAAAAATGTTAAGAATGACCTGCTCCGAGAGCAGTAGTACGATTTTACTCGCGTTAGTAAAAATAGTAGTTTTAGTATGCCTTTGTTGGCAAAGATCGCGTGATGATATAAAATGTTTAAATTGGCCTGCTCCAAGAGCAGTAGTAGAAACATTAGTGACGGTGATCCCCCAACAGGTTTGCAAGGCTTTGAGTTAAAATGCTGACCCTAAGTCCATAACCAAAATAACAACCTTAAACGTGCTAGATATGCACTCCTCGTGGTCGGTAAACACCGATAAATGATCAATAACGTGGGAGGGTAGGTCTTCGCCAATAATACTATTTGCATATCCAGGGCCTAGTCGCAACTAGTTAATGATTATGTATGTAACATATACGCACTTCCATGTACATCTAAACTTAGTCCAAGCATAAGGATTCGTTGTCTAGTTTCCAAAAATAGTTTTCATCACAATATAGTAAACGTTTAAAAATGTTATAAACGTTTATAAAATAGTTGATATGTTTCAAAACAGTTAAAATAAATGTAGTAAAAGAGAGGTTGTGAACTCATAGTCACAATAAGATTTATAAAAGCATTTGTTATGTTTTTCACCCCGAGTTTGTAAAAGCAGTAAATAAAATATAAAAAGTGGGGCTGTGAACTCACCTGGTGCAATGCTTCCAAAATGCAAATAATCAAAATGCAATATCCAATCAAACGACTTCTAGCGACCTAATGCATAGAAGTGAATAATAAGTGACTGTCTAAATAACTCATTTATGCTAAATGAAGCACGATAATTCCCTGAGGAAATTTAGACTCGAGCGATACGTTGGTGACATTGAGAAATGGTTATGCTGTTTATATCTTATAAGTTTTATTAAACAGCGTACGTTTGGTTGAAACCAAATGTGTAGTCGCCAATTTAAATAATTATGATTATTAAATTATGAATTTGTAAATAATTAATTTAAATGGTTATATATAGTTAGAGAAAACTATATAAATAAATGTGAAGTAGTTAAAACGTTTTCACTTAATCTGTTTATAATATTTAAAATAATTAAATTTCTTTGGGCTTGGAATATAAAAACAGTGACGGGCCATATTATTTGTTAAAACACAAACGTTTAAAACAGTATGGACTTGTTTATTGGGCTAATAATAATAAAAGAAAACGGAAATTGTTTTGAGTAACGTTTTGACGAGCAGGGAGAATACCGGCAGCTCTTAGGCTGCCGACGACTGAAATTTGGTCGGAAAACAGTTTCACACAACACCGGCATGCACACAATTGACACATTACTTCAATAAAAATCAGTTTTGTGAGAAATAGCGAGTACGTGACTTCCATCACAACATAGCCGCAAGAACACACACACAAGTGTGTGTCTTCCGTCGGAGTCGAGCAACACGGAAAAACGGGTATAACGATTAACAGGTAAACGTATTACGTGATCAAAACAACATGAAAATACGGTTCAAGAGATTATACCTAACGAGCGAGATGAAGAGAGACCGGGAGGATCGGGAAAGCTTGTCATCGGAGGACCAAGGTGATCGCCGGAATAACGTTTGTGGTAATCGGAAGACAAAGAAGAAAACGGAGATGGTCGGGTTTCTGTTGAGTTCATGTCTTTCTCGAGCTTTATGTGCTGCCTGGTTCCCGAAACAAAAGAGAGAGTAAGATCGATCGTTGGTCCGCGCTGTGGTTGTTTGTTGATGGGTTCGCCGGATAACCACGAGGTCGCCGGAGATGGTTTCTGGTTCGTTGGAGACACGCTCTAATCGCCGGAGTTTCTGATCGAGAGAGGTTGTAACACGGTACCTTCACTTGATCTTGTTTTAGAGAGAGAGCGCAGAAATTGTACACAACCGGTAATATATGGCCTGAGACTAGTTTTTCTTCAAGATGATGATGAGGATGCGTGACTGTTTGATATAGTAGGTAGAGAAATACAAAATGTGTTTAAGGTTTTCAAGAAGAGATGGTGATCGTTTTTTTTTTTTTTTTTTTTTTTAACTTCCAACAATGGAGATCATTTCTTGTTTACCCTTTCTGTGAATTTGAGTTGAGATTGGCGATTGTTATGGAGAGAGTGGAAGAGATTAGAGAGTATAGGTTTGTTAAGATTTTATGGAAAAGTGGATGTAGATTGGTCAATCACCATAACTGTACGTAGCCTTGACCGAGAATTTAGGATTTTAGTTACCGGGTACATCTAAGGTAGGTTAGATGCGTTTATTATTAATGATAAAATCAATTTCTCATAAAGAAACGTACCACATTTAAACAATGAATTACATCTTATTAATTTGATTTATTGATGGATTTTACAAAAGTCCTAGTATACTTACCGGTAACATATTTTAATCAGTGTTTTATTCGGTTTTGAACGATGATTATTAGTGATATGATTGTACTAAGACAAAGTCAGTTACAATAATTATCGGGTCAAATACCCAATTTTGAGGGTTGTCACAATTTTGAAACCGGTTTTACCCGAAAAATACCGAAACTGGTCAAAACCGGTTTGGACCAGTTTTAAACCGGATCGGATCGGTTTAGTCGGATCGGATCGGTTCGGTTTGGCGGATCGGATCGGTTTAAAAACCGGATTTATGGGTTTTTGTGTATTTATATACGAATTGGGGACTCTAAAAGACAAAAAAACGATCAAAAATCACCCCCAGGGTTTTTAAACCGGTTTTTGATCCGGTTTTCGTAAAATCCGGTTTTAAACCGGTTTGTCCCAACGGTAGTAAAAATCCGGTTTTAAAACCGGTTTAGGGGATCCGGTTTTTAAACCGGTTCATGCATGAAAACCCCTATCCGGTTCCTATCCGCCGATCTCGATCCGATCTGCTTCGTCCGACCTCAAAACCGGTTTCAAACTGGTTAAAAATCCGGTTCGGTTAAAAAACCGGTCCAAGTGTGCACCCCTACTTATAGGCTAACCAATTGTTAGTAGAATAGCCAAGAACACGGTCAGCACTCAGCAGCAAAGATTAACTATGGTTGTTTTTGCCTGTTGACTGATGCAAAACACTTTTTAAAGAAAAAATTAAAAAATCCGTAGGATACCTGTAATAATATTATTAAGATAGGATTTTTTTCTCAAAATAAAACAAACTTTTAAATTTGTCTACGTTTAGTCATCATACAGACTTTTATCTGATTAGGTCATTAAAAGATGGTAGTGTTGTACCATTTGTGTCACTCTGCAATGATGTGATAAATATATGATGTAGCGTAAGCCACAAAAATGACCTCAACATGACACGATAAAATTATGACGTTATCGGTTTATAAGGATATCAGGTTAACGAATGATCCAAACACGAAACCCTAACCTTGAATTATATATGGCTTTACAGATAAAAATGGGTAGCACTTGTGCTGTGAATTGATTCCATTGTGACAAAATTCCCTTTAAATATGGTACATCTCCTATATGAAAAACTATATCATAGTTGTCAATATCATTAATTATCGGTCTGTGGTAATTAATAAGGGATCCTGGTTGATAATAACAAGATTTTGAGAATTATTTAAAGTGTAACAATTTTTATTAAATTCATGCTGCTAGCAAACCTTTCCCATGTCACCAAATATTATAACACGTTGCAACTAGTCCTGTCCTGGATTGGGGCTATATATATGTACGGATTGTTACCAGATTCAGAGTAACAATTTGATGAACTGCCACAATCATTCAATTGTTCAAAAAATAAAAATAATAATAATAAAATACTAAATATGATTTACAATAATGCAAACATTATTTTAAGAGGTATAATAGTTCATTAACTATTTGAAATTTGTTTGGTGAAAAAACACCAACCCGGTCATTGTTAGATCATGGGGTATGGGCACCACCACAACACCATTTTTTCTGCCATATCATTTGTCACCTCAGCAACCACACCACACCACCTTTAGAGGAAATACCCACCACACCACACCACATAATTTTTTTTCCATCTCATCATTTCTTTTTTAATTAATTTTTAAACATAAAACATTTAAAAATATATATATGTTTTCCCCAGCCATTTTATGTTTTTAAAGCAATACAAGATTAATTAGCTAAGCCCAATTAAATAAATAAAAAAAATTGTTAGCCCAAAAAAACATGGCCCAACTAATTATAAACTAGGTTTTATCCACATAATAAACACACCCTTCTTCTCCAGCCGGCAAAATGCAGAACGCCTCTTCTCCAGCGAAAAACAGTGATGGTGTACGTAGGTTTCTCCGGTGATGGTCTAATTCAGTGGTCAAAATGACCGTTCAACGGTCATAAAATGCTAGAACTCTCGTTCCCACGCCGTCCTCCTTCGTTCCCGTGGCCACGCCAAATCCTGAAGACCCCCCACGGCGTGGTGGGGGGCGGTGTTCCAAGCCCGACAACGGCGTGGTTGCCATGCCATGTCACCCACCACACCACGGTGAGTGTCCCATACCGTTCAGCCTTAGTTGGTTCAGGGTATTCATAATTCAAGCGTCACGTTGACCCATTAGATTTTAACATTAGAAATTCAATGCATTATATGTTAAGCTGCATATTTGCATGGATAAATGAATAACGATCATTAATGTCGAATATAACAAATTTATTATAACTAAAATATCTCGCAAGAACATTTTTTTTAACCTTCAATCCCAAAGAGTAGGTTTAGAACAACTGGGAGCTAATTCATGGAGAGTAATAACAGGTTTTTGAATGGCGGTTTCTGCGGGTGGTTGTTCGCTCATAAGAGCATGAAGCGATCCAGATTATTATTTTAAAAATAAGAGTAAGATGAAGCCTGACATATTCTATTAATTATAAAAGTAATTTTACACCAACAAGAAGAACAACGCAAACATGTTATTCATCGGTGGCATTTTATCAAACACTTGACTGCCATGGACTTCCCAAACAAGTAGTATAATATTTTATTTTATTTATTTATTACTATTAACATTAGTTTGCATGTAATAAATCAATTATAATTTAAAAAGTGGACCAAAATGAAATGACTATTTTACCCTCATGACATGTACCGATCTTTACAGATCTTGGTAATTTTGAAAAGTTAAGACGAAATCCGAAGTTTGGCATAAGTGCATAACCCAGGTGAATGTTTTTTGTAATTTTTTTTTTAATAATTAATTTCATAGGGCAGTTATTAATTTTACATGTCTAGAATATCTTATTGAAATAGATAATATATAAAATAAACTGAATATCTTGTTCAGCAAACCATTTATATAGGATCTTATGTTTTCTTATGTGAAACTTAATCGGTTTTTTGTTATATTATTTTTATCATATTTTGTAGGATCTTCTTTAGCACCTAACTAGTTTGTGATCCGATTACCATTGAGCTTGTTGTTTAGTTCCTTAAATAAATGGTGCTAACTTGTACACAATATAATTTTGTATACACCACTAGATTATAACAATTGCACACCGATGAGAAACACACAAACAAGAACGAATATCTGTTCATAATTTATTTTAATTTTTTAAATATTATTTTAGCTTAACATTTAATGTCCATCTATATACTTGGTGAGTACAATAATAATTAATTTGCAAGTAAATACGAGGTTCGACTTAACCTATATCATAAAATAACAACAAATTAAGTCAATTACATAAATGATCCCTGTAATTTGCTAAAAAAATATAACTTCATGTTCAACAAATCTACAAACGGATTAAACGGATCACACGATTTGGCTTGACTTGACCGCAAAACCAAGCAAAAGCAAATCTCATAGGTTTAGTCGGTTGGCGATATGCTAAAAAATCTATAAACAAAACAAAAACATAGTTTTTCCTAATGCTATATGATGGCCTTTAGTGACGAGGAAAAAATAACTGTTTTGGTTTTTCTATAACTATGATCTGAAAAAAGTTTATTTCGTAGTTGAATGTATGCGTGTGTACGGTCATGAACAAATTGAATGATCGAACCAAAAGTGAGAACATAGTTTCTTTCTGACCGAAATGATGACGTTCAAAACCGAACCGAATCAGGTTGAGAAAGTTTTGTTTTTGTTTCTAATTTTGCATAAAAATTAGAACCTAAAAGACTAAAACCGAACCAATTTTGTTTGGTCATATTCAATCCAGTTCAATAATTCTGACTAATTCTCATTCATTTTGCACATACCTAGTTGAATTAATTGATTACTTGTACTCTTAGCATTTATATATGTACATAATGTAAGTTTGTTAATTACGAGAAAAACGGTATCCAAAATAAGACTATATCTCCTTTCCTTCTGGCTACGTATGCGTTCTCTCAAAAACCTCCTATTGAGACAATCTATTCTTTACATAACAAAAAGGTTAAAAAAGGAAACAGTACACACATTTAGATCTGGATCCCAACAACTTCGCCTTCTTCAATCTCCACCGTCTGATCATCAATCAAGACATCACCACCGTTGATATTATCTTCGTCAACGTCATCAATCGCATGACCCATCCACTCCTCCATGGGTGCGCACTCCACCTTATGGTGCACCCTCCAGTCATGCGCTTGACACCCACGCGAACAATAGTTCACTTTCCCACAACCCGAACATCTCCGGAATTCATTTTTTCGGGTCTCGGGTCGACCGCAATTTTTATACGAACACATCCTCAAACCCTGATCCAGTAACCCGTCTTCTCTTAACCCGAACCATTCCACCAAGAACATATTAACCGGATTCATTTCCGTACCGGTTAGGTTAAAACCGTAGTCACTAAACAACTCGAAATTCGGATCTCCGGTTGCATTTGTCGGAAATGATTGTTGGTTGTGGAACTTCCATGCTGAAAATTCCGGCGAGGATGAGTTATTAAAGGCGTGAAGGACAGATGCAAGTTCTCGTGCGTTGGCTTGCACGAGAAGACGACGGCCCTCGCCGACGTTCTTCCGTACGCCGTAACCGTCTTGTAAACAGTGGCCGACTTCCCGGAGAGAGTCGATGTGGCCGAGGAAGGCTGCTCTGGCACATAAAGCAACACCTGCGCGGAGATCCTTATCGTTCTTCAAACCTCCACTACCGTTGAACTGAATCACGGCGAGCGAGTACAGTGCCGGAGCGTGTGATCTAATCGCTGCCTTCGCCATCAACGACGCTCCACTTCCTCGATTTTGCAAGCAATAAAATCGGATCTACAAAAGGAAATTTTAGAAATACCAAATAGAAACCTAAATTGATATACGTAGAGTAATTACTAGCAATTAATATCTACCATTCCAAGAGCATAATACGCCTCCGTGTTACCGGCGTTGACACACAGTTTCAAAAACCGGTGAGCACCGTCGCACCATCTTTTAGCTCTTACGGCAAGCGTTTTCGAACATGAATTTGATAATACTATAGGATGTACGCCTAATTTGTTCAACCGCTTACATCTATCAAACAAAAAAATTTATTATTCCTCAAGATAAAGGTATATATAAACAATTGTATAGAAAAGTAGCAATGCAGTCAAACGTACGTAAGAAGAACAGCGAGGAAATCTGACGGAGAAGACGCTGTAGAGCTGAGCTTGGAGAGGACAGATATAACAATATCATCAGGCAAATATTCAAACAAATCAGATCTACCATGGTTAATAGCTACACCGTTTCCTTTTAGCTTCTTCCTCATGAGCAAAATCTGCGTTTATCTGTGTTTTTGGTGACTGAAAAACAAGAAATTAGGAATGCGTTTATCTGTGTAGATGTTGGTATTTGTGTAAAAACTGTAATTAATTTATGAAGATTGAGGGGTTTGCATCTCGAAACGGTTGATTCATCCGTTTATTGCCTGGGGGGTTAATTTTTGAATTGAAGAAAATCAAAAACTAATCACAGGGCTTTTTATAGTTGATGAGATATAAATTTAGTAAACTAAAAGTTACTATTGTTAAGGAGCCCACGTACTAATAAAATAAAAACTTTTTTATTTAAATTTGGTTTTTACTCTCTTTGCGGCCCTTTCCAGATAGCCAAGAATCAGCTTGGTTGCACCTCCAGGGATATATTTTTGAATTTTGATAATGACAACTCTAAGGAGGTGTTTGACTCAACGTAATCTTCCGTAATATAATTGAATTTCGTTTTAATTGAATCTGAATACGTGTATGACTACAAAAATTTTGAGTTGAAATTTAAATTAATACTTATGCATTACTTTTTTAGATTCTTTTTTTAAAATTTATTATTTATTATAATTTTTTTTATTTTTAATTTTAAAAATAAAAATAAATTGTTTTTGTTTTTTTTTTATTTTATTTTATAATTTTTAATTTTTTTAATTTTTAATTTTTAAATTATTATAAAAAAGTTAAATCTTTTTATTTATTTTTATTTTTTAAATATTTTTGAACAATTTTAAATCTAAAGCATACAAAATATTCAAATTTGTTAGTACACTTAAGCACCGTAATTGAATTAATAGGGTGTTGAGACGGATGTCAATTACAATAAATATCATATTTCGAAATTACGTCGTAACTGAATTACGAAAAAAAAGTCAATCCAAACGTACATCCGTGATGTAATTGAATTACAATTACGGAGGCTTACGGGTTGTTAAAAGGTATGCATAAAAAACTTGTACTTTTTCATCCATAATCAACTCCTAAATTTTAGAAACTACCCTTCTTAAATTAATATACAACTTATTGTGCACTTAATAACAGTCATAAGAACTGTCATTATGAAAACTCTATATTTTTTTGCTCCCGATGATTGAACCTCTCCATTCAATAAATTTAATCTATTCGGGGTTGTCTCTCTGGGCAAATTTTTAACATATTTTTATTAATGGAGACCAAGTTTTTTCCACTAGAACATCCTTTTATGGTTTATAAAATAAGAAGTAGGAGGATAATTAGAAAAAAATTTGATTTTTAATATTATGATTTTAAGAAAAAGACCGTCCATGTAATATCGAAACAAAAAAGAGTAAACGTGAAATTTTGATCAAACCATATCGGCAACTTTTTTATACTAACTGCCTCTCCGGTTTTGTATATGAGAATTGTGTCCGATGTTTTAAATATGGGGTTTTGTTGTCATTAAGGGGTAGTTGGATGCATAAATTATTTATACTTTTGTTAGTGGATGATGATTCTAAAATGCTGGGGGCGGTTATTGATTATTGTACAAATTTTGATGCATGTTTTAGCCTCTTAGTGACAGCCTTAGGGCTGTCATTATCATTTTCCTTAAATATGTGGCTAAACAGGAAAACGAAAAAGTATTAATTCGAAAATGAGTTTGCTAGATCGGCGTACATAATTCGATTATATCCCGTCAATTAGAAAGAAAATGATTTTTCTAAAAAATATATATATTAATATGAAGTAGACGTGGTTTATTTAAGTTTTAAAACTCAAAAAATAATATATATAGTTTTTTTCTTGGTAACCTGAGCTCCATTTCACTTTACGAGCCAACTAATCATATGGCGACTACCTGTTTTGCGGGTTTTGAACATTTTCAATTTTTAATAGTATTAAATTTGTATTTTTCTAATTTCTCTTCTACTTGTATATAATTTATAGACAATTATTATTACATCATAAATACTTAAACATTATAATTATTCGATTCAATTGGACCATATTTTATGGCATTAATTGGTTTAATGTAAAAACCAATTTTTTAAAAGTTGATTCTACTGCTTAATGATAAAGTGTTTGTCCCCATCTTTTTAATAAGGGGTTAAGTTTCATAATGAACATTTCTGATATGTAGAAGTAGATTATGATTTAACGTTAAGAAATTGTACATGGTAAAACAATACGTGGGTACCTAATTACCTGGTTATTTCCTACTTTGTAGATTTATTTAACTCTGTCATACGTTACAAGTTGCTCATCAATAATTTAATAATAATAAAGAATTGATTAAATTTCTAATAGGGTATCATTTCAAGTTAACATAGAAGTAGTTTAATGTCATCATTATAAATCAACTTTGTTTATGTTATCTTAAATAATTTTTTGTGTTGCGTAAATCAAGTTTATTCGTAAATCGTAAGAATTTGCAAATTTCGGCTGTATAAAGCTTTGATTTTACACTTAACTTTAATCAAAATGATTAAAAAAAAATTATTATAGGGATGTTTGTCTATTGATTGAATGATATCTTAAAGAAAACAGGAAGTTGGTAAAGAGTATCTATCTAGGCATATGGAACTAGGAACATTGATCTTGGCTATGATCTAGAAATCCACTTGTTGTGCATGTATAATGCCACAATATTTTAAATAAAGTTGTCAAAATAGTTTTGAGAAGTAATATGCACACAACAATATATATTTTGTTATATTTGTAAAATATGATGCATAAAGCAGTTTTTATAATTTTGTATAGTGTTTACTTATGTATAAAGAGAAATGTTCAAGGTAGTTCAAAAATTTTACCTAGTCTCAAGGGACAATTAATAGCCAATGGATCAAAAAAAAATCAAAGGTCAAGATCAAGATTCAAACCACACAAGCACATGTGCTTCAATACATCAATCCCCCACCCACCTCCGGCGGCCGGAGACGGCGGCCGGCGGCGGCGGATGGCGGCGATGGGCGGCGGTCGACGGCGGCCGGAGGTGGCCGCCGGCGGTGGTGAGCGGTGGTGGTGGTCGTGACTGGAAGCACATGTGTTTGAAACACATGTATTTTGAAAATAAAGGAGTGTATACGTACAGCCAAGCACATGTGTTTCATAACGTTAAGCACATGTGCTTCGTGATTTAAAGACAAATGAATTGCTTGTAAGTTACATGTGTTCAGGAACAAAAACACATGTGTTTGGCTTTATGAAACACATGTGATTCATAATGATATGTTCGTCACTTGTTCTGATTTTTTTTTTCTTGTGGACTGAAGTAGGGATGTCTTCAGTTCCGGAACCGGACCGAACCGGACCGGAACCGGTAAACCCGGTAACCGAAAAAAGGAAATTTCAAGGACCGAGAACCGGACCGGTTCCAGGCCCGGTCCGGTTCCGGGTCGGTTCGGTCTTCAAGCGGGTTTAGAACCGGTAAACCCGGTTTTTGTGTTTGTCATCCGATTATACATTTTCGGTGCATATATTCATCTTAAAATATACTCCCTCCGTCCCACAAAAAAGTTCCCATTTCCTTTGGGCACAAGTATTTAGGAGATAGTTGATAGTGGGGTCTTTGGTACTATTTTTGATTAAAATATAAGGTTAATTGGAGAGAGAAAGTGTTTTTAAGAGATAGTTGGTGGTGGGGCCCATAATAATAATATTATTTAATAGAAATGGGAACTTTTTTGTGGGACAAAATTTATGATAGAAATGGGAACTTTTTTGTGGGACGGAGGGAGTAAAACTTAAATATTTTAGCGTACTTCTAATAAAAATATGATGTTTGCGGGGGTTTACGGGCTGTTTCAAGTAAAATATGTTTCTATTAAAAGCCTATATACCTATTATTTAGACATATATATATATATATATATATATATATATATATATATATATATATATATATATATATATATATATATATATATATATATATATATGAAAACTCGTAAGTCTATATACCTATTTAAATGCCGGTTCCAAACCCGAAAAAACCGGATTCGAACCGGGATCGGAACCGGTAAACCCGGTTTGTTAATTTTTATCAAATCTAAGAACCGGCAACCGGACTGGTTAAGCCGGTTCCGGTTTGGTCCCGGTTCGGTTCTGGTTTTTCGGTTTTTATACACACCCCTAGAATGAAGCACATGTGTTTCATAACGTCAAGCACATGTGCTTCGTGATTCAAACACAAATGACTTGCTTGTAAGTTACATGTGTTCAGGAACAAAAACACATGTGATTGGCTTTATGAAGCACATGTGCTTCATAATGATATGTTCGTCACTTGTTTTGATTTTTTTTCTGTGTAGTGAAACACATGTGTTTCATAACGTCAAGCACATGTGCTTCGTATGCCCCCTTGTGTGTTTAGAAACTCATGTTTTTAGTGACTTGAAACACATTTGTTTCGTGACCTGAAGCACATGTGCTTCGAAGTAATATGATGTGTTTTAGTGAAGCACATGTGTTTCAATACATCAATACCACCCCCCCCCCCATTACCAACATCACCTTCACTGTCAACCACCACCGCCGCCGCCGGCCACCGCTGGCGGACGGCAGCGGACAGCGGCGATGGCGGCGGCCGCGGCCGGAGGCGGCGGTGGCTGTAGGTGGCTATAGGTGGGGGATTTGATCTTGACCATCTTGATCCAATGGCTAGAATTTGTCCCTTGGGATTAGACAAATTCTTTAGACTTCCTAGAATACAACTCTATGTATAAAATATGCAATTAATCTTAATCATTAATTATTATTGATTAATAATTAATATTTATCTTTTAGAACTACATGAAAGTTAAAAATTATCTTGAACACATTTTTTATTAATTATAATTAATAGTTTTGCATATTAAGTTAGAGAAACGTTCAAGTAGGTCCATCATTTTTGCGTAGTCCCGATGAACAAATCTCAAGTAGGTTCAAGTAGGTCCATCATTCTTTTTTTCTTTTTTTATTATTTATTATTATTTTTTATTATTTTTTCCGCTAAAGAATAATATTTATTTGATAATTACGAGTAGTACTTAATCACATGTGATTTTAGTGTAAAAT
The DNA here is from genome assembly GCA_963853835.1 of Calendula officinalis. Classification (NCBI taxonomy): domain Eukaryota; kingdom Viridiplantae; phylum Streptophyta; class Magnoliopsida; order Asterales; family Asteraceae; genus Calendula; species Calendula officinalis. The sequence continues at coordinate 2,553,490 of OY970827.1, read as the reverse complement.
CACATGTGATTGTATATTTTAATCATATTTGATGTTTTAGTACAATCACATGTGATTCAATATGCAATCACATTATATGTTATTAATGAAAAATAAATAAAAATAAATAAAAAATTCTAAAATAAAAAAAGGTTTTGATAATGACAGCCCTAAGGACTGTCATAAGACATGCATAAAAAACTTGTACATTCATCCGTAACCGACTCCTGCATTTAGGGAACTACTTCCTCATAAACTAATATACAACTTTTTATGCACTTAATGACAGCCCTAAGGGCTGTCATTATCAAAACCCAATAAAATATATATATATATATATATATATATATTATTTTTTTAAAATGCAAAATACTATTTCATGTATAAAATATGTGATTAATCTTGACCATTACTTATATTAATGAATGATTAAGATTTATTTCTTGAGACTTCATATTAATCAAGGACTTCTTTGAACACAATCCTATTAAATTAAGTCAAGACATGTAACCTTTTAAACTACTTGGTTCTCTTCTATAAAGACCACGATATATTTTATTTTGGAGTAAATATCAGATTTAAAATATGTGGTATGCTGCTTTTAATCACATTAAACTTTACTGTAAACTTTACTATAGTTGAGAGTTTGGAAGAAGTTCGTGATTTTTTGAAGAAAAATATTAATGGTACCTTAAAATACTAATCGTGTGGATAAGGTCAGAATATGTGGAGGCGGTGAAGCATAGCTATTTTCTAAGTCTCACGTACGATGAACGATCAACTCAAGTTGCTTCATCAACTCCTATCTAAGGGGTGTTTAGGAAAGCTTATTAAGAGGGCTTATTAGCTTATTAGCTTAATAAGTCTAAAAAAGCTTGAAATTTTAAGCTTATTAAGTTTATAAGCTAATAAGCCCCCTTAATAAGCTTTCCCAAACATGCCCTAATTTTAATCGATTCCACTAAAATATAAAGTAATTCTTCCTTTAGTTTATTTCGTTTAGTTCCCATAGTGGCGTATTTTCGTTTTTCTCTCTTCCTGTGGGTCGTGCGTTCGTTTTATGGCCGTTGTGTAGCCATTTTTGTACGTACTGTTTTGGTCGCGTCTAGTGAATGAGTTTCTTAATGCTATTAGCCATTCAAAAACATAATTTTTAATCAAATCCAGATGGCCATAAAACTTGAAGAGAAGACATTTATCGACTTGTATATAAAATAAAATATAGATTTAGAAAACAAATAGTACTCTCAAATGCATTAAGAAATGTATAAAGTATATGTTTTGAACCATTTCAACAAAATGTCTTAAATATATAAACATTCTTTTTAGAACCTGATTAGCTCAATCACGTAACTAAGATGTTCATATTTACTACTTATAGTGTTGGTAACTTACGTTTTATTTTGTATGTATTAATCATATGGATTTAAGAAGTTTTGTTGATTGTCACTTCATCAGCATTAAATAGGGATAAGCATGTAGTCACTTCAAAAATAATATTGTTTTTATTAGGATGACTATTTATTTTGACAACTTATAAGTCTAAAATGTGATATGCCTAACTTTCAATATACAAAAGTAGGGAGTATGTTAAACCAGGGAAGAAATTGCAATGATCGGTCTTGAAATCGCATTTTGCCAATTGCATATTACTCTCAAATGCTAAATATGAAAGTGTGGATTGCAGATTCCTCAAGAATGATCGATATAATATTGCCAAAGTGCGGATTCTATCTGGCACGTTTTTAGAATTGGTAGTGATTTGCTTAAGAAAAGAATTTATTTTTACTAGGAAATTTAAAGAATGTTGACAATGAGTATATAGGGTCCGTGCTTCGCGGCGGGTTGTAAAAATACAAACAGATTGAATTAGTTGTAAATTTATTTAATTTATGCATTTCAATTATATACAATAATTTGGATTAGCTTCAATCTGCACATTAAGGTTATATAAAATAATTTCTAATAATAACATAAATCAAATAAAACACATCATAAAAATTATTGTTTATTGTATAAATATATCATTAAAACACCACAAAAATAATAATGATAGAGTCACATGAAACGTCAAAAGAAAAAGACGACGACAGAAAAATAGCTTAAATGTAAAAAAAAAAAAACAAAAAAAAAAAACAAAAACAAAAAACAAAACTATTCATGAATAGGAAAAAACACTTGATAAATGTTATGTAATTAATTTTACCCTTAAATTTGACATTTTCATGTTGTAAACAAATTACGTTTAAAGGTAGAATTATCCATTTGGTTTATGAAATAAATCTATTCTTTGAGCAAATCATGATCCTATTAGAATCCGCACTTAAATATCCAACCCGTGTTTTAACAAGATTTCAAAAATCAGATCCCTTCTAAAAAAACTCAAGATTAGATTATATATAGGTGAAGTTTTTATGCGTTTTTGTGCATCGAACTAATAATGAATCGTCACACACACGAGATAAATGGTGATACGGGCTGTTGTTGTCTCATGTACGTATGTATATACATAGAAGGCGGTGGATCATGACAAATGATGATGATATGACATGGTGAAGGGCGAAGATTGTGGATGTTTCGGATGTAAAGTCATATTAGATGAAAAACAGGGCAACACTACAGTTTGTCATGGTAATTCATGGATATCTCATTTTCTTTTCTTTTCATTTGAAACTTTTACATCTTAGACTTTTCTTTGCTTCATTAATTGGTTTATGTCAGATGGTACTTTACTAAGTTAGAAATTTCCAGTAAAAATTTTCTTCAAAAATAATTTCAATCAATTATTGACTAAAAAGTTTACGAAGACGATTTTTTTATGGCACGAATTGCGTAACCTATATATAAAAAAGATAAAAATACTCGTCTAATCTTAGTTATTGTACTAGAAAAGAAGAAATGTCTGGTATATGTTCATTAAAAGTTGTGTGTATATTTTTTAAAAGATAAATGATAAAAAAAGTCAAATAAATTGTTTAATATATATCTTTAAGGGTGATATTCAAGAAAGTCCTTCATTTTTATTAAGTCTCAAGGGACAAATCTCAACTATTGATTAATTATAAGCAATGATCAAGATTAATTACATATTTTATACATAGAGGGGTATTTTGGTCATTTGAAAATTTTTATTTTTTTTTATTTTTCTATTTTTATTTAAGAATTATTATTATTTTTTTTTTAAATTTTTAATTTTTTTTTCCTTAATAACACATAATGTGATTGCATACTGAATCACATGTGATTGTAATAAAATATCAAATGTGATTAAATAGACAATTACATACACTAAAATCACATGTGATTAAGTATTACACGCATTTATCAAATAAATATTATTTTTTAACGAAAATAAAAATAAAAATAGTAATAAATAAAAAAATAAAATAATTTAAAATATATATAAAAAAATTGAAATATTTTTTAAGTACCAAATGACCAAAATACCCCTCATGTATAAAATATGTGATTAATCTTGACCATTAGAAGTTATTGATCAATGTTTAAAATTTGTCCCTCGGAACTTTGTAAAAATGATGGACCTCTTTGAACGTTTCTCATATTTTTAAACACGTGTCCAACATTGACAAATGACAAATAACTAACAAAGTTGTTGTGTTTCATGCAATGTTTTAAAAATTCAGTTGAACTGGTTGGTCGGACGAGTCGAACTGAGAAATAGGAAGTTAGCCGGCCGGAATGAGCCGTTATATTGATGGTTATAACTCGGTTGAAATCGAGCGGTTTAACATAAAATATTGTTGAACGGGTAAGTCGAAAAGAAAAAAAAAACATCAGTTTTTTTCTAAAAGAATTTGGTAAATAAAATAAAAATAAGAATTTGTATATAGGTTTTGAAATATGGAAGTCTTAAATTAAGTTTGAAAATAGGTTTTTGAGGTTTTTTAATTATTTATTGTATTGCTTTGTATTTTTCTAGTTTTTTGCATTTATATAATATTTACATATTTGTTATATCATAAATATTAAATTATATTAATTGGTTTGACCGATTGGCCCTATCAATCCAATCAGTTCGACTCTATTCAAAACATTTGCTAGTTGACTCTGAAAACCAGCTTTTAAAGCATTGGTTTCATGACTTTGTATAATATTTACATATTTGTTACGAGGATAGTGAGTGTGTGACTGTCACGTACCAAAACTTAGATGTTGAACCACCTAAAACTATATAGTTTTTGGTTTAAACACTTAATTTTACAAACATTTGTCAATTTCCAATCCTATTAAAACACTTGGACAATAAAAAAGTATTCATACACACACATTCACATGCGTTTTATATGAACACCATTTCAAGAAACATGAAGCTTGAAATATCACTACAAAAAAACATAATTAAGACAATTTTAAAGATGGGGATTTATATGAGTTTTGATCACCTAGGGCTTGAGTTTAGACATACTTTGATTCACTAATGAGTTTATGTGATGATTTTTAACTATTCTACCCAAAACTACAATGTTTTTGTATGGTTCCATACCTAAGCTTAGGTATGTGACAGTCACACACTCACTTTTCCCATTTGTTATATCATAAATATTCAATATTATTAACTGGTTCGACCGACTGGCCCTATCAATCTAATCCGTTCGACCGTATTCAAAACATTTACTAGTTGAATCTGAAATCCAGCTTTTAAAACATTGGTTTCATGACTTTCTTGCGTTTTCACTCTTCAAAGAAAAACTAGTGGCATTTAATACTTATTGCATGCAATGTCACTCTTGCAGTCTTGCCTTTACGAACTCGCAACCATTAAGGACTAAAAAGGAAATTAATTTTTATTCCCGTGCCATGATTAATATCTTCAACAAATGGGCACATTCACACATGAATGATCCACCACTTTTACTTTATACTAACTACTACTTTTGAAATTATCAATACTCTTTTTGTGTTGTTAAAAGAATTTAAATATTTTTCTTAATTAGAAATTTTTGAAAGCCAATTTAATATTCCTTTCATCTCATAAAAAAATTCACATTTTCTTTTAAAATTGTGTCTCACAAAAAAATTTTATTTCTTAAATATGATGACCCACTTAATAAAATAATATTATTAACATGTACCCCACTACTAATTATCTTTTAAAAACACTATCTCTTTCCAAATAATATTACTTCAATATTTTAATAAAAAAAATATTACAAAACTTGTGCTTAAAAAAATTAAAACTTCTTTGTGAGATGGAGGGAGTATTATTATTTGAATTTTATGAATTAAATTTCGTTTCATAAGTTCTCTTACTTCCTTCAAATCAAAATAAGTGATAAATTATTGGTTTCACGCATTTAAATTAAAGTTTATAATAAAGATTAAATCAATATGTTAAAGGAGATAGTTAGTGTTGTAAGTTGTACTAATTTTTACAAATAAGGTAAATTATCAATATGGATCACTTATTTTAATACACCAAAAAGTTAAAATTGTATCACTTATTTTAAATCGGAAGAAGTTTTTTTTTTTTTTCATCACAATAAGGAGAGATTTTAAACATATAATTAGTAATCAAATAGCTTTATCAAGTCATGTGTTGATTTTATTTTTTTTCGGCCAGTTAGTAAGTCATTTGTTGAATTAAATGTTGCATTTGTCAAAAAAGCAACAAGAAAGCTACGAGGGAAATACCCTTACGTCTAAGGCATCCTGATATTCTTGAAACCAAAAGCTCTAAAGTCAATAACATGAAGGACAATTTTAAAAATTGTTACTTGTTAATATTGGAAACTATACAAGTCCACTGGCGTATCCAGTATCCAAAATCAGAAGGGATCAATAGTACAAAGGAAGAAAAATATTTTTCATGTATAAATGAAAAACAACTTTAATGAAAATGATAAACGTACAAACAAATTACATTTAGTGAATTAATTAAGTTAATTTCATTTAATACTTGTGCTATTAAATCATGTTACATTTTTAGTGTCTTGGATAGTAAAACAAAAACATAACTACTAAATCTGACGTTAAATAAACGTAGCTAGAGCATAAAGACTTATGTTTCGTGTTCATGATGGACGCTCGCGTATTAATTATTTGAATACAAATAGACATGATACAAGACATTACACAAATACTTATTTTATAAACCCCTGATAATTAATAAACTAAAAGGTTTGAACCCCTAATTAAGGAGCCATTTTGACATTATTGCTTGTGGCATAAATCTCAAATATTATAAAACTCGTGTTAAACCATTTATTGGAAGCATAGTGATAATGAGTCCCGAATAACTTTCTACAAGCTAGTGGTCTGAACTCTCCTTGTGTAAACATTTACCAGATTATTAGGGAAAGAGTCGATAAACGGTCACAACGACGGTTAAGTTGCATATATCATGAGCAAATATTGGTCATCCCGGGGAGACCATTATAACGGTAATACTCTTTTTTTTTTAATTTATAATACTCGTGTTCAACTCTAGAGACTAGAGGGACACATATACTCTCTACTAACGAGATATGTTTGTCTGCTGAAAAAACGAAAGTTTGCCTTCAAATCACATTTTGCATAAACTACGTGAATTGAAATGACTTAAGATATTGGTATAATAACAAGATAGAAAATGAAACACGAAAGATGGTCAAATAATTGACCCAAAAGTGGCACTTGATGGACATGTAGGGTTTGAGAATTAATGATCATGCATGAGGCATGCTTTGTGGGACTTATTGAGTGGTAGATTGAGTTTGGCATCAAAGCCCCTTGATATCATATAATGTGTGCATTGCACGCAATCAACAATAGACATATACATTAACTTGTATTTTAACAAATTTTTTTTTACCAAAGACTTCTAAAACTAGCCGTGTGTAAGTTGTTCACCTTCTTAGTTGTAGGTTCGAGTTTTGTCGATCATGGATATAACAAGTGACTGCACATATATATAACCATGAATTGTAAACGTTTTACAAATATAAACCATTAAATACCGTCTATATCATAACTATTTGAAGAAAAAAAAAAGGATAAACATTGCTACACGCGAAAACTATATCAACTTGTAGATTCAAAGGGTTGAAAACTAATTTGCTATTTTTATTATTTATTATATATATGTGAATATGTGATGGTCCACCAATGATTACTTTCATTTCGTGAAGTTTGCTGCTAATCCATGGATCCTATGGCATGCAGATTTATTTTTATGCTTATCACAAAAAGTTGGTGGGAGTTGGTGTTGTATGTATCCAAATATTCCAGTCAACCCATAGATATAACTTTACTTTAAATATTTCCTTTTTTAATGTTATTTATTTATGAGAAATCATTTGTACCTATTTATTTACCTATTAATTTGATTAGGATAAGTGTTAAAATGAAATAATAATATGAAGAAAGAGAATTAGTAAATAGTAATATAGGTAGAAAGAAAATGTAGGAAAAACTGAGGAATATATCATTTCTATTTATTTATTTATGGATATTGTTGATTTTTTATAAAATTAAAGCTAGTGTTAATAGAATGTGATATTAATTTGATTGGCCTTTGTTACGCTAATTGACGGTGAGGGTTATCTTGTTTATTACTTTTGATCGTGTTTCTTTTTTTTTTTTTTTTCACAAGAGACGGTATATATGTGTAATGACTAATGAGCAACAAATTATTATAACTAACTTTAAATCAACTTAAAGACCATGCTAATTAATTATTTTTTGAATGACAAATATTATACTAATACAATATAATAATTTCTCATAAATTTCTCAAATAAAACTTTGAACTCAGAATCTATTGGTTGATAAATCAGTTACATATTATTAGGTTACAAACTCTTTGATTAATTAATTGTTTTAATAATAAATATCAACTTACTGGTTTACAAAAAGTGTTTATTCAAATTTATAGTAATTAGAACTTCTATTTTCCCCCCCTCCAAAGTCCAAATACCTAAATGTACGTATTATGTTTATAAACTAGCTAGTGTACCCGCACGTTGCCGCGGTGTTTTTTGAACGATATGCAAAAGATTGTTTTATATTACACAAAAAAAAGAGTGTTTGATATTTACATGACAATCGAAAGATTCGTTGACTATATGCATTAGTAGCAACAATCTATTTTCGTTTACGCGACTGCCCTAGTGTTTGTACATCGTGGTCTTCGGGAAAACGCGAATACACAACAGGCCTTTGTTTTCGTGGTGCCATGGTTTTAAATAACGCTGGAGTAAGAAAACTAAAATATGAAAATACGAATCAAATATATGTTGTATAGAATTTGTAAAAATTAGAATGCTTTTGTCTATAGAAAATGTAAGGATCTAAATTGTGATAAAATTTTTGGTTTATTGTATGTAGTATATTGTTGCTCAGTAATGAAATGAAAATATGGGTTTACCTGTGCAAGATTTTACCAAATGAAGTTACTCGAAAACATCCATTAAAAATCTGAGTTTAAGCAGCTGCAAATTAAGAAATCACATAAACTAATAAATGGTCCATAAAAAATGAAAACTAAAACAAATTTAAAACGGGTAAAACAATAAAATTTAAAAGTAAGCACCTTTAATAATTTTTTTTCCAGTAGCTATAATGAACAGGTAATTGAATGTAAATCCAATTGAAGTAGCTATTGTTGAGGACTTGAGGTAGGACGATTTCGGGCTGCATTTATCTGAAACGGGTCAAAATAGAGTAAAGAGGTTTGGAACTGTTTTCATCTTAAACGGGCAAAAGTATGTAATTCCAATTCAAATAGCTATTCTTGAAGTAGGACAAATTCAGGGGCTGTATTAATCTGAAACGGGTCAAAAAAGGGTAAAATGGTTTGGAAATATTTTTATGTTAAACGGGTCAAAGGTAGCTTTGTAAACTCGTCTATTTAAATGGGTCAAACTCGTTTTTCACGGTCTTTTATGGTAATCGTGTTCTTGTATGGTATTTCCAATTAAATAACACGGTTTTGAAATGGTTCGATTTGGGGTTGTAATAATCTAAAACGGGGGAAAATGGGTTAAAAGTCGTCGTATGTCAGCAGGCTGACAAATCTGTGCTATTATACCAACGGTCTATCTCTCTAAAATCTATAGCTCGTTTAAAATAAATCAAAAATGAGCATGAGAAAGGCTGTAAAAGATAATTTAGAGTAAAACCCACAAAATTTAGGGTAAGAATCGAATCTTTATGCTGCAAGATTAGAAAATTGGTGTAAAGCTTGAAGCTTTACGCCTGCAAATTTACTAATCCGAACCCTAATTACTACATGAATACAACTGAAGTTATGAACCCTAGAAAATTGGTCTAAAGCTTGAAGCTTTATGCCCCTAATTCGAACCCTAATTAGTACATGAATACAACTGAAATTATGAACCATAATCTTAAAGCACAAAATAAGAAATTGAATTAAGGGAGGTTAAAGAAATAAGTAATGAATAGAGTTTACCTTTAGAGCATCTCCAACCAACCTCTATCATCCCCTCTATCTCTATATTTGAAGTTTTTCTCCTCCAACCCACCTCCATCTCTCACTCTAAATATAGAGTGAGAGAAAAGCTCACTCTATATTTGAAGTGAGAGAATGACCCCTCTATCAATGGACCCCACCACTTCTATTTAATTATCTAATAATTATTTCTATTTAATTGATTTTATTTTATGTTTGCAAGCCAACAATCCATCCAATTAAGTTAAAATATACTCCCTCCGTCCCACAAAAAACTTCCCATTTGACCTTAACTTTTTGTCCACAAAAAACTTCTCATTTCATTTAATTGATGGACTCCACATAATAAAATATTATTATTACTAAGGACCCCACCACTAACTATCCACTAACCATCTTTCTCTCTCCAAACCAATCTTATATTTTAATCAAAATTATTACCAATGACCCCACCACTAACTATCCCTTTAAAACTTGTGCTCATATCAAATGGGAAGTTTTTTGTGGGACGGAGGGAGTAATTGTTATGGGTCCCACTAGTTTTAAAGGGATGGATAGAGTTTATGGTTGGAGTTGAAGTTTTGTTTAGAGTTAATGAGCCCACTAAATATAGAGATAGAGTGACTTGGATAGAGTTTATGGTTGGAGATGCTCTTAGAGGTAACAAAAGGGATATAAATCTTAATCTCAAAATCTGAAAGAATCAATGAATAAAAGGTAAGTAGTAAGCGGAAAACTGTTGGCTGAAGAGCTCTAATTCCAAAAGTATATTTCCAAAAATGTTTTACAGGTGACTGAGATTTAGGGTTTACCTGAAGAAGATGAGCTGAAAATATAGATGCAAGGAAAAGCTAGTATGGTGGGAAGTGAGAATAAGAAATCAGAAACGCACAATCGAAAGCCTAAAGCAGCAGAGTAAAATAGAAAGCCTACGGTTAGGTATGATGTGGTGGCAGAAATAAGGAAGCCCAATTAAGCATGAGCTGGGAAGATAATTTGGCATGAGGTGGGGAAGATAAAGAATGAAGTTTAGCATGAGCTGGAGATAGGTAAATGGAAGCGTAACGTAATGCTAAATGTTACTCCCTCCGTCCCTAAATAAAGTTCCCATTTCACCTTCAAGTTTTGTCCCTAAATAAAGTTCTCATTTCTAAAACTTAAGTGACCCACTTAATATAATAATATTATTACCAATACTTTCACCACTAACTATCTCTTAAAACACTTTCTCTGTCCAATCAAACCTTATATTTTATTCAAAAGTAATACCAAATACCCCACCACTAACTATCTCCTAAAATATTGTGCCCAACACAAATGGGAACTTTATTTAGGGACGGAGGGAGTATATAGTAGTAAATTGCAATAAGCTAATAAAATAGTATTAACGCAATCCAAGTGACCGCCATAATATGTGCGTTATAGACCGGACTTGGGCCTCATAGTTTTTTAATTCTATAGACAAAACATACGACATCTTATTGGGCTTCTGGCAAGTGGGAAGTCTTGATTTTGCTAAAATGTGTTGACTATCCATTTGCACATAAAACAATGCCGGATTGATGATCAGTTGATCACAAACAAGAAAATATAAACGACTCTTAAGAGGATTGTTTAATTCATAAACTCAAAACATACTTGAACCCCCTAAATGAACCAAATATTTATTCAATATATTTGAGATCAACCCTATAACAAATATTTATTCTTTAATTCGAAGATAAATTTCTAAGTAAATTAGGATTTACCGTAAAAAAATAAGGGTTTTGATAATGACAGTCCTAAGGCTGTCAATAAACATGCATCAGAAACTTGTACATCAACCTATAACTACCCCTGAATTTTAGGAACCACTTCATCCCATGAATTAATGTAAAACTTTTATGCGCTTAGAGACAGCCCTAAGGGCTGTCATTATCAAAACCCAAAAATAATGTATCTTACACGTGTACTTCAATCATTCTTCCAAATCTTTCTTTAATGTAATAAAGATTTACTAAAATATATAAAAGGGTCTTCCTAATGTATAATTTATGGGCACATATTAACGTACATTTAATGAATATACAATTTTCATTTAAACATAAAATCGTATTTAATACATTTTATAAAATGATAGAAAATAATTCCTTAATGTTATTAAATACATATTTAGAAAATAACTTTTTGTTAAATATACCATACATTAAGTTAGAAAAACTCATATATAAAACACTAAGGGATAGTTTTAGTTGCATCAATCCCTCTTTTGTAACAGTAACAAAAGATAATTGCCTCAAACTACCTAAGTTGCGCCAAAATGAAAAGGTGGTGGTCCTGGTGGATCATATGAGTTCGGGTCAAAAGCTAGATTATTTTGATACATGGGCCAATTAATCAAAATAGAAATGGTCGTATTGTCCAATCAAAACGCTGTTGTCCCTTTATAAATATTATTATAAATAGCTAAAACAAACCATGTTTGAGAAAACTATATCAGCAGAGTAATTAGATCATGCAACTACTAATAGAGTAACAATAGATTTAAGAGACATCATGTTACGTGAGACAATTTTGTTAGGTTTTTTTTATTGTTATTATTAATTTATCTTCAATTTATTCGTTTTCAGCATTTAGTATTTTAATTTTGTAATTTAATTATTCACAAGCAATAAGAAAGTCATATAATATCCGTGTTTGGTTTAATTTCCAAAACTAAGGTATTTTCAAAGAATATTTACAAACTGAAATTTTATATTAGAGAATAAAGCCAAATACGATGAAATTGTGCATGTTGAAAGACTGGACCACAAAATAAACGTAATCATGCTGTCTATGAACACATCCATGCACATTATTAACCCCATTTCCTTTCAAAACTTGTTTACTTTATTAGATTTATAATGAAATAAAATCTACTTTTTTTAAAGGAAAAAGGTTTTCAAAGTACAATAACATTCATTAAAAATGAATTAAGTATCACTACAAAAATGTTTTACTGGTGTGTGTGTGTATATATATGAACATGAAGATTATATCAACTTTAGATTGATAAGAAAAATTTGTTTATCTAAAAAATAAGATCGCACATAAAATTAATATAAGGGCTATATAGCAAAATCAAAAGACCTCTTGTTAAGAAAAGTGCCATAAGTCTAGGAAACATTTGTGAACTCTTAAGGAAACATTATATCACCTCATAAGTAGATATCATCATAAAGACTTATAATATCTTAAATACTAATAATACTATCATTATGAATATGCATCTCTTGGCTTGAGCCTCTTTGGTATATTTAAGACTGTCACACCCCGCCAAAAGTGGTTTGCGGAAGAACGGGCGTGCGACTTCACGAGTAAACATAGCATATGATTATCGTAAACAATAAATGTTTGATAAAAAGAGATGTCACCAAAATTTAATGTAAACAAAGTACTTTGAATCCAAAACATAGTTTAATAAAAATGAAATAGAGAGGTGACATCTTATTAGAATGAAAGCTTGACTTCCAATGCATGCGACTCAATGCCTAGCTTAGTTACCTGAAAAACATAAGTAAAAGTATCAACAAAATTGTTGAGTGAATTCACAGGTTTTAATGAGATCAAAATAGTTCTATAGTTTTCGTATGCCATCCATGGCAAAAATAGTGTGATAGTATAAAACGTTAATAATAGTCTGCTCAAAAGCAGTAGTAGAAACAATAGTTTTCGTATGCCATCGTCGGCAAAATGGTGTGATGATAATAACGTTAAAATGACCTGCTCCGAGAGCAGTAGTACGATTTTACTCGCGTTAGTAGAAACAATAGTTTTAGTATGCCATAATCGACAAAAATATAGTGTGATGATATAAATAGTTAAAGATTGGCCTGCTCCGAGAGCAGTAGTAGAAACATAATAGACGGTGATCCCCCAACAGGTTAGCTACACCTTTGAGTTAAAATGATGACCCTAAGTCCATAATCAAAACAACAACCTTAAACGTGCTAGATATGCACTCCTCGTGGTCGGTAAACACCGATAAATGATCAATAACGTGGGAGGGTAGGTCTCCGCCAATAGTACTATTTGCATATCCAGGGCCTAGTCGCAACTAGCTAATGATTATGTATGTAACATATACGCACTTCCATGTACATCTAAACTTAGTCCAAGCATAAGGATTCGTTGTCTAGTTTCCAAAAATAGTTTTCATCACGATATAGTAAACGTTTAAAAATGTTGTAAACGTTTATAAAATAGTTGTTATGTTTTTCACTCAAAAGTGAAATAGTTAAAACGTATAGTAGTAAACGAGAGGTTGTGAATTCATAATCACAAATAGATTTTTATAAAAGTAGCTGTTATGTTTTTCACCCCAAAGTTATAAAACAGTATAATAATGAGCAGATTGTGCTAAAAGAAAATGAGTTATAATAATTGTCGGGTCAAATACCCAATTTTGAGGGTTGTCACATTCTCCCCTTGTTAAATAAATTTCGTCCCGAAATTTAAAATGTTGTGTTACTAGGTGGAGAGTCCGGAAGAAAAACATAGATAGACATTTTAGTGATCGCACTTGACGTGGTGTGGTTCGTTATCGGCCACTACGTTTGGCCTTACCGAGATGCTATGTTATTTTGTCCTCGTGCTCAATTAGCAACTCGACCTATCATCGTCGTCACATGTGTCAATTATTATTGTGTCGGATATGTTTTGGAGGCTTTTTGTGGTCGATGAAAATTGTTCATTTAGTAATGTATAAGTGGTGTCTCCTATTTTTAATGTGAACACAAAGACAACTAGTTTTGATGAGTTGTATAGTTTTATTTATTTATTATCTTTTTTTTTTACTAGACATTCAGTAGACGATATATTTTCCATTTTGCATTAAGACGCAAGATAATCCTTGATGAGACACGTTGTGGTATACGATGAAGTTTTCAGTTCCATTAGGTAGGTTAGGATTAATGTAGTACATGTTTTCTACTTTAGGGTTCAAAATAGAGTTTCTTGTTTTCCATTCTAGTCCAATCTCTTATCTTTTAGATCGAGGAGGTTAAGGTTGGGTTATTAGGTTAATCGTTTATTTAGCGGGTCACGCTTCGGCAGATTACATGTCACATATCGGTATTTGAATTACTTACACAATTTAGTGGTAAATTAATTTGGTAAGAATTAAATTTACACGGCTAAGTGATAGCCACGTTTTCTCTTAGTTGACAAATATTTAGGAATATAATTGAGGTTCCCACTTCTAGTAGTTATTCCATGTTTCATGTATCTGTTGCATAGTGTACGTAAGAGATTGCATGTCTTATTTAAGTTGTAATATATAAAAGATGAAAATATTTGCTTCATTATTTGTTGTCATATTATTCTTTTTGTTCCAAGAGGGGCTACTTTGGTATAACTTATAATAAAAGATGAGAATATTTGGCCACTATTCGTAGCCGGAAACACCAAGCAATTTTCGTACTTCGGTTGAGAATGGTCGGAATGTAGGTTGATTTTCGAGTAAAATTTACAATTTGTGGTAGGTCAGACAAATCACATATTTGCGGTAATAAATGTGGATTTGTTAACTACATTTATTAAAATATAGATTTAAAGTGTTTTAAGCACTTATACACGTGGCATTATATTGTTTATTACAATACATATATAAATTCTTTTATGAACTTATAACCTTGATATAACTTCTTGAGCGCTTTAACTATATACAAATCTTTTTTTTTTTTTTAAAAGCAAAACTTAATATAAGTTCTATATATATTGGGGTACCAAAACGTATGATTGATTGAAATGAATATATTGTTTTTCATATACTTCATACATCTTCAACAACTTAACTATCTTTGATGTAAAGTGCAATCGAAATTTCTTTTACAAACGTGTTCAGTCTGATACATTTAACTAGTAGAATATTGTTTTGAGTCTCTTGATATTATTCATATGAGGTAACTTTAAGTGAATTTAGATGGAAAAGTTGATATGTGACCAGTGAGGCTCTCGAGATTTGTTTACTTTTGAGTTCAATTAGACGAGGGTGGTGGAAATATTAGTAAGTCATTTATGAGTGTTATAGTTTTGCTAAAGATGTTTATTTATTGATTCCTTTTATAATTCCATGACTTTGATAATTTCACATTGTATCATGTAATTATAAACACGCTGGCCAGACGGTTTATAATATCATCATACCATATTTCCTCATCATTATCATTTCATAAATTCATTCATGAATACTATTATTTTCTTTATACTCATATTGTATGCGAAATTTCAAGGATTGTATTATGGATTCTACGGAAATTTAGAATCTTTATTTCATACTGGAGTATACGAATTTAAAAGTTGTGCTTCATTTAAGGACATCATAGAATAAAACATGATGCCTTTCGCAACTTCGTTTCGCGGCGTTTGAGATTATTGGGGTGACGTTTGTCGTCAGTCATGCGAGGAATATTTCGAGTTTTACAATTTGTTTATCGGGAATTTAGAGTTGAGGTGATGATGCTCGCGAGAGGTGTAATGTATGAGAAGAATATATAGTGTGATTGAAATATGTGGTGCACGTGTTGATGTGTTTCTTGTTGAAGATCGTTTGATGATGCTGTCATAATTCGCGATGTTCAATCGAATAGAGTTGTCAAAGATTTCGCTGCTCGTAGACTTTCGACAACAATTCTCGAATTCGTTTTTTGTGTACGTGATTAGTGGAGTGTAAGTAAGATATTCGATTTAGGTATGTGATGTAAGTGTTCAGTGAGTAGTGTAATGTCATGTACTGAGGATTCAAATGAACTTATTGGCGATATAGTGTAATATGTTTCACCTATAGGTTCACGTATAAGTATCCAATGGAATAAAGCACTATACCTAAGGGTAAGTGTAAGGCAATATAAAGCAAGAGATCTATTATCAAGGCAAGGGGTAAATGAATGATATGTAATGCATCTTTATATGCAATGCAACTCTATATGCAATGAGACACTTGATGCAATGAAAACGTTTTGACCCAAAATCGTTTTGAAGTTATAGACTAGACTCGCTAATTCACTATAACCAATAGCTCTGATACCAATCTGTCACACCCCGCCAAAAGTGGTTTGCGGAAGAACGGGCGTGCGACTTCACGAGTAAACATAGCATATGATTATCGTAAACAATAAATGTTTGATAAAAAGAGATGTCACCAAAATTTAATGTAAACAAAGTACTTTGAATCCAAAACATAGTTTAATAAAAATGAAATAGAGAGGTGACATCTTATTAGAATGAAAGCTTGACTTCCAATGCATGCGACTCAATGCCTAGCTTAGTTACCTGAAAAACATAAGTAAAAATATCAACAAAATTGTTGAGTGAATTCACATGTTTTAATGAGATCAAAATAGTTCTATAGTTTTCGTATGCCATCCATGGCAAAAATAGTGTGATAGTATAAAACGTTAATAATAGTCTGCTCAAAAGCAGTAGTAGAAACAATAGTTTTCGTATGCCATCGTCGGCAAAATGGTGTGATGATAATAACGTTAAAATGACCTGCTCCGAGAGCAGTAGTACGATTTTACTCGCGTTAGTAGAAACAATAGTTTTAGTATGCCATAATCGACAAAAATATAGTGTGATGATATAAATAGTTAAAGATTGGCCTGCTCCGAGAGCAGTAGTAGAAACATAATAGACGGTGATCCCCCAACAGGTTAGCTACACCTTTGAGTTAAAATGATGACCCTAAGTCCATAATCAAAACAACAACCTTAAACGTGCTAGATATGCACTCCTCGTGGTCGGTAAACACCGATAAATGATCAATAACGTGGGAGGGTAGGTCTCCGCCAATAGTACTATTTGCATATCCAGGGCCTAGTCGCAACTAGCTAATGATTATGTATGTAACATATACGCACTTCCATGTACATCTAAACTTAGTCCAAGCATAAGGATTCGTTGTCTAGTTTCCAAAAATAGTTTTCATCACGATATAGTAAACGTTTAAAAATGTTGTAAACGTTTATAAAATAGTTGTTATGTTTTTCACTCAAAAGTGAAATAGTTAAAACGTATAGTAGTAAACGAGAGGTTGTGAATTCATAATCACAAATAGATTTTTATAAAAGTAGCTGTTATGTTTTTCACCCCAAAGTTATAAAACAGTATAATAATGAGCAGATTGTGCTAAAAGAAAATGAGTTATAATAATTGTCGGGTCAAATACCCAATTTTGAGGGTTGTCACAAAGACCCACTCTTTTTTTTAAATAGAGTAAATATTGGTTTACATTTTTAATAAGAATACATTATTTAAATACCACAATTTATAGTGAGTTTTGTTTGTGGTTTAACCTTGAGGGGTTGAAACACCCAAAATTTGGATCGCTATTTGATATTCTGTTTATGATGTTATCGACTATAGATGCATGTATGGATTTTGTGTTGGTATTTTAAACCATGGCTTTGAACTTAATGAGTATATAGAAAATGAAAACAATCAAAGGGTGAGAATGAGATGCAACACACCCACACTCATCAGACGGTACCCACACGTAGAAAACAATAAGAACGTTACAAAATCATTTAAAGTAAAAATATAATAAATGTAACATGTAAAAAATCAACCTGAAATTAGAGAGATCCATTTGTTCTTACCTGACTTTAATACTTCCTCCGATTCAAAATAAGTGTTACACTTTTATTTTCATGTTTTTTGATGTAAAACATTGTAATAGTGATTATGATAGATTAAATGAGATAATTAGTGAATAATGATCCCACAATATAATTTTTAGCTTTATTGAAGAAAAAGAAAGTAAATTATGTAATCTTAATAATGTTTAATTAAGTTAAATAAGGATAAAATAGTAATTTTATATACAAAAAAATAACAAATAAGAAAAGTGTAGCACTTATTTTAAATCACGCATATAAAAAAAAGTGTACACTTATTTTGAATCGGAGGAAGTACTTAGAGCATCTCCAATGGTAGCTTTTTTAAAAGCTTTTTACTATTACAATAAGTCTTTAAAAGACTTTTTACCATTGGAATAGCTAGCTTTTCTAAAAACTTATTGCAATGACTTATTCTCTACTAAGCTTTTAACTTACTTTCAATGTTTGTCTTTTTTAATCATCTATGTTTAATAACTTTTCATTTTAAACCTTAAATATATAATATATAAATTCTTTATTATATTTTTATTAGTTAATATATAAATTATATAATATCTAATGCTAATTATTACAATATTTTTGTATGAAATATTTTAAAAAATATTATATTTAGTAAAATGTTAAAAAATTGTCAAATTATATATAGGGGGTATTTATAAACATTTGAGATAGATAAAGCTAAATTAGAAATTTTGTAAAAAAAAAAAACTTATTGGAAAGGTTAACCATTGGAGATGTTATTTATGAAAGGGTTTTTAGTTAGTGGAATGTTGATATGACAAAAGTAATAAGTTTTTGAGAGGTTAACCATTAGGATGCTCTTAGTATATATAAGGAAAGAAAGATACATTTAGCTTAGTTGGAGACCATCATAAAGACATCATTACCCCCATCACTCCCTCATGTTGGGGCTCCACATTTACTTATTAAAACTGGCTTTTAGGGGTTTTTTTAAAAAGGGAAAAAAAAGTTGCATTTGTAATTCCTTTAATCTCTTTTACCTTTTCCTAAAAATGATTTAGGGAGTTTTTGTATTTATCTTATAAAATAAAAGGTTTCATAAGTTTGTCATTTTCTTGATTTTTTTACATGCGTTTCGATCATGTTTATTACTCCCTCCGTCCCTAAATAAAGTTCCCATTTCTCTTGGGCACAATATTTAAGGAGAAAGTTAGTGGTGGGGTTATTGGTAATAAATTTGATTAAAATATAAAGTTGATTTGGAGAGAGAAAGAATGTTAGTGGATAGTTAGTAGTGGGGTCCATGGTAATTATATTATTTTATTAAGTGGACCCCCATCAACTTGTGAAATGGGAACTTTATTTAGGGACAAAAATTTAAGGTGAAATGGGAACTTTATTTAGGGACGGAGGGAGTATATCCTTGTCAAATAAAAAGATTACAATCACATATTCTTTTTGGGAATTCATTCATAATTTTTATCTTAAACATCGCACGCTACAAGTTTCAATTAACTATAAAATTATGTTAACCAATGATTATGGTAAATACATCAAATTTTTTGGTGTAAAAATTATTACTTATTTATTTTCATTTGCATTATTTAAGGGAAAGGTCACAACATAGTGGTAAAAAAACTAGTCTCATACTATTTCCTAATCTACAATACTATCCGTTTTGTTAATAGTGAGAATAGTTTATTTTTCGTGTGTTGTGGATTTTAAAATTTTTATTTTGATCGGATTTGATAAATTTAAATCAATTTCACACTTATAAGAAATCGTCATCCATGTTATGGATATTTGCTTGCGTGTTAAATCAACAAAAATAAAAGATATCTAAAATATTGTCGACAACGCTCCAACTTTATTTTTAATAAAGTAAGATTTTTTCATGAATTTTAGTGCACCATCGATGAGATAAGTACTTGCCAACTACTTAACTTTTCGAGTCTCTCTCAACTTTCCGTATGATTGACCTAACGAAATCCTTTATCTTTGATGAATATTTCGGAAAACAATTACACATATGTCTGGATTTATTTTTATTATATTTTGGAATCAATTACCTTTTTCACTTTTTCTATATGGGGGATGAATGCAAGAAATGCGACTTTAATCGAGAGAAATTGTGTCCTACATAATGGGGGCAAGTGACTTCACAATTTGATCCTAAGTTATGAGACAATTCTGCCGGTTACATATTGCTACTATTTCTAGTCCACAATTTGTTAAAATTTCGAACTCTTAAAACTCAAAAATAATAATTAAAAGTTTATATTTGAAAGCTATTTTAGGTGATAATACATATTTATACCTTCGCTAATTTCATCGTCAAAACAAAGTCTGTTGGAACTTTAGTGTACAAATATCAATTATAATAGAGGTCGATATGCCGCTTGAGTTGTATGTCTTAAGAATATTGGTAATAACATATATGTTTTGATATTAAAATTTAAATTAAAAGTAATTTGTTGAGTAATAAAGTATAGACTAAAATTAAATAAATAATAATTTAAACAAAAGAGATTGCATATATATGAGAAGTGAAAAGAGAAATTTGAACACTATAAATATTTATGTGAACTATACAAGTATATAAAAAGTTATTATTGTGGTAAATGAATTAAAAAGTATGTAAAAATGACCCCTAAAAGAGAAAGACAAAGACAAAGCCAAAGCCGTCTTTCCAACTGGATTACCGAAATTACCATTTTAAAAGAGTAACCTTTTAAATTAATTTTAAAAAAGAAAGAAAAACGATAGAAGCTTTTAAATTTAATGGAAGCAGACAAACCTTTTTGATGATTGGGTATGCATACGGTTTCGGATTAGACTTTTCCTTAAAAACACATCTGATTTCACTCAAGTTACATAAATGGTCCCTATGCTATTTGTTTATTTCTATATTTCCCCAAATTTCCAATCTTTCACTCTAATATCAAATATCCGAGCAAGTTCTTTCAGCCATTCGATTTTGTGCCATACCTTTTGTACTTGTTATTAACCCATCCCATTTTGTGGCCCATATTTAAAAAAATCAACTTGCAAAATATATATTTTTTTTTAAATTTATAAATATAGTCCACTATGCATAAGTAAAATCTAATTTTTAGAATTCTAGTTTTTCTTTTAAGCAGCTAACATACCTTCTAAATTTATATTATTTTTATCTACAACGGAATTTGAATATGTAAATTTATGGGCACTTAAATACTAGATACCTCTAAGTTATAAGTTCTTTTTGGTAGGTGTAACTGTAGTAAAATGATGTATTTGAATAATAGTAAAAACATTGTTCTAAACAATAAATAATAAAAATAAAAGGACTTTACCAGCTCATACACAGATACACTACACTATCCTCATGTTTTAAATTTTATTGGTATTTCCTTTTGGCAGAGTAGACTTTTATCGCTCTCGAGTGTTTCTCTCGCATGCATCTACATATTCTTCTCTTTTATCATTTTTAATATTGTTTCCCTACTTTTCAGGATAAACAAATAAATAACCTTAAAGTCAGTTAAAATTTGTTGAAATTAAAACAAATCATTATATTAATTATAATAAACATGAGTTCACACTTAAAGTTAAAGTACTACAACAAATATAGATATAAGATAATGTGTGTAACATGAATACGCATTGTCAATATTGCTATGTTTTTTCGTATTAAACATTAAAAAGATACCAAACACTATTTGGATATAATACGGAAGTCCATTTAGTTATACTAGTTTCAAGACTCATTTGTTAAAGTTTAAGATTTATTTGTATTATATACATATTTAAGTTGGTTAGTATAAATGAATTATTACATTGTTTCTCTAAAGTTTGATCTAATTTACACTAAACATGACATCTGAAGCGTACCCGATGTGTTCACATATCATATTGTAACCTATAATTACGCAACAGAAAAACATACATCGTTAGTGCTCGATGAGAAACATTGTAATCGCGTTCTTGCTACCGTGTTAGATGGTAAACGATCCAAATGATAAATATCTAGTGGAATAACACACAAAACACGACCTTGAGAAACTCCACAAAAAACTGAACCTAAAACCGAGGCTTCTGGTGAACTGCGCCAGCGGCACATGAATGATCTCGACAGCGTTGGCGACTAATGGTGGTAGCAAAAGCAATGTTTGGTTAAGAGGGAAAGAGCTCAATAGTCGTATTAGGGTTCCAATCCTAAGCCTCTATTTATAAGGTTATTAACCTTACGGATGAATCCTAATTTGGCTCAAACTTAGTTTAATTACAAACTTGAACATTGTACCAATTAATACATACTTTAACTAATAACATAACATTCTCTCTAAGTAGTCTCTAATTGTTTTTAAGGGTAACCTAAAAGGACCCTATAATTATTTCGAGTATTACTAACTTCGATGAACTTGGACTAATATCCAACATATCGTGGGCGAATTTGTACTAAAATTTGTTACATCCGAGTTTATTTCACATTAGATGCTATATGTATAACTTTACCATGTTTATTTTCCATACAAAACTTGTCCGTATATTTTTGGATATCTTAGTGAACTAAGTATATAAGTTTTGATTAATGATTTAAATGTTAACTTAAAATAGTGACAGAAACGCTTTTACAAAAGATGAAACAAAGAGGCACGAGGAGTGCACGTGTTAGGAGATCTTTGAGCTATCCCATATGATGTTGTTGGATCTATAAAATTTTTGGGGGCCCGCCTCCACCTGACCCAAGTTATGTAATGGATTCATATCCCGACCCGAATCAATCATAACCTTATGGCAACCCACGTGCCAAGCTGCTGATCACAAAGATGGCGATTGCTTTTTTGCTTGCAAAGGCCCGACCCGACAATTCAAGCCCCACAAATAAAGCTACTTCTATGTTTTCACTAAATATCACCTTTTTTAACATGGATATTTATCACTTTGAATTTGGTTACGAAATGATTACCTCCAAATTTAAATCTGGTAAAAAAAAGTTCTTAATATTGTTTTATCACAAAATACGTTAAGTTGGAAAACATCATTTTTGTAGGTGTGCATATTACTTTCATACCGTACAAGTCACGTGTTATACATTTTCTATTTAAGAGTGGATTAAAATAAGTGATATACTTTTAAAACTTACTTTATTTGGTAAAAAAAGTGAGATCATTTCTCCACTACCTATCTACTTTAATAAAGTAAAATTACCATTTTACCTTATTTTTACTTTTAAACATTATTAATATTAATTTATTAAAAAAGATTGAATTCATTCTCCACTAATCATCTATTTTAATCTATCTTAAACTAACTTTTATACTTCGTATGTATGTTATCTTGAAATTAATATTTTAAAAAGTATATGTAAAAATTGACACCATGTTGAAGAAATGCCACAAATTCATTAGCAATATATTACCATTTAAAATGCTACCGGTAATTATTTAGGGCATGTTTGGAAAAGCTTATTAACGGGACTTATGAGCTTATTAGCTTATTAAGCTCCAAATAAGTTTGAATTTGGAGCTTAATAAGCTAATAAGCCCCGTTAATAAACTTTCCCAAACATGTCCTTATTACGGAGTAATTGCATAAGGCCACTCAGTGGCGAACCCAGAAAAAATTTCAGGGGTGTCACTGGTTACACATAGTTTTCTCAGGGGTGTCACCTATACTAACAAAAAAGAATTATATTTTTTTAACACTACTTTAACACTATTAAGAAAAATTCCAGGGATTGCATGGACAACCCCGTGCACCATACTAGGTCATCTCCTGAGGCCATTGGCCATAAGTTAACTAGATTTTGTATTTTGATTAATAATACATAAACGAAATATGTGAAATAAGTTATTAATTAATTGACTTTGCGTATTCCATTCTAAAAGATGACATACGAGGATTCCATTGTGAAAGCTAAGACACCAAAGCGAGCTGCTGCATTAGAAAGGAAGACATACTTTCAGGCTTTTTGAACTAAACTTACCTTTTTAAATAAGAGCTACAATCAGTATTACTCCCTATGTCCTATATTAATTGTTCACATGTCTATTTTAGTTTGACTAAAATAAGTGTTCATTTCAAATTTCAACTAATCATATGAATTTAAGTGGATAAATATGAGATTTTATGAATGAATAGTACAACGATTGCATTTTCTTAGAACTGTATGCCTTTTTTCCAATAGACAATTATTTTGGGAAGGAGGTAGTATACATTTTTTCACAAATTATTATGAAATGGTAACATATATTTTGTTTTTATCTGGCATATATATGGGGATAAAGCATCACTTATTTGTATTAATAATTTTCAATAATTAATTAGGGTTAATCCTAAAATAAGATTTACATAAAGAAGAAGGAAAACGAGCAAATCCTTTATGTATTGTAGAACTAATTTGTTGAAAATAATATTTATAGATCTAGGGTTATACCATGATTTTTTGATCAGTGAATTTTTCAACATAATTGTGTATAAAGTCGTTTTAAATGAACGATTTATATATAGGAAAATTACTAAGAACTGAAAGGTAACCAAAAAGAATACTAACTTTGATAAATGAGATGTATTAAGAAACTTCTCAGTTATGTTAAATTTTTTTTACCATATTTGGGTCCTAAATTACAAAATACATGCAAATAAACTACTCCGTATAAGCTAAATTTACTAACACATAAATTTTTTCTAAGAAGAAGGCAATAATATGAAAAAGTACATATACTATTATTAGTGGAATCATAATAATGTAAAAATATAGACATTTAGTTCGTTCCTTTCTTGTAAACAAAGTATTATTGAAAAGTTAAAAAGCCACTTATTGCCAAATAACGCGATCCGTTTCGTTCCAACTCCATTTCAGTACAACGGAAATGTACCCTCCTTACTCAATTTGACAAAAATATCCATCACACGTCACCCACCTATTATGAAAACAACAAACCCACACAAGGGCATATATGTCATTTAATAATTTCCTCATGTTGGCTGTCAGTTTGCATGGCAACCAGGGGTACTTTCGTAATTTGATTGGGAAATCTGTTATATAAAGACGACCACCTTCAATTTCACACAAATAAAAACACACAGTACACCACACACACACTTTCTCTCTCTCTAAAATGGAAGATGATCAACGGGAACTACAACTCCTCCCTACGCCGCCGCACACCAGAGGCCCATACTCACGTGCCTCACCATGGCCGTTGGATACGATGAGATACCGATCACGATCGGATAACATCCAATTTCCTCTAGAGAGTACTGCAGGTCCGTCGCTCGATTTACAACTATCGATTAGTCTCCGGCCAATCCAGCCGCCATCGGAATCGTTCAATTGCAGAGATTCTAAAACCGAAAACGGTAAAGTTGAGGCGTTGAAATGGCAAGCGGCGGATCAAATTCGGATAGCGTCAATGGAGAAGGCGTATGCGGAGCGTGTGAGAGAGATGACGAAACGTGAAATGGAGCTCGCACAATCGGAATTCTCACGTGCGAGGCACATGTGGGAACGAGCACGTGAGGAGGTTGAAAGAGTGGAGAAGATGAAAGAACGAGCAACACGCCGGATTGATTCGACTTGTATGGAGATTACTTGTCAAGCTTGCAGGCAAAAATTTCGACATTAATTATATTAATTAACTACTTAAGTTTCGTATTTAATTATATTATCTGATATAAAAATCAATTGATTGGAATATAATGGTGAATTGCTCCGATCCAATTGCACGTTGCTGTGTTCGCGAGTTTGGAATCGGAATCGGAAAAAATGGGGGCAACTGAAGAAGATAAAGGAAGGAATATTAGTTAAGGTGACAATGGAACTTCACAAGCAAGACTATTATCTTTTTAATTTTTTATTTATTCCGGATTTCTCTTCTTTTTCTTAACCCGCACATGAATTTGTATGTTTAATAATTACTGGATCATTCTTTTCCTTTGTTTTTTCTTTCCAATTCTTGTTTTATTTGGTTTCTTTATGATGAATTAACAGTAGAGCTTATAAAATAAGATAAGTTATATGGGTTGATGCATGGAGTATCTCTAGCTTCCACATTGTGTGTTGCTGATGACTAGATTTAAGGGATGTTTGATTTGTTTCTAACTCGGTCTGATGATCGGACTAATTGGTCCGATATGAAATGTTTGGTTTCTACAATTTCGTTTAACTTTGTCTGCATATCGGACTCGGTGATTCGGCCCAAATACAAAAAGCAACTAACTTACCAATCATAAGTTATAATTCATTCAGCAATGTATAACTCATTCACGATTAACTCAGTTAGCAACTTACAGAGTTAGGATTAACTCAAAGTAACAACTATCAAACGCCCTTTAATGAAAGATTATGATAAAAAAAATCCATGAATTGAGATTGGGCGGATTGATATATGTCGAACATATTACAATCGCAAATAAATCAAGTATATACCAATTATTTTTTATCTTCGACAGAATTATGATGCTTGTGGCCGCAGAAAGTGATAACCGTCTTAATTTGGTGCATTATCGAAGAATTCGAAACTAAAGTTACTTAATATGTTTAATTTTATGATGAAACTGATCGATGTCTCGTCACATACGCTGTACTTAAGGTTATCTAAAGTAGTAAATCAAAAATTGACTGATTTGATCACTTAATCTTAAATGAGAGTGTAGATATTGGTTTAAAAGGTAAACTAATTTTGTCATTCAGAAAGAAAGGAAGAAACTTTGGTTGAAAAATATACATATTACATATAGTTAAAACATGCAAGTGAAATTAATAGTTTAAAAAGGTTTCTGTTGTAATTATTAATTAATATTAATATATACATATATATATTAATTAATACTTGCAAGTTGGCAAGTTCCCACATTGGTGGGGGGAAGAACATTAAATGGGTTTATAAGGCACTTAATTCTTTAAGCTTTCAAAGGCTTTAGTGGAGGATTAAAGGCTAGATCCACACGCGCGCCGA
Source organism: Calendula officinalis (assembly GCA_963853835.1). Classification (NCBI taxonomy): domain Eukaryota; kingdom Viridiplantae; phylum Streptophyta; class Magnoliopsida; order Asterales; family Asteraceae; genus Calendula; species Calendula officinalis. The sequence goes on along the minus strand of OY970827.1, from coordinate 2,526,560 downwards.
GCCGAGACCACTTTTATTTTTGGTCGTGTGTTTGAGAAGACTGTAACGTCTGGGAATTAAAACTGGTTGCTGACTTTGGTCGTTGTAACGTTTTTGGTTTATGATCATATCAGTTAAAACGTCTGGCTTAATGGTCAACATTAATCCCGAGCAATTACAGTTTTGACACATTGAGTTCACTATAAAACTGGCTCGAGGCTCAGTCTAGAACACACCGAAAAAACCCACATTCTCTCTCAATTGCTCCTGCGTTCTTGTGCTCTGTACCTTCCTGTTTCTGATTAAACACTTTGTGTTGTTTGGTGATTCTTGGCTGTAAGAACTTACCAGCGTACTGCATCAAATCCTGGGGTGATACGTAGAGGCTAGCAGCATACAACACGTATAAACTTTAAAGGACAGGAATCCCATTCCGTGCAGTTTGATTCTCGTCGATTTTCAGGTTTGCATGTTCATTTTGGTTCTTTGATTATTACTAACATTGTTACAGAATATAAAATATTCAACAGTTTCACTACTAGAAAAGTTGCCAATACCAACGGACAGTAAATCCGTTGGTAAATTAACATATTACCAACGGAATTACCAATGAAAGACACTTTACCTAATTTTTAGATTTTACCAACAGATGTCCGTTGGAAATGTTGTTGGTAATTTTCTTAATTTTGGAAGGAAAGTTTTACCAACGGCAAAATTTTCATTATCCGTTGGTAATATTGGAGGCAAAGTTCCCGCTCTAAATTACCAACGGCACATTTTCATTAGTCCGTTGGTAATTGTTAAAAGACAATCACCAATGAGCTTAAGCCGTTGGAAACCTATTAACCCCGTTGGTAAATTATTGTATTTCCAACGGAATTACCAACGGATAACAAATTTACTGAGTTTACATGTTACCAACGGGATGATTTTTTTTAACCCGTTGGTAATAAACATTAAGTTGGAAGGAAATTAAAAAAACCCTACCAAAATCCAGCCACCCCTTTCTTTATTGCTTCACGTTTGCTAGTATCACACAAAACAAAAACCCTTTTTGCTCCCTTTTCTCCAGCATGTCTCTCGATGTGAAGATTTGATGCTTTGAGCCTTATTCTCCTCACAATCGTTGCTCACAGGTTTGATTTATCTTCTCCATCTTTTTCTCCACTTGATTTGTCAGAGTCACTTCAGAGCCCTAATGTTGAATCAGTCATATTCACGTTGTTTTGCTTCTTACAAGAAAACCCTAATGCCCTAATGTTTACATCTTAATTTCATTTCTATGTTTACCTCTTCATTTCATTTCTGTGTTTACCTCTTAATTACATATATGGATGCACTAATTTCTTGATTTTTGAAAGTAACAAAAGTACATGAAGTAAAGAGATCAAAACTTGCACATAACACTATTTTGAACTGTTGTTTTGCTTATTGCTGGTGTGCTGATTTGTTGCTGTTTAGTGCTGTATTGCAGCTGATTTGCACATGTTCTGCAGCTGTTTTGGTGCTGATTTGCTGCTGTTTTGCGGATCTAATTTGCTGTTGTTTGGCTGCTGTAAGTTGCTGCTGTTTGGCTGCTATTTTGTTGCTGATTTGCTGCTGTTTTGAAGCTGTTTGGCTGCTGTGATTTGTTGTTGTTTGGCTGCTGTTTTGCTGCTATTTCGGTGCTTATTTACTGCTGTTTTGCAGTTGTAATTAGTTGCTGTTTGGCTGCTGTAATTTGCTTCTGTTTGGCTGCTGTTTTGCTGCTATTTCGGTGCTGATTTACTGCTGTTTTGCAGCTGTAATTTGTTGTTGTTTGGCTGCTGTTTCAGTGCTGTTTTGCAGCTGTAATTTCAATTTGGCTGCTGGTCATTTCTCAGTTGGGTTACAACTTGATCAGGTCAGCTTAACTAGTCATTAAAAGCTTATTGTATTACTCACATTGTCATTTTATAAGTTATAACAACAAATAGTTACATGGTTACTCTGTATAGCGAAATAATGTCGGTTGATAGGGGTTGGATGAAACATCGAGTCGAGTCTCATGGGTGTTCAGTAACTGATGAATATATAGAAGGGGTCGAGTTATTTATGGTCGAGTTACTTTAATCTTAACGTATCGACAATCTTGTTCATGTAGTTTGTTTTTAATTAGGATTTATTTGTAATAATTCAGGTTCGGATATTTCGAACAAGTCAAACCGACCCATTATACACTTTTTATTTATTCGATGTGTATTTTGTTTATTGTAGGAAAATGAAATAGGACGTGAGCCAACCCAACTTGAAGGTTTCACTCGGATGCATAAAAAAGCAAAAAGGTAAAGGCGGATGGTGTGATGTAAGGGCTGAAAAAGCGGTTCAAAAGTATGAGGAAGTGATGTTGGAAAAGCATCAATGTGATGGAATTAATGAACAATCTTCAGAAATACCTTTTGATTCTCAAGCATGGTTAGAGGTGACTGCAATTTCAAAAAAGAAACAACCATATGGATTTGTCAAGTCTCAAGAAGCCAAAAAAAAAGGTCACTTCTCCATCTCAGTCTGTAACTTCAACTTCAACTACAATGCAAGCGGAAATGGAAGAGAAAATAAAGGCAAAGATGAAAAAAGAAATGATGATGGAGATGAAGGCGGAAATGGAAGAGAAAATAAAGGCAGATATGAAAGAAGAAATGATGGCGGAGATGAAAGCGGAGATGGAAAAGATGAGACAAATGTTCGAGAGCACTCGTAAGCCTTGAACATGTACAGGATGCTAGGTAATCAATTACCTTTTGTGATCACCAAACCATTTATAGTTGGAAGATACTTTGTTGATACTTATATAATTTTTTTTTTGTGATTACCTAGCCTCTTGTATCTTTTGTATATTGAGGATACATTATCCTATGAATCATTTTGTAGATGACAAACTAATTATAGTTTTGGAAATGGATTGCATGTATCTTGTTAGGTTTTAGTTAGTTGTTATATATATATATATATATATATATATATATATATATATATATATATATATATATATATATATATATATATATATATATATATATATATATATACCAACGGGCTAATCTGAATTTACCGACATGCTAATCTGAATTTACCAACAGCATATTTTAGCAACAGACTTTTAATTACCAACGGCTTTTCCGTTGGTAAATTGTGAATTATCGACATACTAAAATTACCAACAGATAAATAATTTTACCAACGGCGTTTCCGTTGCTAAATTACCAACGGCTACAACGTTTTTGGCTATCAAAATTACCAACGGGTAATTTTTAAGCACTGACAACTTGGTCGTTGGTATTTATCGACGGGATCGTTGGTAAATAAATTTACCCACGGGCCTTTTACTGACAGGCGGTTTCCGTTGGTAATCCCGTTGGTAAAGCGAATTACCAACGGATTTAGCCAATTTACCAACGGATTTTGCCCGTTGGTATTGGCAGCTTTTCTAGTAGTGTTTTCTTAGTAACTTTGGAATCAAGATAATATACAATTACTTAACTAATTCGAATCTTAATGTGCACAAGTTATAGACCGATACCCCGATAGGCAACAATACTAGTTTGGTTTTTCTAAGTCATTATTAAAAAAAGTTTCTTACTAATTATGTTCAACTATTATTATACGTATTGACCAATATGTTGTTTCTATTGTAATATTCCTCAATAGGACTCTTTAATTATACGTATATGTGTGCTAGTTAAGGGGTTTTTTTGGGTAATATATATTTTTGAAACATTTCTCGCGAATACGACCATAAGAAAACTCGCGAGACAAATTCTTACAACTTTAGATGAAATTTAAACTCAGATTGATTGCTTTCTTGTTTATGTAATATCAAGTTTAGCTCGAGAGAGATGTTTGAGTTCAATTTAAGAGCTTCAATGATAAAAACACGAGTTAAGATTATATTCAAGAAAAGAAGATCAAGTCGAGCTTGATCCAAATTATAGACCAAAGTTTGATCTTGAGTATATTGCTATATACACGGGGGTTAAGCCTACTAATTAATCTATTATCTATCTATCACCATATGTTGATCGATCGAGTGATTGTTCTATTTTGACGTTTCTCCTCGATCGGCAACCTAGCTTTCAGGTTCTCTTCTCTTGTTAAACCCAATTATATTTTTCAAATCAGGTTTTGGTCCATTAACTAATCTATCATCTAATATGTTGAATAATGAAAATCCCATAAGGAGACTATAATATTAATTCGGTATAAATATAGTACAAATGATACAATGGAAACTAATAAAGCATGAGTAGTATAGTTATATAGTCGGGCCGGAGTTATTATTCCAAACCTTAGTTAATATACTAACGTATCATCTAATAATATAATGAATAATTATAGACATGTGAAACTTGCATGTTATTGTTATGAACTTTAAAAGAAAAATTGATCACTAATATATATGTTATTCAAGTTGATTAAATAGATCAATGAATATAAATAAGGTTTTGTTAATGACAGCCCTTAGAGTTGTCACTAACATACATAAAAAGCTTGTACATTAATTAAAAAAGTAATATTCCTAAAATTCATGGGGTTGTCTTTTGTTATTTTGCCTTCTTAATGACAGGGCTGTCATTATCATTTTCCATATAAATATAAGTACATTTTTGACTAATAGTTATTTCTTACAATATATGAATATGTTATTGGAAATACCAAAATACAAGGAGAAAAAAACGATTAGCACATGATAAGTTAATTAGAAATAAGAATGGAAAAAAGAAACGGAGTCCACCTTGTAACTTTTTAGGCATTCAAACCAAACACGCACTATCCTTGTCTCCCTTGCTAATTTAATTCCAAACACTAAATTCTATCACTCGTGTCACAGTCCTCCATGTAATATAGTACAAGTTTTCATGCTTATGGTACAACCCAGGTAATAAATTAAAGCATCATCAAAGTCAGAGCAAATCAAGATGCAGCTTTCCATCGAAGATAGCACACAGGGATGATTTTCCTATCATAACTTTTAATGTATGTATCACATCCAATGCATAACATACTTGTACAGTTAGCTGTAAAATCTATACAGTGTGGTATAATTATTAAAAGTTGTGATACCAATATCAATTCTCATATCATATCAAATGTGGAGTGCTCAATTGAAGTAACTTATTTCCTTTGACATATACACATACACATATACATACAAAGACTATAAAAGTATAAAGTATTAAAGTGTCATATAGGTTCCAAATTTCAGTCCACTTTACATATGCCTAGACTATGTAACCATATACAGTATATGTTTAACATAGTGTTGATGTTGAAGTGTTGACAGAGGTCATGCAAGATTTTGTGGCAAGTAGATAAGCAAGATTCTGATATTGCTGTAACTGAATTCACTTGCTCCGACTTCATTCTACTCGTAAAATGGATGGTCACTTTGGTATTAGTTGACTCACAAAACGTATCGAAACCAGATTACAAAAAAGAAATCAACAAATAAAGTGTCATATAGGTTCAGAATATATGCTTTTTCATGTATATCTATTTTTTATATTGGCACTAGCCTATTTAATTTCTAGATGTATGTGGTGGATTGTAACTCGTATGTCATGTAAGGTAGCAAATATATATGCTGGTGAGATGGACCAAACATAAATGAATATCAATTGTTTGCAAGAACCTAACATCAAATAATGTTAATCTGACAACGAAACATTTGAAAATAACATTGATATTTCCGAAATCGTGAACCCATATCATTGACATTTAACAATCTCTTCATACGTATCTTTTATATGCATGCATCTTTAACAATTGAGTATACTATATATTTGGATTTCAAGTTTAAATATGACAATATGACATTTATTAAAAAAATTACTTACTCTTAGTTTTGTGACAAAAGTAGAGCATATAAAATTATCAACGTATGTTTACATAAGTTACAATCTTATCGAACTTTTTTTGTATAAAATTAGATTTAACTACCGCTTGCATTATAAAATTATCAACGTATGATATACTCCCTCCGTCCCACAAAAAACTTCTCATTTCACTCTAAATTTTTGTCCCACAAAAAACTTCTCATTTCCCATATTTGATGTGCTCCACATAATAAAAAACTATTATTATTAAAGACCCAACAATAATATCCAATAACTATCTTTCTCTCTCCAATCCAACCTTATACGGAGTATGTTAATCAAAAGTATTATCAATGACCCCACCACTAACTATCACCTAAATACTTGTGCAAAAGCCAAATGGAAAGTTTTTGTGGGACGGATGGAGTATATTTTTCCAAAAATATTTATGGAAATAGAAGTGTATGTAGGACATCCTTTCTTTGGAAAAATCATCAAACCCTTGGCTATCGCCATTACAAATCCTTAACAATTTGTCTTTTCCCATGTATCATCTTTCTTTCCCTTGTTTTCTAGTAAAATGTTGTTTTCCCATCTCTATTTTGATAGTGATGTATGGTATACAAACACTAACAATAATTATTTCCACACATTATTGACCTACAAACCAAACAAGTTACGAAAACCTTGAATTCGTGTAAAAAACTTGACTTATAATCCGGTCTGAAACCAAAATTGGAGTCATGCACCCTAGAGATGCAAAAGAAACAACAGTAATTGTCGGCGAGACAATACCTACATCAATTGAATGACATAGTCATAGAATGACGAGGACTTCAACATCAACCGAATAAAACAGTTAAATTTTCAGTATCTCTACGATACAACAACAGTACCCAATCCTGTCAAAGACGAGATATAAAGGATGTTAGATGTAGACAGCCATAACTCCACTCGATTAAACTGCTTCCCGAAAAATTTCTGACAAAAAAAATTGATAGTGAAAAATGATAATAAATGAATAAAAATAAGAATAAAATTAATAAATAAATAAATCATGTAAAGGACATGAAAGATGTAAAAACTACATCGAAAAAATCACATAAAACATAAAACATGTAAATATGTAAAACATAAATCTATAACCTCGAAACTTTTTAAAATAATGAATGTTGTATTTTTTTTTAATTATTAGATATAAAAAATGTGAAAAAAATTATTTATTGGTATTGAAAAAGCATAGTTTGCTATTGTGTTCAATGTTATATGTATATATATCTTATTGATTGATATCTGAATACCTTTTTTTATGCAAAGTTTTTGACAAAAGCAAATGTGTTCTTTTTACCAAACTTTAGATAATTTAAGATACTTTTTTACCCCTTTTATGAAGTGAGGGAGTCAAAGTGACAAATGATGAAAAGAAATTCAAAATAAAGAGTTCCCCCAAACACCATGGGTGAAATCTTTGGTGTTATTCACAATATGGTGTTCCTCCTTATTCAATATAACATTTGGAACAATTAATTTGGACAATAGCTACATGAGATGCAATACAAATTGGCAAGGGACAAACAATTAGGGGTGAGCATAACAGGGTACCCGCCGGTTCCGACCGGAACCGGAACCGGAATTGGAACCGCAGGTTCCTGGAATATAGGAACCGGATTTGGAACCTGGAAGACAGGTTCCTAAATTTTCGGAACCGGAACCAGATCCACCGGTTCCAGGGCAGGTTCCGGTTACCATGTCTCTAAATTCATAAACATTTAACTATTACTAACTAAATAAATAAGACAATAAATTACACAAACTAACGATTACAAATATCATTTAGCGAGTTTAAATATGGTTTAAGGATTACTAACTAAATATTACAAATATCACATACGAGAGACGCGGAGGTCGGAGAATGGCGGCGGTTGTACAGCTATGGTCGAGAGAGGCGGAGAGGTAAGTACGAGAGCAGAAGTGGCGACTGGCGAGATAAAATGAAACCCTAAGTGGCTAATTCTAATTTCTAACTCATGTAAATATATGGTAAATAGGGATAATTTTAGAGCCCCAATTTCTGGCCCAATAAGTGATAAAACAGCCCATATAATTTGGACTGTTAAAAATACAGCTATAGTCTGATATATTTGAGTAAAATCATTTATTTTAATGTATTTTATATTATATATTATATATTTAATAAATATATACAGGGTATCCGCCGGTTCCAGGTTCTTTAATTTTGAGAACCGGAACCGGAACCTCTTAGGCCGGTTCCCTGATTTTAGGAACCAGAACCGGAACCTCCTAGCAGGTTCCGGATCCGGAACCTCCGCTTCCCAAGTGGTTCCGATTCCGATTTCGGTTACCCTCTTTTTCTGCTCACCCCTACAAACAATGGTGGATGTGTTTCTTCCATGTGAGGATTCACAGTTCAATCTTTTTTTTTTCTTCTTTCTTTCTTCCAATCTTAATCTTTCAAGTATGTTACAACAGCAACAAACAAATCATATACGATTTTTTAGGGCTTAGGTGCCTCTTAATATATAAGACTATACGATCTATATACTTGAATGCTTATATGTCTATTTTCCTCGCTCATGTGTATACTTACTATACACCCCGTGACACACATGCCACATAAACTCATGCATATATTCACACTTTTTCGCATACTTACCACAAACTCTTAAACACGCTACATCCACACATATTCACATACATACACATACTTGCATGTTTTTATAAGCATGCACACATATATTATATACTAGCTACAAAACCCGCCCAATGGGCGGGTATGCTGTAAATTTTAGTATGTAGAAAAATGTCCAAAAACTTTATATATTTCTAAATGACATAATAATCGATAGATGTGATGATGATTTTGTACAAAAAAAACGGTAAATGAAGAAATGTTACACGGACATTTTATTAAATGAAGAATCCAGCTTTTTATGCCGTAATCCGTAATATCTGAAGTCTGGTTCCGTTGCACAATCCAACTTTTTATGCCGTAATCATAGAATGCCGGTTTTATGGAAATTATATTGAGTCGTGTATCACTTCTGAATAAATACGATTGAGTCGCTGATTGATCTTTTAAATATTTATTTGTTTCCTTGTATGTAGGATCTTTTAAATAGTTATTTATTTGTTTCCTTTATGTAGGAAGCCATATATGGAGCATATGAATGTAGACCGTAAGCCGTACCAGATTCGTTTGAGGTATATGGAGCGTATGAATGTAGACCGTAAGCTGTACCAGATTCGTTTGTATTAGTGCAAATGACGTGGACCAATCAGGGAATTCCAAGTGGCATTATGGACGAATATGAATGCTTGGAAATGCCATGGTGTCAAACCCTCTTCAAATTTAGGCCTCATATATAGGGTAGGATTATAGACTTATATATTATCGCTCGCACTTTTCAGGATATCTCTAAAAACAGTCACTTTATCCCGTTAGAGATATGATTGACTACATATTAATTGTATCCCTCGTACCCGGCCTTTATTGGGATTAGATACCGTTGTCTTATCGTCTTAGTATGAATAAATCATGGAGTGTTTTTTTTTTCTTTTGAGTGATAAATAAGAGAATCCCCCAACGAGTAAATAGTTAACAATTGAGAAGTCTATTTTAATTTCTTTAAACCCCCAAAACAAAGGGGGAAACTACTTTTATAATTAAAATGGAAAGAATGGTCTTTTAGCAATAAATGTTTGTGGTGATGGTGGGGTTCTTTTAGGAATCTTATACAAATTGGAAATTGTGGATCATACCCATGTAGAAATAGCAAATGTTACATTGAAATGGACAAACAATAGTAGGGGTGTGGGGGCAATTTTGTCTTTTGACGATAAAATGCCCTCTTCAGGTTTGAATGAAAAATTCGAATTAATATTTAAGGTTTATTCTATCATATCATATTCTTCCTCCAAATCAAAATAAGTGATACACTTTCTTTTTAAAAGTGATTTAAAAAAAATGATACACTTTAAAAAATTATCTTATTTGGCAAAAAATAATAAGGCTCACACCCACTAACTATCTACTTTTACAAAGTGAAATGACTCATTTACCCTTACTTTTTACTTATAAACATCATTAACCTCATTTTATTCAAAATGTGTGGGACTCATTCCCCACTAACCATCTAATTAATCTAATTTAACAATCATTATAATCTTTTACCTAAAAAATCCTGAAACCCAAAGTGTATCACTTATTTTGATTCGGAGGAAGTATAAGTTTGTAAATTCATAATATTACATTAAGTAAATGTTAAAAGTAGTTTTTAATTTTTGTGTATTTTTAAGGGATAAATTTTCAACATTTGATTAATAATATTTAATGATTAAGATTATTCATATATTTTATACATGAAGGGTATTTTGGTCATTTGGCATTTATTTAAAAAAAATTATTTTTTTATTTTTTATTTTCTAAAAAGAATTATTATTATTATTTTTTGTTAAAAAAATAATATTATGTGATAATCACATTTGATTATATATTTAATCACATGTGATATTTTTGTATAATAAAATGTGATTGTATATTTAATCACATATGATATTGTTTCACAATCACATATGATCAAGTATAAAATTACATGTGATATCACATTATATTTTTTTGGAAAAATATAAATTTTTAAAAATTAAAAAATTAGTTCTAAAAATATTAAATATATATATATATATATATATATGTGTAAAAATGACCAAAATACCCTTCTATGTATAAGATATCTAATTAATATTTATCATTAACTATTATTAATCAATGGTTAAGATATATCCCTTAAAAGTAATAAAAATTTAAGAATTATTTTGAATATATTTCTATGTAATTATTATTATTATTATGATCTTTACATCGGTCTATGTATGGCAATCGGTCATTTCTTTCTATCTTGCTTGGTTGCTCGCTGGCATCGGCACGGAGATTAAAAGGGAGGCCATGTATTTCAATTTAAAGATAAATTATGTCTCCGCCTTTACTTAAGAATTACGTCATGTACTTTCACAAATATAGGATAGGGTTCTCAGTTTTGGGCTAGTGTTACAAAATGAAGCCCAAATAAATAGCCCAAAACGGATCCATTAAATAAAATATTATTGCAACAAATAATTATTTTCATGTACTCTATATGTCATGAAATATTCTTTATATTACCTAACCAACAAGTAACCCAACCATTCTATTCATGAAAATAACAGAAAATAAAAATTCGAAAAAGTGATTACTTTACACACTTGTTTATGCATTTCAAGAACCCAAATTCTTACTATTCACTATCCTAAAATTCCAAAACTTACCTTTAGAAGAAACCAAATTCTCTTCACTCAAAAACTCCCAAGAAAACCACTTCTCGATCGTTCGATCAACATCATGTACAACCACATTCGTCCCGTTTCCCACACGTGCAAGAACCCCCGCCATATAAATCGCACCCATTCTCCCTGGCGATTCGGGCCCATCCCCACCCGGCCCGTCCACAACAATAACATCCCACTTACTCTTCATCACTTCCTTCGGAAGCCCGGTCAACGCAATCTTACATTTCGAAGTCAACGTTCTTAAAGAACAACTCGAATGTGTTCTCGCGTGCTTTAGCAACTTGTACGCTTCCTTAGCCGATGTCTTGTACCTTATTCTGAAAACCCGTGTCCCGTTAACGTTTATTTTGACTAACTTTTCGGGTTTGTCTTCTAGAAATACCGTTTTCCCACCTACATTGATGGTTGCTAATTTAAGGTATTGATCTTCAAGGCCGAAAACAAGAAGATTGCAAGGAGATTTTTGTGAGATAATATCTGAGAGAAACAAAAGTTCCTTTTCGGATAATATCTTGTTACCGTATGTATCAAGGGTCGGGTTGCTTGTATTTGGGTCGTGTTCGGGTGTCGGGAAATATGAAGTGCTGATTGTGATTCTGAGTACTCTGAAGAGGGAAGCGCCAACGAGGATGAACATGAGAACGAGGATTAGTTTTCGTTTGGTGAGATTCATTTTTAGCGATGATTTTTCTCGAGTCGGTTTTGGGGAAAGAAGATGCACAAATGGTGAATTAGGAGGGTAGGATGTGGGTTCTTGAGGGGGCATTTTTTTGTAGTGAATGTGGGAGGTTTTTCAACTTTTTTGTTGACAGTTGAATGAATGGAGGGAAGATATTGAAACGACATGTTTTTAGTTAATAGAAATTTGTTGAGTTGAGTGAAAATGAAGGAATTATGTTGCTGTGTTTTGAAGCATTGCAAATATGTTCAGTGTCACCAAACTCCTAGTGATTAGATTGTAGTGACATTTAAGGAATTGACCTGACCTATTTCAATTCTTTTAATAATGGATCTCAATTCTGAAGTTCGAATGTTGCAAGTTAGGCTTGTACAAACTGAATCGAGAATCGGTTGGAACTGCCAAGATGGGCCGAACCGAGCTATATAGATCCGGTTCTCGGTCCAGTCCGGTCCAATACCGAAAAAAGTAGAAAAAAATAAAAAAAACCCTGGTTCTTGGTCATGTTCGGTCCGGTCCAACACATAATCGGGTCAGCCCTCAGTCTGGTCGAAATCATTTTTTCAATTCTCAATTTAGTTCCAGATGATTCAGGTTATTAGATGGTATATAGATTATTGGAGGTGTTATCAGTAATCAATCTATGCTTACTTTTATGTGTATGCATAGTTGACATTCGAACTCACAAAAATGGACCCACGTGGTGAAAATTGGGTTGTTAACTTTGTTATGGTGCTTTCCTCCTTCCTTTTGTTATTTTTAATTTGGGATTTGCTAACCATTGCCCTTAGGGCAATGGTTAAGAATGGATAAAGTGGTTTTTGTACAATTAATGATACATAACTAATCAAAGGTGGTTATTAAAATGCATGGGGGTGGTTTTTTATTAGTTAATGTACAATGATTTAAAGCCAATAAAAATTTCTTAAACATTGCCCTAAGGGCAATTGTTAGCATTTTCCTTTTAATTTTTATATTTATATTTATATTTAATTGGGTTATTTGAGTAGTTGAAAGAGGGTAGTCAGTGGGTTTTAAGGCCGCCCTCACTGTAGACTTTCTCCCGGTTTGAGATCAAGAAAAGTAAGAGGTTTCTATTAGTTAGGTTGATGATAATGAATATAAAAACTCATTATACAATTTTCAATTTTATTAAAGCTAGACTTGGAAAGTGTTTGACTGTTTGTTATTGCTTATATAAGTGTTTATTATCTGTTTGTTATTGCATAGTCTCAATAGATAAATCTTAATCATTGATAAATAAGATCTAATGATAAAGATTAATCACATATTTTATACATGAAAGGATATTTTGGTCATTTGGCGTTTAAAAAATTCTAATTTTTTTAATTATTTTTTTAATTATTATTTTTTATTTTTATTCGTTAAAAAACAATATTTATTTGATAATTATGTGTAGTACTTAATCACATGTGTTTTTAGTGTAAAATCACATGTGATTGTATTTTTTTATGTTTTAGTCCAATCGCATGTGATTCAGTATGCAATCACAAGTGAATTAGTATGCAATCATATTATGTGTTATTAATGAATAATAATAATTTTAAAAAATAATATTTATAAAATAAAAAAAATAATTTTTTTTAAATGACCAAAAAACCCCTCTATGTATAAAATATGTGATTAATATTGACCATTACTTATAATTAATCAATGATTGAGATTTGTCCTTTGGGACTACATAAAAATTAAGGACTACCTTGAATACAACTCTATCTATTTATTTTTAAAGAAGATTAACATATTGTTTGAATACAACTCCAAATTGTGACTATACCTGATAATTTATTTTTTTTTCATATCAGTGTTGTTGATACTTAAATTGTCAGAAAACCTACAAACTCAGGTCAACAATAAACATTCATTTTATATTTTTAAATCCCGCACATTATAAAATAAACACTTTCAAAACATTAATACCTACTTTTAATTAAATGGGTATCATCTCATTGTCGCTTCCCTCGTCACATTTCTGAATGGGTTAATGGCCAACCCAAGGAAGCCTATTGGAACATTATGTGAACTGTAATACAAGAAAAACAAAGCCATGTACATAAAACATACAAAAATAATACTACCTCCGATACACTTTCAATTTAAGGATGTTTTACAATAAGTGATACATTTCAAAAGTTATCTTATTTGGTAAAAAAGTGAGACTCGTCATCCACTAACTATCCACTTTAATAAAGTGAAATTACTATTATACGCATACTTTTATTCTTAAAACTCATTAATACCACTTTATTTAAAAAAAAGTGAGACATTTCCTCTACTAATTATCTACAGAAAATCCTTTAATATATTTTAACTAGGGGTGAGCATTTTAACCGGAAAACCGAACCGAAAACCAACCGAAACCGAACCGGAACCGATCCGATAACAGATTTCGGTTCGGTTTTCAGTTTATGAAATATGGCTATATCGGTTTCGGTCCATTTCTTATCAGTTTTTAACCGAAGCGAACCGATAACTAAGCTCATACAACAAAAAACTAGGATACCCCTCAACTACCTCCCCCATATGATAGCCTCGTATACCTTGTCCATATCTCTTTTCTCAATTTTAATTATTTTGTTTCCTAAAACCCTTTGGTTTCCAGAAGACTGCTTCTACTTCTAAACTTTATCATCGATTTTTTGTTAGAGTGTTTATTTTGAAAGTTGGTCACTTGGTCTTTGCATTTGTTGTGTTGAAAACAATTTGAGGACTTGGTGACTTCAGAGGTTAAATCTGGAAAGTGGAAAGAAAATAGCAAAAAAATAGTTTTGGAGCTTATTGGACCATATCGGTTTTTAGACCGAAAACCGGAACCAAAACCGAACCAAAACCGAAACCGAATAAGTATTAACGGTTCGGTTTTCGGTTTCGAATTTTATGCTTAATCGGTTATCGGTTATATCGGTTCGTTTCGGTTTTGACCCGATAATCATCCCTAATTTTAACCCATACTTTAATCTTTTGCCTCAAAGTTGTGAAACTCAAATATATCACTTGTTGTGATACGGAGATAGTATATAAAATAAGAAAATAAAAAAAATAACAGTTCGAAATTACATTAAAAAAAAGAGCAACGAGAAATGAGCTCGGCGATATTATCAATTAAAAATTGAGACTCAAAGTATACGTCGCGTTTGATGTGACGAAGATATAATTAACAAATAATTTAAATGATGTGACGACGATATCATTAACAAATAATTTAAATCCACTAAACGCCTCATTTGGTGGAGCTTGCATTTCATTTATAAAAAATAGTTTATTTCATGCTTAAAAAAAATTAATTTGTTGTTTTATCCATAAAATTATTAATATGTGAAATTTATTATTTTTCTTTCATAATTTTACTATTTAATTTAGATACTTGTATTGATCAAATAAATATGAAGATTTAATAGAAAACAATACAATCACACTTTCATTAATGATTTATGTGTTGAATCTTTTTAATTAATATTGTTTTAATATTCACAAAATTGTTTCTATTTACTTAAGATTAAAATCAATTAAAAGTTAAATTGCTTCGATTTGATATGGAAATTCTTTTTCACTTGAGGATCCAACATACAACTCTAAACTTGCCCAATTTCACTTTTTTTTCTAGTACCGCATCCATCTTTATCTTAGTAGATGTATTATTGTCTACATCTTATCTTCCTTATATCTCCCTATATCATGAGTCTTGTTGTTGTTCAACGGCCAACTACGTTTGCTTAATATTTAAATTTGTTAAGAATAATCTAAATAACTCCATTGAATATAACTTAATTTTACAAATATATATATATATATATATATATATATATATATATATATATATATATATATATATATATATATATATATATATATATATATATATATATATATATATATATATATAAAATAAAGAATTGTTGTACAATCATTACTAAAGTATATGCTGTCTCCAAATTGGGTTGTAACTTGCATATCTCCTGCCACCAACTTGTCTCCTTTCAAAATCGCATCTTTCAATAGGCATCCATTATACTTCGTCTATCTATCATCAACATCAATCTTACATAGAATTTAACGCCGAGAAAGAGAATGTCGCTAGATATATTTACCTTGATAACGATTAAAACATATTCTAATTCACCTATGATCAATAATGCTACAAGGATAGATCGATATTTTTTAACAAGGTTTACCGTGTATTGTTATACTCCCCAAATGAGTTAGTTTGACTCGGAAATATTTTCTTTAATAATGAAAAAAATACACAAACGGTTATTAAACTTTATTTACAAAAACAATTGAAGTAAAATTTTGAGACAATGTTTACCATTTTTCGTGTTTTATCACCGTGGTACAAAATATATAACTTTTTTTTTTGAAGGTAAGAAACTCGTAAGCTTATCTGAAATTACCACCACTTGAAATGTTTCAACTTTCATCATCACGTCTTCGGCCATCGTTTTCATTTTTTTTAAACGGATCGTAACTCGTAAGCATTACGAAAGCATTATGTCACTAAATTTAATCTTTGAAATGGTCCAACTAAAGCGTAACATTATGGGCTAATAACTAATTATTTTGGTAATACACATAAGTATTTTGACATACAAAAAATTATTTTTCAATTCAATTGGTTTTCTTTGAAGAACCGATATTAAACTAGTTTTTGTACTAATTATTTGCTATTTTCCAAAAAAAAAAAAAAAAAAAAAAAAAAAAAAAATTTGATCAAAAGTTCAAAACTATATAGTTCAGAATTAATATGTAATTTTTTTTTACCAGCAAAAGTTGTTTATTAATCTTTAATTATAGCTCAAAAGTGAAAAGGAGTCGTTTTCTGTTGTCATTTTTGTAAACTAAAAGGGTGACATTTCTAAATTAAATATGATTAGTGGGGTTAATAAACTATATTAAATCCTTATATTTGATAGGCGTAGGTTTGAACCGGAACCTCAACTCGGATCCACAACCAAAGTTCCAACTCACTTCTGTATTAATCGCCGTTAAGCAATCAAAATCGCACACTTGTCACAATATAACTGGTAGACACGTCATCATAGCTAAACTCACCAACAACTCACTGAGTCAAAACAAACCCCAGATGCATAAACTCATAAAGATTGTTTATTTGTTTAAATCACTTTCTAAAACAAGAAATGAGTAGATTTTTGGCTCAAGTATTGACCAATTCTCTATGTTTCTTAATCCTATTTCTTGGCAACTTCCATTGTTGTTTATAAGACTATAAGAGTACATAAGTACTTGCGTTGTAGATTTCACCAAACCTTTGTATAATATTATCAAATTCAAACGTTTTCTACACGGAAAAGATCCATTCTTGGCTTTGTTTGAAGTTGTTAGATATATAAAAATCTTGTTCATCAATCGAAAACCTTAAATCTTGATTGTTTGAAACGGGAAGAAACGCGGAAGAGCCTAGAATCATTCAATCTAGACAAAAGGTAAAAACTTTTACAATCTTGTTCTATCAAATGATACAAAAAAAACTTATAATCGTAAACTAACGAAAAAACTCAACATGAATCAGAATCACGAAGTGGAGCGCGATATGGTGAAATCCCTTTTCAAAGCGATAGAAACCGGGAGACCAACCAGTATGATCATTAAGGTATGTTTGTTTCGATTAAGCTTTCGACTATTTTATATCTTTTTTATAGTTTTCAAGATTTTTGATGAAATTAAGATTAATCTAACGATGAATTTTTAATAAAACAGAGAGCACATCGAGTGATACCTCCACATATAATAGCCGAAGCGATATCAACATTACATGGTGCGGATCTCAGATGGTCGGGACCCATCACACCCGCGGAAATGCAATATGTTGAACAATACGTTGTCGCTAAATATCCCGAATATTCAAATGCACTTGTTGAAGGAAAAGACAAAACTGACCTTAATGAGCTTTGTGTCAAAGAAGAGCCATCAGAGCCTTCACCCGATGACAACAAACGAAAATCACCACGAGGGGTATTTCGGGAAACGAATAATTTTCACGATCTAGTAAGAATCCAACTCGAGCCATCAAGATTGCTCGATATACTCACGAAGAAATCATCGTATTTGGGAAGCTTTATTTCAATACCCGAAATTC
The DNA here is from genome assembly GCA_963853835.1 of Calendula officinalis. Taxonomy (NCBI): domain Eukaryota; kingdom Viridiplantae; phylum Streptophyta; class Magnoliopsida; order Asterales; family Asteraceae; genus Calendula; species Calendula officinalis. The sequence goes on along the minus strand of OY970827.1, from coordinate 2,508,613 downwards.
AAGCAAGAAATAAAGTTTTGAAGAATTGTGGATTACCCGATGAAGAGTATCTTGTATTATTCACTTCAAGTTATCGCGACGCTATGATGTTGGTCGGTGAAAGTTACCCGTTTTTCAGGGGTAATATGTATATGACTATTATTAACGAAGAACGTGATTACATACGGGCATTTGCGGGTTATAAGGAGTCAAAAGTAATTTCAGCACCCGAAACATGGTTAGATCTGAGGATCAAAGGGTCACAGCTGAGTCAGTATTTCAGAAGAAAAAGCAAACAAAGCCCGAAAGGGTTGTTTTCTTACCCCGCGAATGTAAACGGGACCCACTACTCGATGCATTGGGCCTCGGAAGCCCATAGAAACCAATGGCATGTTTTGCTTGATGCAACCGATATGGTTATGGGGGAAAATCGGCTAAATTTAGCACTTCATAGGCCCGATTTTGTGCTATGTAGCCCTGATGATACGAGTACTCGTTCTTCTAAGATTACTTGCTTACTTGTAAGGAGGAAATCGTTTGAAACTACGTCCGTGCCACAAGTGCTATAAAATGGGCTTCTTGTAAGAAAAATACACATGTTTACGGTTTAGTTATAGACAGCTTGGGCCCTATAACTTAGATGTATTCTAACCCGTTTGAGCTGGCTTAACTCGATGTACTTTTAAATGTTTTTAGCATGTAAAATAGTTTGTTTAAAAGTAATAAAAGCTATCAAACGTCTTTGCCTTTTTTTTTTTTTCTTTCTTGAACTAACCATCTTTTTTAAAGTGTATTTACAATATGCTACCTAAATGTTGTCGTGGCTATTTTCAAATTTTCTCTAACCATTTAATAATATTTACCTAGAAAAATAGCAAACCAATAATCTTAATAAAGTTATTTAGGAACTCTTAATCCTAGGCATCGGTATCCCCAGATGGTTCATGTGACGGCATAAAAGAAGCTCAAAACTTATTATAAGTAGTATTTAAAGAGATGCCAAAAACATTCTGATCAACAAGAAACTAAATTACACAAGAAAATTAACTTAAAAGTCCAACAAACTGCTTGATGTTTGTTTACACACAGCGATTGAAACTCGAAACTAAATTATGACTCTGAAGCTCAATACTGCGTTCTTCCATCACCCTCAGTGATCACATCCGCAAAACCACCGCCAGCTGGAATCATCGGCAACACATGTTCTTGATGCGGGACCACAACATCCAACAAGTAGGGCCCAGGTGTGTCCAGCATCTTCTGAATAGCTGCCCGAAGCTCGCTTTTTAGGGTCACTCGGGCAGCTGGGATATCGCAGGCTTCCGCAAACTTCAACATGTTAGGGAATATTTCTGATTCTTTAGCCGGGTTTCCTAAGTAAGTGTGTGCCCGATTTGCTTTGTAAAAACGGTCCTCCCATTGGACCACCATGCCCAAATGTTGGTTGTTAAGTAATAAAATCTTGACGGGAAGATTTTCAACCCGAATTGTGGCTAACTCTTGAACGTTCATCATAAAGCTACCGTCACCGTCAATATCGACAACAATCGCATCGGGCCTTGCAACAGCTGCCCCGATTGCTGCGGGCAGCCCGAACCCCATAGCACCTAGCCCACCCGAGGTCAACCATTGTCTCGGTCGGTTATATTTGTAAAATTGGGCAGCCCACATCTGGTGCTGCCCAACCCCTGTGCTGATAATCGCTTCCCCGCCCGTTAACTCATCGAGAACCTGAATTGCATACTGCGGCGGAATCGCTTCACCGAATGTTTTAAAACTTAACGGGAAATTCACCTTCTGTTCGTCTAATTCTTCCCTCCAAGACGAAAAATCAAAATCAAAATTATTCCTTGCACGTTTTCCCTCCAAAATGTTGTTAAGACCCTGTAACGCGATCTTGATATCGCCACAAATCGATACGTGTGGTTGTTTATTCTTCCCGATTTCAGCCGAATCGATGTCGATATGTACGATTTTGGCTCGGCTAGCAAATGCTTCAAGCTTTCCCGTTACACGGTCATCAAACCGAACACCAAAAGCGAGCAACAAATCAGCTTTATCAACTGCATAATTAGCATAAACAGTTCCGTGCATTCCAAGCATTTGAAGTGATAAATCACTTGAAGCCGGGTACGCCCCAAGACCCATTAAAGTACTAGCAACGGGTATACCCGTAAGCTCCACAAATCGGGTCAATTCATCACTTGAATTTAAACAACCACCACCCACGTATAAAACGGGTTTTTTACATTCCGTTATTAACCGAATGATCTGTTCTAAATGTGAATCATTTGGGAGTTTCGGTAACCTAGAAAGATAACCTGGTAATCGCATCGGTTCGTCCCATTTTGGTACAACTAATTGTTGTTGTATGTCTTTAGGGACATCAATTAGAACGGGTCCGGGTCGACCCGAAGATGCAAGATGGAAAGCTTCACGAACAATTCGAGGGATATCTTCTACATCAAGAACTAGATAATTATGTTTTGTAATTGAACGAGTTACCTCTACAATCGGAGTTTCTTGAAACGCATCAGTTCCGATCATTCTCCGGGGGACTTGACCGGTGATGGCCACCATTGGTACACTGTCGAGTAACGCATCGGCGAGACCACTTACCAAATTTGTAGCTCCGGGACCGGAGGTAGCGATACACACGCCGGGAATACCGGACGCGCGTGCGTAGCCTTCGGCGGCGAACACGCCGCCTTGTTCATGGCGGGGGAGGACATTACGGATGGTCTTTGAACGCGTTAGAGCTTGGTGGATCTCCATTGACGCGCCGCCGGGGTAAGCGAATACGTCGGTGATACCTTCGCGCTCGAGTGCTTCCACGAGAACATCGGAACCTTTTCTCGGTTGGTCAGGGGCATAGCGAGAGATGAAAGTCTCCGGTGACGGTGGGTAATTGGTAGTAGTGGTGGTGACGGTGGTTGGTTTGGGGTCGGAGAGGACGTTGGAGATGTGAAGACGGTGGCGTTTTTGAGTGTTGGAAGCAATGGGAAGGGTGAAACGGGGAAGAAAGGTGGTGGTGCGAGATTGAAATGAGGCGGAGGACGACGGAGGGTTGGCAGTGATTGTAGGGTTTGTGGAAGCGACGGCCGCCATTGTTGGATGTTGTCTAGGGTTACAGCGAGTGTTTTTTTGCTTGTTAAATTAAGGGTTTTGCTAGTTAAAATGGTTAATGTACAAATTATGGAGCATAACTAATTAAAAATGATTATTAAAATTAATGGGAGTGATTTTTATTAGTTAATTTACAATTATTTTATTCTAAAAAAATTTCTTAACTATTGTCCATAGGGTACTTATTAGCATTTCCAGGAGAGAACTGATGGTGAGGAAATAGATCCTTGTTTTTTTAATTATGTTGCGGTTTTTTGTACACGTATTGAAAAATTACTTAATGGAAAAGTTCTAGATATTTGATTTCTTCAAAATTTTATTTTTATTTTTATTTTTTAGAATGATGTTGTTAATGACCTTCCATTAAGTTTTGTAGTGAGGCGGCTGTTGAAACTTGAAAATAATTATTCAATAACGAAAAAACTAGAGGCAACTCGAAAGTGGGGTGTTTATTGGGTCTAAGTTTCGGTTTAATCTTATTAATCAAATTGATTGGGCTCGAGTTATGTTTACCAACATCAGAAATTGATTGAATTCGATCAACACTCACAGACCTGATTTGAATTCAAATATTCAAATTCACTTAAACCGGTTTCTACATAAAAAAGCGCAAATTTCTAAAGATTTGACGAGTTTTTAATGCACATTTCTAAACAAGAAGCGAATTCAAATGTATACATCATTCCAGGAAAAATAATACTCGTGTCTCGTAATAACGAGTGACATTATTAATTCTAAGCAAGCAACATCATATAATATGATTATTTCTAGCAATAAATAAAAAGAAAAATGGGAAAAAGGAAATGGCCACACATTTTGATTTGATATCCGTTGGAAGTTACGACACTTAAAAGAGTTGGGCGATGCACTTAAAACCCAGTGGTCCAAATTGAGGGAGTGGACACAATTGACTTAAGTTTTTAATATTTATGTCACTTTCTAGAATAAATTTCATATATATCTAGAGTACATTTCATCTTGTTACTTGTATATTTTATATTTGGTTTCATTTTAGATATTGTTTGAATGATAGTATACTTTGAGTGTGTTTGAAAAAACTTATACAAAAGGTTTATTAGTTTTTAAGGTTATTTAAGTTTAATACTTGTAAATATTTTGAAGTATTTGGTAGAGTTTATAAATTTGTTTAAGAGGATTTTAATATGCTATTTTGAAAGAGATTATAAATTTATTTAAGGTTTTTATCTCCTTACCTTTTCATTTCAGTTACCTCTCATCATCCTAGTTTAATTCCTTTTTACTTTTGTCATTTTATAATAAATTCATATAAGTTTTTTCCACATACTTTATTTAACAAAAAAACTTACTATTTAAGTAAGCTCATAAACATATATCCTTTATATATGAGAGGTGATTTTTACAAAACAATATTTATTCGTGTAGAGTAATTTTATATCAAATGACAGTCATGTCCTTAAATAAGGACTGAAATGCAAAATTTGATAAAAAAAAAAAGAATTACATAATTGTCATTTGAAAGGAAATTACTCTGTATGAATAAATATTATTCTATACAAATTACCTTCCTTTTTAAATAAACTTTCCAAACACCCACTTTGTATTATCGTATGTACAGAATTCTTTAGATACCTTTACAAAACAGAAAGATTAAACGTGAAAATAGATTACTCCCATGTGCAAAGTTGGGATGACTGACGAGGGGGTTGGGGGACAATGGGAATATGGCATACGTTCGGGTGGGCCGTAGTGATTTTAACTCAGAATAACATTATAATTTATAATCATACACACAACATCATTTTTTGGCGTATTTTAAGATAATCAGAAAATTGTATTCAAATCATATTAAATCTTTCTATACATATAACATGAATTGATTGACATGTAAAATTAAAATGATTAACATGTAAAATTAAAATTCTTCGACACTAATTTTGAAACCACTTCAATTATATGATCAAAAATTCAAAATACTAACAAAAAAAAAAAAAAAAAAAAAAAAAAGTTTTAACCAAATCTTAAGATGTTTTGGACCAGCTGATTTAAAAAGCCCTAACGTATGAATGAATATCTATTTTGACAACTTCATTGATGATGATATACTTCAACAATTACGATTTGTATGGATACTATTACTTCTTCAGTTTCACAGCCCATCTTTGCGGGATTTAAATCTTTTAATCCTAACCACGATAAACCTTAATCAAGCTCGGGTGCTCCCTTAAAGTTGTGCATAAACTCTCTTAGTTCTATAAACCACAATCATACTCAACAAAAACGCAACGAAACAGAAAACCGATAAAATCCCACAAGTTATGGAATAACATATGGTTCCATAACAAGTGAGTGGTTCACCATTTGTAACTGGGTTATTAGAACTCTGAATTTTGGCTTCATAGTCATAAATGCCACTAGCAATCACACCCGAAAAAATCATGGAACCAATTGGGCTTGCGAGTGTAAGAAAGCTGAACAACAATCCAAAACTCTTTAAGCCGAATAATTCTGAGGTGGTAGAGGGCATGATGGCCCAGTGGGCCCCGTAACACAAGCCCATTACTATGGAAACAACGTATATTGCACTCATGGCATAGTAGAAAAGTGAACACGCCATTGCTATTTCAACCGCAGCCATTGCCACTGGTCTCGGGTATGCATACTTCCTATTGTAAAAAAAGACGATGCATTTACATTAACAGCAAAAAAAAATTGTTCAAGGAAGTCCTAGTCACAAGGGACAAATCCTATTCATTAATAATTAATAATCAATGGTTGAAATTAATCACATATTTTATAATGAAGGGGTATTTTGGTCATTTGAAACTCATAAAATATATATTTTTTATATTTTTATTATATTTTTATATTTTTTTAATAAAAAAATAATTATGTGACAATCATGATCACATGTGATTGTACAAAAATATTACATGTGATCAAGTATACAATCACATATGATTATATAAAAACATCACATGTGATTAAGTATATAATCACATGTGATTATCACATAATAGTATTATTTTTTAACGAAAAAATAATAATTATAATAGAAATTTATTTTAAAAAATAAAAATAAAAAGTGGATTAAGATTTATGTGAGTCTCAGATGACCAAAATACCCCTACATGTATAAAACATATGACTAATGTTGACCATTAATTATTTTAGATCACTGGTTGAGATTTATCAAACTACAAGAAAATTAAGGACTACACTGAACAAATCTCTAATGGCAAATGTCAAATAAAAAATTATACTTTAGAGTGCGGTCTGTTTTGGATATTATAAGTTGAGTAAATTATATGAATAGTTAATGTGGTTTGCTAACAGTTTTGGGTTGGATCTATTAAGTCCTAGAAATTACATGGTGTGTGAACATACCTTACAATGATCTCAGAGAAATATCCGCCACCAAGACGACCAAGAAAGTTCCAAATGCTCATCATGGAAACGAAAATATGATGATTTTCATAACCTAAAGATTGGCACATTTGACCAAGATTATCGATAATGGTCAAACCCGAACCCAAAGCCAGAACTAGTGATAAGAACATGAGCAAGAAATCGGCTTTCACCAACGCTTGCATCAAAGTAAAATCCTCCCCTCTTCGCGGGCCCTTCTTTTTCTTAACATCCACAACCGCAAGCAAATCAACCGCCAAAAGTTTCTCATTTTCTACTTCATCTGGTTCTTGCTTTTCATCCTCACTAAGAAGACTAATTTCCTCATTCGAATTGGTGGACAAAAACACCGAATAAATGGGAATTGCAACCGGAAGCAACACAAGAATCACGAGCCCGATTGTGAGCACGGTGATGACGGTTTGACTTATGTTGACTAAATCTTGTAGTATTATAACAGCCAAAAGATAAGCCGCGAGAATGAGGCTACCACCATAAAGAACTAGAAACCTCGTGTTATCGGATTGCATAGCTAGTTTATGACCGCCAACGGGCCTAACCATAAACATAACAGACATAATCACGATAGTGGGGCCCACTGCCACCAAGAAAACAATGGAGGATTCATCACGGAAATTTAACATGGTGTAAACTTGTGTTAAAATAGCACCACTTAAGCCCGCAAAACCCGCTAGTATTCCTACAACGGGCCCACGGTTTCTCGGGAAGTTTTGGACTCCTGAAACAATAGTTCCTGTGTTGAAATAAGTTTCACCATTCGCACCCACGAATATGCAAACACATAACTGCATCAAAAGAAAATAAAGAGTTGACTTTTTGTTTTCATAAAGTCAAACCCTAATACTTTCAAGATTCAGTCTTTTGTCTAGCACTTGCTTTTTCTAACCTAAAATTGCAACGTAAATTAACAAGGCATCTATAAATTAATGTAACTACCAAAAATGGTTAATAACCGGCTTTTAGATTTTAGTTCAACCGGATTGAGGGCATATGACGTCACTGCATAGGATCTATGATCCAGTAATTACATCTAAAAGTTATAGTAGTATAAAGTTCAAACATTAAAAAAAGTTGCAACGGAGTGTTATATGAATCAAATTAATAATCACTTAGTAAACTAACATTTCCATTTTAATTAAAAGACTTGAATTAAAAATTAAAACATCGGGTTTTTAATAGTTTGAAACTTCAAACTATTCCGTTTGACTTTTAAAAGTCAACAGTTGTTTGGAAAAACAAATCAGTTACAAACTCACCACCCATAAAGGGAATTGAGGCAATGTGTGAGTAACATTAAGCCAAACGAGACCATAGCCAAGGAAATTCTGAGCAGCCCCAATGAAAAGAATGACCCAAATCGGAGCAATTTCACACAAACTGCCGGCAATAAACCCAGTAGCATCACCGACATCTTTAGCGACACCCAAAAATAGCAATCTGTCGCTGATTATAACCCTTGCTGCTCTTGATTACCGGAGATATACTTCCGTAAATATACCCAATTCCAGAACATGATTGGACCCACATAGAAGCCACAAAAGCAAGCCATCTATTGTTCACAAAACTCTTCACCTTTTCTGGTAATCTGATCATCTTTGCAAGTAATTAATAGCTCAAAAAATGATCAAGATTACATGAAAAAGAGCAGAGCTTTAATGGGTTTTTTGGAAAAATTTGGATTTCTATGGCTAGAAGAAAGAAGATGTCGCTATAGTTTATATTATCATTTTTGCCACGCTTTTAATTTTATTTATAAAATTATAAAAATATCCTCCCGACTGTCATTAATATTTTTTTTTTTTAGGGAAATGATAACAAGTGCCGTATAATGGTTAAGAAAATTTTGTGGTTTAAATTAATTGTAAACTATCTAATAAAAAATCACCCCCTACATTTTATTAACCAACTTTAATTAATTATTCATTATTTATTGTACATTAACCACTTTAGTCATTCTTAACTATTGTCCTTAGGGCACTTGCTAGCAAATCCTTTTTTTTATTACACATTGTGATAAATAGCGACTATATCTACCGTAAGGCCGGGGTGTCTGAGGTGCATTGCACAGTGCATATTTACAAAACAGTTTTTACCAGAACAGTTTTTACCACCTTAATGGCTTAATTACAAAACATTTTCAAAATCAGAGTAACGGTCAACCATTCCGACAAAACACCCCTTGACCCGCCCATCAAACCGAACCTGCAAAAGAGTCAACGAGGTGGGGGATTAGCACAAAGCTAAGTGAATGAATAAATCATACTATTTATATAAGCACAACAGATAAGATTCACACAACCGCTAAGATTCACTTAATCATATAGGGTAACCACAAATACAAAGGACCGGCGGCTCTGCAGAACCCTAAACCATTGTCGGCCCAACAATGGTAACCGGTGGGCCCTTTACTACATTGGCACGGTAAAGCTTCCTTCAAATGTAACACATGCATCCAAGGTCTAATTAACCGTTATCCAATAGTAACCGATGGCCCAGTAGAATTCACCCATTACTGACCTCTATCCACCCGAATGCGCATTCAATTGAGTAATTAATAATCGTCATTAATTACTATACCAAATAAACAATCCATAAAAACCGTAGCGAAAATCTCGCTAATTAACAAACACCCAAACAAGAACCGAGTCGAAAAACGATATCTGCAGCCAAACAGCCAATTTCGTGTCACGAACCTAAAACTTCGTGTCACGAACTCAGGTTCGTGCTACACGAAAAAGTTCGTGCCGCACGAAAATCACTTTATTTCCAACTTCGTGACACGAAATCCCAGGTTCGTGGCACGAACCACCTGCAGATTGTTAAAAATCCTGCACTTTTCAACCAAACGCGAAATACCATCTACACCATTATAACTCATACAAGTTGTAGGCTAAATCCACTCACCTTAGCACATCATCTTGACCAAAACTCAGTATTCTTATATTACTGAGCTTGCTTCCCTTTTCCTGTATAAAATGAATACCGAATTAGTAACCAAATTCCACCGAAAATAGCAATACGATAACTTGTGACCAAAATACAAATTGCACATCTTTTGTAACCAAATACTTGTCATTCTAGTTAACACCAACTAATGCACAACTTACCTATACAAAGTTTGTAACATCAATCAAACCAAACTTGCACATAAACAAGATTTGACCATTTAGGCCCAAACGGGTCAAAATCGAATAACTTCATCAAAACACTTCCACACTTCAACTAACATGAAAATTAGCATCTACATATTATTTAAACATAATTTAACATACAACTTCAAGTCAAATTCCCAGATTTGACCAACCAAGAATCTCCCTAAAACACTAGTTTTACACCAAAATCACCATTTATCTCCAACAATTCTTCATATTCCATGACTTTCACTTTTAATAAACTAGTTAACACTTTATAAGCATATATTTAGTATAAACACAACAATTTCAAGAATTTGGGCAAAACTCATCTTCTTCCTCAAGAACCCTTCAATGGTGAAATCATAAACTCTAATCAATTCAAGTTTCTATAAGTTAAATTCACATCTAAAACACTTAATAACCACAAGAAAACCATAAAGAATCATCAATTAAACATTTTGAGTTATAACTTCACAAAACCCATCAAAGCTTCAAGAACCCTAACTTTTCTAGCAAGAACAAAGACGAATAACAACACTTATAGCATAAACCCTACCTTGTGAGGAGATTAATTCCGAATTTTAGAGAAGAAGAAGGAAGAGATTCAAGCTAGTTCTTCAAGCATGCAATAGTTCTTCAAGAAAAGAAGTTTGTGAGGGTGTGTGTGTTTGTGTCGATGTGTGTAGGGAAAAGAAGAGAGAAGAGGGTTTTTTGGACACCTTTTAAAAAACATGGCAAGCAAAGAGGAAGGCTGTCAAATTAATTAAACACAGTATAAAATACCTGTTATTTGATTCATAAATGATTTATTTAAAATAGTTAACTAACTCGGTTTCAGGCAACGAGGATATATTTGGAACCTTGGTCCAAAATCTAATCTATTAGAATAAAAATCACTAATACATTTAAATATTTTAATTTCTACTTATTTCAATCCCTTGGCTTACAATACCATTTAATTTAAATTAATAACTAAAGTCATATAAAATAATAAATAATTATTTACCATTTACTAAAATAATAAAAATGTCAGGCCGGGTTTCGGGGTGTTACAAATTTCTTCCTCACAAATGAGTTCCGTTGCAACTTTCCGTAGCTATACCAGCTTTTCCTTGTAGTTTAATGGTATGGGGTTTAGGACCCATGGTCCTAGGTGGCAAGCTACCACCGTGTGGTCCACATGGGAACGCCCCACGGTGTGGTTCAAAATCGTGGAAGGGTTGTGACCATGCCCACATGAGACCATGATTGTGGTTGTGAGAGAAGTGGTAGGTATTAGGTGGGACCCTTCCATATTTAGGTGGATGTGATGATTATTTTTTTCAAAATGGTGTGGTGTAGTTATGTAGGTGATATTTAAGTTTGATGTTTACAGTGATATTCATACCCACCAGCTTATAATACCACCCGCAAATTACAAATAATGCATTCAGTGTTAGGTTGTAACAACGTTTAAATACAATACATAGTGTGTATATCAATAATACGTGATTGCTTAAACAAACTAGCCAACAATTGCAATACGAAATTAGCTTGTATGAAAAGAAAACAGTATCAAATGAATTTACGTGGTTCACACGATCAATATAATTAGCTACCTCCACGACTGAACTACAGATATTTTATCGTATTTTGGTGGAAAGAACTAAACAATTAAGTTCGTGAGTTCCCATAAAGTTGTGCATACACTCTCTTAGTCCTATAAACTACAATCATACTCAAGAAAAACGCCATGAAACAAAGAACCGACAAAATCCCACAAGTTATGGAATAACATATCGTTCCATAACACGTGAGTGCGTCACCATCTGTGAGTGGATTATTTTGCGAAGAATTTTGAATTTTTGCTTCATAATCATAAATCCCACTAGCAATAACACCCGAGAAAACTAACGAGCCAGCTGGACTTGCGAGTGTGAGAAAGTTGTACAATGCACCGAAACTTTTTAATCCAAATAATTCAGATGCGGCTGAGGGCACGATGGCCCAATGGGCCCCGTAACATGAGCCCATTACGACTGAAACGGCGTATATTGCACCGGGCCCACTCATGGCGTAGTAGAAAAGTGAACATGCCATTACTATTTGGACTGCAGCCATTGCTACGGGTCTTGGGTATGCATATTTTCTGTTGCAATTTAAAAGTCACATTAAATAATTAGAATCAAATAATCAACAGTTTTGACCAATTAAAATTATAATAATCAGATAATCAGTTAGTGAACGTGCATACCTTACAACAAGCTCAGAGAAATATCCACCGGCAACACGACCAAGAAAGTTCCAAATACTAATCATAGAAACAAAAATATGAGGTTTGTCATATCCCAAAGATTGGCACATTTGACCAAGATTATCGATCACGGTCAAACCCGAGCCCGATGCCAAAACTAACGAGAAAAACATGAGCAAAAAGTCGGCTTTCACTAACGCTTGTGTTAATGTAAAATCCTCCCCTCTTCGTGGGCCCTTTTTTTTCTTAATTTTTAGAGCTCCATCAGCAGCTGCTTGCACTAATCTTGCTTTCAAATCAGAAATTTGTTTTTCCCGTTCTTTATCGGGAAGTAAATCGGTTTCCGAAGACGTTTCGTCTTCAACTTCACTAAAAATTAATGCTGTTTTTTGTCCTTCATTAAGAAGGCTTTCTTCTGAACGAGATTTAGGTGAAAAAAACACTAATGTAATTGGAATTGCAACGGGGAGTAATACGAGAATCACGAGCCCGATTGTGAGTAACGTGAGTACGGTTTGACTTAAGTTGACCAAATCTTGTAGTATCAAAATGGCTAAAAGATAAGCTGCAAGAATGAGACAAACACCGTATAAAGCTAAGAAACTCGTGTTATCGGATTTTCGGGCTTGATTGTGACCGCCAACGGGCCGAATCAAGAACATTACTGAAGTGATCACAATTGTGGGACCCACTGCCACCACGAATATTATGGAGGATTCTTGGGGGAAATTGAACATGGTGTAAACTTGGGTTAATATAGCACCACTTAAGCCCGCGAAACCTTTGAGGATTCCTACAACGGGCCCGCGGCTTTTCGGGAAGTTTTGGACTCCCGAAACGAGGGATCCGGTATTGAAATATGTTTCGCCATTAGTTCCCACAAATATGCAAACACATAGCTGCAAATAAACTTAACAACTTTAGAAAAATTCTCATTTCTAGAGAGAGAGAGAGAGAGTTTAGAGAGAGAAACTGACCACCCACAAAGGCAACGAAGGCAATGTTCCATTAACAGAGAGCCAAACAATACCATAGCCAAAAAAATTCTGAGCAACCCCAATAAACAGAACGACCCAAATCGGAGCAACTTCAGACAAACTGCCAGCAATAAACCCAATAGCATCACCGATATCTTTAGCGACGCCCAAAATAGCAATCTGTCTCTGTTTATAACCCATGGTGCTCTTGATCACCGGAGATATACTTCCGTACATATACCCAATACCGGAACAAGATTGAACCCACATAGATGCCACAAAAACTAGCCATCTATTGTTCACAAAGGTCTTTGCTTTTTCTGGAATTCCGATCATTTTTGCAATGTTAATTTCAAGAAGATGATCAAGATTGCATGAATAAAAAACACAGCTTTAATGGGTTTTAAGGGTTGTCTGGCTTATGAAAAGTAGTTTGCTTGATCTATCTTTTTCTCAAGTTACGTGTTTTAAATTGAGGGTTTTCATGGACTGGGAATATACTAATAACGATTTATGTTGACTATTTTTTCAAAAATATTTTATGTGTTGCAGTGTTTGTCATTACTTATTAATTTTATATAATTTTTTTTCTATGTATCGAGTTTTGTAGTATTTTTTTATAAATTTTTTTAATGAAATACTTGTGTAAAAGATTGATGCAACACCATTAATTGGGCTGTTTTTAAGTTCTATTTATTAAACGTGACCTAATAAAATAATTAGCAGCCATTAATCTCGAGGGCACTCACCTCTACCTACCTCGGTTTGTGGTAGGTGTGAAATATATTGGTTTTATTTTTCATGGAAGAAAAAAAATCGAAAATCAAAAAACAAAAATAGAAAAAAATTTGTGGTCTAAGTTTACCGATAACTAAATATTGTAAAGAGTTTATGGTTGATTAATATTTCTTTAAAGCATTCATTGTTTAAGACGGTTACGAAACATAACATATGTACTTACTTAGGAAAAAAAATTGAGTTTATAATCTTCCCTTATTGTTAAATTATCATTCGATGATTTATGATTAATTAATATACGATAGATAATCCAACAATGTTTCGTGAATAAGTGTCATAGCGCTATATGCTAAATGCGTGTTGTATATATATCACATTCAAATGTCGTCCATTGGAGGTGGATAACTATATACTCCTTTCGTCCCACAAAAAACTTCTCATTTAGTTTTTACACAAGTTTTTAGGTGATTGGTAGTGGTGGGGTCATTGATAATACTTATGATTAAAATATAAGGTTAGGTTGGAGAGAGAAAGATAGTTAGTGGATATTATGGTGGAATATTTAGTAATAATAGTTTTTTATTGTGTGGAGCCCATCATATATGATAAATGAGAAGTTTTTTGTGGGATAAAAATTTAGAGTGAAATATGAAGTTTTTTGTGGGACGGAGGGAATGTATGTTAGGAAAAGACCCTTTTTGATTTCATAGTTTATGTCTGACTAGTTTAGGCCCCTTGTCTTTATGAGTTTCGTGTTAGTAATGAGATCTTATTAAATGCTAAATGTGTGTTAATTATGTGTTCAAGTCTTGTTATAGATGAACTGGAGTAGATCAGGTGCCGTTCAAAAGAATAATTATAATAATAATAATAATAATAATAATAATAATAAACTCAGAAGAAGCTTGTATGCGTTTATGTCAGCACAAAACAATAAAACATACTTCATCTGATTCAAAATAAGTGATACATTATCAGTTTCACAGTTTTTTAGGTAAAAGATTATACTACTAACGATTAAATTAGATTAAATTGAATAGTTAGTAGGAAATGAATTTCACATCTTTTGAATAAAATGAGGTTAGTATTGTTTAAAAGTAAAAATAAGAGTGAATATGTCATTTCACTATTAAAAAGATGGTAGATTTAGGTACCACTGCTTTATACTAAATATGATAAATTTTCAAATTATTTCACTTATTTTTATACATCTATAAAATGAAAGTATATTATTTATTTTAAATCGACAAATTACTTCCCTTTCGTCACACATACGTCTCTACCTACCACGAATGTCATATCAAATTGTAGTTGCCTGTTACGAGAAGATGACAAAATGGAACAAATAAAATGTTACATATCATTGACTTATCTTTCGTTCATCGTTTTTCATTAAAAATAGTGTTGATGAAATTTTCAATCATCAAGTCTTTTAATATTTTTCAAGCGTTTTTCACACTAGCTAATGGTTCAGATTTCACTATGTGTAAAATTTGGGATGACCAAGGAATAATTAAGAAGACTATAGACATACTTCAATTAAACTAGGTACATCTAAATCAAAGTCTCGTATTCCTTGAATAACCTAGACATAGAAATAACTTTTTATTTTATTTTATATATTACTATCTATTTTATATTCTTATTATTTTATATTTTTTCCCACACTTTACTTTTATCATAAATCTTTCATAAACTAATCTCTCTACCCGGGTTAGAGTATGACTTTTTACATTTCACCACCCTAATAACACGTCTTTAACGGGATTGAGTACCATTATTACTGTATTATAGACAGAAAAAAAATTATTTAATTTAAAACAAAATTAAATCCGTGTAAAAGATTTCCCTTTTCATAAAATATCAACGTGTTAAACAATATTTAATGGAAAGGTGAACAAGTAGACCATGAGACATAATTAGAGAACGTGAGTGACGATGTTGTTGGGGAATTGGAAGGAGATGTAGGTAGCAATTTATTTCTTCTAAGTGGCTATCGAGTTGTCAAGTTGCCACAACTCCCGCTTGATTTGAATGTTTAATACTGTATAAAAGATTGAACTTGTGTATCAATCATACTTCCTCCATATCAAAATAAGTGAATTATTTTTCTTTTTGGAGTGTATCAAAATAAGTACATTACTTTAATAATTTATCTTGTTTGTTAAGTTTTTATATTTAAAATTATCCATTTACCATTATGTATCCCCTCTTTAAACATAATTAAATGTGTGGGGCCCATCTATTTTTGTCATCTTCCTAAAAATAGTAAAATGTATGTGGTCCATCTATTCTAATTACCTGATTTAATTTCACTAATCTCTTATTACCGTATTTTACCTTAAAAAACGTAAAATTTAAAATGATTCACTTATTTCAATACGGAGGAAGTATATAACAATAAATTATGATGCATTGTTTCTTTTGCTTGATATATGGTAAAAATAGAATACCGAGAGATATATTATACTCATTCCGTCTCAAGTTTATAGTCTACAATTCTTTTTTGACATGTTATAAAATTATTGTTCACTTGAAAATTCAACCAATTTAAAAACAGTTATGTGATAAATATATAATTTTATTGGTTGCGCAGTGTAACAAATACACTTTATCTTAAACTTGGTGATTTTATCTAATAGACAATAATTTTTTTGGACGAAACGAGATACTAGATTATTCACCCTTGTTGCACATTGGCTTTCAAGTTGAAAACCATCCTAAGTATACTTACAACTCATAAAACCACTCTAAATTATTGATAATTTTTTTTTTCTAAATTGTTGATTATCTTACCACACCTTAGTGTCATAACCAACTAGTGACTGGTCGAGTTGTAACAATTGATTTCACTGTGATCGGCAGTTTTCCCAGCTCACAGTTTGATTCAACATTCAACCCAAATTTTAAAATATTGGCAATATTATATACTACCCCCATATCACAATAAATGATACATTTGAGGTTTCGCGGTTTTTGAGACAAAAGATTAAAGTAGGGTTTAAAATGTATTAAAGTAGATAGTTAGTGAATGACGAGTCTCACTTTTCTTAAATAAAGTGATATTAATAAGTTTTAAAAGTAAAAGTAAAGATATAAGGGTAATTTTATTTTATTAAAATAGATGTTAGTGGAGGTTGAATCCCACATTTTTTCCAAATAAAGTAACTTTTGAAATGTATCACTTATTTTGAAACACCCATAAATAAAAAGTATATCACTAATTATGATACCGAAGTAGTAGTTTGAGTTTTGTAAGATTTCTTATCACTTTTTACAACTATTAAAGTTTTGTTATAAAATCATACAAAGTCGATATGTCTGAGTGGTTAAGGAGACAGACTTGAAATCTGTTGGGCTTCGCCCGCGCAGGTTTGAAATCTGTTTGGGATTGCTTATTGAAAATAGATTATTCGTTTTGAAAATGAATAATCAGATAATCAGCGATCTCAAAACGTGATTCTGAAAATAGTGTTTGGATTTGATTATGTTGTCTGAAATCGTAATAATCAGATAATCAGTTTTTTTAGTGTTTGACAAACTTGATTATTTGTTTATTTAATAGGTAAAATGAAATAATCCGTTTTGAAAACGCAAATAAGCAACCCCTCACTTGCTTTTCCAAAACTCCATTTTGGAGGGTCCAAAACGCAAATAAGTGATTATTTCAAACTTTATGCCAAACACTCAATTTAGATTATTTGCGTTTTCAAAACGCAATAAGCAGATAATCTTCCTCAAAACGCAATCCCAAACACCCCCTAGAGTATTAAAGTTTAGTTGTTTCTTGACATTTAATATTATTTATAGTGAAACTCTGTCCTCTTATAGCTAATTTAATATTTTGGTGATTATGCGATTTTGGCTTTTGAGTTTTTCACATGAATACACACACAACTAAAAGTTTGTGTTACATTTTGTATGTTATGATATAGATGGAAAACACGTTTTTTATATGATAAACGATATCCTATAGATGATTTTATTAAGTAGTAACACCAGTAAATCTAGATCTTCTTGTACGTGAATAAATTTTAATCGTTGTTGTAAGTTTGAAGACTCTTCCGTTGTGATTATTTGATAGTGATACATTTTCTAGATTATTGTGAAAAGTAGTAAATTATACTTGTTTGTGTGTATAAAAAAGATGAACAATTTTATGAAACAATAAAGTCGATATGTCCGAGTGGTTAAGGAGACAGACTTGAAATCTGTTGGGCTTCGCCCGCGCAGGTTCGAACCCTGCTGTCGACGTTTTATAATTTATTTATTTTTATTATAAGATGCTCCTTACTTTTTATGGCTTTATCTCTTAATTATATACCAACGGATTAATCATATTAGCAATATGTCGATATGTCCGAGTGGTTAAGGAGACAGATTCGAAATCTGTTGGGCTTTGCCTGCGCAGGTTCGAATCCTGCTGTCGAGGATTTGTTTTTGTTTAAAAGTTTTGCGGAGTCTTTGATATTTTCTTTTGCATTAAATTGTTCACACGATTAAAAGTTTGTAGTGAAAATTAGCTTCCGTATATTAGAGTCTAACATCATGCAACGATACACAACAATTGAAACCAAATTATAATAAAAGTTAACCGACAAAACCTTTTATTTACTAGTTTACAACCACGAAAAACGGTACTACATATAAATATGTTCTAAACTTTTTAGCTTTTTATAAGTGGTAATTAATTAATAGTTAGTTGTGAACCACAGATCTTGTGGTGAGAGACGATCTCATGTCAACAATGGCGGATTCATCTGCACCCATGTTTATAGCTTCTTTGCTAGCCGTTATGAACCCTGAAACTGCACCTTTTACATACGTGTGAGCTTCTTTTACACTCATTTTCTTCCCCATTTCATCGGGAAAACTGCTTAAGAAATGATCGCCATTAAGAACTGCAGCTAATTGTACCACTTCACTTTGGAATTGAGATAAACCCCTGGATTCATCGGGCTCGGTTCTTCTTAATGGTGAAGTTTCTGGTAGAATCTCTGTAAATAAATATTATAATTAATGATTATTTCTTAACATGTGTCATGTAGTCATGTTTAAAGGTAGGAAAATGGGTCGGGTTGTGTTAACTCACAAACATTTTGTCCATTTTAAAGTTTTATTAAAAGAAATAAGGGGAAAACTAGGGGTGTAAACAAGTCGAGTCGAGTTCTGCTCGAGCTCGACGAGCTTTCATTTTTAAGCTCGAACTCGACTCGGTGAAAGCTCGAAACTCAACTCGATACTCGGCTCGAAAATTTTTGATTTTTTCAAAAGTGCACTTTTTTGTTGTAAATATGTATGTAGAAAAGGGTAAAAAGGTAATTATTTATATGAAAAAGGGTAAAAAGGTAATTAAATAAAAACTCGATAAGGCTCGCGAGCTGTGAATTTTGGAACTCGAACTCGACTCGAAGCCCTACTCGAGTAGCTCGAGCTCGACTCGGTTCGCAACGAGTCGCTTCCGGGTATTTTGCGAGTCGATTTCGAGTAACTCACCAGCTGTCTCGACTCGATTACACCCCTAGTTTTCGGAAAACATCTATGTAGCTAAGATCACTTAAGTTAGGTGCAACAAATGCAAAAAGTTAAATGAAAAGTTACACTTTTAGCCCTATAAGACCCCTATACAAACACAATCAATCTTTAATTTACCCGTAAATGAGTCAAAATTGTTAGTTATATTCAAAATCATGATACAACACTCAAGGATTTAATTGGGTGTGTTTTAAATTTGAAGAATGTTACCGGGGCAATCGGTTCTTGGAGATTTGAGTTGCCCAACAACTTGCTCAAAGGTTCCAGCCCATGCATCTCTATGAGTTAAAAAGTTTGATGATAAGTTGAATAATTTCTTTATGGTAGCAGGGATTGAAGAATGCTCATATTCTGAATTGGGTGTTGGTCCTTTTGGCCTACTAATCACTGCATTACACACATTACACCATATAAGCACATAGAATTGATTACTTGAATAAAAAAATCTTGAATCTTTATAACAATAAGTAATTTGTAATCAAGAAAGCTTGAATCTTTATGAAAAAATGAGTAATTTGAATCAAGAAAGCTTGAGCTTTTTTATAAATTGAGTAATTCGAATAAAGAAATCTTGAATCTTTACATAATTGAGTGATTTGAACCAAGAAAGCTTGAATCTATATAAAAATGAGTAATTCAAATAAAGGAATCTTGAATCTTTACACAATTGTGTGATTTGAATCAAGAAATCCTGATTCTTTATAAAAATGAGTAATTTGAATCAAGAAAGCTTGAATTTTTATAAAAATGAGTCATTTGAATTAAGAAATCTAGAATCTTTATAAAATTCGACTTACCGGTTCCTTTTTTGATCCAAGGAGATACCATTATTGTGGGTACCCTAACACCCAACCTATCAAACTTAAAAAAATAAGGTGCAGGACCAGTATTTCCATCAGGATTAGGAACATTAACATAAGGAGTCTTAACATGATCAAAAAAACCACCATGTTCATCATATGTAATCACCAAAAGACTCTCATTCCATTGTGGACTTGCTCTCAATGTTTCATATATTTCTTTGACCAAATTTTGACCATTTGCAACATCATGAGATGGGTGATCATCATTTGCTGGAAAGCCCTTAATGTCAAAGTATCTTGGCTCAATAACACTCAAGTTTGGTAATTTACCATCTTTTGCATGTTGCTTGAAAGTTGTATATTCATGAAACTTGAATACATACTTCAATTTCCTCAAATTTCTATAAAATAAAGTTGTGGGTATGTTTTGAAAATATACTCCCCATGTTTTTCCATTTTCTTGAAGTGAATCAAAGATTGTTTTTTGTGGATACCCTTTTGCTAATTGCTTTTTTACATGACTTGTTGATCCATGTGAAGTTGCTGAGTATACAAATAGTCGGTTCGGTTGGGTTGGACCCGGAATTGAAGAAAACCATCTATCAAAAACCGCAAATTCTTGAACCAATTTAGCGAAAATTGGAACATTTTCGGGTTTAAAACCTCTCATAACTGTTTCGGAAAGATTTGGTGAAACTGATAATGCTTGTTCAACAAAACCAGTCATTGAAGGAATTGGGTTTGACCCGAATACCTGTTTCTCAACGTCTTCAAATGAATGACCCGGATCCGGATCCACGTACTCAGCGTCGTCAGTAAAGCATATGGATTCTTGTGTTTCTTGGTCTTGTTTCCGGGTCATGTTTGTTGAAAACGGGTTGCATTCTCTACCCGTGACACCATTTATTGATGGGTTTATAGATTTCTTCATCCATCCAATCATGTGATCAAAAGATCTATTTTCTAGAACCAACACTATGATTCTCTTGATGGGTTGTTCTTGACCATCTTGATCCGATGCTTCTGCGAAATGGGTCGGGTCAAGATTACAGGAAACAGTGAGAAAGAGCAAGAAAATGGTGGAAAATGAAGTTTTCATGGTGGGTTTTTGGTAAAGATGGAAGCTTTTTCACTATTTCAAGATGAAAGCTAAAGAAGTGGAAGCATTGAGTGGCATCAAACCAAAACTAAAACAAAAACGGAAACTTTATCTGTTTTTGGTGGAGGAAGATGTTTAAATAATACGACGAAGACAGTGAAAATGTAAATAATCATATTTCTATATGAAGATAAAAATGCTACTTCCAAAAAATCTACATCAAAATTACACAAAGTTTATAATTATAACATAAAACAAGTGTACATATCTATAAAAACATACCTAGAAGATGTTTAAATAATGGTAATTCTTAAATACTTAAATATGTTCTTTTTATTTTAACTTTTTGTAAAGCAATAAAAGACATGAAATGGGGCCAAAAATGATTCACAAGTGCAAATTGACAATAATGGATGTATGTATGCATGTGAACGTGAATTGAGGATATTGACAAATAAACAAATGATTTGTTATTATTTGTATTTCCCTCCCTCACTTTAACAAAGCATTTGCAGACAACAAAACCTACACATGCTACCTACGTACGAATTTGGACTTTTTGAACTCACAAAAGAAAAGCATGTATTAGCCTCAAAACCAGAAATACATGTTTTCTGTCCAAATACCATGTACATTAAGTTAGGTTGCTCGGGAAAAAGGAAAAATTTGTTATCCTTCAACATTTTCAGGGACAAATCCCGTATATCTTGACTGTCACATGTCTCATACGTAGGTATGCAAATTTAACCCGCGGGTACCCGAGTCTTACGGGACGGGTATTACCCGTCTAAACAGGTAACGGGTCGGGTACGGGTTTTATAATACCCGCACCGAATATATATATTTATGTGTAATTTTTTTAATACATGTTTAGCCCACTAGTCACTTCTCAAACTTAGCTCAACTGTTAATCTCTCATTAGCTCAATCTAATAATGGTTAAAATCAGGCCCGTCTCCCGTTAGTCCATTACGTATTTAATGAAATAAGCATGAACGAACTAAGAGTATTAAATGTTTTAGCTATTTTGTTTAATCTTTTATTGAACGGGTACCCGTCGGGTTCCCCGTACCCGACGGGGATTTTTCTACCCGAACCCGACGGGGATTTAACCGGGTACGGGTATGGGAATAGCGGGTCCGGTACGGGTACGGGTTTTGCAGTACCCGCTATTACCCGTACCCGTTTGCATCTCTACTCATACGTACACCACAATTTAGAATTCGCAATTTACACAAAATCGGGCGTCAAATAATGTTTTAGAACATATACTTAAATTATGTAATGAAAAGATATTATGTAATCCCTATTTGATTACCTTATCACTCAGATTCGATTTCCTCTTATTTAAAATTTAATGGTTTGTTGTTAGAAAAACAAACTTTTTATATGCATTATAATGGAATTGGAAATGGATGATGGGTTGGCAAAAGTCAAAATAGGCATTGGAATGTTCAAAGTTTGGTAAGATACAAATCATAAGTAGTAGAAGTATATTTGATTTGGAGGTCGGGGGACAAAGAATTTGGCAAAACTCCATCAACTGAAATTAATTTTAAAATATCACAAAATTAATAAAAATGTAAAATAAAAAATACATAATTTTATAAATTTTACATGTCAAACAAAATATTTGCATGGCGCATAATCCTTTTAATGCAAGGTTAGATTACTATTGATTATATATTTCGACAAATAGGTTTTAAAATTATACAAATAATATTTTAAGACATATATTTAATTTATATGGTTCTTGAAAGGACTGATGGAGATGCACATGCTACTGCCGTAAACAGTACATACTATTTTTACCATATGCATTATTCACGAAAAGGTGTAACGCTACGATGTGACATCCATTGTGTTACGTTAAATGAAATTGATGGCAATGCTGGTAAATAAAAGTTACAAATTAATTGCATAAGTTACGCTATGATTTCATTTTTGCTTCTAAGAAAATTAAATTTCATTTATATAGATTACAATGACTAGTGAAATTAATGCATAAGCAGGATCACATGGCGACACGATCTACATATAAATTTGGCCCACTAATGATCCTCACCGACACTAACAAAGTAACACCGACATTGATATCTTATCGTTGGGTCTCCGTTAAATTTAAGAAACAAGTTTCATACTTTAGTTCTCCTTAAATTTTACATATAATATTTTCAAAGAATAATAAAGAAAGTTCGATCCACAATTAGAATTAGGTTCAAATAATTTACTAGTATCAAAATAAGTGATACACTTTCTATTTAGGGGAGACAAAATAAGTGATACACTTCCAAAACTTACCTTATTTGGTAAAAAAGTGGGACCCATTCTCCACTAACTATCTACTTTAATAAAGTGAAATTACCCTTTTACCCTTACTTTTACTTTTAAGCATCATTAATATCACTACATTCCAAAGAAGTGGGACCCATTATCCACTAACTATCCACTTTAATCTAATTTAAAACACTTTTTAATCTTTTGTCTCAAAAACCGTAATTCTTCAAATGTTTTGATACGGAGGTAGTATTATATGTCATGATTAAAGACTAAGATGTATTTGTCAGCATCTAGAGGAATAGTAACTGAATTTGCAAAATGATAAATTGGTTTAACTAAACATATGAAATATAAAAATGAGAAATTTAAGATATTTTTTGTTTGGTTAGATATTTGGCTAATGATGATGGAACTGATTATAACAAAATACATAGCATATGATACATCTTACCAATTTGACAATTAAACCGAGCTTATTGATTGGATCAACAATTAATCCAACATTTAAAAGTATACTCAGAAAATGATATCATACAATACAAGTGTTCATATGAAACTCTCAAGCAGAGCGAAATCCGAAGAATAAGAGCACAGAGCGAACCCGTGCAAGCAACCAATCAAGTAAATTTTCGACATTATCAATCTCCATCTCACAAGGACACGTGTCATCCTTGAAATATTTTTGTTTAGAATATGATGAGTCAGCCAGGTCTCCTAAAGAAGGCTAAAACGCCTAAACCAGCAACTAATGCAGCTCCGGCTGCAACTGAACTGTAAGCAGATGCCCATGCATCCTTTGCATGCAAATGCTCCAAATTGCCGCCCGCCACTGATGATCCTTTCCGATTTCTAGGCATGCCGGAGTAATCCAGATTCAATTTTAATCCCTGTTTTAAAATTAACACCTCACACTCACAATATACAAAAAGGTGTTGATGGGTCGGGTCGGCCTAACTTGACCAACCCGCCCGCCCATTTTAACACCTTGAGATAAAACAATAAACACACCTTCCAACCAGCTGATTTTGCATGTTCAACAGCAGCAGCAAGATCACTATCTGTTGCAAGTATCACCAGATCCTTATCTTCATCTTCATACTACAAATACAATCAATATATACACTCAATTCTCACACTAAAAGTCAAAATTCAACTTTCAGATGAGAAATACCAGAATCTGTGGGAGGTTACTTTTGTCAATCTCACCACCTACTCTTTGAAGTATTGCAGTTATAAGTTCCGTCAAACTATTAGTTTCTAACCTCAACAATAACAATATTAAAAATACATTAGGATGGTATTAGAAATAACAATTAAAAAAAGTTAATTACAAATATAGTCCCTAATTTTTAAACCTGTCACATAAACAGCCCCTAACTTTTTGTTATCTGTTGCAACTTGCAAGTCACATGACATGCTTTGACAGCCGCCCATCCATCCAATTCAGGGACTATTTGTGTTATAAGTTTAAAACATAGGGACTATTTTTGTAATTCTGAAATGTTAGGGACGAAAACCGTAACTAAATACAAACCACAGGGATCATAATTGTAATTTACACATACCACAAATAAATCTATGCATTCGACCCTTTCGATCTTGAATCTTGAAAGCAAATGTATTGGGAAGTGCAGGTGAAGGATAAAAAGCTCTTCCAATATCTGTTCCTTCAGAAGCCAATTTGAAAGAACTCTCACTGCAACATAAGTATACTAATTATTAGTATAATTTAATAAAAAATGAAAATATTAATTATTTAATTAATTACCTTCTGGTTTCACTATCATCATCTGCAGGTGGTGCTGCCATTGCAGAATCCCAAAACTTTTGCATCATTGAACTTGCAGCATCATTATCAATTCCTGCAGTATTTCCAACCTAATTCATATAAAAAAACCAAAAAAAACATATATGAGCTTCAAAAATATTAAAACTCATGTTTCTTGAGAAGGCAATTTCGACCGTTTGCTTATGAATGGGTTGATTCGGGTTGTGTTTTATCCCAAACAGGTCACATGGGTTAGAAGTCGTTATCCGTTTAGTTTTAAAGATTCAGAGTACTAATGTAACAATGTTGTTCTTCAAATAAAAAAAAAACACGTTATTATTTAGGAAAGTTATGAAAAGTAAACCCGACCCGACCCATTTCAATATGAACCCGACCCGTTTTTCTTGCCATCTCTAATCACAAGAGAGAAATTCACTGACAGAGGCTACAGCTGCATGAACTATGTGGAGTACATCTGTAATAGCAACAACATTTCCATCTGCATAAGATATACAACATTTCTACATATTAATTAATAAATAATTTTGTTTTTAAAAAAAGATTAATTTATGATTAGAAATTTACCCGTATCAACAACAGGAAGATGTAAAAACTTTCCATTATGCATTGTATGCAACGCCTCAACAATTGGTGTATCAACTGTCGCACATTCAGGATTTGGAGTCATCACCTGCATAATTAAATAATTAATAAAACATAAAATATTGAAAATAAATATGATAAAAAACTGTAATTTACCTTTTCCACCAAGGTTGTTTCAGGAGAAAGTCCCTGTGCTATAACTCGCATCAAAATATCCTTTGAGCTATTTTTTATACATAAAAAATCAAATTTTTTTAAATACTTAGCTAATAAAATGATTATTTTTCTATACATAAATAGTTAATTGACAATTAAGAAACTAACGTTAAAATCCCATGTGGTTTGTTATCAACTGTAACAATTGCAGAACTAATTCGACTTTCAACCATTGTTTTTGTTGCCATTAGCACTGTGTCTGATGGTGAAACACTCACAAGACTAAAAGATTAACAATTTTAATAATAAGTAATTAAATATTCTGTTAAAAGATCGTTAAAATGAATTAATTAATAAATTAATTATTATAGCAAAGGTATTGTATTACCTACTTTGAATTTTCTGATATAATGGTCGATAAAGAAGGCTTGAATAGTCGTTCCCGAAGTGTTTCAATGAACGTGTTGGAACCTGTATAAGTAAATACTAAATATTAAATAATTAAAATATTATTGCATAAAACTATTAATATATGCGGCAACAAAATGTATAATTTATGGGAAAGCAAAAACTATTCTTTGAGTTTGTACCCTGTTTAATTCTTCTCATCTACATTTCTCGTGAATTTTATGAAAAAAGAGAACTTTTTTATTTGTGAGCTAATAATTTATAAAATTATTATTATTATAATTAATTAATTACCAGAAGCAGATGTTCCCCAATGTTTCTCAACACCTTCAACAGCAGCTGCAATAGCTTTCCCTTTTTCAGCAGCTCGATCCATACGGGCAATTGCGTCATTTAAACATTTTCCAATATCAAGAATCGCAATAACTTCTCCATTTTCGACAACTGGCAAGTGTCTGAATTTTCCTGCAAAAAAAAAAAAAGTTTCAATTTTTTCACAAAAAAATCCAAAATGAGACCTTTTACTTCTAATTATTACAAACCTAGCACCATTTTTTGTAATGCTTCAACAGCAAGAGTATCCGAAATTACAAAAACAGGATTTCTTGTCATTACTGCTGATACAGGAGTGGTTTCAATATCAAGCTCACGAGCAACAACTCTTGTTGCAATATCCTTCAATTACATCAAAATATAGTTAAAGATTATTTGATTTTAAAAAATAAAATAAATTAAAAAAACCTTGTCAGTTAATATGCCACAAAGTAATGCATTTGAATCTGTGAGCAAAAGAGCATCAACTTTTCGAGCAGCCATTCGACGACATGCTTCAAGAATAGTTGTTGAATCGGGTACTGTTAATGCTTTTGAAAGACGTAACCGTTTTACAGTTCGTTCTCCTGTTAGTCCCCTGTTTAGTTTTTATAAAACAGAAACAGAGTAAAAATGGAGAAATTGATTGCAATTTTAACCTAATTCATGATATTTAATGGGAAATAAAGAGCGATATTGATCTCATATCTATGTTATCGAAGTCAAAACCCTAAATACTGCAATCAAACGCACTGTTCTTGGTTCTTTTTCCCTACTTTAAAATTCTAACAGAAACTGCTACTTTATTGAAGATCGTTATTGATAGAAAAAAGGTAGAAAAGTGGTCAAACAGAACCCCAAAAGTGTATCAAAATGATAGCATATATCTTTCTCCGTGTTCAAAAAGTTAATAATGATGGTCAACGTACTGAATGAATAGTTTCGTTGCATATCATAATCAAATTCAAACTTAAGCACAATTGAATGATTAAAAAACTTACATAGGACGAGAAGCAGTAATAGATCTTCGACTAGGATCAGCAGGTCCAATATCAGATTTCTTCCTTGTCAAGACGACACTTCTTCGTGAAGAACCTGCTTGACTAGGCGTCATCTTCACCAACTATCGATCAAAATTGGAATCTCCTTGTACTAAAATCAATCAATTCATCAAAAGATTTGAACATTTAAATTAGAAATTAATGAAATACCGAAGAAATTGGAGCGATCAAGTACATGAAGAAGATATGGAGCAACTGAAAATGAATTCCGCGATAATCAAAGCAGAAGTTTAGGGAAAACGCACAAGGAAAAGGAACCCTAGGTGCAAAATCGTTGAATTGAAGAAGATTTTAGGAGATTTTAATTGGGTATTGATTGACTCACGAATCTTGTTCGAATATTGGAAATTATAACTGAACGTTTTTCTTCCCCCAAAAACCATTTGACTAACCTAGTCGGGTCAAACTCTAGAGAAGGACAATAACATTGTGAAAATAACATTGACTTTTTTTTAAATGATATTTTCGTTGATAACGAATTTTCTCCAAGGTTTTTATTTATGATTTGCACAATCTAATAATTGTAAAGATACATTTTTTTTAAAGAGAATCATTTCTACATCATAATTTTTATATAATGCAATTTTATAGTAAATTGTATAATTGTACTAAGCATTGATTGTGGTAGATGTATTAAAAATTATAGTGTAAAAATTATTATTTTCTAAATAGAGTCACTGATCTTATTTTATGTTTGAAAGGCAAAATGTCTATTAGAAAAGAAAAAAGTATAAGACCGAAGTCCAAAACAAAAGAAGTAGCAGCCCAAAAGTAGGACAACATTCAAAAGACCCAAACCTAAGACTGTCAAACCATCGAAGGGGCCTAGCCCACTTGAGAAAAACTGAAAAAAGAACTACCATCATAGCACAAAGCCACAAACATAGACAATAGCAAGAAAGTAGAAACCACAAAAACACATGTGACAATAGCAAAAATTGTAAAATATATTCGTCTCTTATCTTAGGCCAAAGCCCAAAAACATGTATCATGAAAAACTAAACAATTTCTAGATGAGAAATGATATTTCTTCTCACATTTTCTTCTTATCTATATGTCTACTCACTTCTAAACTTGACATGTGTCATCTACTAATTTTATTTTCTCATATTTGATATTGATACTTGTTATGATCAAAATAGATAAGAATATGGTAGGAAGAAATACTAATACTCTTTCTAAATTGACATAAGAAATGTAGGTTATCGACCATAACAAATGGCGAAAACATGACTAAATCACATGTAAATCCACCAAATAAAATTACCCGAAAAAATATTTGTATAACGGGACAGAGTGAGTCAAACGGGCCGTTTTGTTGACAAAAACATACGACAAGTAAAAAACGATGTTCTATTAACTAAAAACTATTACAATTATACCCAATGATTTCATACCTTGAAAAGAACTCCATAAGTTTCTCGTTATTAGTGTTACCTAAAACATGTTTAACATTTAACAATAAATAATAAACAATGCAATCTAAAAGTCAAGAAATAAGCAAATCAAATAACAATTAATAAACCTAAAATCTTAAAACCTGAAGTAAATCAATTAACTAATATATTCATATCAACAACCCATGAAACTTCAATGTTGGTTTTTTAACTTTTACCCTCTTCTAATTATGCAGCTTTGGATTTTAAAAGTTTTGATCCCAATAAGCTCTTCAATTTATGCAAATAATACTACTATATTCAAATCAACATGCTTGAGTTTTAAATTAGTACCGGTTCCTTTAAAAAGCGACAAAGAATAAAACAATGATATATTAACCTAATTGATTAACCTTAAAATAACCTGAAAATTTGAGATATGAGACAAAATCAATATGGGTATGGAAAGAAGAGAAATTAACTATGTCATATTTCTAAATTAATTTAATTTTTAGGTTAAATAGTTAGATTATTCTATATTTTTCTGAAGTATAAGTGTTTTATATACATAAAAAACAAAAGTAAGGTAGTGACGTTTTTCCAATACAACCACTAGAATCTGGGTGATAAAAACTCTGGAGGTCCGAAAAAAGATAGCGATCTACTATTGGGCCTTTTAGCTAGGTGGGCCCACCATTAATGTGAAAGTCCATCCACTAGCTCAATCAAGTCCGAAACAACGTTACTTACCCCTTTTCATGATATTGCTAATGTAATCTATTCTTACATAAGACTGCTGGGTACCACGCCCATCGTGCGTGGGGCTGAGGTGGCTTGGCCACGCCGTGGCCATGGAAACGAACACCGCCCCCCCCCCCCCCCAACGGCGTGGGGGGTTGGCGTGGTGGATCGGTGGGAGGAAGCACGGGAGGAAACGCTGTGGAGATGGACGGATTTGCGAGAAATAGCCGTTGTCAAACGGCTATATAGCCGTTATGTAAGGACCTGATCAAGATAACCACCAATCAAAACGAATAAAATTCTAATAACTATCTAATTACGATTATCCATTCTAAACCGTTTACGACTATACAAAATACAACAAACGAGCCAAGATCTCACTACCAACAAAGACTATGGATACAAGCCAGCTAACTACAAAATTATCAATACAAAACTACCCAACTCCCACATACCTAAATATACGCCCGGAGTAAAACTTCTAAGCCTTCGATCAACTTCAAGATCTTATATGCTTACTCTAATCTTTTCCTGTAAAAAGTTTGTCCACTACACGGGTAAGCTACAACGAGCTTAGTGAGTTCATAAAGTACAAAATAATACTAGCATTATATACAAAACAGAGAAATAATAACATATAAAATGGTATAAAACTATTTAAGTAATTCATATTATAGCAAGTACACATCAATGCATAACTGACCGAGAAGCTTTACAACTTAACATGAGATTTACCGAGAATCCGTCATAGCCGAGTATCAACACTTATCCGGAATCAACAAGAATCACTGAAAGACTGACATTGAGAATACAACTATATCGCAAGAATCAACAAGAGTTTGCAAGATAATAACCACAGTTGAGAACCAATCACCGAATCAACACTACACGAGAATCATCACGTAACCACCGGAACCGATAGACAATACCGCATCATGAATCAATGAGATCTCAATACCATACAAACGAATCAAAGTGCGTCATTCCCCCTTAGGCCATTAGGGAATGAGGCCGATGAAGGTGATCATGGCACCCCTAACCGAGTCCATGATCCAGCTTCACCACCACGGTCCATACCACTCCTCCGCCAGGTACTCCCGCGTCCACCGCTCAACATATTACACAAAGTAATACTCAAGCCGCCGTGGGTCCTCACGAAACGAAATCATCTCTCAAGGAATTCGTACGGGTAACTCATATTCGATATCAAACGAAACAATAACAACGATAACTCCACAAGACCGGAGCAAGAGGATTATCACAACCCGAATCAATAAAAATGAATCTCATACTAGGGCAATCCAACCGAGACGTAACACGAGGAATTCATACGACATGAATCGATATCAAGTGAGACACTACAAGGATATTCCATCAATCATGACATCTATCAAAAGATTATTCACAAGACATACCACAAATATTCAATATATTCTTATAAGTCAATACACATAGCAAAAGTCTATTAATGAATCAAACTTCATTTAATCATATTACAGTCAAATCACTAGAATTACCAATTTAATGTTCTAGGCATCGCATATGTGATAACATTAACCAAATAACAATCAAACACGTAGCATTTAGATATATATATAACTACTAGTATACAGTTGTACATAGATGAACTCACCTGGGATTAAGCAATTGCCAACACAAGCTAAGAACTTCTTTAATCAAAGTCCCAATGTCACCGGTCAATGAAGTCACCACAATCTCCCAATTGATTACCTAACACAATTATACACATCTCAACAACAATTCTAAACCATAATCATATCTAGGATAAACCTTAGTCATCAATTTCCCTAATTTGGTGATGAACCAAAACCCTAGATCACCAATTTACTCATACTTGCACATGATCACATACTAACTACAATCCTCATAGCTAAATACTCAGTTACACTAGAGTACCATCTAAATTTTCAGATTATAACTCAACTTTCAACTAGGGTTCTTGACCTAACAACTAAATATCTCAATTTCTACTCTTGCATGATGTTAGGGATGAAGAAATACCTTGGTTATCAACACAATTGATGAAAATCCTTTGATTTCTAGCCAAAATCTGCCCAAGATCACCATCTTTCGCTCAAAATCGCCCACACCCGACTAGAGAAAGTTCTGGAGAGAGTTTTTGCTGAAATGGGGAAAAATCCCGATTTCATGCCTAATCTGCACAAGATAGCGCCGCTATCTTCCCAAGATAGCGCCGCTATCTCGACCCCGTGCTAAATAGCGCCGCTATTTCCAGAGATAGCGCCGCTATCTCTAAATTTTTCGCGTTTTCCCCTTAGCTATTTCGAGTTGCTGTCCCCTTTTACACAAGATAGCGCCGCTATCTCTAAGATAGCGCCACTATCTTCCGAAATGCTGCAATTTCACATTTTTCTTCCTTTTTGACCTATGCCACTTATCCAAATACCGAAAATACAGATTTTTGACCAACACTTTCAACCAACGCAACCTAACAACTTGTCATTTACCACCTATAATTAACTTAACAATTAAAATACTCAAAATTAGAACACGTATGTTACACGTTAGAATTAAAAAAAAAAAGTTTTTTTTTATTAAATTATTTACCTATATATATTACACACTTTCACTCATTTTATACACACAATTAACCCATTTTACTCTCTACAAACTCCTATCTTCATACCTCTCTACTTACAATGGATCCACACAACAATCCTCCACAAACACTCAACCAACCTTCACAACAAAATATACCACCGAACGTAGAATTTGGTTGCTTCGACCAATACGCCAACATCCTAAATCCCGGTGTTGTCCCACATCCACAATATTATCCACAAACCGCACCTCAATTTCAACTCCCTCAATTTCAACAACCTCAATATTCACAAAATGTATCCGAATTTGCACCCACCGGCCAATATTTTCAACAACAACAAATTCATCAACAAGCCCAAACACAAGAACAACAAGCGGGGGGGAGCAAGAGAAAGGCGAAAGGGAAAGGGAAAAGGAAAGAAAAAGAGGTTGTCGAAGACGTTGGGGGAGAAGACGTGGAAGAAGACACACAACTTCCATGGACGGAAAAGGAGGAACTTGCGTTGTGCCGAGCTTGGTGTGCGACTTCTAAAAACGAGAAGGACGGGAATGACATGAGAATTAAAAACTATTGGGAAGCCATTCTTTCTAAGTTTCATACCTTCATGGGAGTCGCGCCATACCGAAAAGACAATAGTCTTAGTAGCAAATGGCGTGACATAAACAACAAGGTTACAAAATTCAATGGTATATACAACAAACTCTCGTCGGAAAGAAGTAGCGGAATGGCCGCGTTTGATGTTTTGGAGGCCGCCAAGAAACAATACAAAATTGAAAAAAATGGCCATGCTTTTGAGCTAGATCGACATTGGTTGATTTTAAAAGAGGATCCAAAATGGATGAGCACAATTACTAAAGATCAACAACAATCGAAGCGCTCAAAAAGTTCACAATCGGTTGACGTTTCTGATGGTCGTTCTCGTGTCGACCTTAATGCAGGGGACGATGAATTTCCCGATGACCTATTCGACGACATTGATGAAACCCCAACTCCTCTTGAACGACCAATTGGAAGAGACAAGGCTAAACGAGCGGGTAGGCATGCGGCGGAAAAGGAAGCGAAGAGCAAGCATGCAAGATATTCAAAAACGATTAGACGAGCACTTTGAGGCAACGAAAGAGCGCGTAGAGATGCGTCGTCAACAAGTTCAACTGGAACAAGAATGACGTCAGCAAGAGAGGGAGAAAGATGAAAGAGAAAGGGCGCTTGCAACCGAACAAAGAATGATCAATAATTTGAATATTTTGAGTATGCAACCGCCGCCAGGCTTGCCGCAAGAAGATCTTCATCATTTCCTAGCCGCGAAGGAAAGGGCTCGAAAAGCCATGAGCGATTTAGGATTGTAGTTTTTTTATTTTAAGTATTTTTAATTTTAAGTATTTGTATTTTTATTTTAAGTATTTGTATTTTTAATTTAATGTATTATTATTTTAATTTTAATGGAAGTTTAATATTATGTTTAAAAAATAAATGGAAAAGAAATGATGAGATGGAAAATAAAATGGTGTGGTGTGGTGTGGTGGGTATTTCCACCAAATGATGTGGTGTGGTGGTGGTGTGGGGGTGTGAGGTGGCGATGATGTGGCGGAAAAGGGCACCACCACATGTGGTGCCCATACCCAACAGCCTAAGTGGCCCACTTTCACCCCATCCTTTATTTATTTTCCAAAAAGTTGTGCTTTACGTGTCTCCTTTTGTTTGGCAAGGCATGTAATAAAATTCAAGCCAACTTATCACCTTTGTGTGATTTATACATCATAATTTTTACTTTAATCCCAACTAACATAGTTGTATAATTTACTATAAAGCTTGCACGATATAGCATATAGACAGAGACGAATTAGAAATTTCCACCAGCAGTATCATCATTTTGCGGGATAAAACATGTGGAGTCAAGGGGTTGCGGAGTCCAAGGGGCGGCACGTTTGCTGGGCGGGGTAGAGAGAAACACCCTCGCGAGATTCGAGGCATTACCCTGAAACAAAAATAAATTTAACAAAAAGGAATCTATTGTATAAACACTTTGTTATGTTATATACATCAACAGGCTTCCAAGAACTAATTTTATAATCCTAAAATCCAGAAAAACCATTAAGACACTTTGGGGTTTTTTATTTGATTTAAGTTTTGTGTTGAGTTTTGGGTTTGGATTATTGACTAATATCAGAGTTTTTAAAAAAAAAAAAATTGTTCTGAGCTATTTGGCAAGTTTTTTTAACATAGTAATAGCATTGTCACACAAAAAAAATCTAAAGTTTTACCCTGCAGAATAATATTTGAATAGTGGAACGTGCCACTACAGGCTTTATATAATATCCGCCCTTGTATATGGAGTAAAAGTCGAGGTACATAAGTCAAATCCCTTGTTTAGTAAGTTGTTGATATGTAGTGGTTAAAATAAACCAACTTATTTATTAACACATTCAAAAGTTGAACTCTATGACAAGTTGAAGTATTCTACAATCCTTTTGAGACGACTTACATATTTTTTGCCATCATTTTTGTAGTTTATAAAAGTCTTTTTTCTTGTAATGGATGGTAGAGCACATTTTGAAATTCTAATAAAGATTTGTAAAAACGTTCATAAAGTACTATAAGAATATTTCATGAAATGTTAGTAAGTTCTTTGTTTTGTTTTAAAGATTCAAGCTAGTAATATTTGACAACTAACATGATCTTTTACTTAAGATTAACGACTTCATTGGACTAATTTAGATTTTAAGATAAAGGTCTTAGTCATCCAACTATATTGTCGAATAATGAAGACTTCGCCTCTAATCTGTTAAACTTTATGTAAAGTAAAAGACCTTTTGACATTATCAGAGAATATGAGACAGATTATAACATAGTATCCAATGAACCAAAACCATTAGTCAAAGTTATTTATTCATGAAAGTAACACTTTAATGTCTCAAGAGAATTCACGTCTCAGTCTTTAAAAAAGATGGATCTATTCAAACTTGTTTTTGACGAACATTTTGAATAGATGATGTTCCCCCATTGATACAAAGGCTAGCTATATTAGTGAAATATGGGTATTGGCAATTGGAAAGGGAACAAATGAGAGATCGACAAGTGGGGGACATATGGGGCCCAACCAACAAAAGAGTTTTGGACGCGTTTGTGTATTTAAAGGTGGTGAAATCAACCTAGTACTGGAGTTGTTCTTAGATCATGGTAGGACGGGTTCCGATGTAGGAGGATGTATTCTACGTACGTGCACTCTATCATCATCAATATTTCGGATATACGAGGTTTTATGCTTAGTTTCTGGTGACACCTGTCAAGATTCTATTCACTTGTGACTCATGTCAGCATCTTATGCTCCTTGATAGATTGCAACTATGTCCCCCTTATATGATCACTAAACAATATCTATTAGTTTTTGTTATCATTTTATCTTACACAAGATATCTATCTATATAATAATGATACATATGCCAATGTAGTTATGAGTTTCTTTGAGTTTCTTTGTTTGATATGATAGGAGCATGACGGGGTACAACAGGGCCGGTCCAATTAATTTTTGGGTTTTGAACAAAATCTTAAAAATAGTCCCTCTGAAGTAACTTCTTTCCAAATAACTAAAAAAATTCCGTCAAATTAAAAGTGTCGCCCCAATCCCCAAGTTAAATGTTCGGATTGGACCCTGTAGTCCGCATATTTGCAATATTCCGTTGGACCTATCTTGATTCAAATGAGTTTACACATATGTATACATGGGTTGATTTTTTGAAAGTGAACCCCAAAATTTTGTGGGCCCTGGACGGTCGTCTTTGTCACTCATACCCATGAATGGCCCTGGTTACAAAACGACACCAAGAATGAGCATATTGTAGTCGTTATATTATTTCATAGTTTTTATTATTCATCGATCCTTTGGGGTGATGACATCATGGAACTCAATTCTTATACTTATTTTTCATTGTTTAAAAAAATAAAGATGATGGTTTATTATAGTAAGGAGTATCATATTTCATGATCAAATATTTACATAACGAGTGTTGTAGGTGCTTGCACTACGTTGCGAGTTTATGTAGCTTCAATTTTTCTAAATAATATAGATTTAAGATTTAGTATCTTTAAAATTTAATATACTTTAATTTCAAAATTCTTCCTTTAAGAAACTGGTTACTTTTTAATTGGGGGTTGAATATTTGAAGAGGGGTGTTTTCATAACACTTTTAAATAATCTAAAATAGAAGACTTTATATATATTTACTACATATAGAACATTTGATCATTTTATCTTAAAAACTTAAATTTAAGTAAGATTTTACTATTTTTCAATTAATTTGCATGTTGCGGATGTTAAATTATAGATATAAATTGGTATTATATTAATTTAGTTATATGTTTATAGAACTTTTAATTAAATCATAAAAAGCATAATTTACTATGTTTTAGATGTACCGTTAATTATACCACTTTATATTTGTAGACTATCCATACGTATTTAATAAAATCTGTAGGGGGTAATAATGTAGTTATTAGAAATTTCAGAGATTATTTTATGGACTATTCATATCTAAATTTTCAGGGATCCTTTTATTGTCTATTCATATGTAATTATTAAAATCTGTAGGGGTATAATGTAATTATTAGAATTTATAGGGATCATTTTAGAACTTTTATGAACAGTAAATTGGTATGGAAATTGTATATAAGGTATAATATACCATAAAAATATTAACGAAAACAAATAGAGCAATAATGACAAGGAGACATTCGGTAAGAATCACTCGTACATGCATATTCTGATAAAATGAAACATCTGAAACCACTAAAATAAAGTCAGAATAAGAGACACTGATGTCATGTCGATATATATCTTAGTTAAATATACTTTTTTGATCTAATATCACGTATTAATTACATCACTAAGTGTGTAAATTAATAGCTTACTTAAAAGTTTTCGTAAGTTAGTTAAGGCGTTATATAAGACATACAAAGATATGGGAAATTAATTAAGCAGATTGAAAATGGGAAGGGGGAAAGTAGAGCTAAAGAGAATAGAGAACCCAACAAACAGGCAAGTGACCTTTTCTAAAAGAAGAGATGGTTTGCTCAAGAAAGCCATTGAACTCTCTATTCTTTGTGATGCTGAAGTTGCTCTTCTTGTATTCTCTCCTTCTGGCAAACCTTATCATTTCTCTAGCCATGAGTAAGTATTAACTAATCTCTGTGAAGTGTGAGAAACAAACCGATTCACTACTTTTGCAACGTTGATTAAAAACATATGTAAAACGTAAATTAGTTTCTTCTCATTATTTTCACATCTCATATTTAGCTTAATTTTTATTTTATGATGATAAATATTATGCTTAATTACGTATTTACATGAATAATGTGATGATATGTCTTGAAGCATGGATAAGACCATCAGGAGGTACCGAAACGAAAAGGGTATGCACAAAATGAATAACCATGGAGTTAGATCTACTGAGGTACGGTGTAGTATTGAAATTTTTTCTATATCTCTTTCAAAAAAGATGATAATATATATTGGGTTAAGAATAGTTTTGGTGTTCTTATATAATTATATCATTTGTTTTTCATAAATTGGTTTTAGTTTTTAATTACTATATTTTACTTTCTGATACTCCTCTTTTAAAGAAATTAGGTGTTGTTGATGCTTTCTTAGTTTTTTTTTGTTTTTTTTAAACTTCTTATAGGTGTGGAAGAATGAAATGGATGAGATGAAGAAAACAATTAACACACTAGAAACAAAACATAAGTATGGATTAAAGATAATTGTTATATATGGTTTTCAATAAATTAATTAATTACTAGGAGTTAAAACTAACTTGTTTGTGTTATGTTTCGGTTTTTAGGCATTTGTCTGGAGAAGATATTTCAACATTAGGAATGAAAGAATTGAAACAACTTGAACGCCAACTGAGGATCGGAGTTGATCGTGTACGTTCTAAAAAGGTACGTTTATTCTACTCAATCGACTTCACTTAGAAGTGTTATTATTTATTAATTAATATTTTATCATTAATTTGTAGAATTTTATATTGAAATTCTAATAAAGATTTAACAAATGAATTTGGACAGTGGCGTCTTTTATCGGAGCACGTAAGTTTATTGAAGAGAAATGTGAGTCTTAATTTAGCTTATAATTAAATAAAGAAGTTTATATACATGTGTATACGAAGTATATTCAGTTAAAAATAATATTTTTAATATCTGGGAAGAATTTCGTTCACATTTTCATATTTGGTATTTTGGTTTGAGAAAAAAAGTAAAATGTTTATTTTTTGAATGTGGATATGCAGCATAAAACTTTGCAAGAAGAAAATAGCAATCTTCAGAAAAAAGTGAGCATTTTCTTCAAACTACATGTTAATTAAAAGTTTAAAACGAGTGTTTTTAATTTAATTTCCATAGTTTTTTTTATTCCGTTCGATTATTATTGATAAAAATACCTAATTTTTTTGTGATATATTTTGAGGTCAAGCTGCATGAGTTGCTGAGCGAGACCGAAGAAAACTCAGGGTTGGATTCATCTCATGATCCTCTAATTCAAAGGTAATCAAATCGATTTTTTTAAAAACATACATTATCAACATTTTTTTTTTTGTCAAATATAAATAGCTAATCAAATTGTTCTAAAAGATTGCAATAAAATATGTAATTACATGGCCTTAAAACCTGCACATATAATTTCTGTCTCTAAATAATATTATAAAGGAATTATGTTTATTGGCTTATATCAGTTTTAAGAGTTGATGAATATAAATATACAATAATAAAATGTTAACATTCTGCAGGTTTATTCCAGATGGGCAGCCTCATTCACCTCTAAAAATGAACCAGCTTGGGTTTCACAGCACTTGATGATCATAAAATATACATTGTGATTATTTATCACATGTTTATAAATTAAAGTTCCATCTTATATATCCTAATTTATTTTTCACTGCAAATAGCTAGAAAAATATATATGTTTGCATGGGTGCTATAAAGTATTTAGTAACAGGTCCTAAGTTTGATGTGTAAATATATAAATTTATAGTTAATGCATATATAAAATATTAAGGTAATGCAATGTATAATTAATTTTCTTGTAAGTGTTTTTATTGGTTTAGTAAAAAGTTGTAATGCACTTTTTTAAGGGTAAAAAGTTCAAAGTTACATATGTATTCACTACTTTTTGTGGATTTTTCCGTTTGTGATAAGCAGTATAACATATATACAACTACA
Source organism: Calendula officinalis (assembly GCA_963853835.1). Lineage (NCBI taxonomy): Eukaryota > Viridiplantae > Streptophyta > Magnoliopsida > Asterales > Asteraceae > Calendula > Calendula officinalis. The sequence goes on along the minus strand of OY970827.1, from coordinate 2,469,084 downwards.
AGTTATCTAATACAGTTTTGAAACAAGTAACAGAAAAAGATCTTATCTTGAAAAAGAGACACAAACATTAACGCAAGCAGGATCATTTTTCACATATCCATCCAATATTGATAACGTACGTACATGTCATTACAAACACTAATAAAAATGTCTTAACCTAACGGGAATTAGGAATAATTAATCATGTACACATAATTCATCGAGCATGTCTATGCTCATGTGTTACGACCATAGTTACATAGGACGCGGTACGCTCCGGTACAGGTACGCGGTACGGGTACGCAATTCACTAGTTTAGGTGTATCCGGTACGCAAGGGGGTAGGTTCATTTCGGTACGTGTCCGGTACGGTGTACCTTACGTTTTGGATCGATGTACCATACGATACGATGTACCCTTAAAACTAAGTTTTCTTTGCATATATATAATTATATTTAAAAAAATACAAAGATAACGATCTTTTCCTAAACTATATGGGTGATTTGATTTTAAATCATTCCTATAATAAAAAAATATACACAATCGATCCTGAAATTTAAAAATTATGCCAATACATTCCTGACTTCGTGGGAAACGCGTTCCATATTAATCGGGTACGAGGTTCTCACTTATTGGGAACGTGAATTACGACATACCAATTCGTTTACCTTCTTTTATCGGGAACTCCAAATTGGCGTACCAAAGAGCGATCCCGGTAGCGTTCGGTACACCAACGTATCGCGTTTCGGTACGCGGCGTCCGGTACGCAGTACGCACCCTAACCAATGTATCGTGTGACTATGGTTACGACTCGAGGATGATTCTTAAAGGCCGAAATGGTATGGCAATATGTTCCAAATGATCACATTTTTCGTCAAAGTAAAACTGATTAGATGTACTGATTTGTATTGTGAATAAACATGTCAAAACAAGTGTTCATTTCGAGAACTGTAAGTGGACATCTGTTCAAAGTTCAAACAAGGTCGTCACATGTATTTTTGGAGGTTATAGACAATTGAACAATGTACACTTTGACCAACTTTATCAAATAATAAAAAAATTCAATATTTTTAGTTGATGAAAATATTTTTTAATATCTTAAACTTTACTTACTAGTTTCCCTACTATCATAAACTATTAAATATATAGAATAATACTAGAACTTGAAAAAATGGTCGATTTATTAACTTGACTCATCAATCGTGTTGTTTTACTTAAACTTACTTATATTGGAGATTTTGATAAATTAAAAAATATACGTTAATCTCAATATATTGATATTATAAGCAAATTATATGATAAAACAAGATCAAATTACTGAGTCAGTAAAATAATTAATCAAATTTTTTGTCAAGTTTAGAGTAATATATTTACCTTTAACTAGCAGGGTGCCCGCGCAATGCGGCGGCGGGCACCCAGTGACTATATTCTGCGGCGGCAATAGTGATGGTGGCAGTGGTGCCTAGAGATGTTGGGTAGCGCTGGTGAGTAGTGATGGTGGTGGTCAATAGAATAACACGAGCTTAATTATAAATAAAGATAATGTGGTACGTATTGTATTCAAGTAATCAATATTTGCCATTGTAGCTGAGTTGGTTAGAGCTCTTGCTAATAACATAAATGCAGCAAGCTATTTTTTGCTACTTTGGGAAGTTCATAAATGCATGTTATATACTAAAGATAAGTTACATCTATGTCCGTGTTCACTTTAGATACTAATAGTCCCCCAACCCGAACCTGTCATGGTTGACTAAACGAATGGTGTTTAGATCGGTTAATATATTAACTTGCGAACCCGCCATTCTGAACCGAATCCGACACAAATTGTCACCCTTACAACAAATTGATGCCATATATCAAACAGTTAGAGGGCAACACATTGATTAAAACACTAAAAATTTAGAACACTTTTGCATAATTCAATATTAATTTACTTAGTTACATAGATCAGTAAAAAGTTGAAACTTAGTTGCATAAATAAATCATTTTCCCTATTATTGACCCTTAATCAATATACTTAGTTCAAACTTTTGCATAAATAAATTTGGTACACTTTTGCATAATTCAGTATTAATTTATTTAGTTGCATTGATTGGTATACACAGTTTAACTATAGTAATCATCTAGAAGTATACATGTTTCTTCCAAGACTTTAAGTGTATGTGTATATCCTGAATAACAAACCATTATTCACACAAGGGAATCGTTCATTCAAAACCACCATTTGAATTGGCACACTTAGTGAAACAAACAAACACAAAATTACAAAATATTGAAAAACCAAACAACAAAACCTCAAAAAGAAACTAATAGCAAAAGAAAAAAGATCCTTAAGCCTTGCTTATAAGCTTATTATTAATACAAGCTTTATCGTAGTCTTAATCTTCTTCATCTAACCGCAAGTCAATTTGTTCAATAATGAGTGTCAATCGCCATGTGGCTTTTCAAGGAAGAGAAAAATGAGAATGTAACAGTGGATATTAAGCAAACTATCACAAATAATTATCAACAACGGTTCTTTTTATATCCTAACGATTAATAAAGGCTGCAAGATTTAGGCGACAAATGACTGTGGTATGTGTAAGAAAATGTGACATACTCTTGTTAGAAATATAAGGTAATATGTGTTATAATAATCTTTAGATAATTAAATTCATATCACACCTTTAATAAAGTTTAAAATCAAAATACCTCTTACTTAGCTTTTCTTTTAACTGTATGTGAAAGACTTTACTCAATATTTGAATAACATACTACTTAAAAGCAAACTCATTCAAACACCTAATAAAAAAACAGATAGAAAATGAAACATGTAGAAGTGGTATATAACTGGATAACATGCCATATAACTGGATAACAAACATGACAATGAATGTATGGAGGAACGTGTTTGGCTTTTATCAAATTTGAGTGTAGAAGCTGTATTTCTATCATTGAAGCGATTGTTTCCTTTTCCGGGTTAGTAAAACTGGATCAATTCTAATTTCTCAAACGGAACTGGATTCTAGGCTTTCTTGAGGATGATTTGAACTTCGAGAAAACAAAATTTTAAATTCAAACTTAATTTCAATAACATTTTTTAAATCAAGAAAAACTTAAACACGGTACCAAGTAATACAAAAACATCATATTTTGTACCATTAAGTTGTCATCAGTAAATATGAACCACTGCAAGAAACGGTTCCTCAATTACAAAGTAAAAATCTCGTTCTTGACAAATTTTTAATCAATACATTGAGAATTTTTTTTGTTTTGTCAAAAACTTGTAAAGTTAACATGGCTTCTTTATAATTTGCCTTTTATATCTCCAATAGCACCCACATACATAGGGCATAACTTACATGAGGCGTATATTTCACATTCAGAAAGTTAAATTCGGTAGAGTTTCTTGCATCCCTGAAATGAAGTAGAAAATGACACATAAGTGAACACACAAGATGATCAGGATCACACGTTATGAAGTTAATCTTAACATAAAAGTTAACTAATTTCAGGTAGAAACAATAAGCAAACCTAACATATATCCGTAACTTTCAACACAAAAACAAATTTAATCAAGTCAAATAGAAGCGAACAATTTTTATTTTTAATAAATTATACATGAACGATGGGGTGGCCAAGAATATATGAAATTGGAAGATGCAGTAATGGATGTAAGTAGCCAGAGGCTTAAAATCTGCTCCAAACAAAACCTCTGACCACCTCCAAAAGCCATGGAAGTCTTCGATGCAACATTCAAATCCATCACCTGCTTACAACCAAATTTGACAACTTATTAAACAGTTATTGTTATCTATTTGATTTAGCCCATTTATAAAAATGAAATTGAAGTGCAAATTAGCTTCACAGTTCACACACATTTCATTGAACACTTAGTGAGAACATAAGTAGCCATAATAATTAATGAAAAGTAAGATATAATTACTGATACAAACCTCATCTCAAGTCTGGATATTGATTATCTAGATGTTCTGAAACAAATCGAAACACAAAAACAAAAACCAAAATTGGGTTAACGATGAAAAATAAAAGGAAAACAACGTGGTGTATTTATATGGTGAAGAAGGGTACTCAACCTTGAAACAATTGAGGAGGCTAGTTGCAGAATCGAGGAGGCGTTTGAAGATGAGTGGTAAACTTGAATCGATGAGGCTCCTCGATTCCATGGTTGTGAAATGGCGGGTTCAAGGAGGGCATTCCAACAGACGGATGAAGCAGATGAATGGGTCGGCTGCGTTTTATCAGGGGATAGGTGGATAAGAGGTGGATAACAGGCGATAACAGGATGGGCCAAAGAAAATGAATTGTTTTAGTGGCCGAAGCCCATCAAATTTGAAGACCGTATAATTTTTCATTCAATAGATTTGTGTTTAAGAATTAAAGTACGGTGGCCACCAGCGCAGGTGGCTTGGGTGTTGGAATTCAACCCGTAGGTTCCGTGTTCGAATCCTTGTTAGTGCAATATTTTTTATTAAAAGTAGCAAATTCCGAAAATGGAAAGTATTTGGCTGAATTTTCAGTCTCCCTATTTAGGGAAGGTCCTAAATACATTATATATAGTAGAGATAGTTAATGATAGTAAATGACCTAATGAATCAAATTACAAAATGCTTGGTCTCAAGGGGCTTATATGAAATGCTAACAAACATCAGGGTTCAGAAACAAAATTACAAAACGAAAGAAAAACGAGGACCAGATGTTTGGCCTAGGGTTTCGCCGTTAAACTTCTTCAGCACACAAACGAATATCGTGAAAAATGGCGTCACTAGCACGGCTATCCAGAAAAGCCCTAACGTCCTCACTCAGCTCCCACCGCCACCTACTCAGCCGCGCTGTCGCCACCGAAGCGGCGGTGAAGGTATCCGGATCATCGCCGCCACCGGCACAGAAGATAACGGAATGTCCGGATCGAGTGAAATGGGACTATAGAGGGCAGAGGCAGATCATTCCATTAGGTCAGTGGCTTCCGAAGATCGCTGTTGATGCTTATGTTGCCCCCAATGTTGTATTGGCCGGTCAGGTCAACGTGCTTGACGGATCGTCGGTATGGAACGGAGCTGTTCTCCGGGGAGACCTTAATAAGATCACTGTTGGATTTTGCTCAAATGTTCAGGAAAAGTGTGTTGTTCATGCCGCCTGGTCTTCTCCAACAGGTTTTCCTGATAATCTGATTATTTTTTTCGCTTGATCTAAAATTCTAGGGTTTTAATGGATTATTTACTGAGCTTAGAATAATTGGTAATTTCTATAGATGCTTTATGAACGCATATTAAATGAGTAAAAACCTTCATATATCTATTGAATTTGGAGCTCAGGATCTTACTGTGATTACGATTAGCAACCACTTTATCTTAGTGATTTAGGCTGTTATAATTGGGAATTGGCTGAACTTTTTTATTTATTGGAGACATACATTTGGTTTCTAGATAATTGGATGTTTGATTGGTTTAGTGAAGGCATGTGTCCACTATTTTCTCACATTTTGCTAATAGATAGATTTGTTTTGAATCATTTTGATCATCAGTGCCATGGAAATTTGCATTCCAAGTATGTGGTTGCATCATGAGGCTAAAATAACACAGCAAATTTATAAAACCACTTATTGTATTTTGTGTTTCAAAATATGATTTTTGGTTGAAGATATGAGGTTACAAAAATAATTGGGTCGGGTTAGGGTCAAACCACTTAACACGAGACTGACCCGTTTATGGTTTTTTTTTTTTTGCAGGTTTACCAGCTGAGACCATGATTGAACGGTTTGTAACAGTTGGAGCCTACTGTTTATTAAGGTCATGCACAATTGAGCCCGAATGCATAATCGGTCAACATTCAATACTGATGGAAGGGTCTTTAGTTGAAACCCACTCAATACTTGAAGCTGGTTCTGTGTTACCACCAGGAAGAAGAATTCCAACTGGCGAATTATGGGCTGGTAATCCCGCAAAGTTTGTTAGGAAATTGACTCATGAAGAAACCCTAGAAATCCCTAAACTGGCAGTTGCTGTTAATGACCTCAGCAAAGAGTATTTTAACGAGTATTTACCCTACTCAACCATATATTTGGAGGTCGAGAAGATGATGAAGTCTCACGGGATTTCAATTTAATTATACTTATTTGTTTTTGTTATATCAGTTTTTTTCTTGAAATAAGAAACTCGTTAAGGGGACTTTTTTTGTGAGTTCACTTGTTTACTACTCTTTTGTGACTTCATTTTGGTTTTGGTTGAACATTCATGACATTAAGCTTTAAAAATGCATTTGTAATTAGTAATTATTCAATGAATATGTAAAACAATCCATCACAAAACAGAGGCAATTAACACTAAGGAGGTGATTATAAGCAATGTTTCAAAATCGTATTTTGAATTGGACTTGTGGATAAAATAAATATTATTATTATTTTTATTATTTTGACCGATTTTATTATTTTTTTAGTATTTAAGATAAGTTAATAATGTAAAAAGGTATATAAATAGCAAAAGAAACCTAAAAATATAAAATAAATATTATAATAAATCTAAAAAATCCAATAACCAAAACATATTTTAATACAAAAGCAATCTAATATTTTCATTATTTTTTTTCCTATTTCAAAATCATCTTTTTTATTTGTGTTTATATATTTCGAATTCATTACCTTTTTCTATATTAATTATTTTTACATTTTTGGAAGATGAACATTTATGATAAATTTAAAACGAATGAATACTTTATTAATTTTTTTGTTAAAATTTATGAAGATTGTAGTTTCAAGATTGAAATTTATCAACGTCAAATAACAATTAGGGTTAATAAACCCGGTCTAACCCGGTTTCATAGGCCTAGTTCAACCAGGTTCGGTCAAAACCAGCGGTTCAATCCGGTTCATTTCTTGCTTATTGACGGACTACATCTGGCCGGCACAATATTTTCCAGTCTACTGACCAGTCCGACCCGGTCGTTAAAACATTCATTAAAATTGCTCATATCAAAATATCGTTTTTTACATGGATAAAGAAGGCAAACGGGTAACAAGCTGCGCCGCTATGCCTTTTTGAATTGCAAAACTAATTCTTTTAAAAACAACATTTGTAAATCTGGGTGTCATAACATTGCTATGCATAACACGTTGGACTCTGTTAAGAAGCTCCACCGCCTCAGACGCAAGGAAACCGAAAGTATCAAATACAAAAGGAATGAACACGTGTTGATTTTCAATAATGCTTTCATTAAAAGACATGTTATTAAGGATCATTAATATGTGCGATGTATGCATTCACCTTGTATATATACATGATACCCCAACAATTTTTTTCACTTACCCATTTTTCTCTTCATAAAAGTTACGCAAAGAGTCTAACCATGAAGAATCTGTCCATTTTGGTCATCTGTCTTCTTGCAATCATGTCGGTTTCTCTCGGTATGTTCTTACTTCAAATGCATCATAATAGTCTTCTATGAAACAGTTTTTATATTCATAGATTTTATTATTTAGTCCAAATAAATGAGATAAATAATACGATATATATGTTTTTCCCCTGATTACAGGAAATGAGATACCAATTAAAGCGAAAACTTGCCATAGAGAACTTGCTATGATTTGTGACCACACGTCATGTGATTACTGGTGCAAACGAGATTGGCAACCAGATTCTTGGGGAAGATGCGAGAATTTTATTATTTGTCAATGTACTAGATTATGTTAATGAGAAAGTATCGTTATAAGAGAACTATGGTCCAAAACTTTTAATAAATATATCATTATTTACAAAAATACGTTGCAGTAGACAATGTTGGAGTGGTTCGGTATAGAAATCTCCAAATGAAGGGTAAAAATGAAAAGTTAGTAGAATTTAATGGATCAAAGTTTGATATAAAGTATGTTTAATTTAGCATTAGTAATTTGAAGTTTAGTTTAGAGCCAGAAACTAAAGTTTTATTTGTTTTGAGTGTGTCTGAAAAATAGGTAATGTGAAAAACATAAAATGACATAGTACGACACATAAAAAGATAGATGTGGTTGTTTATAATATTCCAATAATTAAAAATGATAATGACGACAAAAATATCTAATCTTTTTACGAGAAGTTTGGAAAGTTAAGGTATAAATAGTCAAATTTTCACCAAAAGTTCTTTAAAAAATAGACCTTCCAAGGATATTGCTTCTAAGAGGATACGGTGTAGTGGCGAAGGGTGGTGGGCGCCGGACGCCACGTCGGCGCGCCGGACGCGCCACCACACCGGTCGTTACGTGAGCGGTGGTGTGCGTGGGATGCTCGGCGGATTCGACGGACCAATGGGAGCGCGACACGTGTCCCTAGCCGTTGCAACGGCTAGTTTTCCAGAATATTTAATTTTTTTATTTTTTTTTTTTAAATAAAACCTATTATAAATAACCCATTTACCATTACATTTTTTCACACCATCTCTTACACTTTCACTCTCTAAAACTCTCTACAATTTCTTACCATTTCACTCTCAAAAACACTCCAAAATGTCTCAACCACCGTACCCCGATTGGATGAGCGGTATTTTCGGAATGGGAGGTTCCGGCTCATCGCCGTCCAATCCTTCAACCCCTTCGTCCCAACAATCGGTATCGTCCACCCAAAACACCGTGATGCCGACATTTTCCCAAGACCAATTCAACCACTTTATGCTTCAACAACAATTTCAAAACCTACAACAACTACAATTTCAACAAAACCAACCCCCTCCTCAAATGTGGTCACAACACCAATGGTCACAACCCCCTCAAGACACCGACGCCGCTGAAAAGGCGAGACGAAAGGGGAAAAAAGTCGCCGCCGTCAACTTAAGTCGGAAGGTCATGCGTTGGGACGCCGCCGAAGAAGTTTTATTGGCGGAGTGTTGGGTTAGCGTGTCCGAGGACCGCGAAAAGGGCGCCGACCAATCGGATGACTGTTTTTGGAACAAAATCCTTGTTGAGTTCAACAAGGATGCACCGACGCCGCGTACCAAAGACATGTTGACGGGGAAGTGGACGACCTTAAATGGTAATTGTCAAAAATTCAACGGTATCTACAAACGGCTACAACGTACAAGCCGAAGCGGTGAAAATGAGGTCGACTTTTTGGCCCGTGTCCGACAAGCGTTCCGTGACGAGTCGGCGGCAAAAAAACCATTTAACAACGAAGGTGCGTGGGAAGTTTTGCGCCATTGCCCGAAATGGGACGCCCCCGAACCCATTTCGCTCTCCGATAACGAAGAACTTTTCGGGGAAGATACGAGACCACGTCCGGCGGGAAAGTCTCGTAAGGCAAAAAAAAGTAGGTCGGAAACTTCATCCGGCGCTAACACCGCCGGAAGTGCCGCACCGCCGGACCTTGGCGAGGCTATGTTGGCCGAGTTTAAGCGGAAAAGTGAAGCCGCTCAATCCGCTTACGCAAGGGCAAAGGCGCGGGATGACCGGTTCGAGCGGTTGGAAGACTTGCGATTCCTAAGCACTAACACGCAAGGTTTGGGGCGCGAAGATAGGGCGAGAATCGTCAAAGAAAAAAAGGCGATCCGCGAAAAATACCCCGTCGACGAAGATGACTACGATGACGACGAGTAGTTTTTTTTTTGTTTAATTTTCGGTATTTTTTTCCTAATTTTCGGTATTTTTTTTATTTTTTTCGGTATTTTTTTTAAATTTCGGTAATTTTTTTTTATTTTTTAGGTATTTTTATTTTGTATTTTGTAATATTTATTTTAATGAAGTATTATGTTTTTAAAAAAAGAAAAAAGAAAAAAAGGGTGGTGGGGCCCAAATGGCTTAAGTGATGGTAGAGGGGGTATTTGGGGGTTTTGAATGTGAAATGTGAAATGGTGATGTGGCGCATAGGTGGCGCAGAGGTGGCGAAGTGGCTTAAGCCACCACACCTATCACTCTAATAACTAAAGAAAAATCCATTAAATTTTTGTTTATATATATATATTTTTTTAAAACGGCAAATCTAATCTAATCTTAATTACCACATATGTCCACGACGAGACTCGAACTCCAGACTTTAAGGTTGAGAATTATACATCATACCGTTAGGCCAAAGGCCCTTTAATAAACATTTTATTAAATATCTGTTCAGAAAAATACATCCTCTCATATCCCGATAAACTTTTTGTTAAAGTCTATAAATTTCTAAATATATCCTTAAATAGTTAAAACAAAGAAGTGAGACAAATATGTTGGGCCTATATTTATAGAGAGTTATTATTTATTCCTACTTATTTTTTTATTCATGAGATTAAGATATGTGTAAACATTAAAATATAAGATAATAAAAGAGAATTAATAGATTAAATATATCATAGGAAGATTAGTATAAACAAATTCTACGAATAAACATCATTTCTTTTCTATATACTTGGGCTTTAATAACTTACCTAAATTCAAAGCCCAAAAAGTAAGAAGATTTGAACTTCTCAGGTTTCCGAACTCAAGAGTCAAAGTTTCCGCCATTGAATACTTTTCACTAAGCTTCAAGCTTCCTTGCTTCGATTCAGACAGAGTATTAGCTTCCTCTCGCTCTTGGTTCTTAATTTTTCGGTGTTTGTTTGCTTGAATCCGAAGATGAACGGCGAGGAGTTGACTGAGCAGGAGACGGCTTTGTATGATCGTCAAATTAGGGTTTGGGGCGTCGATGCCCAAAGAAGGTACTCAATTCATAATTATGCACCTGTTATTACATTCTCTCTGGCTGTAAGTCTATACGAGAATTAATTTTCGCTCAAATTTTGAAATGCAATTTGTTGCTTCGTTATAGGCTCAGCAAGTCTCACGTATTTGTCAGTGGACTCAAAGGCACTGCAGTAGAGGTTTTTTCTTCCTTTGAATCCCTTATTTGGAGAATTTAACTTTCGAAAACCATCTGACTACTTCTCAGTATCTGGATCAATATGATATTTGTCTTCATTTGATACCAATTTCTTCCAGTTTGCATTATATGCTATCAAGTGTTAGTACTCTAATAGCTATCAAATTCTTTTGTTTTAGAATATATAATCATATTGATACCTGATAATAGTTTGTATTGGACTATTGATTGCTAATCATACCTCCTGTTTTAGTTATAAGCTCTTAAGGATGGATTTTAGAGTTAATTTAGGAATTGATTATACATGAAGGTAACTGTATCAATGATTTTCATTATAAGTTGGGGTTATTTCAATCATTAAATGTATATCATAAGATTTTGAATTGGTCTGCAGTTCTGCAAGAACATTGTTCTTGCAGGGGTAGGAAGTTTGACTTTAAACGATGATAATCCGGTCACAGAAGAAGCATTAGCTGCTAACTTTTTAATTCCATTTGATGAAAATATGGGTGGTGAAGGCACTCTTGCTGATCTGTGCTGTGATTCTTTGAAAGATTTTAATCCTATGGTTCATGTTTCTGTTGCAAAAGGTATCTCATAAAGCACTCTAGCACTTTTGTTATTGGAAATAGTGATCATAAAGATTTATAATTATTTGTTCTACAGGTGATTTGTCAAGCTTTGATGTAGATTTTTTTAATAAGTTTGATATCGTGGTCATCAGTTGCTGCTCACTTGCAGCCAAAGTATATATCTCTTTCATGTTAGCTTATAAAAAGCAAAAAATAAAAATAAAAAAAATAGTGGTAATTTATTTAATAATTTTTTTAAAAATATATTTTCCCCTTGTGCTGCAGAAATCAGTGAATGAAAAATGTCGCAAGTCGTCTAAACGAGTTGCATTTTACACTGTGGATTGTAGAGATTCTTGTGGTGAAATATTTGTGGATTTGCAGACATATTCTTACTCCAAGGTGATTAAATTATTATTATATGATTATATTCCCGTCATAATGTAGAGACTTATTTGGTGTAATATTTATTTATTTATTTATTATTTGCAGAAAAAGGCTGATGAGACAGTTGAATGCCAATTGCAATATCCATCATTTGAGGTATGGCTGATCAAATACGACTCCACATTTAGAATCCTGTTGAGTTATTGACGGTTTATAGTTGATTCTCTATGACAATTTAGTGGTCAACTGGTCAACAATCCAAATAATAGAAAATAAATAGAATTTTAATATGTTTTTTTATTGTAGGAAGCAATTGCAATACCATGGAGGTCTCTTCCTAAGCGTGTTTCAAAGCTTTATTTTGCTATGAGAGGTATTTAATATTTTAATAAACTGACTTTAACAATAATTAATTATCTTAATAACAATAATTAATTTTCTTTCTTTAACCCTTTTTCAGTGGTAGAAAGATTTGAAGAGGTTGAAAGGCGCAAACCCGGAGAGACTTCCATTGAGGACCTTCCAAATATCTTGAAGCTCAGAAATACACTTTGCTTAGCACATGTATTTTTCTAATCAGATTAATTATTTTTAAATCAAATTAATTAATTATTTAATTCATAATTATTATACATATTATTATTTCATTGTATTGCAGTCGCTTAACGAATCACAGATTCCCGACACTCTCCTAGAGAGATTGGTTGTGTCAACAAGAGAATTCCCTCCTGTTTCTGCTGTACTTGGGGGAATCCTCGGCCAGGTATATTTTATTAATTTCTTTTCTTGTTTTCTTTACATTTTTAATATTAATTTCAATTTAATTTAAATTACAGGAAGTAATTAAAGCAATATCAGGCAAAGGGGACCCGCTAAAAAATTTCTTTTTCTTTGACTCGGTGGACGGGAAAGGCATCATAGAGGACATTTCCACTTCTTAAAATTTGACAAATTCCAGGTCAGCTGTTAACTTTAGCAGCAATTTGTAACGTGAACTGTTAGATTTGATGATTTCGTTTTTAAGGTAAGAAAGATACTTTTGGAGGCACTATTTGTCTGTTATTGTTTTCATGGTGTCATTGTTCGATAATACCAAACTTGAACCCTTTCCATGTTAAAATAATTACCCAAAACATAATCATCATTGAAGTATACTAGAAATATAACGAAATTACAAAGAAATATAAGTTAGAACTCTTTCACATCCTCAAAAGATTAATAATAATAATAATAATAAAATGCCGTCGATCAAACAGTTTCTAAAGAAACATTATTCCAACAATAATAAAAATCGATCAACTTTCGAGAGTCAAGTTTACTTCTTTTTAGGCGCATCCTCGGTTTTCTTGGGTGGTGCCACCTCAGCAGATGGGTTAAGCTCGTTCCAGCAATCGATCCAAGTAACCATCTCATCAGCCAACTTGCCAAAGTAAGGATCAATGGGGCCAAGTTTCTCCTTCACAAGCTTAGATAACTCAATGTAGCATTTCTGTGGTGTGGTACATTCTTTAGACAAAACTGCAGATTGGAAAAATGGAATAATCTCTTCTTGCCAGTAAATTCCCTTATACTCTTTCTTCAAGTTAACAAAAGGGTTGCTAGCTTTACTATGCCAAATGTAGGGCAACCCGGTTTTCATCCCGAGCCCCAAATGGTCACATATCACCTTAGCACACCATCCAGCCCACATGTCGTCGTATCGCCCAATGGGCTGACCGTCTCCCATGAGCCCAAAGTACATAGCCGGCCCGATTAGCTCCCTGTGGAACCCTAGGTTCATCCCACACATTGGGAACAAAGTTCCCTTAGGGATGGTCAAAACAGCATCCACATACCTACAACCATCATTATTATGTTATTTAGATGTAATTGAATTAATTAGGTTTTAATTAATGGAACGGACCTTGAGTTGCGTTCAAGTGGTTTGACTAGCTGAGTAGGTGCATCATAATCAGGAATGTTGAGCCAGAGCCCATGTGAGATTGCTGTAGTGACACCTTCTCTTAAACTAAAGGGGTACCCCCTGACGAAATCTGCACCTTGTCTGTATGGATCATACAATGTGTTGAAGAAAAAAGGTGTTGCTGGTGTTAACAGGTTGTTAATGTGTTGAGCTAGTGCGTTAATCTCTTGTCCAGATGGATCCTTTGCAACCTAAATCATATGCATCAAGTTCATCTGGAATTAGTAGTTTCTACTCTGACAAAAAAAATCTAGATCTGTTTCATCGTTACGATGACGGTGTAGTATCACTCGAAGGTATAGAAGATAATTATTCCTGAAAACTAGCATTAGGAAATGAAATTGAGATCTTACGAAGCAGTCGTCGTCAATGGTGAAGATGTATTTCTTCTTGGAGACGAGAAATCCAAAGCATCTGCAAGCGGAATCCTTGAAGGAAATGCAACTAGCTTTGGGACCTAAGATCCGATTGATATCATTACGGTTATAGAGCTCGTAATCGAATCCTTCAGGTACTTTGATGGTTTTGGTAGGATCTCCATCTTGAACTATGATCAAATGGTACGGCTGGAAGAAGTCCCTCCATTGCTCCAGAAAATCGAGATTTCTGATGGTAGGAATGACGATGTCCAATTCATCAGTCAACGGCGGTGTTACAGTGGTCGCCGGCACAGACATAGCGTAAATCTCGAGTGATTCTAGAGAGAGAAAGATGTAGAGAGAGAATTTTGATGGAATTGAGTGAGGGTTATAAGTGTGCATATATAGGTCTGGTAAGGAAGAAATGAAGGTGATGAAGGATGTCACATGGGGGAGAAAGGTGTTAAATTTAAAATAAAAAAAAAAAAACCTTTTTTCTTTTAATTTTTTTAGAAATAAATAGTATTTAATTAAGACAGCTGTCAAACAAAAATATACCTACAGAGAGAGCAGTTGAGATGAATCATGAATGTGCCTCCCTCTTACCGTTGTCAACCACGTTTCTTCTTGAATGTGTGATGCAAAAACCTTTAAATCTAAAGTTTACTTTCTAATTCTAGCCGAGTTTATTCGAATATACTTTTAATGCTTGCTAATGTGACATAGAATGGCATATTTGAATTAAATTTTCAAACGAATACTATACATAAATGTGTGTACTATTATATTGGTAAATACGTTAAATGATTGTAAGTTTCTAGGACGAATGGGGTTGACAGTAGTAATTGCGTAAGGGCCACGTAATAAAAGGAGTAAATTCAGGAAGGAGTTACTTTGCTTGGGTTAGTGAGAATAAATAACATGGGGCATGTGACCAATAAAAGGTGGGTCGCTATAACTCTAGTCTTGTTTTGCAACGTTACGTTAGGTTTCTTCACTTTATCCTAATAAAAATCCATAGATTTACTTTAATACAAGTTTTCGGAACTAAAAGGGACATGTAATGTGTATTTTCATATTTTATTCATTGGTTGAAATCATGTTTGATCAATTTCGTGATGGTAGTTTTCACCTTTTTAATACTCTCTCCGTTTCTAAATAAAGTTCTCACTCATTTCTTCTAAACATAATTTTTAAGGAGAAAGTTAGTGGTGAAGTTATTGGTAATAAATTTTATTAAAATATAAAGTTGATTTAGAGATAGAAAAATAGTTAGTGTATAGTTAGCAGTGGGTTCTATGATAATTTTATTATTTTATGAAGTGGACCCTATGAACTTGTGAAATGAGAACTTTATTTAGGGACACAAATTCAGGGAGAAATGAGAACTTTATTTAGGGACGGAAGGAGTACTTTTTATTCTCAAAATCATGATATAGATTGCATGAAATCTTTGATCAGTTAGACGATTAATAGTGATAACAAAATATAATTAGTAGCACTTGAATATGATGAAAAATAGATGTGGAAAAAAAAAGAGTTGGGTGGCTTGTTTAAATGGGCTACTTTAAAAGCCTGTCTAGAAATTATGTCGAACCACTAACTTATTAATTTACTGTAACTTATTAATTTGCTGTTAAAAAAAAAGCCTGCCTAAAAAATAGTATTAAAATTTGGGCCGCCTGCATTCACTTACATGTCACATTGTCACCAACTGATTGGCCCATAAAGAATAGAGTCCTGGATTATTTACATTACGGAAACGGCCTAATTTGAGTCCAAACAGTGTGATTTTTTTGTATTGCTGGTCAACCGGTCAAAATAGCTTTCAAACTTTGGGCCAACTACCGGCCTGAATATGATACCACTCGTGCTTAGCTTAGCACAAGCAAATTAAAAGATACTGAAAATTTAATTACATTTTCCTATTTTACATTCCAAATGGGTCCACTCTTATATATCACAAAATTCTTAACCTCTATTTTTAACCAACTTTCAATGGGAAAGTATTATACAAAAGGTTAGCTTTTTAAACAAAATAAACCTAGGAAAATAAATAACATGATTGATAAGATACGTAAAAGTTATGTAGTCAATATGGGTCTGACCCCGTTCCTAGATACACATTTATAAAATAGATAGGGGAAGATTCAAAACGACAATGTTAAAGGATATGTCACGTACATAATGAATACAATCTGAACAATGAGGATAATGTATCTTATCTTTTAGTTGCATGTCTATATATATTTTAGTGTATTTCAAAAATAATATAATATGATAAATGAATACTGTTGTAATGGAGATAATGTTGACTATGAAACATCTCTTTCAATGTTGATCCATATATTCTTAAAAAGATGAAGGAATATTAATAATTGGGTCACAAGTGGTGCCTTTTCTATTCATTCATTTCATTGGCTCCACTTGTTTCATTTTATGTCTCAATCATCTCCTTATTTTCTTAAACCATATACTATGTTCGTCTTTTTTCCAACATTTATGTGACAAATCTAATGTATTTTATTACTTTAATTTTATTTCGTTTTTCTTTTTTCTTTTATATGTCGATATATTCTTGAAGACGTGTAGTCTATCTGAAATTTTAATTAACTCTAGTACTTTATAATGAAATATAATTGATCAAAAATTGCCAAATATTCAATTATTTGATCATTCAAATTAGAGGTGCACAAACCGGTTTTTTTCGAAAACCGGGTCGGTTTAAAAACCGGATCGGTTTTGATCAATATCGGTCAAAACCGGTTTTTTCCAAACCGGTTCGGTTTTGGAACCGGTTTTACCATCGGATTTCAAGAACCGGTCCAAACCTGATCGGATCGGTTTCAAACCGGTTCGGATCGGATCGGATCGGTTTTTCGGATCGGATCGGATCGGTTTTCGGTTTAAAAACCGGATTTACCGGTTTTCCATTTCTTTTTTTTTCTTTTTTTTTATGGACAAAATATGTAAAAAGACAATAGAAATCGACTTTTAATTAAACGAAACCATCCAAATACAAGAGTTCTAAATCCAAATACAAGAGTTTTAAACATAAATTTAAACATAAACATAATACAAACCAAACGATAATTAGTCTTCATTCTTCATGTCTTCGTCGTCATTCGCCGCCTCCATTTCTTCATTCTTCATCTCGCATGACATTGTTGCGTAGTTCCATGTCTAATGCAAGTTCTTCTTTTGTTAGAGGTACCGACATATGTCCCTCTATTTTCAAGTTATGTAATCGAACTTCCACGTCGCCCAACTCGGTCTCAAGTGATGAAATATGTTGTAAACGTTCTGCTGCATCGAGATGATCTTTCAAACAAATTATAACTTCAACCGACAAAGGATTGAGCTTCGATCTCCTGTTTGATATAACCCTACCGCTAAAACTAAAAGCGGATTCCGAAGCTACCGTAGAAGCTTGAACACTTAGTAGGTCACGAGCCATAGCGGAAAGAATTGGAAATTGGATACCCTTTCCTTTCCACCAATCCAAAATATCAAAGTTTGTATATTGCCGTCATTTCCCATGGTTGTTTGGCCACTCGTCGAGCCCATTTTTACAACGGTGCAACTTTTATTCTTATGATTCTTCAAACTTGTATTTCCATCTTCTTTAAAGAAACGCCTACATCTTTTGCACCGAGCTTTTTTCGATCCATCCGACATCAAACATAAGTCGAAATTGCACCAAATTTCCGGATTTCTCTTTGTAGGAAGTATCTTCTCTACGATAACGTCGGTAGAAGATTCACCCATACCAACCGAAGGTTGAGATTCCGAATCCATAGCAAAGATTACTTGCGTTTTTGAGTGTGGTGTGAGTTTTTAAGCTAGAAATGAGAGTGTTTTGAGTGGTGATTGATCCTTAACACCTAAGGGGTATTTATAGGTGTATTGGGGACCCTAAAAGACAAAAAAACGGCTGGAAATCTGTCCTAACGGTCAAAAAAACGGTAATAAAACGGCTATTTTTTGGGCTGCTCGTAAACCGGATTTTAAACCGGTTTTTTAACCGGTTTTTAAACCGGTTTTGTGACCGGTTCTGCTTCTAACGGCTATTTTTCGATCCCAAGTCCCAAGTAACGGCTAGTTTTTTGGTGAAATTTTGCTGGAGCTGACCGGATATAAGATGGAGCTTACCGGATATAAAACCGGATAAATATCCGGATAAAAAACCGGACTAAGATTAAACCGGTTAAAAAACCGGTTATACGAAACCGGTTTTTGAACCGAACCGCTCGATAAAAGCTTAGACCGGTTGGGAACCGCCGGTTTGAGGCTGATCCGATTTTTCCCACCATGAAACCGGTTTGAAACCGGTTAAAAAACCGGACCGGATAAAAATCCGGTTTACTTGTGCATCTGTAATTCAAATACTACGAATTAAATTAAATTATATACTTTCGTGAATGATCCATCATAAGTCACATGTCTATAAAGCACCTACAATAGGTGTTGGCCCATTATTAATGGCCCAAATTACACTAGTACTTGGCGTTTTCTTCCTTTTTCTTTTTCAATTTATACTCCAATTTGTTTTTTAAGTTTCTAAAGTATGACATAAAACATGCTCTGTTTTCTATTATAAAAGTATATATTTTTTTCTTCAGTACAAGATCTATACACGAGTAACACGGGTGAACAACTCATTATAATTAAATTGTTGGTTATTGATTTTCAATTTATAACAGTTTAGTGTTTAAAACAAATGACGCATATTTTTTATTGAACGATAAAAACTCACTCTTCTACACTACACATTTTTGTCTATAATGACACTTCAACTAACTCATTATTGTGTGTACTACCAAAAATGTTAATCGAAAACCCCCCAAAAAAAAATAAACACGAGTGAATAAAGTACATTATTAAATCGTTTACACCACTATATTTTTTACGATTGTAGTCCAAATAAAGTACTTGCTAATTAAGCAGAAAATAAAGAGCCCCCCACCCCCACCAACAAAGGTTAATGGTAAACTTCTTATCTTAAATTCAAATTATTTAAGAAATGAAAAACTTTTTTTCAGTGATCAAAATCGAACTATAATATTGGTGACAACAATGACGCAACTGACAATATTAATTTGTGGTAAATCAGCATCACGTCAACCCGCACTATAACTGACATCAAATTGACATACCTCATGCCATCAATACTTATTCTCTCCAATTTTTTAGCCCAAACATTATAAAATATGCACACACAAAAAATACCAAATACCCTACTAAATTACCTTGAGCCCCACCATTTCAGTGTCTCGACTCTTCCTTGAACTGCCAAAACCAACCAAGGAGCATCAAAGGAAGAGGCGAGTTAATGTGGGATGAAACTGATGCAATCGGTTGACCCTTCGTTTGCACTAGTCTAATAATTGTCACTATTGACTCTAAAATACAGATATAAGATGATTGGTGAATTTGGAATCTGAAGGGTACAAAAGGAAGAGAGTATACTCAATTGTGTAGTAGGACTTAAACGACTATATTGTGTAAAGTGAGTGACAAAGGTGAAAAGAAAATTTGTACGAGGGTGTGAAATGAATCTGATGATTTGTCGCTTCCAAGTCATCTCATTACATTGCAATTCTCTCTCCTCGTCATTTCTCTTCTTTATATAATCACTTTTTATATTTATTTGATAATTTTCATAATGGTTTTGTTGATATGCCTGAAACAGTTATACATTCATTAAAAAAGTAGTGATCCTAAAATTCAGAGTATGATTTTTACATTTATTTTGTTTTCTTACAGCCATAAGAGCTGTCATTATCATTTTCCTTTTAATAATAATATCCCATATTGATAAGATCATTAGAATTTATATATTAATTTACAATAGCATCACTTAATAACTTGTTATTAACATCCCTTAGGCCCCTCATGCATTTTGTTAAATTCATCTATAAATCAAGAAAGATGGAAATATTGTCGTTAGATTTCAAATTTGACAAACAGAAGATCTCATCGAATTGTATCTGCTAATTATAAAATATTTTTCATTTGTATATATGCATTTAGTCCAGTTCTACAAGGTGTTATGCCAGAATCATCCTCACATCATGCATCCATCACTACATATAATGTTATCGAAAGCAAAAAGGGATTTTGTACATATCGCAAGCTATCCAACAACAATTTGTGAGAAAGGTACAAGATCTGAAAAAGAGATTGGCAGGTAACAATAAGTTAAAACTTTAATTATGACTTCATGAAATTATACTATGATGATAATTATGGTGCCTTGGTTAGATACTGAGTTACATGTAATTTGTAGAAAATGATCAAAATATAGAGACAGAAATGCAAAATTAAATATATACATGGTACCGAAAATAGAAATTTATACGGTTCTAGTAAGATAGAGAGCCGCAATCATGATTTTATGGGTTTCTAATCATGGTTGGTAATGACACCCATCTTTTTCGATTTTTTCCATCAAATTTATAACTATTATTTTATTTGCAATTTTCAGTGGTCCCTTGACATTTTCAGACTTAATATTGTTAGTATGTTACCTCATGCAATAAATGTATATGTTCTTTCAAACGTATCAGCAAAGAGATGACAAACAAATTATTTTCATAGTAGGTGTTTAACATCAAATTGGAAAAGAAAAAAACAACAATAAATGACTTCGGATTTTTTTCCAAGAGTAAATTGCAAAAATAGTTCATATGACTTGGTTAAAGTGCATGTATGGTCTATAGTCACGAAAATGAAGGCACATTCCTTATAGTTCGTATTTTTGGAATATTTTGACCCCTCACCCGAAACGGTTTTAGCTCAAGTCTGCTAAACCTTAAATTTAATTTAATTTCACTGAATATGAGTGAGATGACCAAAACATCCCCAACTAACGGACTTAAGTTAACACCATTGTGGGTGACCAAATTTTCCATAAGTATGAACCTTAAGGTTGAATTGCGGCTGCACTTTCGTGACCATGGGCACCAAACGTGCATTTCCGCCCAACCGAAGAACTATTCTTGCAATTCACACTTTTTCCTACTTCACATCCATTGCTAACAAATACAAATATAAATACGATTAATTGTAAAACTAGATCCAAAAGTATCGTTATAAATACATGTATTGGATGTATTGTACGTACTATCGTTAATATGAATGGAAGGGGAAGTGGATTTAAGGGCGTAAAGCAAAGAAACTGAGGATCCGTTCGTAAAACTGCAAGTTTCCGTGATCAAATGTGAAACGGCATCGTTATGTTGTTCAATAATACGTAAAAAGCCAAACATGATATGAAAAGCGACTTAAATTTATGGAGAAAATGTTTGAGCAAACCCATGATTCTAATGGTGGCCACAAAACCATGACGATGACATTACAACTCACCACCAATTCTATTCGTCCTTATGTTATCTATGTATACATCTTGTCATCATTACTAGCTTTATCCCAACCCATTTTACGTGTCAGCTTGTATTTTGGTATTGTGCCCGATTTTTGCCCGCTTTAAGTTTTTTATACGTATCAATCATTTGTGTACGTACTTTAATTGTGATGGTTACAAGTTTGATTTGTTAGATGGATGTTTAGTGTTTTCAACTTATACGAAAACATGATTGTAATGATTGTATATTATATGCGCGAGACACATGAGTTCCGAAGTAAAAAAGATAAGAAAATTGACACTTCACTTTAAATTGAATGATTATCATACTAGACCATATTATAATGCCATGATTAGATTCTACCTAAGATATGAATGTTTACACAAATTACACGTGAAAATTTTACATATTTACATAAGACAAGAATTGTTGATAGCTAAAAGAAATTGTCTAAATTAAAATGATAATTGAGTGAGTGAAATTTTTATAATTAAATTATAATTATTGACTACTTGATCTATCACATCAAACGGTATAACAAAACGGTCTGGGCGGACCCCTATCAAGAACGAGAAGTACCCTAATCTTTCCCAAAATACACATACACATCCCCTAAACGACGTCGTAGCAATCGTAGAAAACAAAGGCAGCCCTATATCACGTGGCAGCTATAAAAATGCCACGTCAGTTTGCGATGACGGAAATGAGTGCTCTCTTTAGATCTGATATCATATATGGACATGGTCCTCATCATCATCCATCATACCACATAATCACCATAAACACACACACACTGTGTGTTCTCTGTTTCACTCTCAAATCTTATTTCTATATATATAACCCTAAATCAGTGAATCCTCTTTTAATTCTTGAAAAAAGAGATAATGGGGGAGGTTGTTTTCTAATTTCTTTATGAAAAAGATCGAATATTTTTAGCTATATCTGATGTGGGTGTTTTTTGTTTTCAGCAAGTGGAAAAACCAGAGGAGGAAAAGAAACCAGAGGAAGAGAAGAAGGAAGAACCGACGAAGTCCGATGAGAAGAAGGCGGAGGAGTCAAAAGACGCGCCGCCTCCGCCGCCGCAAGAGATCGTCCTCAGAGTTTTCATGCATTGTGAAGGCTGTGCAAGGAAAGTCCGGCGGTGTCTTAGAGGCTTTGATGGTTAGTTATACTCCAATTGATTAAAAGTTTTAATTGATAACAGATTTAATTAATTAATAAATAATTAATTAGGAGTGGAGGATATACAAACTGATTGCAAGACTCATAAGGTGGTAGTTAAGGGAGAAAAAGCAGATCCGTTGAAGGTTTTAGAAAGGGTTCAGAAAAAGAGCCACCGGCAAGTTGAACTGCTTTCTCCGATACCCAAACCGCCGGCGGAGGAACCTAAAGTTGAAGAAAAAGAAGCTCCTAAACCTGAAGAGAAAAAAGAAGAGGTTGATTAAATTAATATTGACAATCTTTTAAATTTTAATTAAAATCATATAAATCAATTGGTGTTGTAGTTTTAGCTCATGTGATCTGTGTTGTTCAACTACTCTATACAGCCTCCTCAGGTGATTACGGTGGACCTTAAAGTTAACATGCATTGTGAAGCTTGTGCTCAAGAGATTAGAAAACGCATTTTAAGAATGAAAGGTTTAATCATTTCTTGTTTTTAAAGTAATCGACTTTTATTAAGAAAATAAATTCCTTTTTTTGACCAATTATGAATCTTGATTGACTTGTGGTTCTCTTTTCTTTCAACTTACTACAAACCATCACCTTCTTATCATTCATGAAATTAATCGAAATCTTTTTCTTTTCTTTTCTTTTTTAATTGTATTTATGAATCATTTAGCAAGATTCCAGATCTCCTTTTCATTTTTCAAGTCAAATTCATTTCAAAAGAATGGATTTTAATATTAGTCAAAATATTCCAAGGAAAATCTCAACCACCGAATTATTCCGATTTATTCAATTATAAATAAATAAAAATTATATACTAATTTTAATTATCGTGTGTATTTTTCATTAGGAGTGGAAAGTGCCGAACCAGATCTAAAAAATTCACAAGTTTCCGTTAAAGGCACATTCGAGGCTCCGCAATTGATGGATTACGTTCACAAAAGAACCGGAAAGCACGCCGTCATCGTGAAAATAGATCCCGAGCCTAAAAAAGAAGACGCCGCCGACAAAGGTAAAGAAGAGAAAATAGACGACGCCGGCGGCGGCGGAGACGGCGAAAAGAAAGAAGAAACAAAAGCTGACGGCGGCGACGGAGAAGGTAAGGAAAAGGAGAAAGAGAAAGAAAAGGAAGAGAAGAAAGACGGCGGCGGCGAAGGAGCAAAACCGGAGGCCGCCGGTCCGGCGGGCGGTGGAGATGATATGAGGGTGGTGGAATTACGGAAGAATGAATTTTACTATTACCACCCACAAAATTACCAGGTATATCCGGCGAGATACACCGCCGAATCGTCGTATGGGTACCCACCAGCGCCACAAATGTTCAGTGACGAGAACCCCAATGCATGTTCTGTCATGTAAAAATGGCGACTGTTGAGGGGTAAAATCGGAAACAAAGAAAGCACATGGGTGGTTCAACTGTCGTGGCGTTCATGTGTCTTTTGTCTCTGCCGGCCTTCTGTTTAACACCAAAAGTTGTCAAATTTTGTGAGGCCTTTTGTACTTTTTTCTTTTTCTTTTTAAATTTTATTAGCTTTTATTAACTATAGTAAAGTAATGGTGGTGGGTAAGTTGTTACAGAAAACGAGTAAAATAATAAATTGGGAAGTCATATATATAAATAAATAAATGAATTTCAACTTTATATGGATTTAGTTTAGTGTTATTTAGTTATCGTACAATTTTCTTCTTTTTTTCCGTCTTCATTTGCTCTTTGCATTTGATACGTTTAGTATTCTTGCATTTGAGGCAGGGAGTTCTTTTTAATTGAGTTTAAGAATTTATAAATAGTAATGTTATAATATATATATATATATATATATTATTTAAATTAGTTATACAATTTAAAAATTCTATAAATGTAATTAGTTGTTCGTTTGACTTATTCGTGGATATAATTCTATTTTGAAGAAAAAAAGCATAATGATTAGAGTTAAAAACAATAGAAATAAATGTATGGTTTTTTCACTTATATATAGAAGGAAAAACATACAGTGATTAGAGTAAAAAAGAACAAAGTTAAATGTATGATTTTTTCACTTATATTTTAATTTGTTCTGTCAGGATCAATTAACTATGAATGAGTTAATAAACACCTTTAGATCTAATTGATTATAGAAGTTACAGCGGATTAACACTATATCAATATGATTAAGAACAATGAACTGTAAGAACAATATATGATAATATTAAGAACACAGTTTCACAAAAAGCTTCAATGTATATTATTGATTAACAATACACACGTACGTTTACAATTCGTAAGGAACTATATATAATAGTCCTTGAAGCCTAACTATTTACCCTAGTTATTCTAGGACTTGATTTACATTGAATAATAAAATATATACATTGAATTACATTCTATAACTAACTCTGCGAAGATCTCGGACTTGATATGCTTCCAAAACGTGTACCAGTAGTAATACCAATCACCAGTAGTAAATAAGCATCGTCAGTAGTAACTCTGGTGACCAGTAGTAAGTCCAAAACCAACGTCAGTAGTAACTACTATGATCAGTAGTATCTTCATTCTGTGCATGATCAGTAGTAAGTTAGTTATAGTTTTCACCAGTATTAACTCATCAGTAGTAAGTGTTTCTGCCCCATCAGTAACAACCATAGTCTCCATCAGTAATAACTATAATCAGTTTTAACTGCAGCATCAGTAATAAGTTGAACTGTGATCTGCTCCAACATGTTCGAAGTTTCTCTACATTATGTTTATGTTTAATTCAACTGAAACATTATCTTACCAAATTAGTAATAAATTTTGAGGTGCTATATTTGTGTTTCTATATAAAAAAAAGAATGAAAGCAAAAGGAATAAATCTAGGTACATTTTATATTAGTACGGGGACAAGACTTGAATAATAAACACAAGCAAGTTGTATCCGATATGATGTAAAATGATTATTATTCATAATTTTTATTTACATTAAGAGGGTGATTTTCACACCATAATTTTTATTTCATCTACCATAACTACTGATTGATATTTATGTACAGTTCACTGTAAAATTTGTACCATGAGGTGTATGAAGTAAAAATTATAGTGTGAAAATGAATTCTCACATTAACAACAAACAAATATATTTTATGCTATCAATAACTCAATAAGTTAACTTACATTGACAGTTAACGTCATCAAACCAAATAGGTAGGTCCAATAATACGAGAATAGATTGCAAAGGAATATAAAGATACCACCAACCAACAATCAGTTTTAAATAAATGATGATTGCGCAATTTAATAAACAAGTGATCGTTTGAGTAAGACAAGATTTAGTTGTTTGAAATGTGAATATTTGTGAGCAATGTCCAAAATGTGAATATTTGTGAGCAATGTCCAAAATGTGAATATTACTAAACATTTTAAGACGATTATTTGAAAAACCGGGAAAATATCATCGTGACGAATACCATTATTTCATTATCAACAACATGAAGAAGTCCAAAACCTTTAAAAAAATGTTCATAAAGTTCCAAATCTATTTTACGTCAACGATGCATAAATTTTTTATTTTATAAGTTTATCTTCACTGTGCATAACCGCATATACCTTTTAAAAAGCTTTACAACTTTATTATGTGGATTTAATTTTGGGCAAAAAATAGTTATGGATAGGTTAATAATCGTACCAATCACATAATTTAGTTTCATATTAATAGTTAACTACCACAATACTATGTTACACTCGTCTAGCTTGCAAGTTGCAAGGGCAATCACCACCACAATTTCATCTTCAAAATGCAAATCTTCATCATTAATGTTGTAATCGTACTTATTATTTGTTTATTAAAAGAGCAAATCCTATATATAACGTTGACTGTACCTAGCACAGGTGCGAAAAGAAGATATTTAAAAAAAATAAAAATTACCTTTAAACTTTTAATGAGATACATAATTGCTCTTTGTTTAAAAGTATATTTTTCCTTTATAAACTTATGATAGGTACATTCAACAACACATATGATTCCACTTACAATAAACATAAAAACATGGAAAAGATGAATATGAATGCATTTTGTATTAAAGATGAATCGGAATTACATTAATATGAAATGAATTAGATATGTGATTTATATACATCACAAAATATTGTATAAATAAATGTTATACAACTTACGTAAAACAGTTTTGACGCTATAATTATATTGATGTACAAATGAAGTTGCATACAAAAATGGAATCTAAAATGGTTGATGTGACTTAGTGACTATGTGAGTTTGATTGACGGTAATATAAAACAAGAGTCCTAGTGGTGTATTCGGCAGGGACAGTTAAAAAATAAAAATAAAAATAAAAATAAAAAAAGCAATTAGTGGTGTCTGGTATTTTTCCTTAATGACTCCAAATCACTTGTCCTCCTTTTTGTACTATTTCACATGCATGCAACTCCTTCCAACATTTCAATCGTACCTTATTATTATTATTATTATTATTATTATTATTATTATTATTATTATTATTATTATTATTATTATTATTATTGTTTATTTTTTTTTCTTTCAATCTAGGTCCATTCCAAGCTCACTGGTTTCAAAGCGGCTGGTTTAATGGAAATTTTCTACTTACGCATATGAGATTATTTGTCTAATTTGTAACTTTGTAAAAGTTATACTTTCGTATCAAAATAAGTGATACATTTTTTATTTATTATGGATCAGCATAAGTTATATACTTTCATAACTTATCTTATTTTGTAAAAAAGTGAGACCGTTTCTCTACTAACTATCTAGTTTAATAAAGTAAAATTTTCATTTTACCCTTATTTTTACTTTTAAACATCATTAATATCACATTATTTAAAAAAAAATATGACTCATTATCCATTAACTATTTATTCACTTTAATCTATGTTAAACAACTTTTTAATATTTTAGCTTAAAAACCACATTTCTGAAAATGTATCACTTATTTTGATATGAAGATAGTATTAATAACTGCAATAATAAAATCAAAAATCATAACATAAAAATACACAAATTAGTGGTTGTCTAGGCTCCTGTAGTGAGTACATTTGCTTTTTGATTTGTACATTTGTATAAGTGTACAACAGTAGTTGCAGTTGACCCCCTGTAGTTATGTCTCAATATCGCACCAAACCAACCACTTATTATGATCGATGCCAAATATTCTCTAGTCCACCACCTTTTATATATAGTAACCGATACTGATAATTTTGCCGAATTTCATTTTTTGGTCAGAAAGAGCCGAAATTCGCCTGGTTTATCAAAAACGACCCAACGAACAATACTCAGCGTAAATTTGTTTATTTTATTGTTATTTAATAAATGATTATTCGTAACATAAATTTGTTTATTTTATTGTGTAAGAGTAGCTTATGTACCATGAAGTTTTTGCATTATGGGAGATTTCTGATTTCTGAAGGCAGAATTTGTTATGCCACGGGAGGGGACCACACGACTCTTATATGTTTGGAATTTTGTTTAGATTCTTCTTTATGTATTATTTTATTATATTTTATAAATTGATCAATGATTATTATCTATTGAATTACATAAACATCAGAAGGAAAGAAAATAGTAATTTGATTAATAATGCGGGGCAAAGCCATCAGTGAATCTGTGGGCATCACGTGCTCCTCCTGTCTACTTGCAGCATCTTTCTTGCGATTTCTATGATTCTATCCCTTCTCCAGTTCTCCACCTTAAATAGTGTTTACAATATAATTAGGTGTAGTGTAATAATTAATTTTATTATAGTTTTTAAATTATAATATTCTAATATATATAAGTGAGAATAAGCCATTTGAAGAGAATATATCACCATGGCTTGATCCAGTGAATCTAAAGAAAACACTACAAAGGACACAAGAGTACAAAAGCGTTCTTAGTTCAATGAGGTTTAAGAGAAAAAAACTTATTTCGTTTTTCATTATATTTTATTATATCTTTAAAGGAAAAAAACTATTCAATGATTTACTCTATATCGTTTAAAAGACTTGATGTACAATAGGGATACATTCTAAAATTTAATAATTCGAGTTATAATAGAAGTTGTGTAAGTCATGCTGTTATTGAGGGTATAAATTTAAAAATGCTAAATACACAATAATAATACTTAATCATGCCAAATATTAGGCATGAGAGAGATGATGTGTAGATAAAAATTCCTTTACGCAGGGTAGAAAGATTACTTCAATAAAATCTCTGTAAAAAATGTATGGTAGCAAAAAAATAAAATAAAATGAAATAGTAATAAATAAAAATGGGTGGTGATTGAGCCAATATATCCAACACCTTTTCGGAAAGATTAAATCCTTACCATTTCATGGCCCATACTTAAAATATGTTTCTTAGATTGGATCCAATATAGCTTGCTGCTTTTAGACATATATTGACCCAATATATCCACACCTCAATCTGTTCTTTTCACGTATATGGGCCTGTCGAGAGATAATCGAAAAAAACCCAAAAACAAAAATGCAAAATACACAAGATGCTCTAAGAAAGTAGTCAAAAGATCTGAAATTTAGAAGAAACGAAAATTATATTTTTTTTTTTTTCAAAGAACAAGAATATAAAGGTTAGCGTATTAGAGCCTTTAAAATATTAATCTATGGATTTCAATTAAAGTACAATTTTTTATTTTTATTTTAGTAACATAAGTTATAACTCAATTTGCAAGCCGACTAATCTATAACGACCACCTGTATTTCTGGTAGCTCAAAGTCGGCTCGTGTGGACCTACATGACCGCAATGAGTATTTTTTGTTTATAGGAATTGAACTCGAGATTTCAGTTTTATAGATATCAAATCTAACTATATATTTAGGCTAAGATCCTTATGGTTAAAAAGAAGAGTCGGTTAGATTTTGTATACCTTTTTGTGAATATTATATGGTATTATAATGTATGTTTGTCACAAAAACATAATCAAAATGGTTAATGATACGTTAATACTTCCTCCGATTCAAAATAAGTGATACACTTTTCTTTTTGGAGTGATTCAAAATAAGTGATACACTTTAAAAAGTTTCCTTATTTGGCATGAAAAATGGGACCCACACCCACTAACTATCTACTTTAACAAAGTGAAATTATCCATTTACCCTTACTTTTTACTTTTAAACATCATTAACCTTACTTTATTTAAAAGGTGTGGGACCCATTTTCCACTAACCATCCAATTAATCTGATTTAACCATCATTATAATTTTTTGCATCAAAAACCGTAAAACCCCAAGTGTATCACTTATTTTGAATCGGATGAAGTATAATGTATCTGCTGACTACTGCACTAATATATTTGTTCCGTGTCTAGTGGTTTAGGAAAGGTGTCACCAACCTTTATTTTACATAAAAAACCGTGACACGTGGCTTTTGTCTGGGGGAAGGAACAATCTCATCATCCTCCTTTTAATAAGTTTTTAATTACTTTTCGTATTATTTATTATCTTACATGGGTTTTTAATTAAATGTATACACGTTTTGAAAGTTTGAAAGCACGACTACTTGAGCAACTCATTAAATCACCTAAATAGATAAAAATTAAAAACAACGAGAAATAAAAATGTTTAAAATATTAATTAGTGTGTACACAACTATCCACAATTGATGATATGATAAAATATGTAAATTTAGTAATAATTTTAAATACGTTTGTGTTATGTTGTTAAAAAAATCAACTATCCATAATTAAATTCATAATGTGACTATTTATTATGAGTTTTCTAACATATATTTTATTCTTGAATATATACACAAGTTTTGTAATTTAAATGATTACAATCTAAATTAATTTGTTCACTAGTTGAAGTCTTTACAAAAATTTTAATCAAACCTAATTATGGCTCCAATATTTGGTTTGTTTGCTTAAATTATCATTATCTTTACAAGCACGATTTTGACATTTGTTTTTTGTTAATGATATGATAAAATTTTCATTTAATATAGATCAAAGATCCTATTTTTGTTAATGATATGATCCTTGAGATAAAAAATTTCTCTAAAGGAAATGTTCACAAATCAAAATATTTATACTAGCAATAAATATGATTTGCACCTCTTTAATAATTTAAGCGGTTAAGTTAGGCATGTGCAAATTAGACCGAGAACCGACTGAGATCGTAGAATCGGACCGGACCGAACCGAGCTACATCGGTTTGGTTCTCGGTTCTAATTTTTATGAAAAATCAGTTCTCGATTCCAATTGGTTCGGTTCCAACCGGTTCGATTTGGTCTAAAACCGAGGAAAACCAAAAAAATCAAAGAAATTAACTCGGTTCTCGGTTCGGTTCGGTTCCGGCTAATTCTCGGTCCGGTTCGGGCCGGTTTCGAGCAACATCGGTTTGGTCCTTCAATCCAGAAAAAACCACTTTTCCGATTTTCATTTCTAATCAATCCAATCCAGTTCGATCCGATTCTTAAACCTTATACCAGCCTAGTTGTAACATATTGACGCCAGGCTCCACAATTAAGTATCTTGAAGTCGACCATCTTTTACAACCCACCTGAACGGTTGATGTCTGACACGTGCCAAGATCCTCATGCCAATCTCCTTTACCTTATTCATATACCGACACGTGTCACCATCACACTGTCCTATTTATAGTCCCTATATTTTCTCACCAGTCTTCCCAACACTTGAAAGCTCTCCATTACCTAAACTACTTTGGGTGAAAATCCCTCTTTAATTTTTCAATCCAACTTTCCTTTTTGATCTTAAAACCAGTTAACAATCGAAGAACAAATCGCAGATTTCCGATTCGATTTCGTTGAAACAACTACAAAATGAATCGATTCTGGACGTTGATGTCTGGTCTCCATCAATTAGCAGGGTAAACTTCAATCAAATTACTGTTGTTTTCACTTTTTGTTGTTAAATTCGTTGTTAATTATTTGCAGACCTATAACAATGTTACTGTATCCGCTATACGCATCGGTTGTAGCGATTGAAAGCGCGTCAAAAGAAGACGATCAACAGTGGCTATCGTACTGGATTTTATATTCGTTTCTCACTCTCATGGAGATGCTTCTTCAACCTCTACTCGAATGGTAATTAAGTACCCTAATTTCAACTTTTTTGGCGTTTGATTTGAGAATTTAAACATATTGATTTGTGATTATTAGGATTCCGATTTGGTACGATGTGAAACTGATAGCGGTGGCGTGGTTGGTGCTGCCGCAGTTCAGGGGAGCTGCTTTTATTTACAATAAGTTTGTGAGAGAGAAAGTGATTAAGAGATATTACCCTGGAATTGGTGGAGTACAGTACAACAAGTCATCTTCCCCCAATGGAAACAAGCTTGTTGATATGATTAGCCCTAAGAAATCCGGTTGATTAGGTTAGATTTACAGTGAATCAACAACAACTGATTGTGTGAAGTTACAGTGGAGTTTGATTTTGTATTGACGAATGATGATATGATAGAAGTAGTTTCTGTTTCTTGTGATGAAATGTGTGACTTTAAGTACTGTTTATTTTGTTGAAGTGTGTGACTTTGACTATTGTTTGAGTTGGACTTTCCGGTACAGCTTAATTATACTTGATTTAAGAACCAAAACGAACTAGTTTTAATTAAGTTGAGGTAACATGGTAAATTCTCTCACAGAAAAATAGTGGGGTTAAAAAAAATTCAAAAGACCGGGTCACAACAGAAAAAAATGTGTGATTCCAATCAGATATGGTCAGTCAATAATTAAGAAGCGACCGGATTTTTTTAGTGAACCGCACCTACAAAAACTGAGATGGTTTTTTTTTTTTTTTTTTAAACCTTTAAGTGGTATTGAAACATGCAAGAATTATAAAAAGTTAGGTTAACATTGCATTATTTTTGTTGCAACATATATACATATTTTTTAAATTTGAATTTTTAAACTGTTTGTTTCTTTTGATTATTTTGTCATTTATATAACATTTATATTATTAACTAATTGTAAATATTAAATACTCCCTTCATCTCACAAAAAAACTTTTCATTTGTCTATAAATTTTTATCTCATAAAAAACTTCTCATTTCTCCTATTTTATGGGTTCCATAAAATAAAAAACTATTATTATTAAAAATCACACCACTAATATCCACTAATTATCTTTCTCTCCTCACATAACCTTATATTTTAATCAAAAGTATTATCAATTACCTCACCATTAACCATCACCTAAAAACTTGTGCAAAAGGCAAAT
This sequence comes from Calendula officinalis, assembly GCA_963853835.1. Classification (NCBI taxonomy): domain Eukaryota; kingdom Viridiplantae; phylum Streptophyta; class Magnoliopsida; order Asterales; family Asteraceae; genus Calendula; species Calendula officinalis. The sequence continues at coordinate 2,436,343 of OY970827.1, read as the reverse complement.
GAGAATTTTTTTATGGGACGGATGGAGTATTATTCTATTCTGGTTCAAACGGCTAATTTAGAGGTTCGATCATTTTAAGGCGTCACCCAGTTCGATTAAGAATCTAGGTTTTTACAACATAAATTTGAAAGGATCAAATATATATAAGGCTGGTGCATATAAGTATCATCATTTGCACCAAAATTTTTGCCATATCAGATGCTATATATGCAACTACACGACATCACTTTGCAGAAAATACTCACTACATCATCACACTCATTTACACGTCAAAGGCCCCTCACTAAAACACCACAAAAATAGCCACCACATGCGTGGCTCTCCGTGGTTGTGGCCTAATTCTTTCACGACATGGCAGCAAGCTACATAACCACACCACGGGTGTAGGTACCTGTACGAGCACTCTAACTATGTATCTAACGTTGGTGAAAAACTTTTTTCACCAAAATTTCTCACACCACATACTTGTTTTAAGTTATTTAATATTTCTTTTAAAAAAATAGTATTGACTTTGGACTCGATTCAGATGACCTAAGTAATCTAGATGACCTAAGGCTAAACAATATGGGCATAAAAGTTCCGTGATGTGGTGATGACTAGGCAATCTTAACCGGGTGGTGGAGAGGGGAACACCACCCCCCCCCCCCCCCCCACCACTAGTGGTGATGAAAATGTGATTTGGTGTGGCCACCGTCACGGGTCTTAACGGGAGGGGAAGAGAGGTGCTTGCTTGTGATTGGGTGAAATGTTTTCTTTCTTCTTTTTTTTTCTTTCTTTTTTTGTATTTAAAATTAAATGGAATGGAATGGTGGTGTGGTGGGTATTTCCTGGATAAAGTGGTGTGGTGTAGTGTGGTTGCTGAGGTGACAGATGATGTGACACAAATTTTCAAGTTATGATGAGGCCCATACCCCATAGCCTAAGTAATCTGTTTAAAAATGTATAGTTTTGTCGCCTAATTTTCTTTTTCAGAACTTGCCAATAATCCTATCATGGATTTGATGTTGCACCAAACCGCTAGAGGCAAAAAAGAAAATGAACTATCTCTTAGTTCGAAAATTTGTAACTTAACTAAGTAATTTCTAAACTTCTATGAATGTTCGGTAAGCCTTGTTAAGCTGTTTGTTCAGTTACTAATTGCTTTTTTTGCCAACCATTCTCCAAATGTTTATTTTAAATATTTTCGTATAATGATGTGATTTGATTTTTAAATTATATATCTGGATCATCATATATACCCGTAACTTACACATCGTTTTCCTATCTATATACCTATCACATTTATTTAATTAAACTTTCACAAAAATAATTTAAGATATATTTGTGTGTTATAAAGTCAATCGCTATTGCATCTACTCTACTTATGTAGTAACGGAAAATTCATTATGTTTTTTCATTTTTGTGATTTTAGTTGAGTTTCATGTTTGAACCAGAATTACAGTTGTGGGTTGTACTATTTACCTTGTTTTTTTTTGTTCTTTTCTGAAAAAATGAACCACATAAGTTAGGTTTGTATAGGTGGTAAAGAAATTACATTTTTAAATTTCTTAAATACGCTTAATCACTTCCTTATTACGTAATGTTAATATCGTGCATCATTTTCTCTTATGATATCTATATTTTTAATTTAATAAGATTATTCGTTTTAAAAAAACTAGACAAATGAAGATGCTTCTTTCTAAAAGTCCATCTTGTGTTTATTGCACATTTGCACCCCTTCTAATTAATTAGTACCAATATCCATAAATTTATAATAAAAAAAAAACAGTATCCTTTATATGTTTCCTTATTACAAAAAAAAAAAACCTGTATATTGCTTGAATGATTAAGCTAATTTTCTTTGGCTTTGATCACATCCGTTTGTGCCAATTATTAATTTTGAAAATGCAAATTTAATGTATTGATAAATAAATAAATAAAATCATATATCAAATTTAAAATAAATAAATAAAAAACAAAAGAAGGAAGGTGGAAACTACAATGCGCACAATCCATCTTTAGCGCACGGGATGGGTACGGCTACGGAATCAAATACCCCTCGACTTTATTCACGATTCTTTCAACAAAGGAAAAGACAATGCCTTTAAGTCCATACGTTTGCTTTCTTAAAAATTGCTCTAATTAATTCTATATATTTAATATTATTTAAATATTTTATTTTGATATGTACGTATACTTGTGACCACAACATGTACAATTAGGTGCACGTATCTCTCTCCAACCTAATTACAAATTTCTGTATATTCTTTTATAAACATGATCAAGTCATTCATTTTCTTTTGGTAATTCAGGAATTACACCAAATGATCGCACATTAGGCTTTAACCCTTCTAAAGATTAAAGTATTTTAGCATTTTTTTTTTCTTTTTCTTATTTTTTTAATGATTTATGATTTCTCAAAATCAAATTAGAAAAGTAATTTATCTTAGTGAATTGCCAACCAATTCTTTCAGTGTTGGAGAAAAGTAATTAGTTATGTAGGATTTACCAAATCTTTTTATGTTTATTATATTTTTGTATCTATCTACCGAAGATCAACCTTTTGTAATTACCCTCTTATTTTAAAACCCAAATCCTAAAAGGTGAGATTTGAAAGCCTAAATAATCTCAAACAAATCAATTAATTTAACCTGCTCAAGATACATGTCTATGTTTCTTTCCGTTAAAGTAAATATTTTATTCTTTACAGATTTTTTATGTGACCAAGTGCAAGTGCTAACTGATTTAAACTATCTTTCAAGACCTTAACTTAGACACCCTCAAATGGCCGAACTTTAGTAAAATAAAAGTAATAAATCCAATTCAAATTCAAAAAGGAATAAACAAAAGAAAAAGCACTTCAATAATTCAACACTATATTATCAATATCCCCAAAACAACTTTCCCAAAAGCAACATCATAGTCTAAAGAAGCCACAACAAGGCTTCATGTGATGGAAAAAACATCAAGATAACCTCCTTCTTTCTTCACTATAAATGGTAGCACAACCATTGCCCTCAGTTCAGCCATATATATGAACTACAAACCCACCTCAAAATCATAACATTTGTTCCAAAAATTCATTAAAAAAAACCTCAATATGGATCCTCTTAGGATACATGCTTACAAGATTCATGCTATCAAGAGACACAAGAGGCAACAATTTTTGGGTACTGTTTTATTATACTCCTTGTCAGCATTAGCTTGCACCTTATTTTGTTCTAGTCCATTATGGTATCCTCCATTTTGCGCTACTTTTAACGTCATTTTCTTTTTATTCCTCCCAAAAATTTGTTCATTCTTCTTCAATAGCAAAGTATTATTTGTTGTGGGCAACCTCATTGTCCTTTTTCTAGTGGGAGAATCTAAGTTTTTCGCCCCCAAATCGAAGGCTTCAAATGCTAACTATGGTGATATTTGTTATGATAAGTACAAACGCAAGAGGCCCGAAACTCGAGTTTTGTCTACACCACACGCGAAAAAAACATGCGATGTGGAGAAAATGGTGGGGACCAAATGTGACAGGGATATGTTTATGCGTTGTAGAGAAGATTTAAGGATTGTTGAAAATTTTAAAGTAGAGGATAATTTAGAAGGGGGTGAAGATGTAACTTTGCCTGCTGAAGAGTTGAACAAATTGGCTGATGATTTTATTGCCAGGGTCAATAGACAGAGAAGACTTGAAGCTGAATTTCCTAAGAGTTAAATTTATTGGAGGGAGGGTCATGACTCATGAAGGAAAAAACTAAAGTAGAGGGGTGAGAATGTAATTTTTTGATGGAAAAAGGATTAATCAAGAAATAATGCATGTTGCGACGATCCGTCCCGTGTTTGATTATCAGCCTTTGTAACAGTTTACTAATAATTTCTTATCATTTTTTTTCGATCTTGGAGATTATTAGGTTAGTATAGTGATCTTGGAATTTGGGGTTGTTTATACACCAAGAAAGAAGTATAAGCTACCTCTATTGTATTTCGATATTTGTATAATAATACGTTACTTTTTTTTTTATGAATCAATTTCTTTATTCAGTAACTCAAATGTAAAACGGGCATACTCCCATTCATAAGAGGGAAAATGTTTGAAGTTTTGCGCTCTACATTTGTCGAGAATATAGAGAGCAAAAATTCTGATAAAAAAATTAACAAATACACGGGCGCTAAAAGCTAATAATCTTGACCAAAGGGCTCACACAATACATGACATTCGATTCTGCAATATTCTTTTTCTTTTCTTGAAATATTATTCTTTTCATTTTCATGAAAATTACATCTAAGGTCTAGTTAACTCATGTAAGCCATGTTTGCAGTTATTAATAGTAATCTCTCCATAACTTTTTTGGTTAAACATTGTAACGAATTTAGCGGATCATTTAAATGAAATTGATACTTACCCAAAGAATAAAAATAGCGTACTACTATTTGATGTATGTCCCTGTTTCTGGTTTAATATAACATGTGTTTGGGTGCATTGTGATAAAAACAAATGTAACATTTTCTTAGGCATTACATGTACCATTTTTTTCTATTAACTACTTTTTAACGACTCCTAAATATATTATACTTCCTCCGGTTCAAAATAAGTGCTACACTTTCTTTACATTGGTGATTCAAAATAAGTGCTATACTTTGAAAAATTACCTTATTTGGCAAAAAATAGTAGGGCCACACCTACTAACTATCTACTTTAACAAAGTGAAATGACTCATTTACCCTTATTTTTTACTTTTAAACATCATTAACCCTACTTTATTCAAAATGTGTGGGACTCATTATCCACTAACCATTCAATTAATCTAATTTAACCATCATTATAATCTTTTGCCTCAAAAACTGTGAAACCCAAAGTGTATGTAGCAGTTATTTTGAATCGGAGGAAGTAATTTTATTCATAACAGGAATTGAGTTCATTATCTTAGTAGATAATATCAAATATCATTATCATTAGACTACAAACCTAATGTATTATTTTTTTTCTTCTATTAACCACACATATTGAAATAATTTTAATTAATAACATTAATTTCTCTATTACGTCTTTACTTAGGTGTTTTGATATTTCCGTATTAATTAAAACACTAACCGGTATCTTTATTTTAAATATAACACATTAAATATATTGTGATATGATGTGTAACTGATGTGTATGGTATGAAAAGAACATGAGCAATTACATTACTTTATAATTTGCACAAGAAGATACTTCTGATTTATTTAAATGCCACATGCTACAAAGTTGTATTTTGTTTAATATCTCAAAAGTAACGTATTCAGATTAGTATAAACACTAACAATTGAAAATATTAAAAATAAAATAAGAAAATATAAGAAAAAAGGAAAATAACATGTTGCTAGAATGCTAGTGGATGGGTACACAAAAAGTACTGAATCCTATACTCTTTACTTTTCCTTTTTCTTTAGACATTTTGGTTGGTTCTATACCTTCTTTTGATTCTTTTAAATCAACTAAACAAACAAGTGGAAAACGTAACCAGAAAATCTAGATCTAATAATCCGAAGTAGTAAAAAAAATTCACGTTAATTTAAAAATAGTACCATTTCAATATTCAAATATTTAGGAAAAAATATTTTACTTCATAAATTTGTTACAGAAATGTACCTTCCGATTCTAAACTCGCCTAATTGGGCTGTTTTTACTTTGATTTTACCTTCTTATTGACAGCCTTTAGAGTTGTCATTATCATTTCTCTTTTTTTAATACAATTTTCCCTAAACAAATACTTCAAAAATCAAATTTGTACAAAGTTTTTAAGCATAGAAGCTTTTAAACGATGTTGATAGTTAGACTACTCGTAACTCCATAAGGGGTGACCAAATCCTGTCACATCAGCGTTTTCTTTTCAGACCAAACACATGATAAAATTTGACCAACCCCACGTATTAATGACCAAACCTATAAGTCTATAACTAAACCTTAAAATTGATTTCATTAATACATGTACCACTTACCAACCATGAAGTACAAACAACCATTGCACGACTCAGGCGACCGAACCCTTGCCAAATCAGCATAGGTACGCGTCGGGCAAGGGCGGCGTAAGGGGGGCAAGGCGTCCGGGGGCTGGGGACGGAGGGCGAATGGGGTGGGCAACATTACCGGTCATCACCGTTTTGGATAATAATGTCGTTTAAAATATATTGTTATAGTATATATCTTATGTATCATGTTTAACCATTAATTTATTTAATTTTCTAAAATTAAACAAAATAAATATTTGCACATTAGTCTGTTTTTTTATGATGTTAACATTGTTACTCAGCTTGATTAGTGGATTTCCGTCGGTGGTCATTAGGACAAGATTTAGGACTTGCAGTCACAAAATGAACACTAATTGACTCTTAATAAATCATAATTAGTACTCATTCCGTCCCATAAAAAAGTTTACATTTTATTCGGACACAATCTTTTAGAAAATAATTATTGGTGGGGTCCTTTGTAATACTTTTGATTAAAATATAAGGTTAGATTGGAGAGAGAAAGTGTTTTATTGGTGGAATGATTGGTAATAATAATATTTTATTAGGTAGGTCCCCCAAATTTGAGAAATGTAAACTTTTTTGTGGGACAAAATTTTAAGGAGAAATGTAAACTTTTTTGTGGGACGGATGAAGTATTACTTATTAGTATTGTTTGATTCTATAATGTGGGCATGTTTGGGAAAGCTTATTAACGAGGTTTATGAGCTTATTAGTTTATCTAGCTCAAAATTTATATGCTTATTTGAGCTTAATAAGCTAATAAAACTCATAAATCCCGTTAATAAGCTTTCACAAACATGTCCTATAACATAATTGTATTCTTACAATTTTATATATACGTTGGGAACGGATTGCATGTACATATCTGATGCAAACCAAGTCCACAACTTAATGATTAAAAAAATAGGTTGAGAGGATGCTTCCCACTACTACTAATTAAGTACTCTTTAATTCTTAACGAAGCAACTTCATTTGTAGATCTTCTAAACAAATTTTTTGAAGCTTCTGTTTAATGTTTCAAAATAATAAAATTTTATACCTTTTCAATAACAACTTTTTGTATCAAGTTGCTTGGAGACTATACTTAAGTCCATTTATAATAAAAAGAAAATAAAACGTTCACCTTCATTCACTAGCAAATTTGTGTACTTCGTGGCCAACTTTGATCTCTTTTTAACGACAAAGAAAACTCTTCGACAACTTTAAAATCTTCGATCATATTTGATAATTAAAGTCTTTTTGTCCCTAGCTACCTGGTAATTAAAGCTTTTTAACCCATCTAATTAGTGATAATCCAAATAAACCATTTCCAAACACTCAAAATATACCAAATGGCGTCGAAACGAAAAATATTGAACCATTCCATATTCTGTAGGCTGTACGTCTGAATATGAACTTTTTAACTGACACTTCATCTATTTAGTTTATATATTTATTCCAATTTTGATTATGCATGAATTTTACTACTAGAAAAATGGTCTTTTTGACGGCCAAATCTGTCCGGAGATTCGTTTGAAAACGTCTTTCCCAATGGATTTTCGACACAATATTTATGTCGGAGAAACCATGGTAGGAAAAAAATTCAGACAATTTTACCATTGCACATATAAAATTTCCGACGGAATAGCCGTTGGTAAAACAATTCAAAAACCTTGAAACATCAGTCGGAAAAAATAAAAAAGCGACGAATTTTCCGAAAGAAAATTCGACGAAGAATAAGAACTTACTGATGGTTTTCCGATGACATATACCAACGAAATTTTGTCAAACATTCATTTTAGATTATTTGCATTTCAAAACATAATAAACAAATAATCAACTTCAAATCACATCTCAAACACCTCTTAAACCGCCATTTTCATTTAGTTACCGGTTGTAAAGCTAGTCACACAATTAAGCAGTGTTTTCTTAGAACTTTATGAAATTTCTGTGTGAATTCATTTGTGTCGCCTTTTCGAATAAATTATTTAGAAAACCTAATATGAAATCATGCAACTCAAAATAAACTTATACGGTAAAAGAAAGTACTTCAATAATTTATCGCTAAATAATTAATATTTGCTCAATTCACTACTTTTTGCAAAAGCAACGTGTACAAGAACTTAATTAAAGAAACGTGAATAGAGCTACATGTGATGAAAACCCATAAAAATATGCCTATTTTCTTCACTAGCTATATATGTTTAGCCATTTAAGTTACAACCCAATATCGAAACCAAAATACTCTCTGTCATCAATTGATAAGTAAAATGGATCACCATTTTGCGAACAATGTTCTTCTCTACTCTTTGTCAACATTAGCTTGTACATTCTTTTGTTCTAGTCCCTTATGGTATCCTCCGTTTTGTGCTACTTTCAACGTCATTTTCTTTTTTTTCATCCCAAATATATGTTCGTTTTTCTTAACTAGCAAGGTTTTATTCATCGTGGGCAACTTCATTATCGTCTTTCTTGTGGGGGAATCAAAGTTTTTTCCCTCACGGTCTAAGGGTTCAAGTAAGAGGCCCGAGCTTCATACAATGGCATATGAATCATATGGTGAAGTAAAATCTTGTAAAATGTGCAATAACGCAGAGATTTTTGAAACATGTGATGAAGAAAAAAAGAACGATCCTAAAAGATTGCCCACAATAGAGTTGGAGAAATTAGCTGATGATTTTATTGCGAGGATGAATAGACAAATTAGACTTGAAGCGCAAGATTTCAAGTGTTAAAATTATAGCTGGGTTGTAACGTTTATAATTTGATCTATAAATGTCGCAAGAATGCATTAACGAAAACTGTTTTTAATTTGTACTTGAAAATTTCTTAAGTTTTCTATATAATCATCAGGTAATCAATCATTTTTTACGGATGAGCACAATATACATAAAGAAGTTTTTATACACACAAAAAATTGTACTCCGTCTGTCTCATTCCACCTTACTATTTTAGTTTGTCGTAAAATAAGTGTTAATTTCAAATTATAACCAATCATATGAATTATTAGTGGGTAAATATGAGTTTTTATTGGTTGACAGTATAATAATTGTATTTTCATAAAACCGAGTGTCTTTTATCTAGTGGATATTAAATTTGGGACGGAGATAATATTAATTTATACAAAGTAAATTGCTAAAAATTAAAGGTTTGTTAAATAATTTTCTAATATATAATTTAACGTGTTATCATTTATCAATTTCCTACAAATAATTAGGAAATCTGATTAAATCGAAGAAGTAGCCACCACCGCCTGAAGTAAGCAAAGACTTCTACGTGGCACTCTCTCTGCTCTCCACGCAATACTCTCTCCGCCACGTCACCTCCTTTCTAAATTCCACCTCGATATCATCGACATTCGCCACTCTTTCTTCTTCATTTTCACTCTGATATCACACACACACTCGCACACAGTAGCCATGGATTTGGTTAATCTATTCTTGAATCTAGTAACACCACCTTTCACCTTCTTCACCATGTTAATCTTCCTCCCGCCATGGATCTTCTTCAAATTCTTCGTCGGCCTCGTTCGCACAGTTTTCCCTGAAAATGTCGCCGGAAAAGTCGTTCTCATCACCGGCGCTTCCTCCGGCATCGGCGAGGTACTATAATTTCAAATTATGTCTTTCGAAACTGAAATAGAATTTTACAATTGCAGCATCTGGCGTACGAATACGCAAGCAGAGGAGCTCGATTAGCTCTGTCTGCTCGGAGAGAGGATCGGCTCCGGGAAGTTGCTCACCGGTGCGAGCAGATTGGATCGCCGGATGTTATAGTTATCCGTGCTGATGTCTCCAAGGCTGATGACTGTAAACGAATGGTTGATCAAACCGTTCATCACTTCAATCGATGTATAAAAATAAAATACTTTTTATTTGAATTTTGTGTATAAATCTTAATTTTGTGTGGTGAGCAGTGGATCATTTGGTGAATAATGCTGGAATTTCTCAATGCTGCATGTTGGAAGATGCAGAAGATATAACTAATTTACGACCTGTTATGGTAAATTTATATTTATTTTCCTCGAGTTCATTGAATAAAAAGAAGAATATTATTAAGATGAAATGGAACTAAAATTTAGCTACGTTGCTTTTCATCAATTTAATTTTAACATGATTCTTTTGTCTAAATAATATGTTGTTCATGTTTAATGTTGTATAGTTTTGTAACCCTTTGGTCATTGAAGGTAGAAATTGTGTTATTTTTTAGCTATTGCATTCAAAATGATATGTCACTTGCTATACACATCTTTCAGTGACCAATTTGACCGAAAGTTGTACATTGACTAAACATGAACAAATAAAAAATAATGTTTCTATAATAATTAAAAACAGAAAGATATAATAGTTGACCATAAACACCATTACTAACAATTTAAATATGTACTACGACCATGTAAAGCTAGTATCCACAACTTAGAAAATGGCTATGAAAACTCGGTTGTTAATGTTTCCAATTTTTCTTTTAACATTTAGCAACTAATTTGTTACAGGATATAAACTTCTGGGGTTCAGTTTACACTACGAAATTTGCTGCTCCACATCTCAGAAACTCTGGAGGCAGAATCATCGTGCTTTCATCTTCGAGTTCATGGATTCCACTTCCAAGGATGAGTCTCTACAATGTAATCTGATCTTTCTCTCCCTAATTGTGCTCGAGATATCAATATTCTTAATTACATCAGATTTGAAATTAATATCTAATGATTAATTTTGAATTTTGGAATGATGAGTTTAGGCAAGCAAAGCAGCACTAGCACAATTTTATGAAACAATGAGGGTTGAATTCGGGTCCGATATCAAAATAACGATTGCGACTCCCGGATTTGTGGAGTCTGAACTTACTCAAGGCAAATTCCTTTCCCACGAAGGCAAGATGATAGTCGATCAGGATGCACGAGATGTAAGTTCGTGTTTTTTCAAAAGGCATGTGTACTACTACTTATTGTCAACTACATGTTGTACTACAATAAAAACAAACCTAGATATAGCAACACTTTTTTGTCCATATAGTTTATGGTTTTAATAATGAAAAATTTTATTGAGCAATTCGTAGGTGCAAGTGAATATTTCTCCGGTAGGGAAAGTAGATGCTTGTGCAAGAGACATAGTAAAACGAGCCCTCAGAGGAGACCGATACGTGACAGAGCCAGCATGGATGAAGATGACTTACGTGTGGCGGGTGTTGTGGCCGGAGGTGGTGGAATTGGCCTACCGCTTGATGACTGTAACGACAGTTGGCGGTGAGAACACTTTTGGGAAGAAGATTGCTGGAGCTAAGAATCTACTCTATCCAACAAGCCTCCAAAGGCCAGAGATCAAATCCGAATAACCACCCTCAATTCCCTAATCAATGTGTGGTTTTAGTTTTGTGTATAAATAAAAAAACAACATCCTAGCTTGTTTGTGTCAATGTAAGTTTTCCTGGCGTGGTTTCTGTTTTTTGTGATGATTTAGAGTCGATGAAGGTCTAGTATTTGATGGTTTTATATATAAAACAGGGGACTTGATATTGTTAAATTGGGTTGGCCTTTTGTTGGATCCGAGACAATAAAAAATTAATTTATAAACTGAAACTTAATAACATATATGAACTGTTAATCACTTAATTGGATATATTTTTACATTATACAAGCTCATTCTTGGTACAGGCAACCATGAACCAGCTGAATCGATTACTATAATTTTTCCTTCTCAAATGTGGAAGTGATAAATATGTCATGTAGACATAACCCCAAAAGTTTGTGTCCTGCAAATATTATGCATCAGGTTTTATTAGATTTCAATGTGAATTTTAGGTTTTGTTAAATTGTTTACAATGATTGGTGCGAAGTCTGTAATATCTGTGATCTCTTCTAGCATGCACATTGCAGTCACTCCAGCACAGTTTACTAGATGATTTACTGCATTAATTCAATACCAGATCGATAGATGATATTACGTAATTGCTTAAAATTACATAAAAGATGTGGCTAATGTATACGGATGAATAAATGATGTACTTACATTGTCCAAAATGATTGATAGTTTCATTGATTAATCGCTTACAGTCTTCAATATTGGAAACATCGGTCGGAATTGCGATGGCTGCCGGTGCACCGAGTGATTCAGCATCCGCTGCTACTTGACGGAGACTCTTTTCTCTTCTAGCTGCGACGACTATATAGGCTCCTTTTCTCGCGTACTCATACGCCACTTGCTTCAATTTCAATTTTAAACAATTTAACTTCAGAAAAACCCTAATTATATATTTATCCCCAAATTAAACAACTCAGGAATCAATTAAACGACACCTAGCTTAGGTATTCAAATTGAAGTAGATGGATTGATGAATTACGAACCTCTCCGATACCGGAAGATGCTCCGACGATCAATACGACTTTACCGGCGACATCTTCCTTAAAAATAGAACGATAGATATACCATACAACTTTGAAAGTGGTATATAGCGGTGTGAGAAAGAAGAGTGCACCAAAGGTTACAAAAGGAGCAATCAAATTGAGAATGAAATCCATGATTACTTACTTGACAGATGAATTAAGCAAGAGGTAGCTGACGATGGTGACTATGTATGTAGAAGGAGTGTAGAACTTGAGCATCCTGCAACCCTTGGGACGTGGCGCCTTCAATCGGAAAAAGGTGGTGAGGTGGCTTCTTTCAGTAGCCGCTCAATCTATATTGAGCTGGTGTTAAATGTTTGAATTATTATTTACAAAAGTTTTTTTTTTAGTTTCTAAATTTTGTTTTGAAAATATTTTTTATAGAAGTAAAAGTTTTATTAAGATAGAAGAGTTTTTAATATAACTTTAAGAAAAAACTTCAAAATAAAAAAATTATTTGAATTAGTTTTTAAAAAAGAGTTCGAGCTTTTTAAAATAAAAATTATTGTAATTCTCGTATAAATTTCTACCATATTCAGCCTTTTCATATATAAATTTTTGAGTAAATTACTGTTTTTGTCCCTGTGGTTTACCTGATTCTGTGTTTTTATCTATGTGGTTTTTTTTTTTCGTTTTTTTGTCCCTGAATTATGCCAAATTCCGTTTTTTTGTCCTTCCGTCTATTTTCTGCCGTTAACTAACGAGAAATGCTAAAAAAGTGAGGGTATTTTCGTCTTTTCACTCATTCTTCATGTTCTTCATATGTGTTCTTTATCTACAAAACATAATCCCCAAATTGATGAACCCTAATCCTTTAAAATCCTTACAAAACCACTGATTTTATGTTCTTCATCCAAAAGCTTCATCCCAAATTGAAGAACCCTGAAAAAAGAAGAAATTGACGGTGAATTAATCAATTCAACAAAAAAGGAAGCAGTTCATCAATTCCCATTAAATCAATTCATCACTTTCCATTCAAACAATGGCAATTTATACGAATGAAAAAATCAATTCATCACTTTCCATCTTCTTCGTCTCTGGCGATAACCCACAATCAAGTTCATTTTGACCAAAATCAATCGATATGGGTTTTTGAAAGATGGGATCGATCTGGGTTTTGATATATGGACATCACAATTGCATCTTCCTCCGCCAATTCAATTGCATCTTCTCGATTGATCGGCTGCGGCGGTGATGGTGGTGACTGTAATGACCCGAAATTTGTAAATAAATAAATTTATAAAAATTATGATAAATAAGGATAAATCGTTTAAAGAACGTAGGAATTGGTTTCGTGTCGTTTGGACACCGTACGAGAAAGTTATGGGCGAAACCGGGTCGAGACAAAGATGAAAAAGTGCAGCCCTGCTGCTTTAGGAAGTTCGCGACGCGAACTAGGGGTGGCGATCGGGAACTTCGATCAGGGATCTGAGCCATTGGTCGTGATGTAGTTCACGATGGCTTAGCGATCGCGAACTTAAGAAGAACGCAAACTTAGCGACGCGAACTATTGTTCGCGTCGTGAACTCGTGTCGTGCAACATTAAAATCGGGTTGGAGCTCATTTGATGAAATAGAAAACCCTAGTTCTTCCCTTTGGCGATTTTGGAGCTCAAGTGCAGATTTTGGTTGATTTCTTCTCAAATCTTTGATAGATTTCACTCCTAGTTGAAGATTAAAGGTATATCTTCACTCTGTGATCTTCGTAGCTCAAGATCTATGTATTTTGATGTATGGGTTTGAAACCCTAGTCCTCGGGGTATGGGTTATGGTGATATAAGTGATGTATACACCTAATAGATGGTATATTAACAAAGGAAACAAGTGTATGATTATAATTTGTAAGAATCTTAAGGGTTGGTTAACCTAGGGTTTGGTAAATCACCATAATTGGGGGAAATATGTTAATAAGTGTTATCTAGAGATAGATGGACATATTGGTAGTAGAATGTGATGTTGATAATCTTGTGATTATTGTATTAGGCATTTGGTGAGGTCTTGGAAGGTTGACCGAATTGTGAAGCAAGGATTCGGGTTAACAGACACGATCTGGAAAGCATTGCTAAGGTGAGTACATGAGAATTTTAAACTGGGTACATAGCAAATAGTTTTGAAAGTACATATGATATTTTATCAGTCTTTATTAATAAATATTTTGATAAAGATAGTGATTGAAAATGTATGAAAGTATGTAGAATGTGATACTAGAATATGTCTAGTATGATTGATGAATTTGAAGGTAAATATGATAAATTAAAGTAGTTATGGAGTCTCTATTAATGAACCATAATAATGAAATAATTGATCAAAAGAATGTATATTGAGCCTTTATTAATAAATATGTATCAGTAAAGTAATTGTGAACTATTTTATAATAAAGATAATCTATTGGTAAGGATTACTACTAAAAGTAAAGAATGAATACATATGAGAATGAAAATGATGTGACTAGTAATAAGTATGTATTATAGTCAACGAAGAGATAAAAGTAATATGATATTGATGAATGAGGAATGTATCTTATGAAATATGTAAGTGTGGACCTTCTAGGGTCATAGATGTAGAAGTAGATGTGAGTTGCTTATGATCGAGTCCATGGGACTATACATGCACGTTCATACTATGTTGAACTAGTTATATGTAGTTATTATTGGGTAACTAACTTGTTTGATGATTTATGTTATAGCCGAAGGCTTGATTGAAATAACTGTTGAGTTATGGTAAGAATGAGATGTTGTGATGATGCGGGGGACCCCCGGTCATGAGGTGTGGAATGAGGGGCAGTTGGGTGGATTCCCATCGACTCATCCACGTTAGTTGTCTTGCTAACTGGGGGTATTCCGACGAGTAAGGCAGGTATCGATAGATTGGGCGAATCCCTCTTGTCGGTATCTTGAAGCTTATTAATGGCGATGGATTTCGGTTAATAAGTTAATGTGAAGCTTATTAATGGCGATGGATTTCGGTTAATAAGTTAATGTGAAGCTTACTAATGGCGATGGATTTCGGTTAGTAAGTTAATGTGATTCTAGTACATATATGTTTATGTATTAGGTATGTTTGTGCTTCTAGCTA
Organism: Calendula officinalis; assembly: GCA_963853835.1. Classification (NCBI taxonomy): domain Eukaryota; kingdom Viridiplantae; phylum Streptophyta; class Magnoliopsida; order Asterales; family Asteraceae; genus Calendula; species Calendula officinalis. Next base: position 2,420,932 of record OY970827.1, on the reverse strand, counting down.
GTTCGGGGGCAACCCGATAGTTAGATATGATTGTCAGGAGAGCAGAAATTGATAGGGTCACAATAGGGTGACTAGACGGTATTGATGTGGTATATATATATGTTTATATATTTATGAAATGATATTATTTTTGGGGTCTAAAACCCATGTATCTCACGAGACTATTTTGTCTCACGTACTACGTTTGTTTGTGGCTGTGTACTCAGGTACATGTTTGAAGTGTTAGAAGGTTGCACTAGAAGTGGCCTAGAGATGTTTAGCTCGGGAGCTATTAGGTAGATCCCGTTGCCTATGATTTTGATATACTTAGTGACACCGTATTTTTGTAAACTCTCATATAAGTTTTAAAGTTTTTGTTAAACTGTGTTTTGGACAATGTGACAAATATTGAGAAATTGTATTTTAAATGATTTAAATGAGGTTTTAAAAATACGGGTGTTACAGTGACGGTGGCGACGGCGGACGGGAACGATTGATGGCGGAATCCCAGAAGAAAACGAGATGTACCAATCTCGCCGTCGTCGATGGACTTTAATGGTGGTGATGATGGTGACGGTGGCGGCGGCGGACGGGAACGGTTTATGGCGGAGGTGGCTATTCATAATCCCAGAAGCAAACGAGATGTACCAATCTCGCCGTCGCCGATGGTCTTTAATGGCCTTCTTCTTCTGGCCTCTTCTTCCTGGTGGATCTGCAATTAGGGTTCTTCAAATTCTGGGATTATAATATGATGTATAAGTTCTTCAACTATGTGTAAATCTCTGTAAATCTATGGTGTTGAATTTAATTGTGGTGGATGTAAATCTCTGTAAATCTATGGTGATGAAGGTGGGTTGATGATGTTCTTGATGTTGATAATGGAGAAGAAGGTAAACTTAAAAGTACAAGTTTTATAGCATAGTGTACATGTAATTTGGTGAAATGACTAAAATGCCCTCACATGTTTGGCATGTGAGGTCAGTTAACGGCAGAAAATGGACGGAAGGACAAAAAACGGAATTTGGCATAGTTCAGGGACAAAAAAACAGATAAAAAACCACAGGGACAAAAACGCAGAATCAGATAAACCACAGGGACAAAAACACTAATTTACTCTAAATTTTTATTAGAGTAAATTACGGTTTTTATCCCTGTGGTTTGCCCGTTTCAGCGTTTTCATCCCTGTGGTTTTTTTTTTCTGTTTTTTTGTCCCTGAGGTATGCAAATTTCTATTTTTTTGTCCTTGCGTCCATTTTTTCCCGTTAACTAACGGAAAATGCAGAAAAAGTAAGGGTATTTTGGTCATTTTATATTTTCTTTTTATTTCTACTTTTTTCTTTCTCCATCTTCATCTTCTCTAAAATCCAATCTTCATAAATTCATCATCAGACAAAAACCCACCAAATCAAACCCAAAATCAAAATCAAAACTAAAACCAACAAGATCAAACCTAAAATCAAAAGATGGTCGGAAAATATAGAAGCCGACAATGGCCGTCATCAAATCAAACCTCCGCCATCTCTCTAGCTTAACCACCGTCAACTGCTTCTCTTCTTCCTCCTCCGCCGCCATCATCTCTGCCTCAGTCCGACCCTGTCACCATCTCCGTCGTCACCCCGCCACGAAGCCCACCCAGAATCTCTCTCACTCAGAAACCCTAATATAAAAAATTTCCACTCTCTAATCAAAACCACCACCGCCAAAACCTAACCCTAACCCCACCGCCAAAACCTAACCCTAACCCCACCGCCAAAAACCACCACCCTTTTTCCGCCACGTAAAAATTTCAATCGATACTTTCTCGATTTTGATTCGTAGGTATGTTAGGGCTGGTTTAGCTGCTGAAGCAGTTCATACCGAATGGAAGATTACAACTGTAATCCCGATAAGATTGCATTCTCTATCGTCATCAGTATTCTTTGCAAGAAACCAAGAGCTGAAGAAGCTCAATCGTTCTTCAATTCCTTGAAACATAAATTTACACCAGCTTAGTCAACAGATGGTGCAGATCAGGCAACATTTCAGAAGCCGAACGTGTATTCCGTGAAATGAAAACAAACAAAATCAAACCAAATGTTTACACATACAGAATCGTAATCGATGCAATGGGGGTGCTTTCATGGAGATGTTTTGGTGTTGATTTTAGATATGTGTTAAAATGAGTTCAAGTTTCAAAAGGGGATTTCAGGTTTGGCATCTGGTGTTTATGTTGAGGGGGTAACGATGAAGATGAAATAAAGAAAAAATTAAAATTAAAAAGAAAATGTAAAAAGACGAAAATACCCTCACATGTTTGGCATGTGCGGTAAGTTAACAACAGAAAATGGACGGAAGGACAAAAAAACGGAAATTTGCATACCTCAGGGACAAAAAAACAGGAAAAAAAACCACAGGGACGAAAACGCTGAAACGGGCAAACCACAGGGACAAAAAACGTAATTTACTCTTTTTATTATGTCATTTTCTGTTTTCCAGTTACTTTGTCAAATAATTTTATAAAAAATTATATACTACCAGCTAGTAGCTCCAACTTTCAATTAATTTTGCTACACATTCACAACCTGCTTTACCTCTTCTATAAACTGATTTATTCCTAATTTAAATTAGTTGAAAAAACTGAACTAAACAAGCTTTTAAAAAAGTAGTAAAATACAATTGGTTAGGATTTGAAGTATAAATCATATTAAAATTAGACAAAACAGTGTTACATATAGAGTTTTTATAAAAAGACATTTAGCGCGCCCTTTAAAAATTTATACAGTTATATTTAATAACTTCCGGTTGTTTTTTGATATGTATATCATGTTGTATATATATTTGCATGTTTTGCAATTTGCAGAACTGAAATAATACATTTAAGTGAACATTAAACTACCAATAACATAAATAGAAGATAAAATCATTTTTTACATTTTTGGATATTTCTAAATTAACGTACATATATAAGAACTAAAATGAAAAGTGATTAAAATATAATATAATCAATGTCTAATATATAGATTGACTCTCTTCTATAGTTACCACTATATATGTTTACGGAGACAGATCAATTGGACCCAACATTGACCGTTGACCAGGATTACTATACTTTAATCTTGTAAGAAGCAACCATGCATCAGATGAAGGACAACCCTGCTCCATTTCAACTGCAACTGGAAAACTTGAAGCTTCATTTAACCGCACAACCATTGTTCCCTGTTAATCCAATACCCATAAATTCAACAACCAAAGAATTTATAATCAAAGTCCAAAAAGATTTAAAAAACGGATCATTGACCTCAAAGTTGACTAAAAACACTTGAAACTGCTTTATTATGTCTTTTATCCCAGTAACTATCGATGGATCTGAAGAAGATAAAGCAGTATTAACCTCCTCAGGGGAATAACCTATTCGTTTCTGTACAACCTGAAACAATCATAACAATTTATATCCTAAATACTTGGATTATAATTCAGGTCAAAATACATTTTAGTACCCTAAACTTGACTTACTATGTCTTCTACTACCATTAACTATCAAATGTGCAACATTGTATCATGAACTTGACAAGATGGTCGATTTAATACTCTGCCTCATTAACTGATCGTGTTTTCTTACTTGAGAAAACAAGATTGAATTAGTGAGTCAGGGTACTAAATCGACCATTTTGTCAAGTTCAGGGTATCATGTTGCACCTTTAATAGTTCAGGGTGGTGAAGGACTTAGTCAACCAAGTTCAGGGTACTAAAATGCATTTTGGCCTAAAATTTAAAATATATATATTTATTAATTAATATATGGAAACTAACCTTATGGTCAATAAGTATCTCGGATATAAGACTACCATCGTCTACATATAAGTGAAGCTCATACGTGCTCCTTTTGTACTGGAATCCCTTTACTCCAGTCACAATACACTGAAATTTTTCATCAAGTTAACGGGTTAGGGTTGGATCTAAACGGGTCGACCCACCAACCCACTCACAACCTGTATGTACATAATTAAAAGAAAAAGATGATATCACCTTAATTTTACCCTCAACATGAGAGGCATTATCTTTTGATTCAGCCCATTTAACAGACAAGTGGGCCAAGTATGTGAACGGGCTTTCACTGCTTCTACCAACTGCAGAATGATTCTCCTCAGCAAATGCCATAAAAACATCTCCATCATCAGAAACCGTTACAGTTGATGCCCGTTGAACGGGCTCAGTTGGTTCTTCTCTAACCGTAAACGGGCTCGTTTCATCATTTGCCCTAATAATAGGAACAGTTGGCGGTTGGATATTAACAGAATTCTCTGTTGTAGAAGTAGATGGAAATGGTTCAATATTCTCCCTACGGGTAGAAAATGAAGAATTTACTTCAGTTCTTGGTGGTTGTTGTTGTCCAACATGTTCCCTATGAACGGGAACTGTTGAATTTGATGACGGTTGTCTAGTACCTAAAATACATTTTACATTAATCTATAACATTAAAACAATTGGTATTTGTTAGTAATTAGGTATTAATGAAGCAAATATGAAAGACGTACTCTGGTTATCTACTTGTATTGGGGTTGACCTTTGGGAAGCAGGGTTATTGTCAGTGGGCCATGCTGCACGAGTAGCTCTAGTTGCTAAAGGTGGGACCGCACCTGTTCTCGTCCTAAAATTAAAAATAAATACTAATTAATTATATATTTAAAATTTGATATAAAAAGAATACCTTTTGCCCCTTGGAGGTTTGTTGACTTCAGTAACAAGTCTTTGTCTTGCTGCATCAAGCTCCTCAACTAATCCTCCTAAAACTTGAATAACTTCTGGAACAAGCATTAGGAGCCCGTGCCTTATATTTACATTAGATATAGCAACCTAAATAAACGAATTTAACCGAATTTAAAATGTTTTGTACATGAATTTGTAGTGATTGTAGACAAATTAACCTTCAATCCTGCAGGAGCAAGAGTCTCTAAATCTTTAATAGGCTGGTATTCCATGCCAAACACTCGTTGAACACCATCAGTCATTGAGAGTTTAAGGCATCTCTTTAGGCCAGAATTTGTCTTCTTGTAACGATCTCTAAGAGGTTGACTAATATTTACTATCTCATCAACCTGCACAAATCAATTTTACAGCTTAATAAAGGTTTAGACTGCAACTGTGTTGTGACAATTTGAATCTCATTACACATTTAAGATGCAATGATGCATAATGACAGTTAACCTATGCACTAATTAAAATTTGACATCAGCATCTGGAGAATTAATTAAGGTACAGTTTATACAACAAAGTGAGAACACTAGAAATACCTGTAACACAAAGGGACCAGGAAGATCAACAAGGTGCATTTGATGCACATTAGCTGGAAGCAATCCTGCACCACAATTGTTCATATCAGACTGCAAAAACTTCTCGAAGCAGAGTTTAGCCTTCTTTGTAGCATCAAAGCTGGAAAACCCAGGGATAGCGATTTGGAGGCCACTGAGGCAAGAATCCAGCCATTCAGGCCGTAGTCTTAACCCTAATTCTTCTAGAATTCTACTAATAGGACTATCAGAAGCTTCAGGCATAGCAGTAGTACTACTAGTTCTAGAACTTTCCGGAGAATAAACAGTCTGGTCGGAATGCGGAGCCGGGGCTGGAGGAGAGGGGAAGAGATCGTCGGAAGCGTCAATGAAGTCTTCGTCGGATATTTCGATAGGAACGGAATTAGATGGAGTAGGAGTAGTGGTAGGGTTAGAGTTTAAGGAATTTAGGGTTACACCTTGAAGATTGAGGGTTTCGGAATCGATATTGTTGTGAGGTTGAGGAGGAGGTTGTGCTTCTTGTATTTCTTCGTCTTCTTCGTCGGATGAACAGATTACTCTCATCAGACGCCTTCTGGAGGACATTGTAGTTTACGAGTTACAACAATGGCGATTTTTTTTCCCTCCAGTTTTCTGTATTTTCGAAAATCGTTTTAGCCACTGGTAGTCGACTATTCTGGCCGTAAGACTGGTTATATTTTTGTTGACATAAATCGTAAATACACTGTTTTATTTTTAAATTTGTAAAAAAACAAACAAACAAAAAAGGAATAAAATGCTGCAAGTAACTATCTACATAGAAAATATAAGTACGATTTACATAGGAAGTTTATCTAAAAAAAATAGCAATCCAATTATCATCTAAATAATAACTTAATTTCATAAATGTCATTTAACTAACTATACTTCCTCCGTATCAAAATAAGTGACACAAATTGGCTTACACGTTTTGTGAGGTAAAAGATTAAAGTAGAAATTATAATAGATTAAAGTACATAATTAGTGGAGAATGTGTCCCACTTTTTTTGAATAAAATAATATTAATGAGTTTTATAAGTAAAAGTAAGGGTATAAGAGTAATTTCATTGTATTAAAGTGGATAGTTAGTGGGTATGGGTCCCACTATTTTTACCAAATAAGGAAACTTTTCAAAGTGTGTCACTTATTTTGATACACCTCAAAATGGAAAGTGTGTCACTTATTTTGATACGGAGGAAGTATATTGCAATTTTAATCTTTTTTTTCACAATTTCAAACTAAATATTTGTATATCATTTTAATCATAACCATTCATAAAATTGAAATGATTATCTTATAATAAAATAATAAATAAAGAACTGAGTTTGGAATTTTAGAATAAAATATGACCAACATTGAAATATGTGGTTAGTTAAACGTTCATTGTGAAAATAGTTCTTTAAATAACTATTATATGGCGACAACATGAATTTAAAGTCTTCACAGTTCTGTTTAATTATAAAACAGAATTGTAAATTATCTAAAAAACTAGATGGGTGCTTAAAATTATAAAACTAGTAGTGTTCATACAAATTCTACATTTTCTTACATATCAAATGATTAGACGAAACAAATATTCAACTAATCTAATATAGATTCCAAATTAGAGTATAATCTCTACTTGAGACTTCACATTAGTACGATCCCTCCATCTATCAACCCCAGAATCAATCGCCTTCTGAACAACATCCATTCGCTGAGTCAGCAACGATTCTTCCATCTCCAACAACTGAGTCGACTCGGTTTCCATCATCGCCTCAACCTCTTTCAATAGATCCATCTTATACTGCAACTTCTTTAGCTATAATTTAAATAAAAAAAAAGCAAGTCACTAAGTTCACTAACCATGATTAATACATTAATTAATTAAAAAATCTCAAGCTCACCTGTGTATTAACTACGGTTGATACTAGATGTTCAATTTCTATATCTTCTTGGGTTGCTAATAATTTAGCATGTGCAGCAGCAGCACCGAGAGCTGTTGCACTTGTGGCTCTCATTCGTAATGGTAAAGGTATTACACCTTTTTCTGTTTAAACAAAAATTAATTAAAACTTAATTAATACAATAAAAGATAGCCTAAAATACATTTTAGTACCCTGAACTTAGTTGAGTATGTCTTCAATCACACTGGACTATTAAAGGTGTAACATGGTACCCTGAACTTTACAGAATGATAGCTTTAGTACCCTGACTCATCAATTTGATTGCATTTTCTTACTTGACTTACTTTCATTAGAGCTTTTGACAGACTTAAAAATATAAATATACGTTCATCTCAATATATTGTTATTAGAAGCAATTCGAGTGAAAAGACATTGTCAAATTAGTGAATCAGGATACTAAATCAACTATTTTGTCAAGTTCAGGGTATCATGCTGCATTTTTAATAGTCCATGGTAGTAGATAACCTAGTCAGCTAAGTTTAGGGTACTAAAATGTATTTTGACCTAAAAAAATCATGTAAATACCTGATTCATTGGGCCTTACATCCATCTCTGAATCATTGCCTTGATCAATCCTGAAATAAGGATATAAAATCATCCATTTCACTAAGATAAGCCCAATTATAACTATAATTATAATTATATGTATAAATAAATAGATAAACAACCTATCAGGCTCGTGAATTTGGTCGCCATTTTCAAATATTTCTTTTGGAATTTCATTTTCGTCACAAAGGGCTGTAACAGCAGCTTCAGCTGCAGAGGCTGCAACATGTGGACCAACCACACCAGAGATACGAGCAATCTAAAAGAATTTAAAGAAGAAAATAAAAAAAAACCAGATTTTTATGCAACATAATTTCAGATTTAATAATTGATATGAATCATACAATGATAACACACCTGTTGCAGCAATGAATTACTAATATTGGGAAGCGGTTTGGAACGACCACTCTTCTTATGACACCTGTCCTCTAGATCTTCATCCTGTTGCTCTTGATTCTTAATCTCACAAATTTGACTATCTTCTTTATTCTCTGCCAGCTCCATTTTTGGGTCTCCAGAATCAGAAATTGATGCAATGCATATTCTCTTTGTAGGAGGACCTTCATTATTAGCATCACCATTCTGTTGACTTTTGCTTTCACTTTCAAGATCTTGACTTTTGTTTTCAAGTTCAACATGTTGACTTTCGATATGTTTAGACTCATGACTTTTGTTGTCCCGATTTTTCCATTTATCGTATGTGGGTCCCAACATAAGGTGTCCGAAAGGTAATTGTATAAGTTTAGAAATACAATCTAGTTTAGTCTTAGTTTGAACATTTTGTGCTACAAGATCCCAATCATCTCCATGTTTTAATACAGATTCTAGAAGAAGTAATGTTTCTGATTCAGTCCATGTGGCAGTGTGATTCCCATTGTCAGGAGTGTGGTCGACAAATTTGTAATCATCAACTGTTTTGTTTTTACCATATGATCCATTTTTGAAACACTTAGTACAGATGATAGAGCTTGAGTCCTGATACAGTAAATCAAATGAAAAAAAAAAAAAAAAAAACTTAAAACATGCTGATAAATAATGTTTTCTGAATCTAATTGGCAAGAAAACACACATAAAAACAGACGAATCATGCAATAACTGGTTAAACAATAATAAACATCTTCTAACAAAACAAGAAATGGATGCAATCACCAATGTTTAAAAGTAATATATACATAAGCATACTTATATACACGAAATAAAACAAAATCGATTACTACCTTGGTATACTCGTAATGACCAGATTCACATCGCTCCTTGCAATTTCCACATATCAATTCTATCAATTCCTGATAAACATCTGAATGAGAAGAGAGTGGTGGCATTTTGAAATCACTCTCAGCCAAATGAGAACCATTGTTAGAACTCACACTAGCCGGTAATGAAACCGGCTTCAATGAATTAGGAACTGCAACAACCCTAACACCGTGAGGAGGTCCATCCTCCACCTTAACCTTCCACCTACCTTCATCCTCAACCAAATCACCATCATCACCGCCAATCACAGACGACGGAGATCGTGTAGCACCAAAATTAATCAATCCCCAATTTTCGAGAAACGAAAACACCTTAAGGAGATAATTAACGTCACCTACTAACGATTTCCGGACTTCAGAGAACGTTAGTCTTCTAGAAGGATCTTCCCTGTACTTTGAGATAATGAAATCGCGATACTCTTTATACACCCTAGGGTTTCTAGTAAACGAAGCACCGTCGAAAAACTCCTTGAGCGAAAGTTTCTCGGTCTCGTGAATGTTATCCCATGAAAACCAAGCTGAAGATACACAGAACAGAAATTGAAGTTAGGGTTAGGGTTAGGTTTCGTTACATGAAAGAGAAAACGGAGAACGAAAAGAGGACTTACCGGAGCTCGCCGGAATGGTGTAGAGTTCGAATTCAAAACGGTGATCATCGGCGGGAAGGCTTGGTTTTAAAAATTGGTGGTGTGAGCTCTCCATCTGGGTCTGGTATGGATTTTGCAGCGAGTGAGTCTGAGTCTTTCCTTTATAAAAAACTGAGTCAATCAACCGAGTCGTTTAAGTTACAACGTACAACTCCCATATAAACAAGCTCTTTTTGGTTTCTTTATTATGTGACGGAGTTTTGAAGCGTTGCTTGGGTTGACCCGACCCATTTACTTTGCACACTGTTTTTTTAATTAATCGCTAAAGTTTTATTCTCGTTATATTCATAAAAAATAAAAACACACCCGGTAATAAAACCCATGATATCATTATAATTTTCCAACCTTTGATGTATAATTTGCAATTTTAGTGTTTAAAATCGTTTAAAGTGTATATATACTTTTATTTTAGATTTTTCATGGGAGTAATATTTAGAAATAACAATGTTATTATCGGTATATATGTGACAATATTACTAGATCGACGAGGTTGAGCTATAGGTTAGAATGAATTGTTGCTAAAATAATTTATTTTAAAAATCAACTTGAAGGCTTTTCCTAATGGAAGTTCGTCGTTTAAAATCGATGAGTGACACTGATGATACCACCAGGTCATTTTACAATTGCTTTCAAATTTGTCTATCAAGAGGAGCAATAAGGTGAGAAACTATGGCATGCATTGTAAACTTGTATATTTTTAATATACTGCGTACTTTGCTAAAGTGATAAAAATATATTGTTGGCAGATGTGAGTTACTCCTCCGTCCCACAAAAAGTTCTCATTTATCATCTAAATTTTGTCCCACAAAAAAGTTCCTATTTCTAAAATGTGAGGGGTCTACTTAATAAAATAATATTATTATCAATACTGTCACCAATAAAACACTTTCTCTCTACAATCTAACCTTATATTTTAATCAAAAATATTACTAAGGACCCCACCACTAACTATCTCCTAAAAATTTGTGCCCAAAAGAAATGATAGTTTTTTTATGAGACGGAGATAGTACTTTAAAAGTGTTTATATCATGACAAGAAAATAAAAAGCGAAATGTTAGATAATTGATATTTTATGAAAAATAAGTTTGTTAAATTCGAAACAGTAAAAAAAAAAGGAAAATAAATTAATTAATATCAATTAAATTTGGAAATCTCATCAATCTTTTTAAAAGAGTTTAAAACTTTGAATAGGGAATGAGATTTTACTAAAAAAATGGAAAAGAAATAAAAAGGACCCCAAAATTTGGTTAAACCGGGAAGAAATTGGGAGATGCCCGCTAATACATTTGGCACGAAATTCAAAACCCTCAAATTCTTCCCCAAAATTGAACCCACCCCGCCCTTTAAACCCAAAATTTCGTCCCAAGATCTCCCCCAAAAACCATTTCTACAACTCTTTCACGATTCAATTCAAAACCCCACTTCTTCACTGTGTGGTTTCTCTACTATTGCAGCTCGCACAACTCACTCTCTACCCCTAAATTTTCACTGTTCTTCATAATATTTCCTTCAATTTCATTGGTTAATTGAGTGTTTCTTTGATCTGTTTGTGTTTTAGTTACACATATCAACACAGCATCTGAATTCACACACAAATACAGTTTTTAATTTACCGATTTCACGATCTGTGTGTTTTCAATGGCTTCCGAGATGGAAACCCTAAAAGAGAAAAAACCAGAAGACGTTCCAAACATCGAAGAAAAAGACGTCGAAATGAAGGAGGAACCGGAAAACGAACGGGAAGAAGAACACGAGACTAAAGAAAACGATGATGAAGAAGAAGCTAAAACTGAAGAGAGTGATGATGATGATGCAGAGAAAACTGAAGAAAGTAACAAAAGAGTGAGAAAAAGTAGCGCGAAGAAAGGCGCAAGTAATTCGAAGAAATTGAAGAGTGATTCGAGCCCTAAAACACCGATTGAGAGGCCTACGAGAGAAAGAAAGACGGTTGAACGGTACACAGAGTCTATGAGTAGGCTTTCTGCCCCAAAACCGTTTTCAATTGAAAAGGTAATTGTTATAGAAATTGATATTATAATTTATATTCATCGTTAATTGTTAAGGCTTCTTATGTGTGTTTGCATGGATGGATGCAGGGATCCGGAACTCAGCTGAAGGATATCCCAAATGGTACATCTTATCATTGTATTTTATTATATTTTTTGCTTGATTTATGTTTAGTTATAGATGATCATAGCTGTTTGTATCTGCAATTTATGTTTTTTTTTTTGTGTGTTAATTCATGTTCAAGTCTGAAGCTAGATTAAAATTATGACCTAAAAAACAAGCAACTGAAGTTTTTTAGTTATTTCAGTTTTATTCAAATATATTATTTCAGTGGCATACAAGTTGTCCAAGAGAAAACCTGATGATAACTTGCACTCATTACACAGTATTCTTTTTAACAAACGAGGAAAGGTTAGAATTTCTAATTATTAAAAAATTAATTTAATTTTTAGCTTTTATTGATAGTCATTTTGGTTTCTGATGCAATTGTTTGCAGGCAAATGCGTTGAAGAAGAATATTGGAATGTTTTCTGGGTTTGTTTGGGCTGATGATGAGGTTAAGTCTCTTGAATTATGTTTGTTTGTGATATTTAAGTTGTAAATATACATTATTAGTGTTCAAGTTTTATGTCTGTAATTCTGCAGCAGGAAAAGCAGAGAACAAAGGTTAAAGAGAAGCTTGACAAATTGACTAAAGAAAAATTGGTTGACTTTTGTGATGTTTTAAATCTTCCTATTCTCAAGTCATCCCTAAAAAAGGCAAGATTTTATTTAAGATAAATATCATATCATATTATCCAGTTATATAATAACAGGTCTTTTTTTTTGTATATTGTCAGGAAGAAATTTCAATGAAATTGGTGCAATTTCTACAATCACCACATGTTACAACTGAAATCTTGCTTTCTGAAAAAGAACAGGTTTTCCCCCCTCTTTTGCAGCTGTATATGATAAAGATTATTATTATTATTAATTATGTATTTTTTCTTTTTCAGAAGGCGAAAAAACGAAAAGCCAAGGCAAGAAAGAGCAAGACCCCATCCAAGGTTTGTCTTCATCCCATCTTTGATATATGTATATCTGTATGTATACATTTGTGTGTGTGTAATGAATTTTGCCATCTGTAGAAACAATCTGGAGAAAAGAAAAACCGAGTATCCAAAACTGAAGAAGAGAACAATGAGGATGAGAATCAAGAATCAGCGAGTGAAGATGATTCAGAGGAGGAAAATGACAAAAATACCCCTTCAAAACCTGAAAATGATGAAGAAGATGCTAAGTCTGAAGAAGATGCTAAGTCAGAAGAAAGCGGTGATGATGATGAAGAAGATGAAGAAAAAACATCTGCCAAAAAGATTGTGAAAAAGGACTCTGAAAAGTCAAAATCTGTTAAAAAAACACCAACAAAATCTAATAAAAAGTCAACTACTTCTGGCACCAAGAAAGCTGCTGCGGCTGATACGACTGAATCAAAGAAATCATCAAATAAGAAATCAAAAGATCAAGGTAAAATCACACATTTGTTCAATTAATTATTTATTTATTTATTACATGATTTTGTTAGAGTCTGCAATTTATTATAATAAATAATTATTTGCAGGCAAAGGAAAAACAAATGAAAAGGTGAAACCAGAACAAGAACCAACTAATGAAGAAATGCATGCAGTTGTAACCACCATCTTGAAAGAAGTTGATTTCAACACTGTAAGCAAATTCCATTTTTGCCCTTGGCCTTACTTTATTTTTTAAATCAAATATAAAACCACTAATAATTGTTTTTTATTTTTTTCATTTCGATGCAGGCAACTTTATCTGACATTATTAAACAACTGGGTACACATTTTGGTGTAGATCTTTTGCATAGAAAAGGTGAAGTGAAGGCCATAATTACTGATGTAATTAATAATATGTCTGGTGATGATGATGATGAAGATGAAGAAGATGAAGAAACGGAAGCATAAATCTTAACAGTCATATGTCTGACTAGAAGAAGGATATACTAATGTAATGTTGCCCCTTTTAATGTGTTTTTTTTAATAATTTTGACTTGCGTTATTTGTACCATAGCGAAACTTTATGTTTTGTTTTGTTTTAGGTTTCGGTGACATTGGTTAGATACAAGTTTTAGTATGTACTTTGTTTAATTAATTGATTGGAATTTTTAGTACTAAAAGTTGCACAAGTTGGTGTGGATTTTAATTGCACCAAATAACAACTGTTTTTGCCTTTTGGTGGTTGTTGTTAGTGGTATTTTATCTTCCAACAAGCTGAAATGTACGACGTTTCCTAATTGTGCTGAAAATTTCTTATTTTGGGGTTATTTGGTGTTGCATTTATCTTAAATGTCCAAAGTACGTTTAAGACTTTAAGTGATTGGATGAATATTAAATAAGTGTTAATTTATTTTATTTTATATTGAAATAAACTTTTTTCTTATATCAGTTTAAATTAAACACACTTTTCCGTTTAAATATTTATAAAGTATGCACTTGAAAATAGGGGCGGATTTAGATATAATTAATGGATGCATGATACAACTTGGTGGGCCATTTATGTGGAAAAATCTGGTAAAAAAAGTTTGTGGAAATTTTTATATGGTCTCTACTTAAAATTTGTGCGAAAACTCCAGTTAATTTTGATCATGGATGTCACTGCGTCAATCGGTGTGTCACTTGATTGTTATGTAACTTTGCTTGGTTAATCGAAGAAGTAAATATGAGAGAGAGAGAGAGAGAGAGAGGAATTGAGATTTTAGTGATGCATCGGAGACTAGTACATTTTGTAATATAATTTGTACTTTGTCAAAATGGTTAGAGAAGTGAAGATATAGTGTTGACAGAACTGTAGAAATATATCATCAGTTTATATATTAATGATAAAATTGATGAATGAAGGAAAATAGTTATCAGCATAGATCTAATGCACATTACGTTTTGCTAATAAAAACATTAAAGTCAAATATCCAAAATTTGAAGCTACAGGTTGTTTATACAGGGTGACAGAATTTGGTCACTATATAAAATAAAGTCAAATGTCCTAATTTGAAGATACATTTTGTTTCATGTTGAAGGGTTGGAGAGTTTGTGAAGTAACCAATATCTTGGATGCCAACCCCACCAACCAATCTATACCCTACATTTTGACCCCATGGCAAATTATGAGAAATAATATTCTATTAACAATTTTCTAATAATTAACTAATAAATTATCCCACATCCTCCATTGTACTCTGCTGCTAACCACCATCGCTATCAACTCAATCACATCAGAATCAGCCGACGGCCGTCGCCACTTTCTCCGCTGCACACTCCGTCGTACATTCCGCCTCCACCAACTAACTCCGCCACTACCATCGCATCTCCCGTTCACCACCACCACTGCTGTTGACCACTAGTTTAAGTTAAAAAAAATATACATAACCATGTTAATTTATTGTTTGCGATGACAATCTTCAATGTTGACTTTGATTAGGGTGTTTATTTGGAATTAAAAAGTGTTCAAATAGTAAAACCCTTAAAATATCTCAAATTATAGTTACAATTAAACTATAAGATATCATCACTATTAAGTCATTATACCATAATTAACCAAAATTTCTTAAACGCTATTCATCGGTGTAACTTAATTTATGTAGCCAAAAGTCTTTCATAAATGTGACTGTTTATCGTATGATCATGTCAATGAAGACAATCAATTATTAATAATTAAACAAGTTCTATTAATCTGATCATTAGCAGTTTATTTATCTTCGAATAGAGATATAATTTTTTTTAACGGCACGTAATCTACACTAATTGTCCACTATGAGACTTGAATCTATGACCTATAGGTCATTGGCAACACCTTATACAATCCACCATAACCACTAAGCTACAAGCCTTGGTTCGAATAGAGATATAAGTATTTATATCTTACATTCATAATATCCATCGTTTGAAAAAATTGAGTATTGTTATATCATAGCAAACTTTTTTGTGAAAATCAATTATTGCATTACCTTCTCTAATTATATTCTGTAGGATACACTAATTAAGAAAAGAAAATCCCATAATTTGATCATAAGTCATTTTCAAGTTTTATTGTTAACCAAAACCTTGTGTTGTTCATCTTCCCGTATCCACTTTTTTCTTTATATAACACCCATGATTTATTCTTAATAAATATAACAATTTGGGTTTCCACTCTCTATCTCTCAAAGGTAAGGCACAATTTGAGGTATACTCATGAAACAAACATGTTGTAGTATGATCATTTGCATGCTCAAACTCACACTTATCTTCACTTCACATATTCAATAATGTAATTTTTATTTAAATTAATTTGATGGTTGAATAACAGGTGTTTCTTTAAAGTCGCAAAATTTGCTAAAATGGGAAGCAATGGAGCTTACAACGACAACAAAGGGGTCGAACTCATTGTCACAAGGACAGGAGAGCCAACACTTGTAAAGCCATACGAAGAAACTGAAAATGGTCTATATTTTCTTTCTAATTTGGATCAAAACATTGCGGTCACTGTACACACAATTTATTGCTTTAAATCCGCGGAAAAAGGAAATGAAACTGTCGTTGAAGTGATTAAGGATGCTTTGTCGAAGGTTCTTGTTCATTACTATCCAGCTGCCGGAAGGTTGACTCTTAGCTCTGAGATGAAGCTAATTGTGGATTGTACTAATGAAGGAGCTATTTTTATTGAGGCTGAAGCTAACTGTGATATTACAGATATCGGTGATCATACAAAACCTGATCCAGTCACTCTAGGGAAGTTGGTTTATGACATTCCTGGTGCTAAAAACATTCTTGAGATTCCTCCACTCGTTGTCCAGGTTAGCCTTTTTCAATCAATTTAACCTACTTCTAACTAATATACACACCTTAGTGATCTAGTTTGTCTCAAAACATTCTTTCACCTTCAAAACTATCAATCGAGTTTCCAATTCTACCATACATACACTAAAAACAAAAAAACATATTAGTTGTATATATATACCAAAACGAGTATAATTAATTAATGTGAAATGTTAACAAGTGCTCTAAGGATAATGGTTAAAAGAAAAATTCAGTTAATTAATTGTACATTTTTTTAGAATTGGTTTTTTATTTGGACAATTATTTTGATACAACACGAATAATATATTTTTTGAAGACAAACAAATATCAAATTTGTAATTTTGGCTAAAATTTCCCAAATTTTGGTAGGTGACAAAATTCAAATGTGGAGGATTTGTGCTTGGGCTGGGAGTGAGTCACAATCTCTTCGATGGAATTGCTGCCATGGAATTCATCAACTCATGGAGTCGAACGGCCAGAGGCTTGCCGCTAAAAGTTCCTCCATTCCTCGATCGGAAAATTCTCCAGGCCAGATTTCCTCCCGTCATCGAATTCACTCACGATGAATTCACCGAGATCGAAGACGTATCAAACACCGCCGATCTCTACAAAGAAGAACTCGCTTACCGTTCCTTCTGTTTCTCACCGGACGATCTCGAAAACCTCAAAATCAAAGCCACCGCAGACGGCGATATCTCAACCTGCACCACTTTTGAAGCTCTATCGGCTTTCGTCTGGAAAGCCAGAACCGAAGCACTTAAAATGAAACCAGATCAGAAAACTAAACTCCTATTCGCCGTTGACGGCCGCTCCAGGTTCAATCCACCGTTGCCGGAAGGATACTGCGGTAACGGCATCGTGCTAACAAACGCTATATGCACCGCCGGAGAACAAATTGAAAATCCGTTGTCTTTCACCGTGAAATTAGTTCACGATGCGGTGAAAATTTGTACAGATGCTTACATGAGATCTGCGATTGATTTTTTTGAAGTATCACGAGCTAGGCCATCATTGATGTCAACACTGTTGATCACAACATGGTCAAAACTGTCATTTCACACTACTGATTTCGGTTGGGGTGAACCGGTTATGTCCGGTCCGGTGGCGTTGCCGGAGAAAGAAGTAATTCTGTTTTTATCTCATGGAGAGCAGAGGAAAAGTGTTAATGTGTTGCTTGGATTGCCGGTTTCCGCCATGAAAACGTTTGAAGAACTCGTGAAACAGTTATAGCCTTCTAGATCTGCAAACTCAAGGTTCTTCACTCTTCATGGAATTTGTGTCTGTTGCGAATATATTTGCTACTTTTTTTCATCATTTTGATGTTTTATTTTACAGAATTCATATGAATTATCGTATATTGTAATCTAAATTCACTTATTAATCCGAATGAATGTGTATTAAACTTGTTTTTTAAATTATCATTTGTATTTTATTTAAATGTGCGTGTCTATTGTGTTTCATAGTGTTAATACTTAAAAGAGGTCTGTTGCATGCTTAAATGTTTTTTTAGAAAGTTAAGTAATAAAACTCCACTAGACTATGTGAAATGTTTGTAATCTTGTCACATTAGTGTCACATCATCTTTTTCTCTTCCAATTAAACACGTGATAAATCTCGACCAAACTCACGTAGCATTGATCAAACCCGCAACCAAACCTTAAAGTTAATTTTATTGATACACATGTACCACTTAGCAAGCACGAAGTACAAACACCCAATATACGATGCTTCACGACCTTCACTGGTCATGCAGGCGACCAAACCCATGCCAACTTGGCATGGGGACGTGTCCCAGTGTTAGCATGTAATATGGGTGTTTGGTCGTCCATTTGGTCGCGATTGAATGTTCGGTTGACCATTATGCCCAGCATTAAACGATTATGTAATCAAATTTATTTTTATAAATTCTGATACAATATGATAAAAAGACTACCATGTACCTAGATTAATATTGATATAAAAATTCAATAGAACCAAACACTACTATAGCTCTTCTGAGTGTTAAAGCTAAAAAGGACGTTAAATTGGTTCCACATTTGTTAAATGGTTTGGTAGTGTTAACTGCATTTTTGTCTTTTTAATACGACTTTAATACTCACCTCAAAATAATTTACACTCATTTAACATTCCTAATTTCCTATAACATATCTTTGAGATTCACAAAAAATACAATAAATCGATCACAATTTACTTAAACAAAAACCTTCGGCGGATGTTATACCTGTGCCGCACATGGAATAGGCACAAATTTAATGTTTCTAAAAGGTTTACGTGTTAAGCCCGAAATGTGTTGCAATACCCTTTAAAATTTATAAAAATGAAATAGATTTATTTATTATATCAATTTATGAAGTGCTGATGGCAATTAAAAATTAGTATAGGGCAATTAATAGTGTTCAATTAACAATAAAAATGAGTTGAGGAACACATGCAAAATTTATTAAGTAATGTACAATATTGGCAAAGTTTAATGTATGAATAAATATGGTAGGATTTATCAAGAAAAAGTGGGTCAATGTAAGAACAAAATGTTAAATTGTTGGAAAGTTGGAAAGCTAATTTTGGATAGAGAAATGTATATGCTAAATATGTCTACAAGGTATACATGTCAAAATAATGCATTTTATGTGTTATATATATAAAAAATTAGAATTCTTTAACTTTCTACGAATTGTGTTGCATAAATATTTCTACGTGTTATGATTTTCTTTTATGTGATAACAAATAGAAGTGCAGATTAGAGCACAATCCAATGACACTGAAGAAACTTGTAGTATGGATCGAGAAGTAGACATTGGTAAAATGGATCGAGAATCCGTTGGAATGTCGAAATGAGTTTTACCGGTCAGTTTGACTTTTCATTGAGAACCGGTTCTTCGGTAAGGCCGAAAAAAGTTGAAAAAAATTAGAAGAACTCGGTTCTCGGTCTAGTTCGGTCCAACAAATCAGTTCAGTTATCTATGCGGGCGAAACTGTTTTCTTAATTCTCGATCCGGTCTGATTCCAAGTGGTTCCCGTACATGTGTATAATGAGAACCATATCATTTGAATTTTATTTTTGTGGATTTGATTTCTCACATCCATGTACTAATTAAGTTCTGCAAAAATCAACTTATATATATCGTCCTCTACTCCAATTCATTTCGATGATTATCAAGTGTTCAATAAACAAGCTTATATGCATATATTTTGCAATATACAATCAGAAGATCAAAATGGTTTCTGATTGCATGCATAATCTTATACAATGTTAATTTTCGAAAGACTTCAAGCTTAAACCACACATAAACACGAGAGAGATGCTAACTTATTCAAATTTTTAACAATTAATTAATTCATCATAACCAAACTCGAAGGTGTTAAAGCTCCATAAGAACCATACCCTTTCGCCATCTGATCTGCACCGGTGCTTCCCAATCGACGGCTAGGATTAAACGGACTGCATGAACCATACGCAAAACTCCAACCAACTGGCTGCAAATCCTTTGCCTCCATCTCCGCCAACACCTTGTAAAACAGATCTACATCACACGGAAGCAAAATCGGTCCGTCACAATGAGTACCGTATTCCGTTTCCGCATCTTCTAGAAGCATCGCGAACAAAGGATGATTAACGTATTTCGTTTTGATCGCGAACCGTTGTTTCTCCGGTCCGACGTAAACCGGAAAATAACCTTCCGGTGTCATCATCTTCTTCTTCATCTCCTTTCCGTTCCATGATTTGCTCTTCGCTAAACCGGAAACGCCGCCTCGGTTGCCCCGGCTGTGCGGGAATGATCGGCACCGTTTCCATGTCTTCGCGATAAAATTCTTCTTTCCGTTATCGCTCTTGATTGATTCCATCGGCTAGTGATTAAACTAAGGTTACGAAAATGAGAAATTAGGATTTGATTTGGGGGTAATTGCGATTTGGAATTGAAATATGGAAACTATCCTCTGTCGTAGGCTAAATCGAACATAGATCTTGTTCCAGGCTGTGTTTTGATGACCATGATATACATTTGAGAAGCAATTGAGATTGAATTTAGGGTCATGGAATGAAAATTGGACGGGTTATTAATTGCTGTGTGGGAAATTGAATGATTTTATAGAAGATATATTTGAAGAAAACGGGTTGCAACTGAACCGGTTAATAACCGGTTTGCTATTGTCTAAATTTAATAATGAGCGAATTACATCTAAGGTCCTTATGGTTTACCACTTATTGCAGCTACAGTCTCTAAACTTCATTAAGTACACTCGGAGTCCCTGGTGTTGCCATTTTGTTGCACCCGTAGTCCCTGAAGCAAACGTCCGTTTAAAAACTCTGTTAAATCACTCATGTGCACATCACATGATGGGTAGTATGGTAATTCTCCACCCCTTCCTCATATTTAAATCCGAGTAAATTTCATGGAAGGTCCCTGTGGTATACTACTTATTACAGCCTTAGTCCTTGTACTTCATTTATTACACCGGAAGTCCCTGGTGTATATGTTTGTGCTCGTTTGTGTTTGTTTCGGGTACGTTTGTGTTTCTTTATGTTCATTTATGTTTGTTACCCTCGTTCGTGTACACTAAATTTTTTTAACAAACGAACACGAACACAAAATTCCGTTCGATAAGTGTTCGTGAACCGTTCGTGGACACATTTTTTCCTTAACAAAAGAACATGAACAAGACCCCGTTCGTGTTCGTTCGGTTCGTTTACATGCCTACAAACGAACACAAACAAGATTTTGTGTTCGTTTAGTTAAACAAACGAACACGAACAAAGGCCCGTTCGTTCGTTTACGTTCGTCAACATCCGTTCATGTTCGTTTGTTTACGTTCGTGTGTTAGTGTTCGTTTGAGTTTGTTTGTGTTCGTTTGTGTTCGTTTCGTGTTCGTTTGTGTTTGTTTATGTTTTTTTTTGTATTTGTTTCGTGTACGTTTATGTTTCTTTATGTTCGTTTGTGTTCGTTTATGTTTTGTTACCCTCGTTCACGAACCATTCGTGAACACTAAAATTTCTTAACAAACGAACACGAACACAAAATTCCGTTCGATAAGTGTTGGTGAACCGTTCACGAACACATTTTTTTCTTAAAAACGAACACGAACAAGAACCCATTCGTGTTCGTTCGGATTGACTTTTCAGGGGGTTGGTGGCGCGACAATAAAGGTTGAAGTGTATACACCAGGGACTTCCGGTGTAATAAATGAAGTTCAGGGACTAAGGCTGTAATAAGTAGTATACCACAGGGACCTTCCATGTAATTTACTCGGGTTTAAATATGATGAAGAGGTGGAGAATTACCATACTACCCATCATGTGATGTGCACATGGGTGATTTAACAGAGTTTTTAAACGGACGTTTGCTTCAGGGACTACGGGTGCAACAAAATGGCAACACCAGGGACTCCCAGTGTACTTAATAAAGTTTAGGGACTGTAGCTGCAATAAATGATAAACCACAGGGACTTACATGTAATTGGCTCTTTAATAATTTTGGCTTTGTCAACGCTACAATACAAATCATCTTTTCATACATCACTGTTTAATCTTTTCTATAGAACTCTTAATCTAATGCTTTTAAAGATTTTCCTAATCAGTCACTTTGCAGTTAAAAAAATATTATATGAAAAAGTTAATTTATTTTAACTAATCAATCATTTCTAAAAATTAAAAACCACCTAAAAGTGATTGTGAATTAAAATTTATAAATTACTAATATTATTATTCATTAACCAATGTCGTAACAGACATGGATAGCAAAATCTTATTTTGAATAAGAGTTTATCTTTTTTTTGAAACGGCAAATATATATAAAAAAGACCGACCTTAGCAAGAAACTAAGACGTCAAAGAAAATTACAAAGACAAAGAAAACGGGGAAATACCCCAATCAACAGAATTACAACAAATTTTACTCCTATGTTTCAACCAAACAAAGGATGTGTCAACGATATCGACCGTAATCACCGAGTAATGCTTGTGGACCTTATTAAACACCACATCGTTTCTCGCCTTCCAAACACACCACAATGTGCTATGAATGATCATTGTTAGAATTTTCCTTTTCTTTGGGCAATTGCCCCATGTGATTCAGAGAAATGAAATGATGCTGAGAAATGAAATGTTGAGAAATGAAATCAGCTGAGAAATTAAACGAATTCCACTGTTTGGTAATGTCAGAGAATTGACACGAGGAAATAGCTGAGAAATCAATTCCCCTGCTTGGTAACAAAAAGCAGAGAAATGATATTATTTTTATATAGCATCAAAATTAGGGTATCTTCATCCAAAATACAACTTCAAATATACATGTGTTCAACTTCAAACAATCTAAAATCGATAAACATAATAAAATTATAAATCATTAAAACACGTCATACATTATACATTAGTTGCACGTCCTGCGTTCTAATCAATAAGCGTCGCATTAGCAAGATTATCTCTACGATAACTCCATTCATGTGAAGTTTCAACGATGCTAATGACATTATCATGCTCATTTCCATCTTGTGGCGGATGTCGCAGCCGCTACCATTTTCCATTTCTTTCATTTGGCCAATGGTTTTCATGTCATCTACATATGTGGCAAATAAGAATGCATAAGTGTTAAAGAAACAAATTAATTAATTATACAGCCTGTGTCAATAACCAATTAAACAACTTGTGTTAACACCTTAATCTTGGCCAGTGTGTATACTTGCTCAATTTCATGTGTATTGTTGCTCAAATTAATCTACATAGCAATGTTAATAAGGATGTAGCAAGTCTTAATTAACAGCATGTGTGTTCTTGCTCAAAATATATCAATTAAAATCCATCTTGATGAAATTATTAACATGATATCTAAGATGGTAAGAAAGTAATCGATGGTAGTTTCTATAATGGAAAATTGATGAAATTATTATCATGTCAGTTTCTAAAATTATATAATGCTAGCTAATGTTATTTAAAATGGTAAGTAAGTAATCGATGAAATTGGCCTTAATGGTATTCAATGTGTAACAGCAACAAAACTGGCCTCAAAAAGGGATATAGCAGCAACGTCGGTAGCCAAAATTGGCCTTTCGTTTTTCGATTCAGGGAGGGAGACATAAGAACGTCGGTAGTCTCGACAAGAGAAATGTGGTGTAGCAGAAATGAAATCAAGCTTATATCGATAGAGTCACAAACTGGTACGTAAAAGATATTACCTGATCGGAGAGATTTTGCAGTAGATCGCTGGAGAGAGCTCGCCGGAGAGAGTTCTCCGGAGGAGTTGATCGTCAAAAGCTAGGGCTTGAAAGAGGTTTCTAATTTGGTGAAGTCACGTGATGTTTTAATTTAAACCCTAAACTCTAAACCCGTGCTGTTTGGTTCGCAGAATGTTTCTGATGGAATTGGAATCTAGGAAGGAATTGTAATCCAATTCCATACTCTGTTTGGTTGGCATGGAAGGGAATTGGAATCCAATTCAATATTCTGTTTGGTCGACATGAATTGGAATTGCAATTATCTAAAATGATGAATTTACCCTTATTAATGGTAGTGGTTGGTTGGTAGTGGTGGGTGGTGGTGGTGGCGGTGGGTAGTGGTGGGTGGTGGTGCTGGTGGGTGGTTGTGGTGGCGGTGGGTGGTGGTGATGGTGGATGGTGGCGACGGTGGATGATGGTGGTGGTGGCGGGTGGTGGCGGTGGTGGTTGGTGATGGCGGTGGTTGGTGGTGGCGGTGGTTGGTGGTGGAGGTGGTTGGTGGTGGCGGTGGGTGGTGGTTGGTGGTGGTGGCGACGGTGGTGGTGGGTGGTGGTTGGTGATGGCGGTGGGTGGTGGTTGATGGCGGTGGGTGGTGGTTGATGGTGGTGGCGGCGGTGGTCGGTGGCGGTTGGTGATGGTGGCGGCGGTAGGTGGTTGTGGCGGTGACGGTTGGTGGTGGTGGCGGTGGGTGGCGGTAGGTGGAGGTGGTGGCGGTAGGTGAAGAGTATAAAGGTAAAATAAACATTCCATCCAATCTTGGAATTCAATTCCATCAATATTTGGATGGAATTGAGATTCCTTCATTTGGTGGAATGTTTCCATCATTTAGGAATCCAATTCCATCCATTTTTTTGAACCAAACACTGAAATCTGAAGGAATGCATTTCCCAGGAAATTGATTTCTTCGCTTTTCCTATTTCTTTGGCCAACCAAACAAGGGAAATGAAGCTATTTCCATTTCTCTAGTTTTATTTTCCTCTACCAAACATGCCCTAAGTTCCCTTACCGAAGCAAAAGAAGGAAGTGGGATGACTTATATCTTAAGAATATGAGATTAAAAATGTTTAATGAACTACAAATTTTCTTTCATAATTAATGAATGCATTTATTAGTTTTCAATAAAGTTTATTTTTTGTATTATTATTTTTAAATAAGAATGTTAAGTTTGAGCTTATTAAACATTCTTATCTCATACTCTTTGGATATTTATTAGACAAAACATTTTAATAAATAATGTACATAATTTGAAATTTTAGTATATTAGCTTCAACAAGTTGTGTTACAAATAAATTTAAAAATACATCATTGTTTAATCTTTTCTAGAATACTCTTAATCTAATGTTTTTGAAGGTTTTGCTAACCAATCACTGCAAACAATGGATAAAAAATTATTACTTCAAAAATAATCAAGATTAGTGGTTGTAGAAAAAAGGAAGGTCACATCGTTCCTAAATCCCAATATGAGTGGTGAATAATTGAATAGATGTATCTAGGAAGAATTTACTTTGCACTGTTCTTTAGATACATGCATCATGATCTTTTATTTAACAATTTAATCAAGAAATCAGTATGTAATTCGTATTATAATTTGGAAATTCTAAAAAGAACAAATATATTTAGCAATAGTAGAATTCAGTTAATCACATGGTAACTATATGTATACATGGTGTTACAGCAGTATGATACCTGCAGAAAGGAGGAGAAAGTATTATGTAATTTATTGGGTATCCCATTATTATGTAGCAGTATATGGTTCTAAATTGTTAAGTGTCCTTATAAAGGAGTATCAAAATACCGAGGCTAGAAAAAAATAAGAGGAAAATAGAAGAAACTGTAAACAAAATTATCTTGTTAACGTGATAATTCTTTTTTAATATCTAAACATAACGTTACAAGAAGATTATTAATGCAACAATTTCGTAGATTAGATTAATAGACTTGACTCTTGAATCTTGATAGAGATTAAGGAGACTATTTCAAGCCTTATATTTTTGCTTTATAGAATATAAAATTTTGAATTAGTTTATTTAAAATTAATGATTAATTGTATAGATAATTAATTTGTTTATAATGTTTCAGTTATCGTATTTATGGAGGAGTTTGGGATGACTTGTTTTGGGTGCTTATGATTTTTTAATCTTTAAGTTTAATAAACATTTTTACGTATATAGAAGAGCTTATAAGCTTTGCTTAAAGCATATTGAAGGGGTTTTAATAAATATTTTGAAGAGAATTATAAGTATATTTAGGGTTTTTTTTATCTCTTTATCCTCTTATTTCATCATAATCATAGTTCACCTCACAACTGTTAGATTACCTCATTTTTAATGATTTTACAATAAGCTTATACAAACCTTTTCAAACATTTTATTTAAAAAAGTTATTTACATAAGCAAACTCGTAAGTTTATACGTTCATAAACACAAACTTTTTTATTTGGGTTTTCTAAAACGTTAACACCCTCAATATAGAGTTATAGACCATTTAATATGTTTGCACATTTTGTTATTTCTCATTTCGAGTTATGTCATCGATGCTCATGATTATATTGTTTCAAAAGTTATTCTTGTTAAATCTCCTCATCCCATTGGTGTATCGGCAGCTTCGGATCTGTGAAACCCACCATCTTCTGCCTTCAACCTCCCACCACCAAATCTCAGACGAATAAACCATCCATATAAATTTCTTTTAAAATAAAATGATCAAAGTCAACCATATTACTGTTTAAGCTAAAATAGATATTAAATTCAAGTAACATGCCGTCATAATATTGGCCTTGTGGCTGGCTGGCTACGTGCTACTAGCAATTTTTAAAATGACAAAAACACATATTTTAGTTTGTATTTAGAAGAATTATTAAGCGTTTATATTCACTGAACGGACTTTGCCACCCGTCCGATTTATATTCGTATTAATTCGTTGCTCACGTAGTTTAAATTATATTTTTTTGTTAATGAAAAATAGAATACGTCAGAGGGTTATATTATTGCGAATAAATAAAAGAAAATAAAGCGTATGTTGGAATTATGTTTTCCACATTAACTACTGGTGAAATAGTTAATATACATTGTAAGTATTTGACTTTTAGTATGAAATTGCTTCGAAAGTAATTTGAATACTAAAGCTACGTCATACTGCAATTGCAACAATTGACCTTTTG
This sequence comes from Calendula officinalis, assembly GCA_963853835.1. Lineage (NCBI taxonomy): Eukaryota > Viridiplantae > Streptophyta > Magnoliopsida > Asterales > Asteraceae > Calendula > Calendula officinalis. Next base: position 2,394,075 of record OY970827.1, on the reverse strand, counting down.
GATTAATTGATGAGTTGCTTGTAACTAGAATAAAACATGTAATTAACAATAATAATGTATTTTTTTAGTAGTCTTACCGGTATATGGATAACCTTTTTGATAAACAAATTACCTTATTTTTATAAGTATCCTACCCTATATATGAGGCCTAAATTTGAAGAGGATTTGACACCATGGCAATTCCAAGCATTCCTATTCGTCCATAATGCCACTTGGAATTCCCTGATTGGTCCACGTCATTTGCACTAATACAAACGAATCTGGTACGGCTTACGGTCTACATTCATATTCATATGCTCCATATACGGCAAACGAATCTGGTACGGCTTACGGTCTACATTCATATGCTCCATACACGGAAAACGAATCTGGTACGACTTACGGTCTACATTCATATGCTCCATATACGGCTTCCTACATACAAGGAAACAAATAACTATTTAAAATATCGTACATATAAATAACTATTTAAAAGATCCTACATACAAGGAAACCAATAAATATTTAAAAGATCAATCAGCGAAGGAAACAAATAACTATATGTAACATTTATATGTAACATTTCTTCATTACCGTTTTTTTGTACAAAATCATCATCACATCTATCGATTATTATGTCATTTAGAAGTATATAAAGTTTTTGGACATTTTTCTACATACTAAAATTTACAGCATACCCGTCCATCGGGCGGGTTTTGTAGCTAGTTTTCTAATATGTGCCAACGAATTCTAAGAAATTCAGTTTTTATAATTTCAAGAAAAATAAAAAGTATGCATCTAATAGCCAAAAATCAATTTCTTTTTTTTTTAACAGCAAAAACCAAAAATCAATTATAACCAAATGAAAAAATAAATAATTTTTTATTAAATAAAGAGAGAAAATGGATTTTTGGGACAAGAGAGGGAATCAAAGTTCGATCAGGTGGGTTTTGACTTTTGAGAATATCAATTCCTCATTCTTATTTGAAATGTTTTAAAACTCAGGTCGACCCGGCCATTTCAACCTGGTCTACTCGGGACTCGGGGAAAGTACCAGTTTCAAAAGTAGCCAGGTTTATGATGAGTAGTGATCCGGTGTGACCCGGACGGTTTTGGTCATACCCGGCGACCCGTAGACTCGGAGTTAACCCGGGATTCTTTCACTTTTTTCACATTCTTGACTCTTCTAAGTTTTTTTTAGAGATTGGAAATGAAAGAGTTCTTTTTGTTTGAGAGGAGGCAGCAATAATTTACTCTTTGTACTAATAAATTTTTTAATAATAAATTTATAACACAGTTTTTATATAACTGAATTTTTTTATGTATTCTTAGTTGACCCGGGTTGACCCGCCGGTTGAACCGGTTGACCCGTGATCCAGTCATTGCATCGGGTTGAGTAAAAACCCGGGTCTTAAAACATTGCTCATTCGATCAAACAACTGTGGTATTAATATTTGGTGTTGGCTGATCTAAAGTTAATAGTTCAAATTTCAATATGAATAAAATTATAGTAGACTTATGGTTAAAAAAAGCATTGTTGCCAATCTATTAAAATTTTCTTAGATTTTCTCATAATCCAATCAGATATCCCTGTTTACTATTTTATGATAATATAATAACTTATTCTTGTTGATCAATTTCAAAACCAGATTTATAATTATTTATTATTAGCATGAGCAAACATGGGTCGAGTTCCTATTATTTTGACACTACTTGTATCCAAAAAAAATTACGAACGACCCTAATAATTTACAGGTTCCGGAAATCATCTCCAGAGAATATGTTTAAGAGTGCACATTTCATTACTATTTTGATTTGGATAGAGTTGGTATAAATGAAAATTAATTTATAGTGGTCTATAAATTTTTAAATAATTAATATTCCCTCTGTCCCACAAAAAACTTCCCATTTGGCTTTTGCACAAGTTTTTAGGTGATAATTAGTGATGGATTCATTGATAATACTTTTGATTAAAATATAAGATTGAGTTGGAGAGAGAAAGATAGTTAGTGGTTATTAGTGGTGGGATCTTTAATAATAATAGTTTTTTATTGTGTGTAGTTCATCAAATATGAGAAATGGGAAGTTTTTTATGGGACAAAAATTTAGAGTAAAATAAGAAGTTTTTTGTGGGACGGATGGAGTAATATTAATGAACAAAGATGAATCTTTGAATGTAATCAACATATATTATCCCTATTTTAAACTTCTTTTTTTTAACGGCAAGGTGGAAACCTTGAGAGCTTCGACAAAGCTATCACCCTAAGACCCCCACAAAGAATTTTTTTATTAAAAAGCTAACAAAGAACTAGCAAAAACTAAATACAACCAAAGTATAAAAAACAAACAAAAAAACTAACAACCAAAAAACAAGAAAGCCTGTATTTTAAACGTTAAAGTCTAGATTGGAGAGGTTATCATGTGGCCCAGTAACATCACGGAGACATTGGGCCTCCAGGGTTCGATAATCTTAATTTTTAGGGTAAATTACATAAATTGTTCATGAGGTATTCCAGATTCTGGTTTCTGTCGTTAAATTTTTTTTTTTCGATTTTTTTGTCCCTGAGGTATTCCAGATTCTGGATTTCTATCCTTCCATCCAAAATCCTCCGTTAACTAACGATATTTTCGTCAATTTCCCCAAATTACCTCTATTTTAACTCTTTTTGTACATTTTTTATTTTTCAATTATTTTTATATTTCCCAAAGCATAACCGGTGACACCTCCATCCCCGGCGACGCCACCATCTCCGGCGACACCTCCGGCCGTCTTCTCCGGCGGAACCGTCACCACCGTCGCTTTTTGAAACGAACCAGTTGTTGGAGATGGTAGAATCTTGTTTTCTCTTCAAAATCCCCAAATACTTTCTTTTACACCATCCACAAACCTTTACCTGTAAATTCAAAGAACCATCTTCATCGTGTCTTCTCCACCCATCAAAAACCCACTTCAATTCAAAGAGGAAGCAAAACAAAAATAAAATGGATCGAAGCAAGACAGGGAAAAAACCCTTCAATTAAGTCTTAACAGATCTGCTACCATTTGCAAAAAAAAACCCATTTGCCTGCTACCATTTTTTGGAGATCTCTGGCGAACCGATTGTTGATTCAACGCCATCAACCGTCATCGTCTCTGGCGAACTACGTCGTCCTCTCTGGCGAAGCGCCGACGTCTTCGGCCAGCCGCCTCCGTCTCTGGCGAACCGCCGCCGTCTCCGGTAATTTGATTTATTTTCAGATTTGTGGTTTTTTGGTTTTTCGTTCATTATTGAGATTATTTTTGTTCATGAAGTTCGAATTCTTTTCTGAAGGTTGATTTGCAGGTTTAACTTGCTAAGTGATTGTTGTCTGGTTTGAATTTCTTCACGAATTGACACTTTTTGAAATCAAAAGGATGAAGAAGATGAAGAGGCAAAAAGAAGATTGGTACAAAAAACGATGCTACCCTCGTCACGTTTTTCATCTTGATTTTTGCAGGTTTAGGTTTTTCTAGTGCGGTGGTGTTGGGGGTTTAGGGTTTGTAGGTGTTGGGGAAGAACATGAAAAAAAGAAAACATTAAAAGAGAAAAAGAAAAGGGAAAAAAGACTAAAATGCCTCATATCTTTTGCATTTGAGGTCATTTAACGGCCAAAATTGGACGGATGGACAGAAAAGTGGAATCTTAAAAACGTTAAGGATAAAAAAACCGAAAAAAAAAGTTTAGGAACAGAAATCCAGAATCTGAAATACCTCGGGGATAATTTCTGTAATTTACCCTACTTTTTAACTTAATTTATCTCATGGTCCAAACCCAAGATAGTTGGATATGAACAATGCACGACTACACCCACACGCTTCCTAAACTTTAAACAAACACCTTTTTAATTCAGAAAAAGGTTGTTTTTATTTTTATTACATGGTTAAAACCCAAAAAAAATAATATTAAGTTGAAATTTGGATTATTCAACCTTGGAGGCCCAATGTCTCCATGATGTGCAAAAGATGTATATTTAAGCTTTAAATTCTAATTCTTTTTGTTTCACCACTATAAATACTAATGCAACTACCACTACTACTTAACACCATCAATATTTGTTGATTATTTATTTTTTTAAGGGCCAGTTAGTAGTTCGATTAATACATTACACGGTACCGTTGCATTTCACAGATACCCTGATAGTATGCACATATATACGGAAATCAAAATGGATTCAGATCGCATGCATAGACTTCAATTTTACACGATTAATTGTTTAAAGAAATCAATTATAATACACACGAGACGCTAAATTACAAAAGTTTAAACAAACTGAATCATTAATTCATCGATTAATCAAGCTCGAATGTCTTAATTCACCTCCATCTCCGCCAACACCTTATAGAACATATCTAAATCACACGGCAGCATTATCGGTCCATCACAAGGATTGCCGTATTCCAACATGGCATCATCTAGAAGCATCGTGAACAAAGGATGATTAATGTATTTCGTTTTGATAATGAACCGGTGTTTCTCCGGTCCGACTAACACCGGAAACAAACCTTCCGGTACAGAATTCATCTTCTTCATATCTAAGCAATTCCATGATTTGCTCTTCGTCAAACCAGAAATGCTGTTTCGGCTGCTGTGTTTGCTCGGGAATGATCCGTACCGTTTCCATGTCTTCTCGAGAATGTTCTTCTTTCCTGTATTGAGTTTGATTGATTCCATCTGTTAGTATTTAAGTTTGGATTATGAGCTTGAATAATTAGGGTTTGAAAATTGGAGGTGTGGTGCCCATATGTGAAGCAAATGAGATTCAACGGATTTATACAAGAAAGAAATGAAGAAAACGGTTAAGAGCTGAACCAGATAATGACGAGAGACATAACGTCATATGCTCCATTATTTAAAAAAAGAGTAATGGTATTTGTATCTACTAAATATGTTTATTTATGTGTCTACCAATTTAATCATGATAAGTGTCAAAATCAATACATAATATGAAAAGAGGTAATTAGTGCATGACATATGTCAAGTTTAGAAGTGAGTATACCTATGATATGCACAAATTATAGACACAAATATCATTTCTCTTAAAAAAATAATGATTTCGCTAATATGTGTCCAATATTTTGTAAATCAAAATTTCATTACTTGATATAAAATATCATTAATAAGTTATTAATATGTTTGTGATAAATTATTTACTAATAATAGAAAATAAAGTATTTTTTATGAATTAAATATAAGTGTAATTAAGATATTTACTATTTATTATCATTGGCTTTTGTTTTTTCCTGAACAGCACTTAAACTATTTTATTTTGCCTCAACGGGACTTAAATCTATGAATTTTAAGTTATGAGCAATATCATATATAATATTATAGATTTAAAAGTTGTGAGCAACACTATATATAATGAGGGTCGAGTTATATAGAGAACTCATATTTCATGGTAACACAAAAGAACCCGCCTAACCCAATTAGAATTTAATATACACATATGCAAACCAATAACATTTAACCCAAATCAAACGTATATTTAAAAAAAACATCAAAAAAACTGAAAAACATACATAAACAAATAACACTTATGATACATACACGAATAACATACATGCATGATAACATATATGTATACATACATGAATTATTTACATGTAAATATATGATTTTCTATATAACTCTCCACTGTATAATAATATCATTGGATATAATTTTTGGGTTATCATTCGCTTAGTTACAAGACATATATTATCACGTGGCCCAGCAACATCATGGAGGTATTGGGCCCTCCAAGGTTGAATGATATAGTTTTCAAACTTAATTTATCTCATTGTCCAATCCCAAATATATTTGGATATGAAACTAAATTGTCGGGCCAACAAAATTTAACTTAACGGCATCGCAACACTTTACAATTATCAGATAAAAGTTATATTGAGCCGAAAAAACTTTATGGTTAGCAAAAGCAGTTTATATCTAACAAAAAGAAGTGATCTCGGGATTAAAAATAATAAAAAAACGTATGCAAATAAATACAACTTATATTTGTAATTTTTTCTCTACGATTTCCTAACTTCCGTATTCGCATTACTAAACCTCTTTTACCAAATAGAAAATAACCAAATTCAAATAGTAAACTAGTGTTTATTGATTACATTACGACGTAACATTATAATTTAAAATCAAGACTGTAAAATAGCACTTTAAAGGCTCAAAATCAGGAAATTGAAATGAGAATAGGATACATAGCTACCGACTTGTTCTTCACAACTTACGTTTGTTTTCCCCTGATATGTTGTTCTCGGTTATTTAATTTTAGTGGGATGAAGGCCTTTTGGATTTGGGTTGAGGGCCAGCCCATTAAAACCAAACAGTCAGAAAATAACAATACAAACAAGGCCATATTATTACAAGGAGCATAAATACAACGGAAACGAAAAAAGTCACAAAACTACACGACGACCACCTTAACCGTGACCCAAATCAACAGACTCGAGCATGACCAAAATAATTCCCGACCCTAACCCGATGTAATCGATGAACCTTGGCTAACAAACACCAACCTTCACCACGATCCTTCAACATGTACTTAACCACAACCCAAAATACTCGGGCATAAAACCCGACCACAACCATTAGCATAAAACCAAATTACTCGGGCATCAATCGTGAACCAAATTTTGAATATGTATTGGCTTACATCCCGTAAGTCTAACATATGAATATGCAACATAACTCAATTAGGTAGATTTTAATAACCATATGAATATGTATTGACTTACAATCCCATAAGTCTTCGTACTTATAAAAACGTGTAATGCTCGAATAAGTTGCGTACAACTCGAGTATAAACTCGGTCACACCCCCGTTATAAACGGAACACTATTTTGAAATAAATAATTAAATATGATCGATTATTAATTCATTTCGTGAAACAAGCTTTTATGTACATATATTGAGATATACAACCAGAAAATCAAAATGGATTCTGATTGCATGCATAATCTTATACACGAGTAGTTTTTAAAGACATCAATTATAATACACACGAGACGCTAAATTACAAAAATTTAAGCAAACTGAATTGATTCAATTAATGAAGCTCGAAGGTCTTAAAGTTCCATAAGAACCATAACCTTTCGCCATCTGATCGTTGATTCCCAATCTACGGCTAGGATTAAACGGACTGCATGAAATGTACGCACAACCCCATCCGATTGGCTGCCCATCTTTCACCTCCATCTCCGCCAACACGTTATAGAACATATCTAAATTACAAGGAAGCATTATCGGACCGTCGCAAGAATTGCCATATTCCGTCATGGCATCTTCTAGAAGCATCACGAACAAAGGGTGATTAATGTATTTCGTTTTGATAATGAACCGGTTTTTCTCCGGTCCGACTAGAACCGGAAAAAAACCTTCCCGTACAAAACTCATCTTCTTCATATCTAAGCAGTTCCATGATTTGCTCTTCGTCAGACCGGAAATGCTCTTCTTCTTTCCTGTATTGAGTTTGACTGATTCCATCTGTTAGTATTTAAGTTTGGGTTATGAAATTGAATAATTAGGGTTTGGTAATTGGAGGTGTGGTGCCGAAGCACATGAGATTGAATGGATTTATACAAGAAATAAATGAAGAAAACCGTTGAGAACTGAACCAGTACATGACGAGAGACATGACGTCATATGTTCCTTTAATTGTCAAAAATTAATTTGACTTTGTCAAAGCTCCAAATCATCTTATGTATTTTTAGCCCAAGTAAATAAGCAATTTTATTTAGTTTAATACGTAGTAGCATTTAAACATGCACAAACTAATTGTGTGGATTGACTTATTTGGGTATTTATGGTGCAAAATGGATACCCAGATTTTAAAATTTTGAGTTTCTTAATAATTCCTCTGATTAAAAATAAGTGATACACTTTTCTTATCTGAGTTATTCAAAATAAGTGTTAAACTTTAAAAATTATCTTATTTGGCAAAAAATAGTAGGACTTACACCCACTAACTATCTACTTTAACAAAGTGAAATGACTTATTTACATTTATTTTTTACTTTTAAACATCATTAACCTCACTTTATTCAAAAGGTGTCGGACCCACTATCCACTAACCATTCAATTAATCTAATTTAACCATCATTATAATCTTTTGACTCATAAACTGTGAAACCCAAAGTGTAGCATTTATTTTGAATCGGAGGAAGTAATAGACTTTTAAAAAATGCTTTAGTAAATGGTATTTTCATTAATACCTAAATATTACAATAAATGCAAATATTTTAGATATTCGTGTTTGAATATCTTGTTTTTCACATTTTGAATAACTGAATTTTAGATATCTGAATTTCGAATACTGGATCCGATAGTATTTTTAAAATTTTCGGGTATTCGATATCCGGAAATTTATTCGAAATATGAGAAAAATATTCGAAATGTCCAAAAAATATGAATAATTCATTTTTTCAGAAGATTCGGTTCCAGATAGTGTTTTCAAGATTTTAAGATATTCGATATCCGAAAAACTGTACGAAATATCTGAAAATTATCTTAAATGTTTGTTTTTCTTTTTGTCATTTTGAATATGAGTATAAGGAAGAATTATTTTCAAAAATAGGCTTATTTTGATCTGGTTTTTCACAAATAGGCTCGTTTTTTTTTTTTGTTTTTCAAAAATAGGCTTTCCGGAGACCCGGAGACCGGCTTTCCTATCCAATTCGTCCTCCTCGAGGCTGGCTTTGGGCTGGTCTGACACATGGCTGACACAAGGCCTCCCCGAGGCCGGCTTACAAGTCTACAAACGCAAGGTACAACTCGTCAATGCAGTACTTGTTCTAGCACTTAAAATAATATTTTCAAAAAGAAAAATTTGATATTTAATATTTAAATTTATGGGATTTTTGAAAAAAATAAAATATGTTTCTTTGCATAAGTTTCTTGTACCCCATGCATTAAAGCTTGTAACTTAATATGACCATACCATCATTACCAACTAACTACATAAAAATCGAACTGGGTTTTGCTTTTAAGTGTTGATTTGTCAATAAGTGAACAAGTACTGCATTGACGAGTTGTACCTTGCTCTTGTAGACTTGTAAACCGGCCTCGGGGAGGCATTTTTAAGGCGAAGCCGGCCTCGGGGAGGCCTTGTGTCAGACCAGCCCAAAGCCGGTCTCGGGGAGGGCGAATTCGATAGGAAAGCTGGCCTCCGGGTCTCCGGAAAGCCTATTTTTAAAAAACGAAAAAAACGAGCATATTTGTGAAAAAACCAGAGATCAAAATAAGCCTATTTTTGAAAATAATTCGTATAAGGAATGTTAGTAAACGAGTATAATACTATAACTTATAACTTTAAAATTATATGATGTTAAAGTATAAATTATAAACATGTATGTGTTAAAAATACGAGGTATAAAACTTTAATACTACGTACATAAAATTATAAGTTATAATTTTTAGGAGAAAAATGCTATAATAACAAAGAATAAAGGTTAAGAGTTATCTTTATCATATAACGTTACTTAATATTTAACCATGACGTTAGAAGACGTTTGTTAATACAATAACCTCGTATTAGATTAATAGATATACATACACTTGACTCCTGATGGAGCTACATCCTATAAAGGGGCTAATTCATGCCTTATTTTTTTTTTTTTTTATTTCCTTCAGATATAATATATTAATTTCATCTCAGTTGTTTATATAAGTTTTCAAGCATCATATTCATATGACTATTATTATTACGATTACGAATACGTTATTTAATAAATATAATCCAAGCATCATATTCATATCGGAAATGCAAAATTGTCATTCTAACTAAAGACATAGTAAGACCCGCTCCAAATCGTGATACACTGACATTTCAGTTTTTGTCACATCAGTTGACATTTTAAATGACACTTAGTTATTTTTGAACAACCACTGGGATAGTTAGAAAAGAGCTTCGGCAAAGAACTAACACTCAGTTGACACATTTATGTCAATAATTACATTCACGTAATATTTTGTAAGTAAAATACAAACAAAATATTAATACATACAAAAATTACTCTCTACCTCATCTATTTACAGGCAAAGTGACACATCCTAACCGATACCAATGTGCTAATGGTGTTATTTTACCGACTCTAACCACGCCCAACTGAAAAGGCCGTTGGCACCGTCTAAATATGTTTGCGTCTCTATTTTATTTGTTGCTAATACGGTGAGATGAGTCGGTTTGAGTAGAATTAAACTCAAGCCGTAAGTTTGGTTTAGAGTTCCTAAAACCAAAACTTGTTGGATTATATTGGTTAATTCCGTTTGTGTTGCTCACTATCATGCCTTCATAAACTTGGCCTAGTAGGTGGGTGGGTAGCTACGTGCTACTATCAACTAAAATTAATAACAACTTGACAATGACAAAAATACATAATATTTATTAGAAAATCTTTAACCAAATTTATATTAAATAATTTTATATGGAGAACATTTACAGAATATGCGTATATTAAATATTGTTTTTTAGTTCAAGGGCATTTCGTGTTCGGGTAATTTACGCTATCAAACACTGCAACCCTTTTCTGAACGCTCTTTCAACTTTCAAGTAGTGTTTTACTTAAGAGTACTGGATATGGTGATAAGTAAAAGAACTTTAACGCTATGTTATCATTTCGTTTTTTATATTCGCACATTGAAGAAAACGATAGATCTATAAGATCTATAACAACACAAACAATAAGCCAACCTATTGCATCTTCAATTGATAACAATGGTTAATAGGTACAGAATACAACATAAAACTCACTACAATATCACTCTTAACACTCATGAAGAAGACGAAGTCTACCTGTTACAAGCTACAAACTGTGAACAAGATGAAACCCTAATATTTGTTATATTAATCTTGATTTATCAAGTTAATTAACATATAAGTATTATAGTTAGTATAAAAGAAATAAAATAAGTGAAAGTGTCACCGGCAACAAAGTGAACCGGCACCACCGGTAACCGTCAATAACTGCCGCCACAACCGTCACAACGAATCGTCGTGACTGTTATTCGCACCTTTTCACATAGTATAAATATGTATAGGTTTAGTTTCTGTAAATTCATCGAATCTTTGTAAACAAAATCAATATCAATAAAAAATTTAGACTTTGATTAATCTGTCTGAATCTATTCGATCCAACAATTGGTATCAGAGCTTTGTGTAAATCAAAGCATAATCATCATATACCAAGGAGAAACACAGCAACCGGCGCCGATTGTCGATCATCAACAATCACCGCAAACAAGTTCGGAGATTTCAGATCGCAATCAACAAGGGACTCCCAGGGTGGCTAATCAAAGAGGATCTACCACCAAACTGGCACCCACCGATTAAGAAAAAACATACCTTATCGGAAAAGACGACCGGAGCAAGTCCGAACAGCAGCAAACAAGAGCCGCCGTTCAAAAAATTAGGGCACAATCATCGTCGCCCAACATTAGAAACCGTAGATCCATCAATAATCGACAGTTTAAAAAGAAAAGAAAGCAACGATCGGAACAAAACAGCAAATAATCGCCGCCGATCAAATAGAAAACGTTTGGAAGAAGAATCAGAGAAAACTCACCAAACACACACACTAGTGTGTGTTGTTTTTTTTTTTAAAATACGTTTTCCCTTGATACACCCTTAAATATTCGGTGTATTAATGGCCAATTATTAAAAGGACGTTTTTTCTTTCAATGCACCATTCTCAAAACAAAAACAAAACGTTTTGGTTTAATACATTGTTTTATTTAAGGAACAAATAATATAATTATTATATTATATATTAAATCTTTCCACACCTTATATACGGAGGATAAGTTTTAATATATAAAATACTATTATATTATTAATAACTTATTAATTATAAATCATAATTAATAAATATATATTATAGGATTTTTATATAAAATTCTTTAAATAAATTTTATAAAAAATGACAAGAAAAGAAAATGACGATAAAGGTGAGAGTTCCAAAATTTATAAAGAAAGTGGAATCTCAACAAATTTTCAATGTCCTATGTTAAAATCAACAAATTACACTACATGGGCAATAAGAATGCAAATTATTTTGGAAGCAAATGGTCTATGGGAAACGATTGAACCTGAACTAACAACCGAACAAGATACAAAAAAGGATAAAACAGATATCGCGTATCTTTACCAATCACTACCAGAAGATCAATTACTGCTTATTTCAAAATACAAGACTACAAAGGCAGTTTGGGATGCCTTAAAAACACGACACATCGGTGTACAAAGTGTTCAACAGGCAAAAATACAAACACTCAAATCAGAATTTGAGATGTTACAAATGAAAGAGACTGAATCAATAGACTCTTTCATTACAAGATTAACGGGTATTATCAACAAAGCAGCTAGTCTAGGGTCATGATACGAAGACTCTACAATAGTACGGAAATTATTAAATTCTGTACCGGATAAATTCCTTCAAATAGTTGCATCAATGGAACAATACTCGGATCTAAACACCATGTCTTTAGACGAAGCAATTGGCAGACTCAAGACATTTGAAGAAAGAATTAAATTCAAAAGGGATAAATCAGTGAACACCCAAGAAGGACTAATGTTCACACAACATGAAGACAAAGGCCAACCTTCCAGAGGTCGTGGACGAGGAAGATTTAACCAAACACGAGGCCGAGGGCATAACAAATTCAAATCTGAAAGAAGAAATTGGGAACCCTCACAAAGCAACTTCAAGAAAAATACTAAAGATAGTAAAAAGAAGCTCACCCCAGATAAGTCTAAAGTAAATTGCTACAAATGCAAAAAATTTGGACATTACGCACCAGAATGTCCACAAAATGATCAAGAAAAAGGTCAATCAAACCTAATTGAAGAAGATTTAGAACCAACACTGCTCATGGCAACAGTTGAAGAACACAAAAAAGTATTCCTGACTGAAAAGAATCTTGACTTAAAGAAGACTACATCAAATGATGAAAGCCTATGGTACTTAGACAACGGTGCAAGCAATCACATGACTGGAGTCAAGAGTCATTTCAATGAAATTGACGAAACAGTTACAGGAAACGTAAAATTTGGAGATGGATCAAATGTAGAGATTAAAGGAAAAGGATCCATATTACTCAACTGCAAAACCGAGGAACAAAAGGTTATTTCTCAAGTCTACTATATTCCAAAGTTAAGAAGCAATATCTTAAGTTTGGGACAACTAACCGAAAACGGATGTAAAGTGGTTATGGAAAAGACCTACTATGTCACACCCCGCCAAAATTGATTTTTGCGGAAGAACGAGGTGCGACTAACTAGTAACATAACACATCAATAATAGTAAACTTTGCATTAATAGAAAATGGATTGTCATTGTTGTTTACAAAACCAAAAGTACTTGTTTGAAATATAAAACCAATGCAACATGTTGTACTTGAAAAACTCTTGTCTTTAAGACTTATTCTTGAACTAATGCATGACAATCCTGACTATAATTGAATCTTGTAAAAGACTAATTTCCGTTACCTGAGAAAACATATAGAAAAAGTGTCAACACGATGGTTGGTGAGTTCACAGGTTTTGTGACTCCATAACTCGTTTAGTATAAGAATAGTGCCAACACCAAGGTTGGTGAGTCCGCAGGGTTTGCGACTCAAATTTAGTATCGTCAAAAATAGTTCAGTACAAATCCTGTACAAAAATAGTTTTATGTGCAATGCATAATCTCTTGACATGTTTGCAGGACATTCAAGTTAAAGTATAATCAAGGAGCCGGTAATCAAACCATAAATCTAAAGTAGTTAGAATATAAAGCTCAAACCCAGTTGGGTTAGCGCGACTAACCATGAGCGGGGGATCAATCCCGATAGTACTATCTCTATATTCCTTGGCTAAAACGCATAGTTAATGATTACGGTTAAACGAGGACATGTATTGTGGTCCTTAAACAGTTGGTACGTGTACACCACAATGATTATACAAAGATCAATTATTGCAAAATAATTTGAGTAGTATATGTTTTCTCCCCCAATAAAGTAGTAATAAAATAGTAAAAGTGGGGCCGTGAAACTCACCTTAGCGAAGCTTCCAAATTAGTAAATCCCCAAAGTTTGGGATTCCAACCAAAGATTCCTAGCGTCCTAAACGCATATGTATAGTTAATAAGTGACGGTCTAAAATGACACGCCTAGTCTATATGATGCATGAATGTTTCTCTCAACTCGAATTTAGACATGAACGATATGTTGGTGACTCGGTTGGGTTGGTCTCGTATTTAATACATTTGTTAATTTAAAGAAATTTGAAAATTTATACTTTAGTTTGAAAGTAATGATTCATTATACAATATATATTTATTTGGTTAATTTAAATGGTTATTATTAATTATTAACTAAATAATTATAATTAAAGAAATTTAATTAAAATGAAAATGAATTAATTAAATAAATAAGTAAGTAGTTCTGAAAAGAATTATTAAATACATATTTAAACATAATTAAACAAATTCTAATGTAATTTAATTAGTTTTAAAAGCGTTTGATTCACGTTGACTGATGGCTCGAATCTGTACATGTTGGGTTAGAATATATCATTTGTTGGGTTTAGTTTAAATGGTTGAGTTTAGTCTAATCTAGGGAAAGACACAAAAGAATTAAGAAAACGTGATACCGTCACCGGCCGAACGATTCTGTCCGGAAAAAGATTTACACCTGCTACTGATCAGTGACGTTCGCCGGAAACTCACACATACAAATCGCACATTTAAAACCCACAACACACACACACGTTTAGTAATAGAAAGATACTAACACCGAAATTTTTAAACAAACACACACACAGTACGTATGTGTGTTGCCGGACATGGCGACGGAAATTTAAAACCCAGAAACGAATCGAACAAATCACACACTCATGCATGCTTTACATCAATATTAAAGGGTTGGGATGTAGTACCTATCGGGATCTAGCGAGAGAGACCGAAAGAGAGATCGTGGTGTATGCCAGAATTCACGCTGGGACTCGCCGGAATTACGTTTCTGGTTCGTGGGATTGCAAACGGAAGTGAGGCACCGAGAGAGATGAGCGAGATGATTTCTGTCTTTGCCTTCGAGTAGAGAGTGTTTGAGGAGTGGCTCGCCGGAGGTACGTTAGTGTCGCCGGAGGTGGGTTTCTGCCTTGGTTCGTCGTCGGGTGTAAAGAAGAGATAGAGATGTTTGCCTGAGTTTTCTTTGGTCTCGCCGGAAAATCGTGAAGTCGCCGGAGAGGTTTCTGAGTATTTGAGGCTGTAAAACGGATGACTGCTAGAGATGGTGATGGTGGTTTTTCTTTCGGGGAGAGAGAGAGTGTTAGATCGATATAGAGTGCAGGCAAAAATTGTAGAGTTTGTTTAATAAAGAAGATAATTGGTCAAGTACACGTTCTTATTGTTTTAAGATTCAGTAAAAATCGTGATGTTAGTTGGCTCGAACATGCACGTGCACGGGTCGTGGGATGATGAGGGTGACTTTTATTAATTCTTAAGAGATAATTATATACAATTATTAGTAACTTACAAATACTGATAATTATGTCTGGTATAATATTTTAATCGGGGTTTTACTTGGTTTCTGATTGCAGTGATTTACTGATAATAATTTTTGCTCCAGTACATATTTAATTACTTTTGACATTCTCACAGTATACTAAATTTTATACTTTGTATATACATTTTAAATATATAGTTTGTATGAATATTCATATCAACCACTTTGGTTTATTTAAAAATTTATTATAAAATATTAAGTTTATAATTTTGATTCCAGTTTAAGGTTTACGTTTAAGTCACCAACTCGCTAAATTATAGTTTTCATTAAACCAACATTAACAAAAGAGTTACTTGCATCAATTTTGATGTGCACTAATAATTGTTATTATACATGTGTTGCTAGACTCATACGCAAGAGAAGTACCATTTATTAACGATACGGAAATTGTATACTACATTAGGTTGGAATAAGTGTCGAGTCAAATACCTGATTTTGAGGGTTGTCACATACTACTACTCTACGACTCAAATAATAATATTCTGCTAAGAGTTACACGATCAAAGAATCGACTCTACAAGGCAAACTTAAAGATTGGCAAACCTATCTGTTTACTAGCAAACCTACATGACGAAACATGGTTATGGCATGCAAGACTAGGTCACCTAAACTTTGGGTCATTGAAGAAAATGCATTCAAAGAACTTGGTAAAAGGAATACCACACATTTCACAAACTACAAGTATTTGTGATATATGCCTAATAGGAAAACAGAGTAGAGCACCATTTCCACAACAAGCAACATCAAGAGCAAAAGCACCACTAGATTTAGTTTATGGAGACTTATGTGGACCTATCTCACCAGCTACCCCAACAAGCAAAAGATATATATTTCTACTAGCAGATGACTACTCAAGATATATGTGGGAATATTTTCTAGAATCAAAGGATCAAGCTTTTGGAACCTTCAAAGGATTCAAACAAAGGGTAGAAAATGAACTTGGAATCAAGTTAAAGATGTTCAGAACAGACAGAGGAGGAGAATTTACATCAAATGAATTCTCGAATTATTGCAAAGAAAATGGCATAGCAAGACAATTAACTGCACCATACTCACCTCAGCAAAATGGAGTTGTTGAAAGGAAAAATAGAACAATTCTCTCAACAACAAGGTGTATGATGAAAGCAACAAACCTGCCACAAAACTTTTGGGCAGAAGCAGTAAGACATGCCATACTAATACTGAATTGCACTCCCACAAAGTCACTAGAAGATGTTACTCCATATGAAGCTTTAAAGGGAAGAAAACCTAACTTATATCATCTTAGAATATTCGATTGCATTACCTATGCAAAAGTACCATCTCAACACCTTACAAAGCTGGATGATAGAAGTATAAAAATGGTATACTTAGGGAGTGAACCAGGATCAAAAGCATATCGCCTATATGATCCAATAAAGAAGAAAATTTGCATCAGTAGAGATGTAAAATTTAAAGAAGACGAGTCATGGAACTGGGAAGGAAGTGATGAAGACTATGATCCAAACAAACTAGAATGGATCGACTTTACTGTAGAAAATAATGAAGCATCTGAAGATCAACAGAGCACACATCAAGAATATGAGCCTGATAATGCACATGACGATAATTATTTAGATGAAGAAATGTCAAATTCTCCTAACTCCCAGATACAAGGCAGTCCTCAACAATCCATCATTAACATATCAGATTCTGAAGTAGAAACTCCTTCAACAAACTCAAGTATTGATCACACACCTGTAAGAGGTTACAGAACGTTAAGTGATATATGTGACAATACAAATGAATTATTACTAGTTGAAGATGAGCCAAGAAACTACAAAGAAGCATCAAAAGATCACAAATGGATTGAAGCTATGAAAGCAGAAATAGACTCCATCAACAAAAATGACACATGGAGACTAACCACTCTACCAAACAATCATAAACAAATTGGGCTAAAGTGGATTTTCAAGACAAAGAGAGATGCTGACGGAAGGATACTAAAACACAAAGCAATATTAGCAGCCAAAGGATATGTACAAGAGCATGGAATAGATTTTGATGAAGTATTTGCACCAGTAGCACGAATTGAAACAATTCGTCTAATATTAGCTCTTGCAGCATACAACAAATGGGAAGTACATCACCTTGATGTAAAGTCAGCCTTCCTACATGGAGAAATAAAAGAAGAAGTATACGTATCACAACCTGAAGGTTTCATACAAAAAGGAGATGAAGGAAAAGTCTATAGACTTGTTAAAGCACTATATGGACTTAGACAAGCACCACGAGCTTGGTACACGAAACTAGACACTACTTTGAAGACACTAGGATTCAAGAAGTGTGCATTAGAACAAGCAGTCTACACAAGAACTAGCGATACCTCAACACTACTTGTTGGAGTATACGTAGATGATTTAATAGTCACAGGAACACCAAAGAAAGAAATCAACATCTTTAAGGATCAAATGCAAAAGAAATTTGAGATGAGTGATCTTGGACTACTAGCATATTATCTTGGCATTGAAGTTTCACAAAATCCTGGCAAAATCTCAATAAAACAAGCAGGATACGCAAACAAGATACTCAAAGACACGAGAATGCTAGACTGCAATGATGCAAAAACACCTATGGAACCAGGACTCAAGTTAACAAAATTTACTGAAGACAAATATGTAGACACTACGGAATATCGAAGTATAATTGGATGCTTGCGATACCTACTACATACAAGACCAGACTTAAGTTATCCAGTTGGATTACTTAGCCGCTTCATGCAAAAGCCTCAAGAACAACATATGAAGGCAATTAAGCAAATCCTACGTTATATCAAAGGAAATAAAAACTACGGTATAACTTATGAACATTCAGGAGGAAATGAAATTCAAGGTTTCAGTGATAGTAGCTATGGCATTAACACACAAGAAGGAAAAGGCACAACAGGCATAATCTTTTACTTCGGTAACGCACCAATCAGCTGGAGTACACAAAAGCAAGGAACAATAGCACTATCCTCATGTGAATCAGAGTTTATAGCAGCAACATCAGCAGCAACTCAAGCACTCTGGTTAAAAAGACTACTCAGCAAGATTACCAACGCAAGAGAAAAAAGAATCACAATCTACGTGGACAACAAATCAGTGATAGCTCTAATGAAGAACCCAGTCTTCCACGGACGAAGCAAACATATAGATACAAAGTATCACTTCATACGAGATTGTGTTGAAAATGAAGATATAACGGTCGAGCACATAAGCGGAGATCTACAACGAGCAGGCATACTCACAAAGCCACTTCCAAGGATAAGATTCGTCACAATGAGACAACTACTTGGAGTCAAGAACCATCAAGAAGAAAATCAAGATTAAGGGGGAGAATGTTATATTAATCTTGATTTATCAAGTTAATTAACATATAAGTATTATAGTTAGTATAAAAGAAATAAAATAAGTGAAAGTGTCACCGGCAACAAAGTGAACCGGCACCACCCCACGTTTTCCGGCACCACCGGTAACCGTCAATAACTGCCGCCACAACCGTCACAACGAATCGTCGTGACTGTTATTCGCACCTTTTCACATAGTATAAATATGTATAGGTTTAGTTTCTATAAATTCATCGAATCTTTGTAAACAAAATCAATATCAATAAAAAATTTAGACTTTGATTATTCTGTCTGAAGCTATTCGATCCAACAATATTCACTCAGAGAGAAAAAAGGAAAGAATAATATGCAGAAATTGTGTGCGTTACATATCAACATCACACACCTAACCCTTATAACAAAATATCTAAAACTACAACTACACTCACTAAGAATAAGAAAGTTTCACAACCAGTCCCTCAACTTACTCCTGCAAAGAAAACACAATACAATATAGAAAATATTGAAAAATGACATTACCTCATATTACCTTATCTTTACAACACACATTAAAATATTCATTTACTCTTTTGTTTTTTTTTTAATCTGAGTTCCGACTCGTTTTACGAACTGATTAATCTCGGGGCGATTACCTGTTTTGTGGGTAGCCCAGAGTCGGCGTAGGTGAACCTACGTTGTTGCAATTGGTTTTTTTTCGCTAATAACAGGGATTAAACTGAGAACCTCCTACGAATTTCATCATTTAGGAGATTAAGTCCAACCACTAGCTATACTTGGGCCACCCCCTTTATGGTTAATATTCATTCGCTCTCACTTAAATCATTACTCTTTTTAGAACCAACCAAAATTCCTTATTCACTCGCACCACTAAAATAACATAACTTGGCGCGAACTATTTGGTGTGGGCTTTGGCACAACCCAATAGCGTCTTGGCATTAGCGGTGCCAAATATAATGCCACGAGGATGGTTGGTGGTTTGGTCCCACCCGTCTTAAGATTTCTCTTTTGTGAAATAAAAGTTTCACCCTACTATCAACCAATCCTAAAAATACAAGGTACTAAAAAAAAAATGTAGTAAACATACCCATATGTCAATATATACCATATGTGCACATATAGTTAGGGGTTGTTTGGAAAAAATTATTAGATTATAAACTTATTTAAATATCAAATAAATTATATTTATAAGTTTAATTAAACTTATAAGTTAATATACCATCTAAATAAATGTTCTGAATAACCCCTAGTCTAAGTGGGGGATAAACAAACAGACACACCTTTGTAACTTTGTTGCCTAGTGAAATAGTGGATAAGGCCCATGAGTACTATGCAAGAAATGAAGAAAACATGGGCTGGATCTCAAACTTTCGGATTTATAGAATTCCGTAAAGTCCATTTAATTTGAATACTTTGAGATTTGTTTTATTTTATGGCGTAAAGCTAAACTATTTATTTTTTTTCTCGAAAGATATTTCTTATGTTCCCTAATTAGAAAATGTTAATATTTAGAGCACGTGGTATGGCTCCGTGAAAACCCATATTTAATGGTAAAGAAGAAAATATTAGTGCCTTGCATTAAGATTTTTTCTAGTATCTCAAATAAGAAATCGTAGAAAAAGTTTAGTATATTTTTGTGCCATTTGCTCTTAATTATACAGTAATAGTAGGTAGATTCTTTTTTTTAACGGACAATTAGTAAGTTAGCACTTCGAGCCTAAGCAGTGATATCCACAAGGGGAAGTATGCCTTCTCTCGAACCTTCCACTTATTTCTCTACGACAGGACTTGAACTCATGACCAATAGATCATGGGCAATACCTTAAATTATCCTCCAATACCACTGGGCTACGATATCAATATTTTATCCTAAGGGTGATTATCGGGTCAAAACCGAACCGATAGAACCGATAACCGATAACGATGAATTTACAAAACCGAAACCGAACCGATAACATGTTATCGGTTTCGGTTCGGTTCGGTTTCGGCTCGGCTCGGTTTCGGTTCGGTTATTTTAGGCCAAATGTTCATCATTTTCCGAAACCGGACCGAACCGATAACCGATAACGATGAATTTTCAAAACCGAACCGATAACATGTTATCGGTTTTGGTTCGGTTTCGGTCGGTTTTCGGTTCGGTTCGGTTTTTTCGGTCCAAATGCTCACCCCTATTTTATCCTTAAAACATCTACTGTCATCAACCTTTGCTATGTAATGGTGTCTAACTCAAGATTAATTTTATCAATACATTTATTTCTACTTATTAGATTAAGATATATATGTTAAGATCAAGAGATAATATTAGAAAGTAGAATTAATGTATTACATATGTCATCTTATTAAGTGGGTAAGAAGATCTACGTCGGCGTGGCGTAAAGTGAAGATTGGGGGGAGTAGATAAAAATTATTGAACTAAAATATTAAAAAAATCGAAATTATTGAACGAAAGACGTATGCTCACAAAACCGGTTTCACCCTCACATCGCCAGTCCACCCACACAAACAAGTATATATTCAGCGGACTGGCTTCTAGAGATTTTCTTATCTTCAACGTCAAATAACGCTAAAATAGTTTCAGTACAGAGCGAATTAAATCAGAGGAGAAACATGGCGGGGATAGGGTTATCGTGGCCGTCAAAGTTGACCGACAGACCTACCGTTGCATCTGCCGTATGCCGATCTTCCTCCTCCACCCGTTGCTGTGCCTCCTCCGTTAAAATGACCGTCTCCGTCGATGAGAAGAAGAAGAGTTTCACTCTAAAAAAATCCGAAGAGGCTTTCAACGCCGCCAAGGTAACGTATTAACTTGTTTGTTTAATTCACGAATTGGCATTTGTATGATCAAATTTGAGCTAAACGCGTACTGGATGTTCCAATTTTAGGTCAGTAATTGCAGTTTCCTGCTAGTCTTGCTTTTAGTTTGATTCAGTTTTGCAATTAGTTGATTCACCGATTGTATGTATTTTCGATTTAGGAATAATGGATTACAAGCTGTTTGTTAGATTTCTAGGCTCTAGCTGTATAACTTAGTAGAATCAGATCTATAGAACCGTATTCCTGTCCAATTGAGCAATTTTGCGCTGAAAACTTGACTCATTTTGAAGCTTGTAGAAATTGAAATCAAGTTAGATTTTGGCATTGAGCTAGCCAAATTTCACATCATATTTCAAATCATTGCCAAATTAAGAAGTATGTGTTGTAGCATCATAATTTTAGGTTGTTAACACAATGCCTGTTGATGTTATTTATCCTGCCCTGGATATGAATCTGTAAACTAGTGTAAGACATAAGCAACTTGTGGACATAATATCCTAATTTCAGGAACTGATGCCTGGAGGTGTTAATTCCCCAGTACGCGCATTCAAATCAGTTGGTGGTCAACCAATTGTAATCGATTCAGTCAAAGGCTCTCACATGAAGGACATTGATGGAAATGACTACATAGATTATGTTGGTTCATGGGGACCAGCAATCATTGGACACGCAGATGATGAGGTTTATAAAAAAATTAAACATTTTTTTAGCAATTCAAAGTTTTGTTGGTAAAAAAGCTAATTTATATACCCACAGGTTCTTGCAGCTTTAGCCGAAACCATGAAAAAAGGAACCAGCTTTGGTGCACCGTGTCTATTAGAAAACGAGCTAGCTAAAATGGTGATTGCAGCAGTCCCGAGTATAGAAATGGTCAGGTTTGTTAACTCTGGTACAGAAGCATGCATGGGTGTACTACGGTTAGCCCGTGCCTACACCAAAAGAGAAAAAATCATAAAATTTGAAGGCTGTTATCACGGGCATGCTGACCCGTTCCTGGTCAAAGCGGGCAGCGGTGTCGCAACTCTCGGGCTGCCCGATTCTCCCGGTGTTCCAAACGGAGCTACTTACAACACCCTAACATCACCCTACAACGACATCAAAACCGTTGAAGAATTATTCAACGCCCATAAAGGAGAAATAGCTGCAGTTATACTCGAGCCCGTTGTTGGTAACTCGGGCTTCATCACGCCAAAACCCGAGTTCCTAAATTTCCTACGGGAAATCACGAAACAGAACGACTCACTCTTGATATTTGATGAAGTTATGACGGGGTTCCGTTTGGCTTATGGTGGGGCGCAGGAGTATTTTAACATAACTCCTGATCTAACCACTTTGGGGAAAATCATCGGCGGGGGTTTACCCGTGGGAGCTTACGGTGGAAGGCGGGATATTATGGAAATGGTGGCCCCCGCGGGCCCCATGTACCAAGCCGGGACTTTAAGTGGGAACCCGTTAGCTATGACAGCTGGCATTCACACGCTTAAACGACTTCAACAAACCGGAACGTATGATCATTTGGATTCAGTTACAAACCAACTTATTAATGGGATTTTGGAAGCTGGAAGGAAACACGGGCATGCTATCTGTGGCGGGTATATTAGTGGAATGTTTGGGTTTTTTTTCACTGATGGACCAGTTTATAATTTTGAGGATGCTAAAAAGAGCGATACGGTTAAATTTGGTAAGTTTTATAGAGGAATGTTGGAAGAAGGTGTTTATTTTGCTCCTTCTCAGTTTGAAGCTGGGTTTACTAGCTTGGCACATACTACTGACGATATTCAGAAAACAATCGATGCTGCTGACAAGGTTCTTCGAGAGCTTTGATGATTTTATATTTATTTGTTTCTTCACTTTTGTAGGTGTTATGATTCTTGAGTTTAATTGTATTTTCGTTCGATTTTGAAAGTGAGTTTTGTAGTGTGTTGTTTTATATTTATGGTGTATGATGATGAAACGCTAGTTGTAGAGGAGCGTATGTTTTTAAATAAACACCAATTAAGAGGATTTTGAGGGCTAAATTTGTGATGATTAGCTTGGTGATTAGATGCTAGTCTGATATTTGATCAAATTGGATTGAAGAAACATTGGGGACAATCGTGAGAAGGTGGTGTTGATGATGACAGTGACAAATTTGCTGTCATAGAATTGTGCTCATGCCGATGATGACATATTTTGTGGTACAAAAAATGGTCATTTTGTATATCTATCTCATCAATGTTTTAAAGCTATGGTTTTGAATTGAAGATGCTTTAAAAACGGCTGAATCCATTGGATTGAGTGAACTGCTCATTTAAACAGTATTACAATTTTATTAAGTATTTATAATAAATTAATTATGTAAAAGATACTAAAATGTTTAAAAACAAAACCTAAAAGAATATGAAACAAATATTGTAACCAATTCAAAGATTAATTTCCAACAAAGTAACAACTTTGAGTTTCAAGCCTATTAAATATGATAGTGGCCACTTAAAATTGAAGTATAAAATTTGTGTTTTAAACTTCAAAATATATATAAAAAAATAATATAAAATTTTAACTGTATAAAAAATATATCAAATATTTATTTTAGTTAAAATATTGAAATTAAAATAAAGAAAAAATAAAAAAACCCAGTTCACAATCAGTTCAACTATCATGGTCCGACTCGTTCCGTAGTTAACTTGTCCGGTTTAAAGCGTTTCACAAACAAACCTATAAACCAGTTAATTCGGCTCGTCATGTTTTCGATTTCCCTTCGAACATGGGTTCTAAAATATTGAATTTTCTTTTAACTTTTTGTATGTAATTAGTTAATCTATTTCTAATTATTGTTAAATCATACGTAATAAATGTTAAGTAGTATTATAATGAAAATCAGTGAACAATATATTGATTTTGGGTTTTGTACTGGTATCTTTCTAGATGGGAATTGTGTGATTATATTTTTAACAGTGTATTTTAAAATATCCAAAATTAAGGACTGTAATGATAGGGATTCAATTTCTACTGTGTTCAATTAACAATTATTGTAAATGAAATAAATATATTGCTATAATTGGCTAAAAACTTATTATTTGTTTGCAATATTTACTAAATAGAGATAATCATGGATAAAAATTACCTTTTACTAAAACGGGAACCTTTATATTTCAAAAAGGAGTGAAAACAACCTTTAACTTAAACTTTCTATCAGAAATATATTTTGATTGTCGTCTATATATTTATATACTAGGTTATAACCCGTGAAAAATCACGGGCTGTCAATAATTTTACTGAACCTAAATATGATTATTAAATTTACGATTTTAAATTATAAAATGTTTCTATAACGTAAATTATGAAATTCAGGTGTCATTAATGATACAAATATGATGGTAGAATAATACAATGATGGACATATAAAATTAAATTTTAAAAAATTAAATAAAATGGTGGTTTCTTGCATATGTCGTTGGTTACATCAGTGAAGAAAATTTGGGTAAGCCATTGGAAGGAGCTGATGTTGTCATCATTTCAGCCGGTGTACAAAGGAAGCCTGGTATGACCCGTGATGATCGATGTGTTCAATATTCTCTTTAAGTCATTTAAATAAAAACAAATTAAATAAATGATAAAACCTAAACACATTAGATGTTTAAATGATAGAGTTTTGATAATGAGACAATAAGAATGAAAAATAGGTTTACAAAAATAATAATTAGTTACATTATATACCATTTAACTCCTTTTAACTAAATTAGTCAATTTGTCTTCCTTTTTTTTTTAACATCCAAATTCTTTCTCTAATCAAAATAATAAATGCTCATTCTTATATATTTTTATTTGCAACCCTAATGACTGTGATTATAAAACCCCTTAAATGATACAGAATCCTGAAAAATTAAAACATAAATTTCCGTGATTCGAGTAGCCATTTAGGTAAGGTTTAAATCAAGTAAATATAAAATTAGTTTAAATCAAATTTCTAGGATTTAAGTAGCTAATTACGTATGATTTAAATCAAATATTCAAATTAGTATAAAATTAGTTTAAATCAAATTTCAGGGATTTGAGTCGCTAATTTAGAAATGGTTGTAAATAAAATAAAACGTTGTTTACTGAAATGAATTTTAGTTTTATTGTATGATTATAAAATGTCAATATTATGTCACTATTAGTTTAAGGTTATGATTTTCATATTTGATATGATTAATTATAAATCATATTACAATGATATTACTGTTACAAAACTCAAGAATGATTCGTTAAATTTTTAATGTTTCTGACTAAATATGTTTACATTGCTAACTTATCCATTCTTAAAAAATTGATTTTGCTATTTTTAATTTTTTAATGTTTTTGACTTAATATGTTTTCTCATATCGATGTGTTTACATTTAAATTTTGTATGCAGGTGTGCCATCTCTGTTGAGGTTGTGTACGGAACCCAAGTTCTTGGCATAGTTACATTAAAAGTTTAACTTCAGAATTTTGTGCAGTTATGACAAATAACTTTGGTTCTATTGCCAAAAGCAACTATGTTATATACCCGTATGCATGTACATTAGAGTTAAATTTAAATGATTGTTTAAGAACTTGTAAAAGTCAAAGATCTTGTAAAGTCAAACTTGTAACAATTAAAAAATTGTTTTGGAAAGTATTATTACCTGCAAATCCGGTATAATCTTACAATTTCAAATTTCAAAAGATCCTTAATTTTAGAAATTAATTATCAATAATTATAATTGAATATAATTAAGGATTTCTTCCATATTTAAAACCGGATTTTATGAAATTCCAAATTTAAAGCAATCAATTCGGAAATTTTGTTCTAAATTTTGAAATATTAATGACATAATGCTTAGAAATACCTGCAAAATACGACTTAATCATTAGCTATTGAATTTTGTGCTAAGATGATGCTTACAACTCGATTTCTAATTTTTAATAAAAACTCAAATTTTGCTCTTTTTTAACAATTAGCTTCTGAATTTGCATTCTTAAAATTTGCAGCTTGTTTCAGAATGTAATTATCACACCTAAAGCAAATAAAATATAATCACATTTGCATTCCAAAAGTTAAGGAACTACAGATGTAGAGACCTTCAAACAAAATGCAGCTTGAACCTGTGGACTAATAAGTAGTCACCAAATAACAGCTAATATTCAAGAAAGTATCAGTAATGTTAATGTGTTGCATAACCATTAGTTGACTATCCTAGACCTGCATAACATAAATTCCAAATCAGTTGACTTGGTCAAATTAGTGAAAAGGTCTATAAATTTGCTAAAATACTGACCTCTATAGTTGCTGATATGGTTATATGGTAGTTCTCTTCAATGATAAGTCAACGTATAATTTTGAGTCAAACTTATGATTCATTCAACCCGTTTCATCATTAGCTATATTGGAAAAAAAAGGAACTAACATAAAATAGTTGCTGGTTATAGAAGATTTACCAGCAGGTGTCAAACTATTTGGTCATAAATAGGATTAATAGTTGTTGACAAACAATTACAAAAAATTCACCAACATGTGCCTTAGTCCCCATTTCAGTCGTCATAATCTCTAATCTCTGTTACCGTTTATTCTCTTGAGTCATGCTAATCCAGAATCCACAACTTTAACTGTTCTTTGATCTTTTTGTCAAAACCAAATTTTCTACAAAAAGAAACAGAAATTTAAAATCAGTGATATGTCATTTTCTTAAAACTTTTAAATAAATATGATTATTTAAATATAATTACCGGACTTTATAAATGATTCCATTACCGGACTTTATAAACATCCATTGCTTTTGAAGGATGATACAACTTTGGAGCGTGAGAATAAATTATGTTGCTTTTCAAGGATGACGATGTAACTTACGGTTTGGTCCTTAAGTTGCTCATTCAGATTAGGAATATATTAAATACAATCAATCAATTTGAATTAAAAATGTTCGGTATTCTCTCTGTATTGAATGAGATAATTTAGGAAATAGAATTTACCTATTAATTGGGTTTAATAATAAAGAATTTGAATTTATTGTAAATTAATAGGTGTTTGTTAAAAGGGGAACGAATGAGCGGGAAAATAAATTCGATGACCAGTAAGAAGTTGCCACATGGCAAATAAGTGGTCTAAGAAGATGCCACATGGCATATTAAACTTTGTTTTATTATAATATAGATTTTATTTTTAACTTTATATTAAAAATTTATCAAAAGTTTCATAAAATTAGATGAAAAATGCGTTCCTTCTTAAACCCGTATCAACATTCCCTCCCATTTTTCTTCTACACAGAGAATAAAACCCACGTCCACAACGCTACGAAAATCTCGAAACCCTAAAATCCTGATCCATTCTTCCTCCCTCTAGAGAAGTTTCTCTCTCCACAGTGCTATATACATCTGCGTACATGCACACTTATCGGAGCTGATTATTTCAAGGTCGTGCGATCATTCTCTCAGAAGAAGAAGAAGATTCAAAGGTGCATGAATCTCATCACTTACTATCTTCAGCGATTTTTATTTCAACTTTCCATTCTCAGCTCCTTGTTTTTACACCTTAATTTCTGGCTTTCGTGCTAACTTCTTTATTGCTTGAGCTCTTGTGGATTCTGTATCTGTTTAAGAGATTTTTCAGTCTACCTATTTTGAAAAAAAAAACAAAATCGTCTGAATCGGCGGTTTTCATGGAAAATGCAGTGAAGTTTTGGTCGGAAAACTTTCCGTTTTGATCAGTTTTTGCTCTCTACTCGAGATGAATGTTTGATTTCTGTTTACATATAATAAAATAAGTATTTCTCTTCTTAAGCTTGTTGAGTAATTAGAAATATTTGTTTTTCAATTGCAATAATTAGGAAAACAGAAGATATGACTCTTTAGTCAAACCACAGCAGGTTTTCCTTTAAGATTCGGCGGTAGAGCTTTCATTTCTTCTTATTTGATGTTTGATTTGATGTATATGCTCACACATTACTGAATATATTATATAATATGCAGTGATTTACTTTACCGTACAAGTCATCGTCTAAATATCTCTCGGTTCCTGTTTTCCATCAATACAGTCAAAGTCCGAGCCTCGATTTCCGTCTAATCGTCCAGATTTCTTCACTACAATCCACCGGACTCACAATCGTTAAAACGATGACGGTTACTGATCTGAAATTCCTCCTCGGCGATTAATCGGAGCTAAAATTTTATCAACGGTCCAAAATAGATTTATCTGAACCTTCTGGAAGAACCGGTTTCAGCTCTAGATGAAGATGGAGCTATCGACGAAGCAGCGTATCACATTGGTTATGGTGGCAATTTCAGTATTACTACTCATGATTGTAATGATTGCGTTCATCACAGGTGAGCTAATTATTCATCGAACTTGCCATTAATTTTGTGCATTAATAATGATACGTTAGCTTCCTATTTTGTGCCTATTATAAATCAACGATTCTGGAATTTTCGTTATTGGCATTCAATTTTATTCGATATAAATTAAGCGATTCATCAATATTGTATACTTTACTTGATTTAACAAACTCTATCACTAATTTCTGATTCATTTATGTATATTACCGATTGATCCTTTTTATTATTATTGCAAGGCGTAGCGCAATTTGGTCATCTTACGGTAGAGATAAAGAGCAGTACAATAATGGATGCAGAGAGTACTACCCCCAACAGCACTACGCTTTCTCGTCTCCATCGCAAGCTTCATCTTGGTCAAGGTAAATAAAATTCCATTTTTTACCTCTTTATTTTATAAAAATAGAAATACATATTTTTGTTTAAAAAAACGTGAATCAAAATTCGATTATTGTGATTGGCTATACCGTGCTCCCCTTCATGAACTGCACGCTTTGTTGCAACGATATATATAGAACGGCGTTGCTCAGATATGTTGGGATTAGGGTACAATTTCTGTTGTATAAAATTTTGTTGTGGTGCACGCATGTTGCATTCTAGTGGTCAATTTCATCACCTTTTGTACGTACGTTTCCTATAAACGACAAATAAAATGTAATAAAATCTAGTATATAGTAAGATATGTATGCAATACTTCCGTTCCTAAAAAACCATTAGTTTAAAAATGTCAAAAAAGAATATTTTTCTTGCTTTATTTTACTTATATACAAATTTTAAATATATATACTTTTTGCATTAATATAATAATTAAGCACCTATAAGCTCTCTATTAGGGTGTTAAAAAATAAATAATAATAATTAAGCACCATATGTGGTTTTAATTTGGTTTGTGAATTACTTTCTGCAGAAGTGGAGGTCCAACCAAACAGAATTTGGGGCGACAAATGTTCAAAATCGGACATAGTAATAACACAGGGTCCCACTTCACCGCTACCAAATGGCATCCCCACTTACACGGTGGAGATCATGAACGCTTGCACCACCGGCTGTGACATCTCCGGCATCCACGTGTCATGTGGGTGGTTCAGCTCTGCTCGCCTAATCAACCCTCGTCTTTTCAAGCGTATTCGTGGCAACGATTGTCTAGTTAACAACGGGAAACCACTGATTAATGGCCGTACGATATCGTTTCAGTATGCTAACTCCTTTCCTTACCCACTTTCAGTTTCATCCGTTAGATGTTGATGATCATGGTTAATTACCTTCACCTACACAGATTCATTTTTGTTAAGGAAATTGCATTTTACACCCTTCAAGTATGAGTTGCAATTTTGATTACGTTGCTATTTAATTTGGTCGAATTACGAACTTTGTGGTTCAATATTAGATTGAACTTCAATTTGAAGGGCTGAAAATGCAGTTTTTATTTTCTTCTAATTAGACGATTTATACACACTAAGGAGTCTTGTTAAGTACCGAGGAGTCTTGTTAAGTAGATTTAGCTCAAAACCGCATGCTGTCACAGCTTTCTAATTGCATATTATTTGAATTTAATGCTTTCTGTTTGCGTATTATGTGATTGCCTTTCTTTTCCATTTTGCGCATTATTCCTAGCCTATGTTTATGATTAATGAATTTTCAAATTATAATAATAATAACAAGGGTAACTTTGTAGATTGTAGGATATTAATAAAAAAGGATTATAATTTATATTTTAAACAATACATTTGTAGTGGGGTCTATATGGTTATGTAGATTAAAAACGAGATAAATACAAATTAAATATGTTAGTATACATGAATACAAGGAATATTTTTTATTATTATCGTTGATTCAAAATATAGATAATCATAATAATTTTTATATGAAACACATATCTTATGCATTAGGTAAAAAAGTTAAATTTTCAGAAAACTAAAATTGAATATTTTGGCAACAAAATGAAATCATAATCTAAAAAATCTATCATAAATAAAGTCCAAAAATTAAAAGAAACAAAAAACTTTAAAATGTAAATAATGCATAAAATACAGTATTTTTTGGCATGAAAGTTCCTTAAACAACCAACTCAACTCAAGTCTAAAACAAACTAATGTAAACTAAGATATGATTATTTTAGTGCTGACACTTTATTAATATGGTATTGGACCTCAAAATAAAAAGGGTTTTAATAATAAAGACATTTACTTCTATTAGAAATTTGTACATCACTTTATAAGTAACGACTTAATTTTAGATTTTAGTCCTCCAACCTCCATAAATTATTGTATAATATTTTATACATTTAAA
Organism: Calendula officinalis; assembly: GCA_963853835.1. Lineage (NCBI taxonomy): Eukaryota > Viridiplantae > Streptophyta > Magnoliopsida > Asterales > Asteraceae > Calendula > Calendula officinalis. Next base: position 2,362,788 of record OY970827.1, on the reverse strand, counting down.
AGGACTGTATCAAACGTCAAATAAATAAGTTGTTCCTCTGTTGATATTATGTGTCCAAAATGATTTCAGTTTGTCTTTTTTGTGTGGAACTGTGGGTGAAAATGTTGTAAGTATAAATTGTCAAACCCATTGGGCCGGCCTATAAACAAGAACCCATATTTGACACTAAAAAATCTTAACATCACGCAAATAAACCCAAACGATTATTATTATCATATTATAAATCGTAACATTGATCGGGACAAAGATTCCCTACCATTGATATTATTTGAATAATGACGTGATTGTTTTTGGTGTCTACCTGCCTCATCTTTCGGATCTAACGATATTGAATCGTCATCCTAATTCCCTAACCAGACCGCTGAAGCACTTGATCTGAGATACTTTGTTAAGAACATGTTGTCAAGAAATGTGAACATTTGCAATGCTTTTTAACATGAATCATATACACCGTACACGACAACTTTAATACTGAAAACAAATACATAAAGTGTATAATATTTCAATACATCTATTATTCAATGAAATTGATACAACTTATAACATTAACTTAGCAAGTACATTTCGATCAAACGATTCCATCTCTTTCCCAACAAGTTTGCACCGAATCAAACTCCCAATCGTACCCGAAACCATTTTAAAATCCTCCCAAGCATTCCCATTAGCCAATTTCTTGTACAAATAACTCTCAAACGTCATTCTTTGCACATATTCATCTCCACAAAGCTCAACCAATGCTTCCCTAGCAGCATTACTTCCATAAAACACATGTTGTAGCAAATCCAAGAATCTAAAAGTTGTTATATACTTTAAATCCCATTGCTTCAAATACTCCCTTTTCAAATCACTTTCTCCAATCATCCGATACCCACCCTCAGACGCTTTCACAATCGCTTCACCGCACATTCTACCGCTTTTCGCCGCAAAATATATCCCTTCACCGGAGCATTTCGTCACGTACCCCGCCGCGTCTCCGACCAGGGCCACCCGGCCCCGGACTCGGACAGGACGAGGGTGTTCCGGGATCGGGTGGGCCTCGACTTTAATCACTTTCCCACCCGCGATCTTCGGGAACACCCGTGACCGTATTCCTTGTTGGTATTGTTTGATTTTTGACTTTGAGGAAACCGTTCCGGTCCCCACCGCCACGTGGTCACATTTGGGGAAAACCCAAGCGTAAAAATCGGGTGACACGTCATCTCCGACGTACATCTCCGCTAGGTTTTTGTAATAATCCATTTTGTCTTCAGGGAGCTTGATTCGCTCCTGGAAAGCGATCGCGTAGGCGTAATCACCGGCGTGGATTGCTTTGGCGACCCGGCTATTGGCTCCGTCAGCACCGACAATCACGTCGACGGAAAGGTGTTTAATTTTATTATTGACGGTGTAATGTATGACGTAAGGTTGGTTATCGGATGTCGGAACGTCAAGTTTTGTTACAAGCGATTTAACTAGGATTGCGCCTTTTGATTCAGCTCTTGATCGGAGGTAGGAATCGAGTACTTCTCGCCGGAGCATTGAGATGTACTCGTGCGGCTTTAAGGTTTTACCGAAATCGACGGTGAGGTTGGATGGTGATATGATTTTCATATGGGTTACTCTCCGGTCGATGAGTTCCGGCGGGATGGAGAATTCGTCGAGCATACAGAGTGGGATCGCGCCGCCGCATGGTTTGGCGCCGGTGGGACTGCGTTCGAACAGGTATGTCTCTACTCCGCCGGAAGCAAGTGCCTCTGCTGCTGAGGATCCAGCTGGGCCGCCGCCTATTACGGCGGCGGTTAGTTTTCTGCCGGAGAAGTGTTTATTTGAAGATGAGATGGTGAGTTTGGAGAAGCGTTTGAATCTGTTGGATGGTGGGGTTGGGGTTTTGAAAGTAATAGTATTAGTGAACGAGTGAAGTGGGTGAGCTATGGCGGCCATGGCTGTTTGGTTTTTCTGGTTAATGTTAATCTGGGCTCAATTAGGGATTGTGATTAGAGCGTTAGTGTGGTCCATGTGGGATCTGATGTAATTTTAGAACTTTATTTAAAAAGAAAAAGTAGGATCATTAAAAGATTCTTATTACTCAAAATGGAGAATAAAATATAATGAAAATTTTCCATGTTAAACAAAATAAAATCTTTCTTTACACTTTCAGACAAATATATGAATACTTTAGAGGTAAAGTTTTCAAATCCTGTTTTTTGAAAAATGGCAAGACTTCAATTTACATATTTTGAAATATGTAGACGCGAGTTTATGTCAAATTTAATTATAGGGTTTTGCTAACTAGTGCCCTTAGGGCAATGGTTAAGAGCAATTAAAGTAGTTAATGTACAAGTATTTATGTATACCCACTAATAGGTGGTTAGTAAAATTTAGGAGGTGGTTTTTTATGTAATTAATTGTACAAAATTTTTAAGCATTGAAATTTTTTAACCATTGCATTAAGGGCACTTGTTAATATTTCCCTTAATTAAAAAGTAATGATCAAATTATCGTGTAAAAATTATTTTCAGCTGTTGTTGACGTAGACACTTTTGTTTTGACAAATTAGCAGCGTGCCAGCTAACATTTAAACTGGCAGTTGACAAATATATATCAGCATGATTCAGCAATAGACATTTACTTTAGGGGGTAATTTTTCTACCACAACTTTTAATGTATTTACCACATCCAATACATAACATACTTGTACAGTTAGCTGTAAAATCTGTACGGTGTGGTATAACAATTAAAAATTGTGGTACTGATATCAGTTCTCATTTACTTTAGGCTTTTTATAAGTTTGACAAATATTAAAATATATAATATCCCTCTTAATTTTTAATTATTGTTAATTACATATAACTCGAATCAGTATACTCGGAAAACTTGTAACCGGACATTGTTCACTGTACAAACTTATGACTAGAAATCAAGCGGCATATTTATCCGCCAAGTTGCTCGGATACCCGTCCCCTTAAAAGAAACATAAAATTCAAAGGAAATATGAAGGTGAAAATACTCAAAATAGGTTGATAATGAAGATGAAGTATCAACGAAAACGCCTAACGAGTAACAAAAAAATCTATTGGATTAGATATGCAAAATAAGAAATTAATATTGGATAAGGACGCAAGGGATCTGGACTCAAGCCTGATAACTTTGGGCCTAAGTGGGCTGACCAACATATTTTTACCATAAATGTGACCTAGGAATTATCAGGCATTCAGGCAATCTATAACATACTAAATACTACCTCCATATCAAAATAAGTGATACATTTGAATAATCATGGTTTTTGAGGTAAAGATTAAAACGTAATTTAAGATATACTTCCTCCGTATCACAATAAGTGATACATTTGGAAAATCACGGAGTTTGAGGCAAAATATTAAAGTAGGGTTAAAATATATTAAAGTATGGTTAAAATATATTAAAGTAGATAGTGGATGATGGGTCCCATTTTTCTTGAATAAAGTGATACGGAGTATTAATTAGTTTTAAAAGTAAAAGTAAGGGTATAAGGGTAATTTCATTTTATTAAAGTGGATAGTTAGTGGAGGTTGGGTCCCACATTTTTGCTAAATAAGGTAACTTTTGAAGTGTATCACTTATTGTGAAACACCCATAAATGGAAAGTGTATCACTTATTGTGATACGGATGAAGTATTAAAGTAGATAATTAGTGGAGAATGAGTCTCACTTCTTTTGAATAAAGTGATATTAAAGTGATTTAAAAGTAAAAATAAGGGTAAAAGGGGAATTTCACTTTATTAAAATAGATAATTAGTGGAGATTGGGTTGCATTTTTTACCAGATAAGGTAAATTTTAGAAGTGTATCACTTATTTTATTCCATTTTGCTAAATAGAAGGTGTATCACTTATTTTGTTACGGATGTAGTACATTTTTTTGTTGGATTATATGATCCCGATATGGATCATTTTATAAAGTACTGAAACCGCTTATTATTCCAAACAGGCAAACATAAGTCTACTTTAGGTATTCTAATGATTTTAGAAGAATCTTATATCGATCATTTCACAGATATGAGAGATATTATTGGGTATGTATTTTATAATCGAGAGTCGTGGTTACAACTTATAGGCGAGGTAGACAACATCACAAATTGTTACATCAGTAACATCACTGTGTTCAAAGTTTATTCTTCTCTTGATTTGCCCACGTTCGAGTGATAAAATTTCCGTATCTTTGAAAGAAATCAAAATTAGGAGCGATAACGAAAGGACATGTTTATCAGGGTCACTTTCATAACTTCTTTGTGAAACATCAAAAAGTAATAAAGCCTAAAGCAATGAAAAAAAGAAGACAAACCACATGAAATGAATACAACTTTGTTACAATAATGAAAATATTAATGTGTTAATTAAACTATGCATGTGATGCATATTTTGTTGTACACATGTTTCTTTTATTCGATAAGTGCCCTTTATGGTAAAGTTGTTATCTTCACTGTCTTATCTTTTTGTAACATTGGATATGAAAGTTACGCTCTGGATTTTACGAAATGCTTTCTCGTGGTGTAGGGAAAATGGCACGTCAACGCCTCGTAGACTTGTACCTGCCAACGATAATGAACATGACACTTAAAAGGTTTCCATGAACAACACAACAAAACTAATGATTTCAAATGTAAGTGATAGTGAAATTACATTTTATGGACTTAGTAGACAAAAGTTTGAATATATACGCATGATTGCCACTCAACGGTTAATTATGTGATTCTCTAAGCTGGTCTGATTTCCAACACCTTGAGAAACTGGCCAAGATAGATGACAACGCCTTTTTTCCCTCTTCCTTATCGGGAGTTTTCATAAACAACCAATTTTTAAATAACATAATATTCTATGCGATCAAAATTATTGCGCACATGCAAAAATCACATAATTAAAAAAAAAAAGAATTTTGTTACATTGTTAAAAAAAATAATAATTAAATTACAAGTTAACTATTTTTTTATTTATGAAAATTTCTCGTGGACAATAATTTTAAGGTATATCAAAAAAGAAAATGTGACAATAAATTTGGAAAGAAGATAATATTCCAACATACGCATTATTGCCACTCAACAATTTGCAAAATATTTCTTAGTTGGATAGAAAGATGGAGATGAGCACGATAATCATTTGAGTCATAGCTTTTTGGAGTAAACAATTGTCAAAGACCTTTATATCAACTAATTAAGTTTAAGGGTTCTGGATAGAATGAATAACACATGATCATCATATATATCTACATGTTTTTCTATTATTTTCTTATCAATTACATCATTTTACGTGGTTAATATAGTTCTTAAATTTTTAATTATAATCTTCGGATTTTTACTTTATAATTCACAAAATGGACAATTGCTTTATTATTATGATTAATATTGTCTTATAATTTGAAATGAATGGAGGATGAAATGACAAAGAAGATCGATGTGATCATTTACCAACTGGGGATCATGGATTCATGGGTCACTCATCACCTTTGATTTTGGCTGCTTTTTTATGGACCTTTTTATCTTATAAAAACAATTGCAGCGAATCAACCTTATCGGAAACACTCCTTAATAGCTAGGCATGAACAGATAAAACAGGTATCTGGAATTGGAATCGGAACCCCCTAAGAACCAGATATTCCAGTTTCTAAAATCATAGAATCATCCTAAAAGGTTTCGGTTCCAATTTTCAAAATCAAGGAGTCATTCATCCGCTCTCAATTCTACACCTCTTTATTATATACCAAATTCTTATTTAGGATGTAATTACACACACCTTTTTTAATCTATAATCATAAACTTTATTGATAGATATATATTAACTAGTTTAATTAAAGGGCCCGATTACTACTAACTAGTATCGTAATACAATGATATGATAATCTTGATTCGTAAACGATGTATAACAAAGAACTTTCATGCCTATTTTCAACCATAGAACGAAGTAGCTTGAATCTCATCAAGTGCTTTGAAAGAGTGGGTCTTTATCGCTTTAAATACACTAGCGTTTCTTAATTAGATCTCCAAATTGCCCATACTGATACTGTAACACGACAACGTCAACATTTTTGACAACGGTCATTACGACCCTCAAAGGTCTTAGACAAACCTTTGAATCGTCTAAAAAACGGTTTCTTAATAAAATATTTCGACCCTCAGTTGCCTCTGAATATTACGAATTCAATATTTGAATAAGATAAATGTGACAAGTCCAAATTTAGGTAAACAATTAGTGTTCGAACATGAGATAAAATTTGTATGTTTTCCATATGTTTGAATGAGACCCGATTTCCAATTTAACCAAAATTCGGTTAAATTTAGTTGCGGCAGTTAACAAACACACTTTTTCGTTTTAGCAGGATAATCTGGTTGGGTCGTTTGACGGGAAAAATTGTAAGGCCCTTTTTAGCGGAAAAATATGGTAATGTACCCGATATATTAAATACTCCGTATATAATTAGGGTGGTGACTATTACCCGTTACCCCTTAGACTCCACCCCACCCTTATTATGTAACCGGTTTCGAATCAAGTTACAAGTGTGCACTTCACACTCTTGTAATTAGTACTTTGAGCTTAAGCCGAAAGGCTGAAATCCCTTGATCTCAATTAAATTACGATTAGGTTTAAATGGCCCATGAAACTAACATCACCAACAAAGTAGACCCAATTTGTTTGACTCAGAATCCGCCAGCGCCATATTGGGCTTAACTAACTCCCGAAAAATGAAAACTGGACTAGCCGTCCAGCCCGATTTGTTTGACCTCTTTCTATTGTTTTCCTAAGTACAAAACAAATTAATACCACCATACAAAGAGCTTCATATTCTGAAGGGACAACTTGCGCTACTTTATCAAGTTTACAATAAGGAAATTTTAGGTTGTACATGAAATTTATGCATGCAATATGAAGGCACGGTTCAACTATTTGAAGCTCAAACAAGTTTATATTGATCATGACCATTAACTTCAGTGAATAAAAGTACAAATATTTGTGGAAAAAATGCAAGATCAGCCATACATCAACTGATTTGATTTTTCCGATTTTCCGATTCAAAGGAAAACTTATATACACATATATATATATATATAAGTACATATAGATCTCATACTTTGACTTCAATTATGTGATTTGGCACATTTGGGCGAGCCTGAGGTTCAATGGCCACATGATGACAAGTATCAAGTCCATTTTCTTTGAGTTTGGAAACTTGCGGAAGAATATCAGAACACATCAAAGCACTAAGCTTGACAACATCTATTGTTTTGTGATCTTTCATTTCTGGGATCTTTTGGTCTTCCATTTCACATATTGGATATTTTTTGGCTTCAAATTCGGATATGTTAGTAATGGGCTTCTTGTTCTTGTATACAAAATATAGTATCATTTGAATAATACCAAAGGTGAATCCAAGTACGTTTGGAATCTACAAAAGTAAGCCATTTACAAATTACAAATTCATTAGGAAAAAAGTAAAAAACATAATAAGTTAGATTTTGAGATAAAGTTTGTTAACATGAGTTAGATTTTTTTTTCATACCGCAATATTAAAGTCACCAAGAAGAAGACCGTAAAAGAACCACATAACAGCACTAAGTGTAAGTGCTACGGATAATAGAATTGGCATGTACTCTACACTTTTTGTTTTAATAACTTGTCGCTGCAAAATAGTGAGATAAGTATTAGAAAGTGAGGCATATACATTAAGAAATATATAAAACCATATGTAATGATATATTTTTAATTTCTTGTGTCACAAGGTTAATATATCCTTTTTATGCATGCATAAGTACTTACCAAAACCCCCAGTGGTGCTACAAAAACACATAAAGAGAACACAAGGCAGATCCATCCAACTATCACGCCACGAGTAACTCCACTTGCAAAGAATTGAGTCAATGCAACGATCAATCCGAAGCCCACAACTATTAGCAATACAATTAGCTTTAAACTCTCCATCTGGACGTACAATTAAGCAAGTTTTGTGTGTTAATTTTTTTCCTTCTTTATTGATAACTATGACCTCTAAATCATATTATAAAATAAAAAATTATTACCCTAGCTTTCTTTGGTGCGTAGAAGAGAAAGAAACAAATGTACAAAGTCTCGATGAAGCAACCGACTGAGTTAATGGTGATGAGTAGCAAGACATTGCTTTTGAGCAGTGCGTAATATATCCAAAGCATCGCACTGAATAAGCCCACGACATAAGGGGCAGATTGAAACCCTTCGGTTGATTTCTTTTTATAAACTTTGTAAAACGTCGGTCTGCAATTGTAGGTAAATATTGTTAAATTGAGGCCTCAACTATAATCTATCGTGAAAAGAATATATTATAGACTTACATTGGTGCAAGAAATACCATAAACGAAACAACATTACCTGAAAAATTAATATTAGAAAAGAAATGTTAGCCAAGCGAATTACAGAGTGAAGATCGAGAGTAATCAGGAAGTATATATACCGAGAAGGCCGAATGCAAGAGTGAGGTGAGCCAAGTTTCCTGTCATAATCTTCCTTAATTATTGACTACTAATTAATACAAGCTACTATGTCTCTCCTTTATAAGTAAATGCTATATTTTTGTCACTCTCTTGTTATACTTGATGATTGTGGTGCATAATATGTGGTAGATTGTTCCCTTTATATAGGAAGCAAGGGATAAGGGTGGTGGCTCCACCAATTAATCAACATAGCATCCAACTTTTCTCATTTTCCATTAAGCCAGTTTTACTGACACTTTTTATTAGTCATTAATTGTCTTAAACCTACTTAATTGAATGAGTGGTTTGCCCCATCAGAAAATAATTACTATATGCTACATATTTTTAATTGCTTCTTAACTAATCCACTAACAAAAATGTGCTCCTATTTAGCAATATATCCAAAATCAAGTGTTCAACCATCGGTCATTGCCCTATCGCAACCAATCATTGAAGGTGGGTCGTAACTCCTCGATGTGCTGGCAATGGGTTAATTAATTAATCAACCATTAAAATTAAAAATAAAGATTTGCTTAATTCGCCGAGCCTATCAAACTTTATGTATCTGTTTACTTTTAGTGATAGCTTACAGATTGAAGATAATTGTACCACGTCACGTACATCCTAAAATTGTTCATCCTCGTGAATCGTGATAGATGTATCAGTTAAAACTCTAAGCACAAAGTGGAGTAATATATACTTATTACATTCGTCGCTAGGAACAGTGAATGCGTGGTGCATATTCACCTTTTTGGTCACTAACTAGAAATAATAATACTGGCCACTTTTTTAGTCTGTAACAAGGAATAATTAGTGACTGTATTTTTCATCACTAATGGGTTAACAGAGCAATTAACTGACTGCAATTAGTGACAGAATTTATCGTCACAAATCGAGGTCACAATATTTTTTACCACTTATGTTTCGTCACTAGTTAGTAACAATTTATGTATTGCCTCTAATAAAAATTAGTGACGACGTTTATTGACAATAGTGACAACCCAGATTTTCGTCACTTAACGGCCGACGAAATTTATACTTACAAGACAAAAAATCCGATTCTCTCTAATGAAAACAAACCAAAAGTATTGGGTGTACAAATAGACAAAAAAATATATGAGCACTTTATGTAAGTGGGATTAATATGGATCTCGTCATCTGAGGTTAGCTTCTTTAGTTTTGTGGTGCCTTTAAAGGAACCTTTTTATCATCACAAAATAATTAGTTCCAATCAACCGTATTAAAGTGATAGGTGTGGTGGCTTAAGCCAAAGCGTCACATCTGCGCCACCTCTGCGCTACATCACCATTTCACATTTCACATTCAAAACCCCCCAAATACTCCCTCTACCATCACTTAAGTCATTTGGGCTCTACCTCTTTTTTTTTCTTTTTCCTTTTTTCAAACAACTTAATATTTCATTAAAACAACAAATACAAACTACAAATTAAAAAATACAAATACCGAATAAATAAATAAAAAATTGGCGAATTTTTTAAAAAAAATTCCTGAAAATTACACACGATTTTCTTGATATCGTTGCCAAATATGGTCCATAATTTTTCGTTGGAGCGATTCGTGTGTACGTTTATCACGTAATTCCCTTGATCTCAGTCGTTGTATTTCGGCTCTCTCGACCCAAGTACGTTCTAAATTAAGTTGTGGAGTAACATACAACTCGTTCATATCGCTTATGGCAAACTTTTGATCTTTTACAATCATGTTATGCAATATGATGCATGCGTTCATGGTTCTACGTAGCTTGTTGACACTCCACGAACGAGCCGGTTGGCGAATAATCCCCCAACGCCCCTGTAAGACACCAAATGCACGTTCTACGTCTTTTCTTGCACTTTCTTGTCTTCGTTTGAAGTAAGCACGTTTTTCGTCTCGTGCAACAGTAAATGATTTGACAAAGCTTGCTCATTGTGGGTAAATACCATCAGCTAGGTAATACCCGTTCGGATAAGTCACTCCATTTACAACAAAAGGGACCGAAGGAGCAATATCGTCAAGAAGGTTATCAAACAAGGGTGAGTTATTTAACACAGTGAGGTCGTTATTGGCACCCGCAACCCCAAAAAATGTGTGCCAAATCCACAAATCTTGCGAGGCGACAACCTCTAGTATTATAGTTGGGTATTTTTTATCACCCCTACCATATTGGCCGTGCCATGCTTTTGGACAGTTGGTCCACTCCCAATGCATACAATCTATACTACCAAGCATTCCAGGAAACCCATGAGCGTTCTCGTGTTTTGTATATAGGTTTTGAACGTCATGGATGTTGGGTTTCCTTAAATACTCAGCGGTATATAAGTCGATAATACACTTGGTAAAATGATTTAGACAATCACGTGCACAATGTTCACCAATTTGTAAATATTCATCAAGTGAATCAGGTGTTATGCCATACGCCAATTGGCGAATGGCAGACGTGCATTTCATTATAACACTAAAACCCATTAGACCGGTGGCATCCGGTCGTACTTTAAAAAATTCAAAATGGTTGGGAAGAGGTTCAGCAGTATAGTTAGAAATACCTTCGACTATTTCTAAGAATAATCGCCTGCTCATACGAAATCGACGCCGGAAAACCGTCTCAGGGTACTTTGGATTATCACCAAAGTAGTCGTCCAATAAACGTTGCCCGGCAGCTTCGCGATCTCGATAGACTGGCACGCGACTCCGGGTTGGTTGAGCTTGTTGGCGTTACATGTATTGATGCGCTTGAGTCATAAAAAAAATATCCGTCTCATCGTCGACATCGGACGAATAACTTCCGGGATCCATCAAATTTCAACGCATCTTGATCTAAGATTGTGTAGAAAATATTGTGTGAAAGGGTTTAATTTGAGAAATGGTGAGAAATGTTGTGTGGAAATATTGTATAAAAGGGGTGGTATTTATAAGGGTTAAATGTTTATTTAAAAAAAAAATTAATTTTTTTCAAAAATAGCCGTTGCCCAACGACTAGTCCACGTGGCAGCCTCCCATTCGTCCGCTGGCTTCGTCGACGATCCGGCGCCCCGCCTCGCTCGCGTAGCGGGCGGTGTCGTGGCGTGTCCGGCGCGCCGAGGTGGCATCCGGCGCCCACCCCCTCTCGCCACCATACCGCTTCCTCTTAGTAGGTCCTATGTGATCGGCCAACCTACAATTTTTTAGCATGCCATAACATTTTCCCTTTTACTATTACCAAAATTACAGGAGATACAACAATTTGTGTATTTATATGGTAAAGATATTTTTATAACCAGCTTTATATACGGAACCAATATAACTAAAGTTAGGATTTAGATTTTATTTATTTAATCTTTAGTTTTTAAAATTTTATTAATTTTAATTTTTTTTAAATTCTAATTTTATATTATTATTTATAATTTATTTTTGAAATTTTTAATTTTACTTATTATTTATATTTTACTTATTATTTATTTTTAACTCTTATTATTTTTGGATATTACATATTTAATTTAAATCAATTGCATATTCAACTTAACTAAATTCTGAAGTTTACTTAACTAAACTGCATATTCAGTAAGTTAAGAAATGAATAAAATAAATTTAAAAAATAAAAAGTAAAAAAATTTATTTTATATTTTATTATTTTATTTATTTATCTATTTGGAAATTAAGTCTGAGATTGGTTATATAACAAACTATATATCATAATAACTGCTATTAGTTAAATACATCTATGCTGATCCAAAAAAATGAATATTAAGTGCCAACAGGACAAATAGGTTTAAACCTCCTCTAGAGAATAAGTGCTAAGTGCTACTTTTTTGAACGACGAATTTGTATTAAAATAGCAAGAAACAAATTAAAAAGAAAAAGAAAAACTACATGCTACTAATCTAACCATAAATTACTAGAAACTTGGACTAGATACACACTCAACCCAGTTCAAGTTAATATTAGTACATTACCTGAAATGCCATAAGAAAGACAACAGTTTTACTTTGTCTTCGTAAAAATGATAGACCTCCGTGAACGCAACTCGTCCCTAATACTATCCATCAGATAAAAACATATAATTTAATAAAAGTACAATAGTTACGCTATGTAACTAAAAAAAATTTCTCTTTCTCACTTAAATATTTTTTGATTGATTGAAACTTAAAACAATCAATTATTTTGATACAAACTAAAATAGAAACGTGGACAATAAAATTGGGATGGAGTGAATATTAAACCCCAAACTAGTTATTAGTTAAACATTGGTTACTATTTCAGGGAAGAAAAGGGAAACATGTGATAGCTCTATCTAGAACCGGTCATAACTACAAATATTAAAAAAGAGATGCGCCTAAAATATGGAAGAGCAAACCAAACGAAATATTGTTATTTTCTCTAAATCACAACGAAAGCTATAAATCTCAAGCAGCAACTTCAATGGTGCGATTTGGCACACTTGATGGAGCAATATCCGAATGCTTTAAATTGTTTAGCTTCACAACATCGATGATCTTCTGATCTTTAAATTGTGTGAACTTTTGCTCCTCCATTTCACTGATTTTAGCGTCAAAAGTAGACATCTTTTCGTTGCTAATCGAATTCTTGTTCTTGTACAAGAAGTATAGTATCATCTGAAGAATACCAAATGTGAATCCAAGTACATTTGGAATCTGGAAAACAAGTTGTAACAAGAGTACTCAATACGACAAAAAAGTAGATATATCTGCTAGCAACTTTAATTTAATACAAGAGAATTTAATTTAATAAATATATTTTGGTTGTACCGCAATATTGAAGTCACCAAGGAGTAGACCGTAAAAGAACCACATAACCGCACTGAGGGTGAGTGCCATAGATAGTAGAATTGGCATGTACTCCACACTTTTTGTTTTGATTACTTGTCTCTGCAGACGATTTAATATGAATATTAAATTAAAAACGATAAAGATCATGTAATAATTAACTATGAAAAAATAAATATTATTTTCTACGTACACCACGACCTTTTTGTAATACCAAAATTTTAATAACTTTTAAATTCGTTAAAAATATATATATTATTTTCGAGCTTGCTTTGTTATCTATATACACTTACCACAACGCCCAAAGGTGCGACAAAAACACACAACGAAAACACAAGACAGATCCATCCAACTATCACGCCACGAGTGACTCCCCGTGCAAAGAATTGAGTGAGGCCGACAATCAAACCGAATCCAACAACTATTAGCAATACGATTAGCTTCAAACTCTCCATCTGAAAATTACCGAGTTGCACTTTGTTATATAAGTAACCTTATTTAACTATAACTATGTTTGCTAAATTTCATTAATGTAAATTAATCGTCACATACCCTGGCTTTCTTTGGCGCATAGAAGAGAAAGAAACAAATGTAAACGGTCTCAATGAAGCAACCAACCGAGTTTATGGTGATTAGAAGCATGACATTGCTCTTGAGCAATGCATAATATATCCAAAGCATCGCGCTGAATAAGCCTACTACATAAGGTGCCGACTGAAACCCTTCGGTTGATTTCTTTTTATAGACCTTGTAGAAAGTCGGTCTGTATTTATATATGAAATTGTTCAAAATAATCTAATTACATGAACTTGGTATTCAAGGATAAAATAAATTTACCAAAAAAAGAAAGATAAAGAGGATCAATTAGACATAGGGGACTTACATTGGTGCAAGAAATACCATAAATGAAACAACATTTCCTACAAATGTGAAAGAACGAAAATTGTTAGTAGTGAATATGAGAGAGAGAGAGATGAAGCTAGAGTTATACCAAGAAGGCCAAATGCAAGTGTGAGGTGAGCCAAGTTTCCGGTCATCTCGTTTGATTAGTAGTTAATACAAATATATATCTTTTTTTTTTTTGAACGGTGGTGTATATATATCCTCTTTGAAAAACTAAGAATTGCAGGCTGTTTGTTATGAGATCGAAATGGCACTTCTTTAGGTCTATGCTTCTTACTTCCGTGATGATAATGGTTGATGGATTCCTTACCTATTTATAGGGAGGGAAAGGGGTTTGAGAAAAAGGAGAAACTCAAATAAATGGACTCTTGTTTTAGGAATTCCCTTACCTATTGATAATATATTTTTCTATTTCATATATTTATACACATCTTTATATCATTCTCAACATATACATCTTGCTATCCTTTCGTGTTAAGTATTGATAAACAACTAAATGTCATAAATTTAAATAAGTGATTGATATGAACATCAAACCATATTTATTAGAGTATCTCCAAGTGTATATTAAGCACAATACTACTTTAGTTTAGTCAAAGGGAAATTACATAAAATTTAGTGTAACATTATATTATACTCCCCGTCCCACAAAAAACTTCTCATTTCACTTTGGCATAAGTTTTAAGGTGAAGTTAGTGGTTTAGTCATTGATAATAATTTTGATTAAAATATAGGATTGGTTTGGAGAGAGAAAAATAGTTAGTGGATAGTTAGTGGTGGAGTCCTTAATAATAATAGTATTTTAAGAAATGAGAAGTTTTTTGTGAGATAAAAATTTAAAGTGAAATGAGAAGTTTTTTGTGAGACGGAGGTAATATATAATTAATAGAGTATATTACAAAATTTATCCCTACCGTCTCTCAGTTTTTAAAATTGTGTCCTTGAATAATTTTTGTTCGGATTTTAGTGGAAATTACAGAAATTGTCCCTGAGGTTTTCCAGATTCTGGATTTTTGTCCCTAAACTTTTTTTTCTATTTTTTTGTCCTTGACGTTTTTAAAATTCCACATTTTTGTCCCTCCGTCCAATTTTGGCCGTTAAGTGACCTCAAATGCAAAAGATATGAGGGCATTTTAATCTTTTTTTTTTTTTTTCCCTTTCCCTTTTCTTTTTCTCTTTTAATTTTTTTCATCTTCTTCCCCAGATCTGGCCAACACTAATGTTCAGATCTGGATTTGCAAAAAAAGGTGAGAAATAAATAGGTGGTTTTATTTCTCACCTATTTATTTCAGATCTGGATTTGAAATCAAGCATCAGATCTATCGTTAGATGGTAACAATTTCACTAATGTTCACAGCGGCGGTCGTCTTCAGATCTGGCCTTCTCTGTGCGACGGTGACGAGCGGCGGAAGGTGGTGAGGGTTCTGCCGGAGAAGACGACCGGAGGTACGGCGGTGGTGAGGGTACTTCTAACCATGGGTGTTTATATGAAGATTCAAGCTTGTAGATATATGTGCAAATGGGTGTTTAGTTCTGTTTGGATTTACAGATTTGTTGGTGACGATTTCGTGTTCTATTTGGCCGAAAGTATTTTCTAGCTTATAAGAATGTTGTATGTTTGTTGTTGTTCAATTTGATTAATTTTTGTGTTCTTCGTACCAATTTTGTTAATTTTTTAGTTTTATTTTTACAACTAATTATCGAAAACAATTAGTGAAAAATCAAGTGACTTTGTGAAAAATGGAAGGTAAAGAAGATAAACAGAGTCATGATTCCGGTATTGTTTTCTTACCGCCGGAGGCATCGCCGGCGCTAGTTTCCGGTGAAATAAATTTCGGTGGATCAACGGTGGCGCCGCCACCACCTCCAACAGCTGGCTCAGATGGTTGATGAAGATGGTGTTGAAATGGGTGTTTATGACTGAATTCTTAAAGAAAAAGAAAAAATAATAGCAATAAAAAGATTAAGTTGTTGCAGATCTACAAGATGGAAGATGGTGTTCAAATGGGTGTTTAGATCTTTAAATTTGTTAATGGTATGTTCTTGATGATGATGGCGAAGAAAAATATGAAAGTATAAATTTTAAAGCATAAGGTATAAGTCTTACATTAAGCTCAGGGGTAATTTGGGGAAATGAATAAAAATACCGTCAGTTAACGGAAAAGATTGGACGGAAGGACAAAAATGCGGAATTTTAAAAACGTCAAGGACAAAAAAACCGAAAAAAAAAGTTTAGGGACAAAAACCCAGAATCTGGAAAACCTCATGGACAATTTCTGTAATTACCTTTTTTTTATGTAATTTAGTCTAATGGAAAAGATAGAATAATAAATATAGCTTAGATCTAAAAATCATATTTGACTAGTAAATTACGTATACTATTTTTCCCGAATTTATTAGCTTGTAATACCATCTCGGACTTCACCAAGCAGGGCGAGTCGCCATCTCGAGGTGACACTTTAGGATGCATCAACCACATATAATTTGGGTTTAAATGCACGTATACAAGCCATATATTTCCAAAATTTGCTCCTTATGCCGATGGCTATGGGCGTGAAGATGCTGAGATGGAAGCTGGAGAACAGTGTGAAAATCATCACCTCCCCTCACATGGGTTGGGGGGGGGGGGGGGGGGGGGTAGTGAAGGAGATGTGGCCACAACCACATTCAAGCATAGAGTGATAAGCATTTTCTCTAAAATAATATGGTATAGTTACTTAAATAACATCTGATTTGACAAAAAAGTTAATGTAACTAGTGTTATTCATACTCACTAGTCTTAGGAACAAGTATGTGCCCTTAATCGAAAGTAAGTGAGAGCAATCGAACGACGTGTTGGAGTGTTGGGCCACTAATATTTGGCAATCTCATCTCCAACATTTATCGGTCATGGGCCCATTCCCAATTGTGGGCCATCACTGATTAAACATAAAAACTCAAAATGCGAATGCTTTGGTAAGCTTATCTCACTTTTAGGCTCTATTACATATAAAAAATCATACCGTGGTGCCTCAAATTGCTCAACCTTTTCTCTTTCTTTTACGGTGATTCAACTTTTTCCAATAAAAAATAAATAAATAAATCACATCTAAATAGAAGATTTTTTTATCAGCAATCTTTTAGCAGATTTAGATAATATAACGGCAAAAATCTTTTAGCAGATTCTTTTATATTGTTAAATTAATCATTGGACAAAATTAGTGGCTTATTAGTGGATCAAAAGCTTGGCGTCATGTTGTTTGCGTCGTCCACTTAATTAGGCAGCACAACCATTGCTAAAGCGCTTGATCTTCCTCCCCAATTCCTTCTTTTGCAACTTACAATTTTCATTTTTTTCTAGTGGCTTCAAAAGTATTCTTTCCTTTTTTTTCTACGACATTCACACATCTCACTCAAATATGGGCATATTTGGATTTGCTTTTGAAAATAACTTATTGACGTATTAATTTTTCAAAAAATTCAGTAAGTTAAAAAATTGTTTTGGTAAAAACTTTAAAAAGGAGATTTCAAAAAGTAAGGAGGTACTTTCAAAATCCATTTTCAAAAAATCAATAAGCATTTTCAAAGAAACACATCCAAACATGTTATTATATTTGAAACTTCCAAGAAGCCACTCCACCGGTGAAATTAAGTTTTTTATGTTGATCGGTTTTTTGACATGCAATTTAACAGACATAAGTTAAGAAAAAAACATGGTTTTAAAAAATCGGGCCCATCTGCTCTACCGGTTCATTAAAATAGCAAGTTTAAAAAATCGGGCCCATCTTATTAACAATTTACAAATTATAGAGTGTACAAAGTAAAATAAAAAATATATAAATCTCAATAAAATAGCTCATAGAATTGTCCTCTGCTAAGACTTATATGTCATCTAAATTCCGATAGTAAGTTTACAACATCGACTCGACTCATTTACTATGTAATTATTTAATTTTTCACTCTTATACTTGTATTACAAATAGAATAAAAAATGTAAATTTAGTGTGGTTAGACTAGATTTTCAACATGAAAAATACCAACTCCATCATCATATAAATTTCTTGTTTTTTATTAGTTAGCTAATGATATTTATCGTTAAAAAAAGATTAATTCGTGTAGTAATAACTAAATACTAATTAGGTGAGGGTGGTCTGGTGGAAAGGTAACCAACAAGTAGGATATGATACGTGTACGATATATCACTCTAGTGGATGAAGTTGGCGCATTAATCATAGATTGGGTCAATCATTTGGTAGTGGCTGTTTGTTTTACTACACTTTTTAGGGTACTTGTCATTTTGATCGAAGAGATCATTGCCTCCATATCTTACTATTTGCCCTTGCCTTGTCTTCCCTGTTATTCTTTTCTAGACGCACTTGTTGGGTACATGTATAAACAAATGTAGTCATGACAAATTATAGTAAAACATTATAGGAGTATTTTTTTTTTTTTTGAAATTTCTACTTAAAACACCACATTTAAAAGCGAGTGAATAAATTGTCCAATATTTAACATTTTAAATGTGTGGAAATTCTAGAAACATCTAAACTTTTAAACTACACAATCCCTTACCTCTACTGACACTTTTTCTATGGGTAGGTAAAAAAATTTAATTTACTCAATTTACAGTAACAAATTAATTACTTTTAGTGACACTTTTATGGGTATCAAAGATTTTGGATGGTAATCAAACTAATAAATTTATGTTCTTGCAATATATTACCGACATAACTTTATGCCCCAATATTGATACAAACATATCTAACATCTTGATTAATTTAAGTGAATCAGCGCGCACAATCAAGATCGAAATTTCAATTTGTTTATGCAGCTTAATTTCTTTTTCTTAAGTTATTTTCTTATAACTCATTCATACGACTAACAATAATGTAGAGAACTTTAAAAATCCTATCTTGGGGGAATGCACTTTATAATTATTGGCAATGTCGTTACAAAGAATTGCCTTTTAGGAGGCCTTACGTAACACAATTGGACACTCTTTCAATTTTGTGCACATTTAAATTTAGCTTTTGTACGCGAATAGAAGAAGATATTGTACTCACATAAGCATTTGCAGCCTTGCAAGCTCCATTGGAACACACGTTTGTGTTAGAAAAAAATGGATGGTAAGAATCTTCGACGTGCACTAAATGTAATTTTTTACACTATCTTAATATAAAAAGTACTAAAAATCTTCTCCAGTGTATACAATAAACATCACACTATTTTAGCGTGGTCAAAAGCAAAGGGTTCTATATATATATATATATATATATATATATATATATATATATATATATATATATATATATATATATATATATATATATATATATATATATATATATATATATATATATATATATATATATATATATATATTGCTTCATTTTAAATTAATTAAAAAAAGTTGGTGTTAAAATAATGGTTCTAAAGGGCTCGTTTTGGTTTCTGTAATGGTTCGTCGGGACTTGAGTCTTGACCATGCCGACACACCATGTTCTAAGGCTTGAGTGTAAGTCTTGCGTATGGTGAGGTCCAACTTGGGTTACATTTACCCGTAAGAAGTTGTGTTTTTTAGGCGCATTAAAACAACTAAGCTATATATATGAGCCAAATATGTATAATTAATTAGTTATAAGAATGTTTGATATGCCGAACATGAAGAAAAATATTGATAAACTATATATTTATAATTATCAATTTTTTCATCTTTATTTGTATATATAATTGTATATATAATTATATTTTATATACAAAATTATCATCTTACATCACGACTTAAGAAATGATATGACCTCACTATAGCTTCTAAGGCTTTAGGCTTGACCATATCATTACGCCACGCCAAGCCATGCCTCAGTTAGAACTTTAGTTAAAATATATATAATGTGTACATTGGATCATTTTTTTTTCTCGGTGTAAGCATATTCTTTTCTGGTTCCTTTCTTTACATAATCTTACATTGGAGATGATGGTCTTAGAAAGGAAAAAATGAACTAAGATTCGAACCCATGAATTTAAGGTATGACTAATCATAAATCGTTATATAATAGCGTCGAAAAGGAAAGCCAAGACATCTTTCTCGACAACAAAAAGAAAGATGATGGGTCTCTAGCGAGTAGCTAGAAAAGAAAAACTACCCCCGAAAATAGTAATAATGTATGGCATTTAGCGCTTACAAAATACACTTGTTTACAAAGATTGTGATCATTACTTGGAAAATGACAAGGTGAAAGCATTATCTGGTCGTTCATTCAACTTTTATGAGTGAATTGACAAATCCAAGGACACTAGTGATCTCAAAAGGAAGAAGAAGGTCATATTTTTTTTTAAAGGAGCGAAAGGAAGTGTGATTGCACCACGTGTGGTTTGTTAGGCCATTGGATCGAAAGTAGAGTTCCATTACCGAATCATTGCTGGTTGATTGATTGACGTACATGCATGAAAAAACATTGAATTTCTACCACGTATATGCATCCCTTTTTGTGTGTGTTAGACGTTAAATAACCATGGTTTTAATTTCTTTCTTCTTTAATCATGTCTTATATGATAAATGATTTGATAGTTAGCAGTACGAACCATATGCATTATATTGCATCAGTTAGCCATAGAATTAGAACCAAAATTAGTAATCTAGGTCAGGATCGACCTATTGAGCTCCTACTTAAAAAAATATCGATCTATGATATATGTTATGAAAATTTACATGTGAAAAAATATTTCTAAGTTGGAAGCAAATAATGAGTATGCAAGATATAAATTAAAATTATACTATTTTAAAAAGTGTTAATATTGACACCATAAAAATTATGTCACCAACCACATAGTACAAACTACAAAGTGTTAAAACAGAGTAATGTATGACATAATTTTGTGCTGTAAATACCAATTCCAAAATTTAAATGTTAACATAGAAAAAGAAAACAAAGTAATCTATCCCACATCGCCTTGCATAGAGAAATTGAGAAAGGGGGGCTGCTATAAATAAAGAGGCTGCCAAACTTGTAATAAAACTGCGGTAGTATGGGAGCTATGTTTACCATCTTTTACAGGTTCAGACAAAAACTGACGGTCTTGACCTGTTTAATTTCTACTCGTTAAGCCGGCTTTAAAAAACTCGGTTAATGGCGGCTGGTTTTCCGTTCAATGATTGTTTTAGTACAGTTATCCATTGCCAAATCAGTAAATTTTACACTGTGTTGCTTTCGAATAGTACTAACTAGTTGGATTCCCTTACAATATTAAATTTCAGGAACATCAACAGAAAAAAAAAAAAAAAAAAGCTTTTTAGCAACCACAATAGTGACGAGGCATAATTTGGTCACTGACATAAGTGACGAACTATATATTGGTCACTGAAAGTGCCATAAACTGACGAAAGTTGGCTGTCGTGAAACATTGGTCATAAATATGCATTAGTGACTAGGGATACTCAGTCACTGTTGATAAAAAATAGTGACCAAAAAACGGTAGTCACAAGTTGGAATGAGTTGAAACTTGGAATGGGTTAATTAATGAGAGTGGTCATTGAGTTGAAAGTGTTAGCGTAAGTACGTGGGATTTCATCTTAAAATCAGTTGGTTGTAAGAGGAGTATACTAGAATCCTTATAAGTAAATTATTGGTTCATTTCTTGTCCTATGTGAGACATCTCAAGAGTTAAATTGATACAAATTTTTTGTCATGTTAGTCTCCAAATAAGCGAGATTTTAAGATTAGTGAGTTGGATCCGTTAGTGACAAAAAATAGGGGTAATTAAATGAAGTTAGCGACTTTGACCTTGAAATCATAAATATCACATGTATTTAGAATAAACCTCACTAGCAAAGAAGCTAAGGCAAATAAGTACAATATTTATTTTTCTTTTTTCTTTGGTCTTTGTGGGTGTTTGGCGGATGTTCAGGCTTTTGTTGTTGTTAGGTAGCTTGTTTGGTCGGCGGATATGATGGTCTCCCAGTTAACCTCCTAGTGCTCTACTTTTCCTTCTATACTCCCTCCGTTCCTAAATAAAGTTCTCATTTCACCTTGAATTTTTGTCCCTAAATAAAGTTCCCATTTCACAAGTTGATGGGGTCCACTTAATAAAATAATATAATTACCATGGACCTCACTACTAACTATCCACTAATAATCTTTCTCTCTCCAAATCAACTTTATATTTTAATCAAATTTATTACCAATAACCCCACCACTAACTTTCTCCTTAAATATTGTGCCCAACAGAAATGGGAACTTTATTTAGGGACGGATGGAGTATTATTCTTCTTTCCTATTTTTGTTTTTCTCATTTATAATTTTATTAAGATATTTGTACCTTTTATATAAATTTATTAAGATAAGATATTTGTACCTTTTATTTAGTTACAAAGGGACAGCGCAACATTTCCATAGCAAGTAGACTACTTGTGTATAGTCTTCTGTTTAATATAATATTGCATTTTTTTTAAGTTATTTTTCGAATCGTTTTACGAGCCGACTAATTAATCTCAGGGCGACAATCCGATTTGCGGGTAGCTCGTAGTCGACACAGGTGATCGATAGCCACAAAGGTTTTTTTTTGGTGCTCTAGAGATTCAAAAAAGAAAAACAATCAACGAGATCTTAATACAATTACATATGGAACAACAAACTCGCTTATATTGATGATTATTTCATGCAAGAAAAATGAAAACATGTGTTTGCTAGCTAGCTAGGGTGAGAAACTTTTCATCAAACTAAAGACAGAAAAATCGTATCAATCTCATATGTTGACTTTAATGGTGTGATTTGGGACATTTAGGCGAATTTCAGGCTCAACAGCTACATCATCGACCATTTTCTGATCGTTTTCTTTTAATTTTGCAACCTTCGGAAGAATATCAGAACTTGTTGCAGCCTTGAGCTTCACAACATCGAGCGTTTTCTTATCGTTTGATTTTGATACTTCCTGCTCCTCCATTTCTCTAATTTTCTCTTCAAAATCCGATATCTTTTCATCACTAACTGGCTTCTTATTTTTGTATACGAAGTATAGTATCATTTGAATGATACCAAAGGTAAATCCAAGTACATTCGGAATCTGTAGAATACGTTACAACAAAATTGTCACAAAAACCTTTTTTCAACTAATTAAAAAAAAAGTTGTAATTATTTTTTTTCGTACTGCAATATTGAAATCCCCAAGAAGTAGTCCATAAAAGAACCACATAACAGCACTGAGAGTGAGTGCTACTGAAAGCAGAATTGGCATGTACTCCACACTTTTCGTCTTAATAACTTGTCTCTGTTACAAACGTCGAATTAATTAGCAATTTTTAAAGATACAAAAATAGCGGAGCTGGCGCGAGAGAATTTTTTTTTTTTTGAAGTATTTTAAGATTTTATTTGTTTTATTTACATAGATACTTACCACAACGCCCAAAGGTGCCACGAAAACACACAAAGAAAACACGAGGCAAATCCATCCAACTATCACGGCTCGGTTAATTCCACTTGCAAGAAACTGAGTCAGCACAACAATCAGTCCAAAGCCGATAACGATTAGCAACACGATTAGTTTCATGCTCTCCATCTGTAGATAAACATATTGTTTAGACGTTAATTAGCCTTCACTGATCTTTAGTAATAAACAAAAACTATTATAAGAATCTTGTATCCGTTACTAAAACGTACTCGTGCCTTCTTTGGGGCGTAAAAGAGGAAGAAACAAATGTAGAACGTTTGAATGATGCAACCGACGGAATTAATGGTGATTAGAAGCATGGCATTACTCTTCAACAATGCATAATATATCCAAAGCATTGCACTAAATAAGCCGACCACATATGGGGCAGACTGAAACCCTTCGGTTGATTTCTTCTTGTAAACTTTATAGAACGTCGGCCTGCATTTTCATTAAAAGTTGTTCAAACGTTAACGAAAGATTAATAAACTCGAACCGACTTTATCAAGTAAGGATGACCAATATATATGGATGATAGATTGGACTTACAAAGGTGCAAGAAATACCATGAACGAAACGACATTGCCTGCGTATTTTAACCAAGAAAATTGTTAGTAACAACATTGCAAGCTATATGCATCATGTTAACATGCATGTTAATTTGATTCCATGCATTAAATTTTTGTAAAAATTAGAATATACATCACAAAAATTACTTCATGCAACACACTGTACAATATTTGAAACAAACTACTTTACGAGAGCCAGATTATATACCAAGAAGGCCGAATGCGAGGGTGAGATGAGCGGAGTTCCCGGTCATTCTAGTTCCTTCCGAAATATTTCAATGTTTCGTTAGGTTGTGTATTTTTAGAGAAAATGCTAACTTTGTCTTCGGAGTTTGGTGCCTAAGAAATGTGTTTCGGTTTCCTTTATATAGGACGTGTTGGTATCATATATAGTCGAGTTTTAATTGTATTCAAATTTGTAGGACAAGTGGACTAATTCAATCAATGTAACAGTGAGTGGGCAATCGTATGATTGTTTGCACATGTTTCAAGATTACTTTTTTTCTTCCGACTTTTTGTAACTTTAATAATATTTCTTGGTTCTTCGTTCTAAGCCATGTTTCACTTCATCTTTTTTTTGAACGGATGTTTCACTTCATCTTTTTTTTAACGGATGTTTCACTTCATCTTATCGTCATGTGATTATATGAAATTTATAAAAACAAGGTGAATAGATGTAGTAATTATCTATACTACATTTACCATAGGATATAAAATTACCATTTTGTTCATTTTCCCTTTGCTTTTGTTGACTACCTTTGTTGACCATAGAATGTAAAATCAATATATTTACATGCTTTGTTGACTACATTTGTCTTTGATAGGATGTAAAATTAATATATGTCATTCTCTTTAATTACCTCAATTTTTTAGTTCTTCTAATTTATTGGCCTACATATGTTAACTATTTGTGTTCTTTTTTTTATTTGAACAGCAATTGATTTTATTTTTTTTAATTATGTTAGCAATTAGTTATTGTTATTGATCTAATTATTTATTATCAATTCTCTAACGTATTTTACTGGGTATCAATTCAATATACAAATATGTTTCATAATTATTTTTTATTTTTGTAATTACCTTAATATAATTTGTAAAATATGTTCCATTTAAGTTTTATCAATAAACATATTTTCTTATCATCACCAATACAATAATATTTTGTGTGTTGTATGAATATCAATACACAATATTTTTAGTATCATACTAAAATCTCCCACGGCATCACACAGGGTAAAAAATTACTACTTTTGAACATTTTGCATTTATTTGGGTCGCGTCAGAGTTCATAATTATTTTTAAAGAACAAATATGAAATAATTAGCAAGACGTTAAAACACAAAAGTATAGACATCTACAGAAGAAGCACAACAACGATAGGTTCATGCCAGATTTTGGACTTGGCTAGCTTCGCAGATGTATCTTTCCTTTAATAGCATCGAGAACCATAAAGACTTAATGATGGACTGTATTTCAATTCGGGAAATTGAATTTGACTCTAGAATTCAGATTCATCATTCGAAAATGACCACAGTAACGATTAGATTGTGTACGTTACGAGAATAAATTTGGCTACCAGGGAATCTTTATAACGGGAAAGTTAAGTTTAAAAAATTGTTAAAGAGGTACAATCCAAACTGCTTCTGTTTTAACAAATTTACAGAACTCCCTTTCGACTTGGATATGCATACTTATTGTATAAATTATCACTTTTAATCAATTTAATAAGTAAATTATCATTGTCACTTTTACGCTTAAATTCTCATGAGAATATCAAGTTCTCAAGTTTATATTGTCGCCTTGTAGGAAAACCCCTTTTATGTCGGTTGCCATTCCTACAATGCGTTATTTCATATTTTTGTGGCGAGAACAAGATAATTGAATTAAAAAAGAAGGCTAACAAGCAGGTGTGGATCTATATGAAGACGAACGATAGTACGGGCTACCAGTGAACTTAGCCGAGAAAGTGTATTAGTAAATTGTTATATCTTAGGTGATGTTTGATAGTATCTGGATGATTCAGACTTTCCCTGAAATCTGTCCGATTAAGAGGCATAACATATTGAATTATTGATTCAAAGACTGATTAAGAGGCCTTACCAAACACTATGAATCTGCCTGATTAAAATACTGACATCTTAACTAAATCATTAAGAGCTTTACCAAACAACACCTTAGTCTTCCAACTTAATTGGCTAAAGCTTTCTCTTCATGACTTTGAAATTGCAAGTGAACATTTTTTATTAATTTTTAAAAATTGTTTAGTTGGTGAATGTTTTTAAAATTGAAAATAGTTGGTGCATGTTTTTAAGAGATCTACAACATATAACGTATGTTGATAAAGTTATAATAATTAAAGCGAGTCGAGGATGCACCAATCATGGAAGGAAAAAGTCGATACGTAATCGGATCAAAAACGAAAGGTCTATGTAAGGTTTCGTACAAATTCAATATTGCAACTTTTCTTCTCCGTTTAGAGCATTATATGAGGTCTAATAATATATTTAAGTGGGGATAAACCAAACGCAAGTTGTTTAATCACCTACTTGCCCTAAATTAAGCAGACTATTTTATACCTAATGATTGTAAAGTAAGATAAAGTGTTATCCAATAATAAATACGTGATCACTTCACCATGATATATCTATGCATAGACAACAATCCAACTTTAGTATATTAAAGTAATACACGCAATCTAAACAATCTATGCAGATTCCATCCCTAAGACCTTTTTAATGGGTATTCTAGGCTTTCCCGGGTGATTGAGTTTTATTTATGATGTACACGACATAACCATTTCAATGACTCTTTTTGAACCTTCATTTGACCATTTTCGAACCATCCCTAAGACCTTTACTTATTACTTAATCACAAATTATAAAATCTATCATTAAATTACATTATGTTGGATTACACCATGACATATTTAAGTTGATGATGTTTGTCTCATTCTATGAAAGAATAATAATTATAAGGTCATGATTTTAAACTAGATAATGCACTTTCTTAGTGAATGTATGTTGCAAATTCCACTAATACTATATTAGGCAACATGTATTACAAGAAAAAAAGTGTACGGTTTCTCCAACACGATGGTATTATTGCCTTCAATATGGTATTAGTTTTTGCGACCTTCAAAAGTGTTATGCACGATTTAACAACAATTATTGTCTTTCTAGATTTCTTATACGAATTTGGTACTTCTTTTCTTTTCTTTCCTTTTTATTGCAATTATAACCTACCAATTGACATGGAACCAGAAGCACAACCATAACCCTTCACAACAATCATAACCTACCAATTTCCAAAAAAATCATAGACAAATTTGTCATCATAAAAGTGACATATATATAACAGTAAATTTCTTACCTTCCCTTCTTTATGTTAACATATTACATAGATGATGTCAAATAAACCTAATTAAGTAATTGAGATTTACGAAAAAACTTATAAAGTTATAATCACACGAGTAGGAGATCACATACCTTCCCCAAACAATCTTCATGTATGTAAGTAAGAAACTGGACATTGAGCCACTTCTAGAACAAACAATTTCTTAGTGTGTATCGACTTATGAATTAAAATGAGAGAATATTAGATGTAGAATAATACTCCGATGATCATGTATGCGTATAAACTTATCTAGCACTTGCTACGTTACACGATTACATGCTCTGGTTGCTGCAATGTCCATCAATCGAAAAGAAACTTCTCACCAAAATTGCTCTATTAATGAGGGAGTAAGATATTTATGTAAATTCGGATTGATATCCAATCTTAATTTGAATGATCACAGTCAATCACTCAAGCTAGGGTTTCTGAATCCTCTGTTTTGCCATAACGTAGAAAGATACAAAATGATAGAAGGATGAACAATGATATACTGAATTGAAGTATTGAAAAAGTTGAAGTCGATGGTAAAACCTTGAATCAGAAACCTGATTGAATTGAGCGGAAATGGAAGATCGTTTGCTCGTTCTCTCGGTTCTCCAATTTTGAATCTGCTTACGAGAATTAGGGATTTTTCAGGAACTAGGGCCCCGACAAGAGAATGATGCATCCTAGAAATTTGTTTAATTAATTTCCTAACCATTCGTATTTAGGGGTGTCTAGAGTCTAGATTGTGATTTGTAACTTACTCTGTTTTGGATATGTAGTTAATTTAATTTAAAATGAGTATTTGATAAAATAATAAAAATATATTATTCAAATTTTGTAAGTCTCTAATTGGTTAAACTAAAAAAATAATCACTTCCCTCAATAATACAGTGGATGCATGTATATAAACTTTCTAATTTATAAATGAGTTTGTCTAACTCATGCATGAGATAAGAAGTGTTTGATGAACTCATAATTTCCTTATTTAGTAGATTCTATTTTTTACATGTATTAAATGCATTTATAAATAAGAATGATAAATTTAATTTATTTAACGCTTCTTATCTAATGCCCTTAGCGCATAAGTTAGAAAAACCATTTATAAATTGTCACATCCATGTATCAATAGATACCGCAAATAAGTGAAACATTTAATTGAAAGGGGAACGTCTTAATACATTGTAAACTAATACGAATCTCACTAATTTGGAGAACTAAGTATCTTGACATGTGGACAGAATGAAGTTGTCGATGTACAGGGCCAACTAAGAAGATGTGGTCAGTTAGGAATTTTATGCTTATCAAGGCGTACATGTATCGCACATATGTATGATGTATCTCTACATTATTGGGAGATGATAATTTTTGTTAGGTAACCATGTCGGTCATGCTTATGTGATGCAGGTTCAATTGTTGAGGAATGAAAGCCTTTTGTTTTTTAATCCTAAAATCACATGAATAAAAGATTTGTGTTTAAATAAGTATAACTTAGACTACAATGTTCCGTTTTAGGTAAGGGAGTCGTCAAATCGAAGTTTGCAACGAAGCAAACATCATGGTAAATAACCACAAGCGGTTTACGGAACTTTTGGCCCAAAACCGTTATATTTAAGAGTTATTTGCATTTTAAAGTTTTTTTGTCTAGATTTTTTACTTTGTTTGTGGGCTAGTTTTGTGTCGTTTGTCTTTTCAGACCCATTTGAAAATCAAGGTCTATTATATGGATTTTATCGAGATGCTAGAATTCAGTTTTTTTTTTTATGAAAGTTCATTTTTTTCCTCATTTCACAGAATTTGTGTTTGATTAGAAATTCAACATGATTATCGGTGTTGATTGAATCAACGATTACTAGAACAATTGATCATGGTATTCGTGTGAATCAACAGATTCAGTTTGTATTTATTTGGTTTTCAGGATTATTATGACGATTACTGAATTAAACAATAAGCTAACAATTGAATTGAAGAACATGATTTGTAATAGTATCTTCAGTTACTAGTGTTTTTGGTTATGAAATAAGAGCAAACTAATTAATCAGTCATCGCTGAGAAAGACCAACTCCAAATCGTTGGTAATTGTCAATTATAGAAATGGATCAATGCTTCGATATAATTGGGCTATATGACCAACATATATTACTGCATGCATAACACAGTATATATGTGTGCGTGAAATTGTTACGATTTAATGTTTGAAATTGCTGTGGGAAACAAGGTAATCGATGTCAATGACTTGAATATCTTGTTTATGAAATCATTTCAAACGCGGTAAATTGTCCTATATCGTAGGGGTGTTAA
Organism: Calendula officinalis; assembly: GCA_963853835.1. Classification (NCBI taxonomy): domain Eukaryota; kingdom Viridiplantae; phylum Streptophyta; class Magnoliopsida; order Asterales; family Asteraceae; genus Calendula; species Calendula officinalis. Next base: position 2,333,030 of record OY970827.1, on the reverse strand, counting down.
CAAGATTAACAATTAGTGAGCTTGATAATGTAGGATCTCAACCAAAATTTACTACTTGATTAATTTTACGAGTTGAAATTAAAATATAAAAAAAATATACTCAATTTGACCCGCACGTTTAATTATTCGAGTCGGATGAGCAGACGAGCCTATTTCATATTATAAATTTTTTCTTTTTTAAAACTTGAAAAAAATGTTAATAAGTGTACAAAACTATTAAACTCTACATATTCCTCTCAAATTCTTTGTATGAATATATTGGTATCGTATATACACACATACGTGATGATATGAATATAAAAGCATACATAAGTTTTCTTATGATTACAAACGAGCTTAACAAGTTCAGAATTTAGTTTTTATATATAACTATTAAGTCACTAAACGAACACCAAGCCCGAGCTTGAACATTATAGATATTAGTTCGGAAATTGTTGGAACAAAACACAGATCAACTTGATACTGATGCTGCAGTTGGTACTGACAATAATTAGTACTGATGGGGCAGAACATGTTACTATTGATGAAGTTGATACTGGTGTATACTATAACTTAGTTACTACTGATCATGCACAGATTGAAGATACTACTGATCAATAGTAGTTACTACTGACGATTGTTTTGGACTTACTACTGATCACCAGACTTACTACTGATGTTACATATTTACTACTGGTGATGAGTTTTACTACTGATACGCGTTTTTGAAGAATATCAAGTCCGAGATCTTCGCAGAGTTAGTTATAGAATGTAAATCAATGTATATCTTTTATTATTCGATGTAAAGCAAGTCTTAGAATAACTAGGGTAAATAGTTTAGCTTCAAGGACTATTATAAATAGTTCCTTACGAATTGTAAACGTACGTGTGTATTGTTAACTCAATAATATACATTGAAGCTTTTTGTGAAACTGTGTTCTTAATACTTTCGCATATTATTTACAGTTCATTGTTCTTAATTACATTGATATAGTGTTGATCCGCTGCAACTTCTATATTTAATTAGATCTAAAGTGTTTATTAACTTCTCTATAGTTAATCGATCCTGACAGAAATATTCGCCTTACTTCAAATTTTGAGGTAACAAATAATGTTTAGTTTTTATCCTTCATATGTGATTTTCAACATGATCAAATTTTGAGGTAACAAGTAATGTTTAGTTCAAAATTAGTAATTTTATCTATCCAAATACTTTTTTCGGAGGTCTTTCGAGAAACAATATTTTTCTCTGGGTAGAGGTATGACAGTCTACATTTAACCTCCTACGTATATACGTCGCTTTTATCTATACATTTAATTAAATGGTGTGAAATAAATTGAATCTATGGTTAATATCCAACCCATGAACTAACATGATATTATGTTTGGCCTCAAAGTTGGCTGATATGTTCTTGCAAATCGATCGAGGAGGACCCTCCATGCCCTAGCTCAACCTTTGCTTCCTATATAAAGGGATCAATATACCAAGTCTTATGCATCTTTCATTAGGACGAACAACAGAGATAGAGGGAGAGAAAGTCAGCATTTGTGAAAGAAGGAGAAATATACTTGTGTTTCTAATCAATCAAAAATGATGATTGGGAACATGGCTCAACTCACTCTTGCATTTGGCCTTCTTGGTATATATATATACATATATATTTCATTCATTCATTATATATTTAATTCATTATATATTTGCTTCTTTGATATTTGTAGGCAACTTTGTTTCGTTCATGGTCTTTGTTTCTCCACTGTAAGTTCTATCTACAATTTTTATTACATTTTTGTAGCAAATTAGCTAGGTCTAATTAATTAGTTCTTTTCCCCTAACCTTTGAGCAACATTCTATAAAATCCAGACCAACATTCTATAAAGTGTACAAGAAGAAATCAGCCGAAGGGTTTCAACTTGCACCTTATGTTGTTAGCTTGTTCAGTGCAATGCTTTGGATATATTATGCATTGCTCAAGACTAACACCATGCTTATCATCACCATCAACTCAGTTGGATGCTTCGTTCAAACAGTCTACATTTGTTTCTTTCTCTTTTACGCCTCAAAGAAAGCTAGAGTACGTATTAATTACTACATGTTTTTATGTAATCTAACAGAAAATATATTTATATTAATTAGGAAATAGCGTTAATTAATGTTCGATCTTATGCATACAGATGGAGAGTGCGAAGTTAATTGTGTTGTTGATAGTTGTCGGGTTCGGGTTGATTGTTGTCCTCACTCAGTTTCTTACTAGTGGAGTTACCCGAAGCATAGTTGTTGGATGGATTTGCCTTGTGTTTTCCATATGTGTTTTTGTAGCACCTTTGGGAGTTTTGGTAAGTATGCATGCTAGAAACAAATAATATAGTTAATCAAGTTGCGAAAAATTTAAACCTTTTTTACATATTTCTAACTGTTAATTACATTTTTCCAGAGGCAAGTCGTTAGAACAAAGAGTGTAGAGTTCATGCCGATCTTATTATCGGTTGCGCTCACTATCAATGCTATCACTTGGTTCTTTTATGGTCTTCTCCTTCGTGACATCAATATTGCGGTATAACAAAATAACTCCAACTAATTTTCTCGATTTATTTTTAACAAAATATCGATCTTTAACTCATATGTATCATACTATTGTCCTTGTGATTGTGATTGTATTATAACAGCTTCCAAATGTACTTGGATTCACATTTGGAATTGTTCAACTGGTCCTATACTTCATATACAAGAACAAGATACCAGTTATGGATAAAAAGATGGTTGATTCTGATGAGAAAATATGCGAAATGGAGGAGCAAAAGATCCCACAACTAAAAGAACCGAAAGTCGTAATTGATGTCGCAAAGAAACTGAGCTCTTTAATCTGTTCTGATATTCTTCCGGTGGTTGGAACATTAACCAAAAGCGGACTTAAAGATGATTGTATGGCTATTGAATTCGAACCAAATCATATCATTGAAGTCGCAGCATGAGAACATATCATGCATTTGTTTTTATATCCACGAATTGAAAGACCAATTATATCTACTATATACTATCTATCTTGTAAGTCTAGATCGAAGCTTCCCTTCTCCATAAATATGTAGTAATATTTGATATTTCTATCAAAAGTTATCTTCTGTAATCGTCGGAAGATCGAACAATTTATTTCATAATTTTATGTTAATCTGATATATAACTTTTAAAGTAAGTGGTTCTAATTAATAGTCTTAAACGACACGTATGAGTTTTCTCGTTTTGCTTATGCTCAACTTCTAAATACTATAAACTTATGTAATCTTAGTAATTAAATATATTCTTATTATTTCTTTTTATTATTATTATAATTATCATTATTATTATTATTATTAATACTTTAACTAAACTGCAATTAATGAACGCCAACCTGCGTTTAAAAAGAATTTACAATGAATATATATATCATATTGTTACGTACCATGCAGAAGACCAAGAAAGAATTTAATGAACGACTATATATATGCGTAGATAGTGTAGCAATCAAATCAATAATTCAACTTCCTCAATCATGAATTGGACTACATAACAAAGGCAATATGAATTTAGCCGACCAAAATGTGGAGTCCACTGATGATAAAGAAGTTGGCTAAAAACAACTATTTGTCTAAGCAAAAATGTTTCAAAAATTAAAGTTGATGCCGGATGTAACCCCCATAATCACGATATATATAAAGTTAGCACATGCAAGTATGCAAGGCCTCAAAATAAATACCAAGAATTTTGTTATTATCCAACGTTTTAAAAAAAAATATTTCAATAATAGTTCAAATTCAATAATGCGTCACGACAGGATGGCACCTTGCGCCTGCCATAACGATTTTTTAAACCTTGTTTTTATATAAACTTTTTTAGAATTTTTTTAACTAAATATGATGATCTAGAGTATATGTTTTTTTTTAATTGTAATACTAAGAAACATTAATTGACAAAAAAAAAAATTAACATATTGAAAAAAATATTAAATAAATTTTAATCTATATAACTATTAAACAAAAATGATAATTATAGTTTTAATCAATATTTCTCATCTTATGCCCGTAGAGTATGATCGAGTTATACTTACTATGATTTCATCAATTTTCTTTTTTTATCTATATAATACACATCATCTCTCATCTATGTTTTCTCGTGTTAAAACCAACATGAAAATTATGTCTCTCACAAGCACTACAAGAAATATACCCTTTCCCGACGACATCTATCCCGACAATACCTGTCGTCGCTAAAACTCAAGCTATCCCGACAACAAGTTGTCGGCACAGATAAAAAAAAAAGTTGACCAAATCTCACATTTGACTTTATCTATACCGACGACATTTAGTCCCTATAGAGTGAAAAAAAATGTAAATTTTGTCAGGATTTATACCGACGACATTTGGTCGGTAACTATAAAAAATAATTTAATTTTGATTTTTTTAAATTACGGTTTGCAGAATTTAATTTTGTTTTTTTTTATTCTAGCCTGTAGCGACGACATCTCGTCGCTACAGATAAAATATAAATAATTTTTAATTTTCTATTAATCAAGTTGCCGGAGAGAAAAACGATGTCGTTCTAATTTATCCTATGGCGACGACATGTCGTCCCAATAGGTTAAATATATATTTTTTTAATTTTCTTTTAATCAAGTTGCCGGAGAAAAAAACGATGTCGTTTGGTTGAACCCTATCGCGACGACATGTCGTCCCTATAGGTCAAATAAAAGTATTTTTTTTATTTTAGTTTAGTTAAGATGCGAGAATAAATATCAATGTTATTAGGTTTTGTAGGAACCATATAGTTGAAATATTAATTTTTAATTTTATGATGTATGTATTTATAACTGTATGTATCCATATATATATGAATATATATATATATGTAAGTATCCATGTATGAATGCATGTATGTATCTAGGATTGTATTAATGTATGTATCCATGTATATATGTATCAGTGTATGTATAAGTGTTAATTTGTATTAATTATTACCATGTATTATATATATTTCACTTTATGTATCGATGTATGTATTTATGTATCCATGTTTGTTTTATTGTATGTATCAATGTATGTATGAGTGTATGTATGTTTCAATATTTGTATATATGTATCCATCCATATATGTATCCATATATGGATGTATCAATGTATGTACGTATGTTTCAATATTTGTATCTATGTATCCATATATGGATGTATCAATGTATGTATGAGTGTATGTATGTTTCAATATTTGTATCTATGTATCCATATACGTATCCATATATGGATGTACATATGTATGTATCCCTGTTTGTAGCCATGTATCCATGTATGTATGCATATGTGTCCACATATGCATGTATGTATTCCTGTATGTATCCACATACATATGTATGTATTCCTGTATGTATCCATGTATAAATGTTTCGATATATGTATGTATGTATTCATATACGTATTCATATATGTATCCAATATGTTATAATGAGTGTACGTAAATATCTATGTATGTGTGTATCTATGTGTGTTTGTATGTATCCATGTATATGTATATATCCCTGTATACGTATTCGTGGATATATATATGTATGCATCAGTGTATATGTATGTATCTACCAAGTATTTGTATGTATCATCTATATATGTACCTATTCTTATAAATGTATATTGTATGAATATCAGTATACGTATGTATGCAGATATGTATCACTGTATACGTACGTATATTTGTATATTTTTATGTAAACCCTAAACCCTAAATGCTATAGCGACCACCTGTCGTCGGCACAGAGTTTAGCGGGAAAACGAAATTATTGTGCGGGAAATTGAAATGTTTTGCTGGAAAAATTGGAAGTTGTGGCATATCTGATTATTTTTATTAATTATATATTGATATAATTAATTAATATTAATATTTTTTATGATCCAACAAGAATATGGTAGAATGAAAGAGGAAGTTGGGCCGGATCGTGAGGTGGATGAGATGGAATGCATCAACCGTGCCCTCGGTGAAACACGAGGGCATAAACGCGGAATTGGAAGAAAAACGGTGGTTGGACAATCATTTGCAAATAAAGGTGCAAGCTCATCCACATCTCAAACTCAATCTCAATCCCAATCTCAAAATGCGACGACCGCCCAAGTAAACGAAATGGCGCAATTTATGGATGTCTTCGTTAGACATAATAATGCGTTTATGGCGACAAAATATTCGGATTTTCAGCCACTACCACTACCAAACTTTCTAAATATCCTCAATATGGGTGCCCTAAGTTCTACTCAAAATGTTAATTTAAGTGCCCCACAAATGTTGAGAATGAAGATGATGATGATGAAGGTGAGTATGAGGATGAGGATGAGGATGGAGATGGTGAAGATTCCGAGTAGTTTGTTATGACATTTACGTTTTTAAACATTTAGTTATGTAATAACTCTTACAATTGTATTTTTATTTGGTACTTTTTATGATTTTAGATTATCTGATTTTAGATTTGATAAAACTGGAAATTCTGGATTTGATATGGGGTAAAACCTGGAAAAAAACGGAAACTGGAAAAAACATTCGTATTCAGCGTTGTCGCGTCGCTACAGGGCAAATTTACCATAACTGAAACCCTACAACGACGAAATGTTGTCGGCACAGATGTCAGAAATTACCATAAATCAAAACCTGTACCGACGACTTGTTGTCGGAACAGAGTTACCGGAAAACATTTCGTCAATGTTTATAGGGACGAAATGTCGTCGGGAAACGTATTGACGGAAAATAGTCCGGCGAACTCTATAGCGACAAAATGTTGTCGGCATAGCTTTATAATAAAACATTTGTTTTAAATTGAAAAGTTTTTAGCGACAATTGTTATGCCGACTAACTGTCGTCGGTATTGCTGGACTTATGCCGACGACAACTGTGGCGACGAAAATTTTCATCTATGGCGACGAAGCTATGGCGACGAAACCGTACCGACGATATGTCGTCGGGATAGCCTGTGGCGACGACTTGTTGTCGGCGAAGACTTTTTTTATTTCGTCGGGATAGGGTCATTTTCTTGTAGTGAAGTCACAACCAAAAACTAGACAAAGTTAAGAATCCCCACATATTTGTGAAAATAGTGGCCCGCTATTTTTAATAGTGAGAGAACATGGTCTTTCATGTTATCTTAAACATGAGAGGATTCTGATCCTTCATTTTCATAAATATTATGTCGTGTTAATATTAATTAAATTCATATACCGACGCTTATTATGGTTTGCCTATGTTTATGTGATACCCAGGTCCCTCATACATTATTGAAACATTTTAGTTATAGACCGTGTCAGGATCGATTAACTATAAACAAGTTAATAAACACCTTAGATCTAATTGATGATAGAAGTTGCAGCGGATCAACACTATATCAATAATTAAGAACGATAAACTGTAAGAACAATATGTAATAATAATAAGAACACAGTTTCACAAAAAGCTTCAATGTATATTATTGATTAACAATACACACGTACGTTTACAATTCGTAAGGAACTATATATAATAGTCCTTGAAGCTAAACTATTTACCCTAGTTATTCTAGGATACGATTTACATCTAATTATAAACGATATACATTGATTTACATTCTATAACTATCTCTTCGAAGATCTTGGACTTGATATGTTCCATAAACGCGTATCAGTAGTAAATAAGTAACATCAGTAGTAAACTTGGTGATCAGTAGTAAGTCCAGAAACCAACGTCAGTAGTAACTACAATGATCAGTAGTATCTTCAATCTTTGTATGATCAGTAGTAACTAAGTTATAGAGAACACCAGCATCAACTTCATCAGTAGTAAATGTTTCTGCCCCATCAGTAATAAACATACTTATCACTAACTGCAGCATCAGTACTAAGTTGATCTGTGATTTGCTCTAACAATCTCCCCCTAAACTTATTGATTATCTTTTAATCAATCAAGTTTCTTATTTACTTCTTCTTTTTCTTTTCTTCCAACAACTTTGCTCTTTTCTTATCACCTTCTAAAGTCTGTTGGTTCCTTTTATTCCTTTGTGCAATGATATATTTGCTGATTCTTTTAACAAATTCATTCAATTTGTTTTGGAGCATCACAGCATCATGTGGTTTAATAAAATTCATGCACCATAGTTGATAGAGAGTCTTCTCAGAATGAGGATACTCTTTCTCATAAAGGAATAAGTCACATTTCTTACTTGTATATTCAAAGAAGTACATGTTGACAGTTGGTAGCACATTCCAAGCTTGAACATTTTCTGAATCTGTATACTTCTCTGGATAATTTTCTGGATAGAAAGCAGCATCAATCATTTCAGTAAGATAACCTGCAGCTGAATTCTTCCAGTTCTTCTTAGTCATTCTTGGTTTACCAATGATCAACATCTTAATAATGTCACTTCTGGTTAGGGACATGACCAAAGGTTTCCAAGCTCTGAATCTTTGAGTGACCTTATCTTCTCTTATAATCTCAATCATATCATCTATGTACCTCCAGTTGATGATTGGATTATTTTGTAGGGGAGCAATGGGGAGATCATGAACTTGAACCATTTGTAATTTTTTATTTGGTTGATCAAGTTCTGAAGCAATTGTCTTTCTTTTCTTTGATGTTTGAGAGGATACACCAGATGATTCTCCAGATATTGTTTTTCTTTCTTTCATTTCTTTGGAGTCTATCTGTTCAAGTTTAGTGGTGTACTTCTCATTACTATCTTGCTCAGTAAGATCCTTCTTCTTCTCTACACAGTACTTTTCAATTAAATTGATCAGCTTCATTCTTCCAAATGCCTTTGTGTTATACCCTTTTGATTTTAAGAATGTGATCATTTCTTTCTTTTTCTCTGCAAATTGTTCTGGCATATCAGCCTTTTGCTCTTTGCATTCTTGTACTTGTGCTTCAAGAAGTTCTATTGTTTCATGTTCAAGTTGCCTAAATTTTTTCAGTTCTCTTCTTTGTAATTCCTTTCTTGTTTCAGCAACTTGTTTAGATTTGATCTTCTGTTGAAATTGTGGCAGTTTTGATATATCTGCTATATCTGCCAATTTGATTTCTGTGAAAGGTTGTCTCAATATTCTAGCCCTTTCTGCTAATCTTTTGTTTTCATTTGCTAGAGAGACTTCAACCTTCTTTAAATATTTTGCTCTCTTTACCTTCCACCTATCCTGTTTGGCTGATTTGGCATAATTGATTTTGTTGACAATTTCATGACCTTGTGCTCTGTTGGGTTGGTCTTCATCAGCAACTTCTTTTCCCTTTCCTATGTAATTGTCTTTCTTCATATTTGGTTCAGATTCAATAACAAATTTTGGACCATAGTAGTGTATCTGAGATATGGGAAGTATTTTAGGATGTGGAGGCAGGGAGCATTCATCAACTTCTAACCAGTTGATATCATCATCAATATCTTTTACCACCATTTGTGTTGTTGTTGTTCTTTTTGGAGATGGTGGAAGTATCACTGTAGGCTCTAGTAGTGGTGGCAGCTCAATAATGTCATCAGTAGTAACTAAGGTAGTTACTACTGGTATGTCTTCAGAGATTACTACTGATAGGTCATCAGTAGTGTTTGCTGCCTTTTCTTCATTTACTACTGCTGTTATATCAGTAGTAGGAGTTACTACTGGTATGTCTTTTTCAGCTTGTTCTTTAGTAGGAGCAGTAGTAATTGGCTCTTCTTCTGTAATCATCATCTCTGGGCCTTCATCAACTTCTGTTTCTTTTAAATTCAAGAGGGAGGAAGCTGCTGCTGCAATGGATTCATCAATCATTGTCTGTATGTTATCCTTCTCCCCCTTAGTGAGCTCAACTGGAGGAGCCTCACTATCATCAATCCTCTTTTTCAATTTTCTGATAAGCTTTGATTGTTGATGAAGCCTAAGTTCATATTGTCTCATTCTTTTGTTGATGATATTGACATTTCTTTTCATAGCAGCCATAGTTTTTCCTTGATTTGTTTGATAATAAAGACAATCTTGTACAGTGGATTCCAAGGAATCCACTTTAGCCGTCAATTGTTGGATTTTAATACTGCCCTCACTCCATCTAGCAAGATCATCGGGCTTACTAACAGGTACATTGGTTTTAAGGTTTTCCTTCCTTTCCATCAATTCCACAGATCTGCCCTCATCACTGCTTGGTGATTCATTGGGTCTTTTAGACATTCTCTTCTTCCTAGAAGAAGCAGAGATGCCCCCCCTTGTGGTTTCTTGGCACCGGGGTCCTTTGAGTAATTCCTCAAAAGAGTCATCACTCAAAGTTGCCGAGGTTTGGGTCCTAATGATGTTTTCACTGTCCTGTGCACCCACCTTTGGGGCATCAGTAGTGAAAGCCCTCCCCTCATGTCCTCTCTCCTCCTTGGAGGACAACTCTTTGAGCCTGGGGTGTGACTCGATTGGTCCCCTGGTGTCCTTTAAAGATTTCTTTCTTTTATAGATTGAGGAAATGTGTTTGGTTTTATCCGGTAGGTCTTCCACAGAGTGAAGAGTAGCACTCTGCAGATTTATATCAAGTTCCTGGGACACATTCAGGACTTCTAAGTGAGATGGTGATTGAGTGGCTATATGGGGTGGTGTTTGGGCTGTATTTGGGGGTGATGGAGTGGGTTGAGGTTCAACTTGGGTTGTAGCAATGGTTGAACCTTCTCCAATATTGGGTTGATCTTTGATCATGTTTGGAAACAAAGGGGTTTCCTTCCCTGAAAATTTAAATTGTTTTCTCATATTTGAGAAAACTTTCTTGTTCAACTCAGGTAATACAAAAATGTTTTTAGGAGTTGACAAGTTTTGTAATTCACAGTTTATGATATGTTGTAGAAATCTGGGATACATTAAAAATTTAGAAGAACTAAGATTTCCCAACATACCATCAAAAATCATATTAGAAAAATTGAATACTTGGTCTGTGCATAAACATACAACAGCAGATGCTATTGCCTTGTTAAACTCATTCCAAGTACTTCTTTTAGGAGAAATACAATGCTGAATGGTATGAACCAGAAATTTCCATTGTGGGGATAGAAGGCCTTTTTGAAAAGTTACAATATTAAGTCTGCCTTCATACCCCATTTTATTTAAAGTATCAGCAATGTATTCCTTAGGAAGAGTATACATACCTGAATCATCATGAAGTTGTAGATGATGTCTGATTGATTGTTCAGATACAGTGATGTACTTTCCATCTACTTTTGATTTTATCATTGATGATGTGGTTCCTTCTGTTCGCTCAGCATTGGTCCAGAAATCCACCAAGTGCTGTTGATATGCCTTCGGCTTTACAGTTAAGGCAAACTGTATATACGAATTTCTCAAGAATTTTACGATTGGACGGAAATCTTTTGTTCCGTCGGGATTTTTTAAAAATGCAACCATGTTGTGAAATTCTGAGTATTTGAGATCGGTTTGCACATCGAGAGCTTGTAAAGTTGCCATTGTTGTTGAGATTTTGCAAGAATTTTGTTAAAGATGAAGAGTTTTTGATCGTAAACTAGGGTTTATCGAGAGGTGTTTAGAGAATCGAAGTGAAGATAATGCTAAATTAATCATCTGCCGCCTTTTATATCTTTCGATTAAACCTGCAAAATTACGAAAATAGCCTTCGAATCATAACATAACGGTTATTTTCATGGGGGTTAGTTTGGTAATTGTGTTTATGAAAGACCAGTAGTAAATAAGATATCAGTAGTAAAACGTCAGTAGTATCTACTAACATCAGTAATGACTAAGGATTTTGACATCAGTAGTAATTATAGACATCAGTAGTAACCATTACCACACAAGACCAGTAGTATATGTAAATACCAGTAGTACTGTCTTACCAGTAGTATCCGTGTAAACCTAAAATACACCAGTAGTAATGAACTATCAGTAGTATTTTGTGCATACACTTTCACACCAGTAGTACAGCAATACCAGTAGTAAAACACTTAAAAATAATTTATAACACTAAATTTACACATGATTTTAAGAGAGATTTTAAGTTATTAAAATCATTCCAATACTGCTAACCAAGAAGTTGAATCTTCCTACATCAAATGCTTTTGTAAAAAGATCAGCTAATTGATCATCAGTATGGATTTTAACTACTTTGATTAATTTCTTTTCATTACAATCTCTTATAAAGTGAAATCTTATTTCAATGTGTTTAGTTTTTGAATGTTTTACTGGATTATTCACAATACTAATAGCACTTTGATTATCAATAAAAATAGGAGTTTTAAGGATAGAGATACCAAAGTCTAGAAGTTGATTTTGAATCCATAGAACTTGAGCACAGCAAGCAGATGCAGCTACATATTCTGCTTCAGCAGTAGATGTTGATACATTTGTTTGCTTCTTACATTGCCATGACACTAGTCTTGATCCAAAGAATTGACATCCACCAGTAGTGGACTTTCTATCTTGACATTCACCTCCATAGTCACTATCTGTATAGGCTATTAGTTCAAAGGGTGAGTCATGTGGATACCATAGACCTAGTGATGGTTTGCCTTTCAAGTATCTGAATATTCTTTTAACAGCCTGCAAGTGTAGTTCTTTGGGTCTTGCTTGATATCTTGCACACACACAAACACTATACATAATGTCAGGTCTTGATGCAGTTAAGTACATCAAAGATCCTATCATTGATCTATATAAGTGTTCATCTACATCCTCCCCCTCAACATCAGGATGTAGGTGTTTGTGTGTTTCCATTGGTGTACTAGCACTTTTACTGTCTTTCAAGTCAAACTTTTCCAAGATGTCTTTAACATATTTTGATTGATTTATCATAATACCATCAGTTCTTTGACTGACTTGGAGTCCAAGGAAGAAGTTCATTGGACCCATGGAGCTCATCTTGAATTTTATCTGCATCAGCTCTTCAAATTCTTTGCATAGTAAATCATTGGTTGAGCCAAAGATGATATCATCTACATAAATTTGTACCAGTAGGATATCATCTTTAACTTTCTTTGTGAATAGAGTTTTATCAATGGCTCCTCTTTTGAAATTGTTCTTTAATAAATATGATGATAGTGTGTCATACCATGCTCTTGGTGCCTGATGTAGGCCATAAAGAGCTTTATCAAGTTTGAACACATAATCACCATGTTTTGGATCTTCAAATCCTGGAGGTTGGCAAACATAAACTTCTTCTTCAATCTTCCCATACAGGAAAGCACTCTTCACATCCATTTGATAGACTTTAAACCTTTTGAATGAAGCATATGCTAGGAATATTCTTATTGCTTCAATTCTGGCAACAGGAGCATATACTTCATCATAGTCTATACCTTCTTCTTGAGTGTATCCTTGGGCTACAAGTCTGGCTTTGTTCTTGATCACTATGCCTCTTTCATCTTTCTTATTTCTAAAGATCCATCTGGTTCCAATGGCTCTTTTTCCTTTAGGTAGAGGTACAAGTGTCCAAACAGCTTGTAATTTAAATTGAAGGAGTTCTTCTTGCATTGCTTCAATCCAGTTTGAGTCCTTCATTGCTTGTTGGATCTTCTTTGGTTCATCCTGAGACAGAAAGCATTCATACATACATTCATTAGCAATTAGGCTTATATTACACATATTTGCAGTTAAACTTTTGTTTAATTTGCTTCTTGTTTGAAGTGGTGAGTTAACATCACTTAGAACAAGGTCTAATGGATGGTTCTTTTGAGTCCTTGTTGTTGTAGCTTTATCAACCACTAGTTGATTTTCAAGGTTGGACTCATTTGCCTCAGGTAGTTGTTCTTCTTGAGATCCTTCATTGTCATTAGTATTTGGTTCATCATTATCTTGGTCAGAGTTACTACTGCTATCATCTTCATTGAGATCAGTAGTATTGAAGTTGTTACTGGTATCAGTAGTATCTTGAGAATCTAGGTTATTGTTGGGACCAGTAGTATTTTCAGTACTATTACTGGTACCAGTAGTATTGGAATTACTACTGACCTCATTCTCAGAGTTACTACTGCTTTCAATATTTGAGTTCTTACTGACATCAGTATTAACTATGGGAGCAGTATCAACAACTATGTATCTCATCTTTTCTTGACCAGTATAAACAGATGATGTTCCTTCTTTTTGATTAAGACAATTTGAATTACCTGCATTGAAATTCATATTAGAATTAAAGGATTTGGTTAGATTGTCTATGTCAAATAGCCAATCTGGACCATTTCCTTGTTCATTAGGTACATTTTCATTAAAGGATACATTGATGCTTTCTTCAATTATCCTTAGTCTTTTGTTGAATACTCTGTATGATTTACTTTGAGTAGAGTATCCCACAAATATTCCATCATCAGCTTTGCAGTCAAACTTACCAATTTGTTCTCTTGTAATCAGAATAGTACAAGGACAACCAAATGATTTTAAGAAACTTATAGAAGGTTTTCTTTTATTAAAAAGTTCATATGGTGTTTTAAAATGTGGCTTCACTATTAATACTCTGTTCTGAACATAACAAGCAGTATTAACAGCTTCTGCCCAAAAAGTGATTGGTAATTTTGAGTCTGCTAGCATTGATCTTGCTGCTTCAATGATGGTTCTATTCCTTCTTTCAGCTACACCATTTTGTTGTGGAGTTCTAGGTGAGCTGTATTGCCTGTCAATACCTTTAAGATCACAAAAGTTAATTAGGTTAGCATTTTTAAATTCTGTGCCATTATCACATCTTATGGCTTTCACTTTTTGATCAGATGTGTTTTCCAGTTTGACAATTAAGTTCTTTATGAGTTCACTTGTTTCATCCTTTGTCCTGAGAAAGAAAACCCATGTATATCTGGAAAAGTCATCAGTAATAACAAGACAATATTGTTTCTTTCCAATACTCATTACATTTGTAGGTCCAAAAAGGTCCATATGTAAGAGCTGTAAAGGAACAGAAATAGAGTTCACAGTTTTGGACTTATGAGAAGTCTTGTGTTGTTTACCTTTTAGGCATGCAACACAGTGATGATCACACATGAATTGTTTTTGAGGTAGTCCAATGACCAAATTTCTTTTTACTAAATTATTCATGTTTTTAAAATTTGTGTGACACATCCTTCTATGCCAAAGTTCTGATTCAGTGGTGTTTGCCTTGGATATAAAACAGTTGACCTCATTTGTAGAAATGAGTTCTCCCCCTATATCCAGGCAATACACATTGTTTCTCCTTGGAGTTCTTAAAACAACATATTTTTCATCTAAAATAAACTCAGGAGAAAGAATGATGCACTCAATGTCTGTGAACAGAATCTTGTTCTTTTTATCACAAACTTGAGACACACTGACAAGATTGTATTTTAGTTCAGCTACATAAAATACATCATCAAAGGTAATTTTTCCATTAGTAACAGTACCTTTACCTGTAATCTTACCTCCCTGGGGATTCTCACCAAATGCCACATATCCTCCATCAAATAACTTGAAATCTTTAAGAATTTGCAGATTTCCAGTCATGTGCCTTGAGCATCCACTATCAATATGCCATGTTCTTCCTTCTTCTGGGATTTGAATGCTCTGCACAAGTGAGTAAAGGATTAGTTAAGTTTGGGAACCCAAGCTTTATATGTCTTGGGTTCATCCTTTGAGAAATGAGCTTTTGGGGATTTAACTTTAAAGACTTTTGGTACCCATACTTGTTTATTACTGGTATTTTGTTTTACTACTGTCCTTTTGTAGTTATTACTGGTGTAAGAATTTCCTACTGATCTTGGTTTATACCCATTGTTTTTAGCTTTTGAATACTTTACTACTGATGGACCAGTAGTATTTGGGTACTTACCATGTTTAGAATGACCAGTAGTGTTTTTAGAGTTAACACCAGTAGTGTTTTTGAAATTTGTTTTGGGAGCAGTAGTATTTTTGAAATTAGGGTTATTACCAGTAGTATTCTTGTACTGGTACCATACAGCATTATAATTAGGGTTAACACCAGTAGTAAATTTGTTAGAGTTTCTACTGGTGTTGGAAAATTTAAAATATTGTTTATTTTGATTGGATTTTCCATTATTCTTGAAGTAATTGCTGTTCTTTGGGCTTCCAGCTCTTCTGTTTTGAACAAACCTTGGTTTACTTCTTCCAAATCTTGGATCTTCAACAATTGGATTTTTAATTTTATTTACTACTGAAAGACCAGTAGTAACTTTTAACTTTTGAGTTTTAGCATTTTCTTTAAGAACTTTAAATTCTTTTAACTCTTTGCAGTTTATTGGATTGTAGTGACAATCCTTTGCTAAATGGTTCATTTTATTGCATATAACACATCTTAGTTTCTTATTTTTAGCACCTTCAGGAATTCTTTGGTCTAAGAGTTGTGTTTTATTTCTTTCATTCCCCCTTGTTAAAATTTTTGGTACATTATCTGCATTATATTTGGGAGATTCATTTGGACTTTGAGCTGTGTGAAAACTTGTATCAATTGATTTTGGTGATTCACTTTGAGATATAGTAAATTCAATTGATTGTTCATCATCAGAAGAATTATTTGATTCAGATGTTTCATTAGATGATTCAGTTTGATTTTCAGTTTTTAATTCATTAATGATTCTTTCTGAACTGTTTTTAAGAGGTGGGATGATTTTATATGGAGGTGGTACAGCATGATATCCCACCCCATGAACAACCTTTTCTGTAGTTTGATTATTAGTTAATTCATCAAGAATTTTAGTGCTTCTTTCAAACTTTTTAATTGTTAATTTATTTTGTTCAATTTCAAGCTGACATTCTTCTATTTTACTTGTTAGTTCTTTATTTTTTGTTTCATAAAACTCTTTCTCATCCACAGCTTGAAGCAATTCTTCCTTGATACGTTGATCAATCATCTTGTACACCTTTATTTGATGTTCTTGATCAGCAATCACCCCATCAAACTCATGATTTCTTCTGATTGCTTTTGCTAAATCTTCATTTAATTTATTGTTTTCTTTTTCTAGATTTTTAATAATTTTAGCACATTCAGAAGTACAAGGTTTAGATTTTACCTCAGTTTTGTTGTCAGTAAAGGCCATGAGAGCTTGATTTTGAGCATGCTCTTCTGCTTGGAAGCTCCAGTCATATCCTTGTCCTTGTTGTGACACAAGAGCAGTTGATTTTGATCTTTTGTCTGGTTGAGGACATTCTTTTGCAAAGTGACCAAGGTTGTTACAGTTGTAACACTTGACCTTAGTTTTGTCAAATCCTGCTTTGTCACCTTTGTTGAAATTGAGGCTTGTCCTTCCAGTTCTTTTTAGGAATCTTTTGGTCCTTAGGCTCAGCATAGCCATCTGCCATTTAAGATCCATCTCCTCAAGATCATCTGGATTCAGTTGTTCCAAGTCATCACTAATCAATGCAGTATGCACATGACTAGTGAAGAAGGATTCTCTTGCAGTATCCTCAGAATCTGCAGCCTTTCCTGCGGAGGTTTCTTGTCCTTGACCTGTACTGGATACAAAAGCAGCATTGTTAGAAGAAATAGAAGGGTTTTTGTGATTTACCTCAGTTTCAAACACTCTGAGATCATTATAGAGTTCATCTAACTCCTTTTCTTCTAAAGCATCTCTTTGTCTGTACACCACTGTGTACATGGCCCATTCTTCACTAAGAGACCTTAGAAACTTCATGTTGACATCCTCTTGATCCATCTTTACACCAACTTGGTTGAGTTCACCAATTAGTTTGTTGAATCTGTCAAACACTTGAGTGAGTGTTTCATTGGGCTTTCCTTTGAAATTTTCAAAGTCTTGTTTGAGAACAGACTTCATATTCCTCTTGGTGCTCTTTGTCCCAACGAATCTCTTCTCCAGTGCTTCCCATAGTATTTTTGCATCATCATATTCAACAAAGAGATGTTGATAATCATTAGGAATGGCCAGTAAGAGAGTGCTTAGAGTTTTGAGTTCGATGCCTTTATCTTTCTTTTCTTTCTCACATTTAAGTTTTTCTGCCTCAGTTGCAGAGCTGCTTGCTTGAAGTTGACCAGTTTTGTTTCCTTCACAAACGACTTCCCACATGGAATAATCTGTAATAAGCATGTATTGCTTAATACGATTCTTCCACATCCCAAAGTTATTGGGTGTGAGTATAGGAATTTTGTTGGCCTGAGTGCTTTCATTATTATCAGTCATGATTAATAATGTGTGTGTTTTAAAGATTAAAACTTTTTGTTGTTCTTAACAAATAGTAGATCTAGAACCAATACGCTCTGATACCACTTGTCAGGATCGATTAACTATAAACAAGTTAATAAACACCTTAGATCTAATTGATGATAGAAGTTGCAGCGGATCAACACTATATCAATAATTAAGAACGATAAACTGTAAGAACAATATGTAATAATAATAAGAACACAGTTTCACAAAAAGCTTCAATGTATATTATTGATTAACAATACACACGTACGTTTACAATTCGTAAGGAACTATATATAATAGTCCTTGAAGCTAAACTATTTACCCTAGTTATTCTAGGATACGATTTACATCTAATTATAAACGATATACATTGATTTACATTCTATAACTATCTCTTCGAAGATCTTGGACTTGATATGTTCCATAAACGCGTATCAGTAGTAAAACCAATCACCAGTAGTAAATAAGTAACATCAGTAGTAAACTTGGTGATCAGTAGTAAGTCCAGAAACCAACGTCAGTAGTAACTACAATGATCAGTAGTATCTTCAATCTTTGTATGATCAGTAGTAACTAAGTTATAGAGAACACCAGCATCAACTTCATCAGTAGTAAATGTTTCTGCCCCATCAGTAATAAACATACTTATCACTAACTGCAGCATCAGTACTAAGTTGATCTGTGATTTGCTCTAACAGACCGCATATATATCAGGAACATGATATAAATAAAATTGAAGTTCAAAATTATTGTGACAGCTAGAAGGGTAACGGTTTTCGGTCTCAACTCCAATGATTATGAAGTTCATGTCCCCATTATAGGGTTCTTCTGATTACATCTTTCCATGAATGAACCGAAGCAACCGAAGAAGACAAACAACATCACCCAATTCACATAATCTTAATGGCTTATGAAGGAATACCAAAAGGTTACGGAAACCCCCGATTTGAGGCCAAAAAATAGACACATAATTGCGATAACTACGAAAATTAAGTCTATATATGTTCGAATTTGATCGTCACTAATTTCATGACAAAGAAAAAAGATAAATTCGATCACTCATTGAAAGGCTAAAAATAAGTTTCAAAAAATTGTTTATTTTTAGAAAGAACATTAATTACAACCCACCATAAGAAAGTGTGAAGGTAATCGATTGCTGGAAAACTCTAATTTAAAAGGAAAACTATAAACCATTATTTAGCGACAGGTATAATGCTGTGTATATGAATGTCAGAATGTATACACACACTCACATGCATATAACTTACCGAAACCAGCCTAATTATAATTTTAATATAATAAATAAACTATGCTAATATACAGCGACGGGCTGATAAAAGTAAGTTTAAAGATATTAAATAATCTACTTCATAATTTATCAACGAGTACCAACGGCCTGTTAAAGATAATTTAATTTTTAAATAATCTACCATTATAAATGTAGTAACTGAAGTATTGTCAATTTAAGCTAAGTCGCTGTAAATATTTGGTTTCTGCACAGGTTAGCGACAATATCCTCCCATTGAATTCCGTCGCTAGTCTCTCCATGTACCGTCATTGTAAAGGTCAGTTTTCTAGTAGTGCCTTCGGGGTTATTTGGCTAGCATCTCGGTTAGTTGGCAGGTTGTTAACATTTTTGTGTAGGTTATTTTATGATGTGGCAATATTTTATTTTTATTAAAAAAATAAATATATTTTATTAAGAAAATAAATCCACTTAATTAATTCATGATGTACCCACACATATAGCTATTATAATACTTATTATAGTAATATAAATGTAAATGATGTCTAGCTCAGCTGGATTGATATATGGGTTTTACTCTCATATGAGGCGTGAGGTCTGAAGTTCGAATCCTGTAAACACCTCTTATGGTGCCAATTATGGGGGATTTTTCCCTTGAAATCCCTATGGGACTGGGTTTGCCCTGTAAAGGAGCTCGAACCCGGGATGCTCTGTAAGGACCAAACTCAAAACAACCACTTTTAATCATCATTAACAAAACCTTCTTTTAATTAAGGCAAAATACAAGTTTTAACATGTCTAACCCATGAGACATACAACCTAAAAGACAAACTTTCTTTAAAACGGATACAAACCGACTAAACCATCATATTCATGTACAAAAGACTTCTAATATTTACCCACAACTAACTAGTAAATATTTATATACCAAAAGAAGAAGTTCTTCTAGACTTCTAGTACCAACTTCAAGATCCTACTTCAAAATCCTACTTGCCTGCCTTTATCCTTTCCTGAAAATGTTAAACAACTAAAAGATTAAGCTACAAGAGCTTAGTGAGTTCAAAATATATAAAGTAATACTAATAATATACATATTTATAAAAACAATCAATACAAAAAGGGATAAAATCAACAAAGTCCCAATCAATCTCATACGATCAACAATGCTCGACAACAACCCGTGAACACCAATGAGTCATGAAGAACTCGTCCAAGATATAGCAAATGATATTATCCCTCCTTAGGCCATTGAGAGATAATACCGATGAAGTTGATCATGACGCCCCTAAATGAACCCATGACCGCAAACTTCACCACCTCGGTCCATACCCCAACTCCTCCACCGGGTACCCCGAGACCACCGCTCGACATATTACACGAAGTAATACTCAAGCCGCCATGGGTCCTCACGAAATGAAATGTCACTCAAAGAAACAAGGAAACACAACCAACAATATCAAGGAAACTTTCCGGAATTCAATCAATGGTCCGAGATTTTAAGAAATTACCAAGATCATTTCAAGTATTAAGTCAACATGTCAGTATATATGAAACAATTTCTCACATAGCATATAAATAAGTATAAGTACTAGTATTCGAATTACATAAAGAGAACTCACCTGGGATTAATCAGTACGAAGCAATCCAATTTTCCCCGAGCAAGGAAAATCCACACTTTCTCAATCTTACTTCACTTTTGCCCAAAAACCAACCCTAATGATATCACAAGAGGATAATTATCATTACTAGCTAAATTTTTTCCTTACTATAACTCATATCCACCAAATTCCCAAATTTGGTGATTACATAAACCCTAAATTCCAATAATTAAAGTGATGGACACACCACTTGATTTAAGTTATTTTCCATGTTTAAAGTACCTAACTACAGCTGCTATTCAACAATTTATCATCAAAACTCAAACTATTTTCTAGGGTTCCAAGTCTAAACATAGATTAAACCAATTTCTACAAATGCATGAAGCTAAAGGTTGTTGCTTTACCTTAATATGGTGATTCTATGATGAAATCCCTTTGATTTGGGTTGAAATCTGCCTTGAATCGTGGGAAATCGCCAAAAATCGCCGGAGTTCGAAGGGTGTGAATTTTGGGTGAAAAATATGAAGTTTTGGGGAAAAACCCGTTTTTAATGGTCTGGTCGCAAGAGTTCGCGCCGCGAACTCCTACTTCGCACCGCGAATTTCCCCTATTTAAAGTTCGCGCTGCGAACTGCTAGTTCGCGCCACGAATTATCCCTATTTTTCACGTTCGTGACCAAATTCGCGGTCGCTAAATGAATTTTTTTGATTGTTTTGGTGCATTTTTCGCGCCACGAACTATAGGTTCGCGTTGCGAACTTCTTAGATGCTGCAATTTTCTACTTTTCTTCCCTTTTAACATATACCACTTATTCAAATACCGAAAAACACATATTTCTAACAATATTTCTAACTATCAAGCCTAATACGTTATCATTTACCAATTATTATATAATTTAACAATTAAAAATACTCAAAATAGAACACGTATGTTACATGCTCACTGGAAAATTGCGAGTAGGCTTCCGTTGATATCATTTGCCGTTTCCAAAAAAAATAATATAAATGAGTTAATTGCAAAAATAATCACATTTGATCAAATTAAACGTGGTTCAATTTTTGACATGTTTTTATCCCTCCCTAGCAGCTTTAAAAACTTAAAATGCCCATTAGTTTGAAGGGCATTTTAGTCAATTTACATGTCTGGTAACTAAATTCCCTTTGACTTCTTTTTCATTCTTCAACAACCACAAATTCCCCAAATTCCCTTTGACTTCTTTTTCGTTCTTCAACAACCCAACCCCTTCGAAACCCAACAACCCCGGCGACTGTTGAAGCCATCATCGGAGATGGGCTGCTCGCTGGAGCCATCATCGGAGACTGAAATTCCGGCGCCGGTGAGAATTTAACAACGTCTGACGGTGGAGTTGACCCAAATTATTCATTAGTTTCAGTTCAGAAATCATCAAGTTGACAATTTGATCGGAAAATTGAGGTGGTTTTATGGTGTAAGTTGAGTTATTCGTGTTCAAGAAGGTAAAAACAGGGTTAAGATGTGATTGGTGAACATAATTCAACGACATAGAAACAGAGACTTAATTTCTCTCTAAAGTGAGAGAGTAATATAAGTTCTTCATCGAATCAAGAGTTACCCAAACGATTTCTTCTCGATTTCTCGCATTGTTGCAAAGAACATTGTTAGTTACAACGATGGATCTTATACCACTCGAAGCAGAAATTCCTTTAAACTTGTGAAAGAAGATCGAGAATCTTATGTGTTTGACAATCGCGTCTTTCTGCTTGGAGAAAACATATATGAAGACGGCAGCGAAAACATATATGATTTGCAAACAATGCAAATCATGAGTACTGCCATGCACTTCTTGAACCACGATGACTGCACGTACAGTTTGGTCAAACCACATAGACTATTCTTACAATTAACTCAATATATATAATAAAAGATTAACAATATCCGAGTAAAATGAATCATACATACAGATCCGAGAAAACCAATGATCAAAATGTAATGCTCGCGTTAACTTTGACTTGAATTGTAGTAGATCCTTATGAATTTTGATCCAAAATTGTAAAATTCTCATTTTCCGTTAATAATTTAAATTTAAATTCAAATAGCAATGGGTTCCAATTTACAACCCTTCAATAGTTTGACGTGCAACTTTTTATTTGTTGCACCTATTACTATTATTAAAGATCATAACAGTATTAAAAGCGTCGAGGCCTCCAATCAAGTTCATCTAGTAAAAGTGCAGCTTAATTTCCCTTTTTTTTCCTGGTAGACCAACATAAAAAGAGCTCCACGTTGCAAAAGCCATTTTCTGTGGCAAATTTTATAAGAAGAGAATATTGGTGTTTTTTTTGTCTTTGGACGTTAGTTCGTTTGGTTGTTTTCTTTTTGAGTTGTATGTTGTCTTGCTAGTTCCTTGCTAGCTTTTTAATAAAAGTTTTTTCATGGGGGTCTTGAGAGTGATGACATTGTTGAAGCTCTCAGGTCTTCCGCCTTACTGTTCAAAAAAAAAAAAACAAGAAGAGAATATTATTATTGAAACTTTAATTGAAATTGAAGAGCGAACTTCTAATCGCAGAAGATCATGATTCTAATTGAAAAAGTGATGTACAATTTCAGAAACAGTGGACACGTGGCATTTTCTGATGCATATGCCAGTATGCCCATCCAATTGCGCTGATTAAACATATAAGAGCATGCGGTATGGTAACGAGGGGTAGGGCTCGCCGGCCTCGCCACCACACCGCTCGTTACATGAGCGGGCCGGTTCGTGGGAGCGTCGACGAAGCCAGCGGACGAATGGGGAGGCGCCACGTGAACTTGCCGTTGGCAACGGCTAGGTTTGACGAAAATTAATTTTATTTTTTTTAAATAAAACATATTGTAAATAACCCCTTTAACCATAACTTTTTTTCACACCATCTTCTACACACTCTCTATAATTTCTTACACTTTCACTCTCAAAAACTCACAAAAATATCTCAACCACCACATCCCGATTAGATGAACGGTATTCTTGGATGGGGAAGTTCCGGCTCACCGGCGTCCAATCCGTCAACACCTTCGTCCCAACAATCGGTATCGTCCACCCAAATGCCGACTTATTCCCAAGAGCAATATAATAAATTTATGCTTCAACAACAATTTCAAAACCTTCAACAACCCCCCCCCCCCCCCCCCCCTCTCAAATGTGGTCACAACCACAATGGTCACAACCACAACCATCACAACCTCAAGACTCGGCGGCCGCTGAAAAGGCGAGAAGAAAGGGGAAAAAAGTTGCAACCAACTTAAGTCGGACGGTCATGCGGTGGGACCAAGCACAAGAAGTGTTATTGGCAGAGTGTTGGGTTAGCGTTTCCGAGGATGCCGAAAAGGGCGCCGACCAATCCGATGATTGTTTTTGGAACAAAATCCTTGTTGAGTTCAACAATGATGTTGATACGCCGCATACCAAAGACATGTTGACGGGGAAGTGGACGACTTTAAACGGTAATTGTCAACGTTTCAACGGTATCTACAAATGTTTACAACGTACAAGTAGAAGTGGTGAAAATGAGGTTGACTTTTTGGCCCGTGTCCGACAAGCGTACCGTGACGAGTCGGCGTCAAAAAAACAATTTAATAACGAAGGTGCGTGGGAAGTTTT
The DNA here is from genome assembly GCA_963853835.1 of Calendula officinalis. Classification (NCBI taxonomy): domain Eukaryota; kingdom Viridiplantae; phylum Streptophyta; class Magnoliopsida; order Asterales; family Asteraceae; genus Calendula; species Calendula officinalis. The sequence goes on along the minus strand of OY970827.1, from coordinate 2,308,526 downwards.
GAGAAAATGCCCGAAATGGGACGCCCCCGAGCCCATTTCGCTCTCCGATAACGAAGAACTTTTCGGGGAAGATACAAGACCACGTCAGGCGGGAAAGTCTCGTAAGGCAAAAAAGATTAGATCGGAAAGTTCATCCGGCACTAACAACCCCGGAAGTGCCGGACCGCCGGACCTTGGCGAGGCTATGATGACCGAGTTTAGGCGGAAAAGTGAAGCCGCTCAATCCGCATACGAAAGGTCAAAGGCGCGGGATGACGTTTTCATGCGGTTGGAAGAATTGAGATTCCTCGGCACTAGCACCGAGGGGTTGGAGCGCGCGGATAAGGCGAGAATTATCAAGCAAAAAAGGGCGATCCGCGAAAAATACCCCGTCGACGAAGATGAACTTGACGTGGACGATGACGATGAGTAGTTTTTTTTTGTTTTTTTTTTCGGTATTTTTTTCTTATTTTTCGGTAAATTTTTTTATTTTTAGGTGTTTTAATTTGTGTTATGTAATTTTTATTTTAATGAAGTATTATGTTTTTTAAAAAAAGAAAAAGAAAAAAAGAGGGGTGGGACCCAAATGGCTTAAATGATGGTAGAGGAGGTATTTGTGGGTTTTGAATGTGAAATATGAAATGGTGATGTGGCGCAGAGGTGGCGCATATGTGGCTTCCGACTTAAGATGACCACACCTTATGCTCTAACTATCATCATCTGCTTTTGTACGTAAGCTTATCCTACTTTGATTGAGGGTGGTGTTACGTACGAATTATATGTATGACTATGAATTGCTCAATCTATGTGGCTCTCTTTTATTATAGTGCGTGCATTATTGAAGATAATTTCACGACCATTTTTGGGGGATAAAAAAGCTCTTGAATTATAATCACATTTTAATTTCTCGAAAGATTAAATTGGTTTTTTATTCTAAGATATGCATTTCCTTTTCTTTTCCCAAACCTTTGAATATACTAAAATTCTTTTAGTTTTAAACTATCAATCAACCAACATAAAAATGGTAAGATCTTTGTGATATTCAAGGTTATGGATAGAGTTACTTGATGAATCCTTTTATCTATTACACCATATTATATGCTCAAAATTCAATTATATATAGAGTTAATTACAAGAACAATTCATCTTGTTCGGTCAAATTGCACGTTTGGTAATATTAGTTTCGAAATTGAAGGCGTGATGCCAATTTTGACAAACTTATTGCGTTTTTTATCCATCGCGTGTAACGTCGTTGGAAGATCTCCGTTAGTCAAAGGTATTTCAGTCATTTGCCAAACCACATAAATCATTTTTGCAATTTACTCAAAAAATAAAAACAAAAATTAAATCATATCAAATGGTAATTTACCTTACCCACTTCTTCTCCGCAAGTTGCTTCTCCTTCCCGGCGGTACCCAATACATTAATTGACTCCGACTCCGGGAAACATCTGGATGTTTTTCATATAAAGAACTGATTTTGAAATCTGGGTCGGTTTCAGAATTGCCCTGCAGCTTTATTGTATGAATCCTTCGTCAACAATCCCCAAATCTGAGATCTAGGTTTTCTGTCAATCGTTTTTTTTGTTTTTAGGGTTTTGTGTGAATCGATTAAAGGTGGCAACGAGATCCGGCGGCACCATTACCACCGCCGGAAGAGTTGACCGGAGCATTGTTCTTGGAGAAAGTTATTTGGTAAAATAATTGATTCCAAATGATCTGATTTTGATTTGAATATATTTTTGTGTGTTTTCTAAGAATTACAATTGCTTAAGAACTGCGCTGCTCCTAAAGAACCTAAATCTCCATAAAAGACCACCAAATCTGACGCGAATCAAGTTTCAATCAGAGCCATCTTGTTCAGACTTGTTTGAAATTAAGCTTGATTTTGAATTTCTTGTTTCATTGTCTATAGAAAACCGGATGAAACAATCGAGACCTTCAAGTGCAGAGAGAAGAAAGGGTAAGTATTGGGTGGAATAAATCTGAAAGGACAAAAATACCCCCGACTATCTAACACCTCCTAACGCTGTTAAGGTTAAATGTAGTACTCCGTATTAGTTTACCGATTAAATTGGTTTGCTTGAAGTGGAAGATGTTATAATCCCCAAATCATCGAAAGTCGTGATAAAAAAAGGGTTTTGATAATGCAATAGACACGCATCAGAAGCTTGTACATTAATGTATAACTACCCCTGAATTTTGGGAGTCACTTCCTCTCATGATTTAATGTACAACTTTTATGCACTTAGAGACAGCCCTAAGTACTGTCATTATCAAAACCCAAAAAAATATTAGAGCTGCACAAGATCATGAAACTGCGACCGTAGTTCTGTCGCGGAAGGTTTTGCTACGGAAAATGGCTGTAAAAAAAACCTCCTAGCTAACTATTCCCTCTGTCCCTAAATAAAGTTCTCATTTTTGTTGGACACAGGTTTTAAGGAGAAAATTAGTGGTTGGGTTATTGATAATAATTTTGATTAAAATATAAAGTTGGTTTGGAGAGAGAAAGATAGTTATTGGATAGTTAGTAGTGGGGTTCTTGGTAATTATATTAATTTATTAAGTTGACCAAATCAACTTGAGAAATAGAAATTTTATTTAGGAATAAAAATTTAAGAAGAAATGAGAATTTTATTTATGGATGAAGGGAGTATTATTTAGTGACCAGAAAATATGAACACATCTCAAGTTGAATGGCTACCATAATTGGTCACCAACATTTATCAATTAGTGACTAAGATACAACTGAATGAGAAAAGTTAGTCGCCGAGTTTTAGGTAACTAAAGACTATCAATTTTAAAACTGACTTTTTTTGTTACTATATCGGCTCAAAGGCCTCTGGCTTAGCTCATTTGGTAAGACTTGAAGACCAACACTTCAGTCACTAAATGTTCCCACTTCATGAGCAACATATTTTGTTCACTAATACTCTTAATTAAGAGGCTGTTTTTGTTTTGATGTAATTCTTCGTAATTGGAATTCAATTCTATTACGGAGACATGTTTGGATGTATTTTTCTTTCGTAATTCAATTCCTACGTAATTCTGAAATACGTTATTCGTTGTAATTTTTTTTTTTTTTTTTTTGAATGGCTAGTTAGTGGTTTGAGTCTAGACAGTGACATCCACAAGGGGCAGTATGCCTTCCGTCGAACCTTCCACCTTTTTGTCCACGACGGGACTTGAACCCATGACCAATAGGTCATGGACAACACCTTAAATTCTCCTTGGATACCACTAGGCTACAAGCCTTGGGTACCTTAAAATCCTTTCTGAAACCATATGAAATCAATTACGCTCCTTTATTGAACAACCAAACTTGAAGATTTCGTATGTTTCAGAATTTAAAATCATTCAAAAAATTAAAAAATTAATAAATTAAAAAAATTAAAAAATTAAATAAAAATTATAACATAATAAAAAATTAAATATAAATTATAAAATAATAAAAGTTATATTAAAAAAAATATATAATAATAACCATATTAAACTAAAAGCAAATGAACTCAAGGAGTAGCAGGTTTACTATGTCCACAACTGATTCTTCCCCGTAAGAGGATAATCAGAATAATCCAAGGTCCTAATTCAGCGGCCCGCCTTTTTTATTTTTCATGAGTAATAAATTTAAAAAATAAAAAACAAAAATCTAAAAAAAAAGTATAAGTATGGATTTGAATTCTAACTAAAAATTTGGTAACCAAGCGCGCAACGGAATTTAATTACAAAATAATTAAATTCTGAATGAAAACAATTCCTTCGTAATTGAATTAAATTAAGGAAGATTACGGTATGTCAAACGGTCCCTAAGTGACACAATAATGACCAATCACTTTCGGTCACTAACTATTCCCACCTTAGTAACTCAACTAAAAATTCTCACAGTCACACCATCAATAATCAACTCAGCGACCCAATTTTAGCTAGTCATTAACAATTACCGTTATTGATTAATTCCGTAATCATTGGTGTCGACAAAAGAAAGATTTAAATCGTAAAGATTAAACTATAGACACAACTAACAATGTTACGTACATGATACGTTATATTTTTTTTGAACAACGGAGGAATATATTGAAACCCATCAACTAGCCAAGAAGCTAGAGACGTACAACAATTACAAATACAAGGAATCAAAATCGAATAGTATTTCATGCGCCGACTTTAATGGTGTGAAGTTGCATATTTTGGATAGCTTGAGGTTGAACAGTTACATGATCAAAACTTGGAGGATCTTTTGCGACCACTTGAGTAATCTCCGCATTCGACAAAGTGTTCAGCTTTCCCACATCGATGATCTTCTGATCTTTAAATCCTGTGATTTTTTGCTCCTCCATTTCAGTGATTTTCTCGTCAAGTGTGGATGTTTTTTCATTGATAACAGGCTTCTTGTTTTTGTACATAAGGTAGAGTATCATTTGAATAATACCAAAAGTGAATCCAAGGACATTTGGAATCTGTAAAACAAGTTTTAGAGAAACTAATTATATATAGAAGATATAAAATTTATAAAGAAGAATGTACACGAGAAATTAATATGCTGTGTGCTATATATCATACCGCGATATTGAAGTCACCGAGAAGTAGGCCATAAAAGAACCACATAACAGCACTAAGAGTGAGTGCTACCGATAGTAGAATTGGCATGTACTCGACACTTTTTGTTTTAATCACTTGTTGCTGCAAAATAATGTGAATAAATGTTTCAAAAAATCACGAATGTTATGAAATTAATGTAATTAGGTAAAATGCACATAAAATTCCTAAATATATCTTCAATAGCTACATTTTATGCATACATATATGCTTACCAGAACTCCCAAAGGTGCTACAAACACACATAAAGAAAACACAAGGCAAATCCATCCAACTATCACACCACGAGTAACTCCACTTGCAAAAAACTGAGTCAGGCCAACGATCAATCCGAATCCAACAACTATTAACAATACGATTAGCTTCAAACTCTCCATCTGCATAACCAAGTTAATTACAATCTATTAATTAAACATTGTTTAATGATAACTACGATTATTTAATATCATTGAAAAATACGGTAATTAATGCTACATACCCTGGCCTTTTTTGGTGCGTAGAAGAGGAAGAAACAAATGTACAATGTTTCGATGACGCAACCAACCGAATTAATTGTGATGAGAAGAAGGACGTTGCTCTTGAGAAATGCATAATATATCCAAAGCATGGCGCTGAATAAGCCCACCACATAAGGCGCCGATTGAAACCCTTCGGTTGATTTCTTTTTGTAAACTTTGTAAAACGTCGGTCTGCATTTTTAGTAAATTATGTTGGAAAGGTTACAACTATGATTTATTATGATAAGTTGATGGAATAGAATGAGAAGAAATATAAAGAGACTTACATTGGTGCAAGAAATACCATAAATGAGACAATATTGCCTGAAAATGGTAAGAAGAAAAAAAAAGTTAGCACAATAAGCATGCATGAAAACACAAAATAAAGGGAGTATTGAAGGGAAGTATATACCAAGAAGGCCAAATGCAAGAGTGAGATGAGCCATGTTCCCTGACATCTTTTCTATATTAAGTGATTACTAAATTTTCTTAAAGTAATGCTACTTCTTCTTTATCTCTCTTGTTATACCTGATGATTGTGGTGCATAATATGTGGTAGATTGTTCCCTATATATAGGAAGCGGGTTGAGAGTGATGGCTCCACCAATATATATCAAGATATATAGCACCAACGTTAATTAAAATAAATAAATAAAAGTTTGTAGACTCTAAGATATGGTTTAAGATTATTGGGTGAATATACAGAATTGTTTAGTGGTGTTTTTGTTTTTATTTGTTTAAATAATACACACCCAAATAATGGAAATATCAAATAATTATATGGTAAAAACCGAAGTTAGTGATGTGATACGATTATTACAAATGTATTAGAAGTAAATTTATATCCAAAATATATCAATAAGTAAGATATGGCCATTTTAGTGTTTTAGGGGGAATTCATTTATGCATCATAACTTTTACTTTTTATACTACATTGTACAAGTTTTACAGTTAATTGTACAAGTATATAAAATAAAAGTTGTGATATGAACATTACCTCCTTTTTAGGGGTAGGTGTCCTTTGACACGGTGGACCTCCAGGTGGCACTTTATGATGCGTATGTCACCCACCAATCCAATTGTGCTGATTAAACCCCAACCATCATATGCTTTCGTAAGCTTATCTTATTTTGATTGAGTGTTACGTATAAAGTAATTGTTTATGACTGCCAATTGCTCAATCTTTTGTTATAGTGCTTATATTATTCATAACTGAAGATAACTTCACTACCAATTTGAGAGGTAAAAAGCACATGCATTTCTCATTAGACAATTTGTGTGGAATTAATAATATTTAATTATTACACAAGACTTTGAATCGTGTTAAATACATTTTCAAGTATTTAATTCCTACCCCGCCATCATCTGAAATTGCACTGAATCAGTAAATCTACGATTGAATAAGAGAAATACTATTTACTCATACCATTTGTTCCTACTCATAATCCTTACTCCTGCCTACTTTATAAATGATATGTGTAATCTACTAATTATCTCTCATAATATTATCTCTTGATTTTGACACATGTCTTCATCTAATGAGTGAGACTATGAGTATGAATAAATAGTAGGAATCAATACCATTACTCATTGAATAATTCAAAGCAACATGATTCAAAATAATTTAGGCACAGACGACAGCAAAATTTCAGAGAATTGTTTGGACGCTACGTTGCTCTTAACACCGAAAATGTCCGTTTTATTGAATGTAAATGACATGGATGTTGGCAATAAAAACTGTTTTAAGTGGTCAGTGTAATTTATTATGACGGTAAAAGAATAGTGTTGTCGATAGCTATTATGTTTTTCAAATTAAACATAAATGCTAATTATTTAACGAGGTAATATTGAAAGCCAAACCGGAAAGGCCAGAACCACGGTTTTCAACTGAACCGGGAAAACTTTTAAGTATAAACGACCAGAAACCAGAGTAAACCACTTGCCTTCGGTTTCCCGTCATTTTTATAGCCAAGTTGCCTTTGATTTGTTCACTCACCCAAGCGATGTGGGATGAAAAGAATTTTCAAAAATGCTCACACATTAAGGAAACCAATTGGCTGATAATTTAGTTTTTTTTTTAGTTTTTTTTTTAGTTTTTTTTTTATTCACACTTTAAATTTGATAAAAATGTATTTAAATAAAGAAAAATAATAATGACAGTCTTTAGAGCTGTCAATGACAATGCAAAACTAATATAAAAACCGCCTCATAAATTTAGGAACAATACTTTATCCATAAATATACAATCGTTTTATACATGTTAAAGACAGTCCTTAGGGCTGTCATTAACAAAACCCTTAAATAAATTTGAACAATTCAGTATCCACTTCTTTATTTTCTAATAACAAGTCTGAACCATGACATCACTATCATTTCTTTATATCAATAATTTACGAGGTATTGGAAAATAATTTAAAGATGTGCAAATAACATAGACAAAAATAAATTGCTATCACATCATTTCTGTATATTAATTAACAAAAATAAACTGTTATTATGTTTACCACATTCTAGTTCGATCTTCTTATCACATCAGGTTGATCTAAAATTTATAATTCATGGACTTCATTCCATGTGGGCACTTGCGGTCCTTTAAGTAGGGGTGTTAACTATTCGGATAAATCGGGATTGTCCAAATGGACAATTTGAATTGGATCGCTTGGATTGGTTTTTTGGTTTTTCAAATCGGTTTGGACTTGATCCAAATTAATAGTTTGGTTTTCGGATTGGATTTGGTTTTCATTGTAAAATCCGGATTATCCAAAAAATCCAAATAGTAATATGTATATATAAAATATAAATATATAAACTATAAGTATATAAAACAATTCTATCCTATTTCTAGAAAAAACCAAATATAGGGACTATTGAAATTAACGAAATATCCTATGACCCAAAATAATTCTAAAGCAATTAACTTCTTAATTGGCCCATTTTAAATCCAATTCCGAAAAACTTAAAACATGACATGTGATCTCATCGACTGTCCAGTTTCCAAACACAATCTTAACCCTATCAATTCTTACTTTAATCCCAATTCGTCCCTTCCCATTTGATACGTGAATCGCCCACATCCCATTCGTATCAAGCTACGACGATTCGACAAGCTATGAATTAGACTTGTTTTTATGTATAAAGTAGTTTATCGTTTTGAAATTGCATAAAGTAGTTATGTTAAGAAAAAAACGGTTTGGTTCGGACAAATCCAAACCATCCAAATTGTAATTTGGTTGGGATAGGTTTGGATTTAAATTAGTTTGGACGGTTCGGTTTGAACATTTAAAATCCAAAATCCATTTGGATTCACCTATTTGGTTCGGATAACTCCAAATTATCCAAACAAACACCCCTTACCTTTAAGATGGAAAATTTATGTTTTCTATTATTATTAGAAGATAATAAAACATACTCCTTCCATTCCTTAATAAATTTTTCATTTCTCCTAAAATATTTATCTTAAAAATAAGTTCGCATTTCTCAAATTGGAGAGACCCACTCAATAAAATAATATTATTATTATGTACCACACCACTAACTATCTCATAAAAACATTTTCTCTCTATAAAATAATCTTATATTTTAATCAAATTTATTACTAAGGACCCCACAACTAACTATTTCTTAGAAATTTATGACAAAGAGAAATGGAGACTTTATTAAGGGACGGAGAGAGTAGTACTTACTGGACGAAAGAAAGTTTGATCTTTTTTATGAGGGTCTACCACGTACATCCTTTGCGAAAAGAGGGGATCATGTTGCACATTCTTTAGAAATATTTGATTGGATGATGACATACATCCACGCTTTTCTTTTGGTTGTTATGATCTTCACAACACAGGATATTAATAGTAAGCAAGAACTGCAAGCTAGATATTACCGATACAATTTACCGTAAAAATATACCACTCGTTGATACTCTTACGTTAGATAAAAATCTTTTAAGTTTAAATTCAAGATCAAATGACCATCCGGTTGTTTTGGTACATACTATTACGTCTTTAGTGAATATTATGAGCAAGTTTTGAAAAATGTAAGTTGCAGAATGGTAGTGCTATCAAGCTTTAAAACTTACAATCAATGACTTTTTAATATAAGAAAATAATTTTTTTTTTAAATTATATAGAAATATTTGTTAGAGAATTGTTCAAGTTGTTTCTAATTTTCTTGTAGTTATAAGAGACAAATTTCAGTTGATCAATAGTCAAGATTAATTATATATTTTATATATGAAGGAGTATTTTGGTCTATTTGACACCCACATATATTTTAGTCCATTTTTTTAATTATTTTATTTATATATTTTTTAATTATTATTTTTGTATTATATTATTATTACTTCGTATTATTAATTTCGTTAAAAATATATTATGTGATAATCACATGTTCTGTTTAATACAATCACATAAGATTGTCACAAAATGTTTTCTTTTTAACAAAAAAATTAATAAAAATAAAATGAAAATGAAACAATTATGTGAGTATCAATTTACCAAAATACTCCTTGTATAAAATATGTGAATAATGTTGATTATTAATTATAATTGATTATGGTTAATGTTTGATTGAATCTATAAAAAAATTAATGATCATCTTAAACATATCTCTTAATACTTTAAATATGGATTATACACTAGATACAAATATAAATTATCAACTACAGTATATTTCTATCCCTGCTGCAATAAAATTCGTTTAATATTCTAATTTATGCTTCTTTTTAATTTATGATAGTGCTTTCAAAAATCAAAACTTTTGCTTTTCTTTTAATTTGCAACCTGCCAGCTCCATGAACCCACGATAAATATTCTTTGCAAATCCCATTATCAAGATTTTTGTCTTTCTTGCTTACCAAAAATATAATCCTACTATAGCATAGATCAATGATGATCCATAAATTACAGGTAGTTGGGTGAGGCATATACAATTTTAGAATGTAACTAGGAAATACTATGAAAAATAGGTAAATCATCAATTTTTTCCATAAAAGTGGGTAAAATAAACTCTCACGTTTAAAAATGGGTCAATACTAATTTAAATTTTTTTATAGAGAGGTATTTTATGTACCTGCTGAAAAAGATCGTGTATTGTATGTATTACTTAGTTAGCCCGTAACTTTTGTATGTTGTAGTATAGGCTCAGTATCTAAAGTCCACGTATTTTATAAATAATCATTGGAAATCAATTCTAAACTTTTTGGACAAGTCATATATTCGTTAGTGTCGACTTATATAATTTAATATCCCTCAAATATTGATCAGATATTTTCATTTTTTTTTATATTTTATTTTAGGATAATGTTAGCTCCAGGAGATTGGATCAACCATATGATACTAGTGGTTGTGTTCCCTTTTGTTCACTTTTTGTTCATGTAGTTTTAAGGATGTGATTTCATGGATGTCTTGCCCTTTGCATTGTGGAAGTACTTTATTACGGAGTATTATTTTTTTATGTCCCTTTATATGATTAATGGGAGTGGACAGTCATCTTAAATTACTATTTAGATTGGTTTGTAATAGACTCTTTAATCATCAATCATCGTGTATACATATCCATAATTTATTTTAGTTTTTTCTTTCTATAATATTAATAAAATAAACGCAGGAATATTTTACAAATCGATGTATCGTCGATACTAGTTTTAAGTAACTTTAAAAAATATTAATTTGAAATCAGGTCATCTGATCAAGACTCGGGTGTCACTACTTGAAGAATCAGCGACGCACATTTTTGTCGAAAATGGCCATCAGCGACGCACATTTTTGTCCAGACAAACCCTCTTCAGAAACAATTTCCGACGACAGGAATTTCGTCGGAACCCGGCGCTATTGAATTTGCTTCAGAAATGAATTTCTGACGTATTTTGCAACGAACAAGGGTAGAGATTTTCTTCTTTTTCTAACGATTTTCTAAATTTATTTTCATCGGTGACCTGTTGTTGTTACTTTTACTTTTTGCGACAGATTTCCAAAGGATCTAGCTACCAAAATTGTCACAAAAAGTCTTTTTGTCCTGACGGATTACATTGCACTATAATCAATAACTCTCGCTACTTTTTCAATGAATTAATTATCCTTTGTATTTCAAACAACTCCAAATACAACTCCAAGTATTTATACCAAAAGAATTGCTTTTAAACAAATTGCTTTATAGTGGCGTCTTAATTAATTAATTTATCATTACAACCTAATCAAAGTCGCTATTTTGGTATTCTTCGGTGAAAGCCACTTGTTTAAAATCAAGTGGGTGAAATTGTTTGATGTGTATGTACCAATCAATATTAGCCCAGCAAATTCCAATTTATATATGGGCTAGCTCTATATCTCATCGATCTTGAGTTACTTTTCAATTCGTAATGGAGCGAGCAAACTTTTTAACAAATTTACCCGGCCTATCTAGTCAATCCATATGCACTTTGTAATTATTGGAAGTAATATAAAGAGTTTTGCCTTTTTCTCAACCCTTCCGTAAAGCAATTGTGCTTCAATCTTGTGCATAAACAATTCAAGAATTATCTTCATTTTTATAAGTTTTCCATAGAAATTATCCATCATATGCATTGGTGGCTAGCTTTCTTGACAACCTAATTAAAGAGATGACGAAATTGCTTGCCAATATACCATACCCTATCTCTTCATAAATGTTCCCACCTTTATAGGGAAAAAGTTAGATAATGGTTGCTTCCCTAAGCATTTGAAGCTATGCAAAAGATCATTTATTATTTTGATCCCGGATTTTGATTAAGAAAGGCCAACCCTAGCAAGATGCTAGGACGGAATAACAATGACCACAAGGAGGTAGACCAAATACGTACACGTTTTTCATAAAACATAAAAGATGGTTTTAGCTAGATCACAAATCGATCAAACTCCATTTACAGATTCAGACGCGCTTTTGAAGTCAATTTTATTGTATGTGTGCTTATGGAGTTCATGCATGCATGATATATATATATATATATCCAAAAAATTAGCCAATGTATATTTAAACCCACGAAATATTAAAAAAAGTCGGACTAAAGGGCCAAAAGAGAAAGCCAAACATATAACTTGAGGACTGAGACAAGACTTTTAATTTGATATAATAGTTTTAATTATTTGGAAAAAGAATTACTTTAGGGACCTTTTTAATATTCTACGGTTAATGCGAATAATTAATTAGACCGACCTGATTGAGATCATTGGTGGGAAAATGACATGTGGAGAGTGTTGTTTATGAAGCTTTTAATCGTGAATTGATAGGGGCATGCAATGAACATGGGGAACAAAGGAAGAAGCCACGCATATACACAAAATCAAAAGTAGATTTTGATCATTACCAAATTATTGATGCTTGATTGGTTTACGTAAGTGCATGTAACAGCTTTAGATTTCTACCACGTATTTTCTTCTCTTTTTCTAATGCATACAATATTTTAAATCAATTTCCATCAATTGTATGCAATATATGTATTATTTTACGTAAAATAATAACATTCTTAGATTTGTGCCCAATTCAGAATGTAATTTTGGTGGTAAAGAAAAACAGAATTAAAAATTTCAGACCATGCAAACTCTGGAGCCCGAAACTATTGTGTTTCTTGCATGATTAGAGTGATGGGCCTATAGGCCTACATATTCACAATCAAAATGTGGGCTTTATCAAGCACTGTTATATGGGCTAGTAGCACATGGGTACTTAACTTTAAAAAAAAAAACCAGTTACATTGTATTTTATTTAAATTTTTATTAAAATAGTCAAACTGAAATTATGAATGCATTACCGTCACGTGAGGAAGTCCCACGCACGTGCCTGTCAGGTATGAACATTTTTTGTCCTATAATGAAAATTTATTTAGCATCTTATTGACTCATTTTTGTTATTTATTTTCTGTTTCTTATGAACAAAAATCCAAAAATGTGTAATTTGAGTTGTAATAACAAAATATTGGGTTTCGTAGTACACATTCAAACCACGTGAATAACGCATTTAGTGAATGATTGGATTATTTTTTAAATGGGTTGGAATACTTGTAAAATGAATTTGGCATTTACGTGTGGCATATTGTTTAGGTGATAAAATGAGTTGGCATATTAGTAGGCACTTGGCAGTGTGACACAACTTTATTAGGATTATTAATACAATTTGAATTACAAAGTTTTTACTTGGAATTACAACTTTACATCACCAAGCCAAATTCAAAATTAATCAGCACGAACAGAAAGGAGAGCTAGTATTCGTCATTTCTTATTTATATTTTGAATTAAAATTAAATTTAAATTAACATGTTACACACTTAGATTATATATAATGTAGATTGTAAAATTAATAAAGAAAAGTGAAATTACATGTGTTTTGAATCTTGATTGAAAAACAAGTTATTGTGAGGGCCAAGGCTGTATCAAACCAAACCAAAACATAAAGTCGACAAGTGGTTGGAAGGGCGGCAAGTGGCAACGCATGTGAAAATACCATAAACATATAACCACAAAATTTCATCTAAATTCCTTAAATAATCCAACATTTATTCTTCCATGTGATTTTGCATCCTAGTTGAATTATTAGTAACTTGGCTTATATGACTAGAAAAAAATATATATAAATAAACCCGTATACATAATGTAGATTATTCTAAAACACATGTGTTCATAATAAGAAATATTGATTACTATTAATTTTCTTAATTCATCATTCTATATATAAAATGATTGAGTAGTAACTTGTATTAATCAACTAAGTAGGAAAATTTAGTTAGAGCAATATCATCTCTTATAATAAATATTTTTTTTCGTAGCTTACCTTTATTTGGGTTGCAATATCGTATGTATTTACTTTGTAAGTTCATTACTCTTACGGTTATCGTATTTTCAACGATTTAATAGTTTAACTGAAGTTTCTGATATGACATCATACATTCTGGCAAATTGCAATTCTGTTCTCTATTCAATTATGTCCATTTGCATCATCAATTATCATCATTTTTACTTAAAAATTGTCGATACTATTAACTTAGTAGCAATATTAATTAAAACTTAAAAATAAATAATAACACATACCTATGCGGTTGTCTGCATGCCGTCATCCTTATTTTAGTCCTGGAAATACTGTGGTTATTATTGAAATTTGAGATATAATTAATATTATTGATTTGATTAATTTAGCGCCACGTTGAGTAGATCCGGTTGTGTTTGTTGAACTTTGATGTTTTTATTTCTATTTTTATTTTATTTTCAATTTTGGTCGCCGGTTTTCTTCTTACACTTTCTCTCTTTTACCTTCAATGGAAACTCAACCAAAACTAGAAAAGTCAAACCCCAACACTCTCTCTCTAAACATCCCTACTTTGACCTACTCTTATTCTCTAATCTCTACAGCTTTACTTTTAGAGAGAGAAACTGACAGCAGTTAGAGAGAGAGAGAGATGTATGGGGTACATCCGCCAAAGAATTCCGATAATACCGCCGGCGATGGACGGACGGAGGTAATCCGTACGTACCAGACATGGAAAGGCAGTAACGTAAGTTCAATTTTATGTAATTTCAGGTTTTTTTTGATGATTTTTGCTCAATATATGATTGTGATTACGAATTGAGGTCTGTAGGATCGTTGATTGGAGCTCAATAAATGACGTGATCCGATTGGCTGGTTGTTTTTGTAATTATTTCGAAATCAACGTTTTGTAGTCGTTTAGGTTATAGCTTACTAGAATTCAGGGGCAATATTTATAGCTCAACAGATACATGAAATTAATCACTGTAAATTAATGGATGTAATTAAATAGATGCAAATTGAGACATTAGGATAACGAATTATGATTCGCTTCTGGTTAGAGGTTAATTAGATGTAAATTGAGCTGATTAGTTCTTACCTGGAGTCAATCTCTTGATAAATTGAAACCAACAGTTCAAAATTCGTGCTGATTTTATGTATTTTTTTCTATAATTCTGCTTTTTTTCCTGTGCAGATATTTTTCCTAGGGGGAAGATTTGTATTTGGACCAGATGTACGATCAGTCTTCCTATCAATATTCCTAATAGTTGCTCCAGTAGTAGTTTTCTGCATATTTGTTGCCCGAAAATTGCTTGATAAATTCAACCATCATCTTGGAATACTGGTTATGGTCATAGCAATTGTCTTCACAATTTATGTAAGTTCATATAACTTGTTAACATGTTTATAATTAAGCTTTATAATCAATAACTTATAAAATTAATTTTCAGGTTATATCTCTACTTATAATCACATCTGGAAGAGACCCGGGAATCATCCCCCGCAACACACACCCTCCAGAACCCGAAATTATGGATCAAAGCATAGAAATCGGGTCAAGTCAAACACCACAATTACGTTTACCTCGAGTCAAAGAAGTAATAGTCAACGGGTTGACTGTAAAAGTCAAATATTGTGATACTTGCATGTTATATAGGCCACCACGTTGTTCTCATTGTTCAATATGTGATAACTGTGTAGAACGGTTTGATCATCACTGCCCGTGGGTCGGGCAATGTATTGGATTGGTAAGAGAGTAAGACACAACTTTTTATTTTCTTACTTTTTTTAAATAAAGTAACAAAATTATTTTTTTATTTCTGCAGCGTAACTACCGGTTCTTTTTCATGTTTGTTTCATCAGCAACGTTACTTTGTATTTATGTGTTTGCATTTTGTTGGGTTTATGTAATAAAGATCAAGGACAGTGAAGAAACAACGGTTTGGGAAGCATTAATCAAAACCCCTGCATCGATTGTTTTGATAATATATACTTTTATATGTGTATGGTTTGTTGGAGGTCTAACGGTTTTCCATCTTTATCTCATCAGCACAAATCAGGTACACGGGTCGGATTCGGGTTGTCTTTTATCTCAAACAGGCCAATCAATTATCTTTTTAACAGTCTTGTATCTCTTTTTTTTTGTTGCCAAAATGCATTTTAGTACCCTAAATTTAATTGACTAGGTCTTTTACTAGTCTTAACTATTAAAGGTGCAGCAGCCAGCATGGTACTATGAACTAGATAAATGGTCATTTTAGTACATTGACTCATTAATTTGATCGCGTGAGAGAACAAGACCAGATTAGTGAGTCAGGTACTAAATCGACCATTTTGTCAAGTTCAGGGTACCATGTTGCACCTTTAATAGTTCAGGGTAGTAGAGGACCAAGTCAGCCAAGTTCAGGATACTAAAATGCATTTTGGCCATTTTTTCGTTATGTTGCAGTCTACATATGAAAACTTTCGGTACCGATATGATCAATCTGAAAACCCGTACAATAGAGGAACTATAGAAAATTTCAAGGAGGTATTTTGGCGAAGTATTCCTCCATCCAAGAACGATTTCCGGGCAATCGTGCAAAGGGAACCCGAAAACTTATCTCGGGTTCCAGGGGGCAGTTTTGTAAATTCAAACATAGAGAAAACTCCAAGTGACATTCAAATGAGTAGCAGGAAGCCCACAAGTGATAACGGGTCGGGTCGAGTTGACCAGTTTGACCAACCGTCCCCTGTTGAAGGGCGTACGGATCGACGGTCTAGTTGGGGACGAAGAAGTGGTAGTTGGGATTTACCGAGTGATATTGCTTCAGTTGCATCGGCTCTTGGTGACTCGAACCGAATTGTTGGTGCAAGTAGTGGCAGTTTGGGTGGTAGTAGGGGTGTTCAATTGACCGGTCAAAATAGACAATGATGAAGTCAACGCTGATCTGGCAGAAGTGGTAATGTTTTATAGTTTGTGATTTATTTTGACCCCTTTTTGTGGTGACAAGGGTTTTTGATTGTTGTTTAAATGGTGTATAGAATTGGGTAATATAAGCAAAAACCCCTTTTGGCTTATTTTATGTGTGTAATTTGTTTCTTGAGATTTTAGGATTATAGATACAAGTGTGTACATAGTTTCGTGCCCTTTCTTTTTATATGTATTATTACTCTATCTTGTTTTACTCTTACTAATGTTTAACAAATGATACACAATCTTGTTAAATGCAGGGCCATATATGAGACGTGATATGTGAATAGTCATACCTCTATATGAGAGTAGAGAGACTGCTTCCCAGAAAATCTTTGGTAAAACTTACAAGTATGCAGTAAATAGATTCCCTAAAGAGATAAAATAATGTGCTCATGTATGACATATAAAACATAAAAAGAACGTGATGCAAAACAAAATCATAACAATTTAAAGTGCGAGAAATACATGACATTTTTAAGTGATTGTAAACCAACAACAAGGAATTAAATCATGTATAAATTATGAAACTTACACTAAAATCCGATGCCTTAATCTTCTTACTGCATTGACTGAAAACGTTTGACTATCATGATGCTCATATCCATGTAACGTTGAGCACAGTTTGAGAGACAGTTTGATTCACCAGAGCTAAACTTGCTTCCAGGTGTACCAGTTATGCATTTATCCCAACATGCACTTGTCAGCTTTGCAATCATCTCATTTGCCATTGCTCTTTCTTTTTCTTGCTGCATCAATCCAACATCATAATCATCATCACAATCCAATAACAAAATTATAATTAACACTAAATATACAAGTATAGTAGAAAATCATTATAATTAAATCGATTTTTAGTAGAAACTGTGAAGTTAATTCCACTTGTATAGGGTTTAGAAATGTAAATTAGGGATACAGTAATCAGTCACTACTGATGAGCTACACTGGCATTCATACCCATGCTAGCAGATTGAACACCACAGAAACAAGTACAGTCAAAGTAACTTCTTGAACAAGTAAGGTCAAAGTATCACACAAATTCATAAATTCTCGGATCAAAAAAGTAATGAATTGCGACAACAAAACTATGGATAAACTTACAGAGCTGTATAAAAAAGTAAAAAACAAATGCAGATGTGGACTAAGTCAGAATAAAATTTAAGCAATGTGATAAACTGATAATCTCATTTCTGATGCCTGGAAACCCTAATTATACATCAGACTGATATGCCAGATTTACAAATTTGTAGACTATAAGATAGCCAAGGCATTAACATATTTCTTTTTCAACTGTAGTTTACTTAATATTTTATACAATCACGAAGCGTTTATACTATGACTCAAATCGATGATAATCCCCAAATCAGTATTCCCAAATTCGCAACATGCAGATACACAGATACTGAAACAATAAGAAATCAGATACGAACTTACATTGATCAACTGCTGTAATTGGGGATTGCTTAATGCTGAAGGGTCCATGGAGATCGAATCTAGAAAACACCACCGCGAAGAATAACGACGAAAAGTTCAAAAACCCTACAAATGAACACCGAAAGGCGAAAACGTTTGTAATAGCAAGTCAACAACAAGGCCTTGACTAAATGGGTAGCCCATGAACGTAATAGTTTTATATTGGGCTTAAAGGCCCATTATTCATTACTCTCGTTTTTAATTATATGGAGTCTTCATGACACCGATATATTTACGCAATCTAATAAAGATTATTGATGACGTGAATATATATTCTACTTGTTAAAATTATATATCATAATGAAATTGGATTATTAAATAGTGTTTGAGTTGTATACCACTCATACATGATAAAACCGAATAATTGATTAGAAATGTCATTTTTTTCTTTGGACAATGAAACAAGTCAACAACATGCAATTACTCATTCTAGCTTATAATTATCGTAATAAGTTTTAAATTTCTCAAGAATTAGCAAAATTTCCAACCAAACATAATCACATCGTTACATGTAACCTCATCAGGAAACAAGAAATACTTTGAATATTATTTCAAACATTGCTTTCATATGAAAGAATGACTATCCCTACAAATAATTGAAGGTATCTCTACTTATTTTATTAAACCTATAACCAATTATTTTGCATAGTTTTGACAACGACCCGATGTAGAGCATCTTTGGTAGAATAAGAATTGTGAAGAGGGAATTAACAAGAGTGGTTGGTTTTAATGTCATTTAATTTATTGTTTCTAAATTATATATTTCCTTAGGACTTGTGATTTTTTTTATTTCTTTTATGAATTTCTTTTTCTATTGAATATATTTTATTATTTGTTTGAACTTAATTATTTGAATTAAAAAAATTTTAGAAAGTACAGTCCTTCATTAGATAAACAGTGTCACCACTCACCACTGCAATAACATGGTCATCAATATTTTCAAATATAGATCCGGATCTTATATATGCATTATGATTTATGAAGGGACCATTCGCAATAAATGAACAATTATTTACTTCCATACACTGTTTGAATTTGTTTTGCAAGATCTGTTTTTAATTTTAAAAAAATCAAAAATCGATCATTCTTTTTGGCACAACTAACCCAACAAAACAAGAATTACACGTTCATAATTTATACATTTTCAGGCTCGAAAGCAAACCCATAAACGAATCAAATTGCATTCAACAAAAAACAAATGTCGATATATATAATAAAAAAAAGGCATCAAATTGAACATAACTTTTTTTTTTTTTTAATATCTATCTACCTTCGATTACGGAGAACGGCATCTTTAGTTTTGAATCTTAGATCCATATTTAGACTGATTGAAGTTGGAAGGAAGGCCCGTATGAACTTACTAGAAGATATGGTTTGTGAGCGTTCTCTTTTATGTTGTTTCCTTTTTGATGGCCCGCCAATGGTCCCGGGTTCTTTAACCGATCTTGAAGATTTTGAGTCAAAAACTGATGAGCTGAATGACGTGTCGTCATCATCGCCCGCACTGAAAGAAACCGCCCCCCCGTTTTGTGACGGGTCAAGTGGGTGCCCGACTGCTGCATCTTGATGAGGTGGCGGGAATTTTTCACTCTTGCTTTTGGCGTTTGATTGGTTTACTACTCTCCATCTCTGAATATTTAAATTAAATATATTAAATTAAATATAATTTAAAAAAAATAAATAAATAAATAAATAAAAGACGTACGTCTACGTTTGATTGGATTTCAGCATTTGCTCCTGGAGCGGGAATTGCGCGGCCCGCACGATCACGGGTTCGGGTCTTTTTGTTTCCATCAACAGCTTGAGATTTCCCAGTTAAACCTCTTTGTCTGTGGAGAAATAATTATTAATAATATAATCGGCATAAAATAAAATAAAAACTAAAAAATGGAAAATATAACCACCTTCTGGCTTCTTCATCCCGTAATTTGACATCTAGTTCTTTGGTGGGAGGGTATTTTGGTAATTCTGAGGGCTCACAAGCGTAAGGTTCTGTGTTGAAGAACTGTATATATAGATAGGGAACACAATGTTTAGACAGAAATAAACCGATTCAGCAAAGATAGGGTAACGGGTCAAAACAAGAGCTTTTTATGTGCTGGTCAAACGGTTGGGTCGGGTCAGATTGGGGCTGACCGCCAGCACTTTATTGTCCATTTTTTTCCTTATTTGTAATAACTAAAGTATTAAATATAATTACAAAAGTTATATAATGAAAATGGTATTAGGACATTGTAAATTTGCAACTTTTGACCCATTTAACCCATTTGACTGGTCCCATTTCTAACTAATTTTCTATATTTGGCCCAATTGACCTGTTACCAATATAAAGCCCGAATTGACCCGTTTCCATATAAATGGGCTGAAACTGTCTCCTCTAATTCATTAAACATGGTACTAGTAGCCCAGTATTTTCAGGAAAAATTAGAAATTTTCTAATAAATTTGCAAAACTCACATCACTATTAAGGGCTTCAACAGCAGAACCACGGTCATCAGGATCAATTGCAAGAAGATTTTCCAACAAAGGAAGAGAAGAAGGTGGAAAATCTTTAAATGTTTCTGTTGTACAACGTCTGTACGGTTGTTGTGGCTTAAACAAAGTGGCATTTGGCAACCGAGACCTTTTCCAATATTCCTCTGATGGTGAACCACATAATTTAAATATCTTGTGCAGTTGTTCAACCTAAAGTCAAACAAAATCAAATCCAAATATTAATATTAATAATTTAATATATCCTATAGAGTATAGAATCATATCATTTAAAATTAAATTAATTTCTACCTCTGTTCTTCCTGGCATTATTGGTTTGCCAGCAAGAAGCTCAGCCAATATACAACCTGCACTCCACATATCAACACCAACACCATAAAAAGTGGCTCCCAAAAGAAGCTCTGGTGGTCTGTACCACAGAGTAACAACACGGCTAGTCATCGGTTGTTTATGTTTTGGATCATAGAAAGTAGCCAGCCCAAAATCAGCAATTTTAAGAACTCCATCATTATCAATAAGCAAATTAGATCCCTTTATATCTCTGTGTAACACACCGTTTTTATGGCAATGTTCAAGTCCACAAAGTAATTGTTTGATGAAACACTTCACCTGTAAAGTTTTAACAGTACGGTAAAACATTAAATCAAATATCATTGGATACCCATGGGATGGAATCAATGGCATTAAAAGATCCAAAAAAGCACATTAAACAAAATTAATGCACATTTTCTGACAGATTCAATTTGACTTCTACAGTAAGAGGTTTGTGATTTTGTATGTATGTTAATTGGGAAGTACAAATTACAAAACAATCTGGATCTTGAAAATTATAAATTTACCTGAGGCTCTGTAAATTTGGCTCCTTGAACAGCAGCTAAACCAGAAAGATCATGTTCCATGTATTCGAATACTAGGTAAAGGCTGCAAGATAACCTTGATGTAACTAATCCTTCTAGTTTGATAATATTTGGATGATTAAGCTTTTTGAGTATAAGTATCTCTCTTGCCATGAACTTTACATTTTCTGGCTCTAAAGTATCAACCCTAACCTTCTTCAAAGCAACTATTTTCCCTGTAATCAAATCCCTAGCTTTATATACATTGCTATATGTTCCTTGCCCAATCTGGTCATTAAATCAGAAACAAAATTACATCAATTAATGACCACATCTTGTAGCTTGTTACTCAAGCAATCAATAATCAATTCACGATCTATGTATAGAAATTAAAACGTCTATATGGACAATTGATGAGATGCAGATGTTTAATTCTACCTTATCGAGCTTTTCAAAAGTATTAGCACGACGAGGAGTCCAATCCTTGATAGCATCACCGGCAACGTCGGAGAGCCACGACGGCCATGTCGGAGCGGTGTTCAGGCTAAACTCGGGTCTCAATCTACGCCGGTCAGACGGTCGAGCATCGGCTGCCGTTTGCCGGATCCTTTTCTCAGCTCCTTCATTTTTATCAACCCTAGTTCCGTCCGAAGAGACCTGTTCGACGTTTTGTGTAGGTTGCGTAGAGGTCGTTGCAGTAGATTCTTCGCCGCTCCGGCGACGGGCGTTTGACTTTGACCGCCGATCTGGAGCTGCTCTTGTACCGAGCACACATCCCATGGCTGTAACCTAGCTCGCCATTAACTATGAAACATCGTATCTAGGGTGTCTAAAACCGTCAACAGTGTTGAAACTTCTGCATTAAACTTTGAGAAATTACGGCTGTTTACAGAAGAAATGATGTGATTGAGTTGTGGTGGTGGTGCCGCCGGTGATATGCCGGTGCCGGTGAGTTGTACAGTACAAGTTACACTGAAACTCTGTTAACAATTTTTGCAGATTGCAGAGAGAGTAAAAAGGAAGTCAGTTTTTTAGGAGTCTTTTTCTCTTTTAGATTTGGATTTCGATTCGAGTTGTTTTTATCAGAAGCTTTTGAGCCATGCTTTACATACATAATTACATTATTACCACTGTAGCTTCAATAAATCAACATTCCATTTTTTAAACTAAATTGAAGTTTTTAACTGCTAATTAAATACAAGAATATCAACTGTGAGAGCATGGTATAAATATCTCCCAGCTAAAATAATTGTTATGTTCATATATTATGAGCATAGATCTATCACCTCGAAAGTCTATTATAAATAGGATATCATTTTTAATACTAAAAGGAACTTCAAACTTAATACAGGAAAGAATTGTCTTATAGAAGTAATTAACAAGCATACAACTATACATAAATTAGTTGATCTTAACAAATATGATATTATTTTGTTTATGTTATATGATTGCAAATTTGCAATGGTATATTTGTTTGGAAAACTTGGATATTGTGACAAGTACTCGTATATTTGACTTCACTATTAAATAGATATTATGCTTGTAAAATTGTGGTCAGAATACTCAAGTTGTTTTAAAATAATGATTTATTATGAAGTATATATATTTACTTCAAAAAATTGAATGAATATTTTAGAAACTAAATGAAGTATAACTTCTTTTTTTTTTTGGGTGCAATTTTATTACCCTGTGTTCAAAATAAGGAACAAACCATAATTATGGGATGAGATATATAGATCTAAGGTAAAGATCCGACATAACATGTTACTATCTTATTAATGATTTACATATTATTGTTATAATTATGATTAAAATTCTATAATTATAATATCAGTCCTTCACAGTTGAAAAACAAAAGTAGATAATAATTGTCCGTGGATTTTATTGTTTTTATTTAATATATAAGTTACAAAATGCAACATATAATTGTTATACACCAAATGATGATTATTGCATGATAAAAGATCATGCAACGGTCCTTGATCGTCCACGAGGTATCTATTACGCTTTAAAAGCATATCAAGTTTTTCATGTTTTTTTATTAATTTGTTATAATTAATTTAGATTAACATATGATGATTAGAGCAACGTTCAAGGAGTTCCATCATTTTTACGAAATCTCGAGAAACGAATCTCAATCATTGATCTATAAGATCTAATTGTCAAGATTAATCATATGTTTTATATATGAAGGGGTATTTTGGTCATTTGGCACTTAAAAAAATTTTGATTTTTTATTTTAAATTTTTAAATTTTTTATTTTTATTATATTTTTCGTTAAAAACAATATTTATTTGATAATTACGTGTAGTACTTAATCACATGTGATTTAAGTGTAAAATCACATGTGATTTTATATTTAATCACATTTGATGTTTTAGTTCAATCACATGTGATTCAGTATGCAATCACATGTGATTCCCTTTGCAATCACATTATGTGTTATTAATGAAAAAATAATAATTTTTTTAAAAAAAATAATAAAAAAATAATAATTCTTAAATAAAAAATAAATAAATAAATATTTTATTTTTTAAAATGACTAAAATACCCCTCAATGTATATCATATACGAAGTATGATTAATCTTGACCATTAGATCTTATTAATAAATGGTTAAGATTTATTCCTTAAGACTTTGTATTTGAACGCAACTCATGATGATTAATAGATCACGAGAAAAATAATAGTTTTGCCAAACAGTATCAAGATTAGGAAATATATACAATTCTATTAATATTTTATAAGAGTACTTAGAGCGGTTATGCAACCATTATGTATGATTATTGTCATATCATGTGAATCTAGTCTTCATTCATCATCATTCATCATGATCAACGATACTTTAAATTAGGAAAATAGGAAACGTTCAACATATTTCTTAATTTTTTTTAGTCATAGAGGATAAATTTTAACTATTAATTAATAAGATCTAATTGTTAAGAGTAATCATATATTTTATACATGAAGGTATATTTTGGTCATTTGACACTTAAAAAGAATTTGATTTTTTATTATTATTTTTTTTTAAAAATTTTGTTTATTATTTTTGTTATTATTTTTTTGTTAAAAAAACTATATTATTTTTGATAATCACGTGTAGTACGGAATCATATGTGATTTTAATGTACAATCACATGTGATTGTATATTTGATCATATATTGTTTTAATACAATCACATGTGATTCAGTAGACAATCACATGTGATTATTACATTATGTTTTACTAACGAAAAATTAAAAAAATTAAAAAAATAATAAAAATACAAATTCTAAAAAAATTTATCAAAAATAAATAAAATCATTATTTTTATTTGTAAAAATGACCAAAATACACCTGTATGTATAAAATATTTGATTAATTTTGACCATTAATTGTACTTAATCAATTGTTGAGATTTGTCCATTGGCACTATTTAAAAATTAAGGGTTACCTTGAATACAACTCAAGGAAAATAACAAAATAGTAAGATAAAAGAACTAACAAATACTCCATTTGTCCCTAAATAAAGTTCTCAATTCTCATATGCACAGATTTTAAGGAAAAAATTAGTAGTTGAGTCATTAGTAATAATTTTGATTAAAATATAAAGTTGGTCTGGAGAGATAAAGATAGTTAGTGGATAATTAATTAGTAGTGGGATATTTGGTAATTATATTATTTTATTAAGTTGACTCCATCAACTTGAGAAATTAGAACTTTATTTGGGATAAAAATTTAAGAAGAAATGAGAATTTTATTTAGAAAGGGGGCGAGTATAATGGTTGATTTTGTCAAAATTAGGATGACAACTTAACATAAACTCGTAAGTTTTGCGTTTGCTTTTGCTTTACACATTGTTTTCTTTATTTTAACTTTTTATTCTTCTTGGCCATTATTTTGGTATTTGTATTTTAGAAGATACTTCAATTTCGGCTTC
Organism: Calendula officinalis; assembly: GCA_963853835.1. Taxonomy (NCBI): domain Eukaryota; kingdom Viridiplantae; phylum Streptophyta; class Magnoliopsida; order Asterales; family Asteraceae; genus Calendula; species Calendula officinalis. The sequence goes on along the minus strand of OY970827.1, from coordinate 2,283,036 downwards.
TTATTAAAGCAGGTTATTATAAATATTAAATTTAATTAACCTATATTACTATCATGTTTATCTAAACAAAAAATACCGAGTTAAATACCCTTTCAAACAATATACTTTTGAAACAAAATAACAACCTAACATACTTGATTTTTCGCCTTTCTTTGCCATGAACTCACGAGTAATGAGTTTTTAAGTTGACATCTGTTGTAATAATGAAAATACAAATTCATTATGTATATACGTAAATTTAAGTACACAAATAGCTATCAGTAAATTCAAGCTTAAGTTTCTTATTGTGCGAAGGAAAATTATTTTTACAAGATTAAAATTAAGGGTTTTAATAATGACAGGGCTGTCTGTAAGTGCATAAAAGTTGTACATTAAATTATGGGGGAAGTGATTCCTAAAATTCAGAAGGTAGTTATAGATTGATGTACAAGCTTCTGATACGTGTCTATTGACAGCCCTTAGGGCTGTCAATGTCAAAACCTTAAATTTAATTAACCTATAGTACAATATTGTGCAATCATTATACTATTTATTAATAAGCTCTCATATTAACTAATTTATAGTAAGAGAAATGATATTGTGTCTATCATTTGTGTCTACTCATGTGTCTATCCATCTTTAAACTTGATATGTGGAATCTACTAATTCTTTTTACTCATATCATCACTTGATTTTGACATGTGTCATCATCAAACGGGTAGGCACATGGGTAGGCATAATTAGTAGGCATAAATATCAACCCTCTTATAGTAAATGAATTAACTGGTTGTTATTTAAAAGAATAATATTTAATTTGTAACAAAAAAAGGTAATTTAAATATTTAATTTGGGACTGATGGAATAGTAGAATAACGAATCCATCCACAAATGGACGAATGGTCACACAAAATAATACTAGAACGGTCCTAGTCTAAGCAATGACAAATGCGCCCACAAACCTTTTAATTTTCCATACATGCTTTTGAAAAAACGATACCCCATTGGGCCCATTCGTAATTTATATCTTCTTGTTCAAATGTTATTTTAGTTAAACACGGTCACATAGTATTCACTAAACTTAATTTACGAAAATGTTTAAAAAGGTATTTTATGGACTATACTAAGTTTAATACTATTTTCAAATTATGAATTTCTTAATATATATATATATATATATTTTTTTTTATGTTTTTCCCTCTTTTAACCTCAAAATTGAATGGTTGTGGAAAAAAAAGCAAAACAAAAACAAATATGCTTTGCTACTGACATAAAATGACAAACGAACTTATGGGCCACTATAAAACTTATGTGCTCTCAAACCTATATTTAATATATATAATTTAAACACTTAAAAATAGGTTTGTTTCAACCATAATAATATGGTCAAAATGTATATTAATACGATAAACTAAGTTAACTGAATCATTTACTATCATTAACTATTAAATGTGGAGTATAATACCTTAAATTTACAAATATATATAGTCAATTGGTGAGCTATGATAGTAAATTGACAATTTTTAACAATTTCCTAATACTATGATGCACCTTTAATAATTCAAATTAGTAGAAAATCAATTAAATTAAGTATACTAAAATGTATTTTGTTCTAACAAATTTAGATATTTTAAATAAGATAGTTATGCTTTAGTAATTATCATCTATCCACCTTAGTTACTTTTAACCATGATCTTTAAGGCTGTGTATTATATTTTTATTTTGTTTAACAACAAGAAGAATTCAAGATTTTACTTTATTTTTTGATAGAAGTTATTAACCTTTGGTAATAAACTTTTTGGAGAAATAGGCCATATGTTTGATACATAAGGTTATCCTGCTACTCGCCCAGTTATCAACGGATAACAACTTTGAGGAATGGTCAATCGATGTCTTTGGACACACAAGTCAGAATCTCCATCGTTCTAAACCTTTTAGAAAATATATAACAATAGAAAAACATCTCTTAGTATGTTAGGTAATCTTTTTAAAAGGACTAGATAATAGATTAAATAATATTAACCTTAGGCATTGAGTGAGATTTCATTGCAATGTAGTTTAAAAAATATAGTATTAAAGAAGAAGAAAAAATATCCAATCTGCAAAAGGCTCATAATATTTAGTTATAAATTATACAAAGTATATTAAACAAATACTCCACGCTAAATTAAATTCAATTTAACATTTCCCTTTATCTAAAATATTGAACTTAATAGTGAGAAGAGTTCCATGTTCTTTATTTGTATCTTTACTTTTTAAAATCTGAATAGAAAAGGTAATGTCGTTTTTCCCTTTTTACAAAATGATAACACCTTTCAGTTGAGACATTCAAAATTATTTCATTAAACCTTAAAGTTTTAGTGGTAAGTAATATTGTTTATTTTAAAGCGGTATATGTTTTATAATAAATAGATACCAACTTGTTACTTTAAATTGTTTATTCAATATATTAGATAACAGAGAAACATATATTGTATCATCCAAAATCTGTAACTCTTAGGCTGGTGGGTAGGACGTATAGTTATAGTTATACCAAAACTTTGGTCATATCAAATGACACATAAATAAATACACCACATCATTTTGAAGCAAAAACTTATCACACTATCACACCCACTCAAATGTGAAAGTAGCCCACCAAAACACCCCAAAATGTCAAGTTGTTATCTCACAAACTTCCTTGAATCCATCATCCCCGTCCCTCGTTGCACCCATTTTTTGTTATTATCAATCGTATCAAATTAATATGTTTATCATATTCAAATAAAAAAAATAGTCGATTCCCGCATGTGGTGTGGTTTTCCTATTTTGAGACTCATTTTTAATACATCTTTACATGGGAGAAAACCTTTAGATTACTTTTAATTTACTTTTCTCGAGAATTGACAAGTTATAGTAGTTAATTTGATTATTATAGATCAAAACCATATGTAACTAATATGATTATGAATATAATAAAATGAAACAAATTACAAATTTGGTTGGTAGGTATGAAAGCATAATCTTATCTTGCATTAGGAAGTTAGAAAATCGAATAAAAGTAAATTTTTTGAGTGTGATGGTTCTTTTGATTCTTTTGAACAATTCAACGAGTTTAATTTCTTTTGGCAACTAATTTTAACCTAGTCAAAATTCCACGTTTATGTTTATAAGTTGACGACAACTTTGAGCACAATTAGAGAATCGGTGAAACTCACCACAACCATCACATAGTGCCATATTAGTATCACAACTAATTTCCATTTACCATCACTAACTATAAAAAAATATCATGTTATAAAAAATATCCACCACTACCTAATTTTTTTTAAGGAAAATGATAATGACAGCCCTAAGGACTGTCACTAAGACGTCAAGACACACATAAAAAACTTGTACAATAATTAATAACCGCCCCCTGCATTTTAGGAATCAACCCCCACTACTGAAAGTACAAACGGTTTATACACGTAACCACCTCTAAATGACAGCCCTAAGGGATGTCATTAACAAAACTATTTTTTAAATTATAAATAACTTTTCTCCTCACATCTCTCCCTCTCGTGCTTGCGATTACCACTGCGGAAACCTCGAGGGCATGGTAGGTGTCCCATAGAAAGTAGAAAACCGTCAAACTCAAAAATTTGATAAATATTAGACGGGTTTTGTTAATATTAGGGCTGTCATTAAGAGGTGGTTACGTGCATAAATCGTTTGTATTTTCAGTGGTGAGGGTTAATTCCTAAAATACAGGGGGCGGTTATTGATTATTGTACAAGTTTTTGATGCGTGTCTTTACGTCTTAGTGACAACCCTTAGGGCTGTCATTATCATTTTCCATATTAGACATGTTAAAGTTTCGTATTCAGGTCATTTTAGAGGTAGTATATTTTAATGTGTAGCACGTCAACTTTCATAAGGAATAAGTTTGACCAATAAAAATGTATATGATTGGATACACCAACGTTGCCTTTTCACGATATATTAGTTTAAGTGTTTCTAGAAGATGAAAGCATAATACACATGTATATATACGATTTATATATAGTACGAATATAAAATAACCAAAAACTATAATTCGATAGTGAAAAAAGTCAAGAAAATTCAACGCCGTCAATTTTAATATAAAGAAAATAGAATGCAAAACACCTACTGTAAGTCAATATAAGGGGGTTATTTAACCCTTTTTTCGAAGAAGAAAAAAGAGAATGAATTTTTTTTAAATAATGACTGACGGTTTAAAACTAATCAATTATGTAAATCTGTCTATTTTGCTAGCTCTAAGAAACACATAGATCGAGTTTGGTATGTTGAAAACATAGAAGGAATGGAAGGTTTCTTTTATTTAGTCCAACGAAATGGAACAGATAATTACACAAGGAATATGATTCCTCTCTTTTGGTGATTTTTGAATCTTAGGAGGGAAATGGTTTTTAATAGTTTTCATCATGAAATGGAATAAAAAAAATATAATTAATTAACTTATTTATATACAATCTAACTTATAGAATTAAAAAAAATGTAATTAAATTAGTTTTTTCAGGAAAATAACTAGAAAATATGGTTTTTTGTTTTAATTTGTATTAAAATTTAACAAATTTATATCATATTTAATTCGTGTTATTTCACGTGTATAAAAAATATTAAAAAACTCTTATTTAATAAGATATAAAGTCGAGAAAAGAAACACAACAATTTCTTTCCATATCGATCATTTAATGTTAAAATTATCATCTTCCTATGTTGATTGAACAAAAGATTTTTGAGTTTAATACAAACAAACAAATAAATAAACAGCTATAGTTATAATTAGGCAGAACATAGTTTCTCCAAAGCCAAATTTTCATCCCCACCAACAATTTCCAAAGTAGTCCTCACCATACCTTCTGGAAATCCCATTTCAACCAATTTTTGAACCTACAAAAACATAAAACACTATTTTAATTATATCTACTATTTTAGTTATGTTTAATCTCTACCAGGTCAAATGGGTAAAATTATTTTTTTAACTAAAATGGAAATAGATTAAATTATACACACCTTCTCTTCGACCCCGAGAGATGGTGACTTGGCAAAAGATTCGGTCCAGTACCGAGCTGTACTTGCAAAAGTTTGGTAGTCCTTCAAATACTGAAATAACAACCAACATAAGACAATTTTGGATTAGAAAAATGAGACTTTGGTCAAAGTGGTCAAAGTCAAACTGTATACCTGTTGGGCCACAACTGCATCTTGTGGATCATCGGGCTCAGGGGCCGAAAGTAAGGCCTGTATAGAAAGAAGTGCAGTTTTGATAGTAAGTGCCGGGCTCCACTGATCCTTCAAAATGTCCAAACAAATCGCCCCGCTTTGGCTGCTAATATTTGGGTGCCTTCAAAATACAATGACATGTTACACGTGTTTCCGTATCCTCTGTCTGCTGTTTCGGGTCATATTCATCGTGTGAATGACCCAAAACAGCAAACAGAGGATACAAAAAACATGTCATTGTAAAAAAAAATTAAGGAACATGAAAAATTATGTTCTGCCTACAACCTATCATCTTTTCGCCATTATTTAGCCCTAAAAACTATCATCTTTTCGCCATTATAATAGCGATCTTAACAAATTATACATAAAATTAACAGCCTTACCAAACTTTAGTTGCAAATTTCATCCTTGGTGGCTCAAAAGGGTATCCACCTGCAATTTTAAAAGAAAGTATACAAAATAAATCAATTGATCTACCTTATGCCCAAAAATAAACAGTAATTCAGATATAATTATGCTATAATCCTCCATTAAACTAATCAAAGCTATCAAATTTAGTGATCGAAGAGACTTATTTCTCATGCAAAACAATTAATCTGCCATTACCGATAGTCTCAAGCACACGAACTTATAAATCGATCGTACATATCTTCAAGCTTATAAGAAAAATTCAATCACGAATCGCAATTGTAACAACAAACAGAGAATTGAGTTGCATTACATATATATAAAATAAAATAATACCAGGCAAATCGATATCAATTTTGAAGGTTCCGCCTTCGTACGGAGTACCAATCGGACCGGGAATTGTGCCGATCAAATTGGTGAGATTGTCCGATTTAGGGTTTACGCTGATACCAGACACATTTATGTCTTTGTTACACTCTTGAAGCTCCTTTTGCACTCTACCAAAATCAACCATCTTCTTCTCAAATTCGGAATTGAATCGTGGGAAATTATTTACGCAGGTTTGTGCGATGTTTCCCTCACAAACACACACTTACTTTTCCTTTCTTTTTAGGGTTTACGAATTCACTTTTTTGTGTGGATGGATTCGGTGATGGGGAAAGAATGACACACATAGCAAGGAAAGTGGGTCCTTCCACTTGTAATCGGATCATCCGATTTCAAAAACTTTACTTTTATTTATACGAAGTATATATTTTTAAGTTTTAATTTCCATAGTTTTATAATCGTCTTATATTTCAGTTACTTAAGATTATACTATTAGTATATTATTTAACTTTGTGTTTGTCATCAACATTTTGAGTTGGTTGTGATGCGTTTGTTTTGAGATTAATTTTGTTATCGAAAAAACAATAACGATATCAAGTCTCGTTAAATATAATGTACTTAAAAGATGTGAGATGTAAACAGTTATATATTTACTCGAGAGTAGAGAAATGCTTCCTAAAAAACCTTTGAGAAAAATATAGTGAAAAAAATTATATGTCAGAGTAGGTAAAATGTAGAAATATAACAAAAAAAAAAACATAAAAATAAAAAGAGGTTAAAAAATAAAATAAAAAAGTGTTGTATATTCCAGAGCAATAAAGAATGAGAACCATGTACACTTACATTTAAAAGAAAAACATTTCTAAAAAATCAAGTAATTCATAAAACACGTAAATTATATAAAGTATGTAAGAACATGTGGAACAAATATACATATAAACACATGTGACTCAAGAAAAATATACTGACATGTAAAACACATAAAACATGAAAGGCATGTGAATAATAATAATCTTTATATATATTAAAAGAATGTTTTTTTGAATCTTGCTAGAGGTATAAAGCCATGTCATAATGGCACCTCATACCTTATGTCATGTATGAGGCCACTTGGCGCTTAAATGTCAAGTCATTATTGTCACCTAAAAGTCCACATATTCAATTTTAACACACATCACTTTAGTGACATTTTTAAGAGCAAATATTTATATTCTACTAAATGTAAATGTAAATAATCTTTATCTTTATATATAATAAAGAAGACTTTTTTTGAATGATAAAAGCAACATGGCACTTTTAATCCATTTCATTGATGCCACCTAAAGTCCACGTACACAATCTAAAGTCCACCTATAGTCCACATACACAACCTAAAGTCCACCTATTGTCCACATACACAACCTAAAGTCCACATACACAAAAAAAAAAAAAAAACGTATATTTTTTTTTGAAATGGCAAATGAAATAACGGAAGCCTACTCGCAATTTTTCAGCGAACACCCCGAGTTCGAGCTCCGCATAAGCGGGCAAACCCAGCCCCCAAAGGGATTTCCAAGGAAAATTCCTCATATGTGCCCGTGTGAGGTGTGAGTAAAATTACGCTAATGCAACGCTCCCAAAGGGATTCGAACTCACGACATGCAGCCCACATGGGTATAAAAAACGTATAAACTTAACACTAATATAGTCGTCCGTTATCAATTATTCATTTATTCTTGCATTTATAAACAATTAACTCTTCCTTTTTATTATTCGATGTGGAAACGTCCCAGTTTCAAGTTTGAACCCATTAATGTGAATATAGAAACTGTATTTACTTTCGATCATCTATGTTAGAAAAGTACTTTGTTGAAATAGTTTTAATTTTGTAACTAGCCTTCTTAGTGATTCATCTGCTAACTATTCTTGAAAAACATCAAATTGGATTATGGAGATTCTTGTCCTGATTATATGCAAAAGGTACATAGAAATCATTTTTTTCTAACGGGTCTGGTGTGTTTTTTTACAAACTTTTTTTGCTTTTTGTATAAGTCATTAGAAGGTATAAAAAACGTATAAACTTAACACTAATATAGTCGTCCGTTATCAATTATTCATTTATTCTTGCATTTATAAACAATTAACTCTTCCTTTTTATTATTCGATGTGGAAACGTCCCAGTTTCAAGTTTGAACCCATTAATGTGAATATAGAAACTGTATTTACTTTCGATCATCTATGTTAGAAAAGTACTTTGTTGAAATAGTTTTAATTTTGTAACTAGCCTTCTTAGTGATTCATCTGCTAACTATTCTTGAAAAACATCAAATTGGATTATGGAGATTCTTGTCCTGATTATATGCAAAAGGTACATAGAAATCATTTTTTTCTAACGGGTCTGGTGTGTTTTTTTACAAACTTTTTTTGCTTTTTGTATAAGTCATTAGAAGGTATATTACCTTTTGGCAAAAAGTTTTTGATTCAAAAGCTTATTATTCTCTAAATCTTTCTCAAAGGAAGTTAAAATCTAGCTAATATGGTACAAAATTGTATCATGTTACATGTTTTGCATTATTCTCTTTGTAGGTATTTCCTTATTTAATTGCCATTTTTATTCACTTTTATTGCAGATATTAAGTTCAAAAATCAATTATGACGTCGGAAGTCTTGAATTTTGTATTTATAAGTTTACAATCACATAATTCATTTTATTTGAATCATTTAATTATTGATTGACTTTATATTGAAATTTGTATTTAAATAACAAGTTCAGTTTATCTATATATCTATTGTTATTATGACAACTTGATATTGACTTTGCTCTTATGGTAACCCATTTTGTTATTTTTAAGTGACGTTTTAGATATTTGATTAGATTGTAATTCTTTGCTAAAGTCAGACATTGAACGTTTATCACACACATTTTAATATAATAATTGCAATGAATTTTTACAAGCAACCCGTGAATCATCACGGGTTATAGGCTAGTAGATATCTAAAATAAATTGTTTCGCAAATAAATTGTTCAGCTTCAAGTGCTTCGGATTGAGTTCGGTACCTGACGACGTGAGTTATGATGACCATTAATGTGTTGTGTGTTAACGTAAAAGGAAGTGATTTGCTTTATTGGAAATACATACATAAATTTATGAGATCTTAGAATTATAAGGTAATTGTGGCTATTGTTTGGATCTTATTATTGGGTAAAAAATTGATCTAAATTGAGCTTTTCGAAGTCTTATGAAACTGTTTTTAAGTAGTGTTTGGATGTGCAAACGGATTGTTACGATACGACATGAAAATTAGATTTATATAATTGGTAACTAAAGTCATGAATAGGTAAGTGATTCTGATTTAGCTCGCTTATTAGTTTATTTACAACTAATCTCTTAAATATGACTACTTTTAAAACAATAATTTTAAATAAAATCAACACACGAATTTGATTGATTCATTGATCTTAGTTCGCAGTATGCTAGTACTAGCACAATGGCACCTATTATTAATTTTTTATAAATAAACATCTACCCACTACTAATTTATATTATTTAAAATATATATTTAGATTCGAGAATGTCAAAATCATGCTTCGGTGATGCAAAACTGGTATACTAAACAAGAAAAAGCTCCGTGGACTTGTAAGGCCTTCAAAGTTCAAACCCAGCTTTAGTAATTTGTTTGGTGGGCTTTACAGACCATCTGCTGGGTTAAATCCAGTCTTAAAGTCTGTTTTATTAGATAGACATTATATTTCATCTGATTCAAAATAAGTGATACATTTTTTATATTTACGTGTATTAAACTAAATAATATATATTAAAAAGTTATTTATATTTAGTAAAAAGTAGTAGTGTCCGCATCCACTAAATATCTTCTTTTATATTTGTGTATCTATTAGGGATTGTTCGAGCAACGATTGTCAAACACAAAGATTAGGCGACGTCAACCTTGGATCTCCTGTGATGATCACAGTGCAGACCCAACAAGTTCTTGGCGAACCTAGGGTGATCGAGGTTGAGTGCGAAGGTGAAAGTGAGAGTATGTTATCTCTGTGTTTTAGGCTTCTTTTTTCTGTCTCAGTGTGTGTCGAACAATGAATTAGGCCATGTATTTATATGGCCAGGTATGTGGAACGTTGGCCCATCATGACTGCAATAAAGTAGTCATGAAGCGCCATTATGACGATGTTAATGATCGTGTAACGCCTGCAGTAAAGTGTCATGAAGCGCCAACGGGTGTCAGCCAATAAGACACGCGACCATCCTGGGGCGGTGATGACTTGACAGGCGGTGATAACGCCTTGATAACTTGACAGGCAATCATGACTTTGACAGGCGGACGTGCGCGTAGCTCTCTTGAACATGAAAGCCCATCAGTATTTAGGTTTTGAGGATTAGCTATATATACATGCCTAACCCCTACTAACCTCATCAGGGATGTTCAAAAAGTATATGAAAATCGGGTATCTGAAAATCTGGATATCCGAACTTCAAATACCAGGTCCGGATAGTGTTTTCAAAATTTTAGGATATACGATATCCGGAAAAATGATCCAAAGTATAAAAAATAACCGAAATTATCAGAAATATCCAAAGTATATACTATGATATATCCAAAAAATATATGAATATTTTTAATTTTCCGGTTACCGGACATTTGGACTTCGCATATCCGAATTTTAGATATCCGAATTTCGGATACCGGATTTGAATAATAAAAAATACAATATCCGAAATCTTAGATATTTGAAAAGTCCAGATATCCGCATTTGAACGCCTTAGAATATATGATATAAATTGTTATAATATGCACGTTATGTACGTATATGGTTCTTCTGATGTATGCAACTCATCTTTTATCTATTAGTGTATGACTATCCGAAAATGATATCATTGAAAAAGTGACCGCTCATCGATGATAATGCAAGATTCGTGATCAATATTAATCCATGTCAAACAAAAGTGAAAAGGACCACTGTGTATTTTCTGGACCAATGGACCTATCAACAAAACATATCATTAGATGTCTTTTGGTGGACGAAACTATTGCACTACAAGTCTACAACAGTTATCAAGATATTCCATTTATAACGATAATATTCCATCACCTTTGCTGATTACACAACTTCGAGGGGTAAAATGTAATTATGAAACTTGAGGGAGCTATTTGAAAATGATTGTAAACTAGTAATCTAAAACCATTTTTTACAAAGTTATTTACTTTATATATTATGCAGGTAAGTCATACATATATTAATAAGATTAACTTTAAAATTTGATCGTGAGTTTGTTAACCATTACGAGTATTTGGTTATATGTTTGATCTGAAAAAAGAAAGTTAATATAATGTTGATGTGACACCAATTAGATAAATTGACCAGTAATTATTAGACCTGTAAATTTATATAGATAGAAATGTTAGCTTATGTAACATTAATTAAATCGATGTAAACTAAAGTGTCAAAATTGCATGTTAACATTGTAATCTCATCTCATAAAAATATATACAATTAACATGGGGATTCATAAATGTGTTTCATTATTTGAGATTGTATTTTATTCTGAAGACTTGATCCTTATCTATAGACGGATTTGGATGGTGGACCAAGGAAAGACAATGTTTTATAGCCTTTGATTGTGGATATGATAAACAAAACCAACATAAATCATTCACCAAACACTCCAAAGCTCATCCTCTCAACATTTTAATCTATTATTTTAGATTTTACTGATATATATCTTACATAAGAATTTAGAAAAAGCTCTTGATCTATATATATATCTACATACTCAATTGAACATACATTAAGTTATGAATATTTGTGTTTAATGTTGCACATTGACTCATATCATAGATTCAAGTCTTATATTGAATAAAATTGAAGTAAAAAAAGTTAAAATAAATAAAAGTTGTAAAGTGCAACCATATATCAATTTTTTTATAATTAATTAAATGTATTTAATACTTGTAATGTAAAACAAGAAAGAAAAAACTAGTAATTAAGAGTTTTCCTTACAAAGAGTTCCATGTTTATCGATTTTTATGCTGTCATTACATATAAATACATATTTTATTACTCCGTATTACACATTTTGTTTAATTTGTCTAGATTAAATGAACCTAATTTACAGTAATTACATTTTACAAAGATAGAGAGATCATGGCGAAAATTGTCGGACAAAAAGAAGGCCGCAAGTATATACACATGGGAATGAGATTGAAGGGTTACCATTTCTATTCCTCTTCATCATCTTCATCCACAATTCCTGATTAATTCATCCATTCATCAATCAAAAACCTCATCCTATACTTTCGATCGATCATCCAGATTCCTTTAATAATCAATACAAACATAAAAAAAAGTAAAAATTCAAAGCCAGTTTAATAGACAATCGCAAATACATGATCGTAATCTCCACTGGTTCGTTATGTTTCTCTCCTTTTTCTGATTAAATTCTTATTTGTTGTTTGATTCAGGCGTTTTGATTGTTTAATTTCATTTTCTCCTTTTTGCTTTTCGTCAATACGTGTTTACTACGTTCCGCTGTTCAAACAAGTGGAGAATTAAAACAAAAAGTGATTATTGTTTATGCGTTCACTTAACTTTAATCTAGATAAAGGAGATTGAAATTGGCGTATACGAGTGAAGTTTTAGTTTAATTTGAATCTCGTGTGTTGCAATTTAATGAACTTAGGTTTTATAAATTTTAATCAGATACTTTTGATTTTCATTCTGAAAAGTTATATTGACCAGTTCGATTCAAGTACTTCTTTAGTTTTTGAATCTATTTCTTATTTGTCGTGTAATCTCCATTGATGTATGCACTTGAATGAAGTTAATTGATTCAGAAAACTATGAGTTCAGATATTGCCTTACATTTTTGGAAGTAGATGTTGTGGAATTAATACAAGTTAAACTAGAAATTCCTTTTGTTGCAATGCTACTAGATTCTCTAGTACTAAATTTGTGCATATGTTTATATGCAGATAATAGTGAATAATTTTAATTGACTTTTGTGTGTAATTTGACTCCAGGTTCTGTCCTCCATTTTGTGGAATAAACAATGGATTTCAGATCTCATTCCACATACAAATCTCAAGGGATTATCGATTGTGTTACTTGTGCTATTTGGACTTTTGGTTTAGGGCTAGAAATACCTGCACTTTCTTTCGAAGGGGCTGTTGCAAAGATTGGAATGCTTAGAACTAATAGATAGTAAACAGGTTCCTATAGGCATGAAATTCAGCTAGTTTTCCAGTTTTAAGTTTATGTTGTATCTATAACAGTGTATCTTATATCTCTATACAAACCTCAATTACCGATTAGAAGCTTATTGCAGCAAATAAGTTAGTAAATTAGACATTTTCATAAGTTTAGGAAGCAAAAAAAAAAAAAAAAAAAAGTTGTAAATCATGGGCTTGCCTCAAGTTTCATCCTCTAGCAAACTTGCTGAAGAAGTAACATCATCATTTAGCAGTTCGGTTCAGTCTCCACCAAGTTTTCATGGATTAAGCAGTTGTGACATGAGTGGAATACATGTTAACCGTGTTTCAGGTGAGCTTTCAAAAGATCAAGATCTATCCAATTTGCATAAAGATAATCATGTAAATTGGCAAAAACTTAATTCTTCAGATAAGATTTCAACGTTTTCCCGAAAAACAGGACGAAATGTTCAAACCGCAGTTTCCAGAATAGTGGGATTTGAATCAAAACCATCGAGTTCTCATGGTTTTTCATTCGATGATAGTATTAGCAATGCTGATAATGTGATGGATAATAGTGGAATTCTAGTTAGGAAAAAGTTATTATCACCCTTAAATGGCTTGATTCTACCAAATGAATTCAAAATCGAGTCTCGGAATGACTCAGCGGTTAGTTCTGATAAAAATCTGGTTACTGCTTTTGTTGAAGGACATAAGAGTAATATTAATAATAATTTAGGGATCCAGATTCCTAAGTTTGTGACTCCATTTGTGTTATCACCATCTAGTTTTGAACAATGGAGGAATGGCGAAAGTGTAATTTATGGTAAAAACACTGATGGTCCTTTACTTGAAACCACAGATATTCAATCGATTGGTTCTTTATCATCTTCACCAAATGTAGATAACATAGATTCTGCATTAAAATCTTTAAATTCACCCATAGCTATACCTTCAAGAAAAATGGTGACATCACCATTATCTTTATCTCCACTCGGCCCAAAATTCTCAAGAACAAAACCTAATAGAGCTATAATTCACGAGTTAGATGATGATTGTCCAAATTTGAAAGAAATTGAATTGTCTCTTGATGGCACGTTTTCTGATATTTTATCTTTTCAAAGAGAAGAAGATTCTAGAATGATTAGAAAACTGGATCAGATTGAAATGATGGAAAATTGGGGTCAAGATTCAAACTTTTTGAGTCAATGTCAAAAGTTATGTAGAACACCAAGTGGGCTGCAAGTGAGAAGATCTTGGATTGGTTCTTTTGAAGAATCGTTGCTATCAGGTCGTTTAGCTTCTGGTGCAGTCAGTCAGGTACGTATTTATTTATATATTAATTTTTTTATTTTAAATGATTTTTTTTTTTTTTACATTTTGTATTATTAAATTTGCAGAAAATCGACGGGTTTCTTGCTGTGTTGAACATAACTGGAGGAAGTTTTTCACCACACCCTCAGAAACTTCCATTTTCAGTTACAAGTGTTGATGGTGATAATTTCTTGTTGTATTATTCATCCATTGATCTTGCTGGCCAATTACCTTCAAATAAAAATAAAATTAAAAATCAGAAAATGAAAAAAAGTGACGACCCGCAAGTTGAAAGAAGTCGGTTACGTGTACCCATGAAAGGTCGCATACAACTGGTATATTGTTAACTAATTCTATAAGTATCCATTTTTACCATAATTTAGTGCAAAAGGATCAAAATATAAAATTTATTTGTCTAATTTTGTCCTGTAGGTCCTCAGCAATCCCGAAAAGACTCCAATTCATACTTTTCTTTGTAACTACGATTTGAGTGACATGCCAGCTGGCACCAAGGTAAGTCAACTGTTTTGGAATTTTATTAGCTAATTTTTTTAAATTATTTTTTTTAATTTTATTATTCTTATAAATGCAGACGTTTTTGCGGCAAAAGGTGACTTTAGCTTCAAAAACAGTTATTGAAAGTGGAAAAATAAAGAATTCTTCATCGGTTCAAAGTTCACCAAAAGCAAATGAGAATTCAAGTAATTCGGGGGTTTTGCGTTATGCTTTACATCTTCGATTTTTATGCCCGTTTTCCAAAAAAAATTCAAAATCGGTCCAAAAATGCAAATCAGATCAATCTGCTGCTGCTGTGCCCGAAAAAAGCAGTAAAAGCATTACTGCAGAGAGACGGTTTTATTTGTATAATGATATGAGAGTTGTGTTTCCTCAACGCCATTCTGATTCTGATGAAGGCAAGGTATGTTATAAATTTAAGATTTTTTATTTTAATTATGTCAAAATGTTACATTTTATTGTAAAATGGTATCTTGATTGCTGAATTGCTGGAAAATAGGTGGGTTGGGGAACATATTCAGCTCATAATGAGTAAATTTTGGGTCGGGTCGGGTCGGCTACTCGGCTGTGTTGAACCAGTGTACTTTTTGTCCAAAATTTTTAGGTCTCTAGTGTGTCAAATGTGCTTACAAAGATTATATTATTTTTAGGCCAAAATACATTTTAGTACCTTGAACTATTAAAGGTGCAACATGGTACCCTGAACTAGACAAAATGTTCGATTTAGTACTCTGACTCATTAATTTGATTGTGTTTTGTTACTTGATTTACTTTCTTTGGACTTAAAAATTATAGGTTCATCTCGATATATTGATATTAGAAGCAAATCACTTTAGAAAACACGATAAAATTAGTGAGACAGGGTACTAAATTAACCATTTTGTCAAGTTTAGGGTACCATGTTGCACCTTAAATAGTTCAGGGTGGTAGAATACCTAGCTAGCCAAGTTCAAGGTATTAAAATGCATTTTGGCCTTATTTTTATAATAAACTTTTTTTAAAAAAAAAATTTCAAAATGATTTAGGAGGTTAAGTATAACTGAATTTACTGTGTATGAGGTAAAGCCTAATTTAGACCATATACGAAGAACCTGAATCTTAGTATGACATACAAGACGATTTGGATGACAGTTAATGTTTTATATAATTACTCTATATGACAATTATCGTTATATCTGTAATTAATTAATTTATTTATTATTGACTGTAACAAAATACAATGGTTACTTTCTAATTATTATTTTTTTTTTATTGTTATTTTGATTTGAAATTGTAGTTACATGCAGAATATCATTATCCATCAGATCCTAAGTACTTTGACATCAGCAACTAAAAAGGTCCAATTTCAATTTCAGTTTCGATTTCATCTTCTTAGATTACAATCTGATATGTAAATATTTAAAAATAAAATTACATTTAGTCAACCTTTCTAGTGATTGAGCAAAAAAACCTCATCACTGCTGTAAATATTTCCATTTAGAAGTTAGAATTTCTGTTTTAAATGTTGTCACCACTTGTATATATATTGTCTCAACAAATAAATTGAATAATTTAAAATAAAAACTTGAAAGCTTGAATTATTATTTTTTATGTTAATACCAAATTAAGTATGTCAAGTTTGAAGGTTTATGGGTTCAATCTTGTCAAGTATTGCTTTAAAAGCCAATGTAGTATTGAATGCTTGTTTATAACTTTAGGGGTGCCCCTGCCCGATATGTAAGTTAGGGCAGCTTTTACTATTTTAGAGGCTCTAATTCTTTAACCTCCCTATGTTTAGGGCACTAGGGCAGGGTAGGGTTGTCAAGATAATACTAGTAGTTAATTTGGTTGCACAAACCATGTGACAATGATTTTGACCCTAAACGAGTTTGAACTTTTATTGAGTAATTAAAACTGTACGGAGTTTAAGCTTCGATACATATTTATGCGTGAAACCTAAGGCTTTTAGTTTGACATTTCAAGAATCTAAGTTGAATCTCATCGAACGTTTGTAGCCTTATTGCGTTAATTCATTTAATCAATAAATTTCTTACTTGCCCTTTTTATACGGACCACTCACATTGAAGCGAGTTTTTTATTTCTTTCTAAAATAACAACGTATATTTTTATAATTGTTACTGATTTAGTCTTAGCACAAATTTTTATGTAATTAGATTATTAAAAGATAACATTGTCTCATTTGAGTCATTTGATGACCTAATAAATTGAGGGCATGCTGGTAAGTTATTGATTTGGCAAGTTACATGTCATATTTCGTGTGACATTAAGGAGAGCCTGAGACATTCAGTTAACGACATGTCATCGGTAAGCTGATGTTACATAGTTGCCAAATAACCTAAAAATGTAATTACGAACATATTTATTAATTTGATCAATAAAAGTGTTCAAATAAAAAATATGATATTAGAATGAATTAGTAAGATTTGATTGGAATTAATTAAATTTTTTTAATACATTTAGAGAATCATTGCACAAGCAAATGAAGATTTAGATAGGAGGTGGAAATTGTAATATCGTTAACGATTAGATATTAGTTGTTTTTTTTATACATCACTAGTCCATTTGTGACCAAACCCTGAGCTAAATACCTTGTCCCACATTTAAACATAACTATATATCGTCTCAAAAATCACATCAGATTAGTCAAACCGAATACTTTCTTAAAAACGTTTGTAACATCACGTTATACTGAGTTGTACATTATGCATTAGAAATTGTACTATATTTAGTAACTCCGACCTCGACAAAAAGTAACCGCAACAGAAACCGTACTATATTTATCAAGGCCAACCTCGATGTATAAAAAAGTGACCACAATTGTTGGAAGAAAACTCAATTTGGGAAAAACCTATCGCAGGGGTAAAGTGTCAACCAGGAACACCAATGAAGCGAGTGGTCCCCTTTTAAGATTGTTTTAAAAAATACATAAAATTAATGTATAGTAACAACTGTATTTATAGTTTTGTTGTAATATAACAATTTGTTATGATCTTATTGACGTAAAAAAAGCATTCGGAAATATGTCACAATTAGCAATTCTATGAGTTTTTTATTTATTTATTTATTTTATATTTCGTGTTGCATACAACGGTTACCAACCAATAAATTTCTAGTCTGTTGCATAAAGCTGATATCGTGCTAGTTTTTATTGAAGAGTGTAACATTATGTCATACCCTATGTGACATGGTAACATATGTCCATACTCTCATTAGACGTAATGTTGCGACTTATAACGTTTTAAAAAAAATAAGTTTTGAAATACGATATGTACGATAATATATAAAATATGATATATTTATGCACATAGTCTGTTACGATTGCGTTAATAATGTTTGTAAAACCCAAATACGACTTTCAAATTTTTAAAGTCAAAATAATTATATATGAAAAAGAACATTTAAAGATTGTTACAAGAAATTTTATTATTAAAGATAAATTTAAATTAACTATATGTAACTTTCATCAAACATTTACATAAAATTGACCGCTCACTTTATTGATAACGATTGGCATTTACATAAAAGAATTATAAATTTTTGTCCAATATCGGGTCATTCTGGATTGCTAATTGGTAGAGCGGTAGAGAAATGTTTGATTGAATGGGGTTTAAAAAATATCTTGACTATTACGGTGGATAATGCTAGTTCAAATGATGTAGCACTTCAACACTTAAAAAAGATATTTAATCATTGGGGGTGTGGTTTGTTGAACGGGGATTTTTTACACATGAGATGTGCCGCTCATATTTTGAATTTGGTTGTTAAAGATGGGTTACAGAATGTTGGTAATTCTGTGAAAAAGGTCCGTGCTCTTGTGAAATATGTTAGGTCTTCTCCCGCTAGGCTTAAAAAATTTAAGTTGTGTTGCGAAGAGGAACATATAGAAAGTAAGAGTCTTGTATGTATGGATGTTGATACAAGATGGAACTCAACTTTTTTAATGCTTGAAAGTGCCGTGAAGTTTAAACAAGCCTTTATGAACTTAATTTTGAAAGACTCTAATTGTGAGAAAGAACTAAAAAAGTGTGAGGGTGGTTTGATTGATGAGGTAGATTGGGTCAATGTAACTAGTTTGTTGCCATTTTTAAATATCTTTTATGATGCTACATTGAGGTTCTCGGGTTCTCGTTATATCACTTCTAATGCTTATGCCCATGAAATATATGGAATTGGTGGTATTATTGATGAATACATTGCTCATGAAGATCGATCTATTGTGGAGATGGCATGTCAAATGAAATTGAAATTTAATAAGTATTGGGGGCACATTGACAGAGTAAATCATTTTTTGTTTGTGGCGTTATTTCTCGACCCGAGGCGTAAGTGGCAATATATTGAGTGGGTAATTAAAGATACCTATCCTGATGAAAGCGTTCAAGATGAGTTTTTTAAAAAACTATATGAAAATATTTGTGCTTTGTTCCTTCATTATAGTAATTCATTGCCTCAAAAAATGGAAGAAGAGGTGTCCTCTACTTCTTGTACATCTAATAGTAGTACTAGCTCTAAGTGGGGTGTTGGGCTAGAAATGAATGTTGATAAAATTATGAATCGTCGATTTGAAAGGGCTATGGGAAGTTCGGGAAGCACCTTAAGAAAAACGGAGTTGGAAAAATATAAGAGTGAAGAACGTGAATCAACTGAAACACATTTTGACATATTACAATGGTGGAAGGTTCAAGAATGTAGATATCCCATTCTTGCTAAAATGGCTCGAGATATACTTGCTATTCCAGTTTCTACGGTTGCCTCCGAGTCCGCTTTTAGCACCGGAGGTCGGGTTCTTGATTCTTTTCGAACCTCTTTAACTCCAAGAATGGTGGAGGCACTTGTTTGTACACAAGATTGGATACGACCTTCTCATAAACCCATTTACCTTGAAGACACTTTTTTGGAAATTGAAAACATGGAAGAAGAATGTAAGTTATCTTATTAATATCATATGTTCTTTTTCTTTTTACAAACCACCTTCAGTAATTAACATCATATGTTTTTTTCTTATTAATAATAGGTTTGAAGAATTTAACATTAGAGCAACCCACAATCTTCATTGATGAAACTATTGAGAATATTGGCTAAAATTTGAGCAACCCACGATCAATTGTTGCTGCCAACATGCTGTTCAATTTATGATGCTTTTGGTTTTGGGCTTTTGGTTTTCTGTGTAGTTTTCATTTACTTTTTGGTGTATTTTGGACTTTTAATGTTGTTGCTTTTTGGACTGTAAAACATATGTTAAAGCAGATTTCATGTTGCGTTTTGGTGTATTTTGGACTTTTAGATTGTTGATTTAATGTTACGGATTTAAATATTCGGGTATTCAGATACCCGGTTTTCGGGTATCTGATTTTCGGGTATCTGATTTTCGGGTATCAAATACGGGTACTTAAATTGACTATCTGAATTTTCGGGTACCCGGTTTTCGGGTACCCGGATTTCCGGATACCCGGTTTTGAACACCCCTATTTGTGGTAAATGGGGAATGAAAAGGCGGGTAAAGATTATATTCCTTGACAAAACTTCTAACGGTTATTTTTTATTTTGTAAGTCTAAAATAACTAAATAGAATATAATGTCAATTTTGGTCCAAATATTTTTAACACAAAATTTGATGACTAGAATTTGTTCTCTAAGGTCTGGAAATTGATTATTTTTAATTTTTAAAAGTCTAAAGTAACTAGATCAGGGATGAGCAACTGAAATTGAATACGGGGAATCTCGTATGGGTACTGTACTGAATTAAGGGTGCCTGGTTTTGAGATCCGGGAAAACTCAGTTACCATGATGAGCAAACTCAAACGAATACTGGAACATAATCAATGCACCGGTATCATATCGATGGACTTGGTACCCGGTTTTGTAACCCGAGAATTCGGTACCACGTACGAATCTGGTAGAGATTTGGCACCGAGACCGAATACCGAAATATCAAATTAGATCCAAATATTTTTAAGAATAAGTGATTGTATACCACAAGGTCCGATGCATGATATTGGTGTACAAATTATCTTTTATTTGCAATAGGCCCTGTGCAGTCAGATTCTCCGCAAACCCCAACGGCCGCACGTGTAAAAAGATATATATTATTGTGAAATAAGAAGATACTGTCTCATAAAATCGTGAGTAATTATAGCTCAAATTAGCAAGTAATTTTATCCATTTTGTTATAGTAACATATTTTTTGTTGAACGTGATCATTTTGTCATGCAAAATGCAAGACTCTAACACTTTAAATTGTTCGGAACCTATAACATCTCTGATTACAAAGATAACTACGAAATGTTGATTAAATACATCGCTTGAAAATAAATTGTTTTGGAACAAGTAACGTCTTTTCTGAAGATTAAAAAGATAACTACGAAATGATTATTAATGATATCGCTAACTATGATTAGCAATCTGCAATCCCCTTTCATTTTCAGGAAATTAATTTTAAAAAGAAAATTACCATTTTCCTAATATTTTTACAAGTGAACGTGAGTGTCCCACCACTCCCATTTTAATCTCGCACACGTTATCTTTTTCATTTCACTAACCACCCCATAAATCCTCCTATAAATACCTCTACAAATTCCTCCCATAAATCTACCAAAAAACTCTGCAATTCAGTCCGTTTTCAAAATTAACATTTTCTTCCACAATGGAAACTGAAAACAATGTCAAAACCCTACCAATTCCCTCTCCGATCACGCATTTATCCTTCATGGCTTCCCAAATCTGGCTCAGAATCGTCGCAGCCGCCACCTCAATCACCGCCGCTGTTTTGATGTTCAACAGCCGCCAGTCGAAGGTGCTTTTCGGAACGGATCTCGACGCGCGTTACAGCTACTCGCCTGCATTTAAGTAAGCAATTGTGTTCTCTCTAACTCTCTCTCTGTGTGTGGAAATTGTCGATTACGGTGCCGTTTTGTGAGCTCGAAAGTTCAATTTTGTTGCAGGTTTTTTACGCTGATGAATATCGTTGCTTGTGCCTTCTCTGTGTTGTCGTTGCTGCCGGTTTTTACACTTGGCCGGAAATTTTCGAACTCGATCAACTATTTCTTCTTGTTCCTCCATGATCTGGTAATATTTACGCTACTGATTTACTGTAAATATTCTGCCCGATTAGTTCAAATATGGTGACGTTTCATTTCACGGAAATTCGTAAAACTGTCGATTGCGTTTAAAATGGAATTAAAATAGATATAGATATATAACATAATTGCAAATAGTTAATTTAAAAACGAAATTCTGTCTAGTAGATTAAATTAAAAAAACCGATATCCTACAATTAATTTTGTAGTTAAATTGTTTCTCCTTCAGTCTACTGTCAAATTTAGTTCAATAAAATTAATCACCAAACTTGTATGCTAGTATTTTTTTATTTTTTTTTTAAATCTAGATATCTTAATTCTAATTTTAGAACAAATTAAATCTCATTTAATTTATAATGCCGTTGATACCAATGTAACTGATGAGCATCATTAAATTAGTTAAATGCTTACGTGATCTAGCCTACAATTATTGATTTATTAGTTTCCATAATTTAATGACAATACTTTAATTTCCTTGGTTATTTTTCTTTAACGTTCATATTTATTAGTTCTCATAGCTCCATGACGTGCAAAGTGGCCTTTGGCCCAATGTTAATTTTGTCATAATTTATTATTTTATCAATTTGACCCTTCGTTAAAAAAAAACATATTTTAGACATTGTGATCGAACCCATGGTACGTAACCATGTTGTCGTTGTGGGTAGTGGTTGGTTTTAAGAATCCATGCATTTTGGAACTCACAATTTTCCTAAGTTAGAGAAACAACATTTAATGCTTTTTTTTATACACCCAAAATGTAATCAATTGTCACAATTGGATAGTTTCTCATATCTAGTATTTTGTTTGTTACTTAATGATTTAATTTGTCGTTTAATATTTCTTACAGATGTTAACGATGCTGTTAGCAGCCGCAAGTGGGGCCGCAACATCCATTGGTCAAGTGGGAAAGTACGGAAATAGCCATGCTGGTTGGATGCCAATTTGTGACCATTTTGGGAAGTTTTGTCACAAAGTTTCGGCTTCTGTGATCTTAGGTTATGCGTCTTTAGTTTGTTATCTGCTTCTTACTGTCATCTCAGCAAATAAAGCGAGACAAATCCCGATTTGAATATCATGTTAAATGACTAAAATGCCCCTTGTGGAGGACTAGTAACTTAGATACTAGATGTTTTATAGTTATTTATTTGAATTAAGTTCATGTTATTTAAGTTTATTAAATGAATCGAGTATAAATGCAACTCTAGCCTATTCAGCCAGAATGTGTGACTTTGAATGGTAGATACATTTAAGGATCAATTAACACAAAAGTTACATTAATTATGGGAGGTAGAAAACAAAGACTGTATTTACGTGGTGTAGTATTATATCCTTACGATCATTGGACATTGTTTTAAGCAATACCATGTGAAGATTGATAACGCATCTTATAAGCAAAATATAAGAGAAATTATTATTTAGAATACTCTCAACCGTAACACTAAGCTTCAGGTTTACTATCTCACTGGCATATTACCTGACACTTTAACTAACACAAACTTAATATATATTCACCTAATATTTTTGAGTTCCACAAACAAAATAATGATACCGCTAAAATATTAATTTTTATTCAAATGGACCCACCTGGTTTGTCACTTCCCCTTTTGCCAAATTGAAGGTGAGAAGTAACGGCTCCATGCCAACAATGTCTCTAAACTGAAGCTCATTGGTTGCAAGCGAGTAGTCTTATTTGCATCCTTTTAATTTATTTCGAAGTTGGATCCAAGAAGTTTATGAACTAGTTGAAGTCATCTTTGTATCCGACAAATAGGAATGTCATTATCATTGTTCGTATTCTGTAAGGTAAAATACATAGAGAAGTTTGTTTGAGTTAGAAAGACCGAGTTTTCTACTTCAAATCTCTAAAAATACGAGTCAAAAGAAGTTTGAAAGGAGTAATTGTCGGACTATAAATGAAAACCAAATGCTTTTAAAGTTAAGATTACATCGTTAACCTTAACATGTGCTTAGTGACACCTTTATTTCTAAAGTTTGCACGAAGTTTTCTAGAAGGACGTGTCATAACTATTACTATGAACCTCCAATAAACATGTCCTTAGTGACACCTTTATATCTGTCTAAATGTCAATAAACTTGTCTAACAGGCTATTTATTGCTATGACGTTAAATAACTACTATATAGTCTTAAAAAATATAATTTTTTTTAACAATCTTATGTTTCATTACGAAGTCTTTATGAACATCCAATAAACATGATTTACTTGAGAAGAACCAAAAAACAGTTCATCAAGTTTTTGTAAATAACGTTCATGTTACAAACAAAGAAGCCCGTAAAAAAGGGAAGTGACTTTTTCATGACAATTTTTGAGTTTCACAATTTAAAATATTTTGTTTTGTCTTTTCTTTTCTTGTGGTGTAACAATAACATTATTAAATGAAAATTGTTTGTTATCTACAACTAAGGTTAATGGCAAATGTACAATGTGGGTCAAGAAAAGAAAGAAAATAATTTAGCTTCGAAAGAAGGTTAATGACAAATGTTAAATCAAAGGGACCGTTCATGTAATATGGTCGAACTTGAACTTTGTAAAAGGTAACCGCAAGTATATTTTTGTTTATTATTTCACATCTATAAAGAATAAATTTCCCTTGAACTTTACTTCACCTATTAGTATTAGGGTTTTGCTAACAAGTGCCCTTAAGGTAATGGTTAAGGGTACGAATGTACAACTCTTGAATCATAACTACCTCAAGATCGTTATGAAATTCAGGGAGCGGTTATTTTTTATGGTTAATTTACAATAAATTAAGCTTCCTTTTTTCCCTTAATCATTGCCATAAGGGCACTTGTTAGCATTTCTCTTAATATTATTATGGTTAACCATAAACAGTAAAATTGATGATTTCTCAAGTTACCCTATGTGATATCAATGTTAAAACTGTTACATGTTGGCATATTCTGATGAGGTAAAATTTTCTACACCTTTTCAACCATATCCGACCACTTCACTATCAAACTTTTAACTCCCATCTTCTTTTCCAACAACCTTTTCACGTGTTAGAAAATAGGTACTCTAATAATATCTTTATTATGAAATAAGGTTTGTTACTATTTAGTTAGTAAATCAAATGCCATTTCTCCTTTACATCCGGCCCCTGGCCCCATAATTCACATGTCACATAATTTAATTAATAGTGACAAAAAAAAATACAATCTTGAATGGTCTAAACGAGCAACACGAAGTCAACAATACTTCTTCATTTATAACGTGCTCCTAAGTTGGTCGAGTTTTGCTCATAATATACATGATCTAACTGTTGTCATGACCGTTTGCAAACCTTACTCTACCATCTGATAATATTTACCCAGTAAAAGGATTAAACCCATGCTCTCTATGAAGTAAGCGATAATAAAGTTCAGTACATGTCTAGAGAATTCGTCCCTTCGACATTTATGAGGGTTTGCAACTTGATGTATGTGCGTGATTGATGGAAGATGACATGAGAAGGATACGGTACAAGTTACAATAAATTTCTCAAAATTTATTAGATCTTCTTTATTATTGCTAGACAATGATTTATCATTTATTGGCGATAGATGCCAACAATGATATTGATAGTTTAATTAAAAGGATTTTATATGTTTTGAAATAATAATAATGTGTCATGTCCAAATGTTCAAACATTGCACGTTATTGCTAACTTAAGAAAGGTAATTCCATACGAATTGACCAGTATACAAAACTCGCGACACAGTCACACAACTGTTATACATTAGCTGTATTGCAACTATACTAAGGTGCTGTTTATTAGCATCTGAATGATTAATATTTGAATGATGCAGAGGTCTGAATGATTCAGACTTCCCCTGATATCTGTCCGATTAAGAGGCATAATATGTTGAATTATTGATTCAGAGGCTGATTAAGAGTCCTTACCAAACACTCTGAATCTGCCCGATTAAGATGCTGACATCTTAACTGTATCATTAAGATGCTTACCAAACAACACCTAAGTCGTGTCACTACCGGGTATAAACGGAGCAATAGTAGATACCAATTATAGCGAAAACTCAATTTGGGGGTAAGATACAATTTAAAGCTTGTATGGACCGGGTCAAAACTGATTCTTTCCCCCTTTTTAATTTATTTAAATGACATTGTTTTGGTAAAAAATTGATGCAAACCAATGAGCATAACTTGCGCTGTTTTTTTTTTTTTTCTCAATCACAAGATCTGTGTTTGATTTGAAATGTCATCATTATTAATCGGTATTAACTAAATCAACGATAATTATTAGTATTCATGAGAACCAACATGATAAATTTGTATATATCTCATTTTAGTCTACATAAAAAAGATCAAGCTAAAATCACTTGCCCAAAGTTTGAGTTTGGGTTATGGTATTGTTTGGGACCGAATCGGTTCAAAACAGTACAATAACACGCCTCTGCGTTATCTGACAGCGATATGTGTTTATAAGCATGTTTAAGTTCGGGATGAAAAAAAAAATTGTGAAAAAGGTGAAGATAAAAGAAGGTTTTACATACTATTAACTCGTTTGATATGTATACCCTCGATCAAAGTCGTCAAACATTCAAAGTTCAAGCCCATTACCATTAGGCTCATTTCTTAGCCCAATTCGACTTGTATGTATTGCCACAAGGCCCATAACTCGTCACTGCTAGTATATTTGAATGAACATTTCGATCAAAAATATACATTTACATCAGGAATTTCTGCCGGTTTTGAGATTCGGCGATGATTTAGAGATATCTTGACTCGTAATTTTTAATTCAGAAGCATATTTCTTGTTGGGATTTTATTTGGATTAAAGTTTTTAGTACACAACGTTACAGTGACTTACAGTTCACTGATTTAAACGACTATTAATTGTTATGATCTTATAAGAAGCCATATCATATATTTATATCCATATGGTTCCTCACTTTAATTCGCATGCTACTTTCGGGGTAAGAAATTAACTCTCAAGACATTGTTAGATTGTATTGTACAACTCTTAGATGCATGCAGTACAATTCAATTCATGTAGGTCCTTATTTCATTATCTGTTTGGAGAAACAACAAGGAAATTAATAGAACAAAATTTGGTTAATTATTCATATTCCATATATGATTTAGATATTGAATTTTGTCTTGGACCCACCAAATTACACATGGCCCACATACTCTAACAACCTTTTTACATGGATATTATAGTTATTTAAACTTTAAACCATGATTAAAGTTCAAGAAAACATTTTCTAAGCTCAATATGTAAAGTACAATAGGTCGGTCAACTCTAAAGGGAAACCTCTTGCAACTTTCATTAAAGTAACATACACACTTACTTTACATTTACTTTAAGGAAATCAAATAGAAAGTCAATTTCATTACTAATTTATTGAATTATTCAGTTTAGGTAAAAAAGATTACAAATACAATCCAAATTAGGTCACCAAACAGAGTTTTAGGGATTATCAAATCTCAGTAGACTCTAGACTAAATAAGAATGAATTGACTTCTTAACTAAGATTACCACTTCCAAGAAAGCTATGAAGTATGAACAATGGAGAAGAAATTAAAAACAGCAAAAATAAACAACATACACAAGTAGTGTAATTTACCATAATTACATACAGTTTTTTATTTTTTTTATTTTTTTTAATTTTAAGATTATGATCTTTAAGGTCTTGCAAAAACGCCCCATAGTTTCCCGCGACCGATGATTTCCTGCAACTTTTTTGCACCATCAATCTCCATTTCTACAAGCTTTTGTAAATACAATAAAGCACCTGAATCCACCATCTGTTTTCTGCATTTCTTCGAATGTGTTAGTGAGATTAAAATTGAAACAGGGTATTTCTTATCAAGATTAGGTATTGAAGGATCTAAAAGCTGAACTGCACTAATTATCCCTCTTTCTTCTTTCCTGTAAATCCTTCTGTTTCCTGAATAAATTAATAGTGTTGATAACGCTTTTGCAGCTGCTTGTTTCTCTTCAACTGCTTTACCATCCAGCATTTCAATCAATGGTGGAATGCAACCGTTTTCACCTAATTGTTTTTGTGATTTTGTGTTGCATCCTAATCGGAAAACTGCTTTTGCAGATTGAATTCTTACCGTTAATACTGCACAGGATAATACGTTGATGATTCGGTGTAGAAAATCGTCTGAAATGATGGATTCGATCAGGCGTTCATCAGATGCTAAGTTTTTTAAAAATTCAACTGCTACTTCTAAGCTTCGAACAGCAGGTGCTGAATCCCAAAAGGTTTTTAAACTATCCAATACGCCTCTTCGAACAATTAACAGTTTCAGATTATCATCTTCTCTAATCAGATTACTCAAACATGAAATTGAATATTCTTGTGCTAAAACGGTTCCGGAGCTAGCAAGTGCTAAAAGTACCGAACTCGCATCTTCTTCCATGAAATTCTCTGTTGTATCGGAGAAATTGGATAGATTCCGGAGTACGCCGGCGGCGATTGCTTGTGAGTTCGGAGTACCTACCTCACAAATCTCCAATAATGATGAAATTCCACCTCGTGATCCAATTGCCCTAGCGTTTTCTTTCGTGTGTGATAAAGCCTGAAGAGCGATACATGCTTTTTCCTTGGCGAATCCGCTGCCGGACTCGAGAATTCGAAGGAGATGATGAAGCAATAAAAGTCCTTCAGCGATTAACACGTGTTTGCTCGAATCAACAGTTGAAACCCTAGCAATGGCGGTTACAGTTATCTCTTTAATTTCTGATGTGGAGGTGGAATCCAGTAGACGCACAAGCACAGGAACCACTCCCTGAGCCACAGCAATTAACACGTTTTTATCGTCTTCTTGTAGTAACCCTAGGAGCGAGTCCAGAGCCGAGTTTCTTGACTCCGACGAACCGATCTGCAATCGAGTTATCAAATTTCTTGACTCAGCTCGTATCGACTCCCTCTTTGAAACTGAAGCAGAACTCGTGGAAACGGAAACGGAAACAGCTCCATCGTGGAGAAAACCGCTTTTTATCAACACCTCACAATCCTTAATGTGACTATCAATTTTCGCTGAGATCGAATCGACGTCGTTTTGTGTTTTCAGCTTCCCGCCGGGGAGATTAACACTGTGACAAATGATCGATAACGATAGCGCTTGTGAGAGTGTTTGTGAGAGTGAACGAAGGATGTCGACGGAGAGCGAATTCGAAGGGAAGTCCGAGAGGTCGGAAAGTTGGGATTTAAGATCAGAGAGTTTAGTTCCGATGAGAGACCATTTTCCTTTGAAGGAGAGTGTGTTAGGGATTGAGTTGAGAAGAGATTGAAGGAGTTGGAGGTTAGAAGCTTCGACGACGTCGGCTTCATTTTCCGACAGCTTCATGGCCGGCGGTTTGGTCTGCAACGACGACGGCGTGTTGAAGATAGGCGGAAGAAAAAGACTGAGATCATATGACTAACGAAATTTCATGTCATATTAAAGAACATGCTGATTATTGAAATTTTCCAACTTATTATAAATAAATTTATTTTTTTTAAAACTATTAATAACTGAAATAAACTTACCTAATATCTGTGGGTATTTGAACTTTATTCCTTCTAACTTAACTATGTTATTTCATTATGTAATTTTTTTAATTTTATAGTCAGTCGGCTTAATTGATACCATTGTTTTGTTTTCTTTGTGACACATAGCCGGTAGTTACCCATCCACAAATGAGGAAGTGCTTGAAATTATGGGTATTAAATTTATGAGCATATCATGTAGCTTTTTTTCAACAAACATATGATGTTGATATTGCAAACAAGTAGTTTTAATGCTTAAATTTGATAGATGAAAGTGATAGATATATTTAATATTTTACAAATCAGTGGTCCTTATACATATTTTATAAATTATATTTTGATGTATATATTGTGACATTTAATCATTTTATATAGGCATTTAGGTAATATACTTTGACTTCATTCTAATATTAACTAAAATTTTATGGTAGAAAACTTTGATTCTACTCTTTCTTATTTTATTTAATCCAATTTAAAGAAATATTCATATTCATTCGATCAATATAATCTTTTTTTAAATATTTATATTAAAAAAGTTGTGATTAAGAAAGAAAATTAGTAATAGTATACTCACATGTCAAATATTTTATAAAAAAATAAAATTAAAATGGAAAATGATAATGACAGCTCTAAAAGCCGTCAATAAGAAGACAAATATAATAATATAAAAACTGCCCCTGAAATTTAGGAAGACTACTCCATCAATGAATGTACAAACATTGTATACACGTTAGAGAGAGCCCTATAATTATCATTAATAAAACCAATTAAAAAATTAAGTAGAAAGTAATATAAACATTTTTCTATTATTGGTAAGAGTTATTTATGGTATATATTTTCTTTTCGTTAGAGATATGTCGATTTTCACACGAATAAGAAGCGTGTTGAACACGCGCTGTGTGTAGCTGGTTCAAGTGTCCACCCAGACTAGGGAATTGAACTGCCAGCAGTTTGGATGAGCCAGTTGGGCCTAATAATATATGATAACCCCCCCCCCAACACCAATTCAATTACCAAATGATTCATGGATAATTATTTAATTAGAAATACCTGAAATACTTTATGTCATAAATCACGATAAATAATCAATATAAATCAGTTTCGATATGAATTTTCTAGATTATGTTAAAACTTCATCACAATAGCAATTTTAATTTATCTATCATGATTTGAGCTATTGTCCATATAATGATATAAAATAGCATTTAGTAATTAATTTAAAGTTTTAGCTAAAAAAATTAAAACTTAGAATATAATTGTCTAATGTAAATGGTTACGATATTCCTTAGCCCATACATTTTTACATTGATCATGGATGAGTGGTTCAGAAGAACATTTCAATATTTCATGGTGCCTGATTTTTTATGGTGATATTGTGCTTATCTTGAAAATTAACGAATGAGCTAAATAACATGATGGTAATGTTCTATACAATAGCCCAACAAGCAGTTAAGGCGTTAAGCCCAAAGACACAATATGCAGCCCATCCAAATTGATAAAGACATAAAATGCTAATATTCCCAATTTTCTATTGTCAAATCCATTTTATTTATCTATTCCCACATATTAAATTACTCATTTATTTTTTTCTTTTCTTTTTTGGAACGTCTCTTAACTTACCCATTTCTTATAATCTTCTTCATCAATTTGATTAATTTATCATAAGACCATCATTAACAAGAAGATATTAGATAAAGAAACAATAACACACGTTTCATATCGAGATTTACAATTATCTTATGGCATGCCTATTCGAATGTGTTCTGATATTAAATGAATGCATACTTTAAATTAGTCACGTTACCTAACAACTATATGTTATTTTATCATGTAATTAATACATTTCTAGGTAAGTGCACAAATTTCTTTACGAGATTTTGCATCTTTATTATTCCATTAGAAGGGTCCCCAACTTGAATGCACTTTTGAACTCAAGAAGCTTGGAATAATTATATGGAGTTTGTAAAGCTATTTACATTCGATTTGTCCGGTTAAAACTTAATTTTGTGGGTTAAATCTATCTCGTTTTAGAATGAGTTGAATATATACAGTAATACAGTTACAAGTCTATATTTAAGTGCTTAAAGGCTGTGAAATTTTATACAAGTTTTAGAATGAGTTGAATAGATATAGTTACAAGTCAAAATTTATCTCGGTTAAAACAAATTGCATGGATGGTTATGTTTAAGTGCTTAAAGGCTATAAAATGTAAATTTTTAATTGTTATTTTTCACCTAGTTGCAAAAAACATCCATGCGGTCTCTAGTAAGAATTATTAGCCAATGAATAAATAGACTTTGTTTTTTTTATATATTGTTAGTGCAAATGCTATTACCTAGATGGTTTTCTTTGTTAAACCCCTTTTAAACATGGGTAGACAAGTTTATATTCTGTAAAACATAGAATGAAAAACAGAATATATAGATATAAAAGAATAAAATCTAAGTCGGGTTAAAGGCTCAAAGTCAAGATGGAACAATTTCATGAGGGTTGACTTCGAATTAAGAGTTGACACTTCACACCTTTGACACCAATCACCATGTTGGTGGGGGTAAAGCTAAAATTAGTAACCTCATAAAATACCCTTTCAGTGATTCATCTTTGAACACATCTCAATAGGGAAAAGAAAAGCATAAAGGAATATCTTTGAGTAGGAGGTCAATATTTGTCAATTTCGAATACAAAAAGAGTCAAAATTATTAGGCACATAGCAATCAGAAAAGTGAAGCTCTATCACCTTAATGTCTATTGGATAATTTTTTGCACATCCAAGGTGAATAGATGTATCTAGATGGATATCAAATGGTAGGATTATTAGCATATATTCTTTGATCGATAAGTGGATTAATTTGAAAAATGTTCGTGAAATTAAAAAGTAGCATTTTTTACAAGTGGACATCTTGACTTGGATAGGGGTAGGAATGAACGAATGATACTTGATGAAATTTCGAATCTTACCATTCACGACCCCTTATATATAGATGTTTTTCAAGAACTAGAAGCATGTCAATGAAGAGTGCAATGTGCCACACAAATACATTTGTTTATTTTCATTTTTAAATAGCATAACGCATATTTTCTAAACTACTCATAAATTCATGTCATATTTGTCCATATCTGGACTCGGACTCATGGCCAAAGGCCAATGAGGAACACATTCCGACACATTATACTGCTAGATTACAATTCTTTTTTATGATAATGAGTTCTTTAGCCTTTTTTTCTTATGATAGATTTGGTTTGTTAGTAAAATGAGAGCAATGAAGTGAGGCAATGACACGGAAGAGAGGTCTTATATGGAGATTGAAGAGTTATTTGGATAGCCAAGGATGACTTGCCTAAATCCATGGAAGTCTAGAGTTGTAAAATTGTACTTGTACAATTAGACAACTTTTGAACTGGTTTTCTAGGAAGTCGTCTCTTGGCTCATCTGAAACACTCTTATCTTTCATGTAAGACCTTTTCTTTTCATTCATGTTATCATGTAACGAACCATTTTACCTAAGCCCACAAATCAAAAGTATATTAACTTGTTATATGTTTATAAACCATTATCAATTACACATTCATCAACCAACTTATCTAATCACGATCACTACGTATAAAACACATTTAAATATTCCCCGTCATTTTCATAAATAAATGTATGTTTCATATTTAGAATCTTATAGTGTATATGTGTCGTATATTTATTTGCACAAATTTCGGATTACCTGTTAGTTAATTATGGCATTTTTCTTACTGTATTAGAAATATTTAAAGTAAACATTATAACCGGATCGCGTTGCTAGTCTAAAACGGGTTGCCAGATCCCCAACCCTAACTCGGAAGTGAGTGTTTAGCCTAGGAACCAACAGCCAACTGATAACATGTTTGGATAAACTTTTTGAGCTATAAAATGACTTTTAACTAAAAGTCCTTATTAACTTTTTAGTTTTGAAAAGTAGTTTTAAAACATAATGTTTGTGTTAGCTTATTAACTTATTACTTTGTTTTAGTGAAAAATTAATAAGTTGGTTGAAAAGTAAGGGATTCCTTACTTTTCAAAAACAATTTTCAAAACTTATTAAAAATTATTTAAAAAGTACTTTTCATATTTCCCAAATAACTTTTTAACTTATTAACTTTCTGAGAAGTTAATAAGTTAATAAGAACACCCTCTTAATCTTCTTGTTAATTTTAATTTTAATTTTTCTGATTTTTGTAAATCTACCAAGATCAGAACCTCCAATTTTGATCTCTGAAGAACAACAATGGCGACAAGATACTGGATAGTTTCTCTTCCCGTTCAGAACTCCGCCACTTCTCTATGGAGTCGATTACAAGAATCCGTCTCCAAAAATTCTTTCGACACTCCTCTCTACAGGGTACAACAATCATCACAATCGAAATTACAATAACAATCACAATCACAATCAAGATCGGTTTCATAAATTTAACTAATCGAATAATTTTGCAGTTCAATATCCCTAATCTTCGTGTTGGCACACTCGATTCGCTTCTATCCCTCAGCGATGATCTACTCAAGGTCAATTAATTATTATTATTATCGTTGTTGTTGTTGTGCCCTAATTTAATCTTCAATTACGATTGATTTGATCCGATTTGATGTGTGTGAAATTGTGCAGTCGAATTCGTTTATCGAAGGATGCTCTCATAAGATACGACGCCAGATCGAAGATTTGGAGAAGGCATCGGGAACTGTTGCTAGTTCCTTGACGGTCGATGGGGTTCCCGTTGATTCATATTTAACAAAGTAATTGTTTTGTGTTTCTTCTTCTGAATTTGATGAAAGATTGTTGTTTATCTGTTTGAATTTGTTAATTGCAGATTTGTGTGGGATGAGGCTAAGTATCCAACAATGTCTCCTCTTAAGGAAATTGTGGATGGAATTCATGTGCAAGTTGCTAAAATAGATGATGATCTTAAGGTATTCTTTGTCCTATATCTTGTAATTCTTTTGCCAAATTTGAACATGATTAGTTTAGATCAAGACTTCAATTTATACCTACAATTGGAGAAAATACAATACATTTTAGGACATGTATTACAATCTATATTTCTATTTAATGTTAGGCTTTTTTTTTTAATTTTTTTGCTTCGTTTTTTCATTTTATTTGTACACTATACCTTAACATTTTGTATTTTAGGTTCGTATTGCTGAGTACAACAACGTTCGCAGTCAACTCAATACAATTAACAGAAAGCAGACTGGAAGGTAAATAACTAAATATATATAATGGTCAACAATATTGTAAACTAAAGTTGACTAATTTTATATTCCAGCTTAGCTGTTCGTGATCTATCCAATTTAGTAAAACCAGATGACATCATCAGTTCAGAACATTTGGTAACCCTAATTGCTGTTGTTCCCAAATATTCCCAGAAAGATTGGTTGTCATGTTACGAGACACTCACCACTTATGTGGTAATTTATCATGATTATTCAATATTGTATATAAAAGTTTTTATTTCTATAAATTCTACATTTTTTAATTAATTAATTGTTTTAGGTCCCTAGATCATCTAAGAATTTACACGAGGACAACGAGTATGCTCTTTATACTGTCACATTATTCAACCGTGATGCTGATAATTTTCGAATTAAGGCTCGCGAAAGAGGATTTCAAGTGAGTTTTTTTTAATAATTTATTTGTTTGCCGGTAACAAAAGTGAGTCTGATTTTGATTAATTTGTTGATTTTTTTAACATTAATTGTGATTCAGATTCGTGATTTTGAATATAATTCGGAAACTCAAGAGAGTAGAAAGCAGGAGATTGAGAAATTGATGCAAGATCAGGAATCTCTCAGAAGCTCTCTTTTGCAGTGGTGCTACACCAGTTATGGAGAGGTATTTCATTTCTTTTTTAATTATATTATAATTTTTAAATAATGGATTATAGTTTTTATAATCATATTATGCAGGTTTTTACTTCCTGGATGCACTTTTGTGCTGTTCGGTTATTTTCCGAGAGCATTTTGAGATACGGGTTACCCCCTTCCTTTTTGGTATATTAAATTAAACAATTCCAAATTTACATTTATCATTTTTTTTATATACAATGTTTATATATATGCTCAAATATATACATTAATATTAACTCTGATTTAATTGCAGTCAGTTGTATTATCACCATCTGTGAAAAGTGAGAAGAAAGTACGTTCAATCCTCGAAGGCCTATGCGGAAATTCTAACAAGTAATTTCCAACATGTCTTTTATTCATTTTCATCCTTTTTATAATATATAAAATTAGAAAAAAAGAATATTTTTTATATGATAAATAATCAACGTCTTTAAAGCAATATTTTTGGACCCAAATTGATAAGGGGTAAATAGGTAATTTTAACCTTGTTAAGTGCATCATTTGAAAGAACAGTTACTAAATTCTGCATGTAGTACATAAAAATGGTCCAAAAATCGTACTGTGAGTATTGTGATAAAATGGACCACATGTTACATTATAACAATAATAATTCAATTGTTATAATTGATGTTGAAAATATGAATTAAGGGCGTTTTGGTCATTTTAATGCAGCGCGTTTTGGAAAACTGAGGATGAAGGAAGCATGGGTGGTTTGGGTGGTGAAGCTGATGCTCACCCTTATGTCTCATTTACCATTAATCTTATATGAACATAATAACACTGTGGTGAGTGGTGTTGATGATTCTTGTTTTCTTGATTACAATTCAATAAATGTTTTATGTTTATTTAACATTTTTGTATTATTATAGGGCTAATTTACCAAATTTTAGCAGCGAGTGTTATTATGTTTGAATATGGGAACTTGTTCTCCTGTTTGATTCGTTGTACTGCAATATGAAGGTGTATTTATCGATTTGGAAGAATACACTTTTGAGTAACAATTATACAACGGTCGAACCCATTATTTATTTGTTATTTGTATTAATAAAAATTAATATTTGTAAAGTTGTACATTCATTTTAATGATGTTGTCGTTTTCTGTCAAACCGAACCTATCTTCTTTGATTCGGGTAGGCATGTTTGATAATCTAAACAGGTTTCTAATATAAATCAGACATGGTTAGTACAATAATTGAATGATTAAAGGTGTGTCCTTGTTTATTTTAAGTGACGGGTTCAATTAAAACTTGTGAAATTATATCTTTTTCACACCCACATAAAGTCTAGAAGTGATGGGTTTAATTAAAATGTGATGTGTTTGATTTTGTTAGGTTTTATTTTAAGTCCATAGTAATTCCTAACAACAATAGCATATATTATAAATTGCACAATATAATTAGTACATTTTTCTTAAATTGTATGACAATTTTATGTAGACAATATTTTTGTAATGGAGAGAGTATATATACCTTAGCCTTTAATAAAGGGAGTTGATTCGTACAGAGCAACTTTTATCCATACAGAGCAAATTCATCACAAATGACAATCATGCCCTTAATGAGAGGGGTTAAATGTAAAATGTGTTAAAAGTAAAGGGAGGGCATGATTGTCATTTAGAATGAATTTGCTCTGTATGGATAAAATTTGTTCTGTACGAATCAGCTCCCTTTAATAAACCAGTGTTTATAAAATATTAAAAATCATAGAAAAGTAAACTTCAAGAACAACATTTACGGCTATGGTTAACACTTATAATACTGAACTTTTAACTAATTTATTTAAAATATCTAAAATGTTATATCAACATCTCATCAAAATTCATCTATTCAACACTTTTCCATAGTCCCTTGTTAGTAATAGTAAAAAATGTGTTTTCTTAAGCTACTTGAAAGTCATAAGACTTTGTGTAGTTTTTCTAAAGCATCTGGTCTATAAATCGAATGACTAAGAATAAAAGAACAAAACATTGATGCCAAACCGGCCACCTATATGTTTCATCTATTCGGGCCGATTTAGGGTACAAAGCCAAGACTATACCCCTACCTATATAATTTATGAATTTAAATGTACAATTGACCCTACAAGACCTACTTCAAATTCTACACACATGTATAAAGAGGCATACACAACATTTCTACCTTATGCTTAAACATAAGTACCGCATATTAATATATTATATCGACGTATACAACAATTTTGGTTTGGATGGTCTAAATCGGCCCCAACCCGCCTTTCAACAAGTAGCTTTTGAATATTATTAGCGAGTGGTCTTAATCGGGCCTATAGCTACTCTAGGATTTCGACTACTCATTCTGTAACACCGTTAGTCAAAATCAGATAGTCTATGATCAAGTGTGACATGCCAATAAACATCAAGTAGAGTGTGGGGTAAACCAAAACAAAAAAAAAAAAAAATCCAAAGAGAAGGAGACAAGCAAATCAAGCGACGACCCATAAATGTAGCTAAACGGATCTTGACACGTATAATTTTTCGATTCCGTGCGAAAATATGAAACGTCCTTTATTTCATTAACAACTTAAACATGGCCATAATTCGACTTAAAGTTTGTCATTTTCCTTGAAGAACTGTATTTGGCCATAATCTGAGATATATTTATACATATATCTCAGATTATGATCAATTAGACTTCTTCAAGGAAACTAATATGAATTAAACTAGAAAATCCTTCAAAAATTAGAAACAAATATGTGGATGTAGATAATATGAACAAGAATTTAGTTATATTACATTTGATATTTTATTAGTTAGTATACAAATTATTTGTCGATTTGTATGTAAATTGTGGTGGGGTCTTGAACCTTCACCCGTCAATGCCCTAGGACAAGAAGTCACCATAAATGCAAGCTCAAACAACTATTCAAGTGTCTACATTGTGTTTTATTTTATTTTTACTTTTTTTTTTAGTTTATTGACATTGGTGGAAGATACTCAGTTAATTAAAATAATAAATAAAATATATCTATGTAAAATAAATAGTATAGAAGACATTGAGACAAATATGTGAATTTTAAGTGATTATAACTTTTAAACTCAATAGAAGTATGTGGGCTACCAACAAACATTAGGCCCAAAATTCTTTGTTTAGGTCATGATTCCAAAATTTTCCGAATTTAATGAAATTTTATTGTTTTGTTTTTACTGTAAAATGCACCGAGTATTTAGGTTTTCTTGATAATACTTTATTGTAACTAAAAAGACAGTATAGGCAAGTAATAATATACGAAACCAGTTGGTGTAGATCAAATGGCCACCAAGGAAAACCTTAAGGGGTTTGCCTTCACAAGATCTCAGGTTTGAATCTTGTTGAAGGTCCTTCCTCAGGTTGAATAGGTGGTGGAGTTTATTTCCTATATGTGAAGGATTCAAGGGAAAGAATACTACCCTTTATGGATGTCAGTGTTTGCCTCGAATCAATAATTTGCCAACTGGCCGTTAAAAAAAGTAACAATATAAGAAAATTTACTTGTGATGGCATGGGGTGATGGAGATGTATCATGGGTAGAGGGGTTGGTGTTTCAAGCATTTTCCTATATTATTTTATGAAATCTACGTTTAATTAATTCTTATATCCCTACAAGTTACAAAATGGACTTATTATATTGTACAGATTAAATAAATAGGTCTCTTAACTTTGGTTGTTGTATGGCAAATGAAAGAGTATTTTAATTGACTCGTCATATGCATATGTTTTGAAGATGACAATGGATATATGGACAATAGACATATAGAGATGGTTATTGACTTAGTTTATTTCGAAAAACAAAAATACAATTGCAAATTGCAAGTTGTATGAAGTTTAACCAACATCAACTAATGGAGTGTAGGCCGGATTACATAAATGGTGGAATTCCTTAAATACATGAAACAGTTATTAATTAATGCTTAAATTTTATACATATATGGATATAATATTGAGAGACTATTATTATTATTTCCCTAATTTATTTAATATCTAAAAACAAAATATAGTAAAATGGAGAGGTGGGGGGAGGTTAAGCCATAGAATTAGACAAGCCATGCCTTAGGTGCAACACTCAAATCAACATCGATGGACAAAGGAGACAACCAAATTCAACGGCCAAGAAGCAAACCCATATGGTGTTGCACCGTTGGTGGACCCTAAACTCACTTCCCTAACCTCAGCCACCTTTGTTCAATCATTAATTATGTCTTAATTAATCAAAACTATCATTTTTTGTTCATGCATAACTAATCCCTACAAAAATAATTAGACTTGTTAATTAAATTTTAAAACACATATTTTTTAATCAATCAACACACTATAAAGGTAATGAAAAGAGGCTAGGGTTACCCAACTTTAGATTTAATTATTGTCATTTAAATATAATTAACCTTGATCTGGAAACAATTTTTTATATACTCGTATTGAAATATAACAATGGTCAAAATGCATTTTAATACCCTTAACTTGGCTAACTAGGTCCCCTACTATCCTGAACTATTAAATGTGCATTATGGTACCCTGAACTTGGCAAAATGGTCAATTTAGTACCCTAACTCACTAATTTGACATTGTTTTCTCACGAGATTTGCTTCTAATATCAATATATTGAGATGAACGTATATTTTTTAGTCCGTCAAAAGCCCCAACGAAAGTAAGTCAACTGAAAAAATAAGGTCAAATTAGTGAGTTAAGGTACTAAATCGACCATTTTGCCAAGTTCAGGGTACCATGATGCACCTTTAATTGTTCAGGGTAGTAGATGACCTAGTTAGCCAAGTTCACGGTACTAAAATGCATTTTGACCTATAACAATCTACATCATACATTCCTGATACTCTACCCATGACGGATATGCGTATCATTGTTATCGTCGCTGGCTTACACTAAAATCGGAAGTTTTTTTTTTTTTTTTTGACAATTATGGCCAAAACCAAATTTTATTTGGTAGCCAAAACATAAAAGACTGCAGGCTAAATAGTATGTTTAAAAGTTATTGTTAAATTTGGTGCTCTCTTTCTCTCTACATTCAATTGAAACACTTACCCAACACATCGACCCCAAAAGTATTGCGTGTCTTTATTATCAAATTTCTACCACACATAGACATTATTGATCAATTATTTCTCATTTTATACATGTCTGTCATTGTGCCTGCATATTTAATTGATATTCATGTTTCTAGTCCTTATTTCCATGTCGGTATATTCTATTTGGAAAGATAGTATTACGTTCTATTAAATCTTTTATTTATCTTTCTGCTCAGTAAATATTCTATTTATTTTTGTATCATTTGATTTATAGACATTACATGTTAATTATTTTATGATTGAGATGCTGAAGTATGAAGATTTAATAATAACTTATACAATTTTTCATTTTATTTTGGTACTTATGCATACATTTTTATTGTAATTTGGAAATACATTTAAAGCATGTCAATCCAATGATCATTGAAGTGTCATTTCAAAAAGAACTTCCTGGAAATCAGAACATATAAATCCATTCTTTAAGTGATCCACAAGAATACATACATATGCACATATATAAAGGCATGTCTTATGATCCATAAGGTTAATAACGGTAACTTGAAATAGACATAGCAGATACCATCTGATAAATGTACTCATGCCTTACGTCATAGCAATGTTTTCTTATGAAGTTTTTTAACACATGATATATGTACATATGTTACCTTAAGATAAATACACTCAAAATTATCTGATTATAACTAGTTGTATGTAAATACTTGGTGTTACTAAAATTATATGACTATTTTCTAAAACATAATTTATATATTGTCGGTTTTATGATTCAAAGTTTTAATTCAAAACATATATCAAAAAGTTTTTTTGTTTTGTTTTTGGCTATAAAAGATTTAGGAAAAGGATGAAATAATTAACTTATATCATTCTGACAATTCCGTATATAAAACAAACATCAATACTGATTATTTCAGATTAACTCGGTTTATCAAGACAAATATTTTATCAAAATGTGAATTAACTAATAAATAAAAGAAATATGCCCTAAGTGTTTCGAAATCTTTAATTAATGTCACAACCTCATTAACAATGCCATATGATGCCATAGTTGTTTTGTGTGTTAGTGTCATTACCTTTTCTTAAGATAAACGATCCGTCATAACATATATTTGGGGATAATTTATATTTAAAAAGGGTAGTGATTTTCACACCACACAAGTTACTTCTCATATTATAGTGTACAACATTTAAAGCATATTATACAAATACTGTAAAGCAGGAATTATGATGTATATATTACTTTATGTGGTGGGAAAATCATTACCCATTTTAAAAACTCACGATTTTCACATTGTAGACTAGATATTTATTAGTACGTGGTATATTTACAATAATTTTAGTGCTACTACTATTAAAAATTTGATGGATACAACTATACAAGTCAAACACCGTTCGGTTGGTGTACACGTCAGATGGTTTATGGATGCTGACAACTCAGCATACGTGGAATAAGAGTGTGACGTGTCCGTATCATGATTGAATATTGATTACGAGAATAGGAAATAATATTTGTTGCATGATGCTCAGGGTGAGTGATAAATACTTAGAATCTTATTTGAATATATGTACCATTCATCTCTATTAGAGTAATTTTGTTTATTGTTTAATGACCCAGAAAAGCCAAATGCGATTAAGACTATATTCGGCATTTGTTAATTACAGAACATGAGCAATTAGAAGGAAAAATAAGAAGAAGCAGGAGTTGGGTTGTGAAAGACATCTACTAGAATTAAAAAATAATAAAAATAATGTTCATAGAAAGAATGAAACGTTAATTGTATAATTCTAAAACAACAGACAATGTAAAACGCATCAAGCCATCAACCAATGTTTATCAAAACAAATTTATAATGTAAAACGCATCAGTCTTCTAAAATTAGAAATTTAATAAAATTCTTAATTATTCTAATATAATTCTATAAATGCGAAAAATGATATGTATGCCTAAAGTCGTGCTTACTTATTATGTGAAGGGGATAGTGAGTGTGTGGCTGTCACGTACCTAAGCTTAGGTATGGAACCACCTATAACTACATAGTTTTAGTTGAAAAAAAGTCAAAACGATTATTTTAACAATATCTTGTCACTTTCTCACTATATTAAAACACTTACATAATATAAAAACACCAACTCAATACCATTTCAAGAATATGACATTTGTTCAATATAAACACCATTTCAAGAATATGAAACTTGAATTACCGATTCAACAAAAACATAATTAATATTTAAGATAATTGATAAGTTTTAGACGGGATTTGATATACTAATTAGTTTATGTAGTGAGTTATTAGTTTTTTTTAACCTAAATTATGTAGCTTTAGATGGTTCCACATCTAAACTTAGGTATGTGACAGCCACACACTCACTTTTCTCTTATGTGAATGTCTATCGATAACACATCATATGATAAAATGTATAGATGAAGAGTAACAAAAGACAAATAACACATGTCATAATTTTATTAGTTAATATATGAATTAAACATAGATTGTAAAAATAGCAATACTCATAAATGTGTGATAATTAAGGAAATTGATAAAGTAATTTTTATTTATACAGATCAATATTTTCGTTTTAATTATAATTATGTCATTTCTTTTTTTTATTACACTTTTCATTTCATCCTTTATACTAAGGGTATTATTATCATTTGATATTATATTGCTCTATATAAATAAATATATTCGGTAAGAATCACCAAAAAAATAATTAAGCAACATAATACAGACAAGAGCAGATACTCAACAGAGAAGGCATGGGTTGTGTTTCAGTTAAACACAAGGTCACTTCGAAATCAATAACTTTTTAATTAATCCAATAATTCATTTGTATTATTTAAAATATAGATATAATTATATAGTGTGTGTGCTCGCTTTAGAGGGGGGAAGGGACCCCTCTGTCTCAACGTTTTGTTTCTCAATTTAATTTGATTGGCACCAAACTTGATTGAAAATCAGTCTTTAATTTGGGATGTCTAGTTAATTAACTGTTCACTTTTGTTTTATTTTGTGTGTGCCACGCAATTAGCTTAATTAGACAAGTTAATGCCGACATGTATATGTGGAAGAAAATATAATTATATAACAGTATTTATTAGAAAAGTTAATATATTTTTTTTCTTCCTGAAGTTTCCAAGTGTACTAATCAATTATTGATTGTGGGTATCGTAAAAAAGGACATTTAGGTGCATAGAAGCTCCCTTAAAATTTTACGCTAACAACGTATTTAACATTTAAATGATAATATAATAGACCGAATGACTTGAAAATTCTGATCTCATGTGGGTCTGTTTTTGCATCAATTTAACATGGTGATCAAAACAACGTTAATGTTTGGAATTTTAATTAGTTTTTGTTAAGAAAATTAATTTAAAATTCTGTTATGGTTTTTTTTCATGAATTGGTGGATTATACAAAGTTAAATAAGAGAAAACTAAATAATGCTTCAATCAGTTTCTATATTACTAGTATTTGTCTTCATTTTGAACTTTACCATATGCCTTACATTTTTATATGTTCAATTTATTTTTTGAGACGACTGTGATATACTCCCTCCGTCCCACAAAAAACTTCTCATTTCACTCTAAACTTTTGTCCCACAAAAAACTTCCAATTTCCCATATTTGGTGGGCTCCACCCAATAAAAAACTATTATTATTAAAAACCCCACCACTAATATCCACTAACTATCTTTCTCTCTCCAATCTAACCTTATATTTTAATCAAAAGTATTATCAATTACCCCACCACTAACTATTACCTAAAAACATGTGCAAATGCCAAATGGGAAGTTTTTTGTGGGACGGAGGGAGTAATATATACCAAAAATCTATCACTAGTAAAGCATATACAAACATTTCAACTAAATAACTATAATTAACAATCATATTTTGAATGGATTACTTACTTTTTGGTTGATTACTTATTTCACTATATTAATTATTTTCTATATTTATATAAACTATTGCAGGCTAATAGGTGGGTTTAATACTTTAATATATTACTTATCCATAGATTGCTACATTTATTATCACGTTTGACCAGTTAAGTACACTTTATAGTTAATTTTCCAAATTTTTATAAGATCCCTACATATATATTCTGACATTTTAGACCCACACATAAAAGCAAAATAAGACAACCAAATACATTGAACCAACACAGAAAGGTGACACC
Organism: Calendula officinalis; assembly: GCA_963853835.1. Classification (NCBI taxonomy): domain Eukaryota; kingdom Viridiplantae; phylum Streptophyta; class Magnoliopsida; order Asterales; family Asteraceae; genus Calendula; species Calendula officinalis. The sequence continues at coordinate 2,238,434 of OY970827.1, read as the reverse complement.
AACAGTAAACAACTGTAGCATATAATTCAATTTATAATACCAAAAAAGAAGAAAAGAGAGAAATAAACAAGGATTTAATTAATATCTTTTACAAACATTTTAAAATGAAATTCCATTTTCTAAACTGTAAATATGTGCTCATAGATCGATCATTAGGTTTTTCTTGTTCTTCAGTTTTTGATCAATATAATTAATCGGTCACATCTCAACCCTTGATCAATTCCCGATAATGATAATTAATGTGACATATTTACGCAATATTCACATGAAATGATTAATTTGCTTAGCCGATGATGATGGGATAAATCTCCATGCATGCATTACAACTTCATAAACTAAAACAAGTCAAAATTTACCGTTAGCAATTACAAATATAATTTTGTAAAAATATAAACTAAAAGTGATATATATTATATTTACCATGATTATTGAAAAGATGTTAAGTTATTGCTGAGAGCGAAACGATTGTCTAGTTTTATTCTTTGTTCATCCACATCCCACAACTGCTGTCCATTTCCCTGCAAAATTTAATTACTTCTTTATTTGTTTAAATTATAAATAAATATTATTTTGTTTAAAAAATAAATAACTTTATTTATTTTATTTTGTGAATATTATTTTGCTGTTTGTGACTTTTATGAGTTTGAAAAGATACCTGGGATAGAATATTTGGCATCTGTGATTGTTGAAACAACAGTGAGTTAGGTGCTCCTGAACCATCAATCATCTGTGGCAGGTGGTGGTAGTTATCGTTCGCCGGAGCAAAGGTGGCAGCTCCGCCGTTGGAACTACATTGTTGTACACTTGGCATGATTGGCAGTACCATGCTGCTCATATTCTGGACATATTATTACATCAGGCAATTTTAATTAATATAATTAATTAACCTTATGTCCTTATATAACTATTAATTAATTAATTACATCATCAGGTTTAAGCATGAGTGCATCCAAATCCACTCCAAAATCATATAACATGGGATTTACAGAAGCAAGCCTCATGGAAAGAAACTGTAAATTGATTAACTAATTTATTAGCAATATTCTAAGTTTATAAATCTTCTTTATTTAAAATAACTAAATACCAAAAATAGACATATAAAAACATATATAAATTTAAAGATACCTCAACTTGATTTTGTAGGGACTGGACATAATTAATAATTTCATCCAACATAAGGGCCTTTCCAGTTACCTGCATATCAATCAATCCACATGAATTTGTCAGGCCAAATAATACTATTATTCCAGTTTATAATTAAATTAAATTATTATTTTTAAAATATAAAAATAATTAATTAACAATGACAGTAAGAAGAACACACACCTTGTCACAACCTGGAACAATGGCTTGCAGTAGCTTCATCCTTTCACTTATTTTCTCTCTCCTTGCCTGAAAATAGAAAAGAAATATTTTTTAGTTAATTAATAATTATCAACTTTTATGTAGTTATTCAAAGAAAAAGAAAAGAAACGAAAAGAGGAGGGCATAATTGGAAATTGAAGTGTGAAAATGTAGAAGAAATGGTACCCTTTCAGCAAGACTATGACTATCAGTAGCTTGGCCTCTTCTTGCTCTAACATGAATGTACCCAATTGCCCCTTCTTCTTCTTCTTTTTCACAAGAACCTTTTTTTGTATTCTTTTTCTTTTTTTCCTCTTGATAATCATTGGTTTTCTTTGGCTTCTTCATTATGTTGCTTGTATCCTTTAAAATACCAAATAATTTTTTTTTAAACTAATTCAACAAAAGACTAAAAAAGAATAATGACTAATAAATAAATGATGATTAAGTGAATTACTTTAGATTGAGCATGATTTAAAGAAGATATTTGTTTGTCCTTCCTTTTCTTGGCCAATAACTCATTGCCACTATCAACTTTTTGATCATCAAGAACCATTGACACTGAAGAATCTGGGCTTTGATTATGGCCATGAAAAACATGATCATGAAGTTGGTGGAATTGAGGGTAGCACGGTGCCATGGCGGCAGTGGCGGCGGCGGCGGTGGTAGGGTGGTTTGGAAAGAAAACAGTTTGATCAATAAGAAAAGAGTGTTGTTGGTGGTGGTATGAAAAAGCAGCCATATTTTGATGTTGAATTTGTATATATTTTTATCTGGAACTGAAAGATGTAAGATTTGATGATTACTATAATTAAAAAGCTAGAGATGGAAAAGAAAATGTGGGTCTATTATGATCTTGGAGTTCAGGTATATATAAACACGAGGGGAGAGAATATGATAAATAGTTAAGTTGATGAGTGCCAAAAAATTGCCCACTACGCCTTTAAATTTTATATATTGATACAATATTTAAATTAAATTTGATAAAATAAGTATAAAAGCAAGATGATAAAAAATAAAAATTAAATAGTTGATGGTTATGTTTTTCTTATTATAATGTGAGACCATTAATATCAATGTCTCTAATGGTATAGCTGTGTGTTCATATTTATACTTCCTCCGATTCAAAATAAGTGATACACTTTTCTTTTTGGGTGATTCAAAATAAGTGATATACTTTGAAAAGTTTCCTTATTTGGCAAATAAAATGGGACCCACACCCACTAACTATCCACTTTAATAAAGTGAAATGACCTCTTTACCCTTACTTTTTACTTTTAAACATCATTAACCTTACTTTATTCAAAAGGTGTGGGACACATTCCCCACTAACCATCCAATTAATCTAATTTAATCATCATTATAATCTTTTGCCTTAAAAACCATGAAACCCTAAGTGTATCACTTATTTTGAATCGGAGGAAGTATAAGATTAGTGATAACTTTGACTATAATTGACACATCCTGATCAATTTTTATTTGATTTTTTGAGCTCTACAAGTTATAAAATATACACACATAAAATACTAATACATGTATAAAATATCATTTTTATTCAAATAGGCTTCATCTCATCGTTACTTTCCTCATCGCCAAACCGAAGGAAGTCAGCTAACGCAACGGTGTCATTGGTGTCGGTTGACCGAAGGCCAGCCAAAGCTACCTGATAGCTCCATTCACTGGCGGATCCATTGCTAATTAGGGGGGGGGGGGGGGGGGGGCAAGGCCCCCACTTGGGGGACCACTCCCATGTGGAAAAAAAATTGATAAAAGAAAATTAATGGAAAATTTGTATATGGTCCCCGCTCAAAGTTTTGTGAAAGCCCTGGTTAAGTTTGGTCTGGATTCGCCACTGGCTCCATTGGCATAAGTGTAACAACATACGTGCATAATATTGTATTAATACATACTAAAAAGAATGTCAAAGATGAGTTATTTCCATTATATATGAAAAAATAACCGAATCAAATGGTATCACACTCATTCGATCAATTGTCTCTTTTATGTCATCATGTTTAATCTCTATCCCTTTTCATTCTCTTATAAATGTTTCGTTTCAAAACCTAAATCAATTGTTTATTTGGATCGGACTGGCTATGTTGTACACAAAACTTTTGGATTGCCAATGTTATTATATGGAAAGAAGCATATATATGTTGTAATGTTGGATCTATTGATATATTAAATGAGATAACAAATAAGAATACCGTTGTCTTGGATCCAAGAACTCATAAAATGGATTTATGAACGTCAGAACTACGGATACTTCTGGATATATTAACTGATGTAAACACGATGGATCGTGTCCCCTACCCCTTATCATAAAAGAAGAGTGAATAGACTACTAAATTCACTTTATTTAGATTTATATCACGTTTTGTATTTAATTCGTATCTTCTACGTATAAGCCACCCTGCTTATTTTTATTTTCTTCATTAATTTTTCCCGGGATTATGTGTTTAACTTCATTGTAAACAACGCATATTTATTTCACGTCAAAGAAACATAAATGTTAATGCTGCTGTAAATGAATGACGAAATCAAACATTTGTAAGACCTTAATTAGGGTTTTATTCTTGCATATGCCAATTTAATCATTAAATAATATGTTCTATGTTCTTAATGCACAAGTTACATAAACACTGGATAACAATCGAAATCATGAACGAAGTAAGCTTTTATATTTTCATACCTTAATAATCTATGAAATTATCGATGTGTGGCTATTGGTTCATATTTTACAAAAGAAAGTTAGTGAACCATGATTTATTTTGATCTCTTTAAAATAAAATACTTAACTTGTTTACTGTTCCAATTATATCCTACATTATTTATTGGATCGGGATTCTTTTATACTGTGTTTAATATGATAAGTCATGTTCTGTAACATGACTCATTTTTAAACTTCAATGATTTAACAAAAATATTTTTTTGAATAGTCTCAAATCATAAATCAAATGTTAATTTTGTATAAGAAAGTGTTATACAATTAAAAGGGGTTGTTAACCTTTCAGTCTTATATTTTTTTGGAAACGAAAAATGATACAACGGAAGCTAACTCGCATTATTCCAACAAGTACCCCGAGTTCGAGCTTCTTTACAGGGCAAACTCAGCCCTTATAGGGATCTCCAGAGAAAAATCCCCCATATTTAGCACCACAAAGGGGTATTTACAGGATTCGAACTGCAGATCTCACACCTCATATAAGAGTAAAACTAAAGCATCAATCCAGTTGAGGTAGATAAATACATGTAAAAAAATTGTGGGTGGTGGGCTGGTGGCCACAAAAGAAGCATTGAATAATTAGCTGAATAGAGATATTAATGAGCTTAATTATTTTTAAATATTCAACAGAGAATCTTTTGGGCCCAACCTAACCTATACTAGCAGCTTAAACCACCAAAGATCAACTTGCCCAGCCCAACTAGAGAGTATCTTTCTCTAATTCTGTTAGTACGAACATCCATATATTTGTACCTTCCTTTAATTCTAATTTACAACAATAATATTTTATTACAACCAGAAATATGTACAATTTTTTTTTACATATACCGCGGCTAAAAAGACACCAAATAAGGATTGGTATCTATTGTACCAATTTATCGAAAAGAAGACACATACATATGACTTGAACTAGTTTCGTGGTTAATAGTTAACACATAAATATGTAAATTATGACGGTCAAACATTAAATAAAAAGTTTCAATAGAAAGAACGGGGACGACTACGTTGTTGCAGGGGTTCTCAATTAAATCTCTTGCAAAGTTGAGGGGGGCCATGACATGGCATTGAGTTGTTGGGAAAGTAGGGTGGTGGTTGTATGACTGCTTTTATTTACAAATATTTTAGATTTTTTTGAGTAAATGTACAGGGACCTCTGTTCAGATTATTCGGGAAAATTGTCATTTAAAAAACTGTACACCATAAAGGTTGTTTAGCCCGTCGCGGGGGGGGGGGGGGGGGGGGGGGGGGGGGGGGAAGACGCTTTAACTAGCTAGTATCTTCTTCTTCTTTTTTTTTTAAATGACAAATCTTAATATACTCTTAAATATCATATATGTCCACTAATATGGGACTTGAACCGTCAATCTGAGGAATAAATGTCAAATATCTTTACTGCTAAGTCAATGACTTTTGGTTAACCAATATTTTCTATATACATCTTTTCGAAACTAAGTTTTTTCCATTCATTAGTTTATGAAAAATATAATTCAAAATTTGTGCTGCCACTTATTTGGAACGCTGCCCGGTGTTATACCCATTTCCATGTTTATTTTCTTGCTGCGGTTTGTTAAGTTAATATAATATGTTTAAAAAGTACGCTAAACAATATTTACCTATTTCCAATGGTGTAAAAGAGAATCCTAACTTTTAACTATTTTAGGAGAATTTTATTAACAAGGGACGGACCCTAAAAGATTGCCAACCAACCCATCTTCTCCGGGCACCTTTCTCCCGTTAGACCCTTCTCCGACCACCCTTTCTCCGGCGACACTAACTTATAGCTCAGTATAAACGATGAGAGAAAGCTACTGGAGCAACACACGAGGTCGGTCAAATCAGTTTTTAGGCCCTTGGTAAAAATTTTAAAATGAACCCCTGAAGTAATTTTTTTCTCAAATAACTAAAAGAATTTCGGTGTCGCCCCAATCCCCAAATTAAATGTCGGGATTTGACATTGTAGTCCATCTATTTTCAGTATTCCGTTGGACTTATCTTGATTCAAATGATTTTATACATACGTATACATGAGCTACTTTTTTTTAAAGTGAGCCCCTAAATTTTGTGGGCCCTGGACGGTCGCCCTTGTCGCCCATACCCAAGAACGGCCCTAGAGCAACAACAAGGATCAAATTATGTATAAAATGACTACTTAAACGTTCAAAACAAAAACAATGATTAAATTATGTATATCTTGAACAAAGCTTGTTATAAACGTAAATTAATAGCCATTTTTTTAATCTCACATAAAGAAAAGGATGTGAACGAAAACTTGTCCATAATTCTTCACCCTAATTTTTTTGTGGAGCCAACCAGACCATGGTGCAAATCGGTTCCCATGGTGCCATCTGTGATCAGGTTTGCCTTTTTTGAAATCAAATCGATTTAATTGTTTTGATTCTGTTTCGAATGGCTTTAATTAAGTTTGTCGTTTAAAAAAATATTTCTAAATAAAAATATAATTCATATAAATACAATAATTAAAAGTAAATCTACAATATATGTTAAAATGCCAAAGTAAATAAAAATTGTAGCATAACTACCTGAATTAATAATCTAGTTATTTATTCAAACTATAGTAATATATAAATTGGGGGATTGACAAGACAAGACACATGTCAGGTTTTGATATCTGTAGGCGATATTTGTATCAACAGATCACTGCTATTTTAACAGCGATACCTTAATCTGATGCGTCAACTTCCCGACCGTACCTTCCTTTTAATATATATGTACGCATGTCATTCATCTCTATGCCACGTGTATTAACCTTGCAACACAAAACACCAAATGAAATAACTACCCCCATTTAATCCACGAGTAATAGCACACCGTCGCACTATTGTTTTTATTTTGTCAAACATGTTCATAGTTAAGTCAAATCAAATGTCCACCTAATTAAGACTTTCGTGAAAGTTATAATAGATCAAACTAAATTTAAGTCAATTCAAGCTATTTGAGTTAACTATTAACTCGAAGTCGAGTACTAAATACTCTTTGAGTAATTGAGTCGAGTTTGAGTATTACAACTGTACGTGAAATGGTATTTACCCGATAAAAACATAAAAATGATTTGTTTTTGTAATGTAAAAGCATTTCCCTTTGTACAATACATGCTCTTCAGTTTCAACTTAGGTTGTCAAAATCTAACATCATATGATAAAAATACATGAAACCAAACGAAATTGAGATGAAAACGTGTTTGTGACGTGTTAGGGCTCATGAATTAAAACAAAATTAATACGATAGTATAATTCTAGGAACATTTAGTAGTAATTATATTATATTTTGTCGTATTTGTCTGTGTTTAAGCATGTACTAAGTACATAATTTAATATTTTTATTATTTATCTCGTGTTGTCGTGTTTATCATTTTTTTTTAATTGGATTGTGTTTGTGTTGTCGGAAAAAAATAACTCTATGTCATGTTCGGATTGAGAAAAAAATAATTGATGTCGTGTTACCTTAAAACACAAAATAGTAGCATAATTTGACATGTGTATTTCAACTTGATCACAACACAAAACACACATTGGAGAGTCAATGCTAATACTTATTTTATGAGATTACAACTTTACAAGGAGTAAATGTAATTATTTCATTTAATAGTATATAAATAATGTTATAAATATATTAATTTATAAATATAACATGAATTTGTAAAATCATCATAAAATACGGGTACTTACTCTTCGTTATAAATTAATAATATAATGGAGTACTTATTTTACTTCACACCAACTTATGCAATTTAGAATAAATAAAAAACTAAAATAAGGAAATAATGACTGTCAAGTACAAAACATGGTTGAACCACATAAACACCTGCCGACGGTGGTCACATGTCTATCCCAAAAAAAAATCATCTAATTTATTTAATTAATTTTTGTTATGTGGCTCGGTATTAATTATATATTTCTCATGTTTTACCACGGTCTTCAGTATTTTATTTTCTTTTTGATCCATCGTCGTGTTACCTAAACCACACTTGCACTGCCATATGATACTGCTAATCACTGACTATGGATACTCATTAATATGAATGGACCGGGTTTTTTTGTTCTGGTTATGGTGAAGAATACATCTATGACTCATATTTACATATCCGGTTGAAGTATTTCTGTAAATGTTTTCGAACTCATTCTCTAATCACCTTCAAAGTTTATCACAGAGTTCAAAAAAAACGCTCCCTAGGGTCGGCGATATTGGCTCCTAGGGTTCCGGCAAATTGCGTTTTGATTCCGGATCTTTCACCGGCGAAGGGGTGGGAGGGCTGGGTTGGGAGCAATGTCGAAGGTAAGCAGCCATCACAGATTGTCGAACAGCAATGAGCGACGAAGATTGGCGGCGCAGAAAGAAGAATGGAACCTAAAAAGAATCGCGACCTCCTTCTATGTTACGAATTTTCCGTCCCAGTGGGATGAGAAGGATCTCTGGAAGGCGATGGAGGTATTCGGTACGGTAGTTGATGTCTTTATTCCGCGTAAATTGTCAAAAATAGGACGTAGATTTGGATTTGCTAGGTTTATTAAGATCGATAATGCAGAAACCCTAGTGGCTCGATTGAATGCTACTTGGTACGGTTCGTATCATCTTTTTGCTTCATTGTCGAGGTTTGATCGGAAACCTATTATTGTTAACCAATCCGAATTGCGTGTCAATGCACCGGTAAAGCAAGCTGTACATGGTGCGGCACGATCCAATGCTAGTTCTCGTGCGGTTAGTAAAACAGTCAAGTTCTCTGATTTATTTAAATCGGATCCGAACCCTAAACAGGTGAAGGAACCAAGGGCTATTAAAAGCAAAAAGGTCGTGAAGTTAGAAAAGAAAGACGTCATGCCCATGCATGATGAAGGTTCGGTATTGGTTGGAAAAGTTAGGGATTTATCCTTAATCGAAAATATCAAAGTAGTGTGCGCAAAAGAAGGTTTTGCGGATATCGATTTTCATTATATCGGTGGGTCGTGGGTTTGGTTGGAATTTGATGACCAATCGGCATACTATAAATTCTTGCAACACAAAGATATGGAGTTCTATTTTACTAAACTTCACAAGTTAGATGACGAGTTTATTGTTGATGACCGAGTGGTTTGGGTCCGTATCGACGGACTGCCTCTGTTAGCAGGAACGGTGAGCACCATTAAAAAACTCGTAGCAGATTGGGGAGAGGTAATGTTCGTAGACAGGGATAATGGAGAGGGTCACACGGAGAAAGTGTGTATTAAAACAAAGTTAGGCGGGAGAATCCACGAGGAAGTCGAGGTAGTCATAAAAGATAAGGTTCATAGTGTATGGGTGTACGAAATAGCATTGTGGCAACCATCCATTCGAAGGGTTGAGGCGGACAGTAATGAAGATGATGATGATGTGTACTCTTCTCAAAATGGGTCAGTGGAAATTAGCGACGACGAAGAGGATTTAAATGGAGTTCATAATGTGGATGGTAATTTTAAACATGACGAAAGTAATAACATGGGGTCGGTCAAACCAACCATTGATGTAGAAGAGTCTGATAAAAGCATTTACAATGAAAATGTGGGGGTGGGGGTGGAAACGGAGGTTAAGGTAATTAATATCAGTGAGCAATTACCGAATATGGTCCCTGAGAACGTGGTGGAAAAAGACAAAGGGCATTCGTTTATATCTAAACCACCGGGGTTTGAAGAAGTGATTGCGGGTCAAAAGAAATCTGGAGGGGGAGAAAAAGAGGAAAATCATCAGCCTCAGGTGGAAGCATCGTATGAATCAACGGGTTTTATGAAGAAAAGTGGGCAAGCGGTGTCCTTAATTGATGATTTGAATAGGTACATTGATATTGGTACGGCCATGGGTCATGATATGGAAGGGTGTCAAATTTCGCTAGAACGGATGATCAGTAGTATGGGAGGTGATAAACGTTTTTAATGAATATCATGTCCTTAAATACGTGCGGTATTGGCGATGTTGTAAAGAGGAAACGTATCGGAGGTATTTGTAATAAGTATAAGATCTCGTTTCTTGGAATCCAAGAGACTAGGGTGTCAAAGGTGGATTGGTTTATGATCAAACAAGTTTGGGCGAATATGTCGTTTGATTTTGCGCTTAGTAGTGCTAGTGGCGCGTCGGGTGGTATTCTCTCGGTTTGGGACCCGGCTATTTTTTTGAGTTCGCGTGTTGAAAGCTTTCAGAATGTTCTTTTTGTTCATGGGGAGTGGAAGATAAATAATTTGAAGTGTATTATGGGTAACGTTTATGCGCCTCAAAGTGTAGTAGAGAAAAGAAGACTTTGGGAGTTCATTGCTAATTATATGCAGATTCACGAAGGGAGTTTTATTTTGTTCGGTGATTTTAACGCAGTTAGGGAGGAAGGTGAAAGATGGGGTTGTGAGATTCATACCAGGGAAATTAGTGATTTTAACGGTTTTAAAGATTCTGCTAGTCTCGTTGAAGTACCCATGGGAGGATCAGCGTATACCAGACTTAGCTCGGATGGTCGTAAAATGAGTAAACTTGATCGTTTTATAGTTAGCGAAGGGGTGTATGAGGCTTGTGCGGGTATTACGGCTAATGTTATGTCAGATATAGTATCGGATCATAGGCCGATTGTTTTGGGCCAAGAGTCAGTTGATTATGGTCCGAGGGTGTTCCGGGTTTTTAACTCCTGGATGGATGATGAGTCTTTTGAAGAGGTGGCCAAGTCGTCTTGGGGTTCGAGCATGGAGGGGTCGGGTAGTAGTCAGACTATTAGGTTTAAAGACAATCTTAAGAGTCTTAAGGAGAAGTGTAGAATATGGTGGCGGAATAAAAGCGTTTTGCAGGTCGAAGAGAAAAAGAAGTTGATTGACAAAGTGAGTAAAATTGAACAGAAAATGGACACGTTTTTGGCCACGGATGACGATTTGCGGGATCGGCACGAGGCTAAGTTTTTGTTGTATAAATTGGAGGCCAAAGAGTGGAAAGATCTGGCTCAAAAGGCAAAGGTTAAGTGGTGTATTGAAGGCGATGAAAACTCTAAATATTTTCACGGAATTATTAATAGTAAAAGAAGACATTCTTTGATCCGGGGTGTGAAACAAGATGGGGAATGGGTTACGTCACCGGCGGTGGTTAAGGATATTTTCTATAAGTTCTATGAAAGCAAGTTCAAAAGAGTTCCGGTTATTCGAATTGCTAGACGGAGTGAAAAATTTAAGAGTTTATCGCAAGCGAATGCTGAGATGCTCACGGGTCCTGTTTCATTGGAGGAGGTGAAAATTGCGGTGTGGAGTTGCGGGAGCGACAAGGCCCCTGGGCCGGACGGTTTTTCTTTCGCTTTCATTAAAAAGTTTTGGGATCTTTTAAAATTAGATATTTTTAATTTTGTTGTTGAGTTTTTTGATTCAGGTATCATTCCGGCGGGTTGCAATTCTTCGTTCATCACGTTGATCCCAAAAGTTGTTAATCCGCTTGCGGTTAACGATTATCGGCCCATAAGTCTAATTGGTGTTCAGTACAAAATTATAGCCAAATTGCTAGCTCTTCGGTTAGCTTTGGTGGTGGATTCGGTCGTCAGTCAAGAACAAACGGCTTTTGTCAAAGGTCGCCAGATTCTGGAGGGCCCTATGATTGTGAATGAGGTGATCGATTGGTATAGAAAGAAGAAGAAAAAGGCAATGGTGCTTAAAATTGATTTTGAAAAGGCTTATGATACTATCAGTTGGGAGTTTCTAGATCGAATGATGGAATTCATGAATTTTCCGGTTAAGTGGCGGTCACGGATAAGTGCTACGCTTCATTCTGCAAAGGCCTCGGTTCTTCTAAACGGAAATGCTTCTAGTGAGTTTAAACTTGTGAGAGGTTTGAGACAAGGGGATCCTTTGTCTCCTTTCCTTTTTATTATTGCTATGGAAGGTTTGCATGTGGCGATGGAGGAAGCTAGGTCAAATTCTATGTTTAAAAGAGTTAAGGTAAGTAATGAGTTGGTGTCGGTTTCTCATTTATTTTATGCAGATGATGCTATTTTTCTGGGGGAGTGGTCGCTTAATAATATGCAAAACCTGCTTATTATTTTGCATTTCTTTCATATGGAGTCGGGGTTGAAATTGAATCTGCATAAATCAAATTTATATGGTGTGGGGATTCCGGACGGTGAGGTTGCGGAAATGGCTTCTTTAATCGGTGTTTGTCATGAAAAATTCCCTTTCATGTACTTGGGTCTTCCGGTGGGTGGACGTATGACTAAACAAAAAAACTGGGATGTGTTGATTGATCGGTTTAGGAAAAAATTATCAGGGTGGAAAGTGAATACTTTATCGGTTGGAGGTAGATCCATGTTGTTAAAGACGGTGTTGGGAGGGATGGGTATTTACTATATGTCTTTGTTTGTGATGCCAAAAGTGGTGGCACATCTCCTTGAAAATCTTAGAGCTTCTTTCTTTTGGGGTGGCACCGAGGAAAAAAGGAAGATCCATTGGGTTAAATGGGATGCGGTTTTGGGTTCATATCAAAACGGGGGTTTAAATATTGGAAGTTTATATGCTTTCAATATTTCGCTTGTTGTGAAATGGATCTGGAGATTCGTGAAAAATGAGAATATGTTATGGGCAAAGGTGGTGAAGGCGATTTACGGTAGGAGTGGCGGTTTAGATTGGGATAACAATCGTGATTTGGGGTCGTCTCCTTGGGCTCAAATTGTGAAGATGATTTATAGACTCAAAGCGGACGGTATTGATTGTTTATCTCATTTAAAAAGGCGCATGGGTAATGGTAGGTCGATTCGGTTTTGGAGTGATGTTTGGGTCGGGAATAGTTCTCTTAGGGAGGTGTTTCCGAGACTGTATAGGCTCGAGTCTGCACATGATGTTTTAGTGGCAGATCGAGTTCAAAATGGTTCGGTATCGTGGGGATGGAGTCGAGATATTCGGGGCGGAAGAGAAGAGGAGCAAGTAAGGTTTTTGGAGCGAATCGTGGGGAATATTACGCTGAACGGGGCTGCGGATGATTGGAGGTGGGAGCTTGGGGGAGAAGGTGTCTATGAAGTCAAGGGTACTCGTAGATGGATCGATAATTTAATTCTTCCGTCTTCAGTAGTACAGACTAGATGGAACCCTCTGGTGCCTAGAAAAGTGAATATTCTCTTTTGGAAAATTAATTTGAATAGAGTTCCGTCTAAAGTAAATCTGGGTATGCGGGGAATTACGTTTGAAGATTTAAAGTGTGTTATGTGTGGAGATGGTGTCGATGAGGTAGATCACATTTTTTGGTCGTGTGATGTAGCGAGAAGTGTTTGGAGGGCTATTGGTAGGTGGTTGCAAGTTGTAGACACTAGCGTCGAGAATTTGGATGAGTTTTTGTATAACTTGGACTCGAGCTCTCTTACCAATAAGTCGAAGTTGATTGTTGAAGCGGTGGCTCTTACAGTGTTTTGGATTCTTTGGCGGCATAGGAACGCGATTACTTTTAATAGCGGTGAAGCGAAGAGGAATATGCTAGTTGACTCGGTTAAAGAAGTAGCGTTCCTTTGGATATGTAATCGTAGACCTATATTTAGAGTTAGTTGGGCCGAATGGCTAATCTTACCTTGTAATAATTAAGTCTGGTGGTTCTTCTTGTATGTTCTGTTTTTCTAGCTTTTAGCTAGTTGTTTATAAAAAAGCTGTTTCCAAAAAAAATCACCTTCAAAGTTTATAACTAATAAGTTTAATTTGAATCGAAGACCTCTTTTGAGGAAATCATAGTACATACCACTATATTACCTTAACAGTAGTTTTCATCACCTTAGTATGTATATACTATTTAGATAGAATATATGTAGATGCATATGTACGTACGAATGTGTATGTATATGTACATACGTGTATAAATATAAGGTTTAAGATAAACTTATTGTTAAAGAAAAAAGGTTTAAGAAAAGATTCAAAAATTTCAAATTGCATATATAGATGATATTTTTTATAATTACATATTTAGTGATTAATGACATGTTATGTAAAATAAGCTCGGTGAAAACGACAAAATATTTAAAATGAGATTAGATATATAAAATATTTATACAGAAGATAAATAAACTATTTAAAATGAGATTAGAAGTATAAATTTTAAAAGTTTAGTGAAAGCGAAAAAAATTTAGTAATAAAAAATGAATAAGTTTAAAAAACAATTAGAGGTATAAATAATAAAATTTTAGAGGTTAAAAAAATAAATAAATAAACTTTAAGGGCTTAAATTATAAATAACAAAAGTTAAGGTGGACATTGAAATTATTATATATGAACAATAAAAGTACTATAAAAATGTGTTATAAAGATAACGGGTAATATGGTTCCATCACCTCATTTCGGGAAAAAAAATTCAACCCGAAGCAAAAATTGAACTAAATTCGAATTTGAAATGTTAAAGCCAATTTAGTCTAAACGGAAACCAAACCGAAAAGACTTTATTGAAACAACTAATGCGGATATCATTGTTTAAACACGCGATGTATACCATCTAACGTGGTGATACAAATGAAATGATAATAAATAACGGATAAGTACCAAATGCTACAAAATTTGTAATAAACTAAACGGTAGAAGCACCCGAGCACATTTGCAAATCAACGTCCTCCTAATCCAAAAACTATATACTTATATAGCTTAAAAAATGCTTTCTTTCATAATTTGACAATTATAATTCTAGTTCTTTTCGTCTACTAAACAAAGTTGGAAATAACACATCAACTATTTGAAAATCATATAAAATTGTCACGTTTAACATTATACGTGAGTATAAGCCTCGTCTACTCACCCTTAATTAGAGATGCAAACGGGTACGGGTAATAGCGGGTACTGCAAAATCCGTACCCGTACCCGACCCGCTATTCTTATACCCGTACCCGCCCCGTACCCGGTCAAATACCCGTCGGGTTCGGGTAGAAAAATACCCGCCGGGTACGGGTAACCCGACGGGTACCCGTTCAATAAAAAAATTAAACAAAATAGGTAAAATATTTAAAACTCTTAGTTCGTTCAGGCTTATTCCGTTCAATACGTAATGGACTAACTGGAGACGAGCCAAATTTTAACCATTATTAAATTGGGCTAATGAGAGATTAAGTGTTGGGTTAAGTTTGAGTAGTGACTCGTGGGCTAAACATGTACTAAAAAAATTACACATTAATATATATATATATATATATATATATATATATATATATATATATATATATATATATATATATATATATATATATATATATATATATATATATATATATATATACGGGTCGGGTATAAACGGTGCGGGTATTATAAAACCTGTACCCGACCCGTACCCGCGCTCGTGTATGAAATTTAAACCCATCCCCGACCCGTTACCCGTTTAGACGGGTAGTACCCGCCCCGTAAGACTCGGGTACCCGCGGGTACCCAAACCCGCGGGTTAAATTTGAATCCCTACCCTTAATGTTATCCAGTTAACTTCACGCGTCGAATTTTTCGTTGGTTCCCACATATTATTTGTACGAATAAAATTAAATGTTGAAGGTAGAGAAATATTTAAAAGATTTATGTTTTGATAACAAAACAAAACTAATTGCTATTCATATTTAAAAGATGCCAAAAGGCATGGCTCAAAATCAACAAATGAGGCTGCTATTATTATAGTTGGAGGTTTCTATATATCATATGAATTGACAATTCATTTCCAACTTGTACAACCAATTAAAACCCTAATTTTGCGAAAAATCAACGTGCCAATTGCGTTTTCACGTCGACCACGATTATATCGAAGGACGATAGTTTGAATTTGTTGATAAAAACAATATGATAAAAATAAATACCCACAAGAAAATTGAGGGGTAAAATCCAAATAATTTAAAAATGGGAGGGACAACATTTATATAAAAGAAAGGTAGCGTTTGAAAGGACTATGAATTGATGATTGACCAAAAATCTAATGAATGATGGGAACAATCATAACCAACTCGGCAACTTGTTTCCCTTTCCATGTTGTGATAAAAAGGGGTATATGTTTACACGATGAGGTTAACTAAATAAAGCGACTATTAAAATTTGACAATTTGTGTTTTCTAAGAGTTAACATCATTATTGTGTAGGATTTAAATTAACAGTTATATACTTATTTCACTTCACAATCTTATACTTTATTTTTAAGACAGTTATATATATATTTTTGCGATTTGCTTAATATCATTTTCTCTTAGCTATTTACCAAAAAGTTTGTACTATAATGGTATATGAGTTGTTCCATAACTAAGAGGTTGTTATCCCCTACACATACATGTATTTAGCTTAAAAGGAACAACTTGAAGGTTTAGGTAACCAAACATAATAGGTTGTTGATAATTGAAGGTCAATATACAACCATGTTAATTAAATTCTTTTTTAAAAAAAATTCTAAAAGATGTCATTACCAAAACCTTATTATAAAATAAGTCTATAGGCCGATGTTTACATGTCGACCTAGAATCTTGGGCGAATTATACGATTGTCATCATTTTACATTGTCCTGTGACATTGTGTCACATTGTTGAAAGTGCAATATTTAGTACGATACATGATAGTAAGGTTATATTCTTGAGTATTTGTCTTTTTTGTTAGGACTGAATAAATTATCTTTGTTTCGAAACTAATTTGTTACATCATAACTCAGTAAATAATAATAATAATAATAATAATAATAATAATAATAATAATAATAATAATAATAATAATAATAATAATAATAATAATAATAATAATAATAATAATAATAATAATAATAATAATAGTATGGTTTTCAAAAATGAAGAAGAAAGATAATGAATACTACTATAAGAGTCGAAATTCGTAACTAATAACGTTTTCCTGTAAACATTGATTCCAAATTACATGTTTACTTTCAAATGATCAAATCTCACACAATTTTAAAAAAAATATAAGACCATTACATTGTGGATTAATAATATATCATATTGACTTTTTAAAAGTTTTTTGAATGGTTGCAATCGTAAATTGACACTTATTTTGAAACAAAGTAATATAGACAGATACACATTTAATTTATGGACGGGTAATAGTGTAAAACAATGAGGATTCTGATAATCATTTTCTATACATTTAGATATAGATTAATCGTGAGAGGACACTTATGTAAAAGTAATCAGGCCGGATCTCTTCAGCTTTGACCCATTATCTTGTTTGTATCGTATCCTAAAGAGAGCTGAGTTATACATGATAAAGATGATGAATACCATAGATACAATATGTTTGTAGCTTATGTGTAAACATCAATTTTCCTGTATAGAAATCACCTACCGTCTAATATTTTTGAGTGATAACTAATTAACTATTGGACGGTGACCGTTGAACTATAATGTTTGCTATAAGTAACTTTGTTCTAATTTGGAAAGCTAATATTATAATTATAATATTTTTAAAAATCGTTAAGAATAGAATAAAAACGACACCCTTTGCTTGTCTAGGTACTGAATCATTGTTGTTTAGACAATGATCACTACGTTTTACTATGTTTTAATCGTTTTGTCATATACATACCTCAAAGTCTAACAAACAAATTTAATAATTGGGTATTTTTTTTAAGAATTTAGGACAATCCAAATCGAACAGCCCACTTTAAACGTCAAACGGGCCTTAACATAGCCCAATTATAAAAGTCCCAAAAAATAAATAAAAA
This sequence comes from Calendula officinalis, assembly GCA_963853835.1. Taxonomy (NCBI): domain Eukaryota; kingdom Viridiplantae; phylum Streptophyta; class Magnoliopsida; order Asterales; family Asteraceae; genus Calendula; species Calendula officinalis. The sequence goes on along the minus strand of OY970827.1, from coordinate 2,220,736 downwards.
GGTAATAGATCTTAAATTATCTCCTACATTCACGACAATTAGTGGAACGGTTTCTAGGAAAAATGCTGTACAAGACATTGAACAATTTTGGTGACAAAACAACACTCCAATGAAAGAAATCACTTAATTTTTGTTGGTTTTTATACGTTTTCCTTTTGCAGGTAGAGAAACTGCTCCGCCAGTCGTAGGCCTAAACACGGGAAAAATAATAATAAAACCCATTTACCATCCAACAATATACAAGAGTAAAACAAATATAGTAAATTAAAATAACTAGAAAGAAACTTACAGCCCGACAAGAACTTTAAAAGCATCATAGATTCCCCACTGTGCTCCAGTTAACGTCCCAATCATTAAAATACGAAGAGGAAGACCCCGTGTAAATAGTCCCAACAAACCTACATTCTTCACAGCCTGCACAAAACATTCACATTTCATGTAAACAGAATATTTCATTTTCAACTATTTTGTAATGAAATGACATTTATAGCCCTCACATTGCCAATTGTAGCTCCTTGAGAATTATTAAGAAATGAAACCAAATTATCAGCTGGATGAGATACAACTGCACACAGTACACCAGCAACATACCCACCAACAAAACTCACTCCAAGCTGCACACTTTTGCTACATTCATCTTTCGGTATAGGGATTGCATACTTATATATCATCTCCACAATCGTTTCAAAAGACGCAAACTTCATCATTGTATCTGAAAATATATATACACACATTCGAAATATATATACACAATTGATATATGTGAATCTCATGAACAGTATGATTACTATATTCTATTGACTTACACGGAATCTGTCGGCCCCAAAGAGGTCCTAGCCCTTTATACAGCCTGTAAAATAAATAATACACAAAAAAAAAAAAAAAAAAAAATAATATTCAGAGACAGACATATATACACATATATAACTGATTTAAAGCCCTAGGATTGTACCCAGCAGTGCCTTCAGCGTTAATGAATTTCAGGACTCCATCTGATAAACCTGTGGCAAATCCAGGATTTGTTTGTAAACGAACCTTAACTGCCTCAAAAGGGCAAAGGGCAATATCGGCAATAAGTTCTGCTGATGCAGAACCAGCAAGGTAGATTAATGTTTTATATTTTAATGCATTTTCTTCACCAGCAATATCAGAGTAAGCTTTCTTGAAAAACTCATAAAATCCAAATTTGAAAGCACCCTGTGCACCGTAACCTAATAAGGTTGGCACCCAGCCTGTGAAAAAACCTTTGATTCCGTGCTCTTTCAGTAATGTTCCAAAACCAATAGACATGTTCTTGTATTTTGCAGGGTTGATCTGAACATTTGAATATACATGAAATTAATATGGATACAAGTTATTAAAATACCCTATGTTCCATCACTTTTGAATACTTTATTTGTGAATACTTTAAGACTTTGTTTATAATATTTGCTTTAGAACACAATCAAATTTTGCAATAAAACAACGATATGCGGCATAAAGCCACGATTCCTATTTAAAATTATGCATTCTAAGTGCAAACCACAAGTTTTGTACCAATGCATAACAAAATTAAAACAAAACCTCATAACAATTCATAAAACCGCATTGAGGAGCTAAATTGATAAAATTTCGTGTGTGTTGGATGTATATTTCTATTCTAAATCTAATAATAGTCGTATTGATAAATATAAAACAAAAAATCGTCCAATAATCCACAAGTTTAACCAATCATCCAAGTTACTTCAGTGCTAAACTCTTGAAGACCTAGGTCTTACAGTTTTCCTCATACATCATAGCAGCAAACATTCATAATGACAATGGATTAAGATAGAAACCGACCTGCATATTGCATTTGACGAGATCGAGCGGAGTGACCGCCATGTGAGTGAATCCGCAACTGAAAATGCCACCAACGCTACAAGTTAAGTAATAAGCAGGAGAAAACATCTCCATCTTACCGAATTCTCTCATCGACGGCGAACAGGAACACGAATTCCGTCGATTCGCGATCAAATTCTCAAAATCGATGAGATTCTTCGAGGACGATGAAGACGAGTAGAGGAACATAGGGATCACAGATTGCCGCGAATTCTCCATTAACACTATTGCAATTGTACTTTTTGTTCTTTCTAGCAGGAAGCTATGCTACTGTGAGCAATGGAGACTTGAAGAGGAAGGAAATCGGAAAGCTTCAGAAACGTTTGTGAGCATTTCAATGGGTTTTTTCTGTTGCGTTGGTTTCCCTCGCAGGGTTTATGCTTTTGGGCTTTCACAGTCATCCCAATACAGAAATAGAAGGAATATTTTTAGAAATCTATAATTAATGTCATTTATTTATTATAACCGTTAATTTACTTATTTCCTAATCACCATTCAATTTCGTCCGGCTAATACATTATTGATATAGAAAAATTATATTGTTTCCTGCTGGATGTTTATTTCATATGAAAATACTTTTGAAGACAGATTGAGACTCTGTAGATTTTTTAATAAGTCTCAACGTTATCAATAGTTTTGTATAATTATATTGGTAATAATAACATTTGATAATCATTCATGCAATGAAGAGAAAAAATTTCATACAATTATTAGTAAATTGTAAAATTAATTTTTTTGAAAACAACATTTGTGAATCTAAGTGTTATAACATTGTTATCCATAACACGTTGGACTCTGTTGACACCGCATCAATTGCAACAAAATCAAAAATATCAAATGCAAAAGGAATATTTTGTGAAGAACCCACGTTTAAAAGAAGAAACTGGGATTAAATAGGGTCTAGTAAGCTGTACTTCATTTGTCATATCTGCAATTTTATGTGTAACACGAGTTTAACTAGAATAGCATGGTATGTGTGCAAGCATAACGACAAATAATATTTATAGAAATTGATTTTGGAAAACATAGAGCAAGGTTTCGTGGTGTAGTTGGTTATCACGTCAGTCTAACACACTGAAGGTCTCCGGTTCGAACCCGGGCGAAGCCATTTCGTTTTTCTTTTTATTTTTTGTGTTTTTACAACGGTCACTTGAGTGCTTAACTAGTGGCAGCAGGCCCACCAAAATGATCCGCCACGTAGGACCACTGTGAAGTGGATAGGGTTTACAGAATATGAGCTAACGCACACCACAAGTCCTTCGTAACCCAAATGACAGCTACGACGTCGTAACATCACGGAATCTTTTGCCTAATCTTATAACTTTAACCAGAAGAAAAAACCAACAAAAACTTTCTTCTTTCTTTTTCTTCTTAATACAGACACACTAGTTGAACACCAATGGCGGCTGTTCCAGTGACTTGTGTTAGGTTGACGACTTCAATGCATACAGACCAGGTCAATCTTTGACTTTCTAAATTTATATGCAATTTGTTACTGTATTTTTCACACTCGCTAGTTAATTGTGTGCTAATTATCACATTGAGTTTTATTTAAATGTGTCATAAGGGTACATTAGGTCACATTTTAAGAATTATTATATTTATTATATACAAAATAATATGTTTATTTTATTAATGTTTGCCTAAATTAATTATAATTAAAAGTCATTAAATACTAAAGGCCCTTCAACCTAGATGTAGGTGAGTAGCCCATCAACTAAAGGTTCAAGTCATGTTTGCAATATGTGAGTGAGAGTTAAGAGAGATTAGATTGTATAAATGTGTAGGGCAACTAAAATTTTAAACATAAGTACAAATAGAGCCAAATTAAAGTCTAGTTTTATCTTATTTTCAGTAATGTGTTTATTAATCCTCAATCATATACATAACTAAATTAAAAAAGAAGTTAAATTCAATTAAATGAACCTTACTGGCATTTTGCTACATTGCAGATACTAGGAAAAACCTCATTACTGAAGTTAGTCCCCATGAATCGGACCAAAAGCGGTTTCCCTTGCTTGAGAACGTCTCGCTTTCAAATATCTTGCTCAGTAACTCTCTTTCCTATTTATTTATCAAAGATTCACATATAATCAAATAAATTTCTATAATTGTTTGACTAATTAATACATGTTAATCGTAAATTTGGTAGGCAAAACCAGAAACTGTCAACAAGGTTTGCGAAATCGTTAAGACCCAATTGGCGTTGCCAAATGAGGTTGCACCCGACTCTAGTTTTGCAGCTCTCGGTGCTGATTCACTTGACACGGTAAGTTGTCGTCACTAATTAAGTTTGTAATTAAACTTGCATTATTATTAAGGGAGTTATTTTGCATACCATATTGTACATAGCAAACTATACAACATATTAAAACAATAGTTGTGTTGTGAGAAGTATTATATCTGGTGTCAAAATCACCCTTCCTATTACAATAATTACTTTCTGTTGGTAGCTTATTATTAACTTGAAGGGTGTGAACAAAATTTGGGTTGTTGGTATTTTGATAAATGTAGGTCGAAATAGTGATGACACTAGAAGAACAATTTGGCATTAGTGTTGAAGAGGAGAACTCTCAAAACATAACTACAGTTCAAGATGCAGCTGATCTTGTTGAAAAACTTATTGAGAAGAAAAATGCAACCGCATAAATTTCTTCTTTTTAATTGTGATTTTAATTTTTGGGTTTGTTTGGATATCGAGCATATCGATATTTAGAATATTTGTTTGAGAGCGAGAAACAAGTGTATGAGTATGATTATTATTTGCAAGATTTTTTGGATTAACATAAAATTTCATAATAGTCTCGGAAATTTTTTCCAAAAAATAGCCACGCCAAAAGTGTTTGGTTTCTCTCATTGAACCAACCAAAAAATCCGGGTAGAAAAAAAAAGCGCCGTTGCCAGGGATCGAACCCGGTTCACCCGCGTCACAGGGGGGAATACTTACCACTATACTACAACGACATCTTTGTTGAATCTTACCACGTTTGCTTTATTATTTTGTAAACAAACACTTGTAATCGACTAATTGTAGTACTCATTTAAGTTTTTTTTTTCCTTTCCCCTTGCAAATCTTCTAATAAGCATATCATGTTCGTTTGCTAATATTTTTTTTTCACAGGCTCCTCATGTGGACAAGTTTTTCTCATAATGTATACATTATATAACCGTTATCTTAATCTTTTTTAAACTTTAAGTCTTACCACTAGATCACCCACTAGATGATTATACATACAAACACAACGTATATACAAATATAGATAGATACATTGACTCAGCTGGCCCACGATAGACTTACCACCAATGTCCAAAAGTGTATATGTCTAAAAATTTGGTTACGTACGTCCAATACTTATAGTTGAGCCACATTATCATTAGCTTGTAGTTCGTTTGAAAAACACAAATAAGTTGTTTTTAAGGCCCCTAAATTTCTTTTTTTAAGGCCTTATTTTTGTTAATTACACAGTTTTGGCACTGTCGCGGCTCTGGTTATAACTAGGAAACAACCAAACAAGTTTTAATTATTTTTAGGAAAATGATAATGACAAGGGCTGTCAATAAGAGGCTAATTCATGTATCACAATTTGTACAATAATCAATAACCGCCCCCTGCATTTTAGCAATCATCACCCACTAACAAAAGTACAAACAATTTATGCATCCAACTACCCCTTAATGACAGCCCTAAAGACTATCATTAACAAAACCCTTATTTTTATTACTTTACCCAATGTTTTATTCTCTTACTGTAACGGATTAAAAAGGCAAAAAAAAACCCTATCATATTCATTGAGCTTATATGTTTACTAGGATCCAAAATTTGGAGCATATAATATATCGTATCTGACATCATTACAAAATTGACCAGTCATCTTCATTATCCATCGATCGTTCCAAACACTCTGCAGAATATTAACTCTGGAATTGCATGCTCTTTGCTGATAGTACTAAAAACTTTCATCAAGGCCATCCAAATTTTGGTTTTATTTACATTAATTCCTGTAAAAAATTTTTTGCCTAAAACTTGTGAAATGACAAAAGGTCTCAAACTTTAATCATATTAACGTGTCCTAGTGAAAAATGATGACATTTGTTTCAGACCGGAATTCAAACCTCACTGAGTAAGACTTTAGGATAAAGACAGAGAAAAGTCTGGAAATGATCATGGAAATACATGTTAAATTACGTATATCAAAGTCAAAGACTCACTTTCTAGAATAGTCTGAACAAAAATCTCTCTCAATTTATCAGTTTTTATAGTAACAACGGATAATGGTGTTTGTTTAACATAAGGTTCTTTTTGTCAATTCTGAAGTCTTCCTAAAAGAACTCAATTGTATTATATTAATTAAAAGGAAAAAAGAAAACATTGGAAATGAAAGGTTAGGGGAGGAGTCCACATCTACTGTGGCACTACCAAAACAAAATAGTTTTAAGAAAAGGAAATGATGTTCATGTCTGGAGTCTGCACTGCAACTACTGTTATGGTGGAAATAAAAGCAATTTTAATAGTTAAATTGCAAGTGTAAAAAAACAAATAAAATAAGTGAAAATGTAAAGAGGCTTTCTGTAATACTTGAGTAGTGGGTGGTGGTGTGGGGGCACTGTAAGCCTAGAGAAATGGGGATTGTGGTTGTGGCCTGTAGGTGTCTTTCTGTTATGCAATGGAAGTTTTTAATATGACAATTTATAATCATGGTGGTGTGGTTGTGGTGGGTAACTCCCATTCTATATTTTTTATTACATTAAATCATATTATTATAAACTTTTTCTATAATGATTAAAAATATAAAGTGAATGTGTATTATTAACAGTGATATGTCAATTGAAATGTCAGTTGATATAATGTTTAGTTGGTAAAAATTTAAGTATTAGTTGTGGAATTATTTTGTATACTCTATAAAAAAATAGGGGGGAAAGGTGACATAGAAGAAGGTTGATTTGATTCTCACATAAGTACATAAAGAAGAAGGAAAGAAGCATGTGGTATATCAAGTGTTTGAGATTTGGTGATATCATGGGTTGTGATCCACTACCTAATTTCTTGTCATTTCTTTTCAACCATTTTCTTTTATTTTCTCAAAATATTCTTTTACTGTTTTTTCTTCTCCCTTTATTTGGGCTACATTGACTTAATTAATAATTTAATTAAAAAATGCTAAGGGCGCCTCTAATGGAAAATATTTTAGTTGTTAATCCAGAAGGCGTGTTGTCATAGAATAACTTAAAAAGGATAAAATCACAGGACATATTTTTTATAGCTATTACTCTTTGAAAGGCTCAAAGCATAAGTTAACCAATATTTTTTATTATCTCATTATAAATGCTTAAAAATGAGGTATTTATGTTTGTTATAATAAATAAAAATATAAAAAATTTATTTACTGCTACTTGATCTGGAAAACATCGTTGATGTTTGCAACGTATACTTATCTGCAGCTTAAGAGCATTTTTTTTTCAAAAAATATTACTACAATTTTAACTTCCAATTTTTATAATTAACAAGAAAACCATCTTCCTCTCCTCGTATTTTCCCGTAATTGATAAATACAAACCATTGTTTGAAAATATGCGTGCCTAATTAGATGTGAAAACCTACTTTCTAATGAAAAGGTTATGATCTTTCTAAAATCCACCTTTATCAATTTGAAATTATAAAATCCTTAAAAAAAAGAATTCAAGGATTTAAGGAAGAGAGAGGGTTATACAAAACCACTCCACCATGGATGGTTTCATACTTTCATTAACCGGTTCAACAAAAGTCAAAATTTATTTTATCTTAATAAAAATGAAATTTTCAATAATTTCTAGATTCAATCTCTATGAAAATAAAATATCCTTTTGTAGTCATGATGACTTACCCACGCTGACTCGGAACAATCCGTAAAACAAATGGTCACCTTAAATTAGTCAGCTCTTCGCTTATATATTAACATCTTTGTTCTAGTGAAAATCTCAAACAAAATTCACTTCTTCGCTTATATGTAGCAAACAAATAATGTACATGACATTAATTTTAGTCTAGAGAACTGTCCTTTCCATGTTCTCAAAGTCTTTTTTTACATGGGTTTTGATTGCTACATAAACATATTACTTTGTACATATAAGTCACAACATCAACAAAATACATAACAAAAAGTAATTTGTATCTTTTGTTTTAAAAGCAAAATTTTTTTCACATGAAGAATGAAGATCACCTAGTTTCCTTGAATAATCAATAGGCTTGTAACCTATCAATATGTGAAGTTTCGTTTGCAGTGTTTTAAAACCCGGGTTCGACCGGCCGGTCCGACCGGTTGGAAATGGAAATATGTCGGGCCGAGTTGACTGGTTTAAAGTTCATTTATGAACCACTTCGAACCGGTCGGGTTAACTGTGAACCCCTGTCGGTGTGACATCCCTAATTTTATACGTTTACAAGTGGCATTTTTTTTACATAACTATAAAATAACATAATAATCATATAGCGGAAAATATCATATCATAGGTCCCAACATAATAAGGTTCATTAATACATAGTTTTAAAGAAAATACGACAAATAACTTAAGGCATGTAATGCTAATCTTTATTCCCGTTTTATTCATACGTGCATCCAACTCTTGTACTTAACCTGAGACATAAGCATAATAATTAGCTTGAAAGCTAAGTGAGACAAGGGTTATGAGCAACATTTTAAAACAAGACATCGTAGTACACATATTGTCATTCCTCGGGAGAACATCATATCATATCTTTGGTTTATATAAACCACATTCATTCCGGTAATGTTTATACAAACATTACCACATTCATTCCGGTAATGTTCACACAACATTACCACATTCATTCCGGTAATGTTCACACAACATTACCACATTCATTCCGGTAATGTTCACACAACATTACCACATTCAGTCATTCTGCACATATTGAGATCTCGTGCCATTTCAACCCAATGACGCACACATGATGCTTTAAGTTTATAAAAACAAACACTTGCTCATATAGACTCATAAAAAGGTTAATATCAACATGAGTTTTTATAATAACTATATATCTCAGTTTTCAAAACAAAATTTACCACATGAACTCACCTTAACTTCGGATCTTTATTTGAAAACGTTTGATCTTGCTTTACTCCTTTAGAAAACTTTCAATACTTAAAGCTAACAATCTAATATTTGAAAATGGTGGTGAAAAGTGATGAGAATTTACTAAAACTTGCTAGTATTTATAGGGGGTTTTCTTGTTTAAGATGGCAAATAATCATTACCTAGGTAATCATTATAGTTAAAATCACACACTTCATCTTTGTCTTTCCAAAGTCATTTCGACCAATGAAAGGAAGATACTTATAATGATTAAACGAGATTGTAATATTATACCTAAAACCACACTCTTCAATTTTATATTCTCAAGGTCATCATTGGATCTTCTACCAATGAGGAAAAGATACTTATAATGATTAAAGAAGATTGCAAAATTATACCTAAAACCACACTCTTCATTTTTATATTCCCAAGGTCATCATTGGATCTTCTACCAATGAGGGAAAAATATTTTTAATGGTTGAAGAAGATTGCAATATTATACCTAAAACAACACTCTTCATTTTTATATTCACAAGGTCATCATTGGATCTTCTACCAATGAGGGAAAGATACCTTTAATGATTAAAAAAGATTGCATGCATGGTAAATATTAGAGTAAATTACAGTTTTTGTCCCTGTGGTTTTCCCGATTCTGCGTTTTTGTCCCTGTACTTTTTTTTCTGTTTTTTTGTCCCTGAAGTATGCCAAATTTCGTTTTTTTGTCCTTCCGTCCACCCTCCGTTTCTTTTTGGCCGTTAAACTCCTCACGTGCTGAAAATGTGAGGGTACATTCGTCCTTTTCCTTTTCTTTCTTCTTCCTTGTACAAACCCTAACACCCCCTTCTTTCTTCATCCCCCCACTTTCAAAACCTGCAACTTCCAAAGAATTCACTTCAGGAAACCCAAACTCATCTCATCATCTCATGACTCACATCTCATATCTTCTACTTGAATTCACACCCTGAGACAACCACTCACACCTTACACCTGCGAATCCAAGCTACGACGGCCCAAAAACCCAAACATCAAGACTGTGTCCAAACTCAAAGGCGAAGGTTTAACTAAATCGAAGTTTTTTAAGGTAAATCGAAGCCTTCATGTGTTCTTCTTCTTCCACATTTCTTCAATGACCTTAGAGATGTTCACAATCCCTCAATCCACGATTTGTTCACAACCCTAGATCTATTAAAACAGGATTTGTGTTTTTCAAATATGAGGTTAAAGCGGTACAGAAACCGAAGATTCGAGATGGTGGACGATGAACATAAGTTCAATCAATCTATGAATACGGAAGGATGTTGCGTGTATAGTGAAATATGTACAGAGATGCTACTGATTTTGTTGACTGATGAACGATTGATTATTTGCTGAAGGAATAGTAGAGTAGCGGGAAGAACAACAACAATAGCAATTACTTGAGGGAGCTTGTGATTATGAATCCTCTCGTACTCCATTAGATTCTGTATAATCAAACATTATTATTTTTGAATTTGGAGTTTGAAGCCTGTGTTGAATTTGGAGTGGAGTGAAACTTACAGCAAATATTATTTTTCATTTGGGTTTCTTGTTCTTCGATAAAGGGTTCATATAGAAGATGAGTGAAACTAACAATTGATTTATTTTAACTTTTAACTTTGATTTGTAATTTACTTTATGAAGAAATCGACATTCATTATAAATTACTTTTACTTTGATTTGTAATTTGTTTGATTTGTGTGGATTTTCAAGGAGATTTTTTTGATTTGTATAACATTGGTTGGAGCTATGATTTTGGATTTTGAGACTTTATGATTTCTGGGTTTGCAAAAAAGAAAACAGGAAGAACAAGGAGGAGATTCGGGAAGAGGGGTTTAAAAAGACCAAAATACCCTCACGTTTTCAGCACGTGAGGGGTTTAACGGCCAAAAAGAAACGGAGGGTGGACGGAAGGACAAAAAACGGAATTTTGCATACCACAGGGACTAAAAGCAGAAAAAAAGTACAGGGACAAAAACGCAGAATCGGAAAAACCACAGAGACAAAAACTGTAATTTACTCTAAATATTATACCTAAAACCACACTCTTCATTTTCATATTCCCAAGGTCATCATTGGGTCTTCTACCAATGAAAGAAAGATCCTTATAATGATTAAAAGAATATTTTATGTAATGTTCAAGTTCCCATGCAAAAATGCTCGGTTATCCATGTTTGCCATCCAAATCCACCAATCAATATTTATATTTTCTTTATTAATTTCTTTAAAAAAAATTATAAATTAAGATGGACCTTTAATATTTTTAAATGTACATATATGTATTATTCCATATATTAAATTATAAATATTTATTTTATAAGATAAATATGAATGATAATTGTATACCTTTCATAAGATTTATATTTACTAAATAATATAGTTAGAACTACATATTAGTAATACCTTTGAGAATTTACGGATGTTACAGTCGGACCGGCCGGTTGAACTGTAATTTTTTATTTTAATCTCATGTTTTTAAAATTAAAGTGAATATTTTATATTATTTTTTATACGTTTGAAGCTTATATGGTTTTTTGTTTAAAACACCAAGTTTCTAATTGAATGTTAAGTGTTATGTCTTTTTTTATTATATTGTAGATTACAAACTCAAAGTGTTGAATTTTGTTGGAAAAATAGTTTTTATAATTTTTTAGATTTTTATAATATTTGTTTTGTTAATTTTTAGGATTTTTTGCATTTATATACATTTTACATAACTAATTTAACATAAATATTCAATAGCATTTTAATCCGGTTGAACTGGTCCGAACGGTTCAACCGTTTTTAGAGCATTGTCGGGTCCGATTCAAAATCCGGGTTTTAAAACATTGTTCGTTTGAGATACTGTGATTTAATTGTGAAAAATTATGAGGCTAAAAAAATCAAATAGACTTTTTATGTGCAAATAGTTGTACCAAGTTTTCTTTCTTCCTTTAATAACCCAATCAATAGTCATGCTTGATTTCTGCAAGGAAAGAGCAATTATAGGGTCAAGATTCAACATGGTTGAAATCTAGAAAGCGTTCTCAAAATCATAAAAAATCATCAAGATTGGCAATGGCATTCTAATTATGGACAAACAAAAAATATTGAGAAGCTTTATGCAAGCTTGCTCATGGCAAAAGCCACACCATAACATGATTGTGTCATATAAATCCCTTCAAACCCAAGTCATTCTTATCATTTTTCCTAAATGTTTCTTGGGAACCATCATCATCATCATCATCATAACCATTCATGTATACTCAAATTCATCCCCAACATATTTTCTTGGAACGAGGAAAATAAAGTAAATTCCGGAAATAACTATTTCGTTCTAATGAAGCCACAAATGAACTCGACACAAACATTACAAGAGATCAAGATGTACCGACGACTATTTGATCTTAACCAAAACTATGGTCATCAAGAATTCTATTCATTAATGTTGTTTAGATTAATGTTTGAGAGAACTCACATGTATAACTATCTGGTGGTGGCCTAGACGTTAATGCTCCCGAATGATTTTATAGAGATTAGGGGTTTGATCATTCATTAGATAAACACATACTGTTGGGTTTCGTACCAATTTACCGACACTTTGTTCGTCGCGGAATTTACGAACAAATCATAACGATAAACGACGAAACGATAAAGGATCGTTTAGATCTACGAGTCTAAGGTAGCTATGAATAAAATAAATAAATCACTTACATTGGCAACACTTGGTGATGCGAATCATTGCGATCTTGTTCGAGCCAGAACTTCGTCAAAAACTAGGATTCAAACTAGAACCCCTCTACTTGATCACGCTTGAGGTTGACAACGAACGAGACAATACACCACAACGTAGTGTAAAGTACCCTTGAGAAAACCCAAACGAAACACCACCGAAAACTATTTCGGCGGCGGTACGGCGGCGGCACTACGGCGGCCGGCGGTGGTTCCGGTCGGCGGCGATCGGACGAAGGGGAGGGGGCTCGGCCGAAACTAGGGAGCAACCAAGAGAAGGTTTTAAAATGTATTAGGTCAATACCTCTAGCTCCCTATTTATAGGTTTCGCCAAGGAAACGTTTCCTTATTTGAGTTGGACTCAAATAGCCCAAGCCCGTTTCTATTTAATTAAACCTTTAATTAAATCAAGCCCACTATGGAATAACTAGTTAATTACCCATTAACTTATTCCAGTCCATCTAGCCCGTTACACATTTGATTATACAATTAATCAAAGCCCGGTTCGTTTATTCTCGTGTTCGGTTGCGCCTCAAGAGCAACCCCAGTAGGACTTTAATTTACGTTGACCAAGTCAAACCGTTTATTTGATGACGTTGGACACTATTTCCAACAGTCTCCCACTTGGACATCTCATCAACTATAAACGTCTGTCAAGCATACTTTTAAAGTGTGCAAATAATGCAGCTGCTGAACTCTGAATCTCATCAGAATACAGTTCCTAAGATAAGTGATCATATGTCCTTCACCTCGCGATATCCCGTTAACTAGAGACACGGACAATCGTCAATCTCTAGTCACGACTATGTTTCCTGATCGAGATTTATGATGACTGATTAAGACTACTAATTGAACTTTCAATTTAGTCATGACCTACGCAGGTTTTAATTGTCACATCAAATCAACAGGGGGCCCAAAGATATCTCTTCTTTCATACTTTTGAAAGAAGGAGTGAATAAACTTCGACTTACACTGTCTCTGCCATAATCGTTACATAACACATGGAAGTACTCTGTATAGCTACCATTTACGAATAGCGTTGGAGCAAACCAATGCATCACGAACTCATACTAGGAGACTAATGTATCTAGGTTTTAAGACCTATATGATATTACCGTCTCACTATTACCTTTGAATTTGTCCATGAGGTAATACTCTGAGCATGGGTTGGTCCAACATTTAAAATCTCCATTTAAATGCTCATGAGAGTAGCAGCAATCTCTATGCAATGTTCAATCTCTATGAACAATCTACTATCTCTCCATGACATCTTAATTCACTTCTCATTCCCATGAGAATGATTGACTGTGGACGTTTAAATGATCTCTTAGATCACTTTGGAATTTGTTCTAAACATGCAAAAATGAAACACAAATTTAAATACTATATGAATGATAGAACACTTGCAAATTATTTAATCACCATAAATAAATCATCCATTCATACAATTTAATATTTGTAATACAGTTTCAATAAATAAACTAGTACAAGTCACTTTGAAATCTCATTCCTATCGTCCTAGCATGTTCATCATGCTTGGATCGACTTAGTGGCTTTGTGAATGGATCAGCCGGATTCTCATCCGATGATACCCTAGTCACGATGATGTCCCCTTCCTCAACACGGTTTCGCACATAGTGATACTTTCTGAGTATATGTCTGGTTCGACTGTGATCCTTGGATTCTTTAGTCAGGGCGACTGCACCTTCATTATCACAGTAGATTTTCACTGCGTCCTTGATGCTTGTTACAACACCAAGGTCACCTATGAAATTCATTAACCATGTGGCCTCTTTTGCTGCTTCACTAGCAGCAATATACTCAGATTCACATGTGGAATCAGCAACTGAATTCTGCTTGGAACTCTTCCAAGTGACAGCTCCCCCATTCAATAAGAATACCCACCCAGATTGTGAGCACGAGTCATCTCTATCCGTTTGGAAACTCGCGTCACAATAACCTTCCACTTTTAATTCGTCTTTCCCACCATACACTAAGAACATATCTTTTGTTCTCCTTAGGTACTTGAGAATCGATTTCACCGCTATCCAATGATTATTGCCAGGGTTGTCCTGATATCGACTCACCATGCTCAAAGCATATGAAACATCAAGACGAGTACATATCATGGCATACATGATCGAACCTATAGCCGAAGCATATGGGATTCGACTCATCTTATCCCGCTCTAACTCAGTGCTGGGACATTGACTCTTAGTCAAAATTATGCCATGGTTCACTGGTAAATAACCTTTCTTAGACTCAAGCATATGAAATCTCTTCAATATCTTGTCTAAGTATGTACTCTGGCTTAATCCTATTAGACGTTTTTCTCTATCTCTGTATATCTTGATTCCAAGTATGTACGCTGCATCTCCTAGATCCTTCATTGCAAAACACTTTCCCAACCAAGACTTCACATCTTGCAGTGTAGGAATGTGGTTGCCAATGAGCAATATGTCATCCACATATAATACTAGGAAGACTACAGTGCTCCCACTAGTTTTGATATAAACACAGGACTCATCTTCGCTTCTCGAAAATCCAAACTGTTTGACTCTTTCGTGAAAGCAAAGATTCCAACTTCGAGATGCTTGTTTCAATCCATAGATGGATTTCTCAAGCTTACACACTCTCTTAGGATGTTGTTTGTGGATAAAACCTTCTGGTTGTGCCATATAGACATCCTCAGTTAACTTTCCGTTTAGGAAAGCAGTTTTCACATCCATCTGCCAAATTTCATAGTCATGAAATGCAGCTATTGCAAGCAATATCCTTATAGATTTTATCTTGGCTACTGGTGAAAAGGTTTCATCATAATCAATCCCATGAGTTTGAGTATAACCTTTTGCAACCAGTCTAGCCTTATAAGTGTACACATTCCCATCCATGTCTGTCTTCTTCTTGAAGATCCATTTACACCCAACGGTTTTAATGCCAGGTGTAACGTCAACCAAGTTCCATACTTGATTGTCATACATGGACTGAATCTCGCTCTCCATAGCCTCTTTCCATTTATCGGCCTCAAGGCCTTCCATAGCTTCCTTATAGTTTGATGGCTCATCATCATCGACTGGTATACCATTATCAGTCGACGCATCGCCTTCAACAATATGGTATTCATAATAATCACCAAGGTGCTCAGGAGGGCGAACAACTCTAGAGGATCTACGTGGAATGGTAGGAGTTATATCATTTTGTTCAACAGGATTCTCATCCTCAGGTTGAGTACTAGTGTCAACTATAGGTTCCGATTCAATTTCATTGGTTGACTCTTGACACTCTTCAAGATCGATTTTGCTCCCACTGTCTTCTTTGGATAATAGCTCTCTCTCAAGTAAGAATCCTCTTCGAGCTATGAACACTTTGTTCTCATTTGGTTTGTAAAACCGATATCCAAAAGACTGGCGAGGGTAGCCAATGAAATGACACTTCTCTGATTTGTCATGAGTTTCGTGTCCGACGTAAACCTCACAACCCCAGATTTTCAAATGTCGGAGCGAGGGAGGATTCCCTGTCCACATTTCAGAGGGTGTCTTGGAGACCTTCTTAGTTGGTACAAGGTTCAAGATATGAGCTGCTGTTTCTAGGGCGTAACCCCAGAAGCTCACTGGAAGAGTTGCACGACTCATCATCGATCGAACCATATCTAACAATGTTCGATTTCTCCTTTCAGACACTCCATTAAGTTGTGGAGTTCTAGGAGGTGAGAGTTGGGATACTATTCCACAACTCTTTAGATGATCCATGAACTCTTGACTAAGATACTCTCCACCCCTGTCAGAGCGGAGCATCTTAATCCTTTTGCCCAATTGATTCTCAACTTCGTTTTGATAAACTTTGAACGTTTCAAAAGTTTCTGACTTATGTTTAATCAAATAAACATAACCATATCTACTGAAATCATCAGTAAATGTAACGAAGTATCTCTCACCATGTCTAGTGCTTGACTTGAATGGTCCACACACGTCAGTGTGTACAAGATCCAACAAGTCTTTGCCTCTTTCACAAGTCCCTGTGAATGGCGCCTTAGTCATCTTGCCAAGTAAACAAGATTCGCACACATCATTCGATTTGAGGTCAAATGCTTCCAACACTCCATCCTTTTGGAGTTTGGCGATTCTTTTCTTGTTTATGTGGCCTAAGCGACAATGCCATAGACATGATTTATCCAATACACCTTTAGATGAATCAACATTCAATATTAGATTTCTATTGTTAACGCAAACAACACTTTCATATATGCCAGAACAAGGAATAGCTTTGAATATAAAAACATCATTTTTATGAACTAAAATAGAACCATTTTTATTATCAAAACTAAAAGTAAAACCATCATTAAACAACGCATAAAATGAAATAATGTTTCGTGCCATGCAAGGCGAATAACAAACATCTAATAAAATGATAGAACAGTAACTACTAAGCATGAGCTCATAATCTCCAATCATGGTGACAGCAGTTGAGACTCTGTTTCCCATGATTAGATTCAGCTCACCATGCGTCAGCTTCCTACTATTCCTTAGTCCTTGCATATCAGTGCAAATGTGAGTACCACACCCTGTATCAAGGAGCCAAGAATTTAGACATAGAAGCACTGTGAAGTTCAATCATAATTGTACCTAGGATATATACCATACTTTTGGACCATGTGATTCTTCACATCATCTAGGTACTTTGGGCAAGCTATTTTCCAGTGACCCAATTCATTGCAATGTTTAAGATAGGAGTATCAGAAATAGGGTTATGAATGCCTAATATCTTTGCTTCCGCAATTATTAGTTCGTTGCATAACTCTATGAGTGTAATGTCTTTATTATTCTTTATCGTAGTCTGATACGAACGAAGAATATGTAAGAGTAAGCGAGTTCAAGACTATGTCAACTGCTAATTCCTTAGACACATTTACACCCAAACTTTCTAATATGTAACCTCTCATCATTTGATGAATGCTACATATAAACTCTCCTTTTCTCATTTTGCAATGCGAAATGAATCTTAGGTTTTCAGCAGCAGCTCGTGAATTAATCAGATAATCCACATAGTTAAATTTCGTAATACTGTTACGAGATGAAACTTTTGAGATATAAAATCGAGGACGATTTTATGGTGAAAGTGGAAGTGGAAGTGGTGGTGGAGGAAGATTGTTGTTGTTGTTGGAATTGACATTTACAAAGAAAACAATTTCTTTGTTAGTTTAATTATTAGATAATCCTTAACATTATTTACCCAATAATCAAATTAAGGCTAGGATCCATCATTACGTTATTTGATGTGAAGAGGGATGCCGTAATTCACACCGAATAATTTCATAAGGAAACATACTATTGTTAATTTCAATCACCATGAAATCCCTAGATCTTTTAGATTCATTTTAAACTATTAAAATGGCATGTTAATCTCGATTCTATGCTCGTCACATAATTCATGACAGGGATACCGTGGATCATGAATTTGACGGTGAATCTACCATGAAAGCACTCACGAAGATTTCCGGCTCAAGTTCGCTTGGGTATCGCGAGAATCTATTCACTCACGATTATAATCTCAAAATTAACGTACCGGCTCAATTGCACGCGCTTCGTTAATCAGATTATAGATGAGTGCGTGTCTCTCATGGAGAGCACAATCTTTCACATTTAATACTAAACGGGAAGTTTTGTTTAATGTATTTACTTTAGTTGTACATATATAAACTTTTATTATATGCCAAATTAAACTTTTAATTTATCTCAACTAAAGTAATATATATAATTCTTTTAATTCCATTAAAATGCGAGGACGCACCTTTTAATAATTAATTAATTATATCTTATTATAATATCTAAATATACTTTTATTTACATAATATTATAACGGAGGAATATATCAAAACTATTTTGATATATATATATGGGAATTTCGAATTTTCGAATATATATATATATATACATATAAAATTATACTATTAATTTAATACATATCTAATATATATATATATTGTAATTATCTTTTAGATTTATGATTTTATCTCTTTGGAGATATTTTATATTACATTATATAAATACAAAATCAAATCTAAATAATTATAGAAAATCCGAAACCCCTAAAAGTTTTATTAAAAATTCGGATATACACACTTTGTGTATATCCCTATTTTAAATTTGATATCTTTATTTAAAAACTCCTTTTAAATAATTATCTATATATTTACCAAATCAATTTATATAAATATATATATAAACCGATTTATATATATATATATATAAATATAAATATTATCTTATTCAAATCTTTTATTCAAATACATCTATATACATATCCGAAAATATATATACATGTATAATAAATTTTGATTTATTTAAAACATTAAATAAATATATATTTATATATAAAACCGAAATTTTAAAATATAAATACAATCTTTTATTTAATCTAATTTTAAATAATAGGCAAGATAATTATGGAAAAAATATCTTGATAATTTTAAACCCTTTTAAAACTATCCACTTACCATATTTTAATTTAAAAACTATTTCACAAAATTAAAATATATTTATTTATTTTAATTTCCGAATTTTCGGAAATTCCGAAAATCATAAACACAAAAAAAAACTTTTCTTTTTCGAATTTCGGATCTAACACACTTAGATTCGTAGAACAACGCTCTGATACCACTGTTGGGTTTCGTACCAATTTACCGACACTTTGTTCGTCGCGGAATTTACGAACAAATCATAACGATAAACGACGAAACGATAAAGGATCGTTTAGATCTACGAGTCTAAGGTAGCTATGAATAAAATAAATAAATCACTTACATTGGCAACACTTGGTGATGCGAATCATTGCGATCTTGTTCGAGCCAGAACTTCGTCAAAAACTAGGATTCAAACTAGAACCCCTCTACTTGATCACACTTGAGGTTGACAACGAACGAGACAATACACCACAACGTAGTGTAAAGTACCCTTGAGAAAACCCAAACGAAACACCACCGAAAACTATTTCGGCGGCGGTACGGCGGCGGCACTACGGCGGCCGGCGGTGGTTCCGGTCGGCGGCGATCGGACGAAGGGGAGGGGGCTCGGCCGAAACTAGGGAGCAACCAAGAGAAGGTTTTAAAGTGTATTAGGTCAATACCTCTAGCTCCCTATTTATAGGTTTCGCCAAGGAAACGTTTCCTTATTTGAGTTGGACTCAAATAGCCCAAGCCCGTTTCTATTTAATTAAACCTTTAATTAAATCAAGCCCACTATGGAATAACTAGTTAATTACCCATTAACTTATTCCAGTCCATCTAGCCCGTTACACATTTGATTATACAATTAATCAAAGCCCGGTTCGTTTATTCTCGTGTTCGGTTGCGCCTCAAGAGCAACCCCAGTAGGACTTTAATTTACGTTGACCAAGTCAAACCGTTTATTTGATGACGTTGGACACTATTTCCAACACATACTACATGATGACGTATCTTAATAGAAGCAAATATAGAATTAACGTTTTGTCATGATGGAACTAAATAGCCGATCTTAGTAATAACAATAATCTTGCTACAATGAAACCGAATAATCTTCTTTACAACAAACAAGATCGAAATCAAGATCAACAAATATTGTTGCGGAGTTGATCAAAGCTTTATTTGTTTTAAGAAAACAATAAGATCTAAAAAGAAGCTTTTGTCATAAGAGCACAAGGTATGGTGGTGGTGTACGTTATAGCTTTTTTTGCTCTATAACATGAATATAACTAAAACATAAATTTATGGCTCCTTGGTGTTATTGGTATAACCATGTATATAGGGGTCCCATAAAAAGGGTTAAATTAAAAAACTAGCTGTTGCCCCTCTCCTTCCGAACTTTGGCTGTTCAGCGAAACCACTATAACGAACAAATAACGCTAGTGTGGGTTTTTCAATTTAACGGGGTTATAGGGGCTGTTTGGCGGGCCTATAGTGCCCCACACCCCAAGCTCTAATGGAATCACATAATCCTCTTGACAAAAGACATCACGAAAGATCAAGACTGATAATGAATGTTTAAGCTTGATTAAAACACTCATCATTAAGTATTTTCTTCATTTTATATTGTTTAAATAAACAATATTTTTATGGTTTTTATATTTGAATCTTTCTAATGGAAAATAGTTTTATATGAATTTTTTTTTTCCAAATCTCCTTTTCACTTTTTGAATCAAGAAACCAAACCCCACATAATGATGATGACCCAAGAAAAAGCCAAATTACACAACCAACTTCCTCCACAATCCATTATCTTTGATATAGGGCTAACTCACCACTATATGGATATATTTTATTGGCAGGCTAACAAGTCAAAAAAGCTTTAGTATTTAATCATTTTTAAAGATGAAGCATGATCATAATTGTCCCTAGTTTCCCCACCTAAAAGTCTATAGCTTCATACCTTATACACTCATTACCAAAACACTATTGCTTCTCAATATTAGGGTTTTAATCAACAAGAGTCAACTTTATAATCCATATAATTTCATAACAACTTATAACTATATCATGCAAATTGTCTATCCACTATAAAGAAGAAAGAAAGATCAGGTTTCACATACTCAAACTTGTACTATTTTGCAGTTTTAGTCCCTTACTATGCAAACAATATTTCTTCCATACGTTAAAGTTTTTTGTGAAAGTATCTGTTTAAGAAAAAAATGTGTACTAAAAGGTCAAAACTGAAATTATTAAAAGTTAGAGGGCTAGTAATGCAGTTTTCTCCAAAAGTTACACATCTTTTACAGAGCAGCCCAGAGAATAACCCCTCAATCAGTTTTAAGTCAAACTCAAATCCCTAAAAGCATCTCAAATGGTAGCTTTTTCTAAAGCTTATTACTATTACAATAAGTCTTTCAAAGACTTTTTACCATTGGAATACCTAGCTTTTTGAAAAGCTTATTGCAAAGACTTATTCTCTACTAAGCTTTTAACCATCTTTCAATGTTTGTCTTTTTTAATCCCCATGTTTAATAACATTTCATTTTAAACCTTAGATATGTTATATATAAATTATTTATTATATTTTTATTAGTTAATAAATAAATTATATAATATTTAATGTCAATTATTATAATATTTTTGTATGAGACATTTTAAAAAATATTATATTTAGTAAGATGTTAAAAAAAGTGTCAAATTATATATAGGGGTATTAATAAAACATTTGAGATAGATAAAGGTATATTAGAAATTTTGTAAAAGGAAAAGCTTTTTGGTAAGGTTAACCATTGGAGATGTTATTTGGGAAATGGTTTTTGGTTAGTGGAATGTTGATGTGGTAAAAGTAAGAGGATACGGTGTAGTGGCGAAGGGTGGTGGGCGCCGGACGCCACGTCGGCGCGCCGGACGCGCCACCACACCGGTCGTTACGTGAGCGGTGGTGTGCGTGGGATGCTCGGCGGATTCGACGGACCAATGGGAGCGCGACACGTGTCCCTAGCCGTTGCAACGGCTAGTTTTCCAGAATATTTAAATTTTTTTTTTTTTTTTTTTTTAAATAAAACCTATTATAAATAACCCATTTACCATTACATTTTTTCACACCATCTCTTACACTTTCACTCTCTAAAACTCTCTACAATTTCTTACCATTTCACTCTCAAAAACACTCCAAAATGTCTCAACCACCGTACCCCGATTGGATGAGCGGTATTTTCGGAATGGGAGGTTCCGGCTCATCGCCGTCCAATCCTTCAACCCCTTCGTCCCAACAATCGGTATCGTCCACCCAAAACACCGTGATGCCGACATTTTCCCAAGACCAATTCAACCACTTTATGCTTCAACAACAATTTCAAAACCTACAACAACTACAATTTCAACAAAACCAACCCCCTCCTCAAATGTGGTCACAACACCAATGGTCACAACCCCCTCAAGACACCGACGCCGCTGAAAAGGCGAGACGAAAGGGGAAAAAAGTCGCCGCCGTCAACTTAAGTCGGAAGGTCATGCGTTGGGACGCCGCCGAAGAAGTTTTATTGGCGGAGTGTTGGGTTAGCGTGTCCGAGGACCGCGAAAAGGGCGCCGACCAATCGGATGACTGTTTTTGGAACAAAATCCTTGTTGAGTTCAACAAGGATGCACCGACGCCGCGTACCAAAGACATGTTGACGGGGAAGTGGACGACCTTAAATGGTAATTGTCAAAAATTCAACGGTATCTACAAACGGCTACAACGTACAAGCCGAAGCGGTGAAAATGAGGTCGACTTTTTGGCCCGTGTCCGACAAGCGTTCCGTGACGAGTCGGCGGCAAAAAAACCATTTAACAACGAAGGTGCGTGGGAAGTTTTGCGCCATTGCCCGAAATGGGACGCCCCCGAACCCATTTCGCTCTCCGATAACGAAGAACTTTTCGGGGAAGATACGAGACCACGTCCGGCGGGAAAGTCTCGTAAGGCAAAAAAAAGTAGGTCGGAAACTTCATCCGGCGCTAACACCGCCGGAAGTGCCGCACCGCCGGACCTTGGCGAGGCTATGTTGGCCGAGTTTAAGCGGAAAAGTGAAGCCGCTCAATCCGCTTACGCAAGGGCAAAGGCGCGGGATGACCGGTTCGAGCGGTTGGAAGACTTGCGATTCCTAAGCACTAACACGCAAGGTTTGGGGCGCGAAGATAGGGCGAGAATCGTCAAAGAAAAAAAGGCGATCCGCGAAAAATACCCCGTCGACGAAGATGACTACGATGACGACGAGTAGTTTTTTTTTTTGTTTAATTTTCGGTATTTTTTTCCTAATTTTCGGTATTTTTTTTACTTTTTTCGGTATTTTTTTTAAATTTCGGTAATTTTTTTTTATTTTTTAGGTATTTTTATTTTGTATTTTGTAATATTTATTTTAATGAAGTATTATGTTTTTAAAAAAAGAAAAAAGAAAAAAAGGGTGGTGGGGCCCAAATGGCTTAAGTGATGGTAGAGGGGGTATTTGGGGGTTTTGAATGTGAAATGTGAAATGGTGATGTGGCGCATAGGTGGCGCAGAGGTGGCGAAGTGGCTTAAGCCACCACACCTATCACTCTAATAAGCTTTTGAGAGGTTAACTATTGGGATGCTCTAATATGTACCAAAGGAATATGAATCTGCAGTTTATAGCAGCATTATCCACCTCACTTATCTTGTCCATATGTTTTCTTAGGTGAAGTCACCTCATTCAACATAAAATCAAGAAAAAAAAAACAAAAAAGTTCTTGTTTATACATATGGCAGGATGTTTACAATATTTTAGTATCACACAGAGTATTTATGTTTTATTCTAAGACATTAAAATCCAGTAGCGCATTTAGGGAAAAAACTTGAGTTCGGTTGCATATTTTTTCTTAGGATTATTAACTGTGTTAAAAAAGACTTTTTTAAACACTATCATAACAATATTCAAAACATTTTGAGAGGTTACACGAACTTTTCCGTACTACATAGTAGTTTCACTCCTGTTCAAACCTATGTGGATAGTACGAGTTTATGTCAATTTTTCATAAGACACTCTGATATAATGTAAGTCGTTTTTATAATATTTTTATATAAGTCATTAAAAAAAATTAAAAGATAATTTTGTGTTCTATTTTTTTAAAAGCAATATTGTACTTAAAGATTTTCGCTTGATTAATTACCAAGCTAAAATTAGTCCAAAAACATACTCCCTCCGTCCCTAAATAAAGTTCCCATTTCACCTTCAAGTTTTGTCCCTAAATAAAGTTTCCATTTCTAAAACTTAAGGGACCCACTTAATATAATAATATTATTACCAATACTTTCACCACTAACTATCTCTTAAAACACTTTCTCTCTCCAATCAAACCTTATATTTTATTCAAAAATAATACCAAATACCCCACCACTAACTATCTCCTAAAATGTTGTGCCCAACACAAATGGGAACTTTATTTAGGGACGGAGGGAGTATTTTAATATAATAATTCATATTAAAAGAATAGAATTAAAATTAAAAAATACATTACTATTATTATATAGCTTTTTTAATTACTAGTAGTATAATATAGAATTTCCCTAATTATTATTTACCTTTGGAGGCAGGCATCAGAGATCACCATCATGATCTCTGTAAATAATTTATATGTTGGGAATAGGAATAAGTCTGTAAAAGCCACTTTTTGTGTGGAACATACCCTTGTTTGTTCTAAAATCCTAACAAAAAAATAAAATAAAATAATATTTATAGTATATATTGTCTTTTTCAATTGTTTTAACTGATTAATCTATGTGTATTAAGAAACCAACAAAAGAGGGACCAAAAGCAACTTTTCATAAAAATTCTGAAACTAAGTTCAGAAATTTTTAAAGCATATTTTCTCAGTTTTCACTTTCAAGTAAACACCTTAAAAGCCCATGCTCACATGCTTCTATTCACACTCTCACCATTTTCAGGCCTGCATTTGAGCAAAAAAGCTTGTTTTTTATAATCATTATAAAAAACAAAGCATGCACACAAGGTGTTTGTTTAAATTCCCCACTGAAAATTAAACAATTCTATAGCTTCATTGCTCATGCTCTCCACTGAAATAACCAAAAACAACTACCAGTTACTATATATTGCAACAATTGTTAACATTTCATCTCACAAAAGGGTTAAATATTTGTTTTTATTCTTGACAAAAAAACCCAGATCATGAATGTGATAATGGCTGCTTTGATGGTGTTCGTTTTGTGTTCTTTGATGGTGGTTAATGAAGCTTCTTCAATGGCGGAATCTGACAAGATTTTGAAATTACCTGGTCAACCAAGAGTTGGATTTCAACAATTTTCTGGTTATGTTACTTTAGATTCGAAGAAAAAAAGAGCACTTTTTTATTATTTTGTTGAAGCTGAAGTTGATCCAGTTTCAAAGCCGTTAGTTCTTTGGTTGAATGGAGGTAAGAAATTTTAACCCTTTTTCAAGAATGATGAAAAAAAGATTACATTTTTTATGAAATTCAGGATCAATTTTTATGAAGTTTCTATTTTTATCATAGATTGAAGGTTAATTATCTTGTAGGGCCTGGTTGTTCTTCACTAGGTGTTGGAGCATTTTCTGAAAATGGGCCATTTAGACCAAATGGTCAGGGCCTGGTAAAAAATGAGTATAGTTGGAACACAGGTAAATCAATTGTCAATAATTGGTGTTGTTTTGATGAATAAAAATGATACCTTTTTTAATTGAATTAATTTAATTTAAAATATTTGATGTTTTTTTTTTATTTTTTAACATGTTTTTTTCTAATAATTATTTTCTTGAAAATTGCAGAGGCAAATATGTTGTATTTAGAGACCCCAGTTGGAGTTGGTTTTTCTTATGTTTCATCAAATTCATCTTCTTATGAGGTGGTTACAGATGCAATAACAGGTATTTCTGGTACTCTTACTTTTTCTACATAATTATTTGTTTAGTTATGTTCTTTAATCTTTATGCCCTAAAAAGTTTCTTAGAAAAAGAAATTACCCTTTTTTAGAACCTTAAAAAGGTTTCTTTTTAATGTTTATACCTTCAAAAGAACTTTTAAAAGTTTTTTTTCTTTAACTTTCTTGTACTCCAAAAATACAGAAAATTTAAACCTTTAATTTATCTAATTTTATTTTAATTTATTTTTTGGTTTTAATAATTTGAAGCCAGGGACAATCTTGTCTTCTTGCACAAATGGTTGTTGAAATTTCCTCAATATCAGCAGAGGGATCTGTTCATAACAGGAGAAAGTTATGCAGGTAATTATAATGTTTTAGCACAAAATTTCCATAATTTCCAGCTAAATATTAACATTTTTTTAATATTTAATTAATGCCTTTTTGGGGTTGTTGATACCAGGTCACTATATACCACAACTAGCAGAACTCATGGTTCAATTCAACAAAAAGCACAAAATTTTCAATTTAAAAGGAATTGCTGTAAGTGTTACAAAGTCAACTCTAATTCCTTTATATTTTTCTGTAATTATTGTTCAATCTGAACTTAATTTTACAAAGTTAATCAGCCAAAAAAAACCGTGTTACAAGTACTACAAAGTGGTTTAGAAAATCATGTTAATTAATAATTATGCATCCACAAAGTATTGGATTTGACTTTTGAAAGTCAACCTTTCTTGCAAAAGTGTAAGCAGTAAGCTTTACAATAATATGTGATTTACGACGAACAAATAATAACACAATAGTTACAAATTATAATTGCAATAATTTTTTGTTGCGGTAATTTTAATATGTTTTATTCGCTATATATATTGGTGTCAAAATGCAGTTAGGAAATCCAGTTTTGGAGTTTGCAACCGATTTAAATTCAAGGGCTGAATTTTTTTGGTCTCACGGACTTATATCAGATTCAACATACAATTTATTCACTTCTGGGTGTAATTATTCACGATATGTGAGTGAATATTATAGAGATTCGGTTTCACCAATTTGTGCAAAAGTTTATAGTCAAGTTAGCAAAGAAACCAGCCGATTTGTGGATAAATATGACGTCACTCTAGACGTTTGTATTCCATCCGTTCTTTCACAATCCAAGATAATTACTCCCCAGGTTCTTATTCTTGACAAAATAATTGCAATATTTTTTTAAGAGTTTTGATAATGACAGCCATAAATGATTTGTACATTCATCTATAACCGACTCCTGAATTTTAGGAATTACTCATTTGTACCATTTTTAATGCACTTAGAGATATCAAAACCCTTTTTTTTAAATATTTTATTATAATAATCTTTTAACTACATATAATGCATTTGGGGCAAACTATTAATCCCCTAATTTTAAGTATTTCAAATAACAAAAGTATGAAAATGTAACAAAGTTACCTACATTATATGACAGCAAGTAACCGAGAGGGTTGACGTTTGTGTGGAGGATGAAACCGTTAAATATCTTAACCGCCGTGATGTCCGTAGAGCCCTACATGCACGTTTGGTTGGAGTAACAAAATGGGATGTTTGTAGCAAGTAAGTCTACATTTGTGGGCCCCACAAACGACTTATTATTATGATACAAACATATAATCACTTGATCTGAATCTATACTTTTTGTTATTGATCAGCATTCTAGATTATGAACTGCTCAACATTGAATTACCTACAATCAACATTGTCGGATCGTTAATCAAAGAAGGAATACGAGTTCTGGTTTATAGGTACACAAAATATTCAGTATTTTTAAATTTGATTAATAAACTAATATATATTGTCTAACTTTTATGGTTACTTTTAATTAATCTAGTGGTGATCAAGATTCAGTAATTCCTTTGATGGGGAGCCGGTCTTTAGTCCATCGACTTGCTACACAATTGGGACTCAAAATAACCATACCGTATCGAGTTTGGTTCGAAGGGCAACAGGTAATATAAATATATAATATTATGGGTCCGATTCAGCGCATAACCGTTTAAAGGTGCAAAACTGCAGAACCATCCTAACATCCAACGTTTTCTATGTTATACATAAGCTGCACATTTTCATACATGCTGTAACACATTTACACATCCAATGTTTCCAATTTTTTATACACATAATATATAAATATACATTCTGTGCATTAATGGACATTCAATGTAACGCATTTCGTGCACTATAATTTATACACGTAATGTAACACATTCCGTATATAACATAGAAAACATTGGATGTTAGATGGTTCTGCGGTTCTGCACCTTTAAATGGTTATGCGCTGAATTGGACACAATAATATTATATATATTATAATATTTGAAGAAGATGAAAATGTATTATTTCAGGTTGGAGGGTGGACACAAGTGTACGGAAACGTGTTCTCATTTGCAACTGTACGAGGTGCATCACATGAAGCACCATTCTCGCAGCCTCAAAGATCACTTGTGTTGTTTCGATCCTTTCTAAAAGGAAACCCTTTACCAGAAACGTTTTGAGAAATACAAATAAACTATAATTTGGATTTCGCATTGTAAGTAAAAAAATTTTGTCATTATAATGGGAATTTGTAATTGAGTTGTTTTTTTCTTTAATTATTTAATTGAAATGTTTTTGAAATTGAAAAAACGTTTGTAAGAATGCTTGAATGTTACCGTGTAGATTGATTTATTATTATTATTTTTTTGTTAATTTAACTATCAATGGTGATTCTGCATGCTACCACATTAACAATGGTCAGTGGCGGACCCAGAGAAAAAGTTGAGGGGTGTCACTGGTTGTACATTTTTTTCTCAGGGGTTGCACTTACACTAATAAAAAGAAAATTTAAAAATTTTAACGCTATTTTTACACTATTCGAACAAATTTCAGGGGTTGCACGGCAACCCCGGGCACCATACTAGGTCCTCCCCTGGTGGCCGGTGGCGGCTGTCGTGGTGGTGTTTGTGTTAGAAATGTGATGATAACATAGAGGGAGAATTGGAATAGAGAGAAAGCAGATCGGTTTCTATGTTTAAAGTCCGACTGTCCTGAGTATCACGTACGAGCAACTTTATTGTCCGCCATAACTGATTTTTAAATAAAACACAAGTTACACTTTGCTACCCCAAACTAAATGAATATCCTAAATGGTGCCCTAAAGTGGCTAATTAGGGTTGTGTTGTATTTCTTCATTATTATTTCGCTTTAACTTCACATTCAACTTTTTTTGAAATCGGCAAATAATATTAACGGAAGTTAAGTTGCACGGAAACTCCATCTTGAGTGCCGCTCCCGTATCGAAAACCTTTGGGAAACCGATACTCCTAGGATACTTGCCCGAAACGTTTCTCAGGTGCCGGAAACATATCTGTGAAGTTTCTTCGGCGTTTCAAAAAACGTATCTGTGTTTTTTAAACATTGTGATGGGTTTTTGATTCAATGGAAGATGTAAATATGTGGGATGTAGGTGGAGATGCTTTTGATTTAATGGAAGATGTAGGGTTTTGGAGGTTGCTGATTCGTACAGGGTTTATAAAATAATTTGATCATTGATAATTAATTACATTTGAAAGATTTAGTATTTTTAGAGTTTATATACTTTACACCAATAATATCTATTTGGAATTTCTTTAAAATATATAGTACTGAGCATATATTTTTTATATTTTATGTGACGTATCTCTGCCGTATCCGTATCTTGAATTTTTAAGTTTTGCCGTTTCCCGTATCCGTTACATATCCGTTTCCGTTTCCGTGCAACTTAGAACGGAAGTTACTTTACATGACAAACTCAGCCCCCATAGGGATTTACAGAGAAAATTCCCCCATATTTTTGACACCACAAAACAAAATGGCAAGACTAAACAAAGTGTAAGTTAAACATGTGAAAAATTATAAGTAACATGAATCATGTTACCTATAGTAATAATTTTCAAACGAAATATTACTATTTATCAACTGTTAATAAATAATTTTTATTAAATAATACTTTTTATAAAATACTAGCAGGGTACCCGCGCAATGCGGCTGCGGATACCCAGAAACCATATTTCGTGGCGAGCAAGTGTTGTTCGTTTACACGGTAATAATTGTTGTTAGAAATAAATAATTAAACGGAAATGTGGATTTTGGTAAGAGTTGATGATTTACAGAGTCGTATATTTAATGTTATTGGGTAAAATGGTTTTCGAGTAACAGATTTTTGTTATTAAGTGTGGTGGTGTTACCAAAGTGTATTGTATAGCAAGTGGTTAACACATAGTGATAAGTTAGGAGAGGTCTTGGGTTCGAATCTTATTAGCCGCGATTTATTTTTTTTAAGGTAGAGAACTAACTAACAAAAGTGGAAAGGTCCTTAAAATCAAGTTTAAGGAGCTCCTTAAACTTGCCTAATGGGGTAGGCCTAAATGCTTTATATAGTAGTAAGATAATGCTTTTAATATTTAGTTTAATATGATATATATCATTGCAAATTAATGGCGAAACATGAGCATGTTGTTCATTTTACTAAATGAAACAATTAATCCTTACATCTATCCCAAAATAATAGTGCGAAGGACCTAACCTGTTCTAAAATTTTCACAGGGGGTTTTGAAACAAATCAAGAAACATCAGGGTGTATTTCTGTCATCAATCCCTAAGCGAGTGTATACATTGCGAGTTTTTATTTTTTGCCACCACCACCGTCGTTAACGGTGATAAACCGACAGCAACCGTCTCCGGCCATCCTTTATCTCTTTCCGGGGATCCGAAAAAAGCGGAAAGCAACACATATATAAAGTTTTCAATCGGCTTTAATCCAAATCTAATTATGGCGGCCAGTGAGACCAAAGATGACCTTTACGCTCTCTCTCTCCAGGCATCATCTCTCTCAACTTCTTTTCATCATTTCATTATCTTTTCCCTGATTCACTTTTCATTTTTCAATTTGAGAAAACCGCACGATACAGATCATGTGCGTGTAATTACACCAGATCTAGGGTTCTACATTGCTCCGTACCCCTAATTAATCGTTTATTAATCTGTATATATTATGCAGAAAGATGAAGATGATAAATGTAAGGATTATGATTTCGGATCTGATGATACTGATTCTCCTCTGCCTCTTACTGTTGCTTCTCGTGTTCGTTCTCTTACTTCCTTTTGCTCTACTTTATCTTTTGCTGTATCAGTTTGTGCGAATCGATGCCCTAATTTGTGAAATCATGCATTAAGTATCTTGATTTAGTTGTAATGATGATATGATCATTGTTGATTGCAGGTATTGTACATGTTAGGTGACATTGCAGGAGGCCCTGCTTTTCGATTTAGTCAATGGTTGGAATTCGTTAGAAAGCGTAAAGGAAAATATAAGTCCTCTGGATTTCCTCGTCGTCCTCAACGGCTTGATAGTATGCACTTAAGGTCAATTTTCACATTAATTTTGATTACTTTTAATGTAATTTGAATATTGATTGGTTAATCTATATGTGTGTTTATTGATATTCAGTGCAGGAGAATTAAGTACATATTCTACTGCTTTTGAGGAAATTTCAGAAATCAGTTTATGGGAAAGACTTGGTAAAGCTGCTATGCTGAACATCGAATCAAGCTCTTTTTCTTGGGATATGCTTTCTTCATTACACCATACTGAACATAGTAGCAGCAATGAAAATTCTGAGGATGAAACCAATAAAGCATTAGAGGTGTAGTATACTTCATATAATTTATAAATTATTATTTTATTATATAATACAACCAGAAAATTAATGTTTGCTTTTGTTTTGAATACAGGTGACAGTGAATTCAGGGGGAGTGGTATTTTTTGCACTATTTAACCTTAATGAAACTGGTGAATTTCTTACTAAAGAAGCTGCAGCAGTTATTAAAATAGCATCTTCTAGAATGGCTACACAGTCAGAGAGACTTGGTTATGAATTTGCAAAATGGTTAGGTGTCAGAACTCCACAGGTTGTAATGGGTTGATTCGGGTTTTAAATTATCTCTAACTGGTCAAACGGGTAAAAATCAAACGGGTCAAGTCGCCCAAAAATCTCTTAAATCTTAGTTTTTTTAAATAATATGATTTTTGTTATTATACATGACATACTAATTATTAAAAAAGTTAAGAGGGGAATAAATGTAGTCCTGTATCAAGAAATTACCTTTTTTGACCCGTGACCCGACCCGATCATATTGCAGGCTAGAGTGATCCACAACTGCAGTCCTGAGTGGTTAAAAATAAAAGAAGCTGCAGAAAAAGCAAAAGCAGCAGCAGTTTCTGAAAAAGATGAAGTTGGTGATGTAACTTGCTCAGAGCTTCTAGAAGCCCTAGAACTAAGCCGTTGCCTTTATCTCATGAAGTAAATTTATTTAACCCACTTTAAACTATAACCGATCAAGGGTAATCTGGTCATAAATTAACATTTATAAGAATTCCCTTCTGCAGTTATGCTCATGGATCACCTTTGTTAGAAAATTCAAGTGCATTCAAGACCCAAAAAGCTGCAGAAAAGACAGCAGCTGCCCTTGGTAGAATCCTAATGTTGGATCTTGTAATCAGAAATGAAGATCGGTTACCGTGTAAATATCTTCGTTGGAGGGGTAATTCTGCCAATTTATTATTAGCAGATAAAATGGCAACTGCAAACCGTGATGCATTAGAAGAAGCATTTGATTCTGCTATAAATAGATACAGACCAAGGGTAATTCGGGCATTACAAAAAGAACGAAGATCCACTTCAGTTGATTGTAGAATGAGTTCTGATGATTCAAATATTGCATCAAAAAGTTCAGATTTTTCTGACATTACACAATCTCTACTATCTTGTGAAAAGACACTCAAAAGACAAGTCACAATCGACCCGATTATAACCGATTTCGATATTATCGCGATTGATTCGGTTGTTCCTCGTAGACCGCCAGCTGGCAAACGTGCACATGATCAAGAAAATTATCCAAAATTAGTTGAACTCTTGATTAACAGTCCTGAATATGCATCACAGTTGTTACACGAAATAACTGTCGGGAAATTAGGGTTTCCTCAAGAAAAGGGTGAAACTTTTGATGATTCGCCTTTTATTACAGATATGGTATCGATTGTTCATGAATTTAGAACCGGGTTTCGTGCAGCTTTGATGGATTTACAAGGTTTTCATATATTTCTACTTACATTACACCAAAAATTGGATAGCTTGTTAAGGAATTTTATGAATATTATTGATAAAGATGATTTAATGATGCTTGAATCACCATCACCATCATCATCATCACAAAGTAAGGAATCGGATTCAAATGATTTGGAAATACAGAAATCGGGTTCAAAAGCATTAAATTCAGATTCAGTTTCTCCAGTTTCTTCACATGGAAAGAATAATAATAAAGGATGTAATTCAGATCCACTGCATACCATGCAAATAACTTCAAAGCTTCGTGATTTTCATAAAAATGCTAAGGTTTTATACTTTTATTCTTGATTAATCAGTGATTTATTTCAGCAATAATCCTTTAGTTTAAAAAATTAGAATGGTAATCCTTATTTCTGAAATATTTTGCACCAACGTTGCTTTAAAATTTTCTGTTAAGACGAGGGTATTTTCTTCATTTTACATTTTATTTCCATTAGTAACTGAATCTAATTTGATGTTTTTCAGGTAGATGCCGAACTAAACAAAGAACTAGAACAATGGAACGAATTACTAAAAACCGAAGCAGTAAAACTATGCCAAGAAAACAATTTTAATTCAGGGTTTTTCGAGGGCAGTGAGAGTAATTTCGTTGTTGATGCTTACGAATTAAAGGTAAACAAACAATTTTTTTTATATTTTTTTCAACTTATCAAAACATTATTATAATCAGTTTATTATTAGCCTTAATTCAGTTATTTTATTTACGATTGGTTGCACAAATTACAGCTTAGACTTGAACATATTCTTGAGAGAATATCATTAATATCAGATGCTGGAAATACAGAAAAACCATCTTCAGTTATGTCTGGTTTATTTATTGGCGGTGCATTAGCAGCAAGATCTATTTACACACTGCAACATATTGGGATTACACATATTTTGTGTTTGTGTACTAATGAAATTGGTCAGTCTGATTCTCAACGACATGATTTGTTTGAGTACCAAAACTTTTGTGTAAGTAAATACTAATACAATTCATGGTACCCTGAACTTGACAAAATAGTCGACTTAGTACCCTGAATCACTCATTTGGTCTTGTTTTCTCACATGATTTACTTTTAATATCAATATATTGAGATAAACGTATATTTATTAGTCTATCAAAAGCTCCAATGAAAGTAAGTCAAGTAAGAAAACAAGACCGGATTAGTGAGTTAGGGTACTAAGTCGACCATTTTGTCAAGTTCAGGGTACCAAGTTAGCCAAGTCCAGGGTACTAAAATGTATTTTGACCTTTTTTAAATGATAAGTTGGTTTTCTTGATGAACGTAGATTAGCGATGATGAAGACTCGAATATTTGTGAGATATTTATAGAAGCTCATGAATTTATTGATGGAGTTGAAAAAAAAGGTGGCAAAGTTTTGGTTCATTGTTTTGAAGGCAAAAGTAGGAGTGCAACCGTTGTTCTTGCTTACTTAATGATCAAAAAGTAAGTAATTAAAATCTTAAATCATTTTTTTATTCCTTAAATATATTTTTTTTTCTTAAAATAAAATAGTAATGTATGATCAGGAAGTACACATTACTGAAAGCATGGAACACCCTAAGAAGAGTACACAAGCGGGCCCAACCGAATGACGGTTTTGCAAGGGTACTTTTGGAATTAGACAGAAAGTTACATGGAACGGTTTCAATGGAATGGCAACAGAAGAAGCCCGCATTGAAAGTGTGCCCGATTTGCGGGAAAAATGCGGGCCTAAGCAGCAGCTCGTTGAAGCTTCATTTGCAAAAAGCGCATAAGAAATTGTCGTCGGGAAGTGTAGATAGTGCCATGACTATGGAGATACAAAAGGTTTTGGAAGCACTTAATATTACACACAATTGATTCATGAATCAAATGTCACATATTTTAATTGTTGGTAAAAGTTGTAAAATACAAAATTTATGTATTTACATCAGCAGCTGGGGATTATTAAAAAAAAGGGTAAATTGTATAAAATAGCGAGATATTATTAAGCAAGAACTTTTAACTTTTTGCAATTTAGAAAACGTTTTACCTGAAATGATGTATTTAGTATTTTATAGATTATAATGAAGTGGCCGGTTATATATTGTTTGTATTTTATAAGAACCGTTTAGCTCAAAACAGTTTAACATTAATTAGAATAAAAAGGGAAAAAAAAATTAATTCTATTACTATTTTTGAAAATTATGATGGTTATTGCTAGAATTAAGAATTATCTAATAATATCTAGCTATTTTATGCAATTTTTCCTAAAAGAATTTAAAAAAATTTAAAAGAAAATGTCAAATACTCAAAATCTTGTACATTTAAGTTATTGGCCATGTAATATATACAACTACAAGCCTTGGAATGTAATAAACCTAACTCAACCGCTTCAATCCCGAAAAACAAAACATCGAATCGACATTACCCGTTCACAAGTCTATCAAGAAAACACAAACTAAAAAAAGCCCGAGCCCGCCAGCTACACTTGAACTGGTTCGGGTAGTGGGGACCCACCACTAGCGTTTAAAACAGTGACATTACCATCCGAATCAACATCCACAATTACCGAATCGCCCTCCTTAATCTCACGTGCCAGCATCTTTTCAGCCATACTATCTTCCAAAAGCCTCATTATGGCCCTCCTTAATGGCCTTGCACCATAACTAGGGTTATATCCTTCTTCCACAACTCTATCCCTAAATCTCTCTGTCACTTGTAGCTCTATTTCCTTGCCTTTTAATCTCTCAAATACTTCCTTCAACATGATGTCACCAATCTCTTTGACTTCCAATTTAGTCAACTGTCTGAAAACTATCATCTCATCCAACCGGTTCAAAAACTCGGGCCTGAAATACTGTTTGAGTTCTTCTGTTACCAAGCTTTTGATCCGATTGTAACTACTATCTTTCTCATCATAATCGAGGTCAAACCCGATTCTCCTCCCGCCTTTTTCAATCACGTTACTTCCCACATTCGATGTCATGATCAAAAGCGTGTTCTTAAAGTCAACCGTTCGTCCTTTACTGTCGCTCAACCGTCCGTCTTCAAGAATCTGAAGCATCATGTTGAAAACATCGGGGTGAGCTTTTTCAATTTCATGGTGTACGGGCGGCTCCTGACTGCTTCGGTCAGCTGCCCGCCTTCCGTGTACCCGACGTACCCGGGTGGTGACCCGATTAGCTTCGAGACCGTATGTCGTTCCATGAACTCACTCATGTCTAACCGAATCATGGCTTCTTCTGACCCGAAATAGTAAGTGGCTAATGATTTTGCCAGCTCGGATTTCCCGACACCCGTGGGGCCCGAGAAGATGAAGCTGGCGATGGGTCGGTTTGGGTTTTTGAGCCCGACCCGGGCCCAGCGGATGGCCCGGCTTATGGCTTTGACCGCTTCGTCTTGACCGATGATTCGTGTGTGTAAAGTGTCTTCCATTTTTAAGAGACGGTCTGATTCATCACTCGAGACTTTTTCCACGGGTATTCCGGTCCATGTGGAGACGATATGTTGAATGTCCGCCTCTGTTACGGTGGGACCCTCATCACTGGATTCACTCTGCGCTTTGTTCATTTCTTTGTTTTTGTCAATTAGGGCTGAGATTTGGGTTTTGAGATCCATTTCTCTGTCTCGTAGCTCTCCTGCCTGTTTAAAATTGGACACACAAGTCAAAGTCAAAGTCAAAGTCAAAGTCAATGTCAAAAAACTAGTTATAAAACTATAAAGGTGAGTCAAAGTCAAACCTTTTCAAAGTCCTGACCACGAACAGCTTCGTTTTTCTCCTTTGTGATCTGTCTAAGATCTTTCTCAAGCTCTCTGGCTTCCTCAGGTAGCTATGTCAGGCACCAACATTTATGTCAGTTAGCTGACCGAAAATCAATTACAAATATAGGTGGCAATTTATCTTGACTCATTAATTACTAAATAAAAAATAAATTTAGAACAAAAATAAATTCGGGTCAACCAAATCTTACCTGACCCGTTACCCAACCCAGTCGACCCGCCCGTTTTGCTACTTCTAATTACCTGTGCATGGCGAAGGCGAACACGAGATCCAGCTTCATCAATCAAATCGATTGCTTTATCAGGAAGAAAACGGTCACTGCAAAATATTAATCAAATACTGAATTTCATAAATAATATACAAAGCCATATTGTTAAAATAATAATCTAAGTTTTTTAATAAATCCATTTGACCAGTTGGAGATAAAATAGTAAAATACAACCCAAAATCGACCCATTTTTAAGCAAACGGTCAAAAATAGACCCGCAAAATGACATACCTTATATATTGATGAGACAGCTGAGCAGCAGCCACAAGTGCATCATCAGTATACCTAAGTTTATGATGAATTTCATATCGTTCTCTCAAACCTTTTAAAATCTGAATTGTTTCATCAACAGAAGGCTCGGGAACCTTAACGGGCTGAAACCGTCTCTCTAATGCCGGGTCTTTTTCAATATGTTTTCGGTATTCATCAAGTGTTGTAGCCCCAATACACTGTCAAAAGTTCAAGGACGAGTATTGTAGTATTGCGATAGTTGAAGGGGTGATATTGCAATATTTGGTTTTGGTTTTACCTGTAGTTCGCCTCTAGCAAGAGCTGGTTTTAGTATGTTAGCAGCATCAATTGCACCTTCTGCTGCACCAGCACCAATTAGTGTGTGGACTTCATCGATAAATAGGATTATATCATCAGCTTGTTTTATTTCTTCCATTAATTTTTTTAATCTTTCTTCAAATTCACCACGGTATTTTGTGCCAGCAACAAGAAGTCCCATGTCTAGGGTTATTACCTGACCAAAAAAAAATTAAAAAAAGTTTAAGCAAAATATTAATAAATAATTCAAAAAAGTGAAAATTACCTTTTTGCCCTCGATTGTTTCAGGGACGTCACCATTTGCAATTCTTTGAGCAAGACCTTCTGCAATGGCGGTTTTTCCTACACCAGGTTCTCCAATTAAACAAGGATTATTCTTTGTTCTTCGTCCCAAAATTTGGGTAACTCGTTCTATTTGTGAAGCTCTTCCAACAACAGGATCCAATTTACCCTATAAAAAACAAAATAATTAAATTAAAAATAAAATAAAATAGATATTTGAATATACCTCTTCTGCTAATTTAGTCAAGTTTGTGCCATATTCCTCAAGTGTTGGCATCTTGCTGCTGCCAGAGGCTCCACCACCAACCCCAGCACCAACAGCTTCTGCACTCTCACCAACCATTCGGATAACCTAAACATAATAATAATTATTATTATTATTATAGAAGATTAATATTTAGTAAAATTAAAGAAATATTAGGAAATAATTAAACTATAGTCTTGCCTGAGTGCGAATGTTACTCGGGTCAGCTCCTAGATTTTCTAGGGTACGGGCTGCAACACCTTCACCCTCTCGAAGCAAACCAAGTAGCAAGTGCTCTGTTCCAACATAGTTGTGACCTAATTTGATTTTACATATTTGGCAATTAGATTACTGTAAATACACATCACACTGACATATATGTATATATTATATGTATATGTATATACCTAGTTGGCGGGCTTCCTCTAATGTGAGTTCCAAAACACGTTTAGCTCTGGGAGTAAACGGGATCTCAACAGCAACAAAACCACTACCCCTACCAATAATTTTCTCAACTTCAACACGAGCATCTTTCAAACTAATTCCCATAGATTTCAAAACCTTAGCAGCAATCCCTGTTCCTTCACCAATAAGCCCTAACAATATCTGCTCTGTGCCAACAAAATTATGCCCTAAATGGCGTGCTTCCTCTTGTGCAAGCATAATTACCTTTATAGCCTTCTCTGTGAACCGTTCAAACATAGCTTTTGGCACAATTCTGCTGTTACGGGCCTTTTGT
Organism: Calendula officinalis; assembly: GCA_963853835.1. Lineage (NCBI taxonomy): Eukaryota > Viridiplantae > Streptophyta > Magnoliopsida > Asterales > Asteraceae > Calendula > Calendula officinalis. Next base: position 2,181,762 of record OY970827.1, on the reverse strand, counting down.
GGACGAATATAAGTTGATAAAGCAATTTTGGAATGGAAATCAAGGCCCGATTTCATGATGTTGTCTAGGGAATTTGATCCTCTTAATCCTGAAAATGTTCTCATTCGCATCGGTGGTGCGTATGAACATGACATCATTTTTACCATTCTTTTTGCTTTTTTCCCATTTTCGTTTTTTTGATGCTTTTTTTCAGATACAGGGAAGCAGGCGGCATGAATTAGTGCCCCAGACATATCTGCATATCAATAAAAAACCGCTAATCAGTAAACACTACACGTTTAGGCTCCGTCTTGCGTGATTAAACAATCAGATATGTAATTAAGTAATCAAATCACACACATAAAGAAATCGATAAGAAGTTTGTTTCTTTTTCTACAAGAAAAATAGAAAAGTTATCATTTCGTCAACGAACAAAGAGAAACTTTACACCATAACATACACCATAACTCAAATTAACCCACAAATTACGCGTAAAAAGCTCCAAATTATACGCTGAAATGCGAACGTAGATCAATAATAAATCACTATTAAGCCAAACGAATACCAAATCGAATTATTCAATTTTCGACGTAACAGGACAATTAAGTAAATCAGGAGATGAATGGAACAGAGATCTTAGGGCTCGATGGGAAGGAGAAATGGGGCTTTGAGGAGGTTTTGGGAGTACAGGTGATAATATGGCCGCCAGTCTATCGGATGATGCCGTGCACCTTCAAATAGAAAAATGTTAAAATGCACCGCCGGTGTCTATCTTTATTTTTTATTTTAATTTGCTAACCCTAACTTTGTAATCTCCTCGTTTTTATACTTTCTGTTAATTAAATTATTTTGGGTTTTTATTCGGAAGGTATTTCCGTTTATAATCGTATTACTGAACTCTTGTTTAGGTCTCTCCTGATCTTAATGCATTCTCTAACTCATTAATAGTATCATATCAGATAAATGTATGTCAACAAAAATCTCTTCCTTCTCTCTTCCGTTTTCCCTTCTCTCTACATATTCCTCTCTATCTCTCTAGAAACACACTCGGACGAGATGCGTAAGTCATCCCTACCCCGATGAGTTTGGCTCACGAAGAGATTGGAGTAAATGGTGATGATGTGACATATGATAGATATTTACTTAGATAAAAGATTAAATACGTGAATAGACATCTTTTATTATTACATCATCAATAAATAGTTATTTTGGATCTAACGTTTTATATTTCAAATCATGTTTTTTATTGCTTTTTGCACCACTTTATATTGATTTGAATGGATTTCAACATAGTTATTAAATAATAATATACTTTTCGAAGTTTTCGTTGTTTTATATATTTGTGTGATAAGGAAAAAATCGTTGCCGTGATAATTTCTAATTTTTTTCTTGACAATATGGTAATGTTTATTTGAAAAACAAAGTGAACACGTAACTTCTGGAAAATGATTTTAGATACTTTTAACGTTATGTTATTATATGGTCAAAACACATAATCAAATAAATCAAATTATAACAAACACTGAACATATTCATTCAAATTAAAACAAACATTACATTAAACTAAAATAGATTATGTAACACCTCAATTTTCAAAACACCTTTTAAACATATTTTTAAATAAAAATAATACAATGTCCAATGTTCCCAAAATACGGTTTAACAAAAACCATTAAAACATTTATCAGAGTTATAAAATCCGGTGTTACAAAGATAATATCATAACCATAGGATAAACGAGAACTACCTACGAGCTCCCGAGCTATTCAACACTAGGCCACTTCTAACGCGACCATCTAATCCAACGATCCTGAACCTGAGTACATAGCCAAAAACAAAGTAGTACGTGAGACAAAATAGTCTCGTGAGATACATGGGTTTTCGACCCATTCTCAAAAGATTTATAAAATAATATTTATAACATAAAAAAAATACTTATCCTTATCATTTCTTATTAATTCATAACTCATTTTTCCATTCATTTAACCGTATAAACTAATAAGCTTACCATAAGCTTACTCGTCATCTAATCACATACTTGTAAGTTATCTCCAAACTTACACTTTCATTATCACATATGCAACGGACCTCTCCGAAGCCAACTCTCCCGATATGGGACGTCATAGGTAAACTATCAAGGTAATTGGGAACCCCCATCTTACCGAGATTCATAAGCTCTCCCCGTTCCCGGGTCGTCATGCTCACTCATCATTGAGTGTCGTAAACTGTGACATTCTACTCTTTGCGCAGGGAGGTACCACCCCAAGTAGACGTCTCATGCTCCCCCATTTCTGGGCGGTCTTATTCCGGATTTTTCATTCACATATGAGCCTCAGCTCCTTTCATCAAATATGAGCATCAGCTCCTTTCATCACATATTAGAATACATTTATTCTAACTTATCATGCTATTCTCTTTATTAATTCATTTTAAATCTTGACTTTACCAAGTCCTTTGCTAATTTAAAACATATTTATCTTTTATCAAAATCATGTTACTTTGACTCTTCTTTGACTAGAATACATGTTTATTACTAGTCCCTTAATACTTATCCTCTTAGTATTTCAATATCTACTTTTATTAGTATAATATACTAATCGATACTCATTACTTTAAAATCATTGTCTCAAGCTTTATTAATACATATTATTAATAAATCGATTATCAAGCTCTTTCAAATCATTATCTTTATTCATACATCTTATTTATAAAAACTCATTAATTACTTTTCATAATCATAATCTCTTTCAAAATCATCAATCATTTAGACATACTAAAATAGTCTATTACTAGCATTTTCTCATCATATCAATCATATCTTTATTAAAAATGTTTATTAATAAAGACTCTTAAAACATCATAGTTTTCAAAATCATTTGCTATGTACCCAGTAAAAGTCTCATGTACTCACCTTAGCCAAGCTAACTCCAAATCGTGTCCAACAACACGAATCCTTGCTTTCCAACTTGTGAAATGTCACCAATCTTTAGGTCTTCTTGACCTATCATCCATATCATCATAAAATCTAGTTATTATCCATAACTAGTTACCAATAAACCCATAACAACATTCTTAACCACCAAGTTCATCCAACTTGGTGGAATCTCAAACCCTAGTTCAAGATTTCCATCATAAACTCAGATCCAACTTGTACACATCGATTACAAGCTTACAATGAGTGTTCTACACCCATAATTAGTCATCTTCCCCAAAGATAACATGGATGGTTCCCCAAACCACCATTTCTACCCATACAAAGTTCATAACTAGCTAGATAACATCAACAATCAAGAAATCTTACCTTTGATGTTTAGATCCTTCAAGATTGATGAAGATTTGAGCAAGGAATCACCAAAATCGCCCCTTCTCTCTCTAAAATCGGCTGCAAGTGTTTTGGAGGTGAAAATGAGCAAACCCTAGCTCAAACCCGATTTTATTCTGCTCGCCCAAAGTTCGCGTCGCGAACCCAACTTCGCGTCGCGAAGTTCCCGTGTCGTGACCTCTTCGCGATCGCTAACTGGTCGTGAACTCTGATCATCAGATACCCCAATTCTCTGTTTGATGTTCCCGATCGGGAACACCTAGTTCGCGTCGCGAACTCTAGCAGCCAGCAGGGCTGCACTTTTTCAACTTTATCTCGACCCGGTTTCGCCCATAACTTTCTCATACGGTGTCCAAATGACCCGAAACCAATTCCTACGGTTCTGAAATGAATTATCCTTATTTATCATATTTTTCCCATATTTTATTTTATTAAAATTTCGGGTCGTTACAACTATCAACCCCTTAAAAGGATTCCGTCCTCGGAATCAACTCAAGGATTTCCAATCCTCATTCCACTTCCAACTTATGATTCAATAATACCTACGCAATTAATTGCCCACTTGACCCGTTATACCCAAACGGCCAAAAACCAAACTTGAGTTCCTAATACCCGAACGGGTCAAAATTTCACAATTTGACCTTAACCTTTCTCATCATTTAACCAAACTCCCTACTCCCATTGGGATGACATGACCCAATCATTACTAATAACCATTTGACCCAAATGATAGTCAACCCCTCGCTTTGACCAAATTGTCCACATTGTTCCATCTTTGACTTAGCACAAAGTCAACCATTCCTTGACAATTTCCTTACTCACTAGTGATTCCATTAACCATAAATTCCTTAACAATCGACCTTACCTTCATGGTCCAACAACAATCATACTCGGTTTCTAAATTCAACTTGAAATACCCAACGGTTAAAGTCGCACCCTTTGACTACCATTATTTCCATTACTCAATCAACCACTATCATACACACATACATGTGATACATTAAGCCCTTATCCTCGACCAACCATTTTAAACGAAAGTCAAAATCCAATTTTGACCAAAGTCAACAATCCACTAGTTGACCCACCTTGACTTATGAATAAAGTCAACTTACCTTGTTAAATTCCACATATTCTTTATTACTAAGGCATCGCTTCTCAAGCTCTACATTTCCGTTTTCATATTTACATTTCCTTCCTCAATTGTTCCCTTTTTCCTTGATTTCTATTCCCACAATCGATTAACCATTTCCATTTGGATCAACACCAAATCTCTATTACTTTTTAACTTTCATCCAATTACTTATACCCTTTATAATTTCCTTCAAATATCCTTATACCATACTTGAATTTCCCGATTACCGGCTCTAGAGCCTCAATCTTATCCAATCGTGGCCTAACCACCCGATATACATCTTTCACCACTCATGGGCTACTAACCACTTTGCTTCCTAAAGCATTCCTTTTTCATGAACCATAAACTTGTAGGTATCTCCTACACATACTTCTACTCAAACACTACCCGGGCTTTCAACACAAATTCTCATTTGCCATAAAATTATAGCAATAACTTAACCATGCGGTTCTACATACAATAGATATAAATCTCACAATTCTGATACATCAGTTCATACTTTAACTATGCCACCGAGATGATCGGAAAGCCTCCAATCCATCAAGGCCCAAACTGTCACAATGATCGGAAAGCCTCCAATCCAAAGTGACTCATACAATACCATCTCATCTTGCATACCATTCCTGTATGCCTCATTCGCTTAACATCATGCTATCATTTTCTTTCATAATCAATCACATTTTCTATCCAAATTTTCACTTTTCCACTTTCCACATAACATTATCTCTCTAAAACATCATGCCTTCCAAGGCCATTATTTCCACCTACACACAATACCACACGGTATGCACAAATTCACTAACCAATTTATTTATCAATCGGCCTTTACTAACATGCTTGCTCAACATAATATTTTCCAATCTTTCCTTTACCACCGAGGTAACCACTAACATCCTTTTAATTATCCATATTTTACCGATTCACACGGTCTTTATGAGTCAACCCATTGACTCTGATCGGTACCCATACATACGCTATCATACTTCTCCTATAAACCCTTTCCAAAAATAAATTATCCACTCTTGATGTCACACCCGACATTTCCGACAAAACCATTGCCATGGCTACCTACCAACACTCCGTCAGTCATATCCAATTACTAAGGTTCCATTTCATATATACATATATCCTTTTCCTTTTCTCTTTTTTTTTTTTTTTTATAAACTTTACCAATAACAAACTATTCACCTTTGCCATTGCATACGTCAACCCTGACTTGAATATCTACACTACTTATCAGGATTCCCACCGAACACTAAAGTTCTATTTTCAAAAATCATTATTTCTATAGCTTTCCATTCATACTTTACCAGTCTTACCTAACCTTAGTACTTCACTGTACCACTACCCTTTCTTTGAGCACAATTACTATTCTTATGATTCACCTTTCGATAATTTATAATGACATAATCCTTTCTATTCTTATTTCCCGCGACATACCGGTCGCCAACCCATAACTATACACATAGCAACACGGGGAGATTTTTCTCCCAAATAAATTTTTCGCATCATATATTCCATTTATAATTATTTCCATACTTATATCACATAAGCACCAACTTGTGCGACATAACAGCAATTAAATTCCGATTATCTATCAACATTTCATAAACGAATTACCTGAAGCGGCTCGACGAGTTTCCTTCACCAGATTCCTGTTGGCGGTTGATGCCGACGTGTCGGTTCTCTTCCTTGGGCACGCACTACTAAAGTGTCCCACCTCTTGACAAGTGTAGCATTCCACTTCCTCGAGGTTCCTTACTTTGCAATCCTTTGCTCGGTGCCCTACTCGACCACACTTAAAGCATATAGCCGAATTTGCCTTGCATTCCCCACGGTGATTCTTTCCACAACTTTGGCAACTTCCAATACCACTATGCTTTGACGAACTCGACCCCAATCCTTCTTTCTTTGTCAATCCCCAGCTACTATCAAGCTTCTTCTTTTCTTTTCCCGATGCCGACTCTTGTGCCCTTCGCCAAAACACCCTTTCAACACTTCGAGCGGTACAAATGGCCTCATCCAACGTGGTCGCTCGCTTGACTTCCAATTCAAACTCCGGTGGTAGTCCATTTGCATACCGAACCACCTTCATACGCTCCGTCGGATAGGACTTGATCACAAACGGGAGTAATCCCGTAAACTTTTTGGTGTATTCTTCCACCGACATATCTCCCTTCTTGATGAACATGAACTCTTCTTGCAACTCTTCTAGATCTCTCTCGGGACAAAACTTTTCCTTCAACCTTCTCGTGAACTCCTTCCACGGCATCTTGTACACTTTCTTTCCCAAAGTCTCATACATGGTATCCCACCATGTCAATGCTTCATCCTTCAACTGTCGGGATGCATAAACGACCATGTCTTTCTTCGAACACTTGCTACTTTCTAGCACTTGCTCAGTTTCCCGAATCCAACGCATCGTCACCTTCGGTTCCGAACTTCCATAATACACACCGGGGTTGCACGTCATGAATGTCTTGTATGTACATCCTTCTCTTTCCTCCGACTCCGAATCATCCGTCTCTTCGGTCAATGACTTCTCTGTACGGGTCTTGCTACCCGAAGACTTACTTCCACCGCGAGATTTAAAATCATCTCGCCTATCCACACTCAACCGGTTATCGATAATCCGGTTCATATCCACATTCACCTCATCCCTCATCTGATGAAACAAATTTCTGATCGCTTCCATAGTTACCGGGGTTTGGTTTGCATCCAAACCGGAACCTTCTCCATTATTACCGGGATGAGTCGGGATTCGATTTGAATCCGTCTCATGATCTCGTGGAATCTCTCCACTTCTTGGGTTCACCATTTTCTATATCAACATGTTAAACCATTAAAATTCAAAGATTGACTTATTAGTCAAACATAACCCATATAGCCCAAAACATTATCCTTTCTCTTAGGGATCGACCCTAATATACCCATACTTTACTGTCTCAACGGACCGATCAAGGACATCCTATGGAAAACATATGGTCCTACTTAGCATAGCTTAAGACTAGGAAGGTCAAACCTACCTAATTCACTTAAACTATAGCTCTGATACCAAGTTGTAACACCTCAATTTTCAAAACACCTTTTAAACATATTTTTAAATAAAAATAATACAATGTCCAATGTTCCCAAAATACGGTTTAACAAAAACCATTAAAACATTTATCAGAGTTATAAAATCCGGTGTTACAAAGATAATATCATAACCATAGGATAAACGAGAACTACCTACGAGCTCCCGAGCTATTCAACACTAGGCCACTTCTAACGCGACCATCTAATCCAACGATCCTGAACCTGAGTACATAGCCAAAAACAAAGTAGTACGTGAGACAAAATAGTCTCGTGAGATACATGGGTTTTCGACCCATTCTCAAAAGATTTATAAAATAATATTTATAACATAAAAAAAATACTTATCCTTATCATTTCTTATTAATTCATAACTCATTTTTCCATTCATTTAACCGTATAAACTAATAAGCTTACCATAAGCTTACTCGTCATCTAATCACATACTTGTAAGTTATCTCCAAACTTACACTTTCATTATCACATATGCAACGGACCTCTCCGAAGCCAACTCTCCCGATATGGGACGTCATAGGTAAACTATCAAGGTAATTGGGAACCCCCATCTTACCGAGATTCATAAGCTCTCCCCGTTCCCGGGTCGTCATGCTCACTCATCATTGAGTGTCGTAAACTGTGACATTCTACTCTTTGCGCAGGGAGGTACCACCCCAAGTAGACGTCTCATGCTCCCCCATTTCTGGGCGGTCTTATTCCGGATTTTTCATTCACATATGAGCCTCAGCTCCTTTCATCAAATATGAGCATCAGCTCCTTTCATCACATATTAGAATACATTTATTCTAACTTATCATGCTATTCTCTTTATTAATTCATTTTAAATCTTGACTTTACCAAGTCCTTTGCTAATTTAAAACATATTTATCTTTTATCAAAATCATGTTACTTTGACTCTTCTTTGACTAGAATACATGTTTATTACTAGTCCCTTAATACTTATCCTCTTAGTATTTCAATATCTACTTTTATTAGTATAATATACTAATCGATACTCATTACTTTAAAATCATTGTCTCAAGCTTTATTAATACATATTATTAATAAATCGATTATCAAGCTCTTTCAAATCATTATCTTTATTCATACATCTTATTTATAAAAACTCATTAATTACTTTTCATAATCATAATCTCTTTCAAAATCATCAATCATTTAGACATACTAAAATAGTCTATTACTAGCATTTTCTCATCATATCAATCATATCTTTATTAAAAATGTTTATTAATAAAGACTCTTAAAACATCATAGTTTTCAAAATCATTTGCTATGTACCCAGTAAAAGTCTCATGTACTCACCTTAGCCAAGCTAACTCCAAATCGTGTCCAACAACACGAATCCTTGCTTTCCAACTTGTGAAATGTCACCAATCTTTAGGTCTTCTTGACCTATCATCCATATCATCATAAAATCTAGTTATTATCCATAACTAGTTACCAATAAACCCATAACAACATTCTTAACCACCAAGTTCATCCAACTTGGTGGAATCTCAAACCCTAGTTCAAGATTTCCATCATAAACTCAGATCCAACTTGTACACATCGATTACAAGCTTACAATGAGTGTTCTACACCCATAATTAGTCATCTTCCCCAAAGATAACATGGATGGTTCCCCAAACCACCATTTCTACCCATACAAAGTTCATAACTAGCTAGATAACATCAACAATCAAGAAATCTTACCTTTGATGTTTAGATCCTTCAAGATTGATGAAGATTTGAGCAAGGAATCACCAAAATCGCCCCTTCTCTCTCTAAAATCGGCTGCAAGTGTTTTGGAGGTGAAAATGAGCAAACCCTAGCTCAAACCCGATTTTATTCTGCTCGCCCAAAGTTCGCGTCGCGAACCCAACTTCGCGTCGCGAAGTTCCCGTGTCGTGACCTCTTCGCGATCGCTAACTGGTCGTGAACTCTGATCATCAGATACCCCAATTCTCTGTTTGATGTTCCCGATCGGGAACACCTAGTTCGCGTCGCGAACTCTAGCAGCCAGCAGGGCTGCACTTTTTCAACTTTATCTCGACCCGGTTTCGCCCATAACTTTCTCATACGGTGTCCAAATGACCCGAAACCAATTCCTACGGTTCTGAAATGAATTATCCTTATTTATCATATTTTTCCCATATTTTATTTTATTAAAATTTCGGGTCGTTACAGATTACCTATAATTAAAACAAATTCATAAGATATTTAATTAAAATATATCATTGCATTAAAATAAAGGCATTGTGTATAATTAAAACAACACAAAAACTCTCAGTAATATGAAATATACAATTGATTCGAACTAAATATGTAATATATTGACCCATAGCTGTTATAACATATTTATTTTGAAAGTATACAAAAACGTTAACAAATTACTTCATCCAATTCTTTTTAAATTATACTCACTTCGTCCCTAAATAAAGTTTACATTTCTTCTTCAAATTTTATCCCTAAATAAAGTTCTCATTTATCAAATTTAAGGGTCCACTTAATATAATAATATTATTACCAATAATTTTACCACTAACTATCTTTAAAACACTTTCTCTTTCCAATTAATCATTATATTTTAATCAAAAATATTATCAAGTACCCTACCACTAACTTTCTCCTAAAAATTTTGCCCAAGAGAAATGAGAACTTTATTTAGATTATAGTAGGTAGAGTTGACCTTTTGACCATGTGACAACCCTCGAAATCGGTATTTAACCCGACACTTATTTCAACTTTAAAAGATTTATGTATCGTTATTAAAACATATTTCGCGTCTAAGTCTAGCAAGTACATGCACAATTCTATTATTAGTGCACATCAGTAGTATGCACGTATCTATTGTATGTGTTTGTACAACGATGACTGCAAATTAACAAGTTGGTGACCAAACATAAACCTTAAACCGGAACAAAAAATATGAACTTTATATTTTATATAATGAAGTTTTAGTTAGGCCAGAGTAACCGGTACAAAATATGTGGTTCGAATCATTCAACACAATTAGATATGCAAGTATTAACATTAATTACGTAGTATAACGTGTGAATATCGAAAGTAATTAAATATATACCTGAGGTAGTAATTTACTAATTTTTATCAGTAAATGACCACAGCCAAAAACCGAGAAATATCCTAGTTAAAACATTTTACCAAACAAATATATTTGGTAATTGTAAATGCTTAATATCACTAATATTTAACATTTATAATTAGAATCTTGAATTCATTCCTATCACCTCACGCCACCACGCTAGCAACTACATTTTGGTGAATTCTGGCCCTTGACCCACTCATAAGTCATAAGTAGATGGCCCAAATTGCCACATCCGCAAACCGGTTTCTTTTTGTTCTAATAATATATTCCATGTTTCTTCTCTATGTGTCATCAATCATGAGGCTGAAAGGAAATATAATCCTAGGTATGAAGTTGAACTCATTCAAAATATACTTTATAATCCAAAATTAAAAATTGTAATTACCGAAACGAACATCAAAATATAATAATTATTAAAACGTCTTTACTAATCTACAAATTCCATTTGTTATTTATGTTTATTTAACATTTTAATTGCCAAAGTAGTCTAACTTAAAACTTGTAACTACCTACACGGCTACACGGAGATCAAAATATTATTACCAAAATGTCTCACCTATGTACCACCTATATATATATACCAAAGGGCCTTTGGCCCAGTAATATGGTGTCTGTCCCATAACCTAGAGGTTGGGTGTTCAAGTCCCGTCGTGGACTTAGGTGGTGGGGTTTATTCCCATAGGTGAAGCCTGGAGGATTACTGCCTCTTGTGGATGCCACTGTCTAAGCTCGAACCACTAACTTACTAACTTGCCGTTAAAAAAAAAAAGGTGATATATTGTAAGTTTAACGGTTTTCGAAACAAAAAATTATAACGATAGTTAAGATTAATTAAAGTAAATAATTAGTGGATGATGAGTCGTATTACTTTTGAATAAAGTGATGTTAATAATTTTAAAAGTAAGTGTAAAAAGTCATTTCACTATATTAAAGTGGATAATTAGTAGATGATAAATTTCACTTCTTTTACCAAATAAAATAAATTTTAAAATATATCACTAATTTTAAAACTGACAAAAATAAAAAATATATCACATGGTAGTATATAATTTTGTAGCTAAAAACTACTGTATATGATGATTGACTTTTAAAGTCAAAATGCAGTTGCCCCTTAGTTTAATGTCTCGATACAACAAAATGTAGTTCACCCGCTTCATCGAATTTTACTATTATTACAATTTTTTTTTTTTACTGTTTTGCTAGTTAAGGATTCATGTTGTAAATTATGTATAAGTGTAATTATTACAAAATGTTGATGATAGAAGTAAATAGAAGATTGTTAATGTACACCAGTCCATGCTAAAGGCTCCTAATTTTCAATTTTGGTCCTTGCAGTTTTGTGCTATCTAATTGCTGCCCGAAGGAGGGCAAGAATTTCAATATCATCAATTCCCAAGTCTGTTACAAGCTGACGTGGAGTTTTACCCTCTGTATCTGCTGCTAGTGGATTAGCTCCCCTACAATAAATATCATCACATAGAGAAAATTTAGTAACTGAAAATAATTTCTAACGGTTTGTTATTAATAAATCGATCAAAAACAATCTTAGTTGGTAAAAATCACTTTAATAGGTTGTAATTATGCTTAAAAATATTTTATTATTTTATATTTCAAAAAGTAAGCTTTGTGGTTATTAAAATCCTAGTTTTTTATTGGCCAAAATGCATTTTAGTACCCTCAAATTGGCTCTGACTGGCTCCTCTACTACCTTGAACTATTAAAGGTATAACATGGTACCCTAAACTTGACAAAATGGTCGATTTAGTATTCTAGTTCACTAATTTGGTCTTGTTTTCTCACGCGATTTGCTTTTAGTATCAGTAAATTGAGATGAACGTATATTTTTTAATCCGTCAAAATCTTCCAACGAAAGTAAATCAAATGAGAAAATGCGATCAAATTAGTAATTCAGAGTACTAAATCGACAATTCTATCAAGTTCAGGCACCTTTAATAGTTCAGGGTAGTAGAAGGCCTGATCAGCCAAGTTCAGGATACTAAAATGCAGTTTGGCCTTTTTATAATCATGATTAACACAAGAATATTAATGATCTAAAAAGGACAAAGAGTATTTTTCGGGTCGACCCGTCATGAAAAACGACCCGTTTCAACTCGATGATATTACCTCCTAAGAAGCAAGGTTGCAATTGCAAGTCTCCCTCTAATAACAGAATGATGCAAAGGTGTTTGACCCTTTGAATCACAAGCATTAACATTTGCACCATGTTGTAAAAGCAACTCCACCATTGTACAGTCAGCACTTTGACAAGCCACGTGGAGCAAAGAACAACCATCAAGTGATGCATTAGTCAACGGGTCATCAATCTCTCTGATTGAAGTCAACCCTCTCGATGAATTATCCGTTGAATAATCTTTCAAATAGTCAAACTCATGGTCAACGTTACTCTGGTCTTCAAAACGCATGATTCGGGCTACTGATGATGATGATGTGTATGATGCATGGCCATGTGCAGCATTAACATCTGCTTCACATATGGCGATTAATAAATAAACTGCTTTTTTGTCGTTTGCACGAACGTTTTCCCATAATTGTTGTTCCAGTAATATAAGGTGATGTGGGTCTTTTACTTTTTGGATAAATCGTCTTTCCGAATACTGCAACGAGAAGATTAAAAATTTATAAATTTACATATTTTTTTATAAAAATGATATAAAAATGGTTAGATATTAAATACCTTTGCATGGATGAATTTCTCCTTTAAGGATATATGATCATCCCAATTGGGCTTCCCTAAAGACTCTTTTGATTTATCAGAGTCTGAGGACCTAAACCGTAAGAATCATAACTTGAGGGTCAAAACACGCCCGAATAAAGTGGATATGAGTTTTACTCAATTTTTTATAGTTTTTTTTTTTTTTTTGATAATAAAAGCTGTCAATAATAGTATAATTCTATTAATAAGAATGGATAATCTGTTTTGAAAAAAGGTTTTTTAATTGAATTAGTTGCGGAAATAACTGAGATTAATGGTTTATAATCTAATTAGTTATTATTTTTATATCTATCATTATCAAAACCTTTTTTTTCTTCCTAAAATGACACGGTAGTTATATATATATATATATATATATATATATATATATATATATATATATATATATATATATATATATATATATATTTTTTTTTTTTTTTCATTTTTAGTCAATGTACAAATTTCTGTCCAGTTAAGCCATTCATAGATGACTTGTCCTTTTTGGGTCATTCGACAACATGTAACAATCCTGTAACTTGCTGAGTTGATAAGTGACATGTCTTTTTTTTTTTTTTTGACTCATTTGGATCATTTGACTATCGCCACATCATCAGGTTGCCGTATGACCCAAACGGGATATAAAACCATCTTTCAATGCTCCAACTGGACAAAAAGTTTTCTTTTTATGTAATTATTAAACCAAATTAAACAAAAATTACCTTCTAGAAGCTTCATCAGTTCTTCTCGCATTCAATGATTTTTCCCATATCGAATTGACAAAAACGTTTCCAAATGACTGAAACAACGTTATAACAGAAGGTTCCCATACCTTCACATCAAGTTCCAAAGATCTTACCTAAAATCAAAAACCAAACATAAAATAGATAAATTACCAAAAACCAAAATAATAAAATTTAAATTAAATTAAATAAACAACACTTACTTTAGATATATGCACACCAAGATTACGATGAACACCAGAACACTGAATGCAGATAAGAACTCCAAGATTTAAGGAAGCCCAATCGGGGTCAGGTGCACTACAATCAGCACATTTATCATTACCAGCTACATATTGCAATGCATCAATTGGTCGTTGACTTCTTTGACCGTATTGTAACTGTTGTGAGCTTCTACAAAGACGCATTCTTGAATTGCGTTCTTTTTCAGGGCCATCTTCCGTTGACTTTTTATCTTGACCCAATGTTTTTTCTCCTAAATTGGCTTCACTTGTGGGACTGCTACATAAATGCTGCGAAAAAACCAAATAAAAAAATAAATAAATTAACTTGATGTTTTAAATTTTAAATAAAAATTTGAGAAAATTACAGAAACTGTCTGCGATTTTGTCCTTATACTTTTAATTTCGTTTTTGGTCCCCGTACTTTCTAATTTTTTAATAATCATTCCATAATTAAAAATAATTAAAAAAATCAGAAAAAATAAAAATAAGGGTATTTTAGTCATTTTACTCTAGAAATTAAAAGTATAGTACATGGACAATAAGAACGAAATTAAAAGTATAGGAGCAAAATCGTAGAATTCGAAAGATCACAGACAGTTTCTGTAATTTACTCTAGAAATTTAAATACTGTTATGACTTATGTAGAAGGTTTAGGCAGTTACTCTTTCGGGTTGGGAGGTTAATAATGAAGCTATTACTCCGTTTATTTTGTCGATCCAATCCATTTGTTCCAGTGAACTCTCTGCCTGCATAATCTCATGTTAATAATAATCTTTAATATATGGAAATGATTATTAATAAATAAATAAACTGACTTGCAAAGTGTAAATCTTTATTGGTGAAATAATCCTGAAACAAAATCTTAGATCTGATAGGTCTGCATCAGGTTTTATTGTAGATGTAAGAAGATTAACTGTATGTTGTGTGACATCATGAACACCACCATGATAATGAGAAGATAACCACCGGCTTAACAAACCGGGGCCCTGTTCAGCTGCCGATCCCTGAAAATTATCTCAATTTTTTTAAATATTATATATATTAAAAAATTAAAATAATTAAAAAAAATAATTTAGCTGTTTGACTTACAGAAGGTCTATTTAACTGTTTGCGATAGTAGTACAACATTCCTCGATTGTCAAGAACAAAGAATCTTCTTTTCCAGTCTCCCCTTAAACTTGAGGACCGTTTTGATAGATATCCTTGTTTTATGGTTTGAACCTAAACTATTGAAGTATTAGCCAGAAGCAAAATGGGTAATTTTTTGTACGGGACGAAACGCGTCGGGTCGGGTCAGTTGACCGGAAAACTTTTCCCATATTTTTAAAGCTTCTATGAATAAATTTTGTGTCAATAGGATTAGTAAAATTATTTTATTTCAGTAATAATCTAATCTTTATGAATTAAATATACACTTTGATTGACTTTTGACCCGTTACTTGTTAAGCTAATATTTAAGCCTTAGCCATTAAAATATAGAGAAAATTATACCAAAGGTAGTCTGATAACTAGTTAAAATGGGTAATTTTTTGTTTGGGTCGGGTTGGGTTGACCCGAATACTTGTAATTTATATTTTTAAAGTTTTTATAAATAACTTTTGTGTCAAATATGATCTTTTCGATACTAATATAATCTTTATGATATAAATCTACATTTTTGACATGTTTGTTTTTAAGATAATTTATATTTTTTTACCCATTTGACTCATTAAAATATGGCAGTATCTCTACTCCCGGGTAGATGTATGACTGTTTACATCTCACCTTCCCCTCAGCACCAGACTGCATAACCGCTTGTATTAATTTCTGAGATCTTGTTGAAGTTTGTTGTGTCAAATGATCAATAGGGAGATTACAAACTTGTTTATTTCCAAAATCAATGTGTCTTTTATACTCTTGTATCCTTTCAGTTAATGCTTGTTGTTCACTAAAGTAGCTTTCTCTAGATTTTTTTGCATTTGACAATACCTGTAAAATAACAAAAAATATCATAACTTTATACCTCTGGAGTTAAATTTCTTTTTTAAAAAAAATTAAAATAATAATAATAATTAAACCTGGTTCATATAAGGCTCCATTTGATGTAATAATTCATATCCTTGTTTGAAATACTGAAGATGGGCATCCATTGCTTCACCTACAGATTCTAGAAACTCGAATCTTTTTTTTGCCTCCACGCTTGAAAGAGCACAGACCTGTACTTATATTGAAAAAGTGAAAAGACATTATTGCCCTTCATGCTCTGAATTCAAATCATAAGGGCAAACTACACCAGAATGTATCCAACTATGTATATAATATAATATTATTATACACGGCTCTTTTAGTAAATACTTATGCATATTAGTTTTACATTATCAATATACCTATACGTTAAATTAATTTTTTTTTGAATGGATGTAAATAATATAAATTGTTGATAATAAGGGCGTGTATTAAATAAAGGTGTATAGTTGGATACACCGATATGTAGTTTGCATAAACAATAATGAGCTAATTAATATAGGTGGATAAATAAATATTAATTACCAGACTAAAGCGGGCTTGCTCAAATGTCATTCTGGCATGATAAAGTTCCTAAAACGTCCTTCTACCAAATTAGAATTATGAATAACGATTTATAATTATAACTATCAATTAAATTATTAGTTTTAGTTATCTTTATATACGAGACAACACATATACCTCTTCCATCGCGGAAGCTATTTCTGTTCGAGTATTTTTCTTTATTGATAGATATTTGTCACGTATCTATACACCAAAATGGCCGAATATTATAGTGACATGTCAAACAGTCAGATAAAAAAATAAAAAACATATACAAATATGTAAAAATACCTGGCTGTAAGCAGCATCAGCTTTATCAAAACGCTTCCTAGCTTCCTGTATTTTACAAAGCAACATAATTTGAGAAACAGTAAATGATAAATTTACAAAATATATATTCTGGAAATATATAATTATATATCATAAAATTAGTAAATCATGGAACCTTGATATCTTGCAGCTCTACATTGGTGAATCGCGATAACCTTTCACTTAAAGTATTCTCAATCTGGGAAAGAAAAATGCTCAACATCAGCAAAAGCTGTTTTATTTAGGTAAAATTGGATTATATTAATAATAAAGATTAATTATACTTTGGTTTATAAATTATTTCCTTAAACAGCTATATATTTCCAGAAAATTAAAACCTGAGATCGAAGGTTTTCTTTGTACGTTGCCACTTCTCTCAAAACTTCTGAAAATTTGACCATATCAGAACCTGCAAAAAATTTAAAAAATGTGATATAATTATTTACAAAAAGAAAAATTAAATAAAATTGAACAGAATATAAAGTAGTTTGCCTCCAAATGCCAAAGAAATAGGATCAGGCCCTGCACCAAAATTTTCAAGGCAGCTAGAAAAAGTGATATCCCTATCATATGCTTCTCCAAGGCCTTCTCTGTATAAACCGGTTTTATAAAAAAATTAATGAAAAAAATTATTAAAAATGCAGTAAAAAGAATAATTAATTCTTACGTATACTTTCGACAGCCTT
Organism: Calendula officinalis; assembly: GCA_963853835.1. Taxonomy (NCBI): domain Eukaryota; kingdom Viridiplantae; phylum Streptophyta; class Magnoliopsida; order Asterales; family Asteraceae; genus Calendula; species Calendula officinalis. The sequence goes on along the minus strand of OY970827.1, from coordinate 2,163,929 downwards.
TATAGAATTTTGAACCTCTCTCTCTTAATGTCTCTGCAATTTCTTCCAAACATTGCAGCTGCATAACACAAAATCATACATTCAGATGTTATGCACTGATAAACATGAAATACTTTAATCAATATCTGTTGCCGAAACATTGTGGAGATAACATTTGTGAAATTGAAACTCTGGCTAAATTTATGTAAGATTTCAAGCGTTGAAATCAACCATATGTGCTACAATTGAGCAACAACACTGTTGATCTTAGTTTTACATAACGAGCATAGCATATTATGAACTACAAAATAAAAACAGAAAAAACATGTTTTCAAATAGGTAAATCGAATTGCTACAGGTAGTAACACAGACCTGTTGCCGAAACATTGGGGAATCTTCGAGTTTTGAGAAATACATTGTTCCGTCTTGCTGCATCGATCCAATTCTCCGGCATTAGAAGCACACACGACCAGTTTTTTAAATAATATAATATAATTTTTTAGAAATGAAAATGAATATCCACTATTCAATACATATACGTTTTGAATCTCTTTCTGGATACAGAACGAACTCGAATTTACAGAGGGAAAATTGATTTTGTGATGGTAATGATCGAAATCAATTTTGGGGGGTCCGAAAAGTGGGGGAAAATAGAGCGAATTTTCATGGCTGCCATTGAAGTCTCCGTTGTTTGCTATATTGACAAAAATGAAATTGAAGCCAAAGGGTTTATAAAGGAGTATCGCTATGGCCGGCCGTGGTGGTGCGCGCCAAAAAACCCACTTGTGTGCAAGTATATATTAGAGTTAATTACATAAATGGTCCTTTAGGTTGTATCATATTACAACCTTAGTCCTATCATTTCAAAAATGACATTGGTAGTCCGTATGTTGAAATTATTTTGCACTAACAATCCTTTATACTAAACGATGTTAAGTTTTGTCAGTTAAAGCCCCCATGTGCGTTACATTTTTACAAATCAAAACTCACTTCATCTTCTTCCATAAAATCAAAACCCACTTCATCTTTTATGAATTCAAGAACTCACCATACAGATAACACGTCCACCGCCATCATCAGAAGCAATTGTTTGATCAATAACCGGAGATTTCTCTATTTGTATTTCTTCCACCTCTTCTGTTTCTTTTCGAACGGAGATTGTTTCTTTGACTGTTTTGAAGATTCCGGTGACTGTTTCTTCGAGTTTCCGGTGGTCATCCACCCACGGCCCTCAATTTCACCGGAATCCGGCCACCTCCGGCGGCTAATAAAACAGCTAAACTGAAAGGAATCAATAACTAAATAGCAATAGAGCGGTGAGGAATTCCCAGCTGTTAAAAAAAAGATTTCAGATCTGCTCAGACAGAGAGTGTGAGAGGACAAAGAGAGAGAACAGAGATAGAGAGGGGATGAATGAAATGATTAATTTACCCTGCATTGCACATGAGGTGATTTAACAGAAAATTTTAACGGTTTGGTCTAAAGGACTGTCTATATAAAAAAGTTTTAAAATAAGGACTGCTTTTATTATTTTTATAAAAATATAACCAAAGTTGCAATATGATATAAACTTTGTAACACCTCAAATTTTAACACCAAATATTGGCCAAAATAAAACATTTTTATAAATAGAAGAACATCCTCAATTCGGATTTACAAAAACCTTGGTATGAAATCAGAGTATAAAAGTAGGTGTTACAAAATAGATCATCACCAAGCTAAGACTAAATCCAATCTAGAGTCCTTCTAATCTAGGTCCCGCATCTCTATCCATGCGTACCTAAGCCTTCGATCCTGAACCTGAGTACATAGCAAAACAACAAGGAGTACGTGAGACAAAACGTCTCGTGAGTTACGTGGGTTTAGACCCATTAATAATAATAATCGTTTATCCAAGTAATCAACAACCGGGTAATTTCATCAACTATATAGTCACCCTATGGTGACTCCAAACCTTGCTTTCCTAGCAACACATATCTAGTTATCGGGTTGCCCCCGAGCTAACTAGCAATACTAACGTGCTCAACTATCGGGTTGCCCCCGAACTAGCTAAAAGCACCCATAAATCTAACTATCGGGTTGCCCCCGAACTAGCTAGAACCACTATCCTATCTAACTATCGGGTTGCCCCCGAACTAGTTAGAGACATCACCATGTCTAGTCATCGGGTTGCCCCCGAACTAACTAGCATCACATCATCTCGTTCTCACCATAACTCAAAGGTTATGCCAATCTAGCTCTCGGCTATCACGTCTATCATCAAACAAGTTAGTTCAATACAACTATCGGTATAACTAACTACTAACTACTAGTCTACACAATTAAGCAAATAGACCATAATACAAGTAATAAAAATGTATTTCATAGGCTATGTACTCAGTAAATTTCCACACGTACTCACCTTAGCAATAAGATGCCCGAACCGTGTTCTTGACACCCAAATCTCTTGCTTCTCAATCCAATCAACTTTCCAAGACTTCACCAAAAGCCTAATACAATTATCACAATATGATCAACATTGTAACACCGCAAAATTTAGGAAGCGTTTTTTTTTTTTTAAATGCCCGAAGGCGATTAGGTTATCCTCTAGGTTAGTTTAGCGGAAGCATAAAGATAATAATAAGTTTAGGTTTACAAACCAATGTCCCAAAATAAACTTCAAAACATTAATTATTTAAACGGTGTCACTTAAACGACATGGCTCCTTTTTTAAAACATATCAACTGAGCTTGGTCAATCATCCCGTCCAAAGCACCGATCACCTGAAAAGATTCAACGAGGGAGGGATTAGCACAAAGCTAAGTGAATGAATATAATCTACAAATTATGTGAAGCCCAACAAGCTGGCATAGTCATTACTACTATCTAAAAGCCACCTAACCACTTATCACTGTTCACTAGAACACGGAAGTTATAAAACATCTCCGGTTCGGTCATCACTTAAACCCGGAAGTTTAAATAAACATCTCCGGTTGGGTCATCGCTGGAACACGGAAGTTTCAATACACGCTTCCCGGTTCGTTCAAGAAGATCGGGGTCCTGCCGGAGCCTTAAACCATGGTCGGCCAAACCACGGTAACCGATAGCGGTTCGTGTCCAACACCCGGGCAACTCCCCGCCTTGACCATGCAACAGATACAGGTAAGGTCGGATACCCTTTAGTCGACACCCATTGCCCAGCGCACTGACTTCTCAAACCTCGGTCACCAAGTCAAACCGAGTTGTAGCTACCCGTCAAGCCAAGTCTCTTCACCTATGCACAAGGTCATGTATGGTATCCCCTAACACTAGGCATACATAACGAGTAGACTAGCTACGAAAAACACCGCGAAAAACGTCACGGCAGAGTTCCCAATCGCGAACTCAAGTTCACGATCGTGAACTAGAGTTCGCGTCGGGAACTCCGACGTGAACTACTTCGCGACTAAACCCCATATTCTCTGTAAGCACTTCGCGATCGGGAACGGGAGTTCGCGACGCGAACTCCCCACGTCTGGTAATTTTCCTGCATTTTTACCAAGTATGCATATACCGAACCAATTGTAACCAAACACAAGTTGGAGGTTAAATCCACTCACCGAAACCTTCCACTTGTCGAACTCAGAGGTCTAATGTTTCTGAGTCTCGATCCCGATTCCTGTACACCAAAGGAATACCGAATTAGTATATAATTCCACCGAATTATAAACAATGTTAAATATACATTTAACACTAACACTTGCACTAACTAGATAACCAAACACTTAAATCATCATATGAACATGTCATGATCATTTACACTTTCTTAACAAGTCAACTAGTCATTTTGCAAGTCTTTCATTCAAACGGGTCAAACCGGGTTATTAAACAATAATACATCCTACACTTGTAAACATAACATCAACTTGCAATTCACCAAATGTTACCAATAACATTGCTAATCACATAATCCTAACCAAATACTTACATCTTCACAATCCAAGTTATTTTAAGTCATTTTACCACTAAATGGCCCAAACGGGTCAAAAGCCCGAATATGACTATAACACTTCCAATTTCCATCAAATAGCACAAATTCTCTATAACTAACAAGTCATAAACATGTAACAATTCATCGAGCTCAAAGTTACCAACAATCCATGTATTTTACTTCCAATTTACTAGTTAATCATTTTTAACTAAAAACATCCAAACACAACTACAAATGCTATAATATACCATTTAGCAAATCATAACTAATTAATCAATCTAATAAGTTCATAGCTATCACAACCCAACTATTTTACTTCAAAATCATAAGTTATAACTTTTGACCCAAATCATCCAAACACTAACTATCAAATCTCACCAAAACTTGACATAATCCATAATTAACATATTTGACATATTATCACTTTCTACATATTAATTTAACCCATATTAACATTAAAACCCATATTAAGTCAAGTTAGAAGCATAAATCCAAAACCACACAATTGATATACACACACACGAACACCCACACACACACCCACAAACACACACACACCCACACATGTGTACATTGTGCTAAAAAGGTTGTACTTTGTGCTAAAATACTTGTACCCAAACAACAAAACATGTCAAACCTTACATAAACACTTAACATACCATTTAACACCATAATCACCAACAAAATCTCAAGAACACATAAACCCTAATTTATCAACTATCATGGAATCGAAAATAAACACATATAGGTTGAAGCTTACCTCAAGAGCTTTCCAAAAACGAGATTAGATTTTAGGTTGAGTAAGAAACGAACGTCGGATCTTCAAGAACACTAGGAAGAAGATAATGGTTTTGAGAGAGTTTGGTTTATTAAAATCAAAAAGATATTAAGTGAATGAGATGGGAAAGAAAGAAAAGAAGGAAGGAAAGGAGGGTGTCCTCCCTCCCCTTTGCCAGCCGATCCACACCAAAAAGGGGGGCCCCTTGGCCTTTTTTTTTTTTTTGTCTTTTAACTCATTTTAAACAATGCGATATAAAAAAGTCCCTTTCGTAGTTAATTTATTTAAAATACCAAACGAACTCAAATTTTAAAAACGAAAGCATTTCTGGAGACGATATTAAAAGGAGAATTCAAAGATATAAAAATCACATTTTTATTTAAACATTTCAGAAAACAGATATTTTAATCCCTTGATTAAAATATCACAAAAGGACAAAAGGTCAAACAATTCATTTAATACTTAATCAAATTATTCCACATATGGTCAAATAGATATTCTCAAATATCAAAATATACCTAAAACATCTAGGCCAGTTTTAGGATGTTACAACTCTACCATCCTTAAAGAGGATTCCGTCCCCGGAATCCCACAACAATATTCAATTAGCACGTATTTATCACAGAAAGTTTACGACACTATTCCAATCACTTTCACGTATACATGCTCAAATAAAATTTCATTCAATTTGTCATACACTTCATAGTATATTTAGCACTTCCAACTTTTCATATTATGTTCCCGCAAAACATTGCCATTTCATTTAACAATCAATTCATTTCTGTAGTCTATACTTACCCCAAATAATCTCATTACTCATATTGCATTTACCTTAAAACATCCAATCAATTCATTTCATTTTCTCTATACACAAATTCAAATATCTCGATAAACAAATATCAACTACCATTCATGGTTGAGTTAGAATTTCTCATGACAGACTAGCGATCCACATGCATATGTTTAAAAATTATCTTACACAAAGTCACAACAATTAACCCAAGTCTCAATTATCTATTCATTTTCTTCTTTATTCTAACAAAATTTACAACTTTGACCCGCAATTTTAAGAATCTCCAATAAAATTTCCGGTCTTAATCAACTAATTTTCAAAAGAATACACCTTCAAAACACAAAGTCACATCGATTTTCGCATACTAAGCACAAACTGGTCAAAATCAAGCAATTCATCGTGACACTATCAAGGTCCTTAGTTAACAATACTTCTAACAATCATCAACTATTATGCATAATCAACTACATTACAAGTATGGCAAAATTTTACAAAGTCAAGTTGCACGTTTTGACAAAACTAGTCACAGTTTACACAAGTCAAGTCTACCCCACATATCTCATTACAATCATGGCAATACAAATAGCAACAACTTTTATACCCAATTAGTCATACCTATGACCTAACAGATCAGAACAAGTTTTATCATCCAAAAATTGTTCTTATTACTTCCATAACATGTCAAGCTACTCATCGAATCGACTCATGCAATTATCAATGATTATTATCATGATCAAGATCTAACAACTAAAAGCATTCAATCCAGTCTTGACACTAATCACCTTAAACGTTTCAACATTGAGAAATTTATCATAACGATTTCAAACATACAGTTCACAGTTCATTAACATGTCAAACTCATGTGATGACTGAAAAACACTTTCAATTACATGTCAACTTTTACTTAGACTTCAAGTCACCCAATCACAATTCAACTAGTTCTTAACTCTTACCTATTAACATCCAATTAGCTAGATAATTTTATCAACTCAATTCACAATTAAGCACAAACAACTCTTATCATTTCTATCATGAAATTCGATCTAGGAACATATCTCTGAAGACATAAAAGCTTAAAATCTCAGTTTGACAACTATTATTACAATCAATAAAACATCATTATCACCTTGAGTAATTTCAAAATTACCAATTCAAACTATGATCAATTTTATTAACACAAATCATTTCAATAAAATCATTAAATCTAAACATAGATTTAAGCATAAATCACATTTTCAACTCTTCTCAAATAATTTCATAATCAATGCAAATCATTTAACAGTCTCTTTTATCTCCAATTATTACTATCACAAGTCATCTCAAAAGATCTACACATACAGTTCATTAGTCACTTTTCAGAATCCAAATTCAACATAGAAAACCAATCAGATTTGCATCATAACATTTCAGGCCATTCCAATATTTATCACTGGCTATCTGCCACAATTACTGTCTAAATCAAAAGGAAACATTAATTTGTCCACATTGCACAAACATTTCTGATTCTCACTATCCAAGTCACTACATGTGACCCGACATGTCACAATAAAGGTTTCAACTTTTTCACATAACAAACACTAGTCCTACTTGGACTATTCAATTCACGTATACAATTCTATTCATTTTCATCACAAGCATCACCTTCACGAAGTTTACTATAATTACTATTATACTCAATTTGATCCATGGTCACATATGTTGTGACCGTAACCGACATACAACCGATTCACTTCGCTCCTCCTAAAGTGAAAGAACAAACAAACAGTTACAATCAACTTATCACCAATTCGCACATTACACAAATAGACAACTTACACACACAAGGCACTATGTGTGCGCCAACAACCAGATAAGAGAACTCTCTTATAACACACAACAATAATTTTGGTTCAACTGAAACAATCCACACATACAATCCCACTAGCCTAGTCCAGGTTCCAATAAAAAGAGACTAGAAAGCATGCATCATTTATATCTATAAAAACTCCTGACATAGATGATGTAATCTAAATCAATAATCAATCAATTGTTCCACTTCAGGTGGCATAAAACACCAAAGGTAAGCAGTTCAGTTCATCACAACATTTCACAAATCTTAGTTAAGCAATTTTCTCAATTAACAATTTCCACATAAACACAAGTATTGAGTTTATTAAAGCATACCCGAGCTATCATTGTCGGTCCACGGTTGGTGAAGATCCCCCGACCGCCCCCGTCCTTGACCCACAACCCATTTTCTTTTCCCAAGGCCAATTTCCCTCTTGCCCGAAATTGAACACTTCTAATGCACTTCATTTCCCCAACGTGCGTATATATGCTCCTCGTCAGTTCCCGCATCGTTACTTGAGGTGCCAACATTTCCTAGGGCCAAGGGGGTCGGGTTCTCTTTACCTGTCATATCTATAACAATCACAACAACTCACGAAAGCTTAGTTTAAATCGTTAGTAACTACATACTAACTATAAACTAACTTCATTCACATTTGCTCTAATCCCACTCGTCCGGAATGCTTGACCAAACTCGAGCCACGATTTGGGAATGGAACACCAACCCCGTGTATCCATCGCCAAACCGAAGCTCTGATACCAAGTTGTAACACCGCAAAATTTAGGAAGCGTTTTTTTTTTTTTAAATGCCCGAAGGCGATTAGGTTATCCTCTAGGTTAGTTTAGCGGAAGCATAAAGATAATAATAAGTTTAGGTTTAGGTTTACAAACCAATGTCCCAAAATAAACTTCAAAACATTAATTATTTAAACGGTGTCACTTAAACGACATGGCTCCTTTTTTAAAACATATCAACTGAGCTTGGTCAATCATCCCGTCCAAAGCACCGATCACCTGAAAAGATTCAACGAGGGAGGGATTAGCACAAAGCTAAGTGAATGAATATAATCTACAAATTATGTGAAGCCCAACAAGCTGGCATAGTCATTACTACTATCTAAAAGCCACCTAACCACTTATCACTGTTCACTAGAACACGGAAGTTATAAAACATCTCCGGTTCGGTCATCACTTAAACCCGGAAGTTTAAATAAACATCTCCGGTTGGGTCATCGCTGGAACACGGAAGTTTCAATACACGCTTCCCGGTTCGTTCAAGAAGATCGGGGTCCTGCCGGAGCCTTAAACCATGGTCGGCCAAACCACGGTAACCGATAGCGGTTCGTGTCCAACACCCGGGCAACTCCCTCCCCTTGACCATGCAACAGATACAGGTAAGGTCGGATACCCTTTAGTCGACACCCATTGCCCAGCGCACTGACTTCTCAAACCTCGGTCACCAAGTCAAACCGAGTTGTAGCTACCCGTCAAGCCAAGTCTCTTCACCTATGCACAAGGTCATGTATGGTATCCCCTAACACTAGGCATACATAACGAGTAGACTAGCTACGAAAAACACCGCGAAAAACGTCACGGCAGAGTTCCCAATCGCGAACTCAAGTTCACGATCGTGAACTAGAGTTCGCGTCGGGAACTCCGACGTGAACTACTTCGCGACTAAACCCCATATTCTCTGTAAGCACTTCGCGATCGGGAACGGGAGTTCGCGACGCGAACTCCCCACGTCTGGTAATTTTCCTGCATTTTTACCAAGTATGCATATACCGAACCAATTGTAACCAAACACAAGTTGGAGGTTAAATCCACTCACCGAAACCTTCCACTTGTCGAACTCAGAGGTCTAATGTTTCTGAGTCTCGATCCCGATTCCTGTACACCAAAGGAATACCGAATTAGTATATAATTCCACCGAATTATAAACAATGTTAAATATACATTTAACACTAACACTTGCACTAACTAGATAACCAAACACTTAAATCATCATATGAACATGTCATGATCATTTACACTTTCTTAACAAGTCAACTAGTCATTTTGCAAATCTTTCATTCAAACGGGTCAAACCGGGTTATTAAACAATAATACATCCTACACTTGTAAACATAACATCAACTTGCAATTCACCAAATGTTACCAATAACATTGCTAATCACATAATCCTAACCAAATACTTATATCTTCACAATCCAAGTTATTTTAAGTCATTTTACCACTAAATGGCCCAAACGGGTCAAAAGCCCGAATATGACTATAACACTTCCAATTTCCATCAAATAGCACAAATTCTCTATAACTAACAAGTCATAAACATGTAACAATTCATCGAGCTCAAAGTTACCAACAATCCATGTATTTTACTTCCAATTTACTAGTTAATCATTTTTAACTAAAAACATCCAAACACAACTACAAATGCTATAATATACCATTTAGCAAATCATAACTAATTAATCAATCTAATAAGTTCATAGCTATCACAACCCAACTATTTTACTTCAAAATCATAAGTTATAACTTTTGACCCAAATCATCCAAACACTAACTATCAAATCTCACCAAAACTTGACATAATCCATAATTAACATATTTGACATATTATCACTTTCTACATATTAATTTAACCCATATTAACATTAAAACCCATATTAAGTCAAGTTAGAAGCATAAATCCAAAACCACACAATTGATATACACACACACGAACACCCACACACACACCCACAAACACACACACACCCACACATGTGTACATTGTGCTAAAAAGGTTGTACTTTGTGCTAAAATACTTGTACCCAAACAACAAAACATGTCAAACCTTACATAAACACTTAACATACCATTTAACACCATAATCACCAACAAAATCTCAAGAACACATAAACCCTAATTTATCAACTATCATGGAATCGAAAATAAACACATATAGGTTGAAGCTTACCTCAAGAGCTTTCCAAAAACGAGATTAGATTTTAGGTTGAGTAAGAAACGAACGTCGGATCTTCAAGAACACTAGGAAGAAGATAATGGTTTTGAGAGAGTTTGGTTTATTAAAATCAAAAAGATATTAAGTGAATGAGATGGGAAAGAAAGAAAAGAAGGAAGGAAAGGAGGGTGTCCTCCCTCCCCTTTGCCAGCCGATCCACACCAAAAAGGGGGGCCCCTTGGCCTTTTTTTTTTTTTTTTTGTCTTTTAACTCATTTTAAACAATGCGATATAAAAAAGTCCCTTTCGTAGTTAATTTATTTAAAATACCAAACGAACTCAAATTTTAAAAACGAAAGCATTTCTGGAGACGATATTAAAAGGAGAATTCAAAGATATAAAAATCACATTTTTATTTAAACATTTCAGAAAACAGATATTTTAATCCCTTGATTAAAATATCACAAAAGGACAAAAGGTCAAACAATTCATTTAATACTTAATCAAATTATTCCACATATGGTCAAATAGATATTCTCAAATATCAAAATATACCTAAAACATCTAGGCCAGTTTTAGGATGTTACAAACATCAATTACTACTACTAATGTGTCCATCCATCACTAGATAACACTTACTAACAACTTTCCCCCAATTGTGGTGATTTACCAAACCCTGGGTTTAACCAACCCTTAAGATTCTTACAAATCTTAACCATACACTTGATTCCCTTGTTAATATACCATCTATTAAGTGTATACAACATTTATTTCACCATAGATCACCAACCCAAGAACTAGGGTTTCAAACCCTAGCTTCAAGATCCATAGATCTTGAGCTACAAAGATGAAAGAGTGAAGATATACCTTTAATCTTCCACTAGGAGTGAAATCTACCAAGCTTTGATGAAGAAATCAACTCAAACCAGATGCTATGCTCAAAAATCGCCAAGAGAGAAAACTAGGGTTTTTCTTTGCAATAAATGAGCTCAAACCCGACTTTAATGCAGTCGTCCAGACTTCGCGGCGCGAACTAAGTTCGCGTCGCTAACTTTGCAAATCGTACGCCATCTTAGCGATCGTTACCCAGACGCGAACTATTTCGCGACAAAAGGCCAAACTCCCTGGAGACAGTTCGCGATCGTTATCGAAAGTTCACGTCGCGAACTCCTTATAGCAGCAGGGCTGCACTTTTCATCAAGTGTCTTGACCCGGTTTCGCCCATAACTTTCTCGTACAGTGTCCAAACGACACGAAACCAATTCCTACGTTCTTTAAACGATTTATCCTTATTTATCATATTTTTGTACATTTTATTTATTTACAATTTCGGGTCGTTACAAACTTAAAGGACCATTTTTGTATTTAACTCTATTTATTAAAAGGATTTTTATAATAAATTAAAGATTAAAACGATTTAAATCATTCTTTTTATGAAAATTTTATTTAATAAAAACAGTTTGTTGCTCGTTTGCCTTTCTTCTCTGTGTAAAAAGTGATCTATGATCTATTTTAATTGAATAATTTATTAGGATCCGGTTAATATTCAAAATGGGAGATGATTTATATACCACATAAATTACTTCCTTCACCATAACCTGTACTTTAGTATACTTGTACTGTCTGCTTTAATTTATGTACCATGTGGTGAGTGAAGTAACTTATGTGATATATAAATCATCACCAATTCAAAATTGATAAAGTCCAACTCAAATCAAACTCGAATTAGTCAATCATAGTTGGACTAGAAACATTTGAGCTACCATACATAGCGTTCACAAGATTCAACAATACATAAATAGTCCAAAAGTATCAACAACTATCATTTCCAACCCCTGTCAATTATCCCATATAAGGGTTGGCCCCTCATTAAAAATGCAGTAGCAACACACAGTATGCAACATAACAAAAGCCGAGCCGGGACATTACAGTTAAAAATTGTTCAAAATCTAAAAAACTTAAAAAATCCCGAAACTGAAATTGTGAGAGTAAAATTATCCCCAAAGCCTGCTAATAAAACCCTTTTGTTCTTTCTTCATCCTATTTTCAATTGATGGGAAATCAATTGAATTATAGGCAAGATCAAGAACAATTGGATTTCGGGGAATTGCTTGAAATGATGGCTGATATGATGCAATCCGAGGAACTGTTTTTGTGCTTGAATCACCAACCGCAGATTCGTAACTATCTAATTTCTCAATCAGGAATTTTTCCACCTGAAAGATTAATTTGGCACATTTAAGTTTAAAATTAGGTATTTTCAAAATGGTTTGAATCGTTTTGACAAGTGGACAAAAGGTAATATTCGGGTAAAAAATCTGCCAGAAAATGAAAGAATTAATGTTGAGCAAATTACAGGTATTCCCAATTTTACAATTTTGCCCATATACTTCTTTTTTCGTTTTTTCTGTCCATGTACTTTTTTTTTTCTTTTTTTTTTTGTATATTTGTCCTTCCATCTACTTCCGTCTAAATCCAGCAGTTAAACCCCCGCACATGGAAAAAAACGTGAGGGTACGATCGTCTTTTTCCAACAACCCTCATTGAGCCTGTTTTTCCCAGCGTGGAAAAAAGGAAGGTTTTAATGAGTGTTGTTGGAAAAAGACGATTGTACCCTCATGTTTTTTCCACGTGAGGGGGTTTAACTGCTGAATTTAAACAGAAGTAAATGGAAGGACAAATACATGGAAAATAAAAAATTACATGGACAGAAAAAACGAAAAGAAAAGTATAGGGGACAAAATCGTAGGATTTGGAATGCCACATGGACAATTTCTGTAATTTACTCTTTTATTTTTGTAACATCTCAGAAACATGTTATCAACCGACACATAATATGAAGTAGTTGTAATTGTGGTAGATTATATATTTTTTTTATTATTAATTTAGCATTTTCAGTACCTTTTTATCATTCCCGGATATTGATACATTAGAAATCTTTTTTGAAAGATCTTCAGGAGCCTTTTCATGTTCCATAATTCCCATTGCATGTTCAATACAACAGTTGGATCTACAATCATTATACAAAGTCTCCAATTCTTTAACCATCACCTGTTATGAGAAATGAATTATAATTAGTTAGTTAGTTATAAAGCTGCATTATTGGTTAATAAAAGATTTTATTAAATCGATTTACAGGACAAACAAACAAACACCTGATCATGGTTAGATACACTGCGAAGTTTTTTTAGGGCATTTTCTGATAGAGAACGAGCAAGAGAAAATAAAGAATATGCTTCTGTTCTTTTTCCAGCTGAACTATAAGATTTAGCCAAGAAAAAACACCTGCAACAAAATATTATATAAAAAAGTGTAATTTACAGATGAAAAAGACTAAAATAGTTACATGAAAAATTAGAAAATAATTACAATGCTGTGTAACTAATTAAAAAAATTGAACTGATAAGGGTACGTTTAGTTGCAGAAAATTACTTTAATTTTCCATCTACATTTTTCTAGAAAACTAACAATTTTTTAAAATAAAAAAACAGAAAAAATAGAAGTAAAAGTAAAACAATAATACAGAAACAATTTCATGCAAACCTTTCTGCTCGAAAGGTCAAGCTTTTGAGTTCACATTCTTCAGATAATGCAACTTCTTCCTCTTTTCTGTCTCTTCCAGAACTCAGTAAATCAGAAAGATCAGATGTATTCTATAATCATCATTAACAAACTATTAAACATTAATTAACTGTAAAATACTCAAATAACTATATAATTAATTGTAAAAAAATAAAAAAATTGAATAGTTTTGTACCTGTAGAAGAAGATCAAATAACCTAACAAGTTCTTCAGGTTTTGTAAGCTTTTCATTTTTCTCATCACGGGCTTTATTAAGTTTACTTTTAGCTATGCTAACCAACAACTGGTTTCGTTCAATGGTTCGTTGCCCTAATACAGCACCTATAGCTTTATCAAGCCCACTTAAATCATCCTTTATGTTTTCTGAATTTCCTGCAGTAGCCTATAATATATATAAAATCAAAATAACTTTTTATCAAAAATAAAATAAACATGGTTATGTAACTAATATTTCATTCAACAAATAATTACCAGATCATTGCGAATGGAGCTCCGGGCTTCATGATATGCAGTAAAAATTTTGTCAAAAACAGCAAGTTTTTTCTCAGATGGAAGAGTTCCTTCCATTCGATCATAAATCTCTTTTTCCAATTCTTGAGCTGAAATTGAATTTCATGATCATCAAAACATAATCTCAATAAAAATAAAAAAAACTATAAAGATTAATAACTAACCTTTTAATATGGAAACCCTAGTCTTTGCATTTGATATTGGAAATCTATGACCTAGCCAGTGAAATTCGGTCATAGATGCAGCTTGCTGAGATCTAGCTTCAGCCATAACAGCCTAAGAAGATTCAGAAAAAAAAGGAAAAAGTAAGATTTTTTTTGAAAAAAAATTATTGTAATATTATGTACTCCCTCCGTCCCACAAAAAACTTCTCATTTCACTCTAATTTTTTGTCCCACAAAAAACTTCTCATTTCTCATATTTGATGAGCTCCACACAATAAAAAACTATTATAACTAAAGACCCCACCACTAATATCCACTAACTATCTTTCTCTCTCCAATCCAACCTTATATTTTAATCAAAAGTATTATTAATTACCCCACCACTAACTATCACCTAAAAACTTGTGCAAAAACCAAATGGGAAGTTTTTTGTGGGACGGAGGGAGTATAAAAGAGTTACTTTAATAATTAGTTTACCTCCAATTTAGCTTTAAAAAGGTCTAATGCAGGTCCTTCAGTTTCTCCAATGTGTACAAGTTCAGAAGCTTGTAAATTTGACTCCCCAATTTTATGCAAACAGTACCGTATACTTGGTTCTAATTCCTCAACACGTTCCCGACACAAAAGTTGGTTGTCTAAATCTCCATATTTTCCAAGTTCCTCATAAACAACTCTGTTTTATATCAAAATTAAAAAAATTAAAAAATAAATAAAAATCAGTCAAAACACACGCATTACATAATATAAATATAATAAAAGTATAAACATGACTTACCTTGCACTCTTGAAACTCTTCAATGCAATATCCCAATTCTGGTCTTGTTCAAATAATAAATTTCCTTTCATATATGACGCATAAGCCTGCAAAAAGGGAAAGATGGTGGGAACCGTTGAATTATTTATTTAATTATATAAATTAATAATTTTTAAGTGAAAATAACAAGTGGAAACATACTTCAGCTTCTAATGATGTCCTGGAATCACCCTTCATAGCACATAATTCTGCAAAAAGTGTGGCCCACTTAACTGCTTTACGCAATCGACCAATCAGGTAGCTTCGTTGGCGTGCATTTGGTCCATCTGGCAGTTGTCTCTTTTCCATTGCATGACTCCATGCTCTTTCTGCAGTATACAGAACCAGATGGAGAAACCTGTTTGCAGGGACAACATGTTGTTAGCTCAAAATTACACACCTTAATGAATTATAATCTTTAAATATGAGAAATTAGATTGTTTAAATTAATAAATTTACAATTGTCATCAGCTTATTTACACACATAATGCTGGAATTTGATACCAACAAAAACTCAGTTGGACTACCAATAACTCCTATGATCCGTGAATCATTCCTCAATGCAGTTCATCATCACAAAAAGAAATTGCAATTTAACAAACAAAATTCAACCTATAATTTCTAATTACGAATTACATCTTAACATACCTAACCTCAGTAACAGTAGATACTGTTATGGATTTTTTAGTATATTTCCCACGCCCATGAGTGAATTTCAACGATTTGTACAATCTCCTTAACCGAGCAGTACAATATCTCCTGTAATTGCAAATCCGAATTAGATTCATAAACCCTAGCAATATACATGACAATTTATTGAAAAAATCAAAACCTAAAATCAATACATAAGTCCGACATTACCGATAACGAGTGTAATCCCCAAAACGTAATCCATGTTGCATCTGCGAGGATTTTAACAGCTGCAATACTGCACAAGCAACAATTTTTCACAAATTGACATTAGAAATTACTTCAATCGGATCATCGACAAGAGTGTAGAAGCTTATTGGGAAATAACAACGTATAGTGCGTGTGAATTCATGTGATTGTGCGCAATTAGAGACAGACCGTTGATTGAGAACTTCGGGTTGGTATTGATCTGATCATCGACTTCCATAGATGACACATCTCCCTTCTCCGTCGCCATCAGAAGTTCTTCTCAGATGGATTTCCAAGTGTCCGGCGGCGGATTTCTAGTAGTTTTGTGACGGATGTTGTATTCGCTCTCTAAAATGCGCCTGGTGCGCACATGGTGTGATAATGGGTCGGAGTCTCGGCCTACCCGAATTGAAAAACCAACTCATCTCATACCGTCATAGTTCATACATGTTATGTAGAGTACATGTGGTTTACTACTTATTACATCCACAGTCCCTGAACTTCATTTATTACACTGAAGGTCCCTGGTGTATATAATTTGTTACACCCATGGTCCCTACCGCCCTTAACTTTTTCTAAATGACGGAAATACCCTTTTAGCCTTTTGTAATAAACGAAGATAAGGGACTGTGAATGTAATAAGTGATAAACCACATGGATCATCCGTGAAATTTACTCTATTAATTGATTTTTTTTCTTCTCTCTCTTTAATTCACGTTCTTCCGCCACATTCAGACTCACCACCCACCTATATCTCTTTGAATTCAAACATCAATCAATATTCATTGTAGTCGCGCCACCAAACCCCTTGAAAATTCAATCTATCACCAACTCCTGCCTCCATTTTCCTTCTCCAGTTGGTCCGAGCCGATGACGTTCTATCGTCCAGAATTGATTCAGATAAATGATGCACGTCACAAGAGGATTTGGTGGTTTGCACACGCGGTGATTTAGACAATTGATGCACGTCGCTAGAGGAGTTGGTTTTTTGCACACTCATGTCGATAGAACGTCATCGACGGCGGAACAACTGGAGAATGCAACCGGAGGTAGGGGTTGATTACGTGACGATAATAGTTATTGATTGATGTTTGAATTCAAAGAGATAGAAGCGAGTGGTGAGTCTGAATGTGACGGAAGAATATAAACCGAAGAGAGAAAAGAAAAAAAATCAATTAACAGAGTAAATTTCATAGATGGTCCTTGTGGTTTATCACTTATTACATTCACGGTCCCTTATCTTCGCTTTATTACAAAAGACGAAAGGGTATTTTCGTCATTTAGAAAAAGTCAAGGGCAACAGGGACCATGGGTGTAACAAATTGTATACACCAGGGACGTCTGGTGTAATAAACGAAGTTTAGGGACTGTGGCTGTAATAAGTGGTAAACCACAGGTACCTTCCGTGTAATTTACTCTGTTATGTACTTATGTTGTTAACTTGTTAAGTTCCGTATTTTAATCTTTTTAAAAATGGTTGTAAAACAAATTAATTTCTTAAAATCTTTGAAACGTACATTAATTATAAAAATATGTCATATATTTACTAGTAATGAATCTGAAAAAAAGAATAGCAAATATTAGTATATTTCGTATTTATTATATACACATCTTAAATCTTAAATCGAATATATAAATATTTCATCAAGTCGGTTTACGTGCTACAAATTTTCCAATTTCAGGTCATACATGAGATATACTAAATCATTATGATAATAAGCAATACATTGTTGGCTTTACAATTTTTAAGTCAAGATATTATAATAAAATTTAAGATGGATTAAAGTGAATAGTTAAGTTGGATTAAAGTGAATAGTGAATTAAATGATTTTAATGATGTTAAATGTAAAAGTAAAGTTTCACTATATTAAAAGAGATAGTAGATATGGGCACTGTCTTTTTACCCTTTACCAAAAAAAGTAAATTATTAAAGTGTACTCCCTCTGTTCCAAAATTATTGTCCACAGACAAAAAATACACAATTTATGAAAAATATGTTTGTTACATTATCTAACCAATAAAATTATATCTTTATAACTTAATTATTTTTTAATTGGTGGGATTTTTAATTTGACAATAATTTCAGGACAAATAAAAATGGAATGTGGACAATAAAATTAGGACACAGAGAGTATCATTTATTTTGAAACTGTTAAAAGTGAAAAGTACATCAATTATTATGATACGAAGAAAGTATGTTATTTATTTGATAACGAGATATTTAGATTATATGAAAGATTATATCCCATAAATTATTTAAAACACTTTATTAGTTACTAATGATCAAACTGCCCAACATATCAAAACTCAAAACACACTCCAATCAAAAGCAACTAATTATTTTGGGATAGGGAAAAAAAAAAAAAACTAACATCTAATTTAATTTAAACACTCATTAAATACTACAGATTACAAGCAGCAAGATGCCACGTGTACTGAATCCACTTGTTCGCTTGGGGAACCAGGTTATTGCAACAAAAGATCCGAGCTGACCAGTCTCCTAGAAAGCGTCTTACCTACACATTTTATTGGTATAAAATGGGTGAAACAAGTTGGTTAATGGGTCAAAATGGGTAAATTTTGGTACGGTCAGTTCGGGTTGGGCCGACCCACAAATACTTTCAACCTGTTTTCATAATGCGCTAGAGAAATACTACAGTAAATGATTAATTGGGTCAAAACTCAAAATAGTCCCCTCTAATTTAGGGAATACACCACCAAAATTATCCATACACCAGTTAGAACTTTTTAAAATCACAATCTTACCCTTTCATCTTTTTGTCTTTCTGTGAAGTTTATAGGGTAAAATGGTAAATTTTAAATATTTTAGTTGTGTATGGATAATCTTAATGGTTTATAAACTACCTTTAGGAACAAAAAAGGTGTAATTTTACCTGGAACTAAAGTGAGAATAAAGGTCCGTATTTCCATAGGGGCAAGTTCAACAAGAAGCTTTTGAGGATCAACGGGCCCACCCCTCAAAGCGGGCGGGTCATCGTTCTTGGATCCTTCTACTTTCCACACCAATCTTTTCTTCTCCATTTCTTCTCTTCCTTGGTTAGCAGTTAAGCTCATTTCCGATATTTTTGTTATCTTAAATACATAGTACAAACAAAAGAGAAGACGTTTTTTTAGCGTATTAATATCAATTGTATGTTGGATTATACCTTCCTATTTGCAAATAGTTTCTTCAACTCGACACTTGTCATAACTGATAGATCCTTGTCTTCTCCAATCTACAACACCAAATAAATATCATCTTAGATTTACAATATAAAAATAAAATAAATAAGATAAAAACTGGAAATTAAATAGTAGAGAAAAATCACATGATGGAAATGGACCTTACAACTTAAGCACAAGTAAATGAACTTATTAAAAGGAAGGAGAAATACCTCGTATAAGTGTGCCAAACGAAGTACAACTTTTCCATCTTCCAGCTCCTGAAGTATTAAAAATAAATTTTAAAAAAAAGAATAAAAAAGAAGATCAAGTATAATTAGGGTATTACTTATACATAGCGATTTTAACCCATTTACTTATGAATGGGTTGATTTCGGTTATGTTTTATATCTAACAGTCAAACGGGTTGATAGTCATCTTAAGCATAATTTAAATGCATACAAATCTGCTAAATCACTTTATTAAAAAAAAAAAATTTACTTACTTTTTATAATCATGTTTAACACATTATTTTTGTATAAAATTAAAAAAAAAGGGAAAAAAAAATGTGTTTGTGAATAGTGGGTCAGCTTTCCTATTATTTGTTGGGTTAATCGTTTATTTACTGGTTAACGGTTTAGTAGCGTACGATTAATGTTTGTTAATTTATTGATTTTATATGTTTTAAATAATTTGTCACGTTATTTATCATTTGTAAGGTCAAGGTAGTCTTGCATGAAATTAGGAAGTAGTGGAGGGATGGGTCATGCATGATCAGTAAATCCCATTTCTTTAGCATCAAGTATTTGTTTTCGTTTAGTATTTATATGTAACTAGCTATTGAAAGAAATTACACAGAAAGTTTATTCATTCTCCACATTTTGTTCTATATTAAACCAACATTATTTAGGTATAACTATAAGAGCTTACCTGAAGTGTTAACAATGCCACATTATCAGGGAGACTGTATGAGGAATCCATTCCTGAAAATTTTGACACTTGGAAATTTGTCCCTTTATTTTCATCCTATAAAATATAAAAAAATTCACATATACAATAACTGTTTATAAATTAACAAACACAAAGTGTTTATTTCATATCAGTATTTAAAAAAAACACTTTTCAGTCACCTGCTCTGTGAAGGCCAAAAGAAGTGGAGAATAGATCTCCTGACCGTACGATCGTCGCCACTTGGCACCCTCTCCAACCGGATCAATTCTAACATAGTATTTCCCTTGAATCTACACATAAGAAATGTGTTGATATTAATTAAAAAAAAATCTTAATTAGTAAATCAAGTAATTTATAGAAAATGCTTACAGCTAATCCTCTACAATCGTCACCAACACAAACTGTTTCATTTAGTGCCTCTGCAACACCTTTTCCATCATCATACAGAAGTCTCCTACAAAACAGATTATGTTATATTTAATATAATATTATATATTTTGCAGCTGATTAAATATTTTAATTGTGAGATATAGTGATGTAAGATTACCTATGGAGCATCAACTCCAATTGCCCATCAACAATGCTGGATCCTCCAACGGATCTATCCACCAAGATTGACAACTCATTTTTATCATCTTTCAGGTAAATTCCAAGATTTAACTGGAAAATAATCCAACTTGAGTTATATACATGAAATCCAATTTGAGTTATATATGCACACAAAAAAAAAAAACATACAGGATAATAATTTCCTGCAATAGGTTGATTCACTTCAAGATCCCAGTCAGTTCTATAGTCTCGAATCTGCCACATAATATAAAATTCAATTTATGCATTTATTTGATAACAACTTTTTCTCCAATAAACATAGTTTTATAATCTATATTACCCGTTCAATAAAATCTCGACCATTAGAATCGGAGTAAAAAGTTTTATTGCTATTTATGGTGGTTGTGATCTGAGTGACAATTTCTTTCCCAACTTCATCTTCAATAGGAATGGGACCCACCTGAAATTCAGAATGTTAGTGATAAATTGATAATTTATTAACAAAGCCCTAAGAAAAAACAAAATTTAAAAAAAGAAAATATTAAATTACAGTGAATTCGACTTCAGCATGTTCCTTATTCTTGTACACTCTAGTGATCTGCACAAGCATGCAAAAAATCAAGAATATTACCAGTGGTATTATTGTATATAATAACTAATAAAGGGTGTTGATTAAAAATTAATTAATTAATTACCTGGTAAATCCAAGGATTTATTTTCTGGTGTACTTCGTCGTAAATTGACCCCCTCAAAACTGTTATATTCTATAATTCATTGAACAAAATTAAGTTGGATCTGACTATAATTATACTACAAATTAGTTAGAAGAAATTTTATACCTTTTCTTGAGAATCAATATGATGTGTACCATTTGGACGGAAAACATAAGCTCCAGATGCCTACAAAAATAAAGAGATATTAAAAATATACAGAATATTATAATTGTAAATATAATAATTATAATAATAATAATAAAGTTACCTGCTCTCCTGTAGTACCATCAAATCCGGCATAATAGCTATACGATTGCTTCATAGAGGCTTCAATCTTTCATAACCGAACATTAGACAAGTTAGATACACATTATCGTTAAACATGATAATATGCAATTATTATATATCTTATAAATAAAATATATACTAAAGGAAAAAAGGAAGAAAATAAGGTAAATAAACTTACAGAGGTTCGACTATTAACATACTGAGAAAGCTTTCCTTCACTTGCATAAATTAACTTCAAATTTCCTGTTCCTACTTGTATACCATCTTTTCCTGTTTCAGTATGCTTATACAACGCTTCTTTTACAAAATTTGAAGCTGCATGTTTTATTAAAACAATATATAAATTATAAAATGTCGCATAAATAATATATTTATGTAAATATTGAGAAATTTACCTGGCTTTTCTGTGGTTGAGATGACATATGTGGTAAAACCCAAAGGTGGAACAGATGCTGTAAATGCAAGTGTATATTTGGGAGTGGTAGTTGGCGATTTACCCGTATATGCAGTTGTGTAGTAATTTCTTAGGGTTATAGATTCTTTTACTACAGGAATTAGTTGAGATTCAGTTTCTTTCCCATTGGAATCATAAACAGCAATATTCTCGCTTACAACCTGTTACATCAGAATTATATATTATTATGATTTTTTTAATATATGTATGTATTAAAACTAGATGATAAAATATGTATACTTTAGAAGAAAAGAATATTGCAATGTAATACTTACTGGAAGTCTTATGACATCAGATCTTTTCCACCCTAGGGAATTGTAGACAACAACCACCTATAGTAAAATTCGAAATTCTCCATACAGTTAATGGTATGTATGTATGTGTGTGTGTGTGTATATATGAAGAATATAACAGAAAGTTTTATGTCATTTGCTTGTGTAACTCACTTACCAACTTTTTGCCAGATGATAGATCTGCTTCAGTTGGAGAGCAATAACTTATGTTCAGAAGTGGACACTGAAATTATTGAACAAACACATAAGACAATGTCATTACATATATGTATATATATATATATATATATATATATATATATATATATAGAAGTGAGATCCTGTGAGGACTCAAAAAACGGTGAGGACTCGCGAGGACACCTCAAAAAAATTCCAAAAAAAATATATATAACTCCCCATGATTATTACTACATTTGACCAAAAAATAATTTGAAAAAAAATAATGATCCACTTTTTTTTGCGGATCATAAAAATGATCCATATTTTTTTTGTGAATCAAAATAATGATCCATAATTTATTTTTTTTGGATCATTTTTGAAATTTTTTTTTTTTTTGGATCTTATATGCTGCGATTTTGATATTTAAAAAAAAAATTTTTTGAAAAAGTTTGTTTTGGATCATTTTTAGAGTTTTTTTTGGAGTCCTCGCAGTCCTCACCGGGAAAAGAGTCCTCACCGGATCCGGACCCTATATATATATATATGTGTGTGTGTGTGTGTGTAATATGTATATTGCATAGCTACCTGTTGAAATTTGGTTGCTGAATTTGCACATCCAGGTTTTGGTGATACCATACAAGCTATTGATTCTGCAACTACCACTTCAGCGCCTGCAAGAAATAAAATTGTATTTAAAAATAAAAAAATAAATAAAAAACTTTTGACAAATCAGGTTTATTATGTACCTCCTTATGACCTATTGAGAGCCGTTTTGCATAATCATTAGCCACATGTTGTTGTGAAGTACCACTAACAGCATCATGATGTTGAGCAATTCCCAAAGCATCACCCAAATAATCTGTAGTGGGCCCCATTTTATTCCTTCCTTTCAGTACTTCCAACTGTCTTGCTGCCTGTTGTCATATGAAAAATTCAGGATTAATAAGTTTTAGCGACTAATTTAAATTTCAATAAACGACACTTTCACGGTTTCACCCACCAGATAATATCCACTCAACATTCTCACATAGCCCTTGAGACCTGGTCTACTAGTAAAATATCCAGTCCAGTACCTATTTATGTCGTCTGCATACCTAACAAACACATGTAATTTATACATTTTAATTATTTGATTTTTTATTTTTTATTTTTTTGGTAATTATAGTTTCCAAAATTATACTTACGGAAAAAAATCCTCTTCTTTTAAAGGCCAGGTGTCAGTCTCAGCATGTTTAGCATCCGTATATATAGACGGGGTTGAATACAGAGCATTGACTCGGCCATCCTGTATGCATATTCAGTCAAATCTTAAAAAATAAATTAATAAATAAGACAGTTTTGATTCCAATAAATAATGTTGAAGAATAACAAAGAAAATAAAGATTTGATGGTGTAACTAACTTTATTGACATAATGAATGAACTTATCCATATTCCGAAACCATGATTCTGCATACTGATATTTAAAATCAGTCCCCATTGTCCACATTACATGATTTGTGCGTGTAATGTTTGCCTGAGAGTGTAAAAATATATGATAAATTAAATGAAAGTTTAATTTAAGTTTTTTGTAAGAAAATAATGATGACTCACCTGTGACAAGGCTGCAGCCACAAAATCATTAACCCGTTCGTGGACATTGTAGTCAAACAAGTCAATGTCATCCTTCAGTATAAGAAATGAAATTTTATTACATGTTTAAATAAACTTTTTATAAACCTTTAATCTTGTTTAAAAATTACCTGCACGATTGGTGAAACGTCATTAATTTCAAAGTAGAAACCGCCAGGTGGAGGTTCATAATTCTCGGGGAAAGCACCTGCAAAAATCTGTAGATATTGAATTTAGATAGTAATTTATCGGTAAAAAGTAAAAAAAATAGAGTATTTATGAATTATGATAACAAAATTAATTCACAATGAGTTTTAGTGTTTCACACTCACCTGTGAAGATGAACCAAGACTCTTGGATCCCCGCCAAATAACTTCAAGATGTTTATCCCCTTTTCGCTTAGCTCGATCTTGGTAATCGATTCGGCCAAAGAAAACAGAATCAAATCCAACCTATTTCACAAGGAGTTAAGTTTAAATTAGTTAAATTTAAAATAATTAAGTTTAAATTAGAAAAAATGAATAAATAAAGAGTAAGTTACCTCTGCCCCCAATAAGTAAGCCTGCACTGCTGAATGACCAAAGGGATCGATTTGCCAACCAATTCTTGGTGTTACATTGAATTGTTCTTTAATGAATTTATGACCATATGTTGTCTGATCAATCATATCAATATAATGAGGTGCTGCTTCATCATGCATACACCAACCTCCATTACTGACCCCAAAAAAAAAATAAAAAAAAATTACTCAAAATCATGTATATATAAGCGAACAATATGAAAAACTATTCATGGCTTAATTATACAGCAACATCTATATAAAGTCAAACTTCTGTATGCTTACATCAGCTCAAGTTGACCTGAGCTAACAAGGCGTTTGACTATAGCTTGTGTTGCCTCACTCTGGTCTCTCCACCATCGCTGGAAAAATGCCTGCAAAATTCATGATATCTTCATTCATAAGCATTTGATAGACGGATACTCAATGGAAATAACTAATTCAATTAGAAATCTATCAGGTATAAATTGGTAGTGATTAGTGAAGTCAATGGTCAATTTCTGGGGTGTTTGTTCGAATTCAAAACTCAAATTGCACAATAAAACCAAAGGATTTCCGATTCTTAACCTGTTCAACATAAATAAACTTCCGATTCTTATCAGCTAACAGTGCAGTGACCATAGAATCGAGCACGTTTTGAACGCATGCTACCTGTAGAATTGATAAACACACAATACAATTTTAATGTCAAACGATGAACTAAAATTAGAAATCCATGCGTCTGTGTGAGATGAACAGATACCTGAATTGAGTTATTGGATCCAACATAATACTGATCAACGGTCTTCAACCAACCAACATCATCGTGTGTATGCGCTACCAAATGAACATTAAGTTTCCCCTTCACAACTCCTTGTGCAGTATCGTAAATCATATACTTCGATTCAACGCACACACCAATAACACATAGCATTAACAACACAAAAACTCCAAAATCCGCCATTGTTCGTCAGTCAAACTGACTACTTTCTCACAAGTAACACCTCTATATATAGTATACACTCAATCAATTAGAAACAAACAAAAAATCGAATGTTTTGAATAAAAACTCCAATCAAACGAGACGAGATTCGCTCAGTTTGACATTTAGTTAAATCAAACACAACGAAAGGTGATTGTGACACACATCAAGTCGTTTTCCTCTGATAATTTATTCGAAAAATGACGTTACGCGATCGAATTTTTCAATGGATTTAGCATCGTAACTGAAAGTGGCTTTTGTGCTGTTTAAAAGATGAAGAAAAAGACGAACTGAAACTGATTCACTCTATCGGCGATGACTAGGACCGATGATACTTTGCTTATCCAAAAATGGACCCTCTGGATTTTAGAACACCGATGCTTCTTGTATAGGTCCGCCCGTGGAAAATAATTGATATTATTTAATTGCCACGTTTTTTTCTTAAATTTATTAAATTATTATTATTTAATTGACATATATAGATAAAATTATTAAATTTATTAATTTATCTCTATATATATATTAAAAGAAGCTTTTGCCACCTATACAATGCCATGTCATAATAGCACCTCATCAAAGTGTCATGTCATCAGTCACATCATCAGTCCATCTCAATATGCCTTCATTACTCATTTTGATTACTCAATTGATTACTTATTTATTAAAACCGTTTCACAATATGCAATATCACTATTGAATATGTATTGGAATTTAAATTGATTACTCATTGAATGGTCACACAATGTCAAATGATTACTATGAAACAGTTTATAATAATCTTGGATTTTATAAATATCTTGGAGAGATCGGGTCTGGTGAAACGGGTTAAAATCGAGCTGCATCTTCTAATACAAGTAGTTATCGGTCCACACTTGCATTAGGAGGCTTATACCCTGCATCACAAACGCATATTCTGGTCGTATGAGCACATGTACTGTCGGATTTGTCGTTTTTCCTAAATACTTTACTTTTTCAGTACGCCATTTGAAACATGTCTGGTTAGGCTACATGTAAAAAAGGATCCAGGTCAAAATGGGTCAAACAAGGGTTGAACATGATCATTTTTTGGACCGCATCCCATATAGTTATGACTTGAGTTAAAAGTTGTCCAAAGTGTATTTAATAATGACTAAAATCATACCATTTTATTCAACAAAATAGAATTTTGTTGAAATAATATTTGACATTGTGTAAAGAAGTGGGACAAAACAAGCCGCAAATATAGGGAAACTGGTTTTCTGTTAGTGCAATTTTATGGTAGTCCAATTACTGCAATCAGTCTCGGTATTCCCTTAAGTTCTGGTAAATGATTACAAAACTTTTTGCAATTTCGTTAAACTGTTTGAACTTTTTGCAATTTTGTTGACACATTTGTTGTTTCTCTGACCCGTTTGCAGTTGCTTTGAAGCATCCAAAAACTTCAACAGATCTTTTAATCCACCTGATGATTTGTCATTTGGATTCCTTTTCATTTTTAGTAAATTACATAAATCATCGATGTGCTTATGATGAAATTATTAATTTCATCCCCCAACTATTTTATTACACTAATAGTTTGTAATATATGTGACTTTACACATTTTAACTTTTGTGTAGTAACTTTTTATAAGACGTCCGTGATTCATCACGGGTTATAGGCTAGTTATCATTTAACTGACATATAGAAATTTATTAAATTATCGTTATTGAATTTATAATAATAAATGTCATCAAGATCTCTTGGCATTTAAAACTTAGAATTTGTAACTTAAAGTCAAATAATATACTTTTATCCCTTGAAACATTTTGAGATAGTAATAACGTGTAAAACAAACGAAATACTAACACTTCAAAATAAATAATTATCGAAACACAATATTAAAAATGCTAGGTTTTAATAATATCTAAATAAAATAGTAAGAGGATCAAACATGATTTTTTTAATTTAGTTCATATTATATTATATCACTATTTATCAAATAAATTTATATGACTGAGTATTATACGAAGTATATGTTTGTAACGTTGATAATCATATACACAAAGAATAAGAGCGTAACGAATTAGGGTGCCTCACTGTACAAACAAAATGATGTCTATATTCTATAGTAATTCACTACTAATTCTTATAATTAAAGTAACGAATCATAAAACTCATAGCATATCACGAACTCCAGTATGCTCGTTAATAACAAAACCCGTATCTTTTATAATTGAATTTGTTTGTTAAACCATCAATGTCAGGTATTATTACTATGTCTAACTAAAAATAGTTTACAAAATCTGGATGGTTTGGTTTTGTTTTTATTGTGTGTAATGTAATGTAAGAGGTAATGATAGGTACATTTGACAATACCTGTTATAAATAAATATAAATATAGTAAATAACATAATGTTTTTAAATGAATAGACAATTATGTGAATTTATGAAACTATAAGCGGTGAAAAATAAAAAACTTTAAAAAAAAATTGTTCCTGGCATAAGATGCATGTATTGTTTCTCCGTATTATACAAGTAGTACTTAAGTACAAAAAATATTTAAAGAGGATCTTTCATTATTAAAATGTTAGAATCATACTCCGTATCATCCAAATGTTGTATCCTATTTACCTATTATACAATCATGGTTCAATATTCTACTGTTCATAAGGATATTAATATTTTAAAAAGTGGATCCGGTGAGAACTCAAAAAACGAAGAGAACTCGTGAGGACATCTCAAAAAAATTTCAAAAAATTCCGAAAAAATATATATAACTCCCCATGATTATTACTATATTTGAAAAAAAAAATCGAAAAAAAATTATGATCCACTTTTTTGTGAATCATAATAATGATCCATATTTTTTTTGATCATTTTTGATTTTTTTTTGTGATCTTATAGGCTGCGATTTTTATGTTTAAAAAAGAAATTTTTTTGAAAAAAATTTGTTTTGGACCATTTTCAGAGTTTTTATTGGAGTCCTCGCAGTCTTCACCGGATTTGAGTTCTCACCGGATCCGGACCCAATATTTTAATATATTGATTTAGAATATATATTAGTGGTGGACGCAAGTGTGATATTTAAATAGCTAAGGTGCTGTTTGGTAGCATCTGAATGAATAATATTTGAATGATATAGAGGTCTGAATGATTCAGACTTTCTTTGACATCTGTCCGATTAAGAGGCAGAACATGTTGATTTTTTTATATTTAGAGGCTGATTAAGAGGTCTTACCAAACAGCACCTAAATTGTTATTGTCATGTTGTTTGTTATTGTTGTTAATATAATCTTACAAATTGTTTTATATAAATATAAAATTAAATCTTCATAAATACAAAATAAAAAGTAAATCAGATATACATTGATTTATAAATTACATTTAGAAAAAAAGAACGTTTCAAAATCCCGTTGCAACGCACGGTCCATATTTTACTCGTTATTTATATTCAACTCGTAATCAAAGGTAGTAAAATTATTAGTATACATTCAAGACCCATTAAAAGATTTTCTGTCGACAAGTCATAGACTAACCTAACCACTAGCTCATCGGCACCTTAGTTTTTGGTAAAATGGTTTATTAATGCGAAGTTTGAGAAAACGGTGTTTATAATCAAATGATGTGTTTATACTGATGAAAATAAGTTACGGAAGTAATGAATAAACCAACCAATTTGGTTAAAATTGACTGGAATGTAAACTACTTTGACTTTTAAAAGTCAACGATGTCAACATTTGATAGTCTGGAATTTTGGTGGTAGAAGTGTGAGACAACTTAATTGTGATGTTAATTTACGTATAATATCTTCTTCTATATATGCAGCTACATATGATTTTGGTTTGACAACTCACCCATTTGAAGCACTCTGATTGGTTGTTTATGCCACGTGTAATTCATTCATTGGCCAACGATTTCCTCTCAATTTTCCTAAGCCTTGATTTTCTGCATTTAATTAATACCATCCGGATTTAACGTGGGCCATTAAAAAATACACGGAAATCATAATCACATTCTTAAAATATGCATAAAATTCGGTAAATCTTAACCCATAATTAACAACTTTTCAAAATCCTAACATATTTTTTAGGACTGATACAAGTGAATTAATACCTACCTAAATTACAACATATTATATATCGAAAAATAAGGCTATGATATTCAAATCATTCTTTAAATTAATAATTTTATCAATCATTCCATAAATCTCAAAAATTTAATTTATGGTTTTATTTTGGTCACGAGTTAGGAACATAATAATCCGACTTTATAGACAATACCATTACTAGATTAGTTAGAGACATAAAATACACATATTAATTTATGGTTTTATTGTTTATACCATTTATGTATAAACAATACCATTTAGGAAGTGTTTTTTATACTGAATTGTTTCTTATCATTTCAATTTGAATAATTTTATCACGAGTTAAGAACAAGAACGGATTGAAGGTCATTTGTTGTGACAGAGATGACAATTACACTAATTCAACAGCAAATGTCGTTTACAAAGAAGTCTTATTTCGTCTATAAATTTTATGTAACATTTTAATATGTATCAAATTTTGTACAAACTCATCATTACAGCTATCGATTCTTATGTCATTTTTAAAATTATTAATATTTATTGGTATGTTTCTACAAAATAAATCTTGAAGCATGCCCGTCCAGTCGGGCGGGCTATGAAGCTAGTATGAATATATGTTGTGATTATAACTGTTGAGAAAGTGGATGTGTTTATTGCTCAAGAAGACGTTTTATACATCAAAGGTAAGTACATGAGGATTTAAAAAGAGATGAGAAAATTACATGTAATCGGATTACATATGTGTAAGATATTACATATAATCTTATGGAAGTAAATATAATTATGGGATGATATTGTTTAAATTATATGGATCTTTGTGACTAAAACCAAATGCAAATGATGTAGTGATGATGTTGTTGTTATTATTATAATTATAATATTAGATATTAATAATTATTAGTTGATGTTAATTTGTAATGAGGTTTATATATATTTGGTATGGCATGTTTTGTGATTGAAACTATTTTTTATGTAATATCATCTGTCAACTCAGCAATCACATCATACTACTTATCCAGAAAATACCCATCATGGTCAAAATTTTCAAAAAACTCGCACCCTCCACACCCGTGCTCGCCCATTGCCACACCCCGCACCACCACGGCGTTGAGGGGCGGTGTTCCCCGAGGCCCGAGGGACCACGCCATTGCTATATGTCATATCATCGCCACGCAATGGGGCGTGATACCCATTCCTAATACCTTAGAGATGATCATTATGATTTTAGAGTTTGGTACGACCTCTTTGATGCCATGTATAACATCGTCTTCACTGTACAATTGTTTACTATTTTTTAAAATCATATAAAATGTACCACAACTCACATTTGTTTTCAAACATAATTAAGAAAATAATAAATAATATTACCATTAATCATGTTTTTGTTATCCTAACTCGATCACTAAATAAATAAATAAAAATCTTGTATTACACAAATCACAATAATATGATAATGATCATAAATAATACTCTCTCCGTCCCACAAAAAAATTTACATTTATTCTTAAATTTTTATCTCATAAAAAAGTTTACATTTCTTAAATTTGGAGCCCACCTAATAAAATAATATTATTACCAATCATTCCACCAATAAAACACTTTCTCTCTCCAATCTAACCTTATATTTTAATCAAAAATATTACAAAGAACTGTATCACTAACTATTTTCTAAAAGATAGTGCCCAAATGAAATGTAAATTTTTTTTATTTAATGAGCGAGTAAAATTTTATATTGTATGAGTGTATGTCTCCACCTGGATAGTGGATACCCGATCCGTAGAGGCTCACAAAGGCCACGTCACCTAATGGCCAATCCTATCCTTCCTTGTGGATTGCGTTATCAACCCACCCACAAATCTAAAGCACTCCACGTTGACTCAATTCTCCCGCCGGCCTGCCGGAGTTACAAAAATGGCGTTCTCATCGGCGCTATTCTCTCGTAACGTATGTTTCACCCCCAACCAGCACTCCAATCCTAATCCTAAAATATGCAAACTAAACAATCGAAGAACCCTAACTGTATCTGCATTAGGTGCGGACACATTCGACGGAACAACACTCGCGGTCATCGGAGGCGGCTCCGTCGCAGCAATTGCTGCTGCAATTTCATTTGCGGATCCGGAGAAACGCCGCCAGTTACAGGCGGAGGAGGTTGGCGGTGGTGATAAGGAGGTCGTGAGAGAGTATTTTACTAACGACGGATTTCAACGGTGGAAGAAGATTTACGGAGATACGGATGATGTTAATAAGGTGCAATTGGATATACGAATTGGACATGCGAAGACGGTGGAGAATGTGATGAAAATGTTGACTGATGAAGGTTCTCTTCGAGGTGTTAGTGTATGTGATGCAGGATGTGGTACCGGATTGTTATCGATTCCGTTGGCGAAAGAAGGTGCTATTGTTTCAGCTAGTGATATTTCGTCTTCCATGGTTTCCGAAGCTCAGAAGAAGGTTAATATTGCTTGTAGAACGAATTTATCTCTTAATTTCATTATCGATAACTGACATCTGATACACTGAATCGATTTAATTTTAGTAAAATTAAAAAAAAAATATGTCACTGATGAATTAGGGAAAACATGATCTTCATAATTAGGGAAAATCCACTGATGATACTCGTTCTCTATGAACTTCATAATTATACAGTATTATATACCAAATCGTTTTAATTCTCTGATACCACTTGTCAGGATCGATTAACTATAGACAAGTTAATAAACACCTTAGATCTAATTGATGATAGAAGTTGCAGCGGATCAACACTATATCAATAATTAAGAACAATGAACTGTATGAACAATATGAGAAATATTAAGAACACAGTTTCACAAAAAGCTTCAATGTATATTATTAAGTTAACAATACACACGTACGTTTACAATTCGTAAGGAACTATATATAATAGTCCTTGAAGCTAAACTATTTACCCTAGTTATTCTAGGATATGATTTACATCTAATTATAAACGATATACATTGATTTACATTCTATAACTATCTCTGCGAAGATCTCGGACTTGATATGTTCCATAAACGCGTATCAGTAGTAAAACCAATCACCAGTAGTAAATAAGTAACATCAGTAGTAAACTTGGTGATCAGTAGTAAGTCCAGAAACCAACGTCAGTAGTAACTACAATGATCAGTAGTATCTTCAATCTTTGTATGATCAGTAGTAACTAAGTTATAGAGAACACCAGCATCAACTTCATCAGTAGTAAATGTTTCTGCCCCATCAGTAATAAACATAATTATCACTAACTGCAGCATCAGTACTAAGTTGATCTGTGATTTGCTCTAACAAATGTCACTGATGATACTTCTATCTTAACTTCACAATGGATATCTGATACTTCCATCTTAGATCCATTTAATTTTCAAGGAAAATGTCGCTGATGATAATCGATATCTGATACTGTCATAACAGCTGGTTTTAATTATCGCAAAATTAGAAATAATGTCACTAATGATCATCATTTCTTCAAATGAGTGCAGGCAAAAGAAGAACTAGAGGGTAAAAATGATCTACAAATGCCAAAATTCGAAGTGAGTGATTTGGAAAGCTTAAACGGGAAATATGATACAGTAGTATGTCTAGATGTACTAATACACTACCCACAAAGTAAGGCTGATGGAATGATTGCACATTTGGCATCTCTTTCTGAAAACCGATTAATACTCAGTTTTGCACCAAAAACATTTTATTATGATCTTTTGAAAAGAATTGGAGAGCTTTTTCCTGGACCTTCAAAGGCAACAAGAGCGTATCTTCACTCAGAAGCTGATATAGAACGAGCACTGCAAAAAGTTGGTTGGAAAATAAGAAAAAGGGGTCTCACTACCACACAGTTTTATTTTTCAAGAATCGTTGAAGCTGTTCGTGCTTGAGGTCAGATTTGAATTCAATTTTGTAATCTGAAATCCCAAAATGTTTTGTAATATGTTGGTATTTAATGCATGTATTATTTAACTAAATGTATATTAGTCTAGATGATCAAGTATATGTATATCCTTAAGCAGAAATTCAGGTATTTGGAGTGAAACAGGCATGTTTTGTTGTGTTTTGCGTAGTTGTACATTCAGTGGTAATTTTTTACAAGTAAATTTATGTCATCATTACTTCGCTGGTGTAAGTCTAAAAAACAAAGGTGTAATTTTTTATACTGCTCATAAATCTATATTAAATTTATCCACAACTGATATTAGATTATAGACAACAATAAATTAAATAATAATACCAATATATCACAAGATTACAAGATTTAAATACAGATGCAAATAGAAACACATACCAATCTATCATGTAGAAAATGGTAAATTTATCGAAGGTAGTTTTGGACTTTTGGGCTGATTTATCAAAGAAAATGATATTTCTTTCTATATATTTTTTATTTATATGTTTACCACTTCTAAAATGGTTCAGAATTCCTTTTCTTCACCTTAACTATGTTAAAGATCTCATCGAGTTCGGAATGGGTTGGCGTGTTTGCCGGAAGAATCAGTTAGTTTTAAACACGATAATACAATGCTCACTTTAGTGCATCTGGAAGGAACGCAACGAGGTGGTTTTCAACAAAGTACACAGACCACGCAAGGCGATTGCGGGTGACATCATTTTCACTTCCTTTTTATGGATCAAACACAGGAGTAAAATTTCTTATAATTTAATGGATTGGGGTATTTCCCCCTTTGCTTTGTCTTTGTAATTGTACTCCTTCTTAGCTGCTTGCTAAGAGGGTTTTTTTATCAATATATATTTGTCGTTTCTAAAAAAATCTTTTCTTATATTATCCCTTAATTTTAACACTTATCATTAAATGAATAAACATATGAGCAGAGAGGAAAAACATGAAATATCATTACTCTTATCAAATTACATAACTTACAAATAAATTAATATATTTCGGTAATCGAGTTTATTGCAGTTTTCGAGATTTAAGTACTACTACATTTTTTTCATTAATTTAGTGAATTTTTTTCAAAAATGCTCCTTATTTTTCAAGATCTTTCACAAATAATACTGTTTTATTTTGACTTTCAAAAATAATGCACTTGGACTCCTGGAGTCCGGAAATGCCTTCGAATTGGAGTCCCGGAGTCCGGATTTCACTTTATTGGAGTCCCGGAGTTCGGATTTCTGTCACTTTCTGTCCTTTCTGACACCAGCATTTCTGTCACTTTCTGTCCTTTCTGACACCAGGTACGAGGTAAAAGCCATTTCCGGACTCCAGGAGTACAATTCGAAGGCATTTCCGGACTCCTGGAGTCCAAATGCATTATTTTTGAAAGTCAACAAAAAACAGCATCATTTGTGAAAAATTTTAGAAAAACAAACCCATTTATGAAAAAAATTCTAATTTAGTTAACGTCACAGGCCTTCCCTACGTACTAGCTAGGGTAGGTGTCAAGTGCGTATTTGTCAGCATTTATACCTTTGTTTAGAACAGTCCCAACGCTCTGTCGTAGAGCACGTCAAAAACCCATCGGGGGGTGACGCCTTTGGCACCACCCCGTCGTAGAGCACGTCAACAAATACACGTCGTGGTGGAGACGTGTGATACTGTGCGTCGGTAGCTTTTTTGTGTGTGGGAAAGGGGGTTAAATGTAATATTTTAAGGGTTAGTGATGGTTTAGTGATGGGTTATGGTTGGCACGACCGTGTCAGTAGCGTGTCGGTAAGGATGTGCTGATGTGGCGCTACTGACGGGTTTAGTGACGCGCCACTGTTGGGAGATGCCTTATATATATTACATCCGATTCAAAATAAGTGTTACACTTTTCATATATGGGTGATTTAAAATAAGTGCTACACTTTGAAAAATTACCTTATTTGGCAAAAAATAATATGACCCACACCCACTAATTATCTACTTTAACAAAGTGAAATGACTCATTTATCCTTATTTTTTACTTTTAAACATCATTAACCCCACTTTATTCAAAAGATGTGTGACTCATTATCCACTAACCATTCAATTAATCTAATTTAACCATCATTATAATCTTTTACCTCAAAAGCCGTGAAACCCAAAGTGTAGTACTTTTTTGAATCGGAGGAAGTAATAAAAAAAATAAAGTTTGTATGAGGAAAAAAATAAATCCACTTCATCGGGTTGTGTCCCATCACATAATTAGCCTAATCACAAATACAATGATTACATAACCGCCGGACCATCGACGAACCCAACGAGCCAATCACACGCTGCCACGTGGACTAGCCGTTGGGCAACGGATATTTTTGAAAACAATTATATATATATATATTTTTTAAATAAACCTTTAACCCTTATAAATACCACCCCTTTTATACAATATTTTCACACAACATTTCTCACCATTTCTCAAACTAAACCTTTTCACACAATATTTTCTACAAAACTTTTTGATCAAAATGCGTCGAAATTTGATGGAACCCGGAAGTTATTCGTCCGATGTCGACGATGAGACAGATATTTTTTTTATGACTCAAGCGCATCAGTACATGCAACGCCAACAAGCTCAACCAACCCGGACTCGCGTGCCAGTCTATCGAGATCGTGAAGCTGCCGAGCAACGTTTATTGGATGACTACTTTGGTGAGAATCCTAAGTACCCTGAGACAGTTTTCCGGCGTCGATTTCGTATGAGTAGGAGATTATTCTTAGAAATAGTTGAAGGTATTTCTAACTATACTGCTGAACATCTTCCCTACCATTTTGATTTTTTAAAGTACGACCGGATGCCACCAGTCTAATGGGTTTTAGTTTGTTGTATGTTATTCCACAAACTTAATTTACAACGTACTTGGATCGAGAGAGCCGAAATACAACGACTGAGATCAAGGGAATTACGTGATAAACGTACACACGAATCACTCCAACGGAATATTATGGACCATATTTGGAAACGATATCAACAAAATCGTATGTAATTTTCGGGAATTTTTTAAAAAAAATTCGGTAATTTTTATTAATTTTTTCTGTTATTTATTTATTTATTCGGTATTTGTATTTTTTATTTTGTAGTTTGTATTTGTTGTTTTAATGAAATATTAAGTTGTTTGAAAAAAGGAAAAAGAAAAAAAAAGAGGTGGGGCCCAAATGGCTTAAGTGATGGTAGATGTGGTATTTGGGGGGTTTTGAATGTGAAATATGAAATTGTGATGTGGCGCAGAGGTGGCGCGGATGTGGCATCCGACTTAAGGTTACCATACCTTATGCTCTTATACATTATAAAACACCATAATTAATTTACATTTCATAAATGATTTATAAAAATTCAGTAACAAATTATGTTAAAGAAAGCATAAACAATCATTAAATAATCATTTTCTTATATGTTATCCAACTTTAGGCCAACAATATATTTAGAGTCTTAATCTGACCGACTAAAGTTTGGGCACTATCGATTAAGGATTCAGAAATCATAAACTAAATATAGCAAATTATGTTACCGTGTACATTTAAATTATGTTAAAACATTTTCGTATGAAATTGTGTATCATTTTAAGATAGAATTGACGAGGCATAATATAATTATAATTATCCGTCCATTCAACAATTTAAACATTTATCACAATTTAAATACATTATTGGCACAGTTAAGACATCATTAAATTACAATAAATGTCAATTAGAGAAAAATATTTATAAAAGTTAGGATGATACACATATCTTTTGGAATATGCAAAAAGTATCACTTTTTTTTTTAACGGCAAATCTAATATATTCATAATTATCACCTATGTTCACGACGGGACTCGAACCCCTGATCACATGATCGAGAGGCACACACCATACCGCTAGGCCACCAAAAAGTATCACTAATCATAAAACATAAGTTATATATTTTCTTTAACCAGCAAACATAAGTTATATATAAATGGTTAAAAGATAACAAAATACTAGAAAACCATGGTACAATACATAAGATAACGTCAACACCATAGCTTACATGATGCGAGAACATCATCGTATCATAGTGTGCATACTCTTTTAGGTGAACGAAATACAAGAATACTATCTTATTAGATGCTTTAAAGAAGGGGTATAGAGATAATATTTATTTTATTTTCAACATATTTTCATAATCTAAATGCTATAAGTTTGTTGTATAATTTTAATTTCCAAATTTAAAAAAAAAAACGAAATTGTTTACTTTATATTCAAACCTCTTAAGTTTATAATATGAATTATATTTGTTTCTTATTTAATATATAATTTATACTATTATAAATAACGTCAAGTAAAATTTTTGAAGTTGGTTTACTTTATTTTTACTTAAAAGATTTTTTGGTAAAGGTTATTACTATATGTTATCCAAAATGAATACATAAATTATTTGGACAACAAGTGTTTGCGTATAATAGTTACTTAATTCGTACTTTAACTTCCTCACGCAAACACACATATCGCGCCCATTTCTTTCTCACTTTTGTCATTTTCCCATTCAAAGCCACACATATAGCTGCCTCACCGGACTACATCTACTTCCGGCCAAATTTCATCCTTCTCTCACGTTTTATTTTCCGTCTCCGGCCAGCACGAAGATAAATGCATCTCAGTGAAAGTAGCTGATGCAGTTTTTTTTTGTTGTTACTTCAGTTTTTGCAAAATAAAAGAAGAGTAAGTCGCTGGTTAGTTATACTTCACCTAATTTTATAATTTTTGCTCACCGAACTATTTCCGTTAAATTGCCTCCGTTTGTGACGATTTACGTCTGAAATCGGAGCGGTGGTGGTAGGTTTCGTTGACTGGTAGCATATATGTATGTTTGATGTGTCCTTTTACATAATTACATGTTGATCTAGTTTTTACTTGCGTTATTTTACTTAATTTTCGTATAATTTTGTGAATATTTGGTGTTTGATCGTACATTTTGGGAAATTCGCTGTTTCCGATAAACTTTGTGAAATTAGGTGTGTATCTAAAATTTGTAGTTTAGTTGAATTTATGGAAATTAAGCAGTTCAGACGATTGTGTATTATTAAGGAAAAATTAGTTTGAAAGCTGAAAACCTTACTATATAGAAAGACAGAAATTGAACTATGCTGTTCTGTAAAGGAAATTAGTTTTTATAAATGTGTGATTTCTGGCATGTTTCGACTTTTTTTAATTTGATATTTGTGATCTGGTGAGGATTACTATATGCTTCAGACCTCCATGCTCGTGTCTCTTTTCTTAACGCAGATTATTCGGGTTCAGTTTAATTGTGTTTGTTACTTTTAGGTTTTGTTTTGCTTTCCTTCTGCCATCATGCAAGTTGCTGTTAAGGATCAACAGAATAGCTACATACCAGACTTATTCCGTGAGGTACCCTTTTTTAACTTTTGTGTAATATTATGTGTTTGTTTTATTCTGTTTGTGTCATATATGTAGTTCATTGTACCTTTATTATTCTCTTTGTGAAGGATCTTTGTTATTATTATTGAGTTTCTGAAATAAAAAGATGTCCTTATTTTGCAAGGTACACAATGAAAAACCAACTCTCAAAGATGATAAGAAAGGTGAGCATTAATTGTTACAATGATATTTATGTGTTACCAATTGTGATGACGATTCAAATGCTAACTTTTATGTAATTATTGCAGTCGGGTACCTTGAAGAAAAAGGATCATTAATTTGTAAAAATCAATCAAAAACTATTGAAAGTCTTCTTCCTGATGAGAAAGATCTCTTCTCTGGAGTACTTGATGATGAAGATTTTGATCTTTTCAGCAGTAGCGGAGGCATGGAATTAGAAGAAAAATCTGAATTATATTTTCATCGATCGAATTCTTTGACTACTGAAAAACTTAATAATGATCAAAACAGTCCAGACTATTTAACTTTTTGTGAAAAACCTTCCAGAACACTTCTTGTGAAAAATGTAGATAACAGAGTTGAGGATTTAGAACTTAGGGTTCTTTTTGAGGTGCATAACAGCTTGTCAGTATTACTTCTTCATTCATCATATAGTTTTTTTTTATTTATTTTTTTATTGTGAATTTCTTTTGTCAGCAACATGGAGATATACAATTTTTCTACACAACTTGTAGATGTCAAGGTTTTGTGATAATTTCATATTATGACATTAGGGCTGCTACTATTGCACTTAGCACACTTCAAAACAAACCATTTGGAAATGAGAAGCTTCATATATATTATTTGAACCCAAAGGTATATCTACATGACCCATAATCCACTTTCCTTTATTTAAT
This sequence comes from Calendula officinalis, assembly GCA_963853835.1. NCBI lineage: Eukaryota > Viridiplantae > Streptophyta > Magnoliopsida > Asterales > Asteraceae > Calendula > Calendula officinalis. Next base: position 2,123,805 of record OY970827.1, on the reverse strand, counting down.
TTTATATATTTATTTAAAAAAATATATATGTTTCTACATTTGTGTTTACTTTTCCTATTTTGACTTTTAAATAGGATGATACCTCAGGACAGTATATTGATCAGGCCAGCCTTGAGGTATTCAGTTGTGATTCCTCTATCTCAAACAACAAACTTCACCAAATATTTGCCAATTTTGGAGAAATTGAAGAAGTAAGTTATTAGCTGAGATTTACATCATTAAAAACAAAAATACCATTCCACCTTATTTAATTTGATGTCTTTTGTTACTGACAGATATCTGGAACTACACATCACAGAAATGTAAAATATTATGATATTCGAGCTGCAGAAGCAGGTATTAATGGGTTAAATAGTAGCAATATGTTGCAAGAGACTAAACTTGAGATAAACTATCCAGAACGTGCAAAAAGGTATACTTTCTAAGTTAAACAGATAAATAATTTTTATATTTTTCCTTCATTATGTTTGATGAATGATTAATAACTCTTTTTATACAGTTTGATGCAACAATCTATTCATCAGCTAGTGCAAGGTCAACTTAGGTCAAACCCTAATGTCAACTCATTGCCACAAGGTATGCATACTCTTTTCATGGAAAAAATTTCAATTGATATGATTTGTTTTTAAGTAGAGGTGGCAATTTCGACCTGTTTACTCTTGAATGGGTCAATTGGGTTATGTTTTATCTCTAACGGGTCAAAGGTAACAAAAAGTATATAAAAAGGAAACATGTCAAACAAGTCAGACATCTCTGAGTGTATCTTTAGGGTTTTAAGCCTCAATTATCTATTTATTATTGTTGAAGTCATATTTGACACACATTATTGACCCGTTTTGTCATGTTATTCGACCCGACCGTTTTGTCATCTTGACCCTTTCTCATTACAAACATTTCTTTTGGTGTACAGTGGTAAATAGCTGCATGAAGGATGAATATATCTATAATCTACACTCACCAAACGAGATGGCTATCAATGCAAATTGCAGCTTTACAAATAGTTTTCAATCTCCAGTTGGAATAACATCTATTTTTAATCAATTTCGCCACATGTCGCATTATCAAGCAAAGTTGCAGAATAACTGCCCTAGTTTTCGTCCTCAATCATTACCCAACAGCTGCAGAGGTTTTGTAGATAATGGTATTAACACCTATGGCTCTTTAAACATGCCAGCTGTCGGTTTCACAACAGAAACAGAAGATATACACCTGCATATGGTCAACCCGTATGGCCCGCCAATGGAACACATGTTTACGGGTCAGTACTCTGTATTCTTGTCCTGATATACTGATAGTTGTGTGTTTTTTTATTTTTTAGTACCCTCAACTTGTCTGACTAGGTCCTCTACTACCCTGAACTATTAAAGGTGCACCATGGTACCCTAAACTCGACAAAATGGTCGATTTAGTACCCTGACTCACTAATTCAGTCTTGTTTTCTCACGTGATTTGCTTCTATATCAAGGTATTGAGATGAACACATATCTTTTAGTCCAACGAAAGTAAGAAATTGCGGTCAAATTAATGAGTCATGGGTACTAAATCGATCATTTTGTCAAGTTCAGGGTACCACGCTACACCTTTAATAGTTCAGGGTAGTAGAAGACCTAGTCAGCCAAGTTCAGAGTACTAAAATGTATTTATATGGTATTGACAGGCTCTCCAACAATTACAAGATCAGATCTTAGTGGATGCCACCATGTGTCTAATTCCTTCCAAAATCTTCATCTGATTCCTGCAATGTGGGCCCACTCTCCTTCGTTTGATAATGGTGTTTCTGCTCCTAACACTTTTAATATTCCTGTAAGCCATAAAAAAGATGCAGGAATTGGTTCAGTTGGTAGGTCAAGAGGACGGTTGAGAAGAATATCTCATGGAAAACATGATATTGTTTCTTGTCACACAGACGAGAAAAAATATGAACTTGATATTGACCGTGTGTTGACTGGGGAAGATTCCAGAACAACACTCATGATAAAAAATATCCCAAATAAGTATGTTCACATATCTATTTATTTCTTAAAGTTTTTGGTAGGGGTCAAAATGGTAATTTTTGCAGTTATTAAATGGTGTGATATTACTTGTAACTTCTTCAGGTACAGTTCAGCAATGCTGTTGGCTGCAATTGATGAACATAATCAAGGCACTTATGATTTCATTTATCTTCCTCTTGACTTTAAGGCAAGTTTTTGATTTTCTTCACATTAAATCACATATATATATATGGTTAATAATTATATAATTAATTTTCAACAGAATAAGTGCAATATGGGCTATGCATTTATAAACATGACCGACCCACTTCAGATAGTCAACTTTCACAAGGTAAATTCCATTCCATTCTTTGTACGATTCATCTGTCAGTTAAATGAAGAGAAATTTGATATATTTGCAGTCAATTAATGGTAAAAAATGGGAGAAATTTCATAGTGGAAAAGTGGCGTGTCTTGCATATGCCCGAATTCAGGGAAAAGCTGCCCTAATTGCACATTTTCAGGAGTCAAGCTTGATGAATGAAGATAAATGTTGTCATCCTATTCTCTTCACCACACATGGCCCGAATGCTGGCAATCGGGTACAAAATTTTTACTTCATATTTTACTGTTTAAGTCAAACTAGACTTTATAATTATTTCCAACAATCGTGTAATGGTTTTTGTTAGTGGTTTATTAATCTAACTTTGAGTTGGTTTTTGTGTTAGGAGGCTTTTCCATTGAGTCCAAATAATCACCCAAGGCGACACAACCATGACTGAAAACCAAGAGATTTCTTATCAAACTATATATGAAATCTGAATTTTTGTATTTGACCCTAGAAGTCTATGGTATTCTTTTTCATGAAACTAAATTAATGGAGCAAAATCAATTTCATAACCATCTTATTATAATAATTTTGAATAGATAAAATAAATAAAATTTTGAATTGGAATCGTGTTTTCTCCAATGGAATTCCCAAATTTCGTAATCGAATTGGGGGGCTTCACGCACGATGTTTCTAGAACATGTATGATCAAGATTCTAATCGACAATAATTCCCTAGGAGAAGGTATCAATGTTTTTAAATGAAATATAATAATTAAATTCCAATTAAAACACGAATCATGAATGAAAAGGTATCGAATTTCAATCTGCCTCCTGCCCTATCTATGACGTCAGTATCGACAGTGAGATTCATCTTTTTTCATGTTAAATTGACGAGTTGTAGGATGAATTGGTCACTTTCTTTTTCACTGATGAATGTCAATTCTATGGCAACACAATTACACAGATCATCTTTATTCCCACCCGAATTTACAGATTTGACGCCCTTCTTGTTTCATTTTTTTTTTAATTTCTTCCCTAATCAAATGTTAATTTTTTTGGGAACATCAGTTTTATAAAAAAAACGCCCTAGCAAAAAACAGTACAAGATTGTAAGATTAATTTGGGATTACAAAGCTACTCAGTCCGATTAATATTCACTTGTTTATTCCTATTAGAGATCCAATTAAAAGAAAATAAAATGATTTGATCGTTTAAGACTTTAAGGTGCTTTTGTTGGGCTTTTTTGCATCGAAGATCCAAGAATTTTGAAATCTCCATAAGACTACCCCCATTGGGGCAAAATGGCGAGCGCTCGCATAAATAGAATATTAAAAAAATTAAAAAGTGGATAAAAAGTGGTGGCCTAGGCCGGTTGGGCCATCTTGCTCACTCCATGGATCACCAAATACTTTTGATTTATTTATTACTTTTGATATGACATATAATCTTTATTTATTGTAGGTGGAAGAATAAATAATAAACTAAATATTATTAAAGTAATAAAAGTTTAGGTTGAGTTGGATTGTTAATGGGTGTGAAAAATTAGGTTGGATTGGGTTGTGTAGATGGAAGAGTGAGAAATTAATTTTTTAATGAAATAATTGGGTTGTGTTGGGTTGCTAATGGGGATAGTCTAAGGCCAACAAGAATCACGCCATCAAAGCAATTTCTTGCCCTTTTGTTGCTGTGAATCATCAAGAAACAATTATTACTGATCATTATATTTTGAATATTTGAAGTGAACATTTAGTTGCATAAACGAAAAAAACTAGTATGAGAATTTAAATTTTGATATGCAAGCTTACAAGAAAGTTACATTTAGTAACCGAAGATGCACACATGCACTTTTTTTTTTATAAATGTGATCATGATATATAATCCTACTAATAATTTCTTGGATCATAATCTTGCCAATATTGCATGGATCCAAAACCGGATGAATGATCTCCTTGAAAATCTGTAGACGATGAGGAAGAAGACTGCAAAATATTATTTGAATTATTATAACCCATTTGATCATTTGCGCCCAAAACGAACTGTGAGTAATGATGAAGATTAGGGTCGACCATGGTGGTGTGATACGGTGGTTGTTGGTGGTGGGGAAGGGTGGTTAGATAACCTAACCCTGGTTGAACCCTTTCAGGGAAGTTGAGTTTTGCTTTGTTTCCTTTGAACCTAAGAGCAGCTTCATCGTACGCAATGGCTGCTGCTTCTGCTGTCTCAAATGTACCGAGCCACACTCGGGCCGCCTTTTGTGGGTCCCGTATCTCTGCAGCCCATTTTCCCCATGGTCGTTGCCTTACTCCTCTGTAGTGTCTCCTTCTTTGGCTTGATTCTATTCACAACGTACACAATTGTCCATAAATATGTAAATTTATACTTCCTCCGTATCAAAATAAGTGACATATTTTTCATTTTAAAGTGTTTTAAAATAACTGACACACTTTGAAACTTTCCTTATTTGACAAAAACATGAGATATTTTCTCCACTAAATATCTACTTTAATAAAGTAAAATTATTTTTTACCGTTACTTTTACTTTTAAACACCATTAAACTTACTTTATCTTTACGTTTTGCTTGTTGGAACATAGGAATTAATAAATTAAAATTTGAACTATATAATTCTAAATGTCAATCATCAAAGTTAAATATTGTAGAACTCACTTTATACATATATACATGCATTCTATCGTTATTAGCTTGTAAGTTATGTTTAAGAACATCATATTGTATACTTCCTCCTTTTCAAAATAAGTTACACTTTTTATTTTAGGGTGTTTCAAAATAAGTGACACATTTTGAAACCTTCCTTATTTGGTAAAAAATAGTGGGACTCATATCAACTAACTATCTCCTTTAATAAAGTGAAATGACTCATTTACCCTTACTTTTATTTTTAAACATCATTAAACTCACTATAATCATAATATGTGGGACTCATCACTCACTAACCATCCAATTTAATCTAATTTAACATCCATTACAATCTTTTGTCTCAAAATACGTAAAACTCAATTTGTGTCACTTATTTTAAAACGAATGAAGTATATGTTTACAATTAAAATGACCTTGACATAAATTCTATTATTCTTTGTAATTCATTACTATGATACTATCAAAAACTACTTATATCTAAACAAAGGTGACCCCACGTAAACGTATTGACACACCACAGTGTACGAATTCTAAAGCATATATTTTACAAATATCATAAAACATAGATTGTGGTATGCAAATAAGTTTTCGTAGTGTAAATATTACCCATATCAAAATTTATGGTGTATAAAAAAGATCAGAACATAACGGGTACATGGATCACAATGCATCAAAAAGTACCAAAAAATAAATTATATGTTCACTTGCCTCATTTCAAAATATTTTTGCCACCAACAAAGATATATTAAAAAACGTGGTTGAAAAATCATATAGTAATTTAGTCTTAGGCATGAAATTAAAAAGATCATGACCGATATGTAAATTTGATCACATTCGTAAATTTCCCTGGCTCCACAATTAATTAACTAAAGCTTAATTATGATTAATTAATGGGTTCGCATGCAATGCAAAAGTACGTTAAAAAACTGAAAGTGGGAGCGGGTGGAGACCTGTTGATTGTTGAATACTGGGTGGTGGTTGGTTTGGGGTATAAGCAGAGTATGACGTCATATCACCGTGAGCGGTGGTGGTGCTCTGATCATCGCTGCCAATCACCTGAGAGAGGGCGGAGACCATGGCCGTCATATCCTCTTGTGACTGATGTGAGTACACCGGAAACACGTCGTCTTCTTCCTCCTCCTCCGCCCCAAGGTTCCTTTTCCCATGTCTCCGGTGATGCATCTCCACCTTCACCTTCCCTTTTTTTTATTATATATATATGGAGAGAGAGAGAGAGAGAGAGAGAGAGAGAGAGAGAGAGATGTGTGACGTGTGAATGAATAGGTGGCAAAACCTATTTCGCAAGTTACTTCCACAACAAGATTTGAGGGAGAGTGTTGGGACAAATAACTACAATTTATAGTCTCTTGCATTGCATGGTGTGAAAATCTGATTAACGCGTCTATCTTTATATATACGCGCATGCATGCATTGTTTATGTATCATATACAATATTTATATCTTCTCTTCGTTTAAAAAAGTTTTTTTTAGATCCGGGTTCAAGTTATGAATTCAAGTTTCGCTATATACAAATGAAGTAGATTATGTGTCGTTCAGAAGAAAAAAAATTGAGTCAAAAGGTTGTTTACTAATTTATGCATGCCTTCTTCAGAAAAATAATATAATTTATGCATGAATGAGAGGAATATTAATATACCTTGGATTTCACGACTTCGAATTTTGACATTTGTGCTCCCGACTAGAGGTGCACAAAGCCCGGGCCTAAAAAAGACCGGGCTTTTTTGGAGTAAAAAAGCCCGGGCCTAAAAAAGCCAGGGCTTTAAGAAAAAAACTAGGCCTGTTTAGGCCTGAATGGGCTTAGCAGGCTTAGACCGGGCTTTTTCGGGCTTTTTTTTTTCTTTCTATTATATCTTTTATATAATAATATAATTATAAAAATATATAAATAATCAAAATATTCTTTATAACTAATTAAATAAATCAACAAACTATTACTTTCGGACATTTTTCTACCCTATCATCTATATGGCTATATCATTAAGGTAGAAAAGACAAAGAGAAACTCTAGATTTTTCGGTCATTTAGAAATAGCCCAGGCTTTATAACGCTAAAAAGCCCGGGCTTTTGGGCTTTTTCAGGCTTTCGGGCTTTTAGGCTTTTTTCGGGTTTTTTCGGGCTTCGGGCTTAGCCCGGTCCGGTCCGAGCCCGGGCTTTAATGGGCTTTCGTGACTAAAGTCAGGCCCGTTTAGGATTTCGGGCTAAAAAGGGCTTCAGGCCGGGCTTTTTCGGGCCGGGCTTTTTCGGGCTTTTTCAGACTTTTTTTAGGCCCGGGCTCGAGCTAAAGCCCATATGTGCACCTCTACTCCCGACCACCTTTTTATCATTACTTCTAAGTTCTAAGATTCAAGTATTCAATACACGGATATTTGAATGTCATGTCTCAATCTTTTGGTTACTATTTTTTTTTTTCAAAGAATACCTCTAATATATATTAATATATTTTTCCTACGTTTCAAAATAAGTCATACACTTTTTTTTAAGTGTGTTTCAAAAAAAGTGATACACTTTGAAAACTTGCTTTATTTAGTAAAAAAACTAGTACCAACATCCACTAACTTTCTCATTTAATAAAGTGAAATGACTCATTAACCTTTACTTTTACTTTTAATTGACCCTTACTTTTACTTTTAAACATCATAAACTCACTTTAATCTAACTATGTGTGACTCATCTTCCACTAACTATCTAATTTAATCTGATTAACTTCCACTGTATTCAAGACGAGTGAGATACATCATCAACTAACTATCCACTTTAATTCGATCATTTTAAGTCTCATTACAATATTTTGTCTAAAAAAACATAAAATTAATAATGTATAGTATATAATTTACCAAGTTTTAATTTTTTAGTTGCATATTTTCACAAAACTAAAAGTGTGTACTTTATAAATGCAATGTGAACATTTAGCTATTTAAGAGTGTGATAATTATACGTACATCTCAAAATCCGTATTTTTGTCTAGCAAACATTTATATCAAGATGGAAGAAGTACAATGGTAGACGACTTTAAATTGAATTTTATTTTAAAGGGTCCCGCCGGAGAGCCGACGGAGTCGGTTGAGCGAACCATCAAACAGCATCGATTGTTGTTTGTTGATTCCCCTTGAAAAATGTGATTATAACGCGTTAGAGATTCAGTATTGTATCATGTTGATGCTTTGCACGTGTACGTTTGGTAACGAGCTACATGAGCAGATATGTGAATCTGATACCTTCTTCTTCTTCTTTTCTTGTTTGCTTTTTTACTTTAATTTTGAAGCTTTCTTTTCGTCTAACATATGCATGATTTTTCCGTACGATAACATTTAGTTTCACACACCAAATTAAAGTGTGTTATAAATCCAACATAAAATTCCAAATGACTTATATACTAGCGGTATAAGGTTACGAGTGTCTATAAAGAGGTGCGGCCACACAAGATCCACGTTTTGTACGTAAGGCCGTAGTTTTTTTTTTTTTTGTATATATATATCTTATATATACAATCTTAAATTTTAAGGCAACTTAATAATTTAATAGAAAAAAAATTAGAAAGTTCAAATTTTTATACTTCCTCTGTTTCAAAATAAGTGATACACTTTCAATTTTTTGTTGTTTCAAAATAAGTGATACACTTTGAAAACTTACCATATTTGGTAAAAAGTAGTGGGGCTTACACCCACTAACTATCTCTTTTAATATAGTGAAAAGACACATTTACCCTTACTTTTACTGTTAAACATCATTAAATTCACTTTAATCAATATATGTGGGACACATCTTCCATTAAATATCCAGTTTAATCTAATTAACCCTCATTATCATATTTTGCCTCAAAAACCGTGAACTCTAAAGTGTATCACTTATTTTGAAACGGAGGAAGTATAAATCTTGTAGTTAGGGGCCCATTTTCGTCTATTCGCACAGAGCCTTCAGAATTTCGATGACGCCCCTATATAAGGTGTTGGAAGTTGTTCAATATTCGCCTGTGCTAATGGGTTCGAGACTTCGAGTCTCATTAAAGGAATACATTCTACTATTAAAAAATAAATCAAACATAGAATTGCTAAAAAATAAATATGGAGGCATGTGTGGTAGGGACTAATTTTGTATACTTTTGTGTCTATCTCATTGGATCACGAACCATCCTTTCAAAGTGTTGATCATGTGCCTTTATCGGGTCTTTTGATTCCATGCGTGTGCTCAAATGGGTACGCAAGAAAAAGACAGTAGCAAAGATTGAACTTCAATTATACTAAAAACATTTGATCTTAACTAATCCATTTAATGGATCAAAAGTGTCACCTTTAATGAGAAAGTTCAAAGTTTCACCACCCCTTTTCATCTTTTGAAATTTTGAAACATAATACTTATAATCTATTTTGCCATTTTATAATAAGAAAAAAGAAAAGAAATTGGATGTGATTATAAATATAGTTAGAAATTAACATGTTATAAACCGTCGGGTATGTGAAGTAAAAGAATGAAGTTCAGGGATTCAACAAGGGTGTTTGACCTTGAAAATTGCAGGGTTTGTCGGATTGAAAACTGTGGAAAAGGAATTACGGTTGATGTTTATAAAATCAAAAGAGGTATGAACCCTAACTTTAAAACAGCGACCTTCCCAACATACTTGAGTCGTTGTGTCTATTTGTCTTCTAAAATCTAGATACTTCCTCCGATTCAAAATAAATGATACATTTTCCTTTTTTGGGTGATTCAAAATAAATGATACACTTTGAAAAGTTTCCTTATTTGGCAAATAAAATGGGACCCACACCCACTAATTATCTACTTTAACAAAGTGAAATGACCCCTTTACCTTTACTTTTTACTTTTAAACATCATTAACCTTACTTTATTCAAAAGGTGTGGGACCCATTCCCCACTAACCATCCAATTAATCTAATTTAACCATCATTATAATCTTTTGCCTTAAAAACCGTGAAACCCCAAGTGTATCACTTATTTTGAATCGGAGGAAGTATATAAAGTCAAACTTCAATATGATAAAACAGAGGGATAAGAAAAGTCAACATAAAAAACAAATCGGCTCTAGAAACACTTCCTTGTCTATTTTATTTTGAACTTGGTAAGCAAGCTGGAGCAGAGCGTAGATGTAGAGAGAAAAATCAGATTTGATTCTCTGACATTTAATTTTAATTAGAGATAATTAATTAAAAATATATTTTCTTAATTAAATTTTTACCAATTTAATTAGCCAAATAAATTTAGGCGCATTTTTATCAATAGCTCAGATTTGGTTCTCATATTTTTCAAAAAATAAGATTTTTGCATGAAATCAAGTCTATAAATCTATATATATATAATATATATGTAATATTTGTAAATAATATGGTGATTACCTAGTGGTAAAGACTCCAAGTGACTCCTAGAAGTTACATGTTCGATCCCCTTATTAAGTAAATATTTATAAACGTCTAGAGAAAATTCAGAATTGACCACGTTAACGTTTAGAACAACTAGAATTCGGCAATTTGGAGAAGCCCTCATAACCCTAATAAAAGGTTTGCAAAACAAAATAGACAACAGAAAAACGTCAAATAACATACAAGTGAATTAAATGTGGGAGGATCATCATTATCCAATGGACCAATGTTTTGATAATCTTGTTTATCAAAAGTTCTAATTTTTAAAGAAAGACTTACCATAGCTTTTTATTTAATTTAAGAACTCACTTTTCAAACTAATAGATGAAATTAGCATCCAAACAAAGCTGCTTCTTTTCTTTTTGGTAAGGAAACAAATATTAGCTTGATGCTAACATACCCTAAATGTGTTTTTTGCCTTTCTAAGTTTCTAACAACTAACTGATGTGAACATAAACAGCATGAAAACAAAAACAATAATCATTTCCATATACAAAAATAGTAAATTACAACATGGAAAGAAAATACAAGAGATTAAGCTTGTTCAAAAACACGAAACTCAACCTCTTTCACAACTTTCTACTCAATCCACAAACTCTCACATATGTGAGTCATGTGCAAAATTTTCAAGATTCAATCAAATGACATATTTCAATCTTCTTTTCTCCTTTGCTTGCCTCCCGTGATCTGGATAGATTAGGTGGCACCTGTTTGATGGGTCCCACAAGCTGATATGGGTCAACAGGACCACCAAATCTATCAAAATCACGAGAATTAAGAAAAGAAGGTGAAATTTAAAATTGCACACAGAAAAATATATATACAGTTTTGTATGTAATCATTTTGGATGAATATTTCTGTTTCTCATGAAGGTTAAGAATTGTGTTGGTAGTTCTTCCAAAAGCGACTGAATAACAGAGATTTCTCCACCTGAAAGTGAATAACTGATATTCAATTATATGATATAACACATGTTACAATAAATAGAAGAAAAATAGTCAATACTCAATAGTCAAATATGTGATATAACACATTTTACCCTAAATCAAAGAAAAATAGTCAAGTATATGATAGATAGGACACATGTTAGTATGTTACCCTAAATGAAGAAAAGTCAACTTTCAATTTTGAAAATTCCATATTTCTCCCTTTTAGCATTCAAAGTAATGATTATCATAGCTTATTTTAAAAGTTAAGTTTCACACTATAAAAGTCAAACACAGACTCTTTTATGTGCTGACTATTATACAAAAAAACATTAGTGATAGTCATGGATATATGTTAATATGTATGTGTGTGTAAAGTATATGTATGTACATATGTATGTGTGTGTAAGTATATGTACATAGTGTCCGATATTTTACCTTGTACATCCCTAAATGGAACAAATTGAACAATATCGCGTGTTGCAACACGCCCCGTTGTACTTTCAAGTCTCTCTCCTTTATCAGCATCTAAAACCTGCAAATCCTTCTAAGTAAAACTCAACTGATATGATTAACCAAACAACAAGGGCAAAAAGGTAATATTTTAGTACCTCCATCTCCTTAAAATCAGCTCCACCAACCCCAACAATAAGTATAGACAATGGCAAATCTGACGCATTCACAAGCGCGTCTTTTGTTTCTTGCAAATCTGTTATCACTCCATCCTGTGACAACACAACTATAAATCAACATTTTTAAAATGAAAAATATATATATTATAATAAATGATGATAAAATATAAATTATACCGTTATTATTAATAAAACAAAATATTTCTTTTCATTAGCTGCTAAAGATTGAGTGGCTATCATTGCAGCAGCAGTAATTACGGGTCCAAATAAGGTGGGACCTGCAAGTGTGACATTAGAAAGAGCACCTTCATAAGCCACCATAATTCCATGGATTCCTTCAACCTGAACAAAAATGAATTTAAAAAAAATAAATTACAATACAATATTAATTTTTTAATAAAATTTAATAAAATTTTGCATTCCACCTCTGAGTGCCCACTGCTTCCGTTCAGGTTAAAACAATGAGAGATGGGACCGTCAATTGGTCGTGCCCCAAATCCCCATGCATGAAATCTTCTGTCAGAATCATAACACTGCAGTACCTCTCCAACCTCTAATATTGCCTAAAATATATTTCAAAATGATTTATTATATATTTTCTAAATTTAGGTGTGTGAAACTGGATTTTCACCTTCTGGTATGCATTTGGTCGTCCAGAATGATCGATATAATGTAAAGAATCTGGTAAACGAGGATTTCCATTTGAAGCTGAAAATAGTAAATACAACATATGAGTCATTTATTTTCCTGTCGCTAAAAAATGCAGTGTTTTAATACTACAATAATTTTAATTTTATATATTTATTATATATGGTTAATGTTGTACCTGTGAAATCTACGGCCACCATGAAGCTCATTTCAAAGCCATTATCCAAATAATCCAGAAAGGTATGATGAACACTTTCAGAAATTTTGTCCACAAATATCTGACTCTTCAATACCTACATTCAATTTCATTAAAAAAAACGGTTAATCACCACAAAGCAAGGCCTAATTAAATAAATCTGTTGACATACAAATAGGCATACAAGTTACAATGAAACCTTAGTCTGATGATCTTTTCCAACAGAAATTGGTACAGACATATGCTCTCCTTGTCCACCAGAAGACAATTTTTCCAACTCAGCAAGTGACTTCTGAACCTTGCTGAAAATTAATTTAAAAGGGGGGAAATATTAATTTATTAATAACTAAAATAGCAGCCATATAATGATATAATTACCCAAGCAAATCATGTCTTCCATTGCTATTAAAGTTAAAACACTCGATAACTAATGGTGTTTCCTTGCTTCCAACTTGTGAGATACTTATGGAAACCGGTTTCCACACTGGATTTAAATCATTTTTCAAAACCTCTGTTCTACAAATTGGAACAGCATGCCCACTTTCCACACATTTCGAAATTACTAAAAACGGATCCTGCAAAAAGTTAATAAATAATAAATAAATATTAAATGATATATTTATCACATTATGATTAAATTCCATGAATTAATGATAAATTAGAAGTTACATACACTTTTGGAGAAAACTTCCTTATTCTCCAAATCTGTGCACCTAAATACCAATTCGGTTGTTGTTTTTGAGGAAACACATTCTTCTGCATGAACTGTGAGCTGTCCATATTTCTGTGAGTTTGTAGAATCTGAATTTTTCAAAATATCTATGGCCAATGTGCGGTCTCTTCTCGTTACTATCTAGTTAAAAAAAGTCAACATCTTACGGTTACAATATATGTTTGACTTTACATGACTGAGAAAATGAAAAAAAAAACAGATGGATTGCTAATACCTCGGACAATAAACATGTAGCCTCTCCCAAAAGTTGCTGTTCGTCCAATTTAAGCATCTGCAGAAAAAAACATAAAAGAATTAAATCTAAGTTATTAGAACAATATAATACTATAATATTAACATACCTTTTCTTCTGTTCCATGAAATTGAGTGTCAACATCATACACACGCAACCTGTGACATATAAAATTAAGAACGATACATATACATATACATGTAAGAATGTAAAGATATTGACTTACAACAGTGTTTGAACCATTTCAAAATGATAAGAAATAATAATTTTTTTAATCCACCGAGGACTTAATGAATTTAGAACAACTTCAGTACGCCCAATCTCTTGCAATGAACCATCTCTTCCTTTTGTATATATAACTACCATAGGATCACTCTATAAATCAAACATTTATCTGTCAGATACAAGCCAAATTTTCACGTAAAAAATAAAAATTGTGTTAGAAAATAAATACAACAAATATCATAAGAAAGCAACCAACCAACCTTGGAAAGCACATCTCGATCACGCAAGTTTGAAGCAGATAAAGATAACTGCAAGAATTTTGATACATCAGATAAACAAACAATGAGGTAGTTAAGTTTGATACACATAAAAATTAATAATATTATATTGAGATTTCCACATTAATAACTGATTCTAATTATTAATTTAATACATCATATATACAGTAGTAGCAAGCATTCAACTTCCTTAACTTCCCCAAGATCACGCATAACCGTTTAAACTTATATTGATATTTAATACTCTGGTGTTGTAGACTGTAGAGTCGTCTAATCAATAGTATTTATAAAAGTGATAACCCCTAAATAATGAAGCTTGTGTGCTTTGTAGTCACAACGATTTTGCAAATAAACAGCCTACGATATTGTGTAACAATCAATTGAAACTGTATGCCTTAATTGACTAAAAAAGTTGCAACTAGTTTAAGGCAGAATCGACATCAGTTTAAAAAAGTAAACAAGTAGTTAATGTCAATTATAATTACTACCCAGTTAATTCATCAATCAAATATATTCAAAAATACAGGCGATGGCATATCATAGGAAAAAATCAACCAAAACGAAAAATCTATACACACAGATAGCAGAACCAATTAGAACAATTGTAATCCTGAAATAAGTAGAAGAAAAGTAGCGGAAAAAAAACCTCGATCTGCGTGTAAAGTCCGTGGTAGCCGCGAGCCTTAAGAAAACCATCAACGGCGTCGTTTGGAGCATTAGCATGGTTATGAGAAGAAGATCCACCGATGGCAGATTGAGCGCCGCCTCCGCCGTCACCGCGGAGGCAGCAATTGCCCATGGCCGCCGTGTGGTGAGGTAAATTAGGGGCGGAATTACGGAAGTTGTGTTTGAGTGAAAGAAAGACAGATAGAGTTGTTTAGGTGAGGTAAACAACGGTTCAACTGCTAATTAAATATTTCCTTTTAGACCCATTAGAGTTGTTTATAAGTTAACTTTTAATTTTGTTAGGGGCTGTCATTAAGAAGTGGTTACGTGCATAAATCGTTTGTACTTTTAGTAGTGGGGGTTGATTCCTAAAATGCAGGGAGCGGTTATTGATTATTGTACAAGTTTTTGACGCGTGTCTTAACGTCTTAGTGACAGCCCTTAGAGCTGTCTTTATCATTTTCCTTAATTTTTATATGATTTTGAGGACGAATCTCAATTATTTAATTATAATTATTAAATATTAAGATTAATCATATATTTTATATACGAAATTATTTTAGTTATTTTTATAAAAGAAAATTATACTTTTTTTATTAGTTATTTTTATTGTTATTTTATTTTTTTAAAATGTTTAATTTTTTTCGTTAATAATACATAATGTGATAATCACATGAGATTGTATATTTAATCATATGTGATTGTATACTGAATCACATGTAATTGTACTAAAACATTATATGTGATCAAATATACAATCATATGGGATTGTACAATAAAATCACATGTGATTAAGTATCAGACGTAATTATAAAAAAGATTATTTTTTTTAACGATAAAATAATAATATAATATAATATAGAAAATTCAATTAAAACTATTTGTTCGGACAACGTTATATAATTGTTTAATAAATAAAGTCAAAGTCAATGAAAACTATCATCATTCTTTTTCATGGTTTAAGATAAGTCTAATACCTTATGTTGGTTAACAAATAGATCAATAAACATCAAACAATAAAACTAGAAAAATCAGTTGTGCTTAGCACAACCCACATAATATTAATATTCAATATTTAATCCATGTTAGTTAGAAAAATAATACAAAGATCATACATTTGAAAAAGGTTGCCAATCAATCACAAAGTGATTTCATGACAATATTTCACTCATTAATATGGATCATTTTATATCTAAATATCATTTTTATTTGGAAACTAAACTTTGGCGGATAAAGTTGTTTACAGGCACCCTATATATATTTTTATTCACTACATGGGCATCCGTACAATATGACAGTATATGTACACTGTAATTATATTTTGCGGTGACTAATTGAGAGATGGTGATGGTAGTAATGATGATGGTTGTTGTGGTAGTAGTAGTGACATATTGACGATAAATAGTGGGTGATAATAGTGATAGTAATTTCGTTTTTTTAACATTTAAAAAGTTAAGTAAGATAAATATAGTAAAGTGGAGATTTAGTATATATATTTATATTTTGGTGATAAAATATCTTTCTATTCATGTAATCGATTAAGTGAATAAACAGAAACCAAAAAAAGTTCTAATAGAACAATATATTAACCCAGAAAAGCATCATTAAAGTTAATTAACCAACTAAAACATGCCACAAAATTTTATCGTTTAAAAAAAAAAACAAACCACAGAAAACAAAGGAACGCATATATAAGTCGATCCCTTTAAACAGAGAATGAAAAGCACAAGCGCAAAAACATACGCTTATTAATTAAGTTTTCTTCTTTGACAAAAAAAAAACTTCTATTCATCCGTTTCACTGTCACTTCCACCATGAGCAGCATCACCTTCTTTTATCTCCTTCCCATCTGAAAATTTTGATGTTTCAAATAAAAAAAAGTTGTTATTTAGACGCCCCATAGTACTATTTAGACACCTCGTATACTTATTAATTAATTAATGATTACTAACAATAACTACTTTTTTTATTTTACTAACTATATTATTTTGTGTTTTGTATTATATAGTTTATATTTTATAATAACAAAAACAAACTTAAAATGAGTATATATGACTAGTTTTATCATACTTTATCCGTATAAAATGATGACGATATTTCCCTAGAAAACTAACGTTTTTCAATACCGTTTATGGAGAAATAATATTTAAATTTAAATAAAAAGGTAAAAAAAAAAAGTAAAGTTAAATGGTAAATGAATAAATTAAAATAAAAAACTCTAAAATCCCACATAACTAAAAACCCAAAGTCAGTTGTGGAATGAGTGTTTAAATAGTAGGGGGGGAAAACATTTGTTTGTGTATGTAAATTTCAAGATTGAAATGAGTTAAGTTCGAATACTAACTTTCCAAACTTCGTTTGTTCCTTCTTCTCGTTTTTATGTTCTCGGTTATATTACTCGATGGTGATGGTTTTATCCACTTCCAGCAGGATTCATCCACCTAAATTCCAAGAACATCGATGGATATTAAATTTCAATCGAATACATATATAATTAAGATAATTGAACAAGAAACTAATTACATCAAAGTCCCATGATGGACTCTCTTCCCTTTCACAAAGGTCGATAGCTTCATTGAGTTCAAAAACATATGGCAACCGTCTAGGTGTTTCATCAGGCTTCACACTGAAAATTTAATTGGCCGGTATCAATATACGGAAAAATAGTTTAATAATTTATTAGTAAACTTTATGATATATCCAATCAAGACGAACCTTGTCCAGAGGGCTGTCTGATCATTATCACATCTTACGAACAAGTATCGACAAATCATGTAACCCTAATAAAACAAAAGCCAATTGTCACAAACTCACAATTAATCTTATAACATAATTAAAGGAAAGCAAATAGATCAATTAGAAGGAAACCGATAAGTTTAATTACCTGCACAGCAAGTTTGCGCCAGCATTTTTCGACTCTGTAGATACCATCATAACGGTACCCTTCTTGTGGTGCATAAATAGAACGCTTATCTTTATAAGATCTAACCATAAAAAGTAACAAATTAGATCAAATTGGAATTTGGTATATATGTGGTATATATATACTTGCTCAATAACAAGCATAAGGTGAAATATTTGTAAATACTTTCTATAGCATAAGAATTCGTTTTCCATAGAATCTAAATTTTTTTTTTTATGATTTATAAGGATAAAGAATTACCTAACGACTCTGACTGGATACCCTTTCTTGCAACTAACTCTTAGCGATTCATTCGAGTTAATGAAGTCTTGATGCCAAGAATGTTCTGGTTTCGTCCGCTTATTTCCATTAAGGTCCCCCCCACCACTGCAACAATCGGTACAAAGAAAGCGTATCAACAACATATAGTAGTTTACATTAAACAAAATCTATAAATAGATCGATCACATAATATACAAATAGCATATTATCAGGGTCGGTCCAATCAATTTTAGTGCCTGGGTAAAATCTTAAAAATATATGGGCCCCATGAATTAAATTTTTTCCAAGTAACTAAAACTTTCCGACAAATTAAAAGTGCCGTTCCAATCCCCAAGTTAAATGTCCGGATTTGGCCCTGTAGTTCGCCTATTTTTAATAATTTGTTGGACTTCGTTAAAATGTGAGTTTGAACAGACTTACCTTGATTCGAATGAGTTTACTCATATGTATATATGGGTTAATTTTTTTTAAAGTGGGCCCCTAAATTTTGTGGGCCCTGGGCAGCCGCCCTTGTCGCCCGTGTCCAGGAAAGGCCCTGAATGTTATAATACCCTAATGTATTAGCTTAACAAGAAGACTGCGGAAAATGGTAAAATCAAATGTGGTATATCGGGAACTATGGATGAGCGAACCGAAACCGATATAACTGAAACCGAAAATTAATGATGAATTTTCAATACTGAAAATCGAACCTATTACATGTTTTCTGTTTTGATTCGGTTCGGTTTCTTAAGCGCAAAAGCTCATTCCTACCCGAGACATACAAACCAATGGGAAACCCATAGAACCGAAAATGATGAATTTTCAAAACTGAAAACAGAACCGATACATGTTTTCAATTTTGGTTCCAGTTGGTTTTTAGTTTTTTCGACCCAAATGCTCACCACTATCGGGAACTATTATTTCATTCCCAGTGGCGGCATGTACCAATTAAGAAAATTGTTAAATGTGGGCAAAATTTTGGAGTGCGAGTCAGATTTTTGGGTGATGTTTTCTTTTATACTTCCTCCGATTCAAAATAAGTGATACACTTTGGATTTCACGGTTTTTGATGTAAAAGATTATAATGATAATTAAATTAGATTAATTGGATAGTTAGTGGGTAATGAGTCTCATACCTTTTGAATAAAGTGAGATTAATGATGTTTAAAAGTAAAAAGTTAGGGTAAATGAGTCATTTCACTTTATTAAAGTAGATTTTTAGTGGGTGTGGTCCCACTATTTTTTGTCAAATAAGGTAATTTTTCAAAATGTATCACTTATTTTGAATTACCCAAAAAAGAAAGTTTGTATCACTTATTTTGAATCGGAGAAAGTATAAAGTTTGTATCTTTAATTCATATTTATATTTAGTTTTGTTATATAGAGTTCAAGTAATTTCTCTAAAGTGTTCAAATCTAGACGAAGTTGACTAATACTCCGTATATCACTAGTTAGAATATGTGTGTAATTAAATAAATTGTAAACATAACATTTTTTAATTGAGAAAAACAGACGGAAATAAGTCAAAAGAAAAGAAAATTTTAATTGGAAATAAATCAAAAAGAACAATAAATAAGAAAATGGAAAAAAGAGATTTAAAAAAAAATATGAAGGGACTCAAACGAAAGGTTATATGTTTTAAATTAACACGAGTTAATCAGTAAATTAATTAAGATACAACTTGTATTGGTTATCGCTCGTATGTTATATATTTTTTATGAGCAAAAGTCAAAAAATAAATTAAAACATAAAAAGTTGAGTAATGGTATTTAGTCCTATCATTTGGTCATACTTATAGTCCTGCTTATTAGATGAACGCATGTGTCAAAATCAACGGATAATACTAAAATAGAGAATTAGTGGAGTACACATATCATCTTATCACATAGATAGAACAATAAGTATGATGATAAAATGGTATGACTAAATATTATTTCTCAAAAAATTTATAGTAATTAGAAAAAATTTGGATCGGCCACGTACCTTAGTACCGCCATTGTTCATTACAAACCTTCCTGAATAGAGAAACCATTCCCCATGATCTTCATCATCGATCCTTGTAACGTCCCGACAGTACTACAGATTGAGCTCCTTTTTTGCTCTGTCCCGATATATTACTAATAACGGCACGGTGTACCCCACACTGCTTTACTTCCATCCTTGAATTCCACCAATCTCCGACCAACACACCACGGTTCCTCTCAGGGTCATTCTCCGCCGTTATCGGCCCAAAATGGTCAGCTGGAACGCTCACAAAGATCCCTACACTTGAACCATTGCCTGATCCAGCTCTCTTGACACGTGTCGTTGTCGTAACGGTTTGTTGAGGTTGTTTAGATTCCGACACACCAAGAGAATTAATGTCTTCATTATCGTTTTCTTCTTTGATATGCTTAACATGTGCCGATATGATACGCTGTCGTTTTATCACCTTTTCGTCATCAGTCAGTACAGTCAGGGCACCGCCACCGGAGAGCCGCCCGTACTGTTTCCGGTTGGACAGTGAGGCAGCGCATGTGCCAATCGCGGAGGCACGTGACACACATGACCGTGTTCATCATTCCTGATGGTGAAATCGCTTTGCATCGCATGCACATGCCATCGGGAAGTTGTCTAGCTCCGGCCATTGATGTTAGATGGATCGAGAAACTTGAAATCTGTGGATAATTGATGGAGTTGAGTTCAGGAAGTGGAGATTTATAGGCATGGTGCACAGTGGCGGACCAGAGAAAAAGTTGAGGGGTGTCACCGGTTGCACATCTTTTTCTCAGGGGTTGCACCTACACTAATAAAAAGAAATTTTAAAAATTTTAACGCTATTTTTACACTATTCGGAAAAGTTTCAGGGGTTGCACGGGCAACCCCGGACACCATACTAGGTCCTCCCCTGATGGTGCATGTGTATTCAAGGATTATGGAATCTATACATGATATTCTCTGTAATAAAGTATTTTGTTTAGAGATAGACCCTCAATTTTGGTTTTGTACCCGATAAATTATAACTTATATTACATTGACATTTAAGTCCCTTAGATTTTCTTTGACAGAACTAGTATCTTGAATGCCTTTGTAATTGTTTAAACATGTTTTCGAAAAAATATAATAACTCAAAATATGATTCTTTTTCCCTAACAAATATGCAACTGATTGATCAATACTGGTTAGTAAACAACGTAACCCTAATAATTTAAATTAAACGTGAGAGATTTGGCATGGTCGTGAAGATACAGTGAACGTATATATTGCAGGTCGTGGAAGAAATACTAAAATTAATGTAGTATGTTACTACGCTATATAGTTTTATGAGACGTCTAGCATGATTTTTATGATTTATTTAGGTTAACATACTATAAGACTGGTTTTACATGGAAACATGAATTAACCGTTAATCTTAATCAGTAGGGTTCTTATGATCTATCTAGGTTAACACGTTATAAGACCAGTTTTACATGGAACATCTTGTATAATTAATTGTTGGTCTTAATTAGCAGCATTTTCCGAAGCGTGACAATAACCAAGATCCAGTTTTTAATCTAATCATTGAGGACGACAAAGACCATAATACATGGACGTTAGTAGATCAACATGCAATTAGTCGATGCATATAATCGTGATAGCCTTTTCAGATGGTTCTTATCGTTGACTACTTGAGTATCCGACAATTAGAATCATTGATATATTACTCCCTCCGTCCCACAAAAAAGTTCCCATTTCTAATGGGCACAAGTATTTAGGAGAGAGTTAGTGGTGGGATCCATGGTTATATTTTGATTAAAATATAAGGTTTTCTGGAGAGAGAAAGTGCTTTTAGAAGATAATTAGTGGTGGGGTCAATAGTTTTAATATTATTTTATTAAGTGATCCCTCACCATTTGAGAAATGAGAACTTTTTTGTGGGACAAAATTTAGAGGGGAAATGAGAACTTTTTTGTGAGACGGAGGGAGTATTAATTAATGAACCAAGTATTTTCGATTCAATAAATGTTAGTCAGAGAAAAAAAACGTTGAATATATAATATGAAGCATTGAGGGACCGATAAAGAAATATATACGCGTAGAAATTTAGTCATTATATACCACATATACCCTAACTTTTGTTGCCTTTAAAATTTTCTTCGTTTTTCTGTAACTCGAGTCTGCTCTTCGCACACTCATCTTTCGCCAAGCTCATCTTTGTATTATTTTAGTTGTGCCTTTTCAGTGTGGTATGTCTTTATAAATGTGTTGCTAAAGTTTGGAACTTACCATTATCAGGAGGTCTTATATGTAAACAAAATAAAATGGAGGGGCTTGTCGCGGAAAAAGAAAAGTAATTGAAGGGCATAATATGGAGATAATAATTTTGTATGCTAAAAGACGAAAGTTTGTTACTCTGGCCCACGGATCATTTAATTTATTTATGACTTTTTCCGTTACAAATAGAAGTCATGCAGCTTTTTTAAAATTAACTTTTGTTGTTTATTTCATAATAATTTGGAGAGAAAACATTATTAGTATATGAGTTGCGTTTAAGGGTGTCTATTAGTTTAATGAATTTTTAAGGAATAAATCTCAACCATTGATCAATAATATCTAATGATCAAGATTAATCACATATTTTATACATTGATGAGTATTTTGGTCATTTTAAAAAAAATAAAAAATTTAATTTTGATTATTTTTTTTAGAACTATTTTTATTTTTTTAAAAAACTTTTTTTCCCATTAATAACACATAATGTAATTGCAAACTGAATCACATGTGATTGAAATAAAATATTAAATGTGATTAAATATACAATCAAATGTTATTTAACAATAAAATCACATGTGATTAAGTACTACACGAAATTATCATAAAAATATTGTTTTTTAACGAAAAAATAATTAAAAAAAAATTAAATAAAAAAAATTAAATTTTTAATGACCAAAATATTCATTCATATATAAAATATGTATTAATCTTGACCATTACATTTATTGATCAATAGTTGAGATTTGTTTCTCGTGACTTCGTAAAAATGATGGACCTCCTTGAACGTTTCTCTACCATATATATGTATAAATACATTTAATTTAGATATATAGGTACGGGTCAATAGAGTGAGGATTTTTTTCAAATTACTTGGGAAAACCGAAAATATAAGTCTTTTAAACTATATGCTATACGCAGCTTAACTGGTATTTTTATATAATTATTTTCAGACTTTTTCTCTAACAATCCTAAAATGTTTCCACACTTTTCACATAGATGATTTTTCCTTAATCAAGTTTTTGGGCTCGTTTTTTTGGGATTTTGTACACTGTTTGGTCGTTTTTCGCATATTAATAAAAATTTTGCTGTAAAAAAATAATGTTGTACTTAGTGTAAAACAGCTGTGTCTTTTTAGAACAATTTTCATTATGGTTTAATTATGCGTAAACTATTAAAACAGCTGTGTTTTTTTTCAAAATTTTCATCTTTACTAATTAATACTTCTTTATCTAAAGTCTATATGAAGACAACCATAATTTAATTGGCATTACAATGGAAAGAGCTTAAAACAACATATTTAATAACTCCGACGAAATCACAAGCATTACTACAATGATCATTCAATACATGCTTGGAATTTGAAACTTATCCCCTTATCCTAGCTAGAAAACAAACACCCATAATCATTATCCTAAAAGTGCAAACAACCACCGCCAGTATTGCTCCCGCCAACAGGTGCTTGACCAGTGGCGGATGCAATACTGCGTTCAGCATGACAAAGTTGGCGGAGTTTAGTTGGAACATACCAAATAGACAAACGCGGATGCGTATTGAATATCGTATCAATATCCCAACCCTGTCGAGCTGCAATCGACACGAGTGGCTTGTAGCAAGCTTGCCTCCATGCCCCTACATTTTCCCCTCTTTCCTTAAAAGCCCTTCTAAGTCCATTTGACACCTCCTCATCAAGACAATGCAAGGCATAACAGTGAACATAATGTCTCATTTTTGGCTTGTTGATATAACTTGCACCTTCCTTCTTTGCAAATCTGAACACTTGATTTGTTACCTAGGTAAAACCCAACCCAATTAATATGTTACAAATGATAAAATAATATTATTAACTTATGTTTAGTCAAGGGTTAACAAAAGTAAAATTAACCAATAACTTAGAGAACATGGTGTTGATCACCATAAAATGCTTTTGGCGGCGCCAAATAGATACAAAGTTTCCATGTAAGTTGTTTAATGCACAACTAAAAAAAAATTAATGTTTTTTTTTTCTATTTATTGTTTTGTTTTTTGGTAAATTGTAATTAGTTTGTGTTATTTTTCAGGTTCCAAAAAAAATGTTATAGTAATATTAAACAACATAATTTTGAAATGATTGTTAAAATGAAGCAGAATGCATTTAATATAGAATTTAACTTAAAATAGAGAAATGATATTTGTGCATATCATTTGTGCCTATTTATATGCATATACACTTCTAAACTTGACATGTGTCATTCACTAATTCTCTCTCTTCATATCATCCATTGATTTTGACACTTGTCATGATTAAATTGATAGACACATGAATAAACACAAATACTATTACTCCTTAAAATAACATGTTGTTGTGCTCTTTTAACTTGTTTGAGAATTTAATGTTCAAAAGATAATACTATAGTGGTAGTGTTCATTAAATTTTATGTTAAACTTTACAAGCCAGCTTTCATTACTATATGGAAAACTTTAAAACATGAAACCACAAAAATAAAATAAAAATTAAGTGCTTTTTTTTGTAAAACGTTTACTTCCTCCGTCCCACAAAAAAGTTTCAATTTCTATCATAAATTTTGTCCCACAAAAAAGTTCTCATTTCTATTAAATAATATTATTATTATGGACCATACCACCAACTATATCTTAAAAACACTTTCTCTCTCCAATTAACCTTATATTTTAATAAAAAATAGTACCAAAGACCCCACTATCAACTACTCCCTCCGTCCCACAAAAAAGTTCCCATTTCCCCTCTAAATTTTGTCCCACAAAAAAGTTCTCATTTCTCAAATGGTGAGGGACCACTTAATAAAATAATATTAAAACTATGGACCCCACCACTAATTATCTTCTAAAAGCACTTTCTCTCTCCAGAAAACCTTATATTTTAATCAAAATATAACCATGGACTCCACCACTAACTCTCTCCTAAATACTTGTGCCCATTAGAAATGGGAACTTTTTTGTAGGACGGAGGGAGTATCTCCTAAATACTTGTGCCCAAAGGAAATGAGAATTTTTTTGTGGGACGGAGGGAGTATTAATTTGCAATAAATTGAACACACGTGAACTAGGGTTTGGAAAAGCAAAAGACAGTATAGTGCAGACCGTACAACACGTGTCGAGTGGGGAACAGAGCCAGCTGTGAAATGTGAGGCAGAAGTTAATGAATGATTCTGGGACTCCATCTTTCTCTTGTTATACACAACTTTCTCTAAATTTACCGGACAACACAAATCTTTATCACTGACCACACTCAAATCATCACTTCTTTACCCTTTCTATTTTTTTACACTTATCCTACTCTTTCTTTTTATATCATATAAATATAAAATATTATTTTTTTAAATACTATGTTTAACTGTAGATAGAAAAAACACAACTCAAGCTAAATAATTACTTCCTCCGTCCCAAAAAAAATTTACATTTCTCACTAAATTTTTGTCCCATAAAAAAGTTTACATTTCTCACATTTAATGAACCCCACATAATAAAATATTATTAATATTAAAAACTCCACCATTAATATCCACTAACTATCTTTCTCTCTCCAATCCAATCTTATATTTTAATCAAAAGTATTACTAGTGACCCCACCACTATCTATTACCTACAATCTTGTGCCTAAGAGAAATGTAAACTTCTTTGTGGGACGGAGTGAGTATTTTTAATCATTAACGTTTTACTCTTTTTTTAAAAAAGAGAAAATAAATACAATGAAGATTATGTTAAATGATTGTTTAATTAGTATGAACATTTTATTATTATTTTAATACAACTGTCAAATCAAATAAAAGTAACCGTAAATTATTTATGTAATACATTTATTTTAAGACTGATGGTTTTCATAATTTAATAAGATGAAAATAATACCTTAGTGGGACATTTTTCACCTCTTTCTTTTGCAATACTTCGAACTTGAATCAAGAAACCGCGGCATTGTTCGTATAAATGAAACAGGTAATCAAGTCCATTCTTTTTCCCACGCGCCACCTCTCCCGGCTCCGTCACGATAAACGGATGCTCTCTTTGCCTCTCAACCCCGCCGCCAATCTCCGGAATATCATCCTCACTTTCATTATCATTATAATCACCTCCTACACCGACTTGAGAAGACGATCCAATTCTCCCCTTAACTACTACTTTCTTACTCCTCCCTTGACCGCCGTGCTTCGTCTTTACTCCTCCGCCTCCGCCACTCCCCGCCGCTTCATTATCTTGCTGCACCGGCTCCTCCGACAAGCCTGTACCACATATTAAAAACAAAAAACAAAAATCTAGAATATTATCTAGAAAATAAAAATGGGAAACCAAAAAAATATATTGTTAAATTGTTACGCTTATTGGGGTTTTTAAACTCAAGAACTACTTATTTATTTGCTTATTTTACTTAATAATCTACTAAGCATTTCTTTTAGTAATGATCGATTTGGTGCATATTTTAGACCCACCATTTTTTTAACATTTTCAAAATGTGTATACTAATCCACATAATTTTATGAAAGACTGTTATATCGGTGGCATTAGTGACACTAGCGACCGAAAATTCGGTCGCTAAATGTGTAGAAGTGATCTATTTAACTCGTTAACCATGAAAAACTGTAAGCAAAGTTTTATTTTGCATGAAAATATACGAACCCTCTTGAGAAAGAGCATCAAGGGTGTTAGTATTATCAGAAGAGAGAAGGTAACGCCGCCGTGAATCCTCCTCCTCCAGCCGACGTCTCTCCGCCCTCACGGCAGCTTTGATGCCGTACCTCTCACCAACGAGTAAATCCCACCGGAAAATATGAGACAAACTGTTCATCATTTCGTCAAGCTCTTCGTCTTTCATGTCCAACAACGTGCTCGCCGTGAACCCGAGTTCCGAAATCTTCGCAGCCGTGAAATAACGTACGCCGTAAGCATGGAACACCTCCTCTAACCCTCCAAGATCCCGGTTTTCTCGGACCACCAAATAGCCACCCATCCCCGCCGAAGTCGCCGTCATGGATGGTGCCGGAGGCGGTGGTTGTTGCGGCAGTGATATGGGTTCGTAAAGACGAGCCGCCGGTGGAGTCAAAGCGGCACGTGCGTCCCACTTAAACAAGTTAGCGGAGAGTGAGTCAGGGTCCATGCGGGTGAGTTCGGCTCGATGGGGTTTGCATTTGTCTTGTTAGGGCTTTTTAAGGTGCACTGTTCTTTTACAATGACGATATTGCCCTTTGTCGTGACTGAATATTTCCGTTTTTATGTAATTTTTGTGTTTTCTAATTATGATATCTGTTTAGTTTCTTTTATAAGATAAACGTGTTGGATTTAAACTATACTGTCCCAACTGTATTAGATGGTTCAGGACCAACTAGACGAATTTGGACTTTTATTCTTCTACGGTACACGTAAGGTAAACTACGTACATTTGTCAATAAACTTTTGTTTATACTATGTGTAATGATGTTTGGTCACAAAGTAGCATATTAGTGATTAACTTTTTCTCTTCAAATCAAACATATGATCAAACTCCAGTAACGGTAATCAAACTTACGTCCAACTCTTAAAATTGATTTTATTATTAACATTTACCGCTAACCGTTAAGGCGGTAATAATAATTTCTCTTGTAGTTTATTTTAACTTTTATGTGTTTTAACAATATATAGTTACAATATTCCTACGAAGTAGTCTCGAGTAAAAGAAACAAAAAATTAAAACTTTGGAAACTTCTTCAGTTCTAACAATTCACCTCAGGCCCATGACACGCGGGCTTGTGCCAACAATAAGTGGGTTATGGATCGAGTCCAAGAAACCCAATTGATTTATTATTCAAAGTTTTTCTATTAATTTATTATTTATGAATAAATCAATTTGTATATTATTTTTTATATAACTTTGCTTTGTTTACTTTTACAGAAATTAGAATTTTAATTATACCATACTTTTTATTAAGAAATTAAATTAGAGAGGTTAACGTGAAGTATATATAAATATATTCACGTGCAAATATGAAATAACACCCTTAGACATATTGATATTGGTTTATAGATGACACTAAAATTATTGATAAATCAGATAAGACATAAGTAATCATACTATATAATTTTGTAAGAAAATATTAGGAGTGAATTTGTACGGTACTATGCGTATTTTCCTCATACCGTGTACCGTACCAACTATAGTTGGTACACTAATTTGACTATCGGTACCATACCAAGTATACTTGGTACCAATTTGTTTGGCTACTAACAATGTTGGTTGGTACAAATTGGTACTGTATACCTAAGATTACAAATTAATATGAAACTACAAAAATATTAAAAACAAGATATGTTTTACAATATGATATTTTACCATCATCCATCATATAAAACGTACTAACAAATTTTCCAAATTCAAAAACAAGATAAATAAAACGATGAATTATTAATGTTACATAAAAATTATCTATGTTAAAGAATCAATTATATATATATTGTATGGTGGAGAAATTTTTAAAGATATAAATTAGATCACAATTTATGTAAGTATATATTGTAAGAATTAATTTATATGGATGTATATATATATATATATATATATATATATATATATATATATATATATATATATATATATATATATATATATATATATATATATATATATATATATATATATATATATATATATATATATATATATATATATATATATATATATATATATATATATATATATATATATATATATATAGGGTCGGGATCTGGTGAGGACTCTTTTCCCGGTGAGGACTGCGAAGACTCCAAAAAAAACACTAAAAATGATTAAAAATAAACTTTTTTCAAAAAAAAAAAATTCTTTTTTAAATATCTAAATCGCAGCCTATAAGATCAAAAAAAAAAAGTTTTTCAAAAATGATCAAAAAAAAAAAAATATGGATCATAATAATGACCCACACAAAAAATATGGATCATTGTTATGATCCGCAAAAAAATGTGGATCATAATATTTTTTTTCGAAATTTTTTTTTGGTCAAATGTAGTAATAATCATGGTGAGTTATATATATTTTTTTCGGAATTTTTTGAAATTTTTATGAGGTGTCCTCACGAGTCCTCACCGTTTTTTGAGTCCTCACAGGATCCCTATATATATATATATATATATATATATATATATATATATATATATATATATATATATATATATATATATATATATATATATATATAGTGTAGAATTAAAATCAGAACCAATTAAGGCTACAGAACCGGAAGAACTATACTTTAACCAATCACAGGCTAGTAAATTCTGAATTTTATTTTTTATTTTTTTAAATATGCAGGGGGGTATAATGGGTATTTCATAATTCGTCCATTTTTTGGTAACTGTTTTGAGTTTGAATGCACCCTAAAATACCCCTAATAAGCCGTCCCCCTATTTTCTCTCAATCCCCCACCCCCACTTTCTAAAATTCAGTTAACCCTAGTTC
This sequence comes from Calendula officinalis, assembly GCA_963853835.1. NCBI lineage: Eukaryota > Viridiplantae > Streptophyta > Magnoliopsida > Asterales > Asteraceae > Calendula > Calendula officinalis. The sequence continues at coordinate 2,094,085 of OY970827.1, read as the reverse complement.
TCTTTCTATACGTAATCTCAAAAATACAGTAGCCGTCGTCTTCTCCTTCTATCGATCGTAAAAATCAGGGCAACAATCATGACTTCTTCTTCTCCAATCACTGGTATGTAAATGCGAAGAAATCACCGCCTGAAACCGGCTCGTGATTATAGCAGGTATATGTTTGTATTGGTAATTTTTAGTAATTTTTCAACTGATGTTTGCCGATGGAGGTTTAGCATCAAAATTCAGATTTTTTTGGATTTCGTGTTATTCATTAGCAGAAGCTGGTGATTATAAATCCCATATCTAAATTTAACGATTCCTTTGAACAACTGATACATGATATTAAAGAATTAGAGAGAAATTAGCTATTGTAACATCTCAAAACCCGGCCTAGTAGTTTGTTGACCTTAAGGTATTTTATTACATGATTATCTGATAATTGCTTTATGGCTTTATTTAGCCTTTTGTATTTTGTGGTATTTTAACCAAGGGGTTAAAATACCCGATTTGGGTTATCTTTTAAATGAAAATATGATTTTTATATTTTTAGATTCCTTGTTAAATTTCGTTTCCAGAAATACTTTCATTTTGAAAATTGGAGTTCGTTTGCTATTTTAAATAAATTAACTACAAATCGGACCTTTTAGACATATACTGAAAAATAAGATTTTTGGCCAACCAAGGGGCCCCACCCCTTGTGTCTACCGGTTTTGAGAGGGAGGAAGGGTAATTCCCTTCTCACTTCACCATTTCAAACCTTATCTTCACTATTTCATTGCCTTTTCTCCCAAAACACCCATCTACTTGTTCTTGAGCATTTCTTGAGGATTTCTTGTGCTAGATTCTGAAATCTACACTAGAGTGTGTGTAAAAGAAGCTTAGAAGTAAGTTACATCTTTCCCTTGACTTGTTTATGAAGTTCTTGAGTTATGGTTTGAACTAGGGTTTGTGATCTTTGATGTTTTGTGGTTGAATCTTGTTATGGATGTTGTTTTATGTGTTTATACAAGCTTTCACATCATTTGTATGGTTAGTTGTTGATAGGAAGTCAAGATTTGGTGGAAATCACCTTCAACCTCCATTAATGGTGGATGTTGAAGGTGGGTTTTGGTAAATCTTTGATTTCTTGGGTTTTTGCTGGTTGGGTTTGTTCATTAGGTTGAGAAATCATACTTGTTAAGTTATGGATGTGAGAAATCACATATTTGGTTTTTGTTGGATTAACTAGCTAGTGTTTGGGTTAAAAAGGATGAACTAGTGATTTTGGGAAGTTTAATACTTGAATCCTTAGTAGTTATGAATTTGGTGAATTGTTAAGTGTAATGACTTGCTAGATGTAGGGAATGCGTGCTAGTGGTGGAATTAGGGATGGTATGGCTATATTCGGGTTTTGACCCGTTTAGGTCAACTAGTGGTAAAATAGACTAGATGGTTATAAATGACTCCTTGTCATGTTGTGATTGTTAGACTAGTTGGTAATATCCTAAAATGTGTATTTTATGAGCCTTGGGTCGAGATTTGTTAAATTGATGATTTTGGCATTTCGGTGGAATAAGTCACTAACTCGGTATACTTGTTACAGGAACCGGGAAGGAGACTCAGTGATACTAGCTCACTGAGTTAAAGGAATCAAAGGTTGAAAGGTGAGTGGATTTAACCTACGACTCGGGTTTCGGTTCGTTCTTTTGGTATTGGCATTCTAGTGAAAACGCAGGAAAGAATAGAAGGTCTGGGGAGTTCGCGACACAAACTCCCGTTCCCGATCGCGAAGATCGAACCGTGGATTGAGGTGTTGATCGCGAGGTTGTTCGCGGATGAGTTCCCGACGCGAACAGAGTTCGCGAACGCGAACTGAAGTTCGCGACGGGGAACTTTTTTGTGACACTTTTCGTTGTGTTTTTGGTAGCTAGCCTACGTGATATGTATGCCTAGTATTAGAGGATTACCATACATGATAACGTGCACGTTCGGGACGAGGTCAGTGTCGGATGGATAACGGCTGGGCATAGTGTACCGACTACTGGGTGGAATGGACCTTACCTGTATGCGTTACACGTAAGGGGGTTTACCCGGGGAGTTGGGTGCAGCGCTATCGGTTACCATGGTTATGGCCAATCATGGTTTAGGGTCTGCAAAACCGCCGATCCTCTCAAAGTGATTGCCCCTCGGAGATGAAACTAGCTTGTGTGCTTTTGTGATTAGCATAGCTTGTAGTTAGTTTTATTCATTCACTTAGCTTGTGTGCTAATCCCTCCCTCATTGACACATTTCAGGTTGGAAGGCTTGAAACGGGTCGGGCTTGGACGGGGCGTTTGACCATACGTTTTAAATTGTATTTTGTGAAGGAGCCTAGTTTTTGTAATATCGTCTTTTTAAACTAATACCTTGAATTGTACTATATTGTGGGACCCCGGTCTGTAAACTTATTTAGGTTCTAAACTAATCGTTTCCGCAAACTTACTAATTATTGCTAAAATGGCTAACTCAAAAAAAAAAAAAAAAAATAGGCTTTCAAAAATGCGGTGTTACAGCTATAGAGTATTATGTTTGTTTAATTTCTGTCGTAAAGTATTATTTTTTCTATCGATTTTGTTTAGAAACCGTAAAGTATGTTTTGTGTATTTGTATTTGCTCAATTGGTTTTAAATAATGTGTTGTAATTAATTTTTATAGGGTCTTATCTCTAGCAAGTTTTTATTGCACTCTAAGTGCCTGATCAAATGTCTAGCACATAAACTCAAGTGTTTCAACTTAAAGTTAATCTTTTTGTGGGTTATGACGTGGCTTCACTCAAATGAGTAGTACGGAGCAATTAATTTAGTGAAATATTAAGGCGTTGTTATGGATTGTAGTTGATAACTTCAATATGTATGTAGTTTTGTGAATAATCATGGGAAAACAACTACTGTATTGTGGATGCAATGTTGAAGCAAGCAAAAGTAAGTTTTTGTTAATATTTGGTTGAATATGAGCTGTAAGCCATGATTTTTAATAATAACAGATTTGGTCCCCAATTAACTCACTGTCATGAATAATATTTTAATATGTTTTGATAAGAGTGTTCGTGAACATTTATCTTAGTCCCAAACTGTGTCAATATGCAAATATGTATAAGCTTAATATCTTATACATACATGTATATATCTTAGTCTCATACTTTCTAATATCTTATACATACATGTATATATCTTAGTCCCAAACTGTGTCAATATGCAAATACGTATAAGCTTAATATCTTATACATACATGTATAAATGAATATATCTTATCTTATTTTTATATATACATCGATGTTACTCTACATACATACATGTATATATCAGAAATTATGTTTAATTATGTTTGATATGAATTTATTTCATGTGTTTCCAGCTTGCATGGTGCTAGGCACATATTGTTATGAATATGAAGATGGTAAAGATTGTTAATACTCTACAAAGATGAAGATGGAGAGGATAATTTAGAAAGAAGCACATATGTTTGTACATTGGGGTTGTTTAGTTTTTTGTACACGTCTTATTTATTATTTTGTACACATATGTTTCCATTTTTTTAACTGTTTTTATAAAGAGCATGTTTGAGTTGGTGAAAATAACCGTAAAATAATATAAGTCCTTTTTGATACATGTGTGTTTTTCGTACATATACGTTCATGTCTGATTAGGTTAAAAATAGTTTATCCGATTCCGTAAATATAACATAGATGTTCAGCCGGTATTAAATAATTTCCGAAAATAAAGCATTCATTTTAGGAAAACTCAAAAAAGGAAACAATAAATAAAAATGTAAAATGTCGTCATTGCCCCTGTAAAATAACTATAAATTAAATAATTCGAAAATATTTTACTAAATTTTGATTGGTTTAGATGAGTTCTGCTGGTTCTATAGCCTTATTGGGTCAAGTTATATTGAGAACTCTAATTTCATAAAGAACTTTGAGAACTCTTATTAATCAATGAAAATTTAGTAAATTAATTTTGATTTATTTAATTCATATTAATTATTCAGAGGTATTTACGACATTTTACAAAAAAAAAATTGTTTCCATTTTTTAAAATTTCCTAAAATTTAGGAATTATTTTCGAAATTTTATTGATATTTTGTCATTTTTTGTCTAGCCAGTTGTGCATATATGTTTTTTTGATAATTATTTTCAAATGTAAGTTGTACATATATGTCGAGACGATTGTACATATATGTTATTATTCCAGCAATTTATTAGATCAGTGTTATAAACCAGTGAGAATATGTGTTTGAGACACATAAATGTATAAATCCTTAAAGTTGAATCGAGTTTACTGATAACATAGATGTAACAAAAAATATCAATGTATAGAAATTGCATGAATAACATTTACATATCCAAATAATAGCAAAACATATATGCAAAGTAAAAAAAAAAATGAATAACACATATGTCCAAAAGCTTCCAGTTTTCCTTTTTGAGTATGAGAGCTAAAATACAACACTTGATTTCATCTTCTGCAATTTCAATAAAAAATAGTTAACACCAAAGAGTAAAATCCACCAATATCGCCTATCTCTTTAGGTAATTAACGCCAAAAAGTAAAACAAAACGAAACATTATTAAAAATTAACATTATTTGTATGGCAACACACCTAAATACATACAAAACACAAACTTTAGTTTTAGAAACAATATATAAATTCAGTGCTATAATGATCCAGTTAACAAAAGTGATTATTTGTATGATTATTTAAAATAAAATAAATAATAAAAATATCCAAAGAAACACTTATGTTGGTAATCTTCGTATGATATTTTTAAAACAATACAATTCACAAACTACTTTTTAGTTTAACACAAATTAAAACAAGTAAAAGGTGACTGACTACTTTGGAGAGTAAATAAGGTCATCCCATTTTTTATAGATCTGCTCGAATTACGCATACATGTACAATTAAAAAAAAAACCCAGATCTTGATAAATGGTATGAAGATATGGGTAAAATTATTTATACAAAACCCAGATTCATACAAAATGAAATACAAAATCAACAACCTTTGTCTCGATTGTTTAAAGAAAACGAGCGTACTTGCCTCATTCCGTCGGCGCCGATGACCCTATCGGAAGATCTCTCAGCAGAATAACAACAAAAACCCGCCATTGTATAATCGGGATAGAGGTTGCGGTGCGGCGGAATATACAGAGATCGAGACAGGGGGTGATGTTGCGAGATTTATTTGTGGTGTTGCGGCGGGATCTAGTGGTGGTGATGTCGGCGAGATCTAGGTTTCACCTGAGAGGGATGGGGAAGGGGAATAAGGGGATAGAGAGAAAGTGGGTATTTTCTAATTTAGAAAATTAGGTTTATGGTAGGAGAAATAGTGGAGAGAGTGGAAAGAAAGAGTGGAGAGAGATGACGGATTATAAGGGATTTTAAAATTTATTTTAGCACACAAATTACTAATCTACCCTTTTAATTTAAATTTTACTAAAAATGTGATTATATTATTTACAAAAAAGTCATTATCAATCTTAACCGTTAATATTAAAATCTAATGGCCCAGATTGATTAATTAAAAGTTCTCAGAGTTCTTTTTAAAATTAGAGTTCTCAATATAATTCTCCACTATATATATATAGGGTGCGATTCAGCGCAAAACCATTTTTAGCGACAGAATCACAGAACCTTATTTCGACCAATCAGAATGCAGTATAATGTAATTATTATTTATTTATTATAATTAGACGAAAAGGGAATATAAGTCATTTAACAAAATTCGGTTATATATGGAAACAGAATATGTGTGCAATTCTATCCTAAAATTATGGCAAGTTGGTTACTCAATTCATTATCACGTAATCAATTTTCAAATCAGAAATCTGGATACATTGAATGTTTTTTTATCATGTTTGAGTTTTATGTTATTACGACATGTAGTATACGTGGTGTAACATATATGTATCGTTTTGACATTGAATGTATATTCCAAAAACATAAGCTCTGAAAAATTAATAACAGTCAATGTGTTCTACATGAGGGTAGTTTTAAAGTACACACATACGTGTAACAAAACAGTGGAGGAAGCCGACATTGTACGACATTACAGTGAATGCAATTGAAAATTTTATGTGTTAACTAAAAAACATCCACTGATTTGAAGTAGATAAACATCTCTTGTTAATTAAAAACATCCACTATTTTGAAGACCTTGCTCATTCTTTTCAAGACATTTCCCTTTCCACCCTATCTTTTGAAGAAGCCAAAAATCAAATTTGACAATGTTAATCGTGCATCTACAACAGAAGCCTCATCTTCCTGTAGCAATAACAAAACATAAACCGTTTAGATTAGCAATAACAAAACATAAACCGTTTAGATTACCTAAACCGTTTTTCTGTACCACAGGCGATGATTGCATAAGGATCTGACATGCCATTTAGATTAGCACCAATAAGATTCTTTGCTGCTAATAGTTCCACCTACAAAAAAACATATGAATAACATGCTACTAATAAGCAAAAAGAACTTCAATACAAAGCTATCTGCCTTACACAGTTATATACCTAATTTTAAACTGAAAATAACTATATAATTATAAAATCCAACACAAATTGTTTAACTTAATTCACCATGTTAGAATAAAGATAGAAATACATCATTGTTTAGGATAAAACAGTTAGGTATGAAAATCATTAATAGGAAAACACAAATTTCAATTCTGTTTAGACACAATAATAATACTAGTATATTACTAATAATATACAGAATTTAAATATACCTTTATAATATAAGCAGAGCTGCTATGAGGATCACCCTTCAGTTGATCTAGCTACAAATTAAGAAAACAATAATAAAATTGAACAACTTAAACAGTGACCATTTCTATGCAGTTCCAGTGAGCACAAGGTTATTCCTTTAAAAATTGCAATTAATTTAAGATATCTGTACACTAGTGAGGTTGATAAATGATTATTATATTGCTTACACACCCCATAATTAGAGTTCACTTCTGGTTTAAGAAATTTAAATCTTTACTTCAATTTCAAAATTAACTTAGATGTTTAGGTTTTTAGCTTCTGGTTTAACAAAACAATTCAATTTTGAGGGGATGTTTTGGTTGGAATTGGTAGTTTAGTTTCCCCCAATTTTCTGGCTAATGCTGATTTTGTTACAAACTGAACACCAAAATTAAAAGCTAATATAGAATACATCTCGTGTTAATTAAAAAATCCAGTGTTAATTAAAAACATCCACTGTTAAATAGAAGAACGTTATTGAAGAACGATATTGAAGAACGATATTGAAGAACGGACGTAATGATTTCGTAATATAACCCTAACGCTATGAATAATTCGTTAAATAGAAGAACGTTATTGAAGAAATTACTAACCTGTCATTGTTATCTAAGCTTGGATTTCAATTTCTTGACCTCGTTTGTCGCCGATAAAACCCTAGTTTGTTGACAGAGAATCGATCGCAAGTGTATAATCAAAGGGATTTGGCTTTTGATTATATGCAAACTCAAAATATGTAGAAGAATGGAACGTAATTGATTATCGCCGGATCGAGATGGAGAAAGCGAGGAAAAAAACGTGGGGGCTAGGGTTACGTTACGGAGAGAGAGAGGATGAATGAGATAAAAGGGGGTGGACGGTTTTTCACAATTATTTACTTCCGATTTTACCCTTTAAGAAGCATTATTTCTTTATTAAAAATTAAATAAAATTAGATAAAAGTCATCCGGATTACCAGCCCTTGATTAATATTCTTAACGGTCGAGATCGATTCATATAATGGTTCTGTGGTTCTGTCGCTAAAAATGGTTCTGCGCTGAATCGGACACTATATATATATATATATATATATATATATATATATATATATATATATATATATATATATATATATATATATATATATATATATATATATATATATATATATATATATATATATATATATATATAGGGTTGAGTTATATTGAGAACCCTGATTTTAAAAAGAACCCTGAGAACTCTCAATTAACCAATCACAAATTAGTAGGGGATTTTTCATTTATTTCATAAAAATAAACTCGGTAGGGGTATTATAGACAATTAAGAGTTGAAACCGATTAATGCATTTTTTGTAGTTATTTATAATATCCCTACAATCATGGATCGGATTTGACCATATCTTTCTTTAATATTTGGTAGTTATTTAAAATACCTCGTTCCCTAATTCTACTCGTCCATATATACATTTGGTTAATTGAGCACAAGTGTTACTTATAATTCATGTTGGATGTGACAAAATTAGCAACCATCGATCAGATACAGAAAACCGACCAACCATCAAATACAAAAATTAAACAACCGATTATATACGTAAAATCTAAGTAAAAGGCGATGGTATAAAAATATTAAAACAAACATAAACGTTTGTGTACAAAAGCATATGTGTCAGACACATGTATTGCATATATGTAAACAAAAAACATATGTGTCATACACATGTATTGCATACATGTACACAAAAACATTGTTGCGTAAATAAACATAAACAAGTATTCCATAAAAACAACCGATCACATAAACATCAAATTCGAAAGACTAAACAACCAATTACAAACATTATAAACAAAAACAAATATTCCATAAAAACATTCAAAATAACATAAACATGTCAAAGAACATTAGAAATTGTTGTTCGTCGTTTTCAAAACCAATGTCTTCTAAACAGGCCTTTTGGCTTGCATTAAGGTGAGATATCACCACATGTAAAGTCTTAGGCCTAGATCGAGTTTGTAGAACTTTACACGGATTTTGTGTTGCATCTAGCTGAATGTTCAATCTAGCTTTACCTTTCGCCTTTCTAGTTGTTTTGGTTTTACCTGATCAGACAAGTTCTGTTATAAACATCATAGTAGTGTATGCGTTTTATTATGATAACTTAGACATATATGTTTCTGTAATAGTACCTTTCTTACTTGTAGAACTAGAGCCTACATCATCCGAGGTGTTTTTGTTTTTGTTACTTTTTCTCCCTGATTATTATGAACTGTATTCATATGTATATATGAAAAAAATGAGTTGTATTACAGCACTTTAATGAATACAAAGAAAAAACTAAAGGACTACTAAAATTGTATTAGTCGTATTGTAGGTACCTTTATTTTTGGATGAACTTGCACCAACATCATTTTTTGTTCCATGTTTGGTTGCAATTGATCCACTCTTTGTAACAACTACATTAAAAACAAACAAAAATTACACATTAAATGTATTTGGTATACGAGACACTTATGTTTTCCATATTATCCGTATTTGGTATATGAGACACTTACAAAAACATTCATGTTATTTTATATTTACCTTTCTTCTTTGTTAATCTTGCCTGCATATCCTCCTATATTTCCATCACTCTCTCCCTTTTTGTTGCAGTTCTTGTAACAGCTTCAAGAATCAACAAATTAGTTATTGAATATTTAACAACAATTTTCACCCACATTGTCTAAACAATTTGGGTATCATAATAAAATAGGAAAAAAAAAATAAAAAATGGCAGCTAATCTGATTACGAAAAATCATTTATGGAAAAATAAATTTTGCCCAATTTTTTTTTTTCAAATTAAGGACTCATAAAATCATTAACGGAAGCTAACATTGCTATGAAAATCAAAATTCTCAAATCGCATGCATGTTCCGTTCTTCGCTAAGTTACTTTTACCCCTTTCCCACCGTATCTTCATCAGATAATACCCATTTCCCACAAAATCAAACTTCAATTCAACTTAATAAACACATATGCGAGCATTGTAATGCTTATAGATCGAATAATTACCTAACATTATTAGCCGATTCTCAGTTGAAGGAGCTTCCCCTCAAACCCGCTGTAAATCCTAAAACTTTGATGAGATTGTTCAAAGAAACACAACTTTTTAGATATATATATATATATATATATATATATATATATATATATATATATATATATATATATATATATATATATTGAAAATGTGTAACAGTCGGTTAAATAAGGTTGGAATCGTGTACCAATTTCTTCTGATTTGGGTGTTTGAAAACCATCGTCGTATCTCCGAATTCAAATGCACCGAATTATTTTTGGATAAGAAATAATGATTCACGTAAACATAAGGGGAGGTTACGTAAATTTAGGGAATCTGCCATGATAATTTCGAGATTTTATAAAATAAAAATATTTAATAATTAATATTTTACATAAATACCCTTCGATTTTGTAAGAGTACAGACCTGAATTGGAAATTATTTTCAATTATGCCATCATGATTTCCAAGCCTTTAGATTGAATAATCAATGGCTAGGATTAAAATTACAGGGTTCTCAGAGTTCTTTTTAAAATCAGAGTTCTTAATATAATCCTTCACTATATATATATATATATATATATATATATATATATATATATATATATATATATATATATATATATATATATATATATATATATATATATATAGTGTCCAATTCAAGGCAGAACCCATTTAAGCTACAGAACCGCAGAACTCAATCTTACACCTTTTAATTTTAAATTGAACGCTCAGGATTAATCGTATCATTTTTGTAAATAAAATTAATTATATTTATAGTAAAAAGTAAATAAAAGGGTAAGATAGACATTTTACAAAAAATAATAATGATAATTCTCCCTACTTTCTAGCATACCCTATCTCCCTCTCTCTTAGAAACCGTATACCCTCTCCATCTTCTCTCATTCATCCCTCTCTCCCATAACCCTAGCCACCACATCTCTTCCTTTTCTCTCTCGTAAATATCCGGCGACCTCCACCATCGAGAAACAAATAATGTTACGCGTGCGAGCAGGCGAGATAAAAAGGTGTGTAGAAATAACTGATGATGATGATGATCTTGTTAGGTCAAAGAGTTTTATCGATGAAGATCTTGATGAACCTAAAGGCCCGTGTTTGTTGGTTTTAGATGGGTACTTTGGAGGTTCTGGTGTTTTTTATTGTTAATTTGAGGATTATGAATGTTAGGAAAGTATAATTATTAATTAACTCCCAAAATTATAAATTTTACAGTGGATGAAGAGGTGTAGAGACGAATATGTTAACGGTGGTGCTTTTCAATACAAGTAAGTCTTAAATTCAGTCTGTAGTTGACATTATATGTATTTGATTTTGTAATACGTTAGTTTTTGTTATTTTATCCTCTGATTTTGTTAATTTCGTTAGGGTTTTCTTTAGATTATGTATCCGATTTTGTTAATTTTGTTATTTGATTTGCTCAGATTTTGTATCCGATTTTGTTATTTGATTTGTTCATATTTTTGTTATTTGATTTGTTATTTGAATTCAAATCATAACAGTGGATGTTTTGCAAGTTCTTTTGCAAGTTCTTATTGCAAGTTCTTATTGTTAATTTACAGTATAACAGTGGATGTTTTTAATTAACATTGGATGTTTTTAATTAACACGAGATGTTTATCTACTTCAAATCAGTGGATGTTTTTTAGTTAACACATAACTTTTTTAATTGCATTCACTGTAATGTCGTACAATCACATTCACTGTAAATTTTTATTATTAACTCAGTGACTAATCAATTATTTGAAATTTAACAGGAGTTTGGCTGATGCATTGTCACATTGACACTCATCTCGCTTAGGGTTTTGGAATGGCGTTCATTGTTTTGAAAACGGAATTGGACCGTCGCAAACACTCCTTCCCGCTCCTGTGGATCTACCTCGTTGTTGAAATTCTTGATTTGATCCATTTCTTGGTGTCGAAATTGGACCGTTCGAGTGCTTTCTCTGTTTTTCAACATTTTTATCGACGAGTTCTTGTCTACTTCAAATCAGTGGATGTTTTTTAGTTAACACATAAATTTTCAATTACATTCACTGTAATGTCGTACAATGTCGGCTTCCTCCACTGTTTTGTTACACGTATGTGTGTACTTTAATATTACCCTCATGTAGAACACATTGACTGTTATTAATTTTTCAAAGCTTACGTTTTTGGAATATACATTGTATGATTTGGCAATTCTATTTATTAAAGTAACATGAATGTTTTACAGTATCACGAATCACAATCTATACATTCAATGTCAAAACGATACATATATGTTACACCACGTATACTACATGTCGTAATAACATAATACTCAAACATAAAAAAAAAACATTCAATGTATCCAGATTTCTGATTTGAAAATTGATTACGTGATAATTAATTGAGTAACCAACTTGCCATAATTTTAGGATAGAATTGCACACATATTCTGTTTCCATATATAACCGAATTTTGTTAAATGACTTATATGCCCTTTTCGTCTAACTATAATAAATAAATAATAATTACATTATGCTGCATTCTGATTGGTCGAAATAAGGTTCTGTGTTCTGTCGCTAAAAATGGTTCTGCGCTGAATCGCACCATATATATATATATATATATATATATATATATATATATATATATATATATATATATATATATATATATATATATATATATATATATATATATATATATATTGGTTGGTACGGTACTACCATGATATTTAAATATTTGTATCATTACCGTACCATGAATACTTGATTGGTATGGTACTACCAATCAAACATGTTGACTACCAACATATTGGCTACCAATATTAATTGGTTCGGTTGGTAGCGTGTTGGTTGATTTTGTTCGGTACAAATTTAACACTCCTAGAAAATACTCATCAAATAACCATACTCATCATATCTAATTGAATTATTTATTTTTTGTCTCGTAGTGAGTGAGAAAAAATAAGTTTGAAATGGCGTGGGGATTAGGGTTGTACTTGGATGAATAGTAGAGAGTGCTACTATCAGATCAACAATTCAATTGTCTTTTTGTATCCTGTCTATCCATCCAATCCCTTTGAATCAATACCATCTTTTTCTTCGATTCAATTCATACCTGACACCATCTTGTACTTCCCTGCATTCACTTCAATCCCCACTAATCCTATTTTAACTTCACCAAGCCAAATCACTGACCCTCCACACTATATTATTAAAATCTTATTACTGCTATTCATTCTTTTACATATAAAATAATTGAAATTTGAAATATATGGTACTATACGAGCTGAGCCAAACTAAACTTGAGCTCGTCTAGGCTCGAACTCGGCTCGTTAATTTAGAAAATTCCAACCCAGGCTCGTTTCAAGTCTTATGTGTAAAACTCGAGCTCGAACAGCGACCGATTTTGCAGGCTTGAGCTCGTTTAAACTTGTATATACACTAAATATAAACTTTTTATGTAAATATAATATATGATATAAATATTTTTATTTTATTATATTATATATAAATGTACATATATAATGATATAAATATATATTTATATACAGGGTCATACAAAAACAGTTATATAATTAATATATATTAGGTTGTTTATTCTCGTGAGTCTTAATGAGGTGTGTGTTTGAATCTCGGGTCGAGCTCATTTAATAAACGAATTCAAAGTGAAACTCAAGTTTTAACTTTTAACTCAATCTCATTTAACTTGAGCTTTTATCGAATTTTAAACAAGTCAAGCTCGAGTATGTCACGAATATATATATATGCTCACTTACATTCTTAGTCGAAATCACTGATAACATTTGTTAGTCTTATTTTTTAATTTAGATATTTATATTAATTACATGGATAAAATGATACTTAGAAAGAGTTAATACGAAGTCATATCATGTCTCTAAAACATATTGTCATAGCTAAGTTTGAAAATTAATCAACACTAACAAAAACCTTACACGAAAAAAGCCACTAACCAAAAACTTCATACGAAACTACCCACAACAGCATGAAATTTCTAAAACCAACTTAGAGAAAGAAAAAAAAAAAGAAACACGTGTAGAAAAGTTTGGGTCGAATTGGGTGAATTTAATTATAACGTAGGTTCTCAAGATAAATATATTAGATAAACCGGTATAACTAACAAGTTTGGATGAATATCTTATTGAAAAAAATTAAAGTTTTTCTGGATTATTAATCTTTTGATAAAATAAATATGTGTAGAAAGATAGATATAATAACATAGGGTAAGTGCAATACAATTACATGGTCAACAGAGGGTAGGGGAGAATCAATGAGTGGTGAGTCAGCAATTGACAGATTGACACGTCACTGGATGAACAGTGTACGTAGCCAACACAAGATGCAGGAACAGAGGGAAGAAGAGGCTTTTGTTGGGTACGGAGGGAGTAAAACTCACTGAAACGCTGATGCTACTTCTAACTAAGTCAACCATTTACATTGGATATCAATGAATCATTGTCTTTTCATATTTCAATTCATTCTTACCATTTCCGAATAATATTAATTTATTTTTACTAATATGCTTAACTAGACAGGTAAAAAACGGATGAAAAAAATAATCTACTTTGAATAAAATTTTATTAACCTTTTTACACCACATGAATAAACAAGGACAAATAACACTTGATTAGCAACATCGGCGGATCTACCGTATTGCACGAGGTAGCCTGTGCTACCCCTCAAAATTTCTCGAATAATATTTAAAAAATGAAAATAGTTTTTTTTATAGTGTAGATGATACCTTAAGTAAAAAAATATGTAACTAGTGATTTCCCTAGCTTCTTATAAACCTTTTATAAAAGGTGATTATCTTTTAGTGATCAAAACAAAAGTAAATACTCTTAGATAAAATTATATTCAATGTATGTTAGATTTTTATGCATTTTTTCCTAACTATATACGAAAAATAAGAGCATTATATATGTATGAGTTTAGGTTAAATATACATATAGATAAACTTTAGTATCTAAAAAACTGCACACAAAAAGTAATGAGATTCCTAAGAAAAAAATCAATAAAGCAGGAACCCATTGTAGTGTAAAAATATAGACGTGTTTATTATTCTTCTTCGCTTTAAGTAATTTCTTAATAAAATGATGTTTGGATAAAGTTTGTCTACCTATAGTAGTATTGTATGATGAAATATATGTTTTTGTGTTGAATGAACTATGTTAATGACATAATGTCTATTTTACTCTTTTGTTTGAATTAATAAAAAAGATGCATTTGTCATGTAGAATTTAAATGAATTTATTTGAATATATTAAATACCAAAAAAAATGTTAATTATTAATCGTTTGTTATTAGTTTTTAAGTATTAAATATTTCATTGATTATTAAAACAAATATTAAGTACTCCCTCCGTCCCACAAAAAACTTCTCATTTGCCTTTTCCACAAGTTTTTAGGTGATAGTTAGTGGTGGGGTCATTGACAATACTTCTGATTAAAATATAAGATTGAATTGGAGAGAGAAAAATAATTAGTGGATATTAGTGGTGAGGTCGTTAGTAATAATAGTTTTTTATTGTGTGGAGCCCATCAAATATGAGAAATGAGAAGTTTTTAATGGGACAAAAATTTAGAGTAAAATATGAAGTTTTTTGTGGGACGGAGGGTGTATTAATTATTTAAGGTCATTTATGATTTGTAATTGTCGAACTTTTCCCATGATGAATCTATGCTTGAGAGATACTGACATAACCTTAAAGATCAGTTACTATTTTGTACGACAATGACTTACATACTCACATATGATAAAAATTTGAATCTAATTAAAGTCTTTAGTTGATGAGATACATTTGATACTCCTTTATCTATGTCTTGTTCCAACCCAAGATTATCTTCAATAAAACATGGGTATTTTTAAGGAGGTGCAACCGGGCTCATGCTTTAAATTGGACCCAATTTTTTCATGCAACTTATATACTACTAAAAAATATTATAGTTTTTAATCAAGCTCCCTTAATAGTTAATAATATAATAAGAAATTATTAAAACACCCAAATTTTTATATGGATTCATCTTTGTTTATTTGTACATGGTTTTCATAATGCATGGGACGCCCTGCATTCAAACTTATACGAACATAGTATATGTCTCAGGTCAAGACTCCTTGAACTAACTGGGTAAAGAAAAACGATGCTATATGGGACCAAATAATGACTTAGATGACTTTACTCGAACACCTCTAGTTATTTATAACCATTTAATTTTAGAATTTTATGTTCTATCACACTTTTACTCCAAATAATATAATTAAGCTATACAACATTTGGAAATACATGTTTTATACATGGTAAATAAATTACTCATGGTTTGTGATAAAGTGAGTGTAATATAGTGTATCTTTTTTAGTCACACAACTTGAATAGCCATAAATGTCAAATTAACTCTTTTTTGTTTTATGTTATTCAAAGCTCAAATAGATGTTATAAGTTGTATATTTGACAAAATTAGTTGCAAGTTGAAAATAGTTAGAGTTGATAATTGAAGTTTTTATTTACATAAAGATATTTAAAATTAATTAACAGCTTAAACTGCAAATGTTAAATATCATAAAAGATATGTAAAGGGCTATATATAGTGTAATTTTAATTATATAAAAGTATTATGGTATTATTTTTTTCTTTAAAAAAGATTCGGTTCGTTTTTAAAATTATTTAAGGGGTTTTTTGAGAAAACGTATTTAACGTGCTTATAAACTTATTTAAGTATAAATAAAGTTATATTTATAAGCTTAATTAAGCTTACGTAAACAAGCTTTCTTAAACAACCCCAAGGTAGTCTTTTTGTTTTAGATTTTTTATTTAAAATAAAAGCTAAAAACATTAACAATCATACAAAATTTTATTTTATTAAAATTTTATTTTCGAAAACAAAAGCTAAAAATGACAAAAAGCTTTAAGAAGCCCATCACCCAACAATACATAGATGGGTTTGTAAAATACTAAAATCATATGCTTCATCTATGATGGGCTTTGAAAGCCCAAATAGATCTCATGACCCATCTAAGATGGCCTTTGAAAGTTCAAATGTGTTTCTTCTTAAAACGTTTCAGCCATCAATGATTACAATTTACAAAATTACAACTATATTTAACAAGTCTGCAATAAGTCATCACCATTTTGATTCACCATAGACGATATTAGTAAGAACATTACACTCACTAGTTATCTTGAACTGGAACCAATTTAAGATTGCCCCCATAAATATCTGGAAGCTGATTTTCGTCAATATCTTTCAACAGTGTTGATTTCAGCTGCTTGTTCTCAACGAATACAATCTGTAGTATAAATATATATATAATTAGTCAATTATTATGCTATCTACCTTAATTGCAAGGGAAAAAGTTACCTTTTTTTTAGTTTTTTCATCAATAAAGGGGTAAACCATCTTCCATACGGTCATAAACACATAAGGAACATGCACTATGAACAATTTCCCTAGTCTTTCCGGATAATAATCCTGTCATAAACATCAAATTCATGAACCCTAATTTAGGTACTTATTATCAATGAGTTGTTATTAAAAGGTTGGTGAAGTATAATGTATGAATCTTGAACTAAGATATTGCTCTAAAAGTGAGAAATTTTGGATCTTTTTTGGTATGTCGGGTTTTATTGATGATACACAATATTCTTGGTTTTAGGGTTTGTTTTAAAAGATGAGATATGGTGATGAAGATGGTGTAAAGTTTACATGTTATGAAATCAAAGCTCTAAAAGTGAGAAATTTTGAATCTTTTTTGGTTTGTCAGGTTTTATTGATGATACCCAATATTCTTGGTTTTAGGGTTTGTTTTAAAAGACGAAATATGGTGATGAAGATGGTGTAAAGGTGGAAAGTTTACATGTTATGAAATCAATTTGTACAAGAACAATAAAAAGAAAAAAGATTTTGTTGGGTGTTGGAATAGAATGGTTTATTGACAGTTATGTTTCTTCAAAATCTAAAGTTAATAGCTCCACCAGTGGAATCAGCAGTCACTTTGGTGAAATTCTACCTCCTTTTTTTGTCTTATTTAATTAAATATCTAAACTTTTGCAATTTAATCCATATTGATGTTTAATTCTTGCAGATACGGATAACTGGATAAGGGTGGCTTTGGAATTTTGGTAGTATACCAATATTTTCATTTCCACTGTTAAAAAGATTATGAATTTTGGTCGATTAGCTATCCCGGTAACTTACTTTCGAGAGGTAAATCTCTCTCCCGATTGATAAGAAAATCAATTAGAACCTAGACATTAATGATATCATTTTTTAAAAAAATTGTGATATATCTTTATAATATTTTCAACATTTTCCCTTTTTTTGTTAGATAAAAAAGAAAAAGAAAATGCAAGTAAGTCATGATGACGGATGAGAATCTATTATAAAGCATCCCATGGAAAACAAAATCATAATCATTTGTCTAAACATAGATGTGTTGTTTGTATCTTTCCTTTTGAGTTTTGTTGGTCGTTTAATATGTATTTTACAAATGATTGGTTTTCTATCTAAATTTAAGTTTAATGTTTTTGTTACTTATTGTTTTGATTCTTAATTGGTACCTATTTATGTTTTCTGACTTGCCCCTTAAAAAAGGTAACATATTATATCATGCTTGATCATTCTCATATTTAATTTTTTTTTATGTTTTATTATCTAATACTTCGGTAGATAAACATCCCGCCGCAAAGCGCGGGACCAAAAACCTCGTTTTCAAATAATTAACAAATACATAAAAAAAGGATAAAAATAAATAAATAAGACACCTGCAAAATTGAGAGTGCTGCAAGATATCCACGAATATCAGTACATGAATATCCCCATCCTTGAAGATCTCCAATTACCACAAACTTCTCCTGGCCTTGAGGCATCCTGTTATTCACATTTTAAATATTTTTTATTCACATTTATTATTTGTATTAATTTAAACCGTAGTTTGGATATTTAAAATAAAAATAGAAATTATACCCGGAGCATAATTTGTCTAGCCCAAAGACCACAAAACCTGTAATTCAGTTGCAACCAATTGTAAACCATTTTAAAAAGATTTGCTCTAAGACTGATTAAGGGGTGTTTCAGATTAATTATTGAAAGTAGATTAGGCGTTTTGCAAATGGATAATCAACGGTTACAAAACGTAATTCTTAAAAATAGTGTTTTGATTTGATTATTGAAATCACAATAATAGTTTTTTTTAATAGGTAAAATAATAATTAGTTTACAAAATGCAATAAGCACCTCCCACAAACTTTACCAAAACTCTCTTTTGGATTCTCAAAATGCAAATAATTGATTTTTTTGTTGTTTGCCAAACACCCTTGATTTTTTCGGATTTTTTTTCAAAATGCAATAAGCAGATAATATGTTCCATCGCAAACAGACCTAAGTTGTGTGTAATTCGTTAAGTTTAAAGAGCTCACGTTTAAATTCTTCAAGACCGCCTTTTTTGTTGCAAAAATGTCTACCGCCAAAGACGACGGTGATTGGGCGCCCATTTTTATCCGATCCTTGCATGAACATTTTATTTTGTGCAATTTCATTTGGGACATCGGATACAGAAATCGATCCTATTGTTTTTCTCCATTTAATGTATTTGAGAAACATGGTACACGCTTTGTCAATGTCTAAATCACGTGCACGTAAAAACCGTCTCATTGTTAAATCATCATACTCCTGAAATACAACCAAAAGTTTATGAATTTTCCTAATTTTGTTTTCAAATTTTGAAGGATTTGAATTTCAATTATGAAATACCATACAATCTTGACTATTTGAATTCGAATTTTGCAATAAGCCATTGGGGATTCTCTCAAAGAAAGTTGGGGAAGGGGTGTGAAAGTACTATTTTAACCTTGTGTTTCTTGGGTTTAAACTTTAAAGTTTCTACATTTAGCAGTAGTCAGATTGATATTACTTTATTCGGATCGTGAATTAATTGTTTAGTAATATTAAGGGACTTTAACTACATCATGTAATTGGTAACTAATACTTCCCTCTGTCCCACAAAAAAGTTCCCATTTCTCCTTATAATTTTGTCCCACAAAAAAGTTCCCATTTCTCAAATATGAGGGACCCACTCAATAAAATATTATTATTACCAAAGATTCCACCACTAAAACACTTTCTCTCTCCAATCTAACCTTATATTTTAATCAAAAGTATTACCAATACCCCACAACTAATTATCTCCTAAAATCTTGTGCCCAAGTGAAATGAGAACTTTTTTATGGGACGGAGGGAGGAATAA
This sequence comes from Calendula officinalis, assembly GCA_963853835.1. Taxonomy (NCBI): domain Eukaryota; kingdom Viridiplantae; phylum Streptophyta; class Magnoliopsida; order Asterales; family Asteraceae; genus Calendula; species Calendula officinalis. The sequence goes on along the minus strand of OY970827.1, from coordinate 2,074,052 downwards.
ATACTATAATATTATCTTCATCAAAGAATCTAAAGAACTTTTCCACCAGTCTTGATTTTGTCCTGATGCAATGCAAACCCATAACACTTTTTGTGTGTGTGTGAGAGAGAGAGAGAGAGAGAGAGAGAGAGAGAGAGAGAGAGACCTTTGATGTGGGATCATGCTTTTCAAGAAAAGCTCTCATTTGAAGAATTTTTTGCTGTTCATCTTGACTAATTCCATTATCATTTTGCTCTGTTTTCTCTGTTTCTGCGTAAATCTTGCATTCTTTTTGCTGATCCACCACTGATTTTCCCTCCATTTCTCTCTCTCTCCTCCTCCTCTCTCTCTCTCTCTCTCTAAATGGGTGTAGTGGATTCTGTCTCTACATGTATATCTATTTGTAGGTTTGTTTGGGTGGATTTTGATGAATTAAATGTAGACTGGTATAACCGACTTGAAATCTTGATCAGCTGCTGCCTGGTGCACCACAAATAGTGTACACCAGACCCACCAAAATGATGACTAGCTGTATATATTTAGAAATTATTGTTCAGAAAAATAGAGCGAAACTTAAAAGGTTTATAGGGCACTGGTAAGAAGATGAAGAAAGTGGGACCCTTTGAAGCCTAAAATCTAAATCGACTTCAAACAATGTATAAAACCCTATATTTAATTTCCACACATAGTTTGACCTTTTCTTATATGGTTTGAGTCAATCCACCTATTAAGACTTATAGAAGTAATATTTGGTTTTCACTAAATACATGTAATATATATTTGTAGAGATTATTAAAACCAGCCATTGATGTCCGATAAAATCTCTAGATCGGTATATTGAATTAAAGTCGTTATGGAGACTTATTATAGAGCCTTTAAAGTCGGTGGTGTATAATTCTTTTAGCAGTCATGAGGAGTGCGTGAATGTAGATATGATATCATATTTACTATTTATGGTATATATTTGTTGTAGTTCCGATGACTTCTTCACATGACCAACTGTATTTTACGAGAGTTATCTTTTGAATCAAATAAAAATTAAGTAAAAAATAAATACATGTCAATTATTTTATAGGTAGAATGATAAAATTTAATAAAAAATATTATAATGTTTCATATTCTATTTCTTTTCTATATAAAATAAGGTAAAAAAAATGAATAAATGAGATATTTAGTTTTTTATTATATTAAGTTAATTATAAAAATAAAAGTAAATTGATAGACATATTAGATAGTAATGTGTGGTATTGTAAATTAAAATTGACCAAGATGTTAACGTAACAAAATTTATATTTATATAATAGCATATTAGAAAAGTTTAAATATTTGATATTAATCTAATTTGATTGTAATTAAAAATCTATTCTGATATCTAAATCAATATTATTTACTTATTATGTTTAGTCCATTATTAAGTAATATAAATTTGTAGATATAGATTGGTAACCAAACGTTACATCATTACATTATAAAGTCATAATTTCTTTGTCACAAGTCACAAGCTAAACAGTTAATGTTGAGTACGGGTAGCGTTATTATGTGTCTTGCCAGCATAATGGTCCATTTTTCGTACAACCCACACTCCCACCCCCTTCTATGTCAGTAAGTTATATATTATGCTTTATTTATTTGTGGCTACGTAACATGTAGTTGCACCTACTCTACTTTATATTTTTGAATTTCAATTGACAAAATAACAATTATATATATTAGACCACTCAAATCATAACACAAACTGATTCTTCAGTTTTTGCTACCTCAATACATTACATGCCATTGCATTAATCACTATTCTCTTAATATGGGCTCATACATTGTTTACTTTATATAAAACGCAAACAAAATACTAATACCCATATAAGATGCATATATGGTTCGTCACTTTACTTATCGGTACATTGAAGATCCCAACCAAGATTTTCCAACTAAAGACATTGTGTCGATAGTGTCCAGTTAGTTGTAAACCTACGTTTCAATACCCTCTTAGTTCATTTATGAACAATAATGGTAGTTGGTTGTAGGAGTATATTGAAATACTCGTGGGTTTGCAAGAGTATAATTCAACATTAAATGCTTCTTAATAATTGATGCTCAAAAGTAGAAAGTTTTTGATGGGGAAATGATAACAATAACCTTCGAAGTCCAATTGAAGTAACTGTCTTCAAATTTTTAATTTTTATAATGGTGTATGATACTATAGAATTGGGGTGGATCATGGATGCACATATATAGTTAACCTTTTCGGATCGTGGTCTAAGAAAGGAATTTTTGGAGGTAGCTATTGGTGGTTTAGTTTTGTACATTTGGAAAGCTAGAACCAATTTCATTTTCAACGGCAAAACTTTTTCCGCTTCTTGAATCAAATATGAGTTTCATGATATCTTGTTCTCGTAAATGAAGTATAGGGGTAAATGCAAGTATATTATTTGGTGTAAGAGGTGTATTAGCCATTTTATTTTTCTATATGTTTATTGGGTTTTTTTAGTTAGGATTGATGGCAATACCAAAGCTCGTTACTAGTTTTCCCGGTTGTCGTTAAAAAAAATTAAAAATATATATGTAGTTAGCCTTTTAGGTTTATATATGAAATGGCCTAAAAAGTAAAAACTCGTGAAATATTTTGTCATAAAAAACGCCCGTAAAAGAAATATAATTTGAAAACCTCAAAAATTATAGCCACAAATCCCGTTCGACATCATCTTCGTTGCCTCTTTGTCACCGTTTAATGAGAAAGAAAAGTCACATTGATAAGAAGTTGTGCTAGCGACGGGTTATTGATCTAGATTGGGAGGGGTCATTTCTGTAATTTCATTAAAAGATTTAAAAATTAAAGGGCTAATAAGTTAACTTTGGTCATTATATATATTTTTTCGTTTAAGCTTATTATACTTATAAAACTGCTCAAATCATTAACAACCATGTATATATTTTAACGCAGACAAAATGATCACGTAGCCATTCGACGTAAAAAATATTAAGAATCTATAAAATAAAGTTAATGCACCATGAAATCATCGTACTTTCCCAAAATCTTCAATTTGGTCACTGTACTTTGTGAAAAAAATTCTTAAATAATTATAATAAACTATTGTTAATAGGTTGCAGGTCATGTAAGTATTTAAAACATTTGGTATTCAATAACTAATATTCGTGTAATACAATGATTTTAACAAACAAACAAAATTACAGTAACTACATTAAATTTATTTGGATATTACAAAAGAACAATAAAAGGCAAAACAGAAAACACACAATCTAAAAAGTTCGAATTCACCACTTTCCTTGAATTGTTTACATCAACATTTCAAACATTGCTTCTTAATTATGTTATCGAATTTTGGAAAGTATACACCAAAGCCCATAATGTTGAGTGGATCTGTAGATGTACAAAAGCCCATAATACTGTCTATGTAATATTGCTTCCCATATTTCATAGATTCTTTTTAACAGCAAATACTAATATATTTTTAAATATCATTTATGTTTATAATGAGATTTGAAATTTCGATCATGGAGGGCAACATATTGGATGTCTTTGGGGTTGATGATCCATTCAAGAAGAATAAAAATAATCAGGTGAAGAGTTTGGTATGGATTATGGAACATAAAGCATGTCCAGATGTTCTATTATAAAATATATCAAACAACCTTATACTATAAATGATAGAAAAATGCTTGTTAATAATCACAAATATATAATTTATGCAAGTGATATTTCAAAGTTGATGTATTAGATTATTTTATTAGAAACACAAAAAAATACCCACCGGAATTAATTTTTTTAGTTAAGCTCCCATATCTTAAATTCTTAATAAAACATAAACACAATTTATAGCATCATCAAGTTTATTGTTGAAGTTATCGCAATTTTTATTTTTAATGTAGAATATAATAAAATTGTTGATAAATTTTTATGGTACTAGCCTATTAGGGATGTAAGTAGTGCGCATTTATGCGTCGTACCTATGTGTCTATAGTTTAAAAATCAAACTGAATCAAACCGCTTAAAATCGAACTAAATTGAAAACAGAGAAAATGGTTTTGGCCAAACCGATGACGTCTTGGACCGGATTGGAGAGAACCACGTATTTCCATTTTCTTTTGGACCGGATCGAACCGGACCGTAAATTTAACCGGTATAGCTCAGTTAGATCCGGTTCAATTTGATGGTTTTGACCGGTTCTCAGTCCGGTTTTCACATGCCTGACTCAACAATTATTTATTAACCAGGTAATTAGAATAGATACTTTCCTACTTTCTCAGCTAATCGACTCACTTTCAGATTAAGATCTCTCCACCAATTCACCATAATTCTTTTGTCCTTAGACTTTCATAATCATGGTCAACTATATACCCTATGTGTGTATAAAAATCATATTAAAAAAAATACTCTTAAAATACGTATAAATAAGTATATAATCAATTAATTATTAATCTACAAAGATGTTGCAACAGCTAGTTTTTTACTAAAAAAAGAGGCATTAGTTTTCAAGAAATAAAACGTGTAACAGCTTTGACAGCCAAACCAAACCAACCTCAGATACCTCCTTCTCCTCTTCTTCCCTGTTTCTTTAAGCAATTTTCACATATTTTCTTCAATTTATGAATTCCCCCTTTTTGATTGGAAAACCTAATTTACAAGAAAGTGTCTTCATCACATTCCAGACAACTACTTTCTCTAATGACATTTCAACCGTCTCTTTTCTCCATTTAAGTAAATAATACCTTGTGGCTTTTCTCTCATTTCACTACTTGTTCATAGATTTGGAAGATACCCAAAATTATAAATGAGGAATTTGAATTTGGGTTTAATTTTGCTGGTTTTATCTGCTTCCTTGTTGAATCTTGATGCTTTTGAGCTCCGTAAAGGTCAAAAAACCGAGAGGATTTCAGGTAATTTATACATTAAACCCTTTTAATTGCTTGATTTTGGTTAGCTATTGATGACTGATACTAATTAATGCTAGATTTGGAAATTAGGGTTATATTTGAACTTCGTACGTCCTCTTGATCTGGCCATATTTGGAATTGAATAATCACTGACTTGTTGCCAATTTTGTTGCATAATCGGAAGATAAGTAATTAGGGTTTCCATCATGAAAGCAATACCGTCTGCAATTTAAATCTACAATAATCACTATTCTTGCAGCTTATATGCAATTATAAGTATGCAAAACTGATTATTTGACAACATAACCAGTTTTACAAGCTCAATTCCAATTAACGACCCTCATGTCTCCGAATTAACGCATCAATTTTGACTTTTAGTAATTTTGACTTTTTTGTGCTAATACTATTTCAATCTATGCAACAATACAGGTAGTGCTGGTGATGTATTAGAAGACGATCCAGTTGGAAGATTAAAAGTATTTGTATATGAATTACCAAGCAAATACAACAAGAAAATATTACAAAAAGACCCCCGATGTTTGAACCACATGTTTGCTGCTGAAATTTATATGCATAGATTTCTGTTATCTAGTCCCGTTAGAACACTCAATCCAGAAGAAGCTGATTGGTTTTATACACCCGTTTATACAACGTGTGATTTAACACCAAACGGGCTCCCGTTACCATTTAAATCACCAAGAATGATGCGAAGTGCAATTCAACTTATTTCTTCTAATTGGCCTTACTGGAATCGAACTGAAGGAGCCGATCATTTTTTTATTGTTCCACATGATTTTGGTGCTTGTTTTCATTATCAAGTACGGATCTTTAATTATTACTGGTCAAAATACATTTTAGTATCTGAACTTGGCTGACATGGTACCCTGAACTGGACAAAATGGTCGATTTAGTACCCTGACTAACTAATTTTGTCCGTCAGAAGCTCCAACGAAAGCAAGTCAAGTAAGAAAATATGATCAAATTAATGAGTTAGGGTATTAAATCGAGCATTTTGTTAAGTTCAGGGTACCATATTGCACCTTTAGTACTTGAGGGAAATAGTTACCTAGTCAGCCTAGTTCAAGGTATTAAAATGCATTTTGGCCATTATTTTTTTCCTCTCTATAACTTGATTATGGGTGGGTTGGTAACGGGTCGAAATAGGCATTTTTATGAATTTATATGTTTTAAAATTATGAATTTTTTATTATAGGAAGAAAAAGCTATTGAAAGAGGGATACTTCCTCTTCTACAACGGGCTACTTTAGTTCAAACATTCGGGCAAAAAAATCACGTCTGTTTAAAAGACGGGTCAATCACAGTTCCTCCATATGCACCGCCTCAAAAAATGCAATCTCATTTAATCCCTCCAAGTATTCCTCGATCCATTTTTGTGTATTTTAGAGGCTTGTTTTATGATGTAGGAAACGATCCTGAAGGTGGTTATTATGCAAGGTATGTTTGTGTTGTATTCTTAAAACAAGTTGTATACCAAGAAAATGGGCGGGTTGGATGAGCCAAGTAATGGGTCAAAACGGGTCCGTTTAACCTGCTAACACTTTTTTGTCCAATGATTTGGAATTTGGCCTAACAAAATTTCTTGCTCATCAAAGATGTGAAAATTCAATTTTAAAATATTTAGGAAAAAATTGTCAAAATTGAACTATATTTGGGTCCCTATTTGTCAAAATTTGAGCTTTTACTACTAAATTTGCTGAAAACTGAACTTTCACTATTTTTTTGGTACCCCAGGTTGTGTAATTTTTTTTAATTACCTTTTTTGACAATTTTCCCTGAATTATATATTATTATATTAAATTTAATTATAAAAAAAGCTAGAAGGTTCGTAAACACCTACGTATACTTCGGGTGACTTTGACACTATTTGACTTGCCTTTTTAGCTATCTATAATCAATAAATATAATTCAAACCGACCCACTTTAATATAATAAACGGGCTGACAAAATGATTTTTTTTTAAAAAAAATTTGCAGAGGAGCAAGAGCAGCAGTATGGGAAAACTTCAAAGACAACCCACTTTTTGACATCTCAACCGAACACCCAACAACTTACTATGAAGACATGCAACGGGCCGTTTTCTGTTTATGCCCACTTGGGTGGGCCCCATGGAGCCCCCGGTTAGTTGAGGCGGTTATATTCGGTTGCATCCCAGTCATCATAGCCGATGACATCGTCCTACCTTTTGCTGATGCAATCCCATGGGAAGACATTGGAGTTTATGTGGATGAAAAAGATGTTCCTAATTTGGACACAATTTTGACTTCAATTCCAACTGAAGTTATTTTGAGAAAACAGAGATTGCTTGCTAATCCTTCCATGAAACAAGCTATGTTGTTCCCACACCCTGCTCAGCCCGGTGATGCTTTTCATCAGATTTTGAACGGGCTGGCCCGTAAGTTGCCCCATGAGAAGAGTGTTTATTTGAGGAAAGGTGATAAGGTGTTGAATTGGACTGCGGGCCCCGTTGCTGATTTGAAGCCTTGGTAGATTATGAAAATGTTTTTGAGTTGTTGAAACGTTTGTTGTGAATGAAATCACGGGCTAAAACCTTGAAACTTGTAGGCAGTTACTAGGGATTTTGGGGCGTGTTTGGTTTACACTTTAGTTGATCTTAAAATGAATTGTTGAAATATGTGAATGTTATAGACTTTGAACCCTTGTGATTTGTTGAAATTTTTTGTATAATAGTATTTTGGTTCTTTATGCACGCCAACTGTTTGATAAATTGCTTAAGTGAATCTTAAAACTGATTTGTTATAATGTAGTAGTCAAATAATGGTGTTTGTTTTGTTTGTGTTTCATTGTCATAATCTGGCATATGATCATGGTGTTATTGTGCTTTTCAGTTGGGTTAGCCTCTTGCCATCATGTCACAATGAGACATTAATAGTGAATGACAGCCTTAACATGTGCTTTTAGCATGCGAAAGAACAAAAATCTATTCAAAATAATGGTCATAATTTAGAATTATTTAGTCACAGTTAATCATAACTTAATGGTTCTGGTTAATTTGGATATTCACCAAAATCTCAACTCAGTATAGCTCAATCTAGTTATGTTTAATGGTTCGATCAGTTCTTGGTCCAGTTTGCATAAAGAAAACAAAATAAAATACAAAAATGAAAAAGCAAAAAAGTTATAGTGTCTTCAATTCTGGTTAATATACAAACATCCTATCTATCTCTACAGTTATCGCCTTCCATTCTCGCAAGAAAAATATGGCTCTCCAAACGCCACTCAGGCTACCAACCACCACATCATCTCCGGCAGCTTCTCCTCTAACTCCGGCAGGCGGCAGCAATGTTGGCCTTCGCCGGCCGGCAAACCACTTAGTTATAAATTCATCATTCTATCTCTCACCGTCACTTCAATTATTGCTTCCTCGTTATAAGCCTTCAGCTGCACCAAAATTCGCTATGCGGGCTGCCTCTAAACAAGCTTACATTTGCCGTGATTGCGGGTAATTATTGCAGATTGTTGGTGTAATCTGCAGTTGTGTTTGATTGTAATTTTTAGCGAATTTATGTTAATGTGATTTTGCAGGTATATCTACAATGATAAAACCCCCTTTGAGAAGGTGCCTGATAAATACTTCTGCCCAGGTATGAATTTGGAGTATTTTCTGACCTTTTCCCCAATAATTTTACACACATTTGACATTTTCCAATAATTTCACATATCAGTTATTTATGATTTAGTGATATGAGCAATCAACATTTATAACTATTTTAATTCACTTTTACATGCTTTAAAGTTTTGTACGTTTTTAATTTAGATAATCAGGTGTCAAGGTTGTTATCAAAATTTGAATCAATTTTGCCAAACACTCATTGCTTGATTACAAAAATCGAGGCAAAAATGAAGTTTTTCATTACATATAGGTCACGTGTATCGTAGGTTGAAATTCTGTTTATATGGTTGCAGTTTGTGGAGCACCAAAAAGAAGATTCAGAGAATACACGCCCCCAGTGACCAAAAATGCTAATTCAACAGACGTTAGAAAGGCCAGGAAAGCTGAACTCCAGAGAGACGAAGCCGTCGGGTAAAACCCTAAACAGAAACACATACATATAAAGCTTTAAATAACTCGAAACTCATCAATAATTATTAATTATTTTGTTCGTTTTTCAGGAAAGCATTGCCGATTGCTATTGCAGTTGGAGTTGTAGTACTTGCTGGCTTGTATTTCTACCTCAACAACAGCTTCTAGTGGTTTTGCCAGGTAGAAGAAAAACTGTCGTAATTGATTTTATTTCAGTTTTGTAGATTCTGATTTAATTTTGTACAACTCCAGTATATATTTATATGATTTATAATTGTACCTATTACGAAATTTGAATCTATATATGATAAAAGAAAAGGTGGATATACCTGTTACACGCAGATATCTGAGATTCATCATTACAAGAATTTTGCAAATGAGTATTAGACCGAATATATGGTCAATATATTTGTATTGTTTGTAATTATCTCATTCCTAATTAGTCTCGTGTAATTATGGCAGTTAGGTATCTATTGTATTATATAAACCAATCAATGGGAATGGAATAAATCATCTTTTCTCATAATCCTTTATGGTATCAGAGCCCTAACCCTAATAGGCTCTTTTCCTTCCCATTCGACTGCTTCGGCCGTCCCCTGTTCGTTACAACCGCCGCCGATCCACCCTAATCCGCCATGGGCGACGATGCAACATCGAAACCACTTCACCCTGTGTATACCGTGACGAACATCCAGTCCAAGGTTCGCACCCTTGACGGTGTCAAAGTCACCTATTCCTCTTGGGTGAAGCTGTTTCGATTACATGCTCAGGGTTATCGGGTTCTTTCTCACATTGATGGAACCCCACCGCCGGCCGCTACCAGCACGGCCTTCCGTCAGTGGTCTGAGATTGATGCTATTGTTTTACAATGGATCTATGGTACCCTGTCGGATGACGTTCTCATTCGCGTCCTAGAACCCGACACAACCGCCTACAACGCATGGGAGAAAATTAAGAAAATTTTTCTTAATAATAAAGGTTCTAGGGCCGCTGCTTTGGAGCACGAGTTTACCAATCTCACTGTCCGATCTTCATCATCCCTGGATGATTATTGTCAAAAGCTTAAAGACCTTGCTGATCAACTTAATGATGTGGACAACCCGATGAACGAGCAGCGCCTCGTTCTTCAACTAGTCCGGGGATTACCGCCCGAGTACGACACTGCCGCCGCCTATATCAATCAAACGCTCCCTGATTGGGATACCGCTCGGAGTATGCTTCAGCTCGAGTACAATCGTCAACAAGCTCGTGATAACACTAATGCTAAACCAGAAAACCCATCGACCGAGGCGCATGTTGCCACTGACTCCCGTCCGCCGCATCGATCAAATCGCGGACAATCTTCGAACAACAATTACCGTGGCAATAACCCTCAACGGGGATCAAACCGTCCGAACCACAACCGAGCTTCTTCAGGGCAATCCAACAACTACCGACAATCCGGTTCGCAACAGTCGAGCAGCAACCAACGTCCACAGTTTCCGGCTTGGTGGGCCATGATGCCACCACCCTGCCCGTACCCAACTCAGCAAGGATGGCAATACCCGTGGTACCCCCCTCCGCAGCTGCCATCGCAGCAGTCCCAAAACCGTCGCCCACCAAACCGCAATCAAGACTCAAACCGGGCGCGGGATGCTCCTCAAGCTAATGCCGCGGCAGATTACAACGCCCTTGACCCAACGGATATTGGCACTGCTTTTCAGGCACTGAGCATGGAACCTCCGGAGGACCCGCAATGGTACATGGACACGGGTGCATCATCTCACCTAACAGGTGACGCAGGTAATCTCAACCAATTTTCTAATCATAGTCACATTACATCCATTTTTGTAGGAAATGGACATAGCATTCCAGTACAAGGATCTGGAAAACACACCCTTACCAACAACCCGAAACCACTCCACCTTAACCATGTTTTATACACACCTGGCATTATTAAAAACCTTTGCTCCGTTCGTCAATTTACAATTGATAACCGTGTTTCCCTTGAATTTGACCCGTATGGTTTTTTTGTGAAGGATTTTCGGAGTGGGACGATCCTTTCGCGTCACAATAGCACGGGAGCACTCTACCCTTTCACACCACCGGAGCCGCCACCACAACACGCTCTTATTTCCCGTTCAAGTTCCGATCTATGGCATTCCCGTCTTGGTCATCCATCCGGGAATATAATAGATTTTTTACGTTTAAGTAATTTCATTTCTTGCAATAAGAGTAGTAATACTCATTCTCTTTGTCATTCTTGTCAAATTGCAAAGCACAAACGTTTACCTTTTGTTGAATCTAATTCTAGTACCTTTTTACCCTTTGATATCATTCACTGTGATTTGTGGACTTCCCCTATAGTAAGCAAACATGGTTATAAATATTATATGGTACTAATTGATAATTTTACTAAATATGTTTGGGTCTACCCTCTTAAGCTTAAATCCGAAACCCTCTCAAAATTTGTCCAATTTCACTTATTTATTCAAACTCAATTTAACACTAAAATTAAAACTTTTCAATGTGACATGGGTGGGGAGTTTGATAACCAAAATTTTAAACACTCTGCGACAACCCATGGCCTCCAATTTCGTTTCTCTTGCCCACACACTTCTCCGCAAAATGGTCGCGCCGAACGCATGTTACGACGCCTAAATGAAATTGTCCTTGCCCTTTTAGCCCATGCCTCCCTAGTCCCTACCACCTCAATTTTGGGTTGACGCACTTCACACCGCCACCTACCTCCATAATATCACACCCACCAAATCACTAAACAAAAACACACCCACTTCCGCCCTCTTCCGCCGCCACCCTTCTTACGATCATCTTCGTGTTTTCGGTTGCGCGTGCTACCCAAACTTTTCTTCGAACCGCAACCATAAACTCGACCACCGCTCAACCCGGTGTGTCTTCCTTGGTTACCCCACGGACCATCGTGGATACCGGTGCCTTGACCCATCCACCGGTAAAATTCACATTTCTCGTCACGTCACATTTGACGAAACCATTTTCCCTTACTCTACCACTCCCAAACCCACACCACACAACTACAGCTTTCTTGAACCCGATACCAACTTACCATCCACCATGAACCACTTTGGTCATGCAAACAACCCCACCACCCCGGCCCCTCCTCCACCCCATAATCCACCACCCAACCCGCCGCCCCACGACAATCCACCCGATCCACAACCTATACCAAACCCACCTCTACCACCGAACCAACCCAACCAACCACCGAACCCCCCGCCTTTACCACCTCCGGTACCCAGCCACCCCATGACCACCCGCTCTCACACTGGAAACCTTAAACCCACACAATGGCTCAACCTTCACACTACCACCATCTCACCCTTATTCAAGAACCCTCACCTAGCCCTCCATGATCCTAACTGGAAACACGCTATGAACGAGGAATTCAAAGCCTTATGTGACAATGATACATGGGAATTGGTACCGAGACCACCGTCCGCTCACATTATACGTTGCTTATGGCTTTATCGCCATAAATTTCAAGCGGACGGTACATTGGCTAGATACAAAGCCCGTCTAGTGGTGAATGGCAAATCTCAACAAGTCGGGGTGGATTGTGACGAAACGTTTAGTCCAGTTGTTAAACCGACCACCATCCGCACGGTACTCTCCCTTGCCGTATCACGCTCATGGGCCATTCACCAGCTTGACGTTAAAAATGCGTTCCTACACGGGAACTTATCTGAAACGGTATACATGCATCAACCCCCTGGGTATGTTAATCGCAATTATCCAGATTTTGTTTGCAGGTTGAAAAAGTCTCTATATGGCCTCAAGCAAGCACCCCGGGCATGGTACCAACGATTTGCAACGTATATTACTTCAACGGGCTTCAAAAGTGCGGTTACTGACACATCACTGTTTATATATCGGAAAGGCCAAGACACCGCATACTTACTCCTGTATGTGGACGATATCATTCTCACCGCTTCTAACGATGCATTTTTACAGAGAATCATACGAAACCTTTCTACCGAATTCGCAATGACAGATCTGGGCAAATTACACCATTTTCTCGGTATCAAAGTTTCAGACACCAAAAATGGCATCTTCCTGTCACAATCGCACTACATTAAAACTATACTTGAACGAGCAAACATGACAAATTGCAATCCGGTGGCTACTCCTGTTGACACTTCCTCTAAATTAAGTGCCACCGCCGGGGACCTCATGAAAGACCCTACTTTATACCGTAGTCTTGCTGGCGCCCTTCAATAATTAACATTTACGAGACCCGACATCACCTATGCCGTACAACAGGTTTGCCTATTCATGCATGCACCGAGAGAACCACACTACAATCTTATAAAAAGTATCCTCCGATATTTAAAAGGCACCACGGACCAAGGTTTATCCATTACAAAGTCCAAATCCCTTGGTATTATTGCATATTCGGACGCTGATTGGGGGGGGGGGGGGGGGGGGGGTGCCCTGACTCAAGACGCTCAACATCGGGGTATTGTGTGTTCCTCGGGGACAATCTGGTCTCATGGTCCTCTAAAAGACAACCTACCATTTCTCGTTCAAGTGCCGAGGCAGAGTATAAAGGGGTTGCAAATGCTACTGTCGAAACAAGCTGGCTCAGAAATCTTCTTCTCGAACTACATGTACCGGTTACTAAGGTGATGCTTGTTTATTATGATAATATTTTTGCCGTATACTTATCAGACAATCCGGTACAACATCAACGTACTAAACACGTAGAAATTGACATACACTTTGTTCGAGAACTTGTTAAGATTGGTCGCATCCGTGTCATCCATGTTCCTACCGATCATCAGTATGCGGACATCTTCACCAAAGGCTTACCGCGACACTTATTTCAACGTTTTAAGTCCAGTTTGTGCATCCGAACTCCTCCTGCTCCAAACTGAAGGGGAGTATTAGACCGAATATATGGTCAATATATTTGTATTGTTTGTAATTATCTTATTCCTAATTAGTCTCTTGTAATTATGGTAGTTAGGTATCTATTGTATTATATAAACCAATCAATAGGAATGGAATAAATCATCTTTTCTCATAATCCTTTAATGAGGAGTAAAAAAAAAGGGTAAATTACAGTTTTTGTCCCTGACCTATGGCCGATTCGGGGTTTTTATCCCTAATGTTTTTTTGTCGGTTTTTTTGTCCTTTAAGTTTTTAAAATTCTGGAAATTTGTCCTTCCGTCTATTTTTAGCCGTTAACTGACGATTTTTTTGACCATTTCCCCAAATTACCCTTATGTGTTCTTCCCCAATTATCTTTTGTTCTTCACTCATCATCCCTAATTATCTGGAATCACAAACTATAACACAAATCCAACAAAAATTAAAACCAAAACACAAATCCAACATAAATTAATTAACCCCACATGGTTGTTACGATCTTCACTCAAATTGACATCATCATCAGAGGTTCTTCCTCACTTGCAGAATGGTTTGGTCTCACTTGCCTTCCGTCCAAACTCCAAAATTGCCCATGTTTTTCTACTTTCTATGTGATATTCCCAAAATTTTCAATGGTTTGGTCTCACTTTCCTCTTTTACTACTTTCATCTTCATCATTGTATCATCATCTTCATGCCTAAACCACCATCATCTTCATGGCATCACCACTAATCGGAGTCCGTCTCATCACCTAGAACACCCCAATAAATATAAAACAACAAAATACCAGATCTAACAAATGATACAGCCACTACAACAAAATACCAGTCGGAGTCGGCCTTCAATTTCCGATCCTCATGCCGCCTTCAATTTCCAGATTTGAAGAACTTAAAAGATCTTGGGAGTAGGAAGAACTTCAATTTCCAGATTTGTAACCCTCCCGCCTTCAATTTCCGATCCTCACTTGCAGAATGGTTTGGTCTCACTTGCGCCGCCATGGACATCATCATCGCCGCCACACGGCGAGGACGCGGGAAAATCGCGATTCCGGTGAGATACCGGAATTGGTGTGACGGGGAAGATGAATGGAAGATGAACGGAGGTGGTGGTGTTGGGGGTTTAGGGTTTGTGGGTGTTGGGGAAGAAGATGAAGGACATAAGAATGGGAAAAAAGACAAAAATACCCTTAATTTTTTTGCATTTCTAGTCACTTAACGGCTAAAAATAGACGGAAGGATAAATTTCTAGAATTTTAAAAGCTTAAAGGACAAAAAAACCGAGAAAAAAACATTAAGGACAAAAACCTCGAATCGGCCATAGGTCAGGGACAAAAACTGTAATTTACCCAAAAAAAAAAATAGAATATACCTGGTTATTCATCTACCATAATGACCAAAATGTCATTTTAGTACCCCCAATTTGGCTGACTAGGTCTTCTACTACCTGAACTATTAATGGTGCAACATGATACCCCGAACTTGACAAAATAGTCAATTTAGTACCCTTACTCACTAATTTGACCGCATTTTCTCACGTGATTTGTTTTTAGCATTAATATGTTAAGATAAACGTATACTTTTAAGTCTGTCAAAAGCTCCAACTAAAAGTAAGTCAAGTAACAAAACACGATCAAATTAATGAATTAGAGCACTAAATCAACCATTTTATCAAGTTCAGGGTACCATGTTGCACCTTTATAAATATGATATGTATTTTTGGAAACTCGTTTCTGAAGCGCAGTAGACACATGTTCCTCGTTTATAACAAAAAACAAATCTTCTACGTGTTACAATAATTTCTACACCAGAAACAACAAAAACGTGTTTTCATCTAAAACATTGCCAGCTCATCACTGAATCAAAATTCTTTGAGTTCAACAAATCAGAAATGTATTTCACGCCTTTCAGCAAAGAATTTGCCACTGATACACATATCTGGAAGCAAAGAAAGCCAAATAGCTGTATCAGCACCTTCTTCAGTTGTAACCTGACCTGCCCAACCAGTCATAGCCGTCTTCACCCACCCCGGGCAGTAACAGTTGATGTAAATCTTCTCACCTTCGGGCCGGTCAGCAAGTTCTCGGGCAACCAGCCTTGTG
Organism: Calendula officinalis; assembly: GCA_963853835.1. Taxonomy (NCBI): domain Eukaryota; kingdom Viridiplantae; phylum Streptophyta; class Magnoliopsida; order Asterales; family Asteraceae; genus Calendula; species Calendula officinalis. The sequence continues at coordinate 2,058,135 of OY970827.1, read as the reverse complement.
TATGCATTGACCGCCAGTTTTGATAGAGAATAATCAGTATTGTATGGTGGCCAACCGCCAGATGTCCAGCTGTCATCTTTTGTTTGCTCCAAGAATTTGTTCATCATTGAATCGATTAAATCCTCGGTTATCGAGTCCGCGTCTTCTAGTTGTTGTCTTAATTCGTCATCGGAAATTCTCTAATATCAAAAATTATCAATTTAAATGTAATAAATATTTAAGGAAAGAAAAAATAATTTCAAGAATAAAAATTAAGTCTTAATTCATACATACATTTTTCCTGCCGTTAAGTCTTCCCAATCGCGAACTCACTGAAACAATCCGAGCTCCAGCAGGGTTAGCCTTCATTAACGGGATTGCAGCTTTTATCATGTTTTTAGTGCCAGTGTAGTTGGTTGCAATAACTTTTTCAGCAAGTTCAACAGAATTTTCTGAACCAACATTATGATTGAATCCCGCATTATTTATCTGCACAAAATGGAATCCCCAAGTAAATGCTATATTCAAGAAACCAAAATAAGTTCACGTGCAGTGGTGGAAAAAAAAAAAAACTGACGTTTTTTCTTAGGATATCACCTACACGAAAAAAATGTAATTTTTTTTAACACTATTTCAAGACTATTTAGAAAAATTTTAGGAGTTACATGGGCTACTTTGTGCTACACAGTAGGTCCGCTCATGTTCCCGTGTGTTGTGTTTGGCAGGGGCTGATTGATTAAGAGCCCGTGGGAGTGCCTGTGCTACCCTTTAATTTTCGATAAAAAGTGTAAATATTTTCGCAAATAAATATATATTATATGGCGGTGCTACATATAAAAAAACGTTTCTCTACACTTATCATTTCAGCACAAAAAAAAAAAAAGTAGTCCAAACTTGAAACCCCAAAACTGTTTATATAATTAGGGAGCTTAAATGTGAATTTAATTTAATAAATAAAACGCACTTTCTACTTCATGACAATTTAAATAGAAAAAACTCAATATGTACATTTTTTATCTCTCAATTGAAATCATTAAAGTCAAATGTCGAACAATGGAAACCAATTGATTTGCAATTTAGACAAGGAAGCACTTATGGCGGTTACAAATGAAAAGGTAATGACTCATTTTCGGAAAAAGGGTCAACGAATGGGACAACTTTAAGATGTAATCTCTAGCTTTCAGAAAATTGGTCAACAAAACTGTAATCTTAAATTTTAATCTTATTATATATTACGCAGAAAAAAATTGTGCTACCCCTAGACATATATATATCCTGGGTAGACTGATGTTAGGTGGGAGTATTACCAAAATATCGATACTGCCATAATTTTCTTTTAACCATGAACAAAATGTATCTATTGATTCTTGATTTCGAACATCAAGTTGATGGAAGACGACTTTTAAGCCTCCTTCTTGTAGGACTTTTGTTGATTCTTCACCCACAACGGTTTCTCTTGATGTAAGAACGACTGTTAACCCGTGCATGGCAAGCTGGTGTGCAATCTCAAATCCAATTCCTCGGTTTGCACCCGTTACCACAGCTATAGTTTCATCGGACCACCACCTAAAGTCAACAAAACGTTATAGGATAATTGTATAAAAAATGTAGCTAGCGTTACATGTCTTGGTATTGGTTTATATAATTAACTAGTAAACCATTCAAATTGATACATATAGTCCTAGGTTTTGAAAAGTTATTAATCATTTAAAATTCAGGAGCATTCATTCTAAATGTTAAATTTGAATACTATTAGGCTTCATGAATTTAAATATATATCTTATAATTGGATTATGTGATTTGGAATTTAGAAAAATGCGTACTTTTGGTGATCTGAATAAGGAATTGAACGGATTAGAGAGATCTCTTGACGACGTTTCTCTCTACGTTCTTTGGCTCTCTCCCGTTTTTCCGTTTTCTCTGTAGAATCCGCCATTGTATCAATTAATTAGATCAAATTTTGATTATGAATTTGCCTTAAATACTCGATTCTTGAGAGAGAGAAAAAGAGAGGATTATTTGAGGAGGAAAGGCATCCATACAACCACCAAGCAAATTTCCCGCTGAATAGGGTCGTTGATCTCTTGCTCTACATATTTACACTTATACCCCTGAGTTATGCTAGTGTTATCTTTCGACCCTTAACATGGAGGTTATATTTCTACCCTTGTACTTTACTCTTATTCCAAAATATTACCCCTTCATCTTTTGGTGGATATTTAGCTGTTTCAGTTAATATATGGTTTAATTTAGAGTTAATTAACTCATTACTAATGTTTAAGATGGCAATTGATAAGACAAAGTAACAAGTTTAATTTTCAGTGTGATTTTGTACTAGATGTAACTTCAAAAACCGTTATACTTACATAAGGGGGAGTAACGTACAAAGAAAACTAAAATTCGGTTGTTGATCAAAACCTTAAATAAATATTACAAAATCATCCTTCTCAGCATAATCTACTTGGATACACCTATCGGACTTTATTTAGCAATAATAATACACATTAAAAGAAGTTCACATATTCATGTTAGTAAAACTTATCATTCAGATTTCAAGAAGACTCTGCAACAAGAATATAGAAGAGCCCCAAAACTCCCGTATGGCTCTTTTTACTGCTGTAATTAGACTCCAAAGTTACCGTTTCACCTTTAATTATCTTCACGGAACCTGGTTTAGGATAACATGTTGACATTCCTACAACGTAACCAGCTTCATTGCCTACACTGTTTCCTTGCCCGTATATAGGTTTAGACGAGCAAATTACACGTCCATCCTGAATATATAGTTAAAAAAAATTACATTTAGATTAAATTAAATAAACCCGACTGTAAAAACTGAAATATTTACCTTTCCATAAAGAGCGGACCCTATTCCACCACTGTACTGTTGTGCAAAGCCATAAACGACATCACCACCAATCGGAAAACTCACGTTTGTCCTTTTGGTGTTGGTGTGATCGTTGACTCCAGTGGTAGTTTCTTCAATATCATATTCAAACTGTATAAATTACATTAATAATTTAATTATGGGAGGTGATATATAGACCACAAAAATTATATCGCATACCACAACATATGTTTTGGTATACTTATACAGTTTGGTTTAAAACATGTCCAATGTGGTGTATGTGCAATATAGTTTTTATGGTTTAGATATCAAACTCCTTTTAATTATATAACAAAAAACGTGTTGAATTTCCAAAAGTTTTGTCATAAAATAACTTACACTACAATCATGAGATCCTGTATATTGCCAAGGATCAGTGACATCAAGTATAAAGACTTTAACAGGTACAATAGAGTCACTCCAATCGACCCATTTGACCGTATATTTCAAGTGAACGTTTCTTTTAACACTTTCAACCCCGTTTTTAAGTTTGCATTGTGTTCCGTCATAGCAACATAATAACCCGCCCACATAATTCGGGTTCAAAGGCTGACCATATTTATCCACCGTCATATTATATAAATTACATCTGCATTTCCAAAAATAAAAAAATAACAATAAAATTTGTAGCAAAATCAAGGGCAAAGCCGCAAACTGCACAAAAAGCACTTAAAATTTTAATATTTCTCACTTGAGGTACGAACCTAATTTTGTTAAGGTATTAAAAAATCTTTTGTAACTAAGTTGGGGACTTCTTTACCTCTTAAAGATACAAAGTTTTTAACCAAAATACGACTTTTTTGAACAAAATGTAACCGGAAACTTATTACCACAAAAACTTTAATTCCTTTAATTGACATGAAAAGAAAATATTACCACAAAATTTTAAAAAAGTTCCATATCTTTTTGTATAAGGCTTTTTTCTAAATGCATTTATTAAACCATTTATTTCCATTTAAACTGCATATCATATTTAATGCATCTTCTAAAATATTAAAAATTAATATTCTTCAATAAATAATTAAATATATTTACAATATAATTGTTTCACTAAATGCAATTTAATGAATGCCCCTAAGATACATTAGAAAAAACCATTTATACATATATTCGAAAATCTAAATAAAATTCGATACCTGCATTCAGTACATCCCATTGCATCTACCGCACCCCGAGTATCAATCGCGTGAATATTAAACATCCATTTCTCTTCATATCCAGCCGGAATCTCAAGTGGATTACCGACTTCGATCCCATAAGGATCAGGAACATACGAGGATGTTTTTCGTGTTTCAGATCCTAATCCAAAAAATCCCGGATGACCTTGATTGCATACTCCAGCATTCTTGGAGATAACCTTAACACCTTTACGTTGGTGGTACCGTGCTGCAAACCAGTGGTGAAGATAAGTTTCTTGAAGAGAAACAGGGTTCCCTTTTTCATCAACAACTTCTGCTTTGAAACTTTTTATTGCAATATGACCTTTTGGGAACTCGATATCATAGTATGTTTTGTTTGAAACCGAACCCGGTTGTTGGGTTATTTTAGGTGATAAATACACCTTTGATTTTACCCGGTTTTCGAGTGTTGCACGAGCTTCAGAATCTTGAGCACATATTGCTAATAACGCGATAATTGCTAATAAGAACATGAGATATTGAGTACCATGTGACATCGTTGACCCTTTGACTTCAGTTAATCTGAAGAAGAAAATAAACGTTCATCAATTTTCCATAATCACAACCCGTAAATATCGTTTTAAGAACTCTTTAAATAAATAAAAAACTATACGAGTACATCTTTGGGTTTGTTTCTATAGTGTGATAATGCAATAATATAGCCGACAATAAGATGAGGTAAAGGCCGTAGTTAAAGTACCAGTTCACATGGAATTCAAAGCTTGCAATGATAGTATTTTAGTGGAGTTAATTACATGTTTGGTCCTTTAAGTTGATACCAGATTCCATATTTGGTCCTAAACTTTCAATTTCGACAAGTGTAGTCCTTTATGTCGACACATTTGTCACGTTTGGTCATTTAGGCTAAATGGTGTTAACTTTTTCTGTTTAGTCTCCTCATGTGCAATGCAAATAGGGGCAAATTGGTCTTTCAGAGTTCACGACTCCATTTTTAAGCCTGTGAAGCTTCTTATATCCCATCGGCCATCGTCGTCCCTATCGCAAGCCACAACCACCACCACCACTTTGTCACCGCCGCTGCATCTTCGTCTCCCACCAAACCGCCACCAGAATTGAAAACCCTAATTTCAAAATCCAAATCCCCAAATATTACACACTTATTCAACCACCACCATCACTTTGTCACTCTCGCTCTAACCTCCCCTTCCCGACCATACCCACCTCGCAAACCCTAAATTCGTCGCCGTACAAAACCAGACCCGCCGCCGCCACCTCGCAAACCCTAAATTCGTCGCAGTACAAAACCAGATCCGCCGATGGTGACGGTGGCGGTGGCGGTGCGATGTAGGTGGTGGCTGCTTGGAGTTGCCGATGTGTTGCTAATTCAGTAATCCAGTTATCGATAATCGAAGAAAAATTGTTGGTTTGAGCTTTTTCCATTGGGGGCGATTTTTGGTGTTTTCAAATTCACTTTAGCTTTTAATCTGATATGAATTTTGAGTCTTTGGCCTTTGCTTAGACAAAATGTTGACGGTGGCAACAGTGGTGGTGGTGTTAAGTTTTCAACGGAAATTGTATAATGTGCATTTTGAGTTGTAATAAACAAATAAATGGTTATGTTTGAACAGTTGTACATGAAGAAGACTTAACAGAAAAAGTTAACACCAATTGACTTAAGGGACCAAACGTGACAAATATGTCAACATAAAAGATTACATTCGTCGGAATTAGAAGTTTAGCACCAAACGTGAAATCTGATATCAATTTAAAAGACCAAATGGTAATTAACTATATTTTAGTGTATCGCACTAATCCATCCGTCCACTTTTTTCTTTGTTTGATGTTGATTTGTTTGACTAAAAAATAACGTGATAATTATTATGTTTCTAGAATAAGATAGAAACAAGTGTTTTTTACGTGGACGGATGGATTAGTGCGATGATTGCTTTTTCGGATTAGTGCGAATAAGATAGAAACACGGGTCTGGAGAATGTTTGCTTTTTCGGGTTTGTAATAAACAAATAAATGGTTATGTTTGAACAGTTGTACATGAAGGATGAAAGGACTATTTTATCTTCATGTTCATTGTACATGGGAAGACTTAATAGAAAAAGTTAACACCAATTGACTTAAGGGACCAAACGTGACAAATATGTCAACATAAAAGACTACACTCGTCGGAATTAGAAGTTTAGCACCAAACGTGAAATCTGATATCAATTTAAAGGACCAAATGGTAATTAACTATATTTTAGTGTATCGCACTAATCCATCCGTCCACTTCTTTCTTTGTTTGATGTTGATTTGTTTGACTAAAAAATAACGTGATAATTATTATGTTTCTAGAATAAGATAGAAACAAGTGTTTTTTACGTGGACGGATGGATTAGTGCGATGATTGCTTTTTCGGATTAGTGCGAATAAGATAGAAACACGGGTCTGGAGAATGTTTGCTTTTTCGGGTTTCTAATAATGACACCCAACTTTTAAATTAGCTTTATTTGTATAAATGACAAAAATACCGCCAGTTTTAAATTTGTTATGTGGTCAAAACATAAAAATAGAAACTTTAGTGATCAATATGAGAGGTGGGCACGGGAAAGTGCCATCGCTCGTGGTAGGGACTGTATGAGAGAGAGACTATGGGAGAGCTATAGAAACGATGCAGGTGGTCCAGTTGCTAGATGGATGATTAGTCGTTAAGGTCAAATAATCAAAGCATAAAAATAGTGGAAGTTTGACTTTTAAATAAAGCCCATAGCCCATCAAAACTCTTAAAATCAAGATAACAATAGTAGAAAGTAGAAAGGGGTAATTTTCACACTACATTTTTTATGATATGTACCATATCCACTGTTTAGTATGTTTGTATAATTAGTTATAAAACTTCTAATGTGTAGCGTATCCATTAAAAATTGTGGTGCCAAAATTAATTCTCATAGCATAAAATCAGGAATCTTAACATAGATGTTTGTTTACAACTTAATAAAATTATTAAACGCTTAATGTTGAATCATTCAGCATTCAGTGCGTTTATTTAACGACTCTAAATGAAGATTATGTTGAATGGGACAACAAAAAACTGTTGAATCGTTCTACCTTAGAATATATGCTGAATCATTAAGCAGTTATAATACTTATCAAAAAGTTTCTTACATTCAAAACAAATGTAATACATAGTATTTTAATCATTCAGTTCGTTGAATCATTCAGCATTTAATAATTTTATTTTTATCAAAAACTTAATTTACATGAATACATAACAAACTCAACTTTATTTTCTAGTAATACATTCTAATGTCTTTCACATATTCATGTCGATAAAACATATACTTTTACCATACAACAACGTTTGTGTCACGTAGCATCCCGACCCATCATCTCGAATCAGAGAAGGAATTAAGCTGACTTCGGTTTCTTGTTCGATAAGCAACAAAAACAGCAGCACAAATTGCAAATCCAAACACAGGAACATCCCAAAAGTAGATCAAATAAAATTCAGATAATTCTTTATGAGCCCGATTGTTCAATTCCGAAGATGACTCTGCAACAAGAATATAAAAGAGGCCCATAACGCCCGTATGCCCTTTTTCACTGCTGTAATTAGACTCCAAAGTTACAGTTTCACCTTTAAGTATCTTCACAGAACCTGGCTTAGGGTAACATGTCGACATTCCTACAATGTAACCAGCTTCATTTCCTGCATTGTTTCCTTTCCCGTATATAGGTTTGGATGTGCATATAACACGTCCATCCTAAATAAATTTAATATAATTTTAATTTAAAATGCATTGCTAAATGCTAGATACTTGAGACAAAACCGGACTGTAAAAACTTAAATAAGTTACCTCTCCATATAGTGCAGAACCTGTTCCACCACTATGCTGATGTGCAACACCGTAAATGACATCACCGCCAGTTGGAAAACCCGAACTCGACCTTTTGGTGCTGATGTAATCATTATTAGCAACTTCACTCGTAGATTGTTCAATATCGTACTCGATCTGTACAATAACAGCACATTAATTAAGTAATCATATAACAAGATTACAAAAAGCTTCAAATTTTAATATTACTAAACTATATAATTCATTTGGGACATTCCCAAATTAGAAAGATTTAATTTTCATCCAATACACTTGTTATTTTGAGAAATATTTACGTTTTGTAAAAATTGAAAGCCCTAAAATTCAGACCTGCGACCTTCATGTTATTAACAACGGGCTCTAACCAACTGGGCTAATATGAGACATGTTGATTACTTTATTATCTCTATTAATCTTTAAACTCATTATTCTATTGACCACCCACCGTCACCATAACTACCTGCCACCACCACCATTATTATCGTCACCGCAAAATATAGTCATAGGGTACCTGTTGCTGCATTGTACGGGTACCCTGCTATATTATCAAATAGGAGTTAAACATACCAAACATTTATGAACTCCTGTGTTTTGCCAAGTATCGGTAACATCAAATACAAATATTTGAACAGGTACAATAGAGTCACTCCAATCGACCCACTTAACAGTGTACTTTAAATAAATGTTTCTTTCAACACTTTCAACCCCATTTTTCACTTTACATTGTGCTCCATCGTAGCAACACTGTACACCTCCCCTATAACTTCCTTTCAACGGCTGACCATATTTATCTTCCGTCACATTAAATAAGTTACATCTGCATTTCCAAAATAATAACATAAAAAAAAACCATACACTAAACTTGTAACAAATTTTATATCAAATCCTATACCTGCATTCAGTACACCCGATTGCATCTACTGCACCCCGTGTATCAATTGCATGAATATTAAACAACCATTTTTCTTCATATCCAACGGGTGCATTAAACGGATTACCAACTTCGATTCCATAAGGATCGGGAATATGTGTTGATGTTTTTCGTGTTTCGGATCCTAGTCCAAAAAACGTGGGAATACTAGGATTGCAAAATCCAGCATTCCCGGAAATGATGATATCGGATTGGTCGAAGCCGGTATTTTCATTATAATTTATGTTTTTAACACCTATACGTTGGTAGTATCGTACAGTAACCCAATGGTGTAGATATGTTTCTTGAAGAGAAATCGGGTTCCCTTTTTCATCAACGACTTCTGCATTGAAACTTTTTATTGCAACGTGACCTTTTGGGAACTCGATATCGTATATAAGTCTGTTTGCAACGGAACCCGGGTGTTGGGTTATTTTCGGTGAGAAATACACCTTTGATTTTACCCTGTTTTCGAGTGTGACATGAGATACTGAAGGTTGAGCACATGTTGCTAATAATACAATAGCGAATAAGACTTGATATTGAGTAGTATGTGACATGGTTGACCCTTGACTTCAATATATTATTCTGTAATTAATTTTAGAAAATCTTAAAAGGTATGCAAATAAGAAATAACTAATAATTTTACACATTGAGATTTTGATAACTTATTTGATTACGAATAATAATTGTACTTGAAATGATCGTAACAGAAGTTTCATAAACTCTATGGCTAAATATAGTCTGGGCAATGAACATGATAATTTACCTAATTATTTCAAAAATACTAATTAAAATGTTAAATAGACAATATGCTCAACAACAACAACAAAAAAACTTGGCTAAATATACATGATATTTACCTAATCATTTTGGATTATAAACGTATTTTACAGGAGCTTAAAAATTCAATTCTGAGCAAAAAAATATCACTTCATATAATCTAGACTTCTTATTTCATTTCTAGAATTTTATAAAAACTGTGGGCTGAAACTATTTAAGGCACAAAAACCCAACAATTCTCAGCCCAGAAAGCAGGCCCAAAGCATGAATAGATCCACCGGGCACCAGGCACTCGGGTTCGGGACCTGCCCCGTGTCTGATTTCAACGACCCGAAAAGGCAGGTTGGACTTCCGGTCCGATTCCGATTCCGGCCATATCCCGATCCTTTTTTTGCGAAATAAAAGCCCAAAATTCACATGCATGATCATTGCTAACGTTCCCGAGTAACAATCAGTAATTATATCGAACAACATTGCATCAATTTAGAGGTTTGAGGTCTGCGTTTCGATACTTACTAAAAACCAAATCAGAAACATGAAATGTGGACCTTAAAACGATACTTTGAACTAATAACAACAGTCCCGGTAAACAATAATTAGAAGATTGGTTTAGAATCGTTACCCAATTCGAATCTTGAACAATGAGCATGAACTCGCGAACCGTCCTCTACTATTCTACACTCGGTTTAAAGGCATTATAAGTCGATATTTACTGTAATTATTATGTTTTCTCAGCGAAACGATAATTAATACTGACGGAATTCTGAATAGAGCATCTTTTGCACTGTTAATTGGCCACGTACCGTTCTAATGGACGCGTATCGAATTTTGTTGCCAAAAGGCCCAAAACTGACAAAACAGGTCCCTAAACTATGAGACATGTTACATTACATACTGTGAAATTAATAATGTTCTTAAATTTAGTATAAAGCCCCTATAGCTCAGTGGTAGAGCGCCAGTCTTGTAAACTGGAGGTCTGTAGTTCGATCCTGCATGGGGGCACTTCTATTTTACAGTTCAAAAGATAACTTCCATAATGTTACTCTTTTGATCCTCAATTATAAGATTTTTTCACGTTTTGTAAATTATCTACATAGCTAAACCCCAAACAGATACTATATGTAATTTTGTAAGTGTTATATACTTTTATAATTTAATTTATTTTGTAAGTGTTATATACCTCATCCATATCATAATAAGTTTTACATTTTTATTTTTATTAGTTCCAATATAAGTTATATACTTTTATAATTTAACTTATTTGATAAAAAATAATAAAGTCTTGCCCACTAATTATCCCACTTTAACTTATTTGATACTTCCTCCGATTTAAAATAAGTGATACACTTTTCATATTTGGGTGTATCAAAATAAGTGATACACTTTGAAAACTTACCTTATTTGGTAAAAAGTGATGGGACCCATACTCACTAACTATCTACTTTAATAAAGTGAAATGACATCTTTACCCTTACTTTTACTTTTAAACATCATTAACCCCACTTTATTCAAAATTTGTGGGACTCATTCCCCACTAACCATCCAATTAATCTAATTTAATTATCATTATCATATTTTGCCTCAAAAAGCGTGAAATCAACAATGTATCACTTATTTTAAATCGGAGGAAGTAAAAAATAATAAAGTCATGCCCACTAATTATCCCACTTAATATAATGAAATAACCAATTTACCATAACAAGGATTGTATTATCCGCGCGATGCTGCAGGTTTAAAATCGTATGCCTTGTTTTAAATATAGTATATGCATTATAACAAAAAAAAAATTAATATAGATTCATTCTCATAAAATTATTTTTAAAATTAAAGTAATATAAAAGTTCAATGAAAATATTTGATAACTAAATATTATATGTAGCAATCTACCAATCTCATCCATAATAATCTATTGAAATCTTTTCTAAAAAAGTAATTAAAAAATAAGACAAAAAGGGCATTGGAGGGCCTTGAACACACGGTGGGCTGGATACTCAGGCCAGGTGTTAGCCAGTATGGCAGTAAAGAAATATTGTCCTTAAATGCACATTATCATATATAAATATATGCATATATAAGTAGAAAAAAATCCACCAATCATAATCAAGTGAATAGTAACTTTCTTACCACAATTGTATTATAGGTAGAATTTTAACTTTCAAACATGATTAACATCATCTAATCATTTTATTTATGAGATGTGGGACTTGTCCTCCACTATCTATCAACTATAATTCACCATAACCCTTATTCTAATCTTTTATCTCATAACCGTGAAAAACAACAATATATCACTTATTATTATAATCAACATTCTTAACATAGTATACATGAATATAAAGATAAACTTGATGCAACTTTATTGGCTGGTAATCTTTAAGTACATTTTTCACAAATTCAGGTGTCACGTGACTTCCCCATCATCATGGATCGATGAAAGAAAACGTTCTAAGTTGCAATAGACTCGTACCCATCCTCACTTTGCTTTGTTCTTTGATAAGCAATTACAACAACAGCAGAAATTGCAAATCCAAACATAGCTACACCCGCCCAAAAGATCATCGGTACTTTTGATTCTTCAGAAATCTGCATACCAAATTGGAGATACTTACAAAAAAAGTTTTGGCTACAAAACTAGATTCTATGCAAAAACAAATAAAAAAAATGTTTACAAACTATCTTCTGTAAAATTTTAAGAACTTTCTATTACGAATACACAACATACTAGGAGTGTTGTCAGGGCATATCCAATCAATTTTTGGGCTTTGTGCAAGATCTTAAAAAGGGCTCTTGAAATGTACTTTTCTCCAAATAAGTAAATTTTTTCCGTCAAATGTCAAATTAAGAGTGTCATCTCAATCCCCAAGTTAAATGTCTGGTTTTTTCAATATGTCATTGGTCTTACTTTGATTCAAATACACTTGCACATGTTTTTACCTAGGCTAATAACTGAAAGTGGGCCCCTAAATTTTATGGGTCCTGAATGGCTCACTGGTAGCCCATGCTCAATACCGGTCATGAGTGTTGTTCATGGCTAAAATATACCGGGTAGAAATCTTACTTGAGCCACATAATTCAATTCCAAAGAAGCCTCTGCAAGAAGAATATAAAAGAGTCCCATAACACCCGTATGGCTTTTTTCCCTACTGTAGTTAGACACCAAAGTTACGGTTTCACCTTTATTTATTTTCGCAGACCCTGGTTTAGGATAACATGTGGACATTCCTACAATATCTCCTTTCCCATATATAGGTTTAGACGAGCAAATAACGCGTCCATCCTGAATATAATTAATGTTTATTCATTAAAAATTAAACATATATCAATATGTTAAAATATAAGTTTGGTTATACAATATTAGCACAATATTTACCTCTCCATAAAGAGAAGAACCTATTCCGCCACTATGCTGGCCTGGTGTGCAACACCATATACGACGTCACCACCCGTAGGGAAACTAACACTTGACGTTTAAATGTAATACTCGATCTGTATAATAAATGTTTAATAATTTCTCAACTGTCAACAATACATTTGCATTTACTTAATTTGAGCCACACAAATTTTAAAATACACACATAAAATATTAATACCCATAAAAGGACGACTTACAAGACAATCATGAGATCCTGTGTTCTGCCAAGGATCGGTGACATCAAGTATATAGACTTTAACTGGTACAACAGAATCACTCCAATCAACCCACTTAACAGTGTACTTTAAGTAAACGTTTCTTTTCACACTTTCAACCCCGTTTTTCACTTTGCATTGTGTTCCATCGTAGCAACAGTATAACCCTCCCTCATAATCCGTATTCAAAGGGCGACCGTGCTCATCTTCCGTCACGTTATACAAATTACATCTGAATTACCAAATCAATTTCACATAAAACATATACAAATTACATCTAATTTTCAAAATGATACGGTCTGATTTATAAGAGTTAATATTTATTATTTTATTACGCACTGTCAATAAAATGTTCAGACATGTATAAAAAGTTATGCAATAATAAATAACGATCTGCTACGTTTAAAGAGTTCTCATTCCATTATTAAAAATACAATTTATAACCAAACTCTTTTATATTATATAGTAATTAGGTTTTATTTGTATCTTAAATATAGACTAGGGAATCTTTATAATCAGAAATTTTCCTTTTTTAATGCTTCCTTCGATTTAATTTAAATGATACATTGTTGGTTTCATGATTTTTGAATTAAAAAAATTATAATGAGGGTTAGAATACATTAAATTGGATAGTTAGTGAAAAATATTCTCACATATTTTAATTATAAAGTGACGTTAATAATGTTTAAAAGTATAAATAAATGTAAAATAATCATTTCATTATATTAAATGAAATGAAATAAAGTGGATGTTTTGGAAAAGCTGATCGACCTTGTGATTTATGAAAGTTGAGTAATCTATCTTTTGTTCATTGTTTTACATTCAGTTCGTTTTTATTCTATTTATCGAGTTAATTGGTTCGTATCACAAGATCTATATAAAATTTAAGAGGCATATAGCTAATTTTCAATACAAAAGATTAAGCGATTACTAGTTAGAGCAAATTGCATTGTAATGTAGTTAGGATGATACCTGCATTCAGCACACCCCATTGCATCTACCGTGCCCCGAGTATCAATCGCATGTATATTAACCAACCATTTCTCTTCATATCCAGCCGGAATTTCAAGTGGATTACCGGCTTCGATCCCATAAGGATCTGGAACATACGAGGATGTTTTTCGTGTTTCCGATCCAAATCCAAAAAACTCTAAAAGAAAACCGTTACAAAATCCAGCATTCCTAGCAATAATACCATTATACTTATCATTTTTAACACCTTTAAGTTGGTGGTATTTTTCTACAATCCAATGGTGTAGATATGTTTCTTGAAGAGAAACAGGATCCCCATTTTCATCAACAACTTCCGCATCGAAACTTTTTATAGCAATATGACCTTTTGGGAAGTCAATATCATAGTTGACTTTGTTTGAAACAGAACCCGGTTGTTGGGTTATTTTAGGTGATAAAAACTCCATTGTTTTAATCCCATTTTCAATTGTCACACGAGCTTTAGAATTTTGAGCACATATTGCTAATAACGTGATAGCTGATAAGAACACTAGGTGTTGAGTACAAGGGGGCATTGTTGTAACCAGAAGAGTTTTTGATTAAATTTCTTAAATTTTGGAGATTGTAAAGATTATCGAGTGGTTTTATAAGACCAATTTCAACCGGTACGTAGTGTCGGTTGGAAGTTAAAGCAAGTTTTGTTTCATGGTTGGAAGCGATCGTTTTATTTTAAGTTGGTTGACGAGGTTTGATTAAAATTTTATGCAATGGCCGCCTGGCCGGGGGTAAAATCGACCATGAATCCTAACGTACAATCTGCATTTATAGCTCGAATTGATGGATCAGCAATAATTTTTTACGTGGCGGATTTTTTGACCACGTAATAAGCCCACGTGGTCAGTACTAATATAATAAGAGGGTCGAGTGTGGTGGCTTAAGCCAAATCGTTACTTATGCGTCACATCATTATTTAACATTTCACATTCAAAATCGTAAATACCCTTCTACCATCACTAAAATACCTCTCACTCACAAAATATCTTAAAAAAATATCTCCACCCCCCCCCCCCACACACACACGCCACTCTCGCTAGTGCGTTGGCTTGGCCCACCACTCATACCACTTACGGTGTGGTGGCGCGCCATTTGGGGCCTATGTGGTGTCCGTCGAGCTCTTCCTTCGTCACCATACCTATCACTCTAAGAGGGCTAGGTGTGGTGGCTGAAGCCAAAAGGCCACCTCAGCGCCACATAGAGGTGCACAAAACCGGGTTTGACCGTACCCTAACCGGTCAAAGAAAACAAACCGGTTATGGTCAACGTTTCTGAAACCGGTTACTGCAGAAACCGGTTAGGGTTGTACCCGATTTTTACCTGAAAATACCCTACCCGATCGTAACCGGTTAGGGTCGGGTTGTAACCGGTTCGGGTCCAATACCCGAAACAAACCGGTTTTACCGGTTAATTTATAATTGCTTGGTTTTTTTGCCGTATTTCGATATCAAAGACAACCATTTAACGTTTTATTAAAACACAAACATTCATTAAACATCAAAATGTTCAAGACATTCAAATACCAAGTACGGAGTATTAAACATGAAATACGAAAGTTCGAAAGTGGAAACAATAAGATTAAAAGTACAAATCATCGTTTTCTTGCCGTAATACGATATCAAACACAAGTACTTGAAGTATACAACCATTACTCTTCGTCCTCTTCCTCTTCCTCTTCCTCTTCCTCTTCTTGTGGGTCATTATCTTCGT
Source organism: Calendula officinalis (assembly GCA_963853835.1). Lineage (NCBI taxonomy): Eukaryota > Viridiplantae > Streptophyta > Magnoliopsida > Asterales > Asteraceae > Calendula > Calendula officinalis. The sequence goes on along the minus strand of OY970827.1, from coordinate 2,042,229 downwards.
ATTCATAACGTGGGTAATGTTGCTTCAAAGACGTGGGTAATGTTGCTTCATTTGTAGAACCGACCCCGGTGAAATCTTGACTACTTTGGGTTGCCATTAGCACGTTTTTTGTTTTTCGAGAGTATTTTGAGAGTGTTTGAGTGTTGTGATTCAACCAAATACAACATACATATATATAGGGATGTTTAGGGGGGCTAAATGGTCAAAAAATACCCAAAAAACGCGGAAACCGGGCATCCAACGGTAATATTACCGTTCTGCTGCTCCTGCTCATCCCCAACGTTCATAACCGGTTACAAACCGGTTATTCCAATCGGTTATAGCGGGTAGAAATCGGGTCGGGTGCAATTAACCGGGTATGGTCGGGTATAACGACTATAAGTAGAAACCGGGTTCTAACCGATCGGTTTTCAATTAACCGAACCGGTTACTGTAGTAACCGGTTTATACCGGGTGCAGTTTCGGGTTCTTTTTCGGGTCGGGTCGGGTAACCGGTTCGGATGTGCACGGCTAGCATCACATCACCATTTCACATTTTACATTTAAACCCATAAATATTCCATCTACCAAAACTAACCAATAATGTAACACCTTAATTTTTAAAACACCTTTTAAATCATATTTTTACATAAAAATATTACCAAGTCCAATACCCAAAATTCGGTTTAATAAAAACCATTTGAAAGTTTATCAGAGTTATAAACTCCGGTGTTACAAAAAGAATATCATAACCATAGGATAACGGGATCTACCTACGAGCTCCCGAGCTAAATAACACTAGGCCACTTCTGTCGCGACCTTCTAATCCTTCGATCCTGAATCTGAGTACATAGCCACAGAAACAAAGTAGTATGTGAGACAAAATAGTCTCGTGAGATACATGGGTTTTCGACCCATTCTCAAATATAATAAAAGTCGTATTCATTACTTTTCTTTATTCATTTATTTCTTATTAACTCGTGATCTTATCATTTTTATACATATATATACTAGTAAGCCAACCATAAGCTTACTCTCATCATAATCACATACTTGTAAGCTAACTTTTGCTTACACATACTTTATCACATACGTTACGGACCTCTCCGAAGCAAACTCCCCCGATGTGGGTTATCTAGGTAAACTCCCCCGTTTCCGGGTTATCTATTGCTCCCCCGATTTCCGGGTTATCTGAAACTCCCCGCTTTCCAGGTTATCTATTTCTCGACACACTACCCTTGCGCAGGGTGGTACCGCCCCAAGTAGGTGTCACTAACTCCCCCAACTTGTGTGGGTTATCTGTGATCCGGATCCTTTTCTCAACACATATTGAAATCATCAAATACGGGCCTATGCTCCAATAATACATACTCAAACATAAATTAGAATATATACCTATTCTAATTATCATATTGTTCTCGTTTCTTATTCAAATTCAATATTGACTTTACCAAGTCCTTTATTAAATAAAAACATATTTATCATTTATCAAAATCATATTACTTTAACTTCTCTTGACTAGAATACCAATCTAATTCTAGTCACTCTATATTTATTCTCCTAGCAATTCAATCGCTACTTTTATTAGTATAATATACTAATCAATACTTGATACTTGAAAATCAGTGTTGTTAGCTTAATTAATATATATTATTAATAAGTCAAATATCATACTTTCTCAATCATTACTCTTAGTCAAACCTCATATTAATAAAGAATTATTAATTACTTTTCATTATCATAATCTCTTTCGAAAATCATTAGTCATTCAGACATACTTAAATAGTCTATTACTTGCATTCTCTTGCCTTTTTAATCATATCTTTATTAAAAACATTTATTAATAAAGACTCATAAAACATCATAGTTTTCAAAATCATTTGCTATGTACTCAGTAAAAGTCTCATGTACTCACCTTAGCCAAGCTAACTCCAAATCGTGTCTATTGACACGAATCCTTGCTTTCCAACTTGTGTAATTCAACACAATCCTTACCCCTTAATCAAAGGAGTACTTCCAATCTTTAAGTCTTCTTGACCTAACATCAATATCAACACAACAACTAGTTATTATCCATAACTAATTACTAATCAATCGATAACAACATTTCTAACCACCAAGTTCATCCAACTTGGTGGAATCCCAAACCCTAGTTCAAGATTTCCATCAATATTCTCAAATCCAACCTGTACACATTGATTACAAGCTTACAATGAGTGTTCTACACCCATGATTAGTCATCTTCCCCAAAGATGACAAGGTTGGTTGTCCAAACCACTATTTTTCCCAAATGAAGCTCACAAGTAGCTAGATAACATCAACAAATCAAGAAATCTTACCTTTTATCTTTAGATCCTTCAAGATGGTGAAGATCTAAGCTCCAAGACACCAAAATCGCCACTCTCTCTCTAGAATTCGGCTGCATAAGTTTAGGGGTGAAAAATGAGTAAACCCTAACTTTTTCCCGTTTTTATATCACCAATCAAGAGTTCGCGCCGCGAAGGGGAAGTTCGCGCCGCGAACTTCCCGCGTCGGGAACTCTTAGCGATCGGCAACTGGTCGGGAACTCCAAGATCAAAAACCTCAAGTCCTCTGTCCAAAGTTCACGACCGCGAACTATAGTTCGCGTCGCGAACTGCCTAGTGCAGCTAAGGCTGCACTTTTTGTTGTTTAATCCGACCCGGTTTCGTCTTTAACCATATCGAACGGTATCCAAATGACACGAAACTAATTTCCACGTCTTTTAAACGATTTATCCTTATTTATCATATTTTTCCATAATTTATTTGATTCAAATTTCGGGTCGTTACAAATAATATTCCTTTGGGACCCATTAAAATACCTCTTACCAACAAAACATTTTTTTAATAATTAATTAATACCTTCTCTCTCATCCGTTACTGATTTACTACCCCAACGAGCACCCTCACACACGGTGTGGTGGCGAGGGTGAAATGGTTACCACATAGACAGAAAAGTTTGGTGATGGTTGGGGTGTCACCACTGCACCAGATGCTCTAATACGGCACATGTGTAAATAGTGTCAAAACGGTGACAGATAAAGATACAAAAGATATTTCGATCTGAAAAACAAGATTTTAACATGTTTGTTGTTTTTTTAACGGTTAACACATATTCCTTAATATTATTATTATTATTTTTTGTCTTAATTGCATGTTTTATAGACTTACACATTTACATTTACGTTCATTCTATCTCATTCACATTCCTGCTATAGATTTTTCCTGGAAACTGTCTCTAATTTCAATTAGAACTATAACTATCTATATTATAAATCGTTAATTTCACATTCTTTGTTGTTGTATAATAACAATGATGATTTTGTAACACCTGTGTGAGATTTTGACAACCACATATTAGTCAACTGGTGAGTAGCTTTTTTTTCTACTTTTTTACACTAAAATATGTTAGGTAGGGCCGTAGGGTACTTCATTTTATATTTTATATATTTCATAAAAAGAGTATATTGACATGTGCGTTTAAAGCAAAATATATACAAAATTTAACAGCCCAAAAGAAGAAAAAAAAAAAGCAAATAATATGAGGAATAACAATAACAAAAGCATATAAAATACTCCAAGGTATAACGAAAATTAGGTGCTCAAACGCCTATCAACCATTTAGAGAAATATAAAATATATAAAATGTTTATGATGTACATAACGTATCCAAACCTTTCACGAGTGAATTAGTATGAGATTAAACATATAATTTGATTATTTTTAACATTTTACTCGATAGATCGTTATAAAATATGAAAAATAGTTCATAATGGAGTAATACAGAAATTGAATTATGGAAAGTTTTATATGTTTCCAACATTAATTTGGTGTGCATATTTCTCTCCTTCTCTCTCACACGCACAAACGTGTGTGAGTGGAGGTTTCTTTGAACGGTTTCTACATGCCCCCTGTATTCTCGGGTCTTTCCGACTAAGAAAAAGCTCCACAATTTTGACCCGGAAAGATCGACCCCCTTCCTTCACTCAATTGGGTCAAGTTATCAGATAACTTTCAAAGATTCTTCAAATATTACGTACACTGCGTTTTGATTTCCTGAACCTAATTATATGCGTAGATCTGTGCCGTAATCGCAGGATTAGGCTATGTATTGGCGCAATTGAGGGTTAATTTGATCTCAATGGCATCATCTGCGATCAAACATTCCGGCGATCACCACCGCCGTCCATCTCCGGCAACAAACTTACCGGCGGGATGTTGTAATCCGGTGAAGAATCAGGGACCGGTAACAATAGACCACGTGTTATTGGCGTTACGAGAAACAAAAGACGAACGGGAATCACGGTTTCGAGGTTTATTCAATTTCTTCGATACATCCAACACAGGGTATTTCGATTCTGCACAGATCGAGGTCGGGTTATCGGCGTTGCAAATTCCGGCAGATTATAAGTACGCGAAAGAGTTGCTTAGGGTTTGCGATGCAAATAGGGATGGTAGAGTTGATTATCAGGAGTTCAGAAAGTATATGGATGCTAAAGAGCTTGAGCTTTATAGGATTTTTCAAGCCATTGATGTTGAACATAACGGTTGCATTTTGCCTGAAGAACTGTATGATGCTCTGGTTAACGCTGGTATTATTCCATACTTCCCCCTTTTTTCTATGCAATTATACTTAGTTTTGTCAATTATACTTCAATTAACATATTTGTTGATGAAGCATTTCAGTTATTTAAGTTTTCTTCATCTTAACGACCATGGCAGCTTTTCTTTTTCAGGGATAGAAATTGATGATGACGAATTAGCAAGCTTTGTTGAACGCGTTGACAAAGACAATAACGGGATCATAACTTTTGAAGAATGGAGAGATTTTCTTCTTTTATATCCTCACGAAGCAACAATTGAAAACATTTACCAATATTGGGAAAGAGTTTATCTTATAGATATCGGAGAACAACCCATAATTCCAACAGGAATCAACAAACACGTCCACGCCAGCAAATATCTGATCGCCGGAGGAGTCGCCGGAGCTGCTTCCCGGACAGCAACGGCCCCGCTTGACCGCCTGAAAGTGATCCTACAAGTGCAGACATCAAATTCTTCAATCATGTCAGCAGTTAAAAACATATGGAAAGAAGGTGGTGTTTTATCTTTTTTTAGAGGTAACGGATTAAACGTTGTTAAAGTTGCACCCGAAAGTGCTATAAAGTTTTACACTTATGAAATTTTGAAGAATTTTATTGGTGAAAATGGGAAGGGCGATATTGGAACTTCGGGCCGGCTTCTTGCGGGCGGTATGGCGGGTGCGGTTGCACAAACCGCTATTTACCCGATGGATTTGGTGAAGACCCGTTTGCAGACTTTTGTTTCGGGTCATGGGTCGGGTCACGGGTCGGTTCCTAGTTTAGGTAAACTTTCAAAGGATATATGGGTTCATGAGGGACCTCGGGCTTTTTATAGAGGGATTATACCTTCTCTTTTTGGAATTATACCTTATGCTGGGATTGATTTGGCGGTTTATGAGACTTTGAAAGATATGTCAAGATCATACATTCTTCAGGACACTGGTATGATTATGATATGATATGACATGACACTCTATTTTTATCATTACAGGTGGCAATTTTAACCCATTTTTCAAACGGGTCAAATGTAGAAAGTTAGCTAAAAACAAATTGTGTTAAACAGGTAAATTTCGGGTCGACCAGGCCCGTTTTTACATAAAATTACCATAACCTATTGATAGACGTTACCCAACCTACCCGACCCGTTCGTTACAGGCTCTTTTATTTAGAATGCATTCTAATTTGTAAATCCTTCTTTATTTTTGTCCTGCAGATCCTGGCCCGTTGGTGCAATTGGGTTGTGGGACCATATCGGGGGCTCTTGGTGCCACCTGTGTTTACCCGTTGCAAGTTGTCAGGACAAGGTAACTCATTTGCTTCAAAAAATTGGCCCGCTCGGGTTTCATTTTAGCCAAAAGGGATTGGGTCGGGTCAAGTGGGTTAAATGGGTTGAAAGTTATCCAAAGTCTATTTTTTAATGCATACAACCTCTTAAATTGTATTTATTTAGAAATTTAGATAATTATTGTAATAATATTGTTTTTGTAATCATAACAAAGTCATTAACTTCACCTTTTTTTAGGATGCAAGCACAAACCCCTGGTGGACCGATTGTTTACAAAGGGATGTTTGATGTATTCATGAAAACATATGAAAAAGAAGGTGGGAGAGGATTCTACAAAGGACTTGTACCTAATCTTTTAAAAGTTGTACCTGCAGCTAGCATTACATATTTGGTCTATGAGACCATGAAGAACACTTTACATCTTGAGTGATTTTTTGATGCTGACGAAAACGGTTAAATAAGAATAACAGGTGTTAATTTCCCGTTTGGAGAACAACGGTGGGTTTGACTTTTGAGCATTAGATGATTGACCAATGTATACTTTGAATACATTACAGTTTGCTAATTTTTTGTTACATTAATACATGATGAATTGTGGAATATTCACTTGTTGTAATTGGTATTTGTTGAGTTTAATGATATATACGGTGGGAATTTTAAATACGACCATGACTAAATGAGCCATCACGGATAACCCATTTAATAAATGGGTCGGGTTAGGGTTAGGGTTAGTTTATGCAATTTACGTTTTTCACAATGGTTGTTATGTGCTAGCATCTTAGTTAATCTTTTACTTAATAAATCGTTTAAAACATTCATTTTTTACTGTGTTTGAAATCCACCCGACCCGGGGCCATTCGGTCAATTTCCACCTTCTGCTTCTAGCTTTTACGCTCTTTTTCTTAACCATCAAGGAAAGCTTCACTAGCTTTGGTTTTTGGACTTTTTATTTTTGACTATTTAAAAGGTCAAACTGTAAACGTCATCGCTATACCAAAAGTAAAAAAAAAACACAAAGATGGTCGCATAATGGTTGTATTTAATCTTCTAAAAGGTAAAATTCTTAGGAGTTCTTATGTTCAATCTATAGTAGCAAAACAATACTTCCTTTGTAGCCAATGGAAGTTAACATGCGCCAACTCTGGGCTGGCCACAAAGCTGGTGACAAAGCGAGGAACTCGGATACAAAAAAATAAATAAACCAAAAGTACAAAGTATGACAACGTGAAGTTATTTTTCGAAGTTCAAATCACTTATAATGAGCCCATAATCTCTTCCACTATAAGATCAATAGTTCAATATTACTACACAAACAATCAAAACACATGGTAGAAGGATGTAACAAGATAATGAAATTTCATAAACGAAAAGTTCCAATTAGTGGTATTTAGGGAGGGAAGCTATGATTTCACATGTATTGAAATCAATACATCATCAACCATAGAAAACCAAAGAAATACAACATGCCAAATTACAAGACGACACTCGATTATCTAAAGATCGTGACATAAACTCGAACGCAAATGATAATGTTAAACAAACAACAAAACACAAACATAAACACGAAACAATTTCAAGAAAACTTCTGGAAGAAAGGCGTCACCTTCCCTTTGCCTATATGACTTGCCCGTTGATGTTATCCTCCCGTTTCCCTAATCCATTTGATCACATAAAGATCAAATCGAAAAGGGTATCGTTTTTCATAATCCAAACACAAAGAACGACCCCTTATCGTCATCATCATCATTATTTATCGCCATTTTCTTCTACTTCTTCTTCTTTCGCCACATCTTTGATACAAGATACTTGATGAGGTTCTCTTATTTCTTGGTCGAAGTGAATATATATAATACGAATGTGGTAGTTAGTCATTTAGTGAAAAGGAGAAAGAGACCGATGTCGATAATGGAATTTTCCTAATGGTCCCCCTTGTCTTTATTCTCAAATTTAGCCTTATAATCATGCACCACTAAATATTTATATATCTTATTCTTTCAAACGTGATTACCATTGATAACTAAAGGTGTCATTAGTCATACCCTTATCTTTTATCTCTTTTTTGGGTCTCTAAAAAGCTAAAAGCTTTATAGAGAGATCTAGAGAATTAATTAATGGTTTTAGTTAAGAGTAAATCTAGCATGAACCTACCGACAGTAAATGAATCATTTGAGACCAAGATTTGATAAAAGTGTTGTCGTAAAAGGATTAACAAAGGGAAAAAGTAGATTAAAGTTTATTAGCAACAAAATGGAGGAGAATAATAAAAGGTGATATAGATGTGTAAGTAGTTTGGACCACCCAACTCATCATATATAATCAAGAATCAATATAGAAGAATCTTGATGGTTGTCTTCACCAACTAATTAGTGGGTTGACACCCTTCTTTTGACCTAAATTTATAAATATTTACACTTAATTACCATTTTTTTTTATTTTGTCTTTGTCTTCTTTTGATTATTTCTTTTGTTAATATGTTTTAACTCCTCACTCGCAATGGAGAATCTTTAAGAAAGAATCTTGATGTGTGTCTTTAGTAATTACTAATTAGTGGGTGACACTAAATCTTTCTTGACTTATGTACTAACACTTACCCTTAGAATCTTTTTGTGGCGAAAAGTTACCTACCACACTACTTTTATAGTTTTAAAATAATGCCGACGAATTTATTTGGAGTGAAAGTGTGTTGAGTAAAGTATTAGTGATAATCTAAGGCATGATGAAGAAAGTGAATTTAACCAAACGCTTATCCACTACTTGGATAGAAAGTCCAGACGCAATCATGATAATAATTAAATTGCGTATATTACGAGCAAAGTTTGATCACCCTATAGGAGCCTTCATGATCAAAAGAAGGATTGAAAACAATTATAATAACAATTATATCGTGTACTTTACGAGCAAAATTCAGTCACTCCATAATACCTATTATATGAAAATACCCTTTTTAAATAAAATAAAAGTTAAAACATATCCACTATTTGGACACATCACATATTGTTGGCAATGATGGATTAAAGGACATTATTGGATAAGCTAGGACACGTCCTTTACAAAAGGTTTTGTAGAGAAGAGTCACCTTTTCTTTATGTATAAGTTTTATTTATATTTATTAGACAGATTAGAACAAGGTGATTACAATAATATATAACTACATAAACAGCTGACATGTCAAGATATAAGCAGAAATCTTCCTGGATAAGCACCTTAGAATTATTAACGAAGAGTCTAGAAACAACTATATATGGGGATAATAGTTAGATTACATACATCAGAGCTAAAAATTTAACTTTCTCCAATATATTGAAAAGGGATCTCTATGTTGTCTTTGAGTCTTTTGACATTTGTTCTTTTAAGAGAAAACATTCATGATTAAACTAAGCATGTTACAACCATTAAGGATTAATTATCCAAAAACCACTAAAATATAACAGATTTGATTTAATAATCATACTTTAATCATCGTTTACCATGATCCTAAATGCAATCTTTGTCATTTTTCTAATATTTGAATGGTTCTATGTCGGTTTCTCTCGTGAGTGTGAAACTAGGTTTCTTGAATCCTCTACGTTGTTTAACACAACAACTGCTTACACGTTTTTTTTATAAGCACAACAATTTAACAAGAAATTTTAATATTAACAATATTATAGAAGATAAGATATATGCAATATGTATTTCTAGTATTTCTTCATTTTTTGTTTAGTGCTTTAGTGATAATAAGTTTAGAAATGAGATAAACGTAACATCAAGGTGGACGTGCCGGAGTGGTTATCGGGCATGACTAGAAATCATGTGGGCTTTGCCCGCGCAGGTTCGAATCCTGCCGTCCACGATTTCTTTTGTTCCTTTTTTGGGATAAAGCTTCGAAACTTCATGTAGGCCTGGGCTCCTTACCTTGACTATTTGGGCCCAAGTTCGCTTAGCATATTACCTAAGTTCATCAATGGTTTTCTATTGTACTTTTGACTACAACTCGTATGTTTATTTTAGAGAGAATATAAAAGGTTTAGATAAATAGGTGGAAGGTTCAAGAAAAGGCGTACTGCCTCATGTGGATGTCACTGTCTAAATTCGAACCACTAACTTACTAACTAGTTGTTTAAAAAAAAAATCTAAATTTCCTCCTAGAAGTGAAAAAGATTGAGAAAGAAGATATCTTAAAAGTTAACAAAAAAAATTTACACTAATCAAACATTCTTTTTTCATTACCTATATACTCCCTCCGTCTCTCATTTCTTTTCGGCACAATTTTAAGGAGAAAGTTAGTGCTGTGGTTATTAGTAATAAATTTGATTAAAATATAAAGTTGATTTGGGGAGAGAAAGATAGTTAGTGGATAGTTAATAGTGGGGTCCTTGGTAATTATATTATTTTATTAAGTGAACTCCATCAACTTGTGAAATGAGAACTTTATTTAGTGACAAAAATTGAAGGAGAAATGAGAATTTTATTTAGGGACAGAGTGAGTAACATTTATCAAATGTGTTTACTATTCATGAATAGTTTTTTTTTTATTATTACATTTAAGCTGTTTTTTAGTTGTAGTTGTCTTTTGATTTTGACATTTTAGTTGACTCTATCATTATTATTTTTATAGTATTTAAATGATATTTTTTATACAATAATAATAATTTTTTATTATATCTTTTATTTGATTTATTTTATTATTTGAAATTATTTTATATAATTTGAATATACATAATGAAGTTAATCCAAATTATTATATATTATTATAATGTATATATAAGTAAATTTGTAACTAATTCAATCTGTTTGTATATCTTTTAAATGTCAACTAAGACAATAATTGAACAAGTTACCCCCTAATGAAATTGATAACATGTTAGTTTATAAATATAATTTGTATTTTTCCAACCCGCGGTAAAACGCGGGTCCAAAATCCTCGTTTTCTACAAAACTCGGGAATATAAAGGAGAAATTATTTTTTCTAAATATATTTTTTTTTTATTCATTTACCAATTCATGGACCGCATTGTAACTACTTTATGAGATTTTCGCTGAGTTTTAGTATTAGTTCATTATTTCCATTACATTGAATTCAAATACCTAAGTTTTTTAATCATCTTTTAGCTATAACCTAATATGCCTAATATGAAACTAGATAAATTTTTTCGAATTTTTAATACAAAAGATCATTGACTGTTTAAATAGTTAGATAAATTCAATAGACAAAATAAATAATCGAGTAAATTTTGTTATATTATAGGCAAACATTTTATGATAATTCGCACAAATCACGTTCGTTGGCAAAAAGCTCGAGTTGGTTCAAGAATCAAAGCACAGTGACGTGTTTCTTCCAGAGTTCTCCACAGAAAACGGTGTACTCATTTACTCCCCGCCACGTGTCCCCATCTTCCCCTTCTCGAAATTACGTGTCTTTTTTCACATATATTATAAACACATACACTTTCAACACAAATTTAGCACAGTTTCCTTTTCTGCACAAGATTACAGTTACAAATTCCATCAAAATGGCATTCAGAGCAACCGTGAGTTCATTTTCCATGAAATTCAACCACTGTTCATGTGTGTGTCTGTTTTTATTTCTAAGTAATTGTTGGTTTATTGCAGAATTTGGTGAAATCGATGATGATTCGGTCAAGAGGAAGCACAGCATTTGCTACTTCAACAACTCCCAAATTGAAAGCTTACTCCCCTGCCGCTGATCGCGGTTATGGCCCCCAAGATACCAAATCAAAGTAATCTTCACTATTCACTTGATTTGAGTATTGTTTTTAAAAATCCATTATCCAATTGTTTCGTTAATGTTATGATTATCTGATACTGATGATTGTGAGAATTTGGGGGAAAACAGGGCTGCCGTCAAAGGAGCGTATGCACCGGTGTACATCTCGCTCGGTTTGATTTTACTGTCGGTTAGCATCGGAGTATTCACAGCAACACATCAGTTGAAACATTCACCACAAGTTTTCGTAAAGAAGTCAAAGCGGGAAACCTTACCGGAGCTGGTTGAACCGGAAAAGGTGGCGGAAGAATCCGATCAGTTCATCAAAAAGTCATTTTTCAGGAAAATTGCACACGTGCAGGATGCAGACCGCCAGGAGATAATGGCTGATCCAATCCGTGGGGATACTTACGCCATGTAATTAAACAATATAACTTTGAGTATTGAACAGTTTTTGTGGAAATAATTGTAGTGTTTGATAATTAATTGGTGTTTTTGATTTGGGAATTACAGGCACCCGAAACCGCAACTTGAGTCGTTGAAATCGGTGGGAGTGGAGGTTGAGAAGAAGCCGTTTGTTCAACCACAGCCATTGAAACACTGAAGCTGCGGCTGCTTGCAGTTTATAATATATATACGCTAAATGATGATCATCATTTTCTTTTGAGTGGTATCTTTTTTTATGGTTTGCAAGAGACAAAACCATGTGTTTGTAAATATGTAATTGTATGGTGTTTTGGATTCGTGATTGTAGTTTTGAATTGCGATGAAGTGATAATGAATTAGACGTTTTGAGTTCAGTATATCATATTTCTGTCGCTCATTATTTTGCGTTTTTTTTCACTACATATTTTGCATTTAGTAAAAATCAAGGAATGCGATCACAAAAAAGAATTAAGAGTAAATTATACTGAAGGTCCCTGTGGTATATCACTTATTACACCCTTAGTACTTGAACTTTATTTATTACACTGGACGTCCCTAGTGTATATACTTTGTTACACCTAAGGTCCTTGCTGTTAACCTCCGTTAAATTGGGCTGTTAAAACATGTTAAATGACAAATCTACCCTTCATAAAATTACACACCCCTGGTAAATTAATATATTAAAAAATTAAAAAATCCTACCTACTACTCACATCCATGTATCGTCTTCTTCACCATCGATTTCACTTGCATAAAAGATCTAATCCATTTCTTTCTAATGAGATTATTTTGGGCTTAATGTTAAAATATCATTTGATTTGTTCGCTAATTCGATGATGAATGTGTGGTTTCTTTATCACTTGTGTACGACCTCATGGATCTATACCACATACCTCATCGTAGAAGACAATCGACGAACCAAATCGAAGAATCAGAACCACATAACTTCGAATTAGGGCACATAAATTCATCATCTCCCAAGGCAACGAACAAAGGATCATTGGTCAACAGTCAATCGATCAACCGAAGCAACCATCGCCGATCAAATCGCCGCCAGAAAAGAATAAGAAATCATCGATTCAAAACTAGGGCAGAAACAACCGTCTCCCAAGAACGACGGAAGAACCGTCTTAAATCGACGGACAATCGGAACAAACAACCGCTACCACGCCGGAATCCGTCACCAGAATCAAAAGCCGATATCTATTGCGGCATTGTTGGTGTCGTATAGAGACTGTCTCTGCTCCGGTTGCAAACTTCCGGCCTCCGCCTCTTCTTCCGGTCTCATCATTCCCCCTTAGTCTTCTACCACCGTGAAAGAGAATTTTTTATGTCAGGGAAGAGAAAAGGGAGGAGAAAGGGGTTAAGGAAGAAGGGTTGCAAAATGACATTTATGCCCATCATGTGAGAAGCATGTGACACTCTTGGCGTTTAAAATGAATGGTCAGTTGACGGTGAGGAACCTGGGTGTAACAAAGTGTATACATCAGGGACGTCCAGTGTAATAAACGAAGTTCAAGGACTAAGGGTGTAATAAGTGGTATACCACAGGGACCTTCCGTGTAATTTACTCAAGAATTAATCTATTACACATTTACACCTATGAAATAGGATAGGAGAAGTAGTAAAAAGATGGGTCCTCCTATTCAAACATCCCAACCTACCAAAAAAAACCTCATTAAACTTCACATGTTTTTTCCTTGGAAATTGTGTTCAAATATTAATAAATTACATTTAAATCACAATTTTTTTTAAATATTATTTTGAACACTAAGAAAAAAGTGCAACGGCAAAAGTTTTTTTTTTAAAGTAAAAATTAACAGATACATAATTCATTAAAGATTGAAATTAAAGACTAAAAATTTACATATAAATAAATTGAAGATTGACAAAACAACCCATAAATTGACGACATTGTTTTGAATTTTACTTTTATTTTAAATATTTTTATTTTAAACTTATTAACCTCATTTATGCTCATCGTTTTATCTTTTTAAATTATTTTAAATAATTGTGACTTTTACTCTTTTTTTCTTCTTATTTATAATTAAATATTACTCCGTATTTTTTATAATTGTAGTGATTACTTAAAAACGTTAATTTTTTTTCGGAGAAATATCGTCATCATTTTTTACGAATAAGGTATGATACTTTTTTTTGAATGGCATATAAGGTATGATACTTATAAAGTGATTTAACTTTTCTTAAGTTTTTATGCATAATTTATTAACATATATTATATGAATTTTAGGTGTTCGTGTCTCTTGAAAATGTGATGGAATTTGTTAATAAACTTGTCATATTTATTGTATTTTTGTTTTTCTTATTATAAAATTTAAAATAAATTTACAAATTAGAAATTACAAAAGAAATTATGAAATGAAAATTATAAAATATAAAATAATCAACCCATAATAAATAAAAGTAATACTCCCTCCGTCCCACAAAAAACTTGTCATTTGACTTGGGCACAAGTTTTAAGGTGATAGTTAGTTGTGGGGTCATGGGTAATAATTTTGATTAAAATATATGATTGGTTTGGAGAGAGAATGATAGTTAGTGGATAGTTAGTGGTGGGGTCCTTAGTAATAATAGTATTTTATTATGTGGAGCCATCAAATGTATGAAATGTGAAGTTTTTTGTGGGACAAAAATCTAAGGTCAAATGAGAAGTTTTTTGTGGGACGGAGGGAGTAATAATTAAGTAGTTATTAGGTTAAGATGTTAATAAATAAAAGTAATAATTAGACTATGGTGTTTGTATAGATTAAAGAGGTGTCTTAATAGGCAACCCAAAAAGGTACTTCTTCCGCCCATATAATTGTCTATACTTTTATTTTGGTTGTCTAAAATAATTGTTGATATAATGTGATTAATGTATTTTTACATTATGATTAATGTATTTTTCTTAAAAATATTTGTTTATAAATAACAAATAAAGGTTCAAAGTAAAATATTTAACCGTGTGTATGTATAAAAACCCGACCCATTACGATCTTGGACTTGCACAAAGCGTATTCTACGAATCACAACCGTTCATCTCGGACTCTGCAGCAGACGACCGAGCCATGCCTAGAAACTGCACGTGGCAGTCTCTCATTGATTAATTTCCGCGCGAGCCGATATGATTGGTTTAACCATTTTGACGTAACCCCTCTGGAGATCCATATATGTACACTCACTCAACAAACTAAACCAAATCAGACAAGGAGCACCGTCTATACGTGTTTCGCCGGATAAAATTCAGATCGGAATTAAAATCTGCGGTGGAATTTGATCGTCGGATTATGGAAGAACGCAAACGGAGAATGTGTTGTTTGCAGCTTTTCTGTTTGCTTTTGATCGGCTGTTTCAGTATGAAGATTTACGCTTCTTTCGACAGTACTGTGAGTGACCTAATTGATCTATGATTTATGAATGTGTGTTATTACTGCGTGTTATGACTTCTTCAGTCTCTGAAAACGAACCATTTTGTATTTAATTTTTAGATATTTTACGAGTCGTTTGATCAATCGTTTGAGGATAGGTGGATTGTGTCTGAGAATGAAGACTATCAAGGTAAGACCGTAAGACATTATTCGATCTGAAATGAGAATTGTTATGTTTTAATTAAGGCTTAATGTGTTGATTTGTTTGTGGATCGTGTAAATCTTACTTTTATTGTAGAACCTGTGGTATCGAAAAGGATTAAAATAAACAGTTCGGTTCGCAATTAACGTAAACATGATATTAATTAGGTTTTGGATGTATTATGAGATTGTTTAAAAAGTAATTGATCTCTATCGTTTCATGATTGCAATTCTACAAGATGCTAATTTCGTCATGTAATTAGTTTCTTCGTTAATTACTGAATTTCAGTGAATCTTCATAAGAATAATTTGCTATTGTGCTTATAAAGCACAATTTATGTCTATGCTCAATATTCCTTGTTCATTACATATAAGCTTGTGAAAGTTAATGCATGCTTGATCTGGACAATGAAATATAAATCATGATGTAAATGCAATTTTTATAGCAAAAACTGCCAATCCATTCATGTGATTTCTCAGGTGTATGGAACCACTCAAAAAGTAGGGGCCATGATGATTACGGGCTTCTTGTCACTGAAAAGGCAAAAAAATATGCAATTGTTAGAGAATTAGAAAAAGCTATAACCCTAAAAGATGAAACAATCGTCCTTCAATTCGAAACTCGTCATCAAAACGGTCTTGAATGTGGTGGTGCATATTTGAAATATCTTCGGCCTCAAGAAACGGGCTGGACACCTAAAGGATTTGACAACAATTCTCCTTACTCGATCATGTTCGGGCCCGATAAATGCGGCATAACAAATAAGGTCCATTTTATCATAAACCATAAAAATCCAAAAACTGGAGAATTCATTGAACACCATCTAAGATCTTCTGCAAGTGTCCCTTCAGACAAAATGACACATGTATACACAGCCATAATTAAACCTGATAATGAGGTTAGGATCTTGATCGATGGAGAAGAGAAAGCGAAAGCTAATTTTTTGGTGGATCGAGATTTTGAGCCATCATTAATCCCTCAAAAACTCATTCCTGATCCAGATGATAAAAGGCCCGAAAACTGGGATGCTGTGGAGAAGATTCCTGACCCGGAAGCCAAAAAGCCCGATGATTGGGATGAAGATGCACCATTTGAGATTGTGGATGAAGAAGCAGAAAAGCCCGAAGGTTGGTTAGACAATGAGCCCGATGAAATCGATGATCCTGAAGCAGAAAAGCCCGAAGATTGGGATGATGAGGAAGATGGTGAATGGGAACCACCCAAAATTGACAACCCGAGATGTGAAACTGCACCGGGTTGTGGTGAGTGGAAACGACCCGTGAAAAAGAACCCGGATTTTAAGGGTAAATGGTACCCGCCCCAAATTGATAACCCAAATTACATGGGTATTTGGAGAGCCCGTTTGATTGAAAATGAGGAATATTTTGAAATTGATAGGCCCAATTTGGAGCCTGTTTCGGCTATTGGTATTGAGATCTGGACCATGCAAGATGGAATCTTGTTTGATAATATTTTGATAGCAAATGATGAAGAGAGTGCAGAATCAATGAGGAATGCTACTTGGAGACCAAAGTTTTTAATTGAAAAAGAAAATCAAACGGCAGAAGAACAAGCTGCAAGTAATGATGGTCTCAAGGGTATGCAGGTAATTTACTTAAATAAAGTTATAGCAAACGTTTCGACCATTGATAAAATTTGGAGTAAATTACATAAATTGTATTTTGAATTCTATGATTTTGTCCCTATACTTTTTTTATTTGTATTTTTTTACTTTTTAATTTCCCCTATTTTTGTTCTTCCGTCTAAATTACTCTGTTAAGTAACCTCACATGCCAAACATGTGAGGGTATTTTGGTCATTTTCAAGAGCAATTTAGACGGAAGGATAAAAACAGGGGAAATTATGAAGTACATGGACAAAAAAACGGAAAAAAAAATATAGGGACAAAACCATAGAATTCTAAAGACTACAGGGACAATTTCTATAATTTACTCTAAAATTTGTTTGATAATTTTGCTTATGAAATTATGGAAATGCAGAAATCTGTGTTTGATGTGTTATATAAGATTGCTGATTTGCCTATATTGAGTGGTCACAAGATGAAGGTTGTGGTAAGTTTAATAATCAATCGTTAATTGTATAAATCTGTTTTTGTTTTCTGTTAACATATTTTTGAAATTTGATTTTATTATTATTATTATTATTATTATTATTTTTTTTTTTTTTTTTTTATTTTTTTTTTTTGTGCAGGAACTTATTGAAGAGGCAGAGAAAAAACCAAGTGTTGTTTTTGGCATAATATTTTCACTGGCTGTTGTTATTGTTAGTCCCTTGTTGAAGATCTTGTTAGCTAGCAAGAAGAAACCAGTGAGTAGAGTAGAAAATTTTTTATTTTTATTTTTTAATTGTTGGTTTTTCTATGCATCTAGCCACACTTTGCTTAAGGCGGAAATCAAAAGCAACTTGGTAGAACATTGACCCGATTAAAAAAAACTTTTGGACCGTTAAGTTTACAACTCTAAAGCAACTAGATATTTAATGAAATTAAATAGATCAATTCGAATAACTTACTTGTTCTTCGCGAATTGGAGAACTAGATAAACCTTGTGATCTAGTACGAGCCAGATCAAATAACGCACTAGGATTCAAGCAAGAATCCCTCTATCGTATCACACCCAAGGTTGGTCACGAACGAGACGATGTACCACGAGGTAGTACAAAGCACCCTTGAGAAACTTGCACCGAAAGCAAATCGAAAACACCTTTCGATTCCGGCGGGCGGCGGCGCTACGGCGGAGGCGGCGGACGGTGGTTCGACGGCGGCGGTCGAATGGTGGTGGTGTGTGTTCTGCTCAATAGGGAGCAACACAAAGAGGTACAGGTGGTTAAGTATTTAGGTTAATACCCTTAACCTTTATTTATACTTGGCCAAACCTAATTAGAGTCAAACTCTAATTAGTCCAAGCCCACCATCTATTAAGCCCACAAGTATCATTAAACTATTAATCCAATACTTGTGGCCCAATACCATTAACTAGTTAATTACCCATTAACTAGTTTAGCCCGTCTAGCCCGATAGTCTATTTAATTAAACTATTAATTAAACACTATGTTATTTCTCGTGTTAGTTGACGCCTCGAGGGCAACCCGAATAGGACTCTAAAATACCCGAACCGAAATACCGGTTTATTTGATGTGTTGGACACTCTTTCCAACATTAATGCATTAAAAATATTAATTAATAATAATTAATGATTAGGCAAAGGTAAATGTGGGACAAAAGAAGGATGGAGGGAAAACGACAACAAGTGATGCAAGTGAGGATGCAGGTGCTGCTGCTCGAAGGAGGAATACAAGGCGTGATGGCTGATTTTCAGAATAGAATCTCAAGGCGTTAGTTTTGTTTCAAGATTTATAAATTCGATAATTAGAAAAAATCATTAATTTTTTTTATTACATAAAATAGAGTGATGCGTTTATCAGAATAAGACTTGGAGTTGACTGTTGTTTTATCGAGATTGTTTCAGTAAAAGGTTTTACCAAATTGGAATGAAGGATCATTTTTAAGCTCATTTGCTGTAACTGATGTCTTTAACTTTGGAATACAATGTGTATTTATAAGCATGATTTACAGAATAACAGAAAGGATATGTACCAATACAATTAAGAAGATGCATGTGAACTGAATGAATAATCAAAGCATTTAAGGACAGAAGAAAGATCTTATACTTGAGAAACAAGCTGCCTAAACAAATTGATAACTCTTTTTTCTACAAAATAAGGGATTGTCTAACGGCATGAGATAAAGACCATTAAATGAACTAAAACCTACTGTTTGTATTGAAAAATACATAAATAATCAGGCAACGTTAATTAGAGATACTGCTTTGTTGATAATTAATGCAAGTCCAAATGTGAAGGAACAGACCCTTTTGTTCCTTGAAGTACAAGACCATGTGAAGAAAATGGTTATACTGAAATGGGTATAAATTTTGTTGCGACGAGTCAAAAGTTCCTTATCGACGAGGGCTGCATCTTGGTAAACCCCCGAACTTTCGGGCCAAACACACTGTTTTTTGGAGAGTTACTTGCTTTTTTAGTTGTTTTTGTTTAATTGTTTTAGGCTCAATTTTCGACCCGTTTATGTATTTTTGGTCCGTTTGAAAATCTCGGCCTTATTTAATATTTATTTGAAACTCTGGAGTAGTAATTTTATGAAAATTGAATTATTATTTTTTTCCAAAAAATTTTGTTCTTGTGTTGAACATGTTTTGAAAATCCAAATTCATGGTATTTATTTAAATCAACGAAGTTTCTGGATTAGATTGTCTTGAGTATTTTTGAGTCTATATCAAAAAAAGGTTGTAGCATCTTTTACATATAGCCAGATTCGGGTTTATGGCTCATGTGAGCGCCACCATAATAAGACTATGAAGAAATTTGTATCATGATAGCAAAGATTGTGGAGCATTGTTACATCTTGCAAACACAGAAACAGAAGCAGTTTAACTTCCTAAAGTAAACTTATTTCACAAACAAACATCCCTTTAAGTTAAACTCTACTGCCTGCCTTATTATATAAATTTAACCACTACAAACACAAGTAAAAAAAACAAAACTGTCCTCTACCAAATAAAATAAATAAAACATCTATACTCCAAAACAAAACATCAACTCTCCCCCATAAACAAAGGATTTTTTTTCTTTAACGTTTTCCAGCAGTTTTCTTAGCTGGAAGAGGGTTTTCCTCATCATCAGACTCAATATCACCATACTCCCACATTCCCAACCGTTTCGTACGAGCTTCTGATTGATATTTCTCTAACTCATCAAGTGCCACCTGTCGCTCCCATCTTCTCCTTTTTTCCAACCTCGCTACTCCTCCCTGCAACATTATATACAACTAAAATTATATAATCATCGATATGTAATCATTTTAGCCACTAATTATTATTTTTCTCTTTAAAAACCTCACTAAACACAATTTTAAATTAAATACAAGCATATAAACATACCTTAAGCATCAAAGCATTAACACTGGTCTCAGCTTCCACATCAACCAAAGTAACCAACAGAACTGTTCCAGTTCCTTGACCTTTGACTTTTCCACCAGAAGCATCTCTCTCCTCAATAACCGCCTTAAACTCCTTTCCTTCACTAAGTGTCGTCTCACTCAAATGCATAGCTGCTTCTTGCCCATAATCTTCCTCCAATGTTGGAACTTTTAAGAACGCCAGCTGGCAAAGTTGGGCCAGCCCCGGTGCAGAAGATACAGACGGGTCAACTGGACGGATTTGACTGTAGCTCACGAATTCTTGGTTCCCGTAATCGATGTAGAATACTTCGAATCGGTCTTTTGTTGACTGGACTGCCCCACGTGGACCACTTACAATCTGACACATCATCATTAAAAATAACAAAAATCAGAACCCTAACCCAAACCCAATTTGACCCGTTTTAAGCATGAAAAGACTCTTACCATGGCCCGGTTCCACGAGTTATCAGCACTAAACTGAGCAAGAACAATATCGCCCTTTTTAGGGTTGAATGCACCAATAACAGGAGCTTCTTTAAGGTTTAAGTTAGCAAGTTGTTGCTGAATAGAAGCAACTTTTTGATCTGCAACAGCCTGAACATAGAATTTTCCTCCACCAAGAACTTCAGTCACAACCACCTAAAACAAAATAAAATAAAATTAATAAATAAGTTAAAAATAAAAACTGGTTTCATAATTCATACATGAATCGATAATAGCAATAATCATATGAACAAACCTTGAACTCTTCTTTCTGTTTTTTATTATCAGTAGTTGCACCATTAGTAACTTCCTCTCCCTCCACATAGTTTTCCCATATCTGTAAACAATAATACCAATCAGCAAAATATATATATTTATAATTTAATTATAATATTATATTTCTTGCCTTTAATTTCTTTTTCTTGGCAGATTGTTCAGCTTGAGCAAGAAGGTGGGCATCTGCAACCCTATCAGCACCAAATGTTGAAAGCCTTGCAAGACCAGCTTCTAGAAGGGTGATTCCCACATTTGTCTTTGATTCCCACAAAGATCCCAAAAAGGTACCAGTTCTATCAACTGTTTCTACTTCAATCTAAACATACAAATATAAATAATATTAATTATATCATATCAAAACCTTAAAAAGCTACAAAATTGGACAAAAAGAAGTTCCGGGTCAATCCAAAACTATCCATTTTAACCCGTTCATTTTTCCACATTAAAAAACGATGATTAATTTCATACCTCAACATCTCTCTGCATAATCTTTCTTCTCATAAGTGCAATTGCTTCATTAGAATAAGGTTCATCACGACCCGGGCATCTAACTCCAGAAATTGCAAAAGCAAAACTGCATGATTCTTTAGAAACATATAATTTAAATCTATGTCCACTAAGAACATATTCAACGACAGCTGGCATCCTTCTGTTTCGTTGAAGAGATGGTAAGAAATCTTTCGCTTTCTTAGCTGAAGCCTGAAAAAAGGGAAATTTCCAGAAATTAAAATTAATATTTAATTTAAAATTAATATTAAAATGAGCAGTTGAGAGTTTCTAACCGCCAAGAGATCTGTGACATGAACACTTGGGGAATCTTTAGCTGAATGAATTCCTTTTTTACCAGCAGTTGCACGAGATTCAGCTGCTAAAAGATTCTCATAGTAATTTGATCTTTCTTCAAAGTCTCTGTGTCTGATGACTGTACCCAACCCACGGGCTATGATGAGCTCAGCAACATTGACACCTGGCTGCTGAGTCAGCGATGTAGCAGGAGTAGTAGAAGAAACATCTTCAGTATCTTTCCCTTGAGTCAACAGGAAAACTGACCCGAATCCCATAACTCTTGAATCTGCAGGCCCAGCTGGTGCAGCAGATCCCTCTGCAACTGGGACCTTTCGAGAATATTCCATTGAAACTTGAACCTGAATTTAAAAAAGATTTTACAAATTAATATGAATTTGTATTTCAGATTATAGATGAACATAAAGATGGAAACTTCTACCCACTTACTTATGAACGGGTCGATTGAGTAAAAAAATAGATAAAATGGGAACGGATCTACTTTATGCAAATATTTAGATTATTATTGTAAAAATACTGTTTCTGTTATCATAAATAGTGTATTATTTCATTATTAAATAAAAATGGACAAAAAGTGTTAGCAGGTCAACCCAACCTGGCCCGTTTTGACCCGTTACCCGCCCCGCCCGAAGAAAAGATTCTTACTTGTTTGCCAATTAACTTCTGTCTGAGTAACTCTCTTGCTTCACGGGCATAAGGAGCGGGCTTTTCTTCTCTTCGCGGGTTCCCCATTTTGGGGCACCTAATACTTGAAAGATTGACCCGTCTTTCAGCTGCTGGACTACCAAACGGTAGAGAATCATCAGCAACAACAATGCAATCTCCACTAACAACTTCAACAACCTGTGTAAAACGTTGAAAAACAAATAATTAAATTAATAATAATGAAAAACGGAAAAATAGTTGAAAAAGATATTAAAAATCTAACCTTTCCAGTGAAATTGTCTGAGATTGCCTTTGAGTTAGTTGCTGGTGGTACATAGTTTGTCCAAAGACGCAATTTTGTCTTTTTTGCTTGAAGTTCTGCAGCTTTCAACTTCCTTCTCGCTTCATCTTCCATCATACTTGCACTCCACTCAACATATTTTGCATAACCCTAAAAATTAATAAGAAAAGAAAAACAAATCTTTAATCAATATAGATAACAAATTAACAATACATCATATATTTATATTAATTAATATATTAATATAAACAAACATACATTTTCAATAAGCTCCATTGCAAGATCCTTTGCTGTTTCACCATCAGAGTAATAGACAGAACCAATCAAATTGCTAAACTTGTCAACGCCCTCAAGAACAATGCGGACCTGTAGGTTAGGTTAATTCATGAGTTAGTTACACTATGATTTTTAATTTTTTATTACCACAAATAACTGAAAACATTACTTACATCTCTGTTTAGCACACGAATTTCAGTAAAATGTTTAGCTTCCCTCCCAAATGCATCAGGAGAAACCTCATTATTATAAGTTGATGAGACTGCAATCCTTTGGGCCGAGGTTAACGGGCCACGGGTTTCACCATTAGTTTCTCCATTTGGTTCATCCGTTGCTACTTCAGTTGTTATTGTTGGTTCTTGCATGTTCCTTCTTCCCATTGATGGTGCCTATTTTTAAAAATATTAAAAAAATATATTAATAAGATGTTAACAAAATTAAACAATATATATATAAAAATACCTGGATTCCAGCAACAAATACTTGAACAAACTGGAATTCGGGAAGCAGATACACACGAAGTGAGCTGCCATCACGAACTTGTTCAACAATGGCTTCCATTGGTTTGCCTTTGTTTGAAGCTAAGAGAGCCATTGCATCAAGATTGCTTGGATCACCAACAGCAGATGGAGGTAGGTTTCTAATGGCCGCCTCAACTGAACCAGGAGACTAAAAACCAACAAAAATATTACAAATATTACAACTGATTTATTATATGATTTGCAGATTTGGAATTAAATAACTAGAAATAAATTTGGTTAAGTAAAAGTAACTAACCCTGTTCCATAAACCTACACCTTGCTGTCTAGCTTGTTCTTCAAGGCGAAGCAATTCGGTATGCTCAGGAGTCACTTCTCCTTTAGCCTCCTTAACCTGCAAATCAGTACACGAAATATGTTTAAATATATATATATAGAAGTGGGATCCAGTGAGTACTCTAAAAACGGTGAGGACTCGCGAGGACACCTCAAAAAAATTTCAAAAAATTCCGAAAAAAAATATATATAACTTCCCATGATTATTACTACATTTGACAAAAAAAAATTTTGAAGAAAAAATTATGATCCACTTTTTTTTGTGGATCATAATAATGATCCATATTTTTTGTGGATCATTATTATGATCCATTTTTTTTTTTTTTTGGATCATTTTTGAAATTTTTTAATTTTTTTTTTGGATCTTATAGGTTGCGATTTTTAAGTTTAAAAAAGAAATTTTTTTGAAAAAAGTTTGTTTTGGATCATTTTTAGGGTTTGTTTTGGAGTCCTCACCGGTTTTTGAGTCCTCACCGGATCCGGACCCTATATATTATATATATATATATATATATATATATATATATATATATATATATATATATATATATAATAATAATATCATGGATAAATAAAAATTCATGATAAAATATTAAAATTACCTTGGCCCAACCATGAGTGACAACCTCATTGCCAACATTGGTAGAACCAATGAAAACACTGCAGAATTCTCTGGAGAAATTTGGGATGGTATATTCAGTTCTGAAGACAACATCCTAGTAAACAAATACATAAATTTAGATTATTATCATTAATTAATGACAGAATGCAACATGAACAACAGAAAATCAAAGATAATTATGAATCAGTACTTTTCCTATACACAGCTTCCGTAGAAATTCTCTGCTATCCCATGCAAACGGGTCATCCTGGCCACCTCTTCGTGCCTACATATACAAGAAATAAAATATTAAAATTTGAACCATTACTTGATATATTTTATCAGCAATAATCAAGAATTTTGGCTGATTCCATAAATATGATTTATAATGTTGAATTTAACATACCAATCTTGGAGTTGAAAGGTGAGCCAAAACAACAGTCTTCTCAGGGGGGATTTCTGCTTTGGTAAATCCCATGATCACCAATGTGTCACCAGATGAAACAGCTTTCACTTTTCCTCTTAGCCATCCTGAATTAGCTGGTTGTGCCATCACTAAAGATCTGCAAAATTAAAGGCCATCAAGCATCAAAAATCATATCATAAGGCAACTAAGCTCTCATATTAAAGGTGTATAGATTAAAAAAAAAATACTCTAACTCAACAGAAAACACATGGCATATAGCAATCTTTTACTTTTATACATTACTATATATGTAACAACGTCATTACAATATGTGACCTTTTTAAAGTATTGCATACCATTCTTCATTCAAAATCACTGAATGACAGATCAATCTAATACCCGTACAAGGCTATAAAGATGATTCTTTTCAGGTAAATCAAAAGAAAAATATTTACT
This sequence comes from Calendula officinalis, assembly GCA_963853835.1. NCBI lineage: Eukaryota > Viridiplantae > Streptophyta > Magnoliopsida > Asterales > Asteraceae > Calendula > Calendula officinalis. The sequence goes on along the minus strand of OY970827.1, from coordinate 2,016,600 downwards.
ATTATTACAGATAAACCCAAAACCTACTAATATCCGATCCATTACTAAAAAACAGTCGAAACCTAATTAAGCCTCGATGAATCGATGATACACTAATCAAATTACATCACCTACAACACACCAATCTTCAGATCCAGTATGAAAAAATTTAAGAAACTGAATTTTTATAATATAAATCCAATTAAACCACGTAACAATCACCAATACACACATTGACACCTCAATCAAATCACACATCTCAAAAAATCATCCAAGATCAACAATTCATCACACAAAATCAATCCAATCACTCCGATCTATCAAATCACGAAACAAAAACGTACAGTATTACGTAATCTCATGCATGTGAACACACAGATTCGTATTAACACCTTTACGATTAGATCCGAATAGTACAATACCTGAAAGCTACCTACTCTGGATCGATCAGGCAAAACACGAACAAAAATCAATCAACCTCAACACAAATCAATCAAAAATCAAACTTCGAGCGTTGAATAATCAAAATCCGCACATAATTAACTCCGATTTCGAACGAAAACGATTGTGATTTGAAATTGAGACCACTGAGATTAGTTCGGCCGGCGAAAAGAATTTTGTGATACTTAATTACAAGATCCGTACTTATTATATAGGACTACATGAGGGTGAAATTGTAAATAATAAATTTGCCCCTCTATTTTAGGTAAATTACCTAAAATGCCATAAGGTTTGCGTTAACAGATTCTGACTACCCTTCTAGTTGTACTACCAGATAAGGATCTATGACGACGTTTTAAGTCCACGTAGGATCTGTTAACCAATCAGAATGCGTTTCGTATGCTGAGTCACCTTTTTTGTTACAACGGTATGTTTTTAATCACGTCTCCCATATATGGTAAAAAAGGGGGGATTTGCAATTTTACATAGACTAGCAGGGTACCCGCGCGATGCGGCGACGGGTACCCTGTAACTATATTTTGCAGCGGCGATAATGGTAGAGGTGGCGGAAGATGCCGGTAGTGATTGTTGTGAAACCTCTTTTAGCTTCTTCTTCGTTATCTAGACTGATTGTAACATACAAATATTGTGGCATTCCTCAACTGATGCTGCAACATTTTGAATATTGTGGTCTATTCTATCAACAATAGTTCCCTGTTTTCACAAATAAATCCAGTTACATACACACCATATGATATAATATAATGAAAATTTTAATATTTTCAGACCTTGTCTTGCTTTGTGTTAGCTCGTTTACTGATTCCACAAGCTATTGAATCTCGTTTTCCCTTTCGACTGTCAAAGCCTCACTTTTCTTCAATTTCAACATCTGATGTTCATTGAAACCCTACAAACTCATAATACATGATTTTAATGTCACAAAATTACATATTAACAATCAAAGTTATTTACTTACTTTTAGTTGCTATTAATAAATCATTTAGGAGTGATAAAATAAAGCTAGCTTTGGAATTTTTTCAGCAACAAATCTGAAAATACATGTATCATACCGGTTATTAGGTATATGTAGAATGACTAAATAATAGCAAATTCAGCATACCATATCATTAAACTCGTCATCATCCCTTCTAGATTGCTTTCTGTATAGATTAATTTCTAGATCAACCCCATTTGGACCCTAAAACAAAATTAAAAGAATCATCTTATGAATCTCACAATATGTATTATATTACCACATTCAAACTATATTAATAACTAAGATACTCCGTAATTAAAAGAGAGTAGAGACCTCTTTCTGCAGTTGCAGGAGTCTCAAATAATGTGATAGCTTCTTCCTCAGTTCTACAGAAAGGCTCTGAAGATCAGTTGCAAGAGACCGCTGCAATAAAAATTTGAAAAAAGGGAAAAAAAAATACAATAAAACTTATCTGGTATTAAACAAAACATCAATAATGAAAACATATAACTTCTCTGATAATTTATTTTCCAATGAAATTCAACTTTGGTGGGCAAAGAAGCCCAAAAGATGTTAGGTTACTATAAAAATTCAGAAAGAAAAATAGACAAACGCAAATCAAGATACGCAAGCATATTACTATCAACTTTCATTAAGTTAGCAAAAATTAATTACCTGCAACATACAAAAAAAGACCACAAAACCTTAAATTACCAAACTTCCGATGTGTTCTCAGTCACCCCGTTCTATATTCACATAAACCCTAATCAAAACACGATCGGAAAAACCCTAATCAGGACACAATCGCAAAAAAAAAAAAAAAAAAGATAAAAGGAAGAAGAGGGGAAAATCGGAATGTAGCAAACCTTTGTAGTTAAATTAGCCAGAAAAGGAGTGGGTGTCGGATGGTGCGTCGGCGGAGGGGCGGAAGATGGGGTGGCCGGTTGGCTGTGTGAACTCAGGAAGAAAATCGCTGCTATGGTGTGTCAAAGAGGTTGTTATGTGATTTTGCTGTCCTTTCATATCCCGATAAGAGACCGTTCAAATGCTAAGAAAGATGGTGGGTTTAATATTTCCGATAGTTATATAGGGAGATGTTCAACATGTAAACAGAAATCCTCCGTGGTTCAATTGGTTTGAGGCTTCTGCTATTAACCAGAGGATCCCGCGTTCGAATCCCATGTCTCTCATTTTTTAACAAGCGCAATAAATTCTATTATTAGTAAGTATTTGGCTGAATTTTCAGCTGGCTATTAATAGAAAGATCCTAAATGCATTATAGATAGTAGAGATTACCCCTGAATTATATTAGAATATTTATATTTATTTTTCATGGTTATACTGTTATAGACTTATAGTTTAAGATAAGATAGGTTTTTATTTTCGACTTAATCGGAAAAATGACTTGATGCGTAAAGTTATTTTATGTATGTTTATCTTCTTTGATTTAATTTAAACATCATAACTTAAAGTGGAAAATTTATGGAGTGTGTCTTTCTCCATTATTTCATGTTTTTGCTTCATTTTCTTTTTCCTGTTTATCAAGTATTATATTAATTGCATCTAATTATTTTAGTTTATTTATTGGGTTGATTGTTGTAAATAATATTTTTCAGTGAAAAGAAAAACGTTAAGTCTCAATATTTATAGCTTATATGCTAATTTTTTACATCTCAAATATTATTAGTTATATGATAATTTTGATATTTTGAGTTATGTTGATCATATTGTAATTTTTTCAGTTTGATTATAACTAGTTGTATGTGTATATTTGAATGACCTGTGCTTGTTGTTGTTAAAATTATAGAAATCTATTATTTAATTTAAAATATTTTTTAAAATACTCTTGAGAAAAAAATAATTTATGTATTTTCATTTAAATTTTTGATTTGAACACATATGTCAAATAGTCATTTTGTGGTAAAATGTAAGAGCAAATAGTGAAATTCTTCATCGCTATCATTCATACGGCTCATGATGTATCACATAAAGCGAACAACAAATTATTTATACAATATTGATTCAATTTATAAAGATACACATTTTACCTAAACAAAATTTAATGAATAAAAAATAACTAAAACCCATCAAAGTCGTCGACAAGCAACATGGAATTTCCCAAAGAGTGAAATTGTACAGTCATGGACAAAGTAAAATAGATTTCCCCAAAGAGTGTAATTGTACTTTGATTGTGATTTTGATTTTATTTATTTTGAGTGATAATAAAAAAAACAATATAAGATATCTATATATCAAAATTAAAATTAAAATAGCTATTGACTATTTTTGTATTCTAAGTCTATCTTTTAAATTTCAATAATCATTTAAAAAATAACTGCCGTTCAAAAAAATTTAAAAAATACGCATTAAAACAATCTTTTAGGGATATTCTTTCAAGTTGAGATAATAATGTTATCTCACATAAATCTCACATACTTTCAAGCAAAGTAGATAATACCATTGTGTTTGATGAGCGACCAATCCATGCGTTTTGGTGAAAATTACATATTTGATCCCTCTTTGAAACTAATTATGATTATCTTACACCTTCTTAAAGTATTTAGGCCTTCTAAGTTTATAAGGTCTTAATCTTAAACTTAATCTTAAATTTCTACTTTGGGAAACATCTTAAACACCACAAAATAAAAAAATATTGCTTAGGGGATTCAAACCCAAGATCTTTTGCGAGTACACACTGTATGTTAACCAATTGATCTACTTGATACTTTGCTTTATCCCAAAAAAACATCCTACGTAACGAGAAAACTTAAAACGTCCGGTCAACCAGCAGCCACTACCAGCAGCCACTACCAGCAGCCACTATCCGCATGACCATAACCAGCAGCCACTATCACTACCGTCGTCACCACCCACTACTTGATCGCCGTCAAATTTAATCATAGGGTACTTGCCGCCGCATTGCGCGAGTAACCTGCTAGTAGTCTCTAATGTCATAGTTTGTTTTCGTTTTTAGTCATTCATTAAAAAAAAAAAAAACCATTTTATGGTCACATAGATTCACTTACGTTAACTCCGAACTACCTGCAAAGAGAAAGATTCTAAGATTAATCGGCTCGCAAAATATGTCGAAACTCATATTCCTATAATTAATCAAATGATAAATGTTTTGATAAGTATACTTAACAAAATTATTTATGTAATGCTAAAACTTAGATTTCCATTTATCAATCGTTGCAAGATATAATGATATACTGTAACACCATAATCCTAGAGCCATTTTTTTTTTTTTATAAGCATACGGAAGCGAATTAAGAAATACCATAACTCCTACTTATTACACAACATAAAAAAAAAACATTTACATATTAATCGAATATATGAAAACATTTTAAGGTGTTACTAAAACAGGCTCGACCCGGTATACAAAATCAGAGTGCGGTCAGACTTCCAAAACCCAACTCTTGTCAAGCCAAAACCACAACCTGAAAAGAGTCAACAACTGAGGGATTAGCACAAAGCTAAGTGAATAGAAATAAACATCAAATTGCATAACCACAACAAATTAGAAAATCAAGAGAAATCAATAGGGAAAAACCCGTCCAAACTTCCACAAGCAATTGGACGTTATAAGAGGATCGGCGGTCGGGCGAGGACCTTCAACTGTTGTCGGCCAACAACAGTCAACCGATGGCTTCTTTACTAGAGGCACGGTGATCCCTCCTTACATAACGAATACGAAGGAGTCCGATCGCCCCCGCCAAGAGTAACGAAGCGTAGCCGAAAACCACCATAGCTAACCTCTAGAAAACATGTGCACATACTACCACTAACCACTAGACCAAGTATAAACTTGTAAAAATTTGCAGCCAAGAAACCTGCTCGTGACAAAGTTCGCGTCGCGAACTCAGAGTTCGCGTCGCGAACTAGGAGTTCACGATCGCGAACTTCCTCACGATCAAGCCCCAAATTCCCTGCCAACTGTTCGTGATCGCGAACACAAGTTCGCGATCGCGAACTTCCCCAGACATTAAAATCCTGCATTTTTTTCTCAAAACTCTACCATTCCCTAATTTGTAAATCACACAAGAAAGAAGGTTAAGTCCACTCACCTTAGCTTCCTTTTCGTGCCGAGCTCAATGATCTTATATCACTGAGGCTCCTTCCCTTTTCCTGTACAAAATGAATACCGAATTAGTCACCCGAAATTATCAATTATGTAACAAGTACTATAAGCTTAAGACCACATTTTTGCAACAAGAGCTTATAACCAAATACTTGCATTTTTTTACTCATAACCATAACTAAAGTCTAACACTTCATCAAGTCAATTCATTAGTCAATTTAACCAATTTGCACACTAGGCCCAAACGGGTCAAAACAACAATAATAATAAGTCGGGAATACACACAACAATATCAAATGAGTTAGACTACATGTTTAACATCAAAATTACACAACCAACATACTTCTTGCATCCAATTGCAAGTATTACCAACTTTGACCTTATTTAGGTCAAATTGCACCAATTGTCAAACAAACGGATCAAACACATATTCGAGCTCATACTTGTCAAATAACAATTTCATATTGTCAAGTTCCTTACTTAACATTAATCTAAGCAATTTGCACACCATTTGCATACATGTATAATTTAATCATCTATTGACCTAAAATAGGTCAATTTACACAATTTGCAACCAAACGGGTCATGACATGAAACCTACACACTTGAGCTTACAATTCATTCAACTAACACATTTCTAGCATAAATTTGATAATTAAAGTTTACAAGCCATACAAGACCAAAAGTCAATTCCCAGATTTGACCAAAGTCAACAATTCACAATTTTTAGCTAGTTATGACCAAATTTCCATCTAGCCAAACACTACCATCTTTTATGCATTTTCACAATAGCTAACTAGTGATCTTCATGATTATCAATTACCATTCTAACATGCATAACTAACCTAACACAACATCAAGAACATCAAAATTCACATTTCACCAATTTAGGGAAGATCTCCATCTTCTTCCCCAAACCACCATTGATGGAGCTTTATGAAAGCTTCACCAAATGCACCACAACTAACAATTCATCACATATAACTTGCAAGAACTCAAATAAACACCAAATCAAGCATCAATTTCGGATTTCCAACAAGATTCAACTATAACTTCAAGAAAACTTCAAGAAAACCCACTAGTTCAAGAACCCTAGTTCATCTCTACATCAAGAACATCAAACCCTAGCTAAAGAAGGAAGGAAACTTACTTAATCTTGCTTCTAATCACGAATTTACAGCAGAAATCAAAGGATTCAAGCACCAATTCTTCAATTTAGAGAGAGAACTTCAAAAATGGGTGTGTGTGTTGTATGTGTCGTGAGAGAGAGAGAGACCAGAGAAAAGAGAAGAGTAAAAATGACATCTGCCCTTGAATCTTACACGTACACCCCCAACTCACCTTCACAGGTATTTTCAGTTAAACACAGTACATGATATTAGGTTCGCAGATAATTTAATTAGACCTAACTAACTCCAATTTTAACAACGAAGATATTTTTAGAACCCCGGTTCAGAAATGAACCCAAATATGTAAAAATCATTTTAACATTTAAATATCTCAGTTTTACTTAATTTTTAACCCCATGGTTAAAAATACAATTAATTCAATTAAATCAAATAAAATTCTATAAATTAATAAAATAATAAACAATAAGATATTACTTACCAAAAGTAATAAAATATTAAGGGTCGGGTCTCGGGATGTTACAAATCTCCCCTCCTTAAAGAGATTCCGTCCCCGGAATCTCACCTTGATCAAAAAAAATCGGATAACGATTCTTCATATCTGATTCGGTTTCCCACGTCATATCGGCACCCAAACTATGTCTCCACTTAACCAGAACCATCGGTATCTGTTTCTTTCTCAACTTTGTTACTTTTCGATCCAAAATTTCCACCGGCTCTTCAACTAACCTTTTTCTCGAATCCACCTTTAAATCAGCAATCGGTAACACCGGGATTTCCTCATCAATATTACACTTCCTCAAATAACATACATTAAACGTGTCATGAATACCCGACAATTCAGGAGGAAGATCAAGTGCAACGGTTTGGTCATTCACCACTTGACGAATAACAAACGGGCCAATAAACCTCGGTGCTAATTTTCCCCGCTTTCCAAAATGAATAACACCCTTCCATGGGGAAACTTTCAAATAAACCCGTTCACCCTCAACAAAAGTTACGGGTCGACGCCGTGGATCCGCATACATTTTCTGTCTATCCCGAGCGGCTTTTAACTTTTCACGTGCAATTGCCACCTTATCGGCCGTCATCTGAACAATCTCGGGACCCGCAAACTGTTTTTCTCCCGCTTCAAGCCAACATGTGGGAGTCCTACACCGTCTACCATACAACATTTCATATGGTGGCATTTTAATACTCGAATGATACGAGTTGTTATAAGCAAACTCGATCAAAGGCAAATGAGAATCCCACGACCCACCATATTCCATTACACAAGCCCGTAACATATCTTCCAAGGTCTGAATGGTTCTTTCTGTCTGACCGTCTGTTTGTGGGTGATACGCCGTGCTCAAATTCACCCGAGAACCTAATTCTCTTTGCAAACTCTTCCAAAAGTTAGAAACAAACCGTGGATCCCGATCGGACACAATAGATAATGGAATCCCATGTCGGGAAACTATCTCATCAATGTACAATTTAGCCAATTTATCGAGTGACGCGGTTTCGTTTGTGGCCAAAAAGTGAGCACTTTTGGTCAACCGATCGACAATTACCCAAATCATATCGTGGTTCCTTTGAGTACGAGGTAATTTCGTGACGAAATCCATTGTAATATTATCCCACTTCCACTCGGGGATATCTAACTGTTTTAACGACCCATACGGTTTTTGATGTTCGGCCTTGACTTGTGCACAAACATGGCACCTTTCAACAAATCGAGCAATATCTAACTTCATAGAGGGCCACCAATACAAAACTTTCAAGTCATTGTACATCTTTGTACAACCCGGATGGACAGATAAACGTGATTTGTGTGATTCTACTAATATTAATTCCCGTAATCCCCCAAGTAACGGTACCCAAATTCGTGACCGAAACGTTTTCAACCTTCGTGAATCATCAACCAACTCGTCTTTTCGCTTACACATAATTTCAGATTTCAAGTTTTCGTCTTTCAAGGCTTCTATTTGACATATTCTCAACTGGTCAATAATGTCGGACACAATTTCCATACGCATAAACTGAACCACCTCTGATGATCCCTTACGGCTTAAGGCATCGGCAACTACATTAGCTTTTCCCGGGTGGTACCGAATTTCACAATCATAGTCTTTAATGAGCTCTAACCACCTTCTTTGTCTTACATTCAAATCTTTTTGTGTGAAAACATATTGAAGGCTTTTATGATCGGTACATATAACACATTTAGTACCGTAAAGGTAATGCCTCCACAACTTTAATGCGAAAATCACCGCCGCGATCTCTAAATCATGGGTCGGGTAATTCTTTTCATGGGATTTCAATTGACGAGAGGCATAAGCAATCACCCGGTCTCTTTGCATTAATACACAACCTAAACCCGAATAAGATGCATCACAATAAACTATAAAATCATCCGAGCCCTCGGGTAAGGCTAGTATTGGAGCTTGACACAATAATTGTTTTAACAATTGAAACGCCTTTTCTTGTTCATCACTCCACCGATATGGAACATCTTTTCGTGTCAACTTTGTCAACGGACTAGCAATCTTTGAGAAATTCTTGATGAACCTTCTATAATAACCGGCCAAACCTAGAAAACTTTTAATTTCGGATGGAGTCTTCGGGGCACTCCAATTCATCACCGCGGTTATCTTAGACGGGTCCACTTTCACCCCTTCTTTACAAATAACATGCCCCAAAAACTGAACTTCTCTGAGCCAAAACTCACACTTTGAAAACTTAGCATAGAGTTGTTCCCGTTTCAAAGTGTCTAAAACTTGCCTCAGGTGATTCTCATGATCCAAATCGGTTTTGGAATATATTAGAATATCATCAATAAAAACAATTACAAATTTATCGAGAAATGGTCGACATACCCGGTTCATAAGATCCATGAATATAGCGGGGGCATTCGTCAAACCGAACGGCATGACTAGAAATTCGTAGTGACCGTATCTCGTTCGAAACGCGGTTTTTGGAATATCGTTCTCATGAACCCGGACTTGATGATAACCCGACCTTAAATCAATCTTGGAAAAGTATGAAGCCCCTTGCAACTGATCAAACAAATCATCTATACGCGGTAACGGATACTTATTCTTAACCGTTCTCTTATTCAACTCACGGTAATCAATACACATTCTCATAGTGCCATCTTTCTTTTTAACAAACAAAACTGGTGCACCCCAAGGCGAAGAACTCGGTCTAATAAAACCCTTATCCAATAATTCTTGTATCTGAGTCATCATTTCCCGAATTTCTGACGGTGCTAATCTGTACGGAGCCCTGGCTACGGGACTGGCTCCCGGAACCAAATCAATTTTTAATTCTACCTCCCGAATAGGAGGTAACCCAGGCAATTCATCGGGAAAGACCTCCGGGTATTCCGATACCACCCGAATGTCTCTAACAACCTGTTTTTCTTTTCTGACATCAATGGCATAAGCAAGAAATGATTTACATCCTTTGACTAGAGATTTTCTAGCTTTCATAAACGAAATAATAGGGAGAGATGTATTAACCCGATCCCCACGGGCCACTACGTGTGTCCCGTCAGGCAATGGAAATGAAATCAATTTCTTATCACAATTTATTAGTGCTTTATTTAAACTAAGCCAATCCATTCCAAGGACCACATCAAAACCAGATATTGGCATTAAGAGTAAAAACATATTAAAACACGCCCCATCAATATTAATATTTGCCCCAGTCACAGATGTTGTGACTGGCACCACATAACCATCAGCTACTTCCACTTCCAATGGAGTAGTTACCACAGATGTAGGCAATTTTAATTTAGCATGGAAATTCACAGAAATAAATGAGCGATTAGCTCCAGAATCAAACAACACACGTGCATCAATGTTATTTATCGGGAACATACCAGTGATGACATCATCAGTAGTGGTAGCCTCTTCGACCGTCATTTTGAAGGCTCGAACCTCTGTAGTAAGACGGTTCTTCCTCTTTTGAGGAGATGATGCCACCGATCCCCCAACCGATCCAGAACCCGAACCCGATCTTCTATCCGAAGGACAATCACCGACTCTGTGACCTTCTTTATGACAATTCCAGCAAACACTTCTTGGGAATTTACAATCATTCATCTCGTGCCCATACTGTCCGCACCTGACACACCGCATCGTTTGGGTCGTACAAGCCCCACTATGAGAAGATCTACATCTAACACACCACTGTGTCCTTTGACCCGAATTTCCACCCGACTGTTTACGATTCGGACTAGTAAACCTTTGATTTCCTTTTCCTTTCTTACTTTGTTGAGAACCCGATTGTGTGGACTTGAACTTTTGATACCCGGGTCTATCTTGGGTCACCCAATCACGAGAATTTAAATCACCTTCAACAGTTTTAGCCAAATCAAAAGCCTGTGATAGTGTGGTAGCAAGCCTTGCAGTAGTTCGGTACTCGGGTCGCAAGGCACCAATAAAATGCTTTATTTTCGATGGCTCATCGGGAACCCATTGTTGCACAAACCTCAGCTTTTCATTAAATTGCTCGATCAAATCATCAACCGTCATCCTTTCAGTCATCCGCAAATTTAAGAATTCCGATCGAATTCTATCCATCTCAAACGAATTGCAATAACGTTTGCACACTTGTTCTTTAAATTGATCCCATGTTATACTATTTTTGACTTCTTTGGGTAGATGTTCAATCAAGGTATCCCACCAATTCATAGCTCCACCTACTAACTTCCGTGTGGCATACATCACCCGGTGTTGGTCATCACACCCGCAAGCATCTAATGTTCTTTCCATTTCTCTTAACCAGTTCATAGTGACATTAGGGTCCCTACTTCCACTAAATTCAGGGGGTTTACAATCTAGAAATTGTTTAAAAGTGCAACTTGGTTTCATGCTGAAGGGGTAAGGTTGGTTGGTAAATTGGTATTGTGGTAAACCTTGGCTTGGGTTAACATAATAGTATTGTGGTTGTGACATTATTGGATTAGGTTCGGGTGTGGTTGACATTAGGGGAACCGTCATGGTAAAGGCGGGAGTTGTGGGAATTTGCATGGTAGGAATGGACATTGATGGAGTAAACACGGGAGGGAAATTTGGTGGTTGGTTATTTTGGTTCTGGCTCATGCTATCAACCAGATTTTGAAGATGTTCCAAACGACTTTCCATTCTAATAATATAATCTTCTCTATCTTCATTCGTATCCCGAGAAGTACCAATGATTCCTTGTTCGGGGTTCGGCATGGTTATCGGCGGATTGGGATCGTTATCTGTCATATCTGTAACAAACACAACATCTCACGAACTATTAGTTTAAATCGTTAGTACCTATCTACTAACTACTATTAACACACAATTCATATTCACTCGACTAATCCACTCCCAACATTAAGGAAGTTTGACCAACTCGAGCCAAGATTTGGGAATGGTACACCTAAATGTGCAACCATCGCCAAACCTAGGCTCTGATACCAAATTGTAACACCATAACCCTAGAGCCATTTTTTTTTTTTTTATAAGCATACGGAAGCGAATTAAGAAATACCATAACTCCTACTTATTACACAACATAAAAAAAAAACATTTACATATTAATCGAATATATGAAAACATTTTAAGGTGTTACTAAAACAGGCTCGACCCGGTATACAAAATCAGAGTGCGGTCAGACTTCCAAAACCCAACTCTTGTCAAGCCAAAACCACAACCTGAAAAGAGTCAACAACTGAGGGATTAGCACAAAGCTAAGTGAATAGAAATAAACATCAAATTGCATAACCACAACAAATTAGAAAATCAAGAGAAATCAATAGGGAAAAACCCGTCCAAACTTCCACAAGCAATTGGACGTTATAAGAGGATCGGCGGTAGGGCGAGGACCTTCAACTGTTGTCGGCCAACAACAGTCAACCGATGGCTTCTTTACTAGAGGCACGGTGATCCCTCCTTACATAACGAATACGAAGGAGTCCGATCGCCCCCGCCAAGAGTAACGAAGCGTAGCCGAAAACCACCATAGCTAACCTCTAGAAAACATGTGCACATACTACCACTAACCACTAGACCAAGTATAAACTTGTAAAAATTTGCAGCCAAGAAACCTGCTCGTGACAAAGTTCGCGTCGCGAACTCAGAGTTCGCGTCGCGAACTAGGAGTTCACGATCGCGAACTTCCTCACGATCAAGCCCCAAATTCCCTGCCAACTGTTCGTGATCGCGAACACAAGTTCGCGATCGCGAACTTCCCCAGACATTAAAATCCTGCATTTTTTTCTCAAAACTCTACCATTCCCTAATTTGTAAATCACACAAGAAAGAAGGTTAAGTCCACTCACCTTAGCTTCCTTTTCGTGCCGAGCTCAATGATCTTATATCACTGAGGCTCCTTCCCTTTTCCTGTACAAAATGAATACCGAATTAGTCACCCGAAATTATCAATTATGTAACAAGTACTATAAGCTTAAGACCACATTTTTGCAACAAGAGCTTATAACCAAATACTTGCATTTTTTTACTCATAACCATAACTAAAGTCTAACACTTCATCAAGTCAATTCATTAGTCAATTTAACCAATTTGCACACTAGGCCCAAACGGGTCAAAACAACAATAATAATAAGTCGGGAATACACACAACAATATCAAATGAGTTAGACTACATGTTTAACATCAAAATTACACAACCAACATACTTCTTGCATCCAATTGCAAGTATTACCAACTTTGACCTTATTTAGGTCAAATTGCACCAATTGTCAAACAAACGGATCAAACACATATTCGAGCTCATACTTGTCAAATAACAATTTCATATTGTCAAGTTCCTTACTTAACATTAATCTAAGCAATTTGCACACCATTTGCATACATGTATAATTTAATCATCTATTGACCTAAAATAGGTCAATTTACACAATTTGCAACCAAACGGGTCATGACATGAAACCTACACACTTGAGCTTACAATTCATTCAACTAACACATTTCTAGCATAAATTTGATAATTAAAGTTTACAAGCCATACAAGACCAAAAGTCAATTCCCAGATTTGACCAAAGTCAACAATTCACAATTTTTAGCTAGTTATGACCAAATTTCCATCTAGCCAAACACTACCATCTTTTATGCATTTTCACAATAGCTAACTAGTGATCTTCATGATTATCAATTACCATTCTAACATGCATAACTAACCTAACACAACATCAAGAACATCAAAATTCACATTTCACCAATTTAGGGAAGATCTCCATCTTCTTCCCCAAACCACCATTGATGGAGCTTTATGAAAGCTTCACCAAATGCACCACAACTAACAATTCATCACATATAACTTGCAAGAACTCAAATAAACACCAAATCAAGCATCAATTTCGGATTTCCAACAAGATTCAACTATAACTTCAAGAAAACCCACTAGTTCAAGAACCCTAGTTCATCTCTACATCAAGAACATCAAACCCTAGCTAAAGAAGGAAGGAAACTTACTTAATCTTGCTTCTAATCACGAATTTACAGCAGAAATCAAAGGATTCAAGCACCAATTCTTCAATTTAGAGAGAGAACTTAAAAAATGGGTGTGTGTGTTGTATGTGTCGTGAGAGAGAGAGAGACCAGAGAAAAGAGAAGAGTAAAAATGACATCTGCCCTTGAATCTTACACGTACACCCCCAACTCACCTTCACAGGTATTTTCAGTTAAACACAGTACAGGATATTAGGTTCGCAGATAATTTAATTAGACCTAACTAACTCCAATTTTAACAACGAAGATATTTTTAGAACCCCGGTTCAGAAATGAACCCAAATATGTAAAAATCATTTTAACATTTAAATATCTCAGTTTTACTTAATTTTTAACCCCATGGTTAAAAATACAATTAATTCAATTAAATCAAATAAAATTCTATAAATTAATAAAATAATAAACAATAAGATATTACTTACCAAAAGTAATAAAATATTAAGGGTCGGGTCTCGGGATGTTACATATACCAACAAAATTAGTGGATTGCCTTCCATTATATGATGAAGGTGGGGCATAAATGATAAGAGTGCGGAAAAATGTCAATGAATATGCTTTGCTATCGTGTATGCTTAACACGTGCGAACTTAGTGATGAAACGTGGTAACATCCATCCGTTTGTTGTATGACATCTACCTACCTTTTTTCTCTTTTCCATTTTGTAGATTTTGTCCCCGTCTTAAATTAACTACGGTTTGTTGTCCTTAAACCATACCATAATACCATTATTAATCGGTGACATTAGTATTAGCCGATATATGGGTTGTAATGATTTTATACTTTTATTTAAAGGGTTTTAATAATGCAAACCCTAATGTCCTAAGGACTGTCATAAGACATGCATAAAAAACTTATCCTCGTTCAAACTCATGGCATCTTTCTCGGATATCCTGCCATCATAGTAGCGTTCGGTATCTTGATCTTTCCACCAACAAAATCATCATATCACAGACGTCACTATCGTGGGTTGGTTGAAGGCATTACCGAAACTCGGTCAGTAGCTTTTTGTCTTTTGTTGCTGTTAAAAAAAATACTAAAATATATCATAGACGTCACTAGGGATGGGATATAGAAAACTAGAGATCCGAACTCGTACCTGTACATAACTGGAACCAGGGTATTAAAATTTGGTTCAATATCGAGTCAAGTTTTCCATGGAATCGTGTATCACTTCTTTTGGGTCCAGGTACATTGGGTATAAACCAATCGGGTCTAAGATCCACAACCGAAATTTAATTAACTACGTACTTGAAATTTTGTTTTGGTATAATCATATTGGCATTGATTAGTTCATGTTTATATATGTGTAATGAAATTCTATTTTTATTTGTTGATTATTTTTAAAAAGAAGACGAATGCTTTAGCAAAAAAATTGAAATCACTTAGCCGGACGATTGGCTTGAATATATCTTTCTTTTGAATCGTATATAATACGAAGTCATTCATTTAATAGATGTCAAACGCTCATCCAATATGTTTTTAGGTTGTTAATGACTTAGGAAGTAAATAATATTCAATTCATCGGCCCAATCATTCTCCATTGGACGGGCCCATTCACCGCCCTCTCTGGGCCATCATCCTTCAACGGCCCATTTGTAATTGTCGACAGTCGACATATTTTAGACGGATACGATTGGATCTGAGTTTTATTTTAGACGGATACTATATAACATGGCGGTGGGACCAGTTACACAATTATCGGGACCGGTTGGTCAAGTTTATTGCAATTAGATCCCTACACTCCAAGAAATATATCATTTAACACTCATGGTTATTTTTCGTTTAGGCACTTTGATTATACTTATACATTTACTATTTATTTAGAAACTCCAAATAAATGAATTTTCTTAAAGACAAAAATATTATACTATATTAGGTTATCATAATTTTCATCATCTTTTGACGAAGTAAGATTAAATTATAATTAATTCATTTCAAAGAGCAAAGTTTTAAAAAGGTGAACTTTTAATATAAAAATAAAAATATGTGAAAGTAAAAGGGCTTGAGTTTAATTAGTACCATTAGCATCAGGGTGCTGCATGTACTTAAAACCCTTAACAGTCGGATTGTTCATCGAAATTTTAGTTGACATTCTCTCTCTATTGCAGGAAAAAGTATACTCTTATATTCAGGTAACTAATCTATAATTTCACCTATTTTTATACGGCATCCAATCCTTCATATGCTAAATTAGTAGTCGACCGAAATCTGCGTTTGATTTCGCATCTATTGTTGTTAATTTTTCTGAAATTAGCAATGAAAGGGATTTAGTTCATGCATTGAAGAATGAACACAATTTGGTGCTCTACTTTCCTTAAACAGAGACCGTGTTTGCATTTCAATCCATGTATTGTATTCCTTTTGTTGTCTATGAGCTTTTAGAGGTCAATTTTATATATCTGTCATCGTTAACGGATGGATTCGTGAGCATTTTGATTTGAGAAAAAGCGTTATGCACATCATGTGTTTGACAATATGTATGAAAGAATGTGATTGTGTTCTTATAACTGTTGATTTGATTATGAAGTATTGTACTGGATATCTGGATTGCCGACTACGAATAGGGGAACTGTATCATTCAAATAAAAATAGGTAAAATGCACAAATTGTAAGTATCGAATTAAGTCAGAAAACCTAAAGTTGAACTTAGATCTGATGCACGTGGAATAGATACATAAATCTGCAATAACACAAAATTTTGTGTCCTCTGATTTGGAATATTATGTGATCACCAAGTAAAAGTTAATGAGATAAGGCTTAAGATTCTATGCGAGCTTATCGATATTTTCAATGTATAAATGGCCAATTTTATTCCTGTATATTTCATTGGTTGATTTTAAACCTGCATATACATATTTTTTGTGTTATTCCTTTTTGCTAATTATAATATAGATAGGTCTAAAAGCTAATGCAAGCACTGACAGCCTATTGGTTCACATATTCACTAATTATTCTATCACATTATATTATTAGGCATATGTTCCCATTTCAATTGGTGCTGCAACTTGCAATTTATTTCAATATTTTGTAAACTGCAATTTGACATTCAACTATGCTCAACTATAGGTCGTCAAATACAGCTATTTTTTCTCTCGAGTTCTTGTGATAGAAACATGCTTAAGATCCCAGATCATCAGGTTGCAGGGCACGAAGCTAGCAAGAGTAAGTTGGGCCCGCTTATCGACGGGTCGGGTCGATTTTACAAGCCTCTACAGAGTGATGCACGCGGGTCAGAAGAAGTTGCTTTTTACGAATCATTCTCGGAAAATACCAAAATTCCAGAACGTATTCGCAAATTTTTCCCGATTTATTATGGCACGAAAATCGTAACCGGGTCAACTGGGTCAGAACACCCGCACATTGTGTTGCAGGATTTTGCATCAGCCCGTGTGAACCCGTCTATAATTGACATCAAAATCGGGTCAAGAACGTGGGATCCGGAAGCTTCCGAAGAATACATTGCAAAATGTTTGAAAAAAGATAGGGGGAGTACAAGTGTTTCATTGGGATTCCGGTTATCCGGTTTGCGGGTTTATATAAACGAAGAATCGAGTTTTTATACGCCCGATAGAAAGTTTATACGTAAAACGGGCCAAAATGATGTTAAAATACTTCTTAGGAAACTTGTTTCCTCTAACCCGTCTGACGAAACGGGTTCTGACCCGGATTGTTGTTTAGCATCTTCGGTTTATGGCGGGCCCGATGGGATTTTGGCCCAGTTGTTGGAGCTCAAAACATGGTTTGAAGATCAAACAATTTACCATTTTAATGCCGGTTCGGTTCTTTTCATGTTTGAAAAAGAATCGGCGGTCAAAGGTGTTGGGTCAAACGCGGAAGTCAAACTTATTGACTTTGCACATGTTACAGAAGGAAAAGGTGTTATTGATCATAACTTTTTGGGTGGGCTTTGCTCCTTGATAAAATTCATCTCTGATATAGTTACAGAGACAAACGATCTAACGGTTGAGAATGGTCACTAGGCGATAGACAACCTTTGGATCTGAAATTTGAAATTGTCTCTAGTTGTTGCTTCTTCTTCTTCATAAGTTGTTAAAAACAAGATATTTGATTTGAAAGTATGTTATCTTATTGAATCAAAGTCCTTTTGCTTGATACACAAGCAACCTACTGCTGTTAATAACTGTATCCATCTAATCATCTATTATATACTCTATATTGTAAGTGGGAAAATCGGAAGGCATGTTGGTTACGGTTCGAAACGAATTTTGACCCGACATATGTAACCCATTTTCTATTATTAATTTTTTAAATTTTGTTCTTGATCTGTTAAAGATAAAACATAACCATAATCAACTTGTTTATAAGTTAATGGGCTGAAATTGCGACCTCTAATCTATATTTGGTGACCCACAATACTTTTGATGTAGTATGACCCAAGCATATATGGGAGCCCATTTGTTGCTATAATTAGGATAACAACATCATATCTTTCTTGAGAGCAATACAAACATTCTTGAAAATTAATCAAACATGAAAACCAGCAGTAAAGCTAACTCCAACCCTAAAGTTTTTCTTCCCTTTTATACAACACAACATTTATAAATACTCAATCTCATATTCCAAATTCTAAAACCACAATATTCCAAATTAGCTTCACTTAAACAAACAAAAATGTCAAACACAAATCTCGTCTTCGCAATCGCCATTATCTCGTTAATTTCATTCTATATTCTACCCGTAAATAGCGATAGCCTACAAGATACATGTCCAACCGACACATCTCCTCATCAAAAACTGTTTGTCAACGGTTTTCCTTGCAAAAATCCATCAAATATCACAACTTCCGATTTCAAAAACTTAATGTTAAGTCAACAAGGTGAGACCGACGAGTTTCTAAGGTCATCTGTGACTTTGGTCACAGCTGCAGAGTTCCCGGGCCTTAACACATTAGGATTATCCACGGGCCGAACCGATTTAGAAATTGACGGGATAGTGACACCTCACACTCACCCTCGAGCCACTGAAATGATATTTGTTGCAAAAGGTGCGGTGATTGCGGGATTTATTGATACAAATAGTAAATTGTTTCAAAGTGTTTTGAGGGAAGGAGATGTGTTTGTTTTCCCAAAAGGGTTGTTGCATTATTGTTTAAATTCGGGGTTTGATGATGCAGTTATTTATTCGGTTTTTAATGCACAAAACCCGGGGGTTGTTGATATCGGGAATTCGATCTTTGGTGGTGATTATGAGATGGTGAAAATGGCGATGGCGAAATTGACATCGATTAATAGGGTGGAAGATGTTCGTGTTGTTGATAATGTGAATTTAAAAGATGAACTTTAGTTTGTCTTGTTTGTGAAAGTTGGAGTGTTGGTTTGAAGTAGTTTGTGGATTATAATTAAATTGGTTTTTTATTCCTTTATGGTTTTTTTTTTTTTTTTTTTGGTTTTTGATGTGTCAATGTGCGTGCATATGAAGTCATTGATACTCCCTCCGTCCCACAAAAAAGTTCCCATTTCTATCATAAATTTTGTCCCACAAAAAAGTTCTCATTTCTATTAAATAATATTATTATTATGGACCCCACCACCAACTATCTCTTAAAAACATTTTCTCTCTCCAATTAACCTTATATTTTAATCAAAAATAGTACCAAAGATCCCACTATCAACTATCTACTAAATACTTGTGCCCAAAGGAAATGAGAACTTTTTTGTGGGACGGAGGGAGTATATTGGATTGGCACGTAAATGCTTTGTACAAATGAAATACTTCAACTATCTTTGTGATCTTAAATTCGCTTTTAAATTTTGATCAATAAAACTTCAGATTTTTGGATCTACAGTTGGATAACTTTTTTACTTTTACATAATGATCTATATATAGTTGGGGTACACGAAATCTAGTAGTCGATATAAGAACTTTAAGGTTGGTTGATATTAGCTTTTACAAATATATTTATTTCATAGAAAGAAGTCAATGGAGGAAAAGTCTATGATAGTTATAGTATGAAACCTAATTACCTAATACTAATAATTGAACAAATACAGAAAATACACATTACCTAACCCATGTTTTTGTCTCTACTTATTAATTTTGGGGAAATAGGAAACCACGTTTCATTTATACATGAAATAAACGAGTCTTATTCATAAATGTAAAGAAAAAATAGAGAATATTGATTGTTCATATATGCATAGCAACACATGTCATTAGTCCTTCACTTTCTGCTTGTATGTATCAATGCAAAAAGAATATTACACTACACATATGGGCCAACTTTTATACTTCGTATAAAACAGACTTTCAATATTGATTTTTTTAATATAAGTTGTGTATATATATATTTTTCTTTCTATAGTAGAACTCTCAATTTAAAAATGTATTATACTCTCGAGCCTTCCCTATCTCCCCTCAAAAATGGCGGTTATTACTGTTGGTGTCTTTTTTGTTGTTGTTAGATATGAAATCCAATCCTATAACTAATAAGATGTTTGTTTAGTTTGTAAAATTTTGAGAATTTGATATGATGTTTTTACTATTTGTTAAAAACATATTAATGCACTTTAAACATAACTCTTAATTTTTGTTAATATTAATTTGTTAATTTTGGTTTTTCTCTATATGAAAAAACTGTGGTTTCTAAACTTCGGAAGTCAAACAAACTTAAAAGTCAACTCTTTGTTTATAATTGCTACCTACAAACCCAAAGGAAGAAATAAATAAAAAATAATGGGTGCATTTTTGCAGAAAATGTGAAGATTGTGTTCTAATTGAAATTTCCATTTTTCAACCTCTCCCTGTCAACCTTTTCTGTTTCGAATTTTCTTACTCCCAGCCCTCAGGGCTACTAATTTATCCGTATGCAACCTTTTCTAGAAAACAAACAACAAAATAATATAACAATAATAATAACTATATAGAATATAAGTTTTTAAATAACATTTCATTAACAGCTTCATAAACCATAACAAGTTGTAATAATTTGTGAAGTTGTAATAAATAATTGATTTCCAGATTCCTTCTAAAGATAATGTCTTTGATCTACAAAAATGCAACATTTGACTTATCCTATCCTATAATCTAATAAAAAGCTCTCGTTAATTATAATACCTAAAAATATAATGTTTTACTTGCACCAAAGAGCATCGATCGACATGTAAATATACAAATTTAATTGGTAGAAGAAGCCACATTAAATAAAACAATCTTAGTAAAATAATGTAAAATTTTAGATGGAATATATATTTATTTATATGTTATTGTAATCAAGCATCTTGATTCTTAGAAGTACAATAATTAACTCTTATCTAGTTTTTGTAGATGATTGGGAGGGCTTTTTGGTTTATATGTTATAGATCTCCGTCTTCCTTTCTAGTTTAGATGTTTTGTTTTCAGTTCTATTCGTTGCAATCTTGTTTTTAGTTTTAGTATAACTACTTTTCAAATAATATACTTATAAAAAAAAAGTTATAATAATGACAACCATTAAAAGTAGATTATGTGTTTATATAAATACTAATTAATTAAAATTGATTCAGATATTATTGGAGGAGGTTTTTATGAAGTTTGTTGCAGGAGTTGTTGCTAAAATAAAGAAGATGAAGTGAAATAATTGTGGGTTAGTGGTATAATTTAATTAATTAAAATTTATTTTAACATATTATCCATAACTCAAAAAATAATTATCATTTATCAATCTAAAAGTATCGCACAAAGCCAATAAAAAACTTTGTAATCATGCTTAAAGTAGACTAATTTCGAATTTAACAAATAGGATTAAAAGGTATCAAGATTTAAACAAAAGAAAGCATCAACGGGATTGCCATTGCGTACACCATTAGTTGACCACTAACCTCATGTTCAAAGCAAGCAACCTTTTTTCTCTTCTTACATTTTGGCATCATCTTATGAAGAAACCGACTATTTGACCGTTAATAAATTCACCGTTAAAATAAACGGCGAAAATAAGCAGCCTAACATTTTACGCAATAGTATATAATCAATCAAGAAAAGAAAGAAAAATCATCAACCAAATCAAACCTCCAAAATCGACAAACTTTAACGTGTAGACTTCATCCTCTGTTCCATTTTCTTCTTCTTATTTCATCTAATCTGCTCCACATATGTATAAATTGTAGATATAATTATACGAGCACACACATATTTGATTCGTAAAAACAGTGATTTCTTATTCAATTTTTGTATATAATTATAGTTTTTTTTTTTACTCCGATTAGTCTTCAATGGAGGTCTCATCATCCTCATGTTCATCTCCACTATCGCTTCATCGAATCGATTTCGCGCCACCAATTTCAACCCGACCCGTTTCACGTTTCTCATCAAAACCCTCAACCCGATTCACCGCTTCCTGCAACACTTCATCTTCTTCGTCGTCTTACTTTGGCGTCTCAATCTCTCATAAACCCTTGAAATTGAAATCGAAATCGAACTACAATCACACAATTTCACGGAAAAAACGCGCATCGTTTTACATCGTCGCTGGAGTGTTCGAGCGATTTACTGAAAGAGCGATTAAAGCGGTTATGTTTTCTCAAAAGGAAGCGAAATCATTGGGGAAAGATATGGTGTTCACACAGCATCTTTTATTAGGGTTAATTGCTGAAGATCGTGCTCCTGGTGGATTCCTCGAATCCGGAATCACCATTGATGACGCCCGTGAAGCTGTTAAAAGTATTTGGGAAGAAGAGAAAAAGGACGGTGATGGTGAAACGACGTCGTTTAGCTCTACAGATGTTTCTTTTTCAAATAGTACTAAAAGGGTTTTTGAAGCTGCAGTTGAATATTCAAGAACTATGGGCTATAAATTCATTGCACCTGAACATATTGCAATTGGTTTACTTACTGTTGATGATGGTAGTGCTACCCAAGTTCTTCAAAAGTGAGTTAATTATGTCAATTTAATCATATAATTATAGAGTTGCATTTGAATAATTTGAAATTGATTGCAGATTAGGAGCAAATTTGAATCATCTAGCTGACGTGGCAATTTCAAGATTGCAAGGAGAGCTTGCTAAAGATGGAAGGGACCCCCCTGCTTCTAGACAAATGTTAAAAAAGTCATCTTTTGGTAAAACTCAAGATAAAGTAAAAGGTAACTGTTTCTTTTCAAACTAGACTTTACAAGGGCTTTTTGGTAATTAACCATAATTTTTCAGGAAAGAGTGCATTAGATCAGTTTTGTGTGGATCTTACAGCAAATGCTAGTAACGGGCTAATTGACCCTGTAATCGGGCGAGAAACTGAAGTTGAAAGAATTGTTCAAATACTGTGCAGAAGGACGAAAAATAACCCGATTCTTTTGGGCCAAGCAGGTGTCGGGAAAACAGCAATTGCAGAAGGCTTGGCTACTCGTATATCAGATTCAAATGTCCCTGTTTTTCTGTTGGTGGGTAGTTTAGTAATTTGTCAGTGTTTTGTATGCAATGCTGACGTGGCACGATCGGGTGGGTTAAGTTTTAATCTTTATTAAATTCTTCATTTTTTTTTTATTGCAGACAAAACGAGTAATGTCATTAGATATCGGTTTATTAATTTCTGGGGCAAAAGAAAGGGGAGAATTAGAGGGTCGTGTAACTTCCTTAATTAGGGAAGTTAAAGAATCCGGTAAGCACCCATTGTTCATAATTATAATATACGATAACGTGCATTTAATGAGACGATAATTACCATTTAAACACAAAATTGAATTTAATGCTTCTTTTAAAATGGTAAGTTCTAGAGTGCATTGATGTGATTCAATATATATTTATGAAATTACCGCGTCATTAGATACACGTTATCATATGCCCCATGGGCATACGTTAGAAAAACCCTTATAATATAAGCCAAATTAATTTTATTTTACTATTTGTTAATTTAAATTAGTGTTACTTGTATTGAAGGCAATGTGATACTTTTTATTGATGAAGTTCATACACTAATTGGGTCGGGTACTGTTGGAAGAGGTAATAAAGGACCTGGGCTTGATATTGGTAATCTTTTGAAACCCTCTCTCGGGAGAGGTGAATTACAGGTATTATTTTCCTTAAATATTTTTTAATTATTTTTTTAATGTAAAACTTATTTTTTTTCTTAAATTATTTTAATTTGTTAAATTTTTACCCACATTTCAAAAGACACCTCTTATTTTCTTACAAGAAAAATTGTTAATTAACCATAATACTGTTTTTAATCAAGATTTTTTTTTTCCTTTTATTTGGCAGTGTATTGCATCTACAACTATGGATGAGTACAGATTGCATTTTGATAAAGATCAAGCATTGGCCCGTAGATTCCAGCCCGTCTTAATTGAGGAACCAAAACAGGTCATTTCTACATACACATACATTTTACATATGTATATGCGTATCTTACATGCTCGTTTTTTGTTAATATTATAACAAATGGGCCTGCAGGATGATGCAGTTCGGATCTTAACGGGCCTGCAGGAAAAATATGAGGCCCATCATAAATGTAAATACACATTAGAGGCCATAAATGCTGCCGTTTACTTGTCATCAAGATACATTCCCGACAGATATCTTCCTGATAAAGCAATCGATTTGATCGATGAAGCGGGCAGTCGGGCCCGAATGGAAGCTTTTAAAAAGAAAAAAGAACAAACTCATATTCTTTCCAAATCACCTAATGATTATTGGCAAGAAATTAAAGCTGTTCAAGCCATCCATGATGTGGTAATTTTGACCCGTTTACTTAAGAACATGTCGATTCCGGCTATATTTCATCTCTAAAGGGTCAAATGAGTAAATTAAAGAAAAAAAATTGGGTCGAAAGTCGGCCAAATGGTATTTTTAATGCATAAAACCTCTTAAAACTATTTTATTCAAAAAATAGATTATTTTTGACATTAACTAATGTTTGTAGTTACATTTGACTCACTATTATTATAAACGGGTCAATTCCGGTTGTATTTCATCTCTTAGAGGTCAAATGGGTAAATAAAAATGTAGCATAAAAACCGGATGAATGGGTCAAAAGTGCGGCTAAATTGAAGTTAAAATGCATTTGACTCAAATTTTCTAGTTACATGACACAATATTTATTTATCTAAAATTGTGAACAAAATTGTCTTGGGTCAACCCAACCCGACCCATTTGACCCAAACCCTATTTTCTACCATAACATCCATGTAATTCCAAAATCAGGTTTTGGCAAGCAAACACAGCAATCTCGTTGACCCGGAAGAAACAACTGACAAAACTGCTTTGACTTCCACATCAGATGATCAAGAGTAAGCCTACACTTTTTCCCATCATTACACCAATTTTTTTTTTTTTTTTTTTTATAGATTATTATTATTTTTTTAATTAGGCCATCAATTGTGGGAGCTAATGAAATAGCAGCAGTTGCTGCATTATGGTCGGGAATTCCAGTTGAACAATTAACTGCTGATGAGAGAATGTTATTAGTGGGGCTTAATGAGCGATTAAAAGAACGAGTTTGTGGTCAAGATGAAGCAGTTGATGCCATCTGTCGGGCAGTTAAGAGATCTCGGGTCGGTTTAAAAGATCCGGATAGACCAATTGCAGCCATGCTTTTTTGCGGGCCCACTGGAGTCGGTAAAACCGAACTCACAAAAGCTCTTGCAGCATCCTATTTTGGCTCGGTAATAATTAGAAATTAGCTTAAAAGGAACGGGCCAAACGGGTTGGAAAGTCGCCCTACAATTTTATTTTTTGAGTAAATTACAGAAATTGTCCCTGTGGTCCCAATTCTACGATTTTGTCCCTATACTTTTGTTTTCGTTTTTTATGCCCCTGTAGTTCTGGTTTTCCCTATTTTTCTCCTTCCGTCTAAACTGCTCCGTTAAGTAATTGAGTAGAAAGAAGGAAAATGACCAAAATACCCTCACATGCTAATCATGCGAGGTTACTTAACGGAGCAATTTAGATGGAATGACAAAAATTAGGGAAATTATAAACTAGAGTGACAAAAAAAAGTATAGGGACAATCATAGAATTCGAAAAACCACAGGGACAATTTCTTTAATTTACTTTTTTTTTTGTTGGTTTTTTGGTTAACGGGCCAAAGGGATGTTGTTGTGTTGTTACAGGAGAGTGCTATGTTAAGACTAGACATGAGTGAATACATGGAACGACATACAGTCAGCAAATTAATCGGGTCGCCCCCGGGTTATGTCGGGTATGGGGAAGGTGGTACACTAACTGAAGCCATCAGAAAGCGCCCGTTTACTGTTGTTCTTCTTGATGAAATTGAAAAAGCCCATCCCGATATATTCAACATTCTTCTCCAAATCTTTGAAGATGGTCATTTAACAGATTCTCAGGTTTGTCAATCTTGAAAACCCGTTTGAATTTAACGATTATTTGAAGAGTAAATTACAAAAAATTGTTCCTGTGGTCTTTCGAATTCAACTATATTGTCCCTGTAGTTTTTTTGTCCCTGTACTTGTTAATTTTCCCCATTTTTGTCCACCCGTCTAAATTAGGCCGTTAACTAACCTCACATGCTAAACATGTGAGGGTATTTTGGTCTTTTTCCATTTTCTTTTTTATTTCCATGCCAAACAATATGGTGACTTGTAGGGGTGAGCATTTGGGCCGAAAAAGCCGAACCAAACCGAAAACATGTAATCGGTTCGGTTTTGAAAATTCTTCATTTTCAGTTTCTGTTCTATCGGTTCGGTTTCTGCACCGCACTCACCCTCATACTGCCTTGTAGTTGTAATAATCAGTCTTTAATGTTTTCTTGCAAGAAAAATGTCATTTAGCGACACATTTGGAACTGTCACTAAAAGTTAAAAAACTGTCGCTAAAGGTTTTATAATGATGATGATTCAGGGTCGGAGAGTGTCATTCAAGAATGCATTAGTTGTAATGACATCTAATGTGGGGTCCACAGCTATCGCGAAGGGTAGACATAGTTCAATCGGGTTCATGCTTGCTGATGATGATGATGATGAGTCAGCATCTTCTTATGCTGGATTAAAATCACTTGTTATGGAAGAACTCAAAGCTTATTTTAGGCCTGAATTGCTCAACAGGATCGATGAAGTTGTTGTCTTTCGGGCTCTTGAAAAGACTCAGGTTTCAAAAAAAAAAATTAGCACTTTTGACCCGTTTGCTTACGAATTGGGTCAAATTGATAATTTATTTATTTCAAACGGGTCAAATTAAGCATATTAGCTTAAAGGGTAACAAGTGAAAATGAAACGAAAGTCACCCAAAATTTTGTTTTATCTCAAATAAATAATAGTTAAAATGGAAATATTAAACTAGAGTAAATTACTTGCATAAATTGTCCATGTGGAAATAAAAATTCTTGTTTATTTTTATGTCCCTATACTTTTTAATTTCTTGATTTATATCTCCATGGTCTTCTTCATTTTTTTCATCCATTTTTTACCTAAAAAATAAAAATATGGGTATTATGGTCATTTTATTTTTAGGTCAAAATGGACCTGAAAAAAATGAAATTTGAAAATCATAGAGATAATAATCATGAAATTAAAAAGTACATGGACAGAAAAAACAAAAAAATAATATAGGGACAAAATCATACGGGGACAATTTCTGTAATTTACTCATTAAATTAAAAAGAAAACGGGTCAAGCACTTGTATGCTTTCAAACTGACCCGAACTATAAGATTACCCGTTTTGGCTCTTTACATACACTCAATTTCAAGTATTTACCTAAAATGGAAACATGCCAAGTACTTATATTTATCCAGCTCAACCCAACCCGTTTCGACCCATACTCCAAAATGACCCGTATTGACTCATTATAACCGCACGGGTTTCTACAGATGCTGGAGATATTAAACATGATGCTTGAAGAAGTGAAAAAACGCGTCGTTTCATTTGGAATTAGTTTAGAAGTATCGAAGCCCGTTTTGGAGTTAATCTGTGAACAGGGTTTTGATAGAAGTTATGGTGCAAGACCACTTAGGAGAGCACTCACTTTAATAATCGAAGATCCGTTAAGTGAATCACTTTTAAGTGGCGATTTTTCACAGGGTGATACTGCTGTTATTGACCTTGATGTGTCGGGAAATCCGGTTGTCGCTAATAAGTCCAAACGGAATGTGTATTTGTCTGACACGTCAGCATTGGCGTAGGTGAATCTTTGTTGAAAACCATGTACAAAAGTGATTTGTATGTATAAGTGTATATATATTAGAGGAAGGTGATTACAGTTTACAGGTTTAGAGATTTGGGAGAAATTATATTCTTTCTAAGTGTTGTTTAATGTAGAGATCTCATTCCGGTTTAATAAATTAAATTTTTATTTAAATGTGTACCGTTTGGGCTCGTAGTTTTGGTCATGTGTTGTTTGGTATTGAGTATTTTTGTGTACGATTCAATAACTGAATCAGGAATCAAGAGAATGGTTTTTGATAGACTGAATATCGAACCGATGATGTATTGGACACTATAGGATTTAGAAATGTGGTTTATTGATTTTTTTTTTTAACCAGGAAAGCATAATACCTTTCGCAGTTCCCTCGCCGGCAAGCACCTAGATTTAAAAGATACGAAGTATGTTATTATTAATAGTTAAATATAAATACTTTTTAAGAAAATACTAAATGACTTTTTTTTGTGATTAATTTGTTTATTTAGTAACTAGCAGGGTACCCGCGCAAAGCGGCGGCGAGTACCCTGTCATTATATTTGACGGCTTTGATAGGTGGCGATGATGGTAATGACGGTGGCTGGTGTAGTGGTGGTGGTCACAAATTATGGATGGTGGTAATAATTTCAATATTTTTTTAATATCTAAAGGATTTATAAAGATAATTTTGTAAGAGCATTTGGGCCGAAAAAACCGAACCGAACCGAACCGAAAATTACCCGAAACCAAACCGAACCCGAACCGGTAACAGATTTCGGTTCTGTTTTCGATTTATGAAAATTGGCTATATCTGTTTCGGTCAATATCGGTTTCGGTCCATTTTTATTTGTTTTTAACCGAACCGATAAGTGAGCCCATGTAACAAACACATTAGGGGACTCCTCAACTAATTCTTCGTCCAATAAGCGTCCTTTCAGTCAATATATTTTTTTCAAAGTATAATTATCTTGTTTCCTAAAACCCATTGGTTTTCAAAACTTTAGCCATCGTTAATCGTTCACATCTTCACAACTTTTCCTCCTGTTGGTGTGCTATTTTAGTTTTATTGTAAGAAAATATGATACATGTATATGGTGGTTGGTTTGGAATGTGCAAGATGGTTTTGGAGCTTACTGGAAAGTGGAAAGAAAACAACAAAAAATGGGTTTTGGAGCTTATTGGACCATATCGGTTTTGAAACCGAAAACCAGAATCAAAACCGAAACCACATAAGTATTATCGGTTCGGTTTTCGGTTTCGAATTTTATGCTTTATCGGTTATCGGTTCTATCAATTCGGTTCGGTTTTTGAACCGAGCTCACTCCTAGTATGTATGGTTTAATAGGTCAATTTTGATTATGGTATTATGCTAATAACATATAGGTGACAAATTCAAATGTTGCATTGTCCATAATTTTAATTAGTTGGAAGATTTAAATTGGTCATCGAATAGGTGTAATTGGGCCAAAATTAATTACCATCAATGACTTTGTAACCTTTATGTCTTATTGAAAATTTAGCTTCTTACTATTTCGGGCGAGTCACTAAAATAGAAGTTTCTAAATGTCATTTAGGAGATGTTTAAATTATGTTGGCATAAATAACACTTCCAAAATAGCAAGTAATTTCTTTTAACAACGCACAAATAAGAAATAAGAAGCAATAATCTTTTTTTTCCTAAAATTATAAAGAGGCTCAGATATGATTACAATCCAGCAAAAGGATATATCAGTCATGGACTCATGGCTGCAAACAATCCGTATTGCCCTGCCAGGATACCAATTATCTCAATTTTGCTTGAACTCACTCAAACGCAATCAAATTCATCATCACAGCCTCTTAAAAATGCACCAAGTATCCAGCTACGAGATATGAGAAATTGA
Organism: Calendula officinalis; assembly: GCA_963853835.1. Taxonomy (NCBI): domain Eukaryota; kingdom Viridiplantae; phylum Streptophyta; class Magnoliopsida; order Asterales; family Asteraceae; genus Calendula; species Calendula officinalis. The sequence goes on along the minus strand of OY970827.1, from coordinate 1,986,561 downwards.
AATATTTAGGAGATGTTTGAATTATGTCGGCATAAATAACATTTCCCAGCGTTCAAACTTCAAATAACAAATAATAAGTGAGTGTGGTGATTTATACCTCACAAAATCACATAAACAGTTGAAGTACCATCAGCGTATCAACAAAAAATTGAGCTGTTTTATTTGTAATTTTTTGCATTCGTAAAGCAAGATTTGTTAATTTCTACAAAAAAATCATTGGCCTCAAGAACGATTGTTTGAGTAAATAAAGTCAAATTCGGACTATGATATGATCAGAAGGGGTCAACAACCCTTAAACACATTTTCTATTTCAGCTCCCTGAAACATTGCCTCATTTCATGAGTTCATCTCGTCTAAGTGAAGTTTTTTACGTTACAAATAGTTTTTTTTACCTTTTCATAAACTCGAGAAGTCGATGTAACTAATTTGAGGTGGGAGACTCATATCTGAAAATTTGGAACCGGAAAAAGGCAATCAGACACCGCCATGGCTGCAACAAAAGTGTTGCCCCGCCAAGATACGGACCGAATTTCAGCCCACGATCCGGTAACCTAATAACATATGCACTACCCAGAAAACTTAATTAAATGCACAATAGTATCTTCATCGCCTCCACATTCTTTTCGGGTAATTATGGGGGGTGTGTGTGTGTGTGTGTGTGAGAGAGAGAGAATGTGAGTTTTGATTCTTGTGGAAAAAGATCTATCAAGACTCTTCAAGATTTATGCTTGTAGTGAAAAAGGAAGATGCAGATGAAGAGATCGAAAAAAGTGTATTGGGAATCCCCAATTTGCAGTGGACGATTGAAAAACTCGAGGAGCCAACCAGCTGTGCGGAATTGGAAAGGGCATGTTTAGTAATTCACAAGATTTTAGGGTTAAAGGTATAAGGTGTTAATAGATATAGAAAAGTACTTCAGACAACATATATGTCGTAGTTCAGTTGGTTAGTTCCCCTGTTTCTGTGATGGTGGTCTTGCGTTCGATTCCAGCTTCAGGCAATCTTTTTGTAAATGCATGTCTTTCCTAAATTAGCAAGTATTTGACTGAATTTTAATTTAAGGAAAGGTCCTAAATGCATTATATATAGTAGAGATTATGTCTTTTGATAATGACAACTCTTAGGGTTGTCTTTAAATATATTAAAGTTGTACAATAAAGTAGTTAATAAGATTAAATAGTTCATAAGATTAAATAGTTTGTTATATTCATGTATAATAAGTTTGTAATGAATTTTTTAACTCTATACACGGTCTTTATTTACTAAATTTAGAGGAATATTCGGTGCAACGACGAACCATCCCACAAGTTAGACGCATTTAGACTTTGTTTCAGTCGTCATTCAATATCGTCAATTTCGTGATGCCCACTTTCTCCCCCAATTCAACATTTTCAATTTTTAATTTAGATTTCACATTTCTGTAAATAGTTATTCTGTTAATTTGGCTAAGAAATCTGCAAATGGCTGCTTTCATGGCGTCTGGTGGCTGTACTATTCGGATTCACAACAATTTGGTTGCATTTGCAAATCAACCCATTTCTCAATCTCCAATTTTCGGCTCGTATTTTGATTTGAAGTATGTTAAGCACCTTTGTGTTTCCCCCAAATTAAGGTATGCTTCTAATTCAACTTAATAATTTCAATTTTATTTCGTTAAATTACCTGCATTGTGTCGTATTGATCTCCAGCGTTTTCTAGGGTTTCTTTCTTTGAACAATACTAATAAGTATAATTCACAATTACAGCTGATCTGGTAACCAAAGATCCCAAAATCCAAATTTTTGACAAATTAAAGATTAAAGGTTTAACTTTTGACATATATAATGGCGAAAGTTCAAATTTTTCTTAATCAAAGATCCCCAAATCCAAATGTATTTCAATTTTGATAAAAAATTTCCTATATTTTTTAAAACTGAATTAGTCGTACCCCTATTGTTAAATTTGGGATTTCTGGTTACTTTTATTAAGAATTTTAGTTAGGATCCAAAAAAATAATAATTTGGTTAATAATTTGTATCAAGATTCAGAAATTAGGGCTTTTTTTCCTGATATGGGTTTTTACCCAGATCGTCATATTCATTGAGTACTATGATTCCAAAAGCAACAGCCACAACTTTAGAGGTATCGTATCATGCAAGAAATTTATTTTTTAAATTTCATTTTTTATTTCTTGTAAATTTACTATTAGTTTCATTTCCAATAGGATGAAATTTATCAGGAAACGGATGATATTCCAGTACCAAAAGTGATCATAGATCAAGACTCAGATCTTGATGCAACTGTGGTTCAGATTACATTCGGGAACCGACTTGGAGCTCTTCTTGACACTGTATGAAATCATCTTTAAATCTTGACCATCCATTTTTTTTGTAATTTACATATTTTGTGTGATTGTATACAGATGAGAGCTCTAACAAATCTTGGACTGAACGTTGTGAAAGCAAAGGTTCATTTGGATTCTTCAGGGAAGCATACCAAATTTTTGATCACTAAATCGTAAGCTATATACATTAAAGATGTTTTTATTCTAATTTACCCTTTATTAAATACTTATAATGCTTTTTTTTGTCTAAAATAATAACGTAACTTTTTTTTGGATGTGTTGTCCCAAAATGGATCATTAAAAACTTTTTAAATCAATTTTTATATATATAAAAGTTATTAATTTATCTAAACCTAACATTTTTATGTATAAATTTAACACTGTTTCTATAAAAGCGAAATCTTGATCCAATCTTTAAAAAGGGAAGGGTAATGTAGGGACATTAAATTTGTCTTCATGATATAATTATTGTAACCCATTACCTTCTTTTAAGATATATAAAAAGTTTTTATTCATTTATATATTTTCATTTTTCTTTTAATATAGCTCAAATGGGCGTAAAATTGAGGAGCCAGAATTGCTTGAGGCGATTCGTTTAACAATTATTAGCAATCTTCTTGAATATCACCCAGTATTTTAATTTTTACCAATTTAACATTCATATATTATCATAATATTTCCTTGTTTATTACTTTATTAACAATAAAAAATAATAAAAATAATGTTCCAGGAATCAAGTGCCCAATTAGCAATGGGAGAAGCTTTTGGGATCGAGGCACCAAAACATAAGGTACTAAATTATTTTAATTTTTTACTCTTGAGCCCGAAAATAAATTTTCAAAATAAAAATAAAATAACGATTATTTATTTTCCTAATAATTGTGAAATAATCCAGCTTGATGTGGACATTGCAACCCGTATACATGTATACGAAGATGGCCCTAACCGAAGGTACAGTAGGGTCCACATTTATCATGAGTGTTATTTTTTTAAATTAATTTGAAAATACAAAAAATTAAAATTAAAATTAAAATTAAATTATATTGTGTGTTATATTATGCAGTCTGCTCTCAGTGGAGACAGCGGATCGACCCGGATTACTGGTGGATCTTGTAAAGGTTTTTACTGATGTAAATGTTGCAGTAGAATCATGAGAGTTTGACACTGAGGTAATAAACAAATAATAACTGCTCAGTAAATCCTTAAAATCATTTATCTAAAAAAAAAAGAATAAATTATAGAAATTGTCCATGTGGTCTTTCGAATTTTACTATTTTGTCCCTGTACTTTTTTTCTTCTTTTTTTGTCCTTGTATTTTTTTAATTTTCTTTATTTTTGTCCTTCCGTCTAAATTATCCCATTAACTAACCTCACATGCCAATCATGTTAGGGTATTTTGGTCTTTTCCCAATCTACTCAAAGAAAACATTTGAATCACTCACAACGGTTTATGTCATTGCATATGTAGGGCTTGTTGGCCAAAGCCAAATTTCATGTTAATTACAAGGGTAAATCACTAATCAAGCCACTTCAACAGGTAAACCAAACTACCTGATTATATAATTATATAATTAAATTGGTAAATCGTAATTAATATTGTTTATATCTTTTTGTGTTTAATTATGGAAACTTTTGCAGGTTTTGGCTAACAGTTTAAGGTACTTTCTGAGGCGACCAACAACAGAAGATTTAAGTATTTAATGGATTAATGGTGATTTTATGGGATGTTAATGCTATAATAGTGTTGTATTTACATTTCTACCCCTTGCCAAAAAATCGCATTTTCTTGAATCTCTGCTCTTGTTAAATGTTTTAATCCGTACCAACTCGTTTTCAACCTTGTGATTGCTGCTGATTTAAGATCCATTTAATCCAAACCGTTGATCCATTTAACTGTTGTTCGATACATGTAGTAACTTAATCCAATCTTGTTTTGTATTAACCAAACATTTAACTTGCAGACTACACATTTATGCTCATTAACTCTTGATTCTATAATATTAATTTTTTTATAATTAATTTTTTTGTAATATTAATAAATTGATTTTCTCAGACTTTTCGATTTTGGACTAGAACTAGTTTTACATGAAATATCAAACAAAAAACTAGACCAATATAATTATGTTCAATTCGATTCGATAGTTCCAGTTAATTCTTGGTCCAGTTTACACACAGCCTACCACTTGAGGATGAGCCATAACAATTGGCTCTTATCTTTTATCCAAAAAAAAACTAGAAAACTAATGATGATTGGATAAATAGGGCATGAAATGGGTGCAAATAATGATGGTATGACTCAGCTTTATCAACAATAGACTTTTGTGGGGAAGTTATCATCTTTTCTTTTGAAGCCCATACAATGGGGATGGATGGTGGGACCCAATCTCTGTCATTATTTTCAACTTTATCTCTTCAAAAGTTCAAATTTTATTGTTTTTACATGTACATTATTACAGTTTTATATTTTAGGTTGAATTAACAATTTGGTAATAGTCGTAAGCATTTTTGAATGATTTTTTAGATATTACAGGTTCTATTCCTTCATGAGTAAATATTTAACAGATGGTCAGGAGAATTTCCAGAAACAGCAACGATTAGGTCACGTACATGTCAAACATAAATTTGGCTATCCAGAACAAACCCATTATAAACGAAAATACCTTTGGAAAGATGGCTTAATGTTTTCTATTTTGTTATTGATTTTGGATTTAGAAAATGTTTATTTATTTTTATTTGTTAATGAGATTTATCTAGTGCAGATGACTTGTAGGAATGGGGAAAACTAAAGAGCTGAGGATGCTGATGTAAGAGGCCCAAACCATGTCTTGGGAAACCAAACTATCTCTTGTGGCATATGATCAACAACTATTTTAAATTAGAAATATATGTAAAATTAAATATAATTTAAAAAAAAAAGTTAGAAATAGAAAAAAAATGGTGGGTATAAAAGAGGGTGGAATAATATTGAAGCTGAATGAAATCAAAGTTGATTCTAGCAAGATAAGATGCCTGCATCAATTGGAAGAGGAGCTCAAAACATGCATACCCTATACATCAAGTAAATTCTTCTTAATTTGTACTAGTATTAATTTGTTTATAAAAAAATTAATCATACCATGTCAAATACATTATTTTCATTTAACAGACAATTGTCTAAAAACCCTATGCTTTTCATTAAAAGGGTGCATAAGTCCTTGTTTTTACATGATTAAATCCTTCAGGTTCTTAACTTCTAAAACTTAACGAAAATGTTCTCCGTATGAAGCTTAAGGACTTCATCATGCAAGATGTAAGGATTTTTTGGTTATAACATAGAAGTTTAAGGATTTAATCATGCAAAAATAAGAAATCATTTTAAGAAAGGTCAGGGATCTAACCATGCAAAATTGTTATTTTTATTAAAAAAAATGTATTCTTGTTTTTAACGGTTTTTATCAGGAAGTTGAGTTTTGCTCGTGATGTACGCAATCTAATCGTGAACGTGTCCATTCCTGAACTTTCTCGAGATAACTAATAACACATAAGTTAGATTTTGATCGATTTTGTTTACGATTAGACTTTTTTCAAACTAAAACTGATTTTCATTTAATTTATGATTTGACATTTGATTAAAAAAAACCCACTCGAGGACGACTTACACCTAAAAATTCTGCCCACATTTGAAAAAAAAAATTGGTACCGCCCCCGCGTAATTCACCATAAGAAATCCAAATTTTATCTCATCGACCATTTTTGATTTTTCGGATTTGTATTTAATCAAGGGCTTAAAGTTATAAATTGATGTAAACATGGTATAACTTGCATCGATGGATTAATTTCAGACCAGCATTAAAGTTGAAGCATGAGGAACCTAAGAATAATAAGAATCTTCACATTTCAGAAACCGATGTTTGGATTCCCTACCGGAATCTATTATCCAAAGGGACATGAAAAGGTGATTCAAGGCATTCCTTCTCATGCAGCCAAAGATTACACTCATGTCAACTGGTTTTCTATGCCATAAAACATGATGTTGTCATTTCTTCCTTAATTAATGCAACTTTCTCATTGTTATGAAATCATCATAATTAAGATGTTTAAACAAAAACTCTAATTAAGAAGAAATGTGATTCTTGTTTATATATCTTCCTTGCAACACATTAATTATTATGTTTGGTTTTAACAACTTGAAGAAGAATATATGGATGGTACAAATGCATAATTTAAGGGTATTAATATGTATTTACATTTTCAAGGAAAATTTTAAAAATATTGTTACAGGTGATTTATCAATTACAAAAATTACACTTTGCAGTTTAAGTGACTTATTTTATGGAAATTTTAATAACAACTCTAAAGACTGTGTTGACGAGCCTTAAATTCATAAAATGACTTTATTTTATGCTACTTTATTGTAATAAATATAAAATGATGATTTAGTGGTTAGTGTAACACAACTTATACATTTAATTCATTTTAAAGACATCTATCATAATTAAAATTCTTTAAAAGAATTGGAGAGATGAAAAAATATTATAGCTATTCTGATGATTCCTTCAGATTTTACAAGATTCATGTCTTCAGATCTAGAGTCTAGATTAACAAACTTAAGTTTTAAAGTAGTGTCATACAGCATGTGATTTTATAATAATTATAGTATTTGATAAAGTTATTGATCGTCATATATTTCTATACATATTTATTTCGATCACTAACCAACATTGATCATCTTATCTTCCTATTAAATATAGTGAACCCACATTCATAGTTCGAAGTGTTCAAACAACAAACAAAGTCAACATACTTAGGTCGTTGATGGGCCAAAAATAATGGGCTTGTATATCCATTAGTTAGCCTTGACTTAGGGCTTTAACAACAAAATAACATCAACCTATTAAACGCATGGGTCGGTTTGAGTCGATTTTAACGAACACCAAAACTTAAACTGATATTTCAGTTTTCGAAAATGTTAAACCTTTGGAGTTTGGTTTTTCGGTTTATGGCGGTCTGGAGTTCAGTTGCTTATACATACTATCATATTTTATTAATTCAATCTGGTGTGACTATTTTACCACATCTACCAATAACTTTTTAAAGTTTCTGACGACATTTTTCGTAGTATAACCCGCTCCGTATAAGAAAAAAAATGATTTGATACACTTCACAAGCAATTGATTCTAATACAATTCATTCTAAAGTCTTTACAAATGTTTTATTTGGCGCATTTCACAAACTGTAAAAATTTATGTCATTTGTTCAAAGCCGATCGGTATAATCTTATTTCATTCACAAAACACTTATTCACCAAGTTTAATTATAAAATACTTACTATTTTCCCCCGAAAAAGTCATCACATCTATAAAAATTCATATATAAAATCATTATGGAGTTATGGACTACTATGAGTAATATCTCCAACTTTATAATTTAATCATCCATTTAAGGATCACAAAGCATGTGATTTTTTATATTTAAAATAATTGACAATTTGACATCTTAACCATGTTAAAGGTCAGCGCTTTCCTTCGTGCCTATTTTCCTATGATTTTTAATTCGTATGAATTGAATTGGCTAAAAGCCTAAAATGAACCCCTGGTCTAAATAAAAACTACGAAGTATATTTTCTTTCATATTTTACTTTTTACTAAGTATATAGTCTTTAATATAAATTGCTATGGTTAATTATGAAGTATGACTATTTCATTTTGAGTAAATTACATAAATGTCTATGTTTGTTTAGTTAAACTTATGAAAATATTCCTACATTTAAAAATTACACTAATGATCCTTAATGTCCTTAATTCTACTCTCGGACGGTCCTTCCATTCAATGGCCACCAAATATGTTTGTTAAGTCAACCGGACGTTCCTTCCATCCAATGGCCACTAAATATGTTTGTTAAGTCAACCCATGTGCGTTGCACATCAGGACAATTTCGTCAATTTACCATCAATTATAATAACCAAACTTCTGGGAACATATTGGTAATTTACTCAAAATTAAAAAGAAATGTTTCAGAATTAAAAACTATCTATATAATTTTTTATATATAAGGATCAAGTCCAAACATTTGATAAAATACAAAAACCATCTATATAATGTTTTTATTTAACCCCAATCCTCCCCACCATGCTCATTGTCTTCTCCACAAATTTCCCCACCATTACACCGGCCACTAAAGCTTTAGTGCTCCACGCGCCAAATGCTCTTATTTTGGGTTGCCTTCATGTTGGGCCTTTGATATACATAACTCTTTGGTCCCTACTTTAATGGAAATTTCATATTTAATTTATATGTTTTTATAAATAAATAAAAAAAACTAACAATAAATATGATTGTAAAAACTAGAAACATTACTTTCTTTCAAACTATGAAGTTGACGTTTATTGTCTAGAAAAAGTGGGAGCAACAGAACCTTGCTCCATTATAAACGTGTACTCGTACTTATTTTGTTATTTTAGCTCAAAAATATTTCCCCTGAAACGACTTTTATTTGTCTAGCTATTGGGGGTTCTTAAAAAAATTTAATTTTAAGTTTATTTATTAATGTTGGTAAAAGATCTTCATACTAATATACATTACGCTCGAAAATTAATATTATAAAATTCAAGTCGATGAGTTAAAGCAGGTGGTATCGGTGTGTTAAAGCACCGTTAAAGTCCATTGGCGGAGCTAAAGCGCACTTGCGGCTGCGCCAATCTCGCGCCGAACATCGGATGCCATTGCTTAACATCCGCCAATGGTTTATTAAAGGTTTTTTCTTTTTGTTTTTATAAATTGTAATTGCTTTTGGGTATAATTTGTAGGTCCTAATGGAATGTTATAGTGTTTCAACAATCGGCAAAGAAATTTAGATCGAGTAAAAATGGGTGGTGATATCTTGAAGATGAGACACGATATGTGGGAGTGTGTAGATTATGTGAAAGCCTAACATTTGACCGTATCAAAATGTTTGATTTTTTATGCTTTTGCATGGTCCTGTTAAATAAACACCGTTAGTTAGTTTAAATGTTTTAAAATAAACAATAATTGTTCATTTTAATTTATTTTCAGTTGGCTAGATGAATGTTTGGGAAAGACTACGATAATGATTAAGTCACGTACATTATAAACAAAGTTTGATCACCCAAATAGATGCCATTATAATGGGAATATCAATATTTTAAAAGAAATACATGAGGATGGGATGATAAAAGCAATTTAGACAAACCAAAAAGTAATTCTATGCCCGTAACCGTTTATTTCAATGCATAAAAATCACGAGTATCTTAATACTTTTTTCCTCATAATTTGATCACATCAATGTTTATTTTCTCTTTATGTATCCAAAAAGATGCTTCATCGGAATCTCAGCCGGCGGTAACAGGCAAATGTGCCCCGGTGAGTGTGGTAGGTAGACAAAGCAAAGAAAACGTAAGCCAATTGGTACATCTAGAACTTTATCAAAAAAACTTTTAAACAATAATTGACCAACACCCAATATGACTTGTCAACTTTTTTAATAATAGACCCAATCTACCTAGCTTAATAATAGACGTGACACAATTTAATGCAACTCTTCTGTAATGTAATTATAATATTGTTTTGAATCAAAATTTTCTTCTTTCTTTTTAAGAAAAAATATATTTTGCGTAGGGAAATCGTTTTAAATTATGGATGATCTGATTCATAGATACAAAATACCACCAATTGTATAGTTTTACGTAAGTGAAATTATTTTCATTAGATTTCAAATGAACCGATTTATAAATCTTAAAAAAAATATACTACAAATTAATCAAGTACACCCATGGTTCTAAAACACTCGTTTTGATTTCCATCATGATTCACCAAGATTTATAGCTTGATCATGCCATCACGCCATAATCCAAAACTTGTGTATGCTAAGTTCCAACTTACATTTACTCGTAATAAGGTGGGTTTTTTAAGATATATTAAAGCAACTGGGCTATATAGACCAAATATATATATAAAGTTAATTAGTTGTAAAAATTGGCGAATATTCCGAAAATGAAGAAAATGATTGATGAACTATGTTAAAAATTAAATAGTTTTTTAAAACAATACATTTATTCAAATACTAGAATTTAATTATAATTATTAAACCTTGTTGTCTAGATCGTTTAAAAACTGAGATATATATAAACCACAAATTTGCAGTAGAAAAACAATAAGCCGGCCCAAGAAGCAAATCTCACCACAAAACCAATCACCGTTCTTAAAATTACTATTTTACCCTTCAAAACCAAACTTTGACCACACTTATAAAGGACTTCCCCTTTATAAACTCTTTTTATTCCCATCAAACACACCCACTTCTATCCCGCTCTCTAAACTTTCCAGTTTCTCTCTCTAAAAAACGAAACAATTTTCCGATGGAGCCGGAGAAGCAGAAGGATATAATTTTCCGATCAAAACTTCCGGATATCTACATACCAAAACATCTACCTTTACACTCTTATTGCTTTGAAAACATTTCCGATTTCCGGGACCGGCCGTGTCTCATTGATGGCGCCACCGGCCAGGTGCTCACCTACGCTAACGTCGAGCTTACGTCACGAAAAGTTGCCTCAGCATTTCACCAACAAGGCATTACTAAAGGCGACGTCATCATGATTTTGCTTCCAAACTCGCCGGAATTCATTTACTCCTTCCTCGGAGCTTCTTATCTCGGCGCAATTTCAACCATGGCGAATCCGTTCTTCACCGCTGCTGAGATCATCAAACAAGCAAAGGCGTCCAACTGTAAGATCATCATCACTCAATCTGCACACATACCGAAGGTGAAGGACTTCGCGTCGGATAATTCGATTAAATTAGTTTGTATCGATTCGGCTCCGGAAGGTTGTTTGCACTACTCGGAGCTAACTTCCGGCGACGAGACGAAATTGCCGGAGGTTGAGATCTCGCCAGACGACGTCGTCGCGCTCCCATACTCCTCCGGTACCACCGGACTCCCAAAAGGAGTTATGTTGACTCACAAAGGGCTTGTAACAAACGTTGCTCAACAAGTCGACGGCGAGAATCCGAATTTATGGATGCACAGCGAGGATGTGTTGATGTGCGTGTTACCGCTATTTCACATCTACTCATTGAATTCCATCTTTTTGTGTGGATTACGCGCCGGTGCGGCGATCCTAATCATGCAGAAATTCGATATAGTTCCATTTCTGCAGCTGATTGAGAAATACAAAGTGACGATCGGACCGTTCGTCCCGCCGATCGTTTTGACAATCGCTAATAACGAAGAATTAGTGGATAAATACGATATGTCGTCGATCAGGACGGTTATGTCCGGCGCTGCGCCGTTGGGGAAAGAGCTTGAAGATACTGTTAGGATTAAGTTCCCGAATGCAAAGCTTGGACAGGTATGGCGTTACACAACTTTCTCTATCACACATTTTGCACACTTCAAAACACACCGTTGCTGCATCTGTCTACACGTATTTCTTACTGTTGAAACCGCTTCATTACGAAGCTGAGACGGACGGTAAGTCTTCCTCAAGCTGTGGACACGGAACCTGAAAACAACCGAAACCCTTAGTCAGATGTTCCCCGAGGGTGATCCCCGTGAGAACACTCCAACGCTCAAGTTAGATATTTACGACGTAAGGTCTATTGAGGGTGAAAAGTCGTGTTGAATGTGTAAATATGAATGCAGCGACGTTAGCATTCAATGCTCGAGTCCCTGATCGTATTGAATGCTAAGTGTAATGTATGGTGTGTGGTTTGATAGCGTACCTTAGCCTGTTAGTCGGTATGTATATTTATAACCGGACGTTTGGGCGGGAAAAGGATTGGTCCTTATCTTTTAATCCGGTCCGTGTGACAGCCTCCGGGGTATTGTCCTGCGGCTCGACTTGTTATCTGTAGAGCAAAAGACTCGAGCTTTCAATCGAGCCGCCTTGGGCTTAAGTCGCATTTAATGCTCCCACGGCTCGATGCACTTTATCCGGGAAATCCGTTCGTTCCTTGGATCTGGGTATGGGGATGCGAACCCTAAAACCATTCGTTGGACTCCTCCGTTCGTATTCCGGAAGCGTCTCCGCATGTCGCATGTTTAAAAGCTCTTCTTAATAAGCCTCATAATTAAAAAGCTCTTCTGAACACCCCTCAATTAAAGCATTACAACTTTAATACAGACATTATTAAATAGAATCATAGAATGCATAATTAATATTTGATTTTTTTAATCACAATAGATTTGAACGCATGACTTTTAATCATAAGTAACACAAACGCCAATAGACTACAAACTTTGGATACAATTGAGATTTGATGTAGTTGAGTACGACCTTATCATATAGATAAGCTTAGATAGAGAACAAATTTAATATGAAAATGTCAATGACAGCTTGTATATACCGGTAGGACACAGAAATCTTAAGTCTAATTATTTCATTTCAATTGATTTTTCGCTTGGTATGTAATACATATTACTTCAACACTGCACGCACGTCTTGTGTTTGTTACTTCTTTCAATTAAAATTGTCTATAATGGCATACTTATTGATTACATCATGTATTTCTCTATTATTTAATTATAATAACTTGCACACATAATCATTTCAGTATTAAAAATTTAAAGCATGAAAAACAAATTGACAAGAAAAATATGATTCTTATACTTAGGTGAAATTCCCTCTATATTTCAGAAAACTTCGAAATAAGTTATACAATCCATATATATTCTGCCACGTGGAATTCTGAAAAAAAATATACGGAATAATTATTTTTCCTAGGCTTGTACAATAGAAATATACAATAATATATATAATAATTGTAGTTGAAAAAAATGGGGGTAGGTGTAGATGTTGAGGTTGACAGCTTGACATAAATATGATTGCAGGGTTACGGTATGACGGAAGCTGGTCCCGTGCTATCCATGTGCTTAGCTTTCGCAAAGGAGCCTTTTGACATCAAGTCGGGTGCATGTGGAACCGTGGTCCGTAACGCCGAGATGAAGATTGTAGATCCTGATACCGGTTTATCTCTTCCAAGAAACCAACGAGGCGAGATTTGTATACGTGGTGATCAAATCATGAAAGGTAATTTATTTATATCTATATGTTTTTTTTATAATTTATGTATACGCACAATATCCGATCTTAAAATTTAAGTTAGTTAGGATAAGATGTAACCCTGTTATATCACATCAGTTTTTTCTCTTCCGATCAAACACGTGAAAAACCCCGACCAAACCCACGTAGCAGAGTCACCAAACACATAACCAAATTTTAAAATTGATTTTATTATTACATATATCACTTACCAAGAACGAAATACAAACCGTCATTGCATGCATCAGGCGACCATTCGATTGCGGTCACTGAAACGTCTGCCATAAAATTTTTGCCTTAAAAGTTGTCGAACAGTAACAAAAGAGAAATGGTATCGGTATCTACTTGCGTGCCTACATATTTTATCATGTCAAGTGTTAAAATCAATTGATGATATGAGTAAAGAGAATTAATGGATTACAAATGTCAAGTTTAGAAGTAGATAAGCAGATAATTATATATAAATGATAGACTCCAATACCATTTCTCATGACCAAACAACCAAAATACAAGCGAAAAAAAGATTTGGTTGAGTGGGGTCCACTCCCCTCCTCCAGTCCTCCTTTCTACTCTACATCCACCACTGTATATACACATGTTGAAGTGTAGTAAATAAGTAAAAGTAAAAGCATGACACCATTGTTCTGAAAAATTGGTTGATTGTTACGTCTTAACAAAAGTCCACCGGATTAATTAATGGTGTCTGATTTGTCGTATAATTAAATTTGTATGGATAATTATGGTCCCATGATTTATATTGTTTATAGGTTATCTTAATGATCCCGAATCGACAAAAAGTACAATTGACTCTGAGGGTTGGCTACACACTGGTGACATAGGGTTAATTGACGACGACGATGAACTTTTCATTGTTGATCGGCTCAAGGAGTTGATTAAATACAAAGGATTTCAAGTAGCGCCTGCTGAGCTGGAAGCTTTATTGTTGACACATCCCGAAATTTCTGATACTGCAGTCGTCTCGTAAGTTCACTCATTTGAATTAACCACTATAATGTAGTTATATTTTAAAGGAAATGTTAATGACAATCCTTAGTAAGGTTAATGATGTGTTAATACATGTATAATAGTTGTACATATTTTAATAATGGTAGTTTAATCACCTTAAATTTACAAAGAAAATAATTAAACTTCAGTCTTGCACTGTAAAGTGAAATACCGAAGTTGTCCTCTGGTCGGTTAAATGGCTCGATTGGATCTGCACCAACTTCGGATCCGCACAAGTTGGTAGTTGATAGATTTGACATTATATTAAAATAAAAATAAAAAATATATAAATATCCACTTACCTCCCACTAGCTAGTCTAGACAAGAACTCCCCATCGACCATGAGTTTTTAATTTGTTATACTTGTATTAAATTATGGTTTGATTATTGTTTTTATATGTAGCATTATCTAATATTTGACTTGAATATTGACACAATTATTGATATTTTTATTTCAGTATGGTAAACGACGCGGCTGGAGAAGTCCCTGTTGCTTTTGTTGTGAAAACCAACGGATCAAGTGTGACCGAAGACGAAATCAAGCAATTTGTATCAAAACAGGTAATTCGATTTTAACATAACAAATTAATAAATCATGAAAATTTAATTATTCTATATCGTATATTGACTTGTATTTTACTGAGATTGTTTGTTATGATTCACAGGTGGTATTCTATAAGAGAATAAATCGCGTGTTTTTTATCGATACGATTCCAAAATCACCATCAGGCAAAATTCTTCGCAAAGATTTGAGAGCGAAGCTTGCAGCAAGTGTTCCAAAATAGATGTCACTGCATACATCATCAATAGACGTCGTTGGTTGTTAAAGTCAACATGTTGTCAATATGTATATTAGCTCTTTTTTGAGATATTGTTTTCAATATTCAATAAGATACCATTTACAGGAGCAATTTAATTTTGTATTACTATATAATTAACTAAGAATCATTTCTCTGATTTGTATGATTGTATCCATCTTCAAGAGGCTCTTGATGGTAATTATATTTTCAAGAGGCTAATGTTGAAAAAAATCATTTTTTACATAGAACATAGTTTAAATACGACCGAACCTGCCAGATTTGATGAATCAACCCGTTGAACCTTACGATTTTGAGTAATTATGATATACTACTATGTAAATGGTATATAAATACCAAAAAGTATAGAAAATACAAAACAAATATCATATAAATCCAAAACTTATTTTTTAACTAAATTTATCATTGTTGAGTTCCAAATCTTATAAAAAATCGCATGTCTATTTTAATTTTATTTATCTAATTTAGTTAGAAAATTGATTTTCTCCGGTTACATATCAACGGTTCAACCGAATATTGTGTCTAATCTGTCAGTTACAAACCGAGTATTGTGTCCAATCTGTCAGTTACAAGTATTGTGTAGACCAAACCATAACTACTTCTCATAAAAGTTGTGGTATTAAAAATATTCCATACATGTGTGTATTTATTATTTGAAATTGATTGAAAGTTTGTAACCGCTTGATTAAGCACCAAAAATTTGTAGTCTAGTGATATAAAGTATTAAAAGTTGTTTTCCATTGATATGTGTTCATGAGTTTGAATGTTTGATTGTCGTTATAAATAATATAGTGTAAATTTATGAGTAATTTAAAGAATGAGTTTTATCATGTTAAAAAATCCCTTAATTAGGCAACATTACTTGATTCTTCTTGTCTTCTTCAAATCCGATAAAGATGCGAATCTCAAAGAGAAAGAACACCCACTCAAATTGTAAGTAACATGCAAAATCAGCCGCCTCAAACTAATCATATATCATAAGATGTAACTTGAGGTATTTTGGGTTGTGCATAAACAAAATAGAATAAATATTTATTCTTTTGTTACATGCTTTTCTCCACCTACCCTCCTATCTTTCTAATATAAATGACAGTTATACCGTTATAGTGAAAATCAATAATCCCGGTTTAACTGAAGACGGCCGGTGGTGGCAGAATTTGGTGCTTCCGGCGACATGAGTTTGGATTGTAGTTGCTGCCCAACTGCCCGTGGTAAATTTCGTAATTACCGATTAACGGTCTGTCATCTCATGTACATTTCTATAAATGTATGACCTATCACAAAAAAAATTAAAAAAAAGTTTCAATTGAATTATATATTGTGTTCTTCATGTTTGTTTCATCAATACTAATAAATCCTTTTTATGGGATTTTTTCTCTTTTACTTTTTGGTTGCTTATACTTCATAGCATCATATGCACAATAAATAATTGTCTGTTTCTATAGGAAGGTGTTTCAATTAGATTACTAATAAATATTATGTATAATATAATTATTATTGGTGCAGTTAACACGGATCATTTACTTGTGTCAACTACTAAGTTTATAGACATAAAATTTGGCTTAAAAATATAAATAAAGACACATTCAATTCATGATTCATCAACAATCGCCAAACAAACTCTCTTTATTGATAACGATCTTTCTAAAGGGGTGTATTCTCATTTATAACAGGTTCCCCGAATGACTAAGTTTTGCTCGTAATATACGCAACCTAACTATTTTTTGTAGCCATTTCTGAACCTTCCTCTGACCATTTGGTAAATATTTACCTATGAAGGGGATCAAACCTATGACCTTTAGAAAATCATTTTAGACATCCTTAGTGTTAGATCATCACCAGATAGTTATTGATGACGATATTACCTATAAATAAAACGGATTTAAGCCTTACAACGAACAAATTAAACTTTTATTAGGAAGTAACGTGTTACACAAATTAGTTCTACAAAACTGTTCTATACAATCTAATCAACTAAATTACAACACACAATAATATTAAACGCATGCTAATCATACAACAGAGCAAATCATACACGTGTCCAAATCTTCTCCAGCAAAACGGGCCAATCGTCCCCAAGCTGTCGCGGGTTAAGTTCCATAGCAACCGTAAAATCCCGCAACGAAATTACCCGTTTGGGCTCACATGCTTGCATTCGATAATGATAGCCAGGAATAACACCATTTGGAAGCCCGAAACGAGCCCGGTGTCCATTCCCTGACCCTGATCCGGGCCCACTAAGTTTAGGAAAAGACCGAATTAACCCTTTTAAATAAGCATCCAAACCGTTATTTACCACATTCGCACAATCCATCGACACTCCTTGAAGGTCGTGAGTCGCCACAAGTTGGCCCATATATTCCTTTAATTTTATCGTCTCTAACAACCCGTCAGTTACACATTTACTATTACTTCCCAAATATGACACCTTCCCGCCCTTTCTGGGCCCATTTTGAATCCCGAGTGGGGGATCTTTCCCGCCTTTTTTATGTACAACAGGAATAATAGGCCCGTTTTCATGGCGGACCTTATTATTTCGGGCTGTACACGTATTCTTTAGAATCGATTGGATTAACTGATTATGCAACGGTATATTATCTTTCCCGACAGTTGTTAAACAAAGCTTATCAAACTCGATCTTACTGAGTTTTAAAGTCAAAAACCTTTTTAAGTAATCGAAATACTGTTGGGATTTTTCTGGTCCAAGTTTTCTGGTTAATTGATCTTTTAATTCAGCTAAATTGATCCATGAATGCTTATGTGGCGGTTGCATTTCTCACGTCTCAACATGAAGGTTCCATAAAGCACCCCCAACTAAAAAAAATTCAAAAACCCCTAATTTGACTAACTAAATTAGGGTTTTGATTTATCTCATATACGCCATCTTCCAGAACGAATTTAATTAGTTCAACTAATAATTTACATAACCAGTAAGCTGAACACTAAACAGATCATGGAAACCCCAAATTAGGTTTTCAGTACGGATCAAAGAATCAAATCATATATTACAGCTCTAACTAACTCTCCCTCCAAAACCGAATTCCCAAATTATTCAAATTTCGTTAATCTAACAGCGCAGAAACCCTAATCCAAATCACACCTACATCAAACATACAAGAAAAAACTTCATTTTAAAAATGATCTCCCTCTTAACTCCAAGTAACAGAAAACATAAAATTCAAGCTAATTACATGTATTTCAACTTAAACAGTTGAACATAAATTAAATTCTTACCTTATTAATGTAGCTCTGCCGAAATTGCGATTGCGATTAACAAAGTGTTTAATTTCACAATCATCAATCTCTTTGTTTGTCGCAACTCAAGCTGATTACAATAGCTTTGATTTGTTGTTTCAATTTTTCGAATTTTGTGGAAACTGCTTCACGCATTAATGTTTGTCTCCTTGATTTCAATCTGTTTGTTTCTTTATTTTCAATCTATATGATCACTGCTCTATCTTCTCTTTCTCTCTCTATTTTCTTTTTTCCAACTCGTTTTTTTCGTTTTTGCGTCTGTATAGCAACGTTTGTGTGTATTACTAGAAGCCCCTTGGTCTTTAAATATATGCAAAAATACCCCCTATGATTTGATACATTTGGTGGTTACATAACTTCAGTGATCATCATCATATATATAAACGAATATGAAAATGGTATAATAAAAGGACCAACATCTAATAATTTCATGTCTTAGTGATGGCTGAAACTCGAAATTAATCAAAAGATATACGGTTTCCAGACACAGAGACTAGCAAGTAAACTTATCCTAAAAGAAGGGTGGTTTGTGTAAAATTTCAGTTAACAGTATTCATGTTTATTTTTGCTTTATATGGAAAATAAACTCCAAGTTCGTTAACTTATACTCCCTCCGTCCCACAAAAAAGTTCCCATTTCTAATGGGTACAAGTATTTAGGAGATAGTTAGTGGTGGGGTCCATGGTAATATTTTTAATTAAAATAGAAGGTTTTTTGGATAGAGAAAGTACTTTTAGAAGATAATTAGTGGTGGGGTCCATAATTTTAATATTATTTTATTAAGTGGTCCCTCACCATTTGAGAAATGGGAACTT
Organism: Calendula officinalis; assembly: GCA_963853835.1. Lineage (NCBI taxonomy): Eukaryota > Viridiplantae > Streptophyta > Magnoliopsida > Asterales > Asteraceae > Calendula > Calendula officinalis. The sequence goes on along the minus strand of OY970827.1, from coordinate 1,967,306 downwards.
TTTTGTGGGACAAAATTTAGAGGGGAAATGAGAACTTTTTTATGGGACGGAGGGAGTATATAGTAAGTGATGATGCATAGGTTCGATGGCTCGTTAAGTGTAGTTCCATTTTTAAGCTATTAAATCCTCTGTTTTCACAATTGAATATATTAGTTAGATCGTTAAAATACTTTTGGCAAATATGGAAATCTACCAGCAGAAAATAACAAATTCATGGCAAAAACACTTATAACATTATTAGGAACCACAAAAACCGTTATCGATCGATGCAAATTAATCTCAGTGGAGGGATTTGTTCGTAAAGATATTGATTAAATATGGTGAAAGATGAGTATCAGTTGAGGATAATTGTGATGTTAAATGCATTTGAGTGATAAATGAAGAACAATTGAGAGTATAGCAACAGCCATTAATGGAGGAAATACATGAATTTAATTTGAATTGTTTTTATTGGTTGCGTGAGGTTAAAGCAATTATGTAACTACAGAAATGAGAATAGGATTAATTGATTTGGGGGTAAGCGATTGATTGAGATTAGGGTTACTTGACGAGAAATTGTTTATTGTTTATATGTTAGTTGGGGGGTATAAGTGCTTTTAACGGAATAACTGTCAATTCACCTTATAAAGCAACTAAATATTTATGTCACAAGTTCTATCTTTCACGCTTCAACAATCAAACAAACTCGACATTTTTAATTAATCACTCAAATTTGGAATACTTAACAAATAGTAGACAATAATACTTACACAAAACAAGCAAATTGAAGACAAAAGTTATCACGATCATGTAAGAATTAATTATATTTCAAGAAGAAAATCATCTACTAGAATATATGTATAGCAACGACGTGTTATATGTACCGTAGTACAACTATGAACAATTACAAAGAATGATTCAATTCCTAATTAATTTTGATCACTTATAATTTCACCATCAATCTTGCTAAATTCGCACCGAAATTATTAATGTTACTTGTATTCGACCATAACTCATCACCACCACCATCATCATCATCATCATCATCATCATCATCATCATCATCATCATCATCATCATCATCATCATCATCATCATCATCGTCATCATCATCATCATCATCGAACTCTAGTGAAGAGGTGATAGAGTTTATGTCAAAAACATCTTCTTGTCTTGATTCACAAACCTCGGTGACATCATCATCGACTAACCCTTTCAAGAATGGATGATTTAAAAGCATATTAGCCGTTAATCTAAACATAACTTTCCTACTTAAACAACCCTTCAAGAAACTAATTCCTTCTTTCGATACATTTTCGTCACTAATCCGACTTATAATCTCATCAACACCTAAATCTTGACTGAAAAACCGTAACAGTTTTCCGGTCAACATCTCGAACACAATACATCCAACCGCCCAAATATCTGCGGGCGGCTCTTGAACACCGTTGATCACAACTTCAGGTGACAAATACATCTGTGTGCCTCTCAAATAAGTACCTGAATTATTGTTCTTAATCTGGTTTACCCTTTTTGCTAATCCAAAATCCCCAATTTTAGCATTGAAAACACCGTTTTCATGATTTGCTACAAGCATTACGTTTTCGGGTTTTAGATCACAATGAACATAACCTTTTTTGTGAATGTGACTTAACCCTAGAAGAATTGATCTAGTGTAACACCTGATTTCAAATTCCGGCAATCCTTTACCGTTTGATTTTTTGATTGAATCAGCTAGGGTTCCACCAGAACCATACTCCAATAACAAGTTATACACCATTTGACCGTTATCACCGTTGGTAATTTCTTCCCCAAAACACTTGATTACATTTGGATTCCCGCGAATATTATCCATAACCTCTTTCTCCTTTTGAATTGAACATGAAGCAGAAACCTCTGCCGATTTCACAGCCATAATTGGTGGATATGAGCTGTATTTCGATTTAGGGTTCTTCAAATTGCCGATAAATACACAACCAAAACTTCCTTTGCCGATCATTGCACCTCTGAACCAGACAACTCCATCGCCGTACATGTTTCGCACAAATTTACAATCTTCTTCTTGCTTACTTCTTTTTCCTTCGTAAATGTTGTCTCCATCAATCAAGCTTCGTTTCTTCGATTTTGCTTCAATTGACTTCATCTTCATTGCAGAATTGGTGAATAAAACTTAGGGTTTTGGTGACAAATTGGGCAAAATTGTTGGTGTCTTGGTGCAATACGTATGTGTGTTTATGTTATTATATATGTTATTGGTGACTTAGGGCAAAAGCAATGAGATTGAAGAGATGAATGAGGCATGGAATTAGGGTTAGGGTTTAGAAGGAGAAAGCGTATGAGATCGGTATGAGTTTGTTGATGATTATGGGAGTTTATAAACTAAAGGCATTTAACGGAATAACGGTCAGTTGAGTTTCATGTGGAGTTTCTATATTTGACGGCGTGATTCTTTTCTTCTCTTTACGGTCACGTTTCATTTTCCTCCCTCTTGTCATGAGAAAAAAATGTACGCATCATGAAGAAATTGTTTTAAGGAAGTGATATAACAAAAAGAGAAATGATATTGGTTCTTACATTTTTTTTCTACATATATAATTATTCATTTTATAATGATAAATGTTAAAATCAATATATGATATAAGAAAAGAGACTTAATAGATTACACATATCCAGTTTAAAAGTGAATAGACATATAGGTAAGAAGAAAATATAAGAAAAAAAATATAATATCTCTATAACACAATCTAAAAATATTAGTGGTCGGTTAAATAATAATAATATGAGTTTTGATAATGACAGACCTAAGGGCTGTCATAATACATGCATAAAAAAGTTGTACATCCATCTATAATCAACTCCTGAATTTTCAGAACTACTCATTTGTTCAATTTTAATGCACTTAGAGACAGCCCTAAGGGCTGTCATTATCAAAACCCTAATAATAATGGTATTACTTCCTACCATTTGTTCCTACTAATCTTACTATTTATTAGATCAAGACATGTGTCAAAATTAAAAGATAATATAATGAGAGATAATTAGTTGATTACACGTTTCATCTTATCAAATGAATGGGAAGATTAATAGAAACAAATGATAAGGAATAAATATCATTTATCATAATGAAAATATTATTATTTTTCATTTAAGGTGTACAAATACCATAAGGGTAGTAATTTTGGGACCACATAAATTACTTCACTCACCACATTGTACAAGATTTAAAGCATATTATATAAGTACTGTAAAATAATGATTGTGGTGTTTAAAGTAATTTATGTAATCTTAAAATCACTTCTCATACTATAATGTTACACACCTTATGTATTCTATAATCAAATACATTCGAGATTGCGGAGTACAAAATAGTCATACGTATTTATTTTTTCGTTTTTTTGTGTGTTATGATTTCCGCTTGCCAAACTTTTACATGTCATACTGACAAGTTTAAAGGCTAACTTAGTGGTTGAAATCTTGATCATGGTCAAGATTAGTTTATGAAACATAATCCTAGAGAATGATAGGTTGTCTTAAGTGAAAAATGAAACTAATCATTATTTTGGATCATCTATTTTGGATCATTATTCTGGAAAAATGAAACTAATCATTATTTTGGATCATTTATGTCATCCTTTACACATGAATTGAGTTTTCATATCTTTATTGAAGGACTACCACAATACATGGCAATGGCGGGAACATGATTATTAACTTATTATCTGAAAATGCGACCGCCTTGTGGGGGGTTGAATGAACACACAACAAATAAATGTATGGCAAATGAAGAATTTGAAAACAGTGTTTAATTAGATTTTAAAAATGAGTAATGGTATTTGTGCCTACCAAATGTGCTTCCTCATTTGCCTATCAATTTGATCATTACAAGTGTCAAAATCAAGAGATGATATGAAGAGAGAGAATTAGTGGATAACACATATCTAGTTTAAAAGTGAGTAGGCCTATGAATAGGCACAAATTGTAGGCACATATATCATTTCTCTTAAAAAAATAACATATCACATATGTTATAAAAAAATTTATTGCCAAAACTAAAATATATACTCCCTCCGTCCCTAAATAAAGTTCTCATTTCCCTTGGACACAACTTTTTAGGAGATAGTTAGTGGTCGGGTATTTGGTATTACTTTTGATTAAAATATAAGGTTTGATTGGAGAGAGAAAGTGTTTTAAGAGATAGTTAGTGGTGAAAGTATTAGTAATAATATTATTATATTAAGTGGACCTCTTAAGTTTGAGAAATGAGAACTTTATTTAGGGACAAAACTTGAAGGAGAAATGAGAACTTTATTTAGGGACGGAGAGAATATTTATTTTAGGGAGTAATTTTCACACCATAATTTTTATTGCATGTACCACATTTAATGTTCAATATACTTGTACAAATAGTTGTAAAATTTATACTATATAGTATATAGATTAAAAATTGTGATGTCAAAATTAATTCTCATTTACTTTTGTTATGGACCATTTAGTATATATATTTGATGGATTATAAAACTTATAGTAATGGCCAAATATAAATTCTCTAGTTTTGTTTTTTATACAGTTTTTAATTTTAAGTAACAATGAAAATGTAACAAAAATATAATATAATTCTAATTATGTAACAATAAAATAATGAAAGTTCCGACACTAAAATTATAAAAAATTTTATAAGAAAGTATACCAATAAACATTAATCAAAGATCTATAAATTTTCGCGTCCCTGAAAATTAATCCTATTTTCAAATTTATATTTTCATAGCTTATATCGTCAAGTTTAATTAGTCACCCAAATTTCATTTTTAAAATCGATTACGTTTTTTTTTCTTTCCATGTGATTTCATCTAAAAAACCTGTCTCAAAACCCTACCATATGTGCTATCTCTCAATAGATCAACAAAAAGTCTGCTCCCGTCGGCCGTCCTGCATCGGACTCCTTTCCGCCGGACCGTCGATCTCCGTCCCTCGCTTCAGGTAGGTCTTATCTCAAATGTGCGGGTCTGTATTTTTCTCCAATTAGCTATTTGCTTGAGAGGGTTCGGTGTTCCGACGATCCAGTGGTTTGATTTTGTGTTTTAGGGTTGTTTCAGTTTCAGTGTAGTGTGGATTTAGTATTCTGTTTGTAATTCTACACATTTCAGAACGCATTTTGGGTAGCTAGTATGAATTTGAATCTATTGAAATAGTTTTACAACACTTAAGCATGTGAATTGCTGGTTTAAGATATGCAAACAGGTTTATTAACGATACTGTAAGTAATACAAGCAACTTCAAATATAAGAGGCGTGAAAATATCTAATGGAAGCTTGTATATACAGATATAGCAACCATCGAGATTAATGATAATTGTATTCCAAAGGATGGTACAAATTGGGATATAATTCCACTAGCGATCAATGCCAAAACACAATTTTATCAATAACGACTTATTACTTGAAATTTGGATCAGCGCATCTTCGTTCAAGTGATATACATATCAATTTCACGAATTTTTAAGTGATCTGTACTAATATTCAGATTTATTTTTTCTTTTCAGTTTCAGTCTTCAGCACTTAAAATAACAAACGCTGGGGAGAAGAAATTAGGGAAAATAGATGGCAGAAGAAGCAATATTAGGGTTCTTAGAAAAGAATGAACAAATAGTAGATTCAGGTGAATTTGCAGTGGCACAAGGAATCAATCATGAAGAAATTGTCAATGTCATCAAGAGTCTCAATGGCTTTCGATTCGTGGATGCCCAGGTTCTTTTCTCATCCCATTTATTAGAGATGAAACAAAGTTAATGATGAAATTTAATTTGTCAATTATGTACGTATACCTGTATAATTCGCGTCCATACATTTCAATCTAACCGAAGGTTGGCTTCCTTATTTAATTTTAATTTTTAATTTGGGATTCTTTTTGTTAACAAATGTTTATTAATCTTGGGCTAACATTTGCGTTAATTTTCAATATTTGTCTTTCAAATATTCAGGAATAATTCAACAACTGTAGCACTACTTAGTAATTTAGTATGAGAATGAATCAAATTTTAATTAGCAGTAATATAAGTAAATAGATAACGAAAGTTCACGATGTTAAGTGTTTGATTCTTGGAAAAATCTTTGTTAATCTTCCTTTTCCTTATCCAACCTTGTTAATATTTGTTATTTATTATTTTTAAATTTTGATATAAACCAAAAGTTTTTTTTATTGTATAGGATATTAAAAGGGAAAGATGGCAATTAACTGCTGAAGGAAAAACTTATGCTGCTAATGGATCTCCAGAGTTCCAACTATTCATGGCGGTCCCACCAGAGGGTATCTCACGAGTAGAACTGCAGGTAACAATTGGATTATTATAAGTTAATTAGGTTTACTTATTTTAAATTTTAATTTTATATGTTGTAAAATATGAATAAATTGATTTTTTTATGCAGAAAAAATTGGGAGACAATGTTTTCAAAATAGGTTGCCAGCAAGCCATAAAAAATAAATGGGTGGAAATGCGGAAGACACAAGTTTCAAGAAAGGTAAAGTTAATTTCGTATATGGAATAAATAAATAAATTCAAATTCATTTCGTAAAATTTTCATCAATGCTCTCAGTTTCTTGATCGTAAGTTTATGTTTATGGTTATTAAGAGGATTTAATTGTACTAATTTTTTTGGAGATTATGCAGGTTGAGCATGTTGATGATAATGTGAAAGCTATGCTCATAAGGATAAATAATGGAGAGGTGATTTTTTATTCATTTTTTATATTTTCTTTATATGGAAAAAATTCACATTAATTTGTATTATCTATGTTTTTTTTTTCTCTGGTTGATGGAAATTAATTCTATTATTTCAGGCCCCCAACCAAGAGGATATTGATGATCTGAAGAGAAGAAAATTAATTACTCCACAGTAATATTTCTTTATGACATCTTACTTTGGTTATAAAATAATATAAATAGGATCTTTGTTTTCCATTTTTTTAATATTTATTTATTTATCTATTTTGCATGTAATTTTGATGTGTGTACACTTTTTACAGGATATGGAAAGGCTACTCAGTGAAAAAAGGTCCTAATTATGCCCCTAAAAGAAGGAAGCCTGCTACTGATTTAACCCGTGAATCTCTGCAAAGGTATTCAAATGTTTTCTTTATGTTTACAACAAGAAAAAAGAAAATTTAACACCAATATTTATAAGAACAGTTTAAAACCCAAAACCATGTGTAAGTCAAATAAGTCAACCTTTTTTATTTTGTTGAATTGGCCAAGAATGTCAACTTTATCGTGTGTTGACTAAAAATTCTAGACAACTTCATACTTGTTTTTTTAATTTAAATGAAAAACAAACTAATAAACAATATTATTTTTTTTTAATTTTTTGCAAGTGGTGATTGGAAGAATTTGGAATTTAAAGAGTATAATTTCAGTGCAAAAGGTGCTCCCCTTGAAGGTGGTTATCTTCATCCGTTGCTCAAGGCAAGAATGCATTTCATTTTTTTTTCTATATTCATTTATTTTGATGAATTTATCCTGTTTTAATTAATTTTTATAATAGCGGAAAACACGTTTTAATTTTTTAACCAAGTTTTTTTATTGGCTTGTTAGAGAGAAAACATAAACCAGACTCCCAGAGTGACCATTCATAAGTAAATTAGTCAAAATAGTAACTGTTCATCAACTCTAAATATTAAATTATTGCAGGTTAAGAAGCAGATGCAAACAATTTTCCTTCAAATGGGGTAACTAACTTTAACTATCTTTTTAATATCCACACAATTCTAATTGCTAATTTCATATAAAATACATGTTTTCTTTGATTTGCAGGTTTGAGGAGATGCCAACAAATAATTATGTTGAAAGCAGGTAGGTATCTACTGCTCATCATTTCTGCTATAAAATATAAATACCTTTTTTTTAATTGAAGAATTTTTTATTTATTTTATAAAATACAGCTTTTGGAACTTTGATGCACTTTTCCAACCGCAACAACACCCTGCCCGTGATTCACATGATACATTCTTTTTACGAGGTACTTAATAATTTTAAACTATAATTATGTGCCTGTTGTGTTTATTTTTGATTTTATTCTAATTGGTGATGTGGCAATGAAATATTTTAGAACCTTCTACTACAAAGACTCTTCCGGAAGATTATGTTGAGAGAGTGAAGCAGATTCATGAGTCTGGAGGTCATGGATCAAGAGGGTATTTCATCCTATAGATTTTGTGTGTGTGTGTGTATAGATATATACCGTCAGATTTATAATATATTTTTGGCTCTAAAAATTTATAACAATGTTTATATTGTAGGTATGGATATGACTGGAAAAGGGAAGAAGCAAATAAAAACTTATTAAGAACTCATACAACTGCAGTGTCCTCAAGGATGCTGTACGCACTTGCAAAGGTTTTATTTTCCGTTATTTTGTTATTATTTATTATTAATAAATACTAAAAAAAAGAAAATAAGCATAAATATATTAATTGTAATACTTTGCAGAAACCTTTTGAAGCGAAGAAATACTATAGTATTGATAGAGTTTTTAGAAACGAAGCTGTTGACCGGACTCATCTTGCTGAATTTCATCAAATTGAAGGTATTTCTTGGTCTTGTGAACACTGTAGTACTGTACAAGTAGTTAATGCTTGCTTCTAGAAAGTACAACAAAATGTAGCTCAAGAATAAATATGGTTTTCTACCTATTGTTTTAGGGCTAATATGTGATCGTGGATTAAGTCTCGGGGATTTGCAGGGTGTGCTGCATGATTTCTTCTCTCGTTTGGGTAAAACTATAAATATCTCTAAAATAGATACTAATTGCAACACTAAATTTATATTATTTTTGATAATTTATTTTATTTTTATTTCAGGAATGTCGAAATTGCGTTTCAAGCCTGCTTACAACCCGTACACTGAACCGAGTATGGAAATATTTGGGTAAGTATATAATTATTTATATTTGATAAACCAAACCTTAATAGTTTTTTTTAAGTATAAATGATTGTATTTTCTGTTGTGACAGTTATCATGAAGGGTTCAAAAAATGGGTTGAAGTTGGAAATTCTGGAATGTTCCGACCTGAAATGTTGCTTCCTATGGGACTTCCTGAAGATGTTAATGTTATTGCTTGGGGTCTTTCCCTTGAACGGTACAGTATTTTTATAATTTTTTAATTTATAAATAATTATTGTGCTTAAATATGATTAAAATAATAAATCCATTTATGTTTGTTTACTCCACAGGCCAACTATGATACTTTATGGCATTGATAACATCCGAGACCTCTTCGGGCACAAGGTACCTGCAATTCCTTCTAACCACCACATTATTCCGTTTTAAATCATTAAAATTAAACTTTTAATGTTTTTAAATTTTGATTTGATTTTATTTGCGTTTTTTTACAGGTGGATTTGGGTCTTATTAAGAGCAACCCATTATGCCGTATTGGTCTACAATAAAAAGATAACGAACAAATGGTTGATTGATATATGTGATGTTAAATTATACTATTTTAAGTTTTTGGCAGAAAATACTTTACACCGTTATGATCTGTTAAGCTACTTGTTCCCTACCCTGATATTGTTTGAACACATTGGGGAATTTCAAAACTATATTTATCGGATATTTGACAAATTGGATATTCTACTTTTTGAATTAAAATTCTGATTTTGATTTCTGCGTGTTAAAGGGTTTTTAGGACACATTGCGACATTTGTAACGCTAGTTTGATGCAATTTTTGTTGGTAGTGTCGTTTTTCGGTCTAATGTTCGTTGTCAAAAATTATAAAAGTTGGCGATTTAATTCGTAAAGTGATTCATGATGGTTCCGATACCATTAAAAAGAGATTAATGTCATCAAATCATCATTAAGCAAGATAGTGGAAGCATGAAAACAAAGCCTTGAAAAAAAATATCCTTTAGACCATGTATCTAACGAGGACATTAGCACCCCGCGCGTTAGCTGCGGTTTTTAAAATTTTACTTTTTTTTTTACCAAATTTAGTAACAAAAACTCAATGAAATATTTTAAATAGGTAAAAGTATAATTTATAAAATTTGAGAGGTTAAAAATTACTTGGAAAGTGCTTTAGTAACTAACAACTAACTATGTCGTTAAAAAAAAAAACTAACAACTTACTACATTTATTGAATAAGTTATGTACTTCATCTGATTCAAAATAAGTGATGCATTTTGAGTTTTATGATTTTTTAGGTAAAAGATTATAATGATTGTTAAATTAGATTAATTGAATGATTAGTAGGGAATGAGTCCTACACCTTTGGAATAAAGTGGAGTTAATAATGTTTATAAATAAAAAGTAAGGGTAAAATGATGATTTCACTTTGTAAAAATAGATAGTGGGTGTGAGTATTACTATTTTTTGTCAAATAAGGTAATTTTTCAAAGTATATCACTTATTTTGAATCAATCTAAAAAGAAAAATGTATCATTTATTTTGAATCGAAAGATGTACGTAGTATATATTTTGCACTATATGCAATTATCTTATTAGAGATAAATAAATCAATTAAATAATTAAAGGACTAAAACTATAAAATCAATAAATTAAAGGACTAAAACTATAAAATAAATAAACTATTATTAAATCACCTATATTTAATACTCCCTCCGTCCCTAAATAAAGTTCCCATTTCACCTTGAATTTTTGTCCCTAAATAAAGTTCTCATTTCACAAGTTGATGAGGTCCACTTAATAAAATAATATAATTACCATGGACCCCACTACTAACTATCCACTTACAACTTTATATTTTAATCAAATTTAATACCAACAACCCCACCACTAACTTTTTCCAATTGTACCCAAGACAAATGGGAACTTTATTTAGGGACGGAGGGAGTATTTGTATGCATTAGTAAAAGAAGTTTGAATCCCGTTTCATCAATCCGTTCCGTTGAAGACCGTAATGAACAGTATTATATCTATGGTTATTGTACTATAAGAAGAATGAATGGGTCGTAATAGTAATGTGATTTGCATATGATGAATGCAAGGATTTACACACCAAACCCCTTTATACGTATCCACATAAAAACAATTAATGAAACAAAATATGGTATTGATTTGATAAAATTGACGAAAAAAATAGGGATACTTGCTTTTATATCCTTGTAAAATTCATAAAATATTTTATATCCTTCTCAAATTCATAAATTATCTCTATGTCCTTCTAAACTTTATAATTATCTTCATATCCTTCTAAATCTTTAAAACTCTCTTTTATGTCCAAAAACCTATTTTAATATTTATTAAATCATTATAATATCAATAATTATCAAATAAGTATGCAATATATCTATTGATTATGTATTAAAAATCATGTTTATTTATCTTTATTATTGATATTATTACGGTTTAATAAATAATAAAATAGATTTTTAGACATAAAAAAGAGTTTTAAAGGTTTGGAAGGATACGAAGATAATTATAAAATTTAGAAGGACATAGAGATAATTTATGATTTTGAAAAGGATATAGAAATAATTTATAGGTTTTATAAGAATATAAAAGTAATTAGCCAAAAAAAAATAATCCTTATAACTAGAGACCTTATCTATATGAAGCAAAAAGTAAAAGTGAAAGAAAGAATACATGTTTAACCCGTAAGTTTTTTAAGCATGCGTAATCAACCCCTTAATTAACCGTAACATGTAATGACATGATACAAACCCTAATACCAAAACGAATAAGGAAAAGCATATGGTGGTCACGTGCAAATCGCGTGCTCAAACAAGTAAAGCCCTCTCGTAGCTTTTTCCCTATTCCGTTCGCATTCCAGCAAACACACAGCAGTCACTTTTCTCCCCTTCGTTGTGGAAAACCTCGATCCGTTTCTGTATCGTTAGGGTTTCGAGTTACCAAAAGCTCCACATAATCCGTACTATAATCCCCAATTTTTTGTGGAATCGAGTCCGCTGATCTTCAATATGAAGCTCACCGTAAAAACTCTTAAAGGGAGCCACTTCGAAATTAGGGTTCAACCTTCCGACACTGTGAGTACACCTAATTCTAAATGTGTTTGTAATTGTTCTGCAAAACGTATTTGATTTTAATTCGTGTATATCTTGAATTAAGGGACTGTATGTTTTTGTTGCGAATCTGATAATTTTTTCGGTCTAAAATTTATGTTAATATGACAAAGCAAATCGGAAATCTTATGCGTATGTGATTTCTCATGCTATTGTTCAAGCTTCTCAGTTATAATTGTTTGGAAACAAAAAATTGCATAATGTGCTGTGATACATTGAAGTATGCTTTGAAGATTGTTGTAGTTTATTTAGTTAATATGTTCTTAATGTTTGCTTATGGTATAAAAGGTTTATAGTTAGGAAACAAAAAAATGTATTCTTGATCGATATAACTGATATAAAACTTGTTGTGACACTAGATCATGGCAGTCAAGAAAAATATTGAAGATGTACAAGGAAAAGATAACTACCCGTGCGGGCAGCAGTTATTGATTCACAATGGTAAGGTTTTGAAAGATGAAACTACATTAGCAGATAACAAAGTATCAGAGGAAGGTTTTCTTGTTGTCATGCTTAGTAAGGTAATTAGTAGTCTTATAGAATTAAGCTACCATCTTATCGTTCATAATTTATATTTTATTTTATATTTTATTTTTGCCTTTTTGAACAGAGTAAGAGTTCTAGTTCAGGTGGAGCTTCATCTGCTCAGGTATGTTTTCATGATTATGCCCTTAAGGCCATGTTTGATGTTTGTTTATATATATTTTATGAATACAATAATCTCATTTTAGCTGTTATAAGCAGCCATCATCAACAACTGCACCAACTTCTAATACTACCAGCATACCTGATGCTCCTTCCCAACCACAGTGAGTGTGTGTGTGTGTGTGTGTGTGTGTGTGTTTTCATACTTATAAACAACAGATTTTAGTGTTTGTGAGATACTGAGATATTATCATTTACACAAATTGCTTGCATATCTGTAGGGCTTCTAAGACCAGCACATCTTCTTCTGGGCCAGCAATTGCAACAGGCCTGGAAACGGCTACTGTAACTGCACCGTATGAACCTTTTTCCCTCTTTTTTATATTTATTTTTTTTAATTTTAATTCAACACTTTTTAATAAGATCTATGTGAAATTTTTTTAACTTTTAATTGTTTTATGCAACGAATTGCAGTTATATTGTACTGATTTTGTTTATGCGATCATAACTATCACATTATTTTTTTCTATTTTTTAAAAAACATGTCGAAAAAATGATTGTTGGTCAACGGTCAACCAAGTCTGATCCAGCCCATTTCAGCACGTATTAATAAATAATCTCCTTCAGACCGGCCCAATCAAGCCCATTTCTCATGTGGTTAACATATAAGTTAATTTTTTTGTAACTGCAGTGCTAATTCTGATACATATGGTGAAGCTGCATCGAATGTGGTGACTAATAATAGTGTTGAACAAACTGTTCAACACATAATGGATATAGGTGGTGGCAGTTGGGACAAAGAAACAGTTACTCGTGCTCTGCAAGCTGCTTACAACAATCCAGAACGAGCAATTGATTACTTATATTCTGTATATTTTTAAGTTATCCTTTTTTAATTTAAAATAAAACATAAAAAATAAAAACTAATCTTTCATTCCAATATTTTCAGGGTATTCCAGATACAGTAGATGTTGCAGTCCCAGTGACTCAACTTCCTGCAACTCAAATTGCTGCACCTTTATCTGGTGGACCTAATGCATCTCCATTGAATTTGTTTCCTCAGGTTATTTACTAATTATTGAAAAAAGAATGTTTTTTTATTTTATTAATTGTATTTGATATTGATTGATATAAATATTTTTTAAAATTTTATGCAGGAAATACCTTCAGGTGCTGCAGGAGCCAATCTTGGATCTCTTGATTTTCTTAGAAACAACCAGCAGGTGGTACTCATGTTTTATATAGTCAAAGTTTAAGGCTGATGTCAGCATTATTTTTATAATTTTGTATTTTTTTAATTATTATTTTTGTGAATTAAATATTGCATTTCAGTTTCAAGCATTGAGAACTATGGTACAATCAAATCCACAAATACTACAGGTCTGTCATCTTATCTTGTTTTAAATAATTTATTTCTTTATTTTTTGTTACATTTTTAACTAATTAATATAAGAGTTTTTACAGCCGATGCTTCAGGAGCTTGGAAAACAAAACCCCAACCTTTTAGGGTTAATCCAAGAAAATCATGCTGAGTTTCTTCAACTAATAAATGAACCTGTTGATGCTTCTGAAGGGTGAGTAATTGACCAAATTGTTGACCTTTTCTTCTTGAAGCAAGAAGTAGTTGACCAAATTATTGACCTTTGTTCTAGGGATCTGTTTGATCAAGGAGATCAAGAAATGCCACATGCCATTAGTGTTACTCCAGCTGAACAGGAGGCCATTGAACGGGTGGGTATTAAACTATTAATCACTTTTTCAGTTTTTTATTGTGTTGACTTTAGTTGACTTATTGATTTTTGCACTGTCAGCTTGAGGCAATGGGTTTTGATAGAACCCTTGTTATTGAAGCGTTTTTAGCATGTGATCGTAATGAGGAATTGGCAGCCAACTTCTTATTGGAGAATGCTGCTGATTATGAGGATTAAATCATTCAATTCTCAAAGGTTGGAAATTTTTTTATATATTTATTTAGTTCAAGTTAGAGCTGATAAATTAGTTGAAATATGGATATTTTCTCCAATAAATATTTGTTATTTGAATATTGTATTTCATATTTTCCAGGTGGATGGAGTTGAATATGGAGGTTTTGTCATATCAGTAGAGACATGTTTTTAGGTGGTGGGTTTTATTGCACTTGTTTTTCATTTATTTTTATTTATTTGAAACTTGTCTCACATATGAAGGGAAAAAGATGATGATTTTGTTTGTCATGTTTGTGCCTGACCAATTTGTTACTACTGCTAATGTCCCAAATTCCATATTTATTTTACTCGAGATATGATTCGGTGTTTCTGTATGAATAGTATATTCTAGTTTTGGTTGGTTGGTTCATGCTATCTTGGTATAAACCGTTGTGATACAATGGACAATGATTTATATAGAATGTATGCATATTGCACATCGTATAGGTGTAAAACTAATAAGCAAATAGCAATTATTTAATAAAAATGAAGCGAACATTAATAGTATTATACTCAAATAAATTCTGAGTACATAAATAAATTTCATTTGGAGTCTAATCTTGGTTTGCTCTATACCTTTTTTGCGAATAAGTTGGACCTTATGTCTTAATTTTTAGTAATCATCCCATCTATATTTTTCAACCAGTTTTTTTAAGGAATATAATCAAAAACAAAAATATGTAAAATACATATATGTTTCAACCAGTTCTTTAATCAAAAACAAAAATACGTAAATTAAGATAAATACATATGCATCTCAAAATGACAAAATATATGAAACTAGTTTGAAGAGTGGAGAAGGTCCTTTTTCATATTTTGGCTTTTGGAGATAAATAGACCTTACAAGCTTCCCAAACGCCGTTTTAACGGGAAGCCCATCGTGCTACACCAACCTTTTAATCTGGAAAGTGTGTCAATGTAATTACACCATAAAGTGCGAGAGTACTGTGAGTCTGCCGGTGCCGGAAAATATCACCGTTTCTCATAGCGCGATACATTCACTTCGCCGGCACTTTTGTCTCCGATCTGGTATGTTTCTTTCTCCTCCGTTTCATCTTCTCTATAGATCGGTGTTCTGTTAAGTTGATTAAAACCAATTCGCTGTTTAATAATTGAATTAATCTCGTTTAATTCTGCAAAACCTGGAGCTACGATTTCTGTTTCTAGCACATTTTGTGCGTCCGATTGTTTATAATTGTTTCGTCTGTGAATCTGCGATGATCATAGATTGTTCTTCATATACGATCGACTGTGTGTGTGTGTGTGAAAACAACTGAAATTAACTCTTAGTCAGGGGTGTTTGGGGAAGCTTATTAGCTTAAACGATATCAGAACATAGTGTTTGGGCAGCTATATTAGTTTAAATATGCAAATAATTTTAGCTGATGAACTTGATCTATTTTGACTCATCCAAACTCAAAGGTGCTTATTCGAAGTATATTACTTACATAAACATGTAATAATCTACTAAGCTTACCTAAATTCGCCCTTAATTACTCTTGTTATAAACGTTATTCATTTCCATTTCATATATTTTTTGTTCAAAATTTCAGTTGTGTAAAGGAAGCCATGGTTCTAGACGGCATAATAACATCACCTCACAGGAGACCACAAACTGCATTTTCATCAGCTTCATTGAAAAAACAATACACAAAAGAAGATGAATTAGGCAGCTTTTCAACTGTCATAAGGCGGCATCGGTACCTACTAACCGCCCTTCTACTCCTTGCTCTCCTTTGCACCGTTTATCTTTATTTTGCTGTTACATTAGGGCCTGCTGGGGACGTTTGTTCTGGTTTGAATCCCACTCAAAAAGCACTATGTCGTGTTCAAATTGCCAAAGAATCAATTGCAAAACGAAAACTAAAATTATAAATTGTAAAAAAAAATCGAAGACGTTTCGTACTTTCTCTTTTGTTTTTACGGTTGTATGATGATCGGGTAGCTAAAAGTATTTGCTAAACTGATCACAGATATATATATATATATATATATTTGATTCATGAATAGAAAGGTATTGTTTATTTCATATAAAAAGCAGTTTAATGGTTGTAACTGAAATATACATAATTTATTTAACGATATTTAGTTCTTTTAGCTAAAGGGCATGGATCTTGTCTCCCTTGAGCAACTGCTTTCTCTGAGAGCGAATAGAACCACCCATTTCTCCATTTGAACTGCAAATATAATGAGATGAAATTAACTAAAAATGAAAATAATTCTGTTTGACCCGACCCATATCAATTGAAAACCCGCATTTGACTCTGTTTGACCCGAACCCACTTTAATATTACAAAAAAATAACTTACCTCTTTGACTGCTGTTGGGAAATGGGAAACTGCTCGGGCATAAGCACATAACCTATCTTCTATCCCTTCATCAAAAACTATGCCTTTTTCTGCTGCAGATGCAGATGCCAATTCGCCAATGAGGCTACCAACCTGAAAAATGTAAATAATTTGTTAACTTTTAATAATGTTATTAAGAACATTATTATTTTGATTAAAATCTTACCTCAGAACGGAAGTCTTTCTCCACAACACCCACAGTGGCTCCAGGGTGGCGAGCACCAACAAGCATGAATGCTGATATCCATATAAGCTTCTCTAACATTTGCTTCTGGAATGGTTCTTTCTCCAGGACCTGATTTTCATATTTTTTTTTTAAAATATATATACACAAAATTTACACATGATTTACCTTGCAAGAAAGACCTCCAGCTTGTAACCTAGCAGCAACAGCAGAACCCCATTTTCCAAAAGCAGCAGTTAAGCCCTCAGGATTAGTATCGGTTATACCATCAACAGGTGGTTCACCAAGTTTGGAAACCGCAAAATATGCCAAAACTTGATTAGCATCACCTAAACTGTTACTTTCAAACCATGGCTCCATCATTCCGTTCTGGAAAAAAACCAAATCTGCTAGATTCTTATGATCCATCTTTATGATCTATCTTAACACACATAATCATATCAGAATTCAATCCACCTAGGGCTGCAAATTTAGGTTTAAACTCAATTATAATCGAGGTTTTTGAGCATTATGTAATTATTAATTTATATATGTTGCAAATGAGTCTAGCTTCTATCGATTTATTCAAGTTCAAACTCGACTAGAGCTAATGAGCTCTCGAGCTTGATTAATTGTGCATTTAGTTGATTCGGTAATCTGATTCGATGAACAAATGCTTACAAGTTTCTATAAACAAAATGCTGAATAAGAAATTGAGTGAAATTGTGGTGGAGTAATTGTAATAATAAGTTATAATTATCATACCGCTCCAACGAGACTGAGGAGTGGACTGAAGAACAGCATCTAGGTCATCGTTCCTGGTGCACACCAATATCGGCCCCGGAAAATCAATCGGAACTGGTTCGCCTCTCTTCACCAGCAGATCCTCACCGGCTCCCATGTCTTGTAGAGCTTTTCCGACACGGCCACCGCCGACGATGATTGAGGGGATTACTTTTGTGGCGGTTGAAGCAGCCATTGAAGTTCGTTGGTGTTGATGTTGATGATTGGAGTTTGAATTTGAGATTAAGAGCTAAATTAGGTTTGGTGCAGTGGTGCCAAAGGGAAGAGGTGGATGTGAGTGAAGATGATGTTAAGTTGGCCATTGTTGCTGGGCGCCATGGATGGGGTTTGTTTCGTGTGTATTTCTGTGGCGGGATGAAAGGCAGATAGCCACTCGTTTCGTTTGTAGGATAACGGTACCGGGTTGGTTTATCGGTCAATGATCCATCTCATATCCAATTTCGGGTCATCGGGCTAAATGGAAGATTTTGGCCCAACATTATTGGAATTTCACTTAGGGGCTGTTTGTGTTTTTGGTAGAGAAATGATATTTATGCCCCTTTAAACGAACCAAACGTTCAACGAACCGTTCGGCGAGAGTTCGTTTATGTTCGTTCGTTTAGCTAAACAAACGAACACGAACAAGATTTTGTGTTCGTTTAGCTAAACAAACGAACACGAACAAAGGTCCGTTCGTTCGTTTACGTTCGTGAACATCCGTTCGTGTTCGTTTGTTTACGTTCGTTTGTTAGTGTTCGTTTGAGTTTGTTTACATTCGTTTGTTTTTGTTTATGTTCGTTTGTATTTGTTTATGTTCGTTTGTGTTTGTTTCGTGTACGTTTGTGTTTGTTTATGTTCATTTGTGTTCGTTTATGTTTGTTACCCTCGTTCACGAACCGTTCGTGAACACTAATTTTTCTTAACAAACGAAAACGAACACAAAATTTCGTTCGATAAGTGTTCCTGAACCGTTCGCGAACACATTTTTTCCTTAACAAACGAACACGAACAAGACTCCGTTCGTGTTCGTTCGGTTCGTTTACATGCTTATTTGTGCCTATTCATATGCCTACCAATTTGATCTTGATAAGTGTCAAAATAAGGGATGATATAAGGAAAGATTATTAGTGGATTACACATAAGTTTAGAAGTGGGTAGGCGCATGGGTATGCACAAATACTATTTCTCTTTTTTTGGTAAAGGAGGGCGGCACCTCCGGTAAATTTTATTAATAAAAAGAATTAAAACAATAACAGGCTGGGGACTTCCCACCTAAGGAAACAGAAACAGTCCACGGGACAGGCCCCGGGTACTGAACAACCTAAACAGGCTAAACATGACAAAACATAACAAATCGTAACTAACAAAACAAAACAGACAACAAAAACTAGCCCGAAACAAACCTAGAATCCGAGTCACGGCGGGTGCTGAGTGGCTTTGTCTTCATTCTTCATCGGCAACCTCCAAATAGTTTTAGCTTTATTGACATTGGTCGAAGGCTTAAACTTTAAACTCAAAAGACGGGCACGAACATCATCAGTGATAGTCTTCACAATGGTCTCATAGGGTCTTCTCTTGTTCTTGAAGATCATGTTATTTCTCTCAATCCAGATGTGATAGACCGTACCTGCAAGCACTAAACGCCTAATAATGGACCAAGCGGACTTGCCCTTGCAAGCCCTCTTGAACATAGCTATAATATCAATCCAGGTGTCAGGGACCATCCTGATATTAATCAGGGTCTGCATCTCGTGCCAGATTGTGGAGGAAAAAGGGCAATCGAAAAAAAGATGGTTAATGGAGTCCGGGCAATCCTGACAGAAGCTGCAACACAAGTTTTGGTTGGTCTCCCAAACTCGAATCTTGTCATGAGTTTTGGGGCGGTCCTTCAGGGTCACCCAGCGAAGAAAAGCATGACGGGGAATGTTTTGCGAAAACCACACAAGGTGGTGCCAGTCAACGTCCGGCTCATCCGGCCTAAGGCTAAGCCAGACTTCCCGTACAGAGAAGGGGACGAGGAGACCCGATTAATTACGCCAGAAAAGCTTATCGGGGGAGAGCGGAGAAAGAGAAGGAGGAGGATGGGTACTGAGAGGCCCCACCGGGTCATACCAAAGGTGAGGGCTGACCCAGTTACCGCCAGAAACAATGTCCCCGACAGTGGCGTCGGTAGAGAACCCCGCCGTGTGGATAACGCGGGGTGTAAGAAAACGAGAAAGGGGACCCGCAGGATGCCAATTATCATACCAGGCGGAAGCCGAACTACCATCACCAATCTTAGAGACAATTAAATCTCTGATCATATCAAGCATACCGAGCATGCTGCGCCAGCCCCTCCCAATGCCGCTCCGGGCAGGGGCAACCCAGAAACTGCGACCAGCCAGACGATAAGAGGGAATCCATTTAACCCAAAGCGAGTCCTTACTAGTCAGCAACCTCCATGTATGGGAAGCCATGAGGGCAATATTCCAAGTGGAGAGACTCTTAATGCCAAGCCCACCCTGAGATTTGGGCAGACAGACAGTCTTCCAAGAAACTTTAGCCTTGCCCCTCTTCAACTCCCCATGACACCACAAAAAACTACACGTGAGCTTCTCTATCTCCTTACTTATGGACTTCGGGAGAATGAAGATGGACGCCCAATAAACTTGCATGGAAGAAAGCACAGAAATGATGAGCTGCAACCTGCCAGCAAAGGAAAGGGATTTGTTCTTCCAATCCTGAAGCTTAGATTTAACCTTATCTACTAAGCACTTGCAGCCTCGATGAGAAAGGCGAGACGAGATCAGGGGCACACCAAGGTACCTGACAGGGAGGGATCCCTCATGGAATCAGACAATCTGGTCAATAGCACTCATATCCATCTCGCGAACATTACAATAGAAGACCTCACTCTTGGCCTCACTGGGATGGAGCCCAGAGACACCCGAGAACTCAACTAGCGAATCATGGATGACACGGACCGAATCACTATCACCGTGACAGAAAAAGATATGATCGTCAGCAAAACATAGGTGGGTAATACCCAGCTTATCACACTGCCTGTGATAGGTGAAAGTCCCGGACTCAGCAACCCTTCTTTTGATGATAAGGTTGAGGACCTCCATGACCAGGGTAAACAGATACGGAGAAAGAGGATCGCCTTGCCTGAGGCCCCGCCTGCCCTCGAAGAAACCGTGTATATTACCATTGACACTCACAGAGTAAGCAGCAGTGGTGACACACGTCATAATCCAATCAACCATACGGGCAGGAAAACCAAAACCATTCAGAGTGGAACTGAGGAAACGCCAATCGACTGTGTCGTATGCCTTTTGGATATCAACTTTAAAGGCACATCTGGCAGGACCGCGATTCCGATGATAATCACGCATGAGCTCCTGGACAAGAAGCACATTATCAGTAATCAAACGGCCCGGAATAAACGCAGATTGGTTCTCGTTAACCAGAGAAGAGAGATGGTCCTTCAACCGATCCGCAATAATCTTACTAATGCACTTGTAAACAACATTGCAACAGGAAATGGGGCGGAAATCGGTGACTCTGGAGGGGGAAGCAGACTTAGGAATGAGGGCAAGAATGGTGGCGTTGATGCTATTGAGCATCTTCCCCGAAACAAAGAACTCCTGGACAGCAGAGCAGACAGCAGGGCCGACAATATCCCACGAGGCCTTAAAGAATTTAGACGTATAACCATCAGGCCCAGGGGCTTTGTCATCGCCCATCTGGAAAAAATGGCTTTCTTCACCTCATCATCAGTGACAAGGCGAACCATTGACCGCCTGAGCATCACTAATCCTATTAGGGAAAAGAGAGTCAGGATCGCGCAGGGGCACAATGTGGGCAGCCTGGCCCAGAAACGCACGGAAATGAGAAACAAAAAGGTCGGGGACATCTTCACCAGTAATCCAATCACCATTATCGTTCTGGATGGTAGCAATGTGGTTCCTGGTGTTACGACTCTTCAAAGATTTATGGAAAAAAGAGGAATTCTTGTCCCCCTCCCGAAGCCAGTCAACTTTGGCCTTCTGCTTAAGGAACCTCTCATCGTCAAGGCACGCCTCATTATAGGCATTGAGATACTGGCTATGCTCTTCACGAAGGTCCCTATTGTACGGATCCCTATCAAGGTCAAACTGGATCCTATCAAGCTCAGTTTTAAGGCTGTTGACTTTAGAGTGAAGGTTCCCCTGATTATGAAGAAGTTTCCTGAGCGGGCCTTTCAGCCTCTTCAAATTCTGGACAAGCTTAAAAGAATTATACCCAGGGATATCCGGGTCCCAACTGGCGGCAACGGTATCTATGAAACAAGGCTTCGAAGTGATGAAATTAGGAAACTTGAAAGGTTTTGGCTTAGAGCGGATGCAGGAGGGGATGGAGAGAACAGCAGGGGAATGGTCGGAGCCACGATATGGATGGAAAACGACAGAAGCAGACGAGAAGGAGGAGAGAAAGGCGGAGTTGCCCATAACCCGATCAATCTTTTTAAGGATGCCACTATCACCGTTGGGACTTTTAGTCCAAGTGTACATCAACCCTTTGCAGTTGAGGTCCTCAACCTCAATGTGATTGACGCAGGCACGAAAATCAGTCATGCCTCGAGTGATACCCGAAGTACCAGCGGTACTCTCGGAGAGGTCAAGGGCAACATTAAAGTCACCCATAAGGATCCAAGGGGAATCCTTGACCACAGACTTATGGGCACTAAGGGAACTCCAGAGATGCCGACGATTCATGTGGTTATTGTCAGCATAAATGAAAGAGCAATAAATGCTCTTCCCCGAACTCAGATTCTTCACAAAGAAATGCATCACCTGGTCAATGGCATTAAGTAACATCATATCTACCTGGAGTGGGTTCCAAGCAACAACGATACGGGTACCTCTAGGGCTCTGAGGACCATTGCTAGCCCAATGCCACGAACCAAAAACACTACCGCAGATACGCTGGAGTTTAGACACCACAACACTGGTCTCAATAGCAGCCCAAATCGACAGCTGATTATCACGGATAAGATCTTTCATAGCTTTTTGATGGGCAAGCTTGCAGAGACCCCGTGAATTCCAAGCGGCGATGTGCGTCATATGGAAACCGATGAGGGAATGGAGTCCATTTGCTTGGGCTCCGAAGCTAGCATAGAAGAATCCTCATGGCGGACATAATCAGAAGCAATGAATTTGGCCGTATCGCCATCATCAGACTCAACCTCAATGTCCTCATCAACGTCAGAGAGAAGATCATCAGAATCAACATCAAACATGGAACAAGAAAGGGGAACAGAAGAAGAGGGAGGAGGGATAATCTCCTCTATAACCTCAGAGGAGGAGTCCTGTAGGACCTCAAAAAAGTTCCTAACACGGGCAGACGGTCCGGAGTCACGGTTCCTAGGAGGAACACTAGGGCCAGCATGGGCAATATGGGTAGGAATGGCGGAACGAGTTCTACTAATGATTTGGGTCACCTTTGGGTTAACTTTGACCGGGTTATCTTTTTTGGTTATCTTAACTTGCTTGTTACCTTTTGCCATATATTGGGACTTCCCATTATCTTTTTTAGTAGGCACATCTCTCTTTTTGTGGAAGGTCTTTGGGTGAGATTGGGTCGGGGTCATAGTGGTGGGTTTTTTCTTTCTTGTAACAAATGTAAAATCACTAGTTGCCTCATTTTGGGTAATTTCGAGGGTTTTGTCAACTTGCATTGGCTCGGGACTTTTAGCGAATTTTTGGGCAATAACATGCATGCACACGGGTGTTTCATGGTCATAAATCATGCAATGAGTACACATGGGGGGTTTCCATTCATATTCTACCTTCAAATTATGGGTAGTAGGCTCAAAAGATTCAAGAATCAGGATACGCACAATGACTTCATCAACCCATTTAGATCTAGTCGGGACCTCAAGGACGACACGAGCAAACGCGGACTTCCCCGCGGCATATGTACACATATTAGCCGTGTACGAGTCCATAGCTAGGGGTTTACCAATTTTAGAGGCTATAAGGCTTAGGCCTTCCTCATTCCATGCCTCATAAGGTATATCGTGGATTCGAACCCACAACGGAAGCCTATCGTGTTTGTTACGATGAATGCTAAGGCCGGGCCGCCACTTTTGAATGATCATCGGAATGCCTTTGACATTCCAAGGGCCATTAGTAATAACTTTGTTAAGGCCTTGATCATCACTAAATTTAAACAAAAACACACCATGTCCATTTAGGAGGACATCTTGAAGGCCATATTGGCCCCATAATTTAGAGACATGAAACCAGACATCCCCATATTTAATTTTATTAGTGCCAACAAAATATCCGCATAAGGTTTTAGCATAGGTTTCACAACTTTTATTAATTACCGTCAATGGAATGTCAACGGGGACACTTACATCATCATTTAAAGGGTGGATATACCGGAAAGACTCACTAGTGTGTTTATGGGGGCTACTTAAAACATTAGCGAAGGAGTTGACAAGAATTGGAAGTTTCCGTTCCCATGCATTATGAGTCGGCTTAATAAAATCATCAGATGAATTATTAAGGTCAGACTCAACTCCAAGCCCAATAGCATCACTCTTATTTAAATTGGGAGTGAGAGCAGTAGACTTACCTTTGTCATTGCGCTGAGGTGCGGATCTGGTTCCCGTCGTGGGTTTGTGCCTAGGACCCACTGGATTAGCAGTAGAGTGGACCTTATTTCCTTGGGTTTTTGGGCCAGCCTTAATAATATCCAGCCGTATAATAGGCTCCTTTATGCCGTTAATCATTGGCCCACTAGGCGTGGGAAGTAAAGGGGGCATGGGATTTGTTACATGAGAAAAACATGGCCCACTCTCTTTTTCATTAATTAATTTTGAGTGCTGGTCTTTATCCACATCCGAATTGGGGGCATTTTTGGAAGGGATAATAATCTCTTTGGATGGTGGGACCACATTAAATATATCTTTGGACGTTGGGGACACTCCACCATTTAATGCATCATTTATTATATTGTCCTTATTTCCATCTGCCAACTCCTTTTTACCAGCCATATCACATCCCCTAGCATAACCCTTTCCTTCTTCAGCCTTCATATTAACATTATTCTGACTAGTAGAGATGATGGTTTCAGGCGAGTCAGGCGGCGAAACAGTAGCAGAAGTCGACCCATCACTTGCATCTTTTTCCATTCGAACGTTGGGGACTTTTCCCGAGTCACGATGAGCTCCAGCAGCCATCTTTTCTCCGGCTCCAATTTCTTTTGCATCTCCGGCGACATAGCCAGATTTTGTATCGTCTTCTTCGACGGTTTTCGGCAACCTTTCTCCGCAATTTCCGTCCTCTTCCATGGGGTCGAGAGAACTGGGTTTTTCCATCCGTAGAGTATCCGGTTGAGTAGCTAAGATACATACTTCCTGTTTTCTTTTAACCAGTTCTTATCTACATGAAGAAGAGAACTCACGAGCTTCTTGATGGTTAAAATTATTTTTCAGGTTTTGGATCTTAGGATGGCAGCGTCTCCTACCCTTCCTTTCATCTAAACAGTTTTCTTCTACACTTCTAGTAACCATTGGGATGCCTTTGACAACCTGGAATTGATAATCCACAGGCAAAGCTTGCGACAAAATGTTGATCCGATGTAGGTTTCCCCCTAATTCCGGTGGAGGCGGTTCCTCCATTACTATTTCTCTTTTTAGTATGGTTAAATTGTATGTTTGGATTTGTAAGGGCATGAGTTTAAAAAACGCTTATAAAAAAATAATTAAATGATACAATTTTAAATAAAAAATTTTAGTAATAAAAAATGTTAGTATATAAGTAATAAAATTAATTTTTAAAATTAAAAAATTGTTAAAAGAATAACATTAAAAATTAAACATTTATCTAGTTAAACCATATAAAAGCATGAAATTATAGTTAATATAAATTGCATAAATAAAAAAAAAGAAAAAAATTATGACTCAATGGGGAAAGTATTATCACATGATTTTTTCGGTTAAGTAATTTTATCTGAATTAAGACATAAACAAACTTAAGGATTATTGACTTTCCCTATATAATTATTTTTTTATTATGTTGATTGATTAAGTTGAAATCATATGTCACCCTTTGGTGGTTAAAGAGAAAATAAAGATTTAAAAAAACATTCTAGAGTTTTTATGTTATTGAAAAAGAGAATGAAATAAATTCTTATAATTTTTTTTTTTAATTTCTTCTTAAAAGTGGGAATTCTTGGAAATAAAAAGACTTAATAATTATTCAGATAAAATTCAATTACAAGATAATCAACATTTATAAAATATAATTCTAAAAAATTATATTTGAATTTAATTATTTTATTTGAAATCGCAATAATTAAATAATCAATTTTTTAATATTTCATAAATTTGATTATTTATTTATTTAACAAGTATAAAGACTATTTTTAGATTAATTGCATTTTAAGGCATCAAAACACAATTAATTGACTCCTTTTTTTTTCTTTTTGTTAAGCACTCATTTTAAACTAATTAAACTTTTAAATTAAGGGAAATGCTAACAAATGTCCTAAGGGCAATGATTACGAAATTTTTATAGCTTGAATTAATTGTTAACTACATAATAAAAAACCACCCCATGCATTTTATTAACCAACTTTAATTAATTATACTTTATTTGTTGTACATTAACCACTTTAATTATTGTTAACCATTGCCCTAAGAGCAATGGTTAGCAAATCCCTTAAATTATACTCCCTCCGTCTCATAAAATAGTTTACATTTCATTTGGGCACAATTTTTTAGGATATATTTAGTGGTGAGGTATTTTGTAATACTTTTGATTAAAATATAAAGATAGATTGGAGAGAAAGTGTTTTATTAGTGGAATGATTGGTAATAATATTATTTTATTAGGTGGGCCCTCCAAATTTAAGAAATATAAATTTTTTTGTGGGACAGAGGGAGTATATAGCAATGTAAACACCCTTATCTTAACACTATTTTAGTCAAGCTTATTTCAATAATTGAACTACAAGCATTTTATTAGAAACATAAAATGTTAACAATTTTGATCCCCACTCATTCAAATCAGCATTCATTACTCACCAACCCCAATTTCCCGTTCAAATATTGTTCCCGCTAAACTACGAATTTCCAAATCAAAAAATTGTTACCGTTATTAGTAACGAAACTACACACACATAAATCCAACTTCATAAATTAAACCCACTTCCCAACACTTCACTCAAACCAAAACCAAACTTTCAAATTCAAACTTCTTCTCTCTTCTATAAAATATTAATTTAATTCCACCATTTTGTAACATCAAACACCAAAATACTTCCCTAAATCTTTGCCTCACTCTCAGTAATCTGTATCTAATTCTGCTCTCAGATGTCGAATTTGAAGAACGATAAGATTCCCTTTACTGAGGGAAACAACGGTGTTTTGCAGGTCAACAATGGTCAACACGCTGTGAAATTATCGGATGATAAAGAGAATTCGGAACCCAATAAGATGAAAAACGGGTCGGATCCTGTTGTGGATAAGGAGAATGTGGCTAGTAACATAATCGGATCCAAACAACCACCAATTGTAAAGTCTCGTTTGAAAGATAGGGCTTGGAAGCCGTCTTCATTGCAGCTATGTATGCAGTTGAATGACCCGGATCCGAACTTTGGGTCGGGTTTTTATGAGCCAGTTGATTGGAACAAAAATAATTCGGGTAATATTTGGGACCATTCAGATTCTGAAGCTGCACCTGCTTCCTCATGGTCTACACTTCCTAATAGGTTTGACTTTTTTTTATATAAAGTTTTACGGGTCATTTTTGACCCACTTACAAATGGGTCAACCCAAAACTAAACTGACCCGTTTTCAGGTCGATATTGTGCAGGCCTTTGCCCGTGGACATCGGTAGATGTACTTGTATAATTGTCAAGGAAAAATCAGTAGACGGGCTAAATGGAGGAAGTCTTTACACTCTATACACCAATGTAATTTTCTAATTTTATATTTCATTAATTCTGATTTAAATGTTATTTTTTTTATTAATTAATTTATTTGGTTGGTGATATATAGGAGGGTCAAGGTAGACAAAATCGGAAACTTGCGGTGGCTTATCATAGGCGTCATAGCGGACGATCAGAGTTCATAATAGCTCAAAATACAAAAGGGATAATATGTTGTGCAGATGACAGTTATGTTGGGAGTGTAACTGCCAATCTCATGGGTTCTAAATACCATATTTGGGATCAGGTCTGTTTTCCAAACTTTTCTATAATCATTTATAAACAAATGTTACACATGGGCGGGTTGGATAATTGGTAAATAAAATGGGTATTTTTATATGGTTGATTTGACCCGACACACTTTTTGTCTAATGTTTTAAAAAATTTATAAATGATTAACGCATCATATATAAATTCTTATAAAAGTTGGGTTGACCCGCATACTTTTTATTCCAATTTTTTAAATTCTTATAAATCATTATTCATTAGTGTGTCATATATAACTTAAATATTTTTTAGGAGGTTGTATACATTAAAAAAATATTTTTGGCCACGTTTATGAGTTATGACAAACTTTAGTTAAAAATAAAACAATAACCCGAATTGACCCGTTCATGACTTATTATATCTGAATTGACCCATTCAATTTGGTTGCAGGGACGACGGCTTAATCCAACAACCAAACAATCCAAACTTCTAGCATTAGTGTCGTAAGCTCCATCTTTTTAACCATAATGTTTTTATAATACAAATAATTTTCAACACATTTACTAATAATATTATATTAAAAATCTGTTAATTAGATTTGTGCCAACAATAGCAACATGGACGGGAAGTTACAGAAGCATGAAAGCATGGCTTCCAAAACACCAGTCAATGCAATTAAAGAGTACAACTCAGGTTATACAACATTTTAAATACGTAATAAATTAACGCATATTACATTATATAATATCTCTATATTATACGGAAATGCTTATGAGATGTACTTTTGTTTTAGGCACAACATATAAACGGGCTACCTAAGAATTGGGAAGAAAGAATGGACAAAGTACGTCAACTGTTCTCAAAAGTTCCACACTATAATAATGTAAGATTTTGTAAAAATATCTCAATAAATTTAAAGGAAATATAAATATCTTTGTCTAATATATGACGACATCCAGGTTTCAAAGCAATTCGAGTTGGATTTCAGAAATAGGGGAAAATCAGGATTTAAAATCCAGAGTTCGGTCAAGAATTTCCAGTTGACCATGGAGGTAAGCAAACATAAACCTTTATATTTATATGATTACAAAACATGTCATTACAAATTTAATTTAATATTTAACATAAAACGGTCTAAGAGGTTGTGAGCACTAAACATACAATTTGGGCAACTTTCAACCCGTTCATCCATTTAATTTTTCATTTTCCAATTGTACCACAAATCGAGCCCATGTTGGGCCATAAGATGAGTTTTATGTTAACTCATGTTTTTTTAATTTGTTCAGAAAAATGGAAAACAGACTATTTTACAACTCGGCAGGGTGGCAAAATCCAAGTATGTGATGGACTACAGGTAAAAAGACTACAATATTTATTTTTTTACTTCATTTAGTTTGTGTTTTTTAATTTTTTATATCTAATTTTCGTTTGTCAGATATCCTTTAACCGGTTATCAAGCCTTCAGCATATGTTTAGCTTCAATCGATTCAAAACTTTGCTGCACAATGTGATCAACTAATTCTTGACATTATTGTAAGATCATTAAACTTGGGTGGTGTTTGGTTGAAGGGTATAGAAATTATGGAATGGGTATGAGATTCAGATTTAGGAATGAAACCCACAAACTTGGGCTTCGTGTATCCATTCTGTCTTAGTGATTCAGAACTGCAAACCAAACGCTGTATTTGCTTTGAAATTTTGTATCATTCCTTATGATGTATCTCACTTTTAAACAGTTTCTAGAAGCAATTAATTAACTATTTGTCTATCTGTCTATAAGTCTATTTTAGCTTCAACTTAATTAGATTAGAGCACAAATTTCTAATTAGGGATTTACGATTCCATTTGGCATTTATGTGTGCAGATGATATTTAAAGTCAAATTTTGCAACTGTTAGCTACTAGCCGGCTACCAAATGTAGCTTTAATACGCAACACAACACCATTAACTCATTAAGATTTAAACCAGCCAATTGTTATAAAAAAAAAACAATTAATAAACGAGGCTTTTAAACGCCTACAACATTTTTATTGAGTTTTCTTTTTCTTTTTCCAGAAAAACAAGGAAAATATAGAAATAAATGAATGTCTACGCCTCGTAAATATCTACAATTACAATAAATTTTAATTTATAAAAAGCTAAAAAATAGAAAGAAATAAAATAAATAAATATGAAAAGATGCAGGTGATATGGTAAAATCTAAAGTTCGGTGCTCCGATCACTGTCGTTCTTCAGTAAAATGACAATCATTTCTCTCCATCGATCAATAATTCAAGCGTCAAGCTCGCATTGGAACATAGGAAACGAATTCAAATCAGCGAAAATGTTGTCTTCACCCTCAACATAGCTATTCGACTCATGACAATCAAAATAAGTCTGTATGTCATCGGGAAAGCTCCGCCGTGGTAGATCTGACTCCGGCGGCGTCGACGGTGAGTCAACCGCCGAGGTTCTCTCCAACATTTCCTTGAACTTTGTTGACTGCAACAGTAGCCCTAGAGCCGAGGAAGCGGTGCCTCCGGAAGAGATCCGTGGTGGCGGAGCTACACTGGTGATTGTTTCGCCGGAGCTTGAACTTTGGTTTTGGTTATTGTAAAAGCTTAACCCTGGATCTTGACTAGGGTTAGGATTTGGATTAAGTTTAAAGTTAGTTTGGATACCGTTAGAGTCTTTGAGATCCGATTGGTTAGGTCTTAACCACTTGATGTAACGGCTGAGGTCAAAATTTGTGACGGCGTTAAGTCCTCTGTATTCTATCGCTGCCATGTCATATGCAGTTGCTGCTTCTTCTTGGGTTGCTGAAATGTGACAAAGTTGAGGGGTATATCAGCAATTTACTAAAATAGAACACCAAATAACAATTTTAGTAAAATAACCTTTATTTATTACTCGTATAAGACAAAGTTAGACAATCTTATATTGCTGCACTTAAATTTTCCTAAATAAATTACATGAATGATTTATCATACATTACTTAAACCTTCATTTTCCTTATATATATGAACAATAAACTTTATTAATTGCATTTTTTAAAATATTTAAACAACTTTTGGTTCATTAACATGCCGTTCAAAAAAAAAAAAGTGAAATGTAACATTACATAAGTTAACATCTTCTTAATATTATTACGAAGTATTATTATAAACATTATACCCTTCTTAGCGAGTTGATCTAAAGGTGTAAGAACCATTTTGACAAAAAAAAGTTTTAGTTGTTTATTGCTAGAACGATTATAAGAGATACTCCCTCCGTCCCATAAAAAAGTTCTCATTTCTCCTAAAGCTTTTGTCCCACAAAAAAGTTCCCATTTCTCACATGTGGTGGGCTCCACACAATAAAATATTATTATTATTAAAAACTCCATCAATAACATCCACTAATTATCTTTCTCTCTCCAAACCAACCTTATATTTTAATCAAAATAATACCAATGACCCCACCATTAACTATCACCAAAAATCTTGTGCCAAAGGGAAATGGGAACTTTTTTGTGGACGGAGGGAGTAGAAAACAATAGTACAATTGGTACTTTTGTATCGTCCTAGATGTTTAGTTATCCGGTCTTAAATATCCAAATTTAATTGAACATAATAAAAAGTATATCATTCTTTATATTTTTGAAAGTTATTATACATTAGTTACATTTATTTAAGGGGACTCAAAAACTAAATATATTTATATAAATTTTAATTTAATTTATTTTTGTTTATTTTAAGCTATAATATAACTAAAAATGGACAAAAGAATTGTGTGTGACCAATGTGAGGAGGCAGACGTACGAAAGTAGCAGTAAGGATTTTGGTTGAACAACAATATATAAGTTGTTATTGAATTGGAAATTATGGGCATGAAATATTTGGTGGATGGTTGGGACCATGGAGTTGACATATTTATGTCAAAACTAGATATTCAATTTCCTTAATGTCATTGAGTTAGCAGTTGAAAGTTGGTCATCTATTATACCAACTGCATCATCTTTTATTTTCATTTAATTGTTTTTGGTATTTAAATTTTTATTGGCCTATTTACTCGATGTTTTTGCACCAGCTATCATAAATGTTAACTATACCTATTATTTTTCACTGTATTAATATTAGAGTTTTTTTTTTAACGTATATTCTATGAGCATATATTATGGTGCATTTAATAAAACAGTTATTCCTAAATATATATTGAAGAACATTAACGAACTTTAATTTCTACCATTTTAGAAGATATATTAATATGATTTTATATTAAAATACAAATAAATGTTTCATTAAGTGTACCCTAATGTATGTTCTCAGAAAGATCTTAATATTAAAGTAATTTTAGTTTATTCTAATGGTCCATTTATTTTGATAGAGATGTTTAGGGGTAATTACAAATATAAAGCTTCTAAATTCATTGTTTTACTTGTCGATTTTGTAGTTTTCACTTCTACGTAAGCATCAACTAATTTGATTTGACAGATAGATAAAGGATAGAACATACTATACATTTACATAAAGATAAAAATAAAGCACACAGTTAATATAAGAAATTACCGTATGTTCCAAGATATAGATATTTATTCCCGAAAACACGTCCAATACGAGCCTCCCATCTACCATTATGATGATGCCTACACATTACAGAAATTAGTAACTTTTTTTAAATGAGATGATTTTCAGTCTAAAACAATCTAATTTGATGATTTAGTTACTATATCTTATAAATGGTGTAATTATTGATATAGAAATAGAACAAACATTAATTAAGTAGAATGGTTATAATTTATAAATCTTGTATTTATTCTTTCATAAATTTTCTATCTTTTTACTAGTATAAAATCACTGTTGAAAAAAATACACCGAATACAATATTACTAAGATTTAAAAATACCTTGCTACTCCTCTGTATTTTGAAACTCCTCGTGAAAAACCACTACTTTTCCTATAACAAGAAGACAACAAAAATAATAAAAAATAAATAAATAAATAACAAAAGTACATTTTTTAGGATGATAAAAGAAAAAATATATATATTAATTTACCTTCTTAAAGAACCGATATACTCCTCTTTTGATAAACTCTCCATTTCTCGAAGCTCTTCTTCGTATGTTTCAAGCTGCAATACATCGTAATAATACTTATAAATACAATGATGATTAGGATTTTAAATTCAAATAATAAATAATTACAAACAAATTGAAGTAAATCTAAAAGATTTACAGGAAAGTTGAGGATGGTGTCTTGTCCCCAATACTTCAATGCTGCCAAGTCATATGCATGTGCAGCGGCGTTTTCATCATCGTAGGCCCCTAAATATCACGAATTTGGATAAGTTTTGAGGTGTATCTTGAATATACTTTGAATTCAAATCACACTTTTTTCCCACTTTTTATATTATAATTTTAAAAATATTTATTAAAATGAAATAATTCAATATGTATGAATCCAGATATTGGTGACAGACTTACCTAAATACACTGTAGCAATCACCATCGTTTTCATGAAAAAAAAACAATAAAAAGGTTTAAATTAATGAAATTAAATCGAAGAAGTGAAGATAATCACGATTAAATCTTAAATTTAAAATAAATAAATGAAAACCTTGTCGTCCTTTTTTGTTTTGTGATTCATTCCAACAATTTTTATCCCATAAATGAGCTTCATAACGTCCAGTCCATCTATGCCTTCACATTCAATTAAATCAAATTGAATCATAAATCACCAAAAAGGAAATAATCAAATTACTTCCAGATTGAAAATAAATACTATCAAATTACCTTGTGACACCTCTGTAAATTGAGCTTCGTTGAGGAGGTGAATCTCTCTGAACCGTTTTACGAGTTCTCTTACTCTTAGCTTTACAAATAACAGGTTTAATTTCATTATCGCCATTTGCTAGCGTGTTTTTCTTCGTTTTCGCCATTATTAAACTCTTCAAGTTTACAGAATAAATGAAGCTAATAAAACAACAAGAGTGTAGAAAGCGAGAGAGAAATAGATGTCAAATTGCGAAGATACTGGAATGAGTCATCGTCCAATGAAAATGGCGATATAAAAGCAATCGATGTGAGAGAAAAAAAGTATATATAAATAGGGTTTTGGAATGGAGTGTTGTTTGGCAAAATCAGTGAGAGCCGGCAGAGAGATTAATGGAGAAAAAGTGTATTTGGTGTGTGTGTGTGTGAGTGTGTGAGGGTAAGATGGCCGTCTGTAAGCGGCTTTAAACGAATTGTCTTCAATTTTGGTGCTCTGTTTTGTGTTATGTGTTGTTTTGGCTCGAATTGGATTTGATTGGGAAGGTGGTTGAATTTGGGTTTTACTAATTGTTATTTGTGCCCTAATTTTACCATTTTCCTTGTTTTTTGGGCCCAAATCAAATCTAATCGTGGACTTTGGGGATTAACCCCGTTAAAAGTTATTCTTTCTAAATAAATTGTTTAGTTTTTTTTTTTTTTTTTTTTTTTTTTTTTTTGGTTTTATTATTATTTATATATTCTTTATGTTTTGGGAGGCATTCTTATTGAGAAATTTTTATTCATGCATATCAATTTCATCTCTTAAGACAATCATGTCTTTTTTTTCATTTAACTATATTTTGCATTTCACTCCTCTCACTAAAGGCATAATTTGTCCTTTTATATAAAATTATTCTGCATTAATAAAAATTGCTCTATAAAAATCATCTTCCATATGTTTTATAAATTAAACAAAAAAATTATTTGTATATAAGAGAGAATTGGTAAGTAATAAAAAGAATATCTCATACAATAGTTAGTTTTATTTGAATCATTTGACCTAGAGGTGTTAAAAAATATCTGAAAATTGTGTATCCGAAAAAATATCTGATATCTGAAATTTAAGTATCCGAAAATCCAGATTTCCAGGATTCAAATACAACATCTAGATAGTGTTTTTAAAATTTTTAGATATATGATATTCCAATAATTTGAATAATTATTTTCTCAGATATTAGATATCCGGTCTTAAACACCCACAATTCACCTCTTTTCGGCAAAAGTCACCAATTTTTGGCAAAACATAATTAATTGTTGCATATATATATATATATTTTTTTTTGTTTACAACGCATCTTCCTAAGAGATGGAAAAATGATTGATATATCTCGTTGGTTGACATAAAATCAACCAAACTTATTCATTATTTGTCGTGTGACTCAAGTATTTTTCCTTCTCCTAGTTGACAATGTAAGGGAATAGCAAAAACACACATTTTAGGCGGAAAAATAATTTTGTGCTTCATGATCTCTTTGTTTAGTACGTTAAGTCATGTACTCATGTATGAAAGATGTCATTTTCACAATCACGAAGTCTTTATATTTGTTTCTAAGTTAGTGAAACTATTTGCAAAATGACATGATATTTAACAAAGAAACTATTGAAATCATTTAATGCGAGAGAGCATAAAAAGAAAATTTTACAAAAATGTCATGAATGACTGGCTTAAAATTAGGCCACGACTTAAAATTCCATATAAGACATACTTACAATCGATTATTTAACAACCAAAATTAGGTCATGAAAGTGGATCAAAACTGGTTGGTAAGATATACACAAGTAACATATTTATTGTGATAATGCTCGTTTAATATGTGTTTTAAATTTAAAACATATATTGTAAGTTTTAAATGAAAAATAAATTGCTCGTTTGGATTTTTTTTCCCCGTTAAATCAACTAATTATATTTTGTTCATAAAAGTTCATAAGATGATTCGAGTTGTACTCTCAAATGATATTTCAATATGTTGTGTATAGTGACAACATAAGTTTGCTATCCGCAATCAGATTCTAGAAAATGACATTCAATCTACTGATCTTCAAATGAATTTCAATGCAAATAAAACACGATCAAGTTGACCAAATAACGTGAAAACTTTTATTAGAAAGAGATGATTATATTCCCAGAGATTATGAGTTTGATCCCTTACTAAGTAAATATTTATCTAGATGATAATGAAAAGTTTCAATAACGGAGAAAAGAAAAGTTAGGTCAAGTACATCACAAATATAAGTTCAGTTACTCTGGATAAGCATTTATAACGAGAATGTACACATAAAAAAAGATTGATCTTCTAGTTTTATTTTTGGTTATACCGATTTTGTTGAAGTGTTGGTGACATTAGATCTCATACGTACTTTCATGTTCACCAAATTGAATTTTATAATGAAGATCATGATCATTTCCATATTGATATCGTTACAGGCTTAACTATTTTAATGATATTAAATAATATTTTTGTGTTTTAAATAGTATAATTTCTCTGTTAAAGTAAGATATATGGATTAATTTCCACCATTTGGAGATCACGTGCTCACGTGACCATGACAAGGATGTCAAGTTTGTTAAACTATTTGTTTAAGATATAGACATCGGACTTATCATCTATATGACACATTTGGATATAATATTTTACACACCAAAGATCCTATATAGTTAGTTAATAAAATGTTATTTATGTAAAGGTCGCATATCATTATCAACAATACAAAGATTTTGGGTGATCCCATAATTTTAATGCTCGATATACCATAAAGAAGATTATAATTATATGGTGATACCGTGATAATTTAATGCTAAGGGCTTTTAAATGATATTTTAGAGCTCATCGGTTTGATCTCTATCCAGGTAAATATCAGATGATTAAATGAAGGTTCGGAAACAACCATAATAACGGTTAGATCTTGTACATCACGAGCAAAACTCGATTATCACGAAGGAGTATTTATAACAAGAATACATTTTAAATAAAAAAGGGTTTTGATAATGACAGCCCTTAGGGCGGTCATTAAGTGCATAAAATGTTGTACAATGAAGTAGTTCATGAAATTTAGGAGTCAGTTGTAGATTAATATACAAATTTCTAATGCATGTCTTATGACAGCCCTAAGGGCTGTCATTATCAAAATCCAATAAAAAAACATAAAAATGAGTACATGGGCGTGATTGCCCTATTTTTAGGTGTATGATGCACCACATTTGCGAATTCTTTTAAAGACCAACTCTCACGGGCCCTTGTTCTTCAATGTATAACCATGGCCATGTTCCCCTCTATGCACCACCAAATTAATCAAGCTTTACATATTTGCCACTAACTTAACAATTTAGTATATTTGTTACATCAAAGTTTTATACAATAGTAGTTCATTAATAAAGTTAATATCATATGTTAGGTGTCAAACATGTGTGACAATATACGTTACACTAAAACATACATATTCAAGTACTAATGATCAACACCATTGAAAATGTGAAATATTTAAAATCTTATTCATGTTACTAAAGGGAAAGTCGAGCCTTTTAACTTCTATGTAAGTGACTTAACTAATATTTATGTGATTGTTTCCGAATTTTTCTCTGGGCTATCCCTAAGTGTTTACACATGAAGGTTTTGAACCGCGGTGTATTATGATATTTTTGGGACGTATTACAATTAGGCTACCTTGCAAAATTAGGTCTTCATATCATTACTCATATAATTTATGCTTTTGAAATACAACAAATGTAATATTTATTGCGTTTAGAAGGACTAAACCCTTTTTATGTTTGCCTCTTTACTGAGTTTTAAATTTAATGTTAACAAAATATAAAACCCTACCCTATGAACTGTGAACCATACTTACATAAATTTAAATTGATCGTATACTTATTTATATCATCATGTAGCACAAAATGAATCTAATTTTATATGGCCCATATGTTAGAAGAGACTTTTAGTTTCCACAAATGGGCTACCTTAAAATTCTAGAACAGAGGCCCGGCTAATTACGATTCCACAAATGGGCTACCTCAAAATTGTAGCCGAAGTATGTTCTAACTTCTAATATATGCATGTGAAACCTAGGCGTTATTCTTTTCTTTTTTTAATAACAATTGTGCTACATGACCCCTAGTATAGCGAGCCCATGTAACCAGGTTAGGCATAACCAAGTAGGTAATGGAACCCTTCTCTTTATGCACGCAAAGAGGAAATTTTATTGTTCCAAATAAGACTCGAATCTGAGATCTTGCTTGTGTGAGTAAAACCTTCCCCTAAATCCACATCAAAGGCGGGACCCTGGTGACCACTTGAGCTAAGCTATGTGGTTCCTAGGCGTTAGACCGGTGCCAATGGTGACGCAAACTGACGCCGTCAGTTTCTGCCAACTCAGCGCCACGTCAGCATACAAACTAACTAACACTAAACTGACGTACCCATGCCAACAGCACTCCGTCACTTCACCAAATTTGGGCCCCACCACTTACTTTTCTTTATCTAATAAAAATATATAAACTAATTAAAACATATAACTAATAAAAATACATTTCATTAATTAAAAAAAAAAATACATAAAAAGACATTAAAATAATTAAAAAAAAGACATTAATTAAAAAAAAAGCCATTAATAAATAAAAAAAAAAGACATTCAAACTAAAAAAAACTACTAATCAAGAGATTCATTGTCGTCTTCGTCTTCGTCTTCGTCTTCGTCTTCGTCTTCGTCTTCGTCTTCGTCTTCGCCAACCGGTCCTTGTGCTCCCGAACCCTCACCGTCACCCTCCTCGTCAACGTCCTTAAAAATCGCCAAATCATTTTGAAATTGCTGTGCAATTTCATCTTGAGCAGTTTCAAGCACTTGCTTACGACTTTCGTCAATGTCGTTTGGCACTTTTATGGCTAGGAATTTCCAAGTTTCCAAAATCAATTTTTTGTGTGCCATTTTTGCAACCTTTTTGATAATGCCTGTATTTTTTTTGGAGGTTTTTCTAACGAGGTCCAAAGTGTCCAGCTTAATGGACCTTCGGGAACTTGCGGCATCGGACGAAGACGAAGTCTTTTGACTTTTCTTGCTCACACTGCGGCCGGGGGGGCGCCTCAACGGGTCATCTTGGAACAACGCATGCATGTTAGCCGGTGTCGACGTCCTTGGTGCCGCCGTCCCTGGATCCATGCTCGCCGGTTCGGTGTCTTCATCGAGGCTTATCGGCTCGGTATCCATGACGCCCACTGAAAAATAGAACTTTGGGCTATCTCTCACCACTTCCCAACAGTCTTCATATATAAAATTACGGCCGACATTTTCACGGAATTGTTGACGAGCAGCTTTTAGAACGTCCTCGTCTCGCGTACCGCTTCCACGCACGTCGTTTAACGAATTGTATATAGCGCTGAAATTTTTCACGTCATGAGCTATTTTGGACCATTTGCCCGTGAGTTGGTTCATGTTACGCTTCACAGAAGCAGTCGAGTTGAAGTCCTCGAGAATTCGAGCCCAATGGACGAAAGCTTTTTTGCTATTCCCCTTCACACCATCTTCAGAGTTATGAATCCAACGTTGGGCCAAAATCACCTCGTCAGGGGTTGACCACTTTGTTTGTGCCCTTTTTGGCAACGCTTTTTCTTTCCCCTTTTCCACCCTTTTTTCTTTCCCCTTTTCCACCCTTTTTTCTTTCCCTTTTCTTGAGGGTGTCGGTTCCGGTTGGGTGTCCCCCACATTTTGGGTGTCGGTTGGTGATGGTTCTTGGAAATTTTGTGAATAGATAGGTGTGGTGGGAGGAGGTTGTTGGTATTGAAAGTTGGGTGGTGGTTGAGAGTAATGGAAGTTGGGTGGTGGTTGTTGGTATTGAAAGTTTGGTGGTGGTTGAGAGTAATGGAAGTTGGGTGGTGGTTGTTGGTAGTGAAAGTTGGGTGGTGGTTGAGGGTATTGGTAGTTTGGTTGTGGTTGGGAGAAAGCCCCAAAACCTAGCGATGGTGTGGGGTTGCTTGTTTGACCCGACGAAGAACCGGCCGGTGAGGGTGGGGCGTCAACCGGTGATCCAGTAAGGTAATCCCACATGTCGTTGGATACCGATGATTGACGTCTTTTGGACATTTTTTAAAAGTTTGGGAGGAGGTATGATTTTTTTGAGATAGAAAGAAGGTGATTGTGGTGTAAAAAATATAAGAAATGAGTGGGTATTTATAGATGTAAATGAGGGGGAATTTTTTTTGAATTTTTTTGAATTTTTTTTGAATTTTTTCGGATTTTTTTGAAATTATTACCGTTTTTTTTAATTTAATAATATATAATTTAAATTTATTACCGTTTAAAAAAAAAAAAAAAAAAAGGAAAATTTGTGATTGGTTGGAAGGTACGGCGGGACCCAGCACACACGCTCCACTTCCGTTTCTTCTCTCGCCGCTTTCACGACTGGCGGCCAACCGGCGGGCCAACCGGCGGGCCGTGCCAACGGCGCCGGTTCCGTCGGTGGCCAACCGGCGGCCAACCGCATGCCCATTGGCACCGGTCTTATACTTGTTATTGCTTTTATTTTCTTAAACAAATTTGATTAAGATAAGAGAACCATACTCCAACCCATAGAAGAAGATGATAACAAAATTTAAAAATTTAGTACAAAAATGGAAATGGTAATAAAAACTATCAATAAAATGTTTAGACATGCAATAAGAATTTGCTTTCTGCATTTTAGGAATTCCTTTTTCATTATTGAAAATACAATTAATATTACATGTAATAATTTCTTGAAGAAAGTCTTAAAGGTCATTAACAAAACTTATAAAAATTTGATGTTAAAAGAAGAAAAACAAAAAATCTGATTTACAACTTGTATCTAGGGGTGAGCGCGGTTTGGAAACTGAACCGAACCAAAATTAATAGAGTTGAAACCGAAAATAATAAATTTTCAAAATCAAAACCAAACCGGTTGGTTTTCAGTTCAATCTTTTTAGCTCAAAATATCACCTCTACTTGTATTAACCATTACCGTCCGACTCATTTCATAGTTACCTCACCGATTCAGAACATAAACAACATCTTAACTTGATTAATCCATCCCCAACATGCTTTTCCGTTTTCACGAGATCTGGCCCACTGGTCCAACCCTGATTTTACATTGGTGATTGGTGTGGATGGTCAAATTATATGAGAAACTAGGTTATAACCCGTGAAAATTCACGGGTGGTTGGTAATTTTGTTGAACATAAGTTTTATATAGTATAAAAATATAAATTGTTAAAATTCTTGATTCTTACATATAAGATAAGAAATTTTACCACTTGAAAAAATTGATAGTAATAACAAACTTGATTTAGCATTTATGATCCAGTTTAGGAAAGCGAAATTGACAATTTTTTTAGTGTTTCTAATACATGTAATGTAGCACTTTTTATAATTGTACTACAACCACTTAAGTATGTTAAACACAGAAACAAATGGTTGCAAAAAATATTATGCAATTAAGAACATGTTATTGTGGATTTTAAGATTGAACTTAAAATGAAAAGTCAGAATGATTCTGTAGAAAAACTAAGGCAGATAATTGTTTTAAATTATGAAATTTTTGTAAAATTAAAATAAAATCGAAACTTTAAGGTTTAAAACTTATGGTTTGGGTTAAAATTGAGGTTGCTCATTGTTTTAAAAATTTATAAGAATTTGAAAATTTGTAAAAAAAAAATCAGAATAACAGTTTTAACAGTCAAACAAATTATGCAGTAAATTAATTGAAACATGAATCTATAGTCGTACATTAATTGAAACATTAATCAATAGTTGTATATGGAAAATCCATGATACATTGAAGTATTAGAACTATGTATTTGATTTATTCATGTTAATAAAAAAGTCAAACTTGAATATATTCTTTGGCCTTTAGTAGTTTAATCATGTTGTTTGTTGAATCATTCTATTATCCATCCCTGTTAAAATAGCTAGTAGAATTATTTTAAAATTAAAAGTGTTTTTGGGAAATAAAAATTTACAAATTTATGCTAACTCTTACGTAAATTATGCAGGTTAGGCTAAATTAAGTAAAACATTTTGAAGACGAATAAGCTATCTAAATACCATACATTAATACAATATTCATACCAGACTCATACATAAATCCAAACTCATATTGATGCTTCTTTGCTCCATATCAGATTATGCAATCAATTGTTCCATACAGTTTGACAAAGGCTCATAATCATACATGAATCCAAAAATTAAGAATTACAGTTTTACCTACTGATTTCAACTGATTATAAAGTTATTTCGTATTTACCACGCAAGCAGATTATGCGGTCTGTATCTATGTGTGAAACAAAATTCGTACCAGAGACGATGCTGCTTATGCTCCCTAAGGCAGCTTCAAGTTGCAAGTTTTTCGAAGAATTTACTTATTCAATAATTGATAACGGTTTATTTTAAATAGAAAAAAATTAAACATCTTACCATAAAACCCAAACAGAATTAATTGATGTATATAAGGAAATTATTAAATATTTAAATATATTCAATAAATGAATATAAATTTAGAAACGATCCCTTAATTATTCATTTCCGAATTATATGCATTGGTTATATTTTTCTAAACAATAGTAATTTAGGATTTTTGAAATCATGAGTCAATTATTCCTCTTATAGTACATTTATGATACAACATTCACTGTTCATTAAAAGATACAAAACCCCGTTTGGAATTTTGTCCAATCATCTTTGGCCATAATGGTAAATGAAACGGAGGAGGCTTAAATGAAACGGAGGAAGCTGTAATGAACTAATAGGGAAGATTTTTTTCATAAGTTTTAAAATTTCCCCTAAAATAGGGAAGATTTTGTAAATAGCGACACAAAACTTTAGTTTTTAACCCTACATCATTTACTAATTTCAAAAACTTAGAGGATACGGTGTAGTGGCGAAGGGTGGTGGGCGCCGGACGCCACGTCGGCGCGCCGGACGCGCCACCACACCGGTCGTTACGTGAGCGGTGGTGTGCGTGGGATGCTCGGCGGATTCGACGGACCAATGGGAGCGCGACACGTGTCCCTAGCCGTTGCAACGGCTAGTTTTCCAGAATATTTAATTTTTTTATTTTTTTTTTTTTTTAAATAAAACCTATTATAAATAACCCATTTACCATTACATTTTTTCACACCATCTCTTACACTTTCACTCTCTAAAACTCTCTACAATTTCTTACCATTTCACTCTCAAAAACACTCCAAAATGTCTCAACCACCGTACCCCGATTGGATGAGCGGTATTTTCGGAATGGGAGGTTCCGGCTCATCGCCGTCCAATCCTTCAACCCCTTCGTCCCAACAATCGGTATCGTCCACCCAAAACACCGTGATGCCGACATTTTCCCAAGACCAATTCAACCACTTTATGCTTCAACAACAATTTCAAAACCTACAACAACTACAATTTCAACAAAACCAACCCCCTCCTCAAATGTGGTCACAACACCAATGGTCACAACCCCCTCAAGACACCGACGCCGCTGAAAAGGCGAGACGAAAGGGGAAAAAAGTCGCCGCCGTCAACTTAAGTCGGAAGGTCATGCGTTGGGACGCCGCCGAAGAAGTTTTATTGGCGGAGTGTTGGGTTAGCGTGTCCGAGGACCGCGAAAAGGGCGCCGACCAATCGGATGACTGTTTTTGGAACAAAATCCTTGTTGAGTTCAACAAGGATGCACCGACGCCGCGTACCAAAGACATGTTGACGGGGAAGTGGACGACCTTAAATGGTAATTGTCAAAAATTCAACGGTATCTACAAACGGCTACAACGTACAAGCCGAAGCGGTGAAAATGAGGTCGACTTTTTGGCCCGTGTCCGACAAGCGTTCC
This sequence comes from Calendula officinalis, assembly GCA_963853835.1. Classification (NCBI taxonomy): domain Eukaryota; kingdom Viridiplantae; phylum Streptophyta; class Magnoliopsida; order Asterales; family Asteraceae; genus Calendula; species Calendula officinalis. The sequence continues at coordinate 1,923,641 of OY970827.1, read as the reverse complement.
GTGACGAGTCGGCGGCAAAAAAACCATTTAACAACGAAGGTGCGTGGGAAGTTTTGCGCCATTGCCCGAAATGGGACGCCCCCGAACCCATTTCGCTCTCCGATAACGAAGAACTTTTCGGGGAAGATACGAGACCACGTCCGGCGGGAAAGTCTCGTAAGGCAAAAAAAAGTAGGTCGGAAACTTCATCCGGCGCTAACACCGCCGGAAGTGCCGCACCGCCGGACCTTGGCGAGGCTATGTTGGCCGAGTTTAAGCGGAAAAGTGAAGCCGCTCAATCCGCTTACGCAAGGGCAAAGGCGCGGGATGACCGGTTCGAGCGGTTGGAAGACTTGCGATTCCTAAGCACTAACACGCAAGGTTTGGGGCGCGAAGATAGGGCGAGAATCGTCAAAGAAAAAAAGGCGATCCGCGAAAAATACCCCGTCGACGAAGATGACTACGATGACGACGAGTAGTTTTTTTTTTTGTTTAATTTTCGGTATTTTTTTCCTAATTTTCGGTATTTTTTTTATTTTTTTCGGTATTTTTTTTAAATTTCGGTAATTTTTTTTTATTTTTTAGGTATTTTTATTTTGTATTTTGTAATATTTATTTTAATGAAGTATTATGTTTTTAAAAAAAGAAAAAAGAAAAAAAGGGTGGTGGGGCCCAAATGGCTTAAGTGATGGTAGAGGGGGTATTTGGGGGTTTTGAATGTGAAATGTGAAATGGTGATGTGGCGCATAGGTGGCGCAGAGGTGGCGAAGTGGCTTAAGCCACCACACCTATCACTCTTAATACGAAGTAAGTAGTCTGTACTATTTTAATTTAATATTAACTTAAATGAAATGAACTATTTAGCTTTTAAAAACTCCACTGTTAAAAATAATTATTAGAGGGAGCTGGTATTGCTTCCTATTATTTGTTCATAATTATCTTTCTACTCACTAGATTAAGACAAATATCAAAATCAAATGATGATACAAAAAAAGGGAATTAGTGGATTACATATATCAAATTTAGAAGTTGCTAAGAATATGAGTAGGAAGAAAAGATATGAACAAATATGATATCTCATTATTAAAATGAGTAATGGTATATAGTCTTACTATTTGGTCATATTCATAGTCCTACTCATTAGATGAAAACTTGTGTTAAAATTAAAAGATAATTATTGAAGTACACATATCATTTCTCTATTAAAATTTGATCAATATGAGTCTAAATTATAATATTTCTAACTTTGCATTACTTTATACTCTGTTCACAATAATATATTAGCATAAAAAAAAGATAACACTAAGGAGAAAACTTTCACTTCGCAATGAAAAATTTTTATCTTCGAAAAGTCGGTATATGTTATAATTTTAGTATTTACCCCCTAGCTGAGTATTAATAACAAAAAAATTAATTACAACACTTATCCAGTATTTAGAATTTACTTTAATGAAACTACATATTAATTTCTAAAAAGTTTTACGAATAATAATAAGGTATTAAAACGCGATCAAAAGAGCATATATATATATTTTTTAAAAATATACCTATTAAAAAAGATGTTAGCTTATTTATATTTATCTTTTTTTTCAAAAAGATACCATTTAAATGGCACTACAATATGTTGAGATTTTATTCATTTAAACACTAAATGAAAATATTATATATATTTATATTATAAGTGTTTATAATTTTATAATAATGTGTGATCAACAATTTTCTTCAAACTCCTAACTTCCTAAGTAAATCAAATAATACTTACAAATATGAATAAGATATATATAAATTATGTGTACATGTAAATATAAAAACCGCACTAAATATTTATGTTGCATATTTGATTCTTTTAATATAACTCGGACAAAGTGAACATAAAACAATCCGCAGCAACGCGCGGTATAATTGTACTTGTTCAATACATTCAATAAATGCATATAAAACGTAGAAACAATTCCTTAATTTTGCATGTTTTGTAGATATTTTAGAAACAATCCCATGAATTTTAAAAGAGGATAGTGAGTATGTGACTGTTATGTATCTAAGCATAGGTGTGGAACCACCTGTAATTACATAATTTTGGTTAAGAAAACTCAAGCGGGTTATTCTTTACAAAGTCTTGTCACTTTTCTACGATATTAGAACACTTGCACAACACAAAAAAAAAAAAACTATATACACACATATGCACATGCGTTCAATATAAGCACCATTTCAAGAAATGAAGTTTGAAATACCATCTCAACAAAAAACATAATTAAGATTAAGATAAGTGACGTGTTTTAGACGATACACTAATGTGTTTATGTGATGAGCAATGAGTTATAAGGTTTTTAATAACCAAAATTATGTAGTTTTTCGGATGGTTCCACACCTAAGTTTAGGTATGTGACAGCCACACACTCACTTTTCTCATTTTAAAAACAATAGTATTTTAGAAATTTTGGAACAATCCCTAAATTAAATGCTCTCTAATTGTAATGAGTTTGTTTCTAAATTTAAGAGATTGTTAAAAAATTGAATGCACCCTAATTGAACGCTCAACTATTTTTGCACGTAAACTTTTTTCTTAGTTTGGGCGGGAGATTAATTTCGAAGGCCAATAAGGGGCTGCCACTTGGCAAAATGGTTTATTAAAAAAATGACATGTGGCATCTTAATGCTTCTTTTATTATAATTAATAGAATAGATGATATTTAATCCTATCATTTGGTCCTACTCATAGTCCTATCCACTTGATAGGATGACATGTGTAATTCACTATTTTTCTCCTAATATTATCCCTTAATTTTAGTAGACATACTCATGTAATGAGTAGGATTATAAATAGGATCAAATGTTTATATATCGAGAAATTTTTGGTGTACAGGAGAATCGCTCTTGTTACCGACGGCGTAGCAAAACGACCCAAGAAGGAATTTTTTTCAAAAATAGGCTTGATCGGACCAATAATTTCACAAATAGGCTCGAATTTTTTTGATTTTCAAAAATAGGCTTTCCGCCTTCACCGAGTCCGGCTTCCATTTAAAACCATGACTCCCCGAGGCCGGCTTCTTCTTGCTTGATGTGACCACGGGTTTTGAAGGACTCCCCGAGTCCGGCTTTAGTGTTGAAGGACTCCCCGAGTCCGGCTTTAGTGTTGAAGGACTCCCCGAGTCCGGCTTTAGCATGGAAGGACTCCCCGAGTCCGGCTTTAGGCATGGACAACTCCTATATAATTCCACACTCCGGGTTAAATAACAACATCCAAAAAAAAAATTACTTCTACCCTTACATCTCAAATAAAAAAAAACATATTTCTAATACTATGTGGCGAAGTCAAAAAGTCTTAATCATGGAACTTCGACTACAGTAAAAAACATATTTCTAATACTATGTGGCGAACTCCGGCAAATTTTTAAGTCTATTTTTTGGGCTTTTGGACCTGCTATCGCAGCCTTTCCGTATTGCATGCCTGTTATTTGTGTAGACGGGACATTTTTAAAAGGCTCGTACAGAGCGAAACTGTTGACTGCCGTCACAAAAGACGCGAATAATCAGATTCTACCTCTCACGTATGCCATTGTTGACGAGGAGTCAAACGAAAATTGGGCATGGTTCTTCAATAACCTACGACAGTACGTTTGCAATCAACGTAATCAACAATCTGGCAGGCTACGTCGGTTATGTGTCATTTCTGACAGGCACCAAGGGCTTCTATATGCAATGAACAATCTTGAAGAGTGGCGGGAGCCAAATGCGTTTCATAGATATTGTCTGAGGCACGTCAGAAGCAACCTCCACAAGAGTTTCAAAAACCACCGAATGAAACAACTATGTTGGGTGATGGGTGCCACGACTGAATTGCGTAAGTTTCAGGTAGCCAGAGACGAACTCATATCTATCAACGAGTCCGCGGGGGCGTATCTGGAGGAGATCGGGGTTGATAAGTGGACTCTTTTGGGAGACACAGACCATAGACGTTGGGGGAACACGACATCAAACATCGCCGAGAGTTACAACAATGTACTGCGTGGGGCTAGGCTTCTCCCAATTAAGGCGATGGTTGACTTCACATTCACAAAAACTGTCAACCTCTTCAGAGAGCGTGCTGAGAAAGCGTCTAAATGTAACACGCCACTAACCCCGCGTATGTGGGATCTTTTCACCAGGCGCGACAGATATGGACGGCAGCACGATATTCTTAACTTTGACTACACGGAGGGCGTGTACAGGGTGAGGACAAGGGTTCAACCGGGCCAAAGTGGTGGGAACGATCAAACGGTGACTTACAACGGTGGAAACGGTTCTTGTACATGCGGGAAGTGGCAAATGATGCGATTTCCGTGTTCACATGCTATTGCCGTTTGTCGTCATAGAGGTGATGACCCGAACCTTCTCGCGAATCGGGTGTACACAAGACACTATTGGCAACGTCAATATAGAAAAGCCTTTACCCCGCTAGCCCATGTCTTTTACTGGAACGACCCGAATTGGGAATTGAGAGCCGCAAGTGGAAGAATTTCCACAAGAAGATGGAGGAGACAGGTGAATAGGTTCCCTATGGAGATGGACCAGGCAGATCCAACGCAATCTGGCAGAAACCGTTGTGGAATTTGCGACCGGGAAGGGCATAACAGAACCAGATGCCCAAATCTTAGTGGAGAAAGAAGAGTGTAGTAGCATTGTGTGCTTTTTAGTTATTTATTTCGTACTTAAGTTAATGTATTATTAAATATGTAATAGTTTTTTTAATGCACTTTTTTATATGATAAGACCAGTTTTATTTCACATGATATATCAAACTATATTACATATCATTCATTCTCACGTTTAACAGTAAAAATCACATTTCTACCATTAGTCTGATAGTCATCATTTATGATAAAAGTACAAAGTTCATCCGGTAGAATTCCGTTTTCATGCATGAAATGCTTGAAATCACCACTAATTTTAACTTCCCCAAATCGAGTAGCATGGAGGTCCATGACTTCAACAGAATCACCTCTTCGTATCACGCAATGTCTTTTCTGAAGGAGGTGGTTATGCTGCCTCACAAACCGAGGCGGTAAAAGCTGAAAATACCAAAAAATTATGATTTTAGTTAATTGAACAAATATTATCTTGTAATTTTAAACGTACCATTTTTTGCTTTCTCGTTTCAAAATTTTTAAACCTCCCTTTTAACTGCCAGAGATGAATAACCGGTGGTCCTATTTCACGCAACATTTGAGTATGTCGCTCATATTGAGCTTGCTCTGCATCAAGCCAAAGAAGTTGCTCCTCGTCTGCAAGTTCTTCCGCATGCACCTCATTGTAATCCATAGCTATCAAACATTCTAACTCAGCCTCATCTAAAGGAGGCGAATCATACACGGGGTGATATGGAGGTGACTCGTTATTCGATGAACTCATTCTTGATTTTATGATTTGTGAAGTATGTTTTTTTATGGTGAAACGTAAGGTGAAAGTATCGTTTTTTTTGTTGTGTTGGTGTGTTCAGTCTGTATTGGAGTGTTGTATATATAAGTGGAATCTCATGCCTAAAGCCGGACTCGGGGAGTCCTTCCATGATAAAGCCGGACTCGGGGAGTCCTTCAACACTAAAGCCGGACTCGGGGAGTCCTTCAACACTAAAGCCGGACTCGGGGAGTCCTTCAAAACCCGTGGTCACATCAAGCAAGAGGAAGCCGGCCTCGGGGAGTCATGATTTTAAATGGAAGCCGGACTTGGTGAAGGCGGAAAGCCTATTTTTGAAAATCAAAAAAATTCGAGCCTATTTGTGAAATTATTGGTCCGATCAAACCTATTTTTGAAAAAAATTCCCCAAGAAGGCAACACGCCACCACTTAACCAGATGTGCTACCATTCGAACAACCACCCTGTTGTCACCGAGTCAACTCGACTCAGATTCCGCTCATACTCATCATAGGGAACGAACACAGGTTTCATTTCTGGAAGAAAAAAATAACGAAAAACAATCGCCGGTGACGGCACAATTTCACCGGAAGCTCAGTCGTAGCGGTGTAGAAAGATGGCGCCGGTGAAGAGGGAGATTGCAGAGGAAGCTACTCCCCATGGCGACCAACATCATCCTTCTAACAAGCGATCTAAGGTGATTTATTTTACAGTAGATTAAAAATTGTGCAAGCGAATCGTAAAATCTATGAGGTTTCATCGTTATTATATAATCTCTGGATCTCCTTGCGTTTGAAATTATCGTTATTGAACTATTGATTAAACTATATAATTTGTTCTGTTATTCGAGAGATTTATGGCTGTTCTGTTCATTTACGGCTAATTTTAACATAAACCGATTATTATGATCAGTATGAAAGTTGTAGCGAAGAATCCCAAGTATTACTGTACATACCAATCTTCAATTATTAGTTCATTATCGAAAAATTGATAAGAACCGGTGGAATTGATTGCTAGAGTGCATCGTTCGTGTTCTGTTAGGGTTTCATATCCAGCTACAAATAATTACTAGATACTTAAACTTAATATTGGGGATATTTAGCTGAATAAATGCTGTTAATGTTTATCCATCTCTTTCTTTCTTTTTAGCAGCAGCATGATTTTGGGCAGGTGGTTTCCCAGCATCACAAATGCCAATCAATCCATTAGACGAACCAAGTCCATTAGGTTTGCGTTTAAGGAAGACACCATCTCTCTTGGATTTGATTCAAATGAGGCTTTCTGAAGGAAATACAAATACAAATACAAATACAAATACTTCTTCCAAAAGTGGAGTAAATGCTACAAAAGAGCTTAAAACTAATCCTGCTTCTGCTGCTACTGATAAACTCAAAGCTTCAAACTTCCCTGCATCACTCCTTAGGATAGGTACCTGGGAGGTAATATCATCATATGTGTATATATATACCTCCCCTATATATATATATATATATATATATATATATATATATATATATATATATATATATATATATATATATATATATATATATATATATATATATATATGTATATGTATATGTGTCGGTGTGTATGTATGGTTTTTGTAGTATACATCTAAACATGAAGGGGATTTGGTGGCAAAATGTTACTTTGCAAAACATAAGCTTGTATGGGAAGTTCTTGATGGTGGTCTTAAGAATAAGATTGAAATTCAGTGGTCTGATATTATGGCTTTGAAGGCAACTTATCCAGATGATGGTCCTGGTACTCTAAATATAGTGGTAATTTCCAATTTTCTAGTGTAGTAATTGTCAGTTTTACATTTATTCCTTCATTTTTATCAATAATAGATAATTGATGGGTTTTTTTTTCTGCAGCTAACTAGGCAGCCTCTGTTCTTTAGAGAAACGAATCCCCAGCCTAGAAAACACACGTTATGGCAGGCCACATTAGATTTTACAGGTGGACAGGCTAGCCTACACAGGTACATGGTCTTTTAGGATTCAATTTTGACCCGTTTACCCATTTACCTACTACATTATTCTTTTTTTACAGGCGTCATGTTCTGCAGTGTCCACAAGGCTTATTAGGCAAACACTATGAAAAACTCATTCAATGTGACCCTCGTCTTAATTGTTTGAGTCAGCAAGCTGAGGTGGCATTAGAATCCCCATACTTTGAATCAAGAAAACCAGTGTTTGGTGAATCGATTGAACATAATTTAAGTAATGAGGGACCCGCTACTACCCTTGACTTACGTGTAACAACATCATCAGGAGGTCAATCTTCATCTTCTAGAAGCGAGTTTCATGATCATGTTGGTAGACCAAATGAATTCTTAAGGGAAACACCCTCACCTAGCTCAGGTAATCATGATCATGCTTTTTTTCTATAAATGTTTTTGGCTAAAATGCATTTTAGTACCGTCAACTTGACTGACGAGGTCCTCTACTACCCTGAACTTGACAAAATGATCGATTTAGTACCCTGTACTTGACAAAATGGTCGATTTAGTACCCTAGCTCACTAATTTGGTCTTTCTTTCTCAAGTGATTTGCTTCTAATATCAATATATTGAGATGAAAGTATATTTTTTAGTCCGTCAAAAGCACCAACGAAAATAAGTCAAGTAAGAAAACGCGATCAAATTAATGAGTCAGAGTACTAAATCGACCATTTTGTCAAGATCAGGGTACCATGCTGCACCTTTAATAATTCACTATGAACTGTTCAGGGTAGTAGAAGACCTAGTAATTCAAGTTCAGGGTACTAAAATGTATTTTATTTGCAGTGATGGACACGTCAGCAAATGAAGAAACAAAAATAATCGAGACAACAAAAGAAGCAAAATCCCTCAACTCATGGGATCAAATACAAGTTCCCGGGCTACACTCATCAATGTCAATGAGTGATTTAGTAAATCACATAGAAAATAGAATCACAAAAAACCGGACACCTGGCAACAATAATCCACTTTCAGATGAAGAACAACAAAGCTTAAAAATCCTTGAAGATATAAGCCGATGTTTATTCAATGATGCTCAAAATGTTCTGCCAACTTCTGATGAAAAGTCAATAATGTCACGAGTTGACTCACTTTGCTGTTTGTTACAAAAAGATCCCGCAACTGTAAATGATTTAAAAAATGAAAAGGGTTGCGATGAATCAGTTAGTGGGAGCAAATTTGTTCTAGAAGATTCTGATGAAGATGATGGTAAGAAGACAGCTGGCATTCCTAGGAATGATTCTGTTGGTGAGTTGTTGCTGAATCTTCCTAGGATAGCTTCTTTACCAAGATTCTTCTTCAATCTTGATGATTTTGGGATTCAAACTCGTTAGTTAGTTAGTTCTGTTACACTTAATACTATTAAGGCTTGGTGAAAATGGTATACAAGTTGCCAAATGCTTCTATGGCTTTTGTTAAGTATTGGATATTTGAAAGTGTTGATATTTAATTAGAGCGATGATCATATGCAGATGCAGTTTGCAAACTTGTGATCGTGTGTATATATAACTCGTGTTTTCTAGGGTTTGAAGGCTTAAAACGTACCGGTAATTTGATATTGTTATGCATGAAGCATGTAATTGCAAAATGGATGAGTTTAATAATAATAAAAAAAGAAAGATTAAATTACCTGGAAAGTTCATATGTTTTCTCAATTATTACAAACTTGGTTTTTTTTATTTCGTTTATTATATTATGTGTATTTAGTTTGTTATATTGGTGGTCTCTATCGTCAAATTAGGATGTTAATTTTGTTTTAAATGACCAAACTACTATTTTCGTAAATAAATTAGTCAAAATGTCATATGTACAAAAGGTAGGAAAAAAAAAGAAGGATGTTGCCAAAAAACAAACAAATTATATCATATATCTTCCCTTATATATCCACCTACATATGACTTTTGTTTGCCAACTCACCGCAACGCTGCATTCTCATTAGCTCTTTATGCCACGTGTAATTCACACATTGGTGGACGCAAAGGGTATTTTAGGAACACAAATTACATGTCAGCTTCCACACTACGTTCCGTTCCTTATGACTGCTTTTCAAATTTGGTTGTCCCCTTTACGTGCCCTAATTCTCGAACTTCAAACGCCGCAATCGTCCTCTCCGATGCCCGTTCGACGCAGATGAAAGGGGTTCCCAAATCGAAATCGCCAATCGACTACTTGACGAAATCGCCAATCGCTTCTCCAAATCGAAATTGCCAATCGCCAATCTCCATGGTCTCTGCTACATGACGAAATCTCAATGGTCTCTGCTCTTTAACGAAATCTCCATCGTAGCATCTTTTCTTTGTTTCTATATCGCACATTCATACACCTGTTACTTTCACTAACGAAATCTCCATCGTAGATTTCGAAGCTGAATCAACCTAGAGGTATTTTTATTATTTATACAAGTAGTTTATTTCGTCATGTAATTGTTTTAGGATCATGATTCCTTTTAGGATCATTTGTCCTTTTTTATTACTCCATTTAAATGTATTATGATTGTTATGATTCCTTTTAGGATCATTTGTCTTTTTTTGTTGTCATTTTGTAATTGTTTTGGGGCTAAAATTTATGCTTGATTATTTAAAGTCCATATCCACTTTTCCCCCTCACTGTAAAGAGATGAATACGAGGTAGATAAAATATATATAAAGTTAGCACAATTTTGACCAATGAAATATATGTTTGTTACAAGGTTTTTGGTTGGATGCAGAATTAAGTTATAGTGTGGACACATGGGGACTGTTGTTGAAGCAGCAAAACGGCTATTTAGTTATCTGCTCAACCTTTTAACAAATTTTAGGTATTCAATTTTATTATTATTTGAATAGTTTTGCAGAATTTTACCCACTCAGAAACCTAAATATGCAGATGATATAACCCTAATGTCAAATTCAACATATAGTAATCAAAATTTCCAACTTATAAGCTGGGAAAAATATATCCCACTGATCATACACATATCTGATTGCAGGAAGCAACTGGAAGTACTGTTGGTCAACAGAATCCCAAAATTGTATTTTTTCTAAGTGAAAACTTCATTTTTAACTGTCTTTCAATTCTACTTTTGTACATATTCACAGTTTTCCTTTTTTTATTATTTCCCCTAAAAAGTCACATTTTTCTAGATCAGAATGCATAATTTATGCTTTCATAATAAATGTCAACTTGTGAATATATTATATTCTTTGTTAATTATATTTAATTTTGAGCAGGTGGGCCCGGAAGTGGTAAGGGTACACAATGTGCAAATATTGTAGAGCATTTCGGGTTTACTCATCTCAGTGCTGGAGATCTTCTTCTGGCTGAAATTAAATCTGGCTCTGAAAACGGGTAAAAAGTCGTTTAATGATAAAATATATATATATATAAAGTGGAGAGTTATATAGAGAACTCTATATTTTGTGTATAACTCAATCTAAATAATTGATTTTCAAAATCAACGGATCATAGAAGATACATGAATGGATTTGATGAGGGACCCTCAAATATTGGTTTGCATGTAGGTAACTAATGCATGTATACATATATGTTATCACGTATGTATGTTATTCATGTATGTATCATAAGTGTTATTTGTGCATGTATGTTTTTCAGTATTTTTGATGTTTTTTTTAAGTATATGCTTGATTTGGGTTAAATGTTATCGGTTTGGATATGTATTTACTAAATTCTGATTGGTTATGTGGGTCCTTCTGTGTAACACATGAAATATGAGTTCTCTATATAACTCGACCCTATATATAAATTAATAAATAAACTCAAAAGTTTTAAAAAATATTTTATAGGACCATGATTCAGAACATGATCAAGGAAGGAAAATTTGTTCCTTCAGAAGTAACAATCAAGCTTCTTCAAAGAGCAATTGTGGAAAATGGAAATGATAAATATTTAATTGATGGTTTCCCTCGTAATGAAGAAAACCGTGCAACATTTGAGGCAGTTGTAAGTTTTATATTCAGTTAATCTCATAAACCTTTATTTAATTAATTAATTTTTTCTAAAATATAAAATTTAATGATTTGCAGACTGGAATCGAACCAGAGTTTGTTCTTTTCTTTGATTGCCCTGAGGAAGAGATGGAGAAACGTCTTTTGAGTCGCAATCAGGTTAGTTATATAAATTAATTTTAATTTAATTATCTTAACCTATATATGAGGCTACGTTTGATTGAATTTTGCCAACTATTCAATTTGGAGCTACCTCATTAATGCCAGGTGTAATTCTCTATTGACGAGGCATCCCCTACATTCTACAAACCGAAAGTTTGATCTCTTCTTCCTCATTTTCTCCCCAACTTCTCCCTACTCTGCTCTTGCCCCGCCACGACCGTCCAATCAAATCAAAAGAAATATCATCGAGCTCTCGCCGCCACCATCCCACCACCAGATCCGATTCAACAACGACCGCCGTATCTAGCATCTCGGATACTAATTCAACTTTTGAGGTAAGAGTTTCATGTTTCAGTTATTCTTAATTATCCTGTGAGAGCTCGGTGTTAATTTCGTTTGATTTAAAAATCTGATATTTTATCACCATCTCATCTACTTTCAATATGAAAAGGTGTTGGGTAACCATTGATTATAGATAATAGTGTTCCCATGGAATGCATACCATGTGTTTGATAGAATGCTTCATTGAGGTTTTATGGAATCTAGCATGTTAGCAGGAGTAAATACCTATTGTGTTTGATAGAATGCTTCAAGATTTTCATTGAGGGTAGATGGGCGGCTTATTAAAACGCGCAAACAGATTTGGATACTACGTATCGTTCTTCTACACGTGAGTGATAATTCTAATTAATTAATTATTTTTAAAGCGATATGTTGATTACTAAAAGTATGGTGGTTGTTTGTTGATCAGCATGAATAGGAATTAACATGTAAGCTGTTTGACCTCACAGCTACCAATGAACTGCATGTTGCTTCTGCAAACACAAAGTCTGCATCAGGTACAAGGTACAAACCATATTTCTCATATTTCTAATATTTTGTAAAAAATTTCATATATTTTAAAACAGGATATGATTTAGAGATTTGGTTTTTTAGGGTTAAAGTTACAGTTTGGTTTTGGGTTAAGGTGTATGATATTTGGCCATAGGGTGCACAACTGTTTGACTGTTTATGTATACTTTGACTATAGCGGAAATTTTGGTACCTTATGAGGTTAAAAATCATATTTATTTTGTATTATTTTTAACCAGTTCTTTTTATTCAATCTTATAATAATCATTTTTATCAAAATAACTAATCAGGTAAAGGAAATTATTGTTTTAGCAATTGTATACAGCATACGTCAAGATTATCCATGGCTTTACCATTGCTGATGTGCTGTTTAAACAAAAGTGTTGTTACATAATGGGTGGGTCAACATATTGGAAACGGGCCAAAAGGGTCGAGTTTAAAATGGTCACATTTTGTCCACTTTTTTGAGTTCTTATAAACAATTAACACATTTCAACATGTTCGAGTTTCGACCCATTCGACCCGTTCCCCTTTTAGCTCAAACTGGTTGGGTTGAAAAAGGCCACTCTTTTTTTTCCTATCTATAAAATAATATTAACATGTTAATTACGATTGCAATTTTAATATTATTACACTAATAGTCTGAATATGTTTGTCGTGTTTGGCCCATTCTTCTTTTAGATAATTTTTTTGATTTGACCACTCTTTAAACTTAAAGGTTCTATTATTGCAGGTGAGGGTATATTATAACATGTGGAAATCTCTATTTTGTAACATCCTCATTGTTTAATGTTGATAAACTTAAAGATTCTTTTATTTCATTTATATTAATAACCTTTTTATTAAATTTTCTTTAAATTACTATTTTCTTTCTATTTATGTGCAGTTTGTGTAACTCAGTTCTACTTCATTTAAATTATGTTTTACTGTAATGGATCATTCTCAAGTTATTATTCATCATCTCAATAACAATTTACTATTTGATTTCGTAAGTTTTTCTTATTATTATGCATTCTATGTCTCGAAGCTAGTATTATATATGTAAATGGATACATTTGGGAAATTATGTCCATTTTACACTTGTAACAAAGACAAATGCCGCAAATATGCACAGTATTTGGCCGTAACATCATAATATAGTAGATTATCCATATATTTCTAGCATTCTACACACCAAACAAGATGATCGAAATAAATAAAAGGATGTAAAGTTTTAAGGATTTTGAGGGCCCTCGTGTTCGTCTATGTTTTCAGATTCGTGAAGCATATTCATGAGCATGTCGAGCTGGTTCTGTAGCATTGTGTTTTGTCTCTCAACATCTGCACGCTTGCTTCGTTCATCTAGTAGTTGCAATTGGAGATGTTCTAGAACACGTGAGTCCTCTTCTAATTGCTTGTTTAGACCGTCAATCTCTCTGTCCTGTAATATTATTAAATTCATGTTCTAAATTCAACTAGATCATCCAATAACAACAATCAAATCTTTAAACCCGTGGATTCATGTTTTGTTAATGTGCCAAATAAGTAAAATGAAAATGTAGCCAAAAAAGTCAAATTGGTTTGAATAGATCGAGGGTCACCAAAATTGAATTTCAATGCATGAAACTGCAACAATTATTTTACTAAATAAACATGTACTTTCTACATTTGTCCATATTAATTGATATCTAACTAGTTCACTAAAAGATGGCTTTATCACTTTCGTGTCTGTTGGGCCATTCGACACATGATTACCTGATAAACCAATTATATGGCGGTATCTGATTGACCCCAAAATGACATCACTTGCCACCTCACCGGATTATTACCATATTCATACACCACTGCCGTACACCACTAAAGCATGAGTTAGTGGTGCATGGAAAATTTAAGTGGTGTACGAATCACCATCAATCTTTTAATGACCAAATTGTACAAATAACTAAACATGGATAAATATTAAAACCACAAGTGTACCTTTCTGTTCATTTCTTATCCTTCGCATGCTTTCAACAACGTCAACATTTACAAGCTTCCGTTTCTTTCCAATAAGCCATCCACGTGGATAAATAGCAGAATCAAAATCCGGTAAAGATTCAGCTCTTCTTCCATTCAAATCCATTATTGGCTCAAGTGGTTCGAATAAAGCCTTACCGAAAGTACAGCTGGCGTTTCTTCCATTTTCTCATCGCTCAAATTCTCTTCTTCTTTCTTTTCAATTGTTTTATCACCCTCTTGATCACTAGTAATGTCTTGTACAAGTTCTTCATACTAGCTGCAATCACACAAAATTAACAACAAAGTTCTTTTTTTTTTTTTTGCCAAAATGAAATTTAATATTCTGAACTTGGCTGACTAGGTATTTTATTACTCTGAATTCTTAAAAGTGCAACATGATATCATGAACTTGATAAAATTGTCGATTTAGTACCCTTGCTCATTAACTTGGTTTTATTTTCTCACGTGATTAGCTTCTAATATCAATATATTGAGATGAACGTATATTTTTAGTCCGTCAAAAGTAAGTCAAATAAGAAAATGCGATCAAGTTAATGAGTCAAGGTATCAAATCGATTACTTTTTCAAATTTAGGATACCATATTGTACATTTAATAGTTCATGTTGATTAATAAAGGATGTAGCCAAATTTAAGGTAATAAAATGTATTTTTGCATTAGTTAAATGATTTAAATTATTTTCTTGTGATCTACTCCTCCATCCTAATATATCTAATTCATAATTTGATGAATATGTAATTACTATATTTTTAAATAGTAAAATATTTGATTCCCTTGTAAATTTACACAATCTCAAAAACTTAGCCGGGAAAAGAATAATCACCATGTTTAAAAGCTCACCTAAAAATAATATGGCATTTTTCGGGAAACCCAAAAGAAGCTATCACGAGGATAGTCTTATTATACCATTATTATAATAATTTTGACTTTTTGAAAAGAAGAATTTGACCTCACCGGCTCCATTTAAACTTTATGAATTATCAAACCCCAAATTTCTAAAAAAAAAAAAATCATTTAATAATCATGATCGTTGAACTGCTTCAAACATGTAGCTAGCTAGACAGATCTATGATCAATCGACAAACAATTCATATCATTACAGATATAAATTCTTAATTATGATGTAAATGATTCACACTAACTCATATAATAATTTGACTAAACGTTAATTAATTACCTGATCTCTTACGTGATTTCCAGAAAACAGGAGTAGAAGACACCGGAGAGAAGCCATTAACAACACTCCCTTGCACCTTGTTAAATTCTTCCATTTTACCACTGAATTAATCAATTATAATCACAAATTCAGCAATCAATCACCTCAACTTCAATTTCAGCAAATTTAGGCTCGTTTAAAACTTCACGAGCACAGGGTTCGGAGATTGGAATCACATGAAGAAATATAAGAAGATTTATATTGTTTGTTGTTGTTCTTGTAAAACGTGTAGTTGTCACAAGAGTTTTAATTGGGCCGGTAGGATCAATGGTGCGAGATTTGGACGGTCAGGATTTGATGAGACAGGGGTCCATTGAGTCTCTACGGTTGATGGTGGTTTGTTGTCTGTTACTCTATCCATTTGGGGCCCATTTTCCCTGCAACAACGGAATATCATATGCGGATAAATTTACTAAATCCACTTAATTTTGTGCATATTATGAAAATTCACCATCTGATGATACAGTTAAGCTGATGATTAAGTAAGAACTTCTAACAAAAATCATATTGTTTTGTTTAATTATATGTCTAACTGTTTTAAATAAGTTAGAAAACAAGACTGAATCCAGTCTTTTTTATTCAGACCGGATCAAGAGACAAGTTTGGACTTTGGACCGAATATATGTATTATTAGTATGTTTGTTTGAATCATTTTCATCATAACTAATACATTTTTTTTATTCGGACCAAATCAAGATATAAAAAAAACATATACTAATTTGACTAAACGTTAGTTAATTAATTAGTCCTACTTTATTCTTCTTTATGTAACATTTAGCAACCAATAAACATGAAAATTGTGGTATGGTAATGCATGTCAACTGTCAAATTCGTCTTGAAAAACGTACATGATTCTGCTAAGTATTTCTATTTTTTTAACCTTTCTCAGTTCAGTCAATAACACAACATGACTACTTCAAAACAACTTAAGACATCTAAATTTAAACTTTGTACTACCAAAAACTGTTGATTTCGTGAAGCGTTAATCTCTCTTTGTGTGTTGATTTAAAGCATGAAAGACGACAAAACCGAAAGAAACCAACATTCCGACTATATACCCAATGATAGCTCCATAAGTTACACAAATTGGCCATTCCTGTAAATCAACCAAAAAAGCTGTATTAATTGATTAGGAAGAATATAAATATTTTCAGGAAGTGAAATATAAAAATAAATTAGGATCGTTTCGGGTCAAAACAGTTTAGGTTGACCTGCCAAAACTTGTTTTGGACTTTTTTTTTTTAATTTTATAAATAGCCTAAGTATAAAATGTAATTACAAAAATTACAATATTACATTTACATACGAGGTTTCAAGGATTTGAGTGGATTTTAGACAAACAATTGGCCTGTTTCCTTAGAAACTACTTTTTCTATTATACTAATTTGATCCATCTAAAAAAAATAAAATAATAATAATAATAATAATAATAATAATAATAATGATAATAATAATAATGATGATAATATAAAAAATAAAAATTGACCCGTATTTATGTCAAAAAAAAAGGTACCTGCCACGTCCTTTCCCAGTCAAGTGGCATGGGCCAGGCCCCAAACCAAGCCCCAATTACTGCACCATGTGCTGGTAAACATATCATATAATCAATTGATCCAACTGGTCTGCAAATTAAAACATCAGCCTATTTAATCATACCACTTATAAATTGATATTAAACCAAAATATTAAATATACCCTAATTTTGCCAGATAGAAAGAGTACATTATCTAATTGTACTCTAATTAAATTCCTTTTTAATTTTCTGTTTTGATTATTGTATATTATTAGAAACTTACTTTGTTTGTGCAAATATACGGTGCCAATCACCCCAAGATGAACCATAAACAGAAGCTGCAGGTACAAACTGCAATCAAAATATGAAATATTCACATGATTAATAAGTAAAAAAATAATAAATAATTTTAATAACCATAACTTAATAGGTATAAAACTCACAGTAAATGAAGACATCATAAGGGACCAGTTGAGGGTTCTTAATAAGTATCTGCAACCCCCAAACAAAAGAAATCAGCTAAAGTTAATACCTAACTCTGGTTAGAAATTTAAGGTTGTTAACTTACAAGGCCCTTTATAACTGAATTATTGTTATTGTTTAATCTCTAATCATGGTTAATGAGTTCAATTACCGTGTTCCAACTGGTGCACCTAAAGCAACAGCTCCAAGTGCATTGAGGACAGCCCCTGAAAATTAAAATATGCTAAGAACAGATTATAATACTCTAAGCATGGTTAATGAGGTATGAATAAAGACTAACCAACTGGAAGCCCTAATAAACCTCTAGCTACAGCCTTCAAGTACTGCAATTTAATATTTAAAAAAGAAAAATGATTTATTGTATATACTCGATTTATATATGATCCGATAACCTATTTCTAATAGACTGAAAATTGAGAATAACAACGGATGATGAATTACCGAACTCTGCTTCATATCTGTCCGAAATAAACTGTATATCAGAATCACAAGTGGTACCTCAATCAGCTGCAAGAACAAGATCATGATATTGCTACTAATATTTTACTAAAATATAGTTTCTGAATCACGAAACAGAACGATGAGATTAACGAGTATTTACCGATAATAAACGTAGGGTTTCAGCTGGATTATCGATCAAATTGATGGAGAATACATTAATTGCTAGCCAAAACGATGAAGCTAACCCGATGCCACAAATCAAATGCGATAGGAGTACTTTTGAAGGTGATATGGTTTGTACGACGGCGTTTCCGCCGGTGGTACCTTTGATGCTGTGATCCTTCTTTTTCTTATTCTTCATTTCCGCGTGAACGTTTATCGATCTGAGGTTGTAATCGGTAAGAATCGACGGCGAGAAGCTGTCACCGGAATCTGGAACAACGTCCTCGATATGACGGGTATTGACGTAACCCGAACCCGAATGATTGTTTTTTAAGCCTCCGGCCCATTTAGGTTTTCCTGCTATTGATCAACAAATAATCAAGCCCATCAAAGAAATTAACTTCTTTTTTTCGTATAATTTAATGAAATAATTTTATCGATTGTGTACCTAAGAATTCTTTCTAACAAATACAATAAACCGTAAATAAATGAAAATCATAACTGTTGAAACGTATACTCGCACTCCTTTCGAATAGAGATATAATTATCTATATTTTACTTCTTACATATTCATTCTTTGAAAAGATTAAGTATGGTTATTATTGTATACTTATATAGAAAACATTATGTTCTATAAGTTTGTATCTTATAAAGACGGATGGGATTCTAAATGTGTTATATCCGTGAAAAGAATGAGGTTTGTTTAAACACATAATAATAATGTTTAATGAATTAAATATATAAAATGATTATATTTAATAGTAGTTCCTAGTAATTGGTTGTATAATTTATGGTTGATTTATCAATCAATAATACTCCAATTTAATCTAATGATAGTTGATAAGAAAATGGGTAATATGATAAGAGGATATATAGTAGCTAAATAAGAGGTTAGCTTACGTATTGAGTCGTGAGGGCCTGAATTTGAATCATGTGAGTGGGGTGGCCGTTGATTCGATCAAATGATGATCTGGCAGGCTCCGTGTTGGGCTGATGCCATCTGGCCACGTGATGGTGGGCTGGTTGTTTCACCGAAGGTGGTGATTTTGGCCATAATTTAGTGAGGTATGTTTTTAACCTTTTATGCATGTGCTTTCTTTAAATAAGAAACTATTATTTCAAATAAACCATGATTTTAAAATATAATCAACTCAAAGTTAATTGGTTAATAATTACAATCATTTATATATGTATATTCACACCTTAAAGATAATCATAAGCAAAACCCTAAAAATAGAACATGTAAAAAAAAGTCGTTTTCCATGTTGAAGCATTCAAAACGATTATTCCAATCATTATTACTTTAGTATGCAGTCAACCCTTGTAGTTAATTCAATTATTTGGTCAACTTTTCACAACTTCGCTAATGTATGTTTTTCTGACTTTGTATATATTATAAGAGCGTATTTAATAGCAAATAATATATAATAATAAATTTAATAAAAATAATTTTTTTGAAGAATTGTATTTTGAATTATTCAAATAATAAATATACTTGTAAATATGCATAATGAACTATTTCCGTTATAAAATGCGTACTTTCTATATTATTTTAAAATCTTTCATTTTCTTTAAATTGAAAAACGAATGTGTGTTTCATAGATAAAATGATTACGATAAGAATATATGGCATTTACTATTGACTATTACAAATTTCTATTTAACAAAGATCCACAATTCGCAATTAGAATATTTAAACCGTATATTGTGAGTGAATATATCCACAATTTTATATGGAAATCCTTTTAGAGCAACTAGTTAATTACTGTATAAGGAACTGCTCGTGATGCAAACTTACCATATAATTAATTATACCTCTTTCATACGTCTTCATATTTCAACCGTCAAAATAAACAAAATTCTAATGATAGGCATATTATTTAAACCTATGAAATAAATCCACCAAGATTAATAATCATACGGCGTTTGTGATCAACTACTGCTAATTTGTCGGTTGCATGTGGCATCTTACTTTGTATCATAAAAATTGTAAAATTTGGTTGAATGTATAATCTCATAAAATATAACTTAATAGTTCAACTACAAAGTAAAAACTAAAATCAAAATTGTATATGTTTAAGACAGTGGTGTAAATCTTTATCGTTTTCTTAAGATATTCAAGAATCTTTGTAGCCTTATTTATCCCTATTTTTTCTTGAAAAAAATGTAACTTTGTTGATTCAAGTATAACAACGATGCTCAATAATAACGATACTCGATCACTTCAAATAAGAATTACAATACTCAATCATTTTAAATGAAAAGTATAACAGAGGTAAATATATAACTACTCAAAAAGAAAAAAAAAATTCCCCCAAAAATGAATTGGGTACGTGGAATTACACTACGCATGCCTCATTAAATTTCAAATTTTGTAAATGTATCGAGTTAAATTAAATATCGGTAATAACTTAATGGTATAGCCGACAAAAATTATTTTCTAAAGATCACAAGTTCGATCTTTTCTTGAGTAAACATTACCAGATTGATAAGGGATGGTTCGGAAACGGCTAAGAGAACGGTAAAGTTACATACATTACGAGAAAAGTTCACCCACACCAGTAGAGATGTCATTACCCAAAATGCATATGAAATATATTGATCAGTTAAAATGAAGAAAAAAACAATTAGAAAGAATTTTGGCATGAAAACAGAACAAGACTCATCATTTACAATTTTGCATGTCTCTCGGATGTCTTACCATACAAAAACTACAAAAGAATATACAAACTTCATACAAAGTAATCACACACAAAATGAAAGTAAGACAACGTGCAATCAAACACAAAGATACTTATGGCAACGTACTTTAGTAGTTGTTTTCCACTTTTATTCAATATTTGTACTCTAGTAAATGTAAACTTACCACATATGTATATATCTTTTCGGTTACTATAAATTAATTAGATCATATAAATAAAGGTAGTTTTCAATTTCAATAACTAATTAACATGTTCTTGGAAGCACATGCATTATTAAAACACACAAAATTAGACTACAATCTAAGTACTATTACTTTAGTCTATAGTTAACTAATACTTTGGTTATATTAATACTACGGATTAATCTAATAAAAACATCTTAATCAATTTAAAAACTTAATTTAGATTACTAAATTATTTACGTAAAATTCCATAATCTAGGAAACAAGTCTCTTATATTTCAACCTTAAATTCAACAACGTTGTAAATGCATTTTCCAAATATATTGGAGACTTGGAGTTGATGTCTGTACGTAGTTGACAGTTAGTTATTCTGTTAAAACTAAAAAATAAATAAAAAAGAAAAAGAAAAAGAAAAATACTCATGTCCTGCGTACCTCTTCAACTTGAAGGAAACGCGGCTGCCTAATTTTAGAAACTCCATAGAAACAACCAAAACCAAAATTCCTCTTCGTAAACCCTAAATTCAAAATTCTATTTTCTCATTCACCTCATAAATCTCTTACCCTAATTACATTCAATTTACTCCCACTTTGTTACAATTATATCATTTATCCTAATTACAATCGTAATTACAAGTTCGCAAAAAACTTACAAGCATTTGCTCTAATGGATTCCAATTTGAATTTGAAGAAAAGGAGTCTATTGAGTAATGATCATTGCAACAACCGAAATAGAAAGAACAGAAAACAACACGATGAAAGCAAGTATGGCGATGGAATTGTGTGGTCTCGAGGTTGTTTAATCGGAAAAGGTTGTTTCGGTTCTGTTTTCCTTGCCAATTTGAAAAAACCTAAATCAAAATTCAGCTCATATCCGCCAATCATGGCTGTCAAATCGGCTGAAGTCTCTGTTTCATCTTCAATTCAAAAAGAAAAAGAGGTTTTGAATAACATTCGAGGGTGCCGTAATGTGATCACATGTTTTGGGGAAGAAATCACCAATGGTGATAACGGACAGATGGTGTATAATTTGCTGCTGGAGTATGGTTCTGGTGGAACCCTAGCTGACGTCATCAACAAATCAGGTCAAACCGGATTACCTGAATCGGATGTTAAACGTTACACTAGGTCAATTCTTCGTGGATTACGTCATATACATAGATGTGGATATGTTCATTGCGATTTAAAACCTGAAAATATTTTGCTTATCGGTAATTCCGATTCTGATCACTTCACAGCTAAAATTGGAGATCTAGGGTTAGCAAAAAGGGCAAAACAGAGTAAGAAGAACAAATCAACCGAATTTTGGCGTGGAACACCGATGTATTTTTCACCGGAAGTTGTAATCGACGGTGTTCAAGAAGAACCTTCTGATATCTGGGCAATTGGATGTATCGTGCTCGAAATGTTAACCGGAAATCCACCTTGGGATTCGAAGTTAGAAACAAACGGTGACGAGATTTTAACTCAAATTCATGAAAATAACGAATCGCCATTAATTCCTGACACGATATCAACAGAAGGAAGCAGTTTTTTAAAAGGTTGTTTCTCCAGAAAAGCTATGTACAGATGGACGGCTGAGATGCTTTTAGCTCATCCGTTCCTTGAAGGGATTAATGATGATGAAGACGATGATAATAAAGTTGAAGATTTGAATGATGTTTTGGATATAAACGCAATTAGCTCGTCAATTATGTCCGAAAACAGTGATTATGATGATGATGATGAGATCAGTTGTTCATGGTTTTCAGATGATTTGAGTTATGAAAACGAGCTCGATTTTAACGATGACATAAGTTCTTGTGTTTCTGTTGAAGAAAGAAGTAATGAAGTACATCAATACCCGATTACATTCCCCATTTCTTCAGGAGTTTAGTACTTTGTTCGATAGTCATATTGGAAATAGAGATTACACTAAATTTGATTCATTTTTTTGTGTTATATGTATCAATGTATCATGTATGTCGTATTTGTTTCCTCTTGTTATTTTGAATGTTAGCGGTGTATTTGGTAATGATAAACTTATGGATTTAAATCTTGGTTATTAATCTTCCTATTTTAAGTATACTTCTTTAAAACTATGAAGGTTTGGTTAAATCTTACTTCTGTATTCTCGCATCCAAGAACAGTTTCATGTTCTTATAATTTTGGTGTGAAAACCAGCTATGATTTTGGTGATCCTGTTTTGAACATGTTTTAATGCGTGATTTGGTTAGGGCTCGTTTATGTGGTGGTTATAAATGAGTTCAATCGGTTTAAAGACAATGCAGGTACTGATGATATATCTTTTTACATCTATTACATAGTTTTGTAATATATGGTGTATTTTAATTTCAAGTTTCCATTATTAACTTCATTTAGAAAGAAAAACTGCTCCAAATGTTAAATTTTCTATATTAATCTTTGAGAGTTTTCCTTCTAAGAATTAGAAAAAAAATTCTTACGGGGTATTTGGTTTGTGGGATTTCATAGGATTTAGAATTAAAATTCCATATATTAGTGTGTTTGGTTGGCAAAATGAACGGATTTCTAATACTATGAAATCCTTTAAACGAGGGATTTTGATATCCTTCTATTCGAATCCCATACAAAATCCTTCAACTTGATATTTTCAGTTCGATGTTATCATTAATAATTAATGATAATTAATAATTAAAAGTTAAATGGTTAATAAATAATCAACAATCAATCATTAATTACCAATAGTTAATAATAATAATATCTCATATTAATAATAATACGAGTAAAGATTAATAACCCTTATTTATTATATAAAAATCATAGTTTTTAATATTAATTTGATAATTAAAATAAATTTATTATAACGATAATTAATATTAAATATTAATTATTTTTATTGTTATTATTGTCATTATTAAATATCAATAACGATAATTTATTTTAACAATTTTCGTTCCATCTACAATGAAATAGGTTGATTTGATTTGTATTATATATTTTCTATAAATTAATATTTAACGGATTAAATATAATAAAATTTGTATTAATGTATTCAAATATATGCAATCTTTAACATCCTTTATCATATTAAAATGCTAAACATATATAAAGTTAAGAAAAAGACAGAAAGAAATTTGTAAGAACTTGTAAGAACAAATAAGTAATTTAACAAACTTACTAACTAGTCATTAAAAAAAAAACTAGTAATTTGTAAAAAGTTGAGGGAAGATATACTGCCCTTTGTAGATGTCACTGTCTAGACTCGAACCACTAACTTATTAACTAGCCATTCAAATTTTTTTTAACAAATAATAAATAAAATGATAAAATAGTAATCTAATAATAAAAATTTATGTGAAAAGGAAAAAAAAAACAATTATCGGGATCTACATAAGAGTGACAAACCTGCCTTTTTATTATTTTTCTCAAATTTAGAACCAAAGTACAAAAGGCCTTCCCAGTTTCCAGGACAAACTTGGTTTGGGCCGAAGATAAATACTGAGCCCAAAGTCGATTTTGCACTTAAGTCTTTAACCATAAATATATGGCATGTTTCTTGGCATTTTGTAGATAGAAAAAATAAAGCTAATTAATGCATACAAAATGCACAATGAGTCTGGCCGTTATTTCGAACATCAGTTCAGAAACAGAATAAGCTAAGGCGAAAAGTACTAGAGTTTTACCCGGATAAACCAGGATTACAAAGCAAAGGGTTCAATTTAGATCAAGGTTCTAGAAAACGTAAGGCGTGACATGGCGGCACCATCAAGCCTCAGCCAAGGCGAGCCATGGCGGGCCATGGGGTTTTTCAAGGCATGACTTAAGGCGGCAAATTTTTTATATAATTTATACATATACATATATCAAATTAAATAAAAATTATAGATATATTGATTTATATAACAATTCATATATAAAACTTACAAAAAATGTTACATCTAAATTTATAATTAAATATGTTATCATTTTTCAGCCGCCTTACAAAAAACTCGTCATAAGGCGTCTTATCGCGCCTTATCACGCCTTATCTCACGCCACGCCTAGCCTAGCCGCCATGATCTGTTTCGTAACATTGACGCCGCGCCTCACACCTTGGCGACGCCATGGCGCGTTTTTTAGAACCTTGATTTAGATTGACTCGTTTACATCTATTAGAAATCCAATTAATATTAAGTAAAATAATATGGTCATAAGAAACATTTTGCTGGGCTTTAATTGCATTAAAGAACACTAAAATTCCTAAAGCTCCTAAGAGTCCACATACCACACTTGATCACGGCATCAAAGATTTTCTATGCATCTCCAAAATGCTTTGAATTAACGGGCAAAAAAATCGATCACCAAACCTCACATCGTTGTTGCAGAATGCAGTACGTTTGAACAAGAAATGCTAGATAAACAGAGTCATAAGCAACCAGAATTGATTATTTAAACATTGTTCAGAACATATTACATCATTTAATATTTAACAAAAACATTCTTATAAGGTAGTTTCAATTTGTCACATCTCTTCTCTACTACTTATAAAGCATTTAGGACATTTCCCTAAATAGCCGGCTGAAAATTCAGCCAAATGCTTTTCATTTTTGGAATTTATTATTTTTGCTAAAAAAGAATGCCTCGAGAGAGATTCGAACAGGGAACCCTCAAATGAAATACAAACACCTAAACCAGCTGGTCTAGCCTACGTCTGCGTTTTTTGTTCTAAACATATTTTTGTTAAAGACTTGAAACATTGAATTCTGCGATGTGATCAAGCCCAAATTAAAGACTTAAGTGGCCCCCATCGAATCTATTCTGCAGCTGTTCGACCTATCATGATCATCTATCCCCTCGGATTGCTTCATGGCTTCACTTTCAAATTAGGTTTTCCTTCTCTACAGATGTATTTATCTATTATCGCTGATTGACATCCACCGTCTTCTTGCCTACCGATGTAATTTCTAATTTTACATTTGGTATTGCATGAGGTAATTTTCTGGAATGTATTTTGACTTTTTGTATAATAATCACATTAACTGCTGATGCAAGATTATAAAAGGATTCCTGATTTTAAATGGAGGCTTTTATGAAGGGTATGCACTATGCACAACTACACAACTTGATGATATTTTTAAGGTAAATTTCATATTGCTTTTTGTGTTTGAAATTTTGACTTATTGACTCTATGATGAATGCAATTATTTACAGGAATTTTGACATGTTGACTCTTTTAAGATACGGTATACACTGATTAAATTTAATTTTTTATATTAATGTTTAGATTATCTGTTTAGATTTATATTAAAATGTTTAGATTATCTGTTTAAATTTTTTTGGTATTAATGTTTAGATGAATTAGCCCTGCAGCAACCGCCAACCAAGGTTTTGTTTTTTTTAACTACTGTCAAATTTGTATTTAAAAGAAAATCATGAAGGCCACAAGTTTATTCGGTTTGATCTGCAAGTGATTTGTTCCTGTGATTTGTAGGAAACTATAGGTTGTATTGTGTCGATTTTGGCAGGAACCAGTGGTCATTTCGTCCAAACATAAGTGAATCATGCGGGAGCAAGGTTAAACTGTACGGCATTTACTTTTTATGGTTTTACATTCATATAATTATGTTAAAATTATACAATAAAGAATAAAAAATAAAAATGTATTGTACAGGGATCAAAATGAAGCAACATATTGATGCTACTTTTGGTAGGGGACTTTTAAGATAAGGGAATTAATTTTGCTACCATACTTTTTGAGGTTTATACCACACTGTACAAGTATTTCTGCATACTGTACAAATATGTAATGCAGCTATTGTGGTAGATGCATTAAAATATGTGGTAGAAAAATCACCCCCTTTAAGATAAGGGCTTGCCATCAATAGTAAGTCTGAGTTTTGTACACCAGAAATTTGTACAACTATGACCTCAGGTCCCAAGAATGCAATTTAATGCTTTTGAATAGGTTTTTTTTTTTCCTAACTTTTATGTAAATTAAGAAGCCTATTGTAATTTATGGATCTTAATAATAATTGTTTGTTTGATGTCATAAAGAGGCGTATGTCCAAACTTTCAAACCATCAGAGTAGATCCTTTTGTTTAAATCGTTCATTAGGTTCTTGGTTATAGTTGAATACTTGCATTTCTAGCTAATTAAAAGTATGTTTCACCACATTGGTGTTTTAATTGTTATCAAGCTGAAATCAAGGCCAACTGAAGACCACATGGTTTTACCATCCAATTTGTCCAAGTCTATATATAATGCATATAGGACAGTTTTGTGTTTATGAAATATATGACCATGTTGCGTTGTTAATGAAATGCACTAACCAGCTGAGTCATTAGACAATGCTTGACACTAAATCATTTTTACTAATCTTTTAAACCTTTAAAATTCAAATTACTACCACAACCACCCATCATTACCGTCACTACCTAGCGTCACTATCGCCATCACCAACCATCAATTTGTCGTCGCTAAATATAGTCACATGATATCTGCCGCTGCATTGCGCGGGTCCCTGCTAGTTTTAATTTATAACTGGAAGTTGGAGGGGTAAGCCAGGCCAAGGCAGTAGTGTAACACCTAGGTGACTCGCAAAGATCCCAATAGCAAGCTATTGTGGTGGATCTTTCCCCATGAAAAATAAGATTAATATCGAGTGAGCCAATGGCTCACATATCAGATCTGATAAGAACAGATACTACACTTGATCTTAGCCAAAAGGCCGAGAAAGGTATGCTTTCTAACTTTAGGGCTTTGGATTTTATAGCTACTCAGTTGCTCTCTGTTTCTTTCCTTCGGGAAATGTGGGATCTTGATTCCTTGGTATCTCACTCTCTTGTTATTGTTCCAACTTTTTTTTAGTTTTGGTTTTCTGTCTTTCATTTTTCGTACTTCCAACCTCTATTATTTTCTTAAGTCTTAACTAATGCTAAACAAGAAAAAGAGAGGTTAGATGGATTGTCTCATGTATTATACGAAGATTAGAATCCACCAGAAGTGGTTCGTGAGCAAATTCAGTGGCGGGATTGATCCTGCCTAGAATAAAATATCAAATATTAGAGTACAATAACTGAAAGCATAGCCAATGAAGCTGACCACTTATATAGTTATATTAGCATTACATTGTTTTAGTTATGTTCAGTAGTGGTCTGTGGAAGTTATTATATGGTTGGTACAAAATAAGTCCAAATTTTGATGATAAACACCAACTTGAGAAAATTCATAACATGCAATGTAATAGCAGAGGACCACTATAACCTTATCTATTTCACGTGGTCAAAGTGGATAGTTTGATAAAATGAAATGGAATGTAGGGTTCATGTAGAACAACTAGCTTTCATAGCTCAGTTGGTTAGAGCACCCGTTTAGTAAGCGGGAGGTCTTGAGTTCAACTCTCAATGAAAGCAATATTTTGTATTTTTTGGGATAATAATCTATTAGGAGGTCACCCTACCTTTTTTTTTTATTATTCAATAATCTTACACTTCATAGATTAGTAAGGGGCCGCGCGCACGCAGACCTCAGCTGACACAAATTATGACGTAAGTTCGACCACTTGGGCCGACTTTAGATTGATACATCTCCTTTATGTGCAATGGAGATTACCAATCTAGACTATGGACCTTCTTGATTCCCCAAAAACCCAATCCAGGTAAGCGCCTTTTCCTATGCCTTCTCTCCCTTTTTATACTGCTATATTCTCCTTTCTCGTTTTATTCGCCCACCGATGTGGGATCAAATTGAAAATTTATAACACAGCAAAAACTAATAGGTATTGATTTGGGGAACGTTTTTACTCATATTGCAAGGTTGTTCGCTTATTTTTGCTGCTGATGAATGAGAGATTAACAGGTTTTGAGCAGAATCCTTCTGGTCAACTAAAAGGATGGCTAAAAGTAAAAAGTGTACATTGATCAAGTGAAAGTAGCTATTTGTAACCACCATAAAAAGAGAAAAGTTGAGTTAAATAAATCACAAAGAGAGAAGTCAAATGAGTTCTAAGCAACAAATGTTACTTACATAACTTTGGTTAACATTACAGAAGAATTGCTTAATTCAACGATCACAACTTACTAAAAAAACATTCCAATCAATTGTGATCCTTAAATGCTTTTTGTTAATTAAAATATTCATTAGCAGATTTGCTGTAATTAAATTTTGAATTAGAATTGGAGGGGTGAGCCAGTAGTGCAACGCCAAGGCGACTCACAAAGACCCCAATAGCAAAGCTATTGTGGTGGATCTTTCCCCATTAAAAATAAGATTAATATCGAGTAAACCGATGTCTCACATATCAGATATTAAACTGATAAGAACAGATACTACACTTGATCTTAGCCAAAAGGCCGAGAAAGGTATGATTTGTTATGCCTTGAGACTTTGGGTTTTATAGCTTCTCAAAATTTCTCTGTTTCTTTCCTTCAGGAAATGTGGGATACTGATTTCTTGGTCTCTTATGTATTGTTGCTCTATCCCATTGTATCAGTTGCTCATTTCAGTTTTTTGTCTATATGCTCACATGTTGAACTTTAGTACCGATCCGTATGCATACAAAGTTTGCCTCAACCTCTGCTGCTTTTGGAATTATTAAGGTTTCTTTTTGTCCTTACTTTCTAAAGTAAAAATCACGCTGCTTTCTTCTGTAACTCTCATGTGAAACAATGGAACTCTTGATAACTTATGATATAAGAAACAGTAAATCATTATGGTTTACCAACCTCCACTTGAATAGATTTAAAGAGAGACACCTTAAATTCCTTAACTAAAAGCAATCATGTCTACAAGTGAAGTAAAACTTCAACTAAGGACATCTTGAAGAAGAAACAAAGATGATGAAACAAGAAATATTCCACAATACCGAAGAAAGGAAGACTTTGATCAAGGACTTATATCGCCAATTGAAACTCTTACAGTTCTCTCTTTACCGTGAAAACCGAAGAACCAAATTTTGTAAGGTAATATATACGAATTATATATCTCTTTTTTTTTTTTTGGATTTCTAATCTACCTTTTTCTAATTTTCAACTTTGATTTTTTGAACTAATGCTGAAAAAGGCAGGAAAATGGGAGATTAGATGGATTGTCTCGAGCTTTATACGAAGATTGGACCCCGTCAGTGGTCACCAGAGGGGGTGCGGGAGCTGAAAGTACAAAGTCAAACATGTTATGCATAGAGTACAATAATTGAATGCACAAACGAGTAGCTACATCGTTTTAGTATTGTACTATTCTTGAGTTTATTAATGTTGGAATCTCGAGAAGATGTTTGATCATATTATTGTTTTTGCTATATGGTTCTCTACAAAGATTGCTTAAGATGGTGGATGACATCAACTTTAACGAGTTTGTAATATTATTGCCAGCTTATAATATTGTTTCTCTTCACATGTTTTGTTAGATTTATAGAAGTTTTTTCTTCTTGCTCATGTATGTTGGTCCTGTTAGTAATATAAAAATATTTTATTATAAATAGATAGGGGTCGCGCAATAGAGATTGACAATCTAGGCCATAGACCTTCTTGATCACCCAAAGACAATGTCAAGGTAAGTGCATTTTCCTATGCCTTCTCTCTGTATTTATAATGCATTATATGTAGTAGAGATTTGTCAACAGGTTTGTTGTAATTAAGTTTAAACTTAAAATTGGAGGGGTGAGCCAAGCTAAGTCAGTAGTGCAACACTTAGGCGACTCGTAAAGACCCCAATAGCAAGCTATTGTGAAGGATCTTTCCCCATGAAAAATAAGATTAATATCAAGTGAGTCGATGACTCACATATCAGATATTAAACTGATAAGAACAGATACTACACTTGATCTTAGCCAAAAGGCCGAGAAAGGTATGATTTGTTACTCCTTTGAGGTTTCATTTTTGTAGCTACACAACAGCTCTCTGTTTCTTTCATTCAGGCAATGTGGGATTCTGATTCCTTGTTCTCTTCTTAGAGCATCTCCGATCATACTCTATCCATCTCTCTATCTCTATATTTGAAGTTTTATCTTCTCCAACACACCTCTATCCCTCACTCTATATATAGAGTGGGAGAAAAACTCCCTCTATATTTGAAGTGAGAGAGTGTCCTCTCTATCCATGCCTCTATCCATGGAGCCCACATATCATCACTCTAATTTTCTTTTGTAATGTAAAATAAATTAATTAAAAATAGGAATTCTATGGGTCCCACTAGTTTTAGAGGGATTGATAGAGTTTATGGTTGGAGTTGAGGTTATGTTTAGAGTGAATGGATCCACCAATTATAGAGATAGAGTGAGTTTTATAGAGTTTATGGTTAGAGATGCTCTTATGTGCTGTTAGTTGTTACTCTATCCCATTGATTTATTCGTTCTTTATTATTAAGATGAGGGAAGCACTCAATCGATAAAAGGGAGTTTGACCTTGAAATGATATTTTTGATTAGTGGTATTGTAGTACCATTTAATATCTGCAAAGAAAGTTCCTGTTTCTAGCTATCGATTAGAACATTAATAGTCGAACACCTATTTGAACAGAAAAGCCATTTTTTATGCGCTTTTTACGATTTGCCATCCCATTTACATAAAGACTAATCTCATATGTCAATTAGACACGATAACAGCTTCTGCAAGCTAATGGTAAGGGAGACGATGAAACAGAAACGATATAGAAGATGTAAAAATAAAAAATCCTAATAATATTCAAGATGGATGAACTTTTAAGGGTTGATTTAACCATTTCATGTGACATACGCAACTAGTGGTAAGAATTTGTATTTTATTGTTTCATGTTACTATTTTTTGCATATATGATGGGCCATTGTTACAGGTGTCTGGTTCATCCACTGAGCATCAAAGTTAGCCATGTCAACCTCCACAGTCAACTAAGTTATAGTATCATGCTGGAAATCAAAACCAAACTACAATAGCTTAAATTGTAACAATTTATACAGGTGTAAGTGTTGTTTTGAGACTAATTTTCGTTGAAAAAATGCAAAAGCTATTTAACTAACAAAAAAACAAAATTTATGAGTTATGACTAAAAAAATGGAGGGTTGAGCCACGCCAAAACAACGTGGGACACATTAATTTCATTAAAAAAACAAAAGTATTAGTATTACTAATAATTTGAGCTACTTTAAAGTTGAATATATTCCAACATAAATTTAAGCACTCATTGGTAAAAGCAAGCAGACATCCTGTCATAAAACGGATTTCTATTTGAGTAGAATACACTCTTCCTCAATCGGGTCATAATTTAAAGTAAAAGCTTCAATATTAAGTTTTATCATAGAGTTGCTTTTTACATTATTCCTCATAAAACATCACCACCTAGACTTAAGGTATCCTTGAAAATGAGACCAAATATCATTGTATACATTTTCCTTCTGTTCATATGTGATCAAGCATTTTCAATCTCTAAGGTCGATACTCATCTTCTTCACTCAAATAATCCAAATCTCCAACAACAAATTCATGGTTAGTATTCAATTACTCATCCATTTTTGTACCTATGGTATATTTTTTATACATAATCTACAGGACTAAACGATGTAATAATAAAGCACGGAAGTAGATACATTGTAGAAGAGGGAGAAAGAGGGCATCACGGTTCAAGTGGTGGTGGTTCAAATATAGATCGTAATCATCGTATACCACGAAGCAAAGCACAATCGAAGCTTAGATGGTCCTTTGGTATCACTTTTGGATTGTTTCTTTTTCATTTAATTTGCTTCTAAAACTTTAAATTCGGTTTGTTGTATATGAATTGTAACTATGTACCTTTAAGTGTGATTGTAAAATAAACATCGATATAGATATAAAAAGCGGTTATAAAGGGTTAAGGGACAATAATGATTAATGAGTGATGTGATTATATATCCATGGCTAAATCCGCCATTTTAGATATCATACAAGAACTTGCTAAAAACCTTCATGTGTTCCGCTTGCAAAGAAATAGCAATCGACAAGCTCCCGTCATTATTCGGGCTCGGTAACACAAAGCTCAACCCTTCATAAGCAATCCCACCGGGCCCCATAAATATGGGCCGACCCCACCCAAAGTCAGCATCATGAATCGGGAGTCTAGCCCAGCTTGTGATCCCAAGATTCGGGCACTTGAACGTATGGGCCCCACGAACCAATGCCTTCAAATCGGGCTGCAATTCCAAGTAATCGAGTGCTGATTTTAGGTAATCATTATCCATCTTTGCCAACGCATCGTGAATTTTGCTAGCGGCATACCACGTAGGTTTGGACTGCAATTCGCCTGCCACTGCTATCGGGGTGGTTGTGAATATCACGTTCCCGAAATAGCCAGGCGGCAAAGACGGCCGGAGACGGGCCCGCCCGTCTGTTGCGATGTACAGCTTCGTGTCCTGGTCATCAGGCAGGCCACGGGCTTTACACACGCATCTCCAAACATGGCCCGAAAGCATTTCATACGAGCTATAATTGATTGTGTTGCCATCTTCTTTTGATTTGGCTTTTAGAGCATTGAGTTGGTCTCGGGTTAATTTGAAAATGGAAACCGTGGTTTCGGGGACCGATTGGTCGGTTGTGGTTTTGGGTGCGGTTTTCATTGGAGGTGCGGGTTGGTACTCGATGTGGTCGAATTCGGGCCGGGGTGGGTCACGGGCTCGTAACAGGGTTCGGTCAATGAAGGGTGGGATGGTTAGGTCAATCCCACGAGCCATATCGGACCATGTGTTGATGAAGTGCAAACCGGATGCACCATCTGCAGCATGATGTTGCATTCCAACTCCTAATGAGACCCCACCACATTTGAAGTAAGTGACCTGCATTAAAAGATAAAATAATATAAATCAATAACTCATTTTATAAATTATAATCCACTCTATGTTAAATAAGAGATTAATTTAATTCGATGAGATCATAAATTCCAATTTGTCAGACAAAACATGGTTGTTTGGTTGGTAAGCACTTTCAAATTAAATAAAAAGGACAATCATTAAATTAATTACATTTAGAGTATTGGCCTACCTCAAATTAATCTATTGATTTCGACTTTATAAATTAGTATCGACCAATCTTGTAATATTTTATTTAATTTTTAAGATTTTTGCATCAAAACACCAAATAAAATAACGCAAAAAGACTTTTGAGTGATACTTTGTAAAAAAATGCAACTCGCAAATTAAAATTCGTAAAAAGTATTTCGCAATTCTTCGTAAAAGTTGTAATTACAGGACTAATACTCTATTAAACCTCATGATGATGTCAGCATGATGTTATTCTCTAACCAAATACAATTATACCAGAAACTGATAAAAACACATGATATTCCATAACTAAACTTTATTGATGTAATTGTAATTGTAATAAATAATATATATACCTGCAACACAAGCAGAGGATATGATTCAATTCCTTTTGTATAATCAACCGTTGGAATAAGCTTCCGGAGCTCCAACGTCGGCGCAAAATCACCAAAATCATCAACAACGCCGTCGGACTCCGCCTCCACGAACAACACACCTTGACCTTGACAATCAATCTCTATCCGACCATCTTCATCTCTCTTCAACCGCCCTCCCATCGGATAAAACGGAACCAACGCCCTACTCAGAGCTTCCTTCATCACCGTTGGATCAAAAAAGTTAGTTGCGCCGTTAGGCCGGTAGAAATACACACTCGGTGTGTGAAAATTCGGAACCACTAGATCAACATTTGAGTTCCATAGATTTATCTTCGGCGTTTCCTCCGCCGGCCTCACCATCGTCGAATCTCTCACCTCGATCTTCATCTCGTGTTTAGCTTAACGAACTGCAAACAACGAAACATGAAACAAATTTAAACATGAACAAACTGTACAGCTTAAATGAGGTCCGGAAATCGAAATTTGTGATGTTATGGTCATTAATTCCATAAAAAGAGAAGCAACGTACAATTCATATCAACAAGATGAATTATATGTTTTGATTATATCAAGTTGTTTTACCTTTGAAGAAATGATATTAGATTGTGCAGTGTAGGTGTTTGATGAAATGTCTCAGAGAATTTTAGAGAAAGTGGTATGCAGGTTGGTGTTAATTCGGTGTGAAGTTGGTTTGAGTTTGCTTAGAAATGAAAGCGCAAGGATCGCTTTATATAATTCAACTCTTTTTGGATGGTCTCACCTACCGCACCTAATGACGAAGGCCTAATTAAAGTTAATTTTGACTTGGGCTTAATTAGTCAATAAAACTAAAGTAGAATCTTTATAAGGTGTAAAATTACGGATTTCGTCCATATGGTTTGTTTTGTTTTTCAGGTTTCATCTTAAAACTTCCTTTTCAGTTTTTTCGTCCATATAATCAATCCTAATTTTATTAGTATTTTTTTGTCGTTGAAACATATAAAATGAATAAATGATCAAGTGATAAACTGATAAAACTATTTTCAATCTTCGTTTAAGCAAAATATATATATAAAAAGACGTATTTAATAGAAAAACGTATATCATATTCTTGCTATCTATTTTATTTTCCCTTTTTATGTTATCTTCAAAAAAATTGTTTGGCAAGAAGTTTTACTTGGAAAAGCAAATTAAAACATGATATTAAAATACTTATATACATGTTAGTTATATCCCTTTTTTTTTTGTAACGACATAAATCATGTACTTGATTTTGATGTTTGACTATTAGTCTAGTTTATGACCCTGACTTATTTTTATATAAATTGTATTAATAATTTTTTTAATTTATTTTTAGTTTTAGAGTGTCTTCTTATCCATCTTATTTTTAGTTTGGTACTTTGGACAGACGCTCTCGGATTTTGATATTAAATAAAAGATAGCTATGATTATATTTTATTTTAACAATTATTAATATTTTCTGAAAAAATAACACAATAAATTGAAACCCAAACATGGGCGTATCATCAGGAGTATACTGAATCAAGAGTGACTGATACAAGATTTCAATAATGAATGAAAATTTCTATAAAAAACGTGTCATTTATTTTCCCCACACCGACAATCATAATTCTTTTTTCCTAATACATAAAAATAAGAAAATTTTAAGAGTTTCATGAAATGTAGCATGCCATGACGTCAGCGGCAAGGTAATGTATAAGTATAGCAGTATAAGTACTTGAGAAGGAAATAGCTTCCCCACAAAAACAAATGAAAAAGGATGTATCAACAACTGTGATTAAAATTAGCTACAGTTGTTAATTCAAGTTGTATTTCAAAAAACATCTATTTGTATATTACATCTATGTATATAATAATAATTAAATGACTTGATGTAATAGAAAAAAGGAATAATGAAAGTGTTGGAGCAGAAAGATGGTGAGAACATACAGTATATGATTAGGATAAGGAAGTGTGATATTGGTGGGGTGTAGGGAAGTTGGTGAGATAGTGACCCAAAAACGTCAACACTTCACCTACTCTTTTTTACACTAAAATATTGGAAATAAAAGTGAAAACACGTAAAACCCGACTCGCATACGGTGCACCCTGACGTGGCTTTTAACTGATTCCCTTTTTTTGACTCGGTAGTGTTTTAGTTGCAATCATAACAGGGTTAATGGTTTCCCTATTTACCTGTTTATGGCATTTTCTTCAAACATGTAATCAAGTACAAAATGCAACTGATTATCTAATTAATTATGTGAAAAGAATAATTAAGCTCCCAATAATGAGGATATATATTTACTTTTAAAACAAATAACCTATATTAGGGGTGACAATTCAGTTCGGGTTAATGGGTTCAAGTTCGCGAGTTGAAGGTCAGAAACTTTCAACCTGAAATCGACCTATTTATATAAACGGATCATGTATCTCAACTTTAACCTATTTACCTTCAATCTGAACATGACCCATATAACCCCGTTTAATTAAACTGGTTAAACAAGTTAGCAAGTTAAACATGTTAAATAGGTCAAACATGTTAAAGTGTTGTTATATTCCATAAATTAATAACAAAATACGAAAACATCAAATTAATAAGCAACTATTTTAATTTTTATCTAATTATTAGTTATATTAGAACTAGTAAACCATAAACTAAGTATCAATATATATATTTTTAAATATATATTAATAATTAAACGGGTTGACGGGTCGACCCATTTGAATTATCATTGACACGAACATAACCCGTTTTGAGTCAACCTGAGACTGACCCAAAACTTTTTTACCTCAATCCAATCATTTTTATTTTCGTGTCGGTTTCTGGTCAAATTTCGTGTCGGGTCAGAAATTTTCACTCCTAACCTATGAAACATTTAGTTCTTTCTTAAAAGTATTTTATTTTAAAAGTACATGTAAACATGCATATAAAGGACACTAAAGATTGAAGACTCAATTAAATACAATTTTATTTAATTGTCTATGTTTTAGGAAATATGGATTGTTTGTCACTACTACCATGTTTATTAAAAAGTAGAACTCATAATTAAAGTTCAGATTACAGTTCAGCCAACACTGAAATAACATGAAAAGGTTGGAGTTAGTTTACCAAGTTTTTATTGGATTGGTACGTGTCTTAATAAATGAATAATTTTTAGTTTTTAACAAATCATATACACCCAAATGAGAAACGATAAATAATCCTTTGTTGCAAAGTCAAGTACGTCAGACAATCATTGATTGTTGTTCCATTTTGAACAAGTCGTCAACTTGGCTCGGTTTTTTTGCTAGACGCCAAGATTATATTAAGTATGTAACGCTACAAAATTGTATAAACTTATATATTGACAGCATAATTAAGAACTTCCTATTAATTTTTCTTACTTTATATTCATACCAATAAAATGATTGACAAATTCTAATAATTCTGTTTTTCAATCTTAACATTTGATACTGACATTTATATTAATCAAATAAATAAAAATATTTAATATGAAGTAATATTATCTCTATAAATTCCCTCTATCCCACAAAAATATTTACATTGTGGCACAGACAGAATAATATATATTGAATTTGGATCTTAATATGTATAGCCTTTTGATATTTTAAATGCCGTTTGTAGTACTGTTTTATATATCTACAATATAAATATTAAATAGTCATTAAAGTAAAATATTTGAACTATTGCATGCACATGAAATTAACCCATCACAATGACAGTGCAAAAACTATATTGATATTGAGACAAATGAACTTACAAAAAATCTCATTTTGTTATAAATCGTGACCGTTAATTTACACCTTTTGGTCATAAAAGTAAAACTCGTACAATTAGAGTATTAGACCATGTGTTATTTACTTTCTAATTAAATTAAAATTTTAATGCAGTCAATTAAAGTTATACGAGTAATAACTTATTATTGGATCATTAAATTTTTGGATAATTTAAACGGATCGAGTTGTGTGGACCCACGAACTAAGTTAAAAAAAAAGGGCAAACAATTGAGTTGTCAAGATTGAAGACTGCTTTGGTTCGTCGTGGTTAACTGTCTTTGGTCAAGCTTGGCCACATCAATGTAAATCGACTATAGTTGTTGCCACTACTTGTTTATTAAGTAAAGATTGTGGTAAATAAATCAACTCGCTTATTTAGTTCACTACTATTGAAGTGGGTTCGAGTGAGAAATTCAAATTTTGGTGAAGATTATAAAGACAATTCTCAACCAATCATTTAAAAGAATTTGAAACATTATCAAAAATTTTGGATCATTATTAAAAAAACATTTCCTCAAAAAATCTAAAATTTCTAATAATAATACTACCTCCGTATTAAAATAAGTGATACATTTGGGAAATTGCGGTTTTTGAGGCAAAAGATTGGAAAGTGATTTAAAATAGTATAAAGTGGATAGTTAGTGGATAATGGGACCCACTTCTCTTGGATGTAGTGAAATTAATGATGTTTAAAAGTAAAAGTAAGGGTAAAAGAGTAATTTTACTTTATTAAAGTAGATAGTTAGTGGAGAAGGGGTCCCACTTTTTTTTCCAAATAAGGAAAAATTTTGAAGTGTATCACTTATTTTGTTCCACCCCTTTTAGAAAAGTGTATCACTTATTTTGATACGAAGGTAGTATAAAAATTTTAAAATAATTAATTGAGAATTGACTTCACCAATTTTTAAATACTCACCGTATTCTAACCCCACCACTAATAATGTCCCTATGGACCTCGTCTGATAGTATAAAAATAGAATCACATGTGTGTGTTTTTTTGTCAATATAATTGGTCACAGAATAAATTAAAACTACAAATAATAGAAAGACTAGTGTGTGACCCCAATTTTTTCAAACTTTCGTATAATTATAGAAAGTTGATATTATCACCACAAAAGTTACTTCTCACACCACAACTTATGTTTTAGTACAGATGTACAATGTGCTTTAAAACTTATACAGAATGATAAGGGAAGTAATTTGTGTGGTGTAGTAGTGTAGATAACTAGATATCATTTCTAATAATCGTACATAGTGATTAATGATTATTGGGGAAGCTGCTTAAATTCGAAGATGCTGTTATCTAGTATCATTTACGGTGCTCTTTGGTGCTTGTGGAAAGCTCGGAAATGTAGAATTTTCAGAGGTGAAGGTAGTGACCCGAGAAAGATTGTGGACTCGATAAAGTCGTTGGTGTTTAGTTGGAGAAAATACAGGGGTAACGGGTCTAACTTCAGTTGGGCGAATTGGTGTTGACACCCCTTGTTATGTATTTAATTTGTTTTGTTGTTTTGTTTCCTGTTTTCTAGCTTCTTGCTAGAATCCTTTTTAATCTATTTGCCGGTTCAAAAAAAAATAATCGTACATAGTATGCAACTGCATTTAGACGCAATTCAATGCGATGAAGCTTCCATGTTCCGTAGTTCATAATCATTAATCACAATATAGTTTTGGGTTAACATTTATGTTCAACCATTAGCGTCTTGTTACAATTAATTACATTTTATATTTCGCTTTCAAAATTTAAAGTCGAGTATTCGCAAAATATAACAAGTGGTGCTAAATTCATGTATGGTTTACTTATACCGCACCTAAAAATAAATGGGATCAATAGTTAAATATTGAATTTGAAGTTCAGAAACTTTCAAAATTTAATGACTTGTTTCGATTATACGGTTTTAGTTATATTTTTTTTTAAAGTGTACGACAAAGTTTCATACACTTTTTAATAAGTTTGAGTAAAATTAAAAATAAATTTTTTTTTTATAAGTTTTATTCTTTTAGAAAAAGTTCTATCGTTAAAATGTATAAAATCTATTACCTATTTCTATATTTTTATTATTATAGGTTTTATCAAGCCTTAAAACAGACTGTACAAAATATTAAATATAGATCATGGTATATTATTATATGTTTTTTGACAAGTTTTAAAACTGATTTTACAAAATATCAAAATATGGATTATGATGTGGTTTGGTGGTGTATAACTATTTCCCTTAAAAAATCTATGTTACTACTAAAGTCTAAAGGTACATTACTAAACAAATGTCGGGCGAAAACCCCATCGATGTGAACCGCGTATAAATACAAATGTAGAATATCTCACAATTCCATTGCAAGTTAACGAGGATGCCTATCATGTCTATATCTATCAAACAGTTTCATTACAATAAATTGACGTTTTAATCCAAAGTTGAGTATATAATTTAATGTTAGTGGCTATACATGGCTAAAGCTATGCTACGTGGTTTTCAATGTTAATGCAATATCTATCACAATTTAGGCATACATGATTTAAATGTTTGCCGTCATAGCATTGTGGTAACCATACGTTTAATTAGAGTTGTCAAATCTAAACGAGGCATATATGACTTTATTCATAAACAACAATAGTAATAAGTCATTAGGAGATACATTACCACTAGACCATCAACATATAATATAAGGTTTGATGTGGTCAAGTTTGAGGTAACAAAACATTTAATCACAACTTTTTTCTCTAAGTACGCCCTTTCCAAAAACTTGGGAAAGGGTTTATTTTGAGAGAGTGATAAATGTACCACATATTTTAGTAGATACACCACAACTAATGATTCATATGTTTGTACAGTTTGTAGTATTACTTGTATGTTGTAGTACAGTTTGATCTAACGTCTATTAATTATCTAATTTTATTTTTATTTTTTGAGTAATGATATTGATTCCTATCCTTTATTATTATTCATAGTTTTACTCATTAAATGGAGACATATGTTAAAATAAAGGAATAATATTAGGAGCGACAATTAGTTGATTATATATGTCATCCTATCAAGTAGGCGTCTATGAACATGAACAAATAGTAAAATAAACATCATTTCTCTTTCTTTTTTATACCTTCATTTAAATTTGACCAAGACCATTTAAAGGTTTGGGCTAACCCTTATAATTTTTATTCCACTGGCCTAGGCCTAGCCCATTGAGTTCGGCTATAATGTTTAGAAGATATTAAAGAAACTAGGTTATGACCCGTGAAATATCACGAAGCTGATTGTAAATTGTAATAGCACGAAAAAGAAATAATTATACCGCCTTATGGAATTTAGCACACTTTTATTTAATGGTTACTATTTTTAAAGATTTAGCCCCAACTTATTACGGAGTAATATTTTCCAGCCCATTACATAAAAATAAAAAGTTGAATCTTCAGTCTTGACCCATGAACATCATCAGGCCCTAGCATGGTTTATGATGCCCATTTTGAGAACCAATTAACCCAAAGGCTCTCTACTACCCGTTGCAATTCTTAGGGATAAAATTCGGATTGTGGATCTCATTATTTTTTTTATCATCTAAGGTAATTTTTTAAAACATATCACTTATTTTGAATGGAAGTATATGACTATTGAAATCCTTAATTTTGGTGGAAATGAACGTTTGGTGAAAGATTCCATGTTTTGGTGAGTCGTAAATATCACTCGGAGAGTCGGAGTGGCCTCACTTTGAATTTTTCCATCAAGTGGCAAGTTCACTGTACACGTGATTTTGATGTCATCTTAAAATTAAATTACTCTTATTTTCCAAACTAAGCAAATTCGATCTTTTATTTCAAAATGAGTATCTATTCTACTTCATCAATCACTTAGCAACTATATAACTTTTCTCTAAGATATGTTCTATAGAAAATATAAAGTGTAGTTAATGAGCATAAAATTAATATTTAAATTGAAAACCATATTAAATACATCTTTTAAAATAGTAGGATTTAAAGTTTATTAAACCGCCACCCACCATTTGTGACCACCACCGACCACCGTCACTAGAGCCATCACAACCCACTAATTGGCGCCATCAAATATAGTCATAAAATTCCCGTCACTGCATTGGGTCTTATACTGCTAGTATATTTTAAGGTGTTATTAATTTATTATACTTTATTCATGTTATTAATCAGTTTGGAATATTCGTGCAGAATCTTCTATTCTATCCAGATCATAACAAATTATCGTTCCTCTACATTTATGTAAAAAAAACACTATAAGTTCATAAATTACAGCTAGTAATATAATGATATTATTAATTTGTTAATTAAATTTATGTTATTTAAACCTTTTTGAGAACCAAATTTCTATGACAATCGTATTTTTAAATCTGTAAAACTCAATATCATTACTCATTAAATAAATAAAGAGTTAGTTGAAATCAATATAATTACTCAGAAATTTATTACATTTAGTTAGGACAAATTAAATTGAGTGTTTGCAGTTTGCACACGTAGTATTCTTATCCAGATTCAAGCAGAACGTTTAACATTTATCAAAAATTATGTCTCCCCCACATTTTAGCAAACTTATTTGATACCTTATCCAAACTCAGAAATATATATTTATCCATATAATATCGAATTTAAAGAATTTATAAATTCTTAAGAAAAGCAAAAAGTGTAAAAAGTGCTGATTTAAAGGCCAATTAATTCAAGGCATTTGTTATACTGCTACACGTTAGTATGTGGTCGGTTCCAGAACGGGATCGAACCGGAGCGGAACCGGTAAACCCGGAATCCGTAAAAAGGTAATTTCAAAGACCGAGAACCAGACCGGTTAAACCGGTTCCGGGCCCGGTCCGGTTGCAAATGTATCGTAGAAAAGTCGGAAAATTACATAATAAAGCTAATAAATTTCTGTTTATGAATAACTTGATTTCGAATTTCTTCAATTATTAAATAATCTATTAAGACACCAAGGTCTAGAAACTTGAGGATAGTAGGCACATGATCAGTTCATTATATTTCATCATGTTCTTTTAATACTAAAATATAAAATTTAAATTTATATGTATTTTTTAAGGCTAGTTCAAGAGAACGAATTAAAAAAAATTAAAACTGTTTATGTTTGTATAAAGTGAATGGGGTACATAAGCATAATACAAGAGCATAAACAAAACTAGAAGAGATTTCCATGTATCTTTACTTAGTTCAATACTTTACACATAGATGTTGCTTCATGAGGCCTAATATTACTTATCGTATACTTTTATTTATATAATTTTTAAATGATTTTATTAATATTGGTAATATTTTTTTTAGGTATGATACTCACTCTAACTTCCAACGCAACTCAAAATATCTAGCATAATGTATCGAGTAACTGCAAACAAATTGAACGCCACTATCAAAAAAAAAAAAATATATATATTCTTTATAAATGACGTACTCATAAAACACAATTCAGTATTACTATATGACAATGTGACGTAAGTTTTGTCCACTTTATACTATTTTAAATCACTTTCTAATCTTTTGCCTAAAAAACCACAATTTCCCAAATGTATCACTTATTTTGATACGGAGGTAGTATTTGTTATCCACTAACTCTCTTTCCTCATATCATCCCTTAATTTTGACACTTGTCATGATCAAGATGAGTAGGAATATAGTAAGAAAAAATGGTATAACTCATATTTAGCTTACATATACACTTTCACATCTATATATTCAAATATTACTAAAATAAAAATAACGCATTAATCTAAGGGTGTACTTGGTTGGAGGTTTTAAGAGTGGGTAATGGGATTGATTATAATTAAAGTTGCATGTTTTGTCACAAGGTAATCAATCATTACTTATTACTATGCAATTCATCATTACCCACCAAATTGGGGGTAATGAACTAGGTAATGCTTTAACAATTATTTATAAGTATTCTCTTCTATTTTATTATATTATATTTAAATTTATTTGAATATATTATAATAATATATATTAATTTATATATAATATAATATAATATAATATATTATAGTAATTTTAAATATTAATTTTTATTTATGCATGTATAAACTCCTTGATAACCAAGCAACATCAATTATTAAAGGAATACTAAGGAATGCCCATTACATTCCTTATTATTCCTATTA
The DNA here is from genome assembly GCA_963853835.1 of Calendula officinalis. Lineage (NCBI taxonomy): Eukaryota > Viridiplantae > Streptophyta > Magnoliopsida > Asterales > Asteraceae > Calendula > Calendula officinalis. The sequence goes on along the minus strand of OY970827.1, from coordinate 1,879,438 downwards.
CCATTCTCTTTTCCATTACCCACTTCGAACCAAGCGCCCCCTAAGTCTTATGTATATGGTTATCAACAAATAAAATCTTCTATACACATTAAAAAAATTATTCTAACGAACTACAAAAATCACTTAATTCAAATATGTGGGATCCATCTTTCACTAGCTATCCAATTTAATCTAATTAATATTTATTATCATATTTTGTCTTAAAAAACGTAAAACCCCAAACATATCACTTATTTCAAAACGAACGAAGTAGTTGCTAATTGTAAAGGATAAAAAAAAGTGTACCAATATGTGAATATACAAAACTTTGTTTGGCGAAAAGCTGTAAACTTAAGGACTAAAAAGAAAATAATATTAAAAAGATTCCAAAACCAGAAGTGGTAATCTGACTAAATCAATTGATTTAGATCAATTGACAATCAATTGACCATTAATGTTAGTCTTTAAGTTTTACTTTAAAAAGTTTTGGATTCAAGCTTTGTTAGATGTAAAATTTGGAGATTAAAAAGTGGTGGGGTTTATTCCCCATACGTGAAGGGTTCGAGAAAAGATATACTGCTCTTGTGGATATCACTGTTTAACCTCGAACTACTACCTTACTATTTTGCCGTTAAAAAAGAAAAACCGATAATCTGACTAGGAATGAAAACCGGGTGCGATAAGCCATAAAGAAAGCCAATGCAAACCACAAAACGGTGAAAGACACGTCAGCAATGGATACGGACTGGAAACCTCGCACATTCTCTCTCACATACAACACCTAAACACATACTATCCTTTCTTTTATCTTGGCCTACATCTTCAATCAAAGTAGGGGTGTGCATGGGGCGGTTTGGGACGGTTTTAGGCTCAAACCGAACCGAATCCGCTAATTTCGGTTTTAGGATTTTCAAAACCAATGGTTTCGGTTTCTAACGGTTTCGGTTTTAACGGTTTTTAGCCTTTAACGGTTAGGTTTCGGTTTTAAAACCGAATCCACCTCGTCTTAAACATAGATACATAATTTCATGCACTAATCTTTATTTTTTAAAAATTACACCCAGATTTTAGTAATAATATCTAACTTACATTATTAAGTTTAATGTCTAATATCATATTCAACAATGAATATCATTTTCAGTACAAAATTCAAACTATAAACGTATTTTGTATCATATAATAACGATATAAGCATTAATGAACCATAGTAGATGGACTTTCAAATACTTAAATAGGTCGAATTCTATTTAATAAATATAAAATTAAAAAAATATATTAAATATTAATGGGGCGGTTTCTTAATGGGGGCGGTTTTTGGTTAAAACCGAAACCGAACCGAATCCATCGGATTTTTCAAAATCTAAAACCAAACCGTCGGTTTTGAAATGGTTTCGGTTTTATCGGTTTAGTTTTGTCGGTTTTAACGGATTGGTTTCGGTTTTTCGGTTTTTATGCTCACCCCTAAATCAAAGGATGCCATTTCTTTGTATTATTGACCTTTTCTTTCACTCGACCGATCAACTTGTTTAATAAAAAAACGTTATATTCAACTCTTTGAAAACAGAATCGTTTATTGATATTAATATTAATTTTCAAATCAAATATCTTCTCCCTCTTTGATCGCTATTGCATCTTTTCCAATCCACATTTTCACATATATAAATCAATCCGCAGAGGCTTGATTTCCATATCTCATATCGAGAAATAAAACATTAAAAAATCATGGCGAGTGCAGCTGGAATGATCAACGGATATGTTTCATCACCGACCTCATCTTCTTCATCTTGGGGAAACTTGAAAAATTCGCACAAAAAGAAGGCGAAAGGATCTCGCAGCGGTGATCCGAGGTTTAGGGTTAGCTGTGTTTCCACTAGTCCTATTGCTTCAGATCCGTATAAAACTTTGAGTGTTCGTCCCGGTGCTTCTGAATCTGACGTCCGAAAGGCGTTTAGACAGCTAGCTTTGAAGGTATTATTAACGCCGACGAATCTATGAACCTCTGATTATTAAACATCGCAATCTCTAATCATATTTCCAAAAACAGTTTGTTTGATTCAATTAATCATACCTTTTTGTCTTCCGTCGAATTTCAGTATCATCCGGACGTGTGCAGAGGAAGCAATTGTGGAGTTCAATTTCACCAAATAAACGAAGCTTACGATGTACGCTCTCTCCCATTCTCTCGATCTATATCGACATTTAATATTTATTTTTCCGTTTCATTAAAAAGTAAATTTAGATCTATAATTTAAACATCATATCAAATCGGAAGTATCAATTATATCCTTCAGCGATGAATAGGATCAATTTCATTTCAAAATTGATTAGATAACGATTGAGATAAAAATAAGAGGAAAATGTAATTGAAATTTGGGCGATGATTTTGCAGGTGGTGATGAGTAATTTGAGAAATGAAACAAGTGTGCCTGAGATGGACATGTATGGACCGTCGGATGAAGGGATAGACGATCCTGATTGGGAATTTTCGGAGGAGTGTGGAATGGGTTGGGAAGGTGCTGGAATGTGGGGTTACTCTTCACATATTAATCCGTACATCTAAAGATTAAAAATGTTAAAAGATCCATTGGGTTTTATTTACCTTTTGAGATCAAATGTTTAAATTAAGTGTACACTTGTATATAAAAATTAGTGTCTAGAGATGATGGTATTAATGTTCATTTCTAACTGTACATAAGCCTAATTTTATGATTAATCTTGTGTAATTATTGCATGGTTATCTTTCGGGAATAAAAGTTCCCTTAGAATTGTAATTATCATGTTATGTTTTTTCAGTACTAAATTAAGTGTCTATTAGTTATAGTTTTAAATTAAATCTTCATTTGATAAGAGGTTTACTAATACTTTTAGTGAAGTGCAATTACTACAATGTTCATCAATGAAATGAGATCGATACTCACTCAGAAATAAAATGATTGGTTAAAATCTAACAATGAATAATTATCCGTAATTCAATAAAATAATAAGTTATGAGTACATTTAATTTGATAGAGATAAATACTCCCATCCATCTTATATTTATTATTCACTATAAAAAAATCACAATTATACTTTGTTACAGTTCGAGTAACGATTGTCAAACACGAATAATTGGTGATGTCAACCTTGGATCTCCTGCGATGACTGCAGTGCAAACCCAACAAGTTCTTGACGAACCTAGGGTGATCAAGGTTGAATATGAAAATGAAAGTGAGAGTATCTGAACTCTGTGTATTGGGCTTTCGAGTCTGTTTCTGTGTGTGGTCGACAATGATTTAGACCATGTATTTATATGGCTAGTCTCGAGTATATGGAACGTTGGCCCATTAATGATGATCGTGGACGCTTGAACTACGTTGATCATCTAATGCAACGCCCTACTATTATGATAGGAATAACTCAGTCATGAAGCGCCATTATGACGGGCGTCAGCCAATAAGACGCGCTTCCAATGACAGGGAGTGAAAACTTGACAGACGGTGATAACTTAGACAGGCGCTGATAACTTGACAGGCGGTCATGACATGACAGGCGCTCATTAGTAGCGGATCCAATTGTGACGTGGGCTCGTGAACATAAAAGCCCATCATCATTTAGGTTTTGGGGAATTACCTATATATACATAGGTAATCCCTACTAACCTCATCATGCCCCCGAGTTAGGATTTGCCAAAACAACGGTTTGCGAGTCGTAACTATCATCACTCGTAAGTCTTCTTCCGTTTTTTTTTTGTTTCGAGTTGACCGGCTGCTCAATCGACAATTGTGTTCGACCATCGTTTCGACAATCGCAAGGCAAACCATTAGTGCTCTTGACCGGGGGTAGTGTGACCGGCGGTGGCGAGTTGGGCCGGCAACCATATGACCGGCGGCCAAATAGGGGTTTGGACCGGCTGCGGGTTTAGGGGTTGGACCGGCGGTACAAGCAAAGGCGATCGTAGGGCAGGCAGCGCAGTAGATCGGCGGCATTCGTGCAGACCGGCAATCAGGCGAGACCGGCGGTCGCAGGGCGCGGGCGCAAGTCGACGAGCGGCGGTCGCAGGGCAGGGGAGGAGTAGACCGGCGGCATTCGTGCAAATCGGCAATCAGGCGAGACCGGCGGTCGCAGGGCACGGGCGCAAGTCGACGACCGGCGGTCGCATGGCAGGCGAGGCCGACCGGCGACATTTGTGTAGATCGGCGGCGGTTTAGGGTTTAGCCGACGGTTTAGGGTTTAGCGCCCTGTTTATGGCTTAGCCTTGGTCGACCGGCGGTTTAGGTGCTTTACTCTTGCAGTTTAGTACACGCAAGTTTGGTTGCTATCTATTTTAAATCCTTTGAGTTTTATTCAGGCTTAACACTCAAGTTCGGTTATTGCCAGAATTAGTCATTGAGATAAGGCTTATTTAGCCCTTGACCGGCGGCTAGCCCCTGACAGGGAGACTATTTTGTACACTTTAAATAATTAACTCCTTCCTAACTGTAATTGTATGTCTTACTGCAGGTTCAACTGGGTTGCTCGCTACCTTACAGTATCTGACTCTCCATTGCGTTGCTTTGAGTACACCCCTATAGGTAGTAAGAGCTTATATCCTTTGTTATTTATTAGACATATTGTAGTGGTCGTTGTTTTAACATGGGAGAGCCAGTGTCATATGCGATTGTGGTGGAAACCCCATCAGTTGCTCGGAGCCCTAGCACATTCAATGACAAAATGCTAACCAAACTTATTGATGAGTATCCACGCCTTAGGAAATATAATGCTATTGTACCTACGTCAAACCAACGAGCCCATTCCCCTCCGCAAGGAAAAGTAGCCCTCTATATCCATTACCTTTCCCACTCCAATTTTAGATATCCGGCCACAGCTTTTTATTTGAGTGTGTTGAACTACTTCAAGTTGGGATTTGCACAGTTACACCCAGTAGCTGTATCAAAAATCACGACATTTGAGATGTTATTGGTGGCAATGGGAATAAAACCCTCAGTACCCTTGTTTAGGGCGTGTTATAAGTTGATGAAATCTCATGATTGGTATTCTGTAGAGTTAAAAGATAGAAAGAAAAAATTTATTCGGGAGTGTTTTACTAGTCATAGGAATTGGAGATATAAGTATGTGTTTGCGGATGCTGCGTTCAGAAATATTTGGGCTAGTAACTTGTTTAAATGGTGGAGAATTGGGTTTGACAAATCGTTAAACGATGCTCCAGCCCTAACGCCTCAAAGTGGAAGGCTGTGCAAGCAAAATTTACGAAAGTCCATTGTATTTCGAGTTTATGAGGAAGGTGCCTTGGTGTTAGCTGGTATTTCGGATTATTGGATTGAAGGGATGAAGCCTGAGATAGTGGACTCGGAGACCGGGAAACGTGGGTTCTTTTTATTATATCATCATGCTTTTATAGAAGCGTGGGTTCTTGTTATTATATCATCATGCTTTTATATTATCGTTTTACAGGTACTGACTCAGTGTACGTTTCCTGCAGCCATGAGCTTGATGGATTTCATGGAGGGAGATCCTGCTTTTATGGAGTATGAGGTTGAAAGTCATCCTGCTGATGTGACCCTTGGTGAACAAGAAACTGGTGCCACTTCGCATGTTAATTCTGGGATAAACACGATATCAACCAACGAGGTGACATCAAACTCGACACCAGGTAATTGTCCAACCTCTACACATATGTATTTACTATGATAAAAGGTAAGCGTATGCTTTATGTATGTTTCATAGGTTCCGCGTAGGGGTGTTAACGAGTCGAGCTTTTAACGAGCTACTCGAGTTCGAGCTCGTTTATATCGAGCTCGAGCCTATACAAATTCGATCTCGAGTCGAGCTCGAACATAAAACAAGACTCGATTAATCTCACGAGCCGAACCTAATAATTTAATACTCGACTCGGCTCGTTCGATAGCTCGTTTAATCTCGAGCCGAACGAGCTAGAACGATCTTAACGAGTCGATCCTAACGAGCCGAACAAGTGTTTTATACAATAAGTACAAGTGTTAATACAATAAGTACAAGAATATACATATATTAATAAGGGTGTTAACGAGTCGAGTAATTAACGTGCTTTTCGAGTATATAAATTAGTTATTTTAAAAAAAATGGAATTATAAACGAGTATCGAGCTCGAGCTCGAATATTTACCACTATATAAATATTCGAGCTCGAGCTCGAGCTCAATTTTAAAAGCTTATTCGAGCTCGAGTCGAGCTCGAGCCGAGTAATTACTAAACGAGCCGAGCCCAAATTTCCTGATATTCGACTCGACTCGAATCGTTAACACCCCTAGTTCCGCGGATAATGAAAAGTCACTGTCCAGGACTATTGCTGAGAGTGAAAACAAAGATGAAACAGGTAACACTATAATTATTATCGTTGCCAACTAATCACCTGTTACTTAACAATCTTATTGCGAATATGCAGGGGACTTCGATTACCTGGGGGCAACGTCAATTCCGGATCCCAGATTGGACGGCCGAGATATGTTAGGACTTGGAAAAAGGGCGGTGAGCCTAGATGTAAGCGATGATGACATCCCTTTGCCGAAGATGCCAAAAGTGACTTTCCCCTCTAATCTTCCCTCCAATGCTACTTTGGTAAATCGCGGGGGTAATACTGGAGTATTTGGAGCAAGCTCCCCAATGGGGTCATCCTGTAGTAGGGATGTGTTCGGTTCCGGAACCGGACCGAACCGGACCGGAACCGGTAAACCCGGAAACTAAAAATCTGGAAAATCGAGAACCGGGAACCGGACCGAATTACCGGTTCCGGTTCGGGACCGGTTTGGTTCGGGTAATTTTCGGGTTTAGAACCGGTGGAACCGGAAATTTACATTTTTTTTCAAAAACAGCCCACAAATATAAACATAATTTGATAGCAACAATATAGTTTATTGTTTCTGTTTGAGTATTTCTATTTTAGAGTAAATTGACTCAAAGCTATTAACACAACAATTATTTACAACATCTTTTGCAGCAAGATATGCCCATAAACAAAAACGACAGATATTTTAGAACTTAAAAACTTTATATACAGCAAAACATCGCAATTTTGATAGCATAATTGTAACACCGCATTTTTTTTTTTTTTTGATAAAGGCAATTAAGTTTTAGTTCAAGTACGGAAGCATCAAGTAGTTAAGTTCACAAAACGTGGTCCCACAAAATATTACAAATAAAGTTATTTAAAAGACGGTAGTAGTAAACACGGCTCATTTTACAAAACATAAATTAAGCATGGTCAAACTTCCCGTCCAAGCCCGACCCGTTCAAGCCATCCAACCTGAAATGTGTCAATAAGGGAGGGATTAGCACAAAAGCTAAGTGAATGAATTCCTAAGCCTACCAACTGCACTAAACACTATGACACGGAAGTTAAAGAACATCTCCGGTTTGGTAGTCACTTAAACGCGCAAGTTATAAAAACATCTCCGGTTTGGGTAATCACTTGTTTGAGAGGATCGGCGGCTTTGCGGGCCTTAAACCATGGTCGGCCAAAACCACGGTAACCGATAGCGTTTTGTATCCAACACCCAGGGCAACTCCCTCCCCTTAACACTGTAACATATACAGGTAAGGTCGGATACCCTATTAGTCGATACACTGTGCCCAGCCGTTATCCATCCGACACTGACCTCATCCCGATGGTGCACCTAGTCATGTATGGTATCCCCTAACACTAGGCATACATAACTAATCGACTAGCTACGAAAAACACCGCGAAAAACGTCAAAACTGAGTTCCCAATCGCGAACTCTAGTTCGCGATCGCGAACTAGGGTTCGCGTCGGGAACTCAATCGTGAACTACATCGCGACGACCAACCAATTTCTCTGGAACGGCGTTTTGTGAACATCGTTTTCATGAACCCGAACTTGGTGATAACCCGATCTCAAATCGATCTTTGAGAAATAAGAAGACCCTTGGAGTTGATCAAATAAATCGTCAATACGCGGCAAAGTATACCGATTCTTTACCGTTTTTTTATTTAATTCTCGGTAATCGATGCACATACGAAGTGCACCATCTTTCTTCTTTACGAATAAAACCGGAGCTCCCCAAGGTGAGGAACTCGACTGAATAAAACCCTTATCCAATAAATCTTGGATTTGTGTCATCATTTCCCGAATCTCGGACGGTGCTAAACGGTACGGTGCTCTAGCCACGGGATTGGCACCCGGCACCAAATCAATTTTGAATTCTACCTCCCGAACGGGAGGTAACCCAGGCAAGTCTTCGGGAAACACCTCCGGGTATTCCGAAACCACCCGGAGGTTACCAATTACCTTCTTTTCCTTTTTCACGTCAATCACATAGGCTATAAACGATTCACATCCTTTGGTCAAGGACTTTCGGGCTTTCATCATGGATATGATGGGTATGGTCGGGGTCGCACGGTCTCCCCGGGCCACGACGTGTGACCCGTCGGGTAATAGAAAAGTGATTAACTTTTGGTGACAATTTATGTTGGCCCTATTAGCACTTAACCAATCCATACCTAAAACCACATCAAAGCCGGATATCGGCATAACAAGTAAAAGAATCGAAAATTTCACGCCATCAATATCAATACTAGCCCCGGACACGGATGTCGTGACCGGAACCATTTCGCCATCGGCCACCTCTACCTCTAGAGGTGGCGCGATCAAGGAAAAAGGCAATTTCAATTTGTCACAAAAACTCTTTGAGGAAAACGAACTATTTGCACCCGAATCAAATAATACACGAGCGGGTATCGAGTTTATTAGAAACATACCGGTGATGACATCGTCGGTAGTGGTGGCATCCTCCACCGTCATTTTGAATGCCCGACCCGTAGGTGGCGGATGACTCTTTCTCTTTTGACTTCCCGACGAAGCCGCTCCCCCGCCCGAACCCGAACCCGAGCTCTTCTTCATTGGGCACTGCATGGCCCGGTGACCCTCCTTTTGACACGTCCAACAAACACTATTCTCCAACTTGCATTCCGAAGATTCATGCCCGTGTTGCCCACACTTAATACATCTTCGGGTTTGTGCCGTACACGGACCGGCATGGGCGGACTTACACGGTAAGCACCACGGGTTCCTTTGGTTGGAACCTTGAAGGATTTGTTTTCGACGATCATTGGTTGACCTATGATTTCCTTGGGGTTTCTTGTGGTTGCTCGAGTTTGATTGATCATACTTTCCCTTATGAAACGAAGTCTTCTCTCGACTCGCGACCTTTTGAGCCAAGAAATCACTCTCGGCCGACTTGGCAAGATCATAGGCTTGCAAGAGAGTCCCCGCAAGCCTCGTTATATTCCGGTACTCGGGCAACAACGCCCCAACAAAGTGTTTGATTTGGGTGGACTCATCGGGCACCCATTGTGTCACAAATCGGAGCTTACCATTAAATTGGAGGATAAGCTCGTCCACCGTCATTCGATCGGTCATCTTCAACATCATGAACTCATTCCGGATCTTATCCAACTCAAACGGACTACAATACCGAGCCTCCACTTGCTCCCTAAATTGTTTCCACGTGACCGCATCCATCATTTCATTGCTAAAGTTCGCTGTCAACCCATCCCACCAATCCATAGCCGGTCCCCCCAACATTCGGGACGCATACCGGACCTTCAAGTGGTCCTCACAATTACAAGCAATAAGAGCCCTCTCGGTGGCCCTAAGCCAAGTTAGAGTTTCCGCCGGGTCGGTACTTCCCCGGTACTCAGTTGGTTTACAATCGAGAAAATTCTTGTAAGTGCACGGTTTCTTCTCAATCGGGAAAGGTTGGTAGAAGAATTGTTGGTGTTGGGCATTGGCAATTGGTACGGTGTGGGCGAGTGGCGGTTGTAGTATGCTTGTATTGGGAGATGAGGAGTCATTTTGGGGAAAGACGGGATTTTGAGTGGTTTGAGTGAAGTGTGGGGGTGGGTTTGCTTGGGTTGGAGGTGGCAAGGTAGACCGAGCCTCGGGTCGCGGCTCAGTCGGTTGACTTTGGCGAAGAGCCCTAATGGTATCCTCAAGTTCCATATTCCGTGTTTCCAACAATAAGATATATTCTTCATTCGGTATTTCATCACCCCCCGAGCCCGTTGCTCCATCGTTCCCAAGGTTCGTGTTCAGTGAGATATTATCCAAGGTGTTTCCATCCGTAGCCATTCCTGCTACAAAACACAACATCTCACCAAGGCTTAGTTTAACTCGTTAGTGCACATATACTAACTACTAAACCCAATTCACACTTGCTCTAATCCCCTTTGACCGGAAGGTTTGACCAACACACGAGCCACGATTTGGGAATGGAACACCAACCCCATGTATCCATCGCCAAACCGAAGCTCTGATACCAAGTTGTAACACCGCATTTTTTTATTTTTTTTTTTGATAAAGGCAATTAAGTTTTAGTTCAAGTACGGAAGCATCAAGTAGTTAAGTTCACAAAGCGTGGTCCCACAAAATATTACAAATAAAGTTATTTAAAAGACGGTATTACTAAACACGGCTCATTTTACAAAACATAAATTAAGCATGGTCAAACTTCCCGTTCAAGCCCGACCCGTTCAAGCCATCCAACCTGAAATGTGTCAATAAGGGAGGGATTAGCACAAAAGCTAAGTGAATGAATTCCTAAGCCTACCAACTGCACTAAACACTATGACACGGAAGTTAAAGAACATCTCCAGTTTGGTAGTCACTTAAACGCGGAAGTTATAAAAACATCTCCGGTTTGGGTAATCACTTGTTTGAGAGGATCAGCGGCTTTGCGGGCCTTAAACAATGGTCGGCCAAAACCACGGTAACCGATAGCGTTTTGTATCCAACACCCAGGGCAACCCCCTCCCCTTAACACTGTAACATATACAGGTAAGGTCGGATACCCTATTAGTCGATACACTGTGCCCAGCCGTTATCCATCCGACACTGACCTCATCCCGATGGTGCACCTAGTCATGTATGGTATCCCCTAACACTAGGCATACATAACTAATCGACTAGCTACGAAAAACACCGCGAAAAACGTCAAAACTGAGTTCCCAATCGCGAACTCTAGTTCGCGATCGCGAACTAGGGTTCGCGTCGGGAACTCAATCGTGAACTACATCGCGACGACCAACCAATTTCTCTGGAACGAGTTAGCGATCGCGAACTATGTTCGCGTCGCGAACTCTCTTCATCTGGCGATTTTTCTGCATTTGTCACCAACAAGACAATACCAAATGAAATAACCGAAACCCGAGTTGTAAGTCGAATCCACTCACCTTTCAACCTTCGATTCCTTAACTCAGTGAGCTAGTATCACTGAGTATCCTTCCCGATTCCTGTCAACAACATACCGAGTTAGTGATAATCCACCGAATTGTCAAAATCATCAATTTCAACAACTAACTACATAAGACTCATAAAATACCCATTTTATGACATTCACAACTAGCACAAGTCCATCATCAATACAATTGACCATTTTGACCATTTAGCAAGTATTCACAACTAGTTGACTCAAACGGGCCAAAAACCCGAACATGATACAAACACTTCCATATTCCCATCAACTAGCAATTAACCTTTCAACTAGCAATTCACAATCATTTAACAAGTCCACCAAGTTGACAACTATCACAATTCCAAGTAACCTACTTGTATAATCACTAGATCACTATTTTGACAAAATCATCCAAACACTAGTTAAATAACTTCACCATTTAATTAATACTAGGTTTTTAACCTCCATAACTTAACAAACATGATTTCACAACCTAATAAACAATTCTATCCAACCAAAACTCAAGAAATCCAAGATTTGTCAAAACCCACCTTCAACATCCACCATTAATGGAGGTTGAAGGTGATTTTCACCAAATCTTGTATTCCTTCAACAATCTACCATACAAATGATGTAAAAGCTTGCATAAACACATAATACAACATCCATAACAAGATTCATCCACAAATCATCAAGCTACATAAACCCTAGTTCAAGTTCAAGCTCAAGAACAACATAAACAAGTAGAGGAGAAGGTGTAGCTTACTTCTAGGCTTCCTTTACACAAACACTAGTGCAATTTTCGGACCTTAGCACAAAGAAATCACCAAGTTTGCTCAAGAACATGTAGAGAAAAGATGGGGTTTTTGTGTTGCAATGAAATAGTAAAATAGAGGATAATGTTTGAATGCATAAGACAAGAAAGAGAGGAGGGTTTCTCCCTCTCTCTCTCTCGACCGTTCCCAGCCAAAGGGGGACCCACTTGGCTCTATTTCCTTTCATTTATTACTTTTCAGTATATGTCTGAAGGTCCCTTTCGTAATTAATTTATTTAAAATAGCAAACGGACTCCAATTTTAAAAACGAAAGCATTTCTGGAGACGATATTTAACAAGGAATCCAAATATATAAAAATCATGTTTTCATTCCAAATAATTCACAAGTCGGGTATTTTAACCCCTTGGTTAAAATACCGCAAAGGGCAGCAGGCTAATTAAATTAACCAAGCATTTAGTCAGATAATCATTTAGTAAGATACCTTAAGGTCACTAAACTACTAGGCCGGGTTTTGGGATGTTACAACTCTCCCCCACTTAAGAAGATTCCGTCCCCGGAATCCCATCTTGATCAAATAAGGTACGATAACGTTCCCGTATGTCGGCCTCGGTCTCCCATGTCATATCCGCACCCAAACTGTGCTTCCATTTTACCAAAACCATAGGAATTTGTTTCTTTCTCAATTTCGTTACTTTTCGGTCTAATAACTCCACCGGTTCTTCGACCAACCTCTTCTTCGTATCAACCCGTAACTCTTGTACCGGAAGAATTTGGCTCGGATCTTCGATGTTACACTTTCTCAAGTAACAAATGTTGAAAGTGTTGTGTATTGCCGACAACTCCGGGGGTAACTCGAGCGTTACCCATTGAGAATTTACCACCTTACTAATTCGAAACGGCCCAATAAACCTCGGGGCCAACTTTCCTCGTTTACCAAAACGAATAACACCCTTCCATGGTGAAACCTTTAAATAAACCATCTCGTTCTCCGTGAACGTAGCGGGTCTATGTCTCGGGTCGGCATACATCTTTTGTCGGTCACGGGCGGCTTTTAACTTTTCTCGGGCAATTGCTACTTTATCCGCGGTCATTTGTACAATATCAGGCCCCGCATATTGCTTCTCACCCGCTTCCAACCAACACGTCGGGGTTCGGCACCGACGCCCATACAACATCTCATATGGTGGCATCTTAATACTTGAGTGATACGAGTTATTATAAGCAAACTCGATCAACGGTAGGTGTGAATCCCATGACCCACCGTACTCTAACACGCAAGCCCGCAACATATCTTCTAGCGTTTGTATCGTTCTCTCCGATTGCCCATCGGTTTGGGGGTGGTACGCGGTACTTAAATTCACCCGCGTCCCCAATTCTCGTTGCAAGCTATTCCAAAAGTTTGAAGCAAAACGGGGATCTCTATCGGACACGATAGAAATCGGAATACCATGCCGGGATACCACTTCGTCAATGTACAATTTCGCCAATTTACTAAGTGAGGCGGTCTCACTAGTCGCCAAGAAATGAGCACTCTTCGTTAAACGGTCAACTATAACCCAAATCATATCGTGACCCCTTTGTGTACGCGGCAATTTGGTCACGAAATCCATAGTAATCCGGTCCCACTTCCACTCGGGAATCGGTGATTGGGTTAAAGTTCCATAGGGCTTTTGGTGCTCGGCCTTCACTTGAGCACAGATATGACATTGGCCCACAAAACGGGCAATGTCGGTCTTCATTGTCGGCCACCAATAAAGTGCTTTTAGATCATTGTACATTTTCGTGCTACCCGGGTGAACCGATAATCGAGAATTGTGAGCCTCGGCCAAAATCAATTCCCGCAAACCCCCGAGTAACGGTACCCAAACCCGAGATTGGTACGTCTTCAAACCTCTAGAATCTTCTTCTAAATCATCTTTCCTCTTTAATAAAATCTCGGCCTTCAAATGTTCGACATTCAACGCTTCCATTTGTGAAATCTTCAACCGGGACACTAAATCCGACACAATTTCCATCCGCATGAATTGTACCCGTCCCGCATCTCCCTTTCTACTTAAGGCATCGGCCACCACATTTGCCTTCCCGGGATGATATCGGATTTCACAATCGTAATCCTTAATCAACTCTAACCATCTTCGTTGGCGCATATTCAATTCCTTTTGCGTGAACACGTATTGCAAACTTTTATGATCCGTGCAAATCACGCATTTCGTACCGTACAAATAGTGTCTCCATAATTTTAGTGCAAAAACCACCGCCGCCAACTCTAAATCGTGAGTCGGGTAATTCTTCTCGTGATTCTTCAATTGCCTCGAAGCATAAGCAATGACCCGATCTCGTTGCATTAACACACAACCCAAACCCGCAAGTGAAGCGTCACAATAAACAATAAAATCCTCCGGGCCTTCGGGTAAGGCGAGAACCGGAGCTTGACACAATAATTGTTTTAGAGTTTGAAATGACTTCTCGTGATTTTCACCCCACCGAAATGGTACATCTTTACGGGTCAATCTCGTCATAGGACCCGCTATCTTGGAAAAATCCTTTATAAACCGGCGGTAATAACCCGCCAAACCCAAGAAACTCTTTATCTCGGTTGGGTTCTTCGGAGCAACCCAATTCATAACCGCTTCGATCTTCGCCGGGTCCACCTTGACCCCATTCGAACAAATAACGTGACCCAAAAAGTGAACTTCTCGAAGCCAAAATTCGCACTTCGAGAACTTCACAAATAATTGTTCCCGCTTCAACGTTTCTAACACTTGCCTTAAGTGTTTTTCGTGTTCTTCTTCGGTCTTGGAATAAATTAAAATATCATCAATGAACACAATAACGAATTTGTCGAGATAAGGCCGACAAACTCGATTCATCAAATCCATAAATATCGCGGGAGCGTTCGTCAATCCAAACGGCATAACCAAGAACTCATAGTGGCCATAGCGAGTTCGGAACGCCGTTTTGTGAACATCGTTTTCATGAACCCGAACTTGGTGATAACCCGATCTCAAATCGATCTTTGAGAAATAAGAAGACCCTTGGAGTTGATCAAATAAATCGTCAATACGCGGCAAAGGATACCGATTCTTTACCGTTTTTTTATTTAATTCTCGGTAATCGATGCACATACGAAGTGCACCATCTTTCTTCTTTACGAATAAAACCGGAGCTCCCCAAGGTGAGGAACTCGACCGAATAAAACCCTTATCCAATAAATCTTGGATTTGTGTCATCATTTCCCGAATCTCGGACGGTGCTAAACGGTACGGTGCTCTAGCCACGGGATTGGCACCCGGCACCAAATCAATTTTGAATTCTACCTCCCGAACGGGAGGTAACCCAGGCAAGTCTTCGGGAAACACCTCCGGGTATTCCGAAACCACCCGGAGGTTACCAATTACCTTCTTTTCCTTTTTCACGTCAATCACATAGGCTATAAACGATTGACATCCTTTGGTCAAGGACTTTCGGGCTTTCATCATGGATATCATGGGTATGGTCGGGGTCGCACGGTCTCCCCGGGCCACGACGTGTGACCCGTCGGGTAATAGAAAAGTGATTAACTTTTGGTGACAATTTATGTTGGCCCTATTAGCACTTAACCAATCCATACCTAAAACCACATCAAAGCCGGATATCGGCATAACAAGTAAAAGAATCGAAAATTTCACGCCATCAATATCAATACTAGCCCCGGACACGGATGTCGTGACCGGAACCATTTCGCCATCGGCCACCTCTACCTCTAGAGGTGGCGCGATCAAGGAAAAAGGCAATTTCAATTTGTCACAAAAACTCTTTGAGGAAAACGAACTATTTGCACCCGAATCAAATAATACACGAGCGGGTATCGAGTTTATTAGAAACATACCGGTGATGACATCGTCGGTAGTGGTGGCATCCTCCACCGTCATTTTGAATGCCCGACCCGTAGGTGGCGGATGACTCTTTCTCTTTTGACTTCCCGACGAAGCCGCTCCCCCGCCCGAACCCGAACCCGAGCTCTTCTTCATTGAGCACTGCATGGCCCGGTGACCCTCCTTTTGACACGTCCAACAAACACTATTCTCCAACTTGCATTCCGAAGATTCATGCCCGTGTTGCCCACACTTAATACATCTTCGGGTTTGTGCCGTACACGGACCGGCATGGGCGGACTTACACGGTAAGCACCACGGGTTCCTTTGGTTGGAACCTTGAAGGATTTGTTTTCGACGATCATTGGTTGACCTATGATTTCCTTGGGGTTTCTTGTGGTTGCTCGAGTTTGATTGATCATACTTTCCCTTATGAAACGAAGTCTTCTCTCGACTCGCGACCTTTTGAGCCAAGAAATCACTCTCGGCCGACTTGGCAAGATCATAGGCTTGCAAGAGAGTCCCCGCAAGCCTCGTTATATTCCGGTACTCGGGCAACAACGCCCCAACAAAGTGTTTGATTTGGGTGGACTCATCGGGCACCCATTGTGTCACAAATTGGAGCTTACCATTAAATTGGAGGATAAGCTCGTCCACCGTCATTCGATCGGTCATCTTCAACATCATGAACTCATTCCGGATCTTATCCAACTCAAACGGACTACAATACCGAGCCTCCACTTGCTCCCTAAATTGTTTCCACGTGACCGCATCCATCATTTCGTTGCTAAAGTTTGCGGTCAACCCATCCCACCAATCCATAGCCGGTCCCCCCAACATTCGGGACGCATACCGGACCTTCAAGTGGTCCTCACAATTACAAGCAATAAGAGCCCTCTCGGTGGCCCTAAGCCAAGTTAGAGTTTCCGCCGGGTCGGTACTTCCCCGGTACTCAGTTGGTTTACAATCGAGAAAATTCTTGTAAGTGCACGGTTTCTTCTCAATCGGGAAAGGTTGGTAGAAGAATTGTTGGTGTTGGGCATTGGCAATTGGTACGGTGTGGGCGAGTGGCGGTTGTAGTATGCTTGTATTGGGAGATGAGGAGTCATTTTGGGGAAAGACGGGATTTTGAGTGGTTTGAGTGAAGTGTGGGGGTGGGTTTGCTTGGGTTGGAGGTGGCAAGGTAGACCGAGCCTCGGGTCGCGGCTCAGTCGGTTGACTTTGGCGAAGAGCCCTAATGGTATCCTCAAGTTCCATATTCCGTGTTTCCAACAATAAGATATATTCTTCATTCGGTATTTCATCACCCCCCGAGCCCATTGCTCCATCGTTCCCAAGGTTCGTGTTCGGTGAGATATTATCCAAGGTGTTTCCATCCGTAGCCATTCCTGCTACAAAACACAACATCTCACCAAGGCTTAGTTTAACTCGTTAGTGCACATATACTAACTACTAAACCCAATTCACACTTGCTCTAATCCCCTTTGACCGGAAGGTTTGACCAACACACGAGCCACGATTTGGGAATGGAACACCAACCCCATGTATCCATCGCCAAACCGAAGCTCTGATACCAAGTTGTAACACCGCATTTTTTTTTTTTTTTTTTTTTGATAAAGGCAATTAAGTTTTAGTTCAAGTACGGAAGCATCAAGTAGTTAAGTTCACAAAGCGTGGTCCCACAAAATATTACAAATAAAGTTATTTAAAAGACGGTATTACTAAACACGGCTCATTTTACAAAACATAAATTAAGCATGGTCAAACTTCCCGTTCAAGCCCGACCCGTTCAAGCCATCCAACCTGAAATGTGTCAATAAGGGAGGGATTAGCACAAAAGCTAAGTGAATGAATTCCTAAGCCTACCAACTGCACTAAACACTATGACACGGAAGTTAAAGAACATCTCCAGTTTGGTAGTCACTTAAACGCGGAAGTTATAAAAACATCTCCGGTTTGGGTAATCACTTGTTTGAGAGGATCAGCGGCTTTGCGGGCCTTAAACAATGGTCGGCCAAAACCACGGTAACCGATAGTGTTTTGTATCCAACACCCAGGGCAACTCCCTCCCCTTAACACTGTAACATATACAGGTAAGGTCGGATACCCTATTAGTCGATACACTGTGCCCAGCCGTTATCCATCCGACACTGACCTCATCCCGATGGTGCACCTAGTCATGTATGGTATCCCCTAACACTAGGCATACATAACTAATCGACTAGCTACGAAAAACACCGCGAAAAACGTCAAAACTGAGTTCCCAATCGCGAACTCTAGTTCGCGATCGCGAACTAGGGTTCGCGTCGGGAACTCAATCGTGAACTACATCGCGACGACCAACCAATTTCTCTGGAATGAGTTAGCGATCGCGAACTATGTTCGCGTCGCGAACTCTCTTCATCTGGCGATTTTTCTGCATTTGTCACCAACAAGACAATACCAAATGAAATAACCGAAACCCGAGTTGTAAGTCGAATCCACTCACCTTTCAACCTTCGATTCCTTAACTCAGTGAGCTAGTATCACTGAGTATCCTTCCCGATTCCTGTCAACAACATACCGAGTTAGTGATAATCCACCGAATTGTCAAAATCATCAATTTCAACAACTAACTACATAAGACTCATAAAATACCCATTTTATGACATTCACAACTAGCACAAGTCCATCATCAATACAATTGACCATTTTGACCATTTAGCAAGTATTCACAACTAGTTGACTCAAACGGGCCAAAAACCTGAACATGATACAAACACTTCAATATTCCCATCAACTAGCAATTAACCTTTCAACTAGCAATTCACAATCATTTAACAAGTCCACCAAGTTGACAACTATCACAATTCCAAGTAACATACTTGTATAATCACTAGATCACTATTTTGACAAAATCATCCAAACACTAGTTAAATAACTTCACCATTTAATTAATACTAGGTTTTTAACCTCCATAACTTAACAAACATGATTTCACAACCTAATAAACAATTCTATCCAACCAAAACTCAAGAAATCCAAGATTTGTCAAAACCCACCTTCAACATCCACCATTAATGGAGGTTGAAGGTGATTTTCACCAAATCTTGTATTCCTTCAACAATCTACCATACAAATGATGTAAAAGCTTGCATAAACACATAATACAACATCCATAACAAGATTCATCCACAAATCATCAAGCTACATAAACCCTAGTTCAAGTTCAAGCTCAAGAACAACATAAACAAGTAGAGGAGAAGGTGTAGCTTACTTCTAGGCTTCCTTTACACAAACACTAGTGCAATTTTCAGACCTTAGCACAAAGAAATCACCAAGTTTGCTCAAGAACAAGTAGAGAAAAGATGGGGTTTTTGTGTTGCAATGAAATAGTAAAATAGAGGATAATGTTTGAATGCATAAGACAAGAAAGAGAGGAGGGTTTCTCCCTCTCTCTCTCTCTCGACCGTTCCCAGCCAAAGGGGGACCCACTTGGCTCTATTTCCTTTCATTTATTACTTTTCAGTATATGTCTGAAGGTCCCTTTCGTAATTAATTTATTTAAAATAGCAAACGGACTCCAATTTTAAAAACGAAAGCATTTCTGGAGACGATATTTAACAAGGAATCCAAATATATAAAAATCATGTTTTCATTCCAAATAATTCACAAGTCGGGTATTTTAACCCCTTGGTTAAAATACCGCAAAGGACAGCAGGCTAATTAAATTAACCAAGCATTTAGTCAGATAATCATTTAGTAAGATACCTTAAGGTCACTAAACTACTAGGCCGGGTTTTGGGATGTTACAATAATGTACCAATTAATACAATTGATTTCTAATACTTTCGATCTTTTGATCGCAAAGGGCCTGCTTACTTGCTATATCCCCGCGTCCTTGCACGGCTCGGCTCGTTCTTCGAGTTCTACTACATAATTGTCTTTAACGAAGTCTTGGTTAAGCCATTTATTACTACTCACTAATTATGGATATTATATGTATTAAATAGTGACTATTAAAATTCCGGTTTTAAACCCGAAAAACCCGGAACCGGCCCGGACAGGAACCGGTAAACCCGGTTTGGTGTTTTCGATCATATTTAAGAACCGGAAACCGGACCGGTTAAGCCGGTTCCGGTTCGGTTCGGTCCCGGTTCCGGTTCGGTTCCGGTTTTCCGGTCTTGAGACACACCCCTATCCTGTAGTATGTTTGGGTCGATCAACGCTCCTTTTGGATCTACCAGGTTAGCATCGAGCCGAAATTTTGAGACACGGTCTCCCGCTTTGCAACGTACTACCCTGCCTATTTCGACTAGCGAGGGTGTAATTGGTGCATCAGATATAAAGATGTTCAATTGTTTTAAGGATTATGTCCGACAGCTTGTAAGCAATGAACATGGGGAATTAAAGAGGTCATGCGCCGAGTTGCAGGTGCAAGTTGATAATAGCAAAGATGAGATTACCTCTCTAAAGAAAAGTCTAGTGCGTGAGCAGACTACAGCTAGTCGTTGTCAAGAGGAAGTGGGCACGCTTAAGAAGAAAATATCCGAGCAGGGGACCATTTTGTCTAAAGCTGAAAGGGAAAAACGGGAGATGTCAGCAACTCTGAGTACCCGTGAAGAGCAGTTGGCTCAAAAAGAGAAACAAGTAATTGAAAAAGATGTTGAGCTGGAGACTATGAGGCAATCGATGGTCAAGATGCGTGAAGAATGCGATGCGACCATGCAGATGAGGAAAGATTTAGTTGCTGCATTGCCGCACCTATTTGATTTAAAGCTTAAACATCCTGATGTTGCTAATGTTATTAACGATTTTAACCATGCTTCTCATATGTTTGGGAGACATCTGGCCAGCAAAAAGGTGAAGGATGCACTCCCCAATATTTCGCCCGAAAGCTTGCCTTTTTTGGACCCTGCAACGCACAGTAACATGACGCGTGCAAGTGAGAAATTTGCAGACAGGGCTTTTCCCATCATGACTACCCTGGTGCAAGATGTGGAGTTGTCACTTCCAGCTATTATTGCCTTATTGTCGGCAAAGCCACAGCTTTAGTTTGTTTGTTCATGCATGTGATACGTTATGACTTTGTGACTTGGTTGTTTTTTGTGATTGGATTATTGCTTTCTAGCCTTTCAATAATTTTGTGGAATTTCTATGATTGAAATTACTTGGTTTCTTTCTATGCGTGTACTTTGCCATAGAAATTATGTATGTATCTGTTGGTGAACCGGTGAAAAAAAAAACGATTATCAAACACGAATACTTGGTGATGTCAACCTTGGATCTCCTGCGATGACTGCAGTGCAAACCCAACAAGTTCTTGACGAACCTAGGGTGATCAAGGTTGAATATGAAAATGTAAGAGAGAGTATCTGAACTCTATGTATTGGGCTTTCGAGTCTGTTTCTGTGTGTGGTCGACAATGATTTAGACCATGTATTTATATGGCTAGTCTCAAGTATATGGAACGTTGGCCCATTAATGATGATTGTGGACGCTTGAACTATGTTGATCATCTAATGCAACGCCCTACTTAGGGATGCAAATTTAACCCGCGGGTTTGGGTACCCGCGGGCACCCGAGTCTTACGGGACGGGTATTACCCGTCTAAACGGGTAACGGGTCGGGGATGGGTTTAAATTTCATACCCGATAGCGGGTACGGGTCGGGTACGGGTTTTATAATACCCGCACCGTTTCTACCCGACCCGAATATATATATTAATGTGTAATTTTTTTAGTACAGGTTTAGCTCACGAGTCACTACTCAAATTTAACCCAACACTTAATCTCTCATTAGCCCGAATTAATAATGGTTAAAATTTGGCCCGTCTCCCATTAGTCCATTACATATTGAACGGAATAAGTCTGAACGAACTAAGAGTATTAAATGTTTTACCTATTTTGTTTAATTTTTTTATTGAACGGGTACCCGTCGGGTTACCCGTACCCGGCGGGTATTTTTCTACCCGTACCCGACGGGTATTTGACCGGGTACGGGGCGGGTACGGGTATAGGAATAGCAGGTCGGGTACGGGTACGGGTTTTGCAATACCCGCTATTACCCGTACCCGTTTGCATCTCTAGCCCTACTATTATGATAGGAAAAACTCAGTCATGAAGCGCCATTATGACGGGCGTCAGCCAATAAGACGCGCTTCCAATGACAGGGAGTGATAACTTGACAGGCGGTGATAACTTAGACAGGCGCTGATAACTTGACAGGCGGTCATGACTTGACAGGCGCTCATTAGTAGCGGATCCAATTGTGACGTGGGCTCGTGAACATAAAAGCCCATCATCATTTAGGTTTTGGAGAATTACCTATATATACATAGGTAATCCCTACTAACCTCATCAGTTACCAATTAAATTTTCTCTTTCGTACTTAAATGTTTTTTGATTGGTTGAAATTTAGGAAAAACATTCTTTGTGGGATAAATTAAAATAATATACTAGACAATAAAAATAGGATGGAGGGAGTAATAATATAGACTTGTAGGTGCGTTCGATCACATTAAAATTTATGTCGCTGTAGATGCAACAAAAACAATTTGACCATACCATTTTGGAAAAATATCCATCACAAGACCGAGGAAAGGGTTAATAAGAAGGCTAACATCACATTCGTGATATTTTTTGGGATTACACTTTTTAGATAAAACTGCAAAAATGGTCCCTGTGGTTTAGATTTTTTCAGGAAAATGGTCCAAACCTTTAAAAAATTGGATAAATGGTCCTTTTGGAAAACCTTGTTTGTGGATATAGTCCTTGATGTCAACATCCGTTAATTTGGATCTGTTAACTTATGTCCTTTTCATTTGGAGGGACCTATTTTGACAAAACTCTAAATATGATTTGTCCTCCGGTCGTTGATGTTGATCGAATTTACATTAACATAGTACCCATCAACACCATGGGTTGAGCTCAAGGGTGTGTAAGAGAGAGATTTAGAGATGTCGGTACCGTTACCGAACA
Source organism: Calendula officinalis (assembly GCA_963853835.1). Lineage (NCBI taxonomy): Eukaryota > Viridiplantae > Streptophyta > Magnoliopsida > Asterales > Asteraceae > Calendula > Calendula officinalis. The sequence goes on along the minus strand of OY970827.1, from coordinate 1,856,666 downwards.
TTATAAATCCGGCCGATGAAGTCAAAGTTGCTGGCCATCTGATATTGTAAACCAATCTTTGACCTCCTAAAACCCAGTACGCCATTAGCACCAGTTACCAGACCTTTCAATAAATAAGTTCGGCGAACACGAAAACAAAAACCTGTCGACGGTTGAGACCGAAGCCAAACCATGGTGATGACATCTTCGACTATATCTCCGAAATTGGTTTCTCCCGTGGGTTTTCTTGGTGAATATCACAAATGGTTGTAGATATCATTCTTTAAGCACCAAAATTTTTTCATCAAGCATTGTAGGGAGCCATGGCGGATAAAGTTCAGAGACGGGGACGAAGGTGGGCAATTAATCCAGATAGATTGACCGGAGAGATGAACAAGAAGTTTGGTCGGCGGTTGAGGAGTTCCAATGAGCAATTGGGCGGTGTATTGGTGGGTTTCGTGATCTTTAATGACCTTAAGAAGAATAGATCGATTATTGAATTGTATTGTTTGGGTAGCTAATGAGTGTAGGGATGCAAATTTAACCCGCGGGTTTGGGTACCCGCGGGTAACCGAGTCTTACGGGGCGGGTATTACCCGTCTAAACGGGTAACGGGTCGGGGATGAGTTTAAATTTCATACCCGAGAGCGGGTACGGGTCGGGTACGGGTTTTATAATACCCGCACCGTTTCTACCCGACCCGAATATATATATTAATGTGTAATTTTTTTAGTACAGGTTTAGCTCACGAGTCACTACTCAAATTTAACCCAACACTTAATCTCTCATTAGCCCAATTTAATAATGGTTAAAATTTGGCCCGTCTCCCGTTAGTCCATTACATATTGAACGGAATAAGCCTGAACGAACTAAGAGTATTAAATGTTTTACCTATTTTGTTTAATTTTTTATTGAACGGGTACCCGTCGGGTTACCCGTACCCGACGGGTATTTTTCTACCCGTACCCGACGGGTATTTGACCGGGTACGGGGCGGGTGCGGGTATAGGAATAGCGGGTCGGGTACGGGTACGGGTTTTGCAATACCCGCTATTACCCGTACCCGTTTGCATCTCTAAATGAGTGTGTGACAGTGAGAAGAAAAAGAATGAAAAGAGGTTGAAGATGAGAAGCCATGGAAGCTTCAGGTGGAGAGAGGCGATGGTTACTGTACCGGCATCTCTAAATCTCTCTCTAACACACCTTTGAGCTCAACCCATGGTGTTGATGGGTACTATGTGAATGTAAATTCGACCAAAGTCAACGGCCGGAGATTTCTGGAGGACAAATCATATTTAGAATTTTGTCAAAATAGGTCCCTCCAAATAAAAAGGACGTAAGTTAACATATCCAAATTAAAGGATGTTAACATCAAGGACTATATCCACTAACAAGGTTTTTCAAAAGGACCATTTATCCAATTTTTTAAAGGTTTGGACCATTTTCCCGGCTCTTCGTTTGTGACTTGTCCAATCGTTCAAAGGGCAGAAAAGAATCTGGAATTAATAAAGGCAACTTGATTTCGTAACTTCTTTCAATCGTTCATAACTTCGTTCAATCGTCCGTATCACAGATTCTATCCATCGTTCATATCTGATCTTTGATTTTTTGAACAGTTCTCTACAAGTTCGTACTCACACACCAAAGCTTGTTGATTATACCCATTATACATGAGTTTACCTTTTAAAATGATAGAAGGATAATATCGCACTTTTAACAAATCGAAGGTTCTTTATAACAAATCGACAAACGGTTGAGTGAAACTATTGTTGCTCATTTATGTTTTCCGTCTATCTTGCTCGCACAATCAACCAACGTGTACATTCTCATCGGTTCTTACCCTTTATTCTAAGATCACAAGCCACCCAACATGGTATTAGTAATACACTTCCCTCCTACTCGAATTCAGTATCTACTTTCTCTCAGGCATTTCGTCGAACACTTGGCGCAGGATTCCAAAAATTGAATTACACCCAATTTTCCACATTCGAGCAAACCCATGTTCAGAACCTCTACGAAACTGTAAACTTCACCCACTTAACAGAGTCATGTAACGAAAACACAAAGTCGAGTGTGATTAAATTAGTCAAATTATTACGCAATAATTTCGATTACGAAGCGGGAGAGTCGACCGATTTTCTTGATGGGTCTGGTGTTAAACCTAGTGAAGATTTAATCGTTTCCTTAATTTGGGAATTGAGGGATGAATGGAAGTCGGCATTTTTTGTATTTAAATGGGGTCAGAAATGGAGATGCAGTGGTCAAAAAGCTTGGAACTTGATCATATGGGTGTTGGGGAATCATAAGAAATTTAACAACGCTTGGTGTTTAATTAGAGATTTGTATCAATCTTCTATGGATACTCAGACACCAATGTTCATCATGATTGATAGGTATAAACGAATTTACATCCCTTTTTCTCAATTAATATGTATTTTAGTTTTTTTTTCTTCCATTAAAATTAGGGATAATTTCATATACATTAAAATCGTTTATTTATATTTAAATAGATATGCAGCTGCAAACGAACCAGGTGAAGCGATCCGTGCATTCCAACTAATGGAAAAATTCAAATTAAGTCCTGATCAAAATGCATTTTACACACTCATACACACCCTTTGTAAGCATAAAAACGTTGAAGAGGCCGAAGAATTTATGTATCTAAACTCAAAACTATTCCCACTTGAAACCGAGGGTTTCAACATCATTCTTAACGGTTGGTGTAATATATTCACTGAGATAACTGAAGCCAAAAGAGTTTGGAAGGAAATGGACAAATGTCAAGTAATCCCAGATGAAAACTCATATACCCACATGATTTCTTGCTTCTCAAAAGTCAACAACCTGTTTGACTCGCTTAGATTATACGATGAAATGAAGAAAAAAGGGTGGAAACCGAATAAAAATGTTTATAATTCGTTGGTTTATGTACTCGCGCACGAGAATTGTCATGAAGAAGCGGTTAGAATATTGGGTAAAATGAAGGGTATGGGTTTCATTCCCGATTCTGAAACTTTCAATTTTCTAATTCGCCCGTTGTGTAAAGTGGGAAAAATGGAGGATGCAAATGGTATACTTTTGAAAATGTTGGAAGAAAATGTAAATCCTAATATCGATACGTATCATGCGTTTCTTGGAGGAAAAGATTTAACTTTTAATGAAAATTTGGAACTTCTTGAACGGATGATGAAATCCGTAAATGGTCCGAACGATGATACTTTTATTATATTATTTAATAAGTTTTTCGAATTAAACGAGGTTGAAAATGCACTAAAAATATGGGTGAAAATGAAGGAGTATGCTGTTTCACCTAATCGGGCGCATTTTGTGATGATGGTTGAAGGGTTAGTGAGGAACGGGTTAATAGAGAAAGCTTGGGAATTATATGGTGAGATGATATCCATTGGAATTACCGTGGATCCAAAACTTAAGAAGTTACTCAAGGATTCATCGCCAAATGATGAAATTAAGGAGATAAAGAACCCTGGAACGAGAAATTTGAAAAACAATAAAAAAGGCGGGAAGAAATATTTTCGTGGTAAAAGGCGAAAAACATAAACGGTCGGAATGGGTTCAAATTGTGATGAATTTAAGTGTATAAGAATTTGTTGCATGTACCCCGTTTTTCGAATTTATAATCTAACATGAGAAAACCAAAATAAGTTCTTGTTTTACATCTTTGTTGTTTTGGTTCAGGTCGGGTTGGGTTAACCCTTTTGACATCCCTAATTCTAATATTTAGATGCTTGAATCTTACATGATTAGATTAAGTTACGAATGACCGCCATTGTGATGTTAAATAAAAAACAATAACAAATATTGATCTCGTTGATTCTAAAAATACTTAGGATAATCTAAACAAAAAACCACGTTTATTTAATATCGTGGATTTTAATCTTCAAAACATGTTCAACACAAAAAATAAGAATTTAAGAAGAAAAAAAAAATCCAAATTTCATAAAATTAAAAACTAAGCATTCCATATAGTCACACAAACTATAAATAAGCTCAAGAGTTTCAAACAGGTCAAAAAACACAAACGAGCCGAAAACTGTGACTAAACACAAATTCCTAAATTTAAACAAGAAAATAAAAGTGATTGAGATAAAAATTATGTCATTTTCAGTGAATCCTTTTATTGACACGATCATTAGCTTCAAAAAATAAAATGGTTATTTCTCTACATTTAGGGCTCCATCACTTTGATTCCCATGAGTTATGAAGAAAAACGAAACAACTTGGGTCCTAGTTTGATTTGATCAATGCTGTATTGATTTTGACATTCGACAAGTTGTAAATACATAACAGAAGGATCAACAACCCAATTGTTCAATAAAGTACAATGTGGTATTAAGTACGTGAGTGATTTTTCTACATGTGGTTATGGTGCATACATGTCTTTTTGACAAGTACATATGTGGCTACGTAGACCATGCCTTTTAGGTCATCTAAAGCGGAATTAACAACGACCTGGTCAAACGAGGTTATCCATGGTGTGGGTCCTACTACTATTGTTATTTACTCGTTTATGCAAGTAGTATCGGAAAGTATATTATTCCATCACTGTAAATAGTTTATAACGATACATATATATAACATTATTAGACATGTGCCAATGATTACCATCGGTAATCGTCAGTTGCTTTTAGTAAACTGACACTATTAGCACGTTAGTGCTCCATCGGTTGATTGGCTTCGCTTAGGCGACAGAGAAGGAAAAGAGAGAAATGAGTATTTTTGTAGGTATTAGTGTTTTTTATATGCACATTTAACGTATTAAAAATTAAGTGAATGCGTATTATTGGTATTATGACATAAGTGTGTAAGTGAATGCGTATTATTGGTATTATGACATAAGTGTGTAAGTTGAGTGTCACCCCTGCCACATAAGGGTCACATCAGAGTTATCTCTTTCGATAAAATACGTGACAAACACCGATCATAGTCTTAACAGATATTGGTGGAGCAAACGTATCCTTTATGCAAATGACAAACCTCGAGCTAGGTTGTTTCGAAGTTGAATAAGAAACTTAACAAAAGTGTGAAAGTCCAAGATGCTAAAAATAGAGATACCTCCACATTGTAAAGTCTTCTTCACTTCTTAATATTTCTATGTTTGATAATAAGGTAGTGGCGGTCTTTGAGATATCTACATGGACTGGACGTTTGTGTAAAAGTCTTCATATAAATATAAAGTAATATGGGAAATTAGTTGACTTTGACACAGCCTTGTGGCCCACATCAACACTACAATCCCTTTGTGTTTTTTGTTTTGTTTCAACTCCAAACTTTCCAAAAAGAAGCCATTTACTTGTAGAGTCAAGCATATTGAGGTTGTCTTATTTAGCAAATAAATGGTTGACACGTAGCATTAATTTTAGACATAATTTACTCAAGATAGCGCGTGTGACTTTGAATTAATATACTGTATTAATTTAATTTGATAAAATAAATTATAAGGATTGCGGTGGTCAATATAAAATTCAAAATATGAAGTGTGAAGGCCGTAAAACCAGCCAATTGGTGAGAGGTCTTATTGTAGGCGGGAAGATAGTGCACGGATCTTTGAGTCATAAACGCGACCCCAGGTGTTTGCTACTAGTCTTCTTTATCGACATCACTACTACTACAATTTTTAATTATTAAATCTAAAATAATACAGTAAATAATTGTTGCAAGTTAAAATCGTTTAATTATGTAAATCAATCCGTTGGGAATTATCAAAGTACCTTACCCTCTACTTTCCATTTAGTTTTGTTGATTCAGTTGGATCGAACTATCTCATTTTCTAGTGATTCTTACTTTAACTTGCAAAAATTGGGGAGTAAGGTGACTATTCTCAAATCTCAGGGTAGTTTCTGTATTTACGTAAACCTCTGGATTTTATTATGTAATGATAAATTGATAATGTAGATCAGTAGATGGTTTCAAGCATGTGCTTTTGATGGCCAACTTATTTTTAATCTTTCATTTCAGTTTTTTACGGTCCACTTAATGCACTTCACTTGATGGTTTCACACACACAGCACAATGAAGTCTTTACAAATCGTCAAATTAATAATCCATTTTAAGAAAAAAGTTACAGGAATAAAATGCTAATGACTAGTAGATCTTAACTAACAATGTCAATTAATGGCAGTAACATGTATAATAGAAATGAAAAGTTTATTTATAGACAGATTGATATTATAATAGAAGTGAGATCCGGTGAGAACTCAAAAAACGGTGAGGACTCGTGAGAAAACCTCAAAAAAATTTTAAAAAATTTTGAAAAAAAAAATATATAACTCCCCATGATTATTACTACATTTGACCAAAAAAAATTTGAAAAAAAATAAATTATGATCCACTTTTTTTGTGGATCATAATAATGATCCATATTTTTTTGTGGATCATTATTATGATCCATATATTTTTTTTTCCTATCATTTTTGAAATTTTTATTTTTTTTGGATCATAATGTTGCGATTTTTATGTTTAAAAAAGAAAATTTTTTGAAAAAAGTTTGTTTTGGATCATTTTCAGAGTTTTTTTTGGAGTGCTCGCAGTCCTCACCGGATCCGGACCCTACATATATCATCATATCATATGATAATTTGATATTATAAAATGTCATTACGAAAGGCTAAAGCGTATTGATATATCACATCATAACACCACTTGTTAATTTCTACGATAAGTTTGACAACGTAACTAATCAATAGGTATGGTCGAATTGGACGGAAAAGTATTGTCATTTATTCTGAAAAAAGAGCATGTGACAGTGTTGCACATTAAATTTGTCTATCTTGAATTTGAGCCTTATATAGGACCACTTTGAATCTTATGGGATAGACTGGACCACGTAAAGGGTCCTCGTGGATCATTTTTTCCACGTGAAAGATAGAACATCGACCTAACGGTTTTATCAAACTCAAAAAGGTAAATGATTAGATCGATCATTAAATTTTTATTAAGAAAATGATAGCAAAAGCGAATCAAAAGCCGAAACAATCTCATTCTTTTATATGAACAATTTCAAAGTATTGTTGGTTTTATGTTTAAACCATTAAAATTGGAAGCAAACCTACCAACCAACAACAAATTGGGTACAATTTTCTCTACTAATCTAGAAATCTCATTTCATGATATAGAAGCTTCCTACCACTACAACGTGGCATTTACATCATCCATGATCTCATAATATCTATGGCTACCACTTTTGTGAATGATTTTGTTGAACCATTCTTCCCGAAATTGCCGCTGCTAATGCAGCTTTAAAGCTAGGATCTTTTGTCAATGAAGATGCCATTTGATCTACCAAAAACTGTTGAAATTCGGGTGTGTCAACTCTTCGGTTACTACCAACCTTTGGTTCTTCCGAGGGGGTAGTTGGTGGTTTTGTTAAGTCTAGAGTGATGGTGGGTCCCGTTGAGCTTAGGGAAGCTGAGCATGGGACTGAACCGAGCGTAGTGGTGGCCATTGTTCGGTTCAGTCCTGAGCTCGCTTGTTCATGTTTCGATTGGTTTGGATGGTTGTGTTCTCCTTCATAAGTTGCCACTAAGATTGATTGATCCTCAACACTTCTTTGAACCTAATTCAAACAAGATTAAATAAAGAAATAGATTAGAACATGAAATCGGCCAATACCATACTTTTGCAAATGTATAAAGGAAGAATTTGGCAATGGTTTCTCACCTTCTTTTTGACCGGACATGTTGGAGCATGAGAGCATTTGAAATAAGCTCTAGGAGAAGGGTTGTCTCTTGTCACTTTTTGCCCATATTTCCTCCATTGATATCCATCTTTCACCAACTGTTGATACAAATAAAACATTTAGAAATCATGGCAAGAAAAACTTTTATTGTATTCAATTCAACCATTGCTTAAAATAGTTATACAGTTAACTATAAAATTTGCACTGCATAGTCTAAAAGTTTGGTGCATAAATAAATTCTCATTTTTTTAATACACATTTGATGTATATATATAAGTGATCAAGAGGACTTACGAGGCTGGTATCGGAAGCTTCGGTCCGAACACAAATCCTAGAAGTCTTGGCCTTAATATGTTGTTCTTGTCTAGGTTTCTTACAAGAATCTTCATCACTTGAACTGCTTTCAGAAATTCCTCTCTCATTATTGATCATTTGATTCATGGGATTTTCCGGCTTCCGTTTCTTGGGGTGGTTGTTGTTGGTGGTGGTGCTATCCGATGGTGCCGGATTCTGCCTCATATAATCAGCCAAATGGTTTTGCAAAGCATTGTAGTTCTCACACATGACCGTTAACATCTCCGTTAGCTTCTTGTTTTCTGCACTCACCCTATTTAATTCTTCCACCAAAGCATTACTAGCAGCCTGCTAATATAAGTTCCCAAAAAACCCTAACTTTTTAGACAGAGAAAGAGATGTATACATATGTACGTACATGTATATGGAAGAACCCAAATTAAAATGATGCTTACCTCATCTTTAACAGATGACTTCTTCAATTCAAGCTCAATGGAGTTGCTATGAACTTCTTGTTTCTGTGAGTAAGAATCAAGAAACCTCGTAAGCTAAATGTGTATGTGTATACTTATATATTGTAGTTTTTTTGAGAATTGAAAAAAGTCGTGAGAATGTGAGAATTTTTATTCATATATGAATACACTATAAATAAATATACTCTATTTCGTTTCTTTAAGTTATGAAAAAAATGTGTTGTGTATTCATATATGAATAAGCATATTTATATATGAATATACAACGTCCAGATCAACGGCTGAGATCTATTCTCGTATTCTCAACCTTCATATTCATTCTTAATGAAACTCACTTCTATACATACATATGTGTGTAAATATAATGTGTAAGAACTTACAGGAACAAGAGAGAGGAAGTGAGTGGGATTTGAATTAAGATCCAAAGAAGTATCAACCAAGCTTGTGTATTCCATTGAAATTGAGATCCTTGAAAGTAATTCCCTTGTGAAGTTTAGATTGATCTTGGAGAGAGAGAGATGTGGGAAGGTGAACTGAAGAACTTAATAAAAAGAAAGAGTAGAATATATAGATAAGGAAGAAGGCACAAGTTGAGAGGGAAGAAAAGAGGAAGGTGGATATTGCTAGCTACTTGATACAGATATTATTATGGTCAAGATGGTCATGGGGTATATAAATTATTTTGTCTACTTTAAAACTAAAAATATTAGCTTCTCATTTGTATTATTTTATGTATTTTATATTATTTTATCTTTAATTAATAGACACGCATTATTGTTCGTCGTCTATCTAGCATTTAATTTGATTGTAACTCGTAATTAACTTGTTAAACGTAACACGGTCAAGATTATAACTATACGTCCTTCTTTGATCTCTTCTTTTTGTCAACGCCAGTTATAAGACGATGTCTAGTGTAATTGAAGATTATTCTTCTACTTCCACATTGGTAATTAGTTCTAATTTTAAAGGAATAAAAGATGGAAAAAGATTCGCAACCTTTTAATATATCATTACTTTGATAGATCGTATATAGTAGATAAGTAGATACGTAAATGGATACATTATAAAGTTTTAAATCTTATTAGAATAAATGTGTATTACATAATTTTAGCTTCGGAATAAATAAATTTAGGTTTGAAAACAATTATGAGAGCTTATTAAAAAAATATAGTGTAAATATTAATTCAAAATATATTTTAAAATATGAAATCTAATAATATAATAAGGAAATATTTTGGACTAAAGTTTAACAAAATAGTACAATATATTATACGGAGTAGAATATAATAATAACTACTTTTTTTTTTGTGTGTGGAGAAATTACAAAAGTTAGTGAACTTGGTAGAGTTAAATAAAAAATTGTAATAAGTGATTTCATAAGAAATAAATTAAAATTAATTTATTTAATAATAAATTGTGATTGGCTAATTGAATTAAAATTAAGAAAATAATATAAGTGAATTAGTTTTTTACTAAAGATTTTAAATAATAAGGCTATACGAAAAAATAAAGTAAAATAAGTGAGTTTTTTTAAAATAGAAATGGTAGGATAACAAGAAGAAGAAAAGGGAAAAGAAAAAGGTGCAGTAAGATAAATGGTAGAAAGTCTTGTCGGCCGTTGGGTAAGAAGTCTTCGCGTTAGTCAAAGTCAAGCCCACCTTTGCTTTGCCAACGTTACTGCAATTTCTAGAACTACTATTCCAATTATTTTTTATTATAATTCCAGGTAAAATACTACTCCAATAGAATGACCTAGCATAAAGTATTTACTCTCCATCCTAGTAGTCGAGCGTTCGAATCCCATAGTAGACATATGTGGTTATTTAGGAGAGATTAGATTTGCCGTTCAAAAAAAAAAAATACTACTCCAATGGCAAAGGGCTTTTGGATTAGCGATATGGTATTTGCTTACAATCTTGAGGCTATGGGTTTAAGTTCAATCGTGAACATAAGTTATAATTAGATGTAGGTTAAGATTTAGCGTTTGAAAAAAAGGTAAGATACTAAAATATTTCTAAATATTACTCCCTCCGTCCCTAAATAAAGTTCTCATTTCTCATTCAAGTTTTGTCCCTAAATAAAGTTCCCATTTCTCAAACATAAGGGGCTCACTTAATATAATAATATTATTATCAATACTTTGACCACTAACTATCTCTTAAAACACTTTCTCTCTCCAATCAAACCTTATATTTTAATCAAAAGTAATACCAAATACCCCGCCACCAACTATCTCCTAAAATATTGTGCCCAACACAAATGAGAACTTTATTTAGGAACGGAGGAAGTAATTATTAATTATGTTTTTAATGATATTTGAACGCTCAACTCTATGGATAAAATGTAACACACTACACTTATAGGCCAATGACCTTTTGATACTTATTATATTGTATATTTATCATGTTTTAAACAAAACACATTTTCTCTGTTCATAAAATAATTTTTTTAATTGAGTTTAATCAGATGTATCTATTTAGATTGAGAAGTAATAAAAAGAATTTTATTTTATTAACTTAATGTATTCTAAAAATAAAAATAAAAATGATATATCTGTCTAATTAAATAGATATAAAAGGGATGTTTGATCACTCATGACCTAAACTGGGTAATAATTTTATGTAAGAAGCTTTTATATTTATTTATTTAATATAATTATAAGAGAAGCGGTTAAATCATTCTCAAATATTTTTTATTTTTTTATATTAACGGTTAATAAACTAATTTTCCCTCCGTCTTTTCTCTAAATACATTATAAATTTATGGAATTTGCTAACAAGTAGCGGTTAAGAATAACTAAAGTGGTTAATGTACAACAAAGAAAGCATAATTAATTAAAGTTGGTTAATAAAAGATTTGGGGTGGTTTTTTATTAGGTAGTTTATAATTAATTTAAACCACAAAATTTTTCTAACCATTAACCTAAGGGTACTTGTTAACATCTCCTTAAATTTATTATTGATAGTAAACTACATTTTCATCCAAAGTAACAAATTTTTTTCTATTTAATTTTTCTAAAAATGCCAGCAGAAATGATTTAATAACTTTCTCATTTTACTCTTAATTACACATTGTCATGAAAGTGAATATAAATAATAAGTGATATATAGACATTTAATTATTGTACATTCATAAAAATTTTATTGTAATTACAATTTATTTAGTTATTTACTTGTCTCAGGAGAAAGGATAAAATGTACGCTATTTTAGATTTTTTTTTTTACGGCAAACTAAGGTTTATTTATATTAGAATTAGAATTTAAGGGCTGTATTCAAAATAATACTTAATTTTTATGTAGTTTCAATGAATAAATCTCAACCATTGATTAATTATAAGTAATCGTCAAGTTTAATCACATATTTTATACACGATTATACGAAGGGATATTTTGGTCATTTAAAAAAAATTATATTTGTTTTTATTTTTAATTTTTAATTCTTTTTTCATTAATAACACATAATGTGATTGCATACTGAATCACATGTGATTATACTAAAACATCAAATGTGATTAAATATACAATCACATATGATTTTACACTAAAATCACATATGATTAAATACTACATGTAATTATCAAATAAATATTGTTTTTAATAATAATAATAATAATAATAATAATAAATTTTAAAATAAAAGAAATATCAAAAAAAAAAAAGTGCCAAATGAACAAAATACACCCCCATGTACAAAAAAATATGTAATTAATCTTGATCATTATATCTTGTTAGAGAAATGTTGAAGGAGGTCCATTATTTTTACGAAGTCTCGATGAACAAATCTCAACCATTGATTAATAAGATCAAATGTCAAGATTAATCACATATTTTATACATCAAGGGGTATTTTGGTCATTCGGCACTTAAAAAATTTCGGTTTTTTTTTATTTAATTTTTTTATTATTTTTATTTTGATAATTACGTGTAGTACTTAATCACATGTGATTTTAGTGTAAAATCACATGTGATTGTATATTTAATCACATTTTAGTGCAATCACATGTGATTTAGTATGCAATCACATTATGTGTTATTAATGGAAAAAAATATTTAAAAAAAATAAATAATAAAATATAAATAATAATAATAATAATAATTCTAAAATAAAAATTAAAAAAAATTAAAATATATTTTTATTTTTAAAAATGACCAAAATACCCCTCAATGTATAAAACGTGTGATTAATCTTGACCATTAGATCCTATTAATCAATCGTTGAGATTTTTTCCTCGAGAGTTCGTAAAAATGATGGACCTCCTTAAACACAACTCTATTTTTTAGTCAATAGTTAAGATTTATCTCTTGAAAATATACAAAAATTAAAAGTTATCTTGATTCTTGAACATTTTTAACTATAAGGTTGAAAGACAAACATAATAACATTAAGCGAAAAGCCTTCGGTTTTAGTCTTTTAGATGCATATGAAGGAGCCGAAAATATAAGTCTATATAAATATAGGTCTTCTACATTGACCTACCTCTTTATGCATATCCTTTTAATTATTTATTTATCCACCGTTCTCATGGGCCGACATTCAATTTTGCATATTTAGTTTATAGCTTATACATTAAATTCACAACTCTAGTGTCCTTCCGCACATTTAAAAAGTTCTTTTTTCACAAAAAAAAAAAAAAAAAAAAAAAAACATAAAAAAAAGGACGACTAAACACATAATTCTAAAATATTACAGTATTTCTTACACTTATTTACCATTAATATAATGTTTTTGATTGTGTAAATTGGCTTTTCCTCCAAGTTATTATAAAGTTATAGGTTTTAGATCCAAATGATGTAATCGGATTCATGGTTGAATTTCTTGCTTCTTATAAAACATAACTTTAAACCATATTACATTAGCTAGTCCGAACACTTTGCTTCTTATAAAACATAACTTTAAACCATATTACATTAGCTAGTCCGAACACTTAGAGTATCTTCAATGCAAGTTTTTTTATAAATCTTCTACCTTTTGTAAATATTATTTAAAAGTATGTGACTTTCTAGCTAAAAAAATTTGCTTCAAAAACTTTTTATTCTAGCCGTAACTCTTTGTCAAGATACAAAAAAACTTCATGTAAATTTATATACTTCATCCGATTCAAAATAAGTGAAACACTTTGGATTTCACGATTTTTGAGCCAAAAGATTATAATGATGATTTAATTAGATTAATTGGATGGTTAGTGGGGAATGGGTCCCACTCTTTTTGAATAAAGTGGGGTTAATGATATTTAAAAGTAAAAAGTAAGGGTAAATGAGTCATTTCACTTAGTTAAAGTAGATAGTTAGTGAGTGTGAGTGAGTCCCATTATTTTTTGCCAAATAATGTAATTTTTCAAAGTGTGTCACTTATTTTAAATCACCCCAAAAAGGAAAATGTGTCACTTATTTTGAATCAGAGGACAAATATATATTTAGTCTAGACCATATTGCATAAGCTAAAACAAACACCGTTAAATATGATGTTATAATATATAATATAAGAAATAAGAGAAAATGGATAAGATGAATTTGCTGTCATGTAATTTGAAGACCTTCGACACGTTTTTATTAAGTAGTATAACAAATTGAAGTGGGGGTGAATACTTTAATAAATTTTCTTATGTAGGATACGTGCCTCATGCGCGTAATGCTTCTATTCTTTTATTTTATAAACGAGTGTGAATCACATTGTGACACAATGGTGGGCCCACGAACAAACTATTGGTGAGTCGGTGTTTAAATCATATCAGTTCTTCAAAAGTCTTGCTATAAAATTAATTTGGCCACGATCCTTTTTGGTAATGTCAAAAGTTTATTTCTTTTGATGGAAAATGTCTGGGTTAAAAAAAAGTCAACCATAATCCATGTGTGGTTCGAACACGTTTAAATTGATCATGTCATTGCTATAACACCAGTTAGGTCTATTGCATTCTGGATCAGAAAGTTGTGCGTTGTTAATAATTCGGGACACACACATATATATATATATATATATATATATATATATATATATATATATATATATATATATATATATATACTCACTTGAATTAAAGTAAATCCATTGAAATACTGAAAATTTGCGGACTCAAGAGTTCAAAAGACAAAAACATATAGTTCCTCCGATTCGAAATAAGTGATACATTTTCCTTTTTATGGTGAATTAAAATAAGTGATATACCTTGAAAAATTACCTTATTTGGCAAAAAAAATAGTGAGACCTACACCCACTAATTATCGACTTTAACAAAATAAAATGACTCATTTACCCTTACTTTTACTTTTAAACATCATTAATCCCCCCTTTGTTCAAAAAGTGTGGGACTCATTTCTCACTAACCATCTAATTAACTTAATTTAACCATCATTATAATCTTTTGTGTCAAAAACCGTGAAACCCAAAGTGTATTACTTATTTTGAATAAGATGAAGTATATAATTTGAAAATTGGGACGACACTTATAATTTAGTAGAATAATTTTACTTAATTGAGAAATAAATTTATTTTAGGAGTCAATTTTTATAAATTCTGTCCAGAATCCATAAATTAATTGAACTGGTGGTCTGTCATGTATCGATCTTAATAGAAAATCTCAAAATGCATTTAAGCATTTGAAACCCTTTTACAAACCTCAAATAATGACCAATGTAATAACTAACTTTGAACGCTTTCAAACGAGATTATCAAGTGGACTTTCACTTAAAGGATAAATTGCATAAAAAAGTAACAAATTTTTGAAAGACTAAATTTGAGATACTCAACTTATTTTTACTTTTTAGCCATTAAAGGCATCAGAGATTCTTTCCAACCAAAGTGAAGAAATTTTAACCATTTCTTCAAAGTTTTCAGGGTACCTCAAATGAAAACTTTCAGAAAGTTTGAACCCCAAATTTAAATACATGAAAAAAACTGATACATTTAATTGCAAATAACTTATTTATAGAAAGTAGGATACTTTTAATTTAAATATTTAAAAAACTAGATACCTTTAATTGGTAAAAAAAAAAAAAAAGAGTTCAGTACCTTAAATTTTAGTTGTAATAAAATTTGGTACATATTTATGCAATTTTCCATTCACTTAAATTATCGATTGAGACATTGGCCTACAATATTTTCAACAGAAGAATCAGTTAATGCTCAAGTCAATTAAGGTTCTGACTCGTAACCATTCACAATTCACATATTTGTTAAATGTCAACAATATAAATTATACGATTTTATTATCTAATACTCCGTAATAGATAAAATCCATGATATAATTAGTATCTTCTGTTTTCTTCTCCAATTTTCATAGAACTTTTGTAACTCCTGAATATAAAAAAGTTTATATGGTTTTGTTATAATTAAGACGTTATAATGTTTCACATTGGACAAACAATGAACCTGTAATGTGCTTATAAAAGTTTTGAGCTACTCTTCTTACAACCAATTGGTTTTAAGATGTAACATCACAAACTTACATGGTATCAGGGCAAAGATCACCCGTAGTTGGTCAAACGGCCACAGGAACTCCACGTAACCCATGCATATCCACGTGTTATGCGCAGAAAAAAAAATAGTAACGTCACACGTGAGAGAGCGTGTTGAGTAATGTCCCACATTGAATAACAAATGAACCTGTAATGTATTTATAAGGGTCATGTGTTACTCATAACCAATTGATTTTAAGATGACACCTCACAAACCTCTAAATAGTAAATAGTAAATACTAACTACTAATCCAAACACCCCCTTAGACGCAATACAGCAGCAGGGTTTTGCATTCATTGAACGGTTTAATATTTAGTTTTTTTCTACGTGTTCCACACATACATGAACTGGTTTAGTAAATGTCCATGTACAATTGATTTGCATGATTGTACAAGTCAAGAGCCAACACCTGACGTGACATGAAGAAAAATAAACGCAAAAAAGCGTGGAATTCAAATTCAGCATTGAAATGCATGTCGTAGAAAACATAAAGCACTTTTGTTACTGCAGCCTTAATGGAAATTTGGTTTCCTAAACATTTTGCCTTATTAGGATTATTGAACAAAATTATTTATTTGAGAGATGAATTGTTTATTGCATGTATTACATTTCACTTGATCAATACAAATGTTTAAATCAAATAATAAAATTAGGAAGAGAAAAAATTAGTAGATTCTACATATCAATCTTTTATGGATAATATAATGAAGTATAAAAATTTAGTAGGAATAAATACAATTCTTCTATTGATTTAACACTTGCTTATTATAACTACTATAACCAACTTGATTAGTATATAATTTTGTCCATTTTCTACTCAAGATCTTGGAGAATTTTTTGATTGGTCTAAACTTCGGCGTGTCGTATTATACAAATATAATAATTTCTAATACTTCGTATTATTTTAAGAAGATGAACGGTTAAAAGCCTACTTTTTTGACTTTAACTCATCTTTACAACTTTTAACGACTGTGAAAATAAATATAAAGTGATTCTTACAAAGTAATCTTAATCTAAATCTATGTAGAGTAATTTTATATCAAATAATAGTTATGTTTTTAAAGAAAGGAACGAAATGCAAAATTTAATAAAAGGAAAATAAGGGCATAATTGTCAGTTCACTATGAAAATAATAATCCATCCTATTTACTGGATTACACAAATTCAGATATGTGATAAGACAAAAATGTTCTCGTATTTTAGCAAGGGGATTAAGAATCATAGATCTTTATAGTTTGTGTTTGTTTATCCCGTATTAACAAATTTCTTAAAATTCTGGACATTTTTATAGTTACAATTGTAAAAACAGGTTTCCAAAAGTTACAAATGGTTAAGTTTGAGTTGGAAAATTTACTAGGAAATAATACAATTTTCTAATTCGTAAACTGAGAAAATTGGTTTTCTTGTATCATTTACCCTAAATAAAATAAATGTTTTGTTAATAACAGCTCTTAGGGTTGTCTTTAAATGAATAAAAAGTTGTGTGGATGAGTAATCATAAAATTAAGAAGTTTGTTATAGATTGATGTACAAATTTATAAAATGACATGTGATAGCCTTTAAATTGTCATTATTAAAACTCATAAAATAATATGATAAACATAAAATAGTGACGATAAATTAAATAACTAGTGATTTAGTTTTTTTTTAATGGAACTAGTGATTTAGTGACAATAAAGAAGTCGTTGATCAAAGTCACGGTTTACGTATGGAACCCACATTCCCCTGAATTTGAAAAGGGAGCCCAAAGCTTGGAAGTATAAAAAAATACAGAGAGAATATGGTACGGCATCTCCTATTACAACTTTGACACGGCACTTTCTTTTATTCGTCTTCTACTTTCAACTTGTCTTTTGCAAACAATTCAGGTTTGCCCTATTTATCTTATCTCAATTCCAATTTTATTTTCTTTGAATTATAAGTTACCAATTTCATTTTGACATTTATTTCAATTCGGAAATTTCAAGATTTTGTTATTCGGTTCGTGTCAACCACGTGACATACAAATTGTAGTAACTCACCGGGTCATCCACGACTTTGATGAACTGAGATTGGTTATCACATGTTCGGCCCACAAAACTCGTGCATGACCATTGACCATATTTATACGTATGTTAATTGGTATTTTTGTACCACAAAGAAAGGGGAAGTCTTTATTTTCATGATGTCGCGAATGACGTTGTGTGCTACCTTCATTTAAATTGATTGTAACCCCATGATCCCATTGATTTTGACTTTTATGTCGTTTCCCTTTTTATATTGCTAGTTTCAAACCATATGTCATATACGAAGGAGTATAATAATTTTATTTTATTCTTATTTTTTATAGCTAAGAATTACGTTGTTCATCTACAGATTTGATTTAATAATCATTATCATTGCTTGATATGAATCAATATTGTACCAAATTGTTGTTTTCTTTTCTCTTGGTTGCTAAATTGGAAGATGATAATTAGTCGTCAGTGGTGATGGAAGAAATTTGAACGTTAAAGTGGAATAAATTGATTTTTTTAAAAGGCAGGCAGAAAGTAAATGGGTTAAGAATGTTAAACATTTTCAAATGAATTTAAATCAGTGCAATAAATAAGAACTCATATTTTAAATATTTTTCAAATGGTAGCCTAAATTGATATGAATGATGAATGTTTGAGAACTATGAAATTTGAAAATGATGAAATCATCAATTATAATTGAAAATAAAATATGATAAAACTACAGATTTTGATTGGATAATGGAGTAGACAATTATGTCATAGTCCTAGTTTTAAGAAGATAGTAAGATTTCAGCTTCTTGACTTTTCTTTTTGATTTTTAAAATTTCCTATTTTGTAACGAATTCTTGGTCGTGTGGTGTGATCGCCAAATGCATAAAAGATATTAAGCAATTGAATTTTTAGCTAGAAAACAAATTTCAATTATATAAGGGCTAATTCATTTCGAGACCGACCTTTTTTTATTAAAGAATATTGTGTCTTTTAAACATGGATGTAAATGTAAAGTACGAGATTTTGAATAAACTACTACTAAAATTGAGCCATCAAAACTCTATGGCCAATATTAAATGATCTGGTTTAGCAACACATATCTTCCATAGTATATGTTACTGTATTTGGAAAAATGGATTTTCTAATATGTGCCCTTAGAGCACATAATAAAACCATTTAAATGAAGTAAAAAATTCCAGAAAATGAAGCAATTAACATCAATCATACTCAAAATTTCTATATTGTTGTGATGTATTAAATAGTTTTTGTAATTTAATTGGAAGGTTAAAGATCATTAAATGACTTTATCATGTGCCTATGGGCATGCCTATCAATGTTCATACATTTTGATCAGACTTTTAATTAAATTTAGTCAAACTAGCTAATATACATATTGAAAAGAATGAGAACAAGATGAAGTATTATATTAAAAGTTAGACAAAAACAATGCAGCTGAAAATCTGATATATTTATAAAATTATAAGAATATAAATATTTTTAATTCAAGTTTTTATTAATATCAGTAGTGATAAAATATTAAAGTTGGTAAAGAAATGTTAGACCCGTGGGTATTAGCATTTTTTTTTTTTATGGTGTGATCTAGTGTGGTCATGACGACTCATATCCATCCGTGTTAGAAAATGGTAAGGAAAATATTTTGGATACAAGGAAAACCTAAAAAATGTGTAGCTGCTAAAAATATTTTTTTATTCACATAAAAAGGGCATAAGGCAGCAGACAATTTTATATTGACAGTTTTTGCTTTTAAGGGGAAATAAAATATGTGTGAAATAATATAGTATAACTAATAAATAAAAATTACGATCAATCTTAGCAAGCAAAGTTTTAATAATATTCCCTCCGTCTCTTAATAAACTTCTCATTTCTCCCAAAATGTTTTTCTCAAAATAAAGATCTCATTTATCACTCAATAAAATAATACTCCATCCGTCCCACAAAAAAAGTTCTCATTTCCTTTGGGCACAAGTATTTAGGAGATAGTTGATAGTGGGGTCTTTGGTACTATTTTTGATTAAAATATAAGGTTAATTGGAGAGAGAAAATGTTTTTAAGAGATAGTTGGTAGTGGGGCCCATAATAATAATATTATTTAATAGAAATGAGAACTTTTTTGTGGGACAAAATTTATGATAGAAATGAGAACTTTTTTGTGGGACGGAGGGAGTATTACTTACCATATACTCTATCACTATCTCCTAAAAACACTTCAGTCTCCATAAAATCATATATTTTAATCAAATTTATTATCAATGACCCACCACTAACCATCTCCTAAAAACATATGCCCAAAAGAAATGATAACTTTATTAAGGGACCGGGAGTATTATAGAAGTATATATAATTAATTTAATTTCCAGGACCATTATATCGTACATTACTTAATTTATTTTTATGTCAGCATCCTTTTTGGATGTGAGCTAACTGAGCTCCACGCATTACTCACGTGGCAATTTTCCTTTATTAACATTTAACAAAATATGTGCCGATCAAAAAAAAATTGGGTTTTGTTAATTATAGCCTTAAGGGCTGTCACTAATATGCATAAAAAGCTTATACATTGATTAAAAAAGTAATATTCCTAAAATTCAGGGGGTTATGTTTTATTATTTTGCCTTCTTAATGACAGCCTAGGGCTGTCATTATCATTTTCCAAAAAAATTAACAAAATATCCATTAATGTTTTGTACTTTTATACTATATAAACTATTGTTTCTTTTAGAGGAATGGTACCTACTTTTAATCTCTATTCATTTATTTACCCATTTGATGATGATAAGTATCAAAATTAAGAAATTATATGAGGAAAGAAAATTAGTGGATTACAAATATTAAATTCATAGATGGGTAGACACATAAATAGGCACAAATGATAGACACAAATATTTTTTTTTCTCTTAACAAACGTAGGTTGATTAAAAAAGACATAAAAAGTACATGTGTTACTATGTCTCTCGTTTTTTTTTTTTTTTTTTTTTGTGTGTTTAAATGGCCAAATGATACAAAACAACTTACTAGGTTTAAATACACAAGAAACTATTTTCTTAGTTATAACGGTCAGGTTAGTGGGTTGACTTTTATAATTGTTTTATTTTGATCAGGCTACCAGTTGCTTAGTAATGATCTAAGGGTCACCTAAAATAGGTACTTTAAACGATTTGGATTGAAAGTCAATGACATCTGACGGTGGAGATTGCATAGTTGGCAGTTATTTTGTCATTACAATAACGGATTGTCTAACTAAATCGTGGATGGTGGTTTATGAAAAAAAAAATGATGGTATACAAACCACCCCTTTAAAAATACCTGTAATCATATTTTTATTAGTTCTCACACAACTGGAAAAATGTTAAATAGGTAGGAGCAAGTAAGAAAAATAGCTAGAATCTAAAGCGACCGTATTAGTTGACTCCAAGCCCAAATTAAATTTTAGCATGAAATGAAGTTATTGGGCCTATGCTAGATACTCGATCCATTAACCCCAATATATAAAGATTTGCAAACATGTGGAAAGAAAAAGAAAAAAAAAACGTTTGAATCTTTCTTATCAACAATGCGAGTATCTTATCGATGGGAAAGCCTCAAGTTATTTTTGTTAGATAAAATAGTTTATGTTTACTGTATAAACTAATCTCAATTATATGGACTGCCATAGGGTTCAGTAAAAAAAAATTCATTTATCTTTGTAATTTATATATAGTATAATATAAATAATAAAGTTATCCCTAAGATCTTTTTATCCTTCTTATTTTTATGATTCTTTCATTGTCGATTCATCTCAGGCTCTAATAGCCATTAAGGTACAAAACGAACAGGTTTTAGGAATGTTTTTATTAACTGTCACACTATATAAAAGGTTATTTTTATTATAAGAATGCTAGAATTTAAAATCGCAAAAATCCAACCCAAATTGTAGGCCAACCCATATGAAATCAATCAGATCAGGGTAACAATAAGTCGTCTATATAGAGTGGTGTGGAGCGCATATTCCGTAACAACCATATAACAAACTCCCACACTCCTTCAACACTTTCCAAGTTTGTTCGAGTTCGTTATAATTTCCACTCTGCATTATCTCAACGACTCCATTGATCGATCTTCTTCATACAATTTTCTCTCGCTTTTGTTCGAATTCTTTGTTGATATCAACGTCAATTTTCGTCGTGAAAAGGTTAATCTCTCTCCCTCTTTAACATTGTTAATTTGAGTTATGCGTATTTTGCGAGTGAATCTGATCGATTATTGTTCTGTCTGGTAACTGTGAGTTATAATTTCGAAATGTTCGTTTGTTATCCTGATCAATCATAGAGTCTCACTGAGTTGTAATCGGTAGTCGACATTTTGCTGTAGAATCGATGCATCAGTTTGATCAAACCACTCAAATTGAGATTTATCAATTGCATGAATTTCGGAAATTTGTTTTTTGATCTGATTGTTTGTCAGTTATCTGGAGTGCTTAAATCCGATCCTTGTAAATCCTATGAAATTTCAACCGTATGTGTAGAGTTCTCATTGAGTTGTAATCGGTAGGCGACATTTTTCTGTAGAATCCGCGCATCAGTATTGTCAAACCTCTCAAATTGAGATTGATTACTTGCATGAATTTGTGAAATTCCATTGTTGAACTGAATTTTTTGTCGTTATGTGCAGTAGTTAAACCTGATCCATGTAAATCCTTACATTTCATACTGAAGTAGAGTGAAATTTATTATGTGATTTTTTAGTTAGGAGTGTTTTATTATAGGCATGTACTATTGTCATGAATTTGACGAATCATTACTTGTTTCCATATTAGTGCTTACCAGTAGTAGTACAATTCGTAGGTGTTTCATACTTAAATGCATTATTTTAATGATTATATATACGACATTTAAACTTATTGTATCTATTGTATATTCATTATATAGTAACTGACGATTCCTTACGGTATCATACTTACATAATTAATTAATTACCGATGCTATGTGATCGACAGATGGATTCAGTACCTTCATTCTCACCTGCTAAGAAAGATAAAATGGAATTAGGTTGGATAGAATGGCTCAAAGGATGGTACCGGTTGGTTCTCGAAACATTATTTGAAAAATACTGGTCAAGACATTTACCAAATCCATTACCACTACCACCCCTGAACGGTGTCACGTGCATTGTTACTGGTTCAACCAGTGGAATCGGGCTCGAAATAGCCCGACAATTAGCAGAATCGGGAGCTCACGTTGTTATGGCAGTAAGAAACACCGATTTAGGTCATAAATTGGTCCAAAAATGGAAACAAGAATTCCAAATGAACTTTCCAACAGAAGATCTTGATCTTGATGTAATGGAACTCAACCTTAGTTCATTTGAATCGGTTGCACGATTTGCAGACACGTGGAATTTTAAAAACAAACCGTTAAATATTTTAATAAATAATGCGGGAATGTTTTCGATGGGAAAGCCTCAAGTTTTTTCAAAAGATGGGTATGAAATGCACATGCAAGTTAACTTTTTAGCACCATCGTTACTTTCGTTATTACTTTTACCATCTTTAAAAGCCGGTGCTCCTAGTAGGATTGTGAACGTGAATTCTTTAATGCATGCGATTGGTTATGTAGATTTACGGGATATAAACTTTGATAGAAATATAACAAAATACACTAGTTTACAAGCGTACTCAAGGAGTAAACTAGCACAAATCATGTTTAACAATGTTCTTCATAAAAGCATACCAAAAAATGCGAAAATTAATGTTGTGTGTGTGGACCCTGGGAGTGTCCGTACAAATGTTGTGAGGGATTTACCGAGAATAATTCAAGTTGGGTTTCAAGTCTTGCTCAAGTTTCTCTACTCTGCTCAAGAAGGTTCTAGAAGTGTGTTGTATGCGGCTGTTTATCATGAGATTTGGGAGTATTGTGAGAAGTTGAAAGCTGAAGAATGGCCTGTTTGTGCTTACGTGGCGTGTAATTGTAAGACCATGATTCCGAGTAAAGAAGCACAGAATATGGAGATTTCGTGTTTGGTGTGGAAGAAAACACTTGATGTGATTGGCTTCCCGAATGATGCGGTTGATTTTCTGTTATCTGGTGAAGAAATTCATTGGCGATATTCGGATTTGGTTACTAAGATTTCAGGGTGATAATAAAAGGTAAAATGTCTCATTTTCGTAAAAGTATAGATGATTTTGATTAGAGGTAATTGGTAGAAAACAACTTCAATCTTTGGATTCACTCATCATTCATTAGTGGACTTACATTACATACTTGCATTTTTACCGGCCCATCTTAGGCAGCTTTTAAATAAGCAGGCTTACAGGGCCAATAATTGAGTCATGTGTTAATTCTGAGTAAATTTAGATCTTAGAATTTGTTATGCCTTTGACCAATATCATCCACATTTTGGCTATGTTTTAAAAAATCGGTTGAAACGAAAAACAGAAATGTAGTCGTTTAAAATGAACGAATTTTATATGGATACAGAGATTTATAAAAGTAATAAAGTTTTTTTGCGTTAATTATTGTGTATATTTTATACTTCCTCCGATTCAAAATAAGTGACACGTTTTCCTTTTTAGGGTGATTCAAAATAAGTGACACACTTTGAAAAATTACTTTATTTGGCAAAAAATAGTGGGACCCACACCCACTAACTATCTACTTTAACAAAGTGAAATAACTCCTTTACCCTTACTTTTTATTTTTAAATATCATTAACTCCAATTTATTCAAAATGAATTGCCTATTGAGACACCCCATTAATCTATTTCGACACCCCTAATAAATGACAATAATTAAATAATCATTAATATCTTTTTTATTTATTATGGGGTTGATTATATTGTATTTTATATTTATAAATACTTTTATTTTGTAAAGTAATTTTTATTTTATAATTTTAAAATAAATAAATAAATAAATAAATAATTTTTATTATATATTAAAAATATATATGACAAGTTTCACTTAAAAATCCTCTAAATTCATAAAATCTTTATTAAAAGATCTCATAGATTTCTAATCCAGAAATAAGAGAATATTAATTTACTTTATAAGTATCATATCTAATCTGTAAAAAAATGGTGACGACATTTTTCCGGACAGCTAACATTTTTCAGTAGTTACTACAAATTATTGAAAAATAATATTTAATTTTAAACAAAAAGATAAAATTTTAATTCATAAACTAATTATAAAAAAATAAAAAGGTAAAGATAAATAGTTGTTGATATAAAATTAAAAAAAAAACTCTAAAATAAATAACCTAAACTTAAAACACCATACACAAATCCATATTTCAATATAAAATAATTGTGGTAATCATGTAATTTATTGTTCTTAAACACAATTCCCAATGTAAAAAATAATTATGGACTTTAACTGGGTATCTTTTATGTAAGAAGGGGTGTGTTAATAGTATGATCTCCACTAACCATACAATTAATCTAATTTAATAATCATTATAATATTTTTTTACTTAAAAAATCGTGAAACTCAAAATCTGTCACTTATTTTGAATCGGATGAAGTATAACATTTATAACTAAAAAAAACTATACATATAATTGAGTACAAAAATAACAATTTGAAAATGTCTACCTTTTAAAAGCGTAGAGATTTGAACATTTCAGATCTAAGAAATTTTCCCACTCGTTAAAGTGAGCTTTTGCCCAACCACAGGTGGTTTTCAAAATGGATAATTGTATTTAGGCCTACTATTTAGAATTACTCATAGGCCTACATCATTAGATGAAGACACGTGTAAAAATCAAGGGATGATATTAGGAGAGAGAGAATTAGTGGAATACACATGTCATCCTATCAAGTGGGTAGGCTTATGAGTAGATCTAAATGATATGACTAAATATCATTAATTATTTGCTGAATCAATATGATTTCCAACGTATTTGCCAAACCACCTTATATTTTAATTTTCTCTTTATAAATTTCTTATTTCCTTTTTGTTATAGACATAATTAATGTTTGTAAGCTTACATCCTTACGAACGATCTTCAGTTTTAAATAATGCAAGTAATATTTTACTATTATGAATGATTACAAAATGTCATTTTCTTATAGAAGATAATTTTTGTTTACTTTAGCTTCTGGTAGATGCATGTTCTTGTCGATAGACCTCAATTATTTACATTATTGACATGAAAATAGATTTTAGATTTCAAATCTTAGTTATTACTTCAGATATATACGCGTTGTAAACATTGATTATATTTATAGCAAAAGGAAAAAATAATATAATAAAAAGAAAGCGAAATTTATAAAAAATATTAAAGAAAAAATAAGACGGTTTGGCAAATATGTTTTAAACTCTATGAGCTTAGAAAATATTTTAAAAAACCACTTGTGGTTGGGTAAAACTCCTTTAAAGTGTGGAGATTTACTTAACTTGACCATGCTTTTAAGTAATGAGTTTTTATTAGGTTTTACGTATTTTAAAGAGATATTATTTTCCTACAAAATATTGCTTGCTTATTTGATGAATACAAATGTTCAAATCAAAAGATAAGAATATGAAAGAGAATTAGAGTTGTATTCTAGGAAGTCCAAAGGATTTGTCTAGTCCCAAGGAACAAATCCTAGCCATTAGATCAAGATGGTCAAGATCAAATCCCCACCTACAGCCACCGCCCGCCGCCGCCGCCGACCACCGCCGATCGCCGGCGGTGGTGGCTGATAGTCAAGATGCTGGTGGTAATTGGGTTGGTGGTGGTATTGATGTATTGAAACACATGTGCTTCACTAAAACACAACATATTACTTCGAAGCACATGTGCTTCTAGTCACGAAACACATGTGTTTCAAGTCACTAAAAACATGAGTTTCTAAACACACAAGGGAGCATACGCAGCACATGTGCTTGACGTTATGAAACACATGTGCTTCACTACACAGAAAAAAATCAAAACAAGTGACGAACATATCATTATGAAGCACATGTGCTTCATAAAGCCAAACACGTGTGTTTTTTGTTCCTGAACATATGTAACTTATAAGCAAGTCATTTGTGTTTGAATCACGAAGCACATGTGCTTGACGTTATGAAACACATGTGCATCACTAATAAGAAAAAAAATCAAAACAAGTGACGAACATATCATTATGAAGCACATGTGCTTCATAAAGCCAAACATATGTGTTTTTGTTCCTGAACACGTGTAACTTACAAGCAAGTCATTTGTGTTTGAATCACGAAGCACATGTGCTTGACGTTATGAATGTGCTTCAGTACAAAAAAAAATCAGAACAAGTGACGAACATATCATTATGAAACACAAATGACTTGCTTGTAAGTTACATGTGTTCAGGAACAAAAACACATGTGTTTGGCTTTATGAAGCACATGTGCTTGGCTTTATGAAGCACATGTGCTTCATAATGATACAAGAATCAAACACATGTGCTTCGTATGCTCCCTTGTGTGTTTAGAAACTCATGTTTTTAGTGACTTGAAGCACATGTGTTTCGTGACCTGAAGCACATGTGCTTCGAAGTAATATGCTGTGTTTCAGTGAAGCATGTGTGCTTCGATACATGAATACTACCACCACCCCCATTGGCTTTATGAAGCACGGCGGCCGGAGGTGGCCGGAGGCGGCGGCCGGCGGTGGCTGTAGGTGGGGGATTTGATCTTGACTATCTTGATCCAATGGCTAGGATTTGTCCTTTGGGACTAGACAAATCCTTTGGACTTCCTAGAATACAACTCTAGTTTATAAATATGACATGTGTCGTTGCAAACCCATCGTGAAATCCATCATTCCTAATTCAAGACATGTCTTGTATATAGCATTTTTTTAGCAGAATAAAATTTAAAATTTTAAGATGATAATGAATATCGACAATAATGTTTAATAAATAGATAATTCTTTTTCTTATTTGCATAATACGAGATACAATAAATGTACAGTTCACTTTTCTTAAAGTTTTTTGAGACCTATAATAGTAGTATTTAGTTTAAATATTAAATTGCATTAGATGCAAGGAATATGCATTATTTTGCCTACCAAATTGACGGAGAGAGATTCCCATCCATGATTCCATAAATTTAAACTTTTAATAGAATAATGCGAATCAAGTCTCCATGTCGGCATGCCCCTTTTTTTCTATACGCTGCAAACACTATATAGGTCGACTAATATAACACACATTGTTTTGCTTAACTAATAATTACGAGTATGATTTATTATTGGGTAAAACAAACATGAAAACAAGTGGCAAAATGGATGATTTGACGACGAGAGAGAAAAAAAAAATTGAAAATGTGTTATCTAATTTTAAAGTTCAATAAGCAGATGATATATGTAGGCATAAATATAGCAACTCTGTAAATTAAATTTCATGTTTTCGTAAGTTTGATGTTGTGTTCCGGGAGTTTTAGTTTAGAAAGAAGAGTATAGATTTGTAAAAATGATACTTCCTCCGATTCAAAATAAGTGATACACTGTGGATTTCATAGTTTTTAAGGCAAAAGATTATAATGATGATTAAATTAGATTAATTGGATGGTTAGTGGGGAATGGGTCCCACACTTTTTGAATAAAGTATGGTTAATGATGTTTAAATGTAAAAAGTAAGGGTAAAGGGGTCATTTCACTTTGTTTAAGTAGATAGTTAGTGGGTGAGGATCCTACTTTTTTTTTGCCAAATTAGGTAAATTTTCAAAGTGTATCACTTATTTTGAATCACTCCAAAAAAGAAAGTGTATCACTTATTTTGAATGTATCGCGTTTCTTGTTCTAGAGTTTATTTTTTAAAGAATATATATAAAAGATGATAGAAAAAATTTTGGACCATTATTTTCTTATAATTTATTTTTCTTAAAATAGAAAAATTTGAAGAGAACGGAGATAAGAATTAATGCAAAAAATAATACTTACCTAATTACTCTTGACATTTCTTAATTTATTTATTTAAATTTTAAAGGGTAAATATAAATTTGTTAACTTTTTCTTCTATTTTATAGTACTCAAATACAAAAAAGAAAAATAATTCTTTTAAAAAGAATTTTTTTGAGCGACTAGTTAGTAAGTTAGTGGTTCGAGTCTAGACATTGACATCCACAAGGGGCAGTATGCTTTCCCTCAAACCCTCAACTAATGAGAATAAAGAATAAATCCACCACCTATTCACCTAAGAAAAAACTTTGAACAAAACTTAAACTCGAGATCTTACAAAGAAAAACTCCCCAAATTTGTTCACCAATTGATCTGTTCTTTTAAAAAGAGGATTTTTATATTGGCATTGGGCCTTCGAGCCCAATGTTTTTTCATTACACTGCACGCACGTGTCAAACAACAATTGGAGAAACCATCAATAATGCAAATACCATCGGCAATGGACCGTATAACCGCTCCTGAATATCCAACTAGTGGGCCCTTATGAGGCCCACTTCACTCTCCGGTTTATAAAACTACCCACCTTCAAAATCAACACAAAAAAGAAAACCCCCATCAACCACCGTCTCACCGGAAAACACCATAAAGATGGAAACTTGTGTGGATGACTGCCACGTCAACACCGGTGGCCGGAATATAATTTTCGGAAAATATGAGATCGGGAGGTTATTGGGACAAGGGACGTTTGCAAAGGTGTATCACGCAAAGGATCTCGTAACGTCGGAAAGTGTGGCGATTAAAGTTATAAAAAAAGATCAAGTTCGTAAAGAAGGATTAATGGAGCAAATTACTCGTGAAATCTCCGTCATGAAGCTCGTCCGCCATCCAAACGTCGTCGAATTAAAAGAAGTTATGGCCACTAAACGGAAAATATTTTTCGTTATGGAATATATCACCGGCGGCGAGCTTTTCGCCAAAATCGTAAAAGGAAGATTGAAAGAAGATGCAGCAAGAAAGTATTTTCAGCAATTAATTAGCGCCGTCGATTTTTGCCATAGCCGCGGCGTCTCCCACCGTGATTTGAAGCCGGAGAATCTATTACTTGACGAAAACGGTGATTTAAAAGTTTCCGATTTCGGGTTATCGGCGTTACCGGAGCAGTTAACAAATGATGGGTTGTTGCATACTCAGTGTGGAACGCCGGCATATGTTGCACCGGAAATTCTCCGGCGAAAAGGTTACGACGGCGCTAAGGCGGATATTTGGTCTTGTGGGGTGATTTTGTTTGTTTTAATCGCTGGATTTCTTCCATTTCAAGATGAGAATGTTATGAACATGTATAGAAAAATCTTCAAAGCAGAATACGAATACCCACCGTGGGTTTCCGGCGACGCACGGCGGTTGATTTCAAAGATATTAGTAGTCGATCCTTCTCGTAGAAGCACAATTCCGGCGATCATGAGATCACCTTGGTTCTTAAAAGGGTTTCAAAGACCACTAGCGTTTTCAATTCAAGAACCCGAATCAGAAACCGAAACCGATATTACAAAATCGAAATCTTCACCACCGTTTTACAACGCATTCGAGTTCATTTCATCAATGTCTTCGGGTTTCGATTTATCAAACATGTTTGAAAGTAAAAGAAAACCGAGTTCGTTATTTACATCACGATATTCGGTATCCACAATTCTAAACAAACTCGATTCCGTTGCAAAGAAATTGAAGTTACAGATTTCGAATTCGAAAGAGAATGAGTATAAGGTGAAGATGCAGGGGATGTCGGAGGGCCGGAAAGGGAGGTTGTCAGTGACGGTGGAGGTGTTTGAGGTGGCGCCGGAGGTGGCGGTGGTGGAGTTTTCAAAGTCCGCCGGCGATACGTTTGAATACAAAAAGTTTTGTGAGGATGATGTTAGACCTGCCCTACAAGATATCGTTTGGAAGTGGCAAGGGGAAGATGACAATTAACTATAGTTAACTGTTTTTCGAATTTTGATAGGTGTGGTTTACAATTTTTATTTTTTTTTTCTAAGTAAAATACAACTTTTATTACAGTACATTACATTAGAAATTAAGAGGGAAGTATGGGCTCCTTTGAGTCCGAATAGGGTGTAAATGACTAGAGTTAACTCGTGAGCAATTTAAGATCGATTTGAAAAATTATTAAGATTGATTCGATTTAAGTTGAGTAGAGCTCGAGCTACTTGAATGTATTTTCAAGTTGAGCTTGAGTATGAAAATACACATCTCTTAAGGCTTGCGAATCTAATCGAGTTTTGTGATATTTCATATTTTCACATTTTATATATATGCATATTTTATAATTATGAAGTATATTTTCTAATTGAGTCGATCTTGAAAGTATCGAATCAAGTTATGTCTTGCTTAAAAATATCGAGTTAATCAATGCATTATAATGATAATCAAGCCGAGCTTGAAGTTTAAAAACAATTAACCTTAGCCGTTCACATATTTTTGACCGAATTTATATAAACCCAACAAGAGTGTGTTCAACTAGTGGTCTAAGATTCGGGTTGTAGCCCAAATGAAGCCATGATGACCCGAGAGGAATGATTTTGATGGTATAATATGACCTTCACATAAATGTATAGAAATTAATTATTTCATCATATTTTTTAATGTTTGTACTATACTGTACAAATATTACTGCAGATCGTATAAATATATAAAATAATAATTATAGTGTATAGGTTAGAATGTGCGGTGTAATAATCACCACTTTAAACGCATATGCGCCAAACGACAGAATAACGTTTCTTTTGCTCATTTTGTCACTTTATGGAGCAGGTGTTATTCTCAAGTGTCCGGCTATGAGCCTATGATTGGTGCTTAAATGTACAAGAAAAAACAATCAAAGTACAACTAGTATCTGCACAAAACACACCATACACCCACTTTAATAATAGTATTAGTTCAGTAGTGCAACAATAAAATAAACTAGAAATTAGAACTGATTTTTCCTTGGTCTATGATTACTCATTTTTCTAGTTTTGGGGTGGGGGGTGATATTGACGTTTTTAGACACGTTCAAACCCGTCAATATCGTCAATTTTGAGTACGTTTTAGAAGCAAATACATGTGATATTACTCAATTATGTGTTTATGTTACATTTCAGGTGATATATCGAAAGAGGTGCCAAAAACGGGCCAAAAGATGAAGAAAAATACAAAATTATAAGGCAAAAATAGTTCACGATCGTGAACTGATCGTGAACTATTCACGATCAGTCACCAAAGTCCCTGTATGGTCTTCGCGTTCGTTATCGAGAGTTACCGATCGTTATGTCATCGAAACAGGAAGTTCACGACGCGAACTATAGTTCGCGCCGTGAACTATGCGCCTCTGATCGTGTTTTATACCAGATCAAAGGGAAATGTCAGGCATCTTTGGCTGGAAGTGTGTTTTTGGGCAGTTAAGGACGATTTTGGAAGCAGTTTATCAAGAGATTAGTCAAGTTTATAGCAATCATTGATTCTCAAACATTTTGGATTAAATCTATGGTTGTAATTCTATACTTTAACTCTTGTTTGTTGATTTCTAGCATGTCTATGTGCTAGTAATCTTTATATTCACTATGTTTGGATAATTCTAGGGTTAAGTATGGTTTAATTTTAGGGTTTGTTTGTGTTCAAAATAATTGTTGATGTTTAATTACTCTTCTTGGTTTAATTTATGAGTTTTCGTTTCTTTATCGTTGGTAATTGATTAAATTAGATATTGACAACATTTGGTTCAATTGATTACTTCCCCAACTTTTCATTATGACCTAGTTGGTAATTCACTAGAAATAGGGATTAGAGATAAGATTCCAATAAGTTAGATTAAACAAGAAGTTCAACCCTAGTAATGAAAATTCTAGGTTAGAGGTCTTAGTTAATTCAAGACGGTAATTTCAACAAATAGAAGTGTGATCAGTTATAGCTTTTGAGAGAAGAAATTCCTATTAGTTGTAATTAGTTTATTAAATGGGATTGAGAGAAATCTAATACCGTGACTTCTAGAACATTAAACTAGCCGGTGCTTAATAACCATACTTAGAACTAGATGAATCCATACATAGTGAATATCCCTTAAATCTCATTTCAATTGTTCAAATTTGCATTTCTTGTCATTTCAAATATTAATTACATTTCATATAAATCAAAACATGAACAAAAATCTTTTCTTGATTAATTCTTTAACTTTCTTTACTTGGATTACATAAACTGTTCCCTGTGGATTCGATAACCCGAAATACTTACCTAGCCTATATTACCCACGATTAGGTATACTTGCCTATGAATGTGGTAATCTAGATTAGTGGTATTTAGGAGACATAATTTTATAACTAGATCGAGCACATCAAGTTTTTGGCGCCGCTGCCGGGGAGCAGTTTTATGTTTTTAGGTTTTTGAAAGTTAATTAGTTAATTGATCCTTATTTAGGAATTTATTCTTAAATAAGTTACTTAATTTGTAATTTCTGTTTCCTTTTGTTTTGTTTATCAGTTGCGTGTTAACTCTTTGCTTTGAGTTGTGCAGGTGCATGAGCAATAAGAATACTCTTAGAGGCAAAAAGGCTAAAGCTGATCAACCCTCACCATCCTCTGATCCAGAGAAACTTTTTCGAAGGAGACAGAGGATTCAATTAGAAGCAAGATACAACGCATCCATAAAGAAAGCTCAAAATATTGGGGAACCGAGTCTTGAAAATCAGAATCCGCTTTTTGAAGTTCAAGTCCAAAGTTCTGAAAATCAGGAGCAAACTCCTGTTAATTTAGAACCAATAGTTAATCAAGAGCCGATTCTTGATAACCAAATGGGTGATCAAGACCCACCACCGGAACGTCCGATGTGGCAAACGAGGCAAAATGCCCCGGTTGATGCCATTCCGGCAATTAGACTTCCGGAAATAAATGGCATAAATTTTGAAATAAAAAGTCAATTCCTAAGTATGGTTCGTGATTTGGGTTATGATGGTAGACTCACAAATGACCCAAATCACCATATTGAGTGCTTTAATGACATATGCCAATTGTTTAGGATTCCTAACGTTTCGCAAGATGCGATACGACTTCGACTCTTCCCTTTTAGTCTAATTGGAGAGGCAAAAATTTGGGTTAAATCCCTTGAGCCAAACTCCATTTCGACTTGGGAAGAACTCCGAAGTCGATTTATACACCGTTATTTTCCACCCGCGAAAGCGGATAAATTAAAAACTGATATTATGGCTTTTCAACAGGAAGCTGGGGAAACATTAACGGAAGCATGGGAACGTTTCAAGGGAATGTTGAGGAGATGCCCAAATCATGGGTTTGAGAAGAGCGATATCGTCCATCTCTTCTATAGGGGTTTGTCCAACAATGCACGATCCACCCTTGATTCATCGAGTGGTGGAATATTCATGTATAAAACCCCTACGGAAGGATACCAACTTTTGGAGGATATGGCCATGCACAATGCGGAATGGGCCACCGATAGAAGAGCCGGAAAGCAAACGGGTTCGCTCAATGCGGTTGACGATAGACAACATGATGAAGTCGCCGCCATAAAGAATAACCAGGTAATGTTAGAACGTAAATTAGATAAAATAACATCTTCTTTACATGCGATACAGGTTGGGTGTGAGAAATGCGGTGGACCCCACCTTGCAAAGGAATGTCAACAACACCAACCGATGATGACCGAGGAGGAGGTCAATTATTTAAACCAAGGTTACGGGCAAAACTATCAACGAGGAAACCAAGGATACAACAACAATAGGGGTTACAACAACAATAACAGTAATTTCCCCCCTAGACCATCACATCCACCCGGTTTCCCTCAAAATAACCAACCAAATTACCCTCCTCGAAATAATTCTAACACACCCGGTTCGAGTTCTAAGCCCGAAGAGCACATGTCTCTCGAGAGCATGTTTGGTCAGTTTATGGCTAGCCAAGCCAAAACAAATGAAGAAACCAAACAAGACTCGAAAGAGATGAAACAATGTATTAGAAACCAACAAGCCACCATTCAAAACTTAGAAAGAGATATTGGTAGAATTGCCCAAGCCTTAACCGAAAGACCTCAAGGCAATTTACCCCCTTCTACCCAAGCGAATCCCAAGGGAGAATTCAACTCAAGGGATGTCAAAGCCATTACCACACGAAGTGGTAAAGAGGTAAGTTCACCAATGGTTAAAATTACTACTAATAATTCTAGTGAACATGTACTTGTAGAAGAGGGGACACCAATGAATGAAGAGGAAGTGCTTGTTGAGAAGATTATAGAAAAAGATGAACCGAAGAAGAATGAATCAAAGAAGGAAGCAACAACAAACTCTTACCTACCTAAAGTTCCTTTCCCACAACGGTTGAGAAAGGAAAAACTCAAAGAAAAATATGGTAAGTTTGTTGAAATGATTAAACAGGTACGCATTAACGTGCCTTTGGTTGATATGTTGGCAGGTATGCCAAATTATGGAAAGTTTATTAAGGATTTGGTGTCAAATAAAGTGCAAATGGAGGAAGCATCTTCAGCTGTGTTGAGTGAAGAATGCTCGGCGATCATAGAATCCAAGATGCCACCAAAGCTAGAGGACCCAGGGAGTTTCATAATCCCTTGTCTCTTTAATAATTTACCGGTTTGCAATGGTCTAGCAGATTTAGGTGCTAGTATTAGTTTAATGCCCTTGTCGATAGCTACAAAAATAGGACTAACCGATTTTAAGCCGACTAGGATGATCTTGAGATTAGCAAACCTTTCATACACATATCCCATTGGTATAGCAGAAAATGTTCCTGTTAGAGTTGATAAATTCGTGTTCCCCGTAGACTTCGTTGTCCTAGAAATGGATGTGGATCCCAAAGTCCCGCTAATTCTAGGTAGACCTTTCTTGAACACGGCGGACGCCATGTTTCATGTGTCTAAGAAACAACTAAGTCTAGGAATAGATGATGATAGGGTCACCTTCTCTATAGAGAAAGCCATGAAGCATACCTCCAAATCCGATGATTCTTGTTATTTCATTGATGTTATCGATTCATGTATCGATGAGGAGGTTACTTCCTTTCTCGACCTCGATTGTAATGATGTCACCACAAAAGGTGATTTCACTATTGATTCCGATGAAACAATCCGAGATCTCCAAGAGTTCGAGGATTTGCTTCATGTAGATGGTGAGGAATCCGAGGTAGGAGATGTCGTGTTTGAGAAAATTGACCCTAAAGACAACCTTCGAATTAAAACTTCTTTAGAAGAGCCACCTACTCTAGAGCTTAAAACTTTACCAAACCATTTAGAGTATGCCTTTTTAGAAGGTGATTCTAGTCTTCCGGTCATCATTTCATCTAAGTTATCCTCCACCGAAAAAGCCGATCTTATTAAAATTCTTAAAACTCATAGACAAGCCATTGCTTGGAAAACGGCTGACATTCCGGGTATAAATCCCGCCTATTGTACACACAAAATCCTCATGGAGGAAAATTTCAAGCCAAGTGTACAAAGGCAAAGGAGATTGAACCCGAATGTCAAAGATGTGGTTAAAAAAGAAGTTCTTAAACTTCTTGATGCGGGACTCATCTACCCTATCTCCGATAGCCCGTGGGTGAGCCCGGTACAAGTTGTACCGAAAAAAGGGGGTATGACAGTTATCAAAAATGAGAAGGGTGAACTAATCCCTACTCGAACTGTCACGGGTTGGCGCGTGTGTATTGATTACCGCAAGCTAAATGATGCCACCCGTAAGGATCATTTTCCTTTACCGTTCATTGATCAAATGTTGGAACGACTCGCGGGAAACAACTTTTATTGTTTCCTCGATGGCTTTTCCGGCTATTTTCAGATCCCAATCGACCCCCTAGATCAAGAAAAAACCACATTCACGTGCCCCTTTGGTACATTTGCTTATAGGAGAATGCCGTTTGGTTTATGCAACGCTCCGGCCACGTTCCAACGTTGCATGACGGCTATTTTCCAAGACATGATAGAGGATTGTATGGAAGTATTCATGGATGACTTCTCGGTTTTCGGGAACTCATTTACTTCATGTCTAGCAAATCTTGAGAGGATTTTGAGAAGGTGTGAGGAATCCAACTTAGTGCTTAATTGGGAGAAATGTCACTTCATGGTGCGAGAAGGCATCGTGTTAGGACATAAAATTTCTGAGAAGGGAATTGAGGTAGATAAAGCTAAAATAGATGTCATATCTAAGCTACCTCCGCCCTCGAATGTGAAAGCCGTGAGGAGTTTCCTTGGTCATGCGGGTTTTTACCGTCGGTTTATCAAAGATTTTTCTAAAATCACCCGACCCATGACCCATTTACTTGAGAAGGATATACCATTCGTTTTCTCAAACGAATGTGTAGAATCCTTTGATTTGTTAAAGGAAAAACTTACCGAGGCTCCGATCATGGTTTCTCCCGATTGGGAATTACCATTTGAGTTGATGTGCGATGCGAGTGATTATGCACTCGGTGCGGTGTTGGGGCAAAGAAAGAACAATCACTTTCAACCAATCTATTATGCTAGCCGAACACTCAATGGTGCTCAAGTGAACTATACAACCACCGAAAAAGAATTACTTGCGGTTGTGTTCGCTTTTGACAAATTTCGACCCTACCTTGTGTTGTCGAAAACCATTGTGTACACCGATCATTCCGCATTGAAACATCTCTTTGCTAAGCAAGACGCCAAACCTCGACTCATACGTTGGATTCTCCTCTTGCAAGAATTCGACATTGAGATCAAGGATAAAAAGGGGGCGGAAAACCTTGCAGCAGATCATTTATCCCGCCTCGAAAATCCATATTTGGAGGAATGTGATGAAAATGGGATAAATGATAAATTTCCCGATGAATTCCTTGAAGTAGTCAACGCTTTACAAGTGTCTGATGACCCGTGGTTCGCCGACATGGCAAATTATTTGGCGGCGGGTATCCTTGTAAAGGGTTTGACTCATCAACAAAAAGGGAAATTTTTCTCCGATCTTAAGTACTATTATTGGGAGAATCCTTACTTATTCCGGGTCGGGCCTGATTTTGTTCATAGGCGATGTGTGCACGGTGAGGAAGCTTATGTCATTCTCAACGAATGTCATAAGGGACCCACCGGGGGCCACTTCGGACCTAACCTCACCGCCCGGAAAGTATTAGATGCGGGATTTTATTGGCCAACGATTTTTAAAGACTCATATAAATTGGTCAAGGCTTGTGATGCTTGCCAAAGAACGGGTAGCATCTCAAAACGAGACGAAATGCCTCAACATAGCATTCAAGTTTGTGAGGTGTTCGATGTTTGGGGCATTGATTTCATGGGCCCATTCCCGAGCTCCCATGGTAATAAGTACATTCTTGTAGCCGTCGACTACGTCTCCAAATGGGCCGAGGCAAAAGCATTACCAACAAATGATGCCCGGGTCGTAGTCAAATTCGTTCAAGCTCTCTTTTGTAGGTTCGGATGTCCTCGTGCTCTCATTAGTGATCGGGGCACTCATTTTGCCAATCACCTAATGGAGAAAACTTTGCAAAGATATGGTGTCCATCACCGTTTTTCAACTTCTTATCATCCACAAACAAGTGGACAAGTTGAAAACACTAATCGAGCACTTAAGAGGATCCTTGAGAAAACCATTGATCGAAATCCAAAAATTTGGTCTCAAAAGTTAGATGATGCTCTTTGGGCATTCCGAACCGCGTTTAAAACGCCTACCGGTTACACCCCGTACCGTATGGTTTACGGGAAAGCATGTCACATTCCGATCGAAATTGAACACAAAGCCTTTTGGGCTCTTCAAGAATGTAACATGGATGTAATCATGGCGGGTCACAACCGCAAATTCCAATTAAATGTTCTTACCGAAGAAAGATCTCATGCCTACGAGAATTCT
The DNA here is from genome assembly GCA_963853835.1 of Calendula officinalis. Taxonomy (NCBI): domain Eukaryota; kingdom Viridiplantae; phylum Streptophyta; class Magnoliopsida; order Asterales; family Asteraceae; genus Calendula; species Calendula officinalis. The sequence continues at coordinate 1,818,081 of OY970827.1, read as the reverse complement.
CGAATTTACAAAGAAAATACAAAACGTTGGCATGACAATAAATTGAAAACCTTCAAATGTTTCAAACCGGGAGATAAAGTCCTAATTTATCAATCTCGTTATAAGTTTTCTCCCGGAAAGCTTAAATCCAAATGGGCCGGTCCTTACACCGTTGTCCAACAAAAACCTTCCGGGTATGTGGAGCTCATTTGTGATAGTGGCCGTTTTAGCATAAACGGTCACCGTTTGAAACTTTATCATGAAGGGAATGGTAATTTTGAGAAGGAGAAATTGGAGGAAGAGGAGGTGATTCATTTCATCTCGGTTGGTGCTCGTAAGTGACATAAGAGTAGCATCGAGTCAAGCTTTAGACTCAATAATCTTTGAAGCGCTTCTCGGGAGGCAACCCGTGTGTATTGTGGTTAATTCCCTTTCCGTTCTGCATTTTCGTTTTATTTGTTAGTATCTTATTTTTCTGCTTTATAAATCTTTTGGTGTTTGTAAAAATCTGCTCGTGTAAAAAATTTTCGTAAGTGTGGGGTTGGAGGAAAGTTCGCGCCGCGAACTTTCTTCCCGATCGCTAAGTCCGTCCAGGGAGTTGGGCTCTTCATCGCTAAGATTTAACGATCAGTTCGCGATCCGGTTCGCGTTTCGGATTCGGGTCGACCCGGTTCAACCCATTCTGGTCAAGCAAAGTTCCCGATCGGTAACTAGATAGCGACGCGAACTCTGCATGCTATATATTCTTCGTTTTTCTTCCAGTTCGCACAATCGTTAACCCTAACACTTCAATCGCGAACGGCAGAGCAGATTTCCCCCATTTTCTACCCGTTTTCACTCATATTTCTTCCAAAACTTCCGATTTCTTCATCAATTCTTCATCTCCATGGGTCCAAGGGTTAGTTCTTCTACTTTTCTTCATAGATTCTTCAATTATTTCGGTATAGGTCCGAAATTTTTGACTTGTTCTTGAACTTTTTGAGTTAAATCTTAGCTCTTTATGCTTAATAGTTGATTTGTAGTTGAACCCTAGTTGAAATCTGCAATCTTTGTGCTTAGTTAGTCAAAACCTCTTAAGATTAGTAGATTTTTAAGACCTACATTGATGAAATTGGGGGAAATGTTTGTGACTTGAGTTTAATTTCGGATTTTTACAAGCATCTTGGTACGGGTTTAGTTGTTAAACTAGCATATTTTTTTTTTACTTAGTTATATTCCTTTGAATGCAAGTCTAACAACTCGGGTTGGATAAAATTGGGCACCAAATGACAAGTCTTTTGTTCAAAGTTATGTTAAGGATGTTACAAAGACACTGTTTTTACAATGTTAATATGTTTATAGCACTTAGTTTTTTTTTTTAAAAAAATCAATTTGAAATAAAATTTAATTAACAATGTCAAATCTTTAATTTTATTTTCAATTTTCTTATTTTTAAAACTAAGTGTGGGAAGGGGTAACGTCATTTACATTCATGTTTTACATAATTAGACACCCTACTATTCTTTCATATTTATATTCTTAACATTGTGATTATTGTCTTTGATGTAGAAACAACAAAAGACAGCTGCCTCCACATCGACCGGTGGCCGCGGGCGCGCACGTGCACGGGCACCTTCACCTATCCCCGAACCCGCACTCCTAGAAGATGGGTTCCCTGCCATTCTTAGAGTTAATAGGGAACACATCTTCCTAAACTTTGAGAATGCACCTCGAGAGGGTCTTGCACGAGAAAGTGAGAGTAGGAAAAATAAACTCTCAAACAAAAAAGTAGTTGTGGGAAGGTGTGTTGACCTGGAATTGTTAGACGCGGTAGGTCGAAGGGCGGATATTGAAAGTTACCTAGTCCGTTATCATAAGGATCACGATGGCAATGTACGTTTTTTATGTAGGGCGTGGGAGAGAGCTCTCCTCATCAATGAACCAACTTATGATGAGCTCCTCCTCGAGTTTTATTCTACTATAAAATTCGAACCCCGTGTAGCCATGAAGAACCCCGAAGACCCTTGCATCCAATACCGAGTAGCTAACCAATGGGTAGAATGTAACCTCATTCAATTTGCTATTAACCTAGGTATTTATACCGTAGAAGAAACCACACCCAGAAGTTTTCATCATTATATGAAGTGGTGTGCGACGAATGAGGTTAGAAATGTTGACGAATATTGGCGTCAAATCGGGGTTGGTGATTACCGAATGGCTCATACAAAAGAGTCAAGCATTAGAAGCGGTACTCATCGGTTTCTTCATAGAATGATTGCATATACAATCCGCCACCGAAATCAAGGGCCCGAAAAAGTTAACAAATACGATATGTGGTTGCTCCACCAACTCATCGACAAGAATGCGATAACGAATATTCCATTCGTGATCGCCAAATTTTTGAGTACACAGGGAAAGGGGCTAAAAGGAAAAAGTCCGATGGGTGCCGGTCACTATGTCACTCGTTTGGCACGGGCCGCAACTGCCATTCCTCACAGAGTTTGGGAGAGCATGACATACCGACCGATGGGGTCAATGGACGAGGTATTGTTGTTGGGTATGCACGTCATTGTGAAATTTGGGGGTGACTATGTTTGGAATGAACATCCCGGTGTGGAACATCCGGGAAGTGGTAGTGAGAGTAGTGAGGATGATGGTGATGATGATGTAGATATGGACGATGCACCGGGTCCCGAAAGACCAATAGCGGGTCAACACTTTGATCAACCGGGACCAACGGGTCCCCAATTCGGGCATTCGGGCGCATCGGGATCCGGTTCGGGTCAATCCTCGTTCGATCCTTACTTCTCGTATAATCAAATGGTCGAGAGGATGGACGCGATGCAAGTCGATGTCGCCTATGTTCGATCATCAAACGACCATTTGCAATCTAATGTCCAAAATCATATGCAACGGTCGTACTACAATCAGATGCGGGTCGGGCAACAAGTGAGTTGGCAAACCGATGTTGCCAACTATAATCTATATCCAAATCAATTTCCCCGACCCCCACCCTTTGATCATTCCAACATACCCACGTGGGCACCGAGCTACCCCGCACCACCGAACTACCCCGATTATGATGCTTGGTACCAAGACTCCAATTCTTGGTACCGCCCGTACCCACCACCGCAATGAAGGCGAAGAGGCAGAAAATAAAAAAAAAAAAAAAAAAAAAAAAAAAAAAAAAAAAAAAAAAAAAAAAAAAAAAAAAACGTATTATTGTTTTTGTTTGTTTGTTTTTAGGTGTTCGTCGTGATTGCTGTTTGTTGCGGACTCTTGTAAACTGTTTGTTGCGGACTTCAAAATTTCACCGGGAATGTACACAACACACCCTCAGGTCGTATACTTTCTTATGACCTCGATTTCCTAAATTTTGTCAAGTTTATTGCATTGGGGACGATGCAAACACTTAAGTGTGGGAAGGGGGTGTATTTAAAAAGAAATCCACCATTTAAAATTTGTCAAATCTTCGAAAATAATCATCCGAGTAAGAAAACCGATTTAATGGTTAAAATTTTTTTTTTATGACACATCTCGATGCTTTTGAAAATAATTTTGGGAGACAAAGTTTAATTTAAATGATAGAATTTTAGCTAGCTTTTATGTTGCAATATTTGTGGCTTTTCATAGATTTAAGAATTTTAGCTCTTTGATTATGGTAATTTTAACGTAGAAAATTGGAAATGCCTTGCATAATATATAAGAATCGTCTTTAAGAAAATTAAGGTTAGTTTTACTAGCTCCCAATGACATTAGGTTAAGATAAGGGCCTTTAGTTTACGGTGCACATCATTGTGAATAATAAACAAAATTATATTAAAAAGTTATTAATTAAATATTGTGGAAGAACAAACAACCGGACGGGTGTCACTCAGACAAGTAAGCCCGAGGGGTCCTTCAAACCTAGCATTCTAAGGTCAACTGATCTGGACATGTTGGTGGAAAGTCTGTTACGCGGGTGGCATTCGAGCTGAGGTTCTTCCCACCAAACAAATAAATAAATAAAGAAAAATATATAAAAAAAAAAAAAAAAAAAAAAAAAAAAAAAGAAAAAAAAAAGAAAGAAAAAGAAAAAAAAAATAGAAAGAAAGAAAATAAGCAAAAATAAATAAGCTTGAATAAAGCATACATGAATAAAGCGTTTACGCTACCCAATGATATTTAAACTAATTTTTCTTATTTTAACCCTACTAATTGGGTAGTTTTCATAAAGATGATATTTGTAGATTATGTAAGAATGAAGAGATTCTAAATTAAAATTGGTATAATTAAGGTAGCCAAAAAATTAGTAGGTTTATGAAAAGTTAACTAGTTTGGTACACAAAATTGGATATAAAGTCTAGGTAAAATTTTATTTGCTAAATTAAGCTAAATTCTGAAATTGGCATTGATTGTGATTGAGATGTTTGTCATATGCATTGGATTGGTGTCTTACTAACAGATTTTTCAGGATGATTTGCTTGAGGACAAGCAAAGTTTAAGTGTGGGGATTTTGATATTGACGTTTTTAGACACGTTCAAACCCGTCAATATCGTCAATTTTGAGTACGTTTTAGAAGCAAATACATGTGATATTACTCAATTATGTGTTTATGTTACATTTCAGGTGATATATCGAAAGAGGTGCCAAAAACGGGCCAAAAGATGAAGAAAAATACAAAATTATAAGGCAAAAATAGTTCACGATCGTGAACTGATCGTGAACTATTCACGATCAGTCACCAAAGTCCCTGTATGGTCTTCGCGTTCGTTATCGAGAGTTACCGATCGTTATGTCATCGAAACAGGAAGTTCACGACGCGAACTATAGTTCGCGCCGTGAACTATGCGCCTCTGATCGTGTTTTATACCAGATCAAAGGGAAATGTCAGGCATCTTTGGCTGGAAGTGTGTTTTTGGGCAGTTAAGGACGATTTTGGAAGCAGTTTATCAAGAGATTAGTCAAGTTTATAGCAATCATTGATTCTCAAACATTTTGGATTAAATCTATGGTTGTAATTCTATACTTTAACTCTTGTTTGTTGATTTCTAGCATGTCTATGTGCTAGTAATCTTTATATTCACTATGTTTGGATAATTCTAGGGTTAAGTATGGTTTAATTTTAGGGTTTGTTTGTGTTCAAAATAATTGTTGATGTTTAATTACTCTTCTTGGTTTAATTTATGAGTTTTCGTTTCTTTATCGTTGGTAATTGATTAAATTAGATATTGACAACATTTGGTTCAATTGATTACTTCCCCAACTTTTCATTATGACCTAGTTGGTAATTCACTAGAAATAGGGATTAGAGATAAGATTCCAATAAGTTAGATTAAACAAGAAGTTCAACCCTAGTAATGAAAATTCTAGGTTAGAGGTCTTAGTTAATTCAAGACGGTAATTTCAACAAATAGAAGTGTGATCAGTTATAGCTTTTGAGAGAAGAAATTCCTATTAGTTGTAATTAGTTTATTAAATGGGATTGAGAGAAATCTAATACCGTGACTTCTAGAACATTAAACTAGCCGGTGCTTAATAACCATACTTAGAACTAGATGAATCCATACATAGTGAATATCCCTTAAATCTCATTTCAATTGTTCAAATTTGCATTTCTTGTCATTTCAAATATTAATTACATTTCATATAAATCAAAACATGAACAAAAATCTTTTCTTGATTAATTCTTTAACTTTCTTTACTTGGATTACATAAACTGTTCCCTGTGGATTCGATAACCCGAAATACTTACCTAGCCTATATTACCCACGATTAGGTATACTTGCCTATGAATGTGGTAATCTAGATTAGTGGTATTTAGGAGACATAATTTTATAACTAGATCGAGCACATCAGGGGGGTATCACCAACTTTTGGGTAACTTTTTTAGGGTGCAAGGGGCATGTTTCTAACATTTTTATCATTATATTCACATCTAAGGTGGAACTCTTAATCACATATTTACACGTAACCTTTTGCTTAATAATGTTGTCCCGTGTATTTGTGAGCACGGACATTCGTTGATTAAGGGCTTTCTATTTTAGATATATCGTCAATTAATGACTCTTGAACAAATAAATCCGCCAAACATTTATACCAAACCCGTAACCTTGTGGTTGATGGAGCCACCCATTACACATGTGTGATATACAATACACCATATTTTTGTAATTATTGTGTTAAAATTTGAAAGATTTTTTATTAAATCCTAAACCTTGTTTAAGATCAATAATACAAGCTTAACGACTTTTGGTGGTCCCTGTTATCACTTTTGCTTTGCAAAATTATATTATTCTATTAGGTGTATGTTATATATTTATGTCCAAATTTTAAATTATTTTATGTGAATAAAAATACAATGAGAATATTACATTTTTTCTTCGTATGTGCTTCATTTTTCCAACAGCGGGTGATGGTGATCCCTGTTGTTAGGGGTTTTAAAAGGGTCAACCCAACCCGACTTAAGAACCCGAACCCGATTATTCTAGTCGGGTCGGGTGTACTCGGATCTTATATTGATATCGGGTTATTTAAACCCGACCCGACAAACCTGATGTTAGCATCGGGTCGGGTATCGGGTTAGGATTGTATATCTTTTTCGGGTTTCGGGTTGATCCGATTAGACCCAATTGAAGTTTTTAGGAAAAAGTCAAATTGTTCATATTTCAACAGTGCTCAATTGCTAGTTTGTCATGTTTCCTATATCATTTACATAGGAACACAGATAATATGGAAAGCATATCAATACATAAATAAATATTCCATAAAATGGAATCTTTGCTATCAGCGAGCTTAATAAGATGTGTTTGATCATCTCAGTATTGCATAATATAAATATAAATATCAGAAATCTTTACTAAATCCTCAGTGTGTTTGATGGTAAGCTCGGGCCCTTAAACTTAATAACGGAATATTGGATTTATTGTTTCACTATAAAAAAAACTTGACGTTACATAATATCTTAACTTAACCCGACCAACTCGATCGGGTCAACCCGACCAATCTGAAACCCGAACCTCAGTAACCCGATTCCTTATCGGGTCGGGTTCGGATTAAGATTTTTTTTACCTCAAACCCGACAGAACCAACCCAATAAGCACTCAAACCCGACCTGACAACCCAATTGACACCCCTACATGTTTGTTATCACTTTTGCTTTGCAAAATCTATATTATTCTATTGTGTGTATGTTATATACATATATTCACATGTTAAATCAATTTATGTGAATAATAATACAATGAGAATGCATGTGGTTTTTTAGATTTTTAAGTTTCATTTCTTGCACAAAAAAAAGGTAATATTTATTTGTGTTCTCTCTAAATTTTGAATTTTTGTCTTTGAACCACCTAAATGATCAAAATTCAAAACACTATTTTATATTCTTCTTTTTTTTTTAATTTTTATGACTCTTTTAATACCTATTTCTATTATCTACTTCTTTCCCGGTTCTCTCCTCTTTTTCCTTTAATTATATTCCTAAAAGTAACAACACACACAAACTCACCAATCACCATTGCTCCATCAAATTTCAAAAGCCCTAGTTCTTGTTGGGTGATTTTAGTGTCATCGGTCATTTGGTGTAATTGTGATTTACTAGAGACCAATGGAATATGAGTTAAGTTTAAATACGAGTTCGGAGGTGCGGAGTGCACACTCGATTTAACTAACTCGATTCATTAAATTGAAAGGTTGCATTTATATTAATATATTTTATCTAAACAAAAATTAATTATATGGTTATATTCAAATTAACGGTTAACTAATAGCATGTATATATACTTAAGTTTATATTCATTACAGAAGAGAGGAAAATGGAAGTTGATCGAGATCTGTGGTCTTCCATTTGTTTTCTTAATGGTACAATGATCTAAGTATATAAAGGAAAGGTTGCAACCTTTTGATCCTCTATTTACATAGGGTTTGGTCTCATCTGATTATGTGATAAACATCATATATACTCTTTGTTTAGACTCCAAATTCATGTTGCTTTGAATTAGAGTTGTGCCTTTGTCTTATCCCATTAAAGATTTCGTGAAACCCGGAGGCAATCGGTAGGGTCGAAATACTTTATTGCGAAAGTGATCACACGATTCAAAGGTTTATCCGGTAATCTCCTACCCAAATATCCAACAAAGCAATAAAGTATTTAGATTATGGAAAACCTTTGATGGAATCTGTGAAGAATGCGTTTCAAATATGATGAGGTTTAGACGACGGCAGTGTTTCGTTGTTGAAGATCATATTGAATTAATGGTGATCTTAAAGCAATATCTATTATTCAAAGAAACTATTAAAAGGATTTTTATGACCGTGGAAGATTTAAAGGGTGAAAGATTCAATTTTGTTATGGCAATTTATGTTTGAATAATGGCGTCGAAGAATTTTCAATAAGAGATTGAAATAGTTAAATATTTGGCAAACGTGGTGATTGAAGTTTATAGTGATGGAATCAACAAACCTGGTTGATTTGTGAAAGGAAAATTCAAATATTCATATGTATAGTATTTTCTGGAAAAAAAATATTGGGTTCAGTTTTGGCGGGTATATGTTGGCAGTTTTCTTCATCCTTTGAAGATTAAATATAAAAAGTTCTAACGGTGGAAGAAAGAAATTTGGTTCAATCATATTTACAGGTGAACAACTTCTACTTGTTTTCTTAATGGTAATGTTAATATGATGATCATATATATATTACATGATCCGTATGTTGATACATATGTTTAGCCTATTGCATAATAAAATGAGAAACTTATGTGTCTAATTGCAGAATAAGTATTTAAAAGAATTAAAAATACAAATTAAACTGTAATATGTGTTTTGAAGTTTTCCAGATTTGATATGATTTTTTTTAGTAATAGATCTTGATAGAAGATATTCCATTTATTTAACCGTTGATTTGGTAAATTGAAACGTTGCAATATGTTCGATGTATTTGGTGGTAACCGTAATACATGTGGTAATTAACCGTATATCCTTTTCCCGGAAATTTGGTTAGATTATTATATTAAAATTTTGAAAAAGTTGGGGTGATCATATTAAGATTCATGCAATATTCCTACTGCTAACGATTATAAAGAAAGGATAACCAAGTGATTAATATTTTATCAAATTTATTTATGGTTCATTATAATTGAGTGAGGCACCATGATGACTGATTGACTGTCAAATCAATCGTGAAGAAATATAAATTCTTAATTTTTGTTTATATGATGAGAAAACTAAACTTCTATAAAATTGACGAAGTGGATAACCAATGAAACTATATGATGTTTTACATTGACAATTCTCATCATGGTTTCTGTTTATATTAGTATTTGAGGAATTTGTTTTAAATTCTACGTAATTTAGTGGAATCAGAATTATTAATTTTAATATGGTTCGGATTGAAACTTGAACCAAATTCACTTCGTGTCAAGTAAGGTATGATTTACTTGTTGATTATAATGACATCAATTGAGAGTATATCCGAATGTATTTTATAATACATGTTTATGTTCAATGGAATCAGTAGACTTGATCATCTATTTATCTTTTTCGATTTATTATACTGATGATCTTATAATATGAGAAAATAAAGTATGTGCTCAATAAGTGTTTAATTGTTAAAATAACAATTGTATGATTCCAAGTAATGAAGTACTTGAGGAAACCATGGATCAATTAATTATGGTTTTGAAAACAAGTATCCACTAATGATACAAGTTGGATTGTTGATCAAGAAGATGACATGTCCATAAGTTGTAAGAGTTTTACACTTGGTATGAATATCTTGGATCGGAGAAACAATGTTGACATATGATATTAGAACTTGTTATATGAATTTCTTGGTTTACCGAAGCTTAGTGGATGGAGGGTATATTAGTACTCTATAATGGTGTACGATTTAGAGGGCACCGATAAGTCCAAAGAGATTGGACTTAACAAAGACTGTTCAATCAGTTTATTAAAAACATAGTGATCACTGGTACTTTCTTACGACCCAGTAAGAACTTAGTGAATCCTTTTGCAAAGATTGTTAGTAAACTGATTGAAGTCGGCATAAGGTTCAGATTAAAGTATATTTAAATATCTAAATATGGTTTCAAACACAAAGAGGTATTCTTTAGTGATTGAAAAATTTGTTAATACAAGTTGGTCAAGAAGACAAAATATCTAAAAGTGGTTGGTTTTTCACACTTGTTGGAGATGTTATGTCTTATACATCGAAATAACAAAGTTGTTTTGACATTAATTAAAGGGCCCTAATTATTGTCATTGATATTTGTTGATTTTGTTTTCTTGTTGCAAAGAAATAAAATGGTTTGAGAAACTTGTTAATAAACATGTTATGTTTAAAAGTTAGCTCTATGATATTTTATAAATTGCGGTAGCAAAAATACATTATCGATAGTGTGCCTCTTGACGAAGGGGTTAACCAGACTTAGTGCACAAGTCGGCGATAGGGATGTGATTAGAGTCCATTTAAATCTCTAATTGTGAGACACCCAATTCCCTTCTAATACAACGTTAGAAGATGAATTCAATGCGGAAAGCTTACACTTAGAGATTGGAACACATGTTATATATCCCAAGGTATGTGTTCGGACCGGTAAGATAGCCAGGGTGAAGGGTATCTTCTTAATAGTTCTTTTGAAAAAATATAAATGCCGATGCATGATTAAAAGAACTACCTATATGAGTATGAAGTGTTGCCGCTTCAATAAGCTTGGACTTGGCTTTGTATATACTCATGAATGGATATGGACGCATGGCTTATAATAGCGTCAAGTATGAACAATAGAGTACAAACTTATGTGTATATTATCTTCAAGTATTCAAATGAGTTGAAAGGGTTCAATCCTTAGCGACACTCCGATTCTCGAATATTTGGAATGTGTAATGTACTAGGTGAAAATTCAATCGTCACGACATTTTCATTGATGCATGAGTTTGTGTCATATTATATGTTGTATCTAGTTATTTTAGTACATCAAAGGATTACACTAAAATGGGGGAGGATTGTTGGGTGATTTTAGTGTCATCGGCCATTTGGTGTAATTGTGATTTACTAGAGACCAATGGAATATGAGTTAAGTTTAAATACGAGTTCGGAGGTGCGGAGTGCACACTCGATTTAACTAACTCGATTCGTTAAATTGAAAGGTTGCATTTATATTAATATATTTTATCTAAACAAAATTTAATTATATGGTTATATTCAAATTAACGGTTAACTAATAGCATGTATATATACTTAAGTTTATATTCATTACAGAAGAGAGGAAAATGGAAGTTGATCGAGATCTGTGGTCTTCCATTTGTTTTCTTAATGGTACAATGATCTAAGTATATAAAGGAAAGGTTGCAACCTTTTGATCCTCTATTTACATAGTGTTAGGTACTAGAAAGTTGTAATAGATAGTCTAGGGGGGTAAAGTGTAACATTGTATATATGTTAAGTTTTATTTAGGAAATGGTCCTAACTAACAAGGAATTAAGCCATGGTATAAATACCAAAGTGTAAGGCTTAATTCCTTAACTTTTGCCATTAATCACATTTCAATTTCCAGCAAAAGCTCTCTCCTCCATCTCTCTACTTTCTCTCTCTAAAAGCCCTAAACCATATTCTTCACTTTTTCACCAAAATCATCATCAAACATCATTGAATAGATTGATTCAGTATTATTGTGCTTTTCAATTGGTATCAGAGCATAATTTCATCTTGAAAACGATCCAAATCCATCAATTGGTGTTAAAATCAGAAGAATCAGTGGGTTTTTGAAAGTTTTTTGAAGAAAAAGGGGTTTAAGATCAAAAATCAGATTTAAGGTACTATTTCTTGTTATTATGGATTGAATAGCTTCCTTTTATTGTTATATTAAGCTTAGAATCAAGCTAGGATTGAATCTAATCCATACTGATGAAGAATTAAGAGTTTTAGGAAAAACCATTAAAGCTTCAAAAACCCTTTAAATTCAAATTTTCGAATAGATCTAGGTTGTTTTTGAGTAATATAGTTGAAATGGATTGAAGGAAATAGTATTTGGGTCAGTTTGTGATTTAAATCAAAGAATTTGGGTAAGAAACGAGCATTTTAGGATCAAATTAGTGGGTTTTGAAGGCTGTTTCGTAACTGTTCTGCGCAAGAAAGTGTTCGGCCCGAGAACAGTAACAAGTTCGGCCCGAACATCATCACCTAGTTCGGCCCGAACTTCTTAACAATCTTCGGCCCGAACTTCTTTCACAACCTCGGCCCGAACTTGTTACACACTTCGGCCTGAACTTCTACTGAAGTCTTCGGCCCGAACTTCTTAAACAACTTCGGCCCGAACTTCTTAACAATCTTCGGCCCGAACTACAACCCAACCTTGGCCCGAACTTGTTACACACTTCGGCCCGAACTTCTTAACAATCCTCGGCCCGAACTTCTACACAACTTCGGCCTGAACTTCTACACAACTTCGGCCCGAACTTCTACACAACTTCGGCCCGAACTCTTTCAACACTCGCGTGACAAAAGGGGCTGTACTGTAACGGTCATAACTTTCAGCTCGGGTGTCCGTTTCGAGCCCACGAGTAACCAAATCGAAGCTTAAGACGAAGGCTACGACGTGATAAACGGCCGTAGGCGGTTTACCCAACTTGCCGGCCCAAAAACGCTTGTTTCGATCGCTTAATTTGCGTTTTTGTGATTTTTCGGTCAATTTCCAAACTTCGTTTAGCCCCAGTTTCAAACCCGATCGTCGTTTTTCCCTAATTCGAAAATCTTAGGCACATTTAAAGTGTACTTTATCATCTGGAATAACCAGTTTAAGATTTCGGTAATTTTGAATTTTTGAAGACAAATTCACGGTCTACATCACATATTCTATTCCAGAACCTTCTCATTCTCTAAATTTTCTTTACCCCGTTTCAATCAAAATTCCCGTGAAGTGTTCTTAACATGACTTCCAAAGAAACATTGGCTGCCGGGTCGAATGCCCAGGAGGAGAAACAGTGCATTGCCAACCTGGCAGTCATGGCAATACCAAATGAGGTTACAGCTGTGTTGGGCATTTCAAAAAATGATGAAAATGAGGTACTCTCTTTTTCCTTTGATTCTTTATTATCTGATTCAGACACTGATGAATCAAAGAATTCCTTGTTTAATGAAAAACTTTTTACTAAAATTGATGAGAAATCACAATTGACAAAACAAATTACCTGTTTAGAATCCGAAAAGGAACAACTTTTAAATGATTTGAGTGAGTTAAGTCAATGTTCTCTTCAAATAACTCAAGTAAACAAGGAATTACAAAATCAGTTGTCTACGTCAAAATCAGCTTATAAATTTCAAATTTCTGAATTACAAGAAAGTTTACAAAAACAAGTAAACACAACTAATGAATCAAATGCACAAATCTCAAAATTAAAGGCAGAAAATTTAACCTTTCGTTGTCAACTTGAAACTCTTGTTCCTCAAGTCAATCAAAATAACCTTTCAAATCAAAAAACACAAGAGTTACAACAACAGTTGTCATCGTTTCATGCTGCTCACACCAGTGAGCTCAATCGTCTAAATCACATTATTAATACAAAAAATCTTGAAATTTCGAACCTAAAAACTATGAAGACGGTGTCAAGTGACAAAGACGACTCCAAGCAGCTGATAAACGACTTGGCGAATCAACTAAGCCGACAGCAAACATGGATGAAGTCCGCAGACATCAAGATAGAAGACTACCAAGAACAGTTGAAGACGGCTGACATCGAAATTCAAAAATTGAATGAACAAATCAAAAACATAACAAACGATTTTAAAAAGGAAATCGATGAACAATCAGCAACTATACACAGTCTTACTGTCAGAAAAGAAAATGCTGAAGAACACATCTCAAAACTGGAGCAGACGATTGTGAAAGCTGGTCATACTGAACAAACGATAAAATTAAACCAGCCTAAAGAGTTCAGATCTTTCAAGTCAAAAGTGGGTCTTGGAGCAGAAAACATCCGTCCTCTGGAAAAAGCTGCAGATGTTCTTCCAACGTTATATAACTACGATTACATGAACTTGGGAATCTGGCAAAGCTTCCTTCATATGCCAGATGAAGAAGCAGAAGTTGAAAAGTTCAACCGGGAAAAGGAAGAATATGCTCAAATTAGCTTCAATTATGATGCCTTAAACTCAACGTACGAAAAGAAGAAAGCAAAATTTGAAAACAATGAGTACTTCCCGATTGTCACTCCAGAAGAATTTTCCATCTCAGATAATGAAGTTTTAAAACAAACCATCGAACCCAAGCTTTATGTTCCAACGTTAATTTTAGAAAAGAAAATAGTCCAACTTGAATCTGAAATTGATGAAACTCATAAAGCCTTTGATAAAGAAAAAGAAAAACTTCAAACAAAGATACATAAATTAGAGGACACGATTTCAGAATTAAAACATAAAACTAACGAAAATGTTTTTCAAAATTCTAAATCTTCATTAATAGGACCGGCACCTGTTAATCCAGTACCAATTACTTTGAGAAGAACCTCTAATTCACCAGCCTTAAACGTCTCATTTAGAAACTTAGAGCCTCAGAGCAAGGAGCCCAAGCCCAATGGAGTCAAAGGAGATGTGCAGTCTAAGAAGCCGAGTTCGTCTAAGTCTAGTACGCTTAAGAAGTCTAGACCATATACCTCTTCAGTTTCTTCGTCTACTGTTAAAATTAATTGTAACAACTCCAAAAATTTTACATCTCCGGCAACTGCGTTTGGTACAGTGTATGATGCTTCTGTTTATCGTCCTGTAAATTACTCACCTGATTTTGGTAATGTGTGTGTCAAATCTGAAAAACTTGGTAAAAAGATATTGAGAGATAAATATACAAATAAACAAATTTCTCAAAATGATGATCGATTTTTTGTTAAGCTAAATGCTCCATGTGGTTTAAAAATCAATGTTTTTCATAAATCTGGTAAAATTATAAAATCATGCAAAACATGTTTTCCACAACCATGCAAGAAATCTGTCTCTCATCCACACAAACCTAATAAAAAAGGTTCATCTTCACATGCTTCCAAAAAGGCGAAGAGTTCTTCCAAAACCCCACCAATCTCTGATAAACACTCGTCTTCTCGTCGCAAAGTTTCTCGAGGATCTTCCGTACCTAAGCCAAAGTCTTCAGGTTCCTCAAACAGCGAGAACAAAACAACGACCAAATCTTCAACATTTGTAAAATACACTTGGATCAAAAATGAAAAATCTCATTGGATTATCCAATCCTCTGAGAAATCTTTAAAATGGGTCGTCAAATCCACAACCTCTGAACTGCCTCCTTGTAGTTATCGAAAGCTCTAAATTGATCATAAAACAATTCTACATAAAACATCTGTCACTAATCGTATAGGACCCATAGATAATTGGGTACCAAACATGTTTTAATTGTTTTATGTAGAATAACCAGCAAGGTGTTTGGAGTTCAGAATGACTTATACACACTTCAGTGTATAACTCGGTCCTCAACGGTCAATGGCTTCTGATCAAAACAGATTCAGAACCCGCTCTTAAAAGAAACCACAAATCTCAATCAAGCTTAACCGCAAAACCTCTCCTTCAACCCTCCGACGATGTATAAGGTACGTCCTTCGATCTCAAAACTTGTCAATTACTTTTGTTTTGTCGAGGGGGAGAAATATTAATTCTAGGGGGAGAATTATTATTTCTAGGGTGAGAAAATTCAGAAAAACAAAAACAAAATACCCAAATAAAAAGTTTTATGTTTGTAACGTTAATCATAAGTTGTTGTAATATCCGTAAACGATCTCTTTACTAGTTCTCTAGTAAAGATTGCATCTGTTTATTACAAATTCTTTTAATTCTCGTTACTTACTACTTCAAAAGACATACCTTCCCATGGTTTGCCAGATCCGGCCACACCTTCCCAGGGAAATATTTCAGCCAACTGGAAAATGTGAGAATTTAGGTCTAGGGTATAGTAATAGGTGAGTGTAAGGTGATGTGAAAACATGATAAACTAAAGAAAACACACCTTTGAGTGCATCCAAACCGTAAACAAACCGGGCAACCAAACAAAACTGTGATCACTCATTCGTTGAATGTTTCATTAGACTTTATTGGCCCAGTAAAGCAAATGCACACCACCACCAACCACTCAAATTCCTCCCAACAGGAATTTGTTTCATTTTCATAAGGGGACGTAGCACATAATCTACTGACAGCTCATTTGGAGTTTGTCGGTATTGAAAATATAACCTCCTGCCCCGGGTTAAGTCTCATTTGTATGCACAGTGTGTCTAGTTCTCACCCTCAAAAACCTTCCAATATAGGACACTTGCACTACAAAAAATGGATCTCAGTGAATCCATCGGAACACTTGTAGTGGCATCACAATCTGATGTTTCACGAAGATCGAGTGGAAATCCTGCTAGAGCTAAAATCACGCCAACTCTAAACGCAGGTCACACATTTGAATCAACGGTTGTGCAAACGACTACAGATTCATACCGTGTGCTAACGGATACTCTATGTGAGTCCGGTGTTACAAAAAAAAAAATCCATGTGAACCAACCAAAATGCAACATCTTTTAAAGAGCTGATCAAAGTGCACATGAGCATATTAGACCACTCTCAAATTACTCCTATGATCTGCTAAACCCAGCATGATCTTCCCCGGAGCCACCGACAATATAGGAACTAAAAAGTGAGGGTCCCTAGGTCTAGGTGAGCAGAATCAAGTATCATGAGATCTTGATTGGGGTGCGCTGAGGTAAAAATTGAGAGGGGGTATGAAGTATGGGGTGCAGATCAGCTTATCACATGGTAAAAACAAAAACGAGGGTGTGGTTGAAAATGAAAAAGTGAGTTGAGTGATGAGCGTGTGTGATAGGGTTAAAGAAAACGGAAAACCCTCCCTGAACCGAACAAATGACCGGGTAACCTTATCTATATCGGATTGCATATGTTGCTTTCTGATTAAGACATCATGGACCCAGTGATGCAATGCACAACCCCCACTGACCACTCAAGTACAAAAAGTACTTGTTTCAAAATCACGGAGATTACCACATCCACTATCGACATCTCATTTGGAGATTGTTGATATTGAAAAAGAGGACCCACCTCCAGTCCTCGCCTTCGTTTGTCCACGTATAGAGTCTAGAACCGAATTAAATTTCTCTAGGACACAGGCACTCTACCAAGCATATCTTTGAGATATTGCCGGAACATTCATAGTGATACCAAAAATATTGGTATTCCACGATGATTGAATGGAAATCCTACCAGTGCTAACATCAATGCCAACACTGAACGTATGTCACACAGTTTCTGTAACTGTTATGCAAACAGGCAATCTATGTGATCCTGGATTACCCTGATACCTTCTCGTGCGGAGATCAGACGACCGTACTCCATTGTTATCAACAACGGTCACTATGTCTGATAGAAGATCTGATGACTGTATTTCAATCTTATCAACAACAGTCAATAAATCAGATGAGGGATTCTATGACCGTACTCCAACATTATCAACAACGGTCATAAAATCCACAACATATCAACATTCTGCACTGCTTCAACTTCAACAAACATCAGGAACCAAGGATCTGCAGCAAATCGACAAACGCCACAACTTCAAGAAAGGACTTCCGCTGCTAACCGCTCTATCTATGGGTCTACATTCAGTCGATTTGCATGAAGTCTTCTGGAATACTTTATATTGGTTGAAAAGCCGATTAAAAGTATGTCTGTCACTGATGATTAAAGGCTGATGCTGTTTTATCAACATAACTGCTCAACGGTTCAATTCTCAGCTCCAGCCTTACAAACACAGAAGTATTCAAAGATATGCAACCCAGTCTACTATTACAAAGGGGGAGATTGTTAGGTACTAGAAAGTTGTAATAGATAGTCTATGGGGGTAAAGTGTAACATTGTATATATGTTAAGTTTTATTTAGGAAATGGTCCTAACTAACAAGGAATTAAGCCATGGTATAAATACCAAAGTGTAAGGCTTAATTCCTTAACTTTTGCCATTAATCACATTTCAATTTCCAGCAAAAGCTCTCTCCTCCATCTCTCTTCTTTCTCTCTCTAAAACCCTTTCTTCTCTACCAAGTTTCATCCAAAACTCATCATCCAACACCTATTATGGATTGAATCAGTGATATTGTGCTTTTCACATAGGGTTTGGTCTCATCTGATTATGTGATAAACATCATATATACTCTTTGTTTAGACTCCAAATTCATGTTGCCTTGAATTAGAGTTGTGCCTTTGTCTTATCCCATTAAAGATTTCGTGAAACCCGGAGGCAATCGGTAGGGTCGAAATACTTTATTGCGAAAGTGATCACACGATTCAAAGGTTTATCCGGTAATCTCCTACCCAAATATCCAACAGTTCTTGACTTTACATAAAGTAGTTATATAAAATTATGAAACGGAAAGATTAAAAAAAAACATAATTCGAGGAGCAGGCATGAAAATATGGGTGTGCTTGTTTTTATTTTGAAACTAATACTAATTTTATTTAATAAAATAAAATATAAGAAATAAAATTGCAACTCCAATTAAAATTATAAAATACAATATGTAAACTGAATATGTTAGAAACAAACGGGTAGTGTTTGACACGTAAAATCCCCTTAAAAAATATTTATCATATGTTTCTAAGGTAATAGCCGTATTAGTTTGTACTACCGGATATGATTAGGGGTGTTCGTTTGAAACGTTTTGCTTTTATCCGAACCAAATAGGTGAAACCAAATAAAGTCTGGTTTTTAAAAGTTAAAAACGAACCGTCCAAACTAATTCAAAAACCAAACCGATCCGGACCATATAACAATTTGGTTGGTTTGGTTTTATCCATTTGGTTTTTCTAAAATTTTTTTAAAGACTACAAAAGTATATAATATAAATAATGTTAAGTTCGATATTTACAATTCCAAAATGATAAACTACTTTGTACATAAAAACAAGTTTAATTCATAGCTTGTGACATTTATAATCATATATGCAAAAATCTTGACATCAACTTCATCAAAAATTTCAAAAAGATAGGTATATATATTACTATTTGGTTTTTTTGGACAATCCGGTTTTCACAACGGAAACCAAATCCAATCCGAAATCCATAATATTAGTTTGGTTCAAGTCCAAACCGATCCAAAAAACCAAATAACTGATCCAAATAGTCCGATCCAAAATGTCCAATTGGACAATCCGATTATATCCAAATAATGAACACCCCTAGATATGATATATTGACTGAAGATGCACCAAATTCTTATGTTTACTCTAAGTCTAATAACGAGAGACAAAAGATGTGTTGTTTGTGTTTCAAAATATATTTAAATAAACCTAAAGATATCAATTTATTTTTATAGTGTTGAGTGATAACTTATACTCCGTATATGTTTAATGATAAACATCAAACCATTTAATATAATTCAGGGTTTCTCTATCATTTTAATTGTTTTGGAGGAAAAAGGAGCAAAGGTGAAGCAACCAACATCGAGCCACAATACTTTTCTGACACGATGTATCTTGAGTGTCCGACCACGTTAGGAACATTAGGTTGTGAAAACTACAACTAAAATTATTGTAAGTTTTGGTGAACAAACAACTCATAACTTACAAATTACCAAATGTATATAACTTCGTAACATCATGCATTTCTGCAAATTATAGCTATACATGACGTATGACCTACAATCATATACTTCCTCCGATTCAAAATAAGTGATACACTTTGAGTTTCACGGTTTTTGAGGCAAAAGATTATAATGATGGTTAAATTAGATTAATTGGATGGTTAGTGGGGAATGGATCCCACACCTTTTGAATAAAGTAAGGTTAATGATGTTTAAAAGTAAAAAGTAAGGGTAAAGAGGTCATTTCACTTTGTTAAACTAGATAGTTAATGAGTGTGGCCGTGTGGGTCCCATTTTATTTGTCAAATAAGGAAACTTTTCAAAGTGTATCACTTATTTTGAATCACCCCAAAAAGGAAAGTGTATCACTTATTTTGAATCGGAGGAAGTATTTGTTTTTAACTTGGACATAATATACATCATGATGAATGATATTAATTTATTATTTGTTATGAAAAAGAAGTATATTATATATTTATTGCATTAGTTGTAAGTGACTGTAGTGAAAATCACAATATTACAAATTTCGTCACATTTATAATTGCAACACTTAATAAAACTGAATTTACTTAATAAATACGAGTAATGATTACCTGTGGGGCTTTCCACTAAATAATTACAATTTAAAATTCCTAAGCAAACATATTTGTGGGTCCAAATTCCCCACCAACTTCATATGTGGCACATTGGTCTGAAGGAAGTAACCATATAAAATGGCTTTTGTTACGG
Source organism: Calendula officinalis (assembly GCA_963853835.1). Lineage (NCBI taxonomy): Eukaryota > Viridiplantae > Streptophyta > Magnoliopsida > Asterales > Asteraceae > Calendula > Calendula officinalis. Next base: position 1,797,787 of record OY970827.1, on the reverse strand, counting down.
ATTAGATAATGGGAATTTTATGCACTACAACTTTTAAGTTACATATCACAAAGTATATGTTCTATAGTTAACTGTACAACTATGTTTAGTAAAAATTGTGATAGATGTCATAAAAGTTGTGGTACAAAAATCACTCCCTTTAGACAAATCCAATGGTATTAACAAATTGACTGGTACCCAAGGCATGTAACTTAGTGGTATTGATGTAAAATATAAGGTGTTGCCCATGACTAATAGGTCATATGTTCAAGTCCCGTCATAGACAAATAGTATAGATTAGGTGCCGTTAAAAAAAAATAATCCGGTAATATTTTTTATTTATTAATTTAGCGTCACATTAATAAATACTCAAATGGACAAAAATTAACATACTCAACAATGAATGATTTGTTACTTAATATTTATAGGATCCATATATTATTTATTTTATATATTTAAAATATAATATTAAATAAAATAATTTCATTAAAATAAAAACCCTATATTAATTAAAGGGATAATTTCATACATATCCTTGCAAACTTCTAATATTATACATTTATACATATATCCTTGCAAAATTCATTATTACCTATATATCCTTCCATAACTTTAAAATACTCACATATATCCTTTTACCTAATTTAATATTATTTAAATCTTTTAAAATGTCTAAAATATATATATTTATCTAAAATAAAGGTAAAATACCCTAAATACCCTTCCCCAAATCCCTAGAAAGTCAGTCGCCGTTGAGAGGAAAGTCTACCATTGCAAATTGCAATTGAAAGCAACAAGTAATATTCGCCGACGTCCATAAATAAATAACTAATTTAGGTTTGTATTTTCTGTTCTTGATACAACCAAACATGAGTATTAATTATATTTTTTATTTCCAGTGATATTTTACAAAGCACATATCAGTTTTAAGCATGTCTCCCATAAAAGGCCAAGCACTTAAAATGACTTTTATGGGCATTTAGGGTATTTTACCCTTAATTTAGTTAATACATATGCTTTTAAAATTTTAAAAGGTTTAAATAATATTAAATTAGGAAAAAAGGGTATATGTGAGAATTTTAAAGTTTTGAAAGGATATATAAGTAATAATGAATTTTGCAAGGATATATGTGTAATATTAGAAGTTTACAAGGATATATATGAAATTATCCCTTAATTAAAAACATCACAACATAAAATATTATATTTATTATAATAATTGGTTTTGATGGAAGTTTAATGGTATGTGCAAAATGTGCTCAATTAGAGTACTACAAAATTTATGATGCACAATTTGAAATACATTTTTTTTTTAACTTCTAACGGTCGATTTCTTTTATTAAACACGACCCCACCTCCTTCGTCCATTTCTTTGTCGCTAAACCAAAGTTAGATCTGACGGGCCCCAACTGACGTCTCTGTGCTATCAATATCGGTTCAAAAGACAGCGATCGATTGCCAAATTGAAATACGTTGGCAACCGTCTTACAGGCTTTAGGTCAAGTCATGAGGCATGTGTTTTAAGCCCGTGATTTGGGCCCACATGCCACAAATAAATGAAATAATAGAGTAATTTATACCACAATACTTGATTAGTTGGTCGTAACTTCCAATTCACAAAACTTCTTCATCATTTGATTCTCTATTATGGTGGTTAGTGCATTGATGACTTATACAATATACTTTATTAATCAACAATATGATCATGGTATGTCATAACATCATTGATTGTAACACACCCCGTGACACCTCACACTGGTACGTACACCTAGAACAATAAAATGTAGACACATGCATATAGATTATAGAGTGTATATCTTGCAACATATTATGCTCGGGACATACTTTTGATCTCTTTGCGGAACTTTTCGTTCCGGCTATTCACTCTCCCAAATGAACCTAAAACGTACATAATTATATGAAATGACGTTTTTATTCATATAACATTCGCACAATAGTATTTTGTTTATACAAATATAAACATTGAAATTTTAGCAATTGTTAAATATAATACCAGAATAATTTTTTCTTTAATAACCACATACGGGTTGAGATTAGTCTTATTGGTCTTCAATATAAGATAATTGCTAAGGTGTTAGCGATCCGGTTGGCTTTGGTGGTGAATTCGATTGTCAGCATGGAGCATTCAGCGTTTGTTAAAGGTCGACAGATCCTTGATGGGCCGTTGATTGTCAATGAAATATTGGCATGGTACAAAAAGAAGAAGAAAAAAGCTATGATTTTAAAGATTGATTTTGAAAAAGCGTATGACTCGTTAGATTGGTCTTTTTTGGATCGAATGATGGTGTTTATGGAGTTCCCGGCAAAGTGGCGAAATTGGATTAGAGCAGTTTTAAATTCGGCTAAGGCTTCCGTGATTCTTAACGGGAACCCTTCCAAGGAATTCAAGCTTGAAAGAGGGTTAAGACAAGGGGATCCGCTTTCGCCTTTTTTGTTCATTATTGCTATGGAAGGGTTACATGTGGCAATGGAAGATGCGGTATCTAATAAATTGTTTAAAGGGTTAAACGTGCGAGCCGATGAGATGTGTATTTCTCATTTATTTTATGCCGATGATGTGATCTTCATGGGGGAATGGTCGTTGGATAATATTCAAAGTCTCATTATTATTCTTCATTATTTTTACATGGTGTCGGGTTGAAACTGAACCTTCATAAATCAAATTTATATGGTATTGGTGTTAAAAATGAAGAGTTGAGTGACATGGCGGATTCGGTCGGGGTATGTCAAGGTAAAATTCCATTTATTTATCTTGGGCTTCCGGTGGGAGCATGCATGTCTAGGAAAGCTCATTGGGTTGGGTTGATTAATAGATTTAAGCATAAACTTTCTAAATGGAAAGTAAATGCTTTATCTATTGGCGGTAGGGCTACGCTTATTAAATCGGTGTTGGGTGGTCTTGGGGTTTATTATCTTTCGATTTTCCTGTTACCTCGTAATGTTGAGAATATTTTGGAACGTTTGAGGGCGGCGTTCTTTTGGGGTGGTTCGGAAGAGAAAAAGAAAATACATTGGATCAAATGGGATGTGGTGTTGGCTTCGAAGGATAATGGTGGTCTTAGTATTGGGAGCTTAAAAGCGTTTAATGTTGCTCTTCTTTTGAAATGGTTGTGGCGGTTTGTTAATAATCGGGAGGCGTTATGGGCAAAGGTTATTACTAATATTTATGGCCAAGATGGTGGGTTTATGAATATTAACAAGAGGGGGTATTCTAGTACACAACCTTGGTCTCAAATGTTAAAAATGATTGGCAAGTATAAAGATCAAGGAATTTTGTTGCTATCTCATTTGTCTATAAGAATAGGGAACGGTCTGTCCACTTCCTTTTGGACCGATCCATGGTTGTCTCATACGCCTTTATCGAGTTTGTTTCCGAGATTATTCCGACTTGAGACGAATCCCTTTTGTGTAGTGGCTGATAGACTGGTTAATGGTTCGGTTAGTTGGTCGTGGTCTCGGGTTATGAGGGGAGGAAGACTGGATGCTTTCATTCAACAAGTAACGTCGAGGCTAGATGGGTTAGTTCTTAACAATGAAAGGGATAAGTGGCAGTGGGGTATAGGTCATGATGGGGGTGTTTGAAGTTGCGATGACGAGAAGATGGTTAGACTCGTTGTTCTTGCTGAGCTCGGTAAACCAGACACGGTGGAATCGACTCGTCCCGAGGAAGGTTAACATCTTATTTTGGAAGGTTGCGTTAAATCGTATACCGTCAAAGACAAATTTAGTGTTACGGGGAGTCCCGATCCAGGACGTCAACTGTGTTGTTTGCGGAAACGGGGTGGAAGATGTAGACCATATTTTTTGGAGGTGTAAAGTGGCGAAAGATGTTTGGAGCTCCATTAGTAGGTGGTTACAGGTCTTAGACATTAATGTTTTGAATTTGGAGGATCTTATGTACACGTTGGATGCGCAAAATTATCCTAATCGGGTGAAGTGTACTGCGGAAGCGGTTTGTTTGACGGTGGTGTGGATTCTATGGAGACATAGGAATGCGGTGACGTTCAATAACGGTGATGCTCGGAAAAGTTTGTTGATAGATTCGATTAAAGAAGTGTCTTATAATTGGTTGTGTAATCGTAATAAAAAGTATAAAGTTAGTTGGGTAGAATGGTTGATTATACCTTGTAATGTTTGATTGTTCTAGCGTTTAGCTAGTTTTTTATTTGATAGCCGTTTCCAAAAAAAAAACATCCGGGTTGAGATTTACTAGACTATAATAGGATGTGTGAAATCAATCTATTTTCCTTGCTTCTTAGCAAGTTTATTCAACATATATTAAAGTTATCTCGCAGCACCACGGGTCCATGGACCTTGCAACTTTGGGTTTTCAATTTCCTTATTTTATGGCATTGTATTTGGGCCAAAAATCATTAAGTTATCATTTATCAACACGTACTTATTGCAGCTGTCATTGGGAAAACCTAGAAGTCCAAGAAGATAAACAGGAAAAGCCTACTTACTACTAAAAGCACCGTAATAACTTTTAACAACTAAACAAAACTTAGCATAATCGTGGCTGTTTTTGTTTTCGTATTCTTTTATTACCATTTAATAAATGTTTGCCTAAACAAATGAATGAATTCATGTTCTCTAAAAGATTATTACAGGCGCCCTAACATTGAGGTTATCCATCCAATGATCATAGTTGTGCAACTGTATTTTATATGTACGGATTTACCAATCAATTTCAATGCGCATAAATCACCTCTCAACTATAAAATTTCAATCTTATTTAGTTCTTTCCTTATGAATAGGGTTGGGTTCTTAACTTCTTATAGGCACCTTTTCTTCGTCTTTTTGTTTTTGTTTTTTTTTTGTTTTATGAATAACATAAGTGTAAATATGGGTACAACAACTATATTATATTTACTTACAAACAATAAATTGTCTAGAGAATCTGAATAACGAAATAGTACTGGGGTTCGGTGTTGTTTAGGAGGAATATATTACTTGGGTGGTCGAGACAAAAAGCAAAGCTAAGTAAGTACAAATCGTTTTCTATAGAAATAAATCATTCTTCTTTTTGAATTGTGCTGTCAATGAAACAACCAAAGGAAAGATAGGTATTCGAATGGAGAGAATATGATGAAAAGGTTGGGGTTTTTTTTATGGACTACCAGAGGAATGAATATTGTTGGTGGTCGGGTTTCGTTAATCTATACACTATATAAACTATTTGTTACTATCTTAAAAGTTAATTAAATGTATTAAAATGTTATATTTTCACTTATGGATGGATGATACCTAAAATACAAGGGATTATTACTGATTGATGAACAAATTGCTAATAATTCATCCGTTTCAAAATAAGTGATATACTTTCTATTTTGGGGCGTTTCTAAATAAGTGATATACTTTCTATTTTGAGACGTTTCAAAATAAGTGATACATTTTGAAATTTGTCTAATTTGATAAAAAAAAATAGTGGTCACATACCAACTAACTATCATTTTTAAAAAAATAAAATGACATATACTCGTTCACATGTGATACTTTTAACACGTGGGTACATCCAGAATCCCCAAGTCTAGCGTGTGTCCAACGCATGGCAGAATTGACTTTCATCGACTTAAATAAAACCGGCCCAAAATGAAAGAAATATAAACGGTAAACCCAATACCTTTCTCAAACATTTTTAAACCGGTTTGAATAAAAAATAATGTTTACTTCTCTATTGTAATAAGTGATATATTTTTAATTTTAATAATTTTAAATAAATGATAGTTTTTAAATTTATCTTATTTGATAATTTTTTTATCTTATTTGATAAAAAAATTTGACATATCTTCCAATCCCCCGTATCAAAATAAGTGATATATTTGAGATTTCATGGTTTTTAAAATTTCATGGTTTTTGAGATAAAACATTAAAATGTATGTTAAAATAGATTAAAGTAGACTAGCAGGGTACCCGCGCAATGCGGCGGTGAGTACCCAGAAACCATATTTCGTGACGAGCAAGTGTTGTTCGTTTACACGGTAATAATTGTTGCTAGAAATAAGTAATTAAACGGAAATGTGGATTTTGGTAAGAGTTGATGATTTACAGCGTCGTATATTTAATATTATTGGGTAAAATGGTTTTCGAGTAACAGACTTTTGTTATTAAGTGTGGGTGGTGTTACCAAATTGTAATGTATAGCAAGTGGTTAACACATAGTGATAAGTTAGGAGAGGTCTTGGGTTCGAATCTTATTAGCCGCGATTTATTTTTTTTAAGGTAAAGAACTAACTAACAAAAGTGGAAATGTCCTTAAAATCAAGTTTAAGGAGCTCCTTAAACTTGCCTAATGGGGTAGGCCTAAATGCTTTATATAGTAGTAAGATATTAGTGAAGAATGTGTCACACACATTAAAAAAAATGATATTAATGATGTTTAAAGGTAAAAGTAAAGGTATAAAAAAATAATTTTACTTTATTAAAGTAGATAGTTAGTGGATAGTGAGTCTTATTTTTTTTTTACCAAATAAGAAAACTTTTAAAAGTGTATCACTTATTTTGATCCACCTATAAATGAAAAGTGTATCACTTATGTCGACACAAAGGTGATATTAATATTTACTTTAATATAGTGAAATAATAATTTTATCCTTTTACTTTTAAAACATTCAAAAATATTGTGACTTATTATGCACTAACTATCCATTTTAATTTATGCTAACCCTCATTATAATCTTATACGGAGTACTTAAGAAGTCGTGAAACTCACAATATATCATTTATTGTGATACGGAAAGTAATACACTTTACACATTATTCATGTATAATTTTAAATGTACGTATTAAATGTACATATTAAACGTACAATTCGCATTATTTAATAGGGCAGTTAAACTTAAATGTTTGTATCCTAAAATATACAATCCAAAATTATATAAAAAATTGGATATTTAAAATTTCAGATTCAGATTGAGATTTAAGATAATAATATTTAGGGTAAATTACAGAAATTGTCCCTGTGCTATATCCGATTCTGTATTTTTGTCCTTAAACTTTTTTTTTTCGGTTTTTTTGTCCCTAAAGATTTTTGGATTTCACTTTTCTGTCCTTCCATCCAATTCCGTTTCTTTTTAGCTGTTAAATCTCATCATGTGCCAAACATGTGAGGGTATTTTGGTATTTTTCAACATCTCCTTCTTCTTCATCAAAAAGCCCTAAAACAACCTGCAAACTTTAAATAAAAATGCATTTCTCCACTTCTCTTTCTATTTCCACACCTAAAACTTCAAGAAATCAAAAAAATCATATGAGAAATTTAAATCTGAGATGAAACACCAAACCCATTAAGCATAACTCAAAAATTACAGTAAACCCAGATTATCAACCTTAGAACCCATATTTTTGTCGGGCAACCTTCTACGTTCGTCTTCTCCGGTCACACCATCTGAATCGCCGGAAAACAGGAACGAATTGAAGAAGACGAAGTGGAAGAACAGAGATTTGAGAACGGGTGTATGTGTTCTTGTTTGAGCATCTTCAAAATAGACAGAATAACGAGATTTTTCTATTTTTGTTCCGGCGACCTGAACGAAAAACAAGATCTGAAAAACGAGATATTGAAAAACAAGATCTGAAAAACAAGATCTGTTTTTTAGAACGGGTGTACGTTCGTCTTCTCCGGTCACTTTTCTGTTTTTGTTACGATCGATACCATGGGTATGGTTTTGTAAAGACGAATTCGATTTGAAGAACCCTAATATGAAAAACCCATATATGAAGAACCCTAATTCGAATGGAAGGGCAGATGAAAGGGAAGAACCCTAATTCGAGTTTGTTTATTTTGATTTTAGGTTTGATTCCCAAACATCAAATCAAATCTAGCTGGAGTATGTTTGAAGCTTGGGGTCTGAGAAGATGAAGATTGAGAAAGCAAAAAATAGAAAAAGAAAAAGAAAAACATAAAATAGGGGTAATTTGGGAAAATGGCTAAAAGTACCGTCAGTTAACGGAGGATTTTGAACGGAAGGACAGAAAAGTGAAATCCAAAAATCTTTAGGGACAAAAAAACCGAAAAAAAAAGTTTAAGGACAAAAATGCAGAATCAGGTATACCACAGGGACAATTTCTGTAATTTACCCTAGTATTTAAAATTTTCGGACAACTTGATATCCGGAAGAAAAATACTCCCTCCGTCCCACAAAAAACTTCTCATTTCACCTTAAATTTTTGTCCCACAAAAAACTTCTCATTTCTTAAAATATTATTATTATTAAGGACCCCATCACTAATTACCCACTAACTATATTTCTCTTTTCAAACTAATCTTATATTTTAATTAAAATTATTATCAATGACCTCACCACTAGCTATCACCTTAAAACTTGTGTCAAATCGAAATGAAAAGTTTTTTATGGTACGGAGGGAGTATTATTTTCTTTGAAAATTTTAAAATCACACATTTACAAAACCATAAATGGGTCCAGCAAATCCAACCTTTTCTGACATTTTTAGTAACAAAGGAGAATTGAGAGTTCTACACTTCTACTTGCGGTCCACACTTGTGAGTTGTGACCATATTCCACTCATCAAGTCAAATAGATTGCATACCTTGTATGTTAGATAACACTATTTTCAAATTACTCCAAATTCTTATCTTCTAAGAGTGGTGTTAATGAAGGTAATCAACAGCCGTTGGTTTGCTAAAACCGTTGACACGGTGAAGTCGATTATTGGCGTCAGTTATTTCGTTTGGTTTGATGAAGCATCGTGAAACAAGGAGGGAGGGGCCACAACTATAAAAAAAAACTTTTTTTAAATTTCTTTTACCGTTCAATGACATTAAAAAATATTTTAAAAAACAAACTATCGTATTTCCGTTTTTCTATTTATTTTCTGAACAAAATTAACTTTATTTAATTTTTCTAATTCTTTATATGAGTGTGTGTTTGGTTGTATTCGAACCAAATAGAGTCCGATTCTTAAAAGTTGAAGCCAAATTGTTAAAATTACTTCAAAAACTGAATGATTTCAAAATTGTAAGCAATATTATACTTCCTCCGATTCAAAATAAGTGATACACTTGGGGTTTTACGTTTTTTGAGGAAAAAGATTATAATGATGGTTAAATTAGATTAATTGGATGGTTAGTGGGTAATGGGTCTCACACCTTTTGAATAAAGTAAGGTTAATGATGTTTAAAAGTAAAAAATAAGGGTAAAAGAGTCATTTCATTTTGTTAAAGTAGATAGTTAGTGGGTGTGGGTCCCATTTTTTTTGCCAAATAAGGAAACTTTTCAAAGTGTATCACTTATTTTGAATCACCCCAAAAAGGAAAGTGTATCACTTATTTTGAATCGGAGGAAGTATTATGTATTATTATTATTATTATTATTATTATTATTATTAGGGTTTTGTTGTTTGTACCTTCAATAAAGGGGGTTGATTCTTAAAATGTAGGATACGGTTATTGATTATTGTACAAGTTTTTATGCGTCATTATTATTATATTTAAATTGAATACATATATAGACAAAATAAATAATATTTTATAATGATTTCTCGTATCTAGATGGTAAGCAACTACTATATAGAGAAGACGAGCAAGTTGAAAGCCATTTAAATCGGAAAACGGCGTTACAGAGAGAAGCTTCTTCTTCACACATGCATCCATCTTCCCTCAATCTTATCGCACTTTCTTCAACCTGCAAATAAGGTTTCTTAATTCCCAAACTTCACACGAGCGTTCAATCTCTCTCTGCATTTCTTCAATTTTACATATCAATTACTTCGATATCTGGTATTGATGGTGTTGTCGTAATCGAACTATTATCCGTGTAACGTCTTCGTTTTAGTAGATCATTTCATTTATGTGGCTTGATTTGTTATAGATCTAAATTCGTTTTTTAATGCAATCTGTGTGCTTCTCCTTTAAGTTTACGCATTGTTTATTATTATTTTTTTAATTTGAAGTTTGATTATTGCTTTGTGAATTTGTACGATTTCAGGTGTGATCGGAACAGAGTTAAAAAAATATGGCGGCAAAAGCTTCATTACAGCAATCGCAGTTCATGACTAATGCGCCGTTGATCGAGAGTTCTGATACTAATCAGATTGTCGTTCCTGATGTAAGTTTATTTATATATTATTATTATTATCATTATTGTTTATATTTTAATTTTAATCTGTCCTTTATTATGATTAGGGTTGTGGATTTAAATTCTTCGATTTTCTGTATGAAGTTACGTTTTAGCATCATGTTTTCTGTAAATACAATTTAGGTGATAACAGTTACTCATGAGCTAGTAATTGTTTCCAATTGTATTCATGTGATAATTGTTAGCTGGAATAATTTAATTACAGATTTGAGCAGGTAACATATGCCAGTTTCTAATTGATGGTTTATATATGCAGAAAACAAGCTGGAAAAACTTATTTGCATATATGGGACCTGGTTTTCTAGTTTCCATTGCATATATTGATCCTGGAAACTGTAAGATACTTTTTGTATGTTTTTGAAATTATAATTTTTGTAATTCATAGCTGAATTTATTGCATAATTCTTGCAGTTGAAACTGATTTACAATCAGGAGCTCAATACAAGTATGAGGTGCTTATATATTTCCCTAATTATATGAGTTTACATAATCTTTACAATCAAAATTCATTGCCACATTCATCTTAATATAGTTGCAGAAAATTTAATCATAGTTTTGAAAGAGTCGGATTTTTTTTTTGTTTACAGTTACTTTGGATTATATTGGTGGCATCAGGTGCTGCACTTGTAATCCAATCCTTGGCAGCAAACCTGGGAGTTGTTACAGGTATTTATTTATTTTATTTTTTTACTTTTTTTTTCTTTCTATTTTTCATTTTTGCCCCTGCAATTATTCACATATCTCAATATCGAGTCCTAATTTTATGTGAAATATTATATTCCAGGAAAGCATTTGGCTGAACATTGTAAGAACGAGTATGAAAAGGTGACCAATTTCATTCTATGGATTCTTGCTGAAATATCCATAGTTGCATGTGATATTCCTGAAGGTACGAATTACAACTTTTATCGTTTTATCACCTAATAATTCAAAATTAATTTCATTTTTCATGTCATATTTAGTGAAAACAAACACATGTTATGTCTGTTATTGTTTCCAAAAGCAGTTAATTTAAGCATATGATGTACCAAAAGTAAGTAGTCCATCACAATCAAGATAACTTTAAATATTCTTCTTACATCATATATTATTGCTCACACATGTTCTTCATGAAACGTAATAATAGTATATATTTATTTAAGTCGTAGTTAAATTAATATCTACTACTCCCTCCGTCCCATAAAAAAGTTTACATTTCATTTGGGCACAATCTTTTAGGAGATAGTTAGTGGTAGGGTTCTTTGTAATACTTTTGATTAAAATATAATGTTAGATTGGAGAGATAAAGTGTTTTATTGGTGGAATGATTGGTAATAATATTATTTTATTAGGTGGGCCCCCAAATTTGAGAAATGTAAACTTTTTTGTGGGACAAAATTCTAAGGAGAAATGTAATTTTTTTTGTGGGACGGAGGGAGTAATAAATAGGTCATTTATATGTTTACAGTCATTTTTATTTAATTATTTTCAACCATGACACTTTATTTACATATTGAGCATTTAACATGAGCATATTACCAAATCATAAATACATGTAGCATATGATTATATAAATATAACTTTTTTTATAGATCTAAAACTGCTATATATCATATGCAGTAATCGGAACAGCGTTTGCTTTAAATATGCTATTCCATATTCCAGTTTGGTGTGGTGTTCTGTTAACTGGTTTTAGTACTCTAATTCTGCTCGCGCTACAACAATATGGGGTACTTTAATTCTCAGAATTATCATTATTATTATTATTATTATTTAATTTTAGTTGAGATGAATTTGGTTGTTTTTTCAGGTGAGAAAACTTGAATTTTTGATTGCGTTTTTGGTGCTAACAATAGCAGTATGCTTTCTTATTGAGCTTGGAATATCAAAACCGGATGCTTCAGAAGTGTTGTATGGGCTGTTTGTTCCCCAGCTTAAAGGCAGTGGGTCAACGGGCCTTGCAATTTCACTCCTTGGTGCCATGGTTATGCCGTAAGTTTTACTTTCAAAACGGGCCGGGTCAGGTCAGATTGGGTTGACACAAAACACAATTTTGTCCATTAGTATTTTTTTTAAATAAATAACTTGTACATTTGTTACTATTTAGTCATTGTACAAAATTTTGTCCAATTGGATAGTTAAAAGGTGGTTTTGTGTCCCAATTGGATCATGAAAATCTTTTTCTATTGTTTTTTATATAAAAGTTGTAGTTTTGTTTTTATATAAATCGTCAATTTTATATATAAACTTTACATTTTATTATAGAAGTAATCATTTCTTAAGCAACAATTCACTATTTGTTTGTTAAATACATATTTTAATGATCCAGTTGGGACATAAAACCATCTTTTAATAGCCCAGTTGGATAAAAGTTTGTACAGTGACTAAACAGAGACAAATTTACAAGTATTTGTTATTTTAGGCAAAAAAGATAAAATAATTAAATGCATTATACGGAGTATATAATTACTAAACCAAATAACTACAACAATTACATTTTTTGCTAGAAAAAAGTAATTTAGGAGGTTGCATGCATAAAATATACATTTTGGTCAACTTTTGACCCGTTCAATCCATCTGTGAATGCAGGCACAACCTTTTCCTACACTCAGCTCTTGTGCTTTCTAGGAAAATTCCACGATCAGTTAGTGGGATCAAAGTACCTTGTAGAACCGTTCTATACTTTTTAATACACTTTATTATATATAAATATTGACAATAATTACGTGTTATGGTTATACAGGAAGCTTGCAGATTTTACTTAATAGAAAGTGGTTTTGCACTTGCAATTGCTTTTCTTATTAACATATCAGTTATATCAGTTAGTGGTTCAGTTTGCAGTTCAACAACTTTGAACCCAGATGATCAGAAAAGCTGTCAAGATTTGGACTTAAATAAAGCATCATTTTTGCTTAAAGTAAGTCGATCTTTTATTTACTGCTAAATCACGATTAACGCATATTAATTAAAATTTTGTTTTTCTGTTATGTTTATAGAATGTTTTAGGCAAGTGGAGTTCGAAAGTTTTTGCAATTGCTTTGCTGGCATCAGGTCAGAGCTCCACAATAACTGGAACATATGCTGGCCAATATGTTATGCAGGTAATTTCATAATTATATATGTTTCATATAATTATTGTTATTATATTAAAGAAAATGTAAAATATAATTTATGGTTATGTTTTGTTGGTTGCAGGGATTTCTTGACTTGCGTATGAAACCATGGCTTAGGAATTTCTTAACCCGATGTTTAGCTATAATCCCTAGTTTAATTGTTGCTCTCATTGGTGGTTCCGCTGGTGCTGGAAAATTAATTATTATAGCATCGGTTAGTGGACTTAATTATATCTCCTTTTTATTCTTAATATTATTTTTGAATTTTTTATTATTATAAGTGATTATTTATATTTTTAAACAAGTATTTTTGTGATGTATTTTGTTAATGTGACAGATGATATTGTCGTTTGAGCTCCCGTTTGCTCTCATTCCACTTCTTAAATTTACAAGCAGTGAGACCAAGATGGGATCATATGCCAACTCAAAGATTGTAAGGATAAATCTCCATTTTAAATTTATGGATTTATTGTTTTTCCAATTGGTTCATAAAAATATATACATATATTTAAATAATTAAATCATAAATGACCGCCAAATTATCTTTTTTACAGATCTCGGCAATCACTTGGATCATTGGGTCCTTAATCATGGGAATAAACATTTACTTTCTCGTGGACCATCTAATTTCCGTGCTGGTTCACGGCAATTTATCACTTGTAAGCAAGGTATTTTGTGGAATATTTGGATTTTCAGGCATGTTAATTTATTTAGCCGGGATTGCGTATCTCGTGATTCGTAAAAACAAGGAGTCATCACACCTTTTAGCACTCACAACTCCCGAATGTCGGGAAATGGAGAGAAATGTTTGTGCATACGATGGTCAACCGAGACAAGATATAGTTAATATGCAACTTCCTCAAAGGCCAACAACTACTAATTAATGATGATTAGCATTGAGTTGTAGAGCTAATTTACAAGGGTTAGTATAATAATGACATCATATATAATGTGATGGTTGATCGATGCGTATCTTATCTTATAATATAATATAATCATGATTAGAAATTACAGTGTGTAGCCAGTTGTGATGTTTTAGTTTGGTGAATGATGAGATATGTTAGCAACTAGATGCTTGCGTTAATATCCATTAGCATCAATGAAATTAATACAAGTAATTAGAGATTTACCTTTATTTCAAATTAGCCGAATGAGCATAAAAACTAGGGGTGGGAAACGACATGAAAATAAACATGTTGGTTTGAGTAACTTTCAATGAAAATACAATATAATAGATTACAATTTTAATTTCATTTACTTAAAAATCCTAGCTATTCTATGTTTATGTCTTTATATTTATCATGTAATATTATTTAAACTAGCAGGTACCCGCGCAATGCGGCGGCGGGTACCCTATTACAATATTTTGATGTGAGATAAGAAGATCCGGAAACACATTTAGGATTTCTCCGGTTAATCTGTTCGATGGCGTGTAATCAAGCCTGTAAACTTATGATACATTTAGATAGTAAAAAGCTTTAAGATTGTCGATTATGATTGGTATTTCACCTAAAAATGGTTACTTGAAATATCAAACAATGAGAAAAGGGTCCAATATTTTGACCAATTTCAGTTTAAGGCCTTTGAGTGTGACATTAAATGTATCTTGATAAAAAAAAAAAATCATTAAGTTGTAAAATTGTAAACCAAGGCGTTTATTGTTCAATCCCGGTTTAAGTCAGGTAATTTTGGTTTAGAAGCGGGTAGATCCAAGAATTTACATTTTTTTTTCAAAAAGAAAAACATCGCTATAAGCCTATGAAGCTTTATTAAGTACTTGAAGGTTAGCATGGTAATCATTCTTCATCAGACCTTGCAACAATGTAAAGAAGATTCTTGTTGTATATAATACATCACAATGTTGTAAAATCAAAAATTCTTAGTCGACCCGGTACGATGGCCGAGTAGGTCAAGGATCAACCAATCAAAGAAGTACGTCAACATGGATCACCTAAAAACATAGAAATCAAGAAACCAAACATAATCAAACATAAATTGAGTAGATAGTAGAAACCAAACACAAAACAAATATCAAACTTAATTAAAATCAAGAAACCAAACATAATTTAAGTCAGAAATCGATTCATGTAGTCATTTATATGTTGGTGGTCCAGAAATATAAGTGAATAGAGATCTCAAAGATTTAACCATTTCTGGTATTGAGCAGACTACAAACAGATTGTTTATAAGATTAAAAACATAGAAATAAAATCAGAGATTACACTGAAGTCAAACTGAAGATTACCTTGGTTTTTCGTTATTTCATATTTTTTTTTCTGTTCTAAAAAAAAAGAAGATTACCTTGGCCGGAGTTTGCTGTCGGTGGCTGGTGGTTGGTGGTCACCTGTGAATGAGAGAAAAATCTAAATCGACACGTTAGGAATTAGGGCATGGATGATGAAATCGTGAGAGAAAGACAGAATTATTAAAATAGCCACGTTGTTTTTGGGTCGTTGGGTATGACAATACCCGATCAGGGCTCAACAAGTCATTAAGGAGAAAAAAATTTGGACAATACCAAAATGACCAGAACAGACCTGGAACCAAGTCGGCAACCCCAAGAGCCGAAATAGACAAAAAAAAAAATGGGACCCGAAAAATGGACCGATTTATTAAGAAAGACAAATAATGATAAATTACTTCACAACTCTTTTTTTTTATTTAAAAAACAGAATAAATACCTTTCGTTTTCTCGTGCTTCCACTGGTATATTTTGGAACCACTGCATCGACCCACTCCACAGAATAAAAAACAGAAAAAGTGGGTCCTCTGCATCGACCCACTCCACATCATATTTAGTAGAATATTTTGGAACATCCTGCGTCAAATTAATTAAACATGTGATAATTAGAACCTTATATAATCAGAATTGGAATCAGTTTCATTAGACACAAACACCGGATAATCACTTAATCCAATCCTAAACACCCTTATTAACTACCTGCTACCGAACATATTTTTCATTTTAACATTTAGTCGCTTCCTTTTTCATGGCTTATTCATTTGCATATGCCCAACATAAACATGAGTTAAGAAGCCATAAAAATTGTAAATATTCAATAAAAAAGTTAATATATTCATAAATTAACACGTACCAACATAATCCATGTTCTTAGATGACTACAAAAGTGCAATATAAACAATATCCTTAAGATTAATGATTTTTTCCCTCCCATAATCGCATTACAAGTTATCACGATTTCCGGTTTGCAATCGATAATTCTTTGTTCAAGCAGCGATTCTGCAGAAAATCCAGCATAATTAACCTGAAAAAAATATGCAACAGATAAATAGGTAGATAAAAAATCATTCAATTAGTAATTCCCTGAAGTAGTTCAGTTCAGTTAGTAAGATAATAAGAAATTCATACTAAAATGACCAATTTCAACCATTCACCAACCTTTAAATTATAAAACTTACGGTACGGAGAATAGCAATTTGTCTCCTTCCTAGATTTTATCGGACTTTGTATAACTAAACTGCCAAGGTCGTTATTCACCATTGTTGCAACAACCTATTGGTAAATTATGACTCTGCATCATGATTTTATTACTTCACCGACAAAAATGATAGAATTCCAAAAACAAAAGAGCAAAAACCTATAAACATCCCATAAAATAAAGTAAAAGTTTAGTAATATGCCTCAGTCGAATGTTCCTTTCACCACATTATGTAAGGAGTTGCAGGATTATAAGTTCCTGGTAAGCTTTTCTTCTTCTTCTTCATTTGATCTTTGTCTGTCAAAGATGGAAAAAATGGCAGTGTAAGAGATAAATGATAGATAATTAAAACCCTAATTATAATATTCCAAAATTCATGTTACAAACCCAGATCAATAATTAAGAACTTTCATCAGTCATAATCACATTTCACATTTCTCAAAAATCAAGAATAACATAATATATATTGTTATAGACCTAGAACAGATAATCAAAACCTCTAATGTTAAGAATCCACCAACAGATTTCCAATTCAAGATACATAATCAAAAGCCTAATAAGGAATTTCAATAAATTATAATCACATTCCTCGAACAGATATGACAACGCTCGATATACCTGCCTTTTTATTAGGAGGAAGAAATGAGAACGGGAGAGAAGCCGCCATTGGTGGCGTCTCTAAAAAGACTATGGCCGGCGATGGTGGTAACGTTGGGGAAGACGACGTGCGATGGTGGCAGCGTTGGGTTTCAATCTGTATTCAACATTTGAATTTTGAATACCCTGATGCAAGCTTGAAGACAAGCACACGCTTTAAGGTTGAAGAAATCGAGGCGTCTCCTAGGTTTTGGTGATAATTGAATCGTTTTGTGGCAGGTAAGAATACAGAATCGAGGAGTCTAGGGTTATCACGGGGAGAGGCCTTACAATATATTCTTTGATGCAGAAACCCTCAACATCGTATCTTGTAGGTGAGATGGTTAGCGTGCTCCTCTATTATGCTGATGGTCCTGAGTTCGAATCTATTAAGGAAATTATTTTTAAACTCAATTAAATTTAGACAAAAAAGGAAAGTTTTTGGCTGAATTTTCAGTCTTCTAATTATAGAAGGTCCTAAATGCTTTATAAGTAGTAGAGATATGCTTCTTTTCTCTATATTTGGAGATGGAGAAATTGAGTGCGGTTCGAGCCTTGGAGGTAGCCTTTTTAGGGTTTTTTGTGTCTAAAAAAGAGAGGATGAACTTTGAACACTATGAAAACGACTAGCTATGCTATTTTTAGGCTTAAATGTCTTCAATAAGATAGTGACACCTTCGTTAATACTAGGTTTTCATAGGAAGTGTGTTATTTTGACCTGTCACATTCCTTTAAACACGATTATGTGCTATAAGTAGGGTATTCAAAATCGGATATCCAAAATAAAATGACATCATATTTGTGTCAAATATGATGTGTTTCTAATAAAGCGATTACTGGACATCCCAACAACCGGCTAGTTTGTCTTTCAACATCAAGATTTAATGTCTTAACTCTTAATATAACAAAATTCCATACAATTGTCATGGATATAATAATGGTTTTGCATATAATAATTCTTCTGAGTAATCAAATAACCATAGTTGAATAATACACAAGTTCCACTTAGATTGTAACTCTACATAACAAAGAACATGTGTGGTTGTACCATATAAATTGAAAATGGTACAAAATATAATGAAAACATATATATTGTTTAAGGACATATGACATATATTTGTTTAAACAAAAGTTACTACGACTGGATATGAATTTGATCATCGGCATGTGCTGGTTTCACTGGAAGGTGACCTTTCTCTTGTAAGCTTTTTACAGTCTCGTATAACGACTGCTTTACGGGCGTAAATTCAAACCCTAAATCCTTAAGTTTTTGGTTTGAAAATTTGTATGGTTTTGCTCTTGGGTTTATCTCATCAGAACACCTGCAAAATTGACCCTTTTTAGCACCCTTTATTTATTAATGTTAATTTAAAAAGAAGCAAAGTATAAATAAAGATTAACTCATGGTCTGAACTTAACATGAAAATAAATAAATATTTATTATTAAATAAATTAGAGCTATAAAAAAGAAGTCATTTTTGGACTGCTAATTAATGAGTTGTAGTTAGTGCGTGGACCTAATCACGACAAGGGACCACGATAGTGTTATGGTAGGGATGTTGGAGTTGGTAAGGAGTTGTCTCGGCCACAAACAAAAAAATAATAAATAAATAAATAATTTATAAATGGTCTTGTTCAATGTTGTTGGTGTAACTTTTGGACTTTTACTAATCTAAACCGTGTATTCGGCTCACCCACATTTTCTATCTTTATTAATAAATTAATAAAACCAAATCAAGTTTTTCATGTATTAAAGGTATAATTATTTGTTAATTATATAATTAAAAATAACTTACTTGGTGGGAATCGGGTATTCAGGGAAATATTTAGCCAAAATTTCAACGACTTCACCACGATGAAGCACACTCTCAGCACAGAGATACCGACCAGAAGCTGAAGGAGTCTCAAAGAGTAAAATGTGTGCTAATGCAACATCTCGTACATGTACATATGCTTGAACTGAATTTGCATAGGTTTTTGCCGATCCTGTGAGGTATTTTAGGATGTGAATAATACTGGCGTTGATAGTTGGTTGCAATAATGGTCCCAACACCAGTACTGGGTTGACCGCAACTAGGTCAACCCCTCTAGCTTTAGCTTCATCCCATGCAGCTTGTTCCGCCACTGCCTTTCCATAGCAATACCAGTTCTGTTGTTGATATGCAAATTAAAAAAAAAGTTAGGTTTTATATAAATATGTACATTTTAAATTTATCCAAAGCACACCTTTTTTATGAGTCCAAAAGTAATTTCAAAGGAAAATGTCAACATTTTTTCTATGCCAAAAGTGGTCATATTCTCACCAGCCACTACTCCTTTAGTCTAGATTCCCACATTTTGTTTCTTTACATTACTGTTCTTAAATTATATATATATATATATATATATATATATATATATATATATATATATATATATATATATATATATATAAAGAAACAATACCATGTATGCCCAGGCATGCATACAATGTTGATGTCTATTTTGGTGATTAAATATTTGAGTTGACTTATGTTGATAATTGTAACATTAAAAAATCCACAAAAATGATCACACGTTGGCCAAAAATACCGTCTATAAGTTAGCTAAAAGTTTGTATTTATCAAAAGAACTGTCCAAAGTACATTGTTATGGTAGAGATATGCCTCATGGCCCTCATTTTATTCTCAACCACAAAGTTTCATAAAGTTAGATTTCAAGCATTAATTAATAAGGAATATTTATAATCATGCTGATGGAATGATGAACAAGTCATAGCAAATGGCAAATAGTGGGAAACTGCAAATCATATGTCATTGTCACCGGAAAACTTGGGGGCTCTGATTGAAGATAACATTTTATTAATTCATTATCTATCTAATTTTATAATTTGTTAGTGAATTAAGAGAAGACAAACCTTGGTGTTCTTGCAGAATTCCAAATCACTCCAACAGCTCTCATCAACAACATCATCAGGACTCCGATTAGGATCCATGTAAACCGCTCCAATTGACGATGTGAATACTACTCGCCGGACTTTAGCTTCAGCCGCCGCAACTATTACGTTCCGTGTTCCGATCACAGCTGGCTCCACCATTTGTTCCTATTAATCCGATCAGAATTTATAAACACGCAATTAAAATTAATTAATCACCAATTGTTATTTCTCTAACTCTTATTGTTAATTAGGCAATTGAGAACCTACAGGATCATCGGTGACCGGAGAAGCAGTGTGGAATACACCGTCACAGCCATTAATGGCGTTACGTAAGCTCTCAAAATCGAGAAGATCAGCTTTGCATAAAGTCAATCTCTCTTTCGCTCCTTCGAGCTCTCTCAAATGATTATTCTTCGGATCCTCTGTAAAATTCATTGAACAAAAACGAATTAAAGCAAAATTCAAAATCGAATTTCATAAGCAACATACAATCGGATGAGAAATTGTAACGCACCTGGATTTCTAACGGTTCCTCTGACAATATAGCCTTTCTCTAAGAGTAATTTGACCATCCATGAGGCGATGAATCCGCCGGCGCCGGTGACGCAAATGACCTGAGCGGTTGCCGGAGACATGCTTGATGATATTGGGTGAATGAAGGTATGGAAGTTTGAATGGAGGATGGTGAATATTTATAGACGGAGACTTCACCAACAACCAACTCAACAACCCGCCTGCTGTGACCAACCCTAGTCAACAAATTCGTCTTTCTTCTTCTTTACCAACAACACTAATTATTTTATTTCATTGTAGCGTTAAACGTGTTTTTATTCAATTTTTAATTCAAATTTCATTAGTTTTATTAAAAGTGACAAGACAAATCCATATTTATATTTTTTTTTTTAAAAGGAAAGACAAAAATGAGTTTCGACATTGTCATCACTCACTTAAACACACCACGGAAATTATATAGGCGTACGGCCAAATACAAACCATCAATCCAAATACAAACCATAAGACAGGCCTTATGGAAAATGTAACACACCAATTTTCCAACCAAATTTAAACTTTTTAAATAAACAAGTTTAGTAATTTAAAAATCGATAAGAATCCAAAAGTAATTTAAACAAAACATTTGGAATGATTACAAATGCCAAAAACCGGTGTTATAATCATATCAAAACTAAAGTCTTAGGGAATCAAATGGTACACCGAGCTAATCATCCAATGCTAACACTACGGGCCGCCTAATCCTTAGCTCCTGAACATGAGTACATAGTCAAAAGAAATGTAGTACGTGAGACAAAATTATCTCGTGAGGAACATGGGTTTTAGACCCGGTTAGAAATAATTGCAATAAAATAATAATTAAATAATTATCACATTGCACATAGTCAATCATACTCTAAGGTTTGCCATAAGCCCAACACATACGTAACGGGCCTCCCCGAAATAAACTCCCCCGATATGGGTTATCTAGGTAAACTCCCCCGTTTCCGGGTTATTTATTTGCTCCCCCGATTTCCGGGTTATCTCAAACTCCCCCGCTTTCCGGGTTATCTATTTCTCGACATACTACTCTTGCGCAGGGTGGTACCGCCCCAAGTAGTAGCCACTAACTCCCCCAACTTGTGTGGGTTAACTAGGATCCAATTGATTAGCTAACACATAACAAATCATCAACTTGGGTCAAAGCCTCATATACAACTTATGTCATACTAGTGGTAACCAAACACATAAATGTACAATTCAATTCAATTCAATTCGATTCAGTTCAATTCAATCAAATTCATACTCTATCAATTTAATTTTTTCTTTATTAAAATATTTATCTAATAAAGACTTAATACTCATTTCAATTCATAAAACTTGGTTTACTATGTACTCAGAAAGATCACATGTACTCACCATAGCAATGCTATCCAACACTTGTGTTTAACAGCACAATCTTTACTCCCAAATCAAAGAAGTACTTCCAATCACAAGGTCTTCTTGACCTAACATCAATTTCATCACAAAACCTAGTTAAAATCCATAACTAGCTACCAATTAACCCATATTAACTTTCCCAATCACCAAGTTCATACAACTTGGTGAAATCTCAAACCCTAGTTCAAGATTTTTATCCATAAATCCCAAATCCAACTTGTACACAATGATTACAAGTCTACAATGAGTGTTTTACACTTATGAGAGATCATCTTCCCCAAAGATGATATGGTTGGTTCCCAAAACCACCATTAATGCCCAAGAAAAGCTTGAAATATCAAAGAGATGTATAAACTAACAAGGATTCTTACCTTAGATCAACAATCTCCAAGAAATGTGAAGATTTGAGCTAAAGAACAGCAAAAACCGTGAACTCTTCTCAAAAAAACGGCTGGTAGGGTATAGGGGGTGTAGGTGTCCAAACCCTAGCCCCAAAACTCGTTTTTATACACCTGACAGATTTCGCGTTCGCGAACTCGAGTTCGCGCCGCGAACTTCCCCGGTCATGAACTCCTCGCGATCGAGAACAAGCCGCGAACTCCATGCCTCAAAACCTTGAACTCACTGTTCCATTCTCGCGATCGCGAACCACCACTTCGCGCCGCGAACTCCTCCAGGCAGCTAGGCTGCAACTTTTTGTTGTCTAATTTACCCCGGTTTCGACCTTAACCATATCAAACGGTGTCCAAATGACACGAAACCAATTCCTACGTCTTTTAAATGATTTATCCTTATTTATCATATTTTTGTACAATTTATTTATTTACAAAATTCGGGTCGTTATAGAAAACAATTACAAACAAACATAAAGACCAAACTACTTAAACATCTGAAATTTTACATTCCAAATTTCCAATCACTAGCCACTTTCATAACCTGTGTAGAAGCTGTAACTTTCAGGGTCATCAACTGCATTTTAATACAAGTACAATCTTTAATATTGTTAATAATCTTTATATTTATTTACTGGATCAAAATAAATGCCAACATTAATGAATGATATAAAGAAAAAGAATTAATGAATTATAATTATATGATAAGTAGCAACATAAATTAATTATATAAATAATAAATATTAATATTATTTTTAACTAAGAGTTGAGACTTTAGATAACATATACGAGTATCTTACACGTTGTCGCTATTGTTTCACGTGTTGTCCTTTTTGATCACTAGATAGATTCACCAAACCTAAAATGTATTTTTAGAAGACGTTGCATACTTACATCATATTTTCTCGGTCCCACAAAAAACCTCACATTGTATCCTAAATTTTTGTTCCACAAAAAAACTTTTCATTTCACATTTAATGGGCTCCACAGAATAAAATACTATTATTATTAAGGACCTCACCACTAACTATCCAATAATTATCTTTCTCTCTCCAAACCATTCTTATATTTTAATCAAAATTATTAACAATAACCTCACTACTAACTATCACCTTAATCTTGTGCCCAAGTGAAATGAGATGTTTTTTGTGGGACGGATGGAGTATTTTATTTGTTTATTTAGAGTTAATTACACGGATGGTCCTTTAACTTTATACCAGATTTCACTGATGGTCCTTTAGTTTCAAAAATTACATGGATGGTCCTTATTTTGGAAAGGTTTTTCACCAGTAGTCCTTTACCAAAACGGACGTCTATTTGGTCCGTTAAGTGAAATCACGTGATTCGCACGTGGGGGCAGTTTTGTCATTTGCACCATCCCTTCTCTTTTCCCCCTTTTAAACCCTACCTCCTAATTTCTTCTTACGCGTCTTCTTCATAAATCCCAGAACCATTTTGATTCTTCTTCATCAGCTTCTCCAATTATGAAAATCAAATTAAAAAAAAAAGAGAATGGATGGTATGCGATTTATGTGCCTCTAATGGCGAAGAAATCGTTAACCTAGCTGCAAAATCCCTATTAAGAACATATACAAGCTTCTGTTTCTCACAAGCACCAATCATAACAACACGACCTTTTGGATCAATAGCTAAATACTGTCCAGGAACAATTCTACGGCTTCCAGATTTCCCAAACGTTTCCTGATGAATTTTGTCAAACACATTCTTCTCCTTATTGTAATCCAGAATAACAATACGACCGGAATCAGAACCAATAAAGATGTAATCTTTTTGAGCGTCGGCTAACCTAAACTGAGCTAAAGATCTAATAGCACCAAAAACCTCAACGGAAAGTACGGTCTGGATCTTACCGTTTTCGTCGGGACGCAAGAGTTCGAGGACTTTACCACGGGCGACGACTATTTCTTGAGACTTGTTGCCGCCGGAAAAGATGCTGTTAATGGCACACACGATTCCGATGGCTTGTTGCAGAGTGAGATTGTAGAGATACATTGTTATGGGGTTGGTAAAACCCTAGGTTTTGGAGTGAAAGAAATATGGAGACCAGTGTTCAGTGGAATGACAAAAAACTAGGGCTTAAATCAAGAGAAGAGAGGGAAGCTGTTGAAGAATCAAAATGGTTATGGGATTTATCGACTGAAGAAGACGCGTAAGAAGAAATTAGGAGGTAGGGTTTAGAAGGGGGAAAAAGATAAGGGATGGTGCAAATGACAAAACTGCCCCCACGTGCGAAGCACGTGATTTCACTTAACAGACCAAATAGATGTCCATTTTGGTAAAGGACTACTGGTGAAAAACTTTTCCAAAATAAGGACCATCCATGTAATTTTTGAAACTAAAGGACCATCAGTGAAATCTGGTACAAAGTTAAAGGACCATCCGTGTAATTAACTCGTTTATTTAAAAAGAGTATTTAAATTTATACAAGATTCCATGATAACTATGTACGCATCCTAACCATTGTTATAATCGTTCATAACATTCTTCTAACCATCCTCAGAACAAATAAAAAACCTTACTTTTTTGGTACTCACTAAACCAAATCACTTTTTCAAAACCTTCTTTATCTATCTCGATCCTTTAATTTTATTTAATATATGTGTAAAAGCTACGAGGACCTACATGACAATCTACATATGCATATACTTCGTCCGATTCAAAATAAGTGATACATTTTCCTTTTTGGGGTGATTCATAATAAGTGATACATTTTAAAAAAAATTACCTTTTTCGACAAAAAATAATGGGACCCACACCCACTAACTATCTACTTTAACAAAGTGGAATGATATATCTACCCTTCCTTTTTACTTTAAACATCATTAACTCCACTTTATTTAAAAAGTGTGGGACCTATTACCCACTAACCATCCAATTAATCAAATTTAACCACCATTATAATCTTTTGCCTCATAAATCGTGAAACCTAAAGTGTATCACTTATTTTGAATCGAGGAAGTATATGCTTTTTAGATGAAAAAAGTAAAGAAAAAGCAGTGTAAAGATATGTAAAGTTATATGTTAAAACTTACTTTGTTATTGTGAATTTGTAATACTTCTTCCGATTCAAAATAAGTGCTACATTTTAGGTTTCACGATTTTTAAGTCAAAAGATTAAAATGATGGTTAAATTAAATTAATTGAATGATTAGTGGATAATGAGTCTCACACTTTTTGAATAAAGTGGGATTAATGATGTTTAAAAGTAAAAAGTAAGGATAAATGAGTCATTTCACTTTATTAAAGTAGATAGTTAGTGGGTGTGAGTCATACTATTTTTTGCCAAATAAGGTAATTTTTTAAAGTGTAACACTTACTTTGAATCACTCATATAAGGAAAGTGTAGAACTTATTTTATATGAGAGGAAGTACATGATATGATGGTCGCAAATAATGAGCAACATTATTGCCAACCACCTCCGGTGGCCTACGCTCTTATCCTATCCTACCGTATCGCCCATAACCCTTATCTTGCAATCAAACTTCATAAATTTATCAGGCCCAATATCATATTAGAAGAAAGATATACACTAAAGGAACTACTATAAATATAATTAATATCATAACTTTATTATAATAAAATATAATCAATGTGATATTTATCGTTGTGCCTACTATAATCAGTGTGGTACAGGTATAGTTGCGTCTTAAACTACATTATAAAATGGATTAGTCATGAGATATTATGGGTTATTAGTTATCGATATCACAAGATACTAACTGTGAGTGCTTTAAGGTTGATGGGTATGCACATCATTTTAGGGGTGTCAAATTTGTACCGAATAAAACCAACCAACATGCTACCAACCATACCAAGAATAGATGGTAGCCAATATGTTGGTAGCCAACATGTTTGGTTGGTAGTACCATACCAATCAAGTAATCATGGTACGGTAATGGTACAAAAATTTAAATACCATGGTAGTATCGTACCAACCAATTATATATGTATATATATAATTATTTAGAAGAATCCGAGAAAGATAAACTAAATATGTATTATTTTTTTAATAAAAGTTATGATATCATAACATGAAAACATCCAAGTTATAACTTCTTAGCCTAACATATCAATATATTACATTTTTGTTATTGTGTTTGTATATAATGTTGATAATTAAGCGTGTGAAGCAGACGAGAATGCTACAAGCTAGTGTATTATCACAAGAATACTACATAAATTATACTTTAACGTACATAGTGTTAATATAACATTTAACGTATACCATTACCAAATATAATAGTATAGAAAAATGTCTTGTTTTTAGTAATAATTCCAAATAAGTTTGTGATCTTGGTATATACCAGTACCAATTCGTACCAACAATGATCATTGGTAGCCAAATAAATTGGTACCAAGTATAGTTGGTACGGTACTGGTAGCTAGATTGGTGTACCAAGTATAGTTGGTACGGTACACGGTATTAAGAAAATATGTGTGGTACCGTACCATGTTCACCCCTACATCATTTGGTGTGGTGTGATCCGAGGTGGCAAGAAACCACTCCACACCGTGGTGGGTCTCGTGAAGAGGGAGTGACTACAGCCACAGAAGAGCACAGTGTGGTAGATATAAAAGTGGCACCTAATTGGTCATGTGGTGGGTCCCCTCCACATTTTGGTAGGTGTGATCAGGTGGTGGGTATTACCTCCAAAGTAGTGTGATGTGGCTGCTTATGTGACATCTAATGTGACAATAATTTTGATGTGATCCTATAGACCCAGCCTAAATGTAAACATTTCTAAGTTTTAGTACATCTATGAAAGCAATAGCGGACAAAGTTTAACCACTCCATGTATATACCCATACTGAATTAGTCAGTTGTCAAGTAATAACAGCTAACACTACTAACACGTTAAACCAATTCAAGAAAAACGTTATGTTAAATGTTTGATCTTAATTTATCACACCCATTTATGCGTTGAATATAGTAGGGCTTATCTGATCAAACCTTGCAGGGGGAAATGTATGAAAGCTTAGGTGTCCATTAAAGAATATATTTGAAATTCTGTAATCTTCAATATAATAAGAAATGCAGCAATAGGAAAAGGTCAGTATAACTAATCATTTGGAATTTCTATTATTAAACTTGCAATTTCTTTTAGGTTTTACCAAACCCAAAATGACAGAATTGATCGATATTATATACTAGCAAGATTACGTGTACATGTTTACCAATATTATATACTAACAACATTACGTGTATATTTAGCAAAATAAATTGCTCAAAGCTATAACTAGTAGTTGAAATTGAACCTCTTATTAAGAGTGAGAGTCAGAATCTGTATTTTAATAGAGGTCTTCAGCAAAATATTTGTAGTTAGAAAATGTCAAATAACATAATTTTTAAAAGGGGATTGTGAGTGTGTGGCTGTCACGTACCTAAGTTTGGGTGTGGAACCACCTATAATTACATAATTTTGGTGAAAAAACTCAAGAGAGTTATTTTTTACGGAATTCTTGTTACTTTCCCACGATATTAAAACACTTACACAAGAAAAAGAAAAAAAAAACTACATACGCACATATGCTCATTATAAGCACTATTTTAAGAACATGAAATTTGAAACATCATTTCAACAAAAAAAATATAATTAAGATTAAGATAAGTGATGAATTTTAAAAGAGATTTGATACACTAATGTGTTTATGTGATAACCAATTAGTTATAAGTTTTTTTTTTAACCAAAACTATGTAGTTTTGTGTGGTTCCACAACTAAACTTAAGTATGTGACAGCCACACACTCACTTTTTACTTTTTAAAAATAAATATGATATTTAAGTATTTATAAACATGTCATGAAACATATACCGACGCTCCTCGTAAGATAACAAATACAGAAGTACTGTGATTAATCAAGGGCATTTTGGTAATTTATCTTAAAAGCTCAAATTTTTTTATTCTTTCTAAAAAATATCTTAAGTAGCATTTTATTTTGGAAACGTTTCTTCTAAAATAAACGTCACAAAACGAAACAAAATTATTCCTTAAAACATAAGATTAAATTCTACACTGCATATCTGACTATTATAAAGATCAAAATTTACGATCTTTAATCTATTCATTTTGCCAAAATCTTCTACTTATGCTGTAATATGATCTGATATTTCACAACCCAATTCATTTTCTTCCAATTTTTGTGTCATTCCATTAGATTCAGGCTGCAGTCTCGTTTCTTCCAATTCTCCAGTCAGGGGTTTAATCGTCTTTTCAGCTAAATTAACCTCAGAAGCAACCGTCTTTTCGGCTAAATTAACCTCAGAAAAAACCGTCTTTTCGGGTAGACTAATCTCAGAAAAAACCGTCTTTTCGGCTAAATTAATCTCACAAGAAATTTCAGTTGTTTGAACTAAATCATCCTTCTGATTATCAACATTGTAAGGAACGATTGTGTTTGTAGTATCTGCACCTTTTGTAGATTCGGTTTTTGATGAGTCAGCAGGTGTTGGGCTGTTATTAAAGATAATTAACCACTTTATATCAAACACAAAAGATTATAAAAAATTAAGGGTTTTGTTAATGACAGCCCTAAGGGCTGTCTCTAACATGCATAAAAGGCTTGTACATTCATTGATAAGGTAGTAATCCTAAAATTCAGGGGGTGGTTTTATATGTATTTTGCCTTCTTATTGACAGCCCTTAGGGCTGTCATTATCATTTTCCAAAAATTAATTATTAGGGATAGGAAATTAACCTTTTTGGTGAATTGGAGTTATTTTCTTGCATCTGTGTGGATTCTACCTTTCTTTTCGCCATTTTCTTTATCCGCCTGAAAATGTCGAGCAACCATAATGATAATAAATAAATATATACATATAATATTAAATTAATAATAGTGTGAATATACGAAAAAGCATGATTAAAATAATAAAAATTGGTAAACAGCACTTACTTAGAAGGTGTAGTAGTCATGGGTGTTCGCAAATCGGCAACAACTTGCTCACGTTGCTAATTTAGAGAAAATAATACAAAAGTTAAAAGAATTAGATAAAAATAAACATATTATAATAAATTAAAAAATGCAGAGTTAAGAAAAGAGCGTAACTTGATTAGGTGACTTTTCATCGCGCATCATCCATCTTTCATTATTTAAATCCAGCGTTTCTTCGTCCCCGTCAGCATAAAGTACCTGCAATTAGAAGCAAAGTAAAATTAAATAAAAAATAAATATAATATATTTTCAACTTCTGTTTTCATTAAGGCCCATCATAACAGTTTTATAGGCTACCCAAGTATGTATTTGCTTTTCATTAATTCCAAATTTCAACCAAATTTATGCTGGAAAACTTTAAAAACTATAAAAACGAACTTAACTTTAACATAAATAGAATAAATAAAATAAAAATTTTAATGGGAAATATATTATATAGTTTTATACCACGTTTAGCAAAATAAAGACGCACATAAAAGGAGTGTAAAATTAGTCTTTCGCATTTTAATTATTATTTGTATTATTTTACTAATTTTAATTAGGTTTGTTTTTGTCGTTTTATAACTTCCCAACAAAAATAAATACATATTTAGGTAGCCTTAATGGAAAACCGAAAAAGTTGAAAACTTTGGTGGATTCCACATAAATAATCCCAAAAAATTAACATTAAAACAGAAATTTGAGCTATCATCAAACCTTGTACTTGTCTTCTACAGGGTCATAAGAAGAAACAGCACCATCATAATACCTAACCAAAAATAAATATAAATACTGAGTTAAAACTAGAATTTTGCTAAATATAAATAAATAAGCACACTAATTAATCTATAAAAAGTTACTTACATTTTATCTAATGGCCACCAAACTTTTATTTTACGGCCCACTAAATCTTGCCCCCATTCCTTCATATTTTCCTGTGTTAAAAACTAACGCGTTCAAAGTACATGAAAGTTAACAAACATAAGATTCTATTATTATAAATTATAAATGGAAATTAAGTAATTAACAAAACATGTAAATAATTAGTACCTTGCCACGAGAACCATTAGCAACACGTTTCTTGGAAGAAGGTTTTCTTTTATTTTGGATTTTATTATTATTATTATTATTATTATTATTATTATTATTAATTTCTTGCATTAATGGTTCTGATCCATCGTAATCAGATAATAAGATTAAATTTTCGTTTTCTATTTTTACATTATATATATAATCGGATGAGTCGATATTGCCCTTGGTTTTTGTTGATTGTTTTTTAAGTCTGTCTTGTGAAATTTGATTTAAATTAGGGCTAATATCTTGATTTAAATTGTTTTTATTCTTTTTTGGTCGACCCCTTTTGACAGTTTCTTGCTCATTATTGATAGATTTTTGCTTCTTTTTGGATCCACCATTTTCCATGATATTAAGATTAAGACCCCTTTTTGTCGATTTGGATACCTGCAATAAAGATTTAAATTTTGGAACATATGTATAAAGCTCTAGAAAAGAAAATATTGGAATAAAACAATAATTATAGAGTATAAAAACGTACCATAAATTCATTATTATTAGCATTTTGGCATAAGAAAGTGACCACTTCAGCATAATAATCAAGATCTGAATTTATTAATTTCTTTATTGTTTCAGAATATGATTTAAGCGTATCGTTACAATTTCTCAAGACATTTTCTGCCAAATTCCATGAAGCAGGCGAAATGTTCTGAAAAAAAATATATAATATAAAAGTTGAATTAATTCAAAAAAAAATTAAGGGAAAATTACGTACCTGATTTTCTTTTCTGACGTGAGAAATGAGAAGGGACAAAAGATCAGGGGCAATTTCGTCACTTTCTTCGATGACCAATGTCATGATCTTTTCCATGTCTGAGAATATGTTTTGAGGGTAATTTAACCTAAATTTCAATTAATCAAGAATAAACATGTTAATTTCACAAGATTGTTAAAGGATTCAAATTTAACCGTACTAAGAAATCTCACCTAATTTTGCTCAAAAATTGGTCAAACATTTCATTGACCAATTCATCACACTCAAGATCCAGCATCAATAAACACGATTTCACTTTAGCAACACACTCAAGAATGTGAATTGCTTTACGGTAATTACGACTTGTTACATTCGATACTTCCCCAAAAGCAATCACATTAAGCTTGAAAATTTCCTGTGATAAAAAAAAATACCATTAATTGTAATAAAAATCAAATCTTTTTTATTTTAATATATATGAAGTTGTTACATAATTTTGCTTCTGGGATACCTTCATGATTTCATCTTTATAAGGTTGATCTGGTGCAGTTATTCTTGCTATTTCACTGAGACATGATGCTACTGATACTTTAACTTCCAAATCTGAATGTTTTAATAATTCATCACTGATTAGTGCCCCCATTGAGTGCACAAGTGCCCCTTGCATTGAGATTGGTGGTGCTTGACCAACAAAAGTCAAAAGATGCTCGATTTTCTGTAAACAAAAAAAAGATCAAACTTTTAGATATATTAGGGTTAAAAGCTTCATAATTGCAAATGCTATGAATTACTTGAACCCACCAAATAATTACTAGTAAAGATAGCATAAAAGAAAAACAATTTCTACCATAGATTATAATCTCAAAACAGCAAAAACCATCAGTTTACCATGTTAAATTCACAACTTCTGAGAGCACAAAAACCCTAATTTTCTGGTTCTATACACAATCGTAATTATGAATACAGGGAAAACCTAAACATACAAATATAATTATAAAAAAAATTCCGTTAATTTACCAATAAACAACATGAATAACTGAATTAGCGAAACTTAACTCTAATTGCAAATGCTATGAATTACTTGCACAAAATAAAATAAAAAAAAAAAACGTTAAAATTGACTTACATCAAGGAGATCTAGAAGGTCCTTGGTGGAAGAAGGGGGCAATGCAAGTTGTTCGCCAGCTTCTTTAAGCTGTTGCTCCACCTCGTTAACCGAACATCCAAAATCCATTTTTGATTTCACGAACGATTTTCAAACAATTAACCTCAAATCGGACTCAAAACACAAACCCTAATAAAACGCCAAATTGTTAAATTTGGTTTTGGGCAAGTATGTGAAGTTAGGTGTTTCCCGAGGGTAAGGGTTTGTTCATCGCAATCGATCAGTTTGGTGTAGGAAATTAAAAACCCTAATTTTCCGAAGTACGGAAAACGGAAACCTATCGATGTTTCAAGAAGTTGTTGAGCGAGAGAGAGCACTGGCCGCTGGGGTTTGATAACTGCTTCGAGTTGTACAATTGATAATTTACATCTCAGTTCCTAGAATTTAGACATTCCAATTACGAAGTATAAGATCAAACGAAATTACTGAATAATACTCTATATATTTTAGGGGTGTATTTGGTACAAAAATTGCTGAAAAATAACTGTAAAGAACATAATTACATAGAAAGATAGTATCATAGAGACTTCAAAAGAGAAATATAATAGAAAATTTTAAAGTTGTGAGCTCATTCGAGCAAACGGACCTTGATTCTAGTAGCAAAAACATGTCGGGGTTGTCAGGTCGGATTAATAAAAAATAATTCAGTTGGGTCTATTCGGGTCAACCTGAAACCTGATAAAGGCAATAATTCAATCGTAACCCGATATCCGACCCGATGCTAATATTTAGTATCGGGTTTGACGGGTCGGGTTCAAAAAACCCCGATACTAACCCAAGACCCAAATACACCCGACCCAAATAGCATAATCGGACACGAGTTTGGGTTTGAGTCAGATCGGGTTGACCCCTTTGACACCCTTAATTCTCCATGTGTTTTTATATGAAATGGGTTTTCTCCTCTTTTCCATTTCTTAGGCCCAAACAAACATGAGATATATTTTTATTTCCATTTCTCACCTTCTATTTCTATACCAAGCAAACCCTAGGTGTGATGCGGGTTGTTTAGTAATCCAATTCCATATGGCCCGATTTAGTACAAAATCGAAAATAACTGGAAAAATAAAATAAAAACCTTCTTGGTCTGGTCCGGTCTAAGACGTCATCAATTCAGTCGTTGATCTGACCGAAATAATTTTCCTGGAAATTAGTTTACTAGAATAATGTATTATTTTCTTATTGAACATCAGAAACTATTGTTAAGATATAACTTTATACAATGTATAGGGTGACCAGATTTATGTTTGGTTATCAATATCACATTAACGTTATATTAGTTTTATCTCGAGATCAAACACCACCAAACCCACATACCCACTAGAGGTATAATTACATCATCTACCTTATCTCATCCACTGTATTATATGCTCAGCAAAATAAAAAAAAATGCAAAATGTTTCTCATCTGGAAGCAGCAATTGGAAGTCTGATGTGGGTCATGTGGAAAGAAAGGAACAAAGTAATCTTCAACAACAAACAAGTTAAGTCAGATAAACTGAATAAAGTATGTCATCCCTTGATGAGATGTACTTTAAAACCTAAATTAAGGTTATCAAGATCAAAGCTACAGTACACCAATTTATGAATGTCTTCATAGTGGCCTTGATTTTTTACTAATATATGATGAAAACAAGATCTCTCAACCATTAATCATAACATGTTCTAATTAATTCGCAAATAGCACGCATAAAGCAATAATAAAAACTGGAAACCCCAAATTTAAAGAGAGATTATGCTCATGATCCAAAAATTCCTACAAGAAATGTTCCGAAAGACAGTTTCTGATAAAATAAAAACGAAACAGAATTCCACACATGAAATATATTGATCGGTTGTTACAATATCTAGTGAGCTTTAACATACTCCTGGACAATGTGAAGACCTTCGCTCTCCTCTCCATAATCCTGCAAAATGTGCAACAAATAAATTTTAATTTTATAAAAATGCTAATTATAAACTGAATAATGTTTTTTTAAATAATTTGCTTTAAATAATAATACCTTGACAACAAGGCATGAGCAACCCACAACCTTCCTTGCCTTTCCTTCCGAATCAATTTTGCACAACTGCAAAGAAACAAACATATTAAATGTTTAAAATTTACAACCAAAAACATTGTCTGAAATTTTTGTTTTTATTTTATTTATGTTCTTCTCCAGTTTAAGGGTAAAAAATAACCGGAGAAGAAAAGAAACAAAATAAAAAGTATATAAAATAAAAATAAGGGTTTACTGGTCATTTTAGGTCAAAATGGACAAAAATGAAATTTGAAGGCTGACAAAGATTACGAAAATTAGTAAGTACATGGACAAAAAAACAAAAAAGAAGTACAGTGTCAAAATCGTAGAATTTGGAAGACCACATGGATAATTTCTGTAATTTACTCAAATAATAATTTATAACTTTTTTAGTGCAAAATGTGAAGCAGGTGACTTACACCAGCCCACTCGCCAAGAGTTTTTGCACTAGGAACTGTGATCAAGTTAACATTATGGTCAGCACAAAGAGCTTTGACCAACTTCTGGTAATCCGGTTGGTTACAGTCTTCAGCCAAAACACAAAGTTGGGCTGCATGTTTTTCAATAACCTTTGCAGCCTCATGAAGTCCTCTCACAAGACCACCATGAGCAAGTGATTTTCTGAGCACAAGTTGCAGTGCAGTCATGGTGTCCATTGGCTCACCAAGAGCAGCTGCAGGTGCAGCTGCAGCTACCTCAACTGGAACAACAGCTTCTTCACTGCACAAACAATTAAGAATAAGGTAAAATTGATGTTTTATTTCAAATGAAAGTTAACAAAATCAAACAATATAATGGAAGCTGTTTACATACCCAGCCATGATTCTGCTTGATTAAATCTTCAGTTCAAACTGCACCAAAAAGCCATATGAAAACAAGTCAATGCAAAAAAAAAGTTTCAAAACACAATTTTTACAGCTAAAAACCAACTGGATTAACTGCAATTGACAAAATATGGCATGCCAGCAGCTCATTTATTAGCTTTGAAATCACATATTCACTCAATTTTTTAACTTTGCCCTACTGATAAACTGTAGGATAACGATTTCTAGCTTAACGGAATTAAAGTTTGAATCGCAATAAAACTGCCCTTTCATTGTTTGTCCAATCAAAACGGAGATCAAATCAGATGGATAGATATCAGTCCCAGTTCCACGAACTATATTAAATGGAAGAAGTGTCCAATACTTCTGAAACTAAACATAAATTATACTTCGTAACAAATTTGCAGATATTTGTAGATTTGACTCAATAAGTATGGAATTAAGCTCATACAGACATAAGCCGGCATTAAAATGCAGTTAAACACTAAATCTAAATTCGAGTTCTATACATCTCTTGATTTCTGCATATATCTTCAATCTCTAAAGGAAATTATATCTAATCAATTAGATTATTTCAAGTATATTTTCTTAATCAAGCGATAATCAGTATAATTATTCGATAAATCAGACGCTATCCCGCAAGTAAACTTACATATAATGGTCGTTTGTGAGAAAATGATACGAGATTCACAAGGAGGTTCATACCTGTTGATGACTAAGATGTTGAAGAAACGCACACACAGGTCAGACTCTGCTATCTGAAGAGACGATAGCGAGTTTGCGATATTATAAAGGCTACCTACCGATTCTAAAACCCTAATTCAACTTAACAAACGTCCAATTTATTTCAATATTTGCGGTTTGTACCCTTAAGTTTTGTTTTTCTCAAATGCACCCTATTATAACCATTATTGTGATTGTTTTTAAAATTTCTATATATAATCTGATAAATATTTATCCAGTAAGGGATTGAACATGTAATCTCTTAGAAGTTATTCGATAGCTCTTAGACTACTCGTAAGGATGACCAAACCCATGTTTGGTCACTGTTGTCACATCATCTTTCTCACTTCAGATCGAACTAGGGATGGCACGGTCCAAGAACCGGACCAACAAGAACCGAGAACTGAAAAAATAATTTTAGCCGAATCGAGGACCAAACCGATGATACTCGTAACCGATAATGTACCTGGATTAATTTAAAATAAAAAGTTATCAATCCAAGTAATTCAGGCATTGATTTATCACAAATTCACCATATCGAATAGTTTATACAGTTTTATTTGTTGCATCATCAATTTATTGGTGTGCTTGTAACAAGTATGAAATCGATTTATAGGTGCATAGAAATGATTCTAAAATTAGGCCCTAAAATATCTGAATAAAATATATAAATCGAAGATAAAGAAAGGCGGTGGCCAGCGATGTTTATTTTTAGCATGGCCACAAAATTTCTGCAAGTCCATATCGTTTTACAACTGGTACTCACTCTTTCTCTCTCTATCTTTACCCCCCATTTATATTTTCTTCAATTTTCAGTCGTTAATGGTGCTTGCTGTCTTTCCTCTTTCTCGCAGTGAAGGAGGTAGATAGAGACAGAAAAGCCTAAAGCTCCTCTCACCGCCGCTCAATTACCCTATTTTTTTCCCAATTCCGACCACCTGCTTCTCTCTATTCCCTAATTGCCGTCCGATTAAAACAACGACGTTCGATTTCCGGTAAGATTCTGTTATGTATATCTCTTTTTTTGTTGTTGAATTGTCCGAGGTTGATGAAATTGAATTGAATTGATAATACTTCTCTTTTTAAATTTTAGATTTAAAATTTCCGATATCTGTATCGATTTTGAAAATTTTCGTTGAATTCTGCAATTGAGATTGAAGGAATTCGGCAACGTAATCGAGAAATGTCGATGTCGCTTTTGCCAAAAAGCGATTCGATTCAGATCCGTGAGGTGTGGAATGACAGTCTGGAAGAAGAATTCAAATTGATTCAAGGTATTGTTGATGAATTTCCTTATATTGCAATGGACACAGAGTTTCCAGGAATTGTTCTTCGTCCTGTCGGTGATTTCAAAAACAGTAACGATTATCATTACCAGACATTAAAAGACAACGTCGATATGTTGAAATTGATTCAATTAGGGTTAACGTTTTCCGACGAGCAAGGGAATTTGCCAACAATAACAACAACGGATGATGATGATAATAAGCCTTGTATATGGCAATTCAATTTCCGTGAATTCAATGTGAACGATGATGTTTTTGCAAATGATTCAGTTGAGCTTTTGAGAGAAAGCGGTATAGATTTCAAGAAAAACAACGAAAAGGGTATCGATGCACGGAGATTCGGGGAGCTGCTGATGTCATCAGGGATTGTGTTGAATGATAATGTGTATTGGGTGACATTTCATAGTGGATATGATTTTGGTTACTTGTTAAAGGTATTAACTTGCAAGAATCTGCCTGATACACAAGCTGGTTTCTTTAATTTGATCAATACCTATTTTCCAACCATTTACGACATTAAGCATTTGATGAAGTTTTGTAACAGTCTTCATGGAGGATTGAACAAATTAGCAGAACTTTTGGAAGTAGAAAGAATTGGGATTTGTCATCAAGCTGGTTCAGATAGTTTGCTTACGTCATGTACTTTCAGGAAGTTGAAAGAACACTTCTTTAGTGGTTCATTGGAGAAATATGCTGGTGTTTTATATGGTTTGGGTGTTGAGAATTGACAGCACAGACCACTATGTAATCTGTTATAAAAAAAAAAAAAAAAAAAAAAATTATATTTGTGAAAAAATTGGTAGTTGTATGTTAAGTTACAGTTTGTGTTGTAATGGCACCACATCTTGTACACTTCTTAAGGATAAAAAGGTTGATTTTATTTATTTATTTTTGCAGTTCTTTCCCATGATTTCTTGGTGTTTTGGTTTCTGCTATTACCAATTAGGTTTGCTTAAAATTATCTCTCCAAAATGAGATCAATTTCTGGTTTAATGAGTTTGTTTCATATGTATAAACTAGCTTCAAAGCCCGCCCGACTGGACGGACATGATTCAAGAGAGATATTAAAGAAAAATAACAAAAATATTAATATAGTTTAAATGACATGGCAAAACATAGTTGTAGTGATAAGTATTATTCCAGCAGCCTCCAACTTGTTATTTAAAACCCTAACGAAAATCACACTTTCAAAATGATTATTATTTAAGTATAATAAAATTTTGTTTGACTTAAATTCATTGATGATTATTTCAAAAACCGGAATTTACCCTCTTCAATAAAGTTCCATATAAATTTAGGCAATATTATATGGAAATTAAATTTAAAAAACGAATATTAATGTGTATTTTAAATTGATTTGAAAAGGTCATTAAAGATTATTTCGTACATTGAGATTTCAAAAAATTGTTGTAAATAACAGCTACATATGGGGTTACGGATACGGATTCGGATTCAAAAATAAAACTTGCCTTGGGGTTAAATGTGGAATCACACGTTTTTTCTTATGGTTGACAAGTGGCATTTGACATGATTACACGTCATCATTAACAACCAATGAGATTTGTTGAAATGGATGAGTTGGCAAAACAAAGTCAAATCTAAGCCTCATATATAGAGGTAGATAAATTATATTTATGCAAAACAGGAAGCAGCATTGAAATATTGAATCCTGCAAACACAATGTATTATTCGGTTGTTGATTTCCATATTATTTAAGTTAATAGCAACCATATATTTTAACCGATATGGCATTTATCTATGTGGAGAATATAAGTAAATACTTTCTGAAAAAATTCAATTGAGAACTATATGAGCTTAACCGATATACAGATCTATAACAAAATGTGCACATTTAGAATTAAGTTCAATGCTCTGGAGATGAAAACCTGTACTGGATGTCTGGAGCGATTAGACAACGATCAACTGAATTTTGAATCAGAGTAACGAGCCCTAATTTAATTCAAACTATCTCATATCCTCGAGTTTGCTCCAATTGCGCGGATCTATTGCTGAACCGAAATGAGTTCCAGAGAGAAAGAGCGATGACGGCAACTAGAACGCCGACGATGTCGGCAACGGCGTCTTTGGCTGAAGCTCCGGCTGATTTGAGGAAACCGAACTCGTCGGCGACCTCCTTGGCGGCACCGGCGGTGAGTGACATGATGCAACCTACTGAGATGCTACGGCGACGTAGGAGAGAGTATCGAGTGCGGGATGCAAGGAAAGTGAAAATGATAGTAAGTGAGAAGCACAGAAGGAAGTGTTGGAGCTTGTCATGAGCTAACCAATCGTCGCCGTTTTCCATCTCCGGCGATTTGAGACGGTGGCTGTATTTGACTTCTTATGGGGGTGTTTGGACATTTGGTACTGTTAATAAGGAAATTCGAGTGTTTGGATGGAGGGTGATAATATTGCCATAAATTAAGAGAGAAATTTGCATCATGTTATGACTCATATGATTTTTTAACTAATAATTTGTTTTAACAGTTTATTTAACACATGAAATGAGATTACCAATCGCCGTAGTTATCATCTCTCGGCCAAAAAGAATATAAAAATAATAGAATGATGAATATTATTCAATTCCTAAATATTACTTGTGTGAATGTTATGAAATTCTAATGCTAAAAATTGATTAACTGGTAGACAATTAAGCAATAAAGACTTGGAATAATCTCTTACAAACGAAATTTCCGAAAAATGCAATCAAGAAATAAGAACATCACAGCAAAAATGGAACACTAATAGTACACGGAAAAACAACAAAAATACTCGATAAAAATAAGCTAAATTTCCAGAGTTCAAAATTGAAAATTCAAATCATATTTTGGTTCACATTGGCTTAGAATTAACAACAAAAAGATTGGTTTATCTTATGTTTAGACATATAACTATTAATTAATTCATCTTACTAATCAACTCATTGATTAGATCCTCACGATTTCCAGAATCACCACCATCTGTGAACCGCTTCTTCTTACCATGCAATGCCTTATCGGGCTTGTTTAGAGAAAAAGGACACAGAAAATTGGAA
The DNA here is from genome assembly GCA_963853835.1 of Calendula officinalis. Lineage (NCBI taxonomy): Eukaryota > Viridiplantae > Streptophyta > Magnoliopsida > Asterales > Asteraceae > Calendula > Calendula officinalis. The sequence continues at coordinate 1,757,533 of OY970827.1, read as the reverse complement.
ACTTCCTTAAAATGTGGGCCCACATTCGCAATTTCGTTTACAATGTCTTCTATGCATATAATTTTGTGCTCACCCATTGCCTGAAAAAAACCATTAACTCGTGTCAATACTTTTATAAAAAAATTTGTATTTTAGACATGTTTACTTATGAGTTATGAATGATTTGATTCACATTAGTTTTATGCTTAAAACACATGAAATGAGTTTATAAAAAGCACAAACTATATTTTCAAAGCATAAAAACCTCCGAAATTACATGATTAAAAAATTAAAGTATCAATAAAAATAATATAACTGCTTAATCATATTTGACTAATTAAATTAAATTAAATACATTTTACCTGTTCAATGATATTATTGTCTGTTAAGGGAAAGATCTGTTTGTTAACTTTGGCCAACCCCTTCTTGTATATCAGCTCGTTCACACTCTTGAGGTTAGGATACCTTCAAAATTAAAAAAATTAAAAATAAAAAAATCTTGCATTTTCTAAAAACTCCACATTAAATATAAATATTTCAAAACTGTTATTTACCCGTAAGTCACGTATGGTTCAACTTTCTGTAAAATTTCCAAAACCCTGTCATTTGCCTTAACAAAAACACCAGTGAACATTCTCCTTAGTCTTAGAGAATACAAGTGTTTCCTTGTTTGTGGATGCATGTCACTTTTACTAAGAGAGCCAAAAATAAATAGTTAAAAAAATAATAACCACAAATTTAAAAATAGAGTAAATTACATGAATGGTCCTTTAGGTTTATAGCAAATTTCACCAATGGTCCTTTAGTTTCAAAAATTACACCGATGGTCCTTAATTTTGAAAGGTTTTTCACCGATGGTCCTTTACGAAAAAGTCCGTCTGTTTTTTAGGTTGACTAAAAAAACAGACGGATTTTTTCGTAAAGGGCCATCGGTGAAAAACCTTTCAGAATTAAGGACCATCGGTGTAATTTTTGAAACTAAAGGACCATTGGTGAAATTTGCTATAAACCTAAAGGACCATTCATGTAATTTACTCTTAAAAATATATATATTTAAAAAAAATCATTGGTAACAGACCCTTGTATACGAATAACGAAGAGAAGCTTTGATTTGGGGACCACGGATGCTTTAATTGATCGTTTTCCTCGATGTTTCATTTTAATGAGATCGGATTCCTAGTTAAAAAATAAAATATAAAAATTGTAATAAAAATGAGTATTAGAAATATATGTACAAGTGCTATTTGTTATAAAAAAAATGTTTACTCTGTCACGGTATTCTCTGATGAACTGTTCTGGTTTCTTGATAACAAAATTATCAGTTTTAGATTTCTTGACTCTTTGCTCCAACTGTTCTTTTCTTCTATTTGCCCAATCTTCATTGTTTTTCCTTTTCTTTAATACGATTTCTGACACGTAATTAAGCGGCTTTTGTGCCTCATCAGCCATGATAGTTTTGACTGCCTAATAAACAAAATAATCCCATGTAAGAGATTTGCATGTGCCCCCAAATATGTGATGAACTTAAAATTCAATCTATTGACTTGCTACATCAAAAAGGTTGAATTAAATGTAATTACAGCATAAGAAAGCCTATAATTCCTTCTAAAATGAAACCCTAATTTTGCAGACATGTACAAATTGTAGACATTTTCACTTCTCCGAATAGCTCTGCCATACAACTTCAAATTTCACAAATATTTAAGTTCGCATAACATCCTACAACACGCAAAGCACGATCGATTCTATGAATATTTGCGTAACGCTACAATACTAATGAAAAAATGAAAGAACTCGAACCGTAGACAAGTTTTTAATCAATTATAGTTATCGTCTCTCTTGTACTTGTTATTTGGGAATTAGGGTTTCGAAACTTGCAAAAGAATTGGAAGGATATAAAACAGATTGAAGGTAGAACAAGTAGAAAACATACCTCAAGGAAATCGAGAATGTGAAGCCGAAAGAGGAACGACAACTGATGAAATTGCGATAAATATGTTTAGGTTTTTGTTCCGTATATGAGAGACGGACAAATTCAGCCCGGGTATTTCAAAATTAGCCCAATAAGGCCCATTACTTGAATCATTGGGCTTTGCAAATATATGCCTAATGGGTTTAATGTACCTAGATAAAATGCATTTTGGTTGAGTGCGTCCATATAGTTTAAATCAGTTAATGAATAACCAAAATAAAAAAATAAAAAAGTTGTTGATATTTAGTAACGATTTTCAGTTGATAGAACATATAAGTTTTGTTCGTAATCTTTTGAAAACGACGTCTTCTAGGGACTAGTCACTTGTGTGGTGGTTTAGATATAGCTATCAAGACTCTCGTACCGTCGTACGTTTGATCGTGTAGGTTAGCAATGGACCATTATAACATGTGGAGATTAATCTTTTATGTGTTAAATCTAGGGCTGAGCTCGGTCCAAAAACCGAACCGAACCAAAACTGATAGACCCGAAACTGAAAACGATTAATTTTCAAAACCGAACCGATAACATGTTATCGGTTTTGGTTCGGTTCGGTTCGGTTTCGGTCCAGTTCGGTTTTTTAGGCCAAATGCTCATTCTTATTCGAAAACGAAACCGATAGAACCGAAAATGATGAATTTTCAAAACTGAAACTGAACCGATAACATGTTATCGGTTTCGGTTGGTTTTCGATTCGGTTATTTCTGTCCAAATGCTCACCCCTAGTTAAATCAACTTTTCATTCACGTGACGCTATAAAACAATATTTATGGGTTAACCCAAACTAGAAAACTTATTTGGTTTTACTGAACACCCAACTTACCCAGCCCATTTTGCCAACTATACTCTCCCCTAGTATGGGTAAAAATACTAAAATCATTCTATAAGTTATGTAGACTACAAAAATTAGACATCAAAATGGCTACTTCATTGCTCATTGTTACATCCTAAATTCCAATCTAAAAATTCATTTCAAAATCATCAGGTGGTTTGCTCATAAAGAAAGCAGCCCGATTCACACCATAACCCATTTTCTGTTTACTTCTTCTCATCACGAGACGGGCCTACTTGTGTAGCCTTCTGATCGTCGGGCCCACGTGTTTCTTGTTTATTTGAATCTGGTTTATTAACAAGAGGTTCTTGTTGCTCTGAAACTTTTATGTTGCGTTGGTTTTTGGATTCTGTTACAATTTCGTTAACGGTTTTTTCCAAGTTTTCTAATCTCTCTCTTACCTCCAATAATTGTGGATTAGACTTTAATACATCTTCTTCGCTTGCCTTAATCTTCTTGGCTTCTTCAATTTTAAACTTCTCCAGCTCCTGTGATAGATTTAAGGCAAAAATGCATTTTAGTACCATGAACTATTAAAGGTGCAACATGGTACCCTTAACTTGACAAAATGGTCAATTTAATACGTTGACTCATTAACATGATCACATTTCCTTGCTTGACTTACTTTCATTGGAGCTTTTTACGGACTAAAAAGTATACGTTCATCTTAATATATTGATATTAAAAGCAAATCATGTGAGAAATCAAGACCAAATCAGTGAGTCAGAGTACTAAATCGACCATTTTGTCAGGTTTAGGTTACCATGCTGCACCTTTAATAGTTCAGTAGAAGACCTAGTCAGCCAAGTTCAGGGTACTAAAATGAAACAATTAAGAGGTAAGTTCAGTCAGTTACTGCATCCATTTTCTTCATTTCATGACGAGCATATTGAGCAACCAAGTAGACAGCTGGTACAGAAAAGAAAAAAAAAACAGAAAAGGTCAACTCAGAGATGAAATATTTTATATATTTTGAACATATTGAAATGTATATATATATTATATATATACCGAGTGATGGCAGACACACGAAGAAGAGCTGAACCAGATGAAAATCCAACCTGAGCACCAGAGAGACAGTAAAAAGATTAATCTTTTTATCTGTAGATTTATCAATATTCTAAAGTCTAAATTCAGTTCTGACGTTGCTGTCTCAGTAACAATAATATTTATTAGATTAGTTTCCGTAAATGCAATTGTAACTAACAAAATTAATGTAACAATTGGCCAAAAATGCATAAAATTAATAAATAACAATAAAAATACCCGAATTTCTTCTGTTTTGGGGGAGTGGTGAAGAGAATTTTGGCAGCAGTCATGAAATCAAGTTTATCGAGATCTCGATACGAATCATGGTGAGTTAACGACCCGTCGACTTTTTCTCCATTATTGTTTGGTTCATTGATTGGTTTGTTGTTTGTGGAAAAACGTTTATTTCCCACAAATCTTAATCTTTCAGATGTTCCAGTCCGTATTCTCTGAACAATCTTTCTCAACATCATTTTTTTAACATGATAGTAGTTGATGAGATATTAAACCAGAAAATTCATGAATTGATGACCATATATTAACTCTTCTTTTTGTAGCTTGAGCTGTAGCAAAATTAGCCTCTGTTTATTCTGAATTAACATAAATAATAAGGTTAAATAACTTTTTTTCAAAGCTGTTTATACACATAAAATGGTGGAAATTAGTGATACATAATTCTCTGAATTGTGAGTGAGCGTATGCTCAACTTCTTACAGTAACTAGTGCATTTACTTGTATATGGAAAAAATTGACCATGTAAAAGTCAAAATAGAAACTCAAAAACATGAATTCAAATAAATAAACATTTCATTTGAGGATTTTGATAGATCAACAGAATACGTATATACGAGTAACATGAAGCCACGTTTTTTAAGCACATGTCAATGATTCATAAAAGTGATGAACAATAATGGCAAGCTACAGAGAATACGAATGAACAAATCGCAAAATTGAAACCCTACTTGAGAATCAACATGTAGAGACTGGATGAAAAATCGAACAATTTGACTAAAAATCTCGTAAATGCTAACTGCTAAGTAAGTGATTACCTGTGGTGTTAGAAATCAATGGAGAAAAACATGTCGATTCATCAATTGGAATAGAAGAGATGAACAAGGCAATTTTGTCAAACTGAAAATAAAATAGATGCTGAATAAATTTACTGACTTAGTTTGCATGATTGAATGTCTGGACCACTGAGCCCATTTAGAGCGTTCTTTTTCGGGCTTTTTATTTTGGTGGTCCAATCCAAACTTGATAACACAAAATTTGTGGGCTTTTGATGTTTCTTTTATTAAATCTCTGTAAATTATATTTCATTTCCAAATTAAATATTCATATACTATATTTAATTCTCCTAAAATAAATATCTACTTCAAATCATAACCAATAATTTTATTGGATAGAGTATAATTTTATGGTCTTAGACTCTTAGTAAAGATTAAATTTTATGACACTTAATTTAGGACGGATAGGGTATGATTTTATTATCTTACTAGGATGATTTTATTTTATAGAAACTATCAAGAAACAAATTTCTTTGTGTACAAAATATAATAAAGATTAAAGGGTGTTCTGATCTGTCTCTAGAATTTAGCTTTAACTAGTTTACTTTGTTTTTGATATTTTAATAATTTTAGACAAAAATAATTAAATTTAGTGTTGTGAATAAGAAGTAACGAATAAAATTATAATAATGCATTAGTATATTAAAAGTACAAAGTTATCTAGTTATTCCTCCGAATTTATTATTAGTTTTTTTACTTTTGGGAAAATATTAAAATAAAATTATTGCCTTTCTTTAAATTTGTACATTAGTTTATATACTTTCCTTTTTATGATTAGATCAATTTTAAATATAAAAAAGTCAACTCAATTTGCCAAGGGCGGAAGATGTCAAGATACAAACCAGAGGGACCAAACTACACACCATCTGTATAAAAGTTTCGATATTCGACTATCCGAGTTTGTTAAGGATTGGGATTACGTTTTGGATAACGCCAAAATTTCGGTCATGATCACCTATATATAGGTTTGTTGTGTAACCGATGACATAAAAAAAAATCTGATACGATAGGAGCTCTTCAGTTGATCCAGATTTACGACAGATCGAGGTACTTTTTCTTCTAATTAGATGCTTTCTCACATGATTTTATGTCTAATTTTCTAAAATTAAAATGTATTTTCACATGATTCGACGTTGATTAAAATTGTATGATTAAATCTTCGCATGCTTAATACTGTTTCAACCGATACAACTATAGCAAGTATGGCCACCGATTTATGTACGACAAGTTAATAATGAAAATTATGTATTAAAGTTAAATGTGTGTTAATAAAGTTAAGGTTTTGATTGGCGTTATTGCTAATGGTTTTCAATTGTTTTGTTTATATACAGTTTAAACATTTATAAACTTGAAATCACAAGATGGAAGGAGGTATTGTTAAACCGGATAAAACTGAATTTACGGAATGTTATCGTACGATTTGGCGTACGCCTTATATCATGAAGCTTGCACTTAGTGCTGGACTTGGTGGACTCTTATTCGGCTATGATACTGGTAATTTATTTTCTGTTTTTGTTGTTGTTGTTATTATTAAATTTGTTCGTTTTAAGCTTTTTTTTAAAGTGTTAATGTTGATTAATTTACTTTTAAAATAGGTGTTATTTCGGGGGCTTTACTTTACATCCGAGATGATTTCAAAGAAGTGCAAAAACACACATGGTTGCAGGTACTTAATTCTTCATGTGCTCATTTTAGCTTAAGAGTAAAAAAAAGTATAAGATATAGAAAATTAAAAAAAGTAATTAAAATAATTCAAAAAATACTAATAAGTGTATTTTGTTCGTGTTTATGAAGGAAATGATTGTTAGCATGGCTGTAGCCGGGGCTATATTTGGTGCTGCAATTGGCGGTTGGATGAACGATAAATTCGGGCGAAAAAAGTCGATTATGTCAGCGGATTTCATCTTTTTTATTGGTGCAATTGTTATGGCTACTGCTCCAAACCCATGGGTCATTATAATTGGTAGACTTTTAGTTGGTTTGGGCGTTGGAATGGCCTCCATGACTGCACCTTTATACATCTCTGAAGCTTCTCCAGCTAGAATTAGGGGTGCACTTGTGAGCACAAATGGTTTATTAATAACTGGTGGACAGTTTTTGTCTTATCTTATTAACTTAGCATTTACTAAGGTACGTTTTTTATGTATGTATGAAATTTTTCAACAAAAAAAAAAATTATTATGGTTAGATTGTTACGTTTTTATTAACGGTTATTTTTTTCAGAGACCTGGAACGTGGCGTTGGATGCTTGGAGTTGCTGGTATTCCACCGGTTGTTCAGTTTTTCTTAATGTGGTTTCTTCCCGAATCTCCAAGATGGCTTTATAGACATGTAACTAACTTAACAACTCACAAGAAAAATAATAATAATTTTGGGACATTTTTTTAGAATGTACTGTCATTAATGTATCATCTTTGTAATGTATTTAGTCAATATCTAAATACGGTAGATAATTATGACTAAATATATGACATTAATGATACATTAATGAGATATATTCTAACAATTTTATTAATATTTCGTTATTATTAAGAGTAAATTATAGAAATGTGTACTTTAAATTCTACAATTTTGTCTCCATCCTTCCTTTTCATGATTTTTGTCATATGGTCTTCAAAACAATGAAATTTAATTTAATGATCAATGGAAAAAAAAAATTATGGACAAATTGTAAAATTCGAAGTATTATAGGGACAATTTTTGTAATTTACTCTATTATTGATTAATTAACATAGTTATGTTTTTATTCCAGAACAAGGTGAAAGAAGCAAGAGAGGTCCTAGAAAAAATCTATCCACCGGAAGAAGTGGAAAACGAACTAAAAGCATTACAAACATCGGTCGAAGAAGAAAAACAATTAGACGAATCCGTGAAATACGGGATCTTTTCGAAAATTAAGAATGCGTGGGGGAATAAGGTGGTCCGAAGGGGACTTTATGCCGGGATTACTGTTCAAGTTGCACAACAATTTGTTGGAATAAATGCGGTGTTGTACTATAGTCCTTCAATTGTACAACTCGCAGGATTTGCTTCCAACAAAACGGCTTTAGCTTTGTCGTTGATTACAGCCGGATTAAACGCGGTCGGGACTTTGATTAGCATGTTGTTTGTTGACAGATTTGGGAGGCGAAGGTTTATGATTGTTTCGATGTTTGGGATTATTATTTGTCTCGTTGTTTTGTCGTTCATGTTTTTTCAAGCTTCGGTTCATGCTCCCGGTGTAAGTGTTGTTGAATCAAATCATTTTGGGGCGAATTCTACGTGTTTCGATTTCGGTAGGAGTACAAATCCGGCATCGTGGAACTGCATGACTTGCTTGAAAGCGTCTTCTGGATGTGCTTTTTGTGCCAATGGAGCAAACAATGTAAGTTACACTCTGTGAAGTCTTTTTTTTTTTTATATATATAAAATAAAATAATGCATATAGATGCCACCCAACTAGTTATATTATACAACATTTTTCACTGACCATTGGAACAATTTCGTTTATACCAAATCTGGGCAAAAACTATGTTAAATGTTGGAACTTTTCTTAAAAAGATTATGGTTTTTTACAAAAAAGTATCTACGAATATTTCTGTTTTTTTCAGAAGTATCTCATGTTTACAGAAAAGTATATACTTTGTCCTTTTCAAAATAAGTAATACATTTAAGGTTTCATATTTTTCGAGGCAAAAATTATAATGGACATTAAATTAGATTAAATTAAATAGTTAGTGATTGATAGTTCATACACATTTTGTTTAAAATTAGTTTAATTATGTTTAAAAGTAATAATTTTACTATATTAAATAAGATAATCAGTGATTATGAGCTCCACTATTTTTTGTTAAATAAAGTAAGTAGTGTATCGTGACTAAATGGCTTATAAAGTTGCTCCAAGACCACCTTATATGTATTTAATAACTTCTATAGTTTCGCTAATGATTGTGTACATTGGATTGATTAAAACAGAATAATCCCGGTGCTTGTTTGGCTCTAAACGACATTACACAAAGATCTTGTCGAGCAGAAAATCGAAGTTGGTACACACAAGGTTGCCCAAGCAAATTCGGTGCTTTTGCAATACTTTTTATGGCATTATATATAATTTCGTACGCACCCGGGATGGGAACCGTGCCTTGGATTGTGAACTCAGAGATTTACCCGTTAAGATATCGGGGGTTAGGTGGCGGGATGGCTGCAGTTGCTAATTGGATGTCGAATTTGGTTGTGAGTCAAACTTTTTTGACACTTACGGAAACATTAGGAAGTGCGGGAACGTTTCTTTTATTTGCGGGTTTTTCGGTTTTGGGACTTATTGCTATATTCTTTTTGGTACCGGAAACGAAAGGGTTGCAGTTCGAGGAGGTTGAAAAGATGTTGGAAAAAGATTCTAAGATGGAGTTTTGTTGCATTAATAACCGAAATACCGAATCTGCTAGTTGGTTTTAAGTATTCATTATGAACATTTTTTTGTGTACTTTTTTGTTTTTTGTGAAGAAGTGTTTGTAAATGCTGGATTTGGTTTATCAATATGATATATTACCCATTGCTATTAATATTTTTAGTTTTAATCTATATGTTTTAATTATTTAAAAATATTTTAAACGCTTAATCAATAATCTAGTATTTTTGGCAAAGAATATGTAGTATTATGTGAGTTTTTTAAGAGACAAAATTAAGCTAAATTACAGGTAATCATAACTAACTCTATCATTAATCAAGTCCACTTAGTTCCACCTTGGCATGATTAACAACACACTGCTCCACTATACATAATAATGAGCCTCTTGCTTTTAGCTAGAAACTCACATTTTGCTTCATTATTTTGTATTTTTTTATTTTTTTAAATCCAAACTTTTAGAAGGATGATAATTTTGTTTGTTTATTTTTTCCAGTGATTCATCAAGTTACACCTTATTTATTATTTAACCTTAAGATTTATCGTATATATGAGTTTTTTTTTTTGTTTTTGTTTAAATGTTATATGAAAAGATGAAAACTACAAAGACATTATGATGTAATCGGTAATCATCAACCTCTTACAAAAACAATAAAGTTTAATTAACATGTTATTTTCTGTAATTAGTTATTTGAAATTTAAAGAATTACTAATAGAATTTCACTTTTCATAGAAATTAAACCAAAAGCTTAACGATAAGTTATACTCCCTCCGTCCCTAAATAAAGTTCTCATTTCACCTTCAAGTTTTGTCCCTAAATAAAATTCTCATTTCTAAAACTTAAGGGACCCACTTAATATAATAATATTATTACCAATACTTTCACCACTAACTATCTATTAAAACACTTTCTCTCTCCAATCAAACCTTATATTTTATTCAAAAGTAATACCAAATACCCCATCACTAACTATCTCCTAAAATGTTGTGCCCAACACAAATGGGAACTTTATTTAGGGACGGAGGGAGTACTTCCTCCGATTCAAAATAAGTACTACATTTTAAGTTTTATGGTTTTGAGGCAAAAGATTATAATGATTATTAAAATAGATTAATTGAATGGTTAGTGGATAATGGGTCTCACGCCTTTTAAATAAAGTGGGGTTAATGATGTTTAAAAGTAAAAAGTAAGGGTAAATGAGTCATTTCACTTTGTTAAAGTAGATAGTTAGTGGGTGTGAGTCCTACTATTTTTTGTCAAATAAGATAATTTTTCAAAGTGTAGCACTTATTTTAAATCACCCGTATAAAGAAAGTGTAGCACTTATTTTGAATTGGAAGAAGTACAAAAACAGATTTGTCATAATATTTTTTTCATTAACTTCAAAATAAAAAATAGAGTAAATTACATGAATGGTCCTTTAGGTTTATAGTAAATTTCACCAATGGTCATTTAGTTTTGAAAATTACACCGATGGTCCTTATTTTTGAAATGTTTTTCACCGATGGTCATTTACGAAAAAGTCCGTCTATTTTTCAAGTTAACTAACATCACATGTGATGCACATGGGGGGTATTTTGGTCAATTTGTCTTTCCTAAAGGACCATTGGTGAAATTTGATATAAACTTAAAGGACCATCCGTGTAATTTAATTGAGAAGGGGAAAGATAAATTGACCAAAATACCCCCATGTACATCACATGTGATGTTAGTTAACTTAAAAAATAGACGGACTTTTTCGTAAAGGACCATCGGTGAAAAACCTTTTCAAAAATAAGGACCATCGGTGTAATTTTTGAAACTAAAGGACTATTGGTGAAATTTCCTATAAACCTAAAGGACCATTTACGTAATTTACTCTAAAAAATAAAAATAAAACTGGAAATACAAAAACAGTGGTGGTGGCCCGCTATAAAGCAGATGATGAGGTAGTTATATGCCGTCGGTGACACCAAACTCCAGCTCCATTTTCATCAAATCTTTTTTCCCTCCGGTATTTCAATTTCAACATTTCTATCAAATGTTCTCCATATTTTTAGAATTCAGCTTCTGCAAACTACAGAATTCAATTGATTCGTGATAAAATTATACGAAGCTTCAATCAGTTTCAACTGAAAAAATGCTGTGCAGAGGAAACTCGATCAAGTGCCGGAAAGATGGATCGGTGCCGGTACACCTCAATGTGTACGATCTGACCACCATGAACGGCTACGCTTATTGGCTCGGTCTTGGTGTTTATCACTCCGGCGTCCAAGGTTCCAAATACTTCGATCAAAATTAATTTTATCAAATAATTCGAACATTTATTCTGATTTTATTTTTTTTTTTTATTTTTTATTTTTAGTTCATGGAGTTGAGTATGCATTTGGATGTCACGAACAAGATACAACCGGAATCTTCGAAGGAGAACCGAAACAATGCGAGGGATTTACATTCCGGAAGCAGATTCTGATCGGATGGACGGAGATGAATCTGAGAGAAGTAAGACGAATTATGGAACAGCTTGCTGAAGATTACAAAGGAATTTCATATAATCTCATTACCAAAAACTGCAACCATTTTTGCAATGACGTATGCGTTAGACTCACCGGAAACACCATCCCGAGCTGGATTAATCGCCTCGCCAGAATCGGTAATCCAATTTCTTCAATTTAATTAATTGTCACATTATAAGATTTAGATCAACTCTATGAGATCTGAATGAATTTCCGGTGATGATTTTAGGTCTTTTTTGTAATTGTATAATTCCGGCGAGTATAAGTTCAACTAAAATCGGAATTGAAGATATTAAAGTGCATAACGAAGGAGAAATGAAAAGGCTGACTAGCCGTTCAAGCAGGTCCAGTACCTCATCTTCAAGTTGTTCATCGGAATCTGAGAAATCGCTACCTACGGTTGCTCGGAGTAGAAGTCATAGAATCAATACTTCTCCACCTTCACATTTGATTCTAGATTCTTCTAATCCACAACAGATTTTTAATTAATGTTACCTTTCTGTTATCAAGCTATTATTCCTTTTATTATACTTTACCTTTCGAGTTTTTTTTATTGATTTATGTCTATTGTGGCATATTATTTTCCTTGTGTCACCAAATTGTTGTGTAATTATGATCATGTGTCACCTAACAAGAGTTGGACCTTCAATACTAAAGAATTCACAATTAAGTCTTGCATTGAAACTATTTTTAGGTACGGTTTTATCTTTACGTTGTCTCTCGGATTATTTCATTTTTTCATGGTCGAGTATTATTATTATTATTATGGATTACATATGTCCGGTTTAATGATGCGAAAAGATTTGTAGGTCCGTTTAATGATGCCAAAAAGTAGAGGTGTTCAAAAATATCCGAAAAATCGGGTATCCGAAAAATTACTCGATATCCGAAATCCGGGTATCCGAAAATCCGGGTATCCGAAAATCCGGGTATCTGAAATCCGGGTATCCGAATTCCGGGTACCAAATACGGGTAGTGTTTTCAAGATTTTCGGATACCCGATACCCGGAAAATTACCCGAAAATAAAAAATATACGAAAAATATTCAAAAAATATTCAAAAAATATACAAAAAATACACAAAATATTTGAGAAAATACCCAAAAATACCCAAAATATTTAAAAAGTACCCGAAATATCTTAAAAATACCCGAAATATCCCAAAAAAACTCGAAATATTCGAAAAATATTTTAATATTTTATTTTTTCCGGATACCGGATACCCGGATTTCGGGTACCCGAAATTCCGGTACCCGAAATCCGGGTATCCGAAATCCGGGTACCAAATGCGTGTAGTAAAAATCACTATCCGAAAATCCGGGTACCCGAATTTCGGGTATCCGAAAATCCGGGTACCCGGTTTTGAACACCCCTACCAAAAAGTACATATTTTCTGTTTAGGTTACCCACCAATTTGAATCATTTTTCTTCCTTTTTACCTTTCAATTGTTCAAACACTCCCTGTAACTGGGCCCACTGTGGGTCCCAACAGCCTGTAACCGGGCCCACTCCAATCTATAGTATCCACCATAGGATTCCTTTGCTACATATGATATGCCCCACGATTATTGGCAAATATTGAGCTTTATGTGGGGTCTTTTGCAAGATACATTCATAAATTAGAGACAACATTAGCCCATTTCTGACAGGTCAAACTAGATGTTGATAAATGGACAGTCAACAAGTCAAACGGGTTAGGGCCAAGTTGACCTGAAATATTGTATCCTAAATTTTGAAATTTTAATAGATAATCAGCGTATCATACGGAGTATATTATTTTCTTAAATACAAGAGATCAAATTCACCCAGTTTTTAAGCTGATAATTTTTTACTAGAGCTTGGAATTTTGACCCTTTTAGAGTCAATTTGGGTGTTTTTTTTCTTTGTTAATATTCTCAAACTTGTTGAGAGACACGCAAACTTGAAATATACAACGTTCAAAAACGTCTTATTCAAAGATTTAATATTTCTAATCATAATTAACGCATAAATTTTTTTATATTATATACATTTAAAATGGACATGAAAGTGTTAGCAACCCGCCATTATCCTTTTGACCGATACTAAACATGACAAATTCAACCCAGCCCGTTTTGGCCCATTCGGAAAAGAAAAACAAAAATCACTCTTTTCCTCTACATTTTCAAATTACAAGACGTTGATAAACAAAAGGTGGATGTTTTAATGCAACATATATGTGTTGTTTAATAGTTAATAGCAAAATCCTGCACATTAATTGAGACGATAAACTTAATCAAACATTTGACCTTTCTCTTTGCATTTATAGGGCACTCATAAAACTTGGTCAACTCTGTTTTGACTTTACCCAATCCACAAAGTTGTCTAGAATCAATGGCCAAGCAAGTTCCTCATCATAATTGTTGAAATCTGGAAAACTTATCTGTAAAACAAGAAATTATTTAATACCGAGGAGCATAAATAAACCTAGATATATTTATTATAAAAAATTTAGACTAGTATATTAATTTTGTAATCATATTTTACATAGTAATTAAGTGTTGCCCTGATTTGACCCGTTAGCCAACCTGCCTATTTTGTTAAAAGAGAAATTATCATAAGATGCAGTTTCAGTTTTATATAATGCAATAACATGATATATTTATTATATTTGAATTATTATTGAAAATAATGTGCGATTATTTACCTCATTGCAAAATCTATAGAAGCCCATCCATTGATCCATGTTTATGACCTTGTAATCAATTTGTGTCTGTAAAATTTTCCAATATACAATCACCATTTTAATTCATATTTTTTCAATATAAAATGTCAAAAAGTACAAATTTTTAAAATTTGAGGGTCACCTTTAGATGCTGAATGAACAAATCCACCTGCTGAGGAAACTGAGAGCCCAAAACAAGATCCAATAATTCACATATGCTCTCAATATCTATGCTCTTTTGCTTTTCTTCTATATAACCAAAAAAAAAATAAAAAAAAAAATATATTTTAATAAAAAAAAATTGTATGAAATTGAAATGAGAATGTATATACCCGTTAGGCAATATCGAAATGCATAAGAATAAAACTCCACATAATTTGATGGCCTGCGGACCTTTTAAAGAAAAAGAAAATAAAAAAAAAGGTAAATAAATTAGCAACGCAAACATAATTCTATTTATACATAAAAAAGTACAAAAAATAAAGTAATATATGCCAAAATACCTCGTTCTCCAGCTCAGGAAGTGCTTTTTTTAGTTTGATTATAGTATCAGCCCGTAATGCTTTAAGGCCTTTTCGCCATTCCTCCTATAAATAAAGAAGAAAAAAAATACACGATTTTTTAAGTTTATATACAAGAACAATATAAAATTACAAAAGTGGAATAATAATTTTTTATTACCAGGGTGAAGTACCCCTGCCTTTCAGCCTGCATTTTCCTGGAGATTATATCACCAATCAGTAATAAAAGTGACAGAAAATATAAAAAATAAAAAAATATTGTAATTAGACAAAAATAGTTGTAACGAAACATACCAAGCAAGCATCAATATCCGCACATTTGTATGTTCAACTTCTAGGTCAGAACAAAGAAACTCTATTCCTTCTGGACTGTTTATACAAACATGAACAGCAATTAAAATAAAATAAAAAATATTTCTAATAATTAAATTATAACAATTGCACTTACTCGATCATACATGAAGTCTCGTTGGCATATGTATAGAATAACTGATCAATACGTTCCAACTCTTTGGTTGCAGCTTTACCTGAAGCTGTAGAAAATGATTAACTAACTCTATAAATGGCCAAATTATGATAAAAATTAAAAATACCTATTCTTAGAAATATATTCGATTAAAATCTCAATAGAATCCTAGCTTTATATGTCATCTGTTAGTTACTAGGGCTGTCATATACTCATACTAGCTACAAAACCCGCCTGATGGGCGGGTATGCTGTAAATTTTAGTATGTAGAAAAATGTCCAAAAACTTTATATATTTTCTAAATGACATAATAATCGATAGATGTGATGATGATTTTGTACAAAAAAACGGTAAATGAAGAAATGCTACACGGACATTTTATTAAATGAAGAATCCAGCTTTTTATGCCGTAATCCGTAATATCTGAAGTCTGGTTCCGTTGCACAATCCAGCTTTTTATGCCGTAATCATAGAATGCCGGTTTTATGAAAATTATATTGAGTCGTGTATCACTTCTGAATAAATACGATTGAGTCGCTGATTGATCTTTTATATATTTATTTGTTTCCTTGTATGTAGGATCTTTTAAATAGTTATTTATTTGTTTCCTTGTATGTAGGAAGCCGTATATGGAGCATATGAATGTAGACCGTAAGCCGTACCAGATTCGTTTGCCGTATATGGAGCGTATGAATGTAGACCGTAAGCTGTACCAGATTCGTTTGTATTAGTGCAAATGACGTGGACCAATCAGGGAATTCCAAGTGGCATTATGGACGAATAGGAATGCTTGGAATTGCCATGGTGTCAAACCCTCTTCAAATTTAGACCTCATATATAGGGTAGGATATCATGTCAGATATATAATCAGAATCAAGAAACGATTGGACACAAAGTTTCCAGTTTTAGAACAGCACAAATCGAATTTTAGGGCAATTAACGGCAAATTACTAAATTTGAGCAAGTCTATAGAACAAATTATAATGAAGAACAAAGCCCGATTAAACATTGATTAATAAACATGCAGCTTGAAGTCACTCCAAATCGAACGGAATAATCAAATTGAAGTAAAAAGTAACCTGATTTGAGCAAAATTCAAATTAAAAAACGTATAATTGATTGAATTACCAGAACGGAATAGATCCATGGCAGAAGAATTAGTGGAGGTCGTCGAATTAGCTGGGGCTTTCTTCGACGAACCGCGACGCATCTTCAATATAAATTCAATTTCGAAGATTTAGGGGGGGAACAATGATGATAATTTAACGGGATCTGATAACGATAAGAAGAGATGATCAGATAACAAATGAAAGATCGATTGAGAAGTATCGATGATGGTTGACTAATTACGAACAAGGTTGTTATAATGTTCACAACAAATACGAAGTATACGAGAACATGATACAAAAAACTAGTATAACGTTGTTATAAGAATTGATACCAAAAATATAATGTTACATAAAAACATAAGACCTGATTACCAATATCTTGTTACTAAAGATATTTTTGTTGTGAAAAAAAGTGATAAACCAAGTACTAAAAAAATGAAAAAAAATTTGTGAAAATTAGGTGTAAATTAAAATTTATCGTTCAAAAAAAACATCAACTATGTAAAAGTATTAAAACCAATCCAAAAACCTACTATAAAAAAGAGCTTAATATGATAGGTTACGTTTTTATACAATTTAATCATTCAACCATGTACCAAACACAACTAATATCTATAAACCTTTATAAATCCTGTCGCTTATGCGAACATTGCGAGTGTCATTTTTTTCCATCTTTTCAATGAGTTTGGTTACTACTGCTAAGAGTTTCTTTAGTATCTGAAAAAAGAAAACTGATGTACGTTATATTTGATACATGTAATCAAACCTGGATTAGTCATCATTACGAATAATCTTAGCTCTTTGCAAGCCGTTATTATATAGTGACTTTTTAGTTGTGTGGGAAACTTTATGGAATTTGCGATGGATAGTCATCGAGTTTGAGTGAATTTCAAGCAAGGTACTTTTGGTATTTCACAAACGCGATCTTGCCTTTTTCATCTTTATTTGTCACAAAATTCTAACGTAGCCTTCCTAGCCATTTAATTTATTTTAGTTGATTAAGATTTATACATAATCTAATTGCCTATCATAAGACATGTGGTATATTGCTACTGAATTTGTTGCTTCACAATTATGTTTAACTTTAACATGTTCATGCCCGGTTTTGGTTATAGGCCACCAAAACAGCCGTCATGGACCCCAAAAGTTTAAAGATACATTTTCAATAAATTAGTACACTAATATATTTTATGAAAAATGATATTTCTTCCTATCTTTTCTTTCTATAATAAGTCTACATACATTTAAATTTGACATGTGTCATCCACTAATTCTCTTTCCTCATACTATCTTTTGATTTTGACACTTATCATGATCAAAATTAATAGGAATATAGTAGAAAAAAATAGTAAGAAGAAATACCACTACTTTTATTTTATATGTCACATTTCTTTACATGTGGACCGTGTGGTTTATTAAAACAATAATAAAAAAGAAACATGAAATTGTAAACATTGTTAAAGGACAGTGTCAGTGTCATACTTGGGACTGTAACCGAAACTTTGGTCAAACATTTCAGCTTCATCACGCCTAGTACGCTATGCAACCCGTTCACTGTGTGAAAAACATGGATATCTCATACAAAACATGCCATGGTCAAACATTCCACTTTTGAATTTTCTTTTATGATTGTAATACTACTATGAAACAATTCAGATTATTTTTCATTGCTAAATTTATAGAATTGTGTTTCAGTTATCTATTAATTAAATAACAAGTTTCATATGGGTGCAATGATAATCATATCAGATGCTAATATAGTTATAATATGTTGTCGTTCCATTCAATTCTTAAGCTCTGAGTAAAATCTTAAAAAGACTCCCACTAAAAAGTAAATTTTTCTCTCGAATAAGTAAAATTCTACCACCTATTTCACAGTGTCGTCACAATCCACAATGTATATGTCCGTTGTTTTTTGGCCATTTAGTTTGTCCCCTTTTCAGTTTTATATTTGACCTACATTGATTTAAGTGGATTTACATTTTCTTTTTCAAAAATTAGATACCTAAATTTTGTGCTACTCTAGTGACTCATGCTAAGACCAACTGATAACATGTTTACTTTTAAAAAATTTACAGTTTATAATTACCCGTGAGATCATGTCTTGCTTGCATATGACTTTTGTGTTAAAACTTGAGCAATATTAAAATATGTCTTACTATTTTTCAAGTATCATTACCTTAATTTTAGAAAGAGGAGTAAAATCACTTGACATTATTATAAGATCTTTTTTTAATAATTTATTATTGTTCAACAATTATGACTACATCTTAGCAATAATAATCCAAAACAATGTTCAAGACAATTATATCATTTAGAATAATATGTTGTACGAAATCATGTTATATGTTTAGAACTCATGTAAAGATTAACCATATCCCCCCATGACCCACCCATAATGGCCTCGATTTAAATAGAATTAATCTAAAGATAGCGATAATACTAGTATTGTTTGCTTACAAAATTTATAATAAAAATAAGAAATAAGATTAAAATTACAATATGCATCGAATATGGCATCATTTTTGTATCTTGACCTTATCAATTAGCACATGGGTTGTTTCCTATAATTAGGAAGTTTAACGTGAGGCATGTAACATGCCCTTAAAATTTAGCGTAAGTCACATATGTGAAAACTACATTCTTTTGATTATATTCCAAGAACATGCATTAATAATGCTTAATCAAAATATAACAAGATATTTTAGTTGGTGACATGTCGATTCTCGTCCTTTAAACACTTGAGACATAATGATTGTTAAGGAATTATGGTCTTATGTTCCACCATCACTAGCAAAATAGACCAGCACTTCAAATTTAATCATAAACTTTTAAGCATTTAATGTTTGTTAAAAAATCATGTTTTCAGTTTTCTAAATAATAATAAGGTTTTTCTTTTCTTTTCTTTTTTTTTTTTTCTAGTAGAAACTAGAAAGTAAATCAACAGATGTGAATGGAATCCCTATAAAGAAGCCATATAAAACCCGCTATTCCCACCTCCCCAGCTTCATCACTGATACAATTCTTGTTCCACTTTACTCACTCTGACATTTTCACAAACACCTTCAGGACAACAATCAACACATCTTACAATCAATCAAACCACCAATGGCTAGATCTCAACAACGATTCAGAGGTGTTCGCCAAAGACATTGGGGATCTTGGGTCTCCGAAATTCGTCACCCTCTCCTGTAAATTTCTAATTTTTCATATCATTTGTTTCAAACACAAGAAAGTGTTCGATGAAATGCCTCAAAGAACACAATCTAGCAACTTCGTTAATTAATCCGTTTTCTAATTTATATTCGTGTGTACAGGAAGACGAGAATATGGTTAGGCACATTCGAGACAGCAGAAGATGCAGCACGAGCGTACGATGAAGCAGCCAGGCTCATGTGTGGCACGAGAGCACGAACTAATTTCCCTTACGAAGCCGAACGGTCACAATCATCTTCTTCAAAGCTACTATCTGCAACTCTGAGAGCTAAATTACATAAATGCCACTTGGCATCTCTTCAAATTGCGAAGAAAACAATTGTGGTTAACAACGAAGATCAAGAAACACAACAACGGTCTTCAAGTTCTGAAACAGGGGAGGTCATGGATCACAGGGGTAATTTCGGGAATATGGTGAATTGGGAGGGTAAGATAGAGAATGTGCAACATTATAAGTCAGCTGAAGATGAAGATATAGAACAAATGATAGAAGAGTTGCTTGATTATGGGACAATTGAGTTTTGTTCTGTTTTGCAAGATTAGCCAATTAATATTTATTTTGTTCGAATGAAAATGTGACACGTGGCAGTCCAAGGTTGATGCACAATCAGTATATATCGGGCAATACCCGAGTGCAGGATTCAAATATAATAAAACCAGACCGGGTTGTATTGTTATTGTCATCATGGTTGATTACTTAATTTCACTCTTTGTACCTAAGGTTTGTAAATCAGTAATTGATACTCGAGTATCATTTAGGTTACTAAATTAGTGAAAAACAGACAATTTTGAGTAAAATTATTGATTATAATTCATTCGTGTTCTTTGAGGGTGATGAGAACTCGAGATTTTTTTCCTGAAAACCAAATCTTTGCCTGAAACCAAATCTTTGATCAGAAACCAAATCTGCTCAAACTGAGCAGTCCGGTCTTTGCCTGAAAACGATGGATTCCATTGATCTAAAAGCAGAATCTTCAAGTCTTTCATCTCAGGATATTGCGTTAAGAAACGACTGCTTCATTAAATTCAAAGAGCTGGAAAGGGCCAAATTGTTAGATCTTAAACAAAAAGCTCGTATAAAATGGGCAATCGAGGGTGATGAGAACTCGAGATTTTTTCACGGTTTAATTAATCACAACAGACGAGCTAATTTTATTCATGGCATCTCTTTAAATGGTTCGTGGATATCGGAACCGAATGCAGTTAAAGATGCTGCACTCAGCTTTTATTCTGCCAAGTTTTCGGGGGTGCTCTCGAGCAGGCCTTCCTTTGCAAGTAACAACTTCAGGTATCTGTCGAGTGTTCAATCTCGATCCCTAGAGTCCTGTATCGAATTGCATGAAATTAAGGCTGCTGTATGGTCATGCGGTTCCTCTAAAGCCCCAGGACCCGATGGATTTTCGTTTGCTTTTTTCAAATCCTTTTGGGATCTGATAAAAGAAGATCTTTTCCGAGCAGTCAAGTCTTTTGAATCAACCGGAGTCATAGAAAAAGGTTGTAACGCTTCATTTATTGCATTGATCCCGAAAGTTGTAGATCCCATTTCTCTTTCTGATTTCAGGCCAATAAGTCTCATCAACAGCATTTATAAAATAATATCGAAGATTCTGGCTTCCCGTCTCAGTTTGGTGATTGACTCGGTTATTGGCCCTGAACAGAGTGCCTTCATCAAGAACCGTAACATCCTCGATGGGCCGCTTATCATGAGCGAAATCATTTCATGGGCAAAGCAATCAAAACGTAAATGCTTGTTCATGAAGATTGATTTTGAGAAGGCATTCGATTCAGTTCATTGGGATTTCTTGGATGAAGTTTTCGGTCATATGCGGTTTGGTCACAAATGGCGCCATTGGATTCGTGGTTGTCTCAACTCAAACACTGTGTCCATCCTTATAAACGGCTCCCCGACCTCAGAATTCACCATGGGTAGAGGCATTAGGCAGGGTGACCCCCTCGCCCCGTTCCTGTTTATTCTAGCCGCTGAAGCTCTAAATGTCGTTATGTTTGAAGCCAACCAAAAGGGGATTTTCAACGGCATCCGTTTCCCTAAAGACGGCCCTGTCATTTCTCATCTCCAATTCGCGGACGACATTATATTCTCGTGTGATTGGTCATATGCTAACGCCTACAATCTTATTAGAATCTTGCGTTGCTTTCAACTAGCATCGGGGCTGAAAATCAATCTATCAAAGAGTTGTGTCATGGGCATCTCGGTTGACGAGGTTGAAATTGAAAACTTGGCCAGAAGAATCCATTGCAAATTCGGGAAATTCCCGTTTACGTATCTTGGAATTCCAATCGGGGCATCAATGAATAAAACCGAGTATTGGGCAAAATTAATTAATAAATTTAATGCAAAATTATCTAAGTGGAAATCAAACACTCTATCATTCGGGGGCAAATTATCTCTTGTCAAGTCGGTTCTTGGAAGCTTGGGCTTATATTATTTCTCCATATTTAAAGTTTCTATGAAAATTCTCAAAATTCTTGAGAGTATCCGGTCCAAATTTTTTTGGGGTTGCTCGGGAGACAAAAGAAAAATCTCTTGGATCAATTGGGATACGGTCTGTTCGGGCAAAGACAAGGGTGGGCTCGGGGTTGGCAGCCTCCGTGCTCAAAATCTAGCGTTACTAACACGTTGGTGGTGGCGTTTTAAATCAGAACCCAATTCCTTATGGAGAAAAGTCATTGCTCCCTTCATGGCTCGGACGGGGGTTTCAACAATTTAAGCAAATGCGGTTAATTCCCGAGGGTTTGGAGGAATATCTTAAAATGTCAAAAGGAATTCGATAAATGTAACCTCCCGGTTATCTCCTGATTTCAATGGTCACTTCCATTTTCAGGCTCGATTGGCGTTTGGTCTTGGGCGCTAGACCCCACAGGCTTCACTGTTTCATCTCTCAGGCTTGCGCTCGATGATGCTTTTCTTCAATCCCGGTTTGATAAACGTCTTTTATGGCGGTTGTTCCACAAGCGTCTTCCCACCAAACTTAATTTGCTCAAAAGAAACATCACATGTTTATCTCAGCTTTGCCCTTTATGTGACTTTCACGATGAAGACGAAGACCACCTCTTTGTGAAATGCTCGGTGTCCAGAAAGCTTCTTACGGATGTATGCACATGGTGGGGAATTGAGATATCACTTTTCGCTTGTGTTGATGATATTTACACTTGGATCGTTAATGTGGACGTAAGTGTGGCTCAAAAAATGGCCATTTCAGGTGTTCTATTTTCCTTCTTTTGGGTCATTTGGAAAATTAGGAATGCTAAGGTCTTCCCGGATGCCAAAAAGGATCGTCTGAGCTCTATGGGTGGTCAAGTGCAGGCCCTTACTTATTTTTGGTTCAAAGCTAGAGCAAAAAATTGTAATCTAGCAAATAGGTGGTCGGATTGGTGTGTATCGCCTATCTCTTGTTTTTAGTGTTGCTCTTGTTTTCTCTGTTTTTTGTTGTTTTGTAATCTCGTCTAGCTTCTTGCTAGCTTTTTAATCTAAAATTTTTGATTGCCGTTCAAAAAAAATAATCTTATTTTGTGTATTTGATTAAGGTTTGTCTAACTCATTACTTACGGGTATGATATAAAACACATTGAGCTATAAATTTCCTTAACAATTAAAAATGTATTTAATGCATCTCATGTACTATTAATTTAAAATATAGTTTATTGATGGCTAATGATACAATTTTAAGAAACTTGTAGTTCATTTAATATGTTTTATCTCATGCCCTTAAAGCATGGGTTAGACAAACTCATTTGACATGCGTTAGACAAACCCATTTGATTATTCTAGCAATAAATCTATAGCTCTAAGTTATGAGTATGACATGATGACTACATTAAATTGTCGTCTTAAAATCGACCACCATTAGCCCGTAAAATAGAGTTGTAGTAACTAGTTTTGTTTTTTTTAGGTTGGTGGGTATGAGTACCACACCAGTGTCACCAAAATTTTTGTCACATAAGATATCAAAATATCCACATCACACCAATTTGTAGAAAATACACAAAACATTACCACATCACCCACATATGAAGGAGGTCCCACCAAGTCAAACTTCTTCCCACACAACCGCCGCATGAAGGCCTGTGGCCGTGGCCACTATGCTCTCACGGAAATCACCCATGGCGGGAGGGGGATGGTATTCCTTTGTCTTCCACGACGTGGTAGATTTCCACACAGGACTACACTACGAGGTTTATTTGACACATACCGAGTAATCTTAGTTAATATATTTGAAAAAGTCATTTAATATAATACTAGTATAACGATTTATTTATAAAAAAGCACTAGTATCTAATGATGATATTGTTTATTTGGGGATCTGAACCGAGTATAAAATCAATTACCTTGAGAAAAAAGAAGCTAGTATGAACAAAACATGAGAATATTTGGCTATCATCACCTTTCTCTTTTGAGTGTCATTGCCTTTTGATCGGATAAGGACACTTATAATTTCCACGGTTTTGGCAATTATACTTTGCTTTTAAACTGATCATTCTATTTCAATAAAACCATCTAATAATAATTTAACGGTAATAACTTTTAAATGATCTCTTTTTTTGAAAACGGCAAATGAAATAACAGAAGGCTACTCGCAATTTTTTAGCGAGCACCCCGAGTTCGAGCTCCGCATAAGCGGGCAAGCCCAGCCCCCCAAAGGGATTTCCAAGGAAAATTCCTCATATGTGCCCCATATGATCTCTTAGAAGTTAAAAGTTTTATTTTTCTTTAAATAAATATTTATCATATGACTAAGTGAAGATTTAAAAACAATCACGACAACAATTATGTGGCATACATCTCTTTCATTAGCTTGGCTACCCTGAGGATGACATAATAAATGAGAATATCATTTTAATAATAAGAAGAAAATCCTATTACATTGAAGTTAATACAATTCTAATTAAAAATACAAATAATATTTGTTTTTCAAACTTATATGAGCAATTATCCCTCATACTCTAGATATGTCAACAATTGTACCATATTGTTTTTCATTACCAAAATATCATTTCTTTAACATATATATTATCAACACATGTTAGGTGCTTTTACAGATTTTATGCATAAAATTCCTAAACCATGTACAAACTATGTATAAAATAATATTAAAAAAATTCACTAATCAATTTGGTGATATTAAACTAAGTTTATTAAACATTCATAAGTTGCAATTTACTTTTGACAGAAACGTATTTTCTTTTGACCCATGTATCAAAAAATATGGCCACATATCACATATCTTTATCTTGGTTTAGCCAAAAGTTAAAAGGAACAACTTCTATTGTTGGCCTCCTTTTTAACAAGAGACAAACTTTAAAATCTTTTTTCTTATTTGTTTTCAACAAAGAATGCTTTAACCCTTCGTCAAGGAATTTTTTTTTTTTTTTTTGAACAGCTCGTCAAGGATTTATTAAACAAACATTTGATTCGAGTTTAAGATAATGATGAAATTGATTCTCGTCTTTGAAAAATGGATACCGCAGATCTACACACACACATTTAATTATGTTATTGTACGCATCATAGAAACTGTATGTCACATATATACTTGTTGGTAATGTTCGTAACATGTCGGTAAGTTTTTTATTCGATAAGCACCTTGCTTACTTGTGGTTGATGCTTCTTGTGTCCAAGTTTATACTATTAGCGATTTATTCTATATTTTAAGAGTTTTTCTAGTGCGTGTCCTTAGCACATTCTGACGTGCAATTAATGAACATAAAGTTGTCATATAATCGAAAATAGCATTTACCGAATCTTCTGAAATGATAAATTTAGAGTTTCCTTAATGTTATTTAAGACATACGGAAATAACAAATTTATTAAATGCGCCTTAATATATACTTACAGACCATATATTAGAAAACTTATATTTTAATACGAACTAAGAAGAAAGAAAATGTATTATTGAATGAATAGACAATTAGTTTCTGTATCTAATTCATAATGTGATGAGTCACATGTGTAAACATGAGTACATGACAACATGTTACCCATACAAATAAATATAGGGGGAGGCAGCTTGCCATAATGCTTCAAGTTGGTGCGTTTTGATGCACATGCATATGTATGTGGTAATTTCTAATATAATCAACAAACAATACACGTGACTAGAATACGGGTGCATCACTCTCACATGCATGTTTAAGGATCCCCACGCACGGGTTGCTATTATTAATCATAAGATATAGGTATTATTTCTAAATCTTTCTACTTATATTCATATAATCAATAGAAGTGTCCATATTTAAATATGAGATTAAGAAATTTTATGTGTATGAGGATAAAATAAAAAGATTTGGTACGAAACTGTATAATTTTTTAGTTACACTAACCACCTTTTATCCGATTCTCACACATCTAAAGGTATTAAAGGTAATTATTCTCATTCATTCGTACGACATTAAATTGATTTAGGTTGTATTTGTTGACAACTCAAAAAAGAAAACAAATTTTTTTAGCTATAAAGAAAATAGATTGAAAAAATTCGAAGTTGACCAATGCATATACAAATACTTGCGACTTTCTAAAATATCAGTAGAAATAAATCTTGTCATAACACGAATGCCGAAATTATTTATTTTTATGAATTTTCATTTATCGAAGAATGGGCCTCAATTATATTCATATCGTTGTAAATTTCTAGGCCTAGGCCTAGCTATCAATCAAAGTATTAAAGCCCAGTTGCTAAGCCCGTATTAAAACGGCAAACAGTCAAACGTCACGTGTTTGGCGTGTCATTCATTTTACTTGACGTTTATTTAGTCAAAACATCACTTCTCCCAAATTACAATTTACTATTTATTTAATTAATGAAATGTTACAGTATTTACTAGTCACTAACGTGTATAGAAGAGAGTAAAACAAGGTAATTAATTGAAAGAAGAAGAAATTACATCATTAGAAACTAGTGAATGTGTAGGCATATGCGTAAATATAGAGCCCTAAACTGTTGGGTCTTCTCCTAAATATCATCCATCAATTTGAAAAGGCAAACAAGTATATATACATTATTATGCATGTAAATTGTGATGATTAAATAAATACTACGTTAGATACTCAACTTCTTGTTTGTATATTATTAGTATTTTATTTATTTACCAACTTAACTGTCTCTCTTTCTGCCCATAAGCTTTTACCGAGCTTTTTATAGCGTTAAAGATGGCAGAGAGTGACGGAATCACGTGGGACGATATCATGAAGGAGACCGTAGACCTTGTATGATCTTTTTATCGTTTTGTAATATTCAAATGAAATAAGTAGCAATGTGAATGATTAATGGTTTGTAATTTTGTATAATTGCAGGAACATATGCCAATGGATGAGATATTTGATCAATTGAAATGCAAAAAAGACGGATTAACAAGTGAAGAAGGAAAGAGAAGGCTTGGAATATTTGGTCCAAACAAGTTAGAAGAGAAAAAGGTAAATTCACATAATCCCAATTTATGATATTTTTATTGACCATTTATTGCAACATACTTAAAATTTCTTATCAAAAGTATGCAATCGGTAGAATTAAAATGTAATGACAATGGTAAATATGTCGTTAAAGGGGTGTTTCGGATCGTATATTGTTTAGAAAATCAATCATTTTCAATAAACGATATCAATATTGTGCTTATAGGTGTTTATTTTTGCACAACATAAGCAACTAAGCGCAAATTGTTTCTTCGTCAAAATACTCAAAAGTGGTTATTGTGTTTATAAACCCGAAATTAGCCAATAACAACATTTAAAAACGCAATTCCAAACACCCGCTAAATGGTTAAAAATTGCATATTTTGGTAAGAAAGGGTTAATATGTTGCACACTTCAATATTAACCACCATAATTTGCTAAACTTTGATGTTTCATGACAACTTTATTAATGTAGGAAAGCAAAATCCTCAAATTCTTGGGATTTATGTGGAATCCTCTCTCATGGGTCATGGAAGCTGCCGCTATTATGGCCATTTGCTTGGCCAATGGAGGGGTCTCTCTCTCTCTCTCTCACACACACACACACACTCGCACGTGCATACGTATATATACATATGATTATGATCCTAAAATTTCATTAATTACAGGGGAAGCCACCAGATTGGCAAGATTTTGTAGGAATAACAACACTACTAATAATCAACTCAACCATAAGTTTCATAGAAGAAAACAATGCCGGAAATGCAGCAGCAGCATTAATGGCGGGATTAGCACCAAAAACAAAGTTATTAAGGGACGGAAAATGGGCTGAAGGAGAGGCCGAGTTTCTTGTACCGGGAGATATAATTAGTATTAAACTCGGGGATATTGTTCCGGCTGATGCACGTCTTCTAGAAGGAGACCCACTTAAGATTGACCAAGCTGCGTTGACCGGTGAGTCATTGCCCGTTACTAAGAAATCGGGTGATAGTGTTTTTTCAGGGTCAACGTGTAAACAAGGTGAGATTGAAGCGGTTGTGATTGCTACTGGGGTCCACACGTTTTTTGGTAAAGCAGCTCATTTAGTCGATAGTACGAATCAAGTTGGACATTTCCAACAGGTAATTTTTATTTTAAATCGGCTAAATAAATTTTTTTATTTATAATTACAGCATTAAAAACTGTCCTTAATTATAGGAATTACAACTCCACAACTTTTTATGCACTTAAAAGATAACCCTTTTTCAAAATAAATGGGTTATATATTTTAAAACTTTTGTTAGATTGTTAAAAATGGTATTGTGACACCAAGCCATTTATATTTTTATTTTTTTTGAAAGTTTATGCTATCCGTTAATCCTTTTCTGTAGACGTCATTCTTAATGATGACATTTTTTATATTAGGTGTTAACGGCAATTGGTAACTTTTGTATATGCTCAATTGCGGTTGGTCTCATAATAGAAATAGTAGTAATGTACCCGATTCAAAAAAGATCATACAGAAATGGAATCGACAATTTGTTAGTTTTACTCATTGGAGGAATCCCAATCGCAATGCCAACTGTATTATCAGTTACAATGGCTATTGGGTCCCACAAATTATCACAACAAGGAGCCATCACTAAAAGAATGACAGCTATTGAAGAAATGGCGGGAATGGATGTTTTGTGTAGTGACAAAACTGGTACTCTAACCCTTAATAAACTCACAGTTGATAAAACTCTAATCGAGGTTAGTCAAAGGTCAAAAGTCAAACAGAGAATTCACATGAAATACTAAAGTTTTATTTTATTTTTTATTTGTGTGTGCAGTGCTTTATTAAGGATATGGATAAAGATATGGTGATTCTCATGGGAGCTAGGGCTTCAAGAGTAGAGAATCAAGATGCAATTGATGCTTGTATCGTAGGAATGCTTGCTGATCCTAAGGAGGTAATAATTAATTAAATAAATAATACGGAGTAATAATTACATACTTAAATTATTATAATAATTATTTTGTTAATTTAGGCAAGAGCAGGGATTACTGAGGTACATTTTCTACCGTTTAATCCTGTGGATAAACGAACAGCAATAACATATATAGACCAAAGTGGAAATTGGCATCGAGTGAGTAAAGGTGCACCCGAGCAGGTACAATAAAGTTGACTAAATTATTAAAATATAAATATAAAATTAATTAATTTTATATTCAGATACTAATTAAGTAGCTTGAAGCTGTCAGATTGTGGATATCTGTGACCTAAAAGACGATATTAAGAACAAGGTTTTTGGCATTATTGACAAGTTTGCTGAACGCGGCCTTCGTTCTCTTGCTGTTTGTCAACAGGCAAGTTTATATTATTCGGGTCATAGGTCCCAAATTTTGACCCGTTACTGTACGACCCGCCCGTTTTATTGGTTTATCTTGATCATACAGGTAGTACCAGAAAAGACGAAAGATAGCCCGGGAGGCCCGTGGATATTTGTTGGTCTGCTTCCTTTATTTGACCCGCCAAGGCATGACAGTGCTGAGACCATTAGACGGGCCCTACATCTTGGGGTCAATGTGAAAATGATAACGGGTGATCAGTTAGCTATTGGGAAAGAAACGGGCCGGAGGCTTGGAATGGGCACGAATATGTACCCGTCTTCCTCACTTTTGGGCCAACATAAAGATGCAGCAATTGCTAATATCCCTATTGAAGAACTGATTGAAAAAGCTGATGGTTTTGCTGGTGTATTTCCTGGTAATGACATACGTGTTCAATTTTGTTTTGAACCTTATACTTTCATTGATTTAGCGTTTAAGTCCTTCAACTTTTTTTTGGCAATGACTTTGCTCTATACTTTTGTTCACCTAGTGTTTGACCCCTAAAATTTTGTTGACTTTTTACCAGTCTAAACTGTCACTTTATGTTGATTTGCAACTTTTCTTACGGATAAATATAGTTTAACCCTTAAACTTTAAGCTATTAGACGATTTAACCCTAAAAAATTCTTACTTAATTTTTTAACTTAATAACGCTACTATTATATAATTATTATTATTTCTTAATTGTTATAAAAATTTACTACACAATTGCAAGAAAAAAACTTTAATTGTTAAATGCTTTTTGTAAGTATTAACTAAAGTTTAGGGACTAAATCATGTGGGAAAAAAAAGTTTAAGCATTAAACCGTCAAAATCTCAAATCGATGAAATTCTAAGGATTAAAATATTATTATTTCTATTTTTAAATAATTAATATAACTAAAACTCTAGAAGTGGTTTGAGAAATGCAGAGCACAAGTATGAGATTGTCAGGAAGCTACAAGAAAGAAAACACATATGTGGAATGACAGGAGATGGTGTAAACGATGCACCCGCATTAAAACGGGCCGATATCGGTATTGCGGTTGCTGATGCAACCGATGCAGCCCGTTCTGCATCCGATATAGTCCTAACCGAGCCCGGGCTATCTGTAATTGTCAGTGCGGTCCTAACAAGTCGGGCCATTTTCCAAAGGATGAAAAACTACACGATTTATGCGGTCTCAATCACCATTCGGGTCGTGCTCGGGTTCATGTTACTTGCCCTAATTTGGCAGTTTGATTTCTCCCCTTTTATGGTTCTGATTATTGCAATTTTGAATGATGGCACTATTATGACTATTTCTAAAGATAAAGTCAAACCTTCACCTCTCCCAGATTCATGGAAATTAAAGGAGATTTTTGTTACCGGGATTGTTTTCGGGACTTATTTAGCTGTTATGACAGTTATCTTCTTCTGGCTAGCTAAAGATTCTGACTTTTTCACTGTAAGACTTCATAATATTTAGTTATAAACATATAACATAACTAAATTTAATGGTAATTTGGTAAACTTATGTTGGGTTTTCAGAATTTTTTTGGTGTAAGATCGATCAGAGATAATGATTATGAGCTAACAGCAGCACTTTACCTACAAGTTAGTATTGTGAGTCAAGCCCTAATTTTTGTGACTAGGTCAAGAAGTTGGTCATATATTGAACGACCTGGTCTTCTGCTTCTAACCGCCTTTATGATAGCACAACTGGTGAGCTTTTTTTTAAGTTTTTTAAAAATTTAAAATATTTATATTTTAATAAATAATTAATATTGGTTAATTCAGATTGCTACACTTATTGCGGTTTATGCAAAATGGGATTTTGCAAGAATAAATGGAGTAGGTTGGGGATGGGCTGGTGTGATTTGGATTTATAGTATAATTTTCTACATTCCTCTTGATATATTCAAATTTATGATCCGATTTGCATTAACTGGGAAAGCTTGGAATAATATGCTACAAAATAAGGTAAAATATGACTTCTTTGTGATATTTTAAGAATATATGTTGAGGTAAAAATTATTGACTGATTTTAATTATCTATTTTCTTGTGAGAAATTAGACTGCCTTCACTAACAAAAAGGATTATGGCCGGGGAGAAAGGGAGGCCCAATGGGTTATGGAACAAAGGACAGTCCATGGGCTTCAATCGTCAGAACAGACCGAAATTTTTAATGATAAAAATAATTACAGAGAGCTGTCTGAGCTGGCAGAACAGGCTAAAAAACGGGCTGAGGTGGCTAGGTAACCATGGAGTTATGTAATATTTCATTTTTATTTATTTATTTTTGTACTTTTTTTAGACTTGAGATCATGTTAAATTAGGCAAGTTTGGTGAAACCCGTGGAATCAACTTCATGCCATCAGATCAGCTGGAAAGTTGATATCAGCTTGATCCAAAGGCTGAGATTGAAGCTGATCACGGCCCTTGGATCAAGATGATGGGGACCACCCTCCCGGTTGATCAAATTTCCTTAAATTTGATATCATTGATTTCAACTTCAAGCCATCGAATCAGCTGGAAAGGTCGCCCCCATCAGCTTGATCCAAAGGCTGAGATAGAATCTGATCGCAACCGTTGGATCAAGTTGATCTGATAACGTAGAGTTCATTTCACCCTACTTTTTTTCTGTTATATGTATGTATATGTGTATGCATTTGTTGTTACAGATTGAGGGAGCTTCATACACTAAAGGGGCATGTTGAGTCAGTAGTGAAGCTTAAAGGTCTAGATATTGAGACCATTCAACAACACTATACAGTTTAAGATTTTTAATGTGGAAGTAGTTTTTTGGCAAAGAGAAATAAGATTTAGGTACAGTGTTTTTCGGCTTTGATTTCATCCAAGATAATGAACGGATGAGATGTTGGAATAAGTCCAGCGAGACGAGATCGGTTACAGATGATCCGCAGTTGGCAAAAAACTAGGTCATTTTTAGAAGCATAAAACGGGTCAAATTGGTGTACCCGTAGGGAGCATTTGTTTATAATTTCATTATTTTTTTCTTTCTTGCTTACTAAAATCATTGTACTTAATATCAGTTCTCCCTGTAGATATGTATGTATCTTATTATTGTTCATTCTGTCTCTCTAGTTTGTGTTTGCATATTTGATATTTGTTTGCAAATTGCAATTAGAATTTCAAGAGCATCATATGGCTCTCATACAGATTATAATACTAGATAAATATGGTCTAAAGTATACAACAACTTCAAGCTAAACTACAATTAATAAATATTAAGTAATCAGTTAATCACCTTAATTTCTTGGATCGGCCATGCTTTTTGGGATAACCTAAATGCACAAGGTACCACAAAACACCTTCAGCAGCTGACTCTGCTGCAGCTTTCTTGTTAAACTGAGGCTTGCCGATACACTCAACCACTGTTTTCGGTTTTGAGTCTTCTTCCATCTCAATAGTTGCCTTATAAGTGAATCTGTATCAAGTGCATTAATTAACAGAATGAGTAATGAATATTGAAAACTGAAATAAATCATGAATATGATGATTGTTTGTTGGGAGTAAATGAACTTACGATTTTAAATTATCCGGACCTTGTTCGTTACAGCAAGTGAATACAGGACGTAACCAATGACTTTCCGTACATATTTCGTATAAGCATGACCTCGCCGTTAATTTCACCGGACCTAATATCCGATACAAAATCAAAATCAAAATCAAATTAAATAACTAAAATATAAAATGATGAAAATCTGAAGGATCATGGAGCTAAAAAAAGCCTAAACGCAAGCAATTACTAGCAAAAATCATCAAACTGGTTCAAAATCGGGTAAAAAAAGAGGTAGGTAGATGCATTACAGCTGTATACCTGATTATCAGCAAAAACTAAAATAGTACAAACCTAAAATGAGCTAGAAGCCTAAACGCAAGCCAAAATCATGAAACATTGATTCAAAGTTAGGTGGATTTCGAGTAGAGAGAGGTAGGTAGGAGCATTACAGTTGTATACCTGGAGGAACAGGGGCGGAGGGTGAGCTAACTGTTGGCAATGTCGGAGCAGGTGTCGAGTTATCGGAGCTCCGGTTATCATCAGCGGCCGGCGACGGAGGGAGTGGTAGCGTGCTCATGGTTTGTTTCTCAAGTGGATGTTAATGGCCATGATCCAGTTATTTAGGAGTTAGGGTTTGTGTTTTAACAAGTTTCTAGTTATTAATCCGATCACGTTTAAATCGCATCTATTTCCATAATTACTCTACGTGTTCTTTTGTCTTCAATGAATATTTCTTAACCGCTAATATTGGTCTGCAACACTATTTTATTTATATTTTTTTCCTCGGAAATACTTAACCTAAATCGAAAAATGAATATTTCTTAACCGGTAATATCGAACCGAAAAATAACTGAAACCGAACCAAACCAAAATATGTAATCGGTTTGGTTTTTGGTTTTGTAATTTCATGATCTTCGGTTTCGGTCCTAGGACAGAGGTGAGCATTTGGGCTAAAAAAACTGAACTGAAACCGATCGAAACAAAAAATGTAATCGGTTCGGTTTCGATTTTAAAATTTCATCATTATTGGTTTCGGTTCAGTTCCTAGACCATGCTCACCCTTACCTACTTATGTGCCTAACCGCATACTCACTTAATCAAGATAAATGTTAAAATCAAATGATGATAGATAAAAAAGAATTAGTAAATTACACTTATCATCTTATAGTAATAGTAACATTAAATAAATATAAATAATAGGACATGAATTCCATTTTTGATTGTGTATCTTCAAATATTTCAACAATATTCATTTACTTTAAAAAAAATTATATTGAATCTTGATCCTTTCACAGTCCTACTCAAAACCTATAAGCCAGTTCGGTCTAGACCTATTTCCAATACATACGAAAGTGACCCAAACAAGAAATCTAACCACAAAGCCCTAAAGTACAATCATGCAAATGTGGACGTTAGATTTCACGACAAACATTCGAATCAAATCATGTGGTACCAAATCGAATAAGATAACTCGTACCATTTCAAGAAATAAATTACTTAAAAGTTTCACATAATGATAAGTTTTGTTGGTCTATACATAAAAGAAATTAAATGTTTAACTTATGTACATGGTACTTGATGTTCCAAAAATCATCATTTCTCGTCCCATCTTAAATTTAGATCTTGTCGTTGGTGCGAAAAGTACAATCATAGAAGCACGTGTTACAACCACCGCAAGAAGCAAATGATTAGGATTTAGGAACCCTGCACATTTTTTTTAACTATTTATAATGCAATAAATAGTTATTATACTAACTATATATTTAAAAAAAAATAAAGATTGATTACCTAATGTGAAGGTTAATTTAAGCTCTTAATGATCCTCCAAGCTCAACAGGTACAAGTGGGATGAATGAATGTAATACGTCTGTTATCAACGGTCTGTAACTTGGTTCAGGTTGCACACAAAGTACAGCTACAGCAGCAACCTATAAAAAACTTATTATTTTATTAAAAATTTATTAATAAATCGAAAAATTTCAAAATTTTCCATTTGAGATGGTAAACTTATTTTTCCAAGGTTTTAAATCGACCAAAAGATAGGATACTTTTACCTTTATAAAAAACTTTCGGGTACATTTTGCGAGAGAAAAAAAGTTTAGTGTCTAAAGTGGAATATTTCAAAAAGTTTGAGTACCTTTTTGTGAAATTTAACTAATATAAGTTGACAAAATTTTAAGTAACTTGTACTAACTTGATATAAGTGCTTCAAGTCCATTGTATCTCTAATCACGGGGTCAACAATATTAGGAAGCTTTGATCGATCGGTCAACTGAGGCATTGCCTGTTTGTTAAACAATTCATTTTCCAATATTAAGAAAAATGTTTATTTAATTATTTATTACTAAATAAAAGTTATAATTGAACAAAATTCTTACCCATGTGACAATAGATTGAAATAAGGATGGTGACATTTTCTCCACAGGTTTTCTTCCAATTAAAAGCTCAAGAAGTATAACTCCAAACGCGTAAACATCACTTTTATCAGTAAGCTTACCTGTAAAAAATATATTTAACAATCTTTAATTATTAGAAAATGCGATTTTTGATTATTTTAAATTAATTATAGCATACCGTCTGATAAGTATTCTGGAGCTACATAACCTGAAGCACCTGAAAGCTTTATTTTGTTTTTGGCATGAATTTCACATGTAGCAAGTCCAAAATCATAAATCTGAATTAAGACATGTAATTAGGTAAAGATAATTATATTGGATTATTATTAAACTTTTTATAATTTATAAAGGTGCTTACTTTAGCATTGAAATTGGAATCTAGCAAAATGTTTGATGATTTGAGATCTCTGTGAATCACAGGTGGATTGCATCGTTCATGAAGATACTCGAGACCTCTGTTAAATTTTATAAAAATAATTAAATAAATCTATTTAAATCTTGAAAAATGATTTTATTATGATACGAAAATTAATAATTTTGTTACCGTGCGATATCAAGTGCAACTTTCATTCTTCGATGCCATGATAATGCTGTTCCATGAGAAGGTCCTAACGGTATGAAATAACACATAAAAAAAGTCAACTTATTTGACTTTAACAATTTGACTATCTTTGACTTTTTGTCACAAATAATTAAAAGAAAATTTACCATGCAATTGGGAATCTAGAGAACCTTGATGCATCATTTCATGCACCAAAAACCTTGTGTCATCATGAACACAATAACCGAAAAGATTAACGATATTTTGATGCTTAAGTTTACCTAACCAATCTACTTCATTCTGCAAAAATAGAAAATTAATAACATAACTTAATTGATAAACACTTAGATTATAATAATAATTTAGAAAATAATAATATTTTCAAAAATCAAAAGTTACCTCAAATCCTCTTTGTGCATCACCATGGAGTTTTTTAACCGCTGCAACAAAATGATCATTAAATCGAGCTTTGAAAACATGCCCAGATGTTTCATTACGAACAATATTGTCTTCATGAAAATTGTTTGTTGCAGAAATTAACCACTCGTAATCAATGACAGTTACAGAGCCTTTTTTACCGGTTATTCTTGATGGGGTAAATTTGTCAAATATTGGGCCTAATGATAACCCTTTTGAAGCATCTATATGAATTATCAACACAATGATAATAAAATTATTATTATTATTATGATGGAAAGTATATATTTTTATTTATAAAGTAAGTAATCAACTGCAAGTCTGCAACAATTTTATAAAGATACCTTGGTTTTTAGGGGTTTTATTTGTATTTAATGGTTCTGTATGCTTTTGCTTAAAGATCCAAAGCCATAACAAGAACAACAAGATTCCAGCAAGTAGAGTTGAAGCAATAATTAGGGCGACAAGAATCTTTTTGTTTAAATCTTCATGGTGAACCACTTTGATTTCTGACACTCCTGCTTTAATTAAAAAAATTTAAAATACTTGTAATAATAATCTTGTTAGCAAAAGCGAGAATGGCATCAGAAATTCACAATTCACAATCCCGTTTTAATTGTCTACAAGTGAAAAATATAAGCTAATTTTTGTTGACGCATTTCATCGAACAGGTGAAGTGCATTTTAATTTCTTCCGAAATCACAGCCCACTTTGCCAGAATTCCAAAATAAGATATAAATAATTAAAGAACACAAAGCTTCATGCATTTGGAAATCGTAAAAAAGTTTGAAATTACCTGGAGAAAAAGCTTGTTTATCGGTTGGAATTTGCGAAAATGGTGGTTTTTTCTCGGTGGGAAGAACAGGGTCAGCAATGGAGGAAAGAGGTGGGTATGCCCTGCTGGCATCGATTGGGAGTGATAGTAGAGCTAATAAAGATGACAAAACCCAAATGGGAATCATCCAATTCTTGAAAAGAAAATTGATTCCCATTTTAAGTTGCTAACAATGAAGAAACAGGAACTTGAGTCTTGAGCATTCAGGATATCTTGTGTTCGGTGTTGATTCTGAGTGTGTGTGTTTTATTTTGAATGTGAAACAAATCAACCTTCATCTTCTCTTTCCTGTTTTTGTCTGCATCTATATCCTTCAAACCTTTTTTATCGTTAATTTATTGAAATTGATATTATCATGTGTATTAACAAGTCAAAGGGTTTTTAAGGTGCAAAATAAATTGGTCAATGAATTTTATTTTTAAATATCCAAATTGATACTCTCATTGAAAAAGATTCAAAGGACAAATGAGCAATTGCCACAAGGGAAGCGTTGGGAGTTTTCCTTCAAAAAGTTTTAGGTTCGATACTTGTTGAAAGTTTTTCCTCAGATGAATAGGTGGCAAGGTTTATTCCCCAGAGGTAAAGGATTCAATGGAATACATGTTGCTCCTTGTGAATGTCATTATCTAGGTTCGAACCACTAAATTATTAACTTAGTGTTTAAAAAGAAAAACAAAATTTTAAAATCTTTTGTAACACAAGTCGTGTATTTTTTGATAATTTTTTGTATAGCAAATTCTGGGAAATTTCTGAAACTATTTTTATTTGCAAACCATACAACCCTCAGCATCAAATGCTTCATGACCAAACCTATAAAGCTGGTTAAAACAAATATTTTATAAAAAAAAAAAAATTAGTATTAGTTTGAAGTATTTTATAGGTTCTAAATGAATATTATAGTAATGTTATAAATGATAATTTTGTCATATTTCAATAATTTTTATAAAGAACTAGCATGATGATTAGTTTTTTTTTTTTTTTTTTGTGTGTGATATGTTAAGTTTTATAAAATACTATAAAAATTATCAAAGTATATATGAGAGACATTTGTAAAATATAGAGGTAAACTAGTAATATTAATAAGAAAATTTTTTTTTAAAGGTTAACCATTGGAAATGTTTTTTATAAATATGTTTTTTGTTAGTAAAAAGTTGATGTGACAAAAGTAATAAGTCATTGTAAGGTTAACCATTGTAGATGCTCTTAGTAAACAAGTGATGATAATTTTGAGATAAATGTTAAAATCAGACGTAGTATTATATTTTTTACTTTATTGGGGTTTTTAATGTATTTTTCTTTTAGCTTTAAAAAAATAATTTGTATTTCGACCGATTTTTTGTTATCTTGTAACAATTATTTTGAAGACAAAAAAGGCAGGATAATACAAGGTAGCCGGAAAAAGTAGAGGGTGGAGGGCATTAACGGCAATTGCTTTTATTGGTGGTCAAGGTGGGAATCATGTGGCGGTTATCAAAAGCTGTATAAGAAAAGGCGGGGAAAAGCATACGGGCTTTGTTAGGGATATGTAATGACATATTTACCCTTCTAACTTTCAAACCAAATGGGTAAAGGCTATATGGTCAATTTTCTGTTCCTCAATTGACGGTATCCTAATTGGACCAATTATTTGTCCCAACCAAATTATAACAATTATGAAGCAATCTTTACCTTTTCAAAACAAATTATTTTACTTTAGAATAATAGTAAATAATATTGTCACTTTTAAAATGTATTTGATTAATAATTATGAATAAAAACATAAATTTAAATTAACAACTTACCAATTCTGTAATATAAATTAAATTAAATTTTATTATTTACGTGTGTATGTTACCTTGGATATTGTTATATTTAACTTCTGTACAGTTTGATTATAGAAATACCACATGACAAATAATATTTTAAATTAATCTTGATTATTATGGTTAACTTTACATATTCTATATTGAAACGACTTCTCTTTTATGTAACATGTAATCTTTGACAAGTGAACCAACATCCTTTGACAATCACATATCAGTTTAGCTTACGCAATTAATGATAAATGGGCTTGTAATCACATGTCATGTTTACAAAACCGTAAGCAATTGACCTTATATTAACACCTAACACATTAGATGAGTTTATAAACCATTGGTAATTACCTAGCGGTAAAGGCTCGTGAGATGTCACATGTTCTATGACTCTCTAGGTAAACATTTACCAGATGACCAAATGATGGTTCGAAAACGACCACGACAACGGTAAGTCGCGTGCATCACGAGCAAAGCTGGTTACCCAAAAGAAACTCTTACAACATGAATATCTTTTTTTCAAAGACATTAGGTGAGCTAATGAGTCCAAAACTTAGGTTATGGTTTTAGCTTTAATCATCGGTAAAACAGTGTTGTTGCCAAAGTTGAGTAAGAGTATTTTTGACAAATTTATCTAAAATTTACAATCGCAATATGATGCTTTCAATGAAAGTAAAAATAATATCATGGTAATAAATCAAATAATTTAAATTATACTAATAAACTACAGAGTTTGTCTTTGTGGTTTGTAATTTTTTTTCGTGTTTCGTCATTAATCGTTTTTTTTTTCTTTCACTGGTGTGTAACTTTTTTCATGTTTCGTCATTAAACGTTTTTTCACTAATTTCGTTCTCGTGATCCTCACTTCATTTAGATTTCGTTATTTAGACACCTAAAATGATCAATATACTCTTGCTATTGTTTTTAAAATCATTTTTATTTCTTTTTGAATTTTCTTTTTTTTTTAATCTTTATTTAATAATTTCAACAAACATCATCATCTTTCATCACTTCACCGCCACTCCATTTTCTTCTCCGCCATATCTTCTGCTCTTACCATTTTCTCCGGCGACCCTCCTTCCACCACCCCATCCACCGCTGCAAGCAGCAACTGAAATACTAAAGAGGTTATTATTATAAATCACTCTTTAAATTATCTAAAAAAATGAGGATGGTAGAAAGTGGAGAAGCCGATAAAGGCAGAGTATTATTATTATATGCAAAAGATTGTAATAAAATAACAAAAGGAAAGTGCCAAAAACAAAAGAGCAGATCCTTTTTTTTCTGAAAATGTGAGCCATTATTCTCCATCTCCATAATCACACATATTACTATTACATGCCCCAATTACTGCCAATTTTATTTTATATACTACTATGTATATTGTTTACAAAATGTATTTTCAATCCACAAATTGTCATTGATATTATTCTTTGTAAAAGTTAATAGAATTTGAAAGAAATTCGATTGTTTAAATCTTACTTCCCACATATCCCTTTCGTTATTATTGTGAATGCAATGAAAATAAAATAATAAAAAAAACTTAAATAAGATAATCACAAATACAATAGTTAATGTTTGAAACTTGTGTAATTAAACA
The DNA here is from genome assembly GCA_963853835.1 of Calendula officinalis. Taxonomy (NCBI): domain Eukaryota; kingdom Viridiplantae; phylum Streptophyta; class Magnoliopsida; order Asterales; family Asteraceae; genus Calendula; species Calendula officinalis. Next base: position 1,716,956 of record OY970827.1, on the reverse strand, counting down.
TGGTAATTGGATTTCTTAAGTTATTTAATTGGAAATTGTGAATTGACCAAAGAGCCCAGCGGGCAAAGCATGCGGTACGGGGTTGCAGGAAGCTTTTCAGCTTTGTTTCCTGTCTTCTTTCTTTTTAATTAAATTAAATAAAATAAGAAATAAAAAAAATGCAGGAGGTCAGCACCTGCACAGCACAGCTTTCGTTTTTTTCTGGTTGACAAATTGTTTCCAATTTCACGTGTGTTTTGTTGGTAAACTAAATATTTCCTCGGTATCAAAATAAGTGACACACTTTCTATTTTATGGTGTATCAAAATAAGTGACACACTTTGAAGACTTTCCTTATTTGGTAAAAATAGTGGGACCCATACCCACTAACTATCCACTTTAATAAATTGAAATTACCCTTATACCCTTACTTTTACTTTTAAAACTCATTAATATCACTTTATTCAAGAAAAGTGGGACACATTCTCCACTAACTATGTACTTTAATTTATTTTAATCTCTACTTTATTTTTTTACCTCAAAAAATGTATAAACTAATTTGTGTCACTTATTTTGATACGGAGGAAATAATACAATTGACATTTTGTCTCTACCTAACATGTTTATCTATTTATTTCATAGGCTCGTGATTTTTCATAGCTTTTTGATTTTATATCCATAACTTGTTATTACTTCCTCCGATTCAAAATAAGTGATACACTTTCCTTTTTGAGGTGATTCAAAATAAGTGATACACTTTGAAAAGTTTCCTTATTTGGCAAAAAAAATGGGACCCACACCCACTAACTATCTACTTTAACAAAGTGAAATGACCCCTTTACCCTTACTTTTTACTTTTAAACATCATTAACCTTACTTTATTCAAAAGGTGTGGGACCATTCCCCACTAACCATCCAATTAATCTAATTTAACCATCATTATAATTTTTTGCCTTAAAAACCGTGAAACCCCAAGTGTATCACTTATTTTGAATCGGAGGAAGTATTACATTGTCTGGAACCTAATTCATATAAAATGGTATATTAAAATGAAATTACTAAACATTGTTCAATCCTTTTAAATAAGTGATATATAGGACATAAGATGTAGATACTCAGAAAGAAAAAAAAAACTATTTCTAGAAAGAACTCCCATAAAAGTCACCTTTTCACCCCCTTAACACACTTTTCATGGCTTGAAACTTGATAGATAGATATGCTATTTGTGCCACTTAACAAGTAAACATCGTATTTCAAATCATAATGAAATTGGTTACATAATTAAGTGTCGTCATTTGTAGTTATATGGATTGTTTGGTAAAACCCTCTTAATGATCACATTAATAGGTAGCTTTTTAATCGATCAAAATATAGAATGTTGGCAACCTCTTATATAGTTTGTTATAATTATTTATAGGTTCAGTAATCATTAGTAATGTCATCCAAATGTATATTAAACATCAAAAAATAATTTAGAGGGTTAAAATGATCATTTTCATCACTCATATGCCATCATTCAAATGACTCAACAAACAACAATTTACCATTTAAGTTCCGATTGTAAGTCTCTAAATTATTCAGATATTATTCATCTAGATCTAGATTGCCGAACAACCACTTACCATTGTAACAGCCTGTTTGAATTTGTTTTTTTTTTCTCCTTTTTCTTAGATATAGCTTTTATACAATTTAAAGATGATGAATAATGGGTTACGTTGGCAAACCCAAATTGAATGAATTGTGGTGCATATGTGGTAATTTATTGAGCCCAAAATAGCCCAGACTAATTATGTGTAGTATATAAAGTGATCGGCCCAAACCTTATATCACTCGCCCACTCGGTAGACGGTAAGTCGGTAACTGCTATTCTTTCGTTAAAATAGGCTAAAATATAAATGTGTTTTTTCTTATTAAAAAAAATTTGTTTCACTTTTTTATATACTACTTAAAAAGATTTGTATTATATGCAATTAATTCGTATGGATCAGAAATATATTAATTTAGTGAAACTTGTCGCAGGTGCAGATTAGAGGTGTAAATGGAATGAGATAGATCATAGAAGCATTAAATTTGGGCACATAGAACTAGATAAAAATAAAATAAAAAAGTAAAAAATAATAATAATCGTAAATTAAATAAGTATTCGTAAATAATTTTACCATTCGATACCTTGTAATCTTTAGGCTAGCTTCTTGCCAGCGTTTCTTATTATTTACATATGTTGTTAGGTAATTATGGAATGATGATGATATTATCGAAACTTTTTTTAACGTTTAAAAATAAAAATTAAAGCTAATAATAAAAATAAATAATAATTTTACCAAGTGTACACACATTCCATGACACCATGCATTTATGCCATCGTCTCCGTTTTCTTCCATCTAGGTTTGCTTTCCAACGCAATTTTACTCTCCTAGATAATACAGCATTCATTACATGCATATTCTAAACAAAATAATTCAACAAATAATGAAAATTTTGAAATACTCAATCGACTATTTTAATCGACATCAGTAATTTAACATGTTATAACCTGTTCAAATTTTCTATGAAAGTCGAGTTTTTAACTCTAGTGTACATTGTTGTTTAACTAGTATTCACGTGATTCTTTCCGGAAAAGTTTCTCTGACTATCCTAAAGTGTTACGTAATGAGCTTTAAACCGTTATAATACGTTTGAGGATAACTTTTATCATGGCGTAACTTCATATACAAATAGTTCTTTTTTTCTTCATAACCATGGTGCATGAGCATTTTAGTAACTAAATTTACTCGGTTCGAGTTCACTACCACACAAACTCACCTATAAATACTCGTTGGTTAAGTCTCGCAGAGATGATAGACTTAGAAATAAAGATGGCTAAAATGGAAACTTATTGACACATTTTACGCATAGTGATCCATGATGATGGTTCAACACCACATTCTAGTTTCAATATGCATTGCAATATTGCTCTTTGTTACTTCCTCCGTTTCGGAGCCCATTGCCACTGATCACCATGGTCAATTTGATGCCAATTTGAGACCGGTAAGCCGATCTCCACCTAGGAACCGTGGTAGAACCGGTAGCCGTGGTGGTGGTCGAAGGGCGGGTGGTGGTGGTGGTGGTAGATCAAGAAATCGTGGTGGATCATCAAATTGTGATCCATTATATGATTATCTATTTGGAAGATGTGGCCAATGGCCTTTTGCTCGGAATTCGCCTAATAATCCTTTTACGGGCCGGTCACCGAGAACTCCGCCACCTTTACCTCCTCCGGTTATCCCTTCTCCGCCGCCAGTAGCTCCGGCGCCGGCACCAGCACCGGTGGCTCCACCAACAGCCTCCCCACCACCGGCTTCACCACCACCACCACCACCACCCTTGGTTCCGTCTCCTCCTCCACCATCCCCATCACCTCCGCCGCCACTTGTAGCCTCACCACCACCACCGGATCAAACTCCATCTCCACCACCGGATTACATCCTACCTCCGCCAACACCGGAGCTACCACCGGATAATCCTTTTCAAGCACCACCATTAGTCCCGATATGGTTTTCTCCACCAGCTCTCGGTGGTGCGAATTCTCCACCGTATGTCCCAATATTTTCACCGCCGGCAGACAGTTCCAACCCGCCAGACACCATGCTACCACCACTAGTACCTATATTTTCACCTCCGGCCGACATTAGCAATCCGCCGGACACCATGCTACCACCACTTGTGCCTATATTCTCTCCACCGCAAACCGACTCCGGACAACAATTGCCGCCGGGAATAGATCCTGGCCAACAGTTCCCGCCGGAACTTGATCCTGGACTGCAGTTTCCGCCGGAAAATGACCCTGGACAACAGTTTCCACCGCAGCTGCCGTTCACGTTTACACCGCCGATAGAATCGACATCGCCAATACCGTGGACAGGGCAGTCGCCAGAAATCATAATGCCACCACCGGCGGATGAGAATCCGATAACCAGCGGTCAGCCGTTCTTTTCAACGCCGGAGGTTCCTATAGATATGCCACCGGAAATGATCGATTCTCCACCGTTTGACTAATTAAGTTCACATCTTGAATCTTGAGTGTATTACTTTAGTCTGTGTAAAATATTTTATGTATGTTTTTATTCAATTAAAGATAATGGTTTCAGTAATAACATGGTATTATTATGATAAATATACAAACTCATAAACTATGCTTTTTCAAATGAGTTATAATAATCGTAGTATCATACATTCATACCAATATAGTTGCAAAGTTTATTTTAAAAGTTAAATATTTCTCATCTTTTTCATATTACAGTTCTTTAACAATATTGTTCACAAATTTTTAGGAGACATTAAGTAGAAGAAAAAAAACTTTATTTCAGACAAAAATTTAAAAAAAAGTAAGAATTTTATTATGTATGATGTATTAAGTAATTTTTATATTGTACAAATTAACTTATAATTTCGCATACGTTCTAACTTAGGATTATTCCAATGACCATAAACCTACAAAAATGTATCCTCGTCATTGCTTTCTTAAAATATATATTTTTATACTTTATTTATAAAAGATCATATTAAATTATATTTATTTCCATTCAATATTAACTAGTAATTAAAAATTTAAATCTTAGGAAGGAAATAAACGATAAGGTAAACACCAGCGGTCGATGAGATCATGGCGGGCCACTCCGTGCCGTTGCTATACAATTTCCATATTCTTGTTAACAGCAACACAAATCAAATTCCACACCCCCACTGTGTGTTTTCGTGTGTGCAATCTTCCAGTTCTTGTTCCTTTAATCTCACGATCTGCAGTTTTCTATCGATTACTTGAAGCTTTTAACTTTTTCTATTCATTCAATCGGTAGCCGAATCGGAAGATGGAACGGAATTATGAGGAATTACCAGAGGAAATTTGGGAGCTAATATTGAACGGATTACGCGATGATCACCACTCAGAGTTCGAATCGCTTTCGCTCGTAAGCAAACGATTGATGTCGTTAACTGACCGTCTCCGGCTGCGTTTCACGGTTGTCGATCAGACGTATGTCTTTCACGGTGCAATTTCTCGATTCATTTACCGATTTAAGAATCTCAAAACCCTAGATCTTAGTAAATTAAAACACTGTTATCTCGAAACTGCTCTTCGTGAGATTGCTCGTTCATCTGTTGCGTTGAATTTAGAAATCCTTGATATTTCTAATCACGATTCACTTCCGATAGAAAGTTTAAAGGAGTTAGGATTGAGTGATCGAAAAATTAAGGTGTTGAAGTGTGCAAATGTAGTTAGGATGCGTGATGACGATTTGATAGCTATAGCGAAATTTCATCCGGATCTTGAAGAATTAGATATTAGTTATCCTCGTCATAAGTTCACAATTTCTGCATTCCGTGATTATAATATAAATGATCTTATGATCACCGATGATGGAATTGAAGGTATGTCATCTAGTCTCAAGAATCTGATTAAAATTAACATCTCGATGCATAATCTTCTTACAGACAAAGCTTTGTTTGATCTATCTTCAAATTGCTTGCGATTACAAGAGATAGCATTTGAAAATTGCACGATGATCACAATGAAAGGTGTTCGATTCATGTTGCATAATAGTCCTGATTTAAGATCAATCTCCATGTTTCTCATATCTAACCTTCATGGAACAGAATCACTTTTTATCAACCCTGCTACATCTGGCAGACATTTAAGTAATCTTCATTTCAAAGATTCTGATATTTCTGATGCATTCATCAACTCGATTGTGGAAGCACGTATACCATTGACAACTGTCTCTCTTCCTGGTTGCATTGGTTACACCATATATGGAATTTCACACCTCATACACGCCTATCAGTCGATTAAGTTTCTAGATCTTTCTAGAAACAACACCGTGTCTGACAAGTTGGTTATCCAAGTATCTCAGTATCTCCATTATCTTGTTTCAGTTAAGCTTAACTTTTGTTGCAAGGTAACACATGCATCCTTGTTTGCTCTCATCAATAACTGTTTGTTTCTAGAACAGATCGAAATGGAACGAACATATCTTGGTAAGGAACTATATACAATTATGAATATTGTAAATCACCCAAACACAAGTATCAAATCATTAAAAATTTCAGGGAATTCACTTAATGATGAATCCCTGTTAAAGATGGTTCCTTTTTGCCCTAAATTAAAGCTTCTTGATGTAAGTTCGTGTTCCAGTATTACAGGATCATCAATAAGTGAAATCTTGATTAGTTGTCCCGAAATTATACATCTTAGAATACAAAATTGTGGTGGGGTGAAGAACATAGGATTAGATCCAACCCCTTTGAAGCTGCAAAAGCTTGATATGGGTAGATCAGGGGTTAATGATGAAGGGTTAGTTGGAATTACAGTTAGATGTAATGAGCTTGTGAAGGTGAATCTTGCAGGGTGTTTACATGTGACAACAAGTGCGGTTAAGTATATGGTTAAGAATTGTGTTAAGTTAAGAGAGATTGATTTAATGGGGTGTCCTAATTTACATGTGTTTATTGTTGATTGGATGGTGTTTACACGGCCATCTTTGAGGAAATTGGTCCCACCTTCTTATGCTGTGACTACTGTAAGTCAACGCCAGCTTTTGTTGAGACATGGCTGTCGAGTTTGTGATAAGTAAGTAGCTTTTTAAGAGAGCGGTTATTGCGGTTATAATTGACCTTTTTTGTTCTTCTTGAAGCTGCATTTTTATGTTGTATTTTTTTCCCACTAAATGTCTATCTGACATTTGTGTGAGCAGTTTGTGTATATTGTCTTTTGTAATTAGATGAACTTTGTGGATTAGAATAACTTTTTGTTTGCAAGAATTTGAATATCTGCATTATGCAGTTCATATTAGGGTAGTGCATCTTTTAAAAAAAATAAAAAAATTGAACTGCTCTGCTTTTAATTATATTAATCTTAAAAACGCCAAACCTGTTACAACTTACAAGTATATGAAATCATTGCACAGTTTCTTTAGGTCAAAAGTGATTGAGTATTAGCTCCCATTTTTTTAACAAGTATTCACAATATTAGACAAAATAAGTTGGTGATTCATATAGTAAGAGTTAACTAGTTTTCTAAAGGGTTTATTTATTCTTTAACTATTGCTTAATTTAATTAATTTTTTGACGTACGAAAAAGCTCCCAACCATAAGAGGTTTCGTTCAAAGTTTCTAAAAATTTTGAGGTTAACCAATCTGCGAACACCCGTAACTTTGATACACCACAAAGTATATCAACACAAATGTACAACAGGAACAGCCTGATGTACTAGTTTCTATTGCACAAGCAATACAATCAACATACAAATGGTCCAAGACACTGACTAATGAGAACTGATCCTCTATTTATACTACTTAACACTAACGACTCCTTAACCAATTAACTCACGGATTTAACAACCAATTGACAGAATTAACCAATAAGTCCTCAGACATTACATATTTACTAATCAGTCCTTGTACTATTTATTGACCCATATCAAACTTTCACAACATGATGTTTGACCAACTGTCCATTTAACAATCTTATTCAACTAGAGTAAGATAATACAAAAACCAAATCAAACAATTAAATTAGTCAAAAATGCAAACTCTAAATAATATCCTTCAGCCTCCAAAATATGATATAGCTAAGTCGGTGTTTGCAAATTCTTATTTTTGAAAATAAAAACTTTTACAAGTTCGAAAGGAAATTTGAATCGGATAACTTGTAAGAAAAGATCCCAATTGCAAGTGTGGATTGAAAGGGCATTCCCGTAATTTCTCATAGGGTTTTATATTTAAGCTTTGTAATCTGCACTGTCTCGAAGACCAAGTTCTGAGAGACAAAAACAATAAGAATCCCAGTCTGTTCTTCTAAGATACTTCAATAGTTTCTTTCTTTTCTGCACCATTGCTTGAAGACCCTTTCTAGAGTGTTTATCCTGCAAAACATTTTCATAATTATTAATTTAATAAAATCTAATGAATCGCACTTGAAAAATGTTACATGTGCCTAATTAAACATGCCTAAAAGCAGACCTAACAACTACAAGATAGAAAATGTAACATACCTTTTTATGTAGAACTGTAGCAAGGTGCTTGATTTTTGTTGTCAGTTGCGCCACTGAAAATTAAAAAAAAAAACATAATTCAATAAAAAGTAACGCAGATATTGTAACATACTGACAAATTGCATGATTAGGACTCAGAACAAATGAGAAGTCAGAATAGTGAATGAAATAAGTCATTGAAATTGAATTCCTAACGCACAACATACCTTGAACACGAGCTGATCCACAATCCGATTCAGAAATTTTGAATTTGTCTCTTACATTTTTTAGCTCAACTTTCTGTTTCTCTGCAGATGACATGTGATCTGGATGGAAATACTGTCCAAAATAATATTAAGTCAGAATGTTTTATTTAAAAGACACTGGAAAACCTATATCCTTTTGGATGGAAATCAAAGTACTGTTGCATAATTTTAAAACTCTAACTTTACTAGCTAACATATCATAAAAAACAACAAATTCTAGCAAATTCCTAAAGATTTTGTTTAAAACACAATGTAGAAATCACCTTTTCAACCAAGACTTCCTTTGGTGGAGATAAGTTAAAGCTAGGAGTTCCCATAAATAAATTAGTAACTCTCTGAGCTGCAAAACCATAAAAAATTTAAAAAAATTAAACTGTAGGCTTCTGTAATCAGTAGTAGAATTGCTGAATTGAGTTGAATTTAGCTAATATACTGATCATATGTTCTTAGAAATGTGATAGAAATGAAATCCATATTACGAACCTGCATTTTTCTTAGTGTTACCATCATCCTGCAACTTAATAAGGCTATCCCTGATAGGATCAAAACGCACACCGTGATTCATTTGCTTCTCTTTGTCTTCCCTTTCTCTCAACATTCGTAGTCTCTCGTTCAACTCTGTCAAAGAAAACTTATTGTTCTTGCTCCTGTTTACAGATCTCAATTCCCTCAATTTCTTCCCCAAATCACCATGGCTATACCCCCTCACAAACTCGGTTTTTGTCTCATCCGACACTACACCCTTTCTATTTTCCCCAATCGATCCAGGCATCATGAAAGGCGCGTCGTTTGCAGTCTTAGGTTTCAGATTCAGACCAATTCCATCGAAAAGTGATCTCCGACGAGTACCATCAGGTTGTTGCGACTGTGATTGTGGCGAAGGCGGTCGCATGTTCGTCAAACTCATGCGAATTGACTCCAGAGAAACCGGTTCTTTTTTCATAGAGTTTTCGGAGCCAGATCCGATATCAGCTTTCGGCATTACATTACGCTTGTAAAGCTCCTGGAACGAGACAAGCGGTGGGGCGGACGGCGGTGGTTGGACGGAGGATTTGCTGCGGAACTCGGAGAGGTTTTTGCGGATCTCTTGAGAAGAGACCTTCTGAGTCGATTCGTTGGGACTGCTAGGGTTAGAGCCGAAGAACGACGGCCTGCGAGAGTGTTGAGAGGATGGAGCTGTTTGTTTGAGACTCGCTTTCACATCACTGAAATAAGATTGTGAAGGTGTGGTTCGATTTTGATTATTGTCATCGGAATTGGAAGACGATGATGATGAAAATTGAACTGATGACGCAGCATCACGGAGGAGCCGGCGGTGTCTGTGTGGCCGGAAATGGAGGGAAATGGCTGTTGCCACCATTGGAGAACGCTTATCGGATGCTTCTTTCTTGGTGTTTCAGAAATCAGAAACCCTAGTTGAACCCTTGTATCGCTTGTGAACGTCACCCACGGTCCAAGTGAACTATACTTTAATTTGTTTTTTACAGTATAACAAACTTCTTAAAAAAAAATTTAAATTTACACCATATTATACGAGTATGTAATTAGACACGAACTCATGATTTTATATATATAGTTAGACTCGAACTTGTTATCATATATCAATAAAAAAACACTTTATAACACCGTTTACCGATAGGAGTGTAATCGAGCCGAGACAACTCGCCAGCTACACGAAACAGAATCGAAAAATACTTGGAATCGACTCGTTATAAACCGAGTCGAGCTCTAGCTACTTGAGTAAGGTTTCAAGTCGAGTTCGAGTTCCCTAATACTCAGCTCGCCAGATTCGCGAGCCTTATCGAGCCTAATCGAGCTTCCAGTAAATTACTCTTTTAACCCTTTTTATATATATAAGTAAATATTTATCTTTTGTATACAAGTAAAATTAAAATAAAGCCTACCTTATTTTTCAATTATACTCTTCCAAATCAACTTATTATTTTACAAAAATAAAAGTTCGAGTCGAGTCAAGTCGAGCTCGAAAGTGTGATACCTTCACTGAGCTCGAGCTCGAGCTTAAAAACTAAGGCTCGCCGATTATCGAGCTCGAGTTTTAGTTGTCGAGGCGAGCTCAAGCTTTAAATAACTTGACTCGGCTCGGCTCGATCATGCCCCTATGTATGGCTAGGCTACAAGTCATTTGATATTATATTTAGTTAAAACGAGTATTATAGTCCCCGCACGTTCTTGCGAGTTTTAAAACGTAATTTTTTTTGCTTTAAGAATAAGATTCGCTTTAGATCAAATTTAGTTTCTTTAGTTAAAAATAGATATACGATATTTTAAATGATGTAATATAAAAGTTTAGACGTTAAAAGTATAAATTATAAAAGTTTAAAATGTATATCTCTATTATAGTTAAGATAAACTATATTAGCGTATTACAATGTTTACTATTACGGATCCGACGTATTACAAACTGCTTAATGATAAATTTGAGTTTGTTTCTAATATGTCCAGTATTCAAAATTTTGAGCCTAATAAATAAACTATATTTGCGTATATATCTTTAGAGTAGGTGTATAAGTAGGTCTAGATAGTAGGCCTAAATACCATTACTCATATCTTTATTAGTGTAGTATCCAAAATTTCGACCACTTTGTTCATTATTACGGAAATGAAATTCATTTATTATACTGTTGATAACTTTATATTTACAAAAGGAACAATTGTTTTTGTTTATTTACTACACATGCATAGAAGCACATGTTTCAAAGTCTCCACCTCTTTGTGAAAATAGAAATGTAATTTATTGAGTATTAAAATTATTTGTATAATACATAAAACAAAGAAAAAATGAAATGCAAAAAGGTTCACTCTGTATCTCACGCTCTCTATCTCCCGTGTTTGTTTGTGTAAACTTTAACAAACCACCCCTATTTTACGGGATCAACTCCTATTGTTTAATTGTTTAATGTGTTTTGTTAATGACAGCCTTAGGGCTGTCACAAACATTCATAAAATGCTTGTACATTGATTAAAAAAGTAATATTTCTAAAATATGGGGGCTTGTCTTTTGTGTATTTTGCCTTCTTAATGACAGCCCTAAGGGCTGTCATTATCATTTTCCTTGTTTAATAATTAATTCTTAACGCTGTAACTTTTTCTGTCAACATATATGAACAGTAACTTGACGGAATTTTGAACCATAATTATATATAAAGTGTAATACCAAAATAGTCCATGTACTTTAAGAAAAAGAGTAAATTATATGGATATAAACATCAACGGACTAATAAATTTGGTTAAAATTTATATAAAGGCTACTGGCCGGTTATACCCTAACTAATTTTAATGCTTTGTACATTGGGATACATCGTCAGTTTTTATGCATCATTTTAAAAATATGATCATTGGTTTATAACTTCAAAGTATTATAGTCGAATGTGGCATAAGGGGGCAAGGGGCTAAGCAAGATGTTGATTGTGGTCGAAAGGGAGTGTTCAAATTTAAATTTAGGTCAAGTTTTAGGTTTATCGATTTCGTGTTTCAACTTAAATTATTAAGTAAATAGATGCCATGGTTTATGATATGGTTGGGATTTCATAGTTACTTGTAATGATGGTGCTATTAATGCTTGTAATGTGATAAAATCAAGTGTATCGCTAATGAGATCATCTTGATTTGATCTCATGATGAATATATTGCCTTCTTTTTGTAATAAAGAAAAAACAGAAAAGTGGGGGTGGTGAAGGAATAAAGTTAGGAAATGAAAATGATAAACCCGATACATCAAAACAAACACATAAACCTTTGACCAAAAACAAAATCATCTCAAATACCTTCCCTAGAATAAGGCTATGTACTTTTTCTATTATTATCTTTAAAATATTTTTTTAACTGCCACATAAATGATAGAATATCCGACAACCAAATTCGTGGACGATGGATAGATCACAAACGACTAAGATTTGCCAAGATCCGGTCTATGAATTTGAATCTAGCATATAACAATGTTATTTGTTCAGCTATATCGAGATGAGTATCCTGAAATTGTGCTTTCAACGGTCAATTTACGAGGAATAAGACTTTAAATAATCAATACTTGACAAAAAGATAGTCGAATGTAAAATCATATGAATAATGTCCAAAATGCCTTAGGCGTCATTATATGTTATATTTATAGTACATATTTTTTTTTTGTAAGATTCCGGATAATGTCAAAAACATGTGCGCGCTTATGATTGGCAAGAAGAATTGACTATGATTTATTTTCGGTGTACACATTTTTGAAAAGTTACTTTTTTCGGATAATGGATAAAATGGCCTCAACATTAGTCGGTTCGAACACTAGTCCAGTCCAAACCAAGGGCTACATGTCAAACAATAAATCATATAATTGTTAGGTATAAGTTTTTGTTAAAATGTGGATACGAAAATTAAAAACATGGATATGAAACTAGGGTTATTTAAGTGGCAAATATCTTATTTATGGAAAAGATTGAAATTGGCAATTTGACACTATCAAAGTTCAACATGGTAAATGACAAGTTACACCCTTGGCTATTCCTTTTGGGTATAAAACACGCAGGCGAAAAAAAGGTAAATTACCTGTTTAAAAAGAAGAAAAAAAAGAAGGTACTGAGAAAACCATTATAAAATTAATAAATAAATAAATAAAAAGAAAATAAAGAGAGTGGGTTCTAACTGAGTATGGGTCCCACCTAACTCCAATCCATTCCTTCCTATAACTTCACCCATTACACCATTCTTAACAAGCTATTTTTGTGTTTTTCCTTTTTCACTATTTCTACTCTCTCATTGCAAACCACCATGACTGACGACGACTGGGTCACGGCGGCCATGGTGGACACCGACATGGTAGCAGAAGTCCTCGTTACACTCCACGTAGCCACGCCACCGCAACCGTCGTCGTCAAAGCGCCGGAGACCAGAACCACCGCAAAGCTGGACCATTCATCAACGCCGGTCAAGGTCTACGCAACCGTTACTTCCTACATCTAAAAAATCGGAAACACCTAGAGATAGCCCTAGCACGCCGTTATCCTGGAGTGGTGCCACTTCCGTCAGCGGCGGTGGCGGTGGCGGTGGTGTTCCAATTGCCGACGTTGCGGACTCAACACAACCAAATCAGAACCGTTCAGATATCGCGAGATCTAAGGTTTGTAAAACGCAACGAAACTCCTTTCATTTACTCTGTTTTGATATTCATGGAACTGATGCACACGTCATACGTCGACGTTTTGTATAAATTTGTTGTCAGTCAGCTGATTGTTAGTTGTAATTGGTGTGTGTCCTCATTTGCTTCTTGTGTTTTTCGATGCGGTTAACCATTCTGACCATAATACCCCTCACAAAACCACAAAATTATCACCACGCCTTCATGATTTGTTAGAGATGAGTAGATGACCTTCCTTACGGTTTTTTCAGTTTCACAATTGACCATTTTACCCCAAGCCTTCCGTTGACCGATTACACTTCCGAATCACTTCAATTGGAAATAAAAACAGAAACAGGCAATTTTAGTAGCAATTATTATTTAATTGATTCATATTAGTAATTAGTTGAATTTGGGGAAAGAAGAAACAGATATGACTTCCGTTGAACGCATATTTTCTAGTCAGAAGATTGATGATAGACTTCTTACGTTTTCTAGTCACCGTTTCTCCTCTTCCTCGCCTGCCCCACCTTAAGGGTATATAGGTCATTTCACTAATTTCATGAACATCATATACATATTCTGTCGAAATCATATCCATCTATTTTTGGCATAGAATTATAGAAAGGGGATGCCACTCAAACACATTCGTAAATGTTTTAAACATTTAGGGGTGTTCTAGTCATTTTACATTAAAAAGGGAATACACTTGTTTTAATCGGTAGCGTGTTTGTGTGGCAACTATCAGCATTAGCATCTGTGATAGTATATATTTAACTCCTGTTATAAAATAAAATGTATCTATTAACATTTGATTGTTTATAACTTTATGTGTTAATGAATGGTTTGTGAATTTTTGGAAAATAATTTAGTAATTTGGAATGAAAGTATTATAAATAAGTCTTTTTCAAAACTCAAGAAAGTCAGTGTTTGAAAAAGTCAAAAAAGTTAAAATTATGAGCAATTAGCATGAAACTGTTATTCTCTAAGTTAGTACTCTGGGCAACATTAACCCTTTTTTCTTTATCAGGTTTGGTCCCAGTTAGTGCCCTTCTGGTCAAAAAATGGAAGTAGTCCTAATTTTATATTTTATTTTATATCATACTAAAAATAAATATAAATATTATAATAATAATATTTCCTTTTTGGGTGGACAGAACAGAAGGCTGGATTGGTCACAGATATTAATGGATTTAAGAAATCCATTATTTTTTCTTTATTAATATCTTTAGTTCTTTACATATTTATTTACAACATTTCATAACTCATAACATACGTGAAAAATCATTTGCATAGTGCATTTATATAATTAAATACTGGTACACCCTGAGTTTTATAGGGTAGCTTTGAATTAAAGGAATACAAACACATCAAAGCATGTGTTTGTGTTGCAGTGGTCAAACAAACATGGTTTTGCATGTGGTATAAAATATTTACGGAAAAAGGATTTTTATTTATATTTATAGTATAAAATAATGTGAAAAGTATCCATCTTTGTGCAAAGATGTTGGATTCTTGTAGCTTTAGTGCTTTACCCAAGATCTAATCACCATAGTTTCATTAAAAATTAGGTAACTTTTTTCTACGGTGTCATTACTTATTATTTAAATTTATAGTATCATTTAATTTATTTCAAATTTATATGTTGTTGACCACAATTTATGTTGACTTTTACAGGTTACACCAGCTAGTGAAACGACACCAACCAAGAGGTCAAGAAAGAAGAAAGTGAGTTATATAACATACTTTTTAAACGAAATTCTTATTTAATTTTTTTTAAAAATTTTAATAACATAATCCCGTTAACTGTTTATAGACTTTGGTAGCACTTAAAGAAGAAGAGGTGTTATTGATCGAGGAACAAAATCATTTGAAAATGGTACATTAAGTTAAAATTGACTTTTTTTAGTCAAACATACTTTTGACTTTTGATTGCTTGTATTCTGATTTTTTATACTTTTTTACAGAAACTAACTGCCCTTAAGGACAATTTTATAAAACAGAGAAAGGAGAATGAGAGCCTGAAGCAGATGAAGGTATTTTTTTTCTAATAAAAAATATTGTGTTATATTACAAATTATATAAATCTGATATTTAACAAAAGAAATTCTACTTCAGCTGGAAATCCAACAACAAAACAACCAATTTGAAGCGGTCAACAAGCAGAAAGACAAAATCGTCCTTCCTGATCTTAATGTTCCCTTCGGGGAAGATGCGATTTTTAGCTATTAATAAGAATATAGAATAAACCTCGTAAATTCAAAAATAGAAAAATAAGTTCTAACCGTCAAATTATTTGAGATAGAAGACCACCTTTCTAACTTCTTTTATGAAATTTGGAAAGTTGTTACTTCAATGAAGGTAACTAAGGATTATATTTAAGAAATCTAAAACAGTTGTAGATGCAGTTGGACGTTGTTTCATTGAAGGTTTTTGTACATTGTCTACCCTAATATTCCATTTTCTAGCTTGGAATATAATTTTTATACATACACTATGTAACTTCTATAGATGAAAATTAATGTTGTTCTTTTTGTTCGATTGGAGAAAGTAAGTATGTTCTAGTTTTTTATGACATTGATCGGAGTTTTTTATGACATTGATCTTATAAAACTGATGATATCTGAAAATCAGTAAACTGAAATGAAGTGTAATAATTATACATTATGTAATGTGGGGAATCCTTCTAGTTAGTAGTTACCACATAATGAAAAAAAGTAAGTCCCTAACTAAATTGATACCCAATTTACATAGCAACAAAATGCAGGGAAACCATCTGTAACAGAAGCTATGATAAGGGCCCAAATATGTTTAATTAGAAAAGTAGGACTTTTTTGTTAAAAAATTGTAGATTTACAAATAGTTTAGAAAATGTGTATGTTCTGTTCCTAAAAGGAATATCATATTAAGCCGCACCACACGAAATACACAGATCTAAATTGACATGAATTCCCCATTAAGAGTAGGAAGAGAGTTAGACTACTTGTAAATGGTGACCAAACTCAGTTAAGTCACTGATGCCGCAACAACCGAATGGGTCTATGCGACGCATCGGGCTAGATGTATGTTTTACAATAAGTAATTTATTGTTGTCTGCTCTAGCTATCAACACTTTTTCACCCTTTCAAAGAATCTATAAATAATTAATGTA
This sequence comes from Calendula officinalis, assembly GCA_963853835.1. Taxonomy (NCBI): domain Eukaryota; kingdom Viridiplantae; phylum Streptophyta; class Magnoliopsida; order Asterales; family Asteraceae; genus Calendula; species Calendula officinalis. Next base: position 1,700,433 of record OY970827.1, on the reverse strand, counting down.
TTAAATATAAATAAAGACTATTCTAGTTAAAATAATATTCTAATCTAAAGGATTTAGGAGGTTATAATCCTTGGTTAAGATTCCCTAATCTTTATGCCATTGAACAATGTAAGTCTTGCTTAGTGTCGGACCGTATATTACCGATAGGTTATAGATGGGCATGGATACAGGGGTTTAACAAACAATTAGTTATCGATGAATTCATTTCATTATTGCATGCTGTTGGGAATGTTAATATGCCTTGGCTAAATATTGTCCCTCTCAAAGTAAATTGCTTTGTTTGGAGGATTGGTTTGGGACGTATATCGGTTGCAAAAACTTTAGAAAAAAGAGGTATTAACATTGGTTCCGCCACATGTCTGGTTTGTAACAACGGTGAATAAGACATCGATCATGCCTTTCTTCGCTGTTCTCGGGTGATGGAGGTAATTGATTGGATCTTTAAATGGTGCGACATTCCGTTACCTAATTTTCTTTCGGTAAATGATCTTATTGAATTCGGGACTACATGGGGGAATTGTTTAAAGAAAAGAAAAATATTAACTACAATTATTCAATGATTGTTATGGAGTGTTTGGAAGGCGAGAAATGACGTGGTGTTCAACGAGACTCATAAAACATGTTCGGTGATTGCGGGCGATACCATTGAAACATTTTTTATGGTTGAAACATAGGAGTAAATTTTGTTGTAATTCTCCTTTTTTTATTTCCTTTATAATTGTTTTGCCTTCTTAGTTCCTTGCTAAGTTTGATTTTTATTAATATATTTACCGTTTCCAAAAAAATAATCCTATACAGTATACACTTTGTAAAAATTGTTATTTAATCCATATATAATCTGTTTTTTTTTTTTAATAAAAAATAAAAAATCTAACTCTTTTTAACCATTGGATATAAAATTCAAAATACAATCAAAGATTTTGCATTATGAGCTTCCTTTGTTCCATGAATTCAGCAAGGGAGACACAGTGCTAAAAAATCTGAGGGCTACACTCATTACACTACACTTTCCTCTTCGAAGGTACCATTTTTATATCAATTTTTGGCACTACCCACACCTGTTAAAAGGTACTTTAATTGCTTTCATCATTTTCAAATACATACAGTTATTTTCTTTTTCCCAATTAAGTTTCACCATATTTATAAAAAACATTTAGAGTTATTTTGATTAATGATAATTTAACTAACCACATTTATAACTTTGGTCATTTATTTTTTAAAGTCTCAAACTCAATCTTTTATTTACCATTTATTGCTTGGACAATTATTTTAATAGAAAAAGAGATGATCAAAGTTGCAATATATGATTAAATTTGAGGACCATTTATGAAATTAAAAAAAAGAACTATTTATGTACTAAAATGGTAAATACGTAGTAAATAAATGAGATATAACTTTGAAAAGTAAAGAACCAAAATTGCAAATGTATTAGTTAAAAAATTATTTATGAAATTAACTCATATAATTAATAGTTTATATCCCCAAACCAAGGAATGAATATTTCACCTTAAGTGGAATTCCAAGAAGGTTACACGTTTATATCATAAAGATGACTACCAAATTGACCTAGCTTGATCTTTACAAGTCATTGCAGCACTTCTTTTTCTATGTATAACAATTAATATTATTACTATTTTAGCTTATGCATGCCCATACCTCACTGTAACACTTCTTTTTGTAAGTCCACAATTGATAACTAGTTTGTTTGTAACTAAACGAAAAATTGTGTACACACACTCCTCTTGATTTTGATAGCACGGAATAGTACATGAGATATCCTAGGATCATATTTTCTTGTACATGTAATAATATGGATGAATAGAGTGCGTTAAGTAAGAAATCAAAATCGAGTAATTGAAATGGCTAAAGTTTCTATATTGCTATAATGGGTGCGGCGCGATAGATCAGGTTGTGCCAACTCGTAAACACGTTTTTATAAATTTAAAAAAATTATAAGTAACTAATTGTCTAATATGCCAAATTTGAATACTAAATTATGTTATTATACATATATGACAAAATTTTATAAGCAACTTATCACCGGGTTAAACTTTGTGGGTTTTCTTTCACAAGATTTTGAGTTTGAGGGAAGACATACTGTTGTTGTGAATGTCATTGTCTGATTCAAACCACTAACTAATACTAACTGAACGTTCAAAAAAAATTATGACAAAATGATTTATGACTTTCTCTGTATACAAGTTTAAGACGACCTTCGATGTACCTTTTGACCCCTTACCTATTTTTGTCTTCTTTTTTAAGATTACCATTTTGAAATGTTGTAGATAAAATATATGATCATAATTGACTCAATTACCTATAATAAATGGATTAAAAAAATATAACTTCTATTTTGTGGCATCTAGCAAAAGAACCCTGGCTAACTAGGTTAGCAACTCGATATCCGATCTTTTGAATAAACACTAGTTTATTGGGTTAATGCAAAATTCTCAAATTTCATATGGTAAATTTTAGGCTTTTCACTCTTTTTGTCAATAACATGTGACATTAAAAGAAGTTCAAATTTTCAAACAACTCCGAAATCTACCTTAAATGTTGTCAACAGCGGAACTTGAACCCATAATTGTAGGTCACAATTGAAACCAAACTAAACCGAAAACATGTAACCGGTTCAGTTCTGAAAATTTTCGTTTGTTCGATCTTTAGATAAGGATGAGCATTTGTGCTAAAAAACTGAACCAAAACCGAAAACATGTATTTGATTCGGGTTCTGTAAAATTTTATCATTTATAGTTTTAGTTCTATCTGTTTCGGTTCGGTTCGATTTCTAGACCGAACAGCCTGAGCTCACCCCTAAACAATACTAAACATTATACTACAAGTTCTACTTAATCAATGTTACATAAGATTTAATACAAGGCATGATGATTGGTTGTTGAGAAGCCTAATCCTATGCATCCGGATTTTGTTGACCTACCGAACCACTTAACATTTCACCTTTGAACACAGTGTTTAAGGAGTGGTAGTGAGAGTGAGTAGGGGGGGCAGCCTTTGTTAATCACTGTTCAAGGGTATGTATCTACAGGTGCTCCTATGGAATTTACTATTCTTGTCACTATTGCATACTACCTTATACTCCTCACATCATTATTATTTACATATTTTATATATCACACTATCTGATTCTAGATATATTCATTCAATTTTCAAGATTTTAATTTACTGTTACAAATATTTTTTATTAATTAAAGTTTCGCACGTGTCACATAATAATGACACTAAAATAACGTCATTGTATTGTATTTAGTTGCGCGAAAAATTTGTACTTTAAAAAATAATCATTTTATCGAGTTTTTGGTGATACTTTTTTAAAGACTAGTAAGCATACCCTTTTTTTTACCTACGATTTCTGAAGATTGTAGTGTATAAAAGTGTTTAGTCTTGAGTTTTGCTGATATTTAAGAAAAATGTAATACAGACTCGTCAAAATTAATTACCATACTCTTTTGTGACAATCTATAAAAAACGAAATCACATTTAATACGTCTTGTATATATATGAAATTATAAGTGATATGATAATTGTGGTACTTTAAATTTAAGTATGAGGTTTTGATGATGTATGCATAGTGATACTATGTTAGTCACCTCATTGCATCCCCTGCAACGTTTTCGGGCTCACTGTTTCTACCATGATACAAGAGTAAGGACTGGCCCGCTGATTGATACAATTAACGACGATATCAATGTTTAATACTAGTACAATATACAATGTAATTACAATTATATTTTAGTTTGTTGGAAAATCATATAGGACAAAAATAATAACATAATTAATTTGCCAAATAACTTGGAGAATAAAACCTTCGAACTCAACAAAATTTGGATAAAAGACAGAAATATTGAATTAAATTTAATTTTAAAATTTTATGTTGTAATTAAGACATTTAAAATGACAAGATTTTCTTACTTGTGGTATTTTGAATTGAGATTACTTTTACATATACATTTGGTAATAAATATTTTTAATGAAAATAGTTAATCAGGGATTTATAAAGTTGCATGTACTCCTTTTCTCGTAACAACATTATTTTAATAACAAACCTTCAAATTAATCTCCAATTTTTATTTATATAATTAATACAAATTTTATTATTAAGGGAAAATATTATTATTTAACAATTGTTAGTCAATTTTTTTTTAATATAATAAATATGTTAACTTTTAAAATAACCAAGTCTCCACTTAAGCAAATCCCATCGAGTTTGAATGACACTCTTTATATTAACAAAAGTGTACGTGCTGACATATCATTAATCTCTATACACTATTCTTTCCTTTCTTTTTCGTTGGTTTTCCAAACAATGAACTTGTCAAAGTTTACTACTTTAATCTCGTTTACTTCCCATTCTATGACCATTTATTTAATTATTATACTCTTGAAACATATTTATACTTCCCAGTATGATCAGTGTCACTTAATTAATTATTTAATAATCATAAACCACATACAAATAATTTGTAATATATAAATACAATCCAATTTGGAAAGTTTATATATACAATAACTAGCTACAAAACCCGCCCGATGGGCGGGTATGCTGTAAATTTTAGTATGTAGAAAAATGTCCAAAAACTTTATATATTTCTAAATGACATAATAATCGATAGATGTGATGATAATTTTGTACAAAAAAACGGTAAATGAAGAAATGTTACACGGGCATTTTATTAAATGAAGAATCCAGCTTTTTATGCCGTAATCCGTAATATCTGAAGTCTGGTTCCGTTGCACAATCCAGCTTTTTATGCCGTAATCATAGAATGCCGGTTTTATGGAAATTATATTGAGTCGTGTATCACTTCTGAATAAATACGATTGAGTCGCTGATTGATCTTTTAAATATTTATTTGTTTCCTTGTATGTAGGATCTTTTAAATAGTTATTTATTTGTTTCCTTGTATGTAGGAAGCCGTATATGGAGCATATGAATGTAGACCGTAAGCCGTACCAGATTCGTTTGCCGTATATGGAGCGTATGAATGTAGACCGTAAGCTGTACCAGATTCGTTTGTATTAGTGCAAATGACGTGGACCAATCAGGGAATTCCAAGTGGCATTATGGACGAATAGGAATGCTTGGAATTGCCATGGTGTCAAACCCTCTTCAAATTTAGGACTCATATATAGGGTAGGATTTAAATCAAAGTAATCAAGTAAAAAGAAACCATCAATACACCATGACAATGTAAATTATATTTAATCCTTAACAAAGAAATAAGATGCTAGCTAGTCATAGAATATAGTACCATTAACATACGTAATTACATTGATTTAATAAAACGTACATATAGTTTTTGATCGTTTTTTCAGAGTACTTCCACCAAGATTCATATCAAATTCTACATTTTTATCGGTATTACTATCATATCATTATTTGTTACTTGATTCATTGTACTACTAGAGTAGTTCATATTCGTCCTGATCATCATCGAACCAGAATTACTGAAGAGCTGAGCCACTGACGTCACCACATGACACTTGTTATTATTGCCACTACTACACCTGCCGGACTTCCTCTTTTTGGCTCCCGCCGACGTGGAAGACGTCGTGGTTGTAGACAATGGGAACACCGATGGTATCTCGAAATTGGTCTTTGCTTTCGATCCTCTTAACCGTCTTGCAGCGGCGTCATAAGCACGCGCCGCCTCCTCCGCAGTGTCAAACGTCCCTAGCCAGTGCCGGCACCGTCCTATTCTGTCACGTATCTCCGCCGACCATCTCCCCCACGGCCTCTTTCTCACACCTCTGTAACTCTTCTGAACACCGCTTTCATTAATCTTCACCGTCGACCGGCCGTATTTCAACTCTTTCCCGGCGGTTACGGACTTTCCGAAGAGCACGCGTTCTCCGACGACGGCAGCGATGCCTTCAAGAACAGCAGGATGATCGTATTCCGGTGAAAAATCAGATTCCGGTGAAGGGCTTTGCGGAAGATATTGAGACGGAATTGAGGGGGTGTTACAGTAGAAGTGAGGATATTGATCGAGTAAAGATAAAGGGTTCATCCGTTCAAAGGAATTAGAATTAGGGTTAGTCGTAGCAGGCAAAAAAGGAATGTTTTGGAAGAGGGTGTTCATGGTTTTGAAGTATCAATGGAAGCTTTCACTTGCACTTCAACTTTTACAGAGAGTTCGAGTTGTAAGTGGTGTGCATGGGGAGTGATGAAATCTAATACTACCTCTGATACATTTGAGAAATTACGGTTTTTGAGGTAAAAGATTTGAAAGTGATTTAAAATATTATAAAGTGGATAGTTAATGGATAATGGGACCCACTTCTTTTGGATGTAGTGAAATTAATGATGTTTAAAAGTAAAAGTAAGGGTAAAAGAGTAATTTTACTTTATTAAAGTAGATAGTTAGTGGAGAAGGAGTCCCACTTTTTTGCCAAATAAGGAAAGATTTTGAAGTGTATCACTTATTTTGTTACACCCCTTTTAGGAAAGTGTATCACTTATATTGATACGGAGGTAGTATCTGAGACCCAATATTTATACCCACTTTCAACCCGACCCGTTCTGCAATATGAATGGATATAATATTCTATTGTTCGTATGAGTTGTTTAATAAATGAGTAAATTACTGTTTTTGTCCCTGTATTTTACCCAATTCTGCGTTTTTGTCCCTGTGCTTTTTTTTTCGTTTTTTTGTCCCTGTACTAGGCAAAATTCCGTATTTTTGTCCTTCCGTCCAAAAAACTCCGTTAACTGACGTCAAATGCAAAAAAAACAAGGGTATTTTGGTCCTTTTATGTTTTCTTTATTCTTTATTTTAATTTTTAAATAACCCACTCTCTCAACCCTCTCTCTCTTCTCTTCTTCTCTGCAAGTCAACACCACCTCCAACTCTCCACATTCTTTCTTCTCTGCAATTCAACACCACCACCATCTTCATAATCAATCTTCATAATCTTCATCTTCTTCTTTTAATTTTGGTGGGTGAATCATGAGCCCAAAATTTTGAAACTTAGAATTTAGGGCTTGCAAATCTTCATAGATCTTGAAGAACATAGATGTCGGTGTAATATACAACAAACTCTGCAATTTCACGTTACACATTCCACAATCAAACTCTGCAATTTCACTCACTTTCCCTTTTCTTCTTTCCCGAAACAACATTCACACAAAAAGAATCAATCTTTCTTTCTAAATCCTCAAATTTCCGTTTCCATCTTTAAACCCTTAAGTTCATCCTTCCAAATTCAGATCTAATCCGGTTCAATTCGACTAGCGGTAGTGTCGGGTCGCAGTCGACCCGGAGTGAGGCGGCAATGGCGGTGGTGGTGGTGCGACAGTGGTGGTGGCGGTGCAACGGTGGTGGTGGTGGTCGGAAAGCAGCGGCATATTCAGATCTGTAAAAAGAAGAGGGGGAGAGAGAGATCGAGATGCAGTCAAGCCAATAAAGAAGAGGGGGAGATCGAGATACAGATCTGTTGAATAAGAAGTGAAAGAAGGTTTGTTAAGATCTGAATAATTAGGGTTTTTACTTATGATTTTCAGTTTGTTAAGATCTGAATCCATTTAGGGTTTTCATTTGGTTTAATGAAGATGAAGGTGATGAAGATTGGATGAAGAAGAAGAAGAGAGAAAGAAAATGAAGATGAATGTGATGAAGATTGGATGAAGAAGAAGAAGAGAGAGAAAAAAAAGTGAAAAGAAAATAGAAAATGTGAAAGACCAAAATGCCCTCACGTTTTCAGCATGTGAGGGCTTTAACGGCCAAAAAGAGACGGAGGATGGACGGAATGACAAAAAAACAGAATTTTGCCTAGTACAGGGACAAAAAAAGGGAAAAAAAAACCACAGGGATAAAAACGCAGAATCTGGTAAAGCACAGGGACAAAAACAGTAATTTACTCTTAATAAATTATGTAACAATTATATTTTTAGAATTAAAGAGTAATCATAACATATGTATTTACTAAGAGAATTGATATTACTACCACAACTTTTAATGGTCATATTACACATTACAAATTTTATAACTAATTGTACGAGTATATTAAACATGAAATGTGGTACATACCTTAAAAGTTGTGGTACAAAAATCACCCCCTATTTACTAGGGTGACAACTGGGCCGGGCTTTGATTAACGGGTTTGGATTAACGGATGACGGATTGGAATCTGTTTGACCCTTATAATTTTGGGTAATAAAAAAAATCAACCATAGCATTAACACATATAAAGTCTAGTAATTCTAACATGAACCATTGGACCCATATAACTTAGTAGGTTGACCGATCAAAATGGTTAGTAGGTCATAACCATGTGGCTATTCACAGAAAAAAAAAAAAAAAAAAAAACCCCAAATACAAGGATAGTTATTATAGAATTCCAGTAAATTAAGTGTTAACAAGAATTAAAATCTTAATTTCATTATGAAAAGAACAAAATACACGTTATCACATTGCGCATGTATCCTAATATTATATATTATGTATGTTTACATTTAATTTAGCTCAGATTTGATCCTGTACGATTTATAAACACCTACTTAAAATAATATAAGATTTGTCTAATTTGAAAATGTCACATCCAGATCGAGTTAAGCTACTACATAATATATACGGAGTAGTATGTAGAGTATTATTTTTTGGGTGTGTCTAACCATACCAATTAAATTCACTTACCATACCAACTTTTTTCAAATTTGATTTTGACTTTGAATGACTAGTGGAAAAGACTTGTAATTTTCATTTTTTTCTTATGACATATCTCATTAAACTGGCATTTTCAGTTTCAAAAAATATTTTTTATTACATCTATCTTAAAATAAGTGATACATTTTCTATTATATGATTAACTAAAATGGTATTTTAGTGTTGTTTACTTGGTTTTTTAGTTAGTTTGGTGTTGTTTGGGTTTTTATTATTTTCTTTCTAATTTGTTTCCCTTTTTTACTGTGGTGCTAGTCCCTTGCTAGCTTTTTAATTTAGTTTTGCTTCGGGTTTTCGTGTCGGGGGTAATGGCTTTGCCCAAGCTCTCGTCTGATCTCCTTTGTTTGTCGTTCAAAAAAAAAAACTAAAATAAGTGATACTTCTAAAATTTTATCTTATTTGACAAAAAAAAAATGAGACACATCATCCACTAACTATTTATATTAATAAAGTGATATACTTCTAATATTATTTAATATGGTGGTAGTATATAACTAGATACTAAATTTTTTCATATGAAAATCCATAAAGGTAAGAAAGATTTTATAACGTTTGTAAAACTATAAATAATATGGAGTAGTAGAAATTTCAAAATTGGTACAACTCTTTTACAGACTAAATTACATAAATTTTTCATATGATTCTAAAAGTTATGAATTTCATTTTTAGTTTTTATATTAATTATTGTATGTCTTTTATCATATTATTTTTTAGAACATGTAGTACATTTTGTTTAAAAAAAACTCAATTCTCAATCACGAGCAATTTCTGAAATATTATTTTACAAGTAAATAATGTAATTTGTAATGTATATATCTGAGATAATTTAAAATGAAATAAAATAAAAGAGCATTTTAAACCAAATATAAAATAAAAGTTAAAAAATAGATATTATGCATCTTTTATAAACATAGGGAAAATAGAAAAAACAAAAATTATACAATACAAATGCATATAATAAACTACCGCGAAAATACAATTTATCCTTCAAATGGTAACATCTATCAATCACATCATGTTTCAAAAAGAAATTTAAAAAATGATGGTAGTGTTAGTATGACCCTTTTTGTTTCAATTGTTCGATATAAATGTCAAGTTTTTCAGCGAAATATTATATTTATAACTATTTTAATAATGGGAATATCTATATGTCGTGGACATGACTTTAAAGTCCAGAATGAATAAGAAACTATTTCGCAAGACTGCAATGTTTTTTCTAATAAACGAGAATTGATATATTGAACAACTTATATCATCAATGTACATGGATATAAATCGCATACTAGTTTTGAATATATCATCCTACGATCTATCATTACATTCAACACTAAAACGAGCTTATAAATCATGGGGCCTACTTCATATTTTGACATACGTACGGCTGGTTTTTGAAATTGATGGACCGTCCCTGCGTCTATAATCTCAACCGATGCGCCATGGTGAACAGTAGTACAATATCATATTGTCCCGAAAGAGAACACCATTAGACGAACATATATTTTTAAAGATCAAAATACATTTTAATACCCTAAACTTGATTGACTAGTACTCTATTAGTTGAACTATTAAATGTGTAGTATAATATCCTAAACTTGCTAAAATAGTCAATTTACTTCTTTGACTCATTAATTTGGTCTCGTTTCCATACATGATTCAGATCTCTTATAACTTTTCATACTGTATCTTTAATAATTCATGGTAGTATATAACATAGTTAACCAAATTCAAAGTACTAAAATACATTTTCACATTTTTAAAATATTTATAATTTGTTTTTTTTTTTGTTGTTATAAAACATTGATAAATAGTTGAGGGGTTGTGGCAATTAATTGACAAGTAAGGTGAGGTAGGTGAAGAGAGATGGATTATATGGAGTTGGACCATGCTTGGCTGCTTACTGAGTTATAACCGATGGTTAATAATGAGGAATTGAAGGGATTGTTTGATTTACGAGGTTCAGAAAGGGGTCACATTTGCTGGGTATTGTACGTATGGGCAGGCAGGGGGACGTGTTGTAAAATTAATCTCATCTTAAACAGTGCTTAATATTTGTTTGATTTGATCTTATGATCTTTTGTGGTGGTGTATAAGCCTTATTTTCCTTTCTCCCATGACATCACTTCTACGTACCTTTTCAATCTTTCACTTTTTTCTCCTTTTAATTCGCCATTTAATTACAGTCTCATAATTAATTAGAGTTTGAATCAAATCTAGGGTATATCAATTAAACTAAAAACAAACAAGAGCTTCCATGCTAAAATTAAATACTTCTACAAGGTTGTAAGAGTTACCGGTGTGGGCTCGTGGTCACCCAACTGTTGGCTTGTGATCAACGTGGTCTCCAGACCGTGTTCCTTGTGGTGGTTCGTGTAAATGAAAACTTTTTTTTAATTAAAAAAATCAGGTAGTGGTAGGTGTGGATCATAACAGAGTGTTTGTTATGATTAATGGTGTAAAATGAAAATATGATGTGACACTCAGCGATTGGCTATGGTGACCTGTAGCATATATGATGCTCTAAAAATGGTCGATTAATTATTTTTATTTTAATAAAGTATTAATAGATATAGTGTTTATAAAGTGAAGATACTAAATTGAAGTGAGCATTTCCAAGTCAAGAAACAGGCTTTGAACTAAGAGGCCATGGCTTGTTGGCAGGGTTAAACCCACAAACCCAAATCCATTTGCGAACCCATTTTGGGTTTTGGGAAAAGGTTGCAAGTAAAACAAAAAAAGAAATGCCAAAAGTAAACAAGACAAACAAAGTATGCAATTATCACACCTTTTGTCATTGTTTCAACCCATGTTCTCTTCTTTTTCATTTTTTTTATAAATGTCATTGACTTGTATTTAATTACTCCCTCCGTCCCTAAATAAAGTTCCCATTTGTGTTGGGCACAACATTTTAGGAGATAGTTAGTGGTGGGGTATTTGGTATTACTTTTGAATAAAATATAAGGTTTGATTGGAGAGAGAAAGTGTTTTAAGAGATAGTTAGTGGTGAAAGTATTGGTAATAATATTATTATATTAAGTGGGTCCCTTAAGTTTTAGAAATGAGAACTTTATTTAGGGACAAAACTTGAAGGTGAAATGAGAACTTTATTTAGGGACGGAGGAGGTAGTTACTAAATAATCAACTTATGAAAAACTTCATCATAAACATCACCTAATTTTCTATTATTTTTAAAGACAATTACTCAAACATTACATAAATTTATATAACATATTGTATTAGTTCCTACTAAATTATCATACTTTATCATTCTATAAAATGATTGACTTATGAAATCCACTAATCCTCTTTAATAATTTTATCATTTAATTTAAATATTTTTATTAATCAACTAAATAAAAAAATAAATATGAAAATTTAATAAAAAGTTTGTATATATATCAAGCGTATGATATGTATAATCGATCACGTATAGAAATGTTTAAGATTTATATCTGCCCAGTTTGTTTACGAACTTCGATGAGATGCATCGGAAATGTGAAAAAAACATTAAATCCAAGTTGGAGTTTGTTTAGTAATTTTCGAGGCAATATAGGATTATCCACTTTTGAATATTCTCCTGTACTCCCCCCTACCTTTGAGTTGCTTTTTCATGAAAACGGTCAAAGATATGTTTCTTTTAAACAACATTTGACTAAATAAAATATCATATAAATGAAATAGGTACAACAACTGTCGAGTTGACGAATTTAAAAATTACAATTTACAATTAAAAATAGCACATTTCATACCATCTAATTATATATATTTTTAAAATTATAAATTAAGCATAAATCAAATGGATTGGAAAAATGCAGAAAATCTGGACTAAGTGAGTAAGTAACTAGCCTAGTGCTAGTGATGCGTTATTGGATACAACAAAATAAGCCCATAAAAGCCCAAAAGGACCAAAACACATCCCCTTAGAAAGTTAGAATACAATAGGTGTGGTGGACTTTTCCTACCCTTTCGCTCTTCATTTATTTATTTATTACATACAACAAATTAATATTAAATAGTTTGATATTTATGAAGGGTTTTTCTAATGTATGCCTCTAGGCATACAATAACGTGCATTTAATGAGCCGGTAATTACCATTTATACAGAAAATCAAATTTAATTCACTTCAAAAATGGTAGTTTTAGAGTACATTAAAGTGCTTATACAAACATGTTATTTTTTTCAAAACATCAAATAATTGACTAACAAGAAAAGAGTCTTCGTCAATAGATTGACTAAATAGATGGTCCAGATCACATTTTTGCGTTGTCTAATTCTTACAGTAATAAGATTCTTTCCTCATAAGAACTAGCAACGAAATTTTCGTTGCCGAAATAAAAACATGATATCATTGATTTTGTTGTTAGCAGAGCAAGAATTTAGCAACGTATTATAAACGGTTAATTACCAAAACTCGTTGCTGTTAGCAGTTCTTTTTAGTAGTGATTGTAGATTATTAATTCCTTTCTTTTTCAATATTTAATATTAATCTCGTAAAATTAAATTTAGTAGTGTTGCTAATGAGAACTTAAAGTTTTTTTATAGATATAATTTGAGGTAAATATAGAAACCTTAAATATTGATATCTAGTGGTTTAATGAGCATTACCACACTACCTGATGCTATTATTGGACTTGGGAGACGTGTTTCCACACAAGATGGTGGGTTGTTAAATTCTAACAAAAGAAAAAAAAAAAGTCACATGTGTGGGCCTTTTCAAATCGAAGGCCGATTTGTATGCACCGTTATTTGGAAGTTATCATACCAATGGATGACTTTTACTAGGAATATCAATACAGCTACAAGAAAATTTTAGTTTAGTGATATTCTAAAAATGTCATAAAAAAATTAAAATGTATCACTAAATGTATAAGAATGTCATTAAATGTTAAAAAATCAGTTAAATTGCGCAAATTTCTACGTATATTAGAAGTATAAAAGTTGTCAGCAAATATCTACATATACGAGTCAATTAGACTCAACTTGATTCGATTAGATAATACGATATTCATCTATAAGTTCATATACACAATTGGTAAAATCAAAAATGTTATTAGTTGGATAAGACTCGCGAGCTTTATGAATAAAATATTTTGATACTTATGCTCCACCCGAATGTCTACTTAAGTAGCCCAAGGTAGCTCAACTTGAGTCAAACCGAATTGATTCTAAATATTTTCTAAGTCGACCTCTAGTAGCTCACCAGTTGGCTCAACTTTATCACACCCATATATAGCCGAAAGGTGTGTAGCTTTTCAAATTTTAGTCTAAATAATACTAATAAAAATGACGAGTTGGTAATGCAAGAAGATCAAAGAAACTACATTGATACGTCTTTTTTCTAAACAAAAGTAGTACTTGATGTGCAAATGTGCAATTATTGTGGCTTGTATAATCTTTACTACTTATAAAGCATTTAGACCTTTCCCTAAATATCATCTTGAAAATTCAGCCATTTTCTTTCTATTTTAGGATTTTAAGAAAATGCATCAAAAAAAGACCAATCAAGGCTCGAACACAGGACCAACGGAACATATGCGTGCAAACTTAACCAACTGAACTACAAGGTAAGGTATAATATTTCTCCTGAACACTGAATATGACCTCTCTACCTCGTCTTACAATTCCCCCTAAACCCTAAACAGACGCCTCTTCCCTTCAATTGCATCGGGTCTTTCAAAAGTCCTCCGTCGATTCAATTCTCAAGAGGCCTCCTCGATTCCTTCCACCGTCTTGATTCCTTCAAGCTTGCGTCCATTGATAATTTCAGTCATTTTGATATACAATTTCCTTTTGGTGTTGATAATTACCCCGATGTATTTTTTCCTAAATCTTCTTTTAGGGTTTCAAAATTTGCAGATTCATTTCGATACTTCCTCTTTTATGTGTTGATTTTTTTAAAGTGTTGATTTCAGGCCTATGCAAATCGTGAGAGATTCGATGATGCTAATAAGAATGTGGTTCGTTTCTTCTGCATGTTGTTATCGTTTCTTCTGCATTTCGTTTCTTCATTCTTTATATCACTTGCTGAATTTTCACGAATACCTGTTGTGAGGACAAACCAAGTAAGATCTCGAAGTACAAATCATATCTCTCAGCTGAACTTATGTTGTTCTTTTATTTCCTGCAATTTTACTAGACATTTAGTGGTTCAGCCTCTTTCTTTCATGAATGTTTTTTTTCTTTAGCTTGTTTGTCTTTCTGATAAAGTTCTTTCTTTTCCATACTAATACTGAAAGATGTAGGGCTGATTTTACGTTCAGGTTTGTAATTTTGGTTTAATGATGCAAATTTTATGTTAAAGGTTAAGCTCATTGAGTTAAATATTTACCGAAAAGCATGAACTCATCATTCACTCTGTATCTTAACTCAAAGAGACTGGATGCATATGAATTTATTCACAAGTTTAGCATATGGGAGTTTTTAAAGGAAATATTCTCAAGGTGCAAAATGATTATTGAGATTGATACAACGCTAGACAACCATGTACACATTTGAAATATTCGTTTCTTACTTTCGTTTTTTATTATTTGGGCAAATATAATAAAATAACGTGCTCTTTTTATTAAAAATGATAGAGAAATGAAACTTTCACATTCTGATGCAGTAGCTCAGGTAAATTAGATTTCACAAATTGTAGATTTAAAGAGGTAAATTCTTTCATTTTGTATGTGTTAAAACTCAAAGTGGGTGGCTTTGTATAAACAATTTAGTGTTTGATTTTGATTATACTATAACTTTAGAGAGAAATTGGAAAATACCTTTATTAATTAGCTGCTGTCAATAATAATACTACTATAAACTTGTTTCAAATATTTTATCGTTGTTGGTTCGGTGTATATTTATTAAAGTTGGTGACATACTGAAACATAAAGTGAGGATGGATTATTACATTTAACTCAAATTTTCATTTTGTTTTGCAGGCTGCTGATAATGTGAATGATTGTTTTCTGCTTTGCATTTGATAATGGTAAGCAACATTAATTAAATTATATGTTGCTGTTAAACAGTAAGATTTTCTCTGAGAAATAATAGGATTAAAGAAGCTGGAAAGAAATAGGAAATCAATTCAATTTTAGAAAAATTGAGAGGAAAGTATCCTCATTGTAAACAGTGGCTTATAAAAAGTGACAAGTTCATAATTCATGAGATGCAATTGAGTTCTTTTAAAACTCCAACAGTATGGTGCATTTTTGTGTAATTTGGTCAGTCTATTTTGGTTTGTTTTGTTTTTAATCATTACTAAGAGATTGTGTAACTGTGTTTGGTAAGCAGGCTAAGTGATAAGGAAGTCTGATGGATTTTGTCATCAAGTCTCTATTGTTATTAACAAATGGCTTTAATAACTTAGTTATTATCCTAGATGTTTATTATTTGAGTGCAATTACTTATGTACTATTATATTTCTATTAATGTGTAATTCATATTATTCTATTGACCACCACAATCACTACTTAGTTTGTTGCCACCCATCACCGCCATCCTTCATCACAATCACTGTAGCTGCTATTGTTCGTCACTATCCATCACCACTCACAACGATCACTATTCTCGCAACTCACCATCACTACGCACCATTACTCGACCACTACTATCACAATCACTGGGTTTATACCCATGTGGGCTGCAGGTCGTGAGTTCGAATCCCTTTGGGAGCGTTGCATTTGCGTAATTTAACTCATACCTCATACGGGCACATATGGGGAATTTTCCTTGGAAATCCCTTTGGGGGCTGGGTTTGCCCGCTTATGCGGAGCTCGAACTCGGGGTGCTCGCTGAAAAATTGCGAGTAGGCTTCCGTTATTTCATTTGCCGTTTCCAAAAAAAATTATAGGGTACCCTCCGCCGCATTGCGCGGATACCTACTAGTACTTTTAATATATAAGAATATTGCTCGAGAATCTTGGAAGTATAATACGACAAATGTTACAGATATTACAAAACTTTCCAATTTTATACCTTAA
The DNA here is from genome assembly GCA_963853835.1 of Calendula officinalis. Taxonomy (NCBI): domain Eukaryota; kingdom Viridiplantae; phylum Streptophyta; class Magnoliopsida; order Asterales; family Asteraceae; genus Calendula; species Calendula officinalis. The sequence goes on along the minus strand of OY970827.1, from coordinate 1,683,793 downwards.
ACAAATAGATATGATATGGATACATCATCATTATTGATGGATATAACTAATATATACAAGTTTTTGATACGACAACATACTAATCATAAACAATGCATGATATTTAGGTTAAAACATAATAAGACGGACGGTGAAAACAAATACTCCCTCCGTCCCATTTTAAATGTCCAGTATACTATTTTAGTTTGTCCAACAAAAAGTGTCATTTCCTAAATTTCAACCAATCAAAAAACATTTAAGTGGAAAAGAGAAAATTTGATTGGTAACATTATATAATTAATGCACTTTTCTTAAACTGTGTGCTTTTTTGTAGTGGACAATTAAAGTGGGACAGAGGGAGTACAACATACTACACACTCACTAGCTAGTTTCCTTCGGATCCACCTTGGATATCTGGGAGCTGATGGAACACACGAGCACAACTATACACCGAACAAAACGATTGTAATCCCGTCAATAAAAGCATAAACAAAGCTGCTAAAATCGTTAGAAACTTCCACGATCCAAACACATATTTGTTCATGAAATTTGTAAATTTCACCCTCCATGTTTGAGCATACCTCTTGTTCACATCTTCAATCACTTTATCCATCTTCGACACTTTCGTTAGTTTCACGGATTTACTCATCCCGTTCCATAAATCCGCAACCTCTTTATCACTCTTCAAATGGTTCAAAACGATCCCCCTTTCTCTCAAAAACTTCGCGTCTTCTTCCGTGTCGATTATCCCGTTCATTAACTCGGTGTAGCGGGCCACAACTAGTGGGCCCGCTGCCACACAAGCTTCGTATGCCACCAAATTTCTCAAATAAACCTCGGTGTTCACATCCAAATCGATTATTGGTAGGTAAAGTGTAGAAGTTATGTTATCAAAACTAATGTCAAATATCCCGCCATTAACCGGAGAGAAAAGGATCCCGGCTCGGGCCATTTCGGTCACAGACGGGATCGTGATTTCTTCGATAGTTGGTGCCTTCGGTTCGCCTTTATCGTCTTCTGATTTCTCATCTCCTTCACCTTTGAAATTCCCGAGCATTCGCTCCATGGGCTCTTTCATGAGTTTAAGTATGGGAAGATTAGATATAATCTTCCATGGTAATTTCATTAACAAAGCCATTGGTTTTCCGAATATGATTTTCTTCAAAAGGTGTACTAGACCCGCGTTTGATTTGGAGATCATGTTCCATATGAAATCCATAAATCGTCGAACTTCACTTTGCTTTGCAAATGATTGATCTTTTTCTTGATCTTTATAATCGTTTATAACCTCGGTTATAGCTTCTTCTTCGATGTCGATCTCGGCTTCCATGATCCCGAGTTCTTTGTTGTTCGGCACAGTCACGTGATAGAGGAAATCGAGCACGTGATCACAGTCGTTGATGTCGACATCCGGCATCTCATTTTCTTGAAAAGGAGTAAGCTCATGGTACAACCCCATGAGCATCTTCTTCAACGTCTCGTCAGCTGACATTTCTTGACTAATACCCTTTTTGAACTGATGTTCTAACATCGTTCGGATCAAAAACATCGGGATTTGATTCTCGACCATTACCAAATCCCGAAGAATCGCCATATGCGACAATTTCTTCCCGGATACATCAACCAAATGAGACATGGAAGATGTAACTTTCTTGAGTGTCCGACCTTCTTCTTTCATGGAATACACTTGAAGGAACTCGAGCAAAAACGCCATGTCAACCGCCATCATCCAAACCAAAGCATCTCCCGACATATCAAGAAACAATTCGTTCAAAGCTAACGTTCATATGTTTCTGGGTTCTTCGAGCTGAAGCAAGCTTGTACCTTTGCATGTCGTAGACTTCGGGCCGCCAATGGTGGAAAGGGCCTAATGCGATTTGTTGTGGGATGTAGGATTTAGGATCCGTCGCTAAAAGTACTTGAGGGACTGTGAAGATACAAACAGGGACTTTATCGACTTCTTCTTCGTGTTGTGCAATGGATTTACGCATGCTTTCAACCCATTCGTCTTCGTTAATGTTCATGTTGGAGAAAGAGTATGAATTTGCGGTTTTGGAGAAGGATCTGGTGGCCATGGCGATAAGAATAGTCAACGGTTGTTGTGTTTTCTACGTTTAAAAACACCAATGCTTCTTACTTCTTATAGACACCATATATAGTGAATGATTACTTAAATAATGTAAGCTGACCTGTAATTTGGGCTTCTGGTGCTAATTTAATGTTTTTAACATACTCCCTTCCCTTAGTCCCAAAAAAAACTTCCCATTTAACTTTTGCATAAATTTTTAGGTGATAGTTAGTGGTGGGATCATTGATAATACTTTTGATTAAAATATAAGGTTGGATTGGAGAGAAAAATATAGTTAGTGTATATTATGATGGGGTCTTTAATAATAATAGCTTTTTACTGTGTGAAGCTCATTAAATATGGGAAATGAGAAGTTTTTTGCGGGGAAAAAATTTAAAATAAAATGAGAAGTTTTTTTTAGAACGAATGGAGTATTACTTAAATCAGCACAATTCCTATTACTCACGTGTGAAAAACAATTTTCAAAGTAAAATAAATATTATTTTTATATATTTAATATAGTTTTATCTCTACTTTATAACATTATTGCTATGATTTTCATTCTTAGTTTATATTATTATATATCTAATCATCTATTGGCGAATGGCAACTTTCATGAGTCTCCAAACTCCATATTCTAAAAATATTTAAATATTTAATCCTTACGGATATACTAAAGAAACATTTATAATTTATCTAATTGATCAAGTTTGGATGAAAAACAAAGGCTGGCGTATTTTGTTTTTCCTATAATAATTTATATAGTAAATAGATGAATTAGGCTACAATTCACCTTGACATATGATACAATATCTAACAGCTTCTGTATAAACTACAAATGTTGCAGAATTCTTACAATCCTTGAGTATATAATTCTAAACCCGCATATTCAAAGCACAAACTAACAAAAAATATTAACTGATCAACTTGTCTAATTCATTTCAAGACGAGAAGATTAAGTCCATATACGTTTGTATTAAAAATGGGTGATTGTATACTTTTGGCCAATGATCGCTTATATAGATAATTAAGTACTTAGCTACTTGAATAAACATAATTAAGTTGATTTATTTTTTATTGTGATTATGTTAAAAAGAAACACCGGCCAGTTGCTACTTGTCAACTTGTCAACTCCTAAAAACATTTTTGTATTACCTGAGTTGAACAAGAAAGTTTTCTCAAATATGAGAAAACTATTTAAATTTTCGGGCAAGGAAACCCCTCTGTTTCCTAACATGATCAAAGATCATCCCAATATTGGAGAGGGTTCAACCATTGCTACAACCCAAGTTGAACCTCAACCCACTCCATCACCCCCAAATACAGCCCAAACACCACCCCATATAGCCACTCAATCACCCACTCACTTAGAAGTCCTGAATGTGTCCCAGGAACTTGAATTGAATCTGCAGAGTGCTACTCTTCACTCTGTGGAAGACCTACCAGATAAAACCCAAAACATTTCCACCATTTATAAAAGAAAGAAATCATTTTCAAAGGACACCAGGGGACAAATAGAGTCACACCCCAGGCTCAAAGAGTTGTCCTCCAAGGAGGAGAGAGGACATGAGGGGAGGGCTTTCACTACTGATGCCCCAAAGGTGGGTGCACAGGACAGTGAAAACATCTTTAGGACCCAAACCTCGGCAACTTTGAGTGATGACTCTTTTGAGGAGTTACTCAAAGGACCCCGGTGCCAAGAAACCACAAGGGGGGCATCTCTGCTTCTTCTAGGAAGAAGAGGATGTCTAAAAGACCCAATGAATCACCAAGAAGTGATGAGGGCAGAAGTATTGATTTGACGGATAGGATGGAAAACCTTCAAACCAAAGTACCTGTTAGTGAGCCCGATGATCTTGCTAGATGGAGTGAGGGCAGTATTAAAATCCAACAATTGACGGCTAAAGTGGATTCCTTGGAATCCACTGTACAAGATTGTCTTTATTATCAAACAAATCAAGGAAAAACTATGGCTGCTATGAAAAGAAATGTCAATATCATCAACAAAAGAATGAGACAATATGAACTTAGGCTTCATCAACAATCAAAGCTTATCAGGAACTTGAAAAAGAAGATTGATGATAGTGAGGCTCCTCCAGTTGAGCTCACTAAGGGGGAGAAGGATAACATACAGACAATGATTGATGAATCTATTGCAGCAGCAGCTTCCTCCCTCTTGAATTTAAAAGAAACAGAAGTTGATGAAGGCCCAGAGATGAGGATTACAGAAGATGAGCCCATTACTACTGCTACAATGGAAGAACAAGTTGAAACAGAGATACCAGTAGTAACTCCTACTACTGAGGATATAGCAGTAGTAAGTCAAGAAGAGGAATTAACTGCACTAAACACTACTGATGCCCTATCAGTAGTAACTAATGAAGTAACACCAGTAATAACCACCTTGGTTACTACTGAAGAAGAAATTCCTGAATTTCCTGAACTCATTGATGCTAGAAGACATGTCATCATCACCAAACCACCAACTCCTACTCAACCACTTATCATACCTGACATTGATGATAATGTGAATTGGTTTGAGGTAGATGAATGTACCCTTCCTCCTCACCCAAAAATATTACCAGAAGAAGATCTAAAATTGTTTTATCCAAAGTTACTAATGACTGGTATTCCTGACATGAAATACACTCCACCTCCATCAATTTTGCCTGCTTGTGTTGGAAAGGGAAAAGAAATATATGATGATGATTATCCAAACAGGGCATTAGGGCATCACATGGTCAACAAAATCAACCATGTTAGAAAAGAGAAACAATCAAGATGGAGGATAAAACATAGAAGATTTCTGGAGAATGTAGCTATGTATCAAGCTATTGAGGAAAAGAAAAAGAAAAAGAAAACTGAAAAACCTCAAAAGACTGAAATACCTGAGTTAATGAAAGATGATCAGATTGAAGCTCAATTGGCAGAATTTCGAAGATACAGAAAAGTAGAAGAAGAACATCTTGATTTGCTTGAAGAGCTAGTAGCTGAAAGCAAAAGAACTAAAAGTCCCTTACCAGATGATGTGTTTGAACAAAAAGCACTTATGATTGACTTTCTGAAGTCAAAAGGGCACAGTGCAAAATCTTTTGGCAGAATGAAGATGGTTACTATTATAGAAAAATACTGTACTGCCAAGAAGAAAGATTTAATTGAACAAGAGGCTGAAGAAGAAAAGAAATTGAAAGCAGCAAAAACCCTAATTCCAATAAGTCCAAATTTAATTAAAGATAATAGTGTGTCTACTATTGGTGAATCCTCATCTCCCCAGACAAAGAAAAGAAAGAATGAAGCTCAAGAACAGAGTTTTCAAAACAAAGCAAAACAAGAAAAAATTATACCTGTTCTTGAAGTACCTGTTGCTCCACTTCAAAATAACCCAATACTAAACTGGAAAGTCTTGCCCAATAATGCTCTATTAGTTGTAAGGGAAGACAAAATCATTCAAAAGTTTACTGGATGGCTACCTTTGATCAGATCCTGTACAAGAAGTGATGTGATTAAACTTCTGATCATTGGAAAACCAAGAATGTCAAAGAAATCGTGGAGAGAATCTGGAGCTGGATACTTAACAAGAATGATTGATGCAGCTTTTTATCCAGATAACTATCCAGAGTTATTTACAAATCCAGAAAATGTGTATGCATGGAATGTTCTCCCAACTTGCAATATGTATTTCTTTGAAAGATCAAGTAAAAATTGTGAGTTGTATCTATATGAAAAGGAATATCCTCATTCTGAAAAGGAGATGTATCAGATATTCATAAATACACTAATGAAGCCCTTTGATGCTGTTATGTTCCAAAATAAATTGAATTATTTTACCAAGAAGAACAACAAATACATAATTGAACAAAGACTTCAACAAAATCAAAGAACATTAGAAAGAAGAAAGAAAGAAGAAGAAGAACAGAAGAAACTTGATTGATTAAAGGATAATCAATAAGTTTAGGGGGAGATTGTTGGAGTAAAACACAGATCAACTTATTACTGATGCTGCAGTTAGTACTGATCACTTAGTACTGATGGGGCAGAATTGATTGATACTGAGAAGTTGATACTGATGATACTATAACAGAATTACTACTGATCATGCAAAGACTGAAGATACTACTGATCATTGTAGTTACTACTGACGTTGATTAAGGACTTACTACTGATCACCAATGTTACTACTGATGATACATATTTACTACTGGTGATTGGTTTTACTACTGATAACGCGTTTTTGGAAGATATCAAGTCCGAGATCTTCGTATAGATAGTTATAGAATGTGAATCAATGTATATTATTATTATTCGATGTAAATCAAGTCCTAGAATAACTAGGGTAAATAGTTTAGCTTCAAGGACTATTATAAATAGTTCCTTACGAATTGTAAACGTACGTGTGTATTGTTAACTCAATAATATACATTGAAGCTTTTTGTGAAACTGTGTTCTTAATATTCTTGCATATTGTTCTTACAGTTCATTGTTCTTAATTATTGATATAGTGTTGATCCGCTGCAACTTCTATCATCAATTAGATCTAAGGTGTTTATTAACTTGTCTATAGTTAATCGATCCTGACAATTATTATAGTGACGCCTGTAGAAAATGTGCATCCTCACCATTTACCACTTCCTTTGACGAATGAATATTCATGATAACATTACGGTATAATTTAGTAACTGGATTTGATCTCTATAAAGGTAAAAATTTTAAAATATCTCATGTTTAATCGTTAGAGGAAAAAAAAAATACTTTGCTGTAGCCATGAAGGATTTCCCGAACTATCCGCTAAACAGATAATCATCATAAATTAGTCAAACTCGTAAAATGAATGGGAACCAATGTTAAGAAAAAGTGAATATTATCCGCTAAACAGATAATCATCATAAATTAGTCAAACTCGTCAAATTCGTTCTAATCGGTTCGAACGTATTCAAAACATTTGCCGGTTTAATGCAATTTAAAACAGTGGGTCATGGTTAAAAAATAATAATATGTTTAAATCATTTATATCTTAACCATAAATAAACCACTAAGTTAAAAATCATCAATCACTTCAGGATATTATGATTTAAAATATTATACTTTTTAAAAATTCTTAATCATAACCCTTAGTATAATTTAGCAATTCCCATAAAATAAATATTCAATGACTAAGGTAGCGTCTGGAAGGCCGGAATCAAAGAATGAACAGAATGATACATTACATTGGAATGAAAAAAATCTGTTTATTTTAATCGATGTAATGGAATGAATCATTACTTGTATAATGTGATTCATCCTCTTTTCTTAATTTTTTACATAGGAGGAGGTGGTTTTTTTTCATTCCATCATGGAATGTAATGAAAAATCTACCATTAATTAATTAATTTATATATAAACTAATTTATAAAATTAAAAAATGTAACTAACTTATTTTATTTTTTTTAAATAACTTTTTTGGAAACGGCAAATGAAATAACGGAAGTCTACTCGCAATGTTTCAGTGAGCACCCCGAGTTCGAGCTCCGCATAAGCGGACAAACCCAGCCCCCAAAGGGACTTCCAAGGAAAATTTCTCATATGTGCCCGTGTGAGGTGTGAGTAAAATTACGCAAATGCAATGCTCCCAAAGGGATTCGAACTCACGACCTGAAACCGACACGAAAATAAACAGGTATTGGTTGGGGTAAAAAACAATTGGGTCTGTCTCGGGTTGAGTCAGCTGACCCGTTTATTAAACATGTTAGATTTGGGTCAATGATAATTTAAATGGGTCGATCCACCAACCCGTATAATTATTAAAATATATTTTAGAAAATATATATAGTTTACTAGTTAAAACGTCATTAATAGTTAGATAAAAATTAAAAATGTTACTTAGTAATTTGATGTTTAGTATTTTGTTATCAATTTGTGTAATAATAACAACATTTTGACTTGTTTGATCCGTTTAATCTGTTTGACCTGTTTAACCCGTTTTATTAAATGGGTTATATGGGTTAGGTTTGGGTTAAAGTTAAACATGTTAGGATTGAGATATCAAACCCGTTTATATAAACATGTCGGTTTCGGGTTGAATGTTTCTGAGCCGCCAACCCGCGAACTCGAACCCGACCTAAATTTCTACCCTTACTGATAATGGGATGTAATATGTCATCTCATTACGCCACTCATTCCATTACCAGGTTCATTTTATTATGTATCTCATTCCATCTATCCAACCAAACAGACCCTTATAATGTCTTTATTGTTGAAATCGACAAATTAATTAGTTAATCTCTTTTTTTTTAATGACATTTAATCTACTTCACTTTGTTTTTATTAGAACTTCAACCCATAACATTTAAGTTATGTGCAATATTATACATACCAATATAATTAAACTACAAGTTTGAAGTTACCATATCTAATTAATACTTTTAATTACGATAAGAGTATTTACTGATTTGTATAGGTCACTTTTAATATCAATTTTTAAAATTTAAATTTTAATTGTAGTTAAAATCTCATAAAACTCTACTCATATATTAACGATTATGGTTTAAAAAAAAAACAACTACTACTAAAATACATTTACCAAATCAAACTCGGGATTAACACCGTCACCGTACGCTCACGGTGCCAAGTAGAGCGTGAAGACGAAATACTTTTCCCAAGGACTAACTGCCCAAACCCAATGGGACCCAATTATAAACCGAGTTAATGAAATAAAGGCCACTGAAGTTAACTTTAATTACAATTTTGCCACCGACTCTCACGACCTGACCCTACTATATAAACGAAGCCGCCCCCTGTTGCCACCAGGTATTGCCGAATTGAAAAAACTATTTTCGTTCAAAATTTGAAACCCTAATTCCCAAGATTTCAATCTCAAAATTCGTCTCCATGATGGCATCTGCAAAAACCAAATCTAGTGGAGCATTAATCATGCCTAAGAAGTTTCAACGATCAGTTTCGCCTTCTGGAAGGTTCTGTTCATCCACGATTTCGTCATCTTCCTCTGCTTTCGCTTCTTCATTGTCAAGTTTCTCATCTCCGGCCAGATCTTCATCGCCTAACCGGATCAGTATGCAGAAGATGGTATACAGTCAGTCTCCGTCCGTTAGGTTTTCAATCGGTCATCGCAATGCTTCCCCTGGTCGTTCCGCTACATCGCCGGCATCTCGAGAAACGAATCCCAACGGAAAAAACGGCAACGGAAAGAAGAAGGTGTGCATGTGTTCTCCGACGACGCATCCTGGATCATTCCGTTGTGGATTGCATAAGAATGTGAGTATCACTAACAGAAACAGTAATCAAAACAACAGTACGGTGTCGTATCACCGATTGTACGCTCGGAGATCGGCAATGACGAATTCGCTCGTGAGAATTGGGACAGTAGAAGGGGATATGATGAAACGAGCGTTAGCGTCGTTAATTCGTCCGTCATCGCACCAGCAGAGACGCCGTGGTGATTTTCAACCGAGGCCTAGTCGGCTTTCCGTTATGTCCAAAGCGGATGATTGAGTGTGGTAAGCCGTTCACCGTCAGTTTTTGCACAGTTTTTAACTTTTTACAAAAGCGTTAATAGTTTCTGAAATTAGTTGTTCATAGATGGTGGAAACGCTAATTGCGTCGTTGAAGCCTTATTAGTGAATATTGATAGTAGTTTTTCATATTTTTTGCAAAACAAAATTGAACAAAGTTTTGTTGGTAGTTTCGAATCAATGTGATATGGGATTGTGTGCCTGTGGTTTGATTGCTCTGTTTTCCTCGCTTTCAATAGTTCTGTGTTTCTGAATCCGGTGTAATCTAGTCATTACTATTTAATTCGTTCAATATTATTACCTATTTAATAACAGAAGAGATTAAAAGGGCTGTATGGGATTGTGGTGGGGATAAGGCACCGGGTCCGGATGATTTTACCATGGCATTCTATAAAAATTTTTGGTGTATTATTAAAGATGATCTGTATAAGGCGGTAATTTCTTTTGCAAATGGTGGTTTTTTGGCTAATGGGTGTAACTCGTCGTTCTTCACTTTAATCCCGAAGTGTGACTTACCGTTATCTTTATCAGACTACCGTCCTATTAGCCTTATTGGTAGTTTTTATAAGATTATTGCAAAATCTTTGGCAAATCGCCTAAAAGCAGTGATAGGAGATGTGATTAGTGTCAACCAATCGGGTTTTATTGAGAATCGTAAAATTTTAGATGGCCCGCTTATTTTAAGTGAGATTATGTCATGGTGTAAAAAAGAAAATCGGAAATATTAATTTTTAAAGTGGATTTTGAAAAGGCGTATGATACATTAAATTGGAGTTTTCTTGATTCAATTCTAAATCAAATGGGTTTTGGGGACCGATGGAGAGGATGGATTAGAGTGTGTTTATCGACAACTAGAGCTTCTGTATTGTTAAATGGATCACTAACTTCGGAATTTAACATTCATCGTGGGCTTCGTCAAGGTGATCCTATGGCTCCGTTTTTATTCATTATTGCGGTTGAAGGTATTCATGTTGCCATGTTAGAAGCATTAGAAAAAAATATTTTCCATGGTTTTCATCTTCCGAATAATGGCCCTAGTTTATCTCATCTTCAATATGCCGATGATACCATTTTTATCGGTAAGTGGTCTTTATTCAATGCAAAAAATATTACACGTATTCTTAGGTGTTTTTATCTAGCCTCCGGTCTTAAAGTTAACATGTCAAAAAGTCTCTTACATGGGGTTGGGGTCGTAGATGCCGAGGTGAGTAGGGTTGCTAACATTATTAATTGTAATGTGGGAAAAGTACCGTTTAAGTATCTTGGGTTGACAATCAGGGCAAACATGAATAGAGTGGTCCACTGGGATTATATTGTTAATAAATTTCAAAAAAAATTATCGTCGTGGAAGGCTTCTACATTATCTTTTGGAGGTAGATTAACCCTAGTAAAATCCGTTCTTGGTGCGCTTGGGCTTTTCTACTTTTCAATTTTTAAAGTTCCGGAAACAATTCTTAAGAAATTAGAATCAATAAGGGCAAAAAAATTTTGGGGCTCAAAAAATTCGGAAAGAAAGATGCATTGGATTAGTTGGAATCAAGTACAAGCTAGTCAAGAGAAAGGTGGATTGAATGTGCAGAGTCTAAAGGCTCAAAACCTGGCCTTATTATGTAAATGGTGGTGGCGGTTTAAAAATGAAGATGCATCATTATGGAAGAATGTAATTTATGCTATTCATCAATCTTCCACGGGTGGAGGACCATGTGGCAAATCTGCTGGCGTCTGGGCAAATATTGTAAAGGTACGTGACATTTAAATAAATTAAATATTCCAATTGATTCTTGGTTTCAGGTACCTCAGTCGTGTTCCAATAACCCGGTTAGATGCATTTGGGCCTTAGAATCAGGCGGGATGTTCTCGGTACGATCACTAAGGAAGGCTATTGACGATATGATGGCGGGTTCGAGTGTTCAAGTTGCGGCTAAATGGGTGAAATCAGTTCCCGGAAGAGTCAACCTATTCTTTTAGAGATTATGGTTTAGAAGGTTACCTACTGTTTTCAATCTTCTAAAACGGGGGGTCATTATTCAATCTGCGGTGTGCTGTTTTTGCGAGAGGGAAATAGAAGATGAGGAACATTTATTCTGGAATTGTCGGGTAACTAGGGAGGTGTGGGTAGAATTTTTTCAATGGTGGAACGCAGATATTACGCAAATAAATAGCTTAAATGACCTTTTTGATTGGGAAAACAAAATGTCGATTCCCATTTCAAAAAATGATCAATTTTTTACGGCCCTTTATACGGTTCTTTGGACGATTTGGAAGGTCAGGAATGATAAAATTTTCAAAAAAGCGAATGGGAGTCAATCAGGAATTTTAGCCATCGCGCAAGCACAATCTTTTTTTTTTGGCTTAAACATAGATCTTTAAAAAAATGGAGCAGTCTAGACTGGTATCTTTGGTGTTCTGATCCGTTAGCTCTATGATTTGGTGGAAGTGTTGGTGAAAGATCTCGGTGTCAAGTGCATATGGAATCTTTGATGTATAGGGCGTCAAAAAGAAGTGTGGGGTGCTAGTAGGCGGGTAGGAGTTGGTGTAATTTGTTTTTGATAAAGAATTGTGTAATTTGGTTGCTAGATTTTTCTAGCTTTTGTATATATATTTTTTTGGGGTGTCTCGAGGGGGTGTTGGCTTTGCCGATGCTCTTTCCTGTTAATCCCTTTTTGCTGTTCAAAAAAAAAAAAACCTAATTAAATTAATAAATTCTTTTAAAGCTGATTAATATTCAATGGCTTTTTCTATTTAAAGACATATAATAAGAACATGGCCAACATGAGGTAAGAAATATTAGTTGAACACATTCTTTTTTAAAACTTATCATGATCAAATTGATAAGCACATGAGTAGATATAAATAGTAGGAATCAATACAATTACTAATTGTTCATCAATATGTTTATTTAGTTAATATAGTGTTAGTCAGTGACTGTTGTGTTTATTACATTTGGTTTGTTCATCACTATGTTTATTAGATTTGGTTTTTCGGTTCCCGATTTGAGTTATTCAGTAGTGAACATCGATGAACCTGTACGATTTTCGGTGACGACGGCGGCTCCAAACAACATTTTTCCAGCGGAATTATAAAATTGGTTCATGAACAATGGTGAACACAATTTCCTATTAAATAAATATGGGATGTATTAATTGTACTAATTTAATTGATTTATTTAACAAAATCAAAAAGAAGTTAAAAAGATAATCTTACCCTTATATACTAAAAATTAATTAAAATAAATAAGTGGTTAGAATTACTTTTTGCATTTCTCGTAAGAAAAACTCTTCTCGCATGAATCCTTCCATAATAACATCATGACATTTACTATTAAGTATTATAAATTAACCTGAACTTTATAAATTAATATAAAATATTATTAAAGAGTCATTCATTATTTTTTGTTAAATAAATTTTACCCATGCTATACATGAAAGTGAACATTTTTAAGAAATTAATGCAATGACAAAAAAATAGTTGATATCATATGACATATGCTACATAAGCAAATATTAGCACTACAGAACATTATATAATAAATTTCTTTTAAAAATTATGCATTTTAGAATATTTTATTTTAAAATTAAAATAATTTGGTATTAAAATTTATAATTGAAATAAACTTTTTGTAAACGTGTTCTTTCAAGATTTCTTTTTGTAAAGATAGAGAAATATTTAAGGAGGTCATGATTTTTATAAAGTATGAAGAATAAATCTTAATTTTAGGATCAATCAACCCCCCAAATCACTACCACCACCAGAATCACATATGATTCAACATATCAACACCACCACCACGTATGTATTAAATCACATGTGATTCTACACCGCCGACCACCACCACCACCACGTCATATGTATTAAATCTAGGGCTGTCAAAACCTGGTACGACACGACAAATATACACGAAACGAAACGAAATTGGGACGAAATCGAAATTTGAATTCGTGTTCGTGTCGTGTAAAACAAACACGAAGTCGTGTCGTGTTCGTGTTCAGAGATTAACACGAAATTGACACGATAGTTTTAATTTTGGGAACATTTAGAAATTTATGTTATATTTTTCTCGTGTTTGTCGTGTTTTTAGTATGTAGTAAGTAAAAAATTTGATATATTTGTTATTTATCTCGTGTTGTCGTGTTTGTCGTGTTTATCATTTTATAATCATGTCATGTTCGTGTTAGCAAAATAAAACACGACTTCATGTCGTGTTGTTTTCATGTTGAACGAATTCGTGTCGTGTCGTGTTATCCAAAAACACGAAACGATAGCACGATTTGACAGCCCTAATTAAATCACATGTGATTCAACACGGCCAACCACCACCAACTCTTCCAGCCACCATCTCCACTACCAGCAAGTCAGCAACCCCTCATCACCGTCGGCTACTTGCAATCACATGTAATCAGGTATTTTCGTATTAAGAAAAATGTAAAATGTGGATTTGAATTTTTATTTAACTAGTATCAGAAAATGTGAATTGTTTCTTGGTAACGTGATAAAAGTTTCTCGCATCCCCATTTAGTCTTAAATTTCCATTTTGTATCTTATTTACAGTTTACTTTTGAAAAGTATTCTCTACTCAAACTCACAAGGTTTAGTTTTTTTGGAAACGGAAAATGTATATATAAAGAACAACCCAACTTAGCAAGATGCTAAGAGGGAAAAGAGTACAAGATTACATCAAAAATAAAAGGGTGAAACTCCCCAATCACACCCATTACAAGAAAATTTACTCCTATTTTTTAACCACATGAAGCTACTAGAAATAATGTCACCCGCTATCACCGCTATCACAAGGTTTAGTGTTATAGAAACTCTAAAGAGAGTTAAAACTTCATCAATGCGCTTCACAGGACTCACATTGAATGCCTTGGCCCTTAAGCCATATCATCGTCTTTTGATAAGCATTTACCATCTAATAGTATTGCATGGTTGTTGTAACAATGTCATGTGGCAAAACCGAAAATATGTAATCGGTTCGATTTTGAAAATTTATCATTATCGGTTTTGGTTTCATTGTTCCGGTTCGGTTTTTTAGACCGCACTCACCCCTACACTTAGTAAAAACAAGGGGTTAGGTCCTTGCAAGGGGTTGCGACCCCTCAACCCCGCTCTTTATCCCTAGCATGCTAGTGCATTCACGAATATGTACTTCATATCTTTTAATTCGTTTCAGGTTTACATATTTAATTATATTAAAATGTCTAACAAATTTTTCATAATTTTACATTGCTGTATTTGACATATGTATTAATAATCTTTAACCTTTGCCGTTACATGAATATTATAACCATTATGATATATTTTTTTCTTTGAGTAGCTTAAAAATTAAACACAAAAAAAAATACTATAACAAATAGCATAAATTTCTATGCATTAAGATGTGGACCTTGAGGGACACATTAAGGGCAATGATAGTTGAAATCATAAAGAGCTAGTAAAAGTCAAATGTATAGTTATGAGGAATTGGTGCCCGCGCTTCGCGGCGGGGTACAAAATACACATCTAATGTGGAGGCAAGGGTTCCAAAGTGAAGTCAATGGTTTCATCTTTTGCCCCAATTGTAGAGAATTTAAATAATCCATAATGTCTTTTGTATTTATTAGAGCTATGGTTTGGTAAACTTTAATTGCAAGTTGAGCCCAAAGAACTTCTTTGATGGCTTCAGCACAAATTAAAGCAAACACAACAATCAAAGTTGGATCTTTTCATTGCTCAATTGACATTTAATAGAGACAACGCAGTCATTTGGGACAATTTAAAAGGAAAAAGGAACAATTAAAGCCCTACAAATTTCAGCATCTCGTGCAACTATCAACCACCTCGATGTTGCAATATTTGTTGATCCCAACGAATTTCAGTCTGATCGCTGCATTTAATGGTATACACAAAGTCAACTGCAGTCAAAGTTTCCAAATACCAGCTCAATATGTTCACCATTCCAAACACTTTAGTCATTGCAGGAGAATGTAACTATGGTTAATTAACCAGGATTAATTAAGTCATTGCAGTTAGATCTAGTTAGTTTGTTACATTTCTGTTTAGAGTTCGTGCTTTAGCCTTAGCTTGTATATATAGTTCTTAGCTTCAAATTGTAAGTAGGTTTTTAGTTTACACAATAATGGAACTGAATCTCTCTCCATTTCTCTCTCAAAATAATATTGCTTTTAGCATTTGATACTATCAACGATCATGTCTTAATAATAATAAGTATTTTATCAATGTTTAAAATAATTATCTGAAAAATTCTGTCCCCTTGAACTTTATACTTTACTAATTGATATAACTGCAGCATGTAAGAAGTTAGCCAGTCGAATTATGAATATAATTTGTTTGCGGAGGCTGGAAAATACAAACTAATATGACCAGCAGACATATAAACATAAAATTAACAATGTTTTTTACCTATTAAATAGTATGTATTTAGCAAAATATTGTATAGCAGGTTTTACGATCCGGAAATTATCGTCAGATCGGTAATAATCGGCTTTGAATTGATAATCAATTCCGACAAAACAACTTTCCACAATTTTTTCAGTGCTAAGCAACGGAAACTCATCTTCATCATCTCCGCCGCTCGAACCCTAATTTCTTATTCTCGATCCTTCAACAAAACTTGAACCAATCAAAGATAGAACCCTTTATTTTGCTGTTAAAAGAATATTAACATTTAACAAACCTATAGACACAGAAGAGGAAAGTGACAATCATTTTTTTAAAATCCTCTAGTAACAAAATAGAAACTATAATTAGCACACATCACCGAAATTGTATGTTGTACAACCAATGACATCGGGTTAAGAGTTTAAGAATATAGATGGGGTTGAAATTAGGACCGGACCGGACCGAACCAAAACCCAAAACATGCAATCGATTCGGTTTCAGTTTTGAAAATTCATCATTTTCGGTTTAGGTTCTATCGGTTCAGTTAGAATTCTGGGCCATGCTCACCCATAGTAAAAAGTTTAAGCTTCAAATGCTTATAAAAGTCTAGAGTAAAGTGAAATAGTAACCAAAACTCGATCTATCACTTTTATGCAAAAATGTCATTGTATTTTATAAAATATTGCAAATATCAGAATATGAGAAACATGTTCATTAAATTCATTATAGCAACCGTGGAGTACTATACTATAATTAGCAGCCGCTTGGATCGATTATAACGTTGTATAGTCTTCAAATTGACAACCAAATAAGCCCTAATTAAAAGTAGCATCCATCGATTATGTATGATTCGGTATTAAATTAGTTTAAATAAGCAATACTTCACAATTGGGGATAAATGAAAATTTGCAGTTGAATGATCTTGAAAAGTTACCTTGGTGAGTTGAAGGATCTTGAAAAGTTACCTTGGTGATGATGAACCCTAACTCGTGAGATAGATGAACCTAACTCAATTAGATGAATCTATTATCAATGTTTGATGCAACAACTAATTGGACTTTGTGACCCAAAAAGGTTTCCTGCATAACATGATAAAATCCCAATTACAATTAATAAAAGGTGTATAATGAGAATAAATGAGTAAGATCAAGCAAGCTTCACATCAACATCTAGATATGGTTCAGATTTATGCAATTTGTCATTTCAGCTGTAATATTAGTTAATCCGTAACTTTTACGCATGCAGATCAATATTTCTTTAATTGTCCTTACTGAATGTAACTTATGTAGAATACAAATATAAATTGGTAAATGTTAATTGTATGATTGTTACATATATGATAAGAAATCATAAAGTTTTTCAATAATGTATATTGTTATTGCACCTGCTGGCAAGGGGAATTCAGTCCTCTCGTGATCTCACTTGCTTTTCAAGACTTCACTAATGACTTCATCTAATGGTGTGGTAGATACAACTCAATCAATAAATAATTTTAATTTAATATCATTACTTATTCCGAGTCTAATAATATGAACAAAATCTAGATCATAATTGAACCCGCTCTTTTGATCAACACTAAAGAAAGGAAGATTAACATCCCCGATATGATTTAGTAAAGCAGTTATTACAGCAGTTGTCATAGCTGCAGATGACCTTAGTCCAGTTTTTGCAACTTCAGGTATGCAGTTTTCTGCATTTGATTCTTCAGAATTGAAAATAATTGATATAAATTGTGAAAGAGTAGCTAATGACAACCTACGTGCTTCAATCTAGATTAATACAATGTTCAGTTAATTTTTAATGTAAACTCTAAATTAGCAGTAAGTCAAATATAGAAAAAATACATACCTAACATTTTTCATTGTTTGAAGTTTTCTCCAAACATCCAAACTTCGGGTATCATCTGGTGCCAAGGTTCTAAAAGGCGCGCCAAGGCGTCGCCAAGGCATGAGGCGCGGCGTCGACGTTACGAAACAGACCATGGCGGCTGTGCTAGGCGTGGCGTGAGATAAGGCGTGATAAGGCGCGAAAAGGCGCGCCTTATGGCGAGTTTTCTTGAAGGCGACCGTAAAAAATGAATTTTTTTAAAAAAAAATTTAACATATATAATTATAAATTTAAATGTAACCTTTTTTATGAGCTTTATATATGAATCTACCTCTATATATGAGGCCTAAATTTGATTTGAATTTGCCAACTTATCCAATTAGAGTATTCTGATTGGCTATCAATGATAACATGTAATTCACATTAAATGCCACCTAATCAAAACATTTTCAGAATAAATTACAATTAATATTTCGGATTTACAATTAATCAAAACCGTTTCCTTCCAATCACTGAGGATATCACGTGTTATAATAGGAACGGTAAATACATTCCAAACATTTTAATAATATTTTCATAATATTTTCTGTAATTAAAATTCCTCCTACTCCTAATTCTGAAAATAAGACTATATTTGGCCACATAATAATAATAATAATAAGATTCCCAATTTAATTCATAAGATTTTCATTAGCACGTTGGATTCATAGAATTGCCTTTTACCATGCATTTAGCGAGTATAAATCATTCCCAAATTAATATTTCCTTAATGCATTTCATTTAAAAAATAGGAATGTTATTTGTATCTATTATTTGTGCTTACTCATGTGACTACTCATTTGATGATGACACATGTCAAAATCAAGGGATAATATGAGGAAAGAGAATTAGTGGATTACACATATCAAGTTTAGAGATGTGTAGGCGGGTAAGTAGGCACAAATGGCAGACACAAATATCATTTCTCTTAAAAATTTAATCTAATGGCAAGTTGGTACAATATATGCTATCTCACACATGGTTATTAGTCCTTCAGACAGCAAGATGTCTTTCAAATTGAATCGGAGACAGTTTCCTGTTCAACTATGTTTTGCCATGACTATTAATAAAAGTCGAACTCAAACTTTGTCGCAAGTTGGTTTATTTCTTCAAAAACCGCTATTTTCACATGGTCAACTATATGTCGTTGTCTCATAAGTGAAGAGCAAGAAAAGTTTGAAAGTTTTTTGTTGCGACCAAAATGACAAATACACTAACTCAACAACAAATGTCGTATATAAATAAGTTTTATTTCGTTTTTAAATTTTCGGTAGCAATTATTCATTCATAACAAAACGTTTATTCATCACTTTAATAGTAATTGCCTATATGATTTCATAAGCTTTTTCTTTATTTTGCATTTTAGTTTTTGAAGTTTGCCCGCCCAATCGGGCGGGCTTTGAAGCTAGTTGTTATATAAATCAATATATTTATAAAAAAAATTAATTTAATATACGTATATATATATAAATTATATAAAAAATTTGTCGCCTTAAACGACGCCTTGAAAAACGCCATGGCCCGCCATGGCTCGCCTTGGCTGAGACTTGATTGTGCCGCCACGCCACACTTTCTAGAACCTTGTCTGGTGCTAAAAAGGTTTCAAGTGCAATATGTAAATCATCCAAACTTCGCGTATCATCCAAACTTTGTTTTGGCAGCAATTTTCTCATTCTATTGTTGTTGATTGTGTTTCTAATCAAGTTGGTGACTGTATTAGTAAGCTAATCTGTTTTGAGCTTTTTATTTTAATGATTTTAGTCTCAACTCTCAAGCTAACAAATTCTTGTTTGTTGGTTTAAAATCAAACACATGGTGTGCATACCTGGATCTGAAGAATATCCGGAGTACCCAAAATTACATAGATCGACACCCATGTCAAAAAGGGGAAAAAAAAAACCCTAACCCGAAACTCAGCCCAAAAAGGAATCAGGTTGTTCCGGATTTTCGAATTGACCTGATCGGGTTGGTCAAGTTTAGGATTTTTAGGCAAAACTGAAATTTTTTAATATATTGAAGTTTCTAATTGGCTGATGTTTCATCAAAGCAATATGTCACAAAGATCCACTAAATTCATTACCTCACCTCAGATTCATCATCTTCTTACATCATCATCTTCTTACATCGCATCATTCACAACATCCTTCACATTCACCTTTGGTTTTCCCTGAAGTTTACCCTTTAACATCTGCGTCCTGGCATTTTATTTGATTATTATAAAAACCCGTTATGAAGGAAAGTATTTGTACTTTAACTTCTTTTTGGTCACTTTTAGAACTCTAATTAAAAAGGATAATAGTAATAATGCATGCACCTTTAAGAAGCAGAGCAAAAGGACCAGGTGTCTTCAACACAAATTAAAGCGTTTATCATGTAAATTCAACACACATATTGCAAAATTATATAAAAAGAATAATATACTCATAAATCGAAAACTGAAATATAGGATATCATTATTAAGAAAAAGTTAAATAGTTTTGGTTTCAAGCTACTCCCGATAGATAATACGTACGATCATATTAAAAGATGGTTGCGTGTCCTATTATATACCAAATTACCCAAACGGACATAAAGTCATATTTTAATAATCAAATGTAGAGAACTTTCTATAACAATAATTATTCCATACTACCATTATTAGATGTTGATAACTCGCCAAGAAAAAAAAGGCAAAATAAAGCTTAAATACATGATATAAAAACGGCACATAGTAGTGAAAATTATAATTCATTGTCTTTTTTCTCATCAATATGTGAGTATTAGGGGTAAGCATTTGGGCCGAAAATTGAATCGAACCGAACAGAAACCGAAAACATGTAATTGGTTTGGTTTTTGGTTATGTAATATCATGATTTTCGGTTACGGCCCGATTCGGTTCGGTCCTCGGATAGGGGTGATCATGTTGACTTAAAAAGTGAACCGAAACTAAATCGAACCAAAACCAAATACATGTAACTGGACCACACTCACCCCTAATGAGTATTGCCTGGCATATACACCAAATCATTTACAGTGATAAGTTAACTTTAAGTAAGTTCTAAGCTTGGTTATGTATGCTCCTTAAAACTAATAGATTGTAACATGCAAAAGTACTTTTTTTATATTGTATTGACAATTGACTTCTTAAATAAATATAGAATTCACTTTACAAATAGAGTGAACATGAATCCAACCTTTTAAATTGCAGCCTTCAGTATTGTTTTTCCATGATCAACAATATGTCCAATTGTCCCAACATTAACATGAGGTTTCCTGACAAAAATAATCACACATAAGAAATTTTCAAACATAACTATATTGTAAAAAGAGAGGGACAGATTTCAAAATTTCACAAAAGAGTATCCAACCCATTTAATTCAACACCCAACAAAAGCTTCATCATTTTTCTTCTTTTCCATTAGTTGTTATTGTTCTTGTACAAATTAGATTTCATAACATGTAAAGTTTCCATATTTACACCATTTTGAACACCATATTTCATCTTTTAAAACAAACCCTAAAACCAAGACTACCGGGTATCATCATACAAATCCTACAAACTAAATATATTCAAAATTTCTCACATTTAGAGCAAATTCTTGGTTTGAAACTGAGATTAGTATTTGCAACCCAGCTCTTACAAATTAAGCAGATGTTTTGTTAATTTTCATTATTCGCCCACTGTGTGAGCAAAATTGCCAAAAAGGCAAAATTTGTTATTGTTTTCAACATCAAACTAAAATAATAGTCCTAAAAGCTACATTAAGTCATAAAAATAAAAGAAACCATGAAACTGATAATGTTGGGCCTGAAGAATTTATTAGCCCTATTACCATATGCGGATAAATACCTGGTTTTTATTATATAAGGTATGGGCCCCCGTTCAATACAAAAGACACCAAAATCTGCAAGTTATATCGACTAAACACTGATTAATTTAATAAGTAATTTGAGAAAATAATAATTAGGAAGTGTAAGATGAACATGGTAAACAAATTAGGACCCAATTTTAGTTTTATAACAAACACATATGCTGTGTATTGTATATCATATATATTACATATTATATACTGAAATTTAGGTGAAATATAAAATTAAAATTGTTAATAAAGATAATTCAAAATTTTCAATATGGTATACATGTAAGCAAGGTTCTAAATAACGTGAGACGTGACATGCCAATATGGTGAAACCTCAAGCCTTGAAATTCATGGCATTTTCTTAGACTTGATTGATATAAGATGATTATTTTACACATAAAATATAATTATATACATACAATTATACTAACAAGATAAAAAACACAAAATTATAATTCTATAACATAGTTTTTTTCCAGTTAATTATATTTTAAGATTTTATTGATGATGTCTAAGGATTATAAACTAATTTCACTGTAAGGTTTGAAAATTGAACTTTTACTCGTTTTGATTACCACGAAAATTTATTATCACTTACAATATCAGATTTTGTATTTCAAATTACCTTTAGTGATTTTTCCTTGAAGAACATCTCGTTACTTATGTTTTTTTTTTTCGTTACACGTATCGAATTAAATAAACTAGAGATGAACACGTAATACACAAAACAAATAGCAATTGGCTAGAAAACAAAAATAAAATGTATATAAAAAAACATCTCATTTCATATCCGTCCATTGATGCCTCTTGGTAGCATGGGTATGTACAAAAAATATATCTCACATAATTAATATAAGATTTTGAATATTCTTTACGTTGCTTTCATTGCATTTTCTTTCTAGATATAAAATGTCATGACAAAGACTAACACTACTAAAATTTTAAACTTTTCTGTAATGATATGGCATCATTAATCATATAAAACTAATAATATTTACAACTTTAATAATAATTTCAGCATAACTGACTAATGACAAGTTTATTTATGATTAACGTACAGCTAAAGAAAATTTCAGAGGGTGTTTAAATTTTTGAAAGAAAATAAAAATCAGTTTTCAAGTCTTTGCTTGCTGAAAACAAATCTTGAATTTTTTTTTTTTTTTTTTTGTAAAAATCTTAGTCCTATCACCTATGAACTTTAATTAATAATTAACGTACATCTGAAGGCTCGGTAATCGACTTGAAAACGTGCTCCCAAAAAGGCCAAAATATCCTAGATTTAGGTGCAAGTGGTAGAATAAGTGCAAATGATAAATCAAAAAAAAATATATACTTCGTATTTAATTTTTTAATGTTGTTTATTATTATACTTTTGAAAAATTTTAGGTTCATATAATAAAAGTACACATGTACTTTTAAAATACATATTAAAAGAAAACTTTTTACTTTATCAAGTCATTAAAAATACAAGGTGTTAAATCACCAAGATTTAAAATGTAAATTGTTAATTGTATATGAGAATTGACTTAAATACCACGTTAAACTTTATGTCAAAATATCGAGGGTTACGAACTTACAATATAAATGAAATGCAAATATTTTTTTGTAGTAACTTGAATTTAATTGTTAAAAAAAAACTTGAATTTATAAAGAAAGACTAAATAGGAAAAATAAAAAGAAATTTCCATCATATCTTAATGAAAAAACAGGACAAAACGGGTAAAAGTAAGCGACTATTTGTCCAAAGCACAAACTCCATAATCTTGCATCTTTTGTCGCCGGTCGACAAATTCACCACATCTTCCCCAACAAATTACACTTTTTTTTCGATCTAATATTCATTATCTAATCTCAAAATCAGCTTCATTTACTACCAAATTAGCATCTCCGACAGCGTTAGAAACGCTTATCCACCATGCCGGCGGCCCTAAAATCAGGAAGCCGGCCACCGTGGGTGGGTCTTGCAGCCGCCGTTTGGGTTCAGATCGCCTCCGGTAACGCCTACTCATTCCCGCTGTACTCGCACTCACTGAAATCCGTACTGGGTTTATCTCAACAACAGCTTACGATTCTCGGAGTTGCGAACGATTTTGGGGAAAATGTCGGAATTCTTCCCGGCATTGCGTCTAATAAATATCCGCCGTGGGTTGTTCTTTCCGTCGGTGTTCTTGCTTCGTTTCTTGGTTATGGTGTTATTTGGCTTGCTGTTAGTGAGACTGTTCATAATATGCCTTACTGGGTTGTAAGTATTTTTCTTTAATTTCAAAAGATTTGATTTTTTTACGCACCCATTTAGGTTTTTTCTTCTGGGTTTGTTATTTTTATGTTTCTTGATTATGTTTATAATTATTACATTAAATCTTGATTAGCAATTATGAGCTTAGTTGATCTACAACCAGAAATTATGGGTAGTTGGCTTTAATTTCTTACCAGTTTGTACCCTAATTTCATCAAAAGATACAATTTTTAACCTACCCATTTTGATTTTCATTTAGGGTATGTTATCTTTCTGCATCTTGATCATGTTTCAAATTAGAACACTTAATCATAAATTCACAATAGCCATTTACAAGCAGAAATTGGGTAAACTTTGCTTCAAAATTTTACCTACCCATTAATTTTTTTCCTTAGGGTATGTTATTTTTATGCATCTTGATTATATTTCCAATTAGATCATCTTATCTTGATTTAACTGATTAAACTTCTAAGTGCTTTTTTTCTTCAAAAGATCAAATTCTTTACCTACCCATTAATTTTTTTCCTAAAAATTCAATCTTTACTTATCTTAATTTATTTACAGTTATGGATAGCACTTACAGTTGCAACCAACAGCAGTGCATGGTTAGGTACAGCTGTACTGGTAACAAACATGAGAAATTTCCCGCTTAGTCGAGGAACCGTTGCAGGAATTCTCAAAGGTTATGTTGGATTAAGTGCTGCAGTTGTAACCGAACTTTACACAATGGTTCTCAAAGGATCATCAACTAATTTATTACTGTTTTTCACACTTGGGATTCCAATCATATGTTTATCTCTAATGTATTATGTTCGGCCCTGTACTCCCGCATACGAACCCGACCCGTCAGAAAATGCCCATTTTATCTTCACTCAATTAGCAAGTGTTGTGCTGGCAATCTTTCTTCTAACCACCACAATATTAAAAGATGTTATAAATATAAGTAATACCGTTTCCTACATTTTTATCGCGATTATGGTCGTTCTTTTATTGTCACCGTTAGCAATTCCGGTTAAAATGACGTTATTTCCTTCTAGTAAAAAGGTTTATTTGCCAGCTGGCGATTCAGACGATTTAATGACAACGGAATCGTTATTAACAACTTCTAATAGTGAGATGAATCTTAATGATGGTGAAGATATTTCAGAAGTTGATGTTCTTTTGGCGGTTGGTGAAGGGGCGGTTAAGATTAAGAAAAAAAGACGACCGAGAAGAGGTGAAGATTTTACGTTTCGGGAAGCGATTGTGAAAGCAGATTTTTGGCTTTTGTGGTTTGTTTATTTTCTTGGTGTCGGGTCGGGAATTACGGTTCTTAATAATTTGGCCCAGATCGGTGTTTCACTTGGATTTGATGACACGACAACGTTGTTGAGTTTGTTTAGTTTTTGTAATTTTCTGGGTCGGCTTGGAGGTGGCGTGGTTTCAGAGTATTTTGTAAGGTAATGTTTTTATTGTTGATATGGGCTAGCCGGGTGGGCCAAAAAAGGCTCATTTTTCTAGTATGGGTTAAACGGGTCGGGCCAAAATCCTTTTACACATTAACGATAAAGATTACACATTTGTTGTAATTTGTCAATCAAGATTTTCATTGACAATAACTAGGGGTGACAATTTCTGACTCAGCACGAAACCCAACTTGAAAATAAACAGGTTTTGGTTGAGGTAAAGAAGTTCCGGGTCTGTCTTGGGTCGACTCAACTAAACCGTTTATTAAACGGGTTAGGTTCGAGTCGATGATAATTTAAACGGGTCGACCCGCCAACCCGTTTAATTATTAAAAAATATATATATTTAGGCTTAGTTTATAGTTTACTAGTTCAAACGTAATTAATAGTTACATAAAAGCTAAAAGGACTACTTAGTAATTTTGGTGTTTTGGAATTTTGTTATGAATATGTGGAATAACAACAAAATGTTTGACCCGTTTCCGTTTAACCCGTTTAATTAAATGTTTGACAAGTTAGGTTGAGATATCTATCCAGTTTATATAAACAAGTCGGTTTCAAGTTGAACCTTTCTGGTTTGCTAACCCGTGAACCCGACATCTACTTTTTTTTTTTCAGGTTAAACACGATTCCCCGAACCTTTTTGACAGCTGTAACCCAAATACTCATGGTGATAACATATCTTACATACGCATCAGCATTAAACGGGACACTTTATATTGCAACCGCATTACTCGGGATCTGTTACGGTGTTCAATTTGGTGTAATGATCCCGACATGTTCCGAGCTTTTTGGATTAAAAAATTTTGGTTTAATATTTAATTTCATGGGTTTAGGGAACCCGATTGGAGCTTTATTATTTTCTGGAATGCTTGCTGGTTATGTATATGATACAGAAGAAGCTAAACAAGGTGGGACCACTTGTATGGGCCCGAATTGTTTCAGGCTCACGTTTCTTGTCCTAGCTGGCGTCTGTTGTTTAAGTACGTTTTTGAGCGTGATATTAACTATCAGAATTCGGCCCGTTTATCAAATGCTTTATGCTGGTGGCTCGTTTCGGTTACCTCAAAGTTCGGGTCATTAAAGATTAGGGTTGGGTAACCT
Organism: Calendula officinalis; assembly: GCA_963853835.1. NCBI lineage: Eukaryota > Viridiplantae > Streptophyta > Magnoliopsida > Asterales > Asteraceae > Calendula > Calendula officinalis. The sequence continues at coordinate 1,657,373 of OY970827.1, read as the reverse complement.
AATTCAGTTTAATATTGTGTAATGATGATGTATAATTAAACAACTCCCTATTTTGGTAGTGATGACATATATGATATGTAGCATGTATGAGCATTATTTGTGGTGGTCTTGAATTTTGTTGTTTTGTACTTTGTGCATCAGGGGTTGTAATCAAATATGAAGTATAATATCTTAAAGGTGTTGAGTAAAATATTCCAATTTGTAATTTAATGGGTAGCTGACAAAAGTTACATTCTTGACCCTAAAAGGACCCATGACTAATAAGTGTGCCGACCCACTATATTGGCCCGGTGGAATTATAACCAAACATTCAAAAGTATGGGTTGACTTGACTCTGGGTGGGCCATACCCACATAAAGATACGTCAAATCTTGATCAAGAACAATTTTGATCACATAAAATAAGACCCTTTTCATTATTATTATTATAAAAAGGGTAAAATAAAAAATTTACTTTTAATCTTTATAGTAACATTAACACTTTGATTCTTGATCAAGATACAATTTTATTACATAAAGGACGAATCTTTATCATTAAAAGAGGGTAACATAAAAAGATTTTGAGTTAAAACATTATAGTAAAACTAGTCCAATCTTGATCAAGATACACTTTTCATTATATAAAGTACAACCCTTTTATCATTACAAGAATAAGTCATACTACACTTTACTAAAGTAAATACAAAGACTTTTTACCGAAGCAAGGAAACTAGTGCTCCAATTTCTTGAAGCAAAGGTTCATTGTGGTGGAAGAACATTGAAAAATAGCATCTCTCTCACCATTAATTCTACTAATAACTTTATTTAAAACAAGAAAATGATTAAAAAGAGTACTAATAAGATCATGTAGGTTTCAAATTTTGAAACATTGTATCCCATTTAATCTCTTGAACACCACTATTGGACCAATAACCGCCACCGCCGCCACCACCACCACCACCGTCTTCATCACGACCCTCGTGATCACCATCGTTATAACCGCCATCTTTTTTTTCTTGATCATATCTAATATCATAAACCACTGGGCTCGAAAAGCTATCAAGTCTAAGACTATTGGACTTATGATGATTATAACCATTAGTGAGCAAAAGAGTAGGAGTAGTTTGTTTAAATGTAACCATCTTTTTGTTTCTTCTCAACATGGTTCCTTTCCATCTTGAACCACAACTCGACCGAACCAACACCAGACTCGAGTCATCCCGGTGCACCCATGTGTGTATGAACTTAACCAGGGTCCGCTTGGTTTTCTTGATCGCGATCATGAGCTTTGAGATAGGGTGCGAACCACTTGACCCTTTTTGCTTTTTAGCAAGTTTAAGTATCTCTAACCTGTGTTTAGCTATTGAGATCCCCATACTTTGAAGAAATTCATGGTTGAAATAAGCTATATCATCTTCTTCGAGCTCGTTTCGAGAGAATGACATACCGTATTCGTAAATAAGTGATGGTTCGAGCCCAGTTTTTGATAGCCAAGAAAACCAGTCAATGGTTTGATGCATTTTTGCCACTTTGTGTGATGAATTTGAGTGGAATATGAAGTTATTTATATGAAGAATGAAGTGTATGGTTATTAAAGAAGGGGTATATATGAGATTTCTTGGTCTTGTTATAAGAAAGTGGTCCGTGCCTACTTTGTGGTGGTATAGCCAAAGGAAATGGTGTGTTGCTAGAGGGGGGTGAAGTGTAAGTGTGTGTAAAGTGAAGGGTTAGAAATGTTAATGAGAGAATGTGAATCAATCACGCAATCATGTATTGTCACGGGCTCACGGGACATACCCACCACCACTACCCTACGTTTTTATTCGATCTTTTGCCATTCATTGATTCTGCATCTTAAATTCTTATTAGTTAACATAAATCACAATTTAAGTTGGGTTTAACGATACCTAATCTTTAGTTATTAAGTTTTATTGTCGACAAAATGGTGTAGATTAATGGGCATGTGTTAACCGTTAACAAAATAATAATTTAAGTTAGGTTCGGGTCTCTAAATTTCTTATATAGTAATTTTCAAAATACATTTTAATACCTTTAACTTGACTGAGCAAGTCTTATAATATCCTGAACTATTAAATATGCATTTTGATATTGATAAAATGATCGATTTAATATCATGAGTAATTAATTTGATAGCTTTTATCACCTTACACATTTAGTATTTCAAGATAGTAGAAAACCTAATAAGTCAAATTCATGATAATAGAATATATTTTGGCGTATGATAATCAGTTCTCCATTTCCTCTTGTAAAATATAACTACTACAGTATATTATAAGATCACAATTATTTAAACGATTTTTTCCTCGTTTCGACGTAGATCTCGAGTAATGAGAGGAAGATAGAAGGTACTGTCTTATGATGCAATGCATGGCATAGTTTAATACTAAATAAAGATATAATATAATAATATTGAATATTAAAAATTTTATACGATGTACCTCGAGATCCAATTTCCAACACCCGTTCTATTTGTTTGTTAATCAAACTGGAATAAAGGATCGCGAAGGGAATAATAAAATCATGTGTCATATCTATATGACTATATCAGCATTAAAGTAGGGCAATGGCGGTAGCAAGGGGAGGTCAAGGTGGGCCATTGACCACCCCCAATTTCTAGGTTTTTAAATTTTTTTTTTAAGTATTAATTGTAATATTGATATAATTGACCACCCAAATCTTAAAAGAAAAAGGGTTTTATGCGGCAGAAATTGGTGACCATCGACCTTCGCTCCTCTTAATACTCTCAATTTCAGTTGTTCAGAAAGTGAAGCCTTAAGCCCTTAAGCTCTCGTCATCTTCATCCCATAAATAAGTTAATCATGTATCTTTATTTGCTTTTCTATTTTAATTGGCGCATCATCCAGGGGCGGTAGGACATCATCTCAATTTTAATATATGTATTATTTTTTCACGGCTTAAAATATAGACAGGGTCGTCCCTAGGCATGGGCGACAAGGGCGGCTGCCCAGGACTCACAAAATTTAGGGGTCCGCTTTCAAAAAAATTAACTCATGTATACATATGTGTAAACTTATTTAAATCAAGGTAAGTCCAACGAAATATTAAAAATCGACAGACTACAGGGTCCAATCCGGACATTTAACTTGGGGCGTCACTTTTAATTTGGCGGAAATTTTTTAGTTATTTGGAAAAAAAATTATTTTAGTGGGCCCAATTTTAAAATTCTTACCCATGACCTAAAAATTGGTTGGACCGCCCCTGAATATAAACTTATATTATGCTACATGTTTATAATTTTTAAGTTTTGCCCCCTTTTAATATTTTTCCTGGTACCGCCCCTGTTAAAGGGGTTTCTGCAATCAATAAATATTAATTTAATTTAATAATAAAATAACCTTATAAAGTTCGCATACGTGTAATGTAAAATCGAGAGCACCAACACGAGGGGGGAAGCATGCATATTGATATCATAACTTATATATGAGGCCTAGGTTTGATTTTGTTTTGCCAACTAATCAATTTCAAGCTTTCTCATTGGTCCACAATGCCACATGTAATTACCCTATTGGCCATGTGAAATCCCCACTACATTCTACAAATTGTTTTATCTCTCCTCTTAAACAAAATACATGATATTAACGGAATTATCACACAATTAATGGGGATTATCACGAAATTTTAAAACATAATCATTTTTTGATTCTTTCCATTTTTCCAGATAAATGTTTTCCATTTAATACCCAACCATCTTAGGGAAATTATACTGCAAAATCATTTAAAAGATAGGTATTATAACTACTTTAATTTTAAAAGCTAAAAAATCAGAAATTACGGGATTTTGAAAATCACATTAATTCTTTCCTTTTTTTCCGGTTCTGATTTCATACACAATTTAGACGAAATTTTTTAACATTAATGTATGACTTTTATAAGTCAAACCGATACCAGCTTTATAACGATGCCAGCTTTAAAAAAAATAATAAAAACATTAAATATAAAAGACCTACATAAGATAACTACAAAAATTACGGAATTTTTGAAAATCACATTAATTCTTTCATTTTTTCCGGTTCTGATTTCCATCTAATACAATTTTCAACATTAATGTATGACTATTATAAGTCAAACCGATTCCTGCTTTAAAACGATGCCCGCTTTAAAAAAAAAATAAAAGCATTAAATAATCAATCAAACCTAAATAAGATAACTACAAAAATTACGGAATTTTTGATATCACATTAATTGTGGCAATAAATTAGGCGAATTAGTAACTACCTAAATCTTTACCATCTATAAGATTTTGATAATCATTTAACCCTATTTAAACCATACACCCTATTAGCTATACGACTTACAGTTTTAGGTGCTACTCTCAAGCTCTGCATTACTAAGCATCATAAGGTAAAGTGATTTTTGTGTAAAGTTATTCAACTCTTCAACTTTTCATTTACACCAACTGTTTACTTCTTAAAAAAAATAAGTTCCTGTGTCGAATAGCAATACAATCAGAACTGTTTTCACTAAAAGTAAAATTATATAGAGTAAAAATTCTATGTTACTCTTCAGGAAACGTCTTTGCAGCAGCAGAGGACAGTCTTCAGATACCAGGTATCTTCAAAACAACACTATTCTATATAATAACTTATTAAATTTTTTTCCCTTTTTAACCTGCAATTTAAATTATGTTGCTTATATTCCACATTAAACATATTAAAGAAAAATAAAAAAAATAAAAAAATCAAATCTGATTATAAATATTAACAGTTTGCCAATACAATTTCACTGTATCACTGTTCATTATTTTGACTATTACATTTTGGTGATTTAGATGTTATAACAGGTGCAGCAAACACAATATTTTAACTGATTTTTAACCATACTATAAAGGTCAACATTAAAATAAGTCTACCTTATAGCAAAATATCATATGCAGTCATTTTAAATAGTGTTACATATACTTCAGTATGGTTACAATGGTTTCTCTAAATAGTGTTACATATTTTTCAGTGTTTTTAATTTTTTTAAAAACAGTCTACTCCGAATTACTAACTGCAGTTTTTTATTTTTTTTAATTTCTTAAAACACTGTTTAATAAAAACAATTAAGCTTCTTAATTATATAGTATGGATTGTTTTTAATTGTCTAACAACAGTATTGAAGGTCATTTGTTGTGACAGGGATGACAATTACACTAATCTAACAACAAATGTCGTTTACAAAGAAGTCTTATTTCGTCTATAAATTTTATGTAACATTTATTCATGTATCAAAATTTGTACAAACTTATCATTACAGCTATGGATTCTTATGTCATTTTAAAAGTATTAATATTTATTGTTATTTTTCTTTAATATATCTCTTGAAACATGCCCGCCCAGTCGGGCGAGCTATGAAGCTAGTAGTGAATAAGAGTGTGATAAAAGAAAAGGAGGACCCAAATATTTTATTTATTTTAAAAGGCTATTTCTGCTTATAACCAGGGGCGGAATTAGTATAGAGCACACGGTGGCACGTGCTATTACTCGAAAAAAATTCGGTACGGTAAATTTTCGGGACTTTTTTTTATTGTTGTAGTATTTTAAATACATTAATATATATCCGAAAAGGCGAAATAAAACACATTCATCTACTAGCGCAGCTGGCTAGCACTCCTTGCATGTGTATAAGAAGTCATGGGTTCGAATCTTGTTGGTGCTATTTTTTTAATTCAATTTTTTTTTTCCTTTTCTAAGCCTCTATATTACAAGGGTTTTTCCTTTCTCAACCTATATATTTCAAGTTTTTTCTTTTTTTTACCTTATATATCTCAAAAAAAATATTTAGTCCAAACATTTCAAATCATTTTCCTTTATTTTCCTTATTCATGCTTTAATTATAAAATATAATACAAATTTATAAACCAACATTTTTATAGATTAAAAACCTATTTAATATCCCAAATCAATCTTAAAAAAGCCTCTAACTATTAGTTAATAGTTCATATCCAAAGACAACCCTAACATTTGAACCAGATAAAAAAACATAAACTGTGTATTTTAGATTTTGTAATATGTTTATAAAATTAATAATCCTTTTGTAGGATAATGAAATATATTCTTGAAGATTTGTTGGTGTATGTAACTAAAAAGAGTGATATGTAATATAACTTTTTTTGTGTTAAATTTGTTTTTTTTTAGGGACGTTGCCACTGGGATCCCACTAGAGGTCGCAGTCCCCTTAATCCCGCTTGTTTTTTTTATCACCACAAGGGTGCTACCGCTGGTGGAAGTTTCTAATTCTGCCCCTGTTTATAACGATCTTTTACCAGATGATTGAGGTTTGCTCGTGATTTACACGACCTAATTGTTTTCGTGGTTGTTTCAGAATATTCCTTAATTTGGTCGTCTGGTTAATGTTTAACTAGGTTCACTATTAAAAATGTTGCCAGTACCAACGGATAATATATCCGTTGATAAATTAGTATATTTCCAATGGGATTACCAACGGAAAACACTTTATCCAATTATCTTTATTTTGGAGGGAGAAGTTTACCAACGACATAATTTTCATTATCGTGCTGGAAATAATCATTAAATTGGAGTGAAAATTCCCGCTCTAAATTACCAACAGACCATTTTTATTATTCTGTTGGTAATTGTTAAACAAACAATCACTAACAAACTAATTCCGTAGGAAACATATACAGCCCCGTTGGTAAAAAAGCAATCACTAACAAACTCATGACATTTTACAAACGTCACTGCTATGTTATCAAAAGGAGTACCACATGTATCATTAAATTTGTGCACATCATGTTACCTTTTGCTCTCTTACTTCTCCACAAAGAATATTTTTTTTTGCTTTTCATTCAACTGTTTTGTCAACAAATATGGAAAGAACTCAAATCTTGAATCCTAAGACACTACTTTCGTAGCTTTTTATCTAACATTTTTACCCGAGTTTCATTATCGCTTGTCATACACTCAAACTCGTACAATTTACGTGCGATAAATGATCGAGGGAATTCTAATTATAGATGTTAGATGTAAACCTATTCCAAATCAGTAAAAGAAAAGATATTGATACTTATATTTAAGTTGTTGGTCTATGCTTTCTATCACTATTTGATCTTAAAATGAAACCCCGTGTAGACTTTATATTTAGGCTTTATTGGCCAAAAATATCATAATAATAGAGTTAGGTTAGTATTGTCATGTTTTTTAGGAGAAACATCATAATCATGACTTAAACTGAGGATTTAACTAACTAATAGCTTATAAACTGATCGTACATATAATTATGTGTTGCTTTCATGAGCTAAGGCTTGACAACAGATGCATGGGGATCTAAGATTTTATAATCAAGCATGCACATTCATTGACATAATTAGTTAATTACAAACGTCCTCGAAATCATTAGCACTTAATTAATATAAAATTATTCAAAATATTCCAGTACTAAAACCATGTCCACGTGTGTTTTTTTTTTTTTTTTTTAATTTGAGGTGCACGTGACAAGAGGAACCTTTACTCAGTCATTTGAATTCTTAGGTATTAAAGATCCACCCTTTTTGCATAATTACCAATTTTGGGTATTAAAGATTTAAATTAATTTAGAATCTTGATTTTAGGTTTCATTTTTGCTTCAGTTCTTGAAACTTAACCATTTAAGCTTTTGGATGAAAATTAGTTTAAACATTCGAATCAAATAGTATAAATTGATTTTAAATCGCTTATCTTAATTATCTCTTAGCAGCAAATATCTAACATCTTAAATACAAAATGTACAACCAATACAAATTGTAATAATATTACAGGATCATTAAATTAAAAAGATTAGAGATTTACAATCCACCAGCATCACCAACTGATATAGTTAATTTTGTCAATCTGCAACCTACAAAAAGAGTGCTTCTGACTTTGACTTTGACCTTGACTTTCAAAAATAAGTCACTCGGTATCGCTTTGCAAGCTATAAATATTGCTAATAACTCCAACAACACTAACCATTATAGCCAAACATAACATGAACCAAGACAAAACCCGTTCTCGGTTGGTCAAACTTTGACCTTGACCGCCTAATTTCAGTGCAATAAGGGCCGGAAAAGTATAACCCAACGATACAGCTGTCGTTGCACCAGTAAATTCAAAAGCAATCCATATGTTCGGGATCATGGTTGACCCTAGATACACAAGGGTCAACAGTATAAAAGTCAAAGTCAAACACCGTTTCCTATTCTCGTGTAACGGGCCTGACCCTTCAAAGAATAACGAATCCACCGTTTGTCTTAACGAAAAATGAATAACCGGAAAAACAAGAACCAAATGAAGAACATAACCAACACGAACTATGTAATTCAAAACCGTACTAAACTCCATCCCTAACGGTTGGTCAAAGTTAGTCAACACATCCGATTCTGTATCGTTCCCAAATAATAAATAACCCGAAATTGCGGTTGAACAATAAACCAAAACACAAAGAACAGTTGTAATTCTACCAACTTTATTCATCTTTTGAGGCGATCGTCCTTCGAGCTCGTTATAAATCGGTTGCAAATTAAAGTGGCAAACGAACGCATTCGACATTATCGGGATCACAATTAGTAAATCAAGAATCGATTTTTTTGACCCAAAATCGGGCGTCATTCTCGGTGGTTGGATTTCATTATTAACGAATTTAATAACCGCAACACCAAAAACAACCACCACAAAAACTATTGCAAGTGCTACAGAACCAGCTGAAGTTAAACTTAATGAATCAATTCTGTCCAATACACAAAGTGGTAGAAGAAATATAATCATAACAATCAAAATCAATACTTTTCTGTTATCCCAAAAACCGTTGCCGAACCATTGATCGAACACACCCATATGGTTAACAGAACCCGACATTACATCACCGATTATGATTAAATAAACCACCAAAACGCCCCCATTGTTGAGAATTATACAGATTTCGGATAATATTCTAGCTGGTCTACCTAATGCTTCTTGAACAATTTCACCATATGAAATAGCTTTGTATTGAACAGTGAATCGAACGAGTAATTCGACGCTAATTTCGGATAAAATTCCCATTACAAAAATCAAAATTACTCCTAGAATTAAACCTAAAACTTTCATGGCGGCAGGTAGGGCCATAATTCCAGCCCCAATTACTGTTGTGGTTAAATTGAATACAGCACCATAGATTCCAGAATTTGAATTTAATTTATCGGAATTAGAGTCGTTATCGTGATCAGTGTTTTGTAGATTGTCAATCCGATGTGTTACAAATCCTTGTTCATCCTCGTTGCGGATGAATTTCGAAGAGTTCTCGTTTTCGGAAAATTTAGGGTTTTGAGAACCGTAATTACGGTTATCGTGTACTTGCAATTCTACAAACGAATCCTTGGGAACAGGTGTATAATGAGTTTCCATGTTTCCCTCACTTGGGTATGATTCTACAGGAAAACATGAAAATTGCAAACAACTTTGAGACTGATCTATTAATTGGAAATGAAGATCGATACTTACATGATTGATGATCTAATACTGCGAAGATTACGAAATTGGATTGCGAATGTTTATTATGAGAGATTGCTAGATCTCAGTGGTCAATTATGGTGTTCGTATTTTGTCACATAGTCAAGATGCGGAAAACAGAGGAATGAAAGGGATTTTGAGGAGTTTTTTACTCTGCAATTTGGCGGTTCGCATGGTTGACAGTTTGACTGGCATATTAACTATTTGGGTCATGGCAGTTGAGTAATTGAACCCGACCCAATATCCTTTTGGGGCTTCTCTTTAACCAACCCAATATGGTTATCCACTAGAAAATGTTTATAGTTGATTTTTCTATTTTATATTTTAATCTACATCCAATTATACATGCTAAAATTATTACTCACTTATATAACCCTAATAAAGATTGCATGAATCATAAACTTGCATCATTACAATTGGGGCAAACCAAATGGAAATAACCTATGTTACAACTGCCACCTCTGATTTCTCTCTTTAAAATCAAATATGAATAAATACCTGTAATAGTGATCAAATACATGACTAAATCATTCCTTTGCAAAATGTCATTTCTTGTACAAAAACGTTCGGTCATGTGGACGACCAAACCAATAAATTGTAGCAAACCACTAATATTAATGAGTAAACTTGTCATTTGATATGTCCTTTGTACATTTAATACTACCTAACTACCAATAAGGTGTCATTTTCACTATAAGATTCACTACTATGCAATTATGCTTGTATAGTTAGGCATTGTTTGTTTTCGATTATTTAACAAATTAGGCATTGATTTGATGCATCATTATGTGAGGTCAGAATTTTTTGTCTACAAACTAAAAAATTATACGACTATTGATTCATTAAATTTAGTCTTTAAAAATTCATAATAATCTGAGAGGAATGCTAAATGTTTAATGTTTATATTATTTGAATCTACGAAAGACTTAATAATGTGATGACATATGTCGTTTTTGTTTTCTTCTCTCTTCTTTATTAATTCTATCAAGTATCGTTATATTATTGTGCACCTACGAATCTAAAATACATATACTTCCTCCGTTTCAAAATAAGTATTATACTTTTCATTTTATGGTGTTTCAAAATAAATTTGAAAACTTACCATATTTGGTAAAAGATAATGAGCCCACAACCCACTAACTATATCTTTTAATATAGTAAAAAGACACATTTATTCTCTCTTTATTTTTAAATATCATTAAATTTACTTTAATCAATATATGTGAAACTCATCCTCCACTAATTATTCAATTTAATCTAATTAACTTTCGTTATCATATTTTACTTTTAAAACCACGAACATTAAAGTGTACAATTTATTTTGAAATGGAGGAAGTATAAAAAATAACAAATCTAACTCATCTCAGATATCCAACTCATCTTATCCATTCAGATTACACAAAATATTTCAAATATTTATTCTTCTCCTCTTGTTTATTTAATTGAGTTGGAAGACGGTGTTTAAACGGTACACGACAACTGACCACGTGTCATGCCAGTGACCATCCATGTCGGCTGAGCCAAGCCAAGCTGAATACTTGTGTGTCAGCTTGTTAAAGTATTTAATTACGAAAACACGAAGACAGAAACCTCATAATCAGAGGATGGTCCCATTATTCACCACTCATACTATTTTATATCATATATCTCGATAAGTTCATGGTATCTCGCGATACGATAAATTGATTATAACTAGCAACCTCATTGACGTGATGGTGATGTGATTGCCAACCAACCTTCACTAATTCAAACATCAACCTTCGCTATCATTTTTGTTATTTCTTTTGTCCTAAATTTATTTGAAGTTAACGTCGTAGATGACAAAAAAAAGATTGTTAATAATAAACGACTTTGCAAATTGCATATTTAACTATGGTCAAGCTTTTGATTTTCACTAGAGTAAATTACATGAATGGTCCTTTTAGGTTTATAGCAAACCAATGGTCCTTTAGTTTAAAAAATTACATCGATGAGCCTTATTTTTGAAAGGTTTTTCATCGATAGTCCTTTACGAAAATGTCCGTCTATTTTTTAAGTTAACTAACATCACATGTGATGCACATGGGGGTATTTTGGTCAATTTACACGGATGGTCCTTTAAGTTTATAGCAAATTTCACCAATGGTCCTTTAGGAAAGACAAATTGACAAAAATACCCCCATGTGCATCGCATGTGATGTTAATTAACTTGAAAAATAGACGGACTTTTTCGTAAAGGGTCATCGGTGAAAACCCTTCAAAAATAAGGACCATCGGTGTAATTTTTAAACCTAAAGGATCATTAGTGATATTTGCTATAAACCGGTCATATAATTTACTCTTTTCACTAGTATGCTTGAATTTAGGGATGAGCAACCTAAATGAGAGATTCGGTATCCAGTTCTATTCCTCGTAAAAAGTTGATATACCAATTCGCTAAGGGACAAGTAACATGATTAAAAAACTAAACAAATACCCCAATTCGGTACAATACCGGTATGGTGCTTAACCTTAAATTTGTTTTTTCGATGAGCGCATAAAGGTGAAACCAACAACTCATCATCAATCAAGGATCCCATTCTTGCTCTTAAGTTATCCGATTTGTGAGCTTGTTTTTTGGGTTGGCGTAATACAAATCTCTCTCCGAAAGAATTGGTGGCTCAATTCTTCTCCGGGTCATGTCTTTATTCTGCTACCTCAACAAAAAGAAGGCATTTTTTGGAGGTTGTTATTAGTGGTTTAATGAGATCCATTTAGAATTTAGAAAGCTAGAAATAACCTTATTTTCAATTGCAAAAGTTTTTCTACTTCTTGGATTAAAGAATAAAGATGAATATCTAGCAACGTTAATCTCATCGATGAAATTTTAGGCTAATTGCAAGTCTATTATTTGGTTTATATGGTGTATTACAAGTTTAAGGTTAATTGCAAATGGTTTTATTTCTTGTTAATTTTGTTTTGTTTCTTTCTTCGTTATTGTACTCTCTAGCATCTTACAAGTTTCTTCTCTAATTGGAGGTGATGGCTTTGCTAAGACTTTGCACTAGTTTTTCCAATTATCATTAAAAAAATCAATTATTCAAGGTGAAAGTTTGACAAAAAATAGTAAAGATAAAAAATGAAATATGAAGGCAAAACTAAATATTTACAAGTATTTTAGTAATTCTAAGTTACTTCTTGATATTGTGTTTTGAAATAAAACTAAATATTTTGTACTTTATATATTATAAAAGATAAAAATAAAAATGAATATATTGCGCAGAAACGTTAATCTTTCAAAGACAATTGGGGAGTAGGTGTATACAATTATCTCTTGAACTATTGATAAAAAAATTGAAAGGAAATAATCGAAGACCCCACATGCCTCCATAATAAAATGGCCATTTTTCCAACTAAACACGTACGTTACTTTCCAACTTATCGTTTTCACGATATATTGATACGATACACGAGAAAGAATAAACTTCAACTAAATCATACCGCATTTCGTGGCAATCTCGGATCAATTTAACTTCATATATTTGTCGACATTTTCCCTTTTCTTCCTTTAATATATTTCCACCTTTGCCGACCACACAAATAAATATCCATATTAATAAATTACGTCATCCACTTGCCTCATATCCCTACCACATTCCAAGGACCGTTTTCTATAGTAGATCTACAATTATCATTTCATCTTGAGAATGTATTGTTTAACGATTCATTATTATCATTTGTCACCACAATTGTAATTATATTGTACAGATAATTATGCGATTATAATACATAACAAGATTATATATATATACGTATATGTGAACTAAATATTATTTTATAACACTACGCTTTTCCTAAATATTATTGTATATCTTCGCACCAACTCCTCGGACCGAACTAAATTTGTGATCTTATTATAATTGACACATAGTTTGACCATTATATTGGCTGCTCGACTGAATAATCTACATTAGATTCTAGTCAACATGATTATTGGAAAATATGCATCACCCGTGACGATTGATGAAACAACGAGCTAGATCACTTATAATCTAGCTAGGTTTTCCGACTTTGCTCAATTCTACGATGTGACGTGACCCATGCGTGCCCAATCAACTTAGGTTGACAAGTTGGTCTAGTTACTTGTAATATTAAAATAGGATGAAAAATTGATTGTCTTTTTAGTGTCTAATTAAAATTGGTATATAGACCTTCCGCTTATAGATGCTGAGAGAACTTTTTGTGTGTCTTAAAAGGACGTACTTATGAACGAAAAAGTTTTTTAAGCAAAAATATTTTTCTTAGAAGGTCATGTACATTCAAATGATGTATAAACATTCAAATGATCTATAGAAAACATAAAACTTTTATAAAAAACTTGCATAGGAGATGTTCTAATTGCAGTTAAAATCAACATCTACCTTATTAACTCAATTAATTAAAATCCTTACTGATAACATGAAGGTTAAAGTTATTGGGTAAACCATTGTGAAACAAAATTTAAAAGTTAAACACCAACTATTCAAGAACTAAAACACATAACCAACATTCATAATCCTAGTAACAACAAAAAGTTACTAGAGAAATATTAAAACACATGAGTTGGTATTTGGTAAAACGCAACAAATTACTCGATGGTATCTATTTGCGTGGACTAGTGTCTTCCGGTGGAGTAGCTTTACCACGTGGGTGTGTATCGGAGGGATTAGCAACTCCGGCAGTCACTTTCGCAACATCAAGTGCAGTAGCTTCTGGTTTTTTTGAAGCATACAAAACGGAGTACCCGATTCCGGCAGCCATAAGGAAACCGACGATGGTCATAGTGGTGGCACTGAACGGCAAACTACGGCGTTGGTGAAGAACGCCGCCAGGGTTGTGGCCCGGTGGTCTCACCGACGACTCCACGCCGGCCTTTTTCACTTCATCCGGACTCATTTTGTGGGTATCCGCCGTCTTTCTCCACTCTTCTCCGCCTCCCATTCTCGCCGGAAGACTTTTTCTATGGCAGTTTTAAATGTCGCAGGAGAGTTGAGATGGTTCTGCCACGTTTTGTCTAGCTGGCTTTCAAGATTCATGGTTGGTAGACACGTTGCATTGATATAGCGCCACCTGTCACCATTCCAAGTTTCAATTAATGTTAAAATTTATAAACGAACGTAGAGCACTACAAGAAAGCCAAAATGCTCATGATATTTTCATTTCGCAGTTCTAGTAAAAAATCAGGCTATATCTCTTCTTTTAGATTAAAAACAGATTGCAATGTAATCTAATTAATAGATAGTTAGATTAGTGTAATTTCTCTTAATCTTGTTTCTCATTTTTATATTTCCTTAGCTTCTCACTAGGATCCTTCTATTTATTCAATTTTAGCTTGCTTTGGTTCAGATTAGGGGTGAGTATTTGGCCCGAGAAAATCGAACTGAACTAAAAACCAATTGAAACCGAAATCGTACTGAACCAACACCAAAAACAGGTAATCGGTTGGGTTTCAGTTTTTAAATTCATCATTTTCGATTTCGATTCGGTTCGGTCTTCGGATAGAATGAGCATTTAGGCTAAAAAAACTGAACCGAAAACGTATAATCGGTTCGGTTTAGGTTTTGAAAAATCATCATTTTTAATTTCGATTTTATCATTTTTGGTCTGGTTTGATAATTTTTCGACCATGCTCACCCATAGTTCGGGTAATGATTTTGCTAACCTTGGCCTAATATTCGCCTTTTTTTACTAAAATAAAAGCAATATTTGCCTTTATATTTCGCAGTTAAACATAAAATAAAAACTGTTATCATTAAATATATGAAAATAAACGGTCTTAACCTAAAACAAATTTATTTTTTGATTGTAAAAATATATTGATGAAAATAGAAACAGGAAAAAAAATGGTAAGGGTAGGTCGACAATCACAAAGGGGGTCGGTATGGGCTGTAGCTATTGGCTGGTGTGTAAAAGTGTAAAAATAATTGAGCAACATAGTAATTCATATATTTCGTTAAGCATACAAACAAAAATCACACTGTATTTTCAATTAAAAATAGAACACGTACAAGGGAATTTTCCCTAAATGAGATATTAGCTATGTAACAAAAGACAATTTTTATTATTATTTTAGACACAGAGCCATAATATTATTATATAGGAGCTAAATCATATGAAGGAGATCATAAAATAAAGATAATAATACACATAGATTAACGAGTGATCCTGTACATGCTTAATTAAATAGGCATAAATAAAATTATTATACTAATGTTTAACCCAGGAAATCCACTAGACCTAAATCCTTACATAAATTATTCATTTGAAATACTTCGTATGTACCAATCAAATTTTTAAGTACACACATAAACCTATTTCATTAGGCACATAACAGTTTTCTAGATATTATGATTAAAAGTATTTAGAATAGTCAAAGTAACAAATTTCTCTACGTAAGTAAAATAGTTACATGCTAATTACCATGTTACCCGGAAGAAAAAAAAAACAATTGTTAACTATTTTACACAATCTTAACTCATTTAATTTACATGCTTCTACACAAAAAAGTTTGTGACATGCTTTTAACGTCTATATGATTCGATGACATTTTAAAGTTTTTTTTTATCGTTTGATGACCATTATTATTTTATAAAGCATAAGACTTCAGCTCGATGAACTTATTTATTAACAGCTAAATATTTAAAATTAATTTGATAAAATATTACAGAATAATCTGTATATTGGTATATAAAATCTTTTTAGGTGGAAATATTCCAAGCCTATTTTGAAGTATTTGACTACATTGGAATATCGAAAATATTTCTGAAAATAATCAAAAATTGAAACGTGGGATTAGGACGCGTGCTTAATGGACCACTCTTGAAAGTTTAACATAAGTTGTATTTTATCGAGTTACAATACAAGAGATGATAACTTGACAAAATATCATATCGTGAAGAAATACGAGAAGTTTGAACAATGATCCTGTCCTTGTCATTTGACAATGTAAGGTTCTTCTTTCTTTTCATGTTCGTTTGCTCCTTTTCATACCTCCAATAAATTTTCTCAAATGATTAAACTTTTTGTTAGAAATAAGTAAACACATTTTATTTTTTTAACATGAATTGTTATTTATTTTACGAACCGGCTAATATCTAGGTAATCACCTAGTTTGTTGGTAAACCGGAGTCGCGCAGCTAAGCCCGACCTAAGATATCATGTTTTTCTAGTAATAGATGACCTTCTAAAAAGCATATCATCGCAAGTAATTAAATTTTAATTTCCAACAATACTAACCTGAAATGTTTTATTAAAAAAAGGAAAGAAACTATCATTCTAACTTCTGATAACAATATTGGTCCATTGTCCATACATAAAGAAAGTACTGTCAATTTTATTCGCCCACTTTTAGTGTTCCAATAATGCAAGTAAAGCATCCAATGTCGCAATATTTTGAAGCATAAATTAAATAGGGACAATTATTCATACTTTATGTACTAAAAAGTAAAACAAATAATATTTATATTTTATGAACTAACAAGTAAATTTATAATAAGTATATATTATCAATTTATAAAATGAAAGAAAAGGTATATTACAACATAATCAACATTTCAAAATTGAATGATTGTCGATTTAGAAGGTAAGAAAAAAAGAGAGCAAGTTCTTGATAATTGAAAGCAACGCCTAACAAAAAGAAGAAAGAAAAAGGTCTTTCTTGAATCAATTCATGTGTCTTTTACATGAAAGTTTCCCATTAATTTAAAAAAAAATGAATTATTTCTTATTAAATCCTTATATTTACTATCAATAAAGTGATTAGTATGTTAAATCCACTAATATTCTTTTTAATCTTATCATTTAATTTAGAAACTTGTATTGATCAAATAAATGAAAATATTTAGTAGGATCCAGTACCATCTCATTTAAAAATCACTAGCTAGCTTCTGTTTTCTTTTCCTGCTTACTTTAAGTTTATTTACAGAGAAATGATATTTGTGCTTACAATTTATACCTACCCATAGGCATACTCACTTCTAAAATTGACATGTGTCATCGATTAATTCTCCTTTTTCATATCATCCCACGATTTTGACACTTATTATGATCAAATTTGTAGGCATATAAGTAGACACATTTAGTAAGCACAAATCTCATTACTCTTATTTATATAATAAATGATAGAGAAATTATATCTACATAAAAATACCCATATTTTAAGTGATTCAAAACATTGTCTTTTATTTAAGCAAATAACCAATATATACTTCATTCAATTCATTCTTAGTTAACCCATTTTTTTGAACAGCAACAAATTTAATATCTTAGTTAACCCATGTTTTAGACAAATAAAGTTATGAAATATGATAAACATATCTAATAGTCAGACCTAAATATTAATATAAACATATGATTAAGACGACAAAATAAAAAAAATAAAATAAAATAATTAATGGGAAATTTCTCTTATATTTTTTCGAAACTCCTAAATTAGCTATATATCATTCCAAAACTAGTGAATTGTCTTTATATCATTTTAAATTTTTTAATTAGCTATATATCATTCCAAATCTTTAATACTCTCATTTATGTCAAAAAAAACTTATTTTGATATTTACTAAATTATTATACTAACGATCAGTATCATCAATTAATTTATTTAAAATTATTATATTACCTTTATTCTATATGAACTTAAATTAAAATAAATACATATATGTAAGTAAAAAATATACTATATTACGGGGAAGTACATATATCTTTACAGAATGGGAACACAAAGATGCTAAAAGTGGACCAACCAAGAGACCGGACCCACTTTTACATGGAAGTCACTGTTGTACTATTTTTACCATAACCATTCCTGCATTATTGAACCCATCAACCACTACTTCCATCCCAAGTTCGTGCAATTCACGCACCAATTACATGACTTCTCACCCTATCTTTCACGCACTCACACAAGTACTATAATTTTTTAGGGTTTTGTTAATGACAGCCCTTGACTGTCACTAACATGCATAAAATGCTTGTACATTGATTAAAAAAGTAATATTCTTAAAATTCAGGGGGCTTGTCTTTTGTGTATTTTGTCTTCTTAATGACAGCCCTAAGGGCTGTCATTATCATTTTCCTATTTTTTATCATTGTTTTTAATTTTTTATGATATTCTTAATATGGGTGATAAATGTATCATATTTTTTAATAAATACATACATTATAATTATTACTTTATATATTTATATAATTTGCAGTAATACTTATATTATGTGATATGTAAATCAATAATTGTGGTGTATAAATTAATTCCCCTTACTAATATCATAAGACCTAGATAGTTTTTTGTTTTCTTTTCCTTTTTTTCTTGAGCAACATCAGAAAAGAGATAGATTTAGTTTTTGAGAAATGATAAATGAGATTATAAATTATACCTACAATTTATGTTACTAAAGAAGACGAGAATACATGTTAAAATAAATGGAATACATGAGGTGAAATAAATGTAAGAAGTCTTTTATACTCGTCTCCTTGACTAGCATGACTTGTAAACATAATTTGTAGTCATAAGTATCATTCTCTTAGTTTTTTATACAGAGTTGCAGGTTTAATTTGTTTTGTTTAGGTATTTCTCTTAAAAGAAGTATGTGTGGTGGGTTGGAGTTAGAACAGCCACAGTATAACCTATGAGCTAAAGTCTTTCTTTAATTAATTATCTATATTATACATTTGGTAAAGTAGTTGGAACTATATCTCAAAAATATAAAAAATGCCAAGAAAACAAAAAGAAGGGTGATATGGTGCATATATGATATACCTAATTACTTAAAGATACATTTTAAATATGTTATACCTTATTTATTTTGTTACCATTTGATGTACCTGTTTTAATTAGTAAAAATGATATATTACTCTATTTTAAAACCACTTCAACATTTATCTCAAATTAGTCTATAACGAAACCTGAACATATGGCCTTAAGCCATGAATAATTGAATACTAATACTACTAGATTACAAACTTTATTTTGATATATATTAATACTAGGTTATGACCCGTGAAAAATCACGGGCTGTAAATAATTTTACTCGTTTATAATTTTTATAAAATACAAAAATTTGTCACTAATTGCATTATTATAAGTTATAACCCCTGAAAATTCACGAGTTGTTGTTAGGCGTAAGCTTTATATAATATAAATTTGATTCGTTATACTTTATGTTTGATCAATAAGACATAAATATTCGATAAGAAATTAGAGTACATCATGAGTATTTGAAATATGCAACCATCTGTGTGTTTTATCTGTCTTGAAAAGTTTAACAATATCCTTCTAGCCGAGGCAGATTCTTATAATTCCAATTATAATTATGAATACATAATGAAAGAATAATTTGACATACACTTACACAAGCTGGTTGTTTGGCTTGCCAAATTAGGCATCAAAGAACTACATGTCGGAAAATTTCCTTAATCAGCTTTAACATATATATATGCAGGGGTGATTTTCAGGCTCAATGGTTTCATCATTTCGTCTTCGAAAAATTGTCCTGCAGAATTTAGTAATTATTCATCATTTAGTAATAAAATAGTAATAACTTGTTGTCTCATTGCTTCTACTGCTACCAAAGCAGTGAATCCTCAAAGACAGAAAAATTTTCAATTTATACATCAATCAAATTTCAGAGAAAAAAGGCACAAATATCTGTTCATTTTGATGATAATATGTATAGGCAACCACTGCAATACAAATTAAATTTATATGGATTAAGGAACTTATGTTAATTAATAAACACTTTTCTATTTCCAACCAGTATTGTTGGTTCTTTCACTATTTCCTTTAAGAAATCAGCATCTCTCCAAAGTCCAAACTAACGCTTTGATACGAACCGGTAACTTAACAATGAATCACAACAACACACACGAATATAACGATAATCGAATGCTCTTATTTGATAATCCCGGAATTGAAGACCCGGGTGTCTCCCTAATAAAACAGTAAAAATAATATCAACACTCTCTTTTCTCGATGCTTCAAAGAGGGGGGCGACCAGCTCTTTAAATAAATCCTAAACCAACAAACCTAATCCTAAAAGGAAACCAATTAAAAATAAGATAAATCCTATATATAATAATATCCTAATATAATAATACTTAAATAATAATAATACTTATCAAAATCCCATGGTGGAATTAGGATCGTATCATGCTTCATAATCAATGAGTGCTTTTTTCACTCCATATTAACCCAAGTAAATCTGCAACATAAACATAGAACTTTTTAGTTAATTCAAGTATATTGTTCCTATACATATAATATGAAAAAAATCAGAAATATTATCAATAATTATAAATAGCTTTTGTTAAATAACGGGTTATAACCTAGTAACGCTATATGTAAAGCGAAATAACTACCTGCTCGGCACGAAGAGCACATTCTAAAGCATCGTCGTTTCTAAACTATATTTAACTTTGACCATCACTATTTGCCGGCATAATCGGTTTTCACTTTAATTTTGGGTAAATCAAAATGATGCCATTATTGCAGTCATTCTTGCAAATCAATGTATAACTGCAACCCAAAGTCTTCTCTCATCCTCGTACCTAAAAAGATTTTCAAAAAAGTCAAAAAATCAAGAATTTGTTTTGGGATAGTGAACATATGAGCCGAAACCTGTTGATCCAGTAGGTAGTAACCCAAATCACAAAATGATTCACAAGGCTAGTTTAAGTAGGAAGTTCGGTACATTAGGCATAATTTTGAATCACAAAGTTTGGCCAATATTTACTAAAAATAGATGTCCTTTGTAACGGACCACTGGTATGCCTAATGAAGTGATCAATTTGTTTCCAATAAATTGTGTTATTGTTTGATCGAAGATATCAAGTGTTGTTTAATCATGCCATATAGAGTCAAAATGTACGCCCTTTTTGTTAAAACAATGTACTGTTTTAATGTTTTTCTAAATGTTTTGTTCACCATGTAGGTTTTCATTTAATGTTGTACTTATACACATCATCCTTGGTAGATGTAGATAACCTGTAAATATGTAATGCACCTCTTTACGTGATAATGCTGTTACTGCAGAAAACACCAACTCAATCTACAGATTCAAATTGATTAAATAACTATCTAATATCAAATTGCTTGTCGGTTTGTAACATAAATTCATTAAGTGATTTACCTTTCTTTGACAGATGTAAGCTTGAGAGTTGAGACTTAACTACAATCCTGCTGTAACTGATAAAAAGATACTTCCATATTTTTTGTTAAAAAAGAATCAATACCAAAAAGCGGCGGGCAACATAATACGGTACCACAATAATGTTTACTCAGCCAGAGTTAGCGTTTGACCCTACATAATAATTATAAGAATTTCATAATAATAATAATAGTTAACACTTATCATATGAGTATTTTCTTTCGATAATCATGATTATGTGCATTCTTGTAGTACATTAATAGGAGACACTTCAAGACCAGTGCTGCTTGTCTTGCCATTGAATCTGAGGAGAATATAAATATGTTAATATAATTTGTTATATATATGATTATTAAATATAAGATAACAAATTATATAATGTTTCTACAACATAAATTATGGAATTGATTCATTGAATTGTTACAAAATAATAAAATGATAAAGATTTAATAATAAATAATACAAATAAAACACTACATAAATCAATAAAAAAAGAGTCTAATATAACAATTATAAAAGCCAGGTTTAGGGTGTGTATGAAAGACATCATACCAATTTACAAATGTCCACATGCAACTGCAATATGTAATTGTCAATTTGATGATAATAACATCTCATAATACAAAATGTAGCCTTTTTATTGAGAAACTTTGATATAAACTTTACAGAGATTGATTTGTAACCAAAGATAAGAAGTACAATGGTCAGTTTTGATTGTAAAACCTGAAGTGATTATTATTTATTCTCAATTTTCAGCAACTTTGACTTCAAAAGTCAAACATGGTACCTTTTCAACAAATTTGTTTGAAATTTCACCTTTTAAGTTAAGCAATTTAGGAGGTTATTTATGCATTTGAAAACCTATGGATGAATTTTAACCCGTTCAACCCATTTGACCCATTTTCTAATTAATTAAAATCCTTTAGGTTAAAGCATTTAACCTAAATTATACCATTTGTAAGAAAAGCGGGTTGAGGGTTTTGTTATGCCTCGAAATACTCTATGAATGGCTTTCAACCCGTTTAAACAATTCAATATTTTAATTAAGCCCTTTACCCCAACCATTTGATCCGTTACCGATTAAAAAAACCCAAACGTATTAAAATTTACAAACCTTATGAATTAGTCTACTATCAAAGTATCAACCAAAGCACTGCTAACCTTCTTAAACAACTCATAATGTTCTTCTATTTCCATTATATTAACTGCATTATAGAAAAACAACAATATTGTAAAATCTTTAGCAAAACATCACTTTAGTTTACTTATTAATGAGTTGATTTAGGTGTGATTTGTACACATCATGCACCACCAAATTAGTTCACTACAAAAGTCAATAGACATCATTCTTAAATTTGACTTTAAAAGTTGGAATTCTATTGTTCCTGAACATTAAACGTTAATTAACAGATAAATAAAGAATAATTTAGTACAATTAACAGAAACGGTAACAAATTTAAAAAGAAACAGTGGTTTATCATAAACAAAAACAATAATCTAAAAATAAACAGTAAAGTTTAATGAATATTTTGAAGGGTTTACTATTAAAGTCAAACTACAAACATGTTATATGCATATATTGTTATGCATACACAAATTACTATTTTTTGATAAAATTGGGAAGGTCAATCCCTCCCCTACGACACAAAAAAAAGCGGGCCGAACTATACAATAACATATATTAACAGAAGATCAGTATGTTTATAAAACTTACTTTTCCTTGGTTGATCACCAAACACAATATCATAAAATTACCAAAATTACACATGATTATGATAAAAATTACTCATTAATTATAAAAAAATCTCATAAAATTACCAAAATTACACATGATTATGATATTTTAGGGTAAAATTGGGACTTCCATTATAAATCATATGATCAATACAATAACTCAGTAATGTGATAAATTAGAAACATGAATTTTGGGTAAAAAATATGAACCTAAATGAAGTGATCAAATACCTGGCTTCCAATTCAAGATGATGACCAAAGATGAGGGTTATCCACATATTCAGATTTCGGAGCCTTGTTGTTACACATGTGAGCTCTTCTTGGCACTGCATATCAAATATAAATTCACGCAAAAATGATAAAAAAAACGGAAAATTCCATCGAACACTTGGCGGGCATTTCATCAGATTCCTCTGCTTCAAATTTAAAACATTTATATGGAGATTACAATATTGCATTCATCAAAATTCGCAAAATTAAGGGGTGTAAGATTGAAAAATGATTACAATATTGCAGATTACAGATAAGAACTACACCAGCATGAACAAACACAATAAATCCATTTTTTTCAAGTTATTAACGCAGCATACCTAATGCAACCAGATGCATTCGTTTTTTTTCTCATATCTCCTAATCCAATTATATCATATCTCCTAATCCACTTTGCATATGATCACGTAACAGATAAAACAGTGAGGATAAGTTACCGGCGACAAAGCAGCCAGAGATGGAAGATATTCACATGAAGGTCCGATGGTGTGGTGCTGATGGCGGTGGAGACTGGAGACTGAGAATTGAAGAGCTGCTGAGAGAATCGTATATTAAGACTAATTTATTAAACTTTCCTTATCAAATAACTATATTTTTGGAATAAATACAATGCATTTAATCATATTAATTTAAATTTGAAAACTGATTTTATTGTCTTGACAAACCGGATTCAGCAAAATTGTGTTTATGCACTCCATCCTTGAGTAAACTCCAGTTGTTAGTGAAATAACTGTGTGAAGAACGTAAGTGGTGAGAATCATAAACATTGATTTCCACATTATTCCTTCAAAAATGAATTAATTTAAATTACAAAAGGTAAAATATAAAAATAATCTGACCATAAATTATGGAATCAAAATTGGCAACAGAGCTTGAATAGACAACTTCAAAAAAACCAAATGTGCATAAAGATATATAAACCAACACATTAAAACAAAACATATACAAAATGAAAGACACAAACCCAGATGATGTAATCCAAAATTAGATCGATTGACATACATCGGCGGAAACAAAATTGGAGAAACTTTTAAGACATATGCAGAAGTAACGGATGC
The DNA here is from genome assembly GCA_963853835.1 of Calendula officinalis. Lineage (NCBI taxonomy): Eukaryota > Viridiplantae > Streptophyta > Magnoliopsida > Asterales > Asteraceae > Calendula > Calendula officinalis. Next base: position 1,632,711 of record OY970827.1, on the reverse strand, counting down.
TACATTCATTCGGTTTTTACAACCAACTCTTCTGAATTGACATAGAAACACCATCAGTAAAATGGCATGCTTAAATTATAGTTACTGCTCATCGTACCAAATGGAAAATCGTACCTGAAAACCCTGAGTGGAGATTTGTGCGACAAGGTAACGGTTTGTATCATTTTTTGGTATGAAGAAGATGAAGAACCATGTGTGTGGAGAGAGACATGGGTTATGAAGTTGCCCTGGACTTTCAAATTTGAAATACATATCGTCTTCCACAAGATTAGGAAGTAAATGGCCATGATTACCGCATTAAATGAGGTTAAACCAAAAACCGTTATAAAAAATGCGTAAAAAAAAGAAAATTTAAATGGCTGGAATTAATAGTGGACTGCCACGTGTCATACTTGGCTCTAAAGGGGTCCATGTGGCCATCTAAGCTTGTTTTATTATTATATAGATAATAAAAAGTAATATTTTTATAAGATTCATATTTATACTTCTTAATTGTTTTTAAAATATACGTTACCTTTCATATAAAATAATCTATTCTCTATTGCACCAATAACGAATGCTAAACATCACATATTCGTTAGCCTCTCAATTATGTATATTTTTTTAGGGAAATGCTAACAAGTGCCCTAAGGGCAATCGTTAAAAAAAATTTGTGGCTTAAATTAATTGTAAACTACCTAATAGAAAACCACCCACATCCATATTATTAACCAACTTTAATTAATTATGCTTTCTTTGTTGTACCTTAACCACTTTAATCATTTTTAACCATTGCCCTTAGGGCACTTGTTAGCAAATCCCATTATTATCTATAAAAAAATATTTTGAGAAAAAGGTAAACAAAACGTTTACAAGTGGACATATATTTCTAAAACCCAGAGTAGTATAATTACTTTCGCGAATATTAAATAAGAAAATTAATTCGTACAAAATAATTTTTAGATTATGTTTTTGTAGGAAAAGTAAAATGTAAATTGTAATAAAAAGAAAGAAAAAGCATAAATATCCTTTGACATTATAATAACTTTATATAAATAAAAACTGAGAAATGATATTGCTTTTTACTATTTGTTCATATTCTATATTCTTACTCAGTTAATCACCACAAAGTAACATGTATATTTCATTAATTTTCTTTTTTCATATCAATCCTTAATTTTAACATATGTATTCATCTAATCAGTATGAAGATTGGTAGAAACAAATCGTAAGAAGCAATATATACCATTTCTCATAAAAATTACGGAGTATATGGTAAGAATTAGCTCTTATTCACTAAACTCGCACCCACGATATCTCACATGTACTTCAACTTTTTCAAAATACCATTCTCCTTTCTCGTCTCGTTTATTAAAATATCGGTAATTTCTCAGCCATGGTCATAAACCACAACACCAATAAATTTCGCATCAAAACATATAAACGGGACCCACCCCCCTTAGCCATACCTTTCATCAATCCCACACCGTCCGATCATCTCAACTCGCTGACTCACCGGGTCCCACATCAAATCAAAGGCTGCAAAAATCACGTTAATATACGCAGTGAAGTACGCTATCCTTACTTCTTCTCGTAGTTTCCAAGATAAGCCGAAGGACACTGTCGGTCGGAGATTCCAAGCCGACGAGCCGAGTCAAATATAGCCGGCTCATGTGGGGCCCACAGCCAGCTGTACTTATCAAAAGTAATTATAACGTATCATTCTTTAACGCGCTTATAAGGTGATAAGCCACTCCACTTATCATCCTCCATCCTCACCTATTTCTATAAAAAAATCACCATTTCTGCAAGTAATGTCGTATTTAAATTTTCTCCTCACAACAGAGTAGAGAGAGGAAGTAAGGGAAGACTTCAAGAGAGAGGTAGACAGATATATACATATAGATATAGAGAGAGAAAGTAGAGAGAGAGAAAGCTCTCTGTTTTCAGTTTTTCACCTTCACCTTGTTGGGTTCTTCATCTTTTCTGTTCAATCTTGAATCGATCTTGCGAAGGTGAGTTTTCTTTAAGTTCTGTTTTTTCATGAATTATTTTTTTCCAAGAACTACTTTGAAAAAAAATATTTATTTTTTATTTTCTCTCTCCATTTGTGAACCCTTTTTCTTTATTTTTGCATCTGAGATTCCCAGTGGTTTAAAGCAACTTTCTTTTCTCTGATCCGCCACACGAATTTGAATTTTTTTTCTCTCTATTTTTCATATTATTAAAAAAATTAAAGCTTTTTATTTTATTATTATTCATATATATCGGTTGCATGCTCAAACTATTAAGAAAAAACTGGGTTTTTTGTATGGTCTTTTGATTTTGAAGATCAAGTTTTTCAAGGATCTGGTTTTTGATTTGGGGGTTTTGGGGTTCTTTTTTCTTTTTTTTTTCAAGTCAAACAAGAAATAATTAATTTACTAAAATGGGTATTTTTACGTTCTTTTAATTATTTAGATAAAGTTAGTGGTAGATGTCGTAGATTACCCTGTCTATTTTATTTTAAATAAAATAATAATATTTCTTTTTTGGGAGGTTTTACAGATCTGCTTTATTAAACCTTAGTTATCATTACCCTAATTTAAGGGAAAAAAGGGGTCAATGTCTTCCCTGAGTAGAGAATTAGTGTTCTTGATTTTGCAATTTCTTGATGAAGAAAAATTCAAGGAGACGGTTCACAAGTAAGTCTTTACATCTCTTTAAAATCGTAAGTGGGAAATTATATTATATTATCTTATAAAAATTATTAATTTAATTTTCTGGGTTTTATTATAGGCTTGAACAAGAATCTGGGTTTTTCTTTAACATGAAATATTTTGAGGACGAAGTACACAATGGAAATTGGGACGAAGTTGAAAAATACCTTTCTGGTTTCACTAAAGTTGACGATAATCGATATTCGATGAAGATATTTTTCGAAATTAGGAAGCAAAAGTATCTTGAAGCATTGGATAAGTAAGCCCTAATTTTGCGTTAATTACCACATGCTTAATGCTAATTACTAATCGGAAATTAATTAATTGGAATTTCAGGCATGACAGGTCAAAGGGTGTTGAGATTCTTGTAAAAGATCTTAAAGTATTTGCTTCATTTAATGAAGATCTTTTTAAGGAGATAACCCAATTGTTGACTTTGGAAAATTTTAGGTAATAATATTATCCCCATATATATATAGATGTGAACATTTTGTTATAAGTTGTTGTATTTGTATTTTAGGGAGAATGAGCAATTGTCAAAATATGGAGATACGAAATCAGCACGTGCTATAATGTTGGTTGAACTTAAAAAGCTTATTGAAGCAAATCCATTATTTCGTGACAAATTGCAATTTCCTCATCTTAAAAATTCACGATTACGGACTCTCATAAACCAAAGGTAAATTATTATTATTATTATTATTAAACTATCAGCATTTGATTCGTAGTATGTTTTATATTTGATGTTAGTTTTTATATACTACTATAATTGATTAATGGTATGTATATATTACAGTTTGAATTGGCAACATCAACTTTGTAAAAACCCGAGACCAAATCCCGATATTAAAACGTTATTTGTTGACCATTCATGTGGTCAACCGAACGGCGCACGTGCTCCATCACCTGCAAATAATCCACTTCTTGGATCATTACCAAAAGTCGGTGGTTTCCCCCCTTTGGGTGCACACGGGGTATGTGTTTGACTATTTTGACTTTTATTTTTCATTGTGTTGACTTTTTTTAGTTTCGTTTTTGTAAGTTTGACTTCAATCTATTTTTTGCAGCCTTTTCAGCCTACACCAGCTCCAGTACCGACTCCACTTGCGGGTTGGATGTCTAATCCGCCAGCTGTCACTCATCCAACGGTCTCTGGTAGTGCAATTGGTCTCGGTAGTCCCTCAATTTCTGGTAATTTAAAAACTGATTCTTCATTGACCCGTTTGGCCTTTTTGTTGTTTTGTTGACCCGTTTGTCTTGTTTATTGTTTTGTTGACCTGTTTGACTTTTTGTTGACCTGTTTATAGCTGCTTTGAAGCATCCAAGAACTCCAACAAATCCTTCTTTGGATTACCCGTCAACAGAATCTGATCATATAAGTAAAAGAACACGACCCATGGGGATAACCGATGAGGTCAAACTGCTTTTTAATAATATTTAACAATTATAAATTTAAAATTCCAATTCTTTTGCTAAAATTTGGGTAATTAAGCAGGTGAATCATCTGCCCGTTAACGTTTTGCCCATTTCATTCCCGGGCCATTCGGATCATAATCAAGCATTTAATCCACCCGATGATTTACCGAAAACCGTTGCACGTACTCTAAATCAGGGTTCTTCTCCTATGAGCATGGATTTTCATCCTATTCAACAAACATTACTCTTAGGTAGTAATAGTTGACTTTTCTTGACTTTCTTTCGTGTCCTGATTCTTAAATAATTAAATACTATTTTTTTTTTTGGTTATAAATATAATGTATCAGTTGGAACAAATGTGGGAGATGTGGGATTGTGGGAAGTTGGTTCAAGAGAAAAATTAGTTCTTAAAAATTTCAAAGTTTGGAATCTTAGTGCATGTTCAATGCCACTTCAGGTATGTAAAAGTCAAACATACATTAAATTAGTCAAAATAACAACTTTTAATTTTCGTAAGTCTTCAAAATTATTAAATGAATGCAGGCTGCTTTAGTAAAAGATCCTGGTGTTTCCGTAAACCGTGTAATCTGGAGTCCCGATGGTTCATTATTTGGTAAATTTTTGCTAATTTAATTTATCAAATTGTATATATTGTCCCTGCACAAACATGATTAAAAAAATCTAGTAAAAATTTAATCTTTTAATTTTGTGTTATAATTTATACGAATAGGAGTTGCATATTCGAGACATATTGTACAAATATATTCATATCATGGAGGTGATGACGTTAGACAAAACGTAGAGGTACATTTCGTAAATAACAAAAAAAAAATCAATTTTAATTTAGTTTTCAATTTTTAAATATTCTCTCTGTAGATTGATGCTCATGTAGGTGGAGTAAATGATCTTGCATTCTCTCATCCCAACAAGCAACTCTGTGTAATAACATGTGGTGATGACAAAACAATCAAGGTATAATTTATGATTTTTCACAACATATATATGATATATAATAATAATTTATACTCATAAATAATCTTTTAATTATGCTAATAAATATATTAATTTTATAGGTTTGGGATGCAACAAGTGGTGTAAAAAAATACACATTCGAAGGACATGAAGCTCCTGTATATTCTGTTTGTCCACATTATAAAGAAAATATTCAATTTATATTTTCAACGGCTCTTGATGGGAAAATAAAAGCATGGTTATATGATAATATGGGCTCACGGGTCGATTATGAGGCACCGGGTCGATGGTGCACCAAAATGGCATACAGTGCCGATGGAACAAGGTTTGTTGCCACCTGGATTAATATACACACACACACATACATTAGTAAATTACATAAATCGTCCCTGTGGTTTGTAAGAAATTATGGATTTTGCCCCTCAACTTTTTTTTATTACATGGATAGTCCCTTCTTTTGAAACTTGTAACATCAACTATCCCTAAAAAAGTACCCTTTTTTTTTCTTGGGGAGTTGTCGGCTTTACAAGTTTCAAAATCGTGGACTATCCGTGTAATAAAAAAATCTGAGGGATGAAATCCATAATTTCTTACAAACAACAAGGACGATTTATGTAATTTACTTTTCTTTTTTATATATTTGATAAATTGTGATTTATTTTATTTGTTTATTTTAAATTTTAGGCTTTTTTCATGTGGGACAAGTAAAGATGGTGAGTCACACATAGTAGAATGGAACGAAAGTGAAGGAGCGGTTAAAAGAACATATTTAGGTTTCCGAAAACGATCTTTAGGCGTTGTACAATTTGATACAACAAAAAACCGATTTTTAGCAGCTGGCGATGATTTTTCTATTAAATATTGGGATATGGATAGTGTTCAGCTTTTAACAAGTGTTGATGCTGATGGTGGTCTTCCGGTAATTTTATATTAAAAAAAAACATTTTTTCAAGAAAATAAAACTATGAGAAATTTAATATGTATTTTTTAATTTTAATTTATAGGCAAGCCCGCGTATCAGATTTAATAAAGACGGTGCTCTTTTGGCTGTTTCTGCAAATGATAACGGGATTAAAATATTAGCAAATTCTGACGGTATTCGGTTACTTAGAACTTTTGAAAATCTTTCATTTGATAATACTGCTTCGAGAACTCCCGAGGCTGCAAAGGTAACTTTTTTTTTATTAAACAAAAAAATATAGTTTAAAAAGATATAAATTATTAATTACTGATTTTGTTATTTGAAATGCAGCCTAGTATAAATACAATATCGGCGGCAGCAGCAGCAAGTAGTGCTGCATTAGCAGAAAGGGTTGCATCAGTTGGGTCCATGTCAGCAGCGGTTAGTGTTTGACTTTGACTAAAATTTTGTATTTTGTATTTTTGAATTTTTTTTTAATTATAATAATGTAAATGTAGAATGGGGATTCTAGAAGTATGGTAGATGTGAAACCTAGGATTGGGGAAGAAACTAATGACAAATCAAAGATTTGGAAACTTACTGAGATTAATGAAGCTTCTCAGTGTCGGTCATTAAAGCTCCCAGAGAATATGAGAGTAACCAAGGTATATTTATATTATTATTTATTATTTATGTGTAGAAATTAACATAATATTTGTTAATGACACAGATATCAAGATTAATATATACAAATTCAGGAAATGCTATTTTGGCATTAGCATCAAATGCTATTCATTTATTATGGAAATGGCAACGTAATGAACGTAACTCAAATGGCAAGGTGAGATTAATTTAATTTTTTTTACTAATTAAAAAAATAAAAAATGCAAATATAATTTATAATGTTGAGTTCTTAATTTAGGCGACAGCTGGCGTTTTACCGCAATTATGGCAACCGTCAAGTGGGATTTTGATGACTAATGACGTGGCAGAAACTAACCCGGAAGAATCTGTTGCGTGTTTTGCTTTATCTAAAAATGATTCTTATGTCATGTCTGCATCGGGAGGAAAGATTTCTTTGTTCAATATGATGACATTTAAGGTAATTCAAAGATTTTGACTTTTGAAGTCAAAATTTGACCTAAAATGGTCAAACTTTGTGATTTGACTAATGGAGTTGAATTATGATTAACTGCAGACAATGACAACATTCATGCCTCCGCCACCTGCAGCAACGTTTCTTGCTTTTCATCCTCAAGATAATAATATTATAGCAATTGGCATGGATGACTCATCGATTCAAATCTATAATGTTCGTGTTGATGAGGTAACTAAAGATTACATTTTTATGGTTTTACCCTTACATTTTAATAACAAAAAGAATTGAAAATTTATTACCATTTCTCTTGTAAAGGTTAAAAGCAAACTTAAAGGTCACTCGAAAAGAATCACGGGTCTTGCATTTTCACATGTGCTAAATGTGCTAGTGTCATCTGGTGCTGATGCTCAGGTAAGTTGATTAAAGATTATAAAGATTCAATCTTTTTGAATCTTTATTAAAACCCATTAAAACATTTCATTAAAGATTCGATAAATTCAGGTAAATTAATGATTTTTATGTTTTTTATTTAGATTTGTGTATGGAGTTCTGACGGGTGGGAAAAACAAAAGTCAAGATACGTGCAACTGCCACCTGGAAGAACACCATCACCACAATCCGACACACGTGTACAGTTTCATCATGATCAAATTCATTTTCTTCTTGTTCACGAGACTCAACTTGCTATTTATGAAGCAACAAAATTAGAAAGTGTAAAACATGTAATTTGTTTGATTTTTTGTTCTTTTTGTTCTTTTTTTTTTTCTATCTTTTAAATTATATTTTATTAATAATTTCATATTCTTTTAGTGGGTACAACGTGAAAATTCGGCACCGATATCGCATGCAACTTTTTCATGTGATAGTCAGTTGATATATGCAAGCTTTTTTGATGCAACTATTTGTGTTTTCACTGCTTCTCATTTACGCCTTCAGTGTCGGATTAATCCCTCTTCATATCTTACGAGGTAAATTCCCATAATTTCATCTCGGGTTTTGTTGAAAATATAGTTTATCTTGATCTTTAACAAGAACATGTTGAGTAATGTCCCACAAAAATGAATCTTTAATGTGTTTATAAGGGCCCTGAGCTACTCCTCTCTTAACCAATTGAGTTGGAACCCCACAAACTTAAAGTACTGAAAATCTTGAAAAACATGTTTAAATACTTCCGTTTTCGAGTTTTTCTTGATAACTTTTTTGGAAAAAGGTTGCATCTTTCTACAGCTAAACATCTGAATAATTTCGGGTTTTATTTAAGGATTTTGTTAATGACAACCCTAAGGTCTGTCTCTAACATGCATGAAAGGTTTGTACATTCATTGACAAGGTTGTGATCCTAAAATTCAGGGGGCGGTTTTATATCTATTTTGCCTTCTTATCATTTTCCTTTATTTAAAACCAAATTTTGTATTGTCTTTGATAAAAACGTGTGTTTCTTGCAGTAACCTAAATGTGCACCCAATGGTGATTGCTGCTCACCCACAAGAAGCGAACCAATTTGCATTAGGGCTTTCAGATGGAACTGTTCATGTTTTGGAGCCACTTGAATCCGATGGCAGATGGGGGGTCCCACCACCTCCTGAAAACGGGCCCACGAGCAACGTGCCAGCTACACCCTCGGCTGCTGGTTCAGGGTCAGAACAACCCGCCCAAAGATGACCGTTTATTGTGCAGTCTCAACTTTAAGTAATTTAGTATTGTCGTTATTGTGAGATTTTTTATTTATTATTTTTTTGTTTTTGGTTGGTTGCAGTTTGTAAAATTCAGTTTAGGTGAATTCACTTGATCTAACTTGGTATGTAAGGATTAAGATGACCGTTTATTGTGCAGTCTTAAACTTATGTATCTTTGATTTAGTGAAACTGCGTGTAATCATAAGATTGGGGGAACTCTTTTTACTGATATTGGAAAGCTATTTCCTTATATTTGCTGCTGATGCATGAGAGATTAACATGTATTTGATTAAGTTTGCTGCTTATTTTTTTACTGATCAGCATAGATTTGCTGCTTATTTTTGCTTCTGGCCAACCAAAAAATATCGCTAAAATTGTTACATTGATCAAGTGAAAGCAGCTAATAAATTAAGTTCAACACACAAAGAAAATATCGTTAAAAATTAAGTTTATTTTTTACTAATAAAATTTTAACTTAAAATTGGAGGGGTGAGTCAGGCCAAGGCAGTAGTGCAACGTCTAGGCGACTCGCAAAGACCCCAATAGCAAGCTATTGTGGTGGATCTTTCCCCATGAAAAATAAGATTAATATCGAGTGAGCCGATGGCTCACATATCAGATATTAAACTGATAAGAACAGATACTACACTTGATCTTAGCCAAAAGGCCGAGAAAGGTATGCTTTTCAAATCTAATGCTATTGGTTTTTATTGCTACTCAGCAGCTTCTGTTTCTTTCCCTCGAGCATTGTGGGATGCATCTGAATGAAACTTTTTTCTGCTAGTTCTTTCACTTTTGGCTTGTGCATGTTATTGAAAACGCTCCAATTAATTAAATCTCCATCATTTTAGATTTTTATCATGAAGTTTGTATTAAATCTTAACAAGAAGATGCTAATCTTTACTACTTCCTCCGTATCAAAATAAGTGACACACTTTCCATTTTAGGGTGTATCAAAATAAGTGACACACTTTGAAAAGTTTCCTTATTTGGTAAAAATATTGGGACCCATACCCACTAACTATCCACTTTAATACAATGAAATTACTCTTATACTCTTACTTTTACTTATAAAACTCATTAATATCACTTTATTCAAGAAAAGTGGGACCCCTTCTCCACTAATTATGTACTTTAATCTATTTTAACCTCAACTTTAATCTTTTACCTCAAAAAGCGTGTAAGCCAATTTGTGTCACTTATTTTGATACGGAGGAAGTATATATAACACACATCAGTTAAGTATTTCTTGATTTGAAGTTGAGCATGACTTAATCAAAGTGAAGCTTCAAAAATGCGTCGGTTGTATTCTTCTGGTCACTTATTATAGCACTAACCGTGATGCTACAGTATGAAAACTTTGATCTTTAGTCATTTTAATGTGACTAGTTTATGTAAAACTAATAAGACCCTATATGTAGAATATAGTAAAGCAAAGGGTTACTGTCCGACTCGACCCACTAACTAACTGAAACTAATTGGCATGTTTCCAAGGGTTGTAGCACACTCCATACTTAAATCAAGATTTTTGCATAAGCTTGTGCTTCATGTCTTCAGTGCTAAACTATATTCTTACTACCTTTCTTACATAAAGCTCATCATTTTTCAGTCCTAGATGGTTAATGATTGATAGCTAAAAAACTTGTTATATATTCCCATGATTCAACCAATTAAACAAACCATGATAATTATATTTATCTAACAAATTGGAGTGCCTATTATCAATGATCTCCAAACAAAATAAAGGCAACAAGCCAATATAAATCATTTGTTATGTTAAAAAAGTATCTAATAAAATATTTAGGGTTGTTTGATAGTTGTTGACTGAGTTAGTTCCGACTGAATGGGTAAGAGGTTAAGTAAGATGCTAGGACCGAGTAAAAGGTAAAAATTATATCTATTAAACGCTACCGGGTCAATGGTTATCTCTTACTGGATTCAATAAGAGGCAAATCAAACAGCGCCTAAGTTGATTACATCGTCATTTCCTCAATTTCTATCATTTCAACCAATCACACTCTATTATTTCATAAATTATCCCTTAATTTATTATTTATAACATCACTATTTTAATTTTTCATTTAAATCTACAAAATTTATTATTTTTACAACATACCTGATAAGAAGTACTCCGCCCCAATCAATTCCAAAAAGTTTCTATTATCTTTGGATGACTAGTATTATGATAGCTATTTAGGGAGTTACTAGCAGGGTACCTGCACGATGTGGCGGCGGGTACCCTGTGTAACTATAAGTTATGCCGAGCAAATTCAGGAAATAAACTTTCCGGACCGATTCATAAAACATATTGCCACATCTCCTTTTATTTCCAAAATCCAAATAAAGCACTTTTATTTTGAAGAAAAGAAAAAGTCACTCAACAAATCTAGGTAACTGTGAAGATCGAATAACTCTTCATAAACGTAGATCCTTAGGCTCAAGAATAGTTAGTTCTTATCTGGAATAAGCATATACAAATAACAAAGTTGCGGAATTATATAAACATATTTGTATTGCTAAACAAGGTTTCATCATCATCTTCTATGTACAATGATTACTTAAAGCCCCAATTCTACACATAAATATGTAGAACGGTTTTGGTTAACAGGATCATACGACCTTGAGGCTTAGGTTTTACACACAAACACGTTAAAACGTGGGTTCTGAGAACATCTAATTCTATGTCATTAGGTTTCTTTATATACTAGAAAACCCAAGACTTACAAGGAAAAGATAATACTAAATCTTTTAAACTAATAAAGATATACTATATCTTTTTACATTAATGATTATCTCCTAAATCTTTTTTTTTGAATCTTGAACTTCATATCATCGACTTAGGTCCTTGTAGTTTAATAGTTTTGACATAATCAAATCTTTAATGAATATTAATAATAATATTCCTAACAGTAACTTATAAATAAGGTCAAAATGCATTAAATCGACCGTTTTGTCAAGTTCAGGGTACCATGATGCACTTTTAATAGTTCAGGGTAGTAGAGAACTTAGTTAGCCAAGTTCAGGGTACTAAAATGCATTTTGACCTATAAATAATCCTAAATTTCTGAAGAAAAAACGTTGACGAACCGGATCCTTTTTCTTTGCAATTCCACATTTTCTCATTCCGATTTCTGTAATTCATCCCTTGGGAGGCCCATCAACTGAAGTCCTTTCAGATAACTTAGAAAACACTTCAAAAATAGTCAATAGGCTATATAAATTTGACAAATGCAATATTAATATTTAAAAATACAAACATTGGGGTTAAAAGTTCAAACGAAACAAACTTTATAATCAGAGGACAACATCTTCTCTTCAGTTTTATTTTCTTTGATTTTGGTGGCTTCAGATTTCTGGAAATTGTTAGCTTTTGCAGCGTATTTCTCAATTGTGTTTTAAGCGTGATAGTTGATTTAAACATTAGTAACCTTGATAAGATTTACAATAATAAAATGATTTAAAATTATCATGATTAAGACCGACATCAAACACGGAATAATTATAGGAAGAAACATGAAGTGACCAATAAAAGCAGAAAAAAACCACACAAATGCGGAAATACACTACAAATCATCAAATATTAAAAATTGAACTACATCTGGCCAAACAACTCTGTGTGTTTCCTTAACATGAAATTCTCTAGAAATCATTCATTTTTCTATTATGATAACAAGATTATCTTGAGAACACATTAATGGGGTCTAAAAGTCACTATGAAATCATTTTTAATTATCACACTTATCTTCAACATATGAGCAATTATCTTCGTCATCTTCTTCGTGCCCGTGTTCGTGTTCTTCATCGTATACTTCAACATTTAGCAAAACGCTCATGTGAGATGTAATTCTCATATTGTGTCTTGCGTTTATTCTTCTTTGGTTCTTTTGCAAATATTTGAAACCTAAATGCTGAAAAGAATATAACTTTAAGTTGGGAATCAAATTGATTTAATTCTCATTCGACTCTTTAGTCAAAATTTTGAAACTATCACACTCATAAACATAAAACATGAGTATCATGTTCCTACTAAATGGCTTCTTTAACTTCTTCAACACTTGCAAATGTTGATCAATTAATCAAATTCTAAACACGAAATGATAGTAAAACTCATTTAACACTATATAAGTAAGCACTTGTTGATCAATTAAATACTCTAAATGGCTTCTTTAACTTCTTCAACACTTGCAAATCCCCTGCTCCTATCTGTAACCCTAAAATAATCCAACGCAAATGGAGTAACAGAAACTTTAACATTCTCAAAATTGTACCAATTTGCTGGGTAAATCAAACGCAATAAATTTTTTTGCAAATAGTTACCTCAACAAATGTCACATTGACAGACTCGGTTGGCTTTCTTCTTCATCATCTTCTTCGTCGATATTTTCTAGTTCATGTTCATGTTCAGCTTCTGATTCTGATTCTAGGTTTTGACCGACTTAAATGCTTCAAATGATGGTTAAAATGATCAAAGCAGCGAATAGCAATTGGGTTTAAAATTTGAAAGAAAATTTGGGGGTTTTGGAGATTGAATGTGATCATCTGTCGTATTTGTAAAGGGAGGAGACGCAGGTTTGAAGGAAACAAGGAGACATTTGCAGAGGCATGAAGGAATCGAGGTAATTGCAGAGGTTGAAGGAATCGAGGCAACGGAACCGAGGAGGCGTCTAGGGAGAGGGGTTATTGTGGCAGGACACCGTAATCGATGAGGCGTCTGATAGGGTTAGGAGGAATCGATGGGGTGAAAGTGATTTATAGGGAATGTGTTTTGTACTAAAAACACAAGTAGCTGCTAGACCAGTTGGCTAGCTGCATGCTAATTGTAACACCTCAAATTTTAATACCAAATATTGGCCAAAATAAAACATTTTATAAATAGAAGAACATCCTCAATTCGGATTTACAAAAAAACCTTGGTATGAAATCAAAGTATAAAAGTAGGTGTTACAAAATAGATCATAACCAAGCTAAGACTAAATCCAATTTAGTGTTCTTCTAATCTAGGTCCCGCATCTCTATCCATGCGTACCTAAGCCTTCGATCCCGAACCTGAGTACATAGCAAAACAAAACAAGGAGTACGTGAGACAAAAACGTCTCGTGAGATATGTGGGTTTAGACCCATTAATAATAATAATCGTTTATCCAAGTAATCAACAAACAAGTAATATCATCCATCTATTTAGTCACCCTATGGTGGCTTCAAACCTTGCTTTCCTAGCAACACATATCTAGTTATCGGGTTGCCCCCGAGCTAACTAGCAACTCTAACGTGCCCAACTATCGGGTTGCCCCCGAACTAGCTAAAAGCACCCTTAAATCCAACTATCGGGTTGCCCCCGAACTAGCTGGAAACACTATCCTATCTAACTATCGGGTTGCCCCCGAACTAGCTAGAAACATCACCATGTCTAGTTATCGGGTTGCCCCCGAACTAACTAGCATCACGTCATCTCGTACTCACCATAACTCAAAGGTTATGTCAAACTAGTTCTCGGCTATCACATTCATCATCAAACCAGTTAGTTATATATTAACAATAATTCATAACTAACTAAACAACTATAAGTCTATTCAATTAAGCAAATAGACCGTATCACAATTATAAAAATGTATTTCATAGGCTATGTACTCAATAAAGTCCACACGTACTCACCTTAGCAATATGATGCTCAAATCGTGTTCTTGACACCAATACTCTTGCTTCCACAATTTCACCGACTTTCCAAAATGTCACCAAAAGCCTAATACAATAATCACAACAAGATTATCATCACAAACTACTACCAATGTGTTCATCTACCTCTAGATAACACCCATCAATCCATTTTCCCCAAATATGGTGATTACCAAACCCTAGGTTTAGCCAACCCTTAAGATTCTTACAAATCAAAATCATACACTTGTTTTACTTGTTAATATACCATCTATTAAGTGTATACATCATTTATTTCACCATAAATCACCAACCCAAGAACTAGGGTTTCAAACCCTAGCTTCAAGATCCATAGATATTGAGCTACAAAGATGAAAGAGTGAAGATTTACCTTTAACCTTCCACTAGGAGTGAAATCTACCAAAGATTTGTGAAGAAATCAACCCAATTCAGATGCTATGCTCAAAAATCGCCAAGAGAGAAAACTAGGGTTTTTCTTTGCAATAAATGAGCTCAAACCCGACTTTAATGCTGGTCGCCCAGAGTTCACGGCGCGAACTAAGTTCGCGTCGCTAACTCCACAAGTCGTACGCATACTTAACGATCGTTACCCAGACGCGATCTTCTTAGCGACCCATGGCCAAACTCCCTGGCCCGACTTCCCGATCGTGATCGGAAGTTCGCGTCGCGAACTCCTTAAGGCAGCAGGGCTGCACTTTTCATCAAGTGTCTTGACCCGGTTTCGCCCATAACTTTCTCGTACGGTGTCCAAACGACACGAAACCAATTTCCACGTGTTTTATATGATTTATCCATAATTATCATATTTTTACATATTTTATTTATTTACAATTTCGGGTCGTTACACTAATTAAGCGGGAGGTCACGGGTTCGAGGGATGATTTGTGTATTTTTTTCGATGCATTTTCTTAAAATCTCAAAATAGAAAGAAAGTGACTGAATTTTCAAGATGGTATTTAAGGAAATGTCATAAATGCTTTATAAGTAGTAGAGATGGAGATTTTTTTCGATGCATTTTCTTAAAATCTCAAAATAGAAAGAAAGTGGCTGAATTTTCAAGATGGTATTTAAGGAAAGGTTATAAATGCTTTATAAATAGTAGAGATGTTTTCTCGCATTGATAGGATAGTGATTTATAGGATCTCTACGAAACTTAGACTTACATTGTTATGAGCATCTTTGATATATTGGATGGTCGTCTGTAGACTTGCATGCTTATATGGCTATATGCTATGCTTTCGGCTGAGACATTATTCTTACATATTTGTTCATATTCTCCACAGCCTAGCAAATACACGTCTAATATAGCATATATTTTCTTAAAACATATTGCATACTCCATGTATATTATTGTGTATGTTTTTTTGGTATGCACACACTTTTTTATGTACATTTTGATTAGATTCTTTCGCTCTTTTTTTTTACCGGAAGTTTTTAACGCAATCTTTCTAAGGTAGCGTTTAAGACTGCTCCCAACCGTGGTGGAAACTGATACCGTCAGTTGTTGTCAAATCATCATCACGTCAGCTCACCCTCCAACCGACATTAAACTGACGTACACATGCCAACAATTCCTTTTAATTTTTTGGGACCCACCATTACAAAACACACACACAAAATACCCCTTTGGGCCCCACCCACCAACTCACAAAGCTCCTCCCTCTCGTCTCCAAACCGACGGAATCAAACTGACGGAACTAACTGATCTAGCCGTGCCAATGATTTGGTTCCGCCAGTTAAACTAACATTCTAATTAACGGAACCATTGGGAGTGCTCTAATGTTATTATTGTTGTAGGAATTCAATATATTTATGCTATTTATTTTACCCCTAAAGTATTCTAACGAACAAATAAGGCCAATATACAGGATAAGCCCTATCAATTCATAAACCCCAGAGTTCAAGTCACCAAAAACACCATCAACGGCGGCTATGGCGTCAGCGTCGATGAACTTGACGAGCACCTTTGTAGGATTCGCCAAGCTCCAGAAAACCTCACTCGCCGGCAATCATTTCCCTCGAATTTGGAGAAACATCACTTTCCGCCATCGAAGTATTGCGACTACCTCATGCTCCATCAATCCACCACTCTCCGCCGTTAACTTGACCAGAGGAAAGCGATTCTCGCGCAACTTAACGGTTGCTGCAACGTCAACGCCGGCACAGCAGGATGAGGATTCTGACATCTTGACCAAAATTCCTCCTGATGATCGAATTCCTGCAACGATCATTACCGGTTTCTTAGGTTCCGGAAAGGTAATCATTTCTATGCATCTATGCATAATTTTATGATGCTGATGCTATCATAGCGTGTGAATTTGTAACTCAAGCTTCCAGTATCGCGAACTTGTTTTCGAGTAAAATTAGGTTAAACGTAATTCAAGAGAAATTGAAGATTTTTCCCTAAATATTTTCTTATTTTCTTTGAGCAGACAACGTTACTGAACCATATACTTACAGCTGATCATGGTAAACGGATTGCAGTTATTGAGAATGAGGTATTATCATATTCCTCTTTGGTTTCATACAATATCATCTACAATTTCTGCATACTTCTTTTATGTAATTGCATTTGATTTGCAGTATGGGGAGGTAGATATTGATGGATCCTTAGTTGCTGCAAAAGCTGCTGGAGTGGAGGACATTATTATGCTTAACAATGGCTGTTTATGCTGTACTGTCAGAGGTGATCTTGTCAGAATGATAGGAGAGTTAGTGAGTAAAAAGAAAGGGAAATTTGACCATATTGTCATAGAAACTACAGGTAGGAATAGGTTTCTTTATCTTTGAATTATGACTTTTAATTGGCACAATATATTTATATCATTGTGTACTTAATTTTTCAAAATTTGCAGGACTGGCAAATCCAGCACCAATTATACAGACATTTTATGCTGAAGATCAGATTTTTAATGATGTTAAACTGGATGGTGTTGTTACTTTAGTAGATGCAAAACATGCTAATATTCATCTGGATGATGTTAAGCCAAAAGGAGTTGTTAATGAGGCAGTAGAACAAATTGCTTATGCTGACCGTATTATAGTCAATAAGGTATATGTTTATTGATTAGTGGAAGTTTGACCACTTTGACTGTTTGACCTTGAAACTTGGTTATGATAATATGATATTATAAAGATGTTAATGATGCATTTTTAACGTTGTTTTTAGACCGATCTTGTTGGAAGTGGAGAAGTTGCTACTCTGATTCAGCGGATAAAGGTTGTTCATGATTAAATAATGTTAATTATATTGTTTTATTTTGCATATTAATTAATGTTGTACCTTAATGTCACTAACAGGGGATAAATCGCATGGCTGAATTAAAACGTACTGAATTTGGAAAAGTGGATTTGGATTATGTTCTTGGGATCGGAGGTTTTGATTTAGAAAGGTTATTTCTCTTTTCATGTTATTTTTTAAAAAAATATATTTTTTTTTTACGATTCATGGAATTATAATTTAATAATTTTAAATATTTGCTAGGATTGATGCTGCTATTGAGAATGAAGCTTCAAAGGAAGATGAACACCATCACGAGCATGATCATGACCATGAACATGAACATGGTCATGATCATGATCATGATCACCATCATCATGACCATGACCATGATCACACTCATGACCCTGGTGTTTCTTCGGTCAGCATAGTTTGTGAAGGAAGTCTAGATCTTGAAAAGGTTGGTATAAATTTTATTTATGAAATTTTAAATATTTAATAACTTTTTAAATTTTGTGACAGGCTAACTACTGGCTTGGAACATTATTAATGGATAGAAGTGAGGATATATATCGTATGAAGGGGCTTTTATCTATTGAAGGGATGGATGAGAGATTTGTCTTCCAGGTTATTTTTTCATCTTATAAAATTATACTTTTAATTTAATTCAAATTTTTTTTTTATAAAATTTATTAATAAGAGTAAACAGGGAGTACATGACATATTTCAAGGCTCACCGGATCGCCCGTGGAACCCTGATGAGCCAAGAGTGAACAAGATTGTGTTCATAGGGAAGAATTTAGATGCTCAAGAACTAGAAAAGGGGTTTAAGACATGTTTATTGTGAATTAATAAAATCATATATTTAAACTTGTTATGAATAGTTTACCTTGTCAGTGACTGGTAATTTTTGTTGTACGATAAACTAGAGTAATTGAACGGTGCCGTACTTTTTAAGTCTGTTTGTTGTGTTTTTTAGGGACTGTTTGTTTTTTTTACTCATTAAGCTCTGGTTAAAGTGTCTGTTTGGATATATTATATCTCTCTGGATAAATTAGTATTATTGTTTGTTTTTCAAGTTGAACGAATGATGTTAATAATAGAATTTGATAATTTTTTAATTTTTAATTTCTCATTATTGTAAAAAACATAATTAGGTGATATATATAATTTTAAATTGAAGTTTTTAATAATAAAAAATGTTGACATATAAGTAATAAAGTTAAAATTAAAAATAAATATTTTATTTTAAAAGAACAAAATTATAAATTAAACATTTTTTGACCAGACCATATAAAATATGAAATTTTAATTAATATAGATTGCACAAGTATAAAAGAGAAAGAAAACGTTATGACTTAATGGGGAAATCATCATCCCATGACTTTTTCGGTTAAGTCATGCCGTCTAGATTAAGACGTAAACAAACACTCTCTTTATGACTTTCCCCATTAAGTCGATTAAGTCGAAATCAAACGCCACCTTAGTTTACTTTTCTATTCGAGCATGTCTTTTATTTAAAGGAAAACGGATTAAAAAACTTATTTCTCCATTTTCTGTAGATTTTTTTCCATAAATAATTAATATGTTAAAAGCAACAAAAAATGTATTTAAAACATATAACCCTAGTATATCTGATAAACTAATTTAGATTGTTCCCAACCGTAATAGACACTTCAGCTTTCGAAAAATTAGGGTAGTGATTTTGGGACCATATAAATTACTTCATCTACCACAACTACTGCTTTATAGTACTTGTACAGTATGCTTTAAATGTTGTACATTGTGGTAGGTGAAATAATTTATGTGGTCCCAAAATCACTACCCCTAAATTAGTGTCACGTCAGCTGACAGTGACACCCAACCGACATTATCAATGGCACTGATCATAGGAGGTTGTATGGGTTAGTAGCGCGCTTTGAATGATTCCTAACCTATTTTCACTTAATCAACATGTTTTTTTTAGTTATTTATTTTCGCGTTACGAAATAAATGGCGTTTTGTAAGAGAATGTTGAAATTGCCAATGGTAACAAATAGTCAAATTAACGAAACCACAAGATAATAGTTGTTGCATAAACTTCGAAATGTTCTTCTCTTGCATTGAGGTTGATAGTGGATGACGACGATCAAAATCTTGAATCTTAGATTTAATTTGAAATAACCTTTTTCAAGTTCAGGTTACTTTGCAGCAGCTTGCTCCATGTTTTGAATGTGGATGCAACTGATTCATGCTTTTGTTTAGTAGAAAATGAATACTGAATTATGCTTTTTGTTCGAAATTTTGATTGTTTATTGTCTTGTCTTGTTGGTGGGATTATTTTTACAGCGAAAGCTAGGATTAGTTATATAGGAACAACCAATATTTGTTTTATGTTTTTTTTTTCCCACCATCCCATATTGACAGAAGAAAGAAACATAGAACTGGTGTATAGCTATAAAACCCAAGTCTCAAGAGGAAACAAAGCATACCTTTCTCGGCCTTTTGGCTAAGATCAAGTGTAGTATCTGTTCTTATCAGTTTAATACTCCCTCCGTCCCACAAAAAACTTCCCATTTCACCCTAAATTTTTGTCTCATAAAAAACTTCTCATTTGCTACATAAGAAGGGCTCCACATAATAAAATACTATTATTATTAGGACCCCACCACTTATTATCCACTAACTATCCTTCTCTCTCCAAATCAATCTTATATTTTAATCAAATATATTACCAATACCCCACCACTAACTATTACCTTAAAACTTGTGCATAAGTGAAATGGGAAGTTTTTTGTGGGACGGAGGGAGTATCTGATATGTGAGTCATCGGCTCACTTGATATTAATCTTATTTTTCATGAGAAATATCCATCACAATAGTTTGCTATTGGGGTCTTTGCGAGTTGTCTAGGTGTTGCACTATTACCTTAGCCTGGCTAACCCTTCCAATTTTAAGTTTAAACTTAATTACAACAAACATGTAAATAGTTATTTGGTTAATAAAAGCCATTTGATGATTACAACAAACCTGTAAATAGTTATTTGGTTAATGAAAACCATTTGATGATTACAACTGATTTGAATGTTTTTCTCATATTCAATTAAGCAATTATTATCTCTATTGTTAACCAAAGTTTTTATAACATTTTTGTTTCTTCATTAGTTGTGTTTATTTTTGTAAGCTGCCTAGAACTAATTTGATTTTAGTGATCACCTGCACATGTAATTGTTTGCGAACTTTTTAACTCAACTTTAGTATTTATCACAATAAACTTTGTTTGTATGATAAACTTAATCAAATAGCTATTATCACTTGATAAAAGTATCATTTTAGCGATATTTCTGGTTGACCATAAGGATTTCGCTCAATACCTGTTAATTGCATAGGAAAAAGGTTCCCCAAATCTATGATTAAATGCAGTTTCACTAAATCAAAGATACATAAGATTAGTTTTTGGTGTGCTCTAAAAATATGAATCTGATCCCACATTGCCTGAAGGAAAGAAACAGAGAGATTTTGAGAAGCTATAAAAACCAAGTCTCAAGAAATAACAAGGCATACCTTTCTCGGCCTTTTGGCTAAGATCAAGTGTAGTATCTGTTTTTATTAGTTTAATATTAATATTTGATATTTGATATGTGAGTCATCGGTTCACTTGATATTAATCTTATTTTTTATGGGGAAAGATCTATCACAATAGCTTGCTATTAGGGTCTTTGCGAGTCGCCTAGATGTTGCACTATTGCCTTGGCCTGACTCACCCCTCCAATTCTAAGTTTAAACTTATGTTTCATTGCCTGGCTGGTGGCTCATCCCTTAAATACTTGGTTAAAACTTAATGTTTCAGAATTGCAATGTTAACTTATAATTTTAATCAAGGTTTGTGTTTCCACTTGATAAATAACTAGTTTCACTTGATATTATGTATAATCTCATTTTGTAGAACTTTTTCGGTTAAGCAGTAGGATATTATTAAATACCTGTTATAATTTGTTGATGCATCAGAAGCAAAAACAAACAAATATCTTTGGCAATACCAGTAAGAAGGTTCACTACATCCTTGATTACTTGCAGTTTATGGTTTACCAAACGAAAGATAATTAAGTTTAGTTTTTGATCTGCACAACAAATATGAATCTCATCCCACATTGGGAAAAGAAATCAAAAGAAAGGGGAAGGTGGTAGTATAAAAGGTGAGAGAAGGTATAGGAAAAGGCACTTACCTGGACGGGGTTTTTGGACGATCAGGAAGGTCCATTGCCTAAATTGGTAATCTCTATTGCACAAAACGGAGATGTATCAGTCTAAAGTCAGCCCAAGTGGTCGAACTTACGTCATAATTTGTGTCAGCGGGGGCCTGCGTTCGCGCAGCCCCCGCCCTTATACAGACTAAACATTGGCCTACATTAGTTTTTGAAGCTAGTTTTGGTCTTTGCATATTTTATAGGCGGTGATTTTTACATCACATCTTTTAATCCATCTACCATAATAAGTGTTTTAATGCTTGTACAGTTTGCAGGAGAACTTGTATATTGTAGTAGATGCATCAAAATATGTGGTATGAAAATCAATTCCCATTTTGTATGCTATTCCTGTATTTGCAAATGAGTAAGTGTGCACTCGAGCTAATTTGATGATATGTAATAAGCTAAACAAAACTTCTAGCTTAAGTAATAGAAAGTTGCAGAAATACACAAGAGAGATCTGAGAATAACTAAAGAGCTGGACATAACATAAGTATTGTAGTTTTGTACATTAATAAAGTCATTACTTTAGTTTTGTTTAGGTTTAATTATTTTTCGTTGCAACCAAATTTAGAAAGAAGAAAGCTTACTGAATGAGAAGATAAAGGTCACTTTTTTTAATAAAAAAAACAACTAAATCCTTGGATGTATTGTCTATTTTGTAAAGTAAAAATGTTATCGAATAGTCAAAAAGGTAGAGTAAATTCTCGTCATTCATTATGTTTTCGGCCAAATTTAGTAATGAAACTAGACGCGAGTTGGGTGGCTTGTAGGGTTGTCAAATCGTGTTATCGTTTCGTGTTTTTGGGTAACACGACATGACACGACACGAGTTCGTTCAACACGAAAACAACACGACACGAAGGCGTGTTTTATTTTGCTAACACGAACACGACATGATTAAAAACGATAAACATGACAAACATGATATAAATAACAAATATATCAAATTTCTTACTTACTACATGTTAAAAACAAGACAAACACGACTTCGTGTTTGTTTTACACGACACGAACACGAATTCAAATTTCGATTTCATCCCAATTTCATTTCATTCCGTGTATTTGTCGTGTCGTGCCATATTTTGACAGCCCTAGTGGCTTGTAAAGTTGTTTAATAGTTGGGTGACTTTAATGAAAAATGTTGAATTGTTTGGTGATCACCATATATATTATCCAAAAAAGAATGAATACATAAAAATTGCTTTCATTGAGAGTCGAACTCAACACCTCCCGCTTACTAAACGGGTGCTCTAACCAACTGAGCTATGAAAGCAAGTTGTTGATCAACATCCCTAACTTCCATTTTTAATTTTATTTAACTATCATTTCTTACCACATAAAACAGATAAGGTTATAGTGGTACTCTTCTACTACATTGCATGTTATGAATTTTTTCAATTTGGTGTTTAATATCAAAATTTGACTTATTTTGGACCATATAATAAGCTCCACAGACCACTACTGTAATGCTAATATAAGATTTTTGATATCTTTGTCAGCAGGAACATTTCTTGCTTCATTATGTTTGTTTCGTCTTCAAGATGTGTTAGGGCATGTTTGGGAAAACTTATTAAGAAGGCTTATTAGCTTAATAAGCTTGAATTTTAAGCTTATTAAGCTAATAAGCCTTCTTAATAAGCTTTCCCAAACATGCCCTTAGTATCTTCAAGTTGTAGTTTTACTTCACTTGAATAAATCATTGCTATGGTTCATAATTTACTTCCAACAACTTAAGATATCTTCACACTTTAAATACCAGAAGTTTGGGAGATGCCATAGAAACTTGCAGTGATGAAAAAGGTGTAAAAACGTTTGTAGAGTTTTGTTTGAATTAAGATTTAACTAAAAGATTGGAGGGGTGAGCCAGGCCAAGGCAGTAGTGCAACACCAAGACGACTCGCAAAAATCCCAATAGCAAGCTATTGTGATGGATCTTTCCCCATGAAAAATAAGATTAATATCGAGTGAGCCGATGGCTCACATATCAGATATTAAACTGATAAGAACAGATACTACACTTGATCTTAGCCAAAAGGCCGAGAAAGGTATGATTTGTTACTCTGCGAGACTTGGTTTTTATACCTGCCTAATATTTCTCTGTTTCTTTCCTTCAGGCAATGTGGGATACAGATTTCTTGGTCTTTTATGTTGTTCCAATTTTCTTTTGGTTTTCCGTGAATAGCTTTCATGCTTGTTATATACGGTTCAAGGGAATAAAGTTGAAAATATAAGCATAAAGATGAAACAGAAAAACTTAAATCAAGACAGTGAGCATATAGTATAGAAGAATCCGAAGACCGCATTTTTGTGGGTGTAGCCTACTTTTTCATGTGATAAATGCCCAAGTTTAATATGCTGCAGATTTCTTCGGTTTTTAAGATCATAGAGCTCAGCAAAGGAACCTTCTTTTTAAATCTTTAATCTAACCCACTGAGAATTTTTATATAACTTTTTCCAGCATCTTTTAAACTTGGAATGTCACAAATAAGAGTGCATATTTTAACACATAGAAGAAGTACTTCCTTAAAAATAAAAGTTGTTACTATATATGGATAGGGGCTGCGCGAACGCAAGCCCCAACTGACACAAATTATGACGTAAGCTCAACCACTTGGACTGACTTTAGACTGACACATCTCCGTTATGTGCAATGGAGATTACTAATCTAGGTCATGGGTCTTCATGATCGCCCAAAGACCCAGTCCAGGTAAGTGCCTTTTCATATGTCCTCACTCACTTTTTATACCACTACCTTCCCCTTTTCCTTTTTATTCACCACCGATGCGGGACCCGATTCACAAAATTCTAACACACCATGAACTAAATCAAAAGCAATGATCTGTACAAGTGAATTTAAATTACAGTTTATAATAAAAAGATAGCATAGTCGGTATTAAAATGAGTGGGCTAAACAAGATCGGTTAATAAATGGGAACACTGAGACGAATGGTAGACACAAACCTTCATTTGATGATTATTAATTTTTATAAAAAACCACGATGACTGAGTAATTTTATTATTCATAGCTTTACATGTTGGGTCCATCCTCCTGTTATGTTCATTGTTAATCTACAATCTGAACATCGTTATTATTATTTCTTAAGAAACTTGCTATAGCAATATAGAATAACCAAAGATAGTGCAGTGTAGGCTATCTTGTGCATCTTCTTGTGAACATATTTGGAACGATTTCTAGTTACATGTAATAAAAGCATCAATCAAGCATTATGTTTAAATTATAGTTGCAAGATTTTTAAATTATCATGTAAAAATTTCATTTCTACTCACCTTGCAATTTGGTAATCAACCAGAAAGTTTCAAAAAATAGTTTTTAACATAAAATTGGAGGGGTGAGCCAGGCCAAGGCAGTAGTACAACACCAAGGCGACTCGCAAAGACCCCAATAGCAAGCCATTGTGATGAATCTTTCCCCTTGAAAAATAAGATTAATATCGAGTGAGCCGATGGCTCACATATCAGATATTAAACTGATAAGAACAGATACTACACTTGATCTTAGCCAAAAGGCCGAGAAAGGTATGATTTGTATCTCCAAAGGGCCTTGGGTTTTATAGCTTCTCAGCAGCTCTCTCTTTCTTTCCTTCAGGCTATATGGGATGGATCTAATGAATTCCCCCCCCCCCCCCCCCCCCCCTCTTTCTCTTGTGACTTGTGCCTATTATTGGGAATCCTCATTTTTTAGCTTAAATGCTTATTATTACTAATCATAAACTTAGCATTACATCCGGATATTAATCTCAGTGAGTAAAGCTGTTACAGATCGTTTTTACTATTTTAGTTTTGTTTTTGCTTCCCACACTTCAGTATAGTTTCCGGTAAACTCAAATTAAAAAAGATTGAGTTATAGCTGATATTTCTAGATAATCGATACTTCCAACCACTTTTACGAGTTTCTCCCTTTTTTTTATTTTTCTTTCTCCAATGTGGGATCAGATTCATATTTTTAGAGCACACCAAAAACTAATCTTATGTATCATTGATTTAGTGAAACTGCATTTAATCATAGATTTGGGGAACCTTTTTCCTATGCAATTAACAGGTATTGAGCGAAATCCTTATGGTCAACCAGAAATATCGCTAATATGATACATTTATCAAGTGATAATAGCTATTTGATTAAGTTTATCATACAAACAACGTTTATTGTGATAAATACTAAAGTTGAGTTAAAAAGTTCGCAAACAATTACATGTGCAGGTGATCATTAAAATCAAATTAGTTCTAAGCAGCTTACAAAAATAAACACAACTAATGAAGAAACAAAAATGTATAAAAACTTTGGTTAACAATAGAGATAATAATTGCTTAATTGAATATAAGAAAATTATTCAAATCAGTTGTAATCATCAAATGGTTTTTATTAACCAAATAACTATTTACAAGTTTGTCATAATTAAGTTTAACTTAAAATTGAAGGGGTGAGTCAGGCCAAGGCAATAGTGCTACACCTAGGCAACTCGTAAAGACCCCAATAGCAAGCTATTGTGGTTGATCTTTTCCCATAAAAAATAAGATTAATATCGAGTGAACCAATGACTCACATATCAGATATTAAACTCACATATCAGATATTAAAAAATAAGATTAATATCGAGTGAACCAATGGCCTATATGGGATGCATCATACCTCAAAACAGAACACTACCGCAAGTGTTTTGTTCAAATAGCAGAGCGCAAGTGTTACGAACAAGGAAAACATATGCTACAACAATACAATATAGTGTAATATTTGTCATCATAAAGTTTGTTGTATTGAACTTCATCTAAGTTTATAAGAAGAAATGTATAACCCGTTGTCTTATTTTTATTAAAGGAGAATGACATAACTTTGTTAAAAGTTTTAGATGAGATTAATGGGTTGTCTTATAATAGTAATAATATTGACCAAATGCAAATGCACTCATCATTGTCACATCGGTGTTACATTAAAATTTTTGTTCTCAAGATCAAATACAAATATCAGTAGTGATACTAAACATATTTTACCCAACCAAAAGACGAGTGAGGCTCTCACATAATGTTCGGTCGACATAGTAAACCAAACCAAGGCAAAGACAAGGCGGACACATCAATAGGGAATTGTGTAGCGGGGCGGACGTATTGATTGGGGATGGCTACTTAATTTGAACCGTCTGGTCACCATTAAAATAGTCTTATATTTGGATTATGCACAAAATTTAACTTTCTTGTGAAAATCAAAATAACAAGGTTCCCAAAAAGTGAAAATACATTTAATAATTTGAGAAAATGATTAAAAGAAAAGTGATATCTATGCCATACAAATTTATATACACATCATAATCAATTTTTTAATGTTCGTATAGTTTAATTAAATATTTTTTAATATAGATGATAAAAATTTAAAAATAGTACGCACGCGCGTATTCAATAGCGCGTGAAACCGCAAGTACATAACCTTTTTTGCTTCCCAACAAACAAACCTCTCAATACAACGGTCGCCAATTCGTTCCCTCTCCCAAAAAAAGCGAGAAAAAAAACCTCCATATCTGATTCCCTCTCGTTATCTTTCATTCAAACTTCATTCACTCCAGTTTCTCCCAAATAGAGCTAGGGCTTCGTTATCGCGAGATGATTAAACTACACCTATGATGGAAATTATGCCGAGTTTCGATCACGATAATCGGAATCCTAGGGTTTTGATTCACAAAACACTCATTTGTCCAGGCTTACCGTATACATATCGCAAGCTTCCTAAAAAGCGTATCAAGTTATCAGTACTGAAATTGGATGGTTCTTCATTTGGTAAATTATCGTTTGTTTGTTATTTCGTGTATTATGCATTTTAACGCCGCATGCGGATGTTTAATTTCTGATTTATTGCTATGTTGACGATTTAGGCGTTGAGGTTTCCATTAATGCAACAGTAGCAGATCTTAGACTCTCATTACAGGAGTTTTTTAGCTTGTTGCCTCAGGATGAGCGATGCACTGTGTCATGGTAAGATTCGATAAGAAAAAAAATGAAAAATTACGATTGAGTTGTAGTTAAGCGTGGAATTTCGTATTCTAGATTGATGTTATTCTTCATTGACATTAATACGCTCTGACTTCTGAGCTACTTATCAGTTTTTTTCTAATTGCAATGAACTCATATAACTTCGACTTTGAAATCCGTCCCGTTGACCATGAAATTGGGGCAAATTTAAACTCTTTTCCTAAAATCGACGGTTGATTTGGAAAGATTTCATCATATAGTGTAATAATATGTCAGAATTTGACTATCTATCGACACCGGTAGCTAACTTCACCAGCTTATTGCAGTAAATCAGCTCTGGTAACTAAATTGATTGTTTGAAGTTTGAACGAAGAAGGCTGATTGGGACTTCAATTGTTTGTTAAAATCTGCGATTGTTAAGTAGCACCAGACTGATCCTTTTGTCTTATCTGAATAATTAAGTGCTTGCTAGTGATACTGAAATTGTCTTAATTTGTTTAATAGCTCCTAAAACTTGATAGTAATATACATATAAATGTTATTTTGTTGTCTGTTGGAGTATTTTGCTAAATATGTGTATTAAATGAGCCAGGTCACATGTATGGGGACATTTTTGTTTGTGTTACGAAGGCCAGAAACTGCTCGATGATAAAGCTTATTTACGAAAACTTGGAGTCAAGGATGGTGATCAGGTTGTTATCTTGCACATGTTTCTTTGGGATAATTACTAAAGTAACCAAAATTGGCATGGGACCTACCTAATTAAAACCAATTTTTTATGGATTCTTGGCAAATTGAAAAGGATATATCATAAATGAAGAATTGTTTGACGAATTTCTTGAAATGTGTGGTTATCTTTTTACAAATTTAAGAATTTTGGTCAATGATTCATGCAGATTAAATTTGTGCGACATGTTACAATTGATTATCGACCAACAAGACAACAAATCAAGAACCAAAATGATGAGTCGAGAAGTTGTTCAATGTATGAATTAATTATTCAAATTATCCTAAGTTATGAATTTTTTTGTTACTTTAATAAATTACCATGTTCTTGTTTAGGTCAATCTCTCATGAAGATGGAGAATTAGCTGACAATACCAGTAACTGTGATTCTGTTAAAGATCAACAAACCAACATATGTCAGTACCAATGTGAAGAAGATGAGTCGATTTTTATGCCTGGTTCGAAATTAACAAATTTCTTAAAAGGGTGGTTTTCATACCGAAAATTTCGTAATGGTATTGTATGATTCATGATCCAAAAGGGTAAATTTGGTATCATTAAAAACTACATTTTTGCAATTTAGTGTTACTAGTAAGAGTTATGGGTGCAATGTCCTCTTTTGTTTTTCTTCTACCCTTTACTTTTTCTAATGGTCAATTAAGAACGCATAATCAAATTTTCAACTCTAATAAAGGATTTGCTTGCAAGTGTGCTTCAACATTTAGATTAATATTCACTACTTAACAATATGTTATTTACACGTATCTACTTAACAACAACGATATTCAATCCTTTAAATAAGGGATGCGTGAAGGTAAAAATGTAAATAGTCATACCTACTTCCAAAGAAGATCTTTAGGCAAAAGTGTGAGTGAAAATATATTTCTCAATAGAGTTTAAAAATTTAATGAAACATAAAAAAACCCTATGTATATATCAAAGGGCAAATTACATAAAATAGCAACATACTATTAGGTGATTCCTAATTCTAGCAATGAACTATTAAAATTTTCAAAAATAGCAACGAACTTTTAAATTTTTGCAATTTGGGAAATATTTTACCCGAAATGATGATAGTCATTATTTTCTAGTGACGTAGCCGGTTATTTAATTTTTCTAATTTTATTCCAATTAATCTTAGACTAATTTGAGCAATAATTCTTAAACGGTTCATTCATCTCGACCCTTCTTTCTCTTCCATAAGATACTGACTAGCGTCATTCCGGCTAAAACGTTTCCTAAATTGCAAAAATTTAAAAGTTCGTTGCTACTTTTGAAAATTTTGATAGTTTATTGCTAGAATTAGGAATGACCTAATAGTATGTTGCTATTTTATGCATTTTACCCTATATCAAATTAGGATGGGTGAAATGTTCAATGTAGTCCATTAATTTTATCTAGTCCCAAGGGACATTTATTAGCCCTTGGATCAAGAAAAATTAATGGTCAAGATCAAGATTCAAAACCACCACCACCACTACAAGCACATGTGCTTCTCCGGCGGCCAGAGACGGCGGTGGACGGCGGCGATGGGCGGCGGCCGGCGGCGGAGGACGGCGGCCGGAGGTGGCCGCCGGCGGTGGTGACCGGTGGTGGTGGTCGTGACTGGAAGCACATGTGCTTCGTGACTTGTTTTGATTTTTTTTCTGTGTAGTGAAGCACATGTGTTTCATAACGTCAAGCACATGTGCTTCGTGATTCAAACACAAATGACTTGCTTGTAAGTTACATTTGTTCAGGAACAAAAACACATGTGCTTGGCTTTATGAAGCACATGTGCTTGGCTTTATGAAGCACATGTGCTTCATAATGATATGTTCGTCACTTGTTTTAATTTTTTTTCTATGTAGTGAAGCACATGTGTTTCATAACTTCAAGCACATGTGCTTCGTGATTCAAACACAAATGACTTGCTTGTAAGTTACATGTGTTCAGGAACAAAAACACATGTGTTTGGCTTTATGAAGCACATGTGCTTGGCTTTATGAAGCACATGTGCTTCATAATGATATGTTCGTCACTTGTTTTGATTTTTTTTCTGTGTAGTGAAGCACATGTGTTTCATAACGTCAAGCACATGTGCTTCGTGATTCAAACACAAATGACTTGCTTGTAAGTTACATGTGTTCAGGAACAAAAACACATGTGTTTGGCTTTATGAAGCACATGTCCTTGGCTTTGTGCTTCATAATGATATGTTCGTCAATTGTTTTGATTTTTTTTTTCGTGTAGTGAAGCACATGTGTTTCATAACGTCAAGCACATGTGCTTCGTATGCTCCCTTGTGTGTTTAGAAACTCATGTTTTTAGTGACTTGAAGCACATGTGTTTCGTGACCTGAAGCACTTGTGCTTCGAAGTAATATGCTGTGTTTTAGTGAAGCACATGTGCTTCGATACATGAATACCACCACCACCCCCATTAGCACCAGCACCTTCACTGTCAGCCACCACCACCGCCGCCGGCCGCCTTGATCCAATGGCTAGGATTTGTCCCTTGGGACTAGACAAATCCTTTGGACTCCCTAGAATACAACTCATTAGGATGGTGTTAAAGTTTGTTAAAAGTTACTCACTCCGTCCCACAAAAAACCTTCCCATTTGACCTTAATTTTTTGTCCCACAAAAAACTTCATATTTCAATAAATAACTATTATTACTAAGGACCCCACCACTAACTATCCACTAACTATCATTCTCTCTCCAAACCAATCTTATATTTTAATCAAGATTATTACCAATGACCCCACCACTAACTATCACCTTAAAACTTGTGCCCATATCAAATGGGAAGTTTTTTGTGGGACGGAGGGAGTATAACTTAAAAGACACATTGTCAAATGTCAATCATGGTAACAAGTTGTTTGCCTGATATGCATAGTCTATAAGTATTTGAATATTAATTTTAAAAATATTGTATCGTTTCTTACTAAATCTTCCTAATTTGTCATCATACATATAAAATGATTGACATGTACAATCCACTAATTCTCCTTAATAATTTCATCTTTTGATTTAAACATTTGTATTAATCACATTACTCATAAGATTTTGTAAGAAATAATATCATATCTTCTATTTTTAATGTAATCTAATTATGAAAATATGATTTTTGAGATTAACAATTTATTTATACTAACCAAGTAGTTTAAAGATATAGTTAGTCGGTTACAAATCTATATAATCAGTGGTCAAGCCCATAGAGCGCAAGAAAATTCAAAGAAAAAACTGGCGCGCAAATACACACGCACAATGATTGGGAGAAAACAGAAATTCACGAAGAAGGCTTCATTTCGATCGTAATTTCAATCCTCTTTCGATCTTTATCGTCTTCGTTTTAATTACTTCACCATAAGCAATTACACCATAATCAGCGTGTGAATACAGTTCAATTGAATGATTTTATGATCTAAAATTTCTCAGGAATACCTACAGATCGAACTACGATGATCGTGGAAAGGCGTTATTGGATGATCAAGAGGAATCTGATGTTTCGCCAAGGGAGCAAATGCGATGCCTCACACTTCATCAACAAGATTCGCCTTTATTAGGTATACAGATTTTGAAAATAGGATATTATCATGAACTTGCAATCTTAATCTACTGATTGACTGGTTCAGATAGTCGATACATAATATTATGAGATTTAATTGCCTTTTCACGGAGATATAATATCAGTTCTTGCCCTAATTATGGTACGAACATCCAGTCACGATACTACGTGTTTTACAGAAATTTGACCTAATCTGCATCTGTTCTTCTTTCTGACATTAAGAACAACTTATGTCCATCAATTACATGTTGAATTTTGTTGCAATTTTTTACGGTGTAGTTATTCTCATTGTTGAACTCTGGTACCAAATATGGCAGGAAAATTCCAAAAACATGTAATGTTATGAGATATATTTGCCTTTTGTTGGAGAATTAGCCTCATGTTTTGAACAAATTAATGCTAGGTGAAATCCAGTGATAATTGCTTTTAGCTCTAAAACTAATCTGTACAGTTTCTTGTCTGTATTTATATCATCAGTTTAACCAATTGCATATATCCTGCACCTTTTACTCTTTTAGATGATTGATTATTTTGCAAACTTGCAACGTGTTTGACTTTTGTTTCAATTAGGTGAAAGATCCGGTTGGAAGATGTACAAACCATGGAGGCAAGAAAGGAACCACCAATCAGCCCGTCTCGAAAAGCAACTCAAAGCCCTAGAAGACCGAATTGACAAACAACTAAAACAATTCCAAGCCCAATACTCACGGGCCTCAAACCCGACCCTACCCAAAGAAGTAGCCCATCTTCTTATGCCCAAATCCACCCCACCCTTAGAACTAGCCACACTCTCATGGCTAGGTGACTGGCGCCCATCTTCCATTTTGGGCCTACTTAACTCCCTAATCAAATCCTCACCAACCCTAGCCCAATCTCTGACCCACACAGGTGCCATTGAAAAAGCAATATCACAATTAATCCATGATTTACGGATTGAAGAAGCTGTAATCGATGAAGAAATGACCGAAATTCAAGCTAATTGTATACTTAATCTCCCTTTTGCTCTAGCAAAAGATGAGCCCGTTGGGCTCGCGTTGGAACAAGTCAACTCCGAGCTCAAAAAAGTCCACCATCTTATCGTTAAGGCCCAAAACTTCAGGTCCTAAAAATGCACTCTCAATTCTCAAACACCATGTAATTTATTTATAGTAATTAAATAATTTAATTTAATTTATTTGTAATAGGACAAATGCATTGGAGACAGTGGTGAAGAAAATATTATGTCAAAGTGATGCTGCTGAATTCCTAGTAGCTTTTGGAGGAATTCAAGAAACTGTACATCAATTTTCCAAAGATTACAAATTAAGAAAAGGCCCAGTTTCTGTCGAATTAAATTCTGCTTCAGAAAATGTGGGGGGTGAAAGTAGCAATTCAATGTAAGTAAAATTACCATTTACTAAACATCACAGCTGTAACTCAGCCCATTGTTTTTTCATACATATACGTATATGCATAGTTATTAATTGATAACTTTGAGAAATATGAGTAGATAATAATAATAACACATTAGCATCCTACCCACTTGAGTTGTTAAATCACATATAGTTACCAAACAAGGACATAAATACGACAATCAATTACTAAAAAGGGACCACAAGCCAAATACATTACCCAAAAACATATGCAACTTGTATTGCTAAATGCTGATAAAATGTTAAAACGTCACATTAGATTAAATTCCATATATAAATAACTTATAACAAAATTTCTATTTTACAGTAATATAATAATGCCCGCAAGTTGATTTTAGGTTTTATAATAAATTATTTATTTATTAAAGACAGCAATTAAACCCCATGAGTTCCATGAGAAATATAACATTTTTTGGGCATATGCTTAATTGATATAAGCAAGGTTTGGCCCCAAAAATCACATCATCACATGTAGCATGGCGTTAGATGAAACTTCATCCTAACGGATATGCTGTCTTCTTATGGATTTAAATAGTGATTGTGGTATATTATTATCATATCCATAATTACTTTTAATATAAAATCATAGGTCTACATTCACCAAATTTCTTCGATTTCTCCAACCTAAAATGTGCTTTAGATGCTACTCATTTTAATATTGCTACATGTGCATAATATGGGGGAAAAAGGATGTAAATAATTGCTACATAAGTAGTTGATAAATGATAGCGTATATTTAATTTGTACACTATAGACTACGTTTCTCACATTACATAATATATTATTAAATACGCTTTCCCATAACATATGAACCTCTTGATATAGTTTTTAATTAACCATTGTTGGGAACTAAAAAAGTTAAGATTGAACACATGTAATTTAAAATTATGGATTGGATAAGCAAAAAGAGTTTGGATAAAACACAATGACTATAAGATACTCAAATTGATATCATTGTGATTCGACTCTATCCTAACTCAACGACTTTTATCAAATAAACTTTGGACCAAACTGAGTAATATCTAGATTCTAGGGTTTACTTAAATAACAAACCAGTAGTGTAAGTTTTATGTAAAAACTACAAAATGATTATGACAAATGATATTTAGTCCTATCATTTAGACATATTCATAGGCCTACCCACTTGATAGGATGACATGTGTATTTCATTAATTTTCTCTCCTAATATCATCCCTTAATTTTGTCACGTGTCTTCATCTAATGAGTAGGCATATGGGTAAGTCTAAATGGTAGGCCTAAATACCATTACTCAATGATTATTGTGTTGAAACATTAGTTGTTTGATGATATGATAATATTATTTACAATGATTGAATGACAAAATTTTGGGTATAATAGCAATTGTGATCATATAGTTTTATGACTTTATCTAAAAATATAGTTTAACAAATGTATGATATGTATATGATTAGTAAGTATGGTGGGCAAAAAGAAAGAAGAAAAAAATAAGATTGTGTGAGGACGGTGGGGGGCCAAAATAGTAAAAGAATAGATCGAGGGGTGGGTCGGATCATGTTTGACAGTACAACCACGCATGCGCATAAACAGTGAACTTTTTGTGGACCCTTTCATAAACTTTCTAAATCCTCATCTTACGATTTATTTCTAATTTAAATCCCAACATTTTAAATTACTTCGTATAATAATGGCTTAGGCTAGTGGGTATGACCATCACGGTGGTGCTCTTTTCCGCCACATCAGCGCCACCTCATCAACCACACCACCACCACACCACATCATTTAGTGGAAATACTCACCACACCACACCACACCAATTTATTTTTCATCTCATTATTTCTTTTCCATTTATTTTTTAAACATAATATTAAACTTCCATTAAAATCAAAATAACAATACATTAAATTAAAAATTCAAATACTTAAAATTAAAAATAATAATACTTAAAATTAAAAATACTTCAAATATAAAAACTACAATCCTAAATCGCTCATCGCTTTTCGGGCTCTTTCCTTCGCGACTAGGAAATGTTGAAGATCTTCTTGCGGCATGCCTGGCGGCGGTTGCATAGTCAAAATATTCATATTATTGATAATTCTTTGTTCGGTTGCAAGCTCCCTATCTCTTTCTTCTTTTTCCCTCTCTTGCTGACGTCGTTCTTGTTCCAGTTGAACTTGTTGACGACGCATCTCTACGCGCTCTTTCGTTGCCTCAAAGTGCTCGTTTAATCGTTTTTGAATGTCTTCCCTATGCTTGCTCTTCGCTTCCTTTTCCGCCGCATGCCTACCCGCTCGTTTAGCCTTGTCTCTTCCAATTGGTCGTTCAAGAGGAGTTGGGGTTTCATCAATGTCGTCGAATAGGTCATCGGGAAATTCATCGTCCCCTGCATTAAGGTCGACACGAGAACGACCATCAGAAACGTCAACCGATTGTGAACTTTTTGAGCGCTTCGATTGTTGTTGATCTTTAGTAATTGTGCCCGTCCATTTTGGATCCTTTTTTAAAATCAACCAATGTCGATCTAGCTCAAAAGCATGGCCATTTTTTTCAATTTTGTATTGTTTCTTGGCGGCCTCCAAAACATCAAACGCGGCCATTCCGCTACTTCTTTCCGACGCGAGTTTGTTGTATATACCATTGAATTTTGTAACATTGTTGTTTATGTCACGCCATTTGCTACTAAGACTATTGTCTTTTCGGTATGACGGGACTCCCATGAAGGTATGAAATTTAGAAAGAATGGCTTCCCAATAGTTTTTAATTCTCATGTCATTCCCGTCCTTCTCGTTTTTAGAAGTCGCACACCAAGCTCGGCACAACGCAAGTTCCTCCTTTTCCGTCCATGGAAGTTGTGTGTCTTCTTCCACATCTTCTCCCCCAACGTCTTCAACAACCTCTTTTTCTTTCCTTTTCCCTTTCCCTTTCCCTTTCGCCTTTCTCTTACTCCCCCCCGCTTGTCGTTCTTTTGTTTGGGCTTGTTGATGTATTTGTTGTTGTTGAAAATATTGGCCGGTGGGTACAAATTCGGATACATTTTGTGAATATTGGGGTTGTTGAAATTGAGGGAGTTGAAATTGAGGTGCGGTTTGTGGATAATATTGTGGAGGTGGAGGTGGGACAACACCGGAACTTAGGATGTTGACGTATTGGTCGAAGCCACCAAATCCTAGGTTCGGTGGTACATTTTGTTGTGAAGGTTGGTTGGGTGTTTGTGGAGGATTGTTGTGTGGATCCATTGTAAGTAGAGAGGTATGAAGATAGGAGTTTGTAGAGAGTAAAATGGGTTAATTGTGTGTGTAAAATGAGTGAAAGTATGTGTAATATATATAGGAAAATAATTTTTTTAAAAAAAGATTTTTTTTAATTATAAAGGCTATATAGCCGTTGTCAAACGGCTTTTTTCCGATCAAAATAAGCTTCCCACGCCCGTTTCTCTGCGTGGTCTGTGCCCCTCTCTCGCCACGCCGCACCCCAACGCCGTTGGGGGGGGGGGGGGGGGGGGGCGGTGTTGTTCTTCATGGCCACGGCGTGGCTTGTCCACCTCACACCCCACGCCGGTGTGGCGTGGTCCCATACCGAGCGGTCTTAAAAAATCAATGTTTTAAAATCAGGATTTTGAATCGGATCGGACGATGCTCTAAAAATGGTCGAACAGGTCGGACCGGTTCAACCGAATTACAATGCTATTGAATATTTATGTTAAATCTGTTATGTAAAAGGTATATAAATGTAAAAAAATCCTAAAAAGTTATAAAATAAATATTATAAACATCTAAAAGTTACAAAAACTATTTTTTCTAACAAGATTTAACACTTTGAGTTTGTAATCTATAATAAAAAAGAGACATAACACTTAAAACGTATAAAAAATAATACAAAATATTCACTTTAATTTTTAAAAAATGAGAATAAAATTAAAAATACGGTTCGACCAGCCGGTTTGACTGTACGGTCCGACCGGGGTTCATAGTTAACCCGCCCGGTTCGAAGCGGTTCATAAATGGATGTTAAACCGTTCGATTCGGCTCGGAAAATTTTCATTTCCCGGCCGGTCGAACCCGGTTTTTAAAACACTGAAGAAATTTATCAAAGTTTAGGAAAAGGTTAGAGGAAAAGAGTTTTAGAGCTAAACCTTTAAAATAGTGAAAGTTGGTTTATTCCAACGTTATCAAAGTGTTCTTGCAATGAACAGTTATATTTCCTTTCAATTTATTGTTAATGCTTATTACTTAAAAGTAACTAGTTTTGATAACTTAATTGCTATCCATAAGTTTTTCTTTGTTATATACTTATATTTTCGGTATAAAATGACACATGTGATCAAGTTTTTGGATAGCTTCATTTGTAGGTTCAAAATGTAGAACTATATAATAAACTAGTTTCATAACCCGTCCGATAGACGGGCTAGCTGTAAAAAATATAATATATAATGATGAAAAAAACGTAAGAAATTATATGGTCAACTATTATTAAAATGATGATTAAAGGTTTTGTTGTATATGAATAATCGGTAAAAATAAATCAAAAAAGAAAACGAAATTTTATTGTATAAGACGTTTGTTGTTGAGTTTGTATAGACTATAGTTACCATCTTGGCCGCAACAAATAATTTTCAAGCATTTGTTTCTCTTTACTCTTGATACATCAACATATAGCTGGTCATGTGAGAATACTGATATTTGGACAAACAAATCAACCCGTGACAATGTTCGCCCATGGTTTTTTTAATAGTCATTGAAAAACGTACTTAAATAGGAAATTGTCTTCGGCTCAATTTGAAAGTAGCATAGTTTTGTCGTAAGGACTAATAATCATACGTGGGATAACACAAATTGTACAAACTTTGTCATGATCTTACCTTCAATTATATTAGCCTAGTTCTATTGCATAAATCTACTTTCTGATCAATGTTTTGCATACACATTACAGGAGCATCTATCTTTAACTTTAATAT
Organism: Calendula officinalis; assembly: GCA_963853835.1. NCBI lineage: Eukaryota > Viridiplantae > Streptophyta > Magnoliopsida > Asterales > Asteraceae > Calendula > Calendula officinalis. The sequence goes on along the minus strand of OY970827.1, from coordinate 1,594,248 downwards.
ATGATGCGTGACACCTGACATTTTTATAGTATACAAGAATTATGTGGTGTAAAGATCGAGGCTAAACATAGTATCATCAACAATTTCATGTGTGAGTGTTGATAATAATATGTTTAGACTATAATATTTTTAAACATTGATTATTATAACTTTCGATCATAATAAAATTGGATTATAATAAATTTGGATCGTAACATTTTGTGATCATAACATTTTGTGACTATAATAAATTTAAATTACATTTTTAGATCATAAGATTTTTTTCGTAAAATATTTGAACCATGACATTTTTTTGTTCGAATTTTTATGTCTATACTCATTTCGTAAAGAAATTAATTTTAAAAACTTTTATTTTCTTAAAATTTCTGTGATTATTACATTTTGTGATCATAATAAATTTAAACTACACTTTTAGATCATAAGATTTGTTTTCGTAAAATGTTTGAACCATGACATTTTTTTTTCAAATTTTTATGACTATACTCATTTCGTAAATAATTTAATTTTAAAAACTTTGATTTTCTTAAAATTTTTGAGATTATAACATTTTGTGATCATAATAAATTTAAATTACATTTTTAGATAATAAGATTTTTTTTTCGTAAAATGTTTGAACCATTGTTGGGTCACATTATTGTAACCAATAGTCTAGGGACCATTTTGTATTTAGTCGAAACTTTGGCTAGGTATATATAGTAAGTAGTAACCTAATTTGCATAATCTTTGCCCAAATTTTAGCAGCTCCCATCAATAGCAAAGTGTTCAAATATTACATCCATCTTAATATTCCTATATTATCACTTGTTTTTTATGCTTAATCTATGAATTAATCATTGAATTCACAATTTACAACCATGACATTTTTTTTTGAAATTTTTATGACTATACTCATTTCTTAAAGAATTTAATTTTAAGAACTTTGATTTTCTTAGAATTTTTTGTTTACAAATAAAAAACAAAGCTATGGGCGAAAAACGGAGCGAGGGAAGACTTGAATATGTTTCCATATAAAGAAGAAGTGAATTGTCTATTATGCCCTTTGAGTCAGCATCCATGTCATCATTAAGAAGCAATGTTATTGTTACATGTCATTAAATTAAAATAATGTTCTTGCTCCATATATAGGTGGGAGATTCACTCTATTTAAAAAAGTACATGACAAACTAAAAATATAAATTTTAGACGACAAATATATACTTAGCATTGCAATTTTGTAGACGGCTCTCTTTCTAGATGTATGATTATTTTTTATTTTATTATTATATATAATAAAAGAAGCTTTTTAGGGTGCTACGTGTCACTCCCATATTCATCCAGAAATTCGTTTTCCCACTCATTGTTTAAATCCGATTTTTAATTCAATTTATTTACTGCATTTATTGTCATAATCAAACAATTAGGGAACATGATTTAAATTTTCACGGGCGTTAATATGATTTCTTAAATTAACAGATTTAGTTTATTATAGATTTTAAATTTACCATAATTATCTTATTTAATTTAGTATTGAATTCAAATATATCTTAATTATCTACTAAATTATCGGAATTATCCTCTTTTAGTGAATCATAGCCTACTTAAACAGTTTATTGGACCGGTTATAATCATAAAATAAAATTCGTCTTCCTTGATTCTGCAGAAGCCTTAATCAACTGGTTCTCTAAAATATTATGGAGTAATTGGGATTAGTAATCTGCATGAGCTCAAAATTAAAACACTAACAATTTTTTAATATAAATTTCAATTTTTTTTAAATCTTTTAATTGCATTCATCATAAAAAATTACAACCCGTGATTTTTCACGGGCTTTAACCTAGTTTAACTTTATAAAGCCAGTCGCAATCACTGAAGTCAGTCAAACCATACATTTTACTAGTTTGTAATTGCATGAAACATTACAAATTTACAATCGTGGTGTACGAAAATAAATTATTCACCACCTTAAGATTACGAATAATTACGTCACGTATATATGCCTTGTGGGTTGTCTGTTTGCGACTCGTGATAATTCCAACTTCGTGTTCTCCCAATCTTATTTATCCATTTTTTTTCTTTCTTCAAGACTCCTAAAACCCACACTTTTAATCGAATATACATTTTTTTTTCTCGTAGGAATGATTATTTAAATAATCATTTTTGGAGTAGGTTTATTTCAAATTCACTCATGAGAAACAAGGTACGAAATGGGTGGGAGGGCCCCAGGACCATGGACCCGACTTGTATGTCATTAATGGGTTGTGTTGCCTGTTTAATTGTGTGTGTTGTGGTGTACCCAACTCTACTGTACTCTCCCTTTAACAAGCGACAGGAGTTGATCAGAGATGGTAAATGCTCTGAGCAGGTGAGATCTTGACCCTACATTACAAGTGGGCCCCACTACATCTCAAAAAAGAAACGTTTACTAATTTACCTCCATTTGATCAAACGTTGCCACGTCACTTGGAGTTTAGTGCAGCGCGGGACCACAAGCAAGATCCCGGATCTCCTACTGACACTACTATTATCTGCCAGCCGTAAATTCATTTTGACGTATGATATTATCTAAAGCTTTAAATACTAATAAATATTGTTTTTTTTTGTGGCAGTTTAAAAAATTGTATATTTATTTCATTAAAATACTTTTTGTTCATGATTTGAAATTAAAAATAGATATATATTGCATGTATCTTTCTCTTTTCATCACTAAAAACTAAAGATAGTTCAACTAATAGAATTCTTACATCATTTTCACTGTCCTTTTCAAATTTATTTACTTTCTAGCTATAAAATCATTTCAAGCTTCATATACTCTAGCTTAAAGTCAAACCTATCAAAAAATCAAACTTGTATTCATTCAAATCACAAAAATTGCTTTCGGACAGTGAAAACGAACCGACCCGGAACCGGACCGGGCACGGAACCGGTTTAATCGGTCCGGTTATCGGTCCTTGAAATTTCATTTTTTCGGTTACCGGGTTTACCGGTTCTGGAACCGAACACATCCCTAGGAGGAAGTATATTATTATGCTGATGTTATGATGATGTTGTATTTTATGTGTCAATAAAAAACTTAAATGTACAAATCAAAGCTAACATTAACCAAATTAAATACAAAATTATGAGAAAATACGTATATTCAGTACTAAAAGCTTCTTACATAAATAAAGTATATATATATATATATTTATATTTATATTTATATTATTTAAGTTAAAAAGGTAGTCATAGTCGACCTATGCCATCAGTACTCAGAAACGATCATATCACTTTTGTGAAATGCCAGGGTCAGCATAAAAAAGTCAATGGTTCAAAAACCATTGTTGGAAAACTTAAGAGAATTATAAAATTATTTAAAGAAACAACAATAAATATAAAAATTTCGCTATTTCCTTAAAAAATTATCAGCGTTCGCAATTAACAAATTTGTTTGTCCTCAAGTCCTCAACGACCAACTTTTATAAAGTATCGTATGCATTATTTAAATTTTTGAATGACATAATCCAATTTATATAAGAATACATTGATCATATAAATATACGTACATGTGTAGTAAAAACAATTGTTTTAACCCAGTAATTGAGATAAAAATAAAATAAAATTTTTACAATATATTTTCTAAAATATTTTTATAATATATATATATTAAGGGATAAGTTATTATAAATTTACTGAAAATTAACTACCATTTAAATAAAAAATTATATATAATGTATTTTATATAATAATAAAAAATTATAATTTATTAAAATTATTCACTAAATATTTAAGAAATAATCGGTTAATTAAATAGATCATATAATGTATTATGAATAGCTTTAGAAAAAAAATCCTACACTAATTATTATTATTATTTCATCCTCGATAACGAAAGGTTGATGATAATATCAAAGCTCTATTCCGAGGGTTATTCCCATTTTTAAAAGAAATAAAATAACAATTAACGAGGATAACATATTTATATTTATTTAATGAAAAAAATATATTTAATATAGAAATTTAATCTTCACACTGGGATGAAAGTACAAGAAGTTAATTAGCTTATAAATAGCACACGCCACCATGACATGCTTAAATAAGTTGAATATTTAGCGACCAACTGATTCACCTTCACTTTTCATCTCTCCCTCATCGGATTCTCGCCGGAAAATCATCACTCTTGGCCGGAAAATTATCAATTTACAGAGAAATGTTTGCAGAAGAAAATGGTTTACATGGGGACCCAAGGATAAAGGCCATATCAGATGCCATAAGAGTTGTTCCTCACTTCCCTAAACCAGGTATTTTACTTAATTATTTCTTCTCTGAGGAATTTTGTCGAACAGGTTGTGTTCAGGTTTTTTAGAATCGATTTTTTTTTTCCTTTCAGGAATAATGTTTCAAGATATAACAACACTGTTGTTGGACCCAAAGGCGTTTAAATATACAATTGATATATTTGTCGATCGTTATAGAGATAAGAAGATTTCAGTCGTTGCTGGTAAATTTATGTTTATTTTTAACGCTCGCACACTTCTAATTTATGTTTCTTCATTGTTTAATTTCTCTGCAAAATTTATAAAAAAGGAGTAAAATTATCGAAAATTTAATAGTCCACCTTATTTTTTGTCTGCATGTGTTGATCAGTGTGTGCGATTTACGAATTTTTCACGATTTCTTTTAATAATTAAAATCTGCTGGAGTAATTTACTGTTGACTGAAATTAGGGTTCTTAAATTTTAGGAATATGGTGGAGTGATTAGGTTTTGAAAATTGGAGGTTAAATTCTTGCAAGATGATATTTTTCTTTACAATAACACTGTTGAAAATCCGCATTGTAGCTGAGGTTTGTTTGTTTGGACTTTGGATTATAAATTAAAAATTATCAATAGAAGAATATTTCAGGTTTGAAGTTTGACCTTTGTGGTCAAACCAATTAACTATTAATTTAAGATTATTCCCTTTGCCCCAAAATCTTAAATAGTTTTTTTTGCTTCAGTTTCTAAAAAAGCTCGTTTGGTTACAAAAATTATCCACAGTAATGTAGGAAAAAACTCAAAAGGTAATAAAATCTACAGAGAATGTAATTTTTTTTACTAATACAAATAATGTAAATTGTTTTCCTTATTTTATAATTCTGTTAACTCTGTTTATTCTAATTTAAATTTACAAATTTTCTGACTAGGCATTTTTGTTTTGATATTATAGAGACAAAATTATATAATCTATTTAAATTCTTTGTAAATATTAATAAATATTATTAGATGAATGTTAATCTAACTTGTGGACCCTATTTATAACTCCCCTTGTTTAGATACCGCAGATTATGACATTATATATCATATCAGCATCCAAAGATTACATATGGATTGTTTTTCTTTGCCTAATATCAAATTAATTATTTAATAAAACTGTCGATTAGGTATGGATTAATGCCAAAACAAACTAAAATGTCATTACCAGTTACAGTGACCTTCTTAATTTGTTCCTTTTATTTATTTATTTTTTATTATAAGGAATATATTATGTAGCATATCGGCATCTAATGTCAATTTAACATATCTAAACCATTGATTACATACGGAATTTTGACAAAACAGATTATACAGTGACAGCTAAGTTGAATTGATTAAATTATTATTTTTTTACATATTTAATTTTCATTTTATGATATATATATTAATATTTTTTTTTTAAAATTACCTTAAACAGGAGTTGAAGCTAGAGGATTCATATTTGGTCCTCCAATTGCACTGGCCATTGGTGCCAAATTTGTCCCACTGAGAAAACCAAGAAAGTTGCCAGGTGCTTAAACCTTAAATTTCACAACAAAAAAAAACATTTTTTTAAAATTAAAGATTAAATTGGGAAATTTTGAATAAAAATGAGCAGGTGAAGTTATATCTGAATCATATGTGTTGGAATATGGTACGGATTGTTTAGAGATGCATGTTGGGGCTGTACAGCCTGGTGAAAGTGTGTTAATTGTAGACGATTTAGTGGCTACAGGTGGCACACTTTCAGCAGCTATAAGGCTTTTAGGTAATTATTTAATTATTTATTTTAATTTTGATTAGAAAATATTAATATTTGAATAATGTTTTTGTAGAACGTGTTGGAGCTGAGGTTGTTGAATGTGCATGTGTTATCGGGTTGCCACTTGTCAAGGTGAGGTTAATACTTGAGTTGATAGATACATTTTATTGTATCTAATGATGACGTGTAACTGTAACAGGGTAATTGGAGGCTGAATGGGGTACCACTTTACGTTCTTGTGGAGCCTCGCCTAGATGATCTGGTACCTTTTGCAACCTTAATTTCATTCATTTCTTCAGAGTCAATTTTGACCCGTTTACGGGTCGATTCGGGTTATGTGTTACTTATAATATTTATCCAAATCATATGATAACACAGGAATGAGAAGATGGAATTCATGATATTATTGGATGGTGTGGGAATGAAAACATCGATTTTAATGTTTGACGAAAAGCTGATAATCTGTTGGCATCTTTTAAGCTTGATGTTTTTCTTGTTACAAAACAGAGTCTTGGGTAATTGTTAGGTTATTTTTTTTAGGATTTATTTTCCCATTGGAAGAGTAGCTTTTTCATTTTGTAGGTCACAATTCATGTATCTTCTTTTGGTAATGTTAGTCTAAAACAATAGATAACAGCGATAATCTGTTTTCGACCGACTATTTGCATGAATCGTACTCTTTATAAAACAACATTTTTTTTCCTAAGCTTCTCTAAAATGACTAAATATGTGTGGATACCTCTCTTAAATCGACATATGAGGTGTATCTCATACGATCTAACATAAATCATAAATGTACTTATAGTTCCATAGTTATATGGACATTTTATTAAAACCATGTCATATTGTCCAAGTATATGTAACAACAAAAAGCAAAACAAAACTATTTGTTATAATAAGATCATGCATCTTTTTTGCAGACCAATTGAAATCAACTAATACAAATGAACAACAAGATAGCTATTTTTGAAATTATGTTCTTGAAATTTATGTTTTAACTATAATTACAAGATACACTTTAACAACTTTCATAATAAAAATAGTTTAAATATCTCTAATAATTTGTTTATATAAATATAATTAATTAATATTTATAAAAAAGTAGTGTGGAAAAGAAACGGTGTCACCCATATGAAAGTTTCCCCTAATTCAAGTATATGATCGCTTTCCCCACATTTCACCCTTTGTTTTCTCACTATAAATACCAAAAATCACATTTTACCCCTTTTCCGAAAATCTCTCCTCTACCTCACGCCACCGTTTCCAAAACCCTAACCCTGAAATCCAGATTGGTCGATTCCATCAACAAACCACCGATTATCGTACCAGGTCAGATCGGATTGGATTTATTGTTGGTTTGTAGCACGATTAGAATTGAATTTGTATCTGATTTAGTGACACACAATGTCTGCGATTGTGTGTGGGAAGAGATCTTTCTTCGAAGAAGTATCAACGTCACCGGCTTCTACGTCTCCTCCGGTTACAAAGAAGCTTCGTCGTTCTTCGAATTCGCCGGTCGCTAACTCACCGCCGGTAGCCGCTCTCGTCGATCATCTCCGTTCTGTTTTCCCTAACGTCGATACGCAGGTTGTTTTCTTTAGTGATTCGCTTTATGTTTGTTAAAAGGGTTTCATAGTCAGGTTGATTGTCAATTGGAAGACATAAACAAATTGTATCTCATAGGAGGGAAATCAATCTGTTGTGTTTTGGGGTTATTTATTCTTGTAATAGACGCACACTATTTAGTTCATCCGTATGGCGATTATTGTCTAAATTTGTGTGTGTTGATTCTCAACGCAAATCAATTATTAGACTTATAGTTTATCAATCTAGAAACCAAGATGAAAAAGTTATGATACATACAGAAGGTCTATGAACTGATGATTTCATTTTCTTTTCACTTCTAGCTCCTAGAAAAGGCTTTAGAAGAGAGTGGAAATGATTTAGATTCAGCCATCAAGAGTCTCAATGAACTTTATCTTGGATATGTGGATGGGAATTCAGGTTCTGTGCAATTATCGAATGCAGGTATGGAAAATAACAGTTTTTTATAATTCTGAATTAGGTTTAATTAATTACATGTTTTGCAGTTACCAGTGAAGAATATGTTAATCTAGAAAACTCATTAAACACTCCAAGAAATGGTGCAGATTGGGTTGAATTGTTGGTAACAGAAATGATGAATGCTACAAGTGTTGATGATGCTAGATCACGTGCCATGAAGATACTTGAAAGCTTGGAAAAATCTTTAAGTCAACGTTCTGGTCATCAGGTTTGTTCTTCTCCGTGCACGTTGACTTTCTGAACATAGTTGACTTTTTTGTTTAACCGTCTGTTGACTTTAGGAAAACATGGTTCTAAAAGAACAGATTCAAGTTCTCTTGAAGGATAATACAATACTGAAACGTGCTGTAGCTATTCAACATGAAAGACAAAAAGACTATGAAGAGAGCACACATGAGGTGCAACATTTGAAGCAGTTATTGTCAATGTATCAAGAACAGTTGAGGACACTCGAGGTCAAACTTACAACTTTGACTTTCTTTTTTTGTTTAAACAATATAATTTGATTTTTTTGTATTAAAAAGGTGCATATAATAATGTATACAGGTGAATAACTATGCATTAACAATGCATTTAAAGCAAGCTCAAGGTGGTGGTGGTAACTCTATGTCTGGAAGGTTCCATCCAGATGTATTCTAATGAGAGACAATTAGCATGAAAAATACGAGTATTTAGATACAAATTATCGTTTGTTGCAAGGCTATTTATTAATATGTAGATTGATTGTAAGCTTATAAACATTGATTCAAAAGTTGTTAGGTTGGTTAATTAAATTTCTAATATGATTTGGAGTCTAATTATTTGATCAACTTCTGCGAGTTCCTTTTTTTCCATATCAACATTATGTTTCTATCGTGATGTTCTTTTCTAGATTCTTTACACAAGAAACATGGCATGTATTACATGATAACTTGTTCAATAAATAAATAGCTTGTAAAGATGGATATACCAACAAGAAGTTCAGTCTACAAAAAGACTAAAATCTTATAATGTTAGAAGCATTATTACGTTAATTGGGTTGTTTGGGAAAACTTATCTAAAGTGCTTATAAGTCAGCCGAGCCCATATATCAACAAATTGATGTTTACATCAACACTTCTTTAATTTGATCAATTTGGTTATATATGTTATTTGGTTTGTTAACTCGTGTTTATAATTTTGTGTCGAATATAAAAAATTATATGGTCGGATATTTACAAAGTTATGTTTAATATAAATTAGTTTCATTTGATTGTAACTTAATTTGAGTTTGTATTTTAATATTCTATTAATTAAAAAACAATTTATTCAGCATTAAATTAAAATTTTAACAGAGACGAAGTTAATTTAATTCGAAACCCTATCCCTTTCCCCTAATTTCCCTCAATCAAATTGATTACACAATCATCTAGTTTCTGATACGAATTTCTCCTTAACAAACGTTGTTCATCTCAGTAACATAATCAAAGATGGTGTTAGCAGAATTAGGTGGGAGCATCTCACGTGCTCTACAGCAGATGAGCAATGCTACGATCATCGATGAGAAAGTTCTTAATGATTGCTTAAACGAGATCACTCGCGCTCTTCTTCAGTCCGATGTCCAATTCAAGCTCGTTCGTGATATGCAAACCAATATTAAGAAGATCGTTAATCTCGATGATCTTGCTGCTGGTCATAATAAGCGAAAAATCATCCAACAGGTGAAATTTCCATGTATTTAAGTCTAGTTAGTTCGAAGTGCTGCTAGTATGTTTTGGATCGTAACTGCTGCTAAGAGATTGAGGACAATTAGCTGAAGTTTTTATTTATGTTGTCTTGTAATTGGCGAAATGAGAGTTGAGACATTGCTTGAAATTGAAATCTGAGGATGCCTGTTCAACTCATGACTTGATTAAGCTTAATATTTAGTCCAGCTTTCCAATTAAATCATATGAAAGTCAGATTTTCAGCTAATGAAACAAATATGTTAGGAATTGCTGTAGTGTTTGATGTAACTTTTTTGAAGCACAGGATTCTTTTACATGATCTAGAAGGTGTTGTTGATAAACTATCTCATAAGGACTTCACTTAATTTTAAAATTTGAAGTTTATTGCTCGTAACAATCAGCATCACTCTAGTTCCTTTCCCATTGTAGTTATGCAGTTGCAATTTTTTCTAACTGAATATTGACCCTAACTTTATAAACAGATTTATCCATTGTCGGGTTTGGACTTTGGACATGATTTATCAACAAATGTTCAATTTCTTCTTTCGGATACAAAACTTTTTGCTAGCTAGAGTAATTTAGATCATTTATCATCAGAGTTCCATTTGATTTATAAGTATTATTATCTTTTATCCATTTTAGGCTATATTTAATGAGCTTTGCAAGATGTTGGATCCTGGAAAACCTTCTTTCACACCAAAGAAAGGCAAACCAAGTGTCGTCATGTTTGTTGGTCTACAAGGTATCATGCTCACAAATCTTATATTATTATTTATTCCTATATAATCGTATTTGTATCAGAGATTAACATGTAATTACATATTGGGAATGATTTTAGGTTCTGGAAAAACTACAACATGTACAAAATACGCATATTACCACCAGAAAAAAGGTTGGAAACCAGCTTTAGTATGTGCAGACACATTCAGAGCCGGTGCTTTTGATCAATTAAAACAAAATGCAACAAAAGCTAAAATTCCTTTTTACGGAAGGTAAGTTTGCTTCCTAATAAATAAATATATTTAAAAAATATGTTCAATTAAATTAAACTCCCATATTTTATCTCAGCTACATGGAATCAGACCCTGTCAAAATTGCAGTTGAAGGTGTAGAAAGATTCAAACAGGAAAATTGTGATCTTATTATCGTTGATACAAGTGGTCGACATAAACAAGAAGTCGCCCTCTTTGAAGAAATGCGTCAAGTTGCTGAAGCAACGGTATATTAAGTTTTATGCTTAATTCTATTAATTATTTTAATTTTTTACAATAAAATAATTATAAAATGATGACATTTTTTTATAATTTTATAGAAACCGGATCTTGTTATCTTTGTTATGGATAGCAGTATTGGTCAAGCTGCATTTGACCAAGCTCAAGCTTTTAAGCAAAGTGTTGCTGTTGGAGCTGTAATTGTTACTAAAATGGATGGTCATGCAAAAGGTGGTGGTGCTCTTAGTGCGTAAGTGTAATTTATTATATTATTATTAGAGTTAATTACATAAATGGTCCCTGTGATTTATATGAAATTACATCATCATGTATCTAATTTGAAAAAACTTTAAATTTCTAATTTTTATTAATGTATTGCAGAGTTGCAGCAACAAAAAGTCCGGTTATTTTCATTGGTACTGGAGAACATATGGACGAATTTGAAGTTTTTGATGTAAAACCTTTTGTCAGCCGCCTTTTAGGTTTGCATTACTTCATCTTAATTTCTGATTTTTACTTCCATTATATTTCTAAAATTTAAATGATTTTACTAATTCGTGATTAATTATTCTAAATTTTTTTAATCAGGCATGGGAGATTGGTCTGGATTCATGGACAAGATTCATGAAGTGGTTCCAATGGATCAACAGCCTGAGCTATTGCAAAAGCTCTCAGAGGGGCATTTTACTATGAGGATTATGTATGAGCAATTTCATAATATACTAAAAATGGGTCCCATTGGCCAGGTTCACTTTTACACTCTTGCCCTTTCTGATTAATGTTTTTATTTTTTATTTATTTATTTAGATGTTTTGACTTTTGGTTGAGTTGGTGTAGGTTTTCTCGATGCTTCCTGGATTTAGTTCAGAGTTAATGCCAAAGGGTCAAGAGAAGGAAAGCCAAGCAAAGATCAAACGCTACATGACAATGATGGACTCAATGACTGATGAAGGTAGGTTAAAACAACACTTTTCTTAGGTTTTTTTTAATTTTATAAAAAAAATGCTAAATATGATTAATAAAAGCAGGTCACCTGATTCAACTTTTTTCATAAAGGCCACCCAATTGTTGAAACAACTTTATACGGCACCCAAATATATATCTAAGAAAATGACCAAAATACCCCCACATGTTTGGCATGTGAGGTTAGTTAACGGCCTAATTTAGACGGAAGCACAAAAATAGGGGAAATTAGAAACTACAGGGGCAAAAAAACGAAAGGAAAGTGTAGGGACAAAATTTAGAATTCGAAAGACCACATGGACAATTTTTGTAATTTATACATGTTGAAATTATAAAATAGAAACAAAGATTTCCTAGGTTACTTTTTATATTCTATAAAGTAAATAAACCCTAATTAGGTTGAAATATTGTAGAGTTGGATAGCACGAACCCAAAACTAATGAACGAGTCAAGAATGATGCGGATAGCGAGAGGGTCGGGTCGTCAATTGAGAGATGTAATGGAAATGTTGGAAGAGTATAAACGGCTTGCCAAAATATGGGGCAAAATGAAAGGACTGAAAATCCCTAAAAAGGGGGAAATGAGTGCTTTATCTAGAAACATGAATGCACAACATATGAGTAAAGTCCTTCCTCCACAAATGTTGAAACAAATTGGTGGCATGGGTGGTTTACAAAATTTAATGAAACAAATGGGCTCAAATAAGGATATGATGGGTATGTTTGGTGGTGGTGGAGATGCTAAGTAGATTCATTTGTTTTTGTTTTTGTTTTTGTTTTTGTTTTTGTTAGAGCATGTTTACATCCTTTGAATGTGTTTATGATGGATGATACACACGTTTTTCTTTTGGTATTTGTGCCTGAACTGTACTTAACCGGACATACCTGAATATTTGAGAATGTGTACCAAACCCAACTTTGTAGTATTGGATAATGGTTTAGCATATATGCATCCACTGATTATGATTAAAGGTAGCAACTTTAATCCATTTACATATGAATTTATATCATGGGTTAAATTAAATATTTTAAATTTAGCGCCTAAAGTATATTTGTAATTCATAAAGCTTCTTAAATCATTTCTTTTGATATTGTAATCAATATTCGACAAATTATTTTGAGAGAAATGTGTTCAGGGTGAACCTACTAAACCGGCCTTACTTTGACAGATACATGTGATATGTAAAAAACAGGTTGAGTATATGTTACAACATGATGATGATGATGATGATGATTATGGTTCAAGATTACATTATGTCTCCAAACTTTTTATTATGTTTTTGTTTACACATGGTACAAGTCACCCATTTATGTTACATCATCATTACATTAGTTGATGAAGGCAGGAAGATCATCTTCAGCATCATCATCTGTTAAAGTCTTGGCATAGGAAGGTTTAGTGAGTGCATGACGGATGACAGAGTTGACTTGTTTTCTCAACTGTGCATTTTCAGTTACAATATCATTCAACACTTTCCTCAAATCACCATCTTTATTTATTGCCACGTCATCTTGAGCAAGGAGTTGCACCTGTTAATATTACTAGTGAGAAGATGCAATTTTGGCCCATTTTGTAATGGATGGGTCAATTCGGGTCAAGTTTTATAGTAATGGGTATGATAAAAATGTTTAGCTAAAAAGAAAATGGGCCAAACACGTAGAGATTCATCCAAAGTGTATTTATACATACAACATACAAAATCACTTTATTCAAAAAGTTAAATAGATTAGTCATATTAACACACAACAAAATGGGTTTTTGCATAAAATACCAACATACTTTTTCATTTATCCTGTTTTAGTTATTGCACTTCTTTTGGTATTTGAGTCCTTAGAATATGGCCTTGTGTCCCATTTGGGTCATTTTGTAACTAAAAAAACAGATCTTCAATTATATAATGTTACAACGTAGGGTTATAAAATGTGATTTAAACAGGATACAAAGCCATCTTTTTACTAAAATGTGTACAATAACTAAAACCAGGGCGAATGAAAAAGTATGTTGGCATTTAATTATTTATGCATAAAAAAAATAGGACAAAAGGTGTTTCAGGTCAACCCAACTAGTTTTGACCCATATGTTGACTCAGAAATCCAGCCCAATTGCCACCTGTACACGTTAGTAACTAAGCAGAAGAGTAATTTACCTTTGCAAGCAGAAGACTAATTTGACTATCAGATGTTTCCAACAGATCAATGGCATCTGATAAACAAGTATCTACCGCCAGATTATTTTCTTCATCCAATATGTAATCAACACTACACTCTCTAAGCCGATTGCAAATAATTTCAAATTCATTCAACAAATCCACTTTATTAGCTTTTTCGGCTTCCCATTTTTGTTTCTCCTTCTATTACACAATGCAAACAATTAATTATAGAACAATTTATAAATAAATCAAATTCATGTCAAAGCTACCTCTAATTCAAGTTTTTCTTCCAAACATTTGCTAAGCTCCTGCTTTAATTCAGAATTTAATTTTTTAAGAGATTTGACCTCCTTAGCAACATCTGATTTTGATTTCTCCAGAATCTCAATCTGTTCATTACCATCATCTATCTCTTTCTCTAAAATTTCATTCTGCTCCATTGTTGTTTCTTTCTTTGATTCTGATGGATTGTCAGTATCAGACGAACTGCTGCTAAGTACAGAATTCACTGAGTTGGAAGGTAACTGATCTGATGGAACTGAGTCATTCTGAGTCAACTCAGAACATGCTGAAATACCAATGAATGTTGAGCTTTGTGTATTACATTACATAGTTAAAATTAAAAGAAATAAAAAAAAGTACATTTTCTTGCAGCAGCTTCTAGCTCTAAAAAGATTGCCACAAGAGCAGTTCTAGACACATCAATATCTGATAATAGCTTATCCATCCAACTTTCTAAACCACACCTTCTCTGTAACAATTAACAAAACTAACCCTTTTAACCATTTTTTTAAATTTTATTTAAAATTCTGGAAATAAAAGGCAATATATGATGTGAAAAATAATGAGATAACTGCTTGTTTACCTCTTCCAAAAGTGTCTTGCTTCTCATTTTCATAAGCCTCTTTGGGGGAGCTGGGGCCAAATTTTTGTTAGGGAATTCCTTACTAAGCTGCAAAAGACATGCCACATCAGATAAATTATGTGTTTGTAGCTTGAATATGTTTTAATCCCTGAAAAACGTAACAATTATAATCAGTCTAACAGAAAACCTAAAATAACCTCAGAATATAGCTTCAAGAACTCATTAAATCTTCTTAGTACTTCTCGAGTTGAGGTGATTCCTTCTGGTGATTGTATACCAACCTGAACTCTGAAAAACTGCATAGACAACACAAATGTCAACATCATAAATTCATGAATAATCACAAAATGGAACTAATTAAGCACATGTCACATGATATGAAATTCCACAATTACTAAAAGAAAAAAAAAGGCATACCACAGTGTCTGAACCACTTGCAGATGGTGTTATAGTCCAAGAAGGAACTGTAACACAATAACTCCATCCCTTAATTGAATCATGTGGCCAAACAGAATTTCTTCCTTCCTGGAGAAATATAATTTCTATAAATACACATAATAACAGCCAAACTTCATCTATTTTCAATATACAATAATGTTGCAATTTTAGTGTGCGATGCATGAAATTTAATGTTCACAATTGGAATCGAAATCATCTAGAAATCAAACAGAAGCTCCATAAGTTCATGAGCATGATTGAATTATAGTTCGTACCCAGATACGTGGAGGTAGACTCCAATCCATGCCTAGAGGAAGAGGAGAGGTGCCGTCGTGGCGGTTCTTCGGCGGACTGCTAGGGTTTTCGATCGGAGACCTCTGCCTCGTCGGCGGTCGTCGTCTAGCGTACAGCTCATCATCATATTCCATCGCAGCAGCAATCGGATTTCCATAGATGGTATTGGTGATCGCCGAATTAGAAAAACCGTAATCGTAGATCGATACATCGTATCCATACATACTCATCGTGTTGCCGGAATCCTTTTTCAGTAAATTTCACCTTCGATCAATTGCACCGGTTTTACCTAGTGTGTTCGTCGTGCTCTCATTCACCGAACCTGTGTGACTGGTATTATTATAGTGTTGTCTGCATTCTAACTTTTGTCCATTTTTTTAAACAGCGATTTTATGATAATATACGAAATAAACGTCATCATCCTGTTGTGAGTTTTCAAATCGTTACAACAAGTTTTACATTTCGTGAATTTTTTTTTTTTCAGACATAATTTTATATGATTTTTTCAAGTAAAAGTTATAGAGAGACAAAATATTTTTTTAAATATATCAAACTGCAAAATTTTAAAAAAATAGATAGATTACACCTTAAAAAAATCACCTAAAAACTGGGCACCAAAGTGCCACCAACAGACTAACTCGAGACAACAACAACATGAAACCATGATAACACAATCCTCCGTTAAGTGACATGACCGTTAAAAGAGAAATGATATTTCTACCTAATTATATTCCTACTAAAATTTAAATTTGACATGAATTTTTTTCCTCGTACAATCACTTCATTTTGACATTTGCTATAATCAAATGAGTCAGCACATAAGTAAACACAAATGATAGAAATTAATATCATTTCTCCTATTAAAAACACATTGGCACCTAACCTAAAAACAAACCACCACTTAGCTAAATCAGCACTACGAAACATGCACAACTAACAAAAAGAGAATGGAAAAAACCATCGGTCATAACACATTGCCACGAAAAACACTTGCTCTACGCCTCGACATAAAAGTTACCCGACCTGAAATAGCTACTAACCACGGGCCATTCGAGATGGATCCTAATGTAGAAGTTGAATAAATTTTCACTTTTCTTTGGATATTTATTTGAACCAAATTATATAATTTCAATGTTTTCATTCGCGATGTTCGTCTAGGTGGGGGGATGCAATCATGCAAATTAACACATGGTTGAATCAATATCGGCCAATACTGTATTGGGCTTAAAAGGATTTAAATGAGCCAGATTTGTTTTCACTTTTGTCTCCTTCACAATATTTTTCATATCATATTGTTTTGGAAACGCCAAATGATATATAAAAACCAAACTTAGCAAGAAGCTAAGAAAGAAACAAAGTACAAGATATTACAAAGATAAAAAAGGTGAAACGCCCCAATCAAACCAACTACAAGAGATTTTGCCCCTATCTTTCAACCATAAAAATGACATAGAGATGATATCTCCCGCAACCACCGTGTAAGACTTGTTGATGTTGTTAAACGTCGCATCATTTCTTGCCTTCCATACACACCAAATTAAGCATTGAATGATCATTGTTACTATCTTTTTTTTATTGCAATTCCCCCAAGTAGAGTGATGATACTGGCGGTCTCATCTCATATATTGATGTCGGCCATCGGGCCTAATTCAATATTGCATATCAATCATGATATGCAATATTGAATTAGGCCGGATGGCTGACATCAATATATGAGATGAGATCACATCAATCTACAGTGGCAAATCTATTGTGATACCTTAAAGAAAAATATGAAACTGGTAATACCTTTTACAATGTGTTCCAGAGTTTTAATTTGAGAAGAAGAGAATAGAGAATGAAAAGAAATTATTTTTATATCATGTTCCAGAATATTTTTTTAAAAGAAAGGAAGGAAAGAAATTTTGGCCATTTTTTCTCTCATAATCCTCCTCCCAAAAGTGGAAAGAAGGAAATTTTAATTAATTAAAACTATTTTGCAATTACTATATTACCCTTGATATTACCTAATTTGTTTATATTTTAAGGATAAAATTGTAAATGTGTTAAATTTTTTCATTTCTCTCCAACTCGGGAATACGGAATTTGATGATTTTCTTTTCTTTCTATCCGATTCGGGAACACAAGAAACAAAAATGTTTTCTTCTTAATATCTATTTTATTCTCTTATTTTCTTTTATTTCATTTAAATATTTTGGAATAGAGTGTTAGTTTTTTTTCTTTCTAAGACCGTTGCATGTACCATCGTAACATTTTCGTCAAATCAGGCAACGATTTGTTACTCTGCATCGACTCCTCAGCATTTGGGATACCATCGGAAATTAAAACTTTCGGAAACAAAAGATTTAAATGTAAAAAATAAACTTTCTTAAATAGTCAATGATTTGGACGGTTGGGATTTAATAATTAATAAAGATCCATCGCACGAGTAATATAAATGGACCTATAAACACAAACCCAATTAGACTATTAGGGTTTAAGCGCAGCCCCAAAAACTGTAAGCCCATCATCCTTCGATCATCATCAACCTTCAAAAACTTCTTCAGGTTTTTGTTTCTGTTTCGTGTTTTTATATTTGCTTTTGATTTTGATATTTACTTTTATTTTTTGTTAATTATTAGTATCCCAATTCCCACACAATAGTATATATAAAAAATATAACCTATAAACCCTAGTTTCAAAATTACTGAAAGAGTTCTCAAAGAACAACTGTTTTTCCTTTTCAACGGATCGCTGCCGCCTCTAGGGTTAGTTTTATTCCACTAAAATCACTGCATATTTATGTGAAATCTTGATCCCATTGGATGAATGATGATAGTTTACGCATACGGATTTATTTGTTAACAATTGATCATGATTTAAAAGATGAATTTTTTTTCATGGTTTACGATTTTGTTTTCAATCTTTATCCGTCTGAAATCGCTTAATTTTATTAAATCAATCAATTATTTTTTTCATTGAGAGTCGAATTACAATCTGTTAATCCCATCAATTTTTGTTTGTAATATTTGATGTTTTAGGCTTTAACCCAAATTGAACTGTACTCAAGTTGTATCAACTAAATCTAGACCTTAATCGTTCAATTAGTATTTATAACCTTCTACATTAGCATCAAATTTATGTTTAAGTGATATATATTGTAATTATTATGGATTAATTTGCAGGAATTTTGTTTACACAAATGGCAAACCCTACAAATAATACCGTTAACGAGCCAATTAATGATGCACAAATGAGCGGAAAACGCAGAAGAAAGAAATCGGTAGTTTGGGAACATTTTACAATTGAGACAATAGATTCGGGTTGTACACGAGCTCGGTGTATGCAATGCAAAAGATTATTTGCATATATTTCAGGCTCAAAATTAGCTGGCACAAGTCATTTAAAACGACATATTTCATTAGGAATTTGTCCCGCAGGCCGAAATCACGAGAAAAACGGGCAAATTTCACCATGTACACCACTTCCCGCCATTACTAACGGTCAAAAAGTCAACAATATCTCAAGAAAAAGAAATAAATTCAATTCCGGATCAAGTAACGTTTCGTTATATCAAGATCGGTGCACAAACAGTATTGCAAAAATGATTATCATGCACGAATACCCACTTGATATAGTCGAATGTCCGGCCTTTTTGAACTTTGTAAAGTCAACTCAACCGCATTTTACCGTTTTGCCCCTTGCTGATATTGAAAGAGATTGTGTGGGATTATATCAACGAGAAAGAGACCACCTTTTAAACGGTATTGATCGTATTTCGGGACATGTTAATCTTTCTGTTGACTTTTGGTCAACCGATCAAAGTGTCGGTTACGCAGTTATAACCGGACAATTTGTAGATGAAGATTGGAACTTACATAGAAGAATACTTTCGGTTGTTTTATTACCGTTTCCGGATTCGGATTCTGCTTTTAATCATGCGGTTTATTCTTGCATTAATGACTGGAATTTGGAAAATAAGTTGCTGGCAGTTACTCTTGATGAATCTTTTGCTAATAAAGACGTTAGAAATAATCTAATCAATTTAATTTCTGCTAAAAGTCGGTTAATTCTCGAGGGTAAGTTTTTAATCGGGAGTTGTTACGGTCGGGTTCTGTGTAATCTTGCTAAAGATGCATTAGGGTTGTTACAAGAAACAGTTAAAAAAGTTCGGGATAATGTAAAATATGTTGTAACAAATGCATTTATACAACAAAGATTTGATGATCTCAAATTACAACTTCAAGTCCCGAGCTCAAAAAGTCTTGTTCTTGATGATCAAAGTCAATGGGACACAACTTATTATATGTTAGCAGCTGCAAATGAATTTAAAGAAGTATTTTCTTGTTTGGACACTTTCGACCCAAATTACCAAAATACCCTTACAATGGACGAATGGAAACAAGTCGGGATTTTGTGTAACAACTTGAAACACGTGCTCGATGCTGCAAATCTTGTAACGGGCCCCACGTACCCGACTTCGAACGCGTTTTTCCATAAAGTTTATGAATTACACAACGAGCTTAAAAACGCAGCTGGTTTGAGTGATGATGTGTTGACTCGGTCAATGCACGAGATATTTAACAAATACTGGAAAGATTGTTTTCTAGTGTTGTCGATTGCGGTTGTTATGGACCCGAGGTTTAAAATGAAGCTTATGGAATTCAGTTTCGGGAGGCTTTACGGTGAGGATGCGGTACACTGGATTAAAACCGTGTATGATTGTGTCCGTGAGCTGTTTGTTGATTATGTTTTACAAATGTTACCAACGCCGACTTTTGATCTTCATGATATTCACGAAGAAAAAGAACCGATTCCTCATTATGATATTGTAAAAACCGAAAATGAAAATGAAATATTTTTATCGACAAGTGACAATGAACTTGACGGGTTTGATATTTATGTTTCGGGTATGACAAATCATCAAAATGTGACACAAGAACTTGACCAATATTTGGAAGAATCGGTGTTACCTCGGATGCAAGAATTTGATGTTTTGGGATGGTGGAAATTGAACCGAAAAAAGTACCCGACTTTATCAAAAATGGCATCGGATATTTTGTCGATTCCCGTTTCGACGGTTTTTGAAGATTCGGTTTTTGATATGACGTGTAAGAAGATGGATAGGTATAAATGTTCGTTAACACCGTCAACTGTTGAAGCACTTGTTTGTGCGAAAGATTGGATGCGAAATGGGAATTTTTCAGATTATTTTCCTTTAGTTTCTTCGAAATCGATGGTGAAAAGTGAGTTTTAGTGGTTTTTTAAGGGTGTTTTGGAGGTGATTTTTCTTGTTTAGTGACAACCGATGGTGCTAATTCTTTGTTGATTCTTTTTGTTTAGGTTAATAATCTTGTCCCTTGTGAGGATTTTTGTGTTTATACTCGAATTTTGTGGTATAATTGTATATCATTTGGGATTTTGGTTTAAATCATATACTTTATAGTTTTAATGTTTTTATTGCATTATTTATGTCGATTTGGCAGTGCTTTTAAACGTCTTCCATGTAAAAAAGTGGTTCTTTAACTAATTATATGTACTAGGATTGAGTATCTAGACCAAAACAACCGAACAAAAAACCAATCAAAATTGAATCGAACCAACGATTAACCATAAGTTTAGTCAAAAGAGCAATAATGAATACAGTGATACACCAAATTCAGTTACGGGTCTAGCCCGTCACTAATGGAAAATGTTTTTGGTCGAATAATGTCAAAATTTGCTAATAGTCCAATTAACCGGTTATTAAATTGTTTTAGCCAATTATTAACTTGCAATAATAGAGTTGAGTTTTCTCAGTCAAATTGTATCTTTATCGCTCTTTGTTACCATTTTTATGATAATTCAAAGCTATTATATCGTCAACAACCCAAATGGCTTCCCAACTACATTTACTTTCAAAACCATGCCACTTGACGGTTTTACATATGGATATTTCAACTTTGGACCAATCCATTGCTTAGTTCATCTAATATCATCACATATTATATATATTACATTTATAAACATAGGTGAATAGTGGTACTTCCATTGGTTACTTCACATGTGTCTTTTTCTTTTTTGTATGTAATCTGGGTTCCGACTGGTTTTGCGAGTCAATAATTATAGGGTGACCATCCACTTCATGGGGTAGCTTGGACTGAGCCTCTGCGGCATTAACAAAGTTTTTTTGCTCATAAGAAATATCTTAGAACATATACTCGTATAGTAGGACGTCAAATGTGCAAATATACATTGTTGTTGATTTTGTTTTTGAATTTTAGAGTTTTTAATGATATTGAAAGTTTTGAATAATTAAAAAACTTTGATGCTTGATTTGGTTTGTCTTTGATGATGTATAATATTTTTGAAAAAGTGGTATTATTAACGTTACAAAAAGAGAGAAAATAAATTATAACTTGACTCAAGCAGCGTTTAGGAGAAGATGATATTCAAGAATTGCAACCAGAACACTGTAAAAAAATGTTAATTCGAAGTGGAAGGACGCCGTTCGATAGCGTTCTTGATGATGAACAACGATGGGAACGGCTCGACTCCCTACACTCTTACAGTGACATGTTTAAATGCATATTTGTAATTATATAAGAGAAATGATATTTAGTCCTATCATTTAAACATACTCATATGTCTACTCACTTGATAGGATGACATGTGTATTCCACTAATTCTCTCTCCTAATATTATCCCTTGATTTTGATACGTGTCTTCATTTAATGAGTAGATCCATGAGTAGGTATTGCTCATTATATATAAAGTCTAATGTAGGCTACGATAGACTATTACTAAATGCAATTACTTTATTTGGGTAACTACTTTTTTTTATAGAAGTTAAATCTTTCCTGCAACAGACTAAGATATTGAAAACTCAAATAAGTAAATTTGTTGATGAATTATTAAATGTAGCATTAAATAAAGAGTAAAATGCTTTATTATATGCATTAGTTTTAATTATGTTTCCTATTTTCCTTTTTGTTGTTTTACTTGATTTTAATCAAACTAATTGACATGTAATTAATAAAAGAAAAATGATATTTGTGTTTAAATTTATACTTACTAATTTGATAATGACACGTGTTAAAATGAAAGATATATATAAATAATGACAAATATGAAATAACAAATGTCATGATCTTGTTAGTAGCAATACGAATTAAGAATAAATTATAGACATGTATAATAAAACTAGCATCATATCCGTGTTAATTATTAGCGGATAATTATACACCTAGTTTTCATCGTTCGTATAAATGATTGAGATTAACCATGTAGATATTGGTTCATGTTATTAGTTATTTTTGTCATGTAACATTTCACATCGTTGGAGAGGATAATGAAATATGCCTTATAGGGGTGTAGATATCTCTCCTAACATGATGACTTTTTGGGTGGAGTGTTCATACCAAGAACAAAACTGTGCGCCGGTGGGTAAAGCGGACAATATTATGCTACGAGATTTTGTGATGTTACATGTCAAATAATTTATATTAAGTTTTACTAATATGTGTCCATGATATCAATTGTTAAATGTTATGTTTGCGCTTGTATTAATTTCTAAAATTTCTCGTTTATAACAAGAATAAAATTATTTTAACACGAAATAGAAAATAACTAAGTAATAAAATTTTAAATAAATAATAAAATTTGCGTTCCTTTAATATTTCATATAATGGGTCTGTATGACATATATATATATATATATATATATATATATATATATATATATATATATATATATATATATATATATATATATATATATATATATATATATATATATATATATATATATATATATAAACTTGTGTATATATAGTTAAGATGAAGGAAAAGAATTTAATGGCTTGTCACATATTCAAAAAAGAATCTTGTCAATTTATAACGGTGGCTTTTTCTCTAATAAACAAATATATACTTTTACAAATACATGTTATAGATACAATGTTACACACGTTCAGTTTCACTAGTCTTTGTTGACATGCCAACCTTTTGCCCCCTCTTTGACTAAACACTAGGACTGTATGTAAGGGAAAGGACCTTTGTGGGTGGAGTGAAAAAGAAGGGAAGTGAAGGGATTTGGTCTCCTGTTAGTCTGTTACGTGTTTTTGGTCAGAGTTTATCACGTGTTTGGTCGAAGGAGAAATAATTGATGTGCCACTGATGTGACAGAGGTAACTAAACTGGGTTTGTTCACTCCTTACGCACAGTCTAATGAAATTGTAGTTTTGATAATTGTAGTTTTGGTCAGAGTTATACTAAGTTTGTATGCTCGTGTATTACACAGGCTTTTGAACAAAGGTTATAACATTTATTTGAAATCTTAACTATGACATTATTTCGAATTAAAGGATTTTGAATTTTTTTTTTGTCATGCGTATGTAAGCTTTAAATAATTTCAACATGTGTATCAACTCAAATAATGAACGAATCTTGTGAATCCAAGTTGATAGAAGGAAGGTATTTAAGACTTGCTTAACCTTTATGTAACTAAACCTGATACCCGATCCGATGTTAACGTCAGCTTTGTCAGGTGGGGTTAAAAATCCGATATTAACATAAGACTCAAATACACCCAACCTGATTAGCATAATCAGGTTCAACTTTTTGATAGCCTTGGCCTGAAGTATATACTTTAATTGCATGAAAAAAAACAAACTATAGATTCTAATAAAATGGCCGTCAAGGTCAAAGTAGATTCTAATTCAACGTGAAGTAACCGTTCAAGAATCCACTCTCATAAAAAAATCAATATCATGAGTTCATGACTGGCTAATTCTTTTATGATTAGTTACATACTATATGATGTTATTGATGTTGCATTCGATACCAACAAGATATACAGTAAACAAATAGTCATTGACTTCCCTTGCATTGCTTGATATTCTAAACTAGTTGACAGAACAACGTGACAAAAGTTAGGAGCCATGATATAGTATTAATTTAGTATTAAATTATCTATGTTATTAAAATATTTATATGGTAATTCATAGGTTGCGAACTTAAATCTTATGTGATAACCTTTTACTAAATACGTTAATGAGTGGAGAAATATAATATTGTTGGAAATATAGAGATATTGCAAGTTGGCAATTTTCTCTATCCCACATTGGTGGGAGGAAGAACATTTAATGGGTATATAATGCATTCAATTACTTAAGTCTTCAAAGGCTCTAGTGGAGGATGAATGGCTAGACCCACACGCGCGCCGAGCCGAGACCGATGACACGATTTAGGCGCACTTTGCACTTCGCACGACGCATCGGTCGTGATCTGGCCGTTTTCTATCAAAGAATAATGGTGATTAAGAGGAGTTAATTGCCTGGTCGGTTTTCTTCTCAAGCCTCAAGTCTCCCCTATAAAAGGGACTCCCTTGGCAGAGAAATAAACACACCGAAAAAAAAAACCAACTCCTTGCTCTCTGCTCGTTCTTCCTGCGTTTCTGAGTATCACTTTGTGTTACACGGTATTTTCTTTGCTGTGGAACATACCGTTTTGCTGCATCAAATCCTGGGTGTGTACGTTCGAGGCTTACAGCGTATAAAGCACGTATAAACCTTTAAGGACAGGAATCCTCATTCCGTGCGGTGCATTCTTCATCTTCGTCAATTTCAGGTTAGTACATTTAATCTGGTTATTTTGGTTAATTTGATATTGTTACAGAATATAATTAAACAATCTTAAAGGTTTATTTATTTATATTATATATTCTGTGACTAATCTCTTAGCCAAATTTCAGCAAAAAGAATGGATACTGAAATCTCCTCCACCAACTTCCGTTTGATGAATCAAGAATTCATCAAGCTTGATCGTTTTGATGGCCAGAACTACACTCGTTGGGCTGACAAAGTCTTGTTTATGCTAGCTGTGCTTAAACTAAGCTTTGTGTTGGATCCTGAATTGCCACCAATTCCCGCTAATCCAGTCCCTGCCGAAGGAGCTGCCCCTGATGTGCAAGCAATTGCTGATCTTGATAAGCAAAGGGCTCTGCGTAGAGAGTCCGAACATCTATGCTTGGGACACATCAAGAACTCCTTATCTGATCGTCTCTATGATTTGTATGCTCCTATTACAAATCCTATAGAGTTGTGGAAAGCTATTGAACTCAAGTACAAGGCACATGAAGAAGGTACCAACAAGTATCTTGTGTCTAAATACTTCGAGTTTCAAATGGTGGATGATAAGCCGATTATGGAGCAAGTGCATGAACTCCAGGTGATAGTGAATAAGTTGAATTCTCTATCTATTAATCTTCCCGAGCTTTTTCAGGTTGGAGCAATCATTTGCAAGTTACCACCTTCTTGGAAAGACTTTTCCAAAAGAATGATGCACAAATCCGAGGACTACTCCTTGGATGTCCTGTTGAAACATCTCCGTATTGAGGAGGAAACTCGCAACAGGGACAAAAGGGGTAAAGTCGGAATGAGTGTTCACCACGTGACAAGTGGGGGTCATGGTTCTGCATCTGGTTCGGGTTCTGGGTACAAAGGCAAGAAAGTGTTCAAAATGAACAAGAACATGGGACCTAAAAAGAAGGAGTTCAAGAGGCCTAATAATCATCATCAAAACAATCAATCCAAGAAAACAGGAAAGTGCCATGTTTGTGGAGAAACAGGGCATTATGCACGAGAATGTCCACTACGGAAATCGGGGCCCGTTGGTGGATCCGCAAATGCTGTTGCGGATCTAACTCACTTGATTGCCAATGTGGATCTTGGGGAATCAAACATGATTTCCACATTGACTCGTGTGATAGCAGCTCGTGGATGGTTTCTTGATTCTGGAGCTACGATTCATGTTTGTGGGAATCGTAGCAGCTTCCAAACTTATGGCCCGGTTCGTGAAGGAATGGTGGTGGCGTGTGCTGATGGTCACAGGGTGCGTGTTCAAGGTATTGGCACGGTGTTGCTAACTTTCCGTAATGGGAGTATGGTCACCCTTCGTGATGTGTTGCATGTGCCGGGAGTGTCAAAAGGACTTGTGTCGGCGTCCAAGTTTGATGATAATGGTTTCAAGTTGGTGATTGAGGGTGGTAGGACCTTGTTTTATAAAGATGGGGTGTATGTGGGACAAGCCGTTAATACGCGTGGTATGTATCGGCTTCAATTGTTTGAGGGGGATGTGGGTAGTAGTCACCATTATGGTGATTCTGTTTTGAATGTTGAATTTTCTGAAAGTGAGAGTGATGGTACCGCAAGTGATAGTGACGGTACCACTAGTAATGTTGTTGGTTATGAACTTAATGAAATAATGTTTTCTGATTATATTGCTTGTTCAATTTCTTTATGGCATAAACGTTTAGCTCACACTAATATTAAAAATATTGAAAAAATGCAAACTAAAGGCTTGTTAAAATTAAATAATAAAGATTTTGACAAATGTGAAACTTGTGTAAAATCAAAGTTTATAAAGAAACCTTTTCCAAGCGTTAAGAGAAATACAACATTACTAGAATTAATACATTCGGATATTTGTGAACTGAATGGTATACTCACTCGTGGAGGAAAGAGATATTTTATAACTTTTTGTGATGACTCGAGCCGATACTTATATGTTTATTTATTGCATACAAAAGACGAAGCTTTTAATGCATTTAAACTATATAAGGCCGAGGTTGAAAATCAACATGAAAAACATATAAAGATTCTTCGCTCGGATAGAGGCGGAGAATACTTTAATCATGAGTTTGATACATTCTGTGAAGAGAATGGTATCAAGCATGAAAGAACATCACCATATACTCCCCAACAGAATGGTTTGGCTGAAAGAAAGAATAGAACCCTTGTTGAGATGGTCAATTGTATGTTGAATCATTCGGGTTTGCCACACAATCTGTGGGGGGAAGCATTGTTGACTGCATGTTATGTGCACAACAGATTCACTAGTCGTGTGATTCCCTCTAGTCCCTATGAGTTATGGAAAGGTAGAAAACCTAACTTAGATTATCTAAGAGTGTGGGGGTGTTTAGCTTATTATCGTACACCTGATCCTAAACGATCCAAGTTGGGAGCTCGAGCTATGAAAAGTATATTCATTGGATATGCTCAGAATAGCAAGGCATATCGATTGTTGGATAAAGAATCAGGTGTCGTCGTAGAATCCAGAGATGTGGAGTTCTTCGAGGATAAGCTAATAGAAGATGATGAAAACTCAAATTCTACCTTTAATCTTGTTCCAGCACCAAGTACTTCTCGAGATATTATAACACCTTCTTCTAATATAGAAGAAGCACCTTCTTCTGTTGTAGAAGAACCAAGGAGAAGTACAAGGGTGAGAAAGGAAAAGAATTTTGGAGACGACTTTCTATCATACTTGGTTGAAGGATCTCAATCAAAAGTGACGAGAGAGGTCATTTTAGCAATTAATTTAGAAGATGATCCTAAGACTTTTACTGAAGCCGTGACATCGAGAGATGCTCCTTTCTGGAAGGATGTTATTAATGATGAAATGGATTCAATTATGGGAAATGAAACTTGGGAGTTAGCTGATCTTCCCAAGGGAAAGAGACCCATAGGTTCTAAATGGATCTTCAAGAGGAAGTATCATCCAGATGGATCAATATCTGCCTATAAAGCGAGATTAGTCGCTAAAGGTTATAGGCAAAGAGAAGGTATTGATTATTTCGATACATATGCACCGGTTGCTAGAATTAATTCAATTAGAACTCTAATAGCAATCTCAGCATTGAAAGGATTGTACATTCATCAAATGGATGTGAAGACAGCCTTTCTAAATGGATATCTCAAGGAGGAGATATACTTGGAGCAACCTGAAGGTTTCATAGTATCCGGACAGGAAAACAAAGTGTGTAGACATATTAAATCACTGTACGGATTGAAGCAAGCTCCAAAGCAGTGGCATGAGAGGTTTGACACCACTGTATCTGCATTTGGTTTTAAGCATAATAGTGTTGATAGATGTATCTACACTAAATGCACACCTGAATACACCGTAGTTATCTGTCTTTATGTTGATGATATGTTGATCATTGGCACTCACCTGAAAGGTATTCTTGATACGAAGAAATACCTATCCTCGAACTTTAAGATGAAAGATTTAGGGGAAGTGGATACCATTCTTGGTATTAAGGTTAAAAGAACAGATAGTTAAATTTCTCTAAGTCAATCACATTACATAGAGAAAATTCTGACAAAGTTTCAACACTTGAATTTTAAGGAATTTAACACTCATTTCGATTCTAGTGTAAAACTTGAAGTGAACTCTGGTAGAGCAGTGGCTCAACTAGAATATGCTAGTGCAATTGGAAGCATGATGTATGCTACACATTGCACTAGACCTGACATTGCTTTTGCAGTAAGCAAGCTAAGTCAATATACTGTCAACCCCGGTACAGAGCACTGGAAGGCAGTAGGAAGAGTACTAGGATACCTAAAAAGGACTAGTAATTTTGAGTTGACTTACACGTCAAAATCTAGCATACTAGAAGGGTATTCAGATGCCAGCTGGATTGATAACAGAAGTGATTCTAAATCCACAAGTGGATGGATTTATACACTAGCTGGTGGGGCTATTTCTTGGGCGAGCAAGAAACAGTCATGTATAGCTCACTCAACGATGGAAGCTGAGCTTATTGCTTTAGCCGCTGCAGGCAAAGAGGCAGAGTGGATTAGAGATCTACTCTTGGATATTCGTTTGTGGGATACTCCAATGCCATCAATTCCCATGTACTGTGACAGTGAGGCCACACTGTCTAAAGTATATAATTCTGTATATAATGGGAAGACGAGACACGTAGGTCTTCGTCATCATTCAGTGAGACAACTAATTGAAAGTGGTACCATCAAAGTTGTTTATGTCAAGACATCGAAGAACTTGGCAGATCCGTTTACCAAACCTCTGACGAGAGATTTGGTAACATCTACCGCGAGAGTCATGGGTCTAAAACCAAACTAGAATCGTTAGTAATGGAAACCCAACTTGAACTTAGTACTCCTAATTTTTCAAGTTTAATGGGTAACAACGAAATTACTAACGATAGAAGGTACTATCAATTAAGATAGATCCATGTGAGGTAGGATAGTATGTCGTTGCCGAGAACGAGGATGAGTTAATACTCTTAACAAAATTTTGGAGACATCTAAGCAACGAAGATGTTGTAAAATTTTGCCTATATGATCTAGAGGTGGTGCCGCCTCAAATGAAGATTATTGGTTTATCTTCTAAAGGGTCATGAAAAGGATTTTAGCACATGGCCATATTAGTGCTCAGGGAGAACACAAAGACGGCATATGTTGTGTGGGGGTAAACCGGGGAGGTTATTAAGATTCTTGGTTTAAACCTATTTGGATACCATTGAATCAATCTCCTCTTGTTTGCTCACATAAACTTAGGTTTAATCTTCGTGACACCTAAGTGACAGCATCTGTCTGAATGAAAGGAAAATTTCCAACTTGGTGGGGGATTGTTGGAAATATAAAGATATTGCAAGTTGGCAATTTTCTCTATCCCACATTGGTGGGAGGAAGAACATTTAATGGGTATATAATGCATTCAATTACTTAAGTCTTCAAAGGCTCTAGTGGAGGATGAATGGCTAGACCCACACGCGCGCCGAGCCGAGACCGATGACACGAAATGGCGCGATTTAGGCGCACTTTGCACTTCGCACGACGCATCGGTCGCTGGGAGCTGAGGAGCTTTCTTTTTGGCCAGTATTGTAATAGTCAAACGTAACTGTCGGGTGTTAAGAGGGCTGTTAATACCTCTTCCGTTTTTTTGACCATCGACTTAATGATCTGGCCGTTTTCTATCAAAGAATAATGGTGATTAAGAGGAGTTAATTGCCTGGTCGGTTTTCTTCTCAAGCCTCAAGTCTCCCCTATAAAAGGGACTCCCTTGGCAGAGAAATAAACACACCGAAAAAAAAACCAGCTCCTTGCTCTCTGCTAGTTCTTCCTGCGTTTCTGAGTATCACTTTGTGTTACACGATATTTTCTTTGCTGTGGAACATACCGTTTTGCTGCATCAAATCCTGGGTGTGTACGTTCGAGGCTTACAACGTATAAAGCACGTATAAAACTTTAAGGACAGGAATCCTCATTCCGTGCGGTGCATTCTTCATCTTCGTCAATTTCAGGTTAGTACATTTAATTTGGTTATTTTGGTTAATTTGATATTGTTACAGAATATAATTAAACAAATATTACATTCATCCTATATACTCGTATTGAAGTGAGGTTTTTCGAATATATATAGAGACTAGAGAGGTTAATTAAAATTTATGATCACACGAGTATAAACGATATGTAATTTAAAAACATTTATTACGATGTCCCGGAAAACTTACGACCCAAAAAGGCAACCAGTGACGAATAAGATTAGCAATATTAATTATTACTGATCTACGAGATGCTACATACGAAGATGATGACATATCATTGTCATTTTATTTTCTCTCCTTTCATATATTTCACTTAGTTTGTCATGGTCACAATCATTTAATAGGAAAATTTGTATGTTTAAATTGTAAGGTTATACATAATTTACTTTTTGAAAATAGGGTGAAACAGTGTAAATTGACGCTTATAATTTTAAAACCTTTGGACAAAGGTGTATAAAGAACATAGTATATTACATAGTAATATATATATATATAGTTTGACATATAATTAAAAATCTTTCTGAAATATTTAAATTATTCTGCAATTAAAATAACGTTGAAAAAATTCTGTGACATATTACTAGTAGTCGCTTATGATCATTGATTAGGTATAATAAATACATATAGGGAATATGAAAACTTATTAGTAAGGGCTTAGAGGAAAGATTCAAGGAATCGACGGTACTAATACAACAACTTCCCAACGACTGAAAAGACAAAGCACCCGGCCAGATCATCAACGTCAATCTGACACGTGTCACAAAGTTAGAGGTTGCCTTCTTAACCTCCCAATCCAACAAAATTTTGAGATTACCAAAAATGTAGACGATAATTTTTTTTTGGAATTAATTTTGGTACCATATCTTTTGATGTATATACCACGTAGTACAACTAACACTGCAGACTGTACAAACATATGATGCAACTATCTACCTTTATATATGAGGTCTAAATTTGATTTCTTTTTGCCAACATGTCCAATCAAAGCATTCTCATTGGTTGTCAATAATGACATGTAAATCTCAAAAATGCCACTTGTCATCACAAAACCAAACATGAAAAACCTATAAAAAATTCGGCTCCACTATTTTCGCAGATATTCAAAATTTTAAAACAAATTCGGTATCTACTATCTACCAATACAAAAATCTCTTATTTATAGCAACAGATGACTCAAATCAAGTGATAATTTTGAATTTTGAACAGGAGCAATTATCGTGTTTTTAAAAGTTCAAGAGTTAAATTGTAATATCGTATTTATAGCAACATATAACTATTATCAAATCATAACTTTGAATTTTATAGTTATTAAATGTAACAGTATTTGAAAGATTTTTAGTTATATTTTTTAATGTTTCCTTAATTATCATGGTGATTTTTTGAATCAATTGTTTCCTTCACAATAGATCAACAGCATATATAAACACTAATGTAGTTTAGGTTTCATTCACAAAAATGCAGCAGCCTTCAGCGTCATAAAGCTTTCGTTTTTGTTAAACTTCATTATATTCTACAAAGGTTTTCTAATGTATGCCCCTGAGGCATACGATAACGACATTCAATGAAGCAATATTTCCATTTAAACATAAAACCGTATTTAATGTATTTTCTGAAATGGTAGGAGTTAGAGTTCATTAATATTCTTCAATACATATTAGGAAATTATCGTTTTTAAATACATGTTATCGTACGTTAGAAAAACTCATTCTACAAACATGTACTTCCTCCGATTCAAATTAAGTGATACACTTTCCTTTTTGGGTGATTCAAAGTAAGTGATACATTTTAAAATATTATCTTATTTAACAAGAAATAGTGGGATCCTCACCCACTAACTATTTACTTTAACAAAGTAAAATGACTCATTTACCCTTACTTTTTTACTTTTAAACATCATTAACCTCACTTTATTCAAAAGTGTGGAACCATTCCCCACTAACCATCCAATTAATCTAATTTACTCATCATTATAATATGTTGCCTAAAAAATCGTGAAACACTAAGTGTATCACTTGTTTTAAATCGGATGAAGTATTAAACATTACTTACTATATTATGTCTTTAGATGTTTTTATAATTCTGTTTATTCTTTAATTATTCATATTATACCAGTTGATTCTTTAAAACAGATTGTTATTTCAATAATATTATTATTTTGTTATTTTCATATATATCTCTCGAAACATGTCCGCCCATTCGGGCGGGCTTTGAAGCTAGTTGTGGTATATGCATCAAAAGATGTGGTGTAATTATCACCCCTTTTTTTTAGGAGCTGATTCGTATATAGCAACTTTTATCCATACTAAGCAAATTCATCCAAATGATAAGCATGCCCTTAATGGGACGGATCAGTTCCCATTTTTTTTCTTTTTCTAACATTAATTAAATTAAATAAACAAAGTATTACAAAATTATGTTTTTATTTTGCTACAATATTCTGTTCTTTTCTTTTGTTGTTTTTATTTATATAAATAATTGTGGCATATTAAAAACTATTATATATTACCGGACGATAAGATTAGTGGATCATACATATCATGATAGAGAAAATAATTAAATAGAATTCTGTTACATGTTATGAAAAAATTATTAATTACTCCGTATATATTACGAGGATACAAAATGAGACAAATTGCAATTTGATCATGTGAACATGAAATATACTGGGTTTGTATTAAGCAACCTGGCCTCTCAAACTACGATGATTGTAACAATGTGAACCAAGGTTGCGATTTTGTGGACGAAGTGGATAACAATGCTATGTTTATCGTGGTATTACAGTATATTTTGAAATACATGATATCATTAGAAAAGAGCAAAACATGTAAAAACAATACAAAGAGTACGAGAAAACCAATCTTATAATTATATTTTCAGTAAACTACAAGAAAGAGACCGAAAAATAAAACATTAACCATTTACCCACTACAAATCAGCAACACTAGACATCATAAAGAAGAGCCACAAAAATGAAAGGAGGTTGGTTTTCAAGTTGTGGACGCATTGAAAGATTTAACTGCGGTGATATATTGCTACATATGGTTTATATGGAAATTTCAGATTGGGAAGACATTTGGGCCAAACACAAACGAGAGAGAAACCTTTGTATTTTGCCAAATCCAAAGTTTTTCATATTTTTGAATCAACATTAGGGCAAGGGCTTGTAACATTAATAATCGTTAGTTCGAGTGGTGTGTCGATCCTAGATCTTGTTTCTATGCTTGTTTGTTTCTTTTGTTTTTTCTTTATAGTCTTCTTTCTTTTTGCTAGTTTTAATAAATAGCCATTCAAAAAAAAAAAAAAAAAAAAAAAAACCAGACTTATTAAATACTCCATCCGTCCCACAAAAAACTTTACATTTCTCATGAGCACAATATTTTAGGAGATAGTTAGTGGTAGGGCCATTTGTAATACTTTTGATTAAAATATAAGGGTAGATTGGAGAGAGAAAATATTTTATTGGTTGAATGATTGGTAATATTATTATTTTATTAGGTGGGCCTCCCAAATTTGAGAAATGTAAACTTTTTTGTGGGACAAAATTTGAAGGAGAAATATAAAGTTTTTTGTGGGACGGAGGGAGTAATAAATATCATTTAAACATAACAATAACTTATCTGCCAAATATAACATCTAGATCGTCCTAAAAAGTATATGCAAACAAAGGAAGTCAATTTAATTTCTACTTGATTAATAATCAATCAAATAAACTAAAGCAAAACACTTAAGTTACGAATAAATCAACTCAAAAATATTGATAGTCATAAAAAAAACATGAGTATGCTATCGATATTTTTTAAAAGATATTCTCCTTTTATAACCGCATTACTTGGAGTATGGTAGTTTTTCTATTGATATAAACGATGTAATCGTTGCGTAATCAATTACGAACATTCACCTAACAATCTGTTAAATCTTTACTTATGTAATAGATCAAATTTATGACATTTGGCAAATAATTTCATCTTGTAATTAGTGACTAGCCGGTACCCGCGTAATGCGGCGGCGGGTACCATTTAGCTATATTTAGCGGCAAACAAGTGTTGTCAAGTAGCAACAATTCGTCTTTGATACATTACTTTGTAAGCCAACATGTCGGTGTCAATGGTAGTAATTATGTTCAATGTTTAAACGCAAAAACATTTCTTCTACAATGTTTACACATTTTATACCAACATAAATCTTGTTCTTGTTAGTCGTTTAACAAATAAATGAATTTGACGCTGAATGGTTCCCAGACGGTTTATTGAACAATTGGTTCGTTTACAACTTGTTAGGCCAATTTTACCTTCAAATATGTGAACTTTGGCGCATAATCACCACACATATGTCAATCAGATCACATGTTATTGGAGCAATATTTTGAGCCCAAGATGAAGAACAAGAAACAAAATAGTAAGAACTCCCCAGAAGTGCATAAAATGTGCAATATTTAAAACTGGTTCTATTTGGTTTAAAAGCCAAATTCACAACTAAATACAAATGCAAAGTCGTGTATAAGGAAATAGGAGGGACCCTATAATTGCAACTTGACCTAAACATAATGTATGCATTGGAGATCGAATGTATTGCATTGCATCATATATTGCAAGACCTACAAAAAAAATAAGAAGAAACAGTTGTAAAACTTTTAGAAGATGAGAAAATCCGTATCATAAACACCACAAAATTGAAAACAAAAAGGTTTCAATCTCGACAAAATCTATTAAAAGATGCACATATTGCAGCGTGTTTATTTTTGCCTTTTGGAGTTGCTTATCTGATTATTGGATCTTCTGCTAAGGATTATTGACATCCATAATTTTACCTATTTACCAAAAACAATTAAATAGCCCAAGGGGTCTTTGACATTGTATGGTTAATCCGCTAATCTGCTTATTGAAAATTTTAAAACTCATATAAGCACTTTTTAGCATTTGGATAAATATAAGTGTTTATGATTATCGGGCAAAATCAAATCAACAACTTAAACCGTTAATTCAAAATTTGTCAAGACAATTTTTCCAGCCCATAATAATATCTAAATAGGCATGTGCAAAATGAAGGGAGAACCAACTGAAATCGTGGAACTGGACCGAACTGAGCTAATCGGTTTGGTTCACGATTCTAATTTTTATGAAAACTCGGTTCTCAGTTCCAATCAGTTAGGTTCGGAAGAGTTCAGCCCGGTCCAAAACCGAGAGAAATCCGATAGAAGGCGAAAAATTACCACGGTTCTTGGTTCAGGCTGGTTCTCAGTCCAGTTCGGTTCCGAGCATCATTAGTTCGCTCCTCGGTCCAACGAAAACCATTTTTTCCGGTTCTCAATCCTAGTCGGCCCACTTCAGTCCGGTTGTTGGACCGTGCACATGCCTAGTATCAAGGCAACTTTCCTTTGCATATCAGGCTCATTCTGTAACGCCTATTCAATCATATGCTTATTTGCATGTGATTCATCATAGTTCTCTTCCTTTTTATCAACAATTTTTCCTCATCCTGCACGTTTTCAAGTTGATGATATGCTTCTGGTGAGAACAATCACAAATATGCTTCTGGTTTTAAGGATCAAAATTCCTGAACTAAAATTTTGGAAACCGCGACTATTTCTTTTTATATTTATTTGGAGCTCAAAAATAAATAAAAAATCACAAAAAGTTACCAAAAAATTAAATTAAAAGACATTTAAAATTGACCAAAAGTTTTGTGTACACAAACCTATAAAAGAACACACAATCATATACATTTTGAATATGTAAAAATTATTTATCACCACCGTGTATGAAATCGCACCTGTCCATAAAATGTTTATGCTCGTTAGAGTTATACACCCTCTTAACAACTGATAAAGCATGCTTCCATTAACTTCTTTCACCAAGTTGACCAACAATCTTCACCAATTGATCTTTTGTAAACTGCAATTATTACTGTTTCATCTTCCTAGTAAACCTCCAGTTTTCATATTTAGCTCGGTTCCACTAAACCTATTAATCAAACACATCTATGTACATGACATTTCTAATCATTTAAATGAAATTTTGCATTTATATACAACATTTTATTGACCGAATACACAACACAACTTGACTACAAGAAGGATTGACAAAAATTAGTTCAGGCATTAACACAAACACATAGAGTGCATAACAAAAATTCGGATCATATTAGCAGAATACCACAAAAATTCGGTTAGACATTAAGAAAACTGATAATATGTATAACAAAAATAACACTCAAAGTACCATAAAGAGAGGAAAACATACCTTAAGTTGAACTTATAATCGGCTCTCAAAACTGCAATATTGAAAAGAAATATATCTCTAAAATTATACGCTCAGTTTGTGTAAAATGAAAATTGGTTCAATTTAACATACTAACCTCAAATTATATGCTGGAGATTTCATCCTGATGGAATCATAGATCCCCACACCAATGTGTTGAATTTATAGGGTGAAAGATTTCGTATGTAATCGAGGAGGAGTTTGAAGATCACTGGTTGAAGAATCATCATGTTGAAGAATCGAGGAGCCGTTTGAAAAACGAGGAGCCATTTGAAGAATCGAGGAGCGGAAATGGAAGAGGCGGATAACGAAGATGCAGAAATTGAAGAGGCGGATAATGCTCAGACCAGATGGGCCCAAAGACGATGGGCTATATATATGTTTCGGTTGCTGCTTTTCCAAAAGGATAACAAGCTTATTTATAGGTGGGCTTAACCCGCGTGGTTTTCCATAGAAGACATAGATATTATGTTTAGGATTGGCAATGCAGTCGAAGTCTTGACCAGGTGGTAAAGGCGTGGCTCTATAACCCCCAGGTGGTGGGTTCGAAACCTTTCAAAGTCTCTTTTTTTCATCCAAAATGATTAAATTCCATAATTAGCAAGTGTGTTGGCTGAATTTTCAGCCATGCTAATTATAGAAGTGGTAAACTCTTTATAATATAGTAAAGATAAAGCTATAAATTAAAGGGGGTGATATTAACACCACATAAATTACTTTCTATACCACAACTTATGTTTTAACATATTATACAGTTTGTATTATTTCTTGTACAGTGTGGTATGAGAAGTACTTTTTGTGGTGTAAATATCAATTCTCATAAATTAATTAACCCATCTTAACACATGCTTTAAATGATGTACTTTAAATCTTATTACATACTACCTCCGTATCAAAATAAGTGATACATTTGGGAAATTGCGGTTTTTGAGGCAAAAGATTGGAAAGTGATTTAAAATAGTATAAAGTGGATAGTTAGTGGATAATGGGACCCACTTCTTTTGGATGTAGTGAAATTAATGATGTTTAAAAGTAAAAGTAAGGGTAAAAGAGTAATTTTACTTTATTAAAGTAGATAATTAGTGGAGAAGGGGTCCCACTTTTTTACCAAATATGGAAAGATTTTGAAGTGTATCACTTATTTTGTTCCACCCCTTTTAGGAAAGTGTATCACTTATTTTGATAGAACACCTAATTTTATCTTAAATAGAACACCTAATTTTACTAACTTGGTTTATATTTAATTATAATATTTTCTCTCTCTAAAAGGGAATCACATGTATCTTGTAATCTTGTAGAGAGAGAAAGAGGGGGTGGGTAATCAAAGGAGAGGCCAGGAAATTTTCAGAAATCCAAAAACAAGGTAAGGTAAGCTCCCAACACACTCTTATCCTCCTATCTTCATTTTCATATATAATTCCTTCACATTTCACCGATTCCTCATTAATTTCTCAAATGGCCTTTTCAGTTCGCCATTGAAGAAGCTCAAGCTCCATTTAATTCTCAATTTCACAATTAATTGCTGCTACCTATGGCACCGAGGTCGGCCAGAGGAAAAGGAAACAAAAACAAATCTGACAAGAGAAAGAAGGAAGATAAAGGTATTCAAATCTTAATCATCTTCTTCGTAATCGAAATTGAAATCGAATCGATTACAGGAACTAATCTCTGTTTTAATTGTTTCAATTTGTTCGTTTTTGCAGTTGTTCCTAGTGTTCTAGACATAACAATCATCACTCCTTATGAAACTCAAATTATACTCAAGGTATTACTAATGAGTAGTGAATTTAGAATTAGTTTATAGATTTTAACAAAATTAATCGGTTTAAGTTTAATAACTTAATTTGTATCGAAAATGCAGGGTATCTCTACAGACAAAATTCTCGACGTGAAGAAATTACTAGCTGTTAATGTCGATACTTGCCATTTAACAAATTACTCGCTCTCACACGAGGTCAATACCATATTATTGAAGTTCACGATAATTGCATTATCAATTTTATTAAATAATTATTAAATAATTTTAAAATATTAAGTACGTAATAATTATCGTTTTTCGGCTCGATTTTTAATGCTTTTAGAACCAATATTTCTAAATCAGAGCAGTGTGCAGGTTACAAGACATAATGAGTTAGTTGTGTATCATTGAAAATTGTTGTAATAATTGAATAACTTTGAACAGGTTAAAGGAGCGAAACTTAATGATAGGTTGGATTTGGTTTCTTTGAGACCATGTTCGATGAAGATGGTTGAAGGTAACTATAAACCATAAATAATCCATTACATCCTATATTCACACGTATTTGAGATTGTTTTTTGAAAATTGTTAATTGTATAATCAGCGTTTACAAAACTTAATTATGAAGAATAATATTTTAATATTGAAATCGTAATAATTTAGATAATTATTTTTCTAGTGTTTGACAAACCTAATTATTTATTTAGTTAATAGTTAAAATACAAATAATCAGTTTTCAAAAAACAATAGCACTTTCCCACTTGGTGTTACAAAACTTTATTTTGGATATAAAGAAAATGTAAATACTTCCTCCGATTCAAAATAAGTGATACACTTTCCTTTTTGGGTGTATCAAAATAAGTGATACACTTTAAAAAATTACCTTATTTGGCAAAAAATAATGGGACCCATACCCACTAACTATCTACTTTAACAAAGTGAAAAGACCCCTTTACCCTTACTTTTACTTTTAATCATCATTAACTCCACTATATTCAAAAAATGTGGGATCCATTTCCCACTAACCATCCAATTAATCTAATTTAATCATCATTATAAACTTTTGCCTCAAAATTCGTGAAATCCAAAGTGTATCACTTATTTTGAATCGGAGGAAGTAATTGATTTTTCTGACTTTTTATCAAACACTCATTTTAGATTATGTGTGTTTAACGTAATAAAAGTAGATAATCTACTTCGAAACGTAATTCCAAACACCCCTAGATATAGCATATGTATACATTTATATATCTCATAATTTTTTATTTTTCGGGTTTTAATAAACCTTTACTTTTTTGGGACAATCCCAATGAATTTTGTTTGTCTATTATAGTAGACAAGTAAAGTTTTTTGAGAGCTCTTTTGACTATTAACCATGTTTGTAAAGTTGTAGTAATACTCTCTAGTATTTATAGGTAAGTAAGATATACTTATATAAATGGAAGTTTTCCTTTCTATAAATATTTCGGTTTGAAAAGACTTGTGTATTTATTTAGTTATTATCTTTATAAATAAACATTATAATCGATCTAAGGGTATGTATATTTATCCTTTATTTATTTATATTTTAGGTATATAATACACTTTTGAATATTTTACTTAAACCAAATAAATCAAGGATTAAATATTGCCTTAATTTCAAACACCAATGACCCATATTACAAATGCACATAATTTTCTTAAAGAGTTGTAATAAAAAATATTAAATAGTTTTTTCTAATATATATATACGATTTATTTATTAGAACGTATATTCAACTTCTAAATACGAGTGAAATATTTATATTAAATTAAATATGAAATTCAACTCTTTATTTTATAAGTCACCTTTTATGTTACACTTGAGAGTATATTCTAGTTAAATTCCTTACCGGTAGATGACAACATTATAATGTACGCCAATGTCGTACTCCACGATACCTTCTATGATGACAAGAGCAATTAATTAAACCTTGGAAATCAGAATAAAAGCTTGCAATTACGATGATAGGAGGAAAATTTACTTTTTATATTTTCACAAAAGATAGATGATTTTTAAACCACAAATTTTATTGCATTTGCTACAAATATTGTTTGCTATAGTTGCACAATTCGTTTTCATACATTCATTATGGGTATATGCACCAAAAAATATGATGTAGAAATAAATTCTTAATAAATAGGTGTTGATTTTTAAACTACATCTTTGATCTATATACCATATCAATTGTATTATATATATGTATAATATGCTTCATTACTTATATAGTGTGATATCTATATATAATTAAAAATTGAGTTCCAATTTGAAGTTGTATTTAATAGTCTTACATTTAATACAAAGTAAATAACCATGTATTTAACAAAAACTAAAATTCCTACAAATTAAATAACCTTGCATTTAATAATATTTTTAATGTTTTCTATACTTATGTTTATTATAATAATTCTATAATTTTATGAAATGATGTATCAATTTTATAATTTTATAATGTTCATTTTTATAATGTTTATATATAGATAGATATAATAAAAAGTTGAGTTCTAAATTGAAATTGACATCTAATAATCTTGCACATAATGCCATCAAATAACATGACATAAAAATAACTTGACGTAAAGTAGTATTTAATTACAATCATTAAATGTGAATAAGAAATAATGTAATAAAAAACATATTAAAAACTAATAACTTTTTCAAAATGTCATATCAAGAGTCTTGAAATAATACATGAAATGTTTTATAATGTTTTGTATAATTACGTTTATTATAATAATCTCACCGAACCAAACCGGATCGAGAACCAGTCGGAACCGAAACGAAAACCGAGACAATTTCTTCAATTTTTTTTTTGTTTTTTCTTGGTTTTGGACCGAATGGGACCGCTCGGAACCGAACCAGTTGGAATCGAGAACTGATTTTTTTATAAAAAATAGAACAGAGAATTGAACCGATGGAGCTCGGTTCGGTCCGGTCTGGTTCTGCAATCTCGGTCGGTTCTCGGTCCAATTTACACAGGCCTACCTACGCATACGAAATGTATTTCAAGATAAAGAAATAATTGCAATTAACATACACAATCCATATGACTCAATAAATAACAACAAACCCTAAACATCAATACATATTAAGAACAACTTTGCCCATTTAGTAGAACACTCGCAATC
Organism: Calendula officinalis; assembly: GCA_963853835.1. Classification (NCBI taxonomy): domain Eukaryota; kingdom Viridiplantae; phylum Streptophyta; class Magnoliopsida; order Asterales; family Asteraceae; genus Calendula; species Calendula officinalis. The sequence goes on along the minus strand of OY970827.1, from coordinate 1,552,352 downwards.
AAAGTTAAACATATAACCGATCACGCTTTTCGTATTTCCAGGTGATACCAGTAAATTGTACACGATATACACTCAAAATAACTCATTATTATGAACGAAGCCCGTGCATCGCACGGGCCATGCTGCCTCGTAGATATTAAAAAATGTGATATGACAATTAATTCCCTTAATAAATAGTCAACCATTATTTTACTAAAGGGTATATTGGTCTTTCGATTTCATAAAATTTTCCTGTGATATCTTTTTGTGTATATGGTTCAGTAAGATCCCTTTTTACCCAATATTCTACACTGGCAGAATTTTGTCCGGTACTTAAAATTAATTATACTTTTTATTCCCAATATACGGCGAACATTTGCTTAAATAATATTAAAATTACATTACTTTTTAATAAATAAAATAGTGAACAAAATTCATATGGCTGATATTTTATGAACTTTATGGAGGTTACTGACTATTTACAAAATTGCCACTGACTTTTTGAAGAGGACTACACTGATGAGGCACATGCGGTGGCGCACGTGCGGAGGTTACTGGACATTGTAGCAAGCACGACGCGTTTCGCGAAGCCCAAGTCCGGACGAACCTCCACCGGCGCCGGAGGAGAAGCTCGATCGAAGAAAGGACGATCTCAAAATGTGCAGGTCACACCGGGAAGACCTGTCTCTCCTCTGTCTGATGGTGGAGAAGCCGTTGAAAATGGCGGTTCCTCTGAAACTGAGACGACTGCAACTTATCCGGTGTCGGATAATCTCGATATGGCAGCCATTCATCCGGTTCCTAAGCTCTCCGATTTTTACGAGTTCTTCTCTTTCTCGAATCTCTCTCCACCTATCCTACGTAAGCTCTAGAGTTTCCGTTTGAGCTCTTGTTTTCTTCTTAGATGAACGCTTAATTAATAAATCGATCGTCGCATTTTCGATTCAGAGTTGAAAAGAGTTGATCGTCAGGATGCACAGGAGCAGCGTGAGGGTGATCACTTCGAAATGCAGGTTCTCTCTCAAATCCACACATTGAAATCATAAACTAAATTTAGGTTTAGCATATAAATTGCAATCACGACATACAAGTAGCTTTTATATCATCTTCGGAGTATAATTCGTACTATTTTGAGGAAAAACAGCTAGTTATTGCCACAAATGATGATGATATCTTCTCGATTTGCAGATTAAAATATGCAATGGGAAGGTATTTCAAGTAGTTGCATCCACAAAGGGCTTCTACGCCTTGGGAAAGCAGTTTTTGCAAAGCCATTCCCTGGTGGATCTTCTTCAACAGCTTAGTCAAGCTTTTGCTAATGTCGGTATTCCTTAATTTCCTTTTTCTGATTCATTTCTAAAAAGTGTTCTCACTTACTGATATCTGAAGAAATTTTTAACTTTGCAGGCTTATGAATCATTGATGAAAGCGTATGTTGAACATAACAAGGTATATAATACTTTCAATTTGATGTTATAAAAGTGTAATGAGAAACTTGAATCATTATATTTTATTACATTTTTTCAGTTTGGTAATCTTCCATATGGGTTTCGAGCAAACACATGGCTAGTTCCACCATCAATTTTGGACTCAGGATCAAACTTCCAACCACTTCCATCAGAAGATGAAAACTGGGGAGGCAGTGGTGGAGGCCAAGGGCAAAATGGTCAATTTGACCGTAGAGCATGGGCTACAGAATTTGCAATACTGGCCAGCCTTCCTTGCAAAACCGAGGAAGAAAGAGTGATTCGTGATCGAAAGGCGTTCTTGCTTCATAGTTTGTTTGTTGATGTATCTATATTTAAAGGTGTTTCAACCATACGTAAAGTTATAGATTCTGTTGGAAAATCCAACTGTCTTCCTGGATCGATCGTGTGTGAGGAACATGTGGGGGACTTGCGTGTTACAGTGAGGCGAGATGCAGGTGATGCAAGCTCAAAATGTGTAGTGAAGGTAGTTGGTATTGGATCTCCTAACATGTCTTCTGAGGAAGTTGCTATAAGGAATTTACTTAAAGGAGTAACTGCAGATGAGAGTGCAGTTATTCATGTAAGTATGCATTGACCTCAGTTGACTCAATTTTCTTCTGCTGTGGGAATATGAAGAAATAAATATAAATAATTAAATAATAATAAAAACTATTGATGGACTTTATTGTTTTGCAGGATACTAACTCGATGGGTACAGTATTTGTACGACATTGTGGATATACAGCAACCATAAAAATAGTTGGTGATATAAAAAAGTCAAAATTCATGTCACAAGATATTGTGATTGATGATCAGCCTGAAGGTGGAGCCAATGCTCTTAACATTAATAGGTATGTACCTTCATTCTAATATTAATTTAGCGGAATTATTTAATAATAAATGTATCTGATTAAAAAGTTACTATTTCTAAGCTTTAAAAATTGTATTTGTAATTTAATATTTGTTTTTCCCTTTCATTTATAGCTTAAGGGCTTTGCTTCCCAACTCGAGAGATGTGGAAATACCGGGATCACAGTCACCTAAATCTGAAAAGAGCTATTTTGAATCTTCAAGGTGTGTGGTTAAACGATTAATAAAAGAAAGTTTGACTAATCTTGAAAAGTCAACAGATTCTGTGAAGCCTATCAGATGGGAATTGGGTTCTTGTTGGGTGCAGCATTTGCAAAAGCAAGAAGCAGAATCTGGAGAAAATGCAGAAACAACCAAGGAAAATAAAGGTGAAAAAACAGAGGTTAAAGGGTTAGGAAAACAGTTTAAAATGCTGAAAAAGCTGGAAAAGAAGCAAAATGACGCTGATTTATCTGATGATACAGAAGAAAACAGTATAAGTCAACAGGGAGAGATAGAAAGTCAAGAGTCAAAGTTTGACTCAGAGTTGAAGAAACTGATTTCAGAAGAAGCTTTTTCACGGTTGAAAGAAAGTGGGACCGGTCTTCACTTGAAGGTTTGTTCATGTCTTAATAAGTGAAAAAATAAATAAAAATATAAATAAATTTTTCTAAAAGAAGTGCTATATGATTCTTGTGACAGTCAGCAGATGAGCTTATAGAGATGGCACACAAATATTATGATGAAGTTGCATTACCTAAACTGGTACTATTCTTGTGTACAAAATCTGAATCTTTAAGGGCATTTTTGTAATTTGATGCAAAATAAGAAATTTGGTCCTTTTTTAGGTAACAGATTTTGCATCACTTGAACTTTCTCCTGTTGATGGACGCACACTAACTGATTTCATGCATTTAAGAGGGTTGCAAATGCGCTCATTAGGATGTGTTGTGAGTACTCTCTCTCTCTCTCTCTCTCTCTCTCTCTCTCTCACACACACACACACACACAAAAAAACAAAAAATATATAATTTATGATAAATAATAAATATCTAATTACATGTTATTTAATTTTGAATAATCAGGTTGAGCTTGCTGAGAAGCTTCCGCATATAAGATCACTATGCATACATGAGATGATCACACGTGCTTGTAAGCATATACTTGAAGCAGTTATTGCATCAGTTGAAAACTTTGCTGAGCTGTCAACAGCAATAGTCTCAACCTTAAATTTCTTGTTTGGGGACAATAAAACGCAAGAATTTGCTGAAGATCAAAGTCTTAAATTACAATGGTTACAATCTTTTCTAGATAAAAGATATAACTGGAAGATAAAAGATGAACACCAAAACTTGAGGAAATTATCACTTCTTAGAGGATTGTGTCACAAGGTACCGTTTCTACATCAGATTCCTATTTTTAAATATTTAATTACTAAAAGCTTTATACGTATTCAGGTGGGATTGGAATTGGTTTCAAGAGATTATGATATGGATAGTTTGAATCCATTTAGGAGTTCTGATATTGTCAGCATGGTTCCAGTATGCAAGGTATATTATAATTAAAAAAAATAATAATTAAAACTATACTTTTGTACTAATATTAAAAAATATGTAATAGCATGTTCTATGTTCCTCTGCTGATGGGCGTACACTATGGGAATCATCCAAGATTGCCCTAGATAAAGGGAAACTAGAAGATGCAGTTAACTGTGGAACCAAGGTAACATAACATGATGTCATATTTTTTTATTTTAAATTTCATTACTAAAAAGATTTTATTAACATTTTAACATTTAATATTAATTATTAAAGGCGCTTGCAAAAATGATAGCTGTATGTGGTCCTTATCACCGAACCACTGCAAGTGCATACAGTCTCCTTGCAGTTGTTCTTTACCACACTGGTGACTTTAATCAGGTGACACATTTTTTGCTTATTTAATTATTAATCTCGTGGAATATTTATTTATTTTTATATTTATTTATTTATTTTTGTTTTGTGTATAGGCAACAATTTATCAGCAAAGGGCTTTGGATATAAACGAGAGAGAACTAGGGCTTGACCATCCCGATACAATGAAAAGTTACGGGGATCTTTCGGTTTTCTATTACCGTCTACAACATATTGAGTTGGCACTCAAGTAAGTAAATCACATTTGTTTTTTTTTTTTTGTTTTTATTTATATATATATTTTTAAATAATAATTAATTGTTATATTGTGTTTTTATAGATATGTGAACCGTGCTCTGTTCCTTTTATATTTCACTTGTGGACTTTCTCACCCTAACACAGCTGCAACTTATATTAATGTGGCTATGATGGAAGAAGGGATGGGAAATGTCCATGTTGCCCTCAGATACCTTCATGAAGCCTTAAAATGCAACCAAAGATTACTAGGAGCTGATCATATACAGGTCACTCTCACACACACACACACACAAAACACACTCAGTTTGACTAAATATCTTTAACTTCCTTACAGACTGCTGCTAGTTATCATGCAATAGCCATAGCTCTTTCATTAATGGAAGCTTATTCCCTAAGTGTGCAACATGAGCAAACAACATTACAAATTCTTCAAGCAAAATTGGGAGCAGAGGACCTCCGTACTCAGGTCAGTACTAATTTTTGAAACAATTAACAATATTTAATGATTTTTTTTATTTTAATGTTTTAAATTGTCATGTGATTCTGACTAATATTATCATTAAAAAAACAGGATGCTGCTGCATGGCTTGAATATTTTGAATCAAAAGCAATAGAACAACAAGAAGCAGCAAGGAACGGAACTCCAAAACCAGATGCATCTATTGCCAGCAAAGGTCACCTTAGGTATTAATATTAATATGGTATATATACATATACATATATTATATACATATATATCCAATTTACTCATTGTCAGCTGTTTATCAAATATCAATTTATGGACCATTTTATTTTGACCTCATTTTTGCAGTGTATCAGATTTACTTGATTTCATTAGTCCAGATCAGGATTCCAAGGGAGCAGATGCTCAAAGAAAACGCCGTGCCAAGGTAGTTAAATAATATAGAGTAATTTACATAAGTCATCCCTCGACTTTTATATTACACGAGTAGTCCCTAAAGCAAAAGAGACTGTTGACTTTTTAGGGACCGTTGATGTTAAAAGTTTCAAAATTAGGGACTAGTTGTAATACGTAGTAAAAGAAATCCAGGGACCAAATCTGTAATTTTATACAAACTATGGGTATTATTAATTTATTTACTCTAAATAGTAAATACTTAATTCAACCTACAAACTAAATCATCTAATCGGCATTTTAATCAAATTATCATGTTTTGTGATTATCATCTATTAGGCATCACCAGTTGGCGAGAAGGCTCATGAATTACAGATCGATGCACAAAATGCTGATGTGGCGATTCAAGGCACCAGTGAAACCACTGTAACAAAAACGGGACCCACCGTTCAGGAGGATATACAAGAGGTCGTCCCAGAAGTGAAAAAGGCGGTTAATGTTAATGTGACTAAAAATGAACCATTATTCACAGAAGAAATCCAAGAACCAATCTCTGATGAGGGCTGGCAAGAAGCCAACCCGAAGGTGCGGTCAGGGCCCGGTGGGCCCAAAAAGTTTAACCGAAGGAGGCCCGATCTGACTAGACTAAATGTTAACGGCTCTGAAAAAACTACACCCAGGGAAAACCCTAACAAGGGACAGAAACTAACACCAAGACCGAGTTCAACCGAGTTGACTCAGTCAAAGCGGAGTTCGGTTCCCCGTATCTCTCCTAGGGTTTCATCAACTCTTAGCCCTATGGCTTCAAAATCTGTGTCGTATAAAGCAGTTGCAGTGGCCCCACCGGGTACGATCCTAAAACCGTTACTCGAGAAAATTGAAGAAATCGAGGATTACAAAACCGTAAAAAACGATGAAATTATAACCTCGAATTGTTCGGTTGGTTCATCAGAAATCAAGAGTGAAGAAGTTATTGTGGATGACAAAATACCAGATGATGAAGTTATAAAAGAGATTGATATTGTTCACGAAACTGCACTACAAGAAACCGAAGATTCAGAATCGAGAGATAATAATAATAATGATGATGATAATAATAAATTGGAAAATAGTGCAGAAACGAATGGTAGTAAACTTTCGGCTTCAGCTCAACCGTTTAGTCCAGCTGCTGTAACAACAAATGTGTATGATGTTGTAGCTAGTCAAGGAATGTTAACCGAACCGGTTGGGTTTCCACCGATTGCAGCCCGTGTCCCATGTGGGCCCAGATCGCCTTTATACTACCGAATGAGCCAATCATTTCGGATGAAAAACGGGTTCTTGAAGTACCAAATACCCGGTAGCGGGCTCGGTAACAGCCCGAGAATCATGAACCCGCACGCACCCGAGTTCGTCCCGAAACGGGCTCCCGAGCCCGGTTCAACGAAAACCGAAGACGAGAAGTCAAGAAAAGTCAGCTCGGATGCCGAGAAGGCGGAACTCGCGAGACAGATTCTGCTCAGTTTCATTGTGAAGTCGGTTCACGATAACTCTGAGAGCGGGCCGGAACCGGGGCCCGGTAAAGAGAACCGGGCCGAGTCGGGTGACGGGTCGAATGAGGCTGTTGCTAAAGACAGTGCTATTATAAAGATTCTTTACGGGAAGGAAGGACAAGAAGAAGAGAAAAATGAGGTGAATAATGACAAAAATGGAGATGGGGAAGGGTTTGTTATGGTGACGAAAAGAAGACGAAATAAACAACAGTTTGCAAGTGGTGTAAGTGGGTTACATAACCATAACCATAATCATACTCAACAACAATCTGTATCTGCTTCAGTTCGTTGAAAAAAACAGTTGGTTGATATGAGGATTGTTTTGTTTCTTTATTACCTCAACTCCAAAATCATTGGAATAACGTAGAATGCAATGGGGGGTTTTTTTTAGAACATTTGCAGAGAGGCTGTTGTTTGTTCTTTTTCATGTACGAGGTTTCCTATGACTAATAATAAATTTGTTTTTTTTTTTTAATATATGCTTTTGTACCAATTTAATTTATATTTATACAATGCTAATTGGTTAAAATGATACATTAATATCTTAAAAAAAAAAAAGAATAATTTTATATCCTCTCTCTTACTTCAGCCTGTTCTACTATAAATTAACATCCTGTTATAGAAATATATATGTAGAAAGAGAACATGTGGATAAATATAAAACAAGTAATCATAAACCTATTAAGGGTATGTTTAGATAAGCTTTTTGAGCTCTAAAAGTATTTTTAGCTAAAAGTGCTTATTAACTTTTGGGTTTTGTTATGCATAAAATGATTGTACATTCATTGATAGAGTAGTGTTCCTAAAATTCAGGGGGCGGTTTTGTTATTAGTTTTGTCTTGTTATCATTATCATTTTCCTTAACTTTTTAGTTTTTTAAAAGTAGTTTTAAAAATAATGTTTGGCTTAGCTTATTGACTTTATTACTACTTTTTAGTGAAAAGTTGAAAAGTTGGTTGAAAAGTAAGGGGTCCCTTACTTTTCAAAAACAAATTTTCAAGGCTTATTAAAAAGTCATTTAAAAAGTAATTTTTACCTTACACAAACAACTTTATAACTTATTCACTTCTTGAGAAGCTAATAAGTCAATAAACACTTTTGAAAATGGTTTCCCAAAACACCCTCTAACAATCTGTATTTTTCTCATATATCATTTTCAAGTAAAACAATAATCATATATAAGGAGTTATAAGGAGTTTGTAACACTCTGATGCTTCTACTAACTATTACCACTGCATTAAACCAACTACTTTAACTACATAAACTAACTTAGAAAATATAAATTATACTAATAATAAATTGCTAAAGTGAAATACTAATTAAAATCAATATTACTAATTACTAAACACGTATCAAAATCCGTATATATGTTCTTCGTATCCATGACTTCAATCATATCTGGGTAAGAATTAGAATAAAAAATCCGAGAAAGATGCAATTTTAGGAAGCTGATCCACGAAATTATTGAACGAGTCTTCACGTGACATACCAATATCCGCATTTTCGGGCAACATATTAGAATCCAGCATAACACAGTCATTCCCATCATCCCAATTATTTATGTAATTCATCCCAGGGTCAGGGGCACAAAAGTCATTTCCATCATTGAAAAGAGCACAAAGAGAGTTGACTCTTGACATGAGATTATTCTCATCGGAGCTTGTGGTCAACTGTGTGTCGCTTAGTAGAATCTGAGACATGTTGTCGATCATATGATCAATGGTGTTTACAGGATCAAATATCGATGTAGTTTGTTGGACACTCGGGTTGTTGACCTGCCCGAAATTGTTTGACCATTCGAGACCTGAACTTTCGGGAAAGTGTAAAACGTGACCGGGATTATTAAAGTGTCCAATGTGGTCTACACTTTGTTGGATTCTTGGTTGGTTGACCTGCCCGATGACCTGCCCGGTTATGTTTGACCCATCAAAACCTGACATTTCTAGTTGGTTATTATCATTTTTATTCACTACATTAATCAAAGCGTTTGCTGCAAATGGTAAGTCGAAAACGATTTTTGGTTGTTGGCTAAGAGAATTGAGTCGTGTATCACATTGCATTAGCATTTCATAATGCTTATTTAGCACGCCCGGTTCAAACTCCAGATAATGTTCCCTGCAAAAACCATGAAATAAAAAATTATAACATGGAACTGGTTGGAACCGGATTACTAAAAATCAGTTCAGGTATCAGAACCAACTTTTTTGTGCAATCGGTATCTGGTATTTCGGGTATGGATATATCAGGTATAAAACAAATATAAAAATAATATACCTATATTTACTTGCTTCACCGTTAGTAAAATCAGAAGTTTTTTGCCATTGGGTATGTTTCCTAGGCTGTGGGTCAGTCTCTCTGAAGAAAAGTGGTTCTTTACGTAGCTGACAAAATATATATTATTATAAATAAATATATCAATAGCTAATAATATTGACATTTATAGATAAAGTCTATAATAAAGGAAGGAGGTAAATACCACAATAGTCAAAACACCAGGCCCATTATCAGGATAATTTGCCTTGAGGCCCACAATATCTGACCACTGGATTTCTATTTTATTCTTCAGCCCATCTTCTAAAACTTCCCACACCATCCTACATTTTGCAAAGTAAAATTTTGCCACTAAATCACCCTCATTCTGTGATACATACTGCAACAATTAACAACTTTCAGTTACCTTTCAAAATATTCTTTCTATACAAAAATAGACGAGGCAATATTGGGTCGGGTCAAGTAGACCCAAAAAAATCTCAGAGATTCAAAATAAAACTTATTTTATGAATTATTAGTCTATCAAATATGATTTTGAAACGTATACTATTTCAATATTTTAAACTAGTTTTCGCAACAGGTCATTAATGAGCAAAAACCCTTATACATTTGACCGACTCTCTTCACCAGGCCTCAATTGAACAGGTCGGGTCAACCCAGGTTTTAAAACATTGGTAAAGTGTTAATGTAAAATATATCTTTTAAGCTAATTTTCCCTCTCTTACAATTAAAAAAAAGACGCGAATTTGCCCACCCGTAAGTTAATGGGTCAAAAGTGCCACATGTGCAAAAAAACATATGCAAAGGGTAAATATTAGCATACATACCTCCCACTTCCCGATCCTTAAAAGTAGAGCCGGAAAATTAGACGCTTTGAAATTTTTCACATGGCGCGATGTCCCGGCTTTTGACTTTGCATACTTCTTATTGCCCGATCGAATGTTTTCTTTGGGTAAAACAACATTATTATTATTCATCAATTGTGCGGGCAAAACAACATTATTATTATTTATCACTTGTGTGGGCAAAACAACATTATTCTTATTGCTTTGAGAAAGTATTGCTTCAATTAGCTCCGCAAATGATTGACTCTTCTTCATCTTCAAACCTAACGGGCCGGGCCCATAAAGAGAAAGTGGCACCTAGAATTCATCAATATCAACATCAGACTACAAGTCAACAATTACATATTATCAAAAGTTAATAACCAAGATTTATGACCTAATTAGGCTTATGTAAATCACAACTTAAAACTCAATCTTCTAAAGTTTCTTTTCTGTGATAAGAAAAAAATTAATTATTTCAACCAATCCCAAATTATTGGATTAAAATAAGGATTATATATTAATGTAATCAAAACTCTTAAAATAAGTATAACAATATAATGTAAAGAGAGAAAGTTGGATAAAAGTCAAAATAACGACTGTACCAGATTTGACGACTGCTATAAAAAGTTTAAGTGTTCCTCACTTGGAAGTGGTGACGAAGAAGATGCAATATAAATAAACATATTTTAATATTTGAATTAAAGATTGAAGCAAAACCAGTTTTAGTTTCAATAAAATAAACAATAATTCAAGTTTTAGTTGTTGAACGTACAAACTTATTAAACGCAAAATCACATTAAAAACCCAAATGTTAAATTTCGAACACAATTTAAAAATTTTTTTATGCAAATCCATGAACAAGAATACACAAACTAAATCAATTCTATCATTCATAAAAATAAATAAAAAATTAATACCTCGTGCGCTGCTTGAGAAGACGACGTTTTACACCGTTTATTAACCAGTGACTCGTGTTCACTCTCTTCAGACTTCATCGGACGCTTTTCGCCGGAGACATTAGTCATTATTTGCTCCGACAAGGTATTCCGGTGATTATTCTCAACCCACATTTGTAGAACCATGATTTAATTTTACTTCAAAGCCTTGAATGAATGAGAATGATAAACAAAGAAATTGGAAAAAAAGTCAAGAACCTTAAATTCGGTCGAAAAACACACGATTTGAGCTCTGAGAAAACGGTGAACGAATTGAGGAAAAAAAAGGCGGGATGGACAAAATCTATTTATAAAGCTTGAAATTACGAAAATAGTCTGAGATACGAGGAAATATGGTAAAATTCAAGCAAGATATGGGGAATCTTTTTCAATTGGAAACCTTTTTAACATAATCGGCTAAATCATGCGAATATAAAATCAAGTATGGTAACTGGTTATAATATTTTACCGCGTGATCTTTAAAAATAAAAATAAAAACATGATATACATTAGAAAAGAAACGTCACATATGGTAAGAAACATTTGATTAAAAATAAAATACATGAATAAACATATGGTAAGAAAAGATCAAGGAATGAATTAATTTTTGCAAGGAAATGGTAAATTTTATTCTTAAATTTGATATTTTTATATCAGAACAAAATTATGTTTAATGATAGAATTGTTTATTTAGTTCATCAAATACATTATAATGGAAACGTTCATTGATATCTTAATCAAATCACAACTAAAAATACAAATCATATATCAACATCACACCACCTCCATTGAGAGTCCTTCGAGGAATTAGATAAATGTACCAAAACACATGAAGATTTTGATTTCCATATTCCCAATTTAGCTCTTATCAATTCGATCTACAACAATTCGATCTAACGATTTCGCCAATCCCATATGTGGCGAGATAACTTAACATTATGTGATGCAAGATCTAAACTAAATCGCCTATGTTGAATATACAACAACCGTAAAAATAGTTGGTGATATAAAAAAGTCAAAATTCATGTCACAAGATATTGTGATTGATGATCAGCCTGAAGGTGGAGCCAATGCTCTTAACATTAATAGGTATGCACGTTGACTTTAATTTAAATTAAGAGAAATTAATAAATGTAATAGTAATTTAATATTTGTTTTTTATTTCATGTATAGCTTAAGGGCTTTGCTTCCCAACAGTCACCTAAATCTGAACAGAGCAATTTTGAATCTTCAAGGTGTTTGGTTAAACGAGTAATAAAAGAAAGTTTGACCAATCTTGAAAAGTCAACAGATTCTGTGAAGCCTATCAGACGGGAATTGGGTTCTTGTTGGGTGCAGCATTTGCAAAAGCAAGAAGCAGAATCAGGAGAAAATGCAGAAAAAACCAAGGAAAATATAGGTGAAAAACAGAGGTTAATGGGTTAGGTAATAACTATTTTTTTATTAGATTATTGCCGATTTGTTTTGTAGATTTTTCGGTTTAGTTTATACTTTGTGGTTCAATGTACAGGTGACACAGGTGGTGCATGGGATAATGCCAAATAGTATTTATATATTTTTAGTTATTATACAAAGTGGTACTTGTTAAATTTTTTTTGATGATACCTGATTATATATGAATTAAGGTTTCTTTTTCATCTTAAATAACAACACATATTTATATATTTTTAGTTATTATACAAAGTTTTGTCCAATTGGGTCATTAAAATATGGTTTTACGTCCTAAGAGGATCATTACGAGATGTCCTAAAATTATTACTCCGTATTTAAAAAATTCTAACTCTTATAAAAAACCATAAATTTATATATAAAAATGTTGGATTTATATATACTGATAACTGTAACTATTATATAGAAAAATGATTTAAGAAGTTTTTAATGATCTAATTACTTATATATATATATTTATGGTAGTAATTTTACTGTTCATAAGATTAACTAAAATGCATTATATATATCAGTTAAGTGAAAAAATAGTCAAAATTGGTTAAGTGGCTTTGAACCTTGTGTTAAAGGCATTGCCTTCCTCTAGACGCAGGTTCAAATCCAGCTGCCTACCAAATTCTTTTCTCCTTTTTAGCCCCCAACCCACTGTTTAGTGTTTAGTCACAAATTGCATATTTTTATTTATTTATTCTCTCGCGTTTTCTTTTATAAAGAAATATTAAATTTTATATTTACGTGTTAATTTTACTGAGTTTATTATAATTTTTTTTAAACTTTTTCTAACATTGATTTATCATTTTCAATCATACTTTATTTAGGTTCGAAACATCAATTTAAAAGTATAATTATCAAACAACTTTAGACTTTAAAATATTGTCAAATCACATACAAGTATAACTTAGAAATCCTAAAGTCTTATAAAATATGGTATTTTAACGTTTTTCACATTATATAATAAAATTTCAAGAAAAACTACTCATAAGATTGTTATTGTAACTACAATCAATATGAACATACATTATTTTTTTTCATGAATAGAAAGTAATAAATCGTATAAAGTGCATCTAAATCTTAATATAAAAAATGTTTATTTTAAACACCGCAGCATCATGTGAGAAACATTGTCCTCGTTGGGACACAAAAATCATCTGGATGAGCCTTCGTATAATGATTAGACAGGGATATATGTAAAATTACGTTATTTTTAGAATGAAAAACCCAAAAATAAGTATCTTGTGACGCAAAACCATATTTTAATGTAGCCTGGTGCATCAGAACATGCAAATAATCGGTGACACAATTGGGGGCCACTTAAGGACACATCGGGCCCGTCTCTCAACATTCTCATCAAACTCATGGCAGTTGAATCACTCGTGTTTGCACCCTTCTTTGCTGCTCATGGTGGTTTGCTGTTTAAGATCTTTTAAGATTCAATGGTTAGGATGTACCTGTTTTTATAGTAGTATGTGGTCTTAGATGATGTCTATTTTGGTATGTTTTAGGGTTAGTTAGGTAGTTGATTTTTGATGAACATTACATTGGGATTTGCCAAGAGAGAGAGAGAGATTAGATTCAAGAATGTTGTTGTGTTAGGCTTCTTAATATCGGTTAATTTAGGGCAGTTGATTTGGAGTATGTTAATCTTGTGTTGTTACATCTGTTGCTTGCATGATTAGGGTTAAAGTTTGTTTGACTTAGATTGGTTTCGACCGTGACACCTATTGGCATCTTCAGTTTTTGTCACATTTAGCAACTACATTAGCTGACACTCAATTGATACGAAGAAACTTTATTCATATTTTGTAAATATGATTAATGTATTTAATGCATTTAAGTTAAATGTATATTTATTTTGACTACTAGTATAGTATACGCTTGTCAAGTTTTTAAAAATATTGAAAACTGTTGCTTTGCGTTACAATTGACACTTTGATTTGTGATGTATCAAGATACACGAAGGTTGAGTGTAAATTGCTATGATTGTTGTTTATTGGAAGTTACGTGTTACATGTTTCAAGTCAATTTTATAAATATAATGTTTATTGAAAGTTAGGTGTTACATATACCAAATAAGTTTTATATTTAGAACTATTATCACATGTGACATGTACATCAATATAAGCAATTAATTTGTAACAATTCGACATTATTTACAACTTTTTGATGAATATACTTTAAAGAATCACCTTGACAAAGAAATAAATTGCTCTTTTAGTTAAATAAATCAAATGTTATAATACAAAGTCATGTATATAAACAAGTATGGTATCCGTATAAAGTATCAGATGTATAATTGTCCATCAATTCCATAATACTCCCTCCGTCCCACAAAAAAAGTTCTCATTTCTCTTGGACACAAGTTTTTAGGAGATAGTTAGTGGTGGGATCCTTAGTAATACTTTTGAATAAAATATAAGGTTAGATTGGAGAGAGAAAGAGTTTTAATGGTGGAATCATTGGCAATGATATTATTTTATTAAGTGTCAAATTTGAGAAAATGAGAACTTTTTTGTGGGACAAAATTTATAAGAGAAATGAGAACTTTTTTGTGGGACGGAGGGAGTATTGGTAATATAAAAATCAAAACATACTTGAATAAAATTGAAATGAAGGGGATTTAAACCTTATGACATCGGGTGAAAGAAGATGATAAAATACAAAAATGATTAAAAAAACTATAACTAATGTGTTTAACGGTAGAATTGCCCAAATTATGTTTCCTGGTGTAGAATTGCCCGATAGGGTAGACTGGAAGTTTGGAACCAACTATCGATTGAGATATTAAATTTATGAAATTCTTTATAAATTTAAGAATATTTCTCCACATTCCCGGTATGAACCACCCCAAAAGAAGTTAGCGCGAAGGCTTTCTAATTTTTTAAGAATCTTCTCGGAGGTTTTAAATAGTGATAAAAAAAATATAATCCTAGATTAACGAGAGCGGATTTGATTAAGATAAGTCTACCTCCACAAGATAAAATTTTGAATTTTCAATTTGATAACTTAAATTTGAAATTTGTTCAATATAACCGCCCATGGCTCGCCTTTATTCATGATGATCCAATGGGCACTCCCAAATACACGAATGGGAAAGACTGGAATAAAACCATTAGCAGTGCGATCAAGTTGGCAAAATCAAAGAAACTATTTCTTGCTGTGAAACTGAAATCACACAATAGGTATATCTTTAAGTTTGAATAAATTGTCAATTGTCCACCATTAACATTTGTCTTTAAACATTACCTAAAAAAAAAAAAAACGAAAAAAAGAAAACGCAAATTAAGGGAATCTAAAAATCATAGGGAAAAGGGTGGGGGATAATAATTACATCAATTTTCCCGTCATCTAAAAAAGCAACAAATTTCACAATCACGATAAAGACAACAATAATTACATCGTTTAATTCCCCCATTTTCCTTCAATCCATCCTCTATTTATCTTCACCTTTCAACATTTTGATTCAAATTTTAATCGGAGTTCCAATTCTCTTTCTTTCTTGAATCATAACCGATCAATTCAATCTTCTTGGTATCATTCGATTACTAGGTTTTTGTTATTTTCACCAGAAACATGGGCAGTGCTTCTTCTACTCTAACTCAATACGATATTGAAGATGTTCAAGAACACTGTAATCATTTATGTAAGTAAATCATCTGTCCATCCAATCACACTGCACACAGTTGACAATTTATTCAAAATTAAAGATATACGTATTGTTTGATTTCAGTTTCACAGCAAGAAATAGTTTCTTTGTATCAAAGATTTTGCCAACTTGATCGCACTGCTAAGGGTTTTATTTCCGCCGATGAGTTTTTATCAGTTCCAGAGTTTTCAATGAATCCCCTGTCCCATGTACACATCACGCTTTCTTTTTATTTTTAATTCATATTTTTATAGTTCTTATGATTTATTGGGATGCCTAGAAGGTGTTTGATGAAATGCCTGCTTTTGCTAAATGTTATTATTTACACAGAGATTGGTTAAGATGGTAGATGGTTTAAACTTTAAGGACTTTGTTATATTCTTATCAGCTTTTAATCCCAAAGCAAGCATGGCCCAGAAGATCGAACGTAAGTTTCACACCTTATCATGAAGTATAAATTATCATTTTAGAGATTTTATTTTGGCTTTTATCTGCAGTATAGGTGGAGATTTGAGTGTCAAATCTTTAAGATGTTGATTTTTACTAACAATTGTAAGTACCTAATTTCAGTTATCTTTAAAGTATACGACTCAGATTATAATGGGAAGGTGAGTTTTAATGACATAATGGAAGTGTTACGTGATTTAAGTGGTTCATTTATGTCAGACAAGCAACGAGAGGTATAACTACTTACCACATTATAATTTGCAGTCTGCATTATGAAATGTGTTCTTATAAATTTTAGCTTAATTTTTCAGGAAGTTTTGATCAAAGTAATGCAAGAAGCTGGCTACAGTAAAGATTCATCTCTGTTGTTGGACGATTTTGTTAAGGTTTATTCATCAAAAACCACAATTTACGCTATTTTACTTATTATTATTTTTAAATCAGAAGGCTTCATTCATTTGTTTTGATTTTGTTTCAGATTCTTGACCATCCTGGATTAAAAATGGAAGTTGAAGTTCCAGTTGACTAGAGTGAGCTTGGAAGCACAAAACTGATGATGTCAGCAAAACAACAAGCTACTGTACAACTGTTTTCAATCCCACATAAATAAGATTTGGACTGTGTATACTTAATGAACCTTTAGTTTTTTTTGTAAATTGTTGATTAGTAAATCAAATGTTCAATGGGAATGTTTCTTTGTTCGTGTTTATGCTTTATGATCAAAGTTTGAAATTTGAAAATGTATTCTTGTTTTGGGACAAAAGCTGACATGACATATAACAAACTTGTCAAAGTTGAAGCTGCCCACCATCTTAAGCAAAACATGTAAAGAACCATAAAGAAAAAGTGGGCATATCATCAAAATCTTTCTTGAGATTCTGGTAAATCTGACTGTTTCCAACGACTAAGGTGCTGTTTGGTAATATCTGAATGATTAAGATCTGAATGATGCAGAGGTCTGAATGATTCAGACTTCCCCTGACATCTGTCTGATTAAGAGGCAGAACATGTTGAATTTTTGATTCAGAGGCTGATTAAGAGGCCTTACCAAACGCTCTGAATCTGTCTGATTAAGAGGCTGACCTCTTAACTGAATCAATAAGATGCTTACCAAACAACCCCTAAGAATTATACATAACCTAAAATAAATTGGAAAAATCTGGAAAACCGAGTTAAAGCAAGGAGAACAAGTGGGAGATAGATTGTTTGTTCGTGAACACCTTCAATATCAAATGAAAAAAAAAACTCTAAAGCAAATAAATTGGAATACTCACTACCAATTTCAACAATAGACACAAGGCAGAAGTTTAGAGAACAAAACAAATAAATTCATGTACATCTATCCCACATTACCTGAAGGAAAGAAAGAGAGAGCTTCTGACAAGCTATAAAAACCAAGGCCCTAAGAGTTAAAAAGCATACCTTTCTCGGCTGTTACTCTTAGGGACCAAAACCAATATGGAGTCCGGTACTTAGTGACCATCGGTGTAATTTCTGAAACTTAGGAACCAAATCCAAAACTCAGGTCAAACCACAGGGACTATCCGTGTAATTTACTCTTCACTTGATCAATGTATCATTTTTTAGCGATATATTTGGTTGACCAGAAGCAAACATAAGCAGCACAAACTTAATCAAATACATGTTAATCTCTCATGCATCAGCAGCAAATATAAGCAAGTAGCCTTCCAAAGATACATAAGTTTAGTTTTTGATGTGTTCTAAGAATATGAATCTGATCCCACATTGGGGGAAGAAAGATAAAGAAAGGGGAGTGTAGCAGTATAAATACGGAGAGAAAACATATGAAAAGTCGCTTACTGGACTTGGTTTTTGGGTTGATAATCTTCATTGAACATTACGAAGAGTTGTCAGTGGCCCAAGTGGTTGATCTTACGTCATAATTTGTGTCAGTGGGGGCTATCAAACATGAGCCAGAAAAGAACTTTGTATAAAACTAAACAATAAGTTGCTATCAAACAAAACAAGTGAAGAAAAACAAGATTATAAGCTGACAATAATATTACAAATTCCTTAAAGTTGATGTCAATCCACCATCTTAAGCGATCTTTGTAAAGAACCATATAGCAAAAACAGGCATATCATCAAACATCTTCTCGAGATTCCAACATTATAAACTCAACAAGGTTAAAACGATGTAGCTACTCGTTTGTGCATTCAAGGATTGTACTCTATGCATAACATGTTTGACTTTGTACTTTCAGCTCCCGCACCCCCTCTAGTGACCACCAATGGGTTCCAATCTTCGTATAAAGCTTGACACAATCCATCTAATCTCCCCTTTTCCAAGTTTTCCGGCATTAATTAGTTAAAAAAATCAAAGTTGAAAGTAATAAAAAGTAGATTAGAAATCCCCAAAAAAAGAGAGATATATAATTCGTATATGTTACCTTACAAATTTTGCTTCTTAATGTTCGGTTTTCACGATAAAGAGAGAATTGTACTAGTTTCAGTTGGCGATATAAGTCCTTGATCAAAGCCTTCCTTTCTTCAGTGTTCCGGAATATTTCTTGTCTCATGATGTTTGTTTCTTCTTCAAGATGTTTTAGTCTCATCTTTAGTTGCAGTTTTACTTCACTTGTAGACATGATTGCTTTTTATTCAGAAATAATGTGTCTGTCTTTAAATTTGTTCGAGTGGAGGTTGGTAAAATATAATGATATATAGTTTCTTATATCATAAGTTTGTAGAGGTGCCACTGAAATTTGTATTGATAAAAAATTTGTCAGGAGTTCATTTGTTTCACATGGGAGTTGCAGAAGAAAGCGGCGCGGTTTTTACTTTTGGAAGTAAGGACAAAGAGAAACCTTAATAACTCCAAAAGCAGCAGAGGTTGAGGCAAAGTTTGTGTTACCAAAGTTCAACATGTTAGCATAAAGACAAAAAATAAGGAGTATAGGGATGCGTACATAGCATAATATATCTTGTCGAAAAAAGGAGTATTGATGACATAAGTATGTCATTTGGAGTGTGAACTGACGTAACACTGATTTGACAAAAATGAACACCGTCAATTGCGTCTGGTTTTTTAGTCGATGGACCAATGGTGGACTGATACCAACATTCCAGCAGGCTCCAAAGGCCCAACTCCAGAGCCTAATCAACCGGCCCATACCACAGATCACAGGCCCAAACGGAAGTCCACTAAACCAGCCCGTTACTTGGATTAAACTCTATCAGCTGGAGATCTTTTAAAAGCTTTGAATCAATCAATTTATGCACGTTTATTTCAGTTACAAGTTTGTTATTTACTTTGTCAAGAAGGCTAGGTAGTGTTAGTAGTGCATGCATGAAAATAGGAACACTCCTTCATGGAGATCATGGATAGATTAGAATTGCATTATAAATTGTAACTTTTATTTTGAGAAGAAAATTGTCTCAATTGCTCGAAAAGGTTGTATCATGGACCCACTGTTGTATCATATTAATCACAGTAGTAAATATATAGAGAGTGACAATTTATTATTTTTTCTTTTTTAAAGCAAGAGAGCGATAAAATTTATAACCCAATCAAACGATAAACAACCAATCTATTAAATAATCTTCATTAATCAGACGAAAACTCCAAAAATTATTTAATATGTTGATAGGTTTTGGAGTTATTTAATAATATTAATAAAACTAATTTATCTACTAATATTATAATTAATAATAGAAAATTATACAACTCAAACATCCTAAAGTTCACCACTAGCCGGCTGTTTGGACCCTGCCTTCTTTGCTTTCTTCCACAATTTCTTTGCTCCGTTTGTGATCTTTTTTAGCAAGCTTACTTTCTTTCAAGTCACAAAAACCGAAACAAATTAAAGTGTCAAGATTTCCCATTTTTTGTCGTTAGTGACATGAAAAAACATTTACATATCTAACAAAAAGTCAAACACTTTGCTTTATTCGAGTCAAACATTGTTATCATCTTTGTATTATGGAAATAAGCTCATGAATGATGGAATGTATTTACCTCACATGCTTTAATATCTTCGCAGAGGCCTTTAACAAATGTTTTTTCACTTCCCCTGAACTCGTTAATATACTTTGCCACATCTGCTGAATTGTCATCTATAACCTAAAACAACCACCAAATTATTAAAAATAATACCATAAAGCTAGCTATATTTATAAATATCAATCTAAGCTTCCTAGGTGGTGTAAAATTGGAAACAGATAGTTACCTTATCACAAGCTCGTTCGATATCTTTACATTCTGAACCGCATTGACCTTTAGAATCTTTTTCAACAAGCTGCCAGTGGACCATATTACAAGATAAGATACCAACCAAAGCATCATGTTTATTTGAGGTCTCATGTTCATCCACAAAAACTACTTCCCGCACCACATTGTACAAATTTTAAAGCACACTGTACAACTATGCCAAAACATAGTGTGTGGTATAGGAATTAATTTGTGTGGTGTCAATATCACCTTCCCAAAACAAACATACTGAATGATATCAAAACTTAGTAGTAGATAGACCTAGATGTTTACTCTTTTCTTGAACACACACACCTTAATATCTTATACTAAATTTATACTATTATTTTGTCGACATCAACACTCGAACTCATAACCACGAACCAATTGAGAACATTTTCCAATACCTTATACTGATAGACTATAAGCCTTTGCAAAAAATAATTATTAATAATAATAATAGAAATCAAGTAATGAATTAATACCTCCCATCTATCCCCTTTCGTTACAATATCCATTTTGAGCATCCAATCAGCTTCTGGCTTGCATACATTCTTCGAAATGTTAAGTAAGTCATATTGGTCCTGACACACAGGAAACAACAAAATCACATGTACATAGATGCGAATAAAATACACATGCATTAGTAACGTAACAAATAGGTCACTGATGAATTGAATCATCAAACTATATAATAACAATTTTAATAAATTTGAAAGAAACGGAGTTCAAAATTTACCTTATCTTCAACTTGTTTTAGTTGTTTGTATAATTCCTTGGCCAGCTTCTTGCATACTTGACATTTGAAATGTATATTATCTTCCCGAGCGACTACAGCTGGTGGTTCTGAACAATACGAAATCTGTATCCATGATGAACATAATAATAAGCTCAAAAATAATGAATTAAACATCACTAATCGATCCATTTCCGCCATTATTGTGAAGCAACATACTGCCGTTGGGAGTCTCGATTTTGGTAGATTTTATGGGCGAATTGAAATTGCTCTTGGGAGGCTGGTAAACCGTAAACGTGTTTCGTGCTTGTGATTAAATGGTTATGGGGCCACGTGTACTGTCCCCACATTCGCAACCAATAGAAAGAAGATACATGACACGTGGCAAGGACTTTTCTTTTCATTTTAAGACCACTCGTAGTGTCGGTAGGTACCATTATGACCCACGCAAAGAACACGTTCCGGTCACCCAAACAATTAAATGGTTTCATATTGGGTCTAACTTCAAACTAGTTTATTAAACGATTGTGAACCTTAGGCGGATAGCTTATTTAAGCTTACAAGCTTAAATAATCTAATCTAATACTTCATAATTCATATATTAACTATAGAAGTATAAATACTTTTGAATATTATATATTTATATTTATATTTATATTCATATCATTATATACTACTATATATCCTTTATATATTTATATAATAATAATAATGATTATAAAAGTTATATATTTAGTGTATAAAACTCTAAGGGATAACCAAGCTTGCAAAATCGTCACGAGATGATCGAGCTCGATCTTTACATATATATAAGGCTTGAAACGAGTTCAAGTCTTGGCAAACTTGGGCTCGGCTCAATTCATTTATAGCCACAGGTTTAAGTATCTTCTTCTTTTTATTAGGTACTAGCTTATAGCCCGTGATTTATCACTGGTAGCTTATAATTTTTTTTTTATAATATTTTCATAATTTTCACAATTATTATAGTACTAAATATTTTATTAATTCCAAAATAAAGAAACATAAAAGTTGTGCTTTCATTGAGAGTTGAACTCAAGACCTCCCGCGGGTGCTCTAACCAACTGAGCTATGAAAGCAACTTGATCTAAATGATTCCTGCACTCCCTTCTTCATTTTATCAAACTATCCATTTTCACCACATAATATAGATAAGGTTACAATGGTTCTCTACTATTTCCTATCACACTCTTGTGTTGGGGAAAAAAGCTATGTGCAAGTGGAAGATGAGAACGAAACCATGTTACTGTTAATTAGAGTGCGAGTGAAGTTCAACACTTTCAAGAAAACTATAACAAATTTGCAAAAACACTTTCAGTTATGTTCTAGAACAAGTGAACAAATGCTATTATATAAGTTGTAGTATGTGGTAACATGTTTGACATTGTACTTTCTGCAAGACACGTAGCCGCCATTGAATTCTCCTTAATTTCTAGAGTTAGAAAACTCCGGTTGTTTTAAAAAAACACTTCCCATCACTCATTGAGAAACAGAGTCAGCAGGATAGGATATGTCTTAGTATTGTTTTACTTTATTCAGTGTGGTATATCTTTTTCTTTAGTTTCATGTCGTTTACTAAGCAGAATTAGGATACGAAACCTGTTTTATGCAGAATCTTACATTATTAAATGTGTTAATATCCAGATGTAACGCAAAGTTTATAATTCTAAGTTTAAACTTATGTTTCATTGTGCCTGCTGGTGGCTCGTCCCTTCAATACTTGGTTAAAACTTATGTTTCAGAATTGCAAAGTTGACTTAAAATTTTAATCCAAGTTTGTGTTTCCTCTTGATAAATAACTACTTTCACTTGATATTATGTATAATCTCATTTTGTAGAACTTTTTCGGTTGAGCAGTAGGATATTACTAGTTTTTTATCTGCACTACAAATATGAATCTCATCCCACATTGGGAAAAGAAATCAAAAGAAAGGGGAAGGTGGTAGTATAAAAGGTGAGAGAAGGCATAGGAAAAAGCACTTACCTGGACGGGGTTTTTGGGCGATCATGAAGACCCATGACCTAGATTGGTAATCTCCATTGCACAAAACGGAGATGTATCAGTCTAAAGTCGGCCCAAGTGGTCGAACTTACGTCATAATTTGTTGATGAAGCCTGTGTTCATATAACCTCATTCTTTTGTTGATGGTATTTACATGCTTTTTCATTGCAGCCATAGTTTTCCCTTGGTTTGTGAGATATGTAAGACAATTTTGTACAATGGATTCAAGAGAATCCACTTTTTCCGTCAATTGTTGGATTTTAATACTGCCCTCACTCCATCTAGCAAGATCATCGGGCTCACTAACAGGTACATTGGTTTGAAGGTTTTCCATCCTATCCATCAATTCCTCAGATCTGCCCTCATCACTTCTTGGTGATTCATTGGGTCTTTTAGACATTCTCTTCTTCCTAGAAGAAGCAGAGATGCCCCCTTGTGGTTTCTTGGCACCGGGGTCCTTTGAGTAACTCCTCAAATGAGTCATCACTCAAAGTTGCCGAGGTCTGGGTCTTAGTGATGTTCTCACTATCCTGTGCACCCACCTTTGGGGCATCAGTAGTGAGAGCCCTCGCCTCATGTCCTCTCTCCTCCTTGGAGGACAACTCTTGGAGCCTGGGGTTTGACTCAATGTGTCCCCTGGTGTCCTTAGAAGAAATTTTCTTTCTTTGATAAATTGTGGAAATATTTTTGGTTTTATCTGGTAGGTCTTCCACAGAGTGAAGAGTAGCACTCTGCAGATTTAAGTCAAGTTCCTGGGACACATGCATGACTTCTGTTTGAGAGGGTGATTGAGTGGCTATTTGGGGTGGTGTTTGGGCTTTATTTGGGGGTGATGGAGTGGGTTGAGGTTCAATTTGGGTTGTATCTTTGATTGAACCCTCTCCAGTATGTGTTTGATCTTTGATCATATTAGGAAACAGAGGGGTTTCCTTGCCCGAAAATTTAAATTGTTTTCTCATATTTGAGAAAACTTTCTTGTTCAACTCAGGTATTATGAAAATATTTTTGGGAGTTGACAAGTTTTGCAATTCAATATTTATGATATGTTGGAGAAATCTGGGATACATTAAAAACTTTGTGGAACTAAGATTTCCCAACATACCTTCAAAAATCATGGAAGAAAAATTAAATACTTGGTCTGTGCATAAACAGACAACAGCAGAGGCTATTGCCTTATTAAACTCATTCCAAGTACTTCTTTTTGGAGAAATACAGTGCTGAATGGTATGAACTAAAAATTTCCATTGTGGGGAGAGAAGACCTTTTTGAAAAGTTACTATGTTAAGTCTTCCCTCATAACCCATTTTGTTTAAGGTTTCAGCAATGAATTCCTTAGGAAGAGTGAACATACCTGAATCGTCATGTAGTTGTAGATGATGTCTGATTGATTGTTCTGTTACTGTTATATGCTTTCCATCTACTTTTGATTTAATCATAGATATGGTTGTTCCTTCTGTTCTTTCAGCATTGGTCCATAAATCCACCAAGTGCTGTTGATATGATTTTGGTTTTACAGTTAAGGCAAACTGTATATACGAATTTCTTAAAAATTTGACGATTGCACGAAAATCTTTTGTTCCGTCGGGATTCTTTAGGAAGGCACACATATTGTGAAATTCTGAATATTTGAGATCGGTTTGCACATCCAGAGATTGTAGAGTTGCCATTGTTGTTTGATTTTGCAGAAAAAAATTTAAGAGTTTTGTTACTGATGAAGGGTTTTTGATCGAAAACTTAGGGTTTATCGAGAGAATTTAGCAAATCGAAGTGAAGATAATGCTAAACTAATCGACTTCTGCCTTTTATATCTTTCGATTTAACCTGCAAACAGACGAATTTGCCCTTCGAATCATAACATAACGGTTATTTTCATGGGGGTTAGTTTGGTAAATTAATTCTGAAAGACCAGTAGTAAATTTGATACCAGTGATAAAATGTCAGTAGTATCTACGAACATCAGTAGTAACTAAGGATTTTGGCATCAGTAGTAACTATAGACATCAGTAGTAACCACCAACACACAAGACCAGTAGTATATGTGAATACCAGTAGTACTGATTTACCAGTAGTATTTATGTAAACCTAATACACACCAGTAGTAATTAACTACCAGTAGTATTTTGTGCACATGCCTACATACCAGTAATACAGATGTACCAGTAGTAAAACACTTAAACAAATAAATAACTTTTTACAACAAAAACTTTACACATGATTTTAAGAGAGATTTTAGTTTATTAAAATCATTCCAATACTGCTAACCAAGAAGTTGAATCTTCCTACATCAAATGCTTTTGTAAAAAGATCTGCTAATTGATCATCAGTATGAATTTTAACTACTTTAATTAATTTCTTTTCATTACAGTCTCTTATAAAATGAAATCTTATTTCAATGTGTTTAGTTTTAGAGTGTTTTACTGGATTATTCACAATACTAATAGCACTTTGATTATCAATGAAAATAGGAGTTTTAAGGATAGAGATACCAAAGTCTAGAAGCTGGTTTTGAATCCAGAGTACTTGAGCACAACAAGCAGATGCAGCTACATACTCAGCTTCAGCAGTTGATGTTGATACATTTGTTTGCTTCTTACATTGCCATGACACCAGTCTTGATCCAAAGAATTGACATCCACCAGTAGTGGACTTTCTGTCTTGACATTCACCTCCATAGTCACTATCTGTGTAGGCTATGAGTTCAAATGGTGAATCATGTGGATACCATAGACCTAGTGATGGTTTGCCTTTCAAGTATCTGAATATTCTTTTGACAGCCTGCAAGTGTAATTCTTTAGGTCTTGCTTGGTATCTTGCACACACACAAACACTATACATAATGTCAGGTCTTGATGCAGTTAAGTACATCAAAGAGCCTATCATTGATCTATATAAGTGTTCATCTACATCCTCCCCCTCAACATCAGGATGTAGGTGTTTGTGTGTTTCCATTGGTGTACTTGCACTCTTACTGTCTTTCAAATCAAATTTCTCCAATATGTCTTTGACATATTTTGATTGATTTATCAAAATACCATCCGTTCTTTGACTGACTTGGAGTCCAAGGAAGAAGTTCATTGGACCCATAGAGCTCATCTTGAATTTAATCTGCATCAGTTCTTCAAATTCTTTGCATAAACAGTCATTGGTTGAACCAAAGATGATATCATCTACATAGATTTGTACCAGTAGTATATCATATTTGACTTTCTTTGTAAACAAAGTTTTGTCAATGGCTCCTCTTTTAAAGTTGTTCTTCAATAGGTATGATGATAATGTGTCATACCATGCTCTTGGTGCCTGATGTAGGCCATACAGAGCTTTATCTAGTTTGAACACATAATCACCATGTTTTGGATCTTCAAAACCTGGAGGTTGGCATACACAGACCTCTTCTTCAATCTTCCCATATAGGAATGCACTCTTCACATCCATTTGATAGACTTTGAACTTCTTGAATGAAGCATATGCTAGGAATATCCTTATTGCTTCAATTCTAGCAACAGGAGCATATACTTCATCATAGTCTATTCCTTCTTCTTGAGTGTATCCTTGGGCTACAAGTCTTGCCTTGTTCTTGATCACTATACCTCTTTCATCTTTCTTGTTTCTAAAGATCCATCTTGTTCCAATGGCTCTTTTTCCTTTGGGTAGAGGTACAAGTGTCCAAACAGCTTGTAACTTGAATTGAAGGAGTTCTTCTTGCATTGCCTCAATCCAGTTTGAGTCCTTCATTGCTTGTTGGATTTTCTTTGGTTCATCCTGAGACAAAAAACATTCAAACATACATTCATTAGCAATTAAACTTATGTTACACATGTTTGCAGTTAAGCTTTTGTTTAATTTGCTTCTTGTTTGCAGTGGTGAGTTAACATCACTTAGAACAAGGTCTAATGGATGGTTCTTCTGAGTCCTTGTAGTTGTAGCTCTATCAACCACTAGTTGATTTTCAAGGTTGGACTCATTTGTCTCAGGCAATTGTTCCTCTAGTGATCCTTCATTGTCATTGATGTTTGGTTCATCATCATCTTGGTCAGAGTTACTACTGCTATTGTCTTCAGTAGTGTTGTTGTTGTTACTGGTATCAGTAGTATCTTGAGAATTTAGGTTATTGCTAGGACCAGTAGTATTTTGAGTACTATTACTGGTGCCAGTAGTATTTGAATTACTACTGTCCTCATTCTCAGAGTTACTACTGGTTCCAGAACTTGAGTTATTACTGTCCTCAGTATTAACTATGGGAGCAGTATTAACTACTATGTATCTCATCTTTTCTTGACCAATATTAACAGATGATGTTCCTTCCTTTTGAATGTGACAATTTGAATCACCTGCATTTAAATCCATGTTAGAATTAAAGGATTTGGTTAGATTGTCTATGTTAAATAGCCAATCTGGACCATTTCCTTGTTCATTAGGAACATTTTCATTAAAGGATACATTGATGCTTTCTTCAATTATCCTTAATCTCTTGTTGAATACTCTGTATGACTTGCTTTGAGTAGAGTATCCCACAAAGATTCCATCATCAGCTTTGCAGTCAAATTTACCAATTTGTTCTCTTGTAATCAGAATAGTACAAGGACAACCAAATGATTTTAAAAAACTTATAGAAGGTTTTCTTTTATTAAAAAGTTCATATGGTGTTTTAAAATGTGGCTTCACTATTAATAGTCTGTTCTGAACATAACAGGCAGTATTAACAGCTTCAGCCCAAAAAGTGATTGGTAATTTTGAGTCTGCAAGCATTGATCTTGCTGCTTCAATGATGGTTCTATTTCTTCTTTCAGCTACTCCATTTTGCTGAGGAGTTCTAGGAGAGCTGTATTGCCTGTCAATACCTTTAAGATCACAAAAGTTAATTAAGTTAGCATTTTTAAATTCTGTGCCATTATCACATCTTATGGCTTTAACTTTTTGATCAGATGTGTTCTCCAGTTTGACAATTAAGTTCTTTATGAGTTCACTTGTTTCATCCTTTGTCCTGAGAAAGAAAACCCATGTATATCTGGAAAAGTCATCAGTAATAACAAGGCAATATTGTTTCTTTCCAATACTCATTACATTTGTAGGTCCAAATAGGTCCATATGTAAGAGCTGTAAAGGAACATAAATAGAGTTCACAAATTTGGACTTATGAGAAGTTTTGTGTTGTTTACCTTTTAGGCATGCAACACAATGATGATCACACATGAATTGTTTTTGAGGTAGTCCAATGACTAAGTTTCTTTTTACTAAATTGTTCATGTTTTTTAAATTAGTGTGACACATCCTTCTATGCCAAAGTTCTGATTCAGTGGTGTTTGCCTTGGATATAAAACAGTTGACCTCATTTGTAGAAATGAGTTCTCCCCCTATATCCAGGCAATACACATTGTTTCTCCTTGGAGTTATTAAAACAACATATTTTTCATCTAAAATAAAGTCAGGAGAAAGAATGATGCACTCAATGTCTGTGAAAAGAATTTTGTTCTTTTTATCACACACTTGAGACACACTGACAAGATTGTATTTTAGTTCAGCTACATAAAATATATTATCAAAGGTAATTTTGCCATTAGTAACAGTACCTTTACCTGTAATCTTACCTCCTTGTGGGTTCTCACCAAATGCCACATATCCTCCATCAAATAACTTGAAATCTTTAAGAATTTGCAGATTTCCAGTCATGTGCCTTGAGCATCCACTATCAATATGTCATGTTCTTCCTTCTTCTGGGATCTGAATGCTCTGCACAAGTGAGTAAAGGATTAGTTAAGTTTGGGAACCCAAGCTTTATATGTCTTGGGTTCATCCTTTGAGAAATAAGCTTTTGGGGATTTAATTTTAAACATTTTTGGTGCCCACACTTGTTTATTACTGGTGTTTAGTTTTACTACTGCCCTTTTAAAAGTGGTACTGGTGTTTAAGTTTTCTACTGATCTTGGTTTATACCCATGATATTTAGCTTTTGAATACTTTACTACTGATGGACCAGTAGTATTTGGGTACTTAACATGTTTAGAATGACCAGTAGGGTTTTTAGGGTTGACACCAGTAGTAATTTTGAAAGTTGGTTTGGGAGCAGTAGTATTTTTGTAATTAGGGTTTTTACCAGTAGTGTTTTTGTACTGGTACCATACAGTATTATAATTAGGGTTAACACCAGTAGTAAAATTGTTAAAGTTTTTACTGGTGTTGGAAAATTTAAAATATTGTTTATTTTGATTGGATTTTCCATTGTTCTTGAAGTAATTGCTGTTCTTTGGGCTTCCAATTCTTCTGTTTTGCACAAATCTTGATGCACTTCTTCCAAATCTTGGTGTTTCAGCAACTGAAGTTTTATTTTTATTTACTACTGAAGGACCAGTAGTATCTTTTAATTTCTGTGTTTTTGCTTTTTCTTTAAACATTTTAAATTCCCTTAACTCTTTGCAGTTTATTGGATTGAAGTGACAATCCTTTGCTAAATGATTTACTTTGTTGCAAATAACACATTTTAATTTATTATCTTGAGCTTTTATGATTTTTCTTTGTTCTAAGAGTTGGTTCCTATTTCTTTGATTTCCTCTTTTTAGAATTTTGGGTATATTTTTTGCATCATATTTAGGAGAGTCATTTGGACTTTGTGCTGTGTGAAAACTTGTATCAATTGATTTTGGTGATTCAGTCTGAGAAATTGTAAATTCAATTGATTGATCATCATCAGAAGAATCATTTGATTCAGATGTTTCAGTATGTGATTTAGTTTGATTTTCAGTTTTTAATTCATTAATGATTCTTTCTGAACTGTTTTTAAGTGGAGGAATGATTTTATATGGAGGTGGTACAGCATGATATCCCACCCCATGAACAACTTTTTCTGTAGTTTGATTGTTAGTTAGTTCATCAAGAATTTTAGAACTTCTTTCAAACTTTTTAATTGTTAATTTATTTTGTTCAATTTCAAACTGACATTCTTCTAATTTACTTGTTAATTCTTTATTTTTTATTTCATAAAACTCTTTCTCATCTACAGCTTGAAGTAATTCTTCCTTTATCCGTTGATCAATCATCTGGTACACCTTTATCTGATGTTCTTGATCAGCAATCACACCATCAAATTCATAGTTCCTTCTTACTGCTTTTGCTAAATCTTCATTTAATTTAGTGTTTTCTTTTTCTAGATTTTTAACAATTTTAACACATTCAGAAGTACACGGTTTAGGTTTTACCTCAGTTTTATTGTCAGTAAAGGCCATGAGAACTTGATTTTGAGCATGATCTTCTGCTTGGAAGCTCCAGTCATAGCCTTGTCCTTGTTGTGAAACAAGAGCATTTGATTTTGATCTTTTGTCTGGTTGAGGACATTCCTTTGCAAAGTGACCAAGGTTGTTACAGTTGTAACATTTGACTTTAGTTTTGTCAAATCCAGCTTTGTCACCTTTGTTGAAGTTAAGACTTGTCCTACCAGTCCTCTTTAAGAATCTTTTAGTTCTTAGGCTCAGCATAGCCATTTGCCATTTAAGATCCATCTCCTCAAGATCATCTGGATTCAATTGTTCCAAGTCATCACTAATCAGTGCAGTATGCACATGACTAGTGAAAAAGGATTCTCTTGCAGCATCTTCAGAATCTGCAGCCTTTCCTGTGGAGGTTTCTTGACCTTGA
Source organism: Calendula officinalis (assembly GCA_963853835.1). NCBI lineage: Eukaryota > Viridiplantae > Streptophyta > Magnoliopsida > Asterales > Asteraceae > Calendula > Calendula officinalis. The sequence continues at coordinate 1,521,356 of OY970827.1, read as the reverse complement.
CCTGTACTAGACACAAATGCAGCATTATTAGAAGAAATAGAAGGGTTCTTTTGATTTACCTCAGTTTCAAATACTCTGAGATCATTGTAGAGTTCATCCAACTCCTTCTCTTCTAGTGCATCTCTCTGTCTATATACCACTGTATACATGGCCCATTCTTCACTAAGAGACCTTAGGAACTTCATGTTGACATCTTCTTGATCCATCTTAACCCCAACTTGGTTAAGTTCACCAATTAGCTTGTTGAATCTGTCAAACACTTGAGTGAGTGTTTCATTGGGCTTTCCTTTGAAATTTTCAAAGTCTTGTTTGAGAACAGACTTCATGTTCCTCTTGGTGCTTTTGGTCCCAACGAATCTCTTCTCCAGTGCTTCCCAAAGCACCTTTGCATCATCATACTCAACGAAGAGATGTTGATAGTCATTAGGAATGGCCAATAGGAGAGTGCTTAGAGTTTTAAGTTCGATTCCCTTGTCTTTCTTCTCCTTTTCACATTTAAGTTTGTCTGCCTCAGTTGCAGAGCTGCTTGCTTGACCAGGACCAGTTTTGTTTCCTTCAAGGACAACTTCCCACATGGAATAATCTGTAATAAGCATGTACTGCTTAATACGATTCTTCCACATCCCAAAATTATTGGGAGTGAGTATAGGGATTTTGTTGGCCTGAGTGCTTTCATTATTATCAGTCATGATAAATAATGTGTGTGTTTTAAAAATTAAAACTTTTTGTTGTTCTTAAAGACAATCGTAGATCTTAGAACCAATAAGCTCTGATACCACTTGTCATGATCGATTAACTATAGATTAGTCAATAAATACCTTTAGATCTAATTGATTATAGAAGTTGCAGCGGATCAACACTATATCAATGTATTAAGAACGATGAACTGTAAATAATAAACGAAAATATTAAGAACACAGTTTCACAAAAAGCTTCAATGTATATTATCGAGTTAACAATACACACGTACGTTTACAATTCGTAAGGAACTATATATAATAGTCCTTGAAGCTAAACTATTTACCCTAGTTATTCTAGGACTTGATTTACATTCGAATTATAAAGATATACATTGATTTACATGCTATAACTATCTCTACGAAGATCTCGGACTCGATATGTTCCATATAAGCTCATCAGTAGTATTCTGCAATCACCAGTAGTAAATAAGTAACATCAGTAGTAAGTCTGGTGACCAGTAGTAAGTCCAGATACAACGTCAGTAGTAACTACTATTGATCAGTAGTATCTTCAATAAGCCTTGATCAGTAGTAATTAAGTTATAGTCTTCACTAGTATCAACTTCATCAAATACGTTTCTGCCCCATCAGTACTAAGTATGATCAGTACTAACTGCAGCATCAGTAATAAGTTGATCTGTGTTTTGCTCCAACACCAACTCCAGAGCCTAACCAACCGGCCCATACCGTAGACCACAGGCCCAAACGGAAGTCCACTAAACCAGCCCGTTACTTGGATTAAACTCAATCAGCTGGAGATCTTTTAAAAGCTTTGAATCAGTCAATTTATGCACGTTTATTTCAGTTACAAGTTTGTTATTTACTTTGTCAAGAAGGCTAGGTAGTGTTAGTAGTGCATGCATGAAAATAGGAACACTCCTTCATGGAGATCTTGGATAGATTAGAATTGCATTATAAATTGTAACTTTTATTTTGAGAAGAAAATTGTCTCAATTGCTCGAAAAGGTTGTATCATGGACCCACTGTTGTATCATATTAATCACAGTAGTAAATATATAGAGAGTGACAATTTATTATTTTTTCTTTTTTAAAGCAAGAGAGCGATAAAATTTATAACCCAATCAAACGATAAACAACCAATCTATTTAACTAAAATAATCTTCATTAATCAGACGAAAACTCCAAAAATTATTTAATATGTTGATAGGTTTTGGAGTTATTTAATAATATTAATAAAACTAATTTATCTACTAATATTATAATTAATAATAGAAAATTATACAACTCAAACATCCTAAAGTTCACCACTAGCCGGCTGTTTGGACCCTGCCTTCTTTGCTTTCTTCCACAATTTCTTTGCTCCGTTTGTGATCTTTTTTAGCAAGCTTACTTTCTTTCAAGTCACAAAAACCGAAACAAATTAAAGTGTCAAGATTTCCCATTTTTTGTCGTTAGTGACATGAAAAAACATTTACATATCTAACAAAAAGTCAAACACTTTGCTTTATTCGAGTCAAACATTGTTATCATCTTTGTATTATGGAAATAAGCTCATGAATGATGGAATGTATTTACCTCACATGCTTTAATATCTTCGCAGAGGCCTTTAACAAATGTTTTTTCACTTCCCCTGAACTCGTTAATATACTTTGCCACATCTGCTGAATTGTCATCTATAACCTAAAACAACCACCAAATTATTAAAAATAATACCATAAAGCTAGCTATATTTATAAATATCAATCTAAGCTTCCTAGGTGGTGTAAAATTGGAAACAGATAGTTACCTTATCACAAGCTCGTTCGATATCTTTACATTCTGAACCGCATTGACCTTTAGAATCTTTTTCAACAAGCTGCCAGTGGACCATATTACAAGATAAGATACCAACCAAAGCATCATGTTTATTTGAGGTCTCATGTTCATCCACAAAAACTACTTCCCGCACCACATTGTACAAATTTTAAAGCACACTGTACAACTATGCCAAAACATAGTGTGTGGTATAGGAATTAATTTGTGTGGTGTCAATATCACCTTCCCAAAACAAACATACTGAATGATATCAAAACTTAGTAGTAGATAGACCTAGATGTTTACTCTTTTCTTGAACACACACACCTTAATATCTTATACTAAATTTATACTATTATTTTGTCGACATCAACACTCGAACTCATAACCACGAACCAATTGAGAACATTTTCCAATACCTTATACTGATAGACTATAAGCCTTTGCAAAAAATAATTATTAATAATAATAATAGAAATCAAGTAATGAATTAATACCTCCCATCTATCCCCTTTCGTTACAATATCCATTTTGAGCATCCAATCAGCTTCTGGCTTGCATACATTCTTCGAAATGTTAAGTAAGTCATATTGGTCCTGACACACAGGAAACAACAAAATCACATGTACATAGATGCGAATAAAATACACATGCATTAGTAACGTAACAAATAGGTCACTGATGAATTGAATCATCAAACTATATAATAACAATTTTAATAAATTTGAAAGAAACGGAGTTCAAAATTTACCTTATCTTCAACTTGTTTTAGTTGTTTGTATAATTCCTTGGCCAGCTTCTTGCATACTTGACATTTGAAATGTATATTATCTTCCCGAGCGACTACAGCTGGTGGTTCTGAACAATACGAAATCTGTATCCATGATGAACATAATAATAAGCTCAAAAATAATGAATTAAACATCACTAATCGATCCATTTCCGCCATTATTGTGAAGCAACATACTGCCGTTGGGAGTCTCGATTTTGGTAGATTTTATGGGCGAATTGAAATTGCTCTTGGGAGGCTGGTAAACCGTAAACGTGTTTCGTGCTTGTGATTAAATGGTTATGGGGCCACGTGTACTGTCCCCACATTCGCAACCAATAGAAAGAAGATACATGACACGTGGCAAGGACTTTTCTTTTCATTTTAAGACCACTCGTAGTGTCGGTAGGTACCATTATGACCCACGCAAAGAACACGTTCCGGTCACCCAAACAATTAAATGGTTTCATATTGGGTCTAACTTCAAACTAGTTTATTAAACGATTGTGAACCTTAGGCGGATAGCTTATTTAAGCTTACAAGCTTAAATAATCTAATCTAATACTTCATAATTCATATATTAACTATAGAAGTATAAATACTTTTGAATATTATATATTTATATTTATATTTATATTCATATCATTATATACTACTATATATCCTTTATATATTTATATAATAATAATAATGATTATAAAAGTTATATATTTAGTGTATAAAACTCTAAGGGATAACCAAGCTTGCAAAATCGTCACGAGATGATCGAGCTCGATCTTTACATATATATAAGGCTTGAAACGAGTTCAAGTCTTGGCAAACTTGGGCTCGGCTCAATTCATTTATAGCCACAGGTTTAAGTATCTTCTTCTTTTTATTAGGTACTAGCTTATAGCCCGTGATTTATCACTGGTAGCTTATAATTTTTTTTTTATAATATTTTCATAATTTTCACAATTATTATAGTACTAAATATTTTATTAATTCCAAAATAAAGAAACATAAAAGTTGTGCTTTCATTGAGAGTTGAACTCAAGACCTCCCGCGGGTGCTCTAACCAACTGAGCTATGAAAGCAACTTGATCTAAATGATTCCTGCACTCCCTTCTTCATTTTATCAAACTATCCATTTTCACCACATAATATAGATAAGGTTACAATGGTTCTCTACTATTTCCTATCACACTCTTGTGTTGGGGAAAAAAGCTATGTGCAAGTGGAAGATGAGAACGAAACCATGTTACTGTTAATTAGAGTGCGAGTGAAGTTCAACACTTTCAAGAAAACTATAACAAATTTGCAAAAACACTTTCAGTTATGTTCTAGAACAAGTGAACAAATGCTATTATATAAGTTGTAGTATGTGGTAACATGTTTGACATTGTACTTTCTGCAAGACACGTAGCCGCCATTGAATTCTCCTTAATTTCTAGAGTTAGAAAACTCCGGTTGTTTTAAAAAAACACTTCCCATCACTCATTGAGAAACAGAGTCAGCAGGATAGGATATGTCTTAGTATTGTTTTACTTTATTCAGTGTGGTATATCTTTTTCTTTAGTTTCATGTCGTTTACTAAGCAGAATTAGGATACGAAACCTGTTTTATGCAGAATCTTACATTATTAAATGTGTTAATATCCAGATGTAACGCAAAGTTTATAATTATTAGTAAGCATTTAAGCTAAAAATGAGGGTTTCCAAATTCCAACAATTGTCACAAGAGAAGTGAAAAGAAATTCATTAGATCCATCCCATATTGCCAGAAGAAAGAAACATAGAACTGGTGTATAGCTATAAAACCCAAGTCTCAAGAGGAAACAAATCATACCTTTCTCGGCCTTTTGGCTAAGATCAAGTGTAGTATCTGTTCTTATCAGTTTAATATCTGATATGTGAGCCATTGGCTCATTCGATATTAATCTTATTTTTTATGGGAAAAGATCCATCACAATAGCTTGCTATTGGTGTCTTTGCGAGTCGCCTAGGCGTTGCATTACTGCTTTGGCCTGGCTCACCCCTCTAATCCTAGTATATGAAGTATTTTTACCTTATAATGCATATTTAAGGTAGAACCATGTTTTTGTTGGCTTTTTACTTGTGCTAAAAAATATGGTTTTGGTGAAAAATTATGTGATACTCACTAGCCTAATGTTAAGTTGATATCGTCAACTAAATCTATATACTACGTATATAGATTCAAAACACAATTATGAATTAAATTCCAATATCATACAAATTTGCTATACCATACACACCCTCGATAAATAGCATGATCAACAAACATAACTACCAAAAAAAAAAAAAAAACTAAATACATAGCAATTTTTTTACAATTTTATGTCGCCTTCTCGATTTCTTGTATTTGTTCTTTCTCTACAGAAACGAAATCCAAACTATCATCCGCAACCAATACCCGATTATCACAGTCACCAGCCCGGCCCGTTTTAAACATCTCATCATTTATAATCACATCTAATTTTTCTTTCAATTCACCCTTTAGCAACTCAACAACCTCAACCATTGTGGGTCTTTTATCGGGCTGATTATGTGCGCATATGAGCCCAACAAAAACAACCCGTTTCAACTCTTCTTCTACATACTTCCCGTTCATCTTCGGGTCCGCAATTTCACTGAACTTTTTTTCACATACTAATGGTAGGGCCCACTCTGTTATTTTCTCAACGGGCCTTTTTCCGCTCGCAAGCTCGAGTAACAAAATCCCAAAACTGTAAACATCACAACTTTCTGATGCTTTACCTAACATGGCGTATTCGGGGGCTAGGCACCCCAGGGTCCCTTTGACCCGTGTGGTTACATGGGTCGACCCGTCAGGTATTAGTTTTGCAAACCCGAAATCGGTTACTTGGGGTTTGAAATCAGAGTCTAGTAACACGTTGCTTGCCTTAATGTTGATGTGAATTATGTTTGGTGTTGCGTGATGGTGAAGATAACTGGATAAAACAAAGAAGTAGGATTAAGAGTTAAGACCCGTATGGGGGCAATTTTGACCCGTTTAGTTATGAAATGGGTCGATTCGGTGTGTGTGTTTTATATATAATGAGTCAGCCAACCCATCCTGTTTCGGCCAACACAAAATTACTCTGTTTTGACCCGAACGAGTTTTGGCCCATTACCAACCCACCTGACCCGCCCATAGTGGCACGTTCAAGAACTTACACAATTCCTTGAGCAGATCCAATTGCAATATTCATTCTTTTTGACCAATCAAGGAGGCTTTCAGCAGAATGTTGACCATGAAGATTAGAGAGTAAACTGAGATTAGGCATATAATCATACACAATTAATCGTTCTTGTCCTTCTGCACAATAACCACGTAAACCGAGAAGATTCTCGTGTCTTACTCGTGCAAGAATCTCAATTTCAACTGCAAATTCCATTTCTGTTTTATTTCTCCAAACTTTCAGTCTTTTTACAGCAATCTGAACACACACACACCCCGAAAACAGAGGTTAATTGGTTAACAATATATATATATTTTTTTATTTAAATATGAAACAGGAATTAAGTGAGATTTTAATTAATTACTTGAGATCCATCCCATAGTTGACCCCAATAAACACTTCCAAAACCACCTTCACCAAGTTTATTATCATAATTAAAATTATTTGTAGCAGCATTCAATTCCTTCAATGAAAATATCCTCCATCTTGATTCTTTTTCCCCTTTCTCTTTCCTGTTTAATTTAGTAATAATTCTACACAATCAAACGCCGAATTCAATAATTTATATCAGCGCAAAGCAAAAAAGTAGCGATTTTTGAGAAAAACTTCTTGAGGTACTAATGCTTAATTTATTTTCATAATTGAAGGGATACATTTTTTATTTTATTTTTTGTGAGCAAAATTAGCCACTTAAACTGAAAACTTTCTAATAATGGTGAAAAAACCTCATTTTGGTGGTGAGAAAAACTTCAATACCTTCAATTATAATAATAAGCAGAAGGTTTCATACCTCAAATTCAAATATTTGAAAATTTCAGTAACTTTTTTTTTTTTATTTGGCTGTTTGTCCTCTGTTAAACCTCAAGTCAAAATATCAATACACCAGCAAAATCGAACTTTAAACATTAATTAAAACACTCTAGTCTCAATTAGGGTTTAATTGATCAATTAAAAAAAAAAAAAAAAAAAACTTACCGATCGGATCCCCTTGTGCAACAAAACAACGAGCGAAAATCCATAACTTTAAAAACCATAAAACAAGTTGTCTAATTCGAGCTCCAATTTCATTAGCGATCAACACAGCCGCTTGTAAATTGCACTATTCAACTAAAAAAATAGCAGGAAAACGAAAACCGATGACATAATTTCATCTACAAGAAAAAACAAAATTGGAGAACTTATTAGCGTTTCCTTCGTAAGAAAGCAACGAAATTACGTGCTTTTGTCCACTATCAAGTTGTTTTCTCAAGATTCCTGTTAATAATCTTTAAAAACGTAAAGCAATAAAGCTGAATTTGGAGCTTTTAAATAACAGGGCCTTCTCTCGATTCAGCAAAACATTGACTTCCGATTCCTTTTAATTTTGAAATTCTCTCTTTATTGGGGTTGGGTGTTGGGATGTGGTGGGGTCCAACGGTTATTTATCATGGAAATGTGATACATTTTGAGTTTCACTTGAATCAAAAGATTATAATGATGGTTAAAGTAGATTAATTGAATGGTTAGTAGGGAGTGAGTCTCACATCTTTTGAATAAAGTGAGGTTAATGATGTTTAAAAGTAAAAAGTAAAAGTAGAAGTGTCATTTCACTTTATTAAAGTAGATACTTAGTGGGTGGGGGTCCCATAATTTTTTGCCAAATAAGTTAATTTTTCTTTATATTACTTTTTAAGTTGACAAATCAAAATACTCTAGGGGAATTTAATTTATGAAAGATTTTTTAATGTATATAAGATAGATACCGAGCAACAAGTTGCGATGGTAACTTTTTTTAAATCACAAACTAATTCTTTTGAGAAACAACTAGGTGTCATAATTACTATACATAACACATTGAACTTTGTTGAGAAACTTCGCCGCTTCATGTGGAAGGAAACCAAATGTATCAAACGTGAAAGCAATAAATACATGTCGGCTTGCCTGAATGCCCAGTCTTTCCTTGTCGTCAACTCGACGTCTTTGTCACCTACAAGATAAGGCCAAAAACTTGACTTTACTAACTTTCAATGCATGAATACTTTTTCATTATTCTTTTATAATCTGATTGTAAAATTATTTCTATTAGAGAATAAAGTTAAGAGTAATGGTATTTCTTCCTACCATTTCATCCTACTACATTCCCACCCATTTTGATCATAATAAGTGTCAGAATCAAAGAATGATATGAGGAAAGATAATTAATTGATTACACATGTCAAGTTTAGAAGTTATATAGTAGCCATATGAGTAGAAAGAAATATAAGACGAAATATCATTTCTCTAAAATTAAAACTTAAAAGCGGTTCATGAAATACATAAAAGGTACTTGTATGATTTTTAAGTTACAAAACAAATTTGTTTTAGTAGTTGCGTGACCTTAATGAATGAAATACTCGTGTGACGTTCTCATAAATTTATCTTTAAATATGTATCTTCGATGAGGGAGAAAAATTACAAGTCAAAGTCGATACGTACATGTTCATTATGTTTTATGGTGTTATATATTCGTTAAGCAGAAATTCCAAGACCCACTGCCACTAAACAAAAACCGGATTGAGAAAATTAGAAACGAACAAATTTAACATATCATGCCCTGAACTTAATAATATTTTGGTTTGGGTTGGTTATAGGCGAAAACCCAAACAAACAACAAATACACTCTTTTGGTAGGCGTGATATGGATTTGTAGACCATAAGTTTTATTTCATCAATTTATTATAATTGTGAGTTCACTAAAAAGTTTATATAATTGTGAAGTAAATATGTGCTGCGTAAAACGCTTTTTACACCGATATATGGTGTTTAATCAACCTAACAAAAATAAAACGAGAAACTTACTTTATTGACATATAATTAACTTAACAAAAAGATTATAATAAATAGCAAGATCAAAGTTCAATATGAAAAAAGATAAACGATTGAATTTTATATTAGTTTTTAGAATATTATTATATGTATCTATTTCTGTAGTCATAAAAATGATATGTGTCTATTTCCACCATCTAATTAATTGTACAAACAATATTTTTTTTAATAGTTAGTTTTAAGTTAGGGGCTTATCGAGCAGTGACATTAAAACGAGCAACATATTTTATTCGAAATTACACCTTAGGGAATAAATCCTACATGTTTTTCCACTCAAAAAAACCTGAATCCGAGATTTTATAAAGAAACCCCTAAAATTACTTTGAACGTTTCTCAATAAATGTAGATGTAAATAATAAGTACTCCCTCCGTCCCTAAATAAAGTTCCCATTTGTGTTGGGCACAATATTTTAGGAGATAGTTAGTGGTGGGGTATTTGGTATTACTTTTGAATAAAATATAAGGTTTGATTGGAGAGAGAAAGTGTTTTAAGAGATAGTTAGTGGTGAAAGTATTGGTAATAATATTATTATATTAAGTGGGTCCCTTAAGTGTGAGAAATAGGAACTTTATTTATGGACAAAACTTGAAGGTGAAATGAGAACTTTATTTAGGGACGGAGGGAGTATATTTTAAGACTTTATGTCTAATAACTTAGGTGTTTTTCTATGGTAATTAATTTTGACACCACAACTTTTAAAGCATATATCACACAGTATAAATTTTACAGTTAAATATACAAGTATTTTAAACTTTAGATGTAATATATGTAATAAATTTTATGGTGTAAAAATCATTTTTTTTCTCTATGTACTCTTATATCTTATCTATTTCTGATAAGAAACACTGCTTATCACTAACATGAATAGAAAGTCGCATGTAGTAAATGATAAGTAGTATAGAGCTATATTGTGGTCCCACGTGGAGCTTTCATGAAAGGTAATGCACGTGTTTGGTTATTGATGAGATCACGATCTAAGAGCAAAGTTTTGACAAGACGATCATCCGATTCTTTTTGCTTTCAAGTTGGTAAAATGTAATCGGTAAAAACGAGCCGGGATCATGTTTGGCTGTGAGTCTATCACGCTTAATTTTAATTCTCGCACAACTAATTATTATTCAAAATAAAAGATACTCGTTCCATCCCAAAATTATTATTCATAAACAAAAATAACATATTTTAAAAAAAGTAAATTATTTATACTATCTAACCAATAAAATTTCATATTTACAACTTAATTATTTTTTGATTGGTGAAATTTTCATATTGACAATAATTTTAGGATACATCAAAAAGGATATGTGGATAATAAAGTAGAGACGAACTGAGTAACATTTTTAATTTTTAGGGATGTAAAAAAATTATATCTTGATAATTTATTTTACTTAGTGAAAAAATAATGGGATTCACACTTATTAACAATCTTTTTTAATATAGTGAAATGACATCGTTATTCATATTTTAACTTTTAAACATCATTAATTTCATTTTATTCAAAAGTGTGAAATTCATCATCACTATCTAATTTAATTCACTCTAATCTTCATTATATTTTTTTTGTTTCAAAAACTGTTTGAACTAACAATATACCACTTAATTTAAATGGGAGAAAGTATGTAATATTCTTAATTAAAATTAAATCCATATTTTTTAGTTGGTAAACAACTCACATACCGTTAAATTAATACTAACCATTTTGTGAGATTAACGTCCTAATAATGGTAAAAATTATTATAAATATTACAATTTTTAAAAACCAAATTGGAGAAAAGCGAATATCGTTTGCTTTAAATCAAGAAGAGGATGACATATTATATATTTTGGTTCCTTCTTGGGTTTTATATATTTGAACATTGAAAAAGTTGAAGTAAATGTTTTAAGACCATAAAGGCATTTATTGGTATGAAAGGTTAATTTTAATTTAATACAATTAAAAAAAAACGCATCATAAACAAAATGTGCATTCACATAAAAAAAAAAAAAGACATCCAACCTTTTGAGGTGTTTCTTAATGCAATTCCGTTGAATGCACTATAAAACCAATATTTGTTGGTGTGAAGGGTTAATGATATGATGCTTTTTAATGATGCGAGAGATGGTGTACGTCGGTAATTAATAATGCGGTGCTGCTTTAATGGTGCGAGGGGCTAATGATGCAATATTTATTATGGGAGAAAGTGTGAAATTCATCATCACTATCTAATTTAATTCACTCTAATCTTCATTATATTTTTTTTGTTTCAAAAACTGTTTGAACTAACAATATACCACTTAATTTAAATGGGAGAAAGTATGTAATATTCTTAATTAAAATTAAATCCATATTTTTTAGTTGGTAAACAACTCACATACCGTTAAATTAATACTAACCATTTTGTGAGATTAACGTCCTAATAATGGTAAAAATTATTATAAATATTACAATTTTTAAAAACCAAATTGGAGAAAAGCGAATATCGTTTGCTTTAAATCAAGAAGAGGATGACATATTATATATTTTGGTTCCTTCTTGGGTTTTATATATTTGAACATTGAAAAAGTTGAAGTAAATGTTTTAAGACCATAAAGGCATTTATTGGTATGAAAGGTTAATTTTAATTTAATACAATTAAAAAAAAACGCATCATAAACAAAATGTGCATTCACATAAAAAAAAAAAGACATCCAACCTTTTGAGGTGTTTCTTAATGCAATTCCGTTGAATGCACTATAAAACCAATATTTGTTGGTGTGAAGGGTTAATGATATGATGCTTTTTAATGATGCGAGAGATGGTGTACGTCGGTAATTAATAATGCGGTGCTGCTTTAATGGTGCGAGGGGCTAATGATGCAATATTTATTATTTTTATATTATAAATTATAATTTATGATATTTCAATACTTTTTAAGGTCAAACATTATAATATTTTTGTAAGAGAAATTTTATAATAATATTAAGTTTTGTAATGCTATAAAAATTGTTAAATTACATAAGTGAGGGGCATTTATAAAACATTTGATATAGATAAAGGTAAATTAGTAATATTAGTGAAAAGGTCTTTGGAAAGGTTAACCATTGGAGAGGTTTTCAACTAATAGGTTATTAGATGATGTGACAAAAGTAATAAGTCATTGGAGAGGTTAACCAGTGTGGATGCTCTAAGTGATACACTTTATTTTTTGTGGTGATTCAAAATAAGTGATACATTTTGAAAAATTACCTTATTTGGTAAAAAAAAATGGGACCCTCACCCACTAACTATCTACTTTAACAAAGTGAAATGACTCATTTACACTTACTTTTTACTTTTAAACATCATTAACCCTACTTTATTCAAAAAGTGTGAGACTCATTCCCCACTAACCATCTAATTAATTTAATTTAACCATCATTATAATCTTTTGCCTCAAAAACCATGAAACCTAAAGTGTATCACTTATTTTGAATCGAATGAAGTATATCATTTTGTTATATTAAAATAGATAATTAGATGTATCACTTATTTTAAATCACAACAAAAAAAAAAATTGTATCACTTAATTTAAATCGGAGGAGGTGATAAATTGTTTTTTCATGAAGGTGTCCGTGTGTTATAACTTATAAGCACCTCTACTTATCAATAAGCTACATTACCCTATTTTCACAATGGTAATAAGCAACTGCGCCTATCAAGATTTCATATGCGCACAAATACCCACCCTCTTCTTGAGAACGTAAAGTTCACGCTTAGTGGTATCGCTTGACACGCGTATTATAACCAATAAAATTTCATATTTACAACTTAATTATTTTTTGATTGGTGAAATTTTCATATTGACAATAATTTTAGGATACATCAAAAAGGATATGTGGATAATAAAGTAGAGACGAACTGAGTAACATTTTTAATTTTTAGGGATGTAAAAAAATTATATCTTGATAATTTATTTTACTTAGTGAAAAAATAATGGGATTCACACTTATTAACAATCTTTTTTAATATAGTGAAATGACATCGTTATTCATATTTTAACTTTTAAACATCATTAATTTCATTTTATTCAAAAGTGTGAAATTCATCATCACTATCTAATTTAATTCACTCTAATCTTCATTATATTTTTTTTGTTTCAAAAACTGTTTGAACTAACAATATACCACTTAATTTAAATGGGAGAAAGTATGTAATATTCTTAATTAAAATTAAATCCATATTTTTTAGTTGGTAAACAACTCACATACCGTTAAATTAATACTAACCATTTTGTGAGATTAACGTCCTAATAATGGTAAAAATTATTATAAATATTACAATTTTTAAAAACCAAATTGGAGAAAAGCGAATATCGTTTGCTTTAAATCAAGAAGAGGATGACATATTATATATTTTGGTTCCTTCTTGGGTTTTATATATTTGAACATTGAAAAAGTTGAAGTAAATGTTTTAAGACCATAAAGGCATTTATTGGTATGAAAGGTTAATTTTAATTTAATACAATTAAAAAAAAACGCATCATAAACAAAATGTGCATTCACATAAAAAAAAAAAAAGACATCCAACCTTTTGAGGTGTTTCTTAATGCAATTCCGTTGAATGCACTATAAAACCAATATTTGTTGGTGTGAAGGGTTAATGATATGATGCTTTTTAATGATGCGAGAGATGGTGTACGTCGGTAATTAATAATGCGGTGCTGCTTTAATGGTGCGAGGGGCTAATGATGCAATATTTATTATGGGAGAAAGTGTGAAATTCATCATCACTATCTAATTTAATTCACTCTAATCTTCATTATATTTTTTTTGTTTCAAAAACTGTTTGAACTAACAATATACCACTTAATTTAAATGGGAGAAAGTATGTAATATTCTTAATTAAAATTAAATCCATATTTTTTAGTTGGTAAACAACTCACATACCGTTAAATTAATACTAACCATTTTGTGAGATTAACGTCCTAATAATGGTAAAAATTATTATAAATATTACAATTTTTAAAAACCAAATTGGAGAAAAGCGAATATCGTTTGCTTTAAATCAAGAAGAGGATGACATATTATATATTTTGGTTCCTTCTTGGGTTTTATATATTTGAACATTGAAAAAGTTGAAGTAAATGTTTTAAGACCATAAAGGCATTTATTGGTATGAAAGGTTAATTTTAATTTAATACAATTAAAAAAAAACGCATCATAAACAAAATGTGCATTCACATAAAAAAAAAAAGACATCCAACCTTTTGAGGTGTTTCTTAATGCAATTCCGTTGAATGCACTATAAAACCAATATTTGTTGGTGTGAAGGGTTAATGATATGATGCTTTTTAATGATGCGAGAGATGGTGTACGTCGGTAATTAATAATGCGGTGCTGCTTTAATGGTGCGAGGGGCTAATGATGCAATATTTATTATTTTTATATTATAAATTATAATTTATGATATTTCAATACTTTTTAAGGTCAAACATTATAATATTTTTGTAAGAGAAATTTTATAATAATATTAAGTTTTGTAATGCTATAAAAATTGTTAAATTACATAAGTGAGGGGCATTTATAAAACATTTGATATAGATAAAGGTAAATTAGTAATATTAGTGAAAAAGTCTTTGGAAAGGTTAACCATTGGAGAGGTTTTCAACTAATAGGTTATTAGATGATGTGACAAAAGTAATAAGTCATTGGAGAGGTTAACCATTGTGGATGCTCTAAGTGATACACTTTCTTTTTTGTGGTGATTCAAAATAAGTGATACATTTTGAAAAATTACCTTATTTGGTAAAAAAAAATGGGACCCTCACCCACTAACTATCTACTTTAACAAAGTGAAATGACTCATTTACACTTACTTTTTACTTTTAAACATCATTAACCCTACTTTATTCAAAAAGTGTGAGACTCAATCCCCACTAACCATCTAATTAATTTAATTTAACCATCATTATAATCTTTTGCCTCAAAAACCATGAAACCTAAAGTGTATCACTTATTTTGAATCGAATGAAGTATATCATTTTGTTATATTAAAATAGATAATTAGATGTATCACTTATTTTAAATCACAAAAAAAAAAAAATTGTATCACTTAATTTAAATCGGAGGAGGTGATAAATTGTTTTTTCATGAAGGTGTCCGTGTGTTATAACTTATAAGCACCTCTACTTATCAATAAGCTACATTACCCTATTTTCACAATGGTAATAAGCAACTGCGCCTATCAAGATTTCATATGCGCACAAATACCCACCCTCTTCTTGAGAACGTAAAGTTCACGCTTAGTGGTATCGCTTGACACGCGTATTATAAACGCTTTCAGATCAATGCGTTTTTGTAACGCTTTTATTAAGCGCGTCAAGAGATCCAACATCAGAAAATCCCCGAAAAGCGTTATAAATAGTGCCTCTGTTTCTCACTATCTCTCTTCTTTCTTCTCACATACTAATTTCTAGAGAGAGAAAGTGACCTGTCTATCGCGTCTCTGGTAATCTTTCTTCATTTGATTTTCGATGTTGTAGTTTCTCTCTCTATATCTATATGTTTATATATAGATGTGTGTAATCACACACACACACAGACAGAGAAACTTATAGGTATTCAATCGGTGTACGGAAAGCTATGAATTCACGACGTTCAACACCGAAATTGTTGACGCAGTTGAATTTTAGTTAAAATCAACACGATTGTTTGCTGTTCAAGTCAATAGATGTAATTTTTTGTATAATTTTCATAGGCGTTAAAAGAATTGTCGTTAATTTCTGTTTAATCAGTATGTATCGGTGCTGTTATCAACTTTGTTCGACTCAATTTCGATTTTATTTATAACAGTGTCGAAAACCCTAATTGATTTATGTATTCGTTCAACAGTGATGTCTGGGTTGTGCAGAGAGCTTGTTTTTCTGATATGTCAGTTCTTGAATGAAGAGAACTATAAAGAATCACTACATAGGTAATCAAATCTTTGGTTAAAATGTTGAATTATTTATTTAATTTCTGGAATTTGCTGCGAAATTGATGATTCTGATTTTGTAAATTAAGGTTGGAATCGGAATCTGGAGTGTTCTGTAATGTCGGTTATATAGAAGAGCTCGTTCTTAAGGGGGATTGGAATGAATTGGAGAAATACTTAAGTGGTTTCATACAAATTGATGAAAACCGATATTCGGTGAAAATTATGTTCGAGATTCGTAAACAGAAATATCTGGAGGCATTGGATAAGTAAAGATCTTTTTTAATTAATATTAATTTTATTTTCAGTTGTGGTATTATTATTATTATTTTTTAATTGTTGACTTAAATTTATTTTTGTTTGTTGTTTGGTCACAGAAAGGATCATGCTAAGGCTGTGCAGATCCTTAAAAAGGATTTGAAAGTTTTTAAAACGTACAATGAAGAATTATTCAAGGAAATGACACACCTTCTTACCTTGAATGATATTAGGTACTTTATATATATTTATATCGACCAATCGATTTGTTAGATTTATTGATATTGATGTTTGGTTACATTTCATGGGAAAAACAGGATTCATGATCTGTAACAATTGTTTTTGTTTCAAGGCATTTGCATTTTTATTTATATAATTTAACCATTGTTGTTGAATGAATAACACCCTCGTGAAAAAATGTTTAAAAATTCAACCAATTGAAACTTCTTTTTTTTTTTTTTTCTTTCTTTTGATGTGGTTGGTGTATCAATCGTTTTTTAGCTTGAGCGTGTGATGGAAGCCTAACCAAAATTTCACAAGTTAAGATTTTTCATGCGAAATGTGAGCACAAATATGTGTCACATGTTAGTGCATTAAAAAAAGTAAATTTTAATTTTATTTTTGTGGTTGGTGTGACCAGAGTAATCACACAAGATGCATGAAAAAAGTACCCACGATCAAAATTTGTACCATGTTGCTGGATTTTGTTTTTTTTTTCAGGTGGTCAGTGAAAGATTTGTCACCATGTGAGTCACAAAACAATTCCCACACTTAAAATTGTGTATCTGTCAAACTTATAGTATTTCCTTTTCAGACGTTTTCCCAAGGAAATATTTGATTATATTTGGTCTTTATCAAATGTTTTTCATGTTTTCTATGTCACACATGCTTCATATTATATACTCATGACATCACATGTTTCCACCACACACTTTTAGAGGTATGATTGTCTACATCTCAATTCTCATCTCCACCATACCTCGCTTTGGTGGGATTGAGTATCGTTGTTGTTTGGTTTTATTAGTTTATCATGTTGTTGTAAGTTATTTAAAGTCTGAATATTATACAATAAATATCTATACATATATTGTCACGTTTTCTTATATATCTATACTTTTAATATCTTTCAGGGAGAACGAACAGCTTGCAAAATACAGCAAAAATGAAGTAGCAAGGGGTGTATTGGTTGGTGAGCTTAAGAAACTGATTGAAATGAACCCATTATTGCGTGACAAGTGTCAATTTCCTACCGTGAAGAACTCAAGGTTGCGGTTATTAGTCAACCAGAGGTAATACTATTTTATTATTATTATTATTATTATTATTTAAACTGTCACTCATTAGTAATTAATCTATCTCACTTTTGCAGCCTAAACTGGCAGCATGAACTCTGCAGGAATCCAAAAGCTAATCCAGATATTAGAACAATATTAATGGATCATACTTGTGGCCCACCAAATGCTTTTCAGGCCCAGTCCCAGGCCCAAGTTTCTGCTGGCAATCAGTTTGCAGGCCCCATGCTTAGAACGGGTGGTTTCCAACCGGTACAACTGATTAACTGAACCGACTAACTAACTTTTGAAATCGCTAAATGTTAATGTTATTTTTAATTTGAAATATTGGTTTTTTTTCTCCAGCCATTTCAACAACCTGAAGCACAAACGTTTTTTGCTCCAGCTCTTGGTCAAGCGGCGGTCAACCCACCGCCGTCTTTGACTCAACATCCTAATTCTGGAGGAGGTCTAGTTCATGCTGTTCATAATAATTCAGGTAATCTTTTTATTTATTTTTGTATGTACTTTAAAATTAGACATAATCAATTATAAAAATTGCAGATTCTGAGCTTCTGTTGAAGAGACCAAGACCTTTTGGGATACCAGAGGAGGTAAATATTAATTTTATGCTAGAGAATAACCAATTTAAAAGAATAATTAACCAAAAATTAAGGACTGATGGAAATTGAGCATGAATAGTAAATTTAATTATTATTTTTTTTGCAGATAAAAAATCTCCATACATCATCGGTCCCACGTGGCGGTCAAAGCAATAACTACAGCTTCCTTCCTAGTACTGATGACTTGCCCAAAAATGTGATTTCATCAATAAATCAGGGTTCAGAAGTCAAAAGCATGGATTTTCATCCTGAACACCAAACTCTGCTTTTGGGTATCTATTTATCTAACTATCTATCTACCTGATTTATTAGTTTTACACTTATACTGAAAATAAATTACATTTTCTAAATGTGAATTTTCTCTCATTTCAGTCGGAACAAGCACGGGTGATATTGCAATATGGGAAGTAGGTAGTAGATTACGTATTGCACACAGAAGCTTTAGTGTTTGGAACATTAGAGCACGTTCATTGCCTCTTCAAGCTTCTTTGACCAATGTTGAACACCCTCTTTTGGTCAACCGTGTTATGTGGAGTCCTGATGGCCTTGTTTTAGGTATTTTTAAATTTATAATTAAATATAAATTCTCATTCCATTTTTTTGTTCCAAAAAAGTGTATAATTTATTTCGATTTGTGTAACAGGTGTTGCATACTCGAAACACCTTGTTCACGTGTACACATATCGTGCTGGTCATGAGTTACAAGATCACCTTGAGGCATGTCATACAATAAACACTAAACTTCATATACAAATATACAATATAACATATATATATATATATAGTCTTTTTCTATCTTAGTGTACTAATTTTAAATAATTTTTTTTTTTTTTTCAGATTGAGGCTCATGTTGGCAATGTTAGCGATCTCGCCTTTAACATTCAAGAACAGAAATTATTCCTCATAACTTGTGGAGAAGACAAGACTATTAAGGTTTATTTACTACAAAATATTAACGCATAAAATCATGTTTTTTTAAACAATAATATATAAAATTTGTGCAGATATGGGATGGTGTAACAGGTACCAATCTTCACACGTATGAAGGTCATGATGCACCCGTTTATTCTTTATGCCCGCATCGCAAGGCAAACATTCAGGCACGTGATAGAGTATGAACTATGATCTCATCTAATTACACCAAACTCTATAAACTACTAATTTTGTGTTAAATAAATAAGATAGTGTCAAAAATGGTAAACGTTTATTTCTAATTTGAATTATTTATATTGGCTAGTTTATCTTTTCAACATCGGTTGATGGGAAAATCAAGGTATGGTTATACGATGATCAGGGGTCGAGAATCGATTATGATGCACCCGGTTATGCATGTACAAGAATGGCATACGGTACTGACGGGGTGAGGTATTACATTTCTTCCTTTTCATTTTTTTTAGATATCAACAAATAAGACACGAATTGCAGAAAAAGTTACGAAGTTTTAGAAAATTTTCATTTGAGATAAGGAACTTTTATTTTTCCACAATTGAAGGTATACTGAAGGTTTTTTATGACAAAAATGAGGTTTTTTTTTTCTCTTAACGGTATAATGAGGACCTTTTTTTTTTACTGAAAAATGGTAAAGAAAAAAAATCCTCTTTGACCGCAATGTTTTTTTATACCTTTAATTGACAGAAAAAGAAAAAGTTTAGTACCTCTTAAAAAAAATTATAATCAAAATGAGGACTTTTTCTTTTACTAAAAGGTAAGAAGTTGTAACTGAAAACTTCTTAAAAAGTAAAAATAAAATAAAAATCCTAACTCTAGTTGCAAAAATAACTTTGATACCTTTAGTATCAAATATGGTTTTGAAAAAAAAATATAACCAAGATGAGGACTCTTTTTGACCAAAATATAACTTTGAACTTTCTAAAAATGGTAAAAAAAACTTGATGCCTTTAACTGACCAAAAAAAGTGTAGTACCTCAAATTGAAAATTTTGGAAAGTTATGTACCTTTTTATGCAGTTTGCCCAGACATTAACTAGTTTTATACTGATCAAGTGTACAATTTATTTAAGTAAATCTAAATAACACGGGTTTACATTATTATGACCAAATTGTAGGCTTTTTTCATGTGGTTCAATCATGGACCGGGAATCATACCTGGTGGAATGGAATGATAGTGACGGTTCAATCAAACAACAATACCTCGGTCTCACCAAACAACCCACAGGCATTGTACAGTTCGATACAGCCAAGCGGTTTTTAGCAGCTGGCGATGAGTTTTCTGTTAAATTTTGGGACATAGATAACACACATCTTTTGTTTAGTACAAATGCAGATGGCGGATTACCGGTAATTAATTAACAACATAATAATAATAATAATAATAATAAATATTTAGTTTATATTTCCATTTTTTGAATTATTATTAAATTATTTTCAGGCTTCACCGTGTGTTCGGTTTAACAAAAGTGGAAGTTTATTAGCTGTATCAACTTGTGAAAATGGAGTTAAAATACTCGGGAATCCAGACGGTATTCGGCTTGCAAGAAATTTTGAAAATCAAGCACATGCTCGTAGAGTTGCTAAAGTTAGTTCAGTTGCAGGAACAAGTTTAGGTTTTCCTGATAGAAATATACCATCGACAGTTGTAACTGCTCCAGTAAGTATAATATTAATAAATTTGATTGAAATTAAAATTTTTTTCTCATGATTAATAGGTTTAATATTATTAATATCAGAATCAAGATAGCCAGAATTTGACAAATGAAAGGTCTAGGAACAGTGATGAAATTCAATTTTCGATCGTGTGGAAACCGAAAGAAATAACCGAACCATCTCAACTTCGTTCTTTAAGGCTTCCTGATAACCTTTTACCCGTACGCGTAAGTATATATATATAAATATATGGATTTACATAATTACATATACTTTATGCACAAAGTGTTATGTATTTTATATGTATTTTGTATTTATCTGATTATTAATTGTTGTATTTTCAGATTGTAAGGCTTATGTATACAGTTACAGGCAGTGCTGTACTTGCACTTGCGTATAATGCTGTACATAAACTATGGAAATGGCAAAAAACCGAGCAAAACACAACGGGAAATGTACTTAAATTTTCATGATATAATAATTAATTAAAATATCCATCGCCTATATTGTGTTCAAAAGAAGTCTGCTTACATTTTTTTTTTTCATAGGCAACTGCTGATGTGGCACCGCTGATGTGGCAGCCTTCTAGTGGAATTTTAATGACAAATGATATCCGAGATGCTAACATGGAAAATACCACTCCGTGTCTCGCGATTTCAAAGAATAATTCGTATGTTTTGTCGGCATCTGGTGGGAAAGTATCATTGTTTAATTTAGCAACTTTTAAGGTAATTAATCGTGCTTTTCCCGACATGAAATTGTTCTGTATTTAAGATCACCAATATTGGTTTTTTGTTGTTTGATTCCTTGGCCGGGAAATACATGAAATATGATGTGGCAAAAAAAGCAGATGATTTGTACAAAAATCGGGATCTCATATCTTGATCACTTCACGGTCAAAGCTAGTGTTGATATATGTACAACGTTTTTGAAATAATATTGTAAAATTTGACGTTAGGTTTTTGAAGTACAAGTAATTTAATCTTGTTTTTGTTTTATATTTCATCTAAAGTTGAGGAAAATTTCGAAGATGCATTGACCATTTGTGCTATTGGTTTGGGCAAGTCAATAAGTGATAATGAAATGGAGTATGCCTATTATATATAGGTAATGATGTTCACACCACAACTTTTAGGGTGTGTTTGGTTGGAGGTATTGAGGGGTGTGCAATGGGATTGATTATCATTATAAATGTTTGGTTTGCTATAAAGGTAATCAATCATTACTTACTACTAAGTAATACACCATTCCACACTAAATTGGGAGTAATGAACTCTA
Source organism: Calendula officinalis (assembly GCA_963853835.1). Taxonomy (NCBI): domain Eukaryota; kingdom Viridiplantae; phylum Streptophyta; class Magnoliopsida; order Asterales; family Asteraceae; genus Calendula; species Calendula officinalis. The sequence goes on along the minus strand of OY970827.1, from coordinate 1,499,126 downwards.
TAATGCTTTAACACACTATTATTATATTACTATTATATATAAATATAATATGATATTATTATATTAAGTAATATTATTATTATATTAATTAATATTATTATTATATTAATATACAATATTACTATATTAATATATTATATTATTATATTAATTTAATATTATTATATTAATTACTATTATTATTATATTAATATTAACATTAATTAATATTATTATAGTAATTAATATTATTATTATATTAATATAATATTTAAAGGGATAATTATTTTTATATCCTTGTAAAATTCATAAATTATTTTTATATCCTTCTCAAATTCATAAATTATCTCTATGTCCTTCTAAACTTTGTAATTGCCTCCATATCTTTCTAAATCTTTAAAACTCATTTTTATGTCCAAAAACCTATTTTAATATTTATTAAATCATTATAATATCAATAATTATCAAATAAGTATGCAATATATCTGTTGATTATGTATTAGAAATCATGTTTCTTTGTCTGTATTATTGATATTATCACGATTTAATAAATAATAAAATAAGTTTTTGGACATAAAAGTGAGTTTTAAAGGTTTGGAAGGATATGAAGGTAATTATAGAGTTTATAAGGACATATAAATAATTTATGAATTTGAGAAGGATATAGAAATAATTTATGAATTTTATAAGGATATAAAAGTAATTAACCCTAATATTAATATTAATATTAATATTAATATTAATATTAATATTATTATATTAATTAATATTATTATATTATATTAATATTATTATTATATTAATTAATATTATTATATTAATTACTATTATTATTATATATTAATTAATATTATTATATATTAATATATATTATTATTATTATACTACCTCCGTATCAAAATAAGTGATACACTTTCTATTTATGAGTGGAACAAAATAAGTGATACACTTCCAAAACTTACCTTATTTGGTAAAAAAGTGGGACCCATTCTCCACTAACTATCTACTTTAATAAAGTGAAATTACCCTTTTACGCTTACTTTTACTTTTAAACATCATTAATATCACTACATTCCAAAGAAGTGGGACACATTATCTACTAACTATTCACTTTAATATAATTTAAACAATTTTTTAATCTTTTGCCTCAAAAACCGCAATTCTTCAAATGTATCACTTATTTTGATACGGAGTAGTATTAATTAATATTATTATATTATTAGATATTAATATATATTATTAAATTTAAATTATATATATTATTATATTTAAATTTTATATATTATTATATTTAAATATATTTAAATTATATATTACTATTATATATAAATATAATATAATATATAATATAATATAATTATATTAATTAATATTATTATTATATTAATTAATATTATTATATTAATATATATTATTATTATATTAATGTTTAATGTTATTATCTTAATTAATATTATTATTACATTAATTAATATTATTATTATATTAATTAAATACTTGATAAACCAAGCAGCATTAATAGTCAAGGGAATACTAAGGAATGCCCAATGTATTCCTTAGTATTCCTATTACCTTTGCCTTTCCTATTACCTACTTTGAACCAAACGCCCCCTTAGATTATCTATCAATCTATCATAATTAATACTTGAAACACGTGTACAATTTGTTATAAAACTTGTACTCTATGGTATAGGAAGTAAAAGTTGTGATCATTATCTATAGTAACTAAATACTAGGAGAAATGTACAGTACATAAATAATAATTTTTTTAAATATGATGTATATCTTTATAAGCCTATCGCGGACATATATTCCTCATTAACTATATTACAAATTTACAATTACGAACGAATGAATAGTAACATGTTCATCAAATTCATGACACCTCCTCCTTTACCATTATGCCAGCTCCTCCTTTGCAATTACCACCTTTTGCTTCTGTTGCTTCACCAATTTTTGCCACCAATCGTACCTACGAAACCTACCATCGTTATCTTTGAAGGAAATTATAACTAAATATTATGTCTATGTCGAAAGACATCAAGAAGAAAGTCAATGAAGATGGTGATAAAGATAAACACAAAGCAAACCCTATAATCCCAATACAAATAAGGAAGAAGAAGAATTGGGGATTTGGGGAATTCTTAATTTCAGACCAACTGGAGCTACTGCCACTACTCTCTATGTATGTATTTTTTTCTTCTAAGTTTAATCTCTGTCATTTAGTCTAAATTCATTCATTAGTTCATAAGCTTTTTCTTACTGTTGTTCTAAATGAGCCATTGTGAGAGTAGAGCATATTTCTTAATCTTAACATCATCAATTATTTTGTAGACATGGAGGTACTAACACTGAATACGAATAGATCAAAGTTGGACTTTTGTAGGATAATATGTCCACTAAAGTAGTGAAAAACATCAAACATGTTATTTGTAGAGTAATGCTTTTATGAATTTGTATATATTGGGTATCTCTATATGTAAGACTAACATATGTAGAGTTATGATTTATAATATTCCACATTTTAAGCTGGTTTTTGGCTGCTAAAAACTTATTGTTGTAACTATTACCACAAGTGCACCAACCAATAGGGTTTAGTGGAAAAAAGTTAATATTTTTTTAGGTTCGGTTCTTGAGTTCCCAATTTTAATAGGATTCCATCCCATATGCTAAGAATTGAGGAAAAAAGATGTCAATTTTTTAGGTGCTTATAGTTCGGATTGGTACATAAAGCCTCAAAATTCCTGCCTACATTTAACAAATCTGACTTTATTCCTTTAAAATGGACAAATGAATTTCCGACGACTCTTAAATTTATATCATAGCTATAATTGTTGGTATCATATACTACTGAATCCCTTCTAATTTTCTATGAAGGAAAACTATAAGGGCTTACGTTTGTGGTCAGATTGACTCTGTTGTTAGATACCTACGTTTTTTTGACTCATTAGTCATAGAATTCATGTGACGTAGGTCACGTAACATAATCAGGAAAATGGCGGCTAGAAACTGGAATACATTTTTTTGGCTATTTAGGTTCTAGGTTGTAAGTTATTCTATTTGGCTGACATATGGAGAACTTCATTTACTGATCTAAGAATCATTGGAAGTTAGCTAATAGACATTCAAATATATTGATGGCAATAGTTGATTATTTAATTTTAATACTTCCTCCGTATCAAAATAAGTGACACAAATTAGCTTACACGTTTTTTAAGGTAAAAAATTAAAGTAGAAGTTAAAATATATTAAAGTACATAATTAGTGGAGAATGGGTCCCACTTTTCTTGAATAAAGTGATATTAGTGAGTTTTAAAGGTAAAAGTAAGGATATAAGGGTAATTTCACTTTATTAAAGTGGATAGTTAGTGGGTATGGGTCCCACTATTTTTACCAAATAAGGAAAGTTTTCAAAATGTGTCACTTATTTTGATACACCCCAAAATAGAAAGTGTGTCACTTATTTTGATACGGAGGAAGTACAACACATATGGTAATTCTATAGTATGGAAAGCTTAGCATTTCTGTAATATGGAAATTTCTGGTTAGCTTGGCATCAACTTCACCCTACTTTGAGCATGCCTTCAATTTTCTCCACTCTTAAGTTATTATTAGGAGGGCAATAATTTTCACAAACAGATAACACAACTTACAACCTAACTGATATCATATGAAAATTCCCCGGAAAGCCCACTAGTTTTTAAACATATACTTCCTCCGTATCAAAATAAGTGACACACTTTCCATTTTGAGGTGTATCAAAATAAGTGACACACTTTGAAAACTTTCCATATTTGGTAAAAATAGTGGGACCCATACCCACTAACTATCCACTTTAATAAAGTGAAATTACCCTTATACCCTTACTTTTACTTTTAAAACTCATTAATATCACTTTATTCAAGAAAAGTGGGACCCATTCTCCACTAACTATGTACTTTAATCTATTTTAACATCTACTTTAATCTTTTGCCTCAAAAAATATGTAAGCCAATTTATGTCACTTATTTTGATACGGAGGAAGTACTAACATTACTCTATAAAATGTGGTTGAGACTTGAGCCTAAGCTATTGGGCTAAATCTGATTGGTTAAAGCTGTGTGCACTGTACCTATACTGTTAGGCTAAATCTGATGGGCTGGATCTTGGTGGGTTGATGGGCTAAAGAACCGAAAGTCGCTTATTCTGTTATTTATAAAACTCATGGGATCCTCTATTCCTCTCTTACTTTTGAACAAAAAGTCAAAACTATGTAAAAAGGATCAAAAAGGGATAGCGGCACAGCTTGTTGTCCGGTTACCTTCTTTATCTATGTAAAAAGATGATCTGAAATATCATTATGCTGATTTAAAAAAAAAAAAGATAGACGTGATAGGAAAAAAAAAAAGCTTCCAGGCACGTAAGAAAAACACTAATTATCAAAATGATTTCATAACTTCTAATTATTGAAGCTTATATATGAAAGCAGATCAGGTAAATTTATAATTATCAAATTAGCCATTTATTCTAATAAACCAGAAGACCACTGCTTTTAAGTAATAGTCATCCAAAACACTACAAACACCTCCTTTTTAATAAAGGGTGTGATTTTCCTACCACAACTTTTAAGGTGTGTACCACATTCAATGCTTAATATACTTGTACAGTTAGCTGTAAAATCTGTATTGTGTGGTATAACCATTAAAAGTTGTGGTAGCAATATCAATTCTCTTTTAATAAGCATAGCTTTTTACAATTATGGTTAGCAACCCTCTTTTTTATTTTTTTTTATTTTAATAAAAATAGAATAGTTAGTCATAACAAGCACTCACCAGTCACCACAAATATCTCAAAACCAATAATTACTCACATGATGATAGTTTTTAACAATTATGTATGCTCAATTTCATCATAAAGATATACAAAGTAAGATGTAGACAATTAAATATATATTCGAGTTAAAGATAATAATCTTTAAACCCGTAACTATTTACTTAAAATTAATTATGAAAAAGTTATACTTGAACTGATTATTAAATCCTCAAAACAGTCGCATCAATTGGAATGAAATTATGTTTTAGGACTCTGCTAATTGCAGGACTCAATCAAATTGTTGTAATCCGAGTTATACACTAGTATTACGATTTGTAAATTCCTAACAATTTGGAGTTTATCTACTTAACAAACGTGTAGCTTTTAAAAATCCAAAGAGTAGATTAGAAGGTGGTGCATTGAAGTTGTGTAAGAATTGAGTTACAGGAATAAGTCTTTGCTTTTGGGTTTAGTAACTTAATTACTGGTTTAGTTTTCTAATAGTCTCGCTATCAGAGGATGGTTTTTAAAAAATGTCGGTTGTTGGTATACGTAATATATTACTTTGTACAATATGTCATACAACATGAATAAAACAATGAAAAAAAAAACAGCATATATGTAATGTAATCACGCTTGTAGTATAAAATAATGTTCATAGGATTATGCGTTATATTGATACGAGTATATAGAGTTATGGATACACAATCTTTACACATAGGGTCCTACAACATACAATGTAAACATAAGATATAAAATTATAATAAATTAACTGTTTAACAATTTGTTCAATAACAAAAGGTCAAAAAGTCTACTTTGTTTGCTTCGAGTCTTTGACAGTGACTCAGTGAGTCGAGTGTTGGATTTTTGTTCAACTTTTGTTGATTTGGGTTTGCTATACTTCCAAGCCACATGACCAATCGAAGGCCGGCACTGTTACTTTCGGTTCTAAGTCGTTTGTTCCACTAATTGGACAGCTGCTATCGACATGGTTTCCTGGTCGTCTTTGGAAAGTTAGTCTATAAATAGTTCCTCTATTTTAAAATAAATGATACACTTTTTATTTCGATATGTTTTAAAATAAATGATATATATTGAAAGTTTATTTATTTAGTAAAAAATAATGAGATCCGTACCCACTAACTATCTTATTTAATAAAGTGAAATAATTCATTTATCATTACTTTTACTTTTAGAAATTATTAAACCCGCTTTAATCATAATATGTGAGGTCCATCATTAACTAATGATCCAATTTAATACTCTAATATAACTTTTATTACAATCTTTTACTTTAAAAAACGTAAAATCCAAAGTGTATCACTTAATTTGAAATGAAAAAAGTATATATCCAAAGAAACTTAATGACAAAATTAAGCTACCGCGATATCTTTTAATGACAAAATAAAGGATAAATCATATTTAAAATTTGTAAACAACCAAAAAAAAGAGAATATGAAGTTTTTAAACAATAGCCTTTTTTTTATGCTGGATTCCGACCTGTTTTACGAGCCTACTAATCTAATAGTGATCACCCAATATGCGGGTAATCCGAAGTCAGTGTGGGTGAATCTCTGTAGGCACAAGAGGGTATTATTTTTTCTCGTAAGGATTTAACTTGGGATCTCCTGAAAAATTCATTATTCTTAAAGACATATTTTTCACATAATAACACCACCCTTTGAGGTTAAACAATAGCTTGTATGAATTATGAGAAAGATAAACATAAAACATAGAATCTCGTCATGTTTTGTATTTATTTTCTATTATTATAATGAAGAAGGTAGAAATTTTAGTTGGAAGGTTCTGAATAAAATATTAGTGTTATTTACAGAAGACATATAACAAAAGATCTTTTAAACGTAGAAGGTTCTGAAAATACTCATGATTTTATATAGTTGGTACAATGCGACTCTCATGACTTAGACGCAGTGGCGGACCCAGACCGAATGTTTAGGGGTAGCACATTTTTTTTCAACGTAAATATTAAAACACAGGTTAATTAAACATTACAAAACGACAAACAAGATATTACATTTTATTGTTGTCTTTTTCGTTGACCTGTTTTTCGAAGACGAGTCATTACATTTACATCCGTAACCACCATAAGTTGTTTCTTTTTTACACTATAAATCAGTTTGTTTCTATTGTTCGACATGTGTTTTTGATGATTCCAATAGATAGACAAAAAGGGTATTGAGTTTTTTTGTTCAAATTATCATAAAGTTTGAAAGTGAACTTTATTTATTATATTAAATTGAAATTTGAGCTACTTAATAATCTAAACCAATTTAGGACTTTCAAGTTTGGGCTACGTTTTTGCTGAAACTATAAGTGAAGGGTAACCGAACGCTTTTTTATGGGTAGTACCGACATATAGTTTATTTTAGTGTGAAAATATTATACTTTTAGTCGAAAATTAAGGGGTAGCACGGGACCCTCCGGGCACCACTAAGGTCCGCCCCTCTTAGACGTCCATCACTAAGACTGTGTGTATCGGACGACCAATCGGCCGGTCACGACCGCCACATCCGCGCCCCCCACGTTACGCCGACCGAACCTCGACGCGTCGACCTAAGTTTTTGTCGATCTAAGTTTAAAATTGTAATTATATTATACTTGTATTTTTTTATCACATGATAGACGTTAGAAACATCAAACTAGACAAAACATTAATGATAAACCATAATCCAAAGTTAATATAAGAAATTGGAGTTTAGCGATTACAAACATGTTTTTTTCGTCACGTCCAATATGAATATGGGAAAGTATTAGTCGTTTTTTGAGTCACATCACACACGGAATATAACTATCTGATAAGGAAATTAATTTTTACACCATATATTTTGAGATTTGTAGCACAGTACAAGTATTTCTACAAACTATACAAACACACAAAGCAACTATATATTGTGATACATGGATTAAAAAGTATAATGCAAAAATCACTACCTATCTGATAATGGTCTAGTGACAAGGATTTTTAAATGACTTCCTAGATGTTTGATCATTTCCTAAATAAATATTTAGCAAATAACCATGGAAACATCTGGATATAATTACGACAATGTTTCTACAAACTATACAAACACACAAAGCAACTATTGTGATACATGGATTAAAAAGTATAATGCAAAAATCACTACCTATCTGATAATGGTCTAGTGACAAGGATTTTTAAATGACTTCCTAGATGTTTGATCATTTCCTAAATAAATATTTAGCAAATAACCATGGAAACATCTGGATATAATTACGACAATGTTTCATATCGCGTACATTTCAAATATAAATTTGGCTATCAGAAAAGCATATTATAAATGATAAACCTTTAAAAAACTATCACACAAACCGAATATTGGGAAGAATTATTCGTACGATTTTGCTTGTCATGGGGAAGTGTTGGGAACCCACAGTTCCTCATAGTCGCATGCACGAGGTGGCAGCGTAACATGACTTTTTAGTCGCATCTTACGGCGGTAAATCCGTACATTTGTTATATTATTTTTCTCGGTCAAATATATTTTCTGAAAAAACATTATTATGTCACTTATTTATTTAAAATCATTTATAAAATTAAAGCAGGAATAAAATAAAAAGTAACTCGTAAATCAGATGATTAACATATTTTAAAAAAATCCTTTAAAAAATCTGACAATTATTTTATACTGTTATTCTAAATCTCACCATGTTTCTAAATGATTCTCCATAAATATTCGGATCGAGGGTAGTTTAGTATATTAACAATATATAACTAACTGGGTGTTCTCTGTAAAGTAAACTAAACCTTAAGGGTGATTAATTAATGGAATATATAATTAACCCCACTCAACCGGGAAATTTCGCTATATATACCCCCAAGAACCGCACAACTAATTGCCGGAGTAAAAAATGAGGAACTTATTGGTGTCAGTCTCCGATTCCGAGGGTGTAAAAGATTCCGACCACCGGAAAATTCCATTTTCCGATGTGGTTGTCACAGGCACTCGAAACCAATTTTTGGGAAGAAATTGGCGACCGATCGATATTCAAGTCGCAATATGGGTTGCTTACGTTCATTTGCTCGCACTTTTTGCACCGTTTACGTTCTCATGGGATGCTTTTAGGGTTGCGTTTGTCGGTTATTTGTTGACCGGAATTCTGGGAATAACGCTTGCATATCACCGGCTTTTAGCCCATCACAGTCTTAAACTACCAAAATGGCTTGAATACACGTGTGTTTATTTTGGGGTCTTAGCAGCTCAGGTATAATCAATCAAACATGTTAATCATATTTTTTTTTCCTTTTTTTTCTGGGTTAATTTTGTTTTATTAAATTATGAAAAATCTTGATAAAAAGTTATCAGATTTGATTTATGTGGGGTATATAAATATTTAAGCTTTAAAATGTAACATGATATAACAAATTTGACAATGCGAATAGGTGAAAATTACAATTTTTGCGCAATGTCCTTTGATGAATGAGAAATTTGTATTATAAGAATATGATCAAAATTGATATATTTCGTTATATTTCTTAATTAATTTCATTATTAAATTATTTAATTTGATTGAATGTAGAGAGATCCGATATTTTGGGTAAGCATGCATAGATATCATCATCAGTTTGTCGACTCAGAAAAAGATGCTCATTCTCCGATCAATGGCTTTTGGTTTAGTCATATGGGTTGGCTTTTTGATAGTGGATACATTCTTGAAAAGGTATTATTATTTAATTGATTATTTAATTATAAATTCGATCCATGATTAAATAAATATGGTTAAATACAGCTTTTTATCTTGGAATCTCACGTGCTAACAATGTTTTAAAACTCCACAATTTGGATTATATCGTTTGTTTGTATTTGATGCAGTATCAAGAACGTAAAAATGTAGAAGATTTAAAAAAGCAGGCGTTTTATATGTTTATTAGAAAAACGTACATGTGGCATATACTAGGATGTGGGGCTCTCTTGTACGCTTGGGGTGGATTTTCATACCTCGTTTGGGGCTTGGTACGCTAATTTTCTTTTAAAGTTATATGGTTAATTATGTGTCATATTTTGCATCTTTTATATTATCAGCATGTTTTATATACTTTAACTCTGCTTTAGATCTCTAGATTATCATTCTTCACATTTTTATTCATGTTTTATATATATAACTTATTGCACACGTCATATATACATACATGTTTTATAAATATTTTACATGTTTTACACGTTTAGGTTCTTTTTACACTTTATTTGAATCTACATTCTATTGACATCACCCATTTTTTATTTCATTTCATTTTTTATTATATTTTTTTTTCACCACACACTTTTGCGGGGATATTTTGAGAAGTTGTCTCCCTACATCATGTAGAGATATGACTGTTTAGATTATTTACATCTCACATTCCTCATACTTCGTTTTTAGCTGGATTAGTATCGTTATTTTTGTTTTTAATTTCATATTCAAGATAATGGATTCATACGTCATAGTTTATGAGATATTTTATATTTGAATGAGTCGTTTTTATCAAAGTTGTTTACTATATACTTAACAAGTAGATGCTAAAAGACGAATTTGGATGAAAGAGAACTTATGCGTATGAATGCGATGGGATACAAGTCTTTGCTATATTTGGACATTTTTGGTACAATGGTGGCTTTTAATTTTAGATTACACGATTAAAAGAACATATTCGTTAGATATTTGTTCTTTTGTTATTATATTTGATTTAGTTTATATTTTCATTTTAAAATGTTCACTAGACATAAATGGACGACTTTTTGACAACGAGGTAAATTGGATGTCATTTCAAACTTATTTAATTGATTTTAATAGTTAATTTAGTAGAGACGATTGCTAAAATAACATTAACTTAAGAGCACTTTCATTCAATATACATTCAATTTTCTATTAAATAGAAAGGCATCTTAGCAACGTAATATGTAATTATATTTTGCTGTTGTTCGTTTATACGTTTTTTTCTAACAATAATTGCAGTGATGGTTTGCGGTATGTGGTAGTAATATGTTCTTAATAAAACAAGCAATTGATGTATGCAGGGTGTTAGGACCGTATGGGTTTATCATCTCACTTTTCTCGTGAATTCCGCTTGTCACATTTGGGGATACCAATCATGGAATACCGGCGATCTATCCAAGAACAATTGGTACGTTTTAATATATCTTTGATTACACAAATACGTATGTTAAATAAATTTGATCTTAATATCGTATAGGTGGGTAGCATTGCTTACTTTTGGTGAAGGATGGCATAACAACCACCATGCATTTGAGTTCTCAGCTCGACACGGATTAGAGTGGTGGCAGATCGACATTTCTTGGTACATCATAAGCTTTCTTCAAGCCGTGGGGTTGGCTACCAACGTCAAAGTGCCAACCGAGGCCCACAGGCTTAAAAAATCATTCAAAACTGATAAAAGCATTTAAATGATTCATCTTTTTGTAGTCACACGAATTATACTGATAACATAAACATTGAGATATGATAGTTAGTCATATGAATGCGTGTATATTTCGGGTTTTGTTTGTTTGTTATGCCTCTTTTTGACATTAAAGGGGCTAGTTTCAGTTGCAAATAAAACTAAAGTTGCATTATGTTGACGTATTTCATATTTTTAATTTCTTCGATACACACATCTTTGCAATGTTTCTAAAAGGTATTATATTGTGAGTCTTGTGACCAACAAAAAGTTCACGTAATAACATTTGACTATTGATTTGATATGTCAATTTTTTCTATGTTTATTGTCTGAAATCGAATTGCTCATTGGAGAATGGAGATGCTTATTTTATTCCAAAATATTTTAGAATGTTATGACTTATACTTATTATTAGAACTAATTATATTTTGTTAATTATAAAGTAGTAAAATATAATAATTCATTTTTGCAACACACATTTCTGAAAAAAAATCCTTATAAACTCTTATGTAATGAGCAGTTTATAAGTTTCGATTTTCCCTAATAAAGTAAACAAGTTTAAACACAAAATTAATGTTTGACCCTGTATGGGTTTTATAATGTGCAATTTGAATGCAATGTTTGACCATTTACTAGATCATATAAATATCTTGATTAATAGCATATTTAAATCAAGATCCAATCTATTACATGTTTATTACAGACCACTAATCTATATTCCTATATAAAATATGTAAAAAATTACAGGAGATTTACATATATACTCCTTCCGTCCGTAAATAAAGTTCTCATTTCACCTTGAACTTTTGTCCCTAAATAAAGTTCCCATTTCACAAGTTGATGGGGTCCACTTAATAAAATAATATAATTACCATGGACCCCACTACTAACTATCCACTAACAATCTTTCTCTCTCCAAATCAACTTTATATTTTAATCAAATTTATTACCAATAACCTCACCCTTAAATATTGTGCCCAAGAGAAATGGGAACTTTATTTAGGGACGGAGGGAGTACTATTTTAATAATTATATAATTTATACATATTGTTAATAACTGTAGCTCAATGGAAAATAGATTATAACCTGTAATTCTATCAAACACGATGTTTTCAATATCCAATAATATCATGAATAACTTAATTTAAGTATTGAGAAAATATGTAAAAGCCGAATCAAATATGTTGAAACGTCAACTAACCCACAAGAAAATTAATATATACATATTCAATTAATGAATATATATAAACTTGCGTAATGAAATAAAGTCGTAATTCATTTTTTTAAAGGGGGTACCATATATATAGTTATCTAACATAATTTTAAATTAATTTTAAAGTTGTCAGTTTAAGTACGAGCTTGAGCCATTACAAATGGACGCAGGGCACTATTTTTTGATATATTGTTTAACCAAATAATGCATTTATAAAATCGATAAAGTTATACCAAGAGAAATGATATTTTTCCCCATTCTTTTCTTTCTATTTATAGTCCTGTCAACATTTAAACTTGACATGTATCATTTATTAATTTTCTTTCTTCATATTATTTCTTAATTTTGATATTTATCATGATCAAATATGTAGGAATATAGGTGAGAACAAAATGTAAAAAAATAAATACCATTACTCTTATACTGATATTGATATTAGCCCAACTATCATTAGCCCAAGTATCACAAAAACAGACAATACATATTAAAGTCGATATTATAATTTATAAAGATAAAGGCCCAATAAATCTGTTGGAATACAAAAATGATAAATCGGAAGATTTGTATTTCTACTGAAAATATCACAGTTCATCAGTTGTGGTCGATGGCGTCCAGTCTACTTTCTCCGGCAGCCGTAAACCACCACCTCCCTAACTCTTCGATTCTTGCCACTACGAATCCTCATATTCCTTCAATTCAATTCTTCTCATCCTGCAGTTGGTCTACCAGTAAAATCATATCCTCACATCGTTCGTCTCTATTTCCGCCGCGGAATTCCAAATTATGGCGTGGCCGGTGCGATGCTGCGAGCCCTCATCCTCCGTCTCCTCCGGATTCCGAACCACCTCCCGGTGATGACAACGATTCTAATTCAGGTATGATAGTTCCTGATTCTTTAATCGTGTACTATATTATCAACAAATTCCGCCTATATAATTTTCTACTTACTTTTTAGGGCTCGTACATATTAATCGGATTTGTGCGTATTTATCGAAAATGGCAAATAGCTTTATTAAATGATTATACTTTTAAAGTAGGGGACATGATATGACTTTGTAACGATTTCTAAGGTCTAGGTTAAAATTTGGGGGTGAACGAGCTATCTTCACTTATAGTTAGACTTAAGAGTGCTTAATTACAAAGCAACGTTTGATACATTTCCATTTAATGACAGTAAATTTACTGATAATTACCAAAATTATGTGTTCTGCATTTGTGATTAAGGCAAAATTGCTGAATCTCTTAGGAATTGAACATAGGAATTCAAGTTAACAATAGAAATGGGAATTATTGTTATTCCTTGTTTTGATTTGTGGTATTGAAGTAACAAATGGTATTGTGTTCGAAAACAGGTTCAATAGTATCACTCTCTAGATTTCAAGAAAGTGTTCAGATATTTTGTGCTGTTTTTTTCTGGATGTCTCTCTTTTTCTGGTCATCTGTTTGGGATGGAAGAAATAATGGGAGATCTAACAAGGGACCTAAATTTTGGAAATGAATCAGTGAACATTTAGATTGTATAAAATATATACGATTAAATTAGGCTATTTGTATAATAAAACCACCATATATTATATAGCTACGAAGATATTTGTTGTAATGTAACATTCTTGCAGATCTATTTTAGTAGACTTTTAATAATCTTGTTGCATCAGAATAAATTAATTCTCTTATTTGTTGTATATAATGAATGAATAGTTTTAATAATAAAATTTGAATATTTTACCCATTTTTAAGTCCTCATTGTTGTAAAAAGAATATAATTAGATGATATGTAATTTTGAATTGAAGTTTTTAATGATAAAAAATGTCGATGTAGAATTAATAATGTTTAGATTTAACTAAAGTTTTATTTAAAAAGGCATTAAAAATTAAACATTTTTTTAAGCGGTCTTTACAAAAAAAAAATCTAGTTGTATTTAATATAAATTTGATAAATATAAAAAGTGAAAAAAGTTTTGACTTAATTAGAAAGGAAGATGATTTATATAGAGCAATTTTATCCATATAGAACAATTTTATATCAATGGATAATGATGCTTTTAATGTGAGGGGTGAAATATATTATATAAAATGTGATAAAAGGGAAGGAAGGACATGATTGTCATTTAAGATGAAATTACTTTATATGATTAAAAAAATACTCTGTAATAATCAGCTCCCAATAGTAAAATATAATCTTATGACTTTTCTTGTTAAGTGATATATTATAGATTAAGACATAGATAAACAAACTTATAAAAGTCGAAATCAAACAAAACCTATATATACTATTCTACGTTTTAATGTTCCACAACCAACCTAAACCCGAACCGACCACTAACCCAATTGCCAAAAACAAGCTCATCATGATTCCAGCAACGTTCGATTCCTCAACCATAACAGATTTTGGAGCCACGATCATAAGCACGCTAGTCAAATACCCGTTACTAAGCCCCAACAACAACGTCAAAAGCACAACCAAAACCTCGTTTCTCCACCGTTTAGGCCCAAAAACACAACCCATAAAAAGCGGATAAAACAACACTCTCCCAAAACAACCCCACACGACCCACCTACTCCTCTTAACCACATAAAAAGCCGTCAAACACTTGCCCAAAAAGTCACCAACATTGAAAGTTGTTATCAAGAACACCGGATACCAATCGCCAAAATACACCGATTTGACATTCTCGCTCAAGTATCCCGGGAAGATCGATAGGGTCACGATGTAGATTATGACAATACACGTTACTTGCCATCGAAGTTTTTTCAAAACGAGAAGTGTTTTTGGTGGTTTGGAGTTGGTTTCGGGCTGGTTATTAAGGTGGCTTGTGTTTATGGTTTTGTTGGTGTAATGTTGAACGGTAGGTAACTTGTGAAGGAGGTTAAAACAAAGGAGGCAAAACAACTCAATGAGTGTGCTGCTGAAGAAGTAGATTTGTGTGCTTGTTTTTAGGCCTTTTCTTGAGTGAGGAAGTGAAGCCTTGGTTATGATCCTTAAAATGCATACCAGAACCCCTGCACATTTAGCACATCACCGAAGTCTGAGTTTTTTTTATTTATCGAAATTTAAAATCATATTTATTTTATGAAAAAAAATTGCAAAAACGTAACATGTTCTAAACTCCATGTTTTGAAACTCTAAAATTTTAATTACAAATCTCGTTAATGCAAACCTATTAATTTGAAAATTCAGAAAAAGTAAACATGTTATATTTATAAAGTAAAAAATAAAACTGCTAAACATGGTTAAGAAATTAATTATTCGCTTAAATTAATTAATAAAAATCTATTACCTAAATTTTATTCACCACATTCATATAATTATGTTTTCTTAATTGTAGATTAACCATTTTAACCATCCTAAATCATTAACAAATCCCAAATTAAACACAACCGATATGGATTCAAGTTTGGAACAAATTATACTCCCTTCGTCCCAAATTAATTGTCCACTACATAAAAGTCACACAGTTTTAAAAAAATGTAATTATTGCACTGTCTACCAATCAAATCTCATATTTACCCACTTATAATTCATATGATCGGTTGTAATTTGAAATTGACAATTATTTTGAGACAAACTAAAATAGTAAGGTGGACAATAAAAATGGAACGGAGGGAGTATCAAATTTGTGACAAAAATGCTATTTATAGTAACTTCACTAAATATTTATTACTCGTTGTAAATTTGTAATCTTATTTAAATTTTAATAATAGTATTACGTACCCGCTGAAGCATTGCCAGCTACAACCGCCTGCATGTACCGTCCGGGCAATTTTCCGGTGGCACCGATCAAGCTTCCACTAGTCAACCCTTCAGCAAAACCAGTCACCGCCACCATCGAAACCAGAACCACAAAAGCCACATTCGAACCTCTTCTAACCTCATTATTCCGATGATCGATCCAGTCCGTCACCGGTGCCACCATTAACGCGAAAATAAATAAACCATAACCAAAATTCATCCTAACTTTAAACCCAGGCAGCTTCGTCTTGCCGGAGCTAGACCACCATGTGAGAATAAAAAGCACAGTGCTGGCGGCAACCATATACGCCACCGCGAATACCTTGCTGACGTGGTTCGCCGGATAGAGGTACTGAAAGTAATCGACGGCGGTGATGAAGGAATTCCATGGAACCAGATATCCTGCTCCGAGAAGGAAGTGGATTATGTATGTAATGTGGTACGGGTCGTTTGGCTCGTTTTGATTGTCTTTCGCCGGCGGCAGCTCCACTTGTTGGTTTTCCATTACGTCGCCGGTGATGAGTGTCCGAAGAGTTGAACAAGTTAATTTAATGGGGTTGTATTTAATTTACTTGGCATTTAAGAGAGTTGGATTAAATGTAACTATAAGTTGATAGAGATTATCATCTTTGACTTGTCAACTAAATTTTCAAAAAGTAAAAATAATACTCCCTCGGTGTCATTTTTATTCTCTAATATACTATTTTAGTTTGTTCCACAAAGATTATCTTTCCTAAATTTCAACCAATTAAAAAACATTTAAGTGGGAAAAAGAAATTTGATTAGTGACGTAGTATAATTAATGTACTTTTCTTAAACGGTGTGATTTTTTGTAGTGGACAATAAATTTGGGACTATATTGCTTTACCTCCTGCAAATTACAAAAAAAAATATAAAGGAGCCATTCAACTACAAATACCCAAATTACATGATTTTAGTTTTAATTATGTTAGATTTTGGTTCGGGTTTTTTAGCCTAAATGTTTATTATATCTGAAGATCCAAGCCAAACTGAACTGAAACCAATAAAATCGAAACAAAAAATGATGAATTTTTAAAACCGAAACTGGACCGATTATATGTTTTCAGTTTAATTCGGTTCAGTTTCATTCAGGATTCAGTTTGATTCATTTTTTTTAGTCTAAATGCTCACCCCTACTTTGACGATACCTTGACACGATTTGTTTATATTTAAAAGAACTTTGATTATTCTTAAACCTGATTAAGACGTTTTGTTCTAGCTAACCATTTAAGTTCTTTTAATATTGACTCGCTAAAAACAAAATATAAATACAATTACTCATTTTTAAGTAAATGCATCCAAATTATATCTAACTTTGACACATTTTATTAGTGTAGTTTAAAATTTTCATTTAAATTGACATGATCAAAGTTTGGTCTGATACCTAAATATTTGAGGTTAGCTGTGACCAACCTTCGGATCGAAAGTTCTTGTTATTTAGTTTTTTGTATTCTAAGGTTTGTATTGTATTTATGTTAGTATTGTTTATAGTCTAAAGTAATGAATTTAAATTTTGCTATAGATAAAATAATAGTAGATTCAAAGATCTTTTTTTTTATTAAACTGAAAACCAAATTGGTTGCTAGTTTTTATATTTTTAAATCAGCTTGGAGCATTTATTTTGATGTTGTGTTAGATTTTCCAGGAAAGATTTCATTAATAAATACTGTATATTTAATTTTTTTGCAAACCGGAAATGATAACAACGGAATCCTATTCGTAATATCTCAACGAACACCCTGAGTTTGAGCTTCTTTACAAGACAAATTCAGCTTCATAATGATTTTCAGGGAAAAATCATTCATATTTGATACCACGAAAAGATATTTACAAGACCCAAATTCTAAATCTACACCTCATATAAGAGTAAATCTATTTAATTGAAATTATAATTTAAAATATTTTGATTATAAATATTTACAAAGGATTACGAGGTGAAGCATCCGATAAACACTTGCCCTTTAAACCGCCTCACCGACCACCGTCTCCATACCCTTTAATGTCATCTTAACAGAGTAAAAGTCACCGGAAATAAATTAATCGGATTAGATTAAAATCGTAAGTGGCTGAAAAAGATGGTGCAGTCTGCTCCTCCTCCGTCGAACAATAAAGACGATGAACAAGTTCCGGTAGGATTCCGTCTGGTCAACGCCGTGGTACGTAGTCCCTGCATTTCTTCTTATTTACTGTTGCTCGTTACTTATTTCTATTTTAATACGTTATCCAAATTCCAAATAAATAGTTACAGTATAATTTATTTACTAATTTGTCATGTTATTTTTAGTTGCCCTAATTAATTTTATAAGTTTTTCAAATCAAGTAAAATTAACATTCTGCTAATTTTTCATTAGGGCTCGATCAATCCATAAACATGTTCAACTCTTTGTAGAGTATATTGCATTTACTAAAGAAGATCATATTTGATTGAGATTTAGATGAAATTGTACGGTCATACACTCATACCTCTAATGAGGTAAATATAGAGAGACTGCATATTTAGAGATTTTCGACAATTAGATCATATTTGATAGAGATTTAAGATGAAATTGTACGATTGTTGAAATGAAATTAAGCAAAATATTAGAAACATAAATTTCTTAAAGTCAGCCAGGTTGGTAATAGATAATTTTGTGGTACGGGTTGGATTGTTACGGTATATTAGTAGCTAAAGCAAGCATACACTCAAATCTGTTGTAGAAGTTTTTACAATTTTTTCGGTTTAATGAACTCGGTATGTATGGTTTTCTTTCCGAGACAGAAAAGTTTTTTATTACACTACGGTGAATTTCTAGATAGTGCGTGTAATATTTAGGAGTGACAAGTAAACCCTTAAGCAAAATTCACAAAATCACTATTTACTTTATAGTAAGTTGTGATGCTTGTTGGTAATTTATTAAGTTACATATGGTAGTTACAATTTTTAATACTTCTATTTATTTTTATAATTATATATAATATGTATGTAATTAAGTAGAATTTCCCATGCCTTCCAATGATGTACCTTAAAAAACATCAATAATCATTAAGTAAAGTTATGACGATGTTTATTGCAACGACAGGGAACGGGATCAAATCCAACCAATTTTCCGAGTATGAGTCCCGAATCCTCTGATAATGGCAAAACTATGATATCAACACCTCCATCTTCAGAGACGAACACCATGGCACCTAACAAACGTAAGCGTGAATCAGACACTGTTAGCATTAACAACGAAAAAGAAACAACAATATCTGCCAACGATACACCCGTAACTGACAAAACGGAGACTGTAGAAACAGCGGGTGTCAAAGAGGTAGAAATGAAAGATGCAGAACCCGTAGACGGTTCGGTTGAAAAAGGTATTAAAGAAGTCGAGATGCTGAGATCGTATATAATAAAACATGTATCGATGAAAAAAGTAATGAAGAGGCGGGCAAAACGCACGTGGACACAAATAAGGTTGATACGGGGTCGAATTTGGATGCTAATGAAGGATGTAAACAAGATCGGGCTACAAAAGTTGAAGAACCTGAAAGTAATTATGAGGGACGAAATATTGTTGGAGATGATAGTGATCGATCGGGACAACAAGTGTTGCGGGAGGTAGCAACGTTGTTGAAACAAGTGCAAGAAAGTGACGCGAAAGCGAGTCATTTGCCAAAATGATGCCATTTTCACCAGGAAATCACAACTAATGCTGTTTTTTGCCACATTGCAAAAATAGTGCTATCCCCTCTTTGTGATCTCGGATCCCCCATAATCCCCTATCCCAAATCCCGGATTCCACCTTTTTGTACTGTTTTTGTACTTTTTCTGACGCATACTTGTTTTTTTTACTTTTTCTGACATAGACTTGCACCTTTCTCTAGACCCGGATCCCCTAGGGATATCCCACACTACTAATCCCGGATCCCACTTGGGTATCCCCTAGTTCTACTCCCGGATCCCACTTGGTTGTACCACTTAACATAGCTTAACTTACAACTTTTGTTTTATTCCTACAACAGTTGAGATGAGAAGAGAGGTCAGTGACTGAGTCAGCAGAGTAGAGTAGATAGACATCAATCAAAAAGGGTGAAAATGGTCAGACATTTGACAGTTTATATCAAAATAAATGGCCAAAAAAACCACACTAAAATTCATATTCTCTCTTTTGTCTACCAAGATATCCTTTTAACCAAAATCTCTAAAATGATAAAATACAATCAAAGAACTTATAGATTTATTAACTTGATTAATTACTTACCGGTATAGTTTTTTCTATCTTAAAATATCAGTAAATATCGACTTTGTCTACAAGTATTCTCAATATGTAATCATTAGACTATCCCCATTAGCAATCCAACCCAACTTTTTCATTAAAAAATAATATCTCTCTCTTCCACCTACACAACCCAACCCAGCCTTATTTTTCACACACATCAACAACCCAATCCAACCTAAATTTTTATTACTTATTAAAATCAAAACAACCAATCACAAAATTTCACCTCACATTAAAAACAAAAAGAAACAATAAAATAATTGGTGACCCTCATGTGACCTTGGTCTCCTCCACCAACCTAGGTCACCTCTTTTGGTGACCCCCAACAATTTTTTTCATTATTATATTATGGTGACCCAACCCTTAAAACTCCCAATGGGAGTAGTGTTAAGAAATATATTGAAAAAGAAAACTATAATTAATTCAGTCAAAAAATTCTATTAAGTACATGTAAATACTCATTATGATCTATAAATATAAATAATGATAATAATAAAAAGTTCATTAAATAGGACTTTTCAAGTGTTATGAATCTTACACATTATGGTCTATAAATACTCATTTTCATGTTGCAAAAATTTTAACACTCTAAATGTGCATCCAAAAGAAACATCTAACAAGTGGAGTCAACAAGAAAGACATTTACTGATTATGTTCTTCATAAAGATGAGGTGTTTATGCTATTGTTTTAAAAAGAGTATGTTTGTTTTTTTGTTTAAAATTACACAACCTCTTTTATATATGTATAAATTTGTTATTCGTTGTTTATGTACATTTTGTATAAAAATGATACTCCCTCCGTCCCAAATTAATTGTCCACTAGACAAAGGACACACAGTTTTAAGAAAGTGCAATTATTACACTGTCCACCAATCAAATCTCATATTTACCCACTTATAATTCATATGATTAGTTGTAATTTAAAATTGACAATTATTTTGGGACATACTGAAATAGTAATGTGGAAAATAAAAATGGGACGGAGGGAGTATTATATAATGATCTAATAGTTATCATTATAGTATATGAGATTGTGTGTAATATTATCACACAAAATTTAAGATGGATGTATTATCATGCAAATGATTACAATTGTTGTTCATTTGATATTGTGACACAAAATTTAAGATGGATGTATTATCATCCAAATTTTGTGTTTTTCATGTAACACCAATACAATATATACGATATTGCTTACATTCAAAATTATTCATTATAATGAACAAAACCCGTGCATCGCACGGGCCATGTTGTCTCGTACACAAATATAAAAAACTAAAAGAACATTTAATACCATTGTTACTTTAGACTTGTATCTACCGTTTTACGTAAGTTCAGAAATCTGTATAATTTGGAGTTGGGCAAGGAGTAGAACGACTTCAAAAGTATATGAAGTTACAGCATGCGTATGGGGTTGAACTTTTTTCTTGATTTCTTTTTCTTTCTTTTTTAAATTAAATATAATAAAGAATTGTTGTGTAGGAAGAAAACAAAAGTTGTAAGTTAGGCTATGTTAAGTGGTACAACCAAGTGGGATCCGGGAGTAGAACTAGGGGATACCCAAGTGGGATCCGGGATTAGTGGTGTGAGATACCCCTAGGGGATCCGGGTTTAGAGAAAGGGGCAAGTCTGCGTCAGAAAAAGTAAAAAAAACAAGTATGCGTCAGAAAAAGTACAAAAAACAGTACAAAAAGGTGGAATCCGGGATTTGAGATAGGGGATTATGGGGGATCCTGGATCACAAAGAGGGGATAACATTATTTTTGCAATGGGGCAAAAAACAGCATTAGTTGTGATTTCCTGGTGGAAATGGCATCATTTTGGCAAAATCCGCGAAAGCCAAGTTGGAGGTTGAGCTAAAAGTGAAGAAAATGGATCATGGTGATGTTAAGGAGAATGGTGAAACTAAGGAGACCCAAACCGTGCGACTAGGGTGAGTGGCCCGTGATTGTGGTTTGTATTTTGGCTTGAAATTGTAGGTATTATGTATTAGTGGTGTTTTGGAATGACTCTAACCTTGTATGTATTATGTATGTATTAGCTTTTGGATTGATGTTCGTTTGAGTAGGACATATAACATATGTATTATGTTTTCAAGTTTTCAAATGACTGGCTCTTGGTATCTAGGTTTTTTTTTTACCTAAACTAAAGTTTAGTTTTACTTGGATTACTAAAAGATGATTATTTTATGTCTCGTTTGGATTATTTGATATAATGATTGATATCATAACCAAATGAATAAAAGATCCTTTGTAGGTATTAGGTTTCTCATTTTTGTTGATGGTTTGGATTATTTGATATAATGATTGATATCATAACCAAATGAATAAAAGACCCTTTGTAGGTATTAGGTTTCTCATTTTTGTTGATGGTAAAATGTATTTTAATAACCTGACATGATATTCAAAATTTGTAAAAATAGTTAATTTAGTACCTTACTTATTAATTTGGTTTTAAATTCTCATTTCATTTGCTTTTGATATGACCCTAAAACTTTTATTCGTCAAAAGAAGTAAAATTATGTATATATGACCCTATATATTTTACTTGTCAAAAGAAGTAAAATTATGTAAGAAACATGATCAAATTAATGAGTTATGATACTATATTAAATAGTTTCACAAATTTAAGATATCATATTGTATATTTAATAGTTAGATAATTTGATAACCAAATTTAAGATATTAAAATGTGACAAAGGCAAAATATATCTGATTAGTATGAATAAAACGTTTTGCATGAAACTCGTGGGCCAAAAGACCCAAAAAGGTGCCAATAAGATGATTTATTGATTAATAAGAAACGGTTATCTTTAATAATGGGAAAAGTTTGGGATCTTTTATTGGATGAACCCGAAACTATTAGGGAATCTTCCATTACCAACTCTAATGGCATTCCTAAACAAGAAGCATCCCAATCCACAAGCCAACCATTTCCTATTCCTTACATAACTACTAAGCCAAACACCATCCATTCATCGACATGGGCTCGAATAACCCGTTATTCTTCTGGTTCTTAACCATCTTGGCTAACCGTAAGCAGTGACCCATGTAGTTATTAATCAAAAAAATTCTTCTTATGTTCGTGTTTAACGTTTTTTTTATGACAATTTTGTGTGTTTGGCAGTTGTGATATCGAGTGCATTCACGGGCACATATGGGGTAAATTACGGGCGAATAGCCGACAACATTCCGCGTCCCGAAAGCGTTGTGACCCTAATGAAGGCAGCTAAGATCATGAACACCCGAATCTTTGACGCGGATCATGAAGTTCTCACTGCTTTCAAAGGATCGGGAATCGAGATAATGATCGGGCTTGGGAACGAGTTCTTGAGAGACATAAGCATGAACGAAGATCGTGCCATGAATTGGGTTAAAGAAAACGTCGAACCGTTTGTACCCGGGACCAAAATCGTCGGTATCGCGGTTGGAAACGAGATTTTAGGTGGCGGTGATCAAGAACTATGGGAAGTTTTACTCCCGGCGGTTAAAAATGTCCATAATGCCCTCGTTCGCCTTCGTTTATCCGATAAAGTTCAAGTCTCGAGCCCGCATTCGGCCGCAGTATTTGCAACTTCATACCCACCATCGGCAGGTGCGTTCAAGGAAACCGTCATGCCATACATGAAACCGTTACTAGAATTCTTCTCACAAATTAAATCGCCTTTTTACATAAACACGTACCCGTTTCTCGCGTACATTAGTGATCCCGAACATATCGATCTCAATTACGCCCTTTTTAAAAAGAATCCCGGGATATACGACGAGAAAACAAAACTTCATTATGATAACATGTTTGAAGCTCAAATTGATGCATCATATGCCGCATTGGAGAAAGCAGGGTTCGAGGAAATGGAGGTTATAGTATCTGAAACGGGTTGGGCTTCAAAAGGCGACCCGAATGAAGCAGCCGCAACGGTTACAAATGCACGAACTTATAATTTCAACTTACGTAAACGGTTACTAAAAAAGAAGGGTACACCGTATAGACCAAAACAAGTTGTTAAGGCATACGTGTTTGCAATGTTTAATGAAAACCTAAAGCCCGGGCCCACTTCCGAGAGGAATTTCGGGTTGTTTAAAGCGGACGGAAGCGTTTCTTATAGTATCGGGTTCACGGGACTCGTACCTTCTTCATCAACATCTATTATCAACTCAAAAGTACGTTATTGGACTAGTAAATGCTCGTTGTTGTAGTAAATTTCACTATTTTTTAATCGGTTTTGGTTGTTTACGTGTGTTTTTGCAGGGTATGCGATTAATATACACGATATTGGCTGCGGTTCTAGTGCTGATTGTATCATTGTGACAACTCAAATGGGAGATGTAATTTGAAATTTAGTAACATTGATGTACAAAATGACATTCTTTCTTGAATATAATGTTCTGTTCAAAATTCACAGTTAACTTTTCAATATGCGTAAAGAGTTGACTCGGTAATCAAGTTGACCCAGTGTAGAGTAATTAGTGGATGTGGGACACTGTTTATATGTGAAAGGGTCGATTCGGGTTATGATTATCCCAACGGGTCAAATAAAAAAGCTTAGCTAAAGATGATATGGGCTAAACAGTTTGAAAGATTACAAAAGTGTAAATTTTAATGAATGCATTTTGTTTAAGAAAATGTGAAAAAATAGAGACACGGTATGTAATTAATTAATACTCGAATTAGATCACAGGAAAAGCAGATATTCAACTTAAGCATAACCAGAGACAACTAATCACATTATTACCTCCATCTAATTAGTAATTACATAACATAATTATAATACTTGATTTATATGATCTTAAAGATCAAGGTTGAAAAAGTTTGTCACCACATTTGCATTTCCATGAAAGAAGATAATAATTATCTTCCCAATGAGATTGATCTCTATAATCAATCAATTTAGGGTGTGGAGGAATAACCAAAGTGGCTTCACACGGTCTGCAATTCACACACCTGTTCACACACCCAGGTGGCCTTGATCCCAAAACTTTCTTGATTTCTCGAAATCTTGACACTTTTTCATCATTAACTGCAAATTAACAAAAAATATTATAATTTTATAGAAACCCATTTCAAAGATTTGAACTTTTTAAAAACCCATTTGAATTCAGATTCAAAAAGGCTGGCTTTTTGGGTTACCTGATATGGAATTTGATACTGTGAGAGATAACAGAAGAATGACTGTGATAACCACCACCACCCTGTGGTTAAGTAGGTAGGTCCTTGCAGTTGCAGATGCCATCAATTTTTAGAACTTTTTTTTGATGTATTTAACAGTTTATATAAATAGAATAAGGAGTAAAGAAGATGATATGAAGAGGACTTGTGGGGAATTAAATAATTAATAATATTTTCCGTGCATGCAGTACTATTACGGAAATAGTGGAATTAAAATGGTGATAATAAAAGCGAAGTGCGATATCTTCAGGGGATTGGGTTACTATTTAGGCGGGGAAGAAAACAAAATAAAAATAAATATATAAAATGAAAAAGATAACATATTTGACAGAAAGTCAAATAAATGTTTGGAGAACAAGGGACAGGTTTCCTTCAGTACCAATTAAATTTAACTCAAATTCTTTTCCCACTCTAAAAATCACTGTTTTTGGGAAAATGTTGATTGACTAATTTCTTAAATCTTGAGCCATTGTTTCTTGAATTACCAACATTATCGTTGTGCTTTGGGCGTGCATGAAAACAATGACAATATTTCTTTTATTTTTTATTTTTTGTGGGGTGTCAAAGTAATGTTGGAATGGTGCAATCAATGATCTTAAGGTATTTCTTCAGTAAGAAGATTGAAATACCTTGTGCCTTAAGCTTTTAAGCATACCTAAAATCTTGAAATTAAAGTAGATTGCATCATTTCTCTACAATAATCTATAATTTTTACAACATTTAGACTCAAAGTCAAATCTTTGACCTAATAAGACGACAAACTTTTAAGTTTATGTGGTATACAATATACATAGGACAATGAACTGTATATAATAATAAAAGTTTCATAAACCCAAAAGTTTCATTATCAGATTTTTAGTACATGGTACATAGATTAAATCAACAATATAAACTCAAAAGTTTTAAAAAAATAAATGCTAACTAATACGAAGTATATGATATTTCATAGATGAAGCATAAAATTAGAAAAGCAACACAAATGTAGAAAAAGGCGACAGAATCATACATGGTTTGGGTATGACGTCAGGAATGAAGCTTATCTGAACCAGACCGTAAAATTAAAATTCGAAGGGTCATTTCATCAAACAGTTGGTGTGCACGATCTTGCTTTTACCCATTCTTAGCAAATTCAACCGTTTTCCCGATTAAACTCACAATTACTAAAGAATTCATTAAAGCTAGTGATTCGTACCAAAAGCAATCGCCACCAGTCATCAAGAATTTAACAATTTGTCTCTTCCAGAACCAAAAAATAAATCAAAATTTAATGGTATAATACTGTTTCTACAGTACTTCATGAACAGTGTTGTCATATAAAGTTTTTAACGGCTCAGATCTCACATGGTTAATGACTTACGACAGTCCATTAACCCATAAAAAGTCGTCTTTCTTCCATCGATATGACCTCCCATTGTCTCCATGTGCATAAAGTTACTTTAAATGGGAAACAAAAACAGACATGAATTTTGATGTTGCTGTTCATATCATGAGCATGAGGTCATCAAATTCGCAAAAGCGGTTAGATTGAAATGACAGTGGTAAGTGAGAACAGTGTTTTCCGGCCAAATTTGTGTATACGTTCATTTATGAGTCGATGAATACAGAAAGAGAATGAAGTTTTATTTAAAAATAAATAAATAATGAAAATAAACAAGAACAGCCCATGTTAGTAGTCAGACGTATATGGGGTTTGTGTCAAGCATGCCGACTTTGGAGAGAAAGAAAACAAAATTTTGTAATAAATATTTTTGGATTTTTTATTACGGCAAAACATCCACAAGAACTTACCTCCAACATAGCTATTAAATATGTAATTTATGCCATAAAGTCATAGGAAATATACTAACTTCCATATTTTGCCAAATTTGTTATTGTTTTAATCTATCTTTTATTCACAAAAGAAACTTCTTACTAGTTCAGAGAACGGCAAATATTGTACGATAAATAAGTTATGAGATTCTTGGCATTTATATATGAAAAATTATGTTTATTAAACAGATTTTATCGAATATCCTTAAGATATACATTTGAAAAACTCATTAAACATAGCTATAGTAGTAATAAAAGTTATTTATGTTTAAGTGATAAAGTTTAGAAGCTAAATATGTAAATATGTTTCTTTGAAATGTGTTAGATAACAGATAAGTTTCCTACGACTTCATGCCGGGATGTTTTCCCCTTTTTTATTAAGAAGAAAAAAATAATCATATTTAACATTTTCTTGTCATCAAGTAGAAAATAAATGGGCTAATAAATTTAGAATTTTGCTAATATAACCTTTATCTTTGGTTAACAACTAATTTATTAACATCGTCTTTAAAATAGCCAAATCCAGTTAACTAATGAAGGAATTCAAGAGACGTAAGTCCGTAACTGTGAAACTCAACAAACATATTTAGGGCTAAACGAATGTGTGTTCTTTGAAGGGACATAATTGGAGTTTCAACTTTTAAAAAGCCTACATGGCTGACAATCAGCAACCACGACCAATGGTCATGACAATATCCCCCAATTACACGACCATTTTGCGACCGTGATCAAACCCATTTTTCCTTCGATTGATCATGCAGGCGAACTTTCGTTGTAAGTTTTCTTTGTTTGTATAGTATTCATGGTTAGTTGTAACACCCTGAAACACGGCCTAGCATTTTTATTACCTTTGGTAAGTAATAAATGTTATTTATTATTTTTATATAATTTTGTTTGAATTATTTGAATTTAATTGTAATTTAACCAAGGGGTTAAAAATTAGTAAAACTGAGATAGATATATAATAGAATGATTTTTATATATCTGGCTTCACTTTTGAACCTGGGTTCCAACGGTATTTTTATTATTAAAAATAGAGTTCGTTTAGGGTTCCAAATTAATCATCGTAATTCCTGATACAGTATAATATTGTGTATAATAAAAAAAAAAAAAATCAAATTTTTTACCAAGTGAGGACACGTGAGATAGTGATAAGGGTCAAAAAGTCTTCTTGTTTCTTCCTTTTTCTTCTTTCGAACGTACAGAACACACACAACAAATATTTGAGTGTTTTTTCTTAAAATCAAGAGATTTAAACTTGCAAATCTTATGGAAATTCAGTCTTGAGTTCGAAATTCAGCAAAGAGTTAGAAGGTAATCTTCTTTTCTTGGTTAGAGTTTCATTTTAGGTGTTCTTTGTTTAAGAACATGATTTAGGGTTTTGTGTTCTTGGTGAATTTTTGCCATAACCCCGAAATTGATGATTTCTATTGATTAGATTATATTAGTGAAGTGTTTTAGATGCTATACGAATGATTCAAACATCCAAATTGAACTTAATTCATAGTTGGTGATTTTTGGGTCAAGAACCCTAATTTAGAAATTTGAGAAATCTGTGATATTAGTGATTGTAGTATGTTAAGATTAGTGTTATATTGTGTTGGTAGTTAGTATAACATTGAAATTAAATAATTGATTGTGTTTGGCTTAAAAGATGGTAAATCATGAATTGTGTAGATTTGATTTTTTTGGTTGGGTCAAATATGAAATCAGTAAGTTATTAGATTGGTAAATTGTGTTGGATGAATTAGTTGTAAAGTTGTGATAATATTGATTCCTAACTGAAGTTGTCTTTTCTTTTTGGCTACTGTCTTGCATATAATAATTGTAGATCTTCTCATTCAGACTTTTGTACTTTCCAAATTATACGATATGTATGATGTGGACTGGTCAGCCATAAAGTAAAAGATTGTGGGTATCTTACTGGTGTATGTTGGAATTGTCTGAAGTGGGAATAGATTGAGTGATTGTCCTTTGGAAAAACAAAAAGACTAGGTCAAGGAATGGGGCGGTCGGGAGATCGTCATTTTCGAGCTAAAAGAAAAAAAATGCTAGGCCGTGTTTCAGGGTGTTACATTAGTGGTATATGTGAATTAGTAAAATTAATTTTAAGATTTAGTCGTGAATTTTTACTATTACAAGGGTTTGGTCATGTTTTTAGTTTGAATAAAGAAAGTTGATGTAATATTAATGTGATATTGAGGTAAACTTTTTTAGTGCAAGTATATTCTTAATTAATTTTTTTTAATATTATTTTAGTGTGATTTTTGTCATGTTGGAAATCTTCTTAAAGCTGTCAATTAGTTTGAATCTCTCTTTCTTTTGAATCGTAACCTATTATTAGGGTATGCTTAAAACTGATATTTTATTAAGCTCCAGTAGAAATGACTTTTTAGTTTTTAGTACGCAAATTAAGATACAAGGCAAGAAAACCCAATAATTAGTTCATTACGATTATTTAAGGCTTGTAGTTTAATGATATTAGTGATTTAGTGTAAGATATAAGGTGTTCTCATTACCTATTGGTTATAAGTTCAAGTTTCGTACGGATAAATTGGAATACATTTTATGTCATTAAAAAAAAAGAGTTAATTATTATTTTAAAGAAAAACTTTTAGAATTCAGCTATAATTTTGGTATTGAATTAAACACTTGCAAGTTACACCAAGCAATTTTTGCATAGCTAAATCAAAGAATTTAAAGAATTAAAAATAATTAATTAATATTAAAGCTCTACAAGTAAATTTCCAGCCCCATTAAAATCCATAGTTTCCATTCCACAATTAGAACCGTATTCAACCTCCCTCCACGCTTTCCGATCAGTATCATTTACATTCTCTGCAAATCGCACCTTCTTTTTCAATTTTCCGTCTTTCTTCACGGAGGACAAACAAGAACGCCGCCGTTGTAGTGACGGCGGCGGTGGCGGTGCTTGATTTGAATCTCGGTTGTCATCAGATGAAGTGACGGTGGTGCTCCTGAGTAACGAGAGGAAAATCATGGTGCCGGAAACCGCCATGGCTGTTGCTAACACCACCCCGTGAGAACTCCAAACAGGTGACATGTTTTTTGATGTTTTTTATTTGAATTTTGAATTTTGTTGATTGTTTTGTGGTGAAATGAGTGGTTATAAATTTATGAATATATAAAGATTGGAGATAAAGAGTGTGAAAATGTGGTGGTGGATAATGGTGTTTTTGGTGGTGGGAAAGTTGGTATTTCCTTCTTTCAAAGATATGTTATATTTCCTAGAAATAACCGAAAAAACGTCAGTCTTAGAAATCTCTGTTAGTCTATTCGGTTCTCAAAGGTTACCAAGTGTTAAATTTGGTGAACCAGTGGTTGTCTGGTTGTTGAATGTGGTCATTGTGAAATTATTAGGAGGTTTAAAGTTTAATCTTTGCTAGTAGCAAAAACAATACTTTCTTGTGGCCACATATGTTCATTCGCGCTGACTTTAAGCTATCTGCAAAGCAGATGGTCGCCTAAAGTTAGTTGGCTCGCAAAATAAGTGAGTAACTAAAAAAAATCGGTATTTTGTTCTTAAGTTTATAATTTACTTGTAGACATATATAAGCATTTAAATAAAGTCTAGTAAACAAAAATCTAATTGTATTCAAACCATAATTTTTAGTGTACAAATTCCGTATTCTTCTTAAAATATTTAAAATTATGTTCATTCTCGATATTTAATTGAATGAATATAATCATATTAGTTGTTTAATAAATAAACGAATATAGTCGAACTTCTGAATTTGTCATCAGAGGAAGTGACCGGTGGTGGGATCGGAAAGATAAAGGAAGGCATGATGGGTTTGTGGTGTCGAGCGTAGACCATGTAATGTGGGCCCATGCAATAAAAGCCCATTAGCACCGGTGGTTGGGGTGAGAGTGTGTTGGACAGTTGGTCAATTTAGTCAGTGTACAAGTTTGACTTTTTCTTTCTAGTTTTGTTATTTGACCAATTGATCCGGTGGTAATGCGGAAAATGAGACAAATTCAGAGTGCTATCTTCTTAACCATAATTCATAACTATTATTTTATAGGATTTTGATAATAACATCCCTAAATATTGTCAATAAACACGAATCAAAAGCTTGTACATCAATCTATAATTACTCTATAAATTTTAGGAACCACTTCCTCCTATGAATTAATTTTATGCACTTAAAGACAACCCTGAAAACTATAATTATCAAAACTCTGATAAAATTTTATTGTATATATCACAACTATTATTTTATATAGTTATACTGTCAGTTATTAAATTGGTATTGTATAGTGTATAAATTAAAAAATATTATGCAGAAATAAATTCTCGTAATTCAAGATTGTTTATTTTAGTTTTCTTATCATTTCGGTTTTTGTCTTACTTTGTTTCAAATGCAAATTGTAATAATTAACTCATAAGAGGTTATAAACACTTCATTTGCACATGACAAAAACGACAAGAAGTTGTTGCATAGTTCATACAAAAGAATGTTATTAGTACCTAATTAACTCGCCTAATAGCCGGAAGAAGACAAAAAAAAAAAAAAAAAAAAAAAGTAGGCTTCTTATTACTCAATAATGTAAACTACTTATTTGAGTTTAAATCTCGTTTTAAGTGGTAAGAATAGGAGGAAGGTAATCCGATTTAGCACCAAGAATTTTGGCGCTCGTATCAGGGAAACACTCGGTTCCCGGTAATTCGGTAACATCGCCTTCTCGAGTAATACCAACGGGATATCTTAGCAAATGACCAGGTAAATCCCGTTCTAGGTTTTCACTTGCATACATATCCCAACATTTATCAGCAACTTCGTTGACTTTTTGCACACAGTCAACGTTTTCTGGGTGCTCAAAAGTGCTGTGAATCATGCCTAAGTGTTCATACCATAGAGCCATACGGAACCCGTGGATTTGACCCCTAGCCGGTTGTCTACCGGCTAGGTGGTGCGGTTGGTAGGCTCCCATGGCTATTTCTGAATCCCGTCCACCGTCCATTGATCGTTGGTTGATGTTGGCTGACCCAACTATTATGTATTCATCATCAACTATAACATGAAGGAAACAATTGAATTAGGGCCTCAGGGGTAATTGTGTAAATTAACATAATTTGATACGTACCAATCATCATTTTCGAATGCACGTAGATCATAAAACGTCGGTTTTGTTGGGCATGATAATACCCCGAGTTGGGTTCGGGTGCTTCCGGAGGATCATATTCTCCGGTTTTCTTCTTTTCACGGTTTCCTAGACAAAAGAAAGTGAGATACTCTCTCGGATCGTCATCACGACCCTTGTCTTTTAAAGCCTTCACAATATCTTTGTACATCATCTCCATCGTTCTTTTTTGCCAGTCCAATATGGCCTGGACAGATCCGCTTTCCGGGATCCCTTCAGGCCACATTGGGACGACAATATAAACGATGAATTTCTGACCAGCCAGAATCTTACTGACGATCTTTAAAGAAAGTTCTTTCGGGATAAGATGCAAACAACCGACATCATTCCCGTTGACATCCTTCGATTTCCATGCGAACGAGCTTCCGAGAAAATACTGATTCTCGATATAAATGAAATTTTTAGCTCTTCGTATTGCTTGAATATACGCGTCTTGAATACTCCTATCGATTATGTTATCTTTTCCGCTTACAAGTCCTGCATTTGCCGCTTGTTCCGGGGTGTCTGGGAACCCGAAGGCGGCACCACCGTCAATTGACCGGAAAAGTTGAACGTTCCACGATTCTTCATCATTCGGGAACATAACGGGCGAAGGCGGGATTAATATATCACGAAGTAGTCTTAAGTTAACCAACACATCTTTCCCACCTTGTTTTCTCCATCTTTGTTCAAAATTAAACAAAACATCCCAAGCAATCGGGCCCTCGAGCCGTGAATGAATGTCATGCCATGGCTCTCGCGGGCCACCTTTTGCTATGCTTGCACCCTTGTAATTCGGTTGGTGAAAATCGTCATGATGAATCGAACCCAATGTTCCAAAAAGCGGATGAAAAGCCGAATCGTATCGACCGTCACATAAATCAATCCCGCCAACAAAACTAACCACACGCCTCTTTGATCCCGTTCCACTCGGTAACTCATGATCAACACACACAATTTTTTGATGATGTGTAAACATTGTAGAAATTTGAAGATCTTGAATAATACTCCCTCCATCATCCGGATTACGTGGGCATAAAACACAATAAACATCCGTATTTTGAAAATAGTTTTGGGTTTCTTCATCGTGAGTAGCCATTAATCCGTCTTGTTTAAACGTGTTAACGGAAGTCCGATCATCCCAAACGAGCATCGCAACACGAACACCTTCTTCGGCTTTTCGTTTTAAGATCTGACCGAGCATAACTTCGCCGCCGTCTTTTTTCCTGTCTGGATCGCGTATTAACGCGATCTCAGTATAAACGGACCAACCGGTTATATAAATAAAATGTTTCGCATTAATAATTGCATCAAATATATCTTCCCAACATCTATGTGGCTCATAATATTTACCACCCGAAAGTGATATTTTCGGGATGAAATTATCGGGAACATGAGCATCTTGATACAACGAAACCTTACAACCTTGTCGTTGTGAAAAAAACGTGTACGGAACACCGGGGTATTTTGCGTTACTAATCCCGTGGGCCCAATTACGGTCTCGTGTGACATCAAAAAACTGTAATTTAACGTGAATTTTGGCACCGGATTGAATCGGGTTTTTGTTTTCGTCCAAAATCTCGACCCATTTCTTGACTTCATCGCCGTCGGTTAGTTCACTAACGGGCATATAAGCTTTCCCGATTAATGTTGAACCGAGTGGGTTGCTATCTTTAATGATGAATACGATATTTGAAGCTGAGTGTGCACAGTAAATGTGGAATGATTCGTACCATCTAGGATTTTTAGGTTCGTTATCGATAACTCGTGTTCGTCCAACTCTGCATTGTTCTATCTCGATTGTTGTGTAAATTTTGGGAGTTCCTTCACCGAATCCGACAGTTTCTTGTATGTTTGCCATAAGCTGTAAAAAATTCAACAAGTATATGAAATCCTGTTCTCTACTCTCTAGAATCCAAAAATTATAATAAAACACATATCCTCCTTAATTAGTCAGCTACACTTTCCATTTTTTGAAATTTCATAATAAGTGATACAGTATATTTTAATGAATTATTTTATCTGGTAAAAAATAATGGGCACGCCGCACAAATCCGTTAACTATCTCATTTAACATAATGACACGGCATTTTTACTCTTATTTTACTCTTAAATATCGTTAACATCACTTTATTTATGAGGCTCGTCTTCCACTAACCATCCATCTTAATTTAATTTAACCAATTAACCTCATTATAATGTTTTTAACTCATAAATTGTTAAATCAACAATGCATTAGTTAATTTGAATCGGATCGGATGAAGTATAACATTTCAATGCGATCTTAAATAAAACTACAATTCACTAGATATAAACTATTGAAATTATACTATATACTTATAATACATTTATGATACAGGTTTACTATTCATAAGAAAAGCTTTAGAATTGATATTATATACGTTGTATATGACTTTCTTAACCAAGTTTTGGTTTGCTGGAGTGGCAATATGTCATCCAAGTTAGACGCTTACTGTTTTGAACACCCGAGTTCGAAACTCATTTTATCTTTTTTATTTGTTTATTCAAAGTAGATAATGGCTCAGCCAATCATGACTCCCTGTCTGCCTTCCCCACATGAAACTAGCAAACAACTTTCATTTCCATAGTTTATGTTTCTAAAATTAATATTTTATATTATAATTTTATTGCCAAAGTTTAAGTATCCACATTTATATTTATTAAGTATGTTAATTATTTTTTAAATTACTAAATGACTTGTAGGTATTTAGATTTCTTACAAGTTTATAGATTATCTAAGAGAGTGTATGTTAATTGTTAAAAATTTGTGTATATTTTTATGATTTTAATTTGTTCATATTCCTTTTTTTATATTTACATGAAACTAGCAAACTTCATGTTGTCTTTTAACCAACAAAAATAAGAGTCAAAAAGTTAATAACACAACTTTTAAATTATTTTTAAATTGTATAAACGAGGAATAAAAACCCGTAGCTGAGCAGTGACAACTTACTATACTTGTTACGTATAAGTTCCATATTTGATCGTCAAATTAACGCGATGACATTTCAATGCGATATAAATTAATTAAAAAGGTAAAAAAAGTAAACATATGAAATACCTTTCCGAATACATTAGGGCCACCACCTTTACCATGAAGGTCGTCAATCTCATAGATCGTAACATGAAGAGTTCCATGAAGCAGTACCTTAGACATTTTGTATCCTGCAGAATAAAACGCATTATTTATTCGTCATCAATAAATTACGTGATTGTATGAATCGAGGATGAAGTCAACAAAATTAACAGTGATATCGATATATGAAGTGATTTAATAGCTCAATCAGAACATAATTTGGTGTTTATTTGAGTTGATCTATGAATCAGTGGAAGTAATTGAATATATAGATTAAAAACATGTATACCGTAAAATGGAATTGAGAGAGATGGAAGTGTAATGCAAGAGGTAATAGAGGGAAAGGGGGAAATAGTTGATCCGTGAAAACTGTTGTCAAAGCTAACCGGAAAAACCGTTTTATTTTTAGGAATTCTTTAATAAATCTGTAATCAACGTACATATAGTATGAAACGATAAGCTTAACTATATCTAGTTACATATTAACGGCTTGAACTTTTCTAACTCAATTAGTATCCTAACATCGTAAATTAATATTCATTTTCAAATGATGGTTATTAGATAAGTTTGTATAACTCTGCCATAAATAAGATAAGGATAATTAAATGAACTAAGATATATGATTTGTACTAATAGTGAATTAATGAACTTTATATTTGACATTATTAAATGTACTTTTCAATATAAATGATAACTTTAGGTTAATTTAACGGAGACAATAATTCACAACTCACAACTATAACGAATTATTTGAAGCCTTTTTAAATTATCGAATTCGGTATGTTTTGTAAACGGGCTTGGGCTCAGCTCAAGTTGGATTTAGAAAAACTATACTAGGTATATCTATAACAAAACATTTATATCGTCGTTCGCCTAACTTGTGTTTTAAGATTACATGATAAGTTAGATAAGTTTAAAACTACCATCTATTTTTGAGGGAAAAAAATACATTTATGATATATTAATAATCTATATATTTAACAACCTATTAAATATCATACTACTTATATAACGAGACTTGAATCTATAAATTCTTAGCTGATGTGAAATTCACATACATACTCTTAAACTACAAATTATGAATTTAATTTTATTTAAACCTTTTGATATCATTCTTTTAATGCACCAGTTAGAAGAACTCTGGCACAGGGTATGAGAATGATATTATAACTATATTATAAGGGTTTTTTTTGTCTTTTAACATGATTTTAAGAGAAATAGCTCCCTAATGTTAAATAGTGCTTGTATAACCACAAAGCAAATGACCTTTTTTTGGATTATTGAATATTGATTGATATAGATATTGGTAGGCAACCAACTACCTTTATATTAAAATGAGCAATAAGACTAGTCACATTGACAATCTTTTGAAAGGTTGATCACCAAATTTCAATAAAAAATTCAAAAGTATTGGTCGACCTTTCCAAAATGGGTTGAGATGAAGGACCCTACTCACCTAATATTTTATTATATTTTTGCATCCCTGTCATATTTAGTTTACATATATATATTTTTGAAAAATGTCACTTTTTTGTAGAGGATTTTCTATCTTCTTGAAATGTGTAATTTAGAAAGAAATGTAAAACTATAATTAAAAACTATATAAAAAAAATCTCTTATATATTATACATCGACATTCTTAAAAGTATCCAATTTGAACTTCTATTTACTTTCACTTTTGTATTTCTTGTCATGGATCCTTCATTTCCAAACACTTTTAATTTGAATTTTGATGGCTCTCAGGATTATCCAAACACCCAACACCAATATGAAAACTCTCAATTTCCAAATCAAACTTTTATCAACGAAAATCTTCAAACCTCGCAAAACACTGAAAAACAACCGCGGGGCATTAAATGGGATGCTGCCGAGGATATTGCTTTTAATGTCGGCGTGGTGTATTGCTAGTACTAATAGCATCCGTGGCAAAAACCAAAAAACTGAATCAAGATGGGCACGAACTAAGGAACTATATGATGAATCTCGGGCAGAAAACCCTGAAAAGATTGGTAAGAGGAACAAACTTCAAATGAAAGGTCGCTATAAACGACTTAGCGAAAGTGCCCAAAAGTGGGTTGGTGCCTACCAAGAAGCATATCGTCGAA
The DNA here is from genome assembly GCA_963853835.1 of Calendula officinalis. Classification (NCBI taxonomy): domain Eukaryota; kingdom Viridiplantae; phylum Streptophyta; class Magnoliopsida; order Asterales; family Asteraceae; genus Calendula; species Calendula officinalis. Next base: position 1,461,411 of record OY970827.1, on the reverse strand, counting down.
AACGAAGCGGAATGAGTCAACAGGATATTGAGAATGAAGCACATAAAATTTACGAGGCAAATGGGAACAACAAGTTTAACGACTTAGTTGTTTTTAATGAAGTTATGTGAAAACATCCAAAGTGGGCGTTACAAAAAGATCGTGAGACAACACGTCCACATCCTGCATATGAAGTGAGTAATGAGGAAAGTGGTGGTAGCACAAAAAGGTCCAGGACTACAGAAGAAGGGGACTACTCCAACCCAGATACGCCAACTAGTGGCGGTTCAACAATTCAACGTCCAATAGGTAGAGATGAGTCTAAAAGAAAAGGAAAAGGTAAGGTTTCCAATGAAATTGCTGCAGAACTTCGTGCACTAAGGCTTACTAGAGATCTTGAAGTTGAGGTTATGAAAAAAACTTGACATGGATACCCAACGTGAACAAACAATCACTGACAGAGAGCTAATGAAGATGCAACTTGTGCACTTAAATACGTTGTTACAAAAGGAATACTTGTCGCCTGAAGAAGAAAACATGAAATGTATTCTAATGACGAAGTTTTATGGAAATTAAATGTATTTTGATGTATTTTCAATAATTGTATTTGTAAGATATTTCCTTTATTGAAAGCATAAGTGTCTAAATATGGGTGTATTTTATTTTCAATAGTAAATTTGTAAGACATTTCCTTTATTGAAAGGATAATTGTCAGATGCTCTAGGAGATCATCGTCCTAAAGCAAGAAGGAGGTATCGCGATCGACAACGTGAGCAGGGTGATGCACGTTTGATGGAAGATATGATGGGCAAAATTATGATTGCATGTATAATCATTCATAATATGATCGTTGAGGATGAACGAAACACATACCTTCATTATTATTATCCATCTGAATTTTTAAATGACAGACCTACAAACCAACAACGAAACAACTCTACTCAAGATGACGAACAACCTTTTGAATACTCTACTGAAAGAATTGCAAGTCTATCAAGTTATATGACAAATAGGGAACAACTTCGTAATCGAGATGCTCATATCACTTTAAAAAACGATTTGATTGAGCATATATGGCAAAAATTTGGTAGTCATGAATAATATGTACTCTGAACCTTCTATATGTCTAATTTTATATATCATGTTACATTTGTAACTTGATTTATCCAATTTATAAAGTATGCTTATTAATGTAATATATATATATATATATATATATATATATATATATTTAAAATATTCTTATAATTTAATAAATTATTTAGTTTTTTTTAGATTTTTTAATAACTTTCAAAAGTTTTATTATAATAAAAACATTATAAATTAAATTTATTTAATAAAATATTGGGATATGGGTTGGGTTGTTGATGGGAGTAAAGTGTTTGTATTTAGTTGAGTTGTATATGTGAAAGAGAGAGAAATTACTTTTATAATAAATAGTTGGGTTGGGTTGGATTATGAATGGGGATAGTGTAAGTAATACTACAAGTCTACTAGTAGACCCCTACTTATTTGTTCATTGATTTCATTTCAATATTAGTATCGACTTATCGTTGATAATTTCAAACCTACGAACTTCATGAACCTTCAAGTCCCCTTTAATTTCCGGTTGTTTATTGACTTAGCTTTTTAATAACCATGATATATATCTATGAAGTTTGTATAAAACATTCTATTTATATATACATATTAAATATCAAAATAATGAAATGAAATATTTCCATCTAGCAAAATTCACCGCGGATGACAGAAATTCACTTTTTAGAAATCAACCGTTTTACCTGTATGTTTTTTGGATTTTGTTTTATTGGCAAACACAAAATAGGAACATATTACATATTTAGAGTGAGTGGAAATTGTATGAACTAAATTTGCCAGTTAACACAATTCGGAAAAAGGCAACGCCCAGACACAACGGTCCACTTTATTTAAATAGTCACAAAAGTTAGACTACAGAGCAAAATGAAGGATTTAATGTGTCAAATTAACACTTTGTTTTAGAAAAACATACGTACATTATAAGATTGAATCATTGATAACAATTTTAAAATAAAAGGGAAAACAACGCTTGGTTGAGTAGCGGCCACCCCGATAACTTGAATACATAGTACTTCTATAACGACTACACAGTACACAACACTTTACAAGAAAGTAAAAAAGAAACATAGAGTAAACCATATGTTAGAATAAGAAAACACTAAAATATCTAACGAATATAATTACATACTTGTTCTTTAAAATCACCTTAAGTAGCTTAAAACATGTTGTATTACGCCGAGCCGAGCTCGTACTGGACTAGTGGACTATGATCAAGTTTGACTCGTTTAATTTTATAGAGCTTGATCTCAAGCTCTGCTCATTACGAGCTTTATATGATACACAAATTTTTATTCTGTAAATACATATAGATGTGTGCGTAATATAAAAATTTAATCATAATACTTATTATATGGTATAGATATATAATTTATAATGGTAGGCTCGTGAGCCTAAGTAAGCTATGTGTCTAAAGTTCGGACTCAAGCTCGTTAAATAAACAAGCTTTAAATTAAATCCAAGTTTTGCTCGAGCTCATTCAAATCGAGTCTTTAATGAGTCGATCTCAAGTAGTTCACAAACAGGTTGATTCACTTGCCTTTTCAATACATTGAAATCGCTAATCAGTATAATAATTAACTTTAGTAAACCTCACATTCATTCTCCCCCTATCTAAATTGGTGTGGCTAGGGGAATATGTCACATTTCAACTGTTGATGAAATAATATTATTGTCACTTGGCAAGCTTTGGGTCAACCATTTTTTCTACTATATGAAATAATATTATTGTCACTTGTAGAAAGCAACTCGATCATGATTCTCGGGTATTGTCGATAGATTAAGAATTCATGGAAATTTAAATATCAAGTTATTTGAACCCACAGAATTAAAACCTCAATTATAACCATAAGGCCTAGAGAACATTAATAAGCTATTAATAGTATATAACTACTCTTAATGGAACATTAATAAGCTATTAAGCATTTTGCTGTAACCGTTCAAAAAAAAAAAAAACATTTTGCTGTAAGTGTTTGGGTGATTTATAGAATAATGGCTTCCTGTAAATACCTAAAGTTTTGGGGACGATGAAGGTAATTTAAAGAACAATGGCTTCCTGTAAATACCTAAAGTTTTGGGGACAGTGAAGGTATTTGACTAGTCTACCAACCCTCACTAGATAACAAAACTATTTCCCAGTATTCAGTGGTGGATTGAAATCAATTTTCTCTGGACGCTTCTATAAGCACACCGAGTCTCGTTCAGGCGAAAAACGATGAAAACTACGTTTTTGGTTCTGCTATTTGCCCTAATCTCCGTATCATCACTCGCAAGATCAATCATCCAAAAACCACAACCTAACTCTAGCTTCAGCATCAACTCTACTAATCATAAGGTACCGATTCCAGTATCTATTTTGCACAAATTAAAAGCAGAAATCACTAACATAGTTTGATTTTGGTAGAATGCACGAACCTGTTCATTCACGGTAGAGATCACGACGAGCTGTTCATCCGTTCAATACACCCGAGATCAAATCAGTCTCTCCTTCGGCGATGCTTACGGCAATCAGGTTCAATTTATGCACAATCCTGTTGAACTCGTTATATTGCGTCGGATAAATACTGCTGCAGTACTTCGATTCCAAAAACATAATCTGAATATTAAAATTTCGAACAAATCAAAATACATTGATAATTGCATCGGACTATCGAAGAAATGCTACTGCAGTACTTCGATTCCAAAAACCTAATCTGAATTTTAGATTTTCGAATAAATCAGAATACGTTGATAAACTGATAACGATAGATGATAATTAATTGATTAGGTTTACGCACCGAGGATAGATGATCCATCGACGAGGACGTTTGAACGGTGTTCATCCGATACGTTTGAGATATACGGTCCGTGTACGTATCAGATCTGTTATTTGTATTTGTACAGAAGCGGATACGATGGGTGGATGCCTGAGAGAGTAGACGTATACGGGTATAATACGAGGCCGGCTTCCTTCTATTATAATGTTTGGATTCCGGCTAACGTTTGGTACGGACTTGACTACTGCTCCGGCTACACATCTCGATCGGCAACAAAATAGATATTAAAAATCCTTTTAAATAATATTTGACAATTGACAATTATATGGTGCTTAAATTTTTATAAATGTACCATTGAGAGTTTAAATAATGTCAAATGTTAATTAAGAGGATTCTTAAAAAAGTATTAACGTTACTCGTTGAATAAAAACTTGTTTATGCCATATTTGGTACTTTTGTAGCTTCGAGTTGAGGCAGAATAACATGTACTCGAGTATGTAATATGGAGTACGTGGTCATGTGTGTGTGTGTGTGTATGTGACACGGTTGTGTTTTGTTATGTTAAATCGAAAAAAGTTTGGAAAATGATCATTGTAATGTATGGTTCGATCATATATGTTCATATGTTTTGTCTGACGTTGGAATTTCCATAATTAAAATTTTGGATATTGGTCAAATGACAGAAGTCAAACTTAAACATGGGGAATGAAGATTATGTTGATCGCATAATTCCTAATTGACATAAAACAACGTTTATGTGTTTATGCTTTTTTGAACTTTGAACACTCTTGTTGAAAGGAATTATTTGGAGACTAAATTTAGTAATATTTACCCTCGAATAAGTTTTAAAGATAATGTTCAAACTTAGAATATTTCTATAATGTTCACATCTGAGATATATGTAACGACCCGAAATTTCTAATCAAATAAATTATGAAAAAAATATGATAAATAAGGATAAATCGTTTAAAAGACGTGGGAATTGGTTTCGTGTCATTTGGACACCGCTTGATATGGTTAAGGACGAAACCAAGCACTTGAACAAGAAGGAAAAACGAAGTATGACTGCCAGGCCAAGTTCGCGGCGCGAACTTGGCAGATAGCGACGCGAAGTTTCGAGCAAACCAACAGCGATCCGAAATAGCGATGGGGAAAACGCGAAGTTGAGATAGTGTTTGAGTTCGCGGCGCGAACTGTTGACGCGAAAAAACGCGGGTTCATGGATCGCGACGCGATCTTCCAGTTAGCGACGCGATCTGTCGCTGTACAGACTTTTAAATCGGGATTTCAGCCATTTCTCCCATTTTCAAACCCTAGAATCTTCTCCCAAGTGTGTGTGTGTACGATTTTGAGTGCAAGGAAGCCATTGGAACCGATTTTCACTCTCAATCTTGAAGATTCTTGCTCTATTATTGAAGTATAAGGTAAATCTCTACTCTTATTTGTTATAGATGGTGTTTTGGGGGAAAAGTTGGTGTTGTATGCAAACCCTAGTTGGAGGGTTTGTCATGGGTGATGAAATGAAAGTATATAACTCAGATCTGTGGTATTTTAACAAGGAAATTATGTCCATGACATGGATTTATGGAGATCTTAAGATCTATGAAAACCTAGGGTTTTATGGGTTGTCAAATTGGGGAAAAGTGATACTAGTTGTAAACTAGTGGTAGATTATGTAGTTAATGGTGATGTTTGATGTTAAACCTTGTGTGGTTCATGATTAGGGCATTTGTTGGAAGACTTGGAGTTCACAAGTCTTCGGAAGTGAAGATTTGATTCAAGAAGCTCGAGAGGATTAAGTTTGGCTAAGGTGGGTACATGAGACTTTTACTGAGTACATAGCAAATGATTTTGAAAACCATGATGTTTTAGGAATCTTTATTAATAAATGTTTTTAATAAAGATATGATTGATAAGATGAGAAAATGCTAGTAGTAGACTATTTAAGTATGTCTAAATGATTAATGATTGTTAAAGAGATTTTGATAATGAAAAGTAATTATTGAGTTTTTGGAAATAAGACATATGAATGAAGATAATAGTTTAAAAGAGTTAGATAATCGGTTTATTAATAATATATATTAATAAAGCTTGAGACGATGATTTTTAAGTAATGAGTATCGATTAGTATATTATACTAATAAAAGTAGATATTGAAATACTAAGAGAATAAGTGTAAAGTGACTAGTAAGAGATAAGTGTTCTAGTCAAAGTAAAAATTAAAGTAATATGATTTCTGATAAATAATAAATATAGTTTATTTATTAAAGGACTTGTTAAAGTCAATAATGAGAATGATTAAGTAATGAGGATGATGTGATAATTAGAATAGATGTATTCTAATTAAAGATGAATTTGATGAATGGAGCTGAGGCTCATATGTGATGAATAAGATATCCGGAATAAGACCGTCCAGAAATGGGGGAGCACGAGACGTCTACTTGGGGTGGTACCTCCCTGCGCAAAGAGTAGAATGTCACAATTTACGACACCCAGTTTTGGGTGAGCATGACGACCCGAAAACGGGGAGAGCTTATGAATCTCGGTAAGATGGGGGTTCCCAATTACCTTGATAGTTTACCTATGACGTCCCATATCGGGAGAGTTGGCTTCGGAGAGGTCCGTTGCATATGTGATAAAGAAAAGTGTGAGCTTGGAGATAGCTTACAAGTATGGGATTAAATGTTGAAAAAGCTTATGGTAAGCTTATTAGTTTGTACAATTAAATGAGTAGAAAATGATATATGAGTTTATAAAGTTGATAAGGATAAGTATTTATAATATTTCAAATATTGTTTATAAATCTTTTGAGAATGGGTCAAAAAACCCATGTATCTCACGAGACTATTTTGTCTCACGTACTACTTTGTTTTTGGCTATGTACTCAGGTTCTGGATCGAAGGATTAGAAGTGCCCGTTAGAAGTGGCCTAGTGTTGATCAGCTCGGGAGCTCGTAGGTAGATCCCGATTATCCTATGGTTATGATATTGTTTTGTAACACCGGTTTTAAACTCTGATAAACTTTTAATGGTCTTTGTTAAACCGTATTTTGGGATATTGGACATTGTAATATTTTTATTTAAAATATGATTTAAACGTTGTTTTAAAAATTGAGGTGTTACACTATATACTTGTTAAGTGGTTTAATTTATCTTTTCAATACACTAATTTTCGAACTCTGATATTGACAGATTTAGACATGTTTTTATGCGTCAATATTTTACATTTACGCAAGGTTTATTAGGAAAACATCATATTTTATGTCTAATTCTTGTGTTTTCATAAATTACAGGTTATAACTCCAAAATGTACAAAAACAAGTCAAATACGTGTTAAAAAGAAGAATCCTGAAAACATAGAAGCCCGTAATTAGTCGGAGTGTAAAAGAAGATAATTTGATCAAATTAATCAAAGAAGACCAAGTTAATGAGAACCACGTTATATATATTTCTTGAAGATATTATTACCATTAAATAAAGCTCATAATTGGTAATTGCGTGTTACATTCAAATGACCAACGTCACAAATTCGGTGGAGCAGGCCACGTGAAGAACAAAAGATGACACATTAATTTGGAATTAAAAGCAATTAATTAGGCTAGAAATTAAGAGGATAATTCTTTGATAAAATATGATAAGCTTGAGGGCCCACATTTAATTGGATGGCCACATCCAAACACCACTTACGGCCCACACACTCAAAACCCATAACCGGCCCACAATTGAGAAGCTGAAGCCACGAATAAAATAAGGCTTGGAGAATTAATTCGGGAGTTCACGGAGAGCAGTTTTTGGAGACAAAACAGAAGGGGACGAACAACAAGACAGCCGTAAGGCTGTCAAATTGAAGAATCCCAAGGTTGCATACAGACGAAACAGAAGCATAACATAGTCACGGTTTACCTTTTAATTATTATGTTTTCATGTGATTATATGTTTAATTTGTCTAGCATGTTCATGGGCTAGATCCTTGTATTCACTATGTTTTGAAGAATTCTAAGTTTAAGTTTGGTTAAATTTTAGGTTTAACTTTCTTTTGTTTGAATAATTGTTGGTCAATGCATTAATCTTTCGGTTTATACTTTTGATCTTTGTCGTTTAATTTGTTTATTGGTGATTAGTTTAACTATTGACAAAATTTGAACTAGTTGTCAACATCCTCATCTTTTCATTCAAATGACCTAGATGGCAATCCACTAGGAACAGAGATTGAAATTGGATTCCAATAAGTTAGGATAAATCGGAAGTCTAACCGTAGTAACGGAAGTTCTAGGTTAGAGGGTTTAGGTGATCCAAACCTATTAAGATCAATAATCCGAGGTGTGATTAGATTACAACTTTTGAGAGAAGAAATTACTATTAGTTGTATTTAGTTTATTAAACGGGACCGAGAGGAATCTAGAACCGTGACCTCTAGAACATTAGAATTAACCGGGACTTAGCAACCAAACTTAGACCTAGATGGATTCAATCATGGTGGATACCCTTTTAAACCTTGAAAACAGTTCACTTAACATTCCTAGTCAAGTAATTTTAGTTTACTTTAATTTTGTTAATATTTTAGCTTTAATATAAAAACACCTCTTAAATTATTTGTTCTATATTAATTTACTTAGTTATAATCCTACGAGTCAGCTTAACTGTTATCTGAGGAGACGATAACCCGTTTTTACTTATCTTTGCTATACTATTTGCGATTAGGTCATACTTGCCTAAAAGTGTGATAGTCTAGATTAGGTGTAAAAAAAGAACATAATTTTATAACTAGATTTAGCATATCAATGCGATAATTTCGTTTATGAGCTTAAGCTCGATAAGCTCGATTCGAATAAACTCATTTATGATCACAATCTTTTTGATAAATAATATACATGTGTCTATGTACTTATATGATATCAAAAGATTAATAAAAATAAATTGAGAGAAGTTGGTAAAGCTTCATGTGATCTTAGGTTCTAATCTCATTAACAGTATATATTTCAAATTTTAAATTATAAAAACCATTATACAAACCAGGTTTTACCAGGTCGTTCAATTCGTGAAACTCGATTAGTTTGTTGTACTTGAATAACAACAAAATTTTGAACTTGCCGTGCAAAGTGTTATTTTGTCAAACTCAACTCGTGAAATTGAACAAACATTAATTTTGTTTGAATTCGACTCAAATTCGTATGTTATCAAGCTCACATCCAAATTCAAGTTAAACGAGCTAAAACTCAAACAATTTGCTAAAAAAGTTATATTGTTTCCTATTAGATACTCATACTTAATAATCATACCATAAAATGATTAACATGTGAGATCTACTAATTATATTTCATAATCTCAACATTTGATTTGAACACTTGTATTGATTAAATGAGTAGTAAACGATATCATCTTTTATTCCCTAATTACTCACACCCTGATTTTGCCGATAAATAATTAGGATCTTTCTTATATGTGTCATAGGAGCGCATGATACGAAAAGTTTACTAAATCTGAATTTTCTTAATTAATATAAAATGTGATTAATATAAAATCTGAATTTTCTTAATTAATAAAGACATTTAACTTGTATTTTATGTTATCATAATGCCATCATCACAAGTGTTAGAAAAAAGTGATAACACTCTGCCTCTCCGGTCTGACTCCTCTTCCCCGAAACCCTAGATTTTTGTTTAATAACTTTCAGGTGTTCCGTACTTCAGCATCTCATCTTCAAACCGGACGTTTATTGTTCGATCTAACTCGATACGTTTCAGAGCAAGTCTTTGATTGATATCTTTGTTTGAAGAAGGTACACATAAACCCTAATCGCAAATTTCTATCCCTTTATTTGAGTACGGCTAATAAATCTTACTAATCGTTATCAATCAACGATTATTGATGAGCAGGAGCTCTCATGGGTGAAGTAAAGGATAACGAGTACGAGGAGGAGCTTCTCGATTATGAAGATGAAGATGAAAAAGCCCTCGACTCCGTCAACGGAAAAGCTGGTTCCGGGACCGTCAAAAAGTAAGCCTGAGTAATTCGATCTAGGTTAATTTTAGAGTTGATAATGCCTGATGGTTTATGCTCGAAAATTGTTGAACTTATAGTATGTTCTTTACTTAAAATTGCAGGGGCTATGTTGGAATTCACAGTTCAGGATTCCGAGACTTCTTGCTGAAACCAGAGCTTCTTCGAGCCATTGTCGATTCTGGATTTGAACATCCTTCAGAAGGCAAATTCTTATACTTTCAATATTTGATTCTTTTCTCATACATTCATAATTGGATCAATGGATTGTGGCAATTATATATGTTTTTTGTCCCTAGTTTCTTGACACCATCACATGTAATTTAGCTAATTATCTTCTGTTATTTTCAGGTAATTATTAATTCCATGTTCATGATTCTAGCCAGATAAACTGGTTTCATAAAAACCTTCCCATTTTGGGGAAAAAGACGCCATTTTTAATTACAAAGCATTCATTCGGGGAATTTTTTATTTCATCAGTGCAACACGAGTGCATACCACAAGCTATTTTAGGAATGGATGTCATCTGTCAAGCAAAATCCGGAATGGGAAAAACTGCTGTTTTTGTTCTATCCACATTACAACAAATCGAGCCTGTTGCTGGTCAAGTTGCTGCCCTTATTCTTTGCCACACAAGAGAACTAGCTTATCAGGTGATATATTAATATTCATTTCAGCCCTCCAACTTTTTTAATATGTCAGTTATCACCACCCTTGTCTTACTTTTTGTCGATATATATACAGATTTGCCATGAGTTTGAAAGGTTTAGTAGATACTTGCCTGATCTTAAGGTTGCTGTCTTTTATGGTGGTGTGAGCATCAAGATTCATAAGGAGTTATTGAAGAATGAATGTCCTCATATTGTTGTTGGGACACCTGGAAGAGTATTAGGGCTTGCTCGAGATAAGGATCTTGGATTGAAGAATGTGAGGCATTTTATACTTGATGAGTGTGACAAAATGCTCGAGTCACTTGGTATGTTTTGTCTTTATGCTGGTTGTTAGGGTCTGTTTGGTTGGGTGGAATGAAATGAATACCAAACACTACCTTTGAATTATGTTTATTGGTTGTGATTTGCAGACATGAGAAGAGACGTGCAAGAAATATTCAAGATGACTCCTCATGACAAACAAGTAATGATGTTCTCTGCAACATTAAGCAAGGAGATTCGACCTGTTTGCAAGAAGTTTATGCAAGATGTAAGACATTTTTCTTCCAAAATGGGTCGGGTCGGGTTTAGATTTGCTACCTTCTTGATAATGTCATCTGAAATATGATGATCTAGGTTACTTGTAGTTGTAGCTGAGCAATCTATATTTTATTTTTGCAAGTAATAATAGAATTAAAAAGAGCTGACACATGACCTTTGACCTTTTCAGCCAATGGAAATCTATGTTGATGATGAAGCTAAATTAACTCTTCATGGGCTTGTCCAGGTACGTGTGCATGCTAAGCTTGTATTAGGGGTGAACATTTGGGCCGAAAAAACCCGATCAAAACCGAAATCGGAAACATGTAATTGGTTTGGCTTTCGGTTTTGTAATTTCGTGATTTTCGGTTTTTTGGTTCTGCTTGCCGAAAAAAATAGAGGTGGGCCCTTAGGGGTGTTTTAACAGGGTATTTATTATTTTGTGTGTATATATTATATAATGTGCGGGGCTCAAAAAAATGAAGAGAAGGGGTATTGTTGGCATGAGTGTGTCAGCTGACATGGTGATGATGTGGCAAAAACGTGATGATGTGGCAAAAACTGAAGGTGTCAGTTAGTGTCACGGTTGAGACCAGTCTAACGACAGTTAAAACGTACATAGTTAAACTTACAGATTAAATAACATTTTGTTGTCAGCATTACATAAAATTGGGGGATATGGAGAAAAACCGAAAACTAAATGACCTTCTAGATGCTTTGGACTTCAATCAAGTAGTTATATTTGTCAAGAGTGTTAGCAGAGCTGCTGAGCTTAACAAATTACTTGTGGAGTGTAATTTTCCATCTATTACTATCCATTCTGGAATGTCTCAAGAAGAAAGGCAAGTATCATGATCCAATTAAATTCCAATTTTTTTAATACATAAATTCCAAATTTTTTGACATTTTTTTTGTACATTTTTGTATCAGGTTGACACGTTACAAGGGGTTCAAGGAGGGGCTAAAAAGAATTCTTGTTGCAACTGATTTAGTTGGAAGAGGGATAGACATTGAGCGTGTTAATATTGTCATTAATTATGATATGCCAGATTCTGCTGATACATATCTCCACAGGGTTAGTTCCTTTAAATCAAAATATAACTGATTAATTTTAATTTTAGGGAATAATAATATATAAATGGTTTTTTTGAATTGATTTGTGGTAGGTGGGAAGAGCTGGAAGATTTGGGACCAAGGGTCTTGCAATCACTTTTGTAGCATCTGCTTCAGATTCTGATGTTCTCAATCAGGTAACTGTTTTACAATTGTAGTTAAAAAGATTAGTGATCAAATGTAATTTGTTTGTAAAACTTTGCTCATATTTTGCAGGTTCAGGAAAGGTTTGAGGTTGACATAAAGGAGCTACCAGAGCAAATTGATACTTCAACATACAGTATGTCTTTTTTTTTGCAATATCCATATTTATATATTCATAATAATCACTGTTAATTATTTTAGAAAAAGAAAAACATTTACTTGAAAACTTATCTGTTTGGTGGTTATTCTGTAATAAATCTTTTTTTTTTTCCGCAGTGCCATCATAAGGGAGAGGTCTGTGCTGCAGAGGATTTTACCTTTAGCAAAAAAGTTGAGAGATAGACAAGAGTCTTGTATTTCAGTGTTTTAAATGGATTAGACTCGTTGATGTTTTGAGTTTTTGTAACTATGAGAAGTTTTGTTAACTTGTATGCCTCGTATTTAGTAATTTTCTTGCAGACTTTTGAGCTTTTTTATTAATATTTTTGGACTTCTTGAATTACACACTTTAAAGTACATTTATGGGACATACCATGGATAGGAGTATAGTGCTATTATCATTAGATAGCAACAAAATGTTATGAACACCCATCTTAGTTATCAAACGTTTTCATTACGCATGTAAAACTAACCGTTTTCTAAATGTACAAAAATCTCTTAATTTAAAAAAAAAGGGTCATAATATGCTTACAACTTGAGTGGGTGTTCTTACAGATTTCTAGCATGTTTGGACTTGTTACTTGAAAAGTTCTTATTGACTTCCTTAAAAGTATTTTCAAAAAACACATCTAAACTTGCATTTAATTAAGTTTTAACCTAACTACTCCCACACTTGCTTACAAAACATGTATGAGTTTTTTCTAGCATGTTGGACTTGTTACTTGAAAAGTTCTTATTGACTTCCTTGAAAGTCAATAAAGTATTTTCAAAAAACACATCTAAACTTGCATTTAATTAAATTTTAACCTAACTACTCCCACACTTGCTTACAAAACATGTACGAGTTTTTTAATCATTCAACTTTATAAATGTCAATTTTATAGTAAAGCCTAAAAGATATTTCTATTAAAATGGTATTTTTGTTTATAACGGAATTTTTCTAAGTGGCTGAAGTTTGCTGATATACGCGACCTAATTATTGTTGTGACTATTTTAGAACATTCCACTTGCTATATGATAAATGTTTATATAGAAAAGAGGCACAAAGAAGATGCAAAATCCACGATATCTAAGAGATTATTTAGAGCGTCGGTTAGGTTATCACCATCAAACTTCATTAAATGTTCTCTTATTTTAAGGTTTTTAATGCCAAAATTGACATAAAATAAAATTAATCGCTATTTAATGGAATGAAGTAATTAATTATCGTTAATTAACATTCTTTTTAGGGAAGGGAAAAAACAAAAAAAAAGAAAGACAAAACCAAGGTTCTAAAAAACGCGCCATGGCGGCGCCATGGCGTGAGGCGCGGCGTCGACGTTACGAAACAGACCATGGCGGCTAGGCTAGGCGTGGCGTGAGATAAGGCGTGATAAGGCGCGATAAGGCGCGCCTTATGACGAGTTTTTTGTAAGGCGGCTGAAAAAATTATTTTTTTAAAAAAAAAAATTGATAACATATTTAATTATAAATTTAGATGTTGTAACACCGCAAAAACTAAACCCGATTTTTTTTTTTTAAAAATATAATAATAACAGAAGCGTATAAATAACCATCATAAAAACAGTTATTATATAACAGGCCTTTTACAAATTAATTCAAAATATTAAAAGTATTTAACATTGTTAAAATATCCGGCGGTCCATTTACTTCTATATCAAAATTCAGAGTGTTGGTCAACCATTCCTAAAACACCCTTTTGACCCGTCCAAAAGAAAAACCTGCAAAAGAGTCAACGAGGTGGGAATTAGCTAACAGCTAAGTGAATGAACTTAAACCAATAAAATAATCGAACAACCGATGATAAATGTAATTATCCCAATTAGTTAGTTTTGAAGAGTAACGGTGGTTCTGCCGAAGCCTTAAATCATTGTTGGCCGAACAATGATAACCGATGGCCCTTTACTCAAAGACAGTGTGTACCCCCTTAGAACAACCAGTGCTTCTAAGGGCGATACACCTTGTCAATAGTAAACTTATGCCCAGTAGAATGTTCCAATTACTGACCTCTTCCCCAAAAGTGCACTCAATTAATTACCGAATTATTTATACCGAAGTATGGGCTTGCAATAACAATTGCAGCCAAGAAAACTGCACCCAGGAAAGTTCGCGTTCGCGAACTAAGAGTTCGCGACGCGAACTCAAAGTTCGCGACCACGAACTTCCTCGCGATCCAGCCCCCAAATCCCTGCCTCATGCTCGCGTTCGCGAACCCTATGTTCGCGACGCGAACTTCCCCAGACACTAAATCCTGCACCTTTTTACCATTGCAGCCAATTCCTAACCAAGTTTTACACCTAATGGGTGAAGACTAAATCCACTCACCTTAGCTACGCAATCCACTCCCCAAAACTCAGTATACTAACTACTGAGTTCCCTTGCCTTTGCCTGTAATAATAATACAACCGAGTTAGTGACCGAATTAACCGAAATAGCTAAAATGCAAGTATTATAGAAATGACAAAGACTTGCACAATTCCTTTAACCATTTAGCCACAAGCTCAAATATGACAATAAACATGACCTAAGCTTCCCAATTCAAGACTTGCACCAAAACATGTATTTATGTTCGATTCTAACTATTTAGGCCCAAACGGGTCAAAACCAAACTAAACCAACAACACTTACAAATAGTTACATTTCTCATATAAATAATGTTAGAATCATTTATAACCATTTGATAACCAATTCTGATCAAGACATCTATTTAAGTTGACTTAGAAAAGTCAACAATGCACAACTAGCTAGTTAAGGCCATTTCAAGACAATTAGCCAAACACCACCCAAATTAGCATCAAATACACTTACAAATCAGTCAATTTCCATCTCATGATGATTCTACACTAATTTAAACATCAAGAATTCCATTTACACAAATTATCAATTTTGGTGGGTTTTGGTCATCTTCTCCAAAACTCCATAACTAGGGTTCTTGAGGTCCAAAACTTAGACTAACAATTCAACCATAACTATGCATCTAGAACACACAAGAGCAGTTAAGAACATCATCTAAACCCTAGCAATTCATCAATTTCATGTTTTAAGGCAAAGAGACTCCATAACTCAAGAACCCTAAGTTTTTCTAGCAAGAACACACAAGTTAATAAACAATTAGCATGAATCCTACCTTGTGATGATGATGATTCCGAAAATCAGAGGAAGGACAAAACAATGCTAGACTTCTTCAAAAGAGAGCTTCAAGAAAAATATGCATGTGTGTCTAGTGTGTGTGTGTGTGTGTCGATATACCAGGGGAAAAGAGAAGAAAGGAGGTTTTGCCACCTCCTTGGCCACGTGCCCTCCCAACCCAAAATAGACCCAAATCAATTAAACACAGATACATTCTGAAAGTCTAGGTCGCGCTTGATTTAATTAAAAATACTTATCTAACTCAGATTTTAATAACGAAGATATTTTTGGAACTGTAATTCAAAGTTTAATAAGAAATAAAATTTGCTCTCTTATACTTGATCAAATCAGTTAATACATATTTTAACCCCTTGATTAAAATATAACAAAATCCAATTAAATCACATAATTTATTAAAAAGAATAAACAGATATAATTACTTACCGAAAGTAATTTAGAAATCTAGGCCGGGTCTCAGGGTGTTACAAATCTCTCCCCCTTAAAGAGATTCCGTCCCCGGAATCTCACTTTGCTCAAATAAATTCGGGTAACGATCTTTCATTTCAGCCTCAGTTTCCCACGTTAAATTAGAACCTAAACTATGTTTCCATTTGACCAAAACCATAGGAATCTGCTTCTTCCTCAACTTTGTTACCTTTTTATCCAATAGTTCAACCGGCTCTTCTATCAACCTTTTCTTTGTATCAACTTTCAGCTCTCGAACCGGCAAGATTTGAGATTCGTCTTCCACTTTGCATTTTCTCAAATAACAAACATTAAAAGTATCATGAATACCGGACAATTCCGGTGGTAGTTCTAAAGTCACCGATTGATCATTAACGACCCGACTGATACGAAACGGGCCAATGTACCTTGGAGCTAATTTACCACGTTTCCCAAACCGAATAATTCCCTTCCAAGGCGAGACTTTTAAATACACCAACTCATTTTCTTCAAAAGTTACCGGTCTACGTCTCGGATCTGCATACATTTTCTGACGATCTCGGGCCGCTTTCAATTTTTCTCGGGCAATGGCCACCTTCTCGGCCGTCAATTGAACTATATCCGGGCCCGCAAACTATTTTTCGCCTGCTTCTAACCAACAAGTGGGGGTACGACAACGACGACCATACAACATTTCATAAGGTGGCATCTCAATACTTGAGTGATACGTGTTATTGTAGGCAAATTCAATTAACGGTAAATGAGAATCCCAAGAACCACCATATTCTAACACACACGCCCGAAGCATATCTTCTAAGGTCTGAATCGTTCTTTCTGTCTGGCCATCTGTTTGCGGATGGTATGCGGTGCTTAGATTAATCCTTGTACCCAATTCTCTTTGTAAGCTCTTCCAAAAATTAGAAACAAAACGAGGATCTCGATCCGACACAATCGATAATGGAATGCCATGACGAGAAATTATCTCATCAATATATAGTTTAGCTAGTTGATCGAGGGACGCGGTTTCTCTTGTGGCCAAAAAGTGAGCACTTTTAGTTAATCGGTCGACTATCACCCAAATCATATCGTGATTTTTCTGAGTACGGGGAAGTTTCGTGACGAAATCCATGGTTATATTTTCCCATTTCCATTCGGGTATTTCTAACTGTTTCAACGACCCATACGGTTTCTGATGCTCAGCCTTGACTTGCGCGCAAATCTGACACTTTTCAACAAATTGAGCAACGTCGGTTTTCATAGTAGGCCACCAATATAACACCTTTAAGTCGTTATACATTTTTGTACTACCCGGATGGACCGACAATCGAGATTTATGCGTCTCCGTCAAAATCAATTCCCGAAGTCCCCCGAGTAGTGGTACCCAAACACGAGACTTATACAATTTTAACCCCCGCTTGTCATCAACTAACTCATCTTTTCTTTTACTCATAACTTCCGATTTTAAATGTTCATTACCCAATGCCTCAAGTTGGCATATTCGAATTCGACTTATCAGATCCGAAACAATTTCCATACGCATGAATTGGATCTTTTCTGAAGTACCCTTTCGACTTAAAGCATCGGCTACCACGTTCGCCTTACCCGGGTGATAACGAATTTCACAATCATAATCTTTGATCAACTCTAACCACCTTCGCTGCCTCATATTCAATTCTTTTTGTGTGAAAATATACTGAAGGCTCTTGTGATCGGTGCAAATAACACATTTAGTGCCATAAAGGTAATGTCTCCATAGTTTCAATGCAAAAATAACGGCTGCTAATTCCAAATCATGAGTCGGGAAATTCCTTTCGTGAGTTTTTAACTGTCTCGAGGCATAAGCGATAACCCGATCCCTCTGCATTAAAACGCAACCTAGGCCCGCGAATGATGCATCACAATACACAATAAAGTCGTCAGACCCATCGGGCAAGGTAAGTATTGGAGCCTGACACAAAAGTTGCTTTAAAGTTTGAAATGCCGTTTCTTGATCATTGCCCCATTGGTAAGGTACATCTTTACGTGTCAATTTCGTTAACGGACTAGCAATCTTAGAGAAATTTTGAATAAATCTACGGTAATACCCTGCCAACCCCAGAAAACTTTTAATCTCTGACGGTGTTTTCGGTGAACCCCAATTCATCACTGCAGTTATTTTGGCCGGATCAACCTTAACCCCCTCTGAACAGATTACATGCCCTAAAAATTGCACTTCCCGAAGCCAAAATTCACATTTAGAGAATTTGGCAAATAATTGCTCACGTTTCAAAGTCTCCAAAACCTGTCTTAAATGCTGCTCATGATCTAACTCAGATTTTGAGTAAATCAGAATATCATCTATAAATACAATAACGAACTGATCAAGGAATGGTCTACATACCCGGTTCATTAAATCCATGAAAATGGCGGGAGCATTCGTCAACCCGAATGGCATAACCAAAAACTCGTAATGGCCATATCGAGTTCTAAAGGCGGTTTTAGGAATATCACTTTCTTGAACCCGAACTTGATGGTACCCGGATCTCAAATCGATTTTAGAGAAATATGAAGCCCCTTGCAACTGATCAAACAAATCATCTATTCTCGGGAGTGGGTACTTGTTCTTTATGGTTCTTTTATTTAACTCCCGGTAATCTATACACATACGGAGAGAACCGTCTTTCTTCTTTACAAATAGTACCGGAGCTCCCCATGGAGAGGAACTCGATCGAATGAAACCCTTATCTAATAATTCTTGAATCCGAGACATCATTTCACGGATTTCGGAAGGGGCCAAACGGTATGGAGTTCGAGCTACGGGACTGGCTCCCGGAATTAAATCAATTTTGAATTCTACCTCCCGAACGGGAGGTAACCCAGGCAAATCATCAGGAAAGACCTCCGGGTATTCCGATACCACCCGGATGTCACCAATTGTCTTCTTTTCTTTTCGGACATCAATAGCATAAGCAAGGAAAGACTCACACCCTTTGACCAAAGATTTTCTGGCCTTCATAAATGATATAATAGGAAAAGAAGAATTCACACGGTCACCGCGGGCCACTACATGTGTCCCGTCGGGTAAAGGAAAAGAAATTATCTTTTTATCACATTTAATATTAGCCTTATTTTTACTAAGCCAATCCATACCAAGGACAACATCGAAGCCAGATATTGGCATTAATAAAAGGAAGGTCACAAATTGCACACCATCGATATCTATACGTGCCCCGGACACAGATGTTGTGACCGGAACCAAATTTCCATCTGCTACTTCTATTTCTAATGGGGTAGTTATCTCATTCATAGGTAATTTCAATTTGCCACAGAAAGTTATAGAAATAAAAGAGCGATTTGCTCCAGAATCAAACAATACACGAGCAGGAACCGAATTGATTAGGAACATACCGGTAATTACATCATCGGTTGTAGTGGCCTCCTCGACTGTCATCCGAAATGCTCTACCCTCAGGTGGAGGGTGAGTCTTTCTTTTATGGCTCGTGGTCGACAACGATGCCCCACCCGATCCAGAACCTGCACCCGTCTTCCTAGCCGTAGGACATTCTCCCGCTCGGTGACCCTCTTTATGACAATTCCAGCATACATTCCCCGGGAAGTTACAGTCTTTTGCTTCATGTTTGGATTGGCCACATCGTGCACACCTCAAGGTTTGAAGTGTACATGGTCCAGAATGTGATGACTTGCATCGGGAACACCAAGGTGCTCTTTGATCCGATGTAAAAACCGTACTTTTGCGACTCGAATTACCTTGCTTTCGATTACCCTGCCATTTCCGGCTTTGTTGAGAGCCTGATTGGGTTAAATTTGACTTATGGAACCCCGTTCTTTCCCTACCCATTTGATCACTTGCTTTAAAATCACTTTCTGCCGACTTTGCCAAAGAAAATGCTTGGGTTAGAGTATTCGCATGCCTAACAGACCCTCGATATTTTGGTAACAATGCATCGATAAAATGTTGTAATTGAGCTTGCTCGTCGGGCACCCATTGTTGCACAAATCGTAATTTTCCATTAAATTGTCTTATCAGTTCATCCACAGTCATTCTTTCATCCATTTTCAACCCCATAAAATCTCTTCTTATCTTGTTCATCTCGAATGAATTACAATATTGAGCACAAACTTGATCATAAAATTGGCTCCATGTAATTGAAGCTAATTGAGCGGCTGAGAAATTTGCGGTTATAGTACCCCACCACTGCATTGCATCACCTATTAATCTTCGAGAGGCGTACATTACTCGCCGGTCATCATCACAGTTACATGCATCAAGGGCCCTAGACATCTCCATTAGCCAGTTTAAGGTAACACTCGGGTCGGTACTTCCACCATATTCTGATGGCTTACAATCAAGAAATTGTTTATATGTGCAAGGTTGTTTCTGAGGTGGTGGTGGTGGATAACCGGGGTATGGGTAAGGATAATATCCTTGTGGTGGATATTGATAGTTAAACATTGGGGGTGGCATGTTGGTGGGAGGTTGTGTGGTGGTATTCACGGGTGGAGTTGGTATTGAGTAGGTATGATTTTGTTCGTATTCTCTAACAATATTTCTGAGATCTTGAAGTTGGCCTTCCAACGAGTGGACATATTCTTCATTAATTACCGGATTACTTCCCGATGGTTGATCATTCCCGGCTTCATTGGTTGGTGGGTTCGGGTGGTTTGTATGATCGTTATCTGCCATACCTGTGACAATCACAACATCTCACGAACAATTAGTGTAATCCGTTAGTATCTACACACTAACTACTAACACCCTAAAGTTCACTCACTAATCCCAAACCCAAATCTAGGAATGTTTGACCAAACTCGAGCCAAGATTTGGGAATGTTACACCTAAATGTGTACACATTGCCAAACCAAAGCTCTGATACCAAATTGTAACACCGCAAAAACTAAACCCGATTTTTTTTTTTTTAAAATATAATAATAACAGAAGCGTATAAATAACCATCATAAAAACAGTTATTATATAACAGGCCTTTTACAAATTAATTCAAAATATTAAAAGTATTTAACATTGTTAAAATATCCGGCGGTCCATTTACTTCTATATCAAAATTCAGAGTGTTGGTCAACCATTCCTAAAACACCCTTTTGACCCGTCCAAAAGAAAAACCTGCAAAAGAGTCAACGAGGTGGGAATTAGCTAACAGCTAAGTGAATGAACTTAAACCAATAAAATAATCGAACAACCGATGATAAATGTAATTATCCCAATTAGTTAGTTTTGAAGAGTAACGGTGGTTCTGCCGAAGCCTTAAATCATTGTTGGCCGAACAATGATAACCGATGGCCCTTTACTCAAAGACAGTGTGTACCCCCTTAGAACAACCAGTGCTTCTAAGGGCGATACACCTTGTCAATAGTAAACTTATGCCCAGTAGAATGTTCCAATTACTGACCTCTTCCCCAAAAGTGCACTCAATTAATTACCGAATTATTTATACCGAAGTATGGGCTTGCAATAACAATTGCAGCCAAGAAAACTGCACCCAGGAAAGTTCGCGTTCGCGAACTAAGAGTTCGCGACGCGAACTCAAAGTTCGCGACCACGAACTTCCTCGCGATCCAGCCCCCAAATCCCTGCCTCATGCTCGCGTTCGCGAACCCTATGTTCGCGACGCGAACTTCCCCAGACACTAAATCCTGCACCTTTTTACCATTGCAGCCAATTCCTAACCAAGTTTTACACCTAATGGGTGAAGACTAAATCCACTCACCTTAGCTACGCAATCCACTCCCCAAAACTCAGTATACTAACTACTGAGTTCCCTTGCCTTTGCCTGTAATAATAATACAACCGAGTTAGTGACCGAATTAACCGAAATAGCTAAAATGCAAGTATTATAGAAATGACAAAGACTTGCACAATTCCTTTAACCATTTAGCCACAAGCTCAAATATGACAATAAACATGACCTAAGCTTCCCAATTCAAGACTTGCACCAAAACATGTATTTATGTTCGATTCTAACTATTTAGGCCCAAACGGGTCAAAACCAAACTAAACCAACAACACTTACAAATAGTTACATTTCTCATATAAATAATGTTAGAATCATTTATAACCATTTGATAACCAATTCTGATCAAGACATCTATTTAAGTTGACTTAGAAAAGTCAACAATGCACAACTAGCTAGTTAAGGCCATTTCAAGACAATTAGCCAAACACCACCCAAATTAGCATCAAATACACTTACAAATCAGTCAATTTCCATCTCATGATGATTCTACACTAATTTAAACATCAAGAATTCCATTTACACAAATTATCAATTTTGGTGGGTTTTGGTCATCTTCTCCAAAACTCCATAACTAGGGTTCTTGAGGTCCAAAACTTAGACTAACAATTCAACCATAACTATGCATCTAGAACACACAAGAGCAGTTAAGAACATCATCTAAACCCTAGCAATTCATCAATTTCATGTTTTAAGGCAAAGAGACTCCATAACTCAAGAACCCTAAGTTTTTCTAGCAAGAACACACAAGTTAATAAACAATTAGCATGAATCCTACCTTGTGATGATGATGATTCCGAAAATCAGAGGAAGGACAAAACAATGCTAGACTTCTTCAAAAGAGAGCTTCAAGAAAAATATGCATGTGTGTCTAGTGTGTGTGTGTGTCGATATACCAGGGGAAAAGAGAAGAAAGGAGGTTTTGCCACCTCCTTGGCCACGTGCCCTCCCAACCCAAAATAGACCCAAATCAATTAAACACAGATACATTCTGAAAGTCTAGGTCGCGCTTGATTTAATTAAAAATATTTATCTAACTCAGATTTTAATAACGAAGATATTTTTGGAACTGTAATTCAAAGTTTAATAAGAAATAAAATTTGCTCTCTTATACTTGATCAAATCAGTTAATACATATTTTAACCCCTTGATTAAAATATAACAAAATCCAATTAAATCACATAATTTATTAAAAAGAATAAACAGATATAATTACTTACCGAAAGTAATTTAGAAATCTAGGCCGGGTCTCAGGGTGTTACAAATCTCTCCCCCTTAAAGAGATTCCGTCCCCGGAATCTCACTTTGCTCAAATAAATTCGGGTAACGATCTTTCATTTCAGCCTCAGTTTCCCACGTTAAATTAGAACCTAAACTATGTTTCCATTTGACCAAAACCATAGGAATCTGCTTCTTCCTCAACTTTGTTACCTTTTTATCCAATAGTTCAACCGGCTCTTCTATCAACCTTTTCTTTGTATCAACTTTCAGCTCTCGAACCGGCAAGATTTGAGATTCGTCTTCCACTTTGCATTTTCTCAAATAACAAACATTAAAAGTATCATGAATACCGGACAATTCCGGTGGTAGTTCTAAAGTCACCGATTGATCATTAACGACCCGACTGATACGAAACGGGCCAATGTACCTTGGAGCTAATTTAC
Organism: Calendula officinalis; assembly: GCA_963853835.1. Taxonomy (NCBI): domain Eukaryota; kingdom Viridiplantae; phylum Streptophyta; class Magnoliopsida; order Asterales; family Asteraceae; genus Calendula; species Calendula officinalis. The sequence continues at coordinate 1,437,992 of OY970827.1, read as the reverse complement.
CACGTTTCCCAAACCGAATAATTCCCTTCCAAGGCGAGACTTTTAAATACACCAACTCATTTTCTTCAAAAGTTACCGGTCTACGTCTCGGATCTGCATACATTTTCTGACGATCTCGGGCCGCTTTCAATTTTTCTCGGGCAATGGCCACCTTCTCGGCCGTCAATTGAACTATATCCGGGCCCGCAAACTGTTTTTCGCCTGCTTCTAACCAACAAGTGGGGGTACGACAACGACGACCATACAACATTTCATAAGGTGGCATCTCAATACTTGAGTGATACGTGTTATTGTAGGCAAATTCAATTAACGGTAAATGAGAATCCCAAGAACCACCATATTCTAACACACACGCCCGAAGCATATCTTCTAAGGTCTGAATCGTTCTTTCTGTCTGGCCATCTGTTTGCGGATGGTATGCGGTGCTTAGATTAATCCTTGTACCCAATTCTCTTTGTAAGCTCTTCCAAAAATTAGAAACAAAACGAGGATCTCGATCCGACACAATCGATAATGGAATGCCATGACGAGAAATTATCTCATCAATATATAGTTTAGCTAGTTGATCGAGGGACGCGGTTTCTCTTGTGGCCAAAAAGTGAGCACTTTTAGTTAATCGGTCGACTATCACCCAAATCATATCGTGATTTTTCTGAGTACGGGGAAGTTTCGTGACGAAATCCATGGTTATATTTTCCCATTTCCATTCGGGTATTTCTAACTGTTTCAACGACCCATACGGTTTCTGATGCTCAGCCTTGACTTGCGCGCAAATCTGACACTTTTCAACAAATTGAGCAACGTCGGTTTTCATAGTAGGCCACCAATATAACACCTTTAAGTCGTTATACATTTTTGTACTACCCGGATGGACCGACAATCGAGATTTATGCGTCTCCGTCAAAATCAATTCCCGAAGTCCCCCGAGTAGTGGTACCCAAACACGAGACTTATACAATTTTAACCCCCGCTTGTCATCAACTAACTCATCTTTTCTTTTACTCATAACTTCCGATTTTAAATGTTCATTACCCAATGCCTCAAGTTGGCATATTCGAATTCGACTTATCAGATCCGAAACAATTTCCATACGCATGAATTGGATCTTTTCTGAAGTACCCTTTCGACTTAAAGCATCGGCTACCACGTTCGCCTTACCCGGGTGATAACGAATTTCACAATCATAATCTTTGATCAACTCTAACCACCTTCGCTGCCTCATATTCAATTCTTTTTGTGTGAAAATATACTGAAGGCTCTTGTGATCGGTGCAAATAACACATTTAGTGCCATAAAGGTAATGTCTCCATAGTTTCAATGCAAAAATAACGGCTGCTAATTCCAAATCATGAGTCGGGAAATTCCTTTCGTGAGTTTTTAACTGTCTCGAGGCATAAGCGATAACCCGATCCCTCTGCATTAAAACGCAACCTAGGCCCGCGAATGATGCATCACAATACACAATAAAGTCGTCAGACCCATCGGGCAAGGTAAGTATTGGAGCCTGACACAAAAGTTGCTTTAAAGTTTGAAATGCCGTTTCTTGATCATTGCCCCATTGGTAAGGTACATCTTTACGTGTCAATTTCGTTAACGGACTAGCAATCTTAGAGAAATTTTGAATAAATCTACGGTAATACCCTGCCAACCCCAGAAAACTTTTAATCTCTGACGGTGTTTTCGGTGAACCCCAATTCATCACTGCAGTTATTTTGGCCGGATCAACCTTAACCCCCTCTGAACAGATTACATGCCCTAAAAATTGCACTTCCCGAAGCCAAAATTCACATTTAGAGAATTTGGCAAATAATTGCTCACGTTTCAAAGTCTCCAAAACCTGTCTTAAATGCTGCTCATGATCTAACTCAGATTTTGAGTAAATCAGAATATCATCTATAAATACAATAACGAACTGATCAAGGAATGGTCTACATACCCGGTTCATTAAATCCATGAAAATGGCGGGAGCATTCGTCAACCCGAATGGCATAACCAAAAACTCGTAATGGCCATATCGAGTTCTAAAGGCGGTTTTAGGAATATCACTTTCTTGAACCCGAACTTGATGGTACCCGGATCTCAAATCGATTTTAGAGAAATATGAAGCCCCTTGCAACTGATCAAACAAATCATCTATTCTCGGGAGTGGGTACTTGTTCTTTATGGTTCTTTTATTTAACTCCCGGTAATCTATACACATACGGAGAGAACCGTCTTTCTTCTTTACAAATAGTACCGGAGCTCCCCATGGAGAGGAACTCGATCGAATGAAACCCTTATCTAATAATTCTTGAATCTGAGACATCATTTCACGGATTTCGGAAGGGGCCAAACGGTATGGAGTTCGAGCTACGGGACTGTCTCCCGGAATTAAATCAATTTTGAATTCTACCTCCCGAACGGGAGGTAACCCAGGCAAATCATCAGGAAAGACCTCCGGGTATTCCGATACCACCCGGATGTCACCAATTGTCTTCTTTTCTTTTCGGACATCAATAGCATAAGCAAGGAAAGACTCACACCCTTTGACCAAAGATTTTCTGGCCTTCATAAATGATATAATAGGAAAAGAAGAATTCACACGGTCACCGCGGGCCACTACATGTGTCCCGTCGGGTAAAGGAAAAGAAATTATCTTTTTATCACATTTAATATTAGCCTTATTTTTACTAAGCCAATCCATACCAAGGACAACATCGAAGCCAGATATTGGCATTAATAAAAGGAAGGTCACAAATTGCACACCATCGATATCTATACGTGCCCCGGACACAGATGTTGTGACCGGAACCAAATTTCCATCTGCTACTTCTATTTCTAATGGGGTAGTTATCTCATTCATAGGTAATTTCAATTTGCCACAGAAAGTTATAGAAATAAAAGAGCGATTTGCTCCAGAATCAAACAATACACGAGCAGGAACCGAATTGATTAGGAACATACCGGTAATTACATCATCGGTTGTAGTGGCCTCCTCGACTGTCATCCGAAATGCTCTACCCTCAGGTGGAGGGTGAGTCTTTCTTTTATGGCTCGTGGTCGACAACGATGCCCCACCCGATCCAGAACCTGCACCCGTCTTCCTAGCCGTAGGACATTCTCCCGCTCGGTGACCCTCTTTATGACAATTCCAGCATACATTCCCCGGGAAGTTACAGTCTTTTGCTTCATGTTTGGATTGGCCACATCGTGCACACCTCAAGGTTTGAAGTGTACATGGTCCAGAATGTGATGACTTGCATCGGGAACACCAAGGTGCTCTTTGATCCGATGTAAAAACCGTACTTTTGCGACTCGAATTACCTTGCTTTCGATTACCCTGCCATTTCCGGCTTTGTTGAGAGCCTGATTGGGTTAAATTTGACTTATGGAACCCCGTTCTTTCCCTACCCATTTGATCACTTGCTTTAAAATCACTTTCTGCCGACTTTGCCAAAGAAAATGCTTGGGTTAGAGTATTCGCATGCCTAACAGACCCTCGATATTTTGGTAACAATGCATCGATAAAATGTTGTAATTGAGCTTGCTCGTCGGGCACCCATTGTTGCACAAATCGTAATTTTCCATTAAATTGTCTTATCAGTTCATCCACAGTCATTCTTTCATCCATTTTCAACCCCATAAAATCTCTTCTTATCTTGTTCATCTCGAATGAATTACAATATTGAGCACAAACTTGATCATAAAATTGGCTCCATGTAATTGAAGCTAATTGAGCGGCTGAGAAATTTGCGGTTATAGTACCCCACCACTGCATTGCATCACCTATTAATCTTCGAGAGGCGTACATTACTCGCCGGTCATCATCACAGTTACATGCATCAAGGGCCCTAGACATCTCCATTAGCCAGTTTAAGGTAACACTCGGGTCGGTACTTCCACCATATTCTGATGGCTTACAATCAAGAAATTGTTTATATGTGCAAGGTTGTTTCTGAGGTGGTGGTGGTGGATAACCGGGGTATGGGTAAGGATAATATCCTTGTGGTGGATATTGATAGTTAAACATTGGGGGTGGCATGTTGGTGGGAGGTTGTGTGGTGGTATTCACGGGTGGAGTTGGTATTGAGTAGGTATGATTTTGTTCGTATTCTCTAACAATATTTCTGAGATCTTGAAGTTGGCCTTCCAACGAGTGGACATATTCTTCATTAATTACCGGATTACTTCCCGATGGTTGATCATTCCCGGCTTCATTGGTTGGTGGGTTCGGGTGGTTTGTATGATCGTTATCTGCCATACCTGTGACAATCACAACATCTCACGAACAATTAGTGTAATCCGTTAGTATCTACACACTAACTACTAACACCCTAAAGTTCACTCACTAATCCCAAACCCAAATCTAGGAATGTTTGACCAAACTCGAGCCAAGATTTGGGAATGTTACACCTAAATGTGTACACATTGCCAAACCAAAGCTCTGATACCAAATTGTAACACCGCAAAAACTAAACCCGATTTTTTTTTTTTAAAATATAATAATAACAGAAGCGTATAAATAACCATCATAAAAACAGTTATTATATAACAGGCCTTTTACAAATTAATTCAAAATATTAAAAGTATTTAACATTGTTAAAATATCCGGCGGTCCATTTACTTCTATATCAAAATTCAGAGTGTTGGTCAACCATTCCTAAAACACCCTTTTGACCCGTCCAAAAGAAAAACCTGCAAAAGAGTCAACGAGGTGGGAATTAGCTAACAGCTAAGTGAATGAACTTAAACCAATAAAATAATCGAACAACCGATGATAAATGTAATTATCCCAATTAGTTAGTTTTGAAGAGTAACGGTGGTTCTGCCGAAGCCTTAAATCATTGTTGGCCGAACAATGATAACCGATGGCCCTTTACTCAAAGACAGTGTGTACCCCCTTAGAACAACCAGTGCTTCTAAGGGCGATACACCTTGTCAATAGTAAACTTATGCCCAGTAGAATGTTCCAATTACTGACCTCTTCCCCAAAAGTGCACTCAATTAATTACCGAATTATTTATACCGAAGTATGGGCTTGCAATAACAATTGCAGCCAAGAAAACTGCACCCAGGAAAGTTCGCGTTCGCGAACTAAGAGTTCGCGACGCGAACTCAAAGTTCGCGACCACGAACTTCCTCGCGATCCAGCCCCCAAATCCCTGCCTCATGCTCGCGTTCGCGAACCCTATGTTCGCGACGCGAACTTCCCCAGACACTAAATCCTGCACCTTTTTACCATTGCAGCCAATTCCTAACCAAGTTTTACACCTAATGGGTGAAGACTAAATCCACTCACCTTAGCTACGCAATCCACTCCCCAAAACTCAGTATACTAACTACTGAGTTCCCTTGCCTTTGCCTGTAATAATAATACAACCGAGTTAGTGACCGAATTAACCGAAATAGCTAAAATGCAAGTATTATAGAAATGACAAAGACTTGCACAATTCCTTTAACCATTTAGCCACAAGCTCAAATATGACAATAAACATGACCTAAGCTTCCCAATTCAAGACTTGCACCAAAACATGTATTTATGTTCGATTCTAACTATTTAGGCCCAAACGGGTCAAAACCAAACTAAACCAACAACACTTACAAATAGTTACATTTCTCATATAAATAATGTTAGAATCATTTATAACCATTTGATAACCAATTCTGATCAAGACATCTATTTAAGTTGACTTAGAAAAGTCAACAATGCACAACTAGCTAGTTAAGGCCATTTCAAGACAATTAGCCAAACACCACCCAAATTAGCATCAAATACACTTACAAATCAGTCAATTTCCATCTCATGATGATTCTACACTAATTTAAACATCAAGAATTCCATTTACACAAATTATCAATTTTGGTGGGTTTTGGTCATCTTCTCCAAAACTCCATAACTAGGGTTCTTGAGGTCCAAAACTTAGACTAACAATTCAACCATAACTATGCATCTAGAACACACAAGAGCAGTTAAGAACATCATCTAAACCCTAGCAATTCATCAATTTCATGTTTTAAGGCAAAGAGACTCCATAACTCAAGAACCCTAAGTTTTTCTAGCAAGAACACACAAGTTAATAAACAATTAGCATGAATCCTACCTTGTGATGATGATGATTCCGAAAATCAGAGGAAGGACAAAACAATGCTAGACTTCTTCAAAAGAGAGCTTCAAGAAAAATATGCATGTGTGTCTAGTGTGTGTGTGTGTGTCGATATACCAGGGGAAAAGAGAAGAAAGGAGGTTTTGCCACCTCCTTGGCCACGTGCCCTCCCAACCCAAAATAGACCCAAATCAATTAAACACAGATACATTCTGAAAGTCTAGGTCGCGCTTGATTTAATTAAAAATATTTATCTAACTCAGATTTTAATAACGAAGATATTTTTGGAACTGTAATTCAAAGTTTAATAAGAAATAAAATTTGCTCTCTTATACTTGATCAAATCAGTTAATACATATTTTAACCCCTTGATTAAAATATAACAAAATCCAATTAAATCACATAATTTATTAAAAAGAATAAACAGATATAATTACTTACCGAAAGTAATTTAGAAATCTAGGCCGGGTCTCAGGGTGTTACAGATGTAACATTTTTCGTAAGCTTTATATATGAATTGTTATATAAATTAATACGTCTATAATTTTTATTTAATTTGATATACATATATATATAAATTATATAAAAAATTTGCCTCTTTAAGTCACGCCTTGGTAAACGCCATGGCCCGCCTTAACTGAGGCTTGATGGTCCGCCTTGACTGAGACTTGATGGTGCCCGCCACGCCAACCCTTTCTAGAACCTTGGACAAAACGCACAACACCTAACCTCACGAGTCAAAGTGAAGTCAGACTACGAAGATCAACATTTTCGGAAGAACGAGTCAACTCAGGCAATTTTGGGACGATGGGTTTCATCGGAGATTCAATTGATACGTTGAAGTCAATGAAACTCAGGCAAGCCTTAGAGCAGGTCATAACTCTGGGTATAACTCTTTCTTTACATCTAATTTTGATATATTCACAAATCTAACCGATTGATTGAGAATTGTGTTATCTCCATTTTCACGTTTTTGGATTCTTCCATTTGTGAAAATTAGATCAGACTTCTATATTTCGATTGGATCTTTCCTCTTAATTTCATAATTACACTTTGTACGAGTTTGTTCGGTGAAATTTTGTTGATCCGATGTAGATTGTTGATTCTGAATTAGGGCTAGAAGTGAATACGAGCATGAATGAAAACATAAATTAAAAAATGTACCAAAATGGAGTCGATCTGACTATTTTTGCGTTGGAATCGGAAAATGCATTTTATCCGATTAATCTAAAGGGAAAAAGCCAACAAAAATAACTAAAAATACCAAATGTGATAAATTTAAGGGTGAAAATTTAAGTTTTGAATAATGTAGGAGCTAAAAGTTTAATTTTTAGAATTGAAGGACCTAAATTTGTGATTTTTAACAATGCAGTGTTTTGTAAAATAATGTAGACATATTACTTAAACAATGATAAAAGGGCAATAATTAACTTTTTGATTTATTATTTTTATCAGATTACTTAAAATACCTAATGATTTTTCCTTCAGGTATGATTGTTTCATCTGCACTAATTATATGGAAGTTTCTGATGTGTGTTACCGGTAGTGAATCACCCGTTGTTGTAGTTCTTTCTGAAAGCATGGAGCCTGCTTTCCAAAGGGTAAGACACTTCATCACATTTATTTATTTTTTTATATTTATTGTAATTAAAGATGATATATTTTATTAAAACTGATGACTAATTACATTATCAGGGTGATATTCTGTTCTTACGAATGGGTGAAGACCCTATTCGGGCTGGTGAAATTGTTGTGTTCAACATTGATGTAAGATTGCTTAATATTATCATTACTATATGCATTTTTTAAAAACTTTAATCATATTATTTTTTCTAATTTTATTCAGCGTCGCGAGATTCCAATCGTCCATCGTGTAATTAAGGTATTTAATTTTATTTCTGGATTAAAATTATATACTTTTTGTTCATTTTGTTAATGCGAACGATGTAATCTTATTTACAGGTTCATGAACGGAATAATAATGCATCAGACGTTGATGTCCTTACAAAAGGTATTATTTCTAGGAAAATGATAAAAACAGTCCTAAGTGATGTCATTAAAATGATAAGACATGTGTCAAAAACTTGTACATTAATTTATAACCAACATTTGAATTTTAAAAATTACCCCTCCATAAATTAATCTACAATTTTTTATGCATTTAAAGACAACCCTTAAAATTGTTATTAACACAACCCTTATTTCTAAATACTAATTACTAACAATGCAGATGATTTCTTAATTGAATATTCTTCTCTAATAATCTCTCTCTCAGGTGATAATAATGATCAGGATGATCGAGTTCTATATGCGCCAGGTCAGAAGTGGCTTCAGAGGCAGCATATCATGGGAAGAGCTGTGGGGTAAGCCTAACAGTCTATCTATTAAATATCCATATTCTGTGTTGCTTCAGTGAATAATGATAATAAAATCATCAATTAATATAATTTAAATCCTAATAACCATATTTATTATTAATTATAATACGAATCGTTAAACAACAGTTGTTCATTTGCAGGTTTTTACCTTATGTTGGCTATGTGACAATCATCATGACTGAAAATCCGATTATAAAGGTGCCATTTTTTACCCATTTACTTATAGATGGGTCGGTCCGGGTTATGTTATAAAACCTCCTAATAATTACTATAATGATATTATTTTTCTAAATCAAAATGTAACACACTATTACTTGATCAAAAAACTAAAAATTTGGATATACCCTTTTTGCTATCTTTAGTGTTAAATCAATCAAGCTTTCTGATTTATGTTTGGTTTTATTGTTGGTTATTTTGCAGTATGTTTTGATTGGTGCTTTGGGTTTACTTGCAATGACATCAAAAGATTGATGACAACCAAAGTTTGTTAAAAACATCCGCTCATTTGGTTTAATATATTTTGATCATAGACAGTTCTTCCCATAACAGATTTAGCATTAACATGAGCGAAGTCTAAATTGTAGGGATCGTGAGTTTGGATGTTGCAAAAAAAAAAAAAAACTTATTTTTATTTTTTTTAGAAATGAATTCAGTATATTTGTTCCTTTTTGGTGAGTTTATATTCTAAATTAATAGTTTTACAAGTAATCACTACATTTTACGGTTTTTGTAGTAAAATATTATAATAATGGCTATATTAGATTAAATCGGATTGTTAGTGGAGAATGTGTCCCTCACATTTTAAATAAAATGAGGTTAGTTATGTTTAATAAAAGTAAACATAAGTGTATATGAATTAATTCACTATATTAAACATGATCAATAGTAAGTGTGGGTCTTAATACTTTTTATCAAATTAAATAAATTTTGAAAGTATATAAATTATTTTGAAATATATCAATTATTTTGAATCAGGAAATATTATTGTAAGAGTAAATTACATAGATAGTCCCTTAACTCAAAAATTTACATTGATAGTCCGTACTTTAAAAACCTTTTGCATTAAATTAAATTTTACAGCTAAATGAAGTCATGTGCCACACATATGAGGGTGAAATAGTGCTGCTGCTACTAAAAAGTTGTATACAACAAAAAGAAGAAAAATCATAAATAGAAAAAAGAAAATCACAAATTAAAGTCACAAAAGCAATCAGGCAAAGCAGAACCTCTACCCATTACAAAATCATTTCTATGAGCTTTACTCAAATTCTCCATCAACTCTTTCCCTTTCAACCCTCGAGAAACAAAATCCGCAAAAGCTTTCCTATTCAAAAAAAGCGTTTTATAAAACCCATAATAAGCTCTCATAGCCGCCACCATTTTATCCATATTACCAAAATACGTCGCCACATAAGCGTCGCTATTAATCGACACATAATAATCCAATGCAGCTTTCGTATTCCCATGCATACTTTTAAAATCTTCACCACTTAATAGCGACGATTTAGTAACAACGTTTGTGTAAACAGATGTTAATCCTTCAAGTTCCATAATCCCATCACCAGCTGCTAAATAAATATTCGTGTTTGTTGGAATCATTAAAGATTGTAAAATTAAAGCTGTTTCATTTGGAGTAAGTGGACATTTTCCTCGATTTCTCCAAACACGGGCTTGTTCTCCCGCCCATGGCTTTCGGTCACCTCGGGCAGCTTCTATAGCTTTCATTGAAGAAGGAGAAAGCCCGTTGTATTCACATTGACTGTAGGCTACCATATCGGGCTCAAAGCGAAGATGGAGCGATAAAAAAGGTTTTGGTATAGCTTCTAGAAGCTCAGAGCTTTTTTTCTCTAAAATGGTGGTTAGGCGTAATGCACTGTAACATGCTTGACAAAGGGCAGCCTTTGCATACAGTGGAAACCTGCAAGATTCACAGGTTTAAAATGTAGACACTTTTTTGTCCTTTTTATAACAAAAAAAGTGGAAAATGTTATAAAATAGCAATATGCTATAGTCAGTGTCCGTTTTGTGTCCAATTAGGTGATTATAATATTTAAAGGTCCGTTTTGGTGATTATAATTTTTTAAATGTCTGTTTTGGTGATTATAAATTTTAAAGGTCCATTTTGGTGATTATAAATTTTAAAGGTCCAATTTTGGTGATTATAAGTTTTTAAGGCCCATTTTGGTAATCACAAGTTTTTGGCAGACCTATTTTGGTAATTATAGTTTTTTCATCCTTATTTGGTAATTGAAAGAAGTTTTTTTACCGTAAGTGGTTACAATATTATTTTCTACGTTTTTTAATGTTATAATAACCACAATAGGTAGGCAAAGAACTTCTAATTACCAAAATGGACCTAAAAAGTTATAACTACCAAAAAGAAGCAACAATATTGCTATTTTATGATGGCGACAAAAAATAGGCTTTTGGCGACTTTGACCCTTTGTAAGTAGATTGTTTGAAATTGTCATTTCTACAAAATATGTCTTTCAGAAAGGAAATTAGTTTAAATACCTATCGCGTCTTTGGCTCATTGCAGGTGTAATAGAGATGTAACGATGCTCCAAAAGAGAAGGAAGAACACTTTCAACATAATCAAATTGGCCTTTGCGTTTGCTGCAATCTACACGCACAGGCTCTTTTGATGAAATCTCTGCAGGTAGTTCTTTTACAACTTTAATAAATCCTTTCAGCTGTTGAATAAAGTAATCCACATCAAATACATCTGTAAAACCACTGGAAAAAAAAACACAAAAACTACATTTCATTTGAACATCAAGGTAGTGTGAAACTGCAATTAACATGAAGTACCTTGATTCATTCCAATATGCAGCCACTTCAAATTTAGGCAGAACAAGAGTTGCATTCAGTAACCGTGCAACACCAACACCATCACATAACTGAAAAAAAATATAGTAATCACAACAATTCTAACTGAAAACCCAAATTAAAACGATTGTAAACGCTTGGAATACTTACATCTCGTCTCATTTGATTAAGGCCACCATAACAATCCACTCGAATATAACCATTAGTCTCAGCTGGCAGAGCTGTAGCATTTCAACACAAAAAAAACCAAACGCAATAGTCTGCAATGAAGGCCCACATATCAATGTAGTTTAATTACAGATCTACAGAATTATGAAAACAAACTGACCAGTCAAATGTCCTTGCAGCCACCAATTACAAGGTCTCCATTCCAAAATCCTTTTAGCACTCCATATATCGGATTCGCCACTGCAAATTTCAATATACGAATAGATCTAAAATCAGTTACTGCAATTCGTTAAAAGCTCGAAGTGAGAATAAATAAGGATCTATGGACTTACGTGACGGAATAGAGAGGGATCTGCGAGAACAGTGAAGAAGGAGATAGAGAGATTATAGTGAACAAGAGGATGATTGTGAAGAAAGTGAGGGTGAACAGAGGCTTCTTCACGAAAAATGATAGCATTTGATGCATACGGATCAAATTTTTGCAGTCGCAAAAGGATTTGAGGTTTCACTGCTCAGTTGTGATGTGATTATAGCGAATTTTAGCAAGAAAGAGTAGGGGATCTAGAGCAACTGAGCAAGGCGTGTTTGGCGATTGCGCGGTAGATTTAGGGAAGTCGACGTTACTAAATCTGAATAAAAAGACATTACGAGTACTATTTTACTGTAATCAATTATTTATGCAAAAAAGAATAAAAATTTGATAGGTTTTTGTAAGGTTAAATTACACTAAAATAGCAACGTATTCACACAAAATGTTTCTCTGAAGTCATGTATTTCTATTAGCATTAAGCTATTACTTACACTGTGTTCGAGAATTTTAATTTGAAGAGAAAATAAGAGAAAAGGAAATAAATAATTTTTTTATCGTATTCCAGAATATTTTTTTAAAAGAAATGAAGAGTAAAGAAATTTTGATCATATTTTCTCTCATAATCTTCCTCCAAAAAATAGGAAGATTTGGAGAGAAATGAAATTTTAATTAATTAAAACTATTTGCAATGACTAAATTACCCTTGATATTACCTAATTTATTTATACTTTAAGGATAAAATTATAAATGTGCTAAAAATTTTCCTTTCTCTCTAATTTGGGAACATAAAAATTGATGATTTTTTTTTTATATCTGATTCGGGAACATTAGAAAGAAAAATATTTTTTTCTTAATATCAATTCTTTTCTCTTCTATTCTCTTATTTTCTTTTCTTTTCTTTCATTTAAATATTCTAGAACATTGTATTAGGGAAAATTGCCACACACAGAAAAAAGCCAATTCATCACCCTTTTACAAAGGGTATCAACTTGAGTTTTCGTGTTATTTAAGTCAATAAGCCCAAGTTGATAACTTACTAACCCAATTTAGATGGTTAAATTATTGTAAAAACACTATAACAGATGTTTAACCAGTTCTCAAGTACCATCAACGAAATTCAAATGTAGAACCTCAAGTATATTAGCGAATCAATCTAATTGTGTATACAAAAAAAAAGTAATTATAAATCAATCTAAAACCTAATAAACATTTAGTATTATTGTCAATAATCACTCTCTTCCGAGCTATCGTCTTTTTTAGTCAACTTAATGTTCTTCCTATTACCTCTCATAACGCTAGAAAGCTCTTGTATAGTACAAGAAGTGCTCCTTTCCATTTTATCCGCAAGTATCTCCACTTGTTCCGCAAACCCTAAACCAACAATTTTATTCCTCAAAAGTTCACAAGTCGAAGAATACGGCGGTATTCCATCATCAACCATCATTTCAAAATACCTACACGCATCTTCCAACTTACCTTTCTTGCGACACAAACCATGAACCATAACCGCATATGTTGAAGCCGAAGGATGAAAGCCACTAGATTCCATTTTCTCCCATAAGTTTGTTACCCTATCGAACCGACCTACACGGATCAACATTTTGAGTAACATATTGTATGTATGTCGATCGGGATCACATGAATCAATATCCATTCTAGATACTAATTTGGTAGCCATGTTAACTTCTAACCGATTGCAATGGAAGGCTAGGATAGCATTGTAGCTCCACACGTCGGGTTTCACTTTTCTCTCGAGCATTTCATCGAGCAATTGGTATGCATCTTCAACTTTGTCGTTTTTGCATAATTTGTTGATTATTGAGTTGTAGGTGAACACGTTAGGGATGAGATTATATCTTTTCATCCTGTCAAGAACTCGAAAAGCGGAATGGATATCGTTTGCTTCACAAGCCGCGTGGATGAAAATGGAGTAACTAAAAGCATCGGGTTCGAGCCCCTTTGGTCTCATGTCACGGAACACTTTATGGGCTTCATCTACATTCCCTCCTTTACATAAAGACTCCAAAATACTATTGTAAGCATGCACATCTACACAACATCCTCTCACAAGCATTTCATCGAACACCTTCTGTGCATCTTTTGATTCCCCAATGAAACCCCGACCTCTCACCAGAATGCTGTACGTTTTCACAGTAGGAGTGAACTCATGCTTGATTTTATCAAAAAATAATTGGGCTTCCCTCACGTGCTTCCTCTTGCAAAGCACGTGCAAAAGATGATCAACGTCATTGATACTTGGATTTAAACCGTAATCGGTCATGTTATTAAAAGCTCTAATAGCATCAGAAGGCAAATTAGCTCTGCTATAAGCACTAAAAATTACCCAAAAAATAACAGAACTGATTTCACAGGATTGAGATTCTTTCATTTCTGAAAGGAAGTCCCAAATTAAAGGAAACTGTTTGCTTCTACCTAAGATATCAATAAGAATGTGATAACTGTCTTTACTATGAACAAAATTAGGCAAGTTTTTTGCCCAAAGAAAGAACCTGTGAGCAGAAAATCCGAGATTGTTGCAACGTTTGAGTACTTGTTCAACCAAATCGGTGGTTACGGCGGAGGCGAAAGGAGTGAGAGCTGAAACGATGTCGTGTCGGGGACTCCGGTAGTCACTGAGGATGCGAGAGATGTCATTTACGAGTTGTGTTGAAGAAGAAGGAGAATGTGAGACAGAAGAGGTGAGAGATTGGAACGGTGTGAAGGAGATGTGTGGTATGATTAGTTTAGGGTTTGGTATCGGAGAAGGAAGAGTTCCGGCGAAGAGACGGTGTAAGGTTTTCGTTCGCCGGAAAAGTGATCTGATTGACATTTTCCGACCAAAAGTTGATACAGCGTCTAATGTCAAAGTACAGGCTTTGCGTCATACTAGTTTGGATGAGCAAAGTTGTATCTTGATTTACAAAGCAAGAGTTTGTTTAGAAGATTAAGAGTAAATTACACGAATGGTACTTTAAGTTTAGAGTAAATTATTGTTTTTGTCCCTGTGGTTTATCTGATTCTGTGTTTTTATCCCTATACTTTTTTTTTCTGTATTTTTATCCCTGAATTATGCCAAATTCTGTTTTTTATCCTTCCGTCCAAAATTCTCTGTTAAGTAACCTCACATGCCAAACATGTGAGGGTATTCCTGTCCTTTTACCGATTTAGTTGTACCATCCGCATTAAAAATTGTACTTTCAAAATTTCTTTCTTCTCTAAATCATCACCAAGAACACATCTCTTCATCCACATGAACACCCAAATAAACCTCAATCAAAACCTAAATTACATATCAAAAAATTCAGAAATAAAAAAAACAAAAGTTAGTGGCTTGTTAATCATTCTCCACTCGCTCGCTTCAACTCGCTTGATTATCTCTCCAATTAGCTCCGGTAACAAATTAGACCACGAACCTTCTCCGTTTCTGTTGCCGTCCGGTTCAGTTATGACGTCATCATTTCCGTAAACAACAACACCGGTACCGGAAGTTTGCTGCGATCGGCGGTGGCCGGCGGCAGCGGCGGCCGAGCTGCTTCTTCTTCACATGACTCCACCTCGTATACTGAATAAAATCGACCGCATACCTCTTTCTTCCACTGTCCTTGACCTCGTACCCCCACCGTCTTCAACGAAATTAGGGTTCTTCAAGTTAGGGTTCTTCAAATTGGGGTAAACACACGTTTTTTACAGTACCGAGATTGAATTAGATAGAGAAAACGAGATCTAATGAAAGAAACATCAGTCAGATCTTGAAGAAAAAAAACGAGATCTAGTGCTAGGCTTTGAAGATTTATGATTTTTGAAGATAGTGTATGTTGCAGGTCAAATTGGGGAGAAGATGGAGAAAAGGAATAATCAAACTACCCATTTTGTAACATCCCGAGACCCGACCCTTAATATTTTATTACTTTTGGTAAGTAATATCTTATTGTTTAATATTTTATTATTTTATATGATTTTATTTGATTTAATTGAATTAATTGTATTTTTTTAACCATGGGGTTAAAAATTAGTAAAACTGAGATATTTAAATGTTAAAATGATTTTTTTTCATATTTGGGTTCATTTCTGAACCGGGGTTCTAAAAATATCTTTGTTGTTAAAATTGGAGTTAGTTAGGTCTAATTAAATTATCTGCGAGCCTAATAATCTATACTGTGTTAAATGAATTATACCTGTGTTGGTGAGGGGGTACGTGCTATGTGTTTAGACAGATGTCAATTTACTCTTAATTTTCTCTGGTCTTTCTCTCTGTCTCGACAACACCCACACACACACATACTTTCTTGATCTTTCTTCAAATTGATGCTTGAAACTTGAAGTTCTTGCCTTCTACTTGTGATTTTCGGATTCTAGAAGCAAGATTAAGTAAGTTTCTTCCTTCTCTAGCTAGGGTTTCATGTTCTTGATGTAGAGATGAACTAGGGTTCTTGAACTAGTGGGTTTTCTTGAAGTTCTTGTTGAATCTTGATGTAAATCCGAAATTGATGATTAATTTGGTGTTTAATTGAGTTCTTGCAAGTATTGAATGCATTGTTGTTAGTTGTGGTGCATTTGGTGAAGCTTTCATAAAGCTCCATCAATGGTGGATTGGGGAAGAAGATGGAGATCTTCCCTAAATTGGTGAAATGTGAATTTTGATGTTCTTGATGTTGTGTTAGGTTAGTTATGCATGTTAGAATGGTAATTGTTAATCTTGAAGATCACTAGTTAGCTATTGTGAAAATGCATAAAAGATGGTAGTGTTTGGCTAGATGGAAATTTGGTCATAACTAGCTAAAATTGTGAATTGTTGACTTTGGTCAAATCTGGGAATTGACTTTTGGTCTTGTATGGCTTGTAAACTTTAATTATCAAATTCATGCTAGAAATGTGTTAGTTGAATGAATTGTAAGCTCAAGTGTGTAGGTTTCATGTTTTGACCCGTTTGGTTGCTTAATTGTGAAATTGACTTAAATAAAGTCAAAATTGTTAACACTTGCAATTGGATGCAAGAAGTATATTGGTTATGTAATTTTGATGTTGATCATGTAGTCTAATTCATTGGATAATGTTGTGTGAAGGTCCGACTCATAGTTCTTGTTTTGACCCGTTTGGGCCTAAGGTACAAGTTGGCCAATTGACATAATGAATTGACTTTTTGAAATGGTATACTTAAGTTATGGTTATGAGTAGAAAATGCAAGTATTTGGTTATAAGCTCTTGTTGCAAAATGTGGTTTAAAGCTTATATTACTTGTTGCACAATTGACGATTTCGGGTGACTAATTCGGTATTCATTTTGTACAGGAAAAGGGAAGGAGCCTCAGTGATATAAGATCATTGAGCTCGGCACAAAAAGGAAGCAAAGGTGAGTGGACTAAACCTTCTTTCTTGTGAGATGTACAAAATTAGGGAATGGTAGGATTTTTGGAGAAAAAGTGCAGGAATTGAGTATCTGGGGGAGTTCGCGTCGCGAACTTATGGTCGCGATCGCGAACTCGGGACAGAGATTTTGGGGTCTGGTCGTGATGTAGTTCGCGAATCGTGAACTCTTAGTTCGCGACGCGAACTCTGAGTTCACGACGCGAACTTCATTAGGAACAGATTCTTGGCTGCAATTCTTTTTACAAGTTTATTCTTGGTCTAGTGGTCAATGGTAGTATGTGCACATGTTTTCTAGAGGTTAGCTATGGTGGTTTTCGGCTACGCTTCGTTACTCTTGGCAGGGGCGATCGGACTCCTTCGTATTCGTTATGTAAGGAGGGATCACCGTGCCTCTAGTAAAGAAGCCATCGGTTGACTGTTGTTGGCCGACAACAGTTGAAGGTCCTCGCCCGACCGCCGATCCTCTTTTAACGTCCAATTGCTTGTGGAAGTTTGGACGGGTTTCCCTATTGATTTCCCTCGATGTTCTAATTTGTTGTAGTTATGCAAATTGACGTTTATTTCTATTCACTTAGCTTTGTGCTAATCCCTCATTTGTTGACTCTTTTCAGGTTGTGGTTTTAGCTTGACAAGAGTCGGGTTTTGGAAGTCTGACCGTACTCTGATTTTGTAAACCTAGTCGAGCCTGATTTTCAGTAACACCGTAAATGTTTTATATATTCGATTAATATGTAATGTTTTTTTTTATGTTGTGTAATAAGTAGGAGTTTTGGAATTTATTAATTCGCTTCCGTATGCTTATTTTAAAAAAAAAAAAAAAAATGGCTCTAGATTGTGGTGTTACAATTTGGTATCAGAGCCCGGGTTTGGCGATGGTTGCACATTTAGGTGTACCATTCCCAAATCTTGGCTCGAGTTGGTCAAACTTCCATAATTTTGGGAGTGGATTAGTTGAGTGAATATGAATTGTGTGTTAGTAGTAGTTAGTAGATAGGTACTAACGATTTAAACTAATAGTTCGTGAGATGTTGTGTTTGTTACAGATATGACAGATAACGATCCCAATCCGCCGATAACCATGCCGAACCCCGAACAAGGAATCATTGGTACTTCTCGGGATACAAATGAAGACAGGGAAGGTTATATTATAAGAATGGAAAGTCGGTTGGAACATCTTCAAAATCTGGTTGATAGCATGAGCCAGAACCAAAATAACCAACCACCAAATTTCCCTCCCGTGTTTACTCCATCAATGCCCGTTCCTACCATGCAAATTCCCACAACTCCCGCCTTTACCATGACGGTTCCCTTAATGTCAACCACATCCGAACCTCATCCAATGATGTCACAACCACAATACTATTATGTTAACCCAAGCCAGGGTTTACCTCAATATCAGTTTACCAATCAACCTTACCCATTCGGCATGAAGCCAAGTTGCACTTTCAAACAATTTTTAGACTGTAAACCTCCTGAATTTAGTGGAAGCAGAGATCCCAATGTCACTATGAACTGGTTAAGAGAAATGGAAAGAACATTAGATGCTTGCGGGTGTGATGATCAACACCGGGTCATGTATGCCACACGAAAGTTAGTTGGTGGGGCTATGAATTGGTGGGACACTTTAATTGAGCATCTACCCAAGGAAGTCAAAAACAGTATAACATGGGATCAATTTAAAGAACAGGTGTGCAAACGTTATTGCAATTCGTTTGAAATGGATAGGATTCGGTCGGAATTCTTAAATTTGCGGATGACTGAAAGGATGACAGTTGATGATCTGATCGAACAATTTAATGAAAAACTGAGGTTTGTGCAACAATGGGTTCCCGATGAGCCATCGAAAATAAAGCACTTTATTGGTGCTTTGCGACCCGAGTACCGAACCACAGCAAGGCTTGCAACCACACTTTCACAGGCTTTTGATTTGGCTAAAACTGTTGAAGGTGATTTAAATTCTCGTGATTGGGTGACTCAAGATAGACCCGGGTATCAAAAGTTCAAGTCCACACAATCGGGTTCTCAACAAAACAAGAAAGGGAAAGGAAATCAAAGGTTTACTAGTCCGAATCGTAAACAGTCGGGTGGAAATTCGGGTCAAAGGACACAGTGGTGTGTTAGATGTAGATCTTCTCATAGTGGGGCTTGTACGGCCCAGACGATGCGGTGTGTCAGGTGCGGACAGTATGGGCACGAGATGAATGATTGTAAATTCCCAAGAAGCGTTTGCTGGAATTGTCATAAAGAAGGTCACAGAGTCGGTGATTGTCCTTCGGATAGAAGAGCGGGTTCGGGTTCTGGGTCGGTTGGGGGATCGGTGGCATCATCTCCTCAAAAGAGGAAGAACCGTCCTACATCAGAGGGTCGAGCTTTCAAAATGACGGTTGAAGAGGCTACCACTACTGATGATGTCATCACTGGTATGTTTCCGATAAATAACATAGATGCTCGTGTGTTGTTTGATTCTGGAGCTAATCGCTCATTTATTTCTGTGGATTTCCATGCTAAGTTAAAATTGCCTATATCTGTGGTAACTACTCCATTGGAAGTGGAAGTAGCTGATGGTTATGTGGTGCCAGTCATAACATCTGTGACTGGGGCAAATATTAATATTGATGGGGCGTGTTTTAATATGTTTTTACTTTTAATGCCAATATCTGGTTTCGATGTGGTCCTTGGAATGGATTGGCTTAGTTTAAATAAAGCACTAATAAATTGTGACAAGAAATTAATTTCATTTCCATTGCCTGACGGGACACACGTAGTGGCCCGTGGGGATCGGGTTAATACATCTCTCCCTATTATTTCATTCATGAAAGCTAGAAAATCTCTAGCCAAAGGTTGTGAATCGTTTCTTGCTTATGCTATTGATGTCAGAAAAGAAAAGCAGGTTGTTAGAGACATCCGGGTGGTATCGGAATACCCGGAGGTCTTTCCCGATGAGTTGCCTGGGTTACCTCCTATTCGGGAGGTAGAATTCAAAATTGATTTGGTTCCGGGAGCCAGTCCCGTAGCCAGGGCTCCGTACAGATTAGCACCGTCAGAAATTCGGGAAATGATGTCACAGATACAAGAGTTATTGGATAAGGGTTTTATCAGACCGAGTTCCTCGCCTTGGGGTGCACCAGTTTTGTTTGTTAAAAAGAAAGACGGCACTATGAGAATGTGTATTGATTACCGTGAGTTGAATAAGAGAACGGTTAAGAATAAGTATCCGTTACCGCGTATCGATGACTTGTTTGATCAGTTGCAAGGGGCTTCATACTTTTCAAAGATCGATTTAAGGTCGGGTTATCATCAAGTCCGGGTTCATGAGACCGATATCCCAAAAACCGCGTTTCGAACGAGATACGGTCACTACGAATTTCTAGTCATGCCATTCGGTTTGACGAATGCTCCCGCTATATTCATGGATCTTATGAACCGGGTATGTCGACCGTATCTTGATAAATTTGTAATTGTTTTTATTGATGATATACTAATTTATTCCAAAACCGATTTGGATCATGAAAATCACCTAAGGCAAGTTTTAGACACTTTGAAACGGGAACAACTCTATGCTAAGTTTTCAAAGTGTGAGTTTTGGCTCCGGTAAGTTCAGTTTTTGGGGCATGTAATTTGTCAAGAAGGGGTGAAGGTGGACCCATCTAAGATAACCGCGGTGATGAATTGGAGTGCCCCGAAGACTCCCTCCGAAATTAAAAGTTTTCTAGGTTTGGCCGGTTATTATAGAAGGTTCATCAAGAATTTCTCAAAGATTGCTAGTCCATTGACAAAGTTGACACGAAAAGATGTTCCATATCGGTGGGGTGATGAACAAGAAAAGGCGTTTCAATTGTTAAAACAATTATTGTGTCAAGCTCCAATACTAGCCTTACCCGAGGGCTCGGATGATTTTATAGTGTATTGTGATGCATCTTATTCGGGTTTGGGTTGCGTATTAATGCAAAGAGACCGGGTGATCGCTTATGCCTCTCGTCAATTGAAATCTCATGAAAAGAATTACCCGACCCATGATTTAGAGCTCGCGGCGGTGATTTTCGCATTAAAGTTGTGGAGGCATTACCTTTACGGTACCAAATGTGTTATATGTACCGATCATAAAAGCCTTCAATATGTTTTCTCACAAAAAGATTTGAATGTAAGGCAACGAAGATGGTTAGAGCTCATTAAAGACTATGATTGTGAAATTCGGTACCACCCGGGGAAAGCTAATGTAGTTGCCGATGCCTTAAGCCGTAAGGGATCATCGGAAGTGATCCAATTTATGCGTATGGAAATCGTGTCCGATCTTGTCGATAGGTTGAGAATATG
Organism: Calendula officinalis; assembly: GCA_963853835.1. Lineage (NCBI taxonomy): Eukaryota > Viridiplantae > Streptophyta > Magnoliopsida > Asterales > Asteraceae > Calendula > Calendula officinalis. The sequence goes on along the minus strand of OY970827.1, from coordinate 1,416,544 downwards.
TCAAATTGAAGCCTTAAAAGACGAAAATTTGAAATCGGAAATTATGTTAAAGCGGAAAGATGAGTTGGTTGATGATTCGCGAAGGTTGAAAACGTTTCGGTCACGAATTTGGGTACCGTTACTCGGGGGATTGCGGGAATTAATATTGGAAGAATCGCACAAATCACGTTTATCTATCCATCCGGGATGTACAAAGATGTACAATGATTTGAAAGTTTTGTATTGGTGGCCCTCTATGAAGTTAGATATTGCCCGATTTGTTGAAAAATGCCATGTTTGTGCTCAAGTCAAGGCTGAACATCAAAAACCGTATGGGTCGTTAAAACAGTTAGATATTCCCGAGTGGAAATGGGAGAATATTACAATGGATTTCGTCACAAAATTACCCCGTACCCAAAAGAATCACGATATGATATGGGTAATTGTCGATCGGTTGACCAAAAGTGCTCACTTTTTGGCCACCAATGAAACTGCATCACTCGATAAATTGGCTAAATTGTACATTGATGAGATAGTTTCCCGACATGGTATTCCGTTATCTATTGTGTCTGATCGGGATCCTCGATTCGTTTCCAATTTTTGGAAGAGTTTGCAAAGAGAATTAGGTTCTCGAGTGAATTTGAGCACGGCATATCACCCACAAACAGACGGTCAGACAGAAAGAACTATTCAGACTTTGGAAGATATGTTACGGGCTTGTGTAATGGAATATGGTGGATCGTGGGATTCTCATTTGCCTTTGATCGAGTTTGCTTATAACAACTCGTATCATTCGAGTATTAAAATGCCACCATATGAAATGTTGTATGGTAGACGGTGTAGAACTCCCACATGTTGGCTTGAAGCGGGAGAAAAACAGTTTGCGGGTCCCGAGATTGTTCAGATAACGGCCGATAAGGTGGCGATTGCACGTGAAAAGTTAAAGGCCGCTCGGGATAGACAGAAAATGTATGCGGATCCACGGCGTCGACCCGTAACTTTTGTTGAGGGCGAACGGGTTTATTTGAAAGTTTCCCCATGGAAGGGTGTTATTCGTTTCGGAAAGCGGGGAAAATTAGCACCAAGGTTTATTGGCCCGTTTGTTATTCGTCAAGTGGTGAATGACCAAACCGTTGCACTTGATCTTCCTCCTGAATTGTCGGGTATTCATGACACGTTTAATGTGTGTTATTTGAGGAAGTGTATTAGTGATGAGGAAATACCGGTATTACCGATTGCAGATTTAAAGGTGGATTCGAGAAAAAGGTTAGTTGAAGAGCCGGTGGAAATTTTGGATCGAAAAGTAACAAAATTAAGAAAGAAACAGATACCGATGGTTTTGGTTAAATGGAGACATAGTTTGGGTGCCGATATGACGTGGGAAACCGAATCAGATATGAAGAATCGTTATCCGAATCTATTTGGTCAAGGTGAGATTCCGGGGACGGAATCTCTTTAAGGAGGGGAGATTTGTAACATCCCGAGACCCGACCCTTAATATTTTATTACTTTTGGTAAGTAATATCTTATTGTTTAATATTTTATTATTTTATATGATTTTATTTGATTTAATTGAATTAATTGTATTTTTTTAACCATGGGGTTAAAAATTAGTAAAACTGAGATATTTAAATGTTAAAATGATTTTTTTTCATATTTGGGTTCATTTCTGAACCGGGGTTCTAAAAATATCTTTGTTGTTAAAATTGGAGTTAGTTAGGTCTAATTAAATTATCTGCGAGCCTAATAATCTATACTGTGTTAAATGAATTATACCTGTGTTGGTGAGGGGGTACGTGCTATGTGTTTAGACAGATGTCAATTTACTCTTAATTTTCTCTGGTCTTTCTCTCTGTCTCGACAACACCCACACACACACATACTTTCTTGATCTTTCTTCAAATTGATGCTTGAAACTTGAAGTTCTTGCCTTCTACTTGTGATTTTCGGATTCTAGAAGCAAGATTAAGTAAGTTTCTTCCTTCTCTAGCTAGGGTTTCATGTTCTTGATGTAGAGATGAACTAGGGTTCTTGAACTAGTGGGTTTTCTTGAAGTTCTTGTTGAATCTTGATGTAAATCCGAAATTGATGATTAATTTGGTGTTTAATTGAGTTCTTGCAAGTATTGAATGCATTGTTGTTAGTTGTGGTGCATTTGGTGAAGCTTTCATAAAGCTCCATCAATGGTGGATTGGGGAAGAAGATGGAGATCTTCCCTAAATTGGTGAAATGTGAATTTTGATGTTCTTGATGTTGTGTTAGGTTAGTTATGCATGTTAGAATGGTAATTGTTAATCTTGAAGATCACTAGTTAGCTATTGTGAAAATGCATAAAAGATGGTAGTGTTTGGCTAGATGGAAATTTGGTCATAACTAGCTAAAATTGTGAATTGTTGACTTTGGTCAAATCTGGGAATTGACTTTTGGTCTTGTATGGCTTGTAAACTTTAATTATCAAATTCATGCTAGAAATGTGTTAGTTGAATGAATTGTAAGCTCAAGTGTGTAGGTTTCATGTTTTGACCCGTTTGGTTGCTTAATTGTGAAATTGACTTAAATAAAGTCAAAATTGTTAACACTTGCAATTGGATGCAAGAAGTATATTGGTTATGTAATTTTGATGTTGATCATGTAGTCTAATTCATTGGATAATGTTGTGTGAAGGTCCGACTCATAGTTCTTGTTTTGACCCGTTTGGGCCTAAGGTACAAGTTGGCCAATTGACATAATGAATTGACTTTTTGAAATGGTATACTTAAGTTATGGTTATGAGTAGAAAATGCAAGTATTTGGTTATAAGCTCTTGTTGCAAAATGTGGTTTAAAGCTTATATTACTTGTTGCACAATTGACGATTTCGGGTGACTAATTCGGTATTCATTTTGTACAGGAAAAGGGAAGGAGCCTCAGTGATATAAGATCATTGAGCTCGGCACAAAAAGGAAGCAAAGGTGAGTGGACTAAACCTTCTTTCTTGTGAGATGTACAAAATTAGGGAATGGTAGGATTTTTGGAGAAAAAGTGCAGGAATTGAGTATCTGGGGGAGTTCGCGTCGCGAACTTATGGTCGCGATCGCGAACTCGGGACAGAGATTTTGGGGTCTGGTCGTGATGTAGTTCGCGAATCGTGAACTCTTAGTTCGCGACGCGAACTCTGAGTTCACGACGCGAACTTCATTAGGAACAGATTCTTGGCTGCAATTCTTTTTACAAGTTTATTCTTGGTCTAGTGGTCAATGGTAGTATGTGCACATGTTTTCTAGAGGTTAGCTATGGTGGTTTTCGGCTACGCTTCGTTACTCTTGGCAGGGGCGATCGGACTCCTTCGTATTCGTTATGTAAGGAGGGATCACCGTGCCTCTAGTAAAGAAGCCATCGGTTGACTGTTGTTGGCCGACAACAGTTGAAGGTCCTCGCCCGACCGCCGATCCTCTTTTAACGTCCAATTGCTTGTGGAAGTTTGGACGGGTTTCCCTATTGATTTCCCTCGATGTTCTAATTTGTTGTAGTTATGCAAATTGACGTTTATTTCTATTCACTTAGCTTTGTGCTAATCCCTCATTTGTTGACTCTTTTCAGGTTGTGGTTTTAGCTTGACAAGAGTCGGGTTTTGGAAGTCTGACCGTACTCTGATTTTGTAAACCTAGTCGAGCCTGATTTTCAGTAACACCGTAAATGTTTTATATATTCGATTAATATGTAATGTTTTTTTTTATGTTGTGTAATAAGTAGGAGTTTTGGAATTTATTAATTCGCTTCCGTATGCTTATTTTAAAAAAAAAAAAAAAAATGGCTCTAGATTGTGGTGTTACACATTTGAACAAAATCGCAGAAAAGGAATGGAGGTTCGCATCATCAAATAATCAAATTTCATCTCTCATACACAAGGGAGGCTCGCATCATCATTATTCCCAGCTAAAAAGGAATAATCAAACTATTTCTTTTTTAATTTGAAAATTTGCTTTTAGGGTTTTTTTTAGGGAAAGGGATGAAAGAGGAAGAAGATGAAAAAAGAAAGAGATAAAAAAGAAAAATAAAAAAAGAAACGTTAAAAGACGAAAATACCCTCATTTTTTTAGCATTTCTCATTACTTAACAGAGAATTTTGGACGGAAAGACAAAAAAACGGAATTTGGCATAGTTCAAGGACAAAAAAACAGAAAAAAAAAGTATAGGGACAAAAACGCAGAATCGGGTAAACTACAGGGACAAAAACAGTAATTTACTCTTAAGTTTATAGTAAATTTTATCAATGGTCCTTTAGTTTCAAAAATTACACTGATGGTCCTTAATTCTGAAAGGTTTTTCACCATTGGTCCTTTATACTAACTGACATTAATTTTTTCTGTTAACTTACCCCATGTGCAATTTACATGAGGGTAAAAAAGTCATTAAATAGGGGTTTGATAATGTCAGCCCTTAGGGCTGTCTCTAAACGCATAAAAGTTGTACATTAATTCATGAGAGAAGGTGATTCATAAAATTCAGAGATAGTTATAGGTTGATGTACAAACTTCTGATGCGTGTCTGTTGACAGCCCTTAGGACTGTCATTATCAAAACCCTATTAAATATTAATATGATCTACCACACGTATAAAAGAAAGAAAATAAAAGAAGCAATTCAATGTAGTTTTGGTGTGGTGCTCATATTTCAGGAGTAGTTATGTGACCACTCACTCTTTTTATACGGAGTACTTTTTGTCCGTAAATGATCACTGCATAATTCCAGCTAGTTCAAGTAAGGAAAAACAAAAGACAAACAAATAAAGATGTTTAAGTTTCTAACATGAATATGTGATTTTAACGTTACCTACTTCCAAATTATTATTTGAAACATACGCATAATTCAGTAAATCACAACTGTAGATCACAATATCACATGCGTATACCTACTTCCAAATAATAATATTCCAAAACTATATCACCTACCAAACGTGTAAATCGTTTCCTATGATATATAATTGACAAAATCAATAATAGCAAGCTGTCAATTATATCACAATAATCATTAAATTTATTTATGCAAAAATAGAAAATAGTTGAATATCTTTTTATTCTATAGTGATAATGACTACTAATACCTTTTTTAAAACACATGTACGTATATGAAAAGTATGTCTCGTAATTAATTATGTATTTTTAGACATTTTAGTGTATTTAGACATGTAAGTTGAAAAAGGACACACCGAGGACATGACAGACAATACCCACCCACGTCGAGCGTAGGCATAACTCGGGCCCTTAGATTAAAACAAGTATAAAACCGAGGTTGTCTTATAGTAATTAGTATGGTTTAAAAAGTACCTAACTATTGCAATTACTTACTTGTATAATATGCATGATTATTTGTACATTGTGGTATAGGTATTACGGAGTAAAAAGTAACGTAGGAAAAATTTTCCTTATCAATACTTTGACGATGTGAAATCCAAAAATAAGACGGATGTTTTAGCTTCATAGCTAACATCCATGCTTCCATCCGATCAACTATTTTTATTTTTTTTATTAATTATTTCCATTAATATAAGTCATTTCCATCCGATCCTTTCTATATTGATCAAGGGAATTAGTTTTCATACCATAATTTTTGATACTCCTACCACCGTGTACAACTATTCCTGCAAAATGTACAAGTATATCATGCACATATTGTGGTATAATGTTTAAAAGATGTGGTATGAAAATCACCCCCTATTGATTTAATGTGTGTTTCTTTCTATGTTCCCATAATAAATAAAAGGGATATGATTTATGTACTACATAAGTTACTTTTCTCACCACAGTTTACAAAAATTAAAGCAGGCAGTACAAGCATATCCAAACACAAGTTGTGATGGAGAAAATTATTTATATGGTACATAAATCATCGCCCTAAATAAAATATCCGACCACATCACCGATTGCCACCATCTATAAGAAAACTTATTATTAATTACAGAATTACATGTTCCATACTAGTCATCCAGATTTGTATTTAAGTGGTTATATTTTTGGTAGAGATGGAGACTTGTGGCCACCGTGTCGTAGTGGATCTTTCACGAGAATTAAACTAATTATACGTACAGTTTTCATGTTACATAGTTACACTAATTAATTATGAGAAATGATATTTAGTCCTATCATTTAGACTTATTCATAGTCTATTCACTTGATAGGATGACATATGTATTCCACTAATTCTCTCTCATAATATTATCCATTGATTTTAACACGTGTCTTCATCTAATGAGTATGCCTATGAGTAGGTATAAATAGTAGGCCTAAATAACATTACTCATTAATTATATGTTGTCATTAGCTTAAGGACGAACAATGTGTATTGTTTACTATCTGATTTAGACATCTGTTTAATTATTTATTTAATGAACTGATATTTAATTGGAAACAATTAATTGCGTCAGCCGCCAAGTTCCCGCTTTTATTAATGAGGCGATATTATATGATAACTGACGTTTAATAAACTAAAATTTCATTAATTGTGTATGAGGCGGTTCAGGGCGATTTTAGACTTAAACCGAACCTAAGCCGCTAATTTCGGTTTTAGGATGTATTACGGAGTAAAATGTTAGGAGGATAAACTCAAATAGCAGTGGCCGACACAACAAGATTAAAGAGGAATACTCGATAGTAATTTGTATGATTAATTATTCAAGACTAATAACCTTTTCATAACAAAAGGAAATCGGATATGGATATATGACATATGACCAAGTTCTGAATGGGCTTTTCGGGAACTTGTAAGGGTAACTAATAATGTTAGGTTTAACTATATAAAGGAAGTAATACATGTTATATTATTTTTGTCCAATCAGAGTTAATTTTCACAACTTTAAATATCGTTTTGTAAATAATTTGAATTTTAGTTCACAACTAATGACTTTGGTGTCAGCTTTCAACTTATAAAATAAATAAATCTTGCTAACAGCCTAATATATGCTAACACTAGATTTACGACTTATAATATTCCTGTTCAAAGTGTACATATAAATAAGGTCAAAAAAAATTTATTTATTTATTTTGGTTAATAAATTGATCACGCAAGAATGACAGGTAGTCTTGATCTAGGAATACCTGGGGTGGGTTTCACATACCTAAATCACGTGCAATCAAAATAAATGGAATCATTGATCAGATTATTTTAAGAAATACAATATTAATTTATAGTTCTCGATTACATTTTCTATTAATCATTAAGACATAAAACATGCAATATATGTCGTGTTGTTTGATTCACTCATTATTTTTGTTTACGAATATTTGAAATATTTGATTATTAATTTAAGCAATAGATAAGACACTTTCACACATCTATGTTTATAACATGTGTGACTAACTTTTTTAACAAATGAGTACTAAAACTTGCTTTAATAATAAGTTACATATTTTTTAAAAGTTGCTCAAGGTAGGGTAATGTATGAGTTTGTCTTATTTGTGTCATGAGAACACAAGTTAAGTTAAAAACTGGTTAAGTAACTTAAATTTTTATTCATATTTAAAATTTTTTGTTAAATCTTACTCCTTTTTAAAGCATTTAGGCCTTCTAAGTTTAGAAGGTCTTAATCTTAAACTTAATCTTAAATTTCTACTTTGGGAAACATCTTAAACACCACAAAATAAAAAAATATTGCTTAGGGGATTCGAACCCAAGACCTTTTGCGAGTACGGACTGTGTGTTAACCAATTGATCTACTTGATACTTTGCTTTATCCAAAAAAAACATCCAACATAACGCATAAACTTAAAACGCCAATCAACAATTTCTTTTCTATCGGACAATTTAGTTACGGATACCCGCCGCCGTATTGCGCAAGTATCCTACTAGTTGTTATAAAAGTAGTTAGACTACATTAGTTAAGAATTTAAGTTCATGTAGTGACTAATACTATAAAATTTGTGCTTTTAGGCGAATTCTCGACACCAACTTACATTTTATTTTTTGTCAATTAGTAATACATCAGTTGAAACTCCAACTAATACACGCTTGCTAACAATATTATTTCACTTATTATTTTATATATAAAATATAGACACACAAACATACCAATACCTACAAAATTACCCGACAATCTTGTCATTTTACACTTCTTAAAACCAAAGGTTTTAAACTGACACATAAACCAAATGGGCATACTATCCATATCGGTTTGAAGAAGCACTTCAGTTGGTAACTGAAAGCACCGACGATACCAGTCTTAGGTAAGAGTCCCAACCCAGATATACCATTACGAATCATTCATGTCAAATTTATACTCTCTCCGTCCCAAATTAATTGTCCACTAGACAAAAGACACATAATTTTAAGAAAGTGCAATTATTGCACTGTCCACCAATCAAATCTTATATTTACCCACTTATAATTCATATGATTGATTGTAATTTGAAATTGACAATTATTTTAGGACAAACTAAAATAATTAGGTGGACAATAAAAATGGGACGGAGGGAGTACGTAATTACCCTAAAAGATTAGGGTTGCCAGAGATACTGCGTAGCTGTCACACACTTGCACATGCAAAAGCAACTTGATTTGTACTTTTTTTTAAAAAAAAAAACTGTCACTAATAAAGTGAATTAAAATATAAGATAGTGTCACAAGTTTTTTAATCCTACATTAGTGTACCTAATATTCACAGCTGTATATTACTTACCTAAAAGCCGAAACACTGAAACAGAGATGATATCAAACAAACCCCACATGGATATTCAGCAACGTGGAACCTACGTGTCAACTACAAGATAATATTGACACGTGGAAAACAAACACCAGCTGCAGAAGGAATTCCTTGCGCCTATAAATAACTCCACCTCCTCTATTTCCGTTCAGTGCCGTGTTTTGAATCTTTGTATATCCGTCGAAGAATTCTCTCATATTCTTGCTTGCTTAATTTTCGCATCATTCCCAACCAGTAACATTCGTCGAATTCTGTAATCATCATCGTCGTTTTCTAAATCGATTAATTGTTTAAGATTTCGTTGATTGATTGATCGCATTTGATCAAAATTCATCGGAAAATGAAGGAAACCGCTGGAAATCCTCTACACCTCAAATCATTGAATCACATCTCGCTTGTATGCCGATCGATTGAAGAATCTATTGATTTCTATACGAACGTTCTCGGATTTGTTCCAATTAGAAGGCCTGGATCGTTTGATTTCGATGGTGCATGGTAATTTGATTCTCATATTCTAACCCTAGCTTCGAACATAAAACGGAAATTACGAATCAATAATGATTGTTAATTTGTTATTGATATATGATATCGCTCTTATGTTCTTGTTGGATGATAATTTGCAGGCTATTTAACTACGGAATTGGAATTCATTTATTGCAATCGGAAAACCCTAACAATATGCTGAAGAAAACCGAAATTAATCCAAAGGATAATCATATTTCCTTTCAGGTAACCTCAATTAAAGCTACTGTTAGTTTTGATTAAAACTTTAATTTTGAAGTTTGAATTTAGGTTTTTATATTTGTGAATTCAGTGTGAGAGCATGGGAGCGGTGGAGAAGAAACTGAAGGAGATGGAGATAATTTACAAGAGACAGAGGGTGGAAGAAGGTGGAATCTACGTGGATCAGCTATTCTTCCATGATCCAGATGGATTTATGATTGAGATATGCAACTGTGATAATCTTCCGGTGATCCCACTCGCCGGAGAAATGGTCCGATCATGTTCCCGGCTTAATTTAGATATCATTTCTCAGAAACAAATACAGACAGTTGTTCAGCTGTAAGCCAGTGATTCCAAATATGGTTTCTCTGTTTTGGTGCTGTGGTTATGACATTATATTGTAAACTTTGTTATTTGTGTGCTTTTTTAAATTTAAGGTTCTTAAATAAACTTAATCTTGTTCTTTGTTATCTAATGACACTTATGAAGTTGATTGCAGCTTTATGGCATGGCCAGCTTTCTATCTTTATCTAATAATATAAATAAGAAAAATTCCAAATTAACTCCTAACTTTATTTTAAATAAATATACCACACGTGACAACTCGGGGTGTAAAAAGAAATGCGGAAAAATGATTTCCTAAGTTTAATTAACAAGAAAATAAAAATAAAAATAAAAATGGAAACGTTAAACATTTTCATCCATTTATGTGGATTTTTTTTTTCATAAATCATAATGAACAGGGGTATGATCTACTCAAGAAAATGACATGACATCGATATCACTTCTATTTTTATTTTCCCGTAAGAGTTCCAAACCATGAAGTTGATATTTGGTTTCGTATGATTTGAAACGTTACATAATTGAATCTTCTGTTATTATTATTCGAGACGTACCATGCAAAAACTCTATCCCATTAGAGAAATTTAGATGTTTTAGTTGTACCACTTGTATCTCTTTCTAAAAAAAATTGAGTGGAAGAATGGAAGTCCCTAGAAATCTGTATCTTCTTTTTGACATTTTATGTGGCTTTTGAGTGGAAGAATGGAAGTCTCTAGAAAGTTGTTTCTTTTTTCACATGTTATGTGTTCATGCGATAGGTTTACAAAAGAAAATATTACCCATGAAAAATTATTCATGAACAATTGATCATGAATATTAATATTATTTCTGATACGTATTATATTAAAAGTGATTGGCATATTTACCACTATAGCATGTTTGGCTACTTATTTGTTGGTGATTATGTCTATGCCATTAGTTACTCATAATGGTTGTGTATAGTTGATAAATAGTTGTGTTACATATATGAATCCTTGAACACATATATAGACCGGTCTTTTCGGAAGCAAGTTTTTTACCTCATGTAGTGGTTGTATACATATCACCTTACTATAATTCGACTTTGTTAAAATTACGTAATCTGTATTGTTGTTATTGAACAGGGTTCGATCCACTAAAGAAAATGACATTGATAGTTGATAGTGATATCACTTTTGTTTATTTGTTTTCCGCATAAGAAGTTGAAAATCATGAACTTGATATTTGTTTTTCGTATGATTTTAAACAATACATATTTGAAACCTCTATAATTTTAATACGAGACGTACCATGCAGAAATTCTATCTCGTTACAGAAATTAAGATGTTTTATTTTTTATTTTTTAAAGACAATTAAAACTGCTGCCAATGGGCATTCGGTTCTCACTTCGGCTAGGCGTCAATTTTGAGCACCGATGACATGCCCCTTCGGTTGGGTGACGTCAGTTTTTCCTTTCGGCTAGATGATGCGAAGAGAGAAAAGGGAAATTAGTAATTTAATGTGTATTGGTATTGTGTGTGTATTTTATGTATAAATATTAAGTGAAATTGTATTGTTGGCATGAGTGTGACAACTGAGTGTTATTTGGATGAACTGATGTAACGCTGATTTGACAAAAACTAAAGTATCAGTTGGTATCATAATTCGTATCGGTCAATAATTCGCACCGGTCTAAGTTGTCTGAAAGCTTCGTCTTCCATTTAATGTAACAATCAGATTTATATGAACTACCATAAAAAGCTGCTTAGAACATTTTGATATCTTACAAACCTAATATAACAAGTTACTAATAACTTTTATTGTAATATGGTATTCAGTTGATATTAACGTCAACAATAGTCTAATTATGTTAAAGTATGGAGATTAAAATCGTTATAAACAATAAACATACCATGACCTGACTTTCTTTTACATGTTTTATATAAGATTAACTAAAACTAGAGTTGGTTCTGGGCATTCGCTACCAGTACATCCGCTCAGGATCCACAACATTTAGAGGTTCATTTGAATTAAAGTCAGCCAATGAAATACTGAAAATAAGTGCATTAAAGGACCGAAAATACGATACATGATATATATATATATATAACTTGGGGATTGATGCGATACTTTTAATTTGACAGAAGAATTTTACTTATGCAAAAAATTAATTTACAGAGTTATGTATATAATTTTGCTCATAACCTAAAAATTATTGAATCGACCTCTTCACTAGGGATGCACACAAACCGGTTTTTGACCAAACCGGTTTCGGGTTTGACCAAAACCGGTTTTGGTCAACGCCGGTCATAACCGGTTTCTCCAATAACCGGTTCGGTTAGTAACCGGTTTCGACTCTCGAAAACTCTAACCGTGTAATGGGTATTGTAACCGGTTCGGTTCGGTTATAAACCGGTTACCCGGCCAAAACCGGTGTGTTGACCAAATTTGTGGTCGGTTTTGGTCAAAACCGGTTTCGGGTAACCGGTTACTAACCGGTTCGAACCCTAAGAACCCAAACCGGTTAGGAACCGATCGGTTAGACAAAAACTGAACCGGTTATGGTCAAAACCGGGTTTCAACGGTTCGGTTTCTGTTTCGGTTTCCGGTTTCGGTTTCGGGTATTTTGTGCACGGCTACTCTTCACTGCTGATCACTAATTGATTAAATTTCATGAAGTAAAAGCGTTGAAGATGACTTGATTGTTGATTATGTTTGTAGCGGCAGTTGGTATGCCGTGGCGGACAAAAGACGTGAACTCAGGAATCACATTATAGAGATAATAAAGTCGACAAGAGAGTTAATAAAGACACGTGTACGGTAGACATCGGATACAAATCCTATAGCAGCTAGCTATCAACTTTTAAACATGGTCGAGGTTTAATTTTCTAAGTTTATACGAAAGGGACATTTTATATAAATCAATAATAAATAGTAAATATATTATAATGCTAAAAAGACATAAAAAATGAATTATTGTTGATTTCAATTTCCGTTTATTCAATTGTACTACTCTCGGGTTTGTTTGCTACCACCAAAGGCATGTTAAAGGCACTTTGGCGTCGTCAAATGGTGTTAAATCGTACACTCGCTTCCGCCAAAATTTATGATTTTGTGATTTATATTTTAACGGGATAATTTAGCGACCACGCTATAAATTTATGAAATAGTTAGGCTGATCCTAACAGTGACGCGTCTCTAACTCGTCGATTTTTCCACATTAGCATCACATCACCCTGTTCCCTACTGACAAGATTATGATAAATTTGTGCTAATAAAATCTCTTACTTCTCTCCCTCTCATCTCTCATCTCTCTTCCCTTTAATTCCCCTCTATCTACATTTCCCTCTCTATCTCTCTCTTTAGAACAATTCACCGAAGAGATGTGGAAGTCGTCGAATTCCCTACGAGTTTTTGGAAAAAGCAAACCGACGTCATGCCAATGGTATCTTTCACCAATGAGGTCCAGCAAAGCAAAGCAAATCGACGAGATATGTGTAAGGAGTTAGGAGGGCCTTACAAATGTGATATATGAGGACTAAAGATACCATGAGACGATAGTAGATAACTTTTTAATTGCCCGATTTTGTGATTTTTTGTTACAGTGGTGCATAGAGGTCGTCAACTCTATACTTACATACGAAAAGTAGAAATTCAAAGATATTTTAGAAGTAGGTAGAGGTTTGAATAAATATCTTTTTAGAAATTTTAGAATTAGGTAAGCGGTTGAATATTCACTCACCAATACTTCCTTTATCTATTGTTTTTAAGTGAATAAACAACTCCTGTTAATATAATAAGGGAAAATGATTTGTAATGTTTACTTTAAGCAAGCTTATTTTTAAATTTATCACTTGTATTCATCAAAGTATATAAATAGATATTTAAAAAAAAAATTAACAACAGATGTAAAAAATTAAAATATTCCTGATGTTACATGAAAAAACATTTTCCCATGAATTATATGAAAAAAGTTTGGTATAACAAGAAAGATGAAATATAAATAAAGGCTACAATAATAACAGCCCGTTTAGGCCCAAATATCTGAACCAGTTATTGGTATGCGACTACGAGGGACAAATCAATTAACGCCGATGGATGTAATACGACGGCTGTCGAAGCTACTCGCCGGAGAACGTTTCAGGCTATACAGAACCACTCAATTGCTTCATACCAGAACCTCAATTTCACAATCCAAACATAAACCCATCTTAAACCCTGGATCGTCTCCATTCAATCCATCAATTAGTGAGCACTTCATCACGATTAATAGATGTTTCAGCTCTCCGCCCACTGCTCGAACTCCGGCGAGCTGGTTAATCGGGTTAGGGAAGAAGAAAAAGATTATTGATTTACCGTGCATCGTAAAAGCCGGTGACCCGGCCCTTCACGAACCCGCCCGAGAAGTGTCGCCTAAAGAAATCGGGTCGGATCGTATCCAGAAAATAATTGATGATATGGTGCAGGTGATGAGGAGACGACCCGGTGTTGGTCTTGCTGCTCCCCAAATTGGTATTCCTTTAAAAGTCAGTTTTTAATTTTCTTTTCTTCCATTCTCTGCCTTTAAATTAAAAATTATAGCAATGTTAATGCAATTACTGATTATAATTCAGCTATTAGATCCTATTTAATTACTCTAAATGAGCAGATTATTGTGCTGGAGGACACTAAAGAGTACATAGAACATGCACCAGAAGAAGAAAATAAGGCACAAGATAGACGCCCTTTTGATCTTTTGGTATGTTAATTCATTAAAATTTAGTAATTCCCATTTCTTATTTTGTGAAATGTGTAATATTAATAATCGGGTTAGTAAAAATGTAGGTTATTTTGAACCCGAAACTTAAAAACAAGAGCAACAAAAAGGCGTTATTTTTCGAAGGGTGCTTAAGGTAAAAATAGTTATGATCCTAATTTTTACTATTCAAAGTCATAAATCATAATAATCTTTAAAAAAACGTGTGTTTTCGCAGTGTTGATGGATATAGAGCGATGGTGGAGAGATTTTTAGAAGTGGAGGTTACGGGTTTGGATAGAGACGGGAAGGCGATGAAGGTGGATGCATGCGGGTGGCAGGCTCGTATTTTACAACACGAATGTGATCATTTGGATGGAACTTTGTATGTTGACAAAATGGTTAAACGGACTTTTAGGACAGTGGAGAATTTAGACTTGCCTCTTGCTAAGAGTTGTCCTAAGCAGGGTGTTCGCTAATGTTATGGTTTGAGATGATTTTGGTGCTAGTTGTGGTCACTTAATTAGGATTATTTATTGTACAAGATTTTTATTCTTTCGAATCCACAAGTGGATCATAAAAGTTGTAAGTTGGTAACCCATTGATGTAGGATTGTTGTCTGCTTCTTTTTTAGGGTTGATGAAATGCCGATTACTCATGCGACCATATTGATTTTAAGCAAAGAAATGATTAGCATACGTGAATCATCATTTCCTGTGTATAATGAGCTCCTCCGGTGGTCGACTTTTGCTCGTGATGCAAACGATTTAACTATTGCCTTTACTGAAATCCCTGACAATTTGATAAATATTTACCTAAAAATGGATTGAATATGTGACTTTTAGGAGATCATTTTAAAGGTTAAATCTAAAAATTGAATGAAAAATAGTTCTCATGAAATAGAACCAATATCAACTCATCCTCCAAGATTAATATTGACCTTCTAAGACAATTTCTGAAAATGATAGGTTAAAATTGTTTAATACTCCATTCGTCCCTAAATAAAGTTCTCATTCCTCCTTAATCTTTTGTCCCTAAATAAAGTTCCCGTTTCTCAAGTTGATGGGGTCCACTTAATAAAATAATATAATTATCAAGGACCCCACTACTAACTATCCACTAACTATCTTTCTCTCTCTCCAAACAAACCTTATATTTTAATCAAAATTATTATCAATGACCCCACCACTAACTTCTCCTTATAACTTGTGCCCAAATGAAATGAAAACTTTATTTAGGGACGGATGGAGTAGTTATCTTTGACTAATTAACCCCATTTTGATTTTTTAAGTCAATGTTAATCAAAACTTTTAATTGGAAGAATATAACAATTAAGTTTAACTACAGGGGTCAAACTGAAACATTTATATCTATACTCGATCTGAGCGGAACGGGTTTGCACGGTATCTCACCACTCCTCCGCCGGAGATCTCCGATCAGATTACAGTGTACGTCTCCTTGAGCGCTCTTTATTCGCTGACCACAATCTTAATTTAAGTATTTCAGAATCAGTGCAAGTTTTGTGTAGGTTTTAGAATTATGATCCGATCCATGTTTCTTCTTGTTACGTAATTGCTTTATATTTTTTCTGGTGATAATGATATTATACTCGTCGTAATTTATCCGAAATTTGGAGGTATCTATAAATTATGATATTCAGATGTCTGGACCCTAGAATGTCTAACTAGAATTTTGACCGATTTTAGATCATAATTGAGTTGTTTCCTTTTGAGTAGATCCAATTGTGCATAGCAGATTATAATCCCCTGATTTTGTGATTTATGTTTTCAGTTAGTTAAGGTTTTGATTTCAGAAATTAAGTCTGCAGTTTTGAAATTAATTGCAATTCATTAATACTCGGTTTCAAATTGCTGTTGCAACAATTTTGTAGCTGATCAAAATGGCTAGCACAGCATGTTTTATGATCATCAGCAGGAATGACATTCCTATATACGAAGCTGAAGTTGGGACTGCTCCTAAGGTATGATTTCAAAAAAAAAAAAAAAATCGTTAATAGTACATTTTAACAAATGTTAGAACTTTTTAAAGTTTTATCTTTAATTAGAAAACATATGTTGCAAAATGACATGTTAATAGAAAGAAGAAGCTGCACATCAGCATCAGTTTATCCTGCACGCGGCTTTGGATGTTGTGCAGGATCTTGCTTGGACAACAAGTGCAATGTAACTAACACTTGGTTAATTATTTTAACTTTGGTTAATCTTTCGTGAAATTTATAATAATACTAATAACAATTCGACTTTTTGGGTTCCAGGTTTATGAAATCAGTTGATCGGTTCAATGATTTGGTGGTGTCAGTATACGTGACAGCTGGTCATATCCTTCTTGTTATTGTGATTGTTCATCGTTTTATTTTTTGAATTTATATGTTATATTTGCATATATATATATTTTCCTTGACTGAAGCTATACATACGCGATTAATGCTGCTTCATGACTCTCGTAATGATGATGGAATCAAGAGCTTCTTTCAGGAGGTCCATGAGCTTTATATTAAGGCAAGTTTTTTCTTAAATGATTTTAATTAATGAAATAACAACTATGATTTTCTTTAATTTAATTTAATCACCTTTAACTTTTTGTAGATTCTTTTGAATCCTCTCTACCTACCGGGATCTCGTGTTACATCTTCACATTTTGATACAAAAGTTCGAGCCCTCGCAAGAAGATACATATGAGGGCAAAATGGTAACTTCAAAATTTAGATCATGTAATTGTATCTGCAACCCCATGTTTAGCATTTTGCTGAAGCATTCTTTTGGTTGTTAGAGACTATTGATTTCTATGGGGTTATGTAGAAGTCGGTAGACGTGTGTGTTGTTCTTGGATTCTGGTAAATCAATTTATGCAAACAATAAACTACCTTTAAAATATTATAACTTCCAATTATTTTAAGAATATAAATAGGTATTTTTCATATATGCTTCCAAGATCGCTGCATAATAAACGGATTGGCTTATATCATTTGCTTAGATAGCTCCTAATCGTGACACTCACTGACACTTTAGCTTTGACAAATTAGCGTCACGTCATCTGACATTCTAACTGACACACTCATTTCAACAATACACATTCACTTAATATTTTATACATAGAATACACGCACACAAAATAAATCAACATCCAAAAAAATACACACACTCTCGTCGCTTTACACTTCCCGAACTGGAGCAACACAACGACCGACAACACTGTGCCAATGGTGTCAGTTCAAGGAAGCTAACTGACGTCCCAACCGAAGGACCGATGATGACACTGGTCTTACAATACTCTTGTATGCATTGGAAAGCGGTACAATAACGTTATACAATAATACAAAATTGTAATTGAATACAAATTTTTTAATTCATATATTCGATTGGCTTTCATTCTTTATTTCCAAGGTTAGCTTCTAAACGAATGGAGAAAAAGCAAGATTCGGTTGAAGAAAGAGTCCTTTAATCGGGATATTTCCTGATAGTCTTCCGTTTACACGATTACATCCTTCAACCAAACACCATTCCCATTTATTTTTGTCATTTCCATCTCTTCTCCACACCACCATTTTTGAAGTAATTTCCTTGTATAAACACACGCTCCCTTCAATTCCCACACATTTTGTACTTGTATTACCAACAAATTGTTTGGTTAATTCAACCGGCATTCTGTCAATCATGTTCCATTGATCACCCTCTCCTAACTCCCAAATCGCCACGTTCCCGCCGTGGGTCCCGCCAACAAGTGCCAGCTTTTTGTCACGTGGGACCAGGGCGGCAAAGTCGAGTGTGTCACCCATTGGCACAGTGAGTTCCTTCCATTTATTCGTACCCATTTCAAAGCCCATTATGCTATATGCACGGGCTGCTGTCATCCAGTAGAGTACTCCACTTGAGAAAACACTGTCGTTTGGGGTCCATACAGTTAGCCTCACGGCAAACTCTACTGGCATGGGCCCCATGACCACCCATTTATTACTCCTGGAATCAAACATTTCCAATGTTGATTCGTATGAGGCGGCACCACCAGTTGCCGCCTCAGACATCCCGCCAGCTACATAAACCTTGTACTGGGTCGGATTAACCTCAATCACTCCCACCGCTGGGTTAGTTCGCGGTTTTCTCAGCGGCGGAAGGTGGCGGAATTGACCGGTAAACGGATTACAAACTGACAGCCGAAGCGGTGCACCGCCAGTCGATTTAAACAATATCAAACCTTGTCCCCCAATCGTCGACACATGTCTAGTAAGACTAGGAACAAATTCCAAATTCAGTAAGTGCCAAGTTTTCTCACTCGGTTCATGTGCAAAACAATACCGCTTTGTGGTGGTTTGGGTGGTTAAGGCAATGAACCATGGCGGTTGGTGGTGATGGTGCCGCCTTGTCTCACCTCCACTCGACCTCCTGCAGTTGTGCCAGTGGTGGCAGGCCACCATGGCACGTGCCAAGGAGCGTGGAGGGAGGTAGGAGAAGATATTGGCTAGCAAATCAGAAGGAAGGTTGCTCCACATCTTTGAATTGTTAATAAAAAAGGTGTAGCAAGGTGAACGTATATACAATTATATATATAATAATTGTAAAGTATGTGAATGATTATTGCATAGAGATGTGTGCCTAGTTACCTAGTATTTGTTTGTGATCGAATCTAAATCACATGGGGGCATGCACCTTGTACTTATTAAGTATTGTTTGTGCATATTTGGAGTTTGTTCTTTAGGAGAGTTGAAAGGACACAAACGTGCATAAGCTTCCAAATCTCTTTTCTGCAAATTTGTTTGGTTATTGGTCTAATGATGTGTTCAATATGCAATTTGATGTATACCAAACGGACAACGATAATTAAATGCACACCAATGTGGTCCGTTCTGTAAGAGTTTTATGCGTATGGGAAATGCTATCGCATTTTTCAATTATGTTTTAATTATGTATTTGGATAGAAATGTAAAAGATAAGGTTCGATAGAATTATGAACATTTCAACTGTTGTTGATGATGTATGTTTTGTAGTATTTTTGAATTTCGATTAAAGTATATATAACTTAATTGATAAATAGATGTTTACTTGTGCTAAAATATGAATTGATATCGTTTAGATTATTGGTATTATCGCTACATTTAGGGTTTTGATTCTCAACCGCAATTAGTTCTTCACCTCTATCGAATCCTCTGAGATCTTCAATGAAGCAACGTCTATCGCCATAATCGCAAGTACCGCGTTAAAATTTTAAGCACGGTTCGGAGTTGTGTTGAGTTATTCGATTCGCTAATGGATTTGATAATTTTGGCCGTTTGGAGGATTAATTTTCCATCTGAAACATGGTGATAGATTGCTGAATGTGCAGGGAATTACTCAAAAGTTAGGGGAATTTAATAATGTTGTTTTCTAGGGTTTATCATTCAACGTTTCAAACCCCATTTGTTCTTAAAATCAGTATTACTTAATTTTGACCATGACAAACGTAATCACAACAATGCAACATTCTCTGCAACGCAAAAAGTTGATTCAGCGCCAAAAAATATTTTTCGCGTTAAATTTTATTGAAATTTTATTATATTTGCCTTTTAAATTCAACTACTTTTTCCAACATAACTATTATTCCATCCTTCTTAGTTCTTATACTATTTTGCAAAAGTTTTTCAGAAAATGGTTGGCGGTAGGTTTTTGGTTATAGTTTTTTATTACAAAGAAGGTAGTTTGTAGAGTATAAATAGTTAGTGATTGGTCCTTGATATAAAAAATATTATTTTACTGAGTGAGGGAAATATGAACTTTATTTAGGACAAAAAATTAAGGGAAATGATAACTTTATTACGAATGGTGAGAATATTTTTGTAAATGATTTTATTTTGGGTTTTGTTAATGACAGTCCTAAGGGCTGTCACTAACATGCATAAAAAGTTTATACATTGATTAAAAAAGTAATATTCCTAAAATTCAGGAGGCTTGTCTTTTGTGTATTTTGCCTTCTTAATGACAACCCTAAGGGCTGTCATTATCATTTTACTTTTATTTTACCAGATTAGATACAAAAACTATTAACTCAGATATAAAATCGGTCACCTCGAAGGAGCCTTTATAAACCAAAACATCCTTTTTTAAAATAATAAAATATTTTGAAATATCTATCAAGCTATATACTTTTAAATAAGCTGACTTATAAACAATTTTAACCAACTATTATAAACCAATAAAAAATTGTAACAGAAACTTGTATCGATTTACATCTCCAACTTAGACAAACATATTTATTTTCAAGTACATTAACATTCCGAATAAAATCAAATAAATTCTAGGATTTTTGTTTATTACTCTCGAAGGAATTCTTGACCGCACCAGCCGCACCCTCGGCTAAATTGGCTGCTCCAATTGCCGCACCTTGTGCTAGACCTACCACACCAACTGTTGCACCTTCTACTAGGTCTGCTGCACCATGTGCCATTTTCTGCACTGAAGCGTCCGTCTACACATATACATCCAATATTTAATCTAGTATTTTCCAATTAACTTTTAAAAAATATTTAAATCTGTCTACAATTTTGTTAACGACAGTTTTAAGATTTGTCTTTAAAAAATGAGGATTGTATATATATTTACAATTTATGCATAATTCAAATTGTTAACAACAAGATCATGACATACGTCATTTCTCTTTTCTCACTCCTTATCTATACCTTCTATCTTAATATGCGTTGTCATCAAATTAATAGACATGGTAGATAGTAGATACATAGACATTACTTTAAGCACAAATATCATTTTCCTTAAAAAAATTATTACATGTAAAAAAAATTATTAATTGATGTACAATTCTTAACATTTTAAATTGTTATCATTTTCCTACAAAATGTACCTGTGCCACTACGGCAGAATTTTGGTTCACTGCATCTCTATGCAACTGTCACAATCATAAAGAAATACATGATAAATTAAAAAGAAAAAAAAAAAACGTCATGTTGAAAATATTATAGGTATCTTATCGGAAGGTGGCGTTTTGGAGTACCTGACCTTGGCTGGCGGTGGCCTGAGCTTCCATGATGGGTTGATTGTGTTGGTTTTCCATGTTTATTTATTTATTTATTTTTATCGTTCGATCAATCTTTCTATACTTCAATTGTAGGGGGTCTTGTATGGAAAGAAAAAAAAATGTATTTATAGATGTCACGCATGGTTTCGTTAACACGTGGCAATTTTGGTGGCATGCCTCTAGATAAGGCACTGTTTATGGAAACATGTTTTGGTGTTCAAATTCGGTCCATTGGTTGCCTGGGTTTACGCACTAGAACTTACGAGTATTTCATAAGTTATGTAATAAGATAAATATTTTTTGTAGAAAAATCTAATATCTTTGTTATATGTGAATTTTATTTTCATAGTATATATTTTGTGTAGGAATATAAAATGCAGTAATTAATTCTAGAACTTTATAATTGTATTAAGATATCTGATATTTATGTCAATTAGTCTTAACATTAAGATATTGAGAGAGAAATAAAAACTTGTCAAATTATACCATGCTACATATCAAATTATAGATTATGCAAGAAAATAACTACGTAGATAAAGTTAAGAAAATAACTAAAATGTGAATAAACATATAAATAAATTGAATTTATGAAACCCTCAGCAAATCGCAATATACTTGTCCTTGTTAAAAAGATATAAGCAATTTGAAAAAACAAACTCCTAAATCCACCCACAAATAAGCCGAGAATCATTTAAAAAAAAAGTCTACATTTTGGGCAAAAAATTGCATTAAAAACACCTTACTTATTTTTCCAAAATTGGGTTCCTCTAAAATGAGAAGATAGGGAATTTGAAAACTGTTAAAATTCGTTAATTTCAAGATCACTGATATCACTGACTGCTTCAGGTTCTTCATCATTTTCAGTTGCATTTTCATCTTCATCGCTCATGTCTTCATAAATAATAGCCTCCGATAACCCTTCTCTTTCCTCATCTGTAGCCTAAAATCAATTTGGCCAGGTAAAATGACAAAAATACCCTTATATTTCATATTATAATATCTTAAATTTTAAAATTGTAAATGATTATCAGCCATATAAAAAAAACCCAAATATATGAATAATGTTATTAAAATCAGATTTTACTTTGGTGTAAAGCAAGTCCAACGAGCTCAAAAGTTGAAGAGCAGGATTGCATGTATCAACTCGAGATTCTATGAGCTGAAAAAACACAAATTAAGTAAATGGAAAGAAAAAAAAAACTCATCTTTCTCAAAAATGATACCAACTTTGACTTTTAAAAGTCAAACATATCGTTCTTGGTTACCTGATATAAAGAATTGAGAGCAATCAGAGATGACTCTTGACACATTATGCTACTTGAATGTTGAAGAAGCAAACTTTTCAGCCATGGTAGGGCACAAACTAGTACCGCACCCCTACATAAGTCAACAAAAAAGTCAAGATTCTCAAAAAAAAAGTTTAGAATTCAATAAAATTTTGTAAAAACAGAAACATTAGATTCACCTTGATTGGATCATGGATATCAATGACTCAAAAAGTTTAAAATCATTCAATGGATTCAAGAGAGAAACTGAGTTTGCAATAACCTGCAATGCAAGTAACCTAACCTGATTAGCAAGTTTGTAAATCGTTCACGGTTCATCTGTCACTTGACAGTCAAGTAATTCCACCTTTTGATTTTGTATAAATAAACAATCAAGAAGAAAGGATCTATCATCTGCATGAAGTGCTTGTTTAAGAAGAACATGAACAGAATCTGCACTAGGAGGCTTGTTAGGATCGTCATTAATCAGATTTAATTTAGCCAAATGATCTCCCATAGTTAGATCGTCAATTTCATCATCAATTTGAACTCCATTGATTGATTCTTCATGAACTGCATCAAAATTGCATCGTAATTCATGGATATAGACATGTTGCAAATGTAATTCGTAACCTTACTGTAATCGGAATTTTGTTTTGTATTCCATGAGTCTGTATCAGATGCAGCTCGTTTCTTACTGGAATAATCTGCACTGTGTTCAACAGGCATGACGTAACCCCAAGCTTGATTCTGCAATTCAATAGCGAGACTAATAAAACTCTAATCACAAAAATTAATTATAATTAGCAATAATCTGCAATTCAATAGCCTGATTATTGGGAATTTCGATGCATTTTATATTTTAATAATTCACTGTTAAATTGCAACGAATGCCTGAATCATCCAACTTCTGTAGAAATATATATCTACCATTATTCAATCTTAAAGCTTATGAGACGCGTAAAAAACAGTTTTCATTTGAACTTGTTCTAAATTAGGTTATTACATGAACCATTTAGCAAATAAAATCAAATAATTCGGCATACCTGTAGGTGTTACAATAAGCGTTAACGTTGAGAGGCGAAGAAAGCAGAAGTCGGAAATGCGTCGTCCGGCGGCAAAAGGATGGAGACTCGCTGAAAATCGTCACACCGGCGGTCAATTGGAAATCAGCAGAGGCCACCGGAAGACCTAAGTCGTTACAAAAATAAAAAGCCCAAAGGCCCATATCAGCCCATTTTAACTTTTAATAGTAAAACAAATTGTTTTGTTTTTTTGGTTTCACTTTTTCTAATAAGGTAATTTTTGTTTTCATAACTAATTAGAAATATTAGTTTTATTATACTGTAATAAATAATTAATTTAGCAAAATAATTCAATTCGTTTATATTCAGCAAGATTTCAATATTTGTAGTAGAACTTAGCTTAACTGTGACAAGATTTGAATATTATCAGATCAAGTTTTAAGCCAATATATGCAAAAAGCATTGAATGTTGTACTATACTATATATCATTTCATTCTTTTCTTTTTTGTATTCTCGTTTATTACATGCTTCTCAGGCGTACGTGACCTAAGCATTATCGTAGTTGTTTTTAAACCTTCCATTTGTCATCTTGTAAATGTTTACATTAAAAAGGGATTTAACCCGTGACTTGCAACCTATAGGAAATCATTTCATGTATTCTTACCGTAGACTATCACCAAATGATTGGTTGTATTATTTATGGAAAGTAAAAAAAATTCATCAAGAAACAAAGTAACAAACAAAATATTTATGGAAAGTAAAAAATTCATCAAGAAACAAAGTATTCATATAAAGAGATGTACGTGTGAAAAACAAAATACCATTTACCATCTAAAGTCAATATCACATTACAATCTTAATAAAACCCCAAAACTCAAATTAACAAACTCCCATCTAAGAACCAATAATCCCGACACCCAAATATCTTTATTTTATAACAAACAAACGAACGTACAAAACAACGTCAAATTATATAAAATATATATATGTATACCAACCAATCGCCACCGAAGCCCCTCTATAAGTCTAATTATTTCTCCCATACTCAAAATCCGTCTATTTTTGTCGTCATTCTTCGGTTATTCTTTACCCAAACTTTTCCCCCATAATTAACATATGAGTTAACTTCTTAATCACGTTATTAGGCACCAAGCCGTGAGTTTAGCCATTGACACACTTCTTCCATCTCCTTAGGAACCGTATAATGACCAAGCCTACAAAATTACACAAATAACCTCAATTATATTAACTTTTTAGAAACACACAATATATAATAATATATATTTCGTACCCTTCGTAGCTTTTGAATGTAACATATCGGAAACCAGCTAAACTCATCATCTGTGAAGACCTCTCTCCGTATAAATACGGGACTACTTCATCACCTGTAATGCAAAAACATATATTTGTCAATTCCGACCCGTTTCCCAAGTTCCGACCCGTTTTGACATCTGTCGGCTAATGAAGTAAAAAAATCGGCACTTTTTGAAGAAAAAAAAAAATACTTACACTGTCCATGACAAAGCAAAACGGGCAATGAAGCAGCACGTCTTGCAGCATCATTTGATCCTCCAATTTTATTCCTCAAATTCCTGCATACATATTTAATAACATCAACCTTATATCTTATTAATTTAATAATAATAAAAATAATGATTTTTTTAATTGTGCAATTTACCGTGCACCAGGAAGCCACCCACTCAACCCGACTACAGCTTTTAAGTTAATCGGGTATGGGTTTCCATTTCCATATTTTCCTTGAGCAAAACAAGCTGCAGAGTATAGTGCACATGCAGCACCCATACTAAATCCTCCAATACCAAGTTTAACTGTAAAACACAAAATAAAAAAATAAATTAAAAGATTGAAAAAAATGTATGTAAAAAATATTTGGTTTAATGAAATTACCATCAGAAGGCTCGGTAGATAACAAGTTTGCTATGTGTGCTATAGAAGCATCTAGACCTTCAACATCATTTGGACCATCTTCTGAAAGCTCTCCTTCATCGAACCCTGTTAAGAACACGAAAATGTTGCGAAATAATTAAAAATTATTTATTTAATTGAATTAAAAAATGTTTAATGGTTTAAAATTTTATATTTTGGTATATTACATGCAGCACAAGGGAAACCTCCAAGCACGGTCACTGGGCGAGTAGGAGCAGTTGGGCATATCCATTTAATCTACAAAAAAAAAAAAAAATGCAACGAAAATATTAAATTTTGTTTTTAACGAAAATATTATAAAGAAAAAAAATGTAAAATATTCTTACATTTGGAAGAGGAAGGTTGTCCAAAAGTTGTGACCAGCTGCAAAAATAAATAAATAAATTATCAAAAAATAATGTAAGTTATACAGTATATACAACATAATCATGAACATTTAATTTAATGAACTTA
The DNA here is from genome assembly GCA_963853835.1 of Calendula officinalis. NCBI lineage: Eukaryota > Viridiplantae > Streptophyta > Magnoliopsida > Asterales > Asteraceae > Calendula > Calendula officinalis. The sequence continues at coordinate 1,390,424 of OY970827.1, read as the reverse complement.
TATTATAATTAATTAATCATGATTATATATACCTTGAACCATTATCACCAAGACCATGCAACCAAACAATGGTTGCTTGATGCTTTGCTTTTGGCCTCACAACATATGTCCGTCCAAATTCGACTGTTCTTCTAGCAGTTCTACTACCTGAAATTCATTCAGAACTTTTATCAAACACTTGGTGTGCAATAATCAACCAAGTTTCAACTATAAATCAAAGAGGATTTTTAGCATACCAGAACCCATTGAAGCACTTGAATAACTCATTTTAGACATGTGAATTGTTTCAGATGAAAATGCGCTAATGAAAACTTACACCACAGGCTTGAATCAGCTGCAAATATGAAGTAAAAGTGTATTGTGGCGGTGTTAATTTATAGGGAAATTGAAGAATAGAATAAAAACAAGTGAATATTCCAACACTAAATGTGAAACAGCTGCACATTGTGCCTAAAATCCAAAAACAAGCAATGGCATCAATGGAAAGTAGAGGTGAAAGCAAAGGGGGAAAGCAAGAAATCTTTTTTCTTTCATATTGAGAAAAAAGAATCAAAATGCATAAAATAAAATATAAAACAGACCACAAAATCAAGACACCCCACTTCAGGAAATGAGATTAAGGGCTCAAAAACAATTTAGATGAAAAGAATCTATGCTTGTTGGTGCAGTGGACGTATAAAAAAATTATTAAAAATTTTGCAAGAAAGAAAGAATATTACTCGAAAAATGACAATGAACAATCCAATTTGGAAAAAAAAAATATATTTTTTTTAGCTTAAATTGTTCAATAATTTGTTTATACACATTTTATTGATGATTGATGGATACCCATTATCTAATTTATCATCATTAGTGTTTGTAAGCTGTAAAAATTAAATCTTTAAAGAATCAAGATTTCAAGAACACACTACCAACCTGAAAAACAGGGTAAAACAGAGACATGATGATAAGAATTTGGAAAATGAAATTTATTAAAGTGATTATGGTTTTTGTTTGTTTATGTGTAAATTTACAAAATGCACGAAGGAGCAGAATTCAAAGAAAGCATCTTGTACCTTTTTTTTGGCTTTTTAAATTTCAATTTCAAATTCCTATTGATTCACTGCCCACTGTCACTCGTCTATCTTCCTGCCCATTTTGGGGTACATTCCCCGTGCCCATTTTTTGGAATTACTCTATTTTTTTGTCTTTTTCGAAATGAACTAGAACTACTATTTACTACCGGTTCCTGGATCTTTTATATTTTTTTAATCGGCAAAAATTCATTAAAAAGACTAAAAGAAGCTAAATAGAAATATAAAAACAAAAGTGGAAAATAAAAACCGAAATCATAAAGAAAACCGATTACTATACCATATACCTCAATCAAAGCTAGACCATCCAAATTTCGACCTATGTTTAATCCAAAAAGATGATTGAACTTATTTAAAGCGGGAAGCTAGATCTTTTATTTGTTTAAAAATATTTGGAAATCTAGCTGGAAGCTAAAGTTGTAAATGTAAAATATCATTCAAATGATGTAAATGTAAAATATCATTCAAATGATACATAACGTGGTTGAATCATAAAGAAAGAGGATCATTATACCAAATAATCCAATCAGAGATAGACCATCTTAATTTCGACCTATGTTTAATCTAAAAAACGATTGAGCTTTTTAAAGTGGGAAGCCAGATATGTAATTTGTTTAAAATATATATTGGAAATCTAGATTGAAGTTGAAGCTATAAAACGTCATTAAATAATACATAACGTGGCTAAATTTAGTATGAATGTAATTATTTAAAGGTATTGTGATAAATTTCCCTTTTATAAAACTATAGTTGCTTTTAAAAAACAATTTTAAGTAGTTTTTTGTTTTATAATTTTTTGTTAAAAGTAAAAACTAAAAATTCTTACATCTAATCAAAGCTTTTACTTTAATGAAAGTTTATTTTACAAAATAAAAAAGCTCTTTGTCTAACATACAAATATTGTCAAAGCTACTTTGAAAGACATGTAATTTAAAACACATGAGGTGGTGATGGTGGTCAGCGGTGTGCAATCACATGTGATTTAATACACATGAGGTGGTGGTGTTAATGTATTGAATCACATGTGATAGTGATAATTTAGAGATTGATTGATTCATAAACTGAGATTTATCTCTTGAGACTATATAAAAAGTTAAGAATTATTTTTAACATTTCTCTATGTATGTAATAGAATTTATGTGTTTACAATTTTGCGGTAACATTTTATTAAGGGGCTCGGACACTCTGGGGATATAATTAATGATAATGATAAAAATATCATGATAATTATAAAAGTCAAAATTATGGGCTACGGGTGAAAAAGAGCCTTGACTTTAATCATAAGCAGTCTATCATTCTAGCGGCAACTTCACATGTTTGTGGCCGATTCATATTTTTTCGATGAAAATATGTTTTATTGTAACAAATATTTTAAGAAAGACTTCGTAATTGTAAAATATTAATTTTAGTTGTTATCCATTTGCATATTTAGTGGGAGACAAATGGAACTTTAGTGTTCGGTGGGAATCCGGATAAGTAATGCAAATATTTTTGTTAGGAATGTCGGATGCGATGTCAAGAATGGATGATTAGATATTGATAAAAGTTTATAGAAAAAGTGTGATAGTGTATGTTTCAGTTATAAATCGGAGTCAATGGGTTGACTCATAAAGATCGGGCGAATCGGTAAAATATGGATAATTAAAAAATATTAGTGGTTACCTCGGTGGTAAAGGAAAGATTAGAAAAATATTAATGTTGAGAAAACATGTTTAGTAAAGGTCGATTGATAAATAATTTGATTAGTGACTATGTGTATACCGTGTGGTATTGTGTGTAAGTGGAAATAATGGCCTTTGGAAGGCATGAGGTTTTAGAGAGATAATGTTATGTAGGAAGTGGAAAAGTAAAAAAATTTTGGATGTGATTGATTGTGAAAGGAAATGATAGCATGATGCTAAGTGAACGATGCATGCATGAATTGTATGCAAGATGAAATGGTATTGTATGGATCTTGTTGGATCGGAGGCTTTCCGGTTAACGAGATTGGATGAGTCACTTTGGATTGGAGGCTTTCCGATCATTGTGACAGTTTGGACCCTGATGGATTGGAGGTTTTTCGATCATCTCGGGGGGATAGTTAAAGTATGATTTGATGTATCAGGATTATGATGTATATATCTGGGGTATGTAGAACCGCACGGTTGGTTATTGCTATAATTATATGGTAAGTGAGAACTTGGGTTGAAATGCGGGTTGTGTTTAGAGTACAGGTATGGGTAGGTGATGCCTACAAGGTTGTAGAATGTGAAAGTGGATACTTCTAGGAAGCAATAATTTATTAGTAGCCGATGGGTGGCGAAAGTGTATGATGAGTGGTTAGGCCACATTTGGAGGTGATTGAGGCTTTAAAGCTGGTAATCGGGAATTTCGAATATGTTACAAGGATATTTTAAGGAAGTTATAAGTTGTATGTGTAATGGAATGAAAGTTGAAAGGGTATGGAGATTGGTATTGCTTTAAATGGAAATTGTTAATCGATTGTGTAACGAAAACTAGGGGTGTTCACTATTCGGATAAATCCGGATTGTCCAAATGGACAATTTGGATTGGATCGTTTGGATTGGTTTTTTGGTTTTTCGGACCGGTTTGGACTTGATCCAAATTAATAGTTTGGTTTTCGGATTGGATTTGGTTTTCATTGTAAAATCCGGATTATCCAAAAAATTCAAATAGTAATATATATATATATATATATATATAATATAAATATATAAAATGTAAGTATATAAAACAATTCTATCCTATTTCTAGAAAACCAAATATAGGGACTACTGAAATTAACGAAATATCCTATTGCCCAAAATCATTCTAAAGAAACTAACTTCTTAATTGGCACATTTTAAATCCAATTCCGAAAAACTTAATACATGACCTGTGATCTCATCGACTGTCCAATTTTCAAACACAATCTTAACCCTATCAATTCTTACTTTAATCCCAATTCGTCCCTTCCTATTTGACACGTGAATCGCACACATCCCACTCGTATCAAGCTACGACGATTCGACAAGCTATGAATTAGACTTGTTTTTATGTATAAAATAGTTTATCGTTTTGAAATTGTATAAAGTAGTTATGTTAAGAAAAAAAACGGTTTGGTTCGGACAAATCCAAACCATCCAAATTGTAATTTGGTTCGGATCGGTTTGGATTTAAATTAGTTTGGACGGTTCGTTTTGAACATTTAAAATCCATAATCCATTTGGATTCACCTATTTGGTTCGGATAAATCCAAATTATCCAAACGAACACCCCTAACGAAATTTTGAATCAAATAAATTGTGAAATGGTGCTGAATGCAAACCCTAGTTGGAGGGTTTTTTCATAAGTTGTGAAATGGAAGTTATATAACTCAGATCTATGGTATTTTAACAAGGAAATCATGTTCATAACATGGATTTATGGAGATCTTAAGATCTATGAAAACCTAGGGTTTTATGGGTTGTCAAATTGGGGAAAAGTGATACTAGTTGTAAACTAGTGGTAGAATATGTAGTCAATGGTGATTTTTGATGTTAAACCTTGTGTGGTTTCATGATTAGGGCATTTGTTGGAAGACTTGGAGTTCACAACTCTTGGGAAGTGAAGATTTGATTCAAGAAGCTCAAGAGGATTAAGCTTGGCTAAGGTGAGTACATGAGACTTTTACTGAGTACATAGCAAATGATTTTGAAAACTATGATGTTTTAGGAGTCTTTATTAATAAATGTTTTTAATAAAAATATGATTGATAAGATGAGAAAATGCTAGTAGTAGACTATTTAAGTATGTCTAAATGATTAATGATTGTTAAAGAGATTTGATAATGAAAAGTAATTATTGAGTTTTTGAAAATGAGATGTATGAATGAAGATAATGATTTAAAAGAGTTTGATAATCGGTTTATTAATAATATGTATTAATAAAGCTTGAGACGATAATTTTTAAGTAATGAGTATCGATTAGTATATTATACTAAAAAAAAAGTAGATATTGAAATACTAAGTGAATTAGTATAAAGTGACTAGTAAGAGATAAGTGTGCTAGTCAAAGTAAAATTAAAGTAATATGATTTTCTTATAAATAATAAATATGTTTTATTTATTAAAGGACTTGGTAAAGTCAATAATAAGAATGATAAACTATTAAGAATGATATGATAGCTAGAATAGATGTATTCTAGTTAATGATGAATGTGATGAATGGAGCTGAGGCTCATATTGATGAATAAGATATCCGGAATAAGACCGCCCAGAAATGGGGGAGCACGAGACGTCTACTTGGGGTGGTACCTCCCTGCGCAAAGAGTAGAATATCACAGTTTACGACACCTAGTGTTGGGTGAGCATGACGACCCGGAAACGGGGAGAGCTTATGAATCTCGGTAAGATGGGGGTTCCCAATTACCTTGATAGTTTACATATGACGTCCCATATCGGGAGAGTTAGCTTCGGAGAGGTCCGTTGCATATGTGATAAAGAAAAGTGTGAGCTTGGAGATAGCTTACAAGTATGTGATTAAATGTTGAATAAGCTTATGGTAAGCTTATTAGTTTGTAAAATTAAATAAGTAGAAGATGATATATGAGTTTATAAAGTTGATAAAAATAAGTACTTATATTGTTATAAATATTATTTATAAATCTTTTGAGAATGGGTCGAAAACCCATGTATCTCACGAGACTATTTTGTCTCACGTACTACTTTGTTTTTGGCTATGTACTCAGGTTCATGATCGTTGGATTAGAAGGTCCCATTAGAAGTGGCATAGTGTTGATCAGCTCGGGAGCTCGTAGGTAGACCCCGTTTATCATATGGTTATGATATTGTTTTGTAATACCGGTTTTAATACTCTGATAAACTTTTAAATGGTTTTTGTTAAACCGTATTTTGGGATATTGGACTTTGTAATATTTTTATTTAAAAACATGATTTAAATGATGCTTTAAAATTTGAGGTGTTACAATGGGTAATTCGTAATTTCCCTTCTCCTTTTAAAGAGTAAATTACACGGAAGGTCCCTGTGGTTTGCTACTTATTACAGCCACAGTCCTTGAACTTCGTTTATTACACTGGAAGTCCCTGGTGTGTTCAATTTGTTACACCCGATGTCCCTATGTCAAACGAACGTCTAAAAGGTCTGTTAAGTGACCCATGTGAACCTGACATGATGAGAACAATGGTAATTCTCATTCCCCCCTCAAACGTGTCTTCCCCAATTTACACCAGTCGTCCCTTCAGTTATTCCCTCTCATATTTCCCTCTCTTCTCTCCACTCTATTTGTTGTTTAAAAAACCCTTTTTTCTAACAATGGCGGGCCAATTGAACAGTAAAAGAGGTACGAATAATGAAGAAGACAACTGCAATGAACTGTACGGTATGTGTTTTGTGTATTTATGATTTTTTTGAAATTTTTTCTTACCGAACTTCATGATCACTTATTTATAGAGCATTACTATCGTGCCCATCATGTGACGTGCACATGGGTCACTTAACATATCTTTTAGACGTCCGTTTGACATAGGGACGTCGAGTGTAACAAATTGAACACACAAGGGACTTGCAGACTGCAGATCTTTGGTCCATCTCAGAAGCTGCAGCAGCTGGCAGATGTGGTCCGCAAACAGCAGATTTTTTTGCTCTGAAAAAACAAACAACACCTAAGGGTGTGTTGTTGGTAGGGAGGGGTGTTTGAATAGGAGGATCTCAAATCTAAGTTCAAACGTATCTCGTGTTCGTACCGAGGGCATGCTTACATGAACCTCGTTGAATAAGAAACCCTAAATTGTAGATACGCAAGATTCAAAAAATATAATGTGAAAACTAGGAATATGAAGACATGGTGCTACTCGAATAAACTTAAACTACATGTAACAAAATAAAATAATTATATCTAATTAAAGTAGACGCATGAACATAAAAAGTATAATAAAATCAATAACGTAAACGATTTTGGTTTGCGAATACAATATATAATAAATATTTACATAGCACGAATTTAGTGGGTTTACCTACTTAACTAAATTTAACAAACCTCTATCTTATAAGGGTTGTTTAGTATGCGTCATAGAATATATGATAATAAACTAATTTTTTTTTAATTAGTGTTAAATAATATTAATAAGTCATTAATGATTTTGTGTTAAACCTTATTTTGTAAAAGTATGTATAAAACTGTGATTATCGCAACCCTTATTTTTTTCAAACTTTTATTAGGTTATATTGATTTGAACATAACGCATCCTCAAAAAAAATTTATAAAGTAATCAACAATAACATTATAACTTTGTTCATATATTGACAAGTTTGGTAATATAATTCAAAAGTTTTGATAAGTAACGTTTTTAATATTGTAAGCAAGATAAACCAATTACATTGTTTTGACTTCACAGAATCGTTTGCGGGTTTGACTTTTTGTAATCAACTATATCCAATGTTAATGCTTTGGCCACTATGTTTAATTATAATAAATATTTTTAATACTTTAAAAGTTATTATATGTATTACATTCACCATTAATTGCAATCTCATTACCTCATAACCTAGCTTACGAAAATTCTCTATTAAAAATAATGTGCGGTTAAAAAAAAATTAAAAATAATGTAAGCGTTAAATAATATTGTCTAAATCAAATAAATATATATTTTTTTAACTCGTTTAATAGGTATGTTTATGTTTATTGGCCATGAGTAGTAGTTTCAAGCAGCATACACAAACAGGATTTAAAAATATTAAATATATAATTGGATTTAAAATATGATCGGATAAAAACCGGATCGGATTGGAACCAGATTTCAATAAAAAAAGAAATAGATAAAAACCGGATTAGATCGGATCGAAACCGAATTGGATTCGTTTTTTTTTACATTTGACATTCCAAATAACTCGGGAACACAATGTAAGCATGACATTTGATATCAAATGAGACGAAGTGATTCTAGACGTGTGAAACTGTCAACACAAAAATACTTTTTAATTGGTATTAAAAAGAGATGCTCGGCACATTTTTATTTTAAGCTTTCAGATTATCTATTTATATCTAATTTATAATAAAAATAAAATTAGACGGTGCTCCATTTCCCTCCTTTAGGGCATGGACTTTATTTGAAAGAAAAGATTAGGAACTTTAAATGTTCCTTGGTAAGTTAGTTTTATAAGAAACCAAGGGTCCAAGACAACATATGCTGCTGCCACTAACTTCGTCAACTACCATTACAGTAATATTGTCACATACTAAAAAACAAAACGTTTGATTATGAAAGTTTATTAACAATACCTTTTATTTTATTAATTAAATATTATTAACTTTTTTTTTTTAAATGCAGCCGCAGAAGTAAAAAAAAAACTAGTAAAAGCTTGAAAATACAAAAAAAAAAAAACAAAAAACAAAAAAAAAAAAAAACAAAAAAAACACAGGTAAATAAAAGAATAAGACATACGACACCAATTATCCCATCTACTTTAACTTTGCATACTTAAGGACTTATGATAACGAAAAAATCAAATTTATGTATTAAAAAAAGTACTCCATCTTGTTTCCACAAATTTGGTATAATTATACCGTTGAACGATAACATAAAAAAAAACTATTAAGTATTAAGAAGCATGTGTAAAATCCAAAAGTCGAATCGAACTGTTCTGAATCGAACTGAACAAAGAATTAAAAAAATAGTTCTAACCATACCCAAAACCGAACCGAACCGAACTGAAATGAACAAAAATTGAAAGTAAGTATGATAAGAATTGTATTTAAATACATGTGGATGCCATTTTTTAATAGTGATTGTTATATCAAGTAAAAAAAGCCCCAAAGAATCCGATTCAATTTAGTTCCAAGTTATGAATTATTAGTAACCTAAATCAGAAATAGAAAAAGGCCATGGAATCAGCTTTAGGTACATCATAATATATAGAACTCTAGTGATTTATTTCAATTTAACTTAGGGAACTTTATTTATAGGGTAGAACTTTTAGGAAACATAAAAGATTAAAAACAATAAAATGTATAAAGCTATGTTAAATTGATAATTTTGTTTTGGGGAAAAGTCAAACGCGTTAAATTGGAATATTTTCTGTTTTAGTAGTTCGTTCGTAAACTAAGAATAAGAATATGTTAAATCAGCACTTTTTGACACTAAATCATATTTATTTCCTAACTTAATAAAGAGGATTCGACATATAAACACGAGCATAAATATAATTTTTCATACCATGTATCAAACAGAAATACATAAAAGTCTGTTACATAATAAAACAAGTAAGCCGTTTCTTCTTTATTTGATACTTGATAACTCCTTAACACTTTTGTTTGCAACGTAATGGTCAAATCTCTAAGACAATTTCTACCTATTTACTTACTAGAAAACAAGTTAATATGAGCTATGTTTTATGCAAACTCGATGAAATAAATTGTAACACCTTATAATCCCAAATCGATCATGAGAAATGAGTAGTTAAATAAAGTGCACTATGTTTCGAATTATACAACCTTTTTTACATTCCACTCCTTTTCAGGGGTGACCAAGATAGTGAAAGCTAGGGTAGTGTAAGGAAGTGACAACAACGGTGTGATTGCCACGAAAAGGTTAAGGTAACATCAAAAGGTATGAATTTGATGCCACATACAACTTGAAGTGAATACAAGTGTTTTAAAAAGAAGGGTCATATTCTTTTTTCATGGAATAAGTTTTGCTCGGCTACATGTCGAAATTTTGTACCATACTCATGTTGCTATCAAGAATATTTGTTACATACGCACACACGTTTAATCATTTTGAAGCGTGTGAGCGTACGTGATGGTACATGTTTGGCACGTCACGAGATTGTGATGGGAACTTTCAAATTTATACCACAATTTGAATCTTAATTTATGTCATGTATATATGTTGATATTTTTAGAATATGCATGTTGTTATATGAATAGTTCATATGCTTGGTTTACAATGTTTGTGATGGGAAAACCGGGGCTAATTAGACATGCCTTGGGTCTCATTTAGGCTTAAAACCCCATACCGGTTATGACTGGGTTATTAAGTATACAAATAATCAGTTTTCAAAACGCACTAAGTACTTCTTAGCATGCTTTTCCAAAACTCCATTTTGGATGCCAAAAAACACAAATAATTGATTTTTCAGATATAACTAGATAATCTGCTCTAAATTGCAATCCAAAACACCCATAAGATGATACTTTTCACCATTACAAAGTGATTGGTTATAAAAAACAGGTTTCATAAGGTGGTAATAACATCATCTTCTATAGTAGTTATCATTCATTTTAATCATTCAGTGATCGGAAGTTATAAATGGCTGTACAATATCATCTTAAAATTGTACCCATAACGTAACGATAACAAAAATCTGAAAATGTGTACAATATCATCGCAAACACGACCATGAACCAGACTCAAACTTTGAGCTAGAGATTTTAGCTTCTTATTTATTTATTACCAAAAAGAATATATGCTCTAGATAGGGCCAAAAATGTCTGTGGTGTAAGACACAGAGCAAATCAAATCAAAAACAAAACAAAATACAAGACAAAAATCACTTGAATCCTGAGGCTGCAGAATATACTCAAAAACGATGTCTTGTGGTTATGTCACCAGATTCTTATTCCAAGCTGCTGCTGCTGCTGCTGTTATGATCAATGATGTTCATCACCATGACCATCTGGAGGTCCACCTGGGCCCACTACTTCCAACTATAAATCACAAAAATGACAATTTCTCAATGTCACATTTGATTTTTTTATTTTTTTTGTTATTGTTATGAATCACTCATTTGAGATAAAAGAAAAAAGGTTAAGCTGCACTCACCTTAAAATATTGTGAGCACACAGGACATTCATGTGGCTGGCCTTTCTTTAGCCTGAACCAAACAACATCATGCTCATCCTCTGTTTCAAAAAGATCCATAAAATTCGTTAATCATCTTTATAAAACACAATTAAAATAATCATTTGGTTTAAATGTGAAATAAATAGGAGTTTTATAGAATTTGTTATCATGAAAGGTAAAGGTAGTAGAGCTGACTGACCTCCTTCTGCACCAGGGCATCCAACAATCCTCTCGTCATAGTATGATTTGACTATAGCAGGTGATTTCTATATTGACACATAACTTTAAGATCACATTTTCAGTGGCAATTAATATGTGAAATAAAAATCAATCTCAAAATCTAAAATAAGTCCTTACAAATTGGAGTTGATACAAAGAATATATAGTATTAAAACTAGTTTATAGCCAAAATCAATTGAAATCACACACATTACAATTTTATGATCATCAGAATTCTATTTCAAGTAAAATATCGTTGTACTTGCCTTAGTGCCAAACGGACCTTCAGGAAAGTTGATATCCAGGATATCTCGCCCCTAATCATGTGGAAAACAGACAATCAACAGTATTCTCAGTTTATCAGGCCAAATTAGAAGTGAAAAGGATGAAAAAATCAGCTAAACGATTCAAAAACTGACCTCAATCTCAGCTTGAAGCTCCTCACGCTCGTGACCAGTCGCAATAGGAATTATATCTTCAACTCTTTTCTTAGAAACATTTCCTACCATTAGAGACAAACACACATCACAAATTCATAAATCTCGAAACAATTACACATATCATATATAATCACTAGATAAAAATTGGAGAATATAAATCAAATTACGGTCTATCTGAGATGGATAATAAACCTGTTGCTCCAAAAAAAGGCCGAGATATAATAGCGGCAGATGGCCGGATAATCACCGGCGACGGAGACGAAGCGGCTACGCCATTAGATATCTGAACAGATCGGATAATTCGAATTTGAGAATACAATCGTCTCCACATGATTTCACTGTCACTGGAACACTAGGGTTTCGTTTGTTGATCAAATGTTGCCCAAACCCTCCCCTTTGGTTTCTAAAATCAATGTAGAAGAAGTCTTTCGATCTCCTGTGCGTGAAAATGAGGTATGGTGGAAAACGATCGTTTTTTACGAGCGGATTGTGGTGGCAACTGGCTAATGAAAGTCAACGAATTAGGCAGTTGACCGGTCCGTGGGCTGGTGGGCCTAACAAGATTTGTTGTTTTTTCATGATTCCAACCTTTTTTAAGTTATTAGTCATCGTTTCTTTTTTTTTTTTTAAACACTACAACAATACAAAAGGGTAGCATTTGGTGGTAACTAAGACATGTGCTAAGTGCTAACTATTCGTCGGTTTGTTTCGCCGGTCTCATCGGTTTGAAGAAGTCGTTAGCATAGCTTCATTACTTGCTTAGTCACTCCAATCTCTTATGTTAACTGACCAAAGTGAAGAGGAGAAAGTGAGATGAACGTGATGGAGTGAAGATTTGTACATTTTATAATATATTTTGTACTTTGTCAAAGTGGTGAATGAAGTGAAGAGATGTTGTTGACATAAATGTGCCAGCTATTGTGTCAATTTATAAGTGTTTAATATAACGTTGATGTGACAAAACCGAGGAAGGAAAGAAGAGGCTATGAGTGCTCTAATTATCTCGAAAGGAAAAAAAAAAAACTAAAATAATATGCAAGTTGCAACTCAATTTTGATGTTTTCAAACTATACAAACATACACTCACAATAACTATTTGATTTAAAAAAATCATTAGCTCATAAATCTCAAGTTAATGTAAATTTGTCATGCCAATTAGATCGAACACATGGGCCATGGCTCATCAAATCAACTTCTGTTTTAGTCTTTTCGAATCAGTCCCTTGACTTTGGTCTTGGACCAAATTTTTCCTTAAGATTTGCATGTCTTCATGGTAACTACATTTCAATCTCTCAATTTCGAATAATTTGTTGGAAATTATAAAGGATACATACAAGTTGACAAATTTTTATCCCATATTCATTGGGGAAAGAAACAATATTGAGTTTACGACGTATTTAATGCCTCGAGTCTTCAAGCGCAGAGACGTTTTGTAGTTTGCATTTTCTTTCAGACCTTTTTTCCTTCTTTTTTTTATCTGAGCAGCTAAAAACCGAAATGGGCTTGTGAGGCCCAAAAGTTATTAAACATAAAACAATAGCCTGTTGAAGCCCATTATGTATTGGGCCTGCACGCCGGCCCTGTGTGGTGTTTGTATTGTTCTACTAAGATAGCATTTGCCATGTGAATATAATTGTTTTATGTAGTATTTAGACCTCCTTGGGCCTAGAGTATTCTTCAATTTTCGATTGGAAGTGTAAATATAATCGCAAAAAAATGTGTTCCCACCATTGAGATTCAATTGGCAACGACCAATCCTGCTTATGTGGAGGGTTCAATAATTTCTTTGCTACTCATATGCCATGCACTTTATTGCTTCAGTCGATACTCGAATCTGGTTTTTGAATAGTTTATATATGTAGAAACTCAAAATATGTTTTGGTCTCTTTGTTTAACTTTGCAAACAAGCTGAGAGAAAAAAGACTTTTGAACACGTCACATTTGTGGAGGCATTTGAGATGTTTAGTAAAGGTGTGAGTTCATGCGGTCCTTTATTGGGATTATGTGAAAGGGTACTACACCGGCGCTTTGGAACACCCGAATAAGATATTGTTTATGAAAACATGAGGATATGTAAATGGATATTGTGAATAATGTGAAGCGTCTCACACAGTTTTTGGGATACCCTTTCACTGAGCAGGAAGAGGTCGAAGGTGCGGTGCAACAAATTATCAAACAATGCAATTATGAAAGCTTGCGAGAGGTTAATAAGCACGGGTATCTAGCCCGCGGTACACCTAGGTTGGGGAAGGAAAAGTTGGAGGTTGGACCAACTATCTTAAAAATATAACGAGTCAAATTTTAGAACAAATCACCAAAGAGAAGTTTCAAGGTTTGGATATCCCGTTTTAAGCTGATTTTTGTGACAAATGGACGGCCAAAATTTCCATATCAGGTTCACTCGTTTTTGGATAACGGTTGTTATCTATTGTACTTAAAGTGTACTAATAAAAAGTTCAAGTACACAAATCATCTTCCTTATTAAATAGATGAAAGGAATATTATAAAGGGTCCTTATTAAATATCCCTTTTTCTAACATGTGCCCCTAGGCACATGTTAAAGTGCATTGAATGAGGTCAAAGTTTCCTAAAAGTGTAGCCATAAATATTATTAAAGCTAAATTTTATAATTTTATGTGATGTATTAAATGATTATTGTGATTGTTTTGGAAAGTTTAATATCATTCAATACTCTTTAACATATGCCTAGAGGGCATATGTTAGAAAAACATACTTCTATTTATGTTGTGTAACAAGAGTTGGAATATTATAAATTTATTTCTGTTAACAAGAGACCTTGAGTGCACATCAATATATTCAGGCAATATGGTGATCAGAAGCGTTCATCGGATTGTCAGGTCGGGTTAGTACTCTTATCGGGTCGGATCTATCATGTTTGAGGTAAAAAAAGATTTTAACTCAAAATCCGACCTGATAAGAAATTAGGTTGATGGGGTCGAGTTGAGCCTATTCACCCCTAATAGGAATGACAATAGTCTAGTTTTAAAAAAAAGCATCAAATGATGGTGACATTTCACGATTTATGTAGATATTTTAATTTTTGCACATGATAATTTTTCTGAAAGACTGATAGGCTCCAAATTAAGGATGGGCTCCCCCATGTTACTTATGTTATGCTCATGTCTGATACAAATGAAATTGAAAAGTGGCATATTTTTAATCTCTTTAATACATGTACAAATGGTAAATTCCACAAAACTAATAAGAAAATTAGTTCCTGCAACCATGTTGATGTATCCATAACTCCTTAAAAAGTTTGAGTTCGTTGGGTTGGAAAAACTTTGATTGGAGAGGAAGGAAAAAAAATTACCGGTAGTTTGTCGTGCATCAAGAGCAGTAACAACGGATCTTTGGGCATAAAAGCCCAATGGACTCTTCTTTATTATCAATGTTTCATCGGGGCTTCGCACCAACTTTTAGTACTATTATTGAACACCAACCTTTAGTACTAATGCATTTACAACAAAACTAACACAAAACGTTTTGCACACATAGCATATGCATACTATTAAGTGCAATTTCATCGGTTTTATCCAAAGTTTGGTAGTTATAAATGCACCCAATAACCTCGTCCGGTGTATATATTTTTAAGAATGTAAATAAAGTTTTCTTGCTCTATTCCTTTACCAATTCCCTGGATATTATTCATAATGATAGGTTACCCTTTTCGAGCAAGGTGTGCTCCAAACAAGAAGGCAGAGATAAAAGGAAAATTCATAAAAAAATACTCATTCCATAACCATAATGTTTACAAAGAAAGGCTATATGTAGCCTGTGGACAATTCCACTTTGGGTAAATTAACTAAACGATAAAAGACAAAAAGAAACATTCTCACTCCCACATAATATCCCAACAGAATCATGTGGTGAAATCTGCCAGGTGGCCTGGCCGTTTGGTGGTCCTCTTCCCCTTGGTGAGTGCTATGGCCATGTTGTTATCATTCCTCCCTTCTTCAAGATTGACCTTGTCCTCAAGGTCAAAGTTTGGGTACCTCTTTTTAAATTCAAGTATTGGTTCCCAAGTTGCTTCCTGCTCTGAGGCATTAAACCATTTTACCAAGACTTTTGGCGGTTCGGTAGTACGGTTAACTTTTAAAATAGCCTGCGGAACTAGACACGTGGGTCGGATCTGTGGTAATGGTTCTGGATCGGTAGGGTCTGGCCCGTTGTATTCCCTCAGTAGCGACACATGAAAAACTGGGTGAATGGAGGCAGTGGGTGGTAATTCCAACTTGTAGGCAACATTCCCAATCTTGGCAATTATCTTGTAAGGCCCATAATATCTTTTAGAAAGTTTCTGAGAGTCTCTGCTAACAAGTGAGTGCTGCCTGTACGGTTGTAGTTTAAGCAACACCCAATCACCGACATTAAAATTTTTATCTCTTCTATGTTTGTTAGCTTGTTGCTGCATTCTGTTTTGAGCTCGAGTCAAATTGTTCTTTAGGGTAATTAACAGAGCAGTTCGATGTGTGAGGTTGAGGTCAAGTTCCTCATTTTTTGAATTCCCTTGAAGATAATGAGGGATGGACGGGGGAGGGCGCCCGTATACTGCCTCGAATGGGGTCATTTTAATCGAGGATTGCCACGCCGTGTTATATGACCATTCAGCCCATGATAAGTACCTGGTCCATAAGCGAGGCTCGTCAGCGACAAAACATCGAAGATAATCTTCCAAACATCGATTCAATACTTCTGTTTGTCCGTCTGACTGTGGGTGGTATGCACTACTCATTGCCAACACTGTTTTGTTTAGGGTAAACAATTCCGACCAAAATTTGCTTATGAAAAGCGGGTCCCTATCGCTTACAATTGACTTAGGAAAACCATGAAGACGAATAAACTGAGTTGTGAAAACTTCCGCTAATTTCTTGGCGTCTATTTTTGGTGGTAGTGCAATAAAGTGAGCTGCTTTAGTTAATCGGTCGACGGTTACTAGTATTGAAGATTTTCCGGACGATGGTGGTAATCCCGTTATGAAATCCATCGAAATTTCATCCCAAATGAGCTCCGGGATTGATAACGGTTGTAATAGCCCCAATGGTGGCTGTGTACTGTACTTCACTTGTTGGCATTCTTTACAAGTTGAAATGAACATTTCAACCGATTTCTTTAATTTGGGCCAATAAAAACTTAGTGAAATTCTTGACAGAGTACGCTTAATCCCCGCGTGGCCGCCCGTGGGTGATGAGTGAAATTCTTGAAGAATAATTTGCTTGAAATCAGGGATATCGGGTACAAAGATTCTTTGTTTATAGTAGACTAACCCGTTCTTGAATGATAGAAATGGTGTCCCCTGATTGATCTTGTTAACCACGTTTTTCCCTTCCTCATTTTCTGACCAAAATTTTCTGAAATCATCCAGAAACTTGAAAACCGGTGATGAAACATTGGTTAAGCTAAACAATTCTTGGCGGGATAGAGCATCAGCAGCTTTGTTTTTTGATCCCGCTCGGTAAACGATGTCATAATCGAATCCCAGCAATCTCGTGAGCCATTTTTGTTGTTCCGGAGTTTGAATGGTCTGAGTTAGCATCGATTTTAAACTTTGGTGGTCGGTGATGATAGTAAAGTGTCTACCAAGCAGATAATGACGCCATTTTGTCACCGCAGAGGTAATAGCAAACATTTCTCGAGCATATGTTGACGCTGATTGTAATCTTGATGATAGTTTTTTGCTAAAAAAAGCAATTGGGTGTTTGTGTTGGCTCAGAATTGCTCCAACCGCCACCCCCGAAGCGTCTGTCTCGACCACAAAGGGTTGTGTGAAGTCTGGTATTGTCAAAACCGGTGCTGTAGTCATTGCCTCTTGTAACTGCTTAAAAGCTTCACTTTGTTTTTCTCCCCATTGGAAGTTATCTTTCTTTAATAATTCCGTTAATGGAGCTGCCAAATCAGCATAGTGTTTTACAAACTTCCTATAGTAACCGGTGAGTCCCAAGAATCCACGTAATTGCTTGATTGTGATTGGTTTGGGCCATTGTTTAATAGCTTCGATCTTGTCCGGGTCGGTAGCTACTCCTTCTAGTGTGATAATGTGGCCCAGAAAAGCAATTGACTTTTGACCAAAGGAACATTTTGATTCTTTGACATAAAATTTGTTCCTTTGCAACAAGGTTAACACGTGAGACAAGTGTTGCATATGCTCTGTAAATGTCTTGCTATATATCAAGATATCGTCAAAGAAAACTAACACAAATTTCCGTAATTCTTCCCGAAATAGCGTATTCATGGAAGCTTGGAATGTGGAAGGAGCATTTGCTAGGCCAAATGGCATGACTATAAATTCGAAGTGACCATCTGTAGTTCTAAAAGCTGTTTTAGAAGTGTCCCCGGGGTGTAAACGAATCTGAAAATATCCCTGGCGTAAATCGAGTTTGGAAAAGAATTTGGCGCCATACAATTCATCTAGTAGCTCATCTATTGTGGGGATTGGAAACCTGTCTTTTATGGTGATTGAATTCAAAGCCCTGTAGTCCACACAAAATCTCCATGTTCCATCCTTTTTTTTAACTAGCAAGACCGGAGATGAGAAAGGGCTAGTGCTTGGCTTGATTACCCTTTCCTTAAGCATTTCTGAAATTAGTCGGGTGATTTCAGTTTTTTGAAACTGTGGGTAACGGTAAGGTTTTACGTTAACTGGTTTTGAATTCGGAATTAAGTGGATATGATGGTCATGAATTCTATGTGGTGGTAGTTGTGTCGGGGCCTTGAAAACTTCTGTGAATTGGTTTATAATGTTTGAAATGGTTGGGTGTGGATCGGGTTGATTAATGGGAACAGTGTCGTCTGAAAGTGACAGGAAGGTGAAGGCGAGGACAGAGTTGGTATCCATTGCCCGACGAAGCAGTGAGTGGGATGTTTGTGTTATGGGTGATGGGCGGTTCCCGTA
This sequence comes from Calendula officinalis, assembly GCA_963853835.1. NCBI lineage: Eukaryota > Viridiplantae > Streptophyta > Magnoliopsida > Asterales > Asteraceae > Calendula > Calendula officinalis. Next base: position 1,371,961 of record OY970827.1, on the reverse strand, counting down.
TATTGTTGTTTCTCGACCTTTATAGAAGAAGGTCATTGTAAACTCAGAGTGATCAGTTAAAATAGGACCCAAAGTGCACAACCATGGATGCCCCAACACCAAATCACAACCATGAATTGGGAGGATGTGTAAACCCGAACTGAATTCCGTTTCTTGAATGGAAAAAGGTGCTGAAGGAAGTAAACCTTCAGTTTGCAGGAAGTGTCCATTGCCGACTTTGACAGGGAATTTCGATGGAATTGGTTTTGGAAGAGATAATGATTTCACGCAATCTGGGTGAATGAAATTTTGAGTACTTCCGCTGTCAATTAATGTATTGAAATGTTTACCCTGGATGATTGAAGTGCAACGGAAGGTCGATGGTTGATCCGTACCTGTGAATGATAACATGTTGATTGAAAAGAATTCTTCTTGATGACCCGTATTTGTGAGGAGATCGATAAAAGGATCAGGTTCAGAAGGAATTGGGGGTGTTTCTAGGTTAATCGTTGCTTCGGTTTGTATCGGGTCATAGTCCGGGTAATGGACTAAGGAATAGAACTGGGCTTTGCATTTGTGACTTGGGCTAAATTTCTCGTCACATTTAAAACAAAGGCCCTTTTCTTTTCGTATTTGGACCTCAGCTGGGGAAAGCCTTTTAAAATTGGAAGGGTTAGGGTTTAATGGGTTCGTTGTACGATTTGTACCCTTCGCTTGGATGGTTGTACCTGAATTAACGGGTGTGTAATCATTCTGGGTGGTTTTCGTCGTCTGAAGATTACTCGATGACGATGGGGTTCGTTGGTACGGTTTTGATGAATACGTTGGTGTAATTTGAGAGGCAATTTTATCTTCAATAAGCCGAGCTAATCCCATAGCTTCGGCTGTTGAATTCGGTTTTAAAATTTGAAGCTCTCTTTGAATCTCAGGTTTCAATCCCGACAAGTATATGTTAAGAAGGGATCTAGGGGAGAGACCGAATACCTTGTTGGAAAGTTTCTCAAATTCTGCTTGGTGTTCAGAAACTGAAGAGTGCTGAAACAATTTGTATAGTGCTGCTTCGTGATTGATGAAAGATGAAGGACCAAATCGAAGCTCTAGTGTTCTGCAGAATTCCACCCAGGTTGTTAGTTGTTGATTTTGATGCATCCAATTAAACCAGCTAAGAGCTTCTCCTCTGAAGAAGAATGAAGCCAGATGAATCTTATGAATTTCCATGGTGTTGTGCAAAAAGAAGTAACGTTCTGTTTGAATAATCCAATCAGATGGGTTCGTTCCATCAAATGTTGCAATTTCCAATCTCAGGGGTCGGATTTCAAACGGTGGTCTACTGGGTGGTACTGTAAATTGCGGAGGAAGTGCAGATGATGATGGAATCGAGAAAGGTGATTGGAATAAGGGTGATTGAAACGGTGGAGGCTGTTGGAAGGTATTCTGATTGATATTTGGTGGTGTAGGTGGAGGTTGTTGCATTTCTGGAGCTTTTTGCATTCTTGCCATGTGAATAAGAAGTTCATTCACAGAACTTGTGAGATTTGTGAGCTGAGAGTTTGTGTTTTGAGTAACTCCTAATAACTCTGTAATTGAAGCATCGTGGCTAGCAATTGTTGTTTGGAGTTGATTTGTTAATGTGTTTAGAGAATTGATGTTATCCTCTGTGGATGGTGGTTGATTATGCATGATTGAAGAAGGTAAATTGATGGAATGAAGAACAATGAAAGCACCAATGATAGGTTACCCTTTTCGAGCAAGGTGTGCTCCAAACAAGAAGGCAGAGATAAAAGGAAAATTCATAAAAAAATACTCATTCCATAACCATAATGTTTACAAAGAAAGGCTATATGTAGCCTGTGGACAATTCCACTTTGGGTAAATTAACTAAACGATAAAAGACAAAAAGAAACATTCTCACTCCCACATAATATCCCAACAGAATCATGTGGTGAAATCTGCCAGGTGGCCTGGCCGTTTGGTGGTCCTCTTCCCCTTGGTGAGTGCTATGGCCATGTTGTTATCACATAATCCTTCAAATGTCAATCCCTACTACCTTCAATACTTTCCCTATTTCATTTCTTAATCCACCGATTGTAGATGATGGTCGAAAAAAGGCCATGACCCTCGTTTTCGATAGATATAAGGATAAGTTGACAGCTTTACCAAAGGAGAAAGGTTGGACTACTGAAAATCAATACTTGTATCAAGGCTTTTGGCACGAATCGATCCCGGAGATCTCAATTGCAACAATAATGGCTTCACAGGAAAGTTTTACAGCCCAACCAACAGATATCTACTTGGCCACCCTTCCAAAATCGGGCACAACATGGATAAAAGCGCTTTCATTCGCTATAGTGAACCGTTGTAGGTACAAAATTAATTCGCATTCAACTCACCCTTTACAAATTCTTAACCCCCATAAATGTGTTCCTTACTTTAATCTTGAAACATTAAGAAGCAACCCTAGTTATGTTGATGGTCATTCGCCACGTCTCTTTGGTGCTCATACCCCATACACTTCTTTGCCTCAGTCCATACTTGAATCTGGTTGTCGCATAGTTTATATTTGTAGAAACCCAAAAGATGTGTTGGTGTCTTTGTTTTACTTTGTAAACAAGTTGAGAGATGAATCAGTTGATCAAATCACATTGGATGAGGCATTTGAGATGTTTAGTAGAGGTGTCAGTCCGTGTGGACCGTATTGGGATCATGTGAAAGGGTACTACATGGCCGCTTTAGAACACCCGAATAAGATCTTGTTTTTGAAATACGAGGACATGCAAATGGATACTGTGAATAACGTGACGCGTCTAGCAGAGTTTTTGGGATATCCTTTCAGTGAGGAGGAAGAGGTTGATGGTACGGTTCAACAAATTATAAAACTTTGCAATTTCGAAAGCTTGAAAGAGGTTAATAAGAATGGGAATCTAACTCAGGGTGTTCCTAATGGTGCTTTCTTTAGGGAAGGAAAGGTTGGAGGTTGGAACAACCATCTCACAAATGAAATGGGACAAAAATTAGATTTAATTACCAAAGAAAAGTTTCATGGTTTGGATATTTCGTTCTAAGTAGATTTGCTTGACAATTGTACGCCAGTAATTTTCAACTTTGGTTCTCTTGTTTTTAAGTGGCGCTTTTACGTTTTATATAATCAAATAACATCTTGTTTCAATAAAAAGGTTTGAATGTATTTCAATTATTCAATGAGTAAAAAACATCAAACCCGTATTTTCATTTACATTGTGTCACGATAATACTAAATGGTGTAGATTTAGAACTCTTTACTCATTAAGAGGTATGAAAATGAAGATGTATACGAACTAGACATGTAAATACATTGGGTAAACTATGGAACATTCACTGAAAAACATGTCTCGCATGGAATTAAAGTTTCAAAAATAAAATGCCTTGCATCAAGTTCGAATACAAGGGATGTTTGGGCTTAAAAGTCCAAAATCTTTTGCACGCAAGGGGTGTTCATTTTCGGATATCCAAATTTTCGAAATTCTCGGATATGGATGTCGCTATCCAAATCCGTATCCAAAATTAATGATATCTGAAATTCAGATTTCCGCAATTTTGAATGCGGATTCAGATTATCCGAATCAGTAGTGAAATGAAATTTATTCACACGAAAAATCCATGTTATTCTTGTTTTTCTTCATAATATTGAATAATTATTATTTCTTTATTTTTCTTTGGATCCGACACCATCTCCGGCGAAACCTACCTGCAACACCCACTTGGGTCAAACTGGGGCGTTACAGAAACAATGTCATCCTGCTAATTTGTTCATGGAACACTGACTCATGATTCAGTTACATCCTCACGTTAATCGTCTGTTTTCTTTGTTTTCCATCAGTTCATGGAAGACCACCGTCTCCGATTCAAGATCCATCTTCGTTACCGGAAGTTTTTCTCCGGCGGAAGATCTTGACGAGTGAAGTTGGTCGGACCTGTACTCCATGCCTTTCTTTAGCCTGGAGTCCTGGACCATACTATTAAGGAAAGCACTCATTGACTATGTATTAATTGTATTGATTGTATTTCCATTCTCTATTAAGTTATATTTAGATGATTATTATGGTTGTAATTACGTGACATAGAAAGATCTCATGGTCCACATTCTCTGTCAATTGGGTGATGACTTCAAAAATGTCGCCCAATCTCTTCGATTACTTGATTCAAAACTTACATTCCCGGAATTATTCGAGAAGCTTGTTGATTTTGAAAGGGAATTTCAACAAATCTCTATTGCACCACCTCTTATGGCTACTGCCAACTTCACCCAAAAACACTCAAAAACTAATGCAAAACCCGCAATCGATCGCCGCAACACCCAAAGCAACTTCAACAACAGACCATCACGAAATCAATGGTCTAACAGCTCCAACTCGAATAACAGTAATCGTGATACACGTCCCAATATCTATTGTCAATATTGTAACTTTGCAGGTCATGAAGCAAAGGAATGTCGGAAACTTGCCCGGTTTCTCCGTGAGTTCTGACAGGAAACTCTATCACCCAAAGCAAGGCTTCCCCAATTGCCAATGTCACAACATCCTCTTATATGTTTGATACGGGAGCTTCCCATCATGTCGATCCAGACCGTGCTTCCTTTCACTCAATATCGGAGTATGGCGGACCTGATGAAATTGTTCTTGGCAATGGTAATACCCTCTCTATAACTCATATTGGTCAAACACACCTTCATACGTCTAATGGCCTTCTTGCCTTAAAAGATGTTTTGTGTGTTCCTAAATTCAAAAAAAACTTATCTCTGTTACAAAATTATGTAAAACTAATCAAGTTTCTGTTGAATTTTTCCCCACTCATTTTTATGTCAAGGATCTTCGAACGGGGGCACGAATCATGCGGGGAGAGAATTACCTTGATGTTTACTACGCCAATATTCCACCTCAACCACAAATAAATCAACCACAAATAAATGCGGTATCCACCACATCACCCATTGATTGGCATCATAAACTTGGGCATCCTTCTATTCGGATACTCAAAAAAATAGCCAAATGTTTAGGCTTAAATTTTAATCTACTTAATTTTCATTGTCATTCGTGTTCCATCAATAAAAGTCACAAGGATTCCTTTGGCACGAATTCATTTACTACTACCAAACCTTTGCAATAATATATTCAGATGTTTGGGGACCGGTAGAAAAATCAATTGATGGTTTCACTTATTATGTGATTTTTGTAGATTTTCACACAAAGTACATGTAACGACCCGAATTTTTGTGATAAATAAATTCTAATAAAATATGATAAATAAGGATAAATCATTTAAAGAACGTGGAAATTGGTTTCGTCTCATTTGGACACCGTATGAGAAAGTTATGGATGAAACCGGTCGAAACAAGGAACAAAAACTGCAGCCTGTCTGGTGCAGTGAGTTCGCGGCGCGAACTAGGTCCTCGCGATCGCGAGGATCGGGCAGAGAGTTGGATTTTCTGAGACCGGAGTTCGCGACCAGCTAGCGAACGCGAAGGAGTTCGCGACACGGGAAGTTCGCGGCGCGAACTGGTTGATCGCGGCGCGAACTCTGCCAGTCACAGCATTAAAGTCGGGTTTTGGTCATAAATGCTATCCACAAACCCTAGTTTTCTCTCATTGGGCATTTTTGAGTGCAAGGGCTGTTCTTGGGTGATTTCTTCATCAAGGCTTGGTAGATTTCACTCCTAGTTGAAGATTTAAGGTATATCTTCACTCTTTCATCTTTGTAGCTCAAGATCTATGGATCTTGAAGCTAGGGTTTGAAACCCTAGTTCTTGGGATGGTGATTAATGGTGAAACTAAGGTTGTATGTACTTAATAGATGGTATTTTAACAAATGAAACAAGTGTATGGTTAAGATTGGTAAGAATCTTAAGATTTGGTAAAACCTAGGGTTTTGAAAGTCACCCAAATTGGGGGAAAGTATTGTTAAAGGATTCTAGTGATGAATAATGGGTTATTATTAGTAGTATTTGTTGTTGAACAAGTTGTGATTCTTTATGTTAGGCTTTGGTGAAGTCTTGGAAGGTGCTAACTTGTTGAAGCAAAAGGATTGGGTGTGAAGAACACATTTGGAGCATTATTGGCTAAGGTGAGTACATGAGACTTTTAAACTGAGTACATAGCAAAGAGTTTGAAAATACTTATGATATTTTACGGGCCTTTATTAATAAATATTTTGATAAAGATAGTGACTGAAATGTAAGAAAGTAGATGTAATGTGATACTAGAATAAGTCTAGTATGATTAATGAATTTGGAAGTAAATATGATAAACTAAGGTAATTATGGAATCTTTATTAATGAACCATAATAATAAAGCTATTGATTAAAAGAAAGAATACTAAGTCTGGATTAATGAATATGTATTAGTAAAGCAAGTGGTAATTATTTTTATAATAGTGAGTACTATTGGTAAGATTTACTAATAAAAGTGAAGAACGAATATATACGAAATTGAATCTGATGTGACTAGTAATAAATGTGTATTATAGTCAAAGAAGAGATAAAGTATTATGATGACGATAAAATAAGAAATGTATCTTATGAAATAAATAAGTATGGACCTCCTAGAGTTCATAGATATAGAAGTAGATGGGGGTCGCTTATGATCGAGTCGATGGGACTATTCGGGTACGTTCAAACTATGTTGAATTAGTTATAATTAGTTATACTTAGATAACTAACTTGTTTGATGATTGATGTGATAGCCGAGGGCTTTGATTGAAATAACTGATGAGTTATGGTAAGAATGAGATGACGTGATGACGCGGGGGATCCCCGGTCATGAGGTGTGGAGTGAGGGGCAGTTGGGTGGATTCTCATCGACTCATCCACGGTAGTAGTCTTGCTAACTGGAGGAAGGTCCGGCGAGTAAGGCAGGTATCGGTAGATTGGGCGATTTCCTCTTGCCGTTATCTTGAGCAATTCGGGGGATCCCCGGTATGTATCTAGTACATATATGTTTATGTATTAGATTCAGTTGAGGCTTATTAATGTGGGGGATCCCCGGTTAATAAGTTAATGTGCTTATAGTATATATATGTTTATATACTAGTTATGTTGATGCTTCTAGTACGTATATGTTTATGTACTAGTTATGATTGTGCTTCTGGTACCCATATGTTCAGGTACTAGATATGTTTGCTTGAGAAGCAAGATCGATAGGTTCACAATAGGGTGACTAGACGGTATTGATGTAGTATATATATGTTCATATATTTATGAAATGACTATTATTATTGGGGTCTAAAACTCATGTATCTCACGAGACTATTTTGTCTCACGTACTACGTTTGTTTTTATGGCTATGTACTCAGGTACAGGTTGAAGAGATAGAATGTTGCACTAGAAGTGGCCTAGAGATGTTTAGCTCGGGAGCTCGTAGGTAGATCCCGTTTGCCTATGGTTTTGATATACTTGGTGACACCGTATTTTTGTATACTCTGATAACGATTTTAAAGTTTTTATTAAATTGTATTTTGGACATCATGTCTATTATTGGGAAAAACGTATTTAAATGATTTTAAATGATGTTATAAAAATACGGGTGCTACAGTACACTTGGCTATATCCAATGAAAAACAAATCCGACATCTCCTCTTTATTTCCACAATTCAAATTGCTAGTTGAAAAATATTTTCAAACACCTTTAATTTCTCTTTTCACTGATAATGGTTGAGAATATATTGCACTTACTAAATATCTTCAAACTCAAGGTATTTCTCACTTCACCACTCCCCCGCATACCCCGGAACAAAACGGTATTGCTGAACGGCGTCATCGCCATATCGTGGAGACTGGTTTATCACTCCTTCACTATGCTCATCTTCCTCTCTCATTTTGGACACATGCATTCCAAACCACTGTTTATCTCATAAACCGTCTACCCAATCCAATCCTTAATTTCAATTGTCCATATTCCAATCTATACAACCAAGAACCAACATACACCAAACTCAAACCTTTTGGATGCTTATGTTATCCGTGGCTTCGCCCATGTGCACGATCAAAACTCCACCCTCGATCGGAAAAATGCATCTTTTTAGGCTACTCATCCTCTAAGTCTGCCTACAAATGCTATGATTACACCAACCGACGCCTATACCACTCCCGACATGTGGAGTTCATTGAAACAACATTTCCATTAAAGTCTCAAAGTCATCCGTCAACCATTCCAACCGTGGATGAGTTTTTTGGTATCTCAATCTCACAACATGTTCCAAAGGTCCAACATCACACTTTCTCATCACCACCTAATTCAACAAACCCGACCCAATCCACCGACCACCTCGACCCTAATACACCAACCCAACCTCATTCTCCTCCTACCAACACTACTAACACCCACACTCCTACCCATTCTCAAAATACCACTGAATCTCATACCACTTCTTCAACCACCTCACCTTCATCACCACCCATATCTACACCTACGATCACTCCTCAATCCGGTTCATCTGAATCTTTTCCCTCACCTAACCCACTTCCACCGCGCACTCGCAAACCAAATTCCAAGTATTATAACTCAACCTTTGTTAACCAAACTATACTCCATCCAATCTCTTCAACACTTGAACCAACAACTCACACTCAAGCCCTAAAAGATCCTGAATGGCGAAAGGCAATGGATAATGAGTTTAATGCACTTCTACAAAATGCCACATGGGAACTCGTCCCTCCTACGTAACACAAACCCATCGGTTGCAAATGGGGTTTTTCGCATCAAAAGGCGTCCCGGCGGGTCTATTGAGAAATACAAGGCCCGTCTTGTTGCGAAGTGGTTTCTTCAAGAATATGGAAAAGATTACTTTGAAATGTTCAGTCCGGTCACTAAACCCGTTACTATTCGTACGGTTCTCGCCATCGCGTTATCTCAAAACTGGCCCATCCGGCAACTCGATGTGAATAATGCGTTCTTGCATGGCACTTTGCATGAGGATGTTTACATGTCTCAACCACCCGGATATGTCAACCCTGATTTTCCAAATCACATTTGTCATCTTCGAAAATCTCTATACGGACTCAAGCAAGCACCACGTGCATGGTACATTGAACTTGCCACATTCCTCCTTGAACTTGGTTTTTGCAAATCCTTGGCAGACCCATCTCTCTTCATCTACAACCGGGATGGCATTGTCTCATATTTTTTGGTATATGTTGATGATATTGTCTTAACCGCCAACAACAACCCATTTATTCAACATATCATTAAGGCGTTATCTGAAAAATTCTCCATTAAAGATCTTGGCATGCTACATCACTTTCTTGGTATAGAAGTTATTAGTACAACTACTGGTTTATTTCTATCCCAACATGCTCATGTGAATAATTTACTCACTAAGTTTAAAATGGATGGAGCTAAATCCGTTGCCACACCCCTAAGCTCTACCGAGACACTCTCTCTTGTTGATGGATCGCCTACCATTGACCCTACTCCGTATCGTCAACTGGTGGGCTCCCTCCAATATCTTGCTTTCACCCGACCCGATGTTTCTTATGCGGTCAACAAGCTCTCTCAATACATGCATGCACCAACTCAACTTCATTGGCAAGCCTTAAAATGAGTTCTTCGGTACTTAAAAGGCACTATTCATCACGGTTTGTTTCTAAATTGCGGCTCTCCAATAGATCTTACTGCATTTACCGATTCTGATTGGGGTGGAATTGCCGACGGTGGGCGTTCCACAACTGCCTATATTATATATCTGGGTTCTAACATCATCTCATGGCGTTCATCGCGTCAAAAATCAGTTTCGCGTTCTTCAACTGAGGCGGAGTACAAGGCACTAGCAAACGGTGCAGCTGAACTATCTTGGGTTCAAAATCTACTGTTAGAGCTCGGTATATCGGTAACTAAACCTCCTACATTATTTTGTGACAACACTGGTGCTACTTATCTATGTGCCAACCCGGTCTATCATTCGCGTATGAAACATGTTGTAACGACCCGAAATTTGAATAAAATAAATTATGGGAAAAATATGATAAATAAGGATAAATCGTTTAAAGAACGTAGGAATTGGTTTCGTGTCGTTTGGACACCGTACGAGAAAGTTATGGGCAAAACCGAGTCGAGACAAGGATGAAAAAGTGCAGCCCTGCTGTCTGAGGGACTTCGCGACGCGAAGTCATGGTCACGATCGGGAACACGGACCAGGGAGTTTGGCCTTTCATCGCGAAATAGTTCCCGCCAGCATAACGATCGCGAACTATGCGAGTGGGAAAGAGTTCGCGTCGCGAACTCTGGTAGCGATCGCGAATTTTGGGCGATACCAGCATTTAAGACGGGAATCTTCATTTATTACACACATAAAACCCTAGTTTTTCCCCCTCATTGTGTGTGAACGATTTCTGGAGCGTAAGGGTCGTTTGGGGCTTAATCTTCATCAAATCTTAGTGATTCTTGCTCCTAGTTGAAGATCTAAGGTAAATCTTCTTCTCTCTTGTGATATAAGTCTTAGATTTGAGTATGGAAGCTTGAATCATAAACCCTAGTTATGGATTTGTTCATGAATGGTTAAATGGAAGTGAAATAACTTAGATCTATGGTATTTTAACAAGGAAAATGTGGTCATGTTATGAATACATGAAAGTATGGTGATTTATGAACTTAGGGTTTGGTAATTTTGAGGAAAATGGTGCTAGTAGTTAACTAGACTTGGATTATGTAGTTGGTATTGATAAATGATGCAACCATTATATTGGTTTTGATAATAGGTTATCGGTTGTGGATTTGAGGCATTCAAATCTTGAGAAGTGATATTGGTGTTCAAGGAACACAACTTTTGGATAAGCTTGGCTAAGGTGAGTACATGTGACTTTTAAACTGGGTACATAGCTAGTAAATGTTTTTATGATCTAATGATTTTGTCGAGTCTTTAAGTAATTTAGTCATTTATGTGATTTATGATGAATTGCTTGTTTGACAACGAAATGATGGAGCTATGAGCTCATAACGATAAAAGATAAGTAATAATGATGATGATGATGATGATGTCCCTAGGGCCGTAGTAGATTGGAGGCATTCCGGTTACTACGGTACCTTAAGGTTAGTGGTAGATTGGAGGCATTCCGATTACCCAATACCTACGAGTCCCGGTAGATTGGAGGCATTCCGATTACCGTGGAAATGATGGTCTTAATAGATTGGAGGCATTCCGATTATCTTGACATTGGCCAATGATGAAAGTGATAAAGTGACCCAAAACAAACTTAGTAATATTATTTTAAGATTAAATGATATTATTTGACTAAATGTTTATCGGGTCTAAAACCCATGTATCTCACGAGGTAATTTTGTCTCACGTACTATGTTTGTGTTTTGCTATGTACTCAGGTTCAAGATCGATGGATTAGAGGGTCGCGTTAGAAGTGGCCTAGTGTTGTTTAGCTCGGGAGCTCGTAGGTAGTTCTCGTTTATCCTATAGCTATGATATTGTTTTTGTAACACCGGCTTTAATACTCTGATAAACTTTGATGATTTTTGTTAAACCGTATTTTGGGAAATATCGGAATTGTAATGTTTTTACTTAAAAATATGTTTTAAAAAGTGTTTTGAAAATTGAGGTGTTACACATGTGGCACTCGATTATCACTTTGTTCGGGAAAAGGTAAACAATGGTTCATTACGGGTCTTACACATTCATTCCGCTGATCAACTAGCTGATGTACTAACTAAACCCCTAGGCCGGAGACCTTTTTCATAACCTTCGGTCCAAGATTGGCGTCTCCGATGGATCCTCCATCTTGCGGGGGCATATTAAGGAAAGCACTCATTGACTACGTATTAATTGTATTGATTGTATTTCCATTCTCTATTAAGTTATATTTAGATGATTATTATGGTTGTAATTACGTGACATAAAATTAGCCTAAGATCTTTCCTTTCCGTTTATTTTGTATCTTGTAAATGGCTATTTAAAGCCTTGTATTCTTCTAATACAGCAAGCATCTTAACAATCATAATATAGCTTTTATACATACAACATCATGCACATCCTCTGTTCCAAAAAGATCCATAAAATTTCTTAATCGTCTTTATTAAGCAAAAGTGGAATAATCATCTGTGTAAATGTGAATAAAATACGAGTTTTAGAATTTATCATGATGACCTTCTGCGCCAGGGCACCCAACAATCCTTTCGTCACAGTACGATTTGACCATAGCAGGTGATTTCTATAATCACACATAAGATCAGATTTTCAGTAAAATCAATATAAAATCTAAAAAATTATAATCCGGTGAAATATAATTAGCCATTAGACCCGTGCCAACGGCACGTCGGGGGAGCCCGTCGAGGGTCTTTTTTTGCCGTCGCCCCACGACGCTGTTGGCACCGGGCCGTCGTGGGTGCCGTCGTGAGGAAGCTGTCGTGGTGAGGACGGGTTTATGCCATGCGTCGGGAGGGTTTGGGTTGTACCATATGCATCAATACTTGTACAAAATATATTTTTTTGTTTCTTTTTTGTTTTTTTTAAATAATATTATAAATAATATATTTTTTATTATTTGTTATAAATTTTATTTTAAGTTTTTAATAATATATTAATTTATATTTAATTAAAAATGGTGATGTGGCATAAAGATGGTTTAGTGACGGGTTTAGTGATGGGTAGGGTTGACACGAACGTGTCAGTAGCGGGTCAGTAAGGATGCGATGATGTGGCGCTAGTGATGAGTTTAGTGATGGGTAAGGGTTAAAAGAGGCCTTAGCTAGATTTAATGGTATTCGCGAGGTTAGATGCATAAGCATCACACGTGAGGATTTCATTTCAAAGTCACCAAAGGTGACTGATATCACCATTCAGTTTGTGTAAAAATAGTGGGGGATATGTTTTCATTTTTCAATATCCCACCCACCACTTTATTATTTATAAACACCTTTAAACTTCAATATTTTTTAATATAACTTATCATTTTATATACACTTATATTTTCGATAAACTTATTCATTTTAAACTTTACCCTTTTTTACCTATAAATACCTTATAACTCGTAATTTTTATATATAATTTCAAACTTTAATCTCAACAAAATATTTATCATTCTTTATTTTCAAATGTAATGTTTTTAATTATAAATAAAAGTTTATTTTAGTTTTTTATTTTATTTTTATTTATTTTTATTTTTTTTTGAAACGGCAAATCTAATTTACTTATAATTACCACCTATGTCAATGACGGGACTCAAACTTCTGACATCAAGGTTGAGAGGCAAACACCATACTACTAAGCAATGGGCAACACATTAATTTTTCCACCAATACCACTAGGTTAGAAGCCTTGGGTAAAGAAGAATTACTATTGATAGAGGTTTATTTGTTATAAGTTATAATGTGGCATTGATATGATAATAACTGATTAAATAAGGAAGTTGTTTAAAAGTAATAACGTGACATTGTTAGTGGCAATCTTTTAAAAACATGGATGAACCGGAATGTACGAAGATAGACGTTTGGGATGAACCGGTTAGATTGATATTTATATTATTCTATTTTTTTTTTTTATTTGCATATATCTATTAGATTTGTGAATGAGGATGAACAGTAACATAATATATTTTTTATGCCGCTTCTTTGCTGAGTTGGAGAAAACTAAAGATCTGTCACAATGAGAATTGCACCCATATGCCACGTATTGGTTAAACTTTGTCATTACGCGCATGTGCGACATGCACATTCTATAAATTGCATTAATATTTTCCCTTATTTTATCATCCACAAATCATAAAAATCATAATCCTATTAATTCTTTAAAACTTAATTCTAATAAGTATAAAGCTCTCTCTCACTCGTTATATAAATTAAAACTAAAAAATTATTCTTTTTTCTTGCTTTTTCTTAATATAGATTCTAATTCGCTTACAAGCCGCTTAATTTCAGACCATTCACTCGCTTTATTGGTAGTCTATAAGGTACGGGAGAAGCTCCGTTTCCTTAGGGGTTATATTTTTGTCTCACATGAATTATATTGAAAACTATTTTTCGTTTTCTCAAACATAAAATAATATTTTCAATGTTGTATAAAAAACAATAATCTTTTATGTATTATATGAAAATGTCACATGAGTAGCATACACTCTTAGTCTCTTACACGCAATAAAATTAACGGATAAGAATCTAGGTAATAACTAATGATATGAATATCCATAATAACTAACATATACGAATTTGTATAATAACTAAGAATATATTTTTTTGTTGAATTTTGGAGTCATGTGAAAATTCTTGCGGGGCATATCTACTAGTTATTTACATAAAAATGTCAACCTATAAGAAATGAACCACCACATGTCCACCTTAAGATCTACACATGTTTTGATGCTATATTAATAAGCGTGATATCTCTATGGCTCTATTCGCCCCCCCCCCCCCCCCCCCCCCCCACACACACACACCCCCTCCCCTCTCTATATATTGTGCATATGCATATGTAAAAATGTACAAATGTATGTCTTCTGATCCCTAAAGATCAACAATCCTTCAAATGTCGATCACTACTATCACCGATACTTTTCCAATTTCATTTATTAAACAACCTAATGTAGATGATTATCAGAAAAAGGCCATGACCCTCCTTCTTGATAAATATAAGGATAGATTGACAACTTTACCAAAGGAGAAAGGTTGGTTTACCGAAAGTGTATACTTGTACGAGGGCTTTTGGCACGAGTCGTTGCGGGTAGTCTCTATCGTAACCGTAATGGCCGCACAAGAAACGTTCATAGCTCAACCAACGGATATCTATTTGGCCGGACTCCAAAAATGTGGATCAACATGGGTGAAATCGCTTTCATTCGCTATAATGAACCGCAATAGGTACAAAATCAACTCCCTTTCAACTCACCCTCTACAAATTTTTAACCCCCATAAATGTGTGCCTACCATTGAGATTCAAATGGTAACGGGCAATCCTGAGTATGTTGAGGGTCATTCACCACGTTTCTTTGCTACCCATATGCCGTACACTTCATTGCCAAAATCCGTACTTGAATCTGGTTGTCGCATAGTTTATATATGTAGAAACCCAAAAGATGTTTTGGTCTCTTTGTTTCACTTTGCAAATAAGTTGAGAGACAAATCACTTGAACGACTCACATTCGCGGAGGCGTTTGAGATGTTTAGTAAAGGTGTGAGTTCGTGCGGTCCTTATTGGGACCATGTGAAAGAGTACTACATGGCCGCTTTGGATCACCCGAATAAGATCTTGTTTTTGAAATACGAGGAAATGCAAACGGATACAGTGAATAACGTGAAACGTCTAGCAGAGTTTTTGGGATACGCTTTCAGTGAGCAAGAAGAGGTCGAAGGTGTGGTGCAACAAATAATCAAACTATGCAATTTTGAAAGCTTGAGAGAGGCTAATAAGCAGGGGTATCTAAGTATGGGTGTACCTAATGATGTTTTCTTTAGGGAAGGAAAAGTTGGAGGTTGGACCAATTATCTTACAAATGAAATGAGTCAAGTTTTAGATCAAATCACCAAGGAGAAGTTTCATGGGTTGGATATCACGTTTTAAGTAGACTTGTATTACAAATAGATGACCAAAATTTCCATTTCAGGTTCACTCGTTTTTGAATATCGGTTTTCTGGATAATTGGTTATTTATTGTACTTTAAGCGAAATTTGTTTCATAAATATATTTCTATCCAGGTTGTGTGACAAAGTCAGTGAAATTTATTTCATAAATATATTTCTATTAGGGCTTTCAAATCGTACTATCGTTTCGTGTTTTTGGTAACACGACACGACACGAATTCCGACTAAACATAATCTTTTAAGGAGGGGCGTTATGGTTGAGAATATTAGTTGTGACGTTTGTGGGGCTCATGTGGAGGATACGGAGCATGTATTTTGGGATTGTGAGGTGGCGAAAGGAGTATGGGTGGCGATTGGGCGTTGGTTGCAAGTGTTGGATTTGAATGTTTCCGGTTTGGATGATTTGATGTTTTCGGTGGACGCGAGCAATGTTAATAGTAAATCTAAATGCATTATTGAAGCGGTGTGTCTTACGGTGGTTTGGATGCTTTGGCGGTTCAGAAATGCGGTTACGTTTCAGAATGGAGATATGCGGAAAAACTTGATTGTCGAGTCGATTCAAGTCTCTTTTAATTGGATTTGTAGTCGTAATAAGAAGTTTCGTGTTAGTTGGTTAGAATGGCTTATTTTTCCTTGTAATGTTTGAATTTTCGGCCTAGCTCTTTGTTAAGCTTATTGTTTTAATTGATAGCTGTTTCCAAAAAAAAAAAAAATTGTTCATCCACTCAGCCGGCTTCGGATCCGATTCAGAACAAGTTCGTGCAGATTATTCTAATAATTTATGAGATCTCTTTTTGATTTCTATCAATTGAAAATTAAATATATATTGATTAGATAACTCCACTAATACACACTAACAATATAAAACATGGAAAACGTGAATCATGTGTTGATTGGATAACTCCACTATATTACATATTTATTTATTAGAAAACTTGGTAATCACCCATGAAAATTCAAAAGAAGAGACTGACTAGAGATCTCTTTATCCAAAATCTTTGGAACAAATAGTTGCCCTTCTGATCGTTCAGAGGACGATCGCGGGGTCACTGAATGAAGTCCTCCGTTTCTTTCGGGAAGAAAAGGCTCGGGATGAATTTAGGAGTCTTTGTGCGAGCCGTATGCGGTGAGAGGAGAAGAAGGAGTAGGAGCAGGAGAATCTTTTTTGATTCCAGCCAAGAAGACTTTTTTGATTCCAGCTCGGGATGAATTTTGGAATGCCGGATGGTCGTAATTTTACTGAATGCAAGTTTTATATAAGAGAAAAATGAAAAAAAATTTATAAATAATACATATATTTTAAAATATTTCACAAAGGCTGGTATCGTCGAAACCGGGTCTCAATTAAAACCCAATATCCCCGAGGCCGGTTCTTCTGAAAGATGTGGTGTAAAAATCATCACCTTATTTAGATGGAGAGAGGAAGAGATTTGTCATTTCAAATTTCAATTACCAAGACAAAATAAAAATAAAAAATAAAAATAATCAGTTCCTTACCCAAAAAAAGCAAAAGTAAAACCCGGCCTCGGGGAAATCGGGTGTCAGAAGAACCGGCCTCGCGGAAACCGGGTTTTAGTTGAGACCCGGTTTCGGCAATACTAACAACCTTATTTTTAAAAGACGGAAAAAAACAGCATTATTTGTGAATTTTTTTAAAAAATATGCATTATTTATAAAAAAATTCGAAAAATAACTAATTATATATGTGATTATTAAATATACGATAACAAAATGTATAATTCTTTTATAACCAATTATGGAATTGAATTATTAATGCTTAATACGTGAGTATATAATTGGCTTTACATGAACAAATTCGCTTTCTCGAACTTCACGTAATCTTGTCCATATCGTTATAATCTTCCATTTTCATGATATTAATCACTCAGTCAAATTGCACGTTGATTCCTGTGTTTCATTAAGTGTGTCACCCATGATTTGCATTTTTATGTATCCCTCCCCTAAAATACTGTTAACTCAACTCCATTAGTTAGGGGCAATTTAGTCTTTTAGAATTGTATAATTAATGTACAACTGTTGTCTTCTTCCCCAAAGAGTACTCTTCCCAAACACCACCTATTCCACTGAGCAACTCATTCCTTTCAAGTATACAAGCACCACCTTCACCTTCACCATCAATTTCTGTTTTGTAACGCTGTGTATCGGTAGGATACTCCTTCACGTCAACCTTCAAAAACCCATCTGGGTTTTCAGCAAAAACCTTAATCGTCTTCTCCTTCACCTCCCCAGCAGGAGAAGAACACGACATATCTGTTCCCCTTCACCTCCAGATCTGGAATTATTTGTTGAATAGAAGCCCACCGGAACCAATTAACGACGATTTCTGCGATATTGAAGCCGGAGACCAACTAATCCGGCCGTAGATGAAGAACCAGGGAGTTGTTGCGCCGGAGACGGCGGTGGTGGGGAAGGATGGTGCGGTGGTGATTGAATGCCAGAATTTGCAGATGGCGGTGGAGGGATGAAGGGCGGCGACTGCAAAATATCAATCTGGCTCTTGAAGATTCTTTCGTTCAAGTGGATGAGTTTAAAACATTAATTTTGACTTTTGGTTAATTGATTTCATTGTAGATGAATTTAGTTTCTGTTTCAGTAATGCACCGAAAAATTTGGGTTTAGTGTCGCCGGGAAATTGGGTGTGACCGGAGAAGATGACTGGATCTAATGGTCCATTTGGGTTTGTGGGTGCATAAGAAAAATTGAAATTAGGGTTTTGTTAAATGATTTGGGTTTTGTTACTGGGATCGTAAATTGTTTGAATGTACTTGAATTATCAGTGAGTGAAGAAAAAAAAACGATTTCCTAATAATGTGAAACTAGTAATTCCAGATATTTAATGTTGATTAAAGACTCAAAACATGTCTTGCGTAGAATTACAATGTCAAAAATGAAACAAGTTCTATCCAAGGGATGTTTGGGCTTAAAAGCCCAATGGACTCTTTATTATCAAATTTTTCATTGGGCCTTTGGACCAACTTTTAATACTATTATTCAATACCATCTCACCGTTACTAATGCATTTACAGCAAAACTAACACATATCCTTTTGCACACACATCATATGCATACTACTAACTGCAATCTCCTCAATTTCGATAATTTGATTCTCTCTTTTACTCGGGCAGGATAGAATCACCATGGTAAATTTGCTGAAATAGAACAGAAACAAAAAATGAACAACCACTTCAATAATCTAAAGAGGACAATATATAAGTTCCAAACATATGTAAGTTATTTTTTTGATATTAAAGAATTAATTATGAAATTAATAATTTAATAATTACCTGCGTACGTCTATCTTCTTTGAAGCTAAGATTTCGAACCTTTAGCTCTCCTCTACGTGTAGTTAATTCATCTAGTATTTCAGCATCACATATTGTAACATCACCTTCATCACTCGCATCATGATCATTATCCATTTCCTGAGACTTTTTTGTTTAGTTAGTTATGATAAACAAATGACAAGGCTTAACTGTTAGAGGTCGGTCAAGTAACGTGTCGGAACGGGTTTTATGATACAGGTCCATGTGGGCCAAGTCGGGTTTAGCAGAACAGTCAACACATTTTTTTGTCCTTTGTTGAAATTTTGGAAATAGTTAATGTATTAAATGAGGTTATAAAAATAATAGTGTAGAACTTATAATAATTTTACCCTGAGATTGAAGCTTGGAGCACGTGTTGGACTACCCGCAATTTCCTCATACTCAGCAGCATCTAATTCCCTCAAATGGTGTAATTGGAACAATTTTGGTAAAAAGTGTTGTCGAATAGTGATGAGTAAGAAAAAAGGAACAGGAAAGAGAATGCCGGCTACAGGGATCCATGTTACACCGAAACAAATTAAAAAATACACAATTTGGAATATTGTGAATATAACTATGCTTCTAAATGGTACGGATTCGATAAAAGAAGCATGAACTTTCTCCAGAACCCTGCCATAAAATTTCACATGAAAACATGAATGAATATATAGAGTATGAAAACAGTTAAATAAACATTGTGAGAGGTGGTGGTTTTGACTTTTGACCCATTTACTTAACAATGGGTCAAACGAGCTTTACAAAAAAAGGTTAAATTAAAAGGAAACGGAAACAGGTCGACGGTTGCCCGAAATGTATTTTAATACTGACAACTTCCTAAATCATATTATTATAAAAAAGGAATTACCAACAAAGGTAATTAAAAATCTTTAATTTAAAGAATGTGTGGTATCAAAAAACTTCTGGCTCGCAAAAAGAGTGAAGTTCAATTTTCTGCAAATATGAAAAAGAAAGTTTGATTTTTGACAATTTTAGGAGTGATTTCACCTTTTTATGAATTTAGAGACCCAAATATTGTTCAAATTTGACAAAATTCTTTTTTATTTGAAAATTAGACTTTCAGTTCTTTTGGTAAGCGTGAAAATTGTAGGTATCCAACATTATTAAATTTGAGATCTTTTGTTACCTATTCTTTTGGCAAATATCCCTTAAAAAAATTAGATTAGTAATTATTATTGACACACTAAACTTTTATGATTATTTTACAAAAATTGGAACAAAAAGTGTAAACCTGACCCATTTAACCCATAACAAAGCAGCCTAACTGAAATAACTGAAAAACTCACTTGTATCTCCTTCCCGAGGGAACAAATAGAAGCAACATTCTTTCCCAAAACTGGTTTCCATGTAAGCTGTCAATTGCCATGTAAGCAAAATATCCCCACAAAACCGAAGTTGGAATCAACTTTATAAGTGGCATTGCACAAATAGAAGCTGCTAGAAGAATTGACTGCAGTAAATTGCTGACTCTTTGCTCGTTTACTCGAACAGGTAAATAAGCATCAATATGTTCTTCAGGGTTAAATTTCCCCTTTGTGTTTTCTTTTCCATTTTCTTCTTTCATTACTGCTTCTTGTAAGTCTTTTAGTTCTGTAACTATTGCAGTTGTCTGCAATTAATTAAAAGAAATTAAATTAATTAATATATACAAAATATTGTTAGTTGTTACAGTTAAGAAAATGAGTGTTTACAATTGGAGAGCTATCGATTTCTATGAACACGGTTTGCATCTTGTTGTAGATCTCTGAATTACTAGCTTTCTGCTTTATGCTTTCTTTTGCACTCTCCACCATCTTCTTTCTAATAAACTGGTAGAAAGATTAAAATATTAATTATAAGTTTATAACAAATAAACCTAAATCAACTGATTAGAAGGTTTTAGGGCTTGCCTGTTTTTTAAGAACAGCTAAGCTTTTAGTGTGCATGGGTGATTGAGGCAAGACACCGTTTGAAGGAGGTAATCCTAATAATCCGCATAGCAATGTCTGAAAAAACATTTGGTAATATAGAAATATAGCTTATCATGGTTAACCAGTGGACAATAAATTAATAATTGATAATTGATAAATAAAGAGAAAAATAATATTTACCATGAAACCGAGTACAAGAATGTCATAATGGTAAGCTGAAGGATTTTTTAGATTAAACTCTTTCTGTTGAGCCAACTGTGATGCAACACTGTGATCAAAGAAATATAGTCCTGCTATCATAACAGCTGGGATGATGGCTGCAAATATGTATGCAACAGGAACCTTGCCCATGTCCTGTAATTCAATTTAAGGGATTAAAGACCTAAACTATTTTAAAAAAGTTAAACTTATTAAGTGAAATTTAAAAATTTGTACTTCAATTATAGTCCAATGGTATGTAGATTTTGATTCCCATAAAAGTGGGCTAAAAAGCCTTCTTGGAACTCCGGAAGGAATGTTGTCAGGTACACTGAATGAGAGAAGTGTCCACACTACAACCATTAATGGAACACCATAGTCTGCTATGAAACTTCTGAATACTCCTATATTTAATAAAATAGTTACATGTTAAGACAAACTAGATAATAAAGATGCAGAAATAATATAAAGTATGCTTCATTTATAATTTACCTGTTCCAAACCACCATGATCTTGCTTTCCTGCTCTTTAATGCACTGAATAAAAGGCCAAATGAGAACACAACTGCCAGCAAACCATTTGTGTAAAGCCATTGAAATTGATACTTCACATCTTTTGGATCCCCATTTTTAGGAACTTCAAATTCGGTCACCAGTCCCTATGGAAACAAAATCACAAACAAGTCTTATGAAACTTGAAATTAACAACAATAACAAACCGTTTTTCCATCTATCAGTAACTATATTAGTATACCTTGATGGCCTCTTGAATGAAAAGAACAGAAATTAGCATCCCAAAAGTTTCCCCTGCAATTCTCGTGAACCGATTGATAATCACACATGCATTGAAAATTGCTAGAAGAAACAGCAATAAAGCTGTCCAAGTGCATACCCTACAAAAAGTAATGTCAACAGTAAACACAATTTTATTTAATTAATTTGTTAAAACAAATGTCTTCAATACACAAACAAAAGATTAAATTACCATCCAGCCCAAGCCAAGAACATCTCTTTCCCTAAATCCTGCCTCCATTTAGCAAAATTATACAAATAAGTGTACATTATAACAGTTGGTTCTGCAACTCCCAATATGAGAAGAGGTTGTCCACCAAAAATTGAATGTATGAGACCACAAATAGCAGTAGAAGTTAAAGTTTCAACTGTACTCAAGCTTCCATCTACAAACAAACCGACTGATTAATTGTAGATTAAGTTAACCTAAAATATCATTATCATCTAACTACCACTAATTAATTCTTGTACGGATACCTGTATCTCTGCTGAGTTGCTCTCCGAATGCAATTACAGGTAGTGCAGAAGCGAAGAAGATGTATGTAGTTGGAGCGAGTATCCTACAAATATAATTTATATAATTCAACAATAAGGAATTACAATTTGCAGGCATTACTACCAAAACCAAAAAATACGTTCGAATTCTCACTGTACGGTGAGAAAACACTAGATCTAGTTCAACTGAAAAGAAATTAGGTTATATACCTACATCTATTATAAATACGACGTCTGTATGAATACATATAGAATTGAATAATGCATGTAAACCAGTTGAGTGTAGAAAATTACGCAATTCCGGTTCGAATTCCGCCAGTCCAATCCTGTTTATAGCACAATGCTCGTCCTCTAACATCATCTACAATTCCTCTGAACGGAGATTTCAAATGCTCCATCCTGAAATCGATTGATTGAGTCAACAATCAGTTTAAGCTTATTCGATTTGCTATAATGATTTACACAGAAATAGCCTGGAGAGAAATTGAGGAAGAAAACCTGAGGAAAAACGATGATATTAATTGAATGAATTGAAGTCAGAATTGAGAAAGATGGAAGTCAGCCTTTTAAAGCAGGAGGGTTTCTTAAATCACCCGCCCAGAGCTGGTGGGAACCCTACGTACTGCCTAACTTTGCAAATCCTACAACCGGACCCACACTTTAAAGAAAAATAGTATTTGGTGTTTATAATTTGGGGAATTAATTTTCATATCATATTTTTTTTATGCATAACCTGTATAAATATTTATGTAAACTGTACAAATAATAAAAAAAATACTGTAGTACATGGATTAAAGGATGTGTTGTAAAAATCACTCATTTAATATATGTGCTTATGCATACTTGATGAAATTGGTGTTTACAAGTAAGGGATAACATGATAAAAGAGAACTAATGAATTACTTTCTTATAGTGAGTGACAATATTAAGGGGGTGTTTGGGAAAACTTATTAGCTTATAAGTTTATTAGTTTATTTAAGTTAATAACCTTTTTTAGAATAAAATGTTTGGATGAGCTTATTTAAATTTCTTGTAAAATTACCTAAAAGGATCGAGGTGAGCTACGGAGGACTAGGGGTGATTATCGGGCCAAAACCGAACCGAACCGAACCGATAGAACCGATAACCGATAACGATGAATTTTCAAAACCGAAACCGAACCGATAACATGTTATCGGTTTCGTTTCGATTCGGTTATTTTAGGCCAAATGTTCATCATTTTCCGAAAACCGAACCGAATCGAACCGATAGAACCGATAACGATGAATTTTCAAAACCGAACCGATAACATGTTATCGGTTTCGGTTCGGTTCGGTTCGGTTTTTTCGGTCCAAATGCTCACCCCTATGGAGGACAATCAGTGGAGAAGAAATAGGGTTTAAGGTGAGGGTAAAGGGATAAAAAAGTTTAATAAGCTTAATTATTTCTTGTAAATGGACTTATTTAAAATACCCTTAATAAGTTTATAAGCATAACTTTATATTAAATGGCGTACAGACTTTGATGATACAAAGACTTTGTATGAAACTGTATATAAATGATAAAAAAAAAAATTGGTAATGCAATTCGATTAGCTGCGTTTGAAAGCTAAAAATGAACATTTTAACTCTTTAAACTATTTTATTTTGTTTGTTTAGACATCTAGAATGATTAGGAAAGCTAATGAACTCGTCCACATTGACTCAAGACAAACATGGTTTACTCGTAAATTTATTTATTAATTTATTCATTAAATTTGACAAAGAAAAACTTAATATGCCAAAAGTATAATTACTAAAGCATGTGATATCATGTCTTTTCTGATAGCAGGTGTTGTTATTTTTTAAAGTAAAACCCATCCCCTAGAATGTCATTTTTAAGAGATCCGATTCGAGCTATTTTTATTAGTTAGTATTCTTCAATGATTGTAATTAGTCTTTTAAAATATAATTTAATTCTATTTCGTTATTGCTAAAGACCAAAACAAGAGCATTCGAACAAGTACGAGGTATATAAACAAAACAGTCACTACTAATCAATGACGTTCCTAATTTTGAATATTGATGAGGAAGATATTGAACATGCTTTCCTTCGATGCCCTCGAGTAATGGAAGTATTATCATGGATATTCAATTGGTGTGGGATTCCATTGCAAAATTTTCAAACAGTTACACAACTTATTGAGTTCGGTGGTGGGTGGAGTAATTGTCCCAAACAAAAGAAGGTGTTAACCACAATAATACAATGTATGCTTTGGTGTATATGGAAAGCAAGAAATGATGTGGTGTTCAACAATATACATAAATCTTACTCGGTCATTGTGGGAGATATTATCTCAACCTCTTTCTTGTGGGTGCATCATAGGAGTAAATTATGTTGTAATTCGGTAGATTGGGGGATTTGCCCTTTTTTGTCTTGCATGTAAAACTATTATTGTACTTGTTTTGTCCGCCTTAGTTTCTTGCTAAGGTTGGTCTTTATATATCTATTTGCCGTTTCCAAAAAAATTTGATTTATTCATTACTCTATCATAATTAAATCTGGCATTAGAATTAATTAAAAGTATTCTTTCTAACACAACCAAAACAAGAAGTATTACAAATCAACAATTAATGCAATGTATAATCATCGGGAAACTTCTCACTGAAGGCCACTGTATATTTTATAAAGTAATTGAAACTAAATTCATTTTTTATTTGAAATAAATTACACTGTATTATATAAATTTTAACCGATTATATTATTTAATAGTATTTGTGTCTACTATTTATGTTTACTTATTTAATTAAGACAAATATCAAAATCAATTGATAATATGAGGGAAGAAAACTACAATGCTACACATGTTATCTTATGATGAATAATAACATAAAATAGACACAAATAATAAGAATTAATAACATTTATCTATTTAAAATATTTCTCATAGTAGAACACTTTTTTAATAGGATGATGGAGTACCAATTTGTCTATGACATAAAACAGAATTCAAATTAAGCTGACTTATGTAGTTGCATCACCGAATCAAACCATATCAATATTATAATTTCGTGGTTATATAAATTTTGGCTTATATCTTAATCATACGTTTATAGAAAACAATTTTATGTTTGACCGACCAGCTATAGTTAAATATCTAAAAAACCATATGATGGTGTGACCTTGTGGTTCGGACGTCTAAAATAAATTATATTGGAAAGTTCAAAAAATATCACGTCAATAATTTGATCGTGTATATCACAAGCAAAGCTCAACTACTCTCAGAAGACATTATAAACATGAATACTCTAAAGAAAATTCGTTAGTCTGTTGTGCATAGTGGATTAGTGTCTACCATTTCAAAAGCTAAAGAAAAATAAAAATATTGCAGATAAATTAAAGTAATTTTTGGCATATAACATTTGTGTCCATCAAATTTCAAGGAATAATTGTAAATGTTATACAGAATCACAATTGCTAAATAAAAGGGGAGAAAATGTGGTTGGGTGCATAACTAACTGACCTTTGTTTATACACGTCGATAAGTTTGATTACATATTATAGGCTCCACAGAATTAAACAATATTTATTGTCTTTACTAAATTCTAAACCATATTTTCGTCACCGAATTCGTTTCCAATTTAACTAACACATGCATAGACATCAACAATATATCATAGTACAATACAACATCTTTAAACTAATACTTTTTAAATTAATAATTTATTTAGACTAGTTTTTTTTTTACAATAAGTGTATTTTTCATGTAATTGGTTTCAAAGTTGTATTATCATCTCCAACTTCGTCTTTAACATTAGTTTTACCCTTGGGCGAGTATGATACAATAATATTAATTTACATTCATTGAACATGGAAATTGTTCTACAAATTAAGAAATGTAATTTTACAATTCACCAAATTTTATATAATTCATTGAACATGAAAATTGTTCTACAAATTAAGAAATTATTAACCTATCGATTTATTATACCTTTAATAATTTGTATGCTTCCAGTAATATTAATTCATAGGGTTTTTTCCATTGTTCCACAAATATTATTCAACCAGAAATCAACTTTCAAGCTAACAAGCACGACCAAAACAAAAGTTATGTACGGCAATCATACGTGAAGTAGCCAACTGCTCAAAAGTTATTTCAAACAACTCTTCAATAAAAATCTCAACAAAAAGATATTGAGTGTAAACTTTACACGTAAATATCTTTATTTTCAAAAGGTTTTCCCATTTATAACAAATTTTACTCATAACTAGCTGGTACCCGCGCAATGCGGCGGCGGATACCTTGTAACTATATTATGCGTTGACAATAAAGATGGTGGTGGTGATGCGCCATGGTGGTGAGTGACAATGATAGTGACTGTAGTGGTGCGTAGTAACGGTTAGTGAGAGTGGTAGTGATTGTCTTTTCCCACATAAACGACCATTTGACAAAAGACGACATTGAACTTTTGTTTGCAATTGCTTGTTCGTATGAAAAACGATGACCCAATGTCAGACACACAAATCCCACCCGGCAACTAAGCAAAACCAAAAATACAACACTTTACTATGTAATACCACTTAATAGAACTATCAATAGTGCTTTTTTATCAAGTTTTTTAATAAATTGTAACTATTTAATTAATTATTTTCAAAATTATAATTGTTACATTATCTTTGCAAATTTGGGAAATAATGCTTTCCGACCCGATTCATCAATCATTTTGTTTACTAAAATTAATATCTTGTAATGCCACAACTCACAAAGTTTGTCTCCAGTACTTCAAATCCCGCCTGGTTGGCAAAAATAAAACCATCAAAGCAGTTTTTTTTATACGGCGATCATTTCATCAAAGCAATTGAACCATAAAAAAAAACTTAGTGACAATTATAAAAAAAATCAACCCTGAAACAAGACTCTAAAAAGAGTAATAAATTGTACCATCAAAAAGCAACACAATATTGCATCATGAAGCTGCAAAAGTTCTTTCAATAACTACCCAACAACAGAACCGGAAGTAGGGTCCGTCCCAAAACACAATTTAACACAGAATGTTAAGATCAAGTAAAAATAAGGCTAGTGAAAAACAGATTTTGAATACATTAATATGAAACAATATAAACAAACAGATTTACTAAACTAAGTAAAATCAATTGATACGAATTATTTTTTTCATTAACAATATTTTTTTTATAATACCAACTCTTGGATTATACTTCTTGTTTCAACAAGTTGAGCTTCTAACTCAAGCTCTCTCTCAGTTGCTTCAAAAGTTACTTCACCTTTTTCTGCACTCAGCTTATTTAATGTGCCCCCATTTGAGCCGGCCATCAAAAAGCTATAGATATTAGTATATTTTTATAAATAAAGTATAAAAGTATAACATAACATATTGTCTAGGCTTCCTCCCAGCTGTGGGACAATTAGTAGAATTCACTCTATGTTCGAAATCCTTCACTCACTTAGCACTCAAGGTTCTGGATTTCTTTAACATATGCAACGTCAATTCCTGCATTATAACAATGATCAAATATGTATCAGGAGACTAACAACACAATCCAAGCTAGCTCAAGACGTCATCAACTAATATCATAATCACTTCCAAAACGATCAGTCCCATCTGACCCTTACCCACAACAACTAAAAAAGTAGCGACAGTGTAAAAAAACCAACGACATTACCCATTATTCCACATACAAATATATAAAACAATTGTTAAAAAATACAAGAATCTAGTAATAACTAATAAGTACCCAATACATTTTAATTCTCCAAGAGCAGTAAGATGTACCTCGGATGAAGCAGATGTTAACGAACCCACTTCCCGATTTGAATTCACATAATTTAGGAGTTTGATCACTCATTTTTCTTCAAACTTCAAACCGTTAAAACACATTAAAACAAACTTTACAACCATCACTTACCAGATTTATTAAATAAATTTGGCTAATCTTCAAATGCCTAGTTTCAATAGAAAATTAACCAAAAGACAAAAGAGGAATTGAAACCATAATTGATTCCAAGCTGATCAACTGAACACTGATATTAAATAGTTACCAATAGTTCGAAGAATCTGAAGGTGTTGACGCATAGAAGCTTGCTCTAGAAGGATCATACGTAAGGGTTTATATGAAGTGGACGTAGAGACTGTTGTGAGTGTTGTCCGTCGATAAAGAGGGCTTCGAGGAGGCAGCCGGAACTAGGGATGTGTTCGGTTCCGGAACCGGACCGAACCGGACCGGAACCGGTAAACCCGGTAACCGAAAAAAGGAAATTTCAAGGACCGAGAACCGGACCGGTTAAACCGGTTCCGGGCCCGGTCCGGTTCCGGTTCGGTCCGGTCTTCAAGCGGGTTTAGAACCGGTAAACCCGGTTTTTGTGTTTGCCATCCGATTATACATTTTCGGTGCATATTTTCATCTTAAAGTATATAACTTAGATATTTTAGCGTACTTTTGATAGAAGTATGATATTTGCGGGGGTTCACGGGCTGCTTCAAGTAAAATATGTTTCTACTAAAAGCCTACATACCTATTATTTCGACATATATATATATATGAAAACTCGTAAGTCTATATACCTATTTAAATGCCGGTTCCAAACCCGAAAAAACCGGAACCGAACCGGGACCGGAACCGGTAAACCCGGTTTGTTAATTTTTATCAAATCTAAGAACCGGGAACCGGACCGGTTAAGCCGGTTCCGGTTCGGTTCGGTGCCGGTTCCGGTTCGGTCCCGGTTCGGTTCCGGTTTTCCGGTTTTTATACACACCCTAGCCGGAACCGAGTCTAATGTGCACGATGAGTCTCTTAGCATGAGCCAAATGATCCATTGCTAAGGCCACATGTTTCGGAGGTGCATCCGTTATAGAATTTTGGAACTCCAGCGGAGATAAGATGGGATTTCCAGCTGAATGCAGTGGTCGTTGTGAACGTTGGTACTGCATCTTGTGTGTTTTTAATAGCAGTGAAGGAACTTTATTTGTAGGTTGATGTATACGATGGCCATAGGGTCCATTGAAGGCGGTGGTTGAAGGAATCGAGGAGGCAAAAGAGGTATTGAAATTTACGATGGGGCAACTTTGGAATGTCAATCGACTAAATTGAATGGGGTGTATTTGAAACGACTTTTCTTTTTAGCTATCGGAAATAAGGTCAGAACAACTTAGGATATATATATTTAAGGAAAGTATAAACATCCCACCTTGTAGTTCAGATGGTTAGCGCGGCTTTGTGGGAACTTGTTGGTCCCGTGTTCGAATCTTTGCGGATGCTTTAATTTTTAATCGCTATTCAAAGACAAAAATGGAAAGTGTGTTGGCTGAATTTTCAGCCTTTCTATTTGTGGAAGGGGTGAATGCTTTATAATATAGTATAGATATACACAACATAACTATTGTCATGACTGTTTTTAACCCTTTTCTCTAACCATATGGTAAATAAGGATCAAACTAGTGACCTCTAAAAAATCATTTGGAAGCCCTTATTATTAGTTTATCATTAGATGGTTAAATTTTACATGTAAAATATAACCACATAAATTACTAATAAAAGCATTAATCAACAGAAAACATTACAAAATCCACAAGTCGTGTCTATTTATTTCAAAAGACTTACATATTAGCAACAAAAAAGTAGAACAAACATATGATATGATAAGATGATATATGTTGTATGTTTTTTTTTTCTAATTAACAACCAAGCTTCAAATCCTACTCACTCCCTGCCAACTTTCAAATCCTCCAATTTAGTCCCAATTTCATCAGCTGTAATGGGCTTACTTGGCCCATTTGGAACAGAGCTTTCCTTTTCCTTTGGATTAAAAGGGCCCGTTTGCCATATTCTTACAGTCCCATCTTCTGAGCCCGATGCATATGATTCACCACCCGGTGAAAATCTCACACAGTGGACCGGCCCGTGGTGACCCTTGTTGCACCCTAAACCATTTCATTTAACAATTAATATATTAATTGATCGTTGAAATAATATTATTTTATAATCATATTTGCCACACTAATTATTTGCAAAAACTTCAAAAAACAAGTGTTTCGGGTTAGGCCATCCCGACCTGACACCGTTTTGACCCCGCCCACCCATTTTGCCCCTCTTATAATACAACTGAACGATGTTCAACAGCATATATACAAAAGCAACAAAATAAAAGGCCAAAATGCATTTTAGTACCCTCAAATTGTTCTTGTTTTCTCACGTGATTTTTTTTCTAATATCAATACATTGAGATAGTCAAGTAAGAAAACATGGACAAAATTAATGAGTCGAGGTACTAAATCGACCATTTTGTCAAGTTCAGGGTACCATGTTGCACCTTTAATAATTTAGGGTCGTAGAGGACCTAGTCAGTCAATTTTAGGGTACTAAAATGTATTTTGGCCAGATAAAAATATATTTTCAGTAGTAAAATTATTTTGAAGGACAAGTTCATAAAAAGCATACCGATTTCTTCACCAGTATTGAAATCAAATAACCGAATCCACATATCTTCCCCTCCCGCAATAAACTTATCACCAAATTTTGGTTCCAATGATGCTGATTCCACATTGCAAGGCATCTCATAACTTTTCACCAATCCAAAACTTTAAAAACAGAAAGAAAAAAATTATATTAAAATATAAACAAAATAAAAATCAATTCATAAAAATATAAATATTAAAATTTAAAACATACTGGTTTGCATCCCAGAATTTAACAGAAGATCCATCAGCAGTAGTTATATAACGACCATCTTTACTGACTTCAGCACTGGTCACAGATGATTTTGTTTCAAGAGTATGCACCATTTTCCCACTTCTCACATCCCACAATCTGTCACGATATATAATAATTTTTTGAAATAATCATGATTAAAATTTAATAAAAAATTAGTTTTTTTAAGATAATGATATATATACCTCACTCCACCAGAATCGGAACAGGAACTTAATATTGTTTGGTCACTGTGAAGCCATGCAACGGTTCTGACAGAACCTGCAGAATGTTCAACTTCTACTGGAGGTGCATCGGGTCGATTTAAATCAAATATCCTAAGTTTTTTCTCAAAACCACCGGTCAGCAGAAAATGTGTATCCTGTATAATTATTCAAAATATTAAATATATATATTATTAAGTTAATATAAGTAAAACATCCATTAATCCACCTCAGAAAACGAACATGCTCGAACAATATGTTTGTGGTCAAACGAATGCAATACGTCCCCAGTTAATGCATCCCACAATTTTCTGCAGTGCAAGAAAATAATTTTTATAATATCACAGAAATATAAATAAAATAAAAAAAATTATTAATAACATACGCTGAGAAATCAGCAGATGCTGATGCAGCACGCATGGCATTAGTATCTAAGCAGCAACTCCATACTGCACCTTTATGACCCTCAAATGTTCCTATCCAATCTCCAGTTTCTCCATTTCTAAGCATAGGAGTTGAATCTGAATTACAAAAAGGTTTTAACAGTTAACACACAATTTAATGTTTATCAATCCAAATATTGATATGTAATGATTTAGAATTGATAATTGTTTTAACAAATTGTAGATAATCGGAGTTAGTTAATGAATTGAACGATTGAAAAATCAATGAAATGACAAACCTTTGCTGGCACTGATGAGGAAGAATCCATCTGGAGTGATGGGGCTATAGAACAAATCGACTACTGGACGAGAATGCCCATGGCATACGAGAGGAACAGCGACCTTCTTCTTATCCATAATCGAATTGCACAAAAACCCTAAGAATCTGATTTGAACGTGAAATCCAAGTCCTCGATCCTAAATCTAGAAATCAAGGACTAAAAACCTAGAAATCGACAATTGACCCCTAAAAACGCGCACAATTGCCTCTTGATTGTTAAATCGAAAACGAAATCGTACAAGAAATACTATATATAATTAAAGTGTGATAATAAGGAGAATGGCGGCAATAAACACAGGTGGGAAACTTAACTTTTTGAACTTCTGATCGATTCAATAAGATGAATCCACACCTCCTAACCCCAATGATATGCGAAGAACAGCAGATGGAATTATTTCTGTGAAACTAAAAATTAAAGAAAAATCGAAAAAAATATAGTAAAGATATATAAACTACTGCGTACAGGGCTAGGCGCAAGGTTGCCATTGATGCTTTTCTTGATGTTTATAGGTCGATGGTTCGGGATCTCCTTCTTCACGGTGGTCCCTGGTGTTTCTTGATGTTTACAGTTTGGCCCCTCAGGTTGGAATATTCGGATAGATGCCCTTATAACTCCAAATTATTTATGAATAAGCCCTTAATCCCTTATGATAAAGTTTCTTTTGCTTTATCTTTTTGAAGTGGATTATATTTTGAGCAATGCTATAGCTTTATACATGTTATTAAGTATCACCGACGACATGTTTAATCTATTTCATGTTTAATTATTCTTATTCTTTGTTATCACTTTTGCAACATGTTCAAGTCTCTTAAATACTCACTCCGTCCCAAAAAAAACTTCTCATTTCATACAAAAATTTTGTCCCACAAAAACTTCTCATTTCTTACATTTGATGGGCTCCACATAATAAAATATTATTATTACTAAGGACCCAACTACTATCTACTAATTATCTTTCTCTCTTCAAATCAATCTTATATTTTAATCAAAATTATTACTAATGACCACATCACTAACTACCACTTTAAAATTTATGTTAAAGTGAAATGATAAGTTTTTTTTATGGGATAGAGGGAGTATGTTTTTAAAGTATGTCTATTTAGAAAAAAAAAATTAAATTGATTAAAGTATGTTTTCACTTTTGAAAGTTTTTAAAGTATTTAAAAACATACTTTGAAAAACGTTATTGTTCGTTATGGTTGAGACTTAATAGTGTTGACATGCCATGTCTTACGCTTTTTAAAACCTTTCTATTTTCCAATCATTATAATCGTTAATTTGGTGTAAAATAACATTTTGTAAATATAGGAGTACCTTTTGGTTTAGACTTTAATACTTTATCCTTTAGCTCATTTGTAGAAGCTCATTTGTAGAAAAGAAACTACTTATAGCACCTCCTATTGTTTCAAAAATAGGTGTAATATTGGTTGAAATTTTTTACTTTTTTGTCAACCGTAGTAGAAACTTGTTTTAACTTTATGTAGCTTGAAGATATAGTATCTTGAACCTGTTAAAAGAAAATTCTAATTTCTCCTAAAAAATTCTAGAACACACCTCTAGAGGTTCATACTGTATAAGTTTATAAGAGTTAAAGTTTATATTTTAATGGTGGCTTATATCATAACTTTGTTTCTTAATCCACAAAACAAAATTTCACAACGATAAATAAAAAACTCAGTAACATCATTGAGTTTTGAAGTATTTTTCTTGCCTTTTTACTCATCTAAACACAAGAAAGCTATACATATTGCAAAACACAAAGAAGTCAATACTTGCAAGTTGCAACACAAGCTACTTCAAAATATGCACAACAAAAAATGATATTGAACACTCATAATTAAACATTAGGCTCACAGCCTTCATAAACATTATTTATCATTAATCTGAAAATCTTATTACTACACAAAAGTGTTTTAAATCAAATAAAAAAAACCAACGCAACATGGGAGAAATACAAGATATAAAAAAAGCAGTAGAAACAAAAATAACGAATAATTTAGCATAATCTCAGACCTTAGTAGGCCATGTTGCTTGAGCAGACATAATAATTCCCACAATCACTCCAAACAATCCAAGTGCACTCCCAAATATTTCTATTACCAGAATCTTTACAAAAAGTGTAGAGTTTTGAGCATCAGATAAAGCACAGCTGCTTCCAATAACTCCAACACATAAACTGTAAAACCACAAAATTCAACAACATGAATTAAATAATATAATGCTATTATATAAGGGTAAATAGGTAAAAGAACATACCCGCAAACAAGGTTTGCAAAGCCCACAATTATGCCTGAAGCAAAGATTGCATATCCTGCTCTGAGGGATTCAGGAGCATATGTCTGTGATGATGGGACACTCTCCAGCTTTGTTTGAAGAATGATAGCCACAATTACTCCGTATATAGCAACAGCTTCACAAAAAATTACACTGAAAATATAAAATAGAACTATGAATTATGATTCTATATTCATGTTATGATTCTATATTCATGTTTAGAAATATAATATTGCATATCATGCTCAGATGATTAAAGCACTCGAATTTGAAGCAAAGCAATGTAAAAGAAGTCCACAAAAAGATCAGTCAACCATGGATCTTAAATTCGATTTATGTCAAATTGATTGTGTTTCTATTATTGGATTAAAAATCTCTGAGCTATTAATTATTCAATTGTCACTTTCACTTCCTCAACAGTTTCTGAAGAGTGAAGATCATAATATATACATACCGTTCAAATGTAAACAATCATAAGCCACATCAATACTTTCATAAAACAGGTCAAATTTCTCATCAATCACAAATTGTCATTCGTGCACAATTCGAGAATATAATATTGCGTATAATACGAACAAATCAAATCAGAACAATAAGGTCATTAAACCCTAGGACTGAAAAAACGAACCTGATGAGATTTTTGGAGGTAATCCTTGGGGCTTTAATGGCAGCACCAATTAAGCTGCTTCCTGTGATGTAAATTCCCCTGAAAAAACATAAGGATAAGATCCACAATCATTATCATAAAGAAATCACGAAATCAAATAGAACATCGAAACCCTAACAAAATTGACAGAAAACAGATTCGAACCAAGCAGCGCCGAGGACAGAAACACCGATCGCAATTGCAATACCGATTGCAGAAAACGTGTAGGGCGAAATCTTGACTAAAGCTCGCGCCCATGAGCTTGATGCTCCTATCACAATCGCAGTTCCAGACATCTTCAGATTCAGAAGAACGGTGTTTCCGATGAGAGAGAAACAATTATGTGTGGTTAGTTATGCATCACACGTCGGGTCAAAAGAACGTTTAGGAATTTGGGCCATTTTTCAAAGTTTATGGCGATGGTTATTTGGTGGTATGCGGTTTGGGCTTGAGCACGCCCAATGTCATTTTAACTCGTTAAATAAATGGTTTTTTAAATTTTAGGGCATGTTTGGAAAATCTTATTTACGGGACTTTTTAGCTGTTTAATACCAAGGGCTTTGACTTATCAGTATGATTTAAACCTTTCATTTTTGTAGTTGAATGTTCAAATTCAATTATTGTTATAGATACTATCTTGACGTAGATTAGTATTTTTCGTTCAAAAAATAATAGTATATATATATCGGAATATATTACTATTAGCTAAGGGAAAAGGTGCAATATGCATTATGAACACAAAATTGGTAAAATTAACTTTGGTAATTACAGTTTTGGCTTTCAAAGGTTATCTAAAACAACTAATGAAAAAGACAATAATTATTGATCTTTTGTAGTTATTGTCAAAATATCGAACTAACTGAGTTTGATATAGTTTGATAAGTTTGTATATTAAATAGGGGATGATTTTCCTATCACAACATTTAATTCATTTATCACAACTGTTGCTTAACATACTTGTACAGTGAGCTGTAAAATTTGTACGTTATGGTATAAGAAGTAAAAGTTGTGGTACATAAATGAATTCCCATATTAAATGTGTATTGAAAAAAAAAACAGGATAGAATTATAATAACTTACAAGAATTACAATTGTAATTGATGACAAAGTTCTTAGCAATCCATTGACTGGTACGTTGTCAAAAGGAAAGAAGTTTGCACGCTTTATGAACTCATAAGATGTCAAAGAAACAAGATTACATCAATAATTCTCTTAGAGATCATGAAGTAATAAGATTACATGTTAATTAAGCACCATAAACCAAACACGGTCCATGTTTTGATTTTTTTTGGAAACGGAAAATGAAATAACGGAAGCCTACTCGCAATTTTTCAGCGAGCACCCCGAGTTCGAGCTCCGTATAAGCGGGCAAACCCAACCCCCAAAGGGATTTCCAAGGAAAATTCTCCATATGTGCCCGTGTGAGGTATGCGTTAAATTACGCAAATGCAACGCTCCCAAAGGGATTCGAACTCACGACCTGCAACCCACAGCTGGTATTGTGCCTCAGACCAACTAGGCTGGCCATCATTGGCCATTATGAACTGATTTATAGAATATTCAAACAAAATTTATGTAGCTAGGCTGGCCATCATTGGCCATTATGAACTGTATATTCAGACCAGCTAGGCAGGCCATGTTTTGATACCAAGGAAAATACAAACAAAATTTATGTAGCATTTACGACCATTATGAACTGATTTATAGAATATTCTAAAATTTTATATCTAACTGATAAGCTACCCAACAACTCTTTTGCCATGTATCGTTTTCCCGTAATTCTTATTTTCATTTTCCCCAAATAGCTATAATAACATTTCAGTATTTCACATAAGAAAATGTTCAATCAACTGTTTTTGAATAATGTATTTTTTCATGAACAATTTCTTTTTTATATATTATAAATGTAGTAATATATATATGAATATATTAATCTATAAATATGATGTGTATGATTTTAAACTTGTCACGAAATTAATTTCTAAATATGTGATTGTTCGAAATTGATTTCCCCGATCCCTAATTAGGTTTTTAAAATCGGCAACCTCCAAGCCCTGCTCCCGCGCCCGACCCGTCCTTTTACCGTTCCATGAAACAAATAGGTGATTTTCCACCCCACCCCCATCCCGTTCTTTAATTCCCTTTAAAAAAGATACATTTATATCTGATTTTCTTTTTCTTCGGCAAACTAAACTAGGTTAATGGTGCTCTTTGGTGTGGAAATGTTGCAATGATGAGGATATTATGGATATCCATAAATCCAAGTAAGTGTTTTTACAGTTGTTCATAATAAGATTTAAGCTCATTATCCTGTGAAAAGATAAATATCAGCGTTAAGTTAGTAACGCGTGCAATTAGCTAGTTGCTAGTATGTCAAATATTTTATATTTAGAAAATGGATAGCCACTTAAATGTTTTCAGGACCCGTGGAGGGAGTATCACCGTCGAATTGAAAAGGGACAATTTATCTCGTGCATCTAGCGTCCACCGAAAGTGCGATGCACAAACTCCACGTGATCATGTTCAACTTATTGAAATTTGTAAAAAAGTCTATTCTGCCTCTCGTAATTGGTGTCCCTCTTTCTTCCTAAGTTTTTACTATATTTGTTGCATCTTTGTTATTTTAATGTTGGGTTATATAATGAGGTTTTTAGTATACGCATGAGATAAATGATACAATAAATTTTAGAATGAGCAGAAAAAAATGTCCAATCTTAGATAAATTATCATTTTTCCTATCAAATATAATGCAAAGATAAATGATATGTACCTATTCATAGTGCTACTCACTTCTAAGCTTGACATGTGTAATCTTGTAATTCTCTTTCCTCTTATCATCTATTGATTTCGATACTTATCGTAATCAAATTGATATACATATACATAAGTAGGCACAAATTATAAGAACCAATACCATTTCTCTGATGCAAAACGTATTCATGTTTTCAATTTCCTTTTTCTTACTTGAATTTTATGCAAGTTATTTAGACCGACATTACTACATGAAAATAACGTTTTCCACATTCCTTTCCAAGACCAAACAACGTAACCCAGCTAATCAAAAGTTAACAAATTGACTACTTGTTTTATTCTTTAAATAAATTCAATGTTTAAATAGATTAAATGAGTAAATAAACTTATAATTGATGTAAATATTTGATAGTTAATAGTAAACTTTTAAAATGATGTAAGATTACGGGTTCAAGTTTTGCCATGTGATATTGTGTTTGATGTTGCACATAACTTAAAATCATGGATTTAAGTTTTTTCCATTGGATAAAACTAAGGTATATTTAAAAGTTGTTTAAAGAATTTATTATAAATAATTTGCATTAACTGAAAAATAATAAATTTGGTATAATATTATCCAAAAGCACTATCTTATATATATTTTCCTACAATCAAACTTTTTTTTATTCTTTTTTTTACTATAAAAGTATAAAAAATATATTTGAAACTTTAAAAAAAGAGAAAATAAAAGTTGGTGAATAAATGAACGAAAACGAAAGGCAGGTTACCAACTTCGATGCGATTTCTGGGGATCGAGTTCCACTACGCAAAGGGGCAAAGTCCCATAAATATCTCCAAGGGTAGTTTCGTCAGTCCACTTAACCCAAATTTCTGGCCCAAATCCTCCGATCTTCTAGCACCCACATGATTCTTTTGCGCTTTTTAGATTCTTTTCTAATTTTTTCAACCTTTTTTTATATTTTCATTTTTTAAAAGAAAACACCAACTAATTTTTAGCCATCGCTAGCTTTTCTAAATGCATATTGCTTATCGCCGTCGTTAAAAAAAATAAATTTGTAAACTTAACATAAAATAATATATACATTATGCTTTTTATATAATAAATTTTGTATTAATCGCATTCGATTATGTTCTAATTTAATTTTACTGTCACCTTAATATTTTAACTTTTTGAAATTTGTGTTCGAAATGGCTTATTTTAACGACTTAGCTTATGTTTAAATAACCATTTTGTTATCAACTAACTTTATTTTAAAAATAAATTATTCGAACTAATTAGGGTATTTTTGATGTGCAAATAATTGAAGCCTGTAATAGTTTTTAGCTTTATCATTTTATGTTATCTTATATTTTTTCAAATACTCACGCTTAGAGCATTGGGTGTGATTACACCAAGTCGGAGTGTCACCTCCGTGTCACATCATTATTTCATATTTCACATTCAAAATCCTAAATACCTCCTCTACCATAACTTAACCTAAAATATATTTTTTGAACCCATTAAAATACTCATTACCCAATAAAAACACCCAAAACACACTCTCTCTCCACCCTATACGTTCGTTGCTTCAGCTAGTGGTCCACCTCAGCAATTTTATTTCGGCGAGGGCTGTGTTTCGTGATTGCACCCCTTTCTCTTATGAAATTAAAGTTCAAACTTTCAAGTACATCTTTAATTTGAATTAGTGATTCTAAATTATTATTAAGAGGATTTATATTATTAGAAAAAATATAACATAATCAAATATCGGCTTCAAATAAAAAATAAATAAATAATTTAATTGAGAAACTATTTAACTAAGCAATCCAAAACACCCCAAAATTCCATTTGTACTTCCTTCTTTTCTTTAAAAAATCTTATTGTAAAGGCAACTCTTGTAATAGTTGCACACTTGCAACCTCCCTCCACCCACCTCATCAAGATTCTTGAATTCAACTCATAGATTTTGTGTTAATTTGTTCACAAAAGAGTGAACAAATTGTACAAAAAAAATGGAAGCACTCATACAATCAAAAGGCCTTTTATCTCTCCCTTCAAATCCAAAATCCAAATATTTATTCAAACCACCACAACAATCTCTCCGGCAAAGATTCACTCTTCCAAATTCTTTAAAAACCCCAAACGGGTTTTCTTTAAATCTTGATGGGTTTTCAAAATTCCAAAGCTTTAATTCGATTAATTCCCAAAAAATCAAAACTTTTCATGTCTGCAAAGCTTCCGCCGCCGTCACAACCACCGCCGATGGCGGCGACGGCGGCGAGTCGCCGAAATTTATGGGTGTCGAAATTGTAACCCTAAAAAAGATCGTACCTTTAGGGTTAATGTTTTTTTGTATACTTTTTAATTACACAATTCTTAGAGACACTAAAGATGTTTTAGTTGTAACAGCAAAAGGTTCAAGCGCTGAAATCATTCCCTTTCTAAAAACTTGGGTTAATTTGCCCATGGCAATTGGGTTTATGATTTTATACACAAAATTATCAAATGTTTTATCAAAAAAAGCTCTTTTTTACACTGTAATTCTCCCATTTATTGCTTTCTTTGGGGCTTTTGGGTTTGTTTTTTATCCACTTGCCGGCTATTTTCATCCGACAGCTCTTGCTGATAGACTTCTTGATTTATTGGGCCCGCGATTTCTCGGCCCGCTTGCGATTTTAAGGATTTGGAGTTTTTGTTTGTTTTATGTTATGGCTGAACTTTGGGGCAGTGTTGTGGTTTCTGTTCTGTTTTGGGGTTTTGCAAATCAGGTAAATAATGTTAATTGTTTTGATCAAATTCAATATCATGTGATTTTTGCCAGGTTTGACTTAAAAGTCAAAATTCAAAATCATGCGTATTGCATTAAAATTATTTAATTACGTATCTATGATAATTTGTGCTTGATGGAAGTTCTGGATTTCATGTGATTTACGTCCAAAATTATAATTTAGATGTGCTACTTGCCAACATTTTTTTGTCCCTTTTTTTATAAATATTTAACGTATGAGTGCTGGTATTTCTTTCTACCATTTCATCCCACCCATTTTGATTATGACAAATGTCAAAATCAAGGGGTGATATGAGGAAAGGAATTAGTGGATAATAATGTCAAGTTTAAAAGTGAGTAGGCATATGGGTATGAATAAATATCATTTCTCTTAACGTATTAAATATAATTACGAACTACTTTACTCGTATTATTATATAATTTCCTTTGGCAATACAATTTAGGTATTGTAAGCACTAGTATCACTTTTAGCAATTTTAGTATATTTTTTATCCAATAAAAATACATCCTGATATTTGAACCTTTTATATGCCAAGATCATAACTTCATGTTAGAATCATAAGAAGCCATTGATTGGACTAGGGGTGAGCACAGTGCAGAAACCGAACGGAAACTGATAATGATGAATTTTCAAAACCGAACTGATTACATGTTTTGGTTTGGTTTTTTCAGCCCAAATGCTCAACCCTATCCGAGAACCGGACCGAAACATGAAATTACAAAACCGAAAATCGAACCGACATGTTTTCGGTTTCGTTTCGGTTTTTTCGGCCCAAATGCTCACCCCTAGACTGAACTACGTGTTTTCCCTTAACGTGAGTTTTATGTATTAATTTAATGACGATTCTACCCTCACAATGCAGATAACTACCGTAGACGAAGCCAAAAAATTCTACCCTTTATTTGGGTTGGGAGCAAATGTGGCTTTGATATTTTCTGGACGAACAGTGAAGTACTTTTCAAACATGAGAAAACACTTGGGGCCCGGTGTTGATGGGTGGGCCATTTCTTTGAAATACATGATGAGCATTGTTGTTCTTATGGGCTTTGCTATTTGTGGGCTTTATTGGTGGGTTAATACTTATGTTCCACTTCCAACCCGTAGCAAGAAGAAGAAGGTAACATCATCAATTCAATTTCAATCACCTAAGTTGACTTTTTTGACCAATTTGACCCGTTTCTTTTTGTTTGGCATGTAAAAGATAAAACATAACCTAGCATCTATGATAGGTTGAAAGATGAAACTGCCACGTGTCATCATCTATGATTAATCTTTAAAATGCCTGTTGTTTGATTTGCAGGAAAAGCCGAACATGACGACAATGGAGAGTTTGAAGTTCTTAGCATCTTCACCATATATTAGGGATTTAGCCACATTAGTGGTAGCATATGGTATTAGCATTAATCTTGTTGAGGTTACATGGAAATCCAAGCTCAAAGCCCAGGTCAACCATCTTAAATTTTCCATTTGACTCGCGTTTGACTCAATTTTGACTTTTGTTCATGACAACCCGTTTTCGTTTCCAATATTTCAGTTCCCTAGCCCGAATGAATACTCTGCTTTCATGGGCGATTTCTCAACTGCAACTGGAATAACAACATTCACAATGATGTTATTAAGTCAATGGATATTCAACAAATACGGTTGGGGTGTTGCTGCCAAAATCACCCCAACCGTTCTGCTGTTAACCGGGATCGGTTTCTTTTCTTTAATTTTGTTTGGTGATCCACTTGGACCCGGACTTATGAAGTTTGGAATTACCCCGCTTTTAGCAGCCGTTTATGTTGGTGCAATGCAAAATATATTTAGTAAAAGTGCTAAATATAGTCTTTTTGATCCGTGCAAAGAAATGGCTTATATTCCTTTGGATGAGGACACCAAGGTTCGTTAATTAAAACTC
The DNA here is from genome assembly GCA_963853835.1 of Calendula officinalis. Lineage (NCBI taxonomy): Eukaryota > Viridiplantae > Streptophyta > Magnoliopsida > Asterales > Asteraceae > Calendula > Calendula officinalis. The sequence goes on along the minus strand of OY970827.1, from coordinate 1,329,756 downwards.
AAACTTATGTAATTTAGAGGTGGCAAAATGGGCAGGGCATATCGGGTGGGTTGGTAACAAGTTGAAATATAGTTTTTAGTATGGGTCGAAATGGGTCGGGTCGGGTTGGATTGAAATGAAAACGCTTTTTTTTTTTTTGGCATTGAATATGAATAAGTAATGTGTTAGATATGGCTACAAAAAATTTGTTATTACATGCTAATGTCACAAAACATCAACTTACTTTTTCCTCTGTCTTTTTAGTTTTTACTTTTTACACAACAAGTCATTAAACTTTAAAAATGTGTTCCATTTTGGTTGAAGTAGGAAATATGACCATAATACCCCTATAATGTTTCAACTAGGTTACTTTTTAGTAGGGGTGGCAATTCCATATATGAAAATAATCTTGTGTAACCCGTTTAAATAGTCAGGTAATCCAACATGAATAACCACCCCTAAAATTTATAGGGGTATTATGGTAATAAAAAAATCAAGAATGACCAAAATGAAACGCCTTTTTGTTGTTTATTGACGGAGGGGTATAAAAAAAAAAGCAAAAACCCTATGTAACATTGGAAATAGTACATTACTATTTCATGACATTACAACTTATAATAACAACCTAATTACACTTTGGGGGCAACTTTTAAGCCGTTTAACCCATTAATAATAACCATAATGGGTCAAAGTTATATCTTGTAATCTTAACCAGGTTAAAGGGAAGGCAGCTATCGATGTTGTATGCAACCCGTTGGGTAAATCGGGCGGTGCTTTGATCCAACAATTCATGATCTTAACCTTTGGTTCACTTGCAAACTCAACACCATATCTTGGTGGGATTCTACTTGTGATTGTGTTAGCATGGTTAGGGGCAGCACGGTCATTAGACACACAATTCACAGCTTTGAGACGAGAAGAAGAGATCGAGAAGGAAATGGAGAGGACAGCTGTCAAAATCCCAGTGGTGTCTTCGAATGAAGATGATAATAAATCTCTAACGGAAGTGAATCTTGAAGAATAAAGGATTTGAAGGCTTGGAGATTGTTATTATGATTTATGGCTCTTCATAGATACGATGTTTACTAGTTATTTTTATAGTTTTGTTTAACTAAATTTGTGTAGAAAAAGTATCTTGATATTAGTTTTATCGAATTTATTTATAGTTTTATTGTTATTGCTTACAGTTTTTGTTATTGAAAAAGAACAAGTGACGGTAATCTGTAAAATGTATAATGCAGAGGATGCAAACTGGTAAGATCCTAGACTACCCCATTCGTATTAAATTTTATCAATCTATGAATATTTTAAAAAATTTGATTACTTTTTATATAAAATGTAAAAAGAAAAAAATGTTACATTTAATTAGTAAAAAAATTGTTACAGCCACATATTTGTTTGTAAACTAATCATTATAATTAAAAGTGTTATTTTGATAATGATTAAACTAATCATCATAATTGTCTTTCCAATCATTAAACTAATTATTATACTTTTACTTATTAGTGAATTTAGACACTCCCTGACAAAAAATGAAGAGGATCATCAAAAACTAGTATCCTAGATTGTGGTAGGAGATCAAAATTGAAGAGGGTCACCAAAAGTAGTACCTTTTCTTTTATCTCTTTTTATTTAAATATGATGTGGATTATTTTGATTGGTAGGTTTTATTTTAAAAGGATAGGTTGAGTTGGCTTGTTAATGTGTGTGGAAAATTAAATTGATTGGGTTGGGTAGTTGAAAGAGAGAGAAATTAATTTTTTAATAAAAAAGTTAGGTTGGGTTGGGTTGTGAATAAGAATAGTCTTAGAGGTCTCGGGTTTGATCTTTCTTTAGTTAAATATTTTTAAGAGTTGTCAGGGAAATGTTCGGAAATGGCTACATCAACAATTAGGTCGCATACATCATGGGCAAAACTCGGTCACATATGGGAGCTCGTCATAAGTGGTAATACCCTTTAAATTACAAAAAAAAAAAACAATGTCTTTATGTTAAAGATTATCACATATAGAGTATGCAGCCAATAATCCTTAATGTTAAAGATGAGCACATGTAGGATATGCAGCCAATAATCCATGCATGATTTTAACCTTTCAGGATATGACCGTTGGATATGCAGCCAATAATCCAGGCAGACTCATGGCATGTGCTCTTCGTTTAAATTGTGATGTATTGTGACCTAGAGTCCACGTGGTCTCATATATGAAAAATGATTTGTACACCACCTGAATTAACCATACTCCACTAATTCATGTTTTATAGGGTTGTACATACAATTCTTACAACCCCTCAAATGTCAAATAGTTCCCCACGTAATTGGGAGACAAACCATGTAAATACACTTATCACGCTTGATGGCACCTTCTTTCTCATTGATGTAACATAAAATTTTGATTTTCGTTCAAAAAAGGAATTAAAGTTTGATTTGGTTTAGTTCCGATATTGTACTATACCACAATCATCTCTGCTCAATAAACGTTCAACTATACACAATGTGACAATGTTATATACTAAAAATCTAAAATGCTGAGTTTTTTCCTTTTAGAGAATGTCGAGTAAATAATGTAATGATTAAAAAATTTGTACGACTCAGTGGTAAGGACGTTTAAAAGATCTCCTATATGCTTTCAATTACTTACATGAGTAATCATTTACCATATAATTAGAGAATGATTTGGAAATAGTTATTAACCTATTATACAATTACCATACCCAAATCACTGTTCATTAGAATGCGGAACGGAATGATGATTACGGAGGGACGTGGGCTGTAAATGAGACGTGGGATTCAGATAGAATTACATGTATGTGAAGTTTTAAAATATCCCCTTAGAATAGGGTATTTTTGTAAATAGTTATAAAATTTTAATTTTTCACTCTTAAACTATTTATTAATGACAAAAATATTATAACCATTGTTTTAATTTAACATGTACTTAAACCAGATTAAATATATTTTTTTTTTAAAGTTCAACATTAAAAAGTTACTGAAATACGATTAGAATGAGCCCAGTATTAAAATATTTCTTACAAATATATTCATTTTCAAATAACATATATTATCCATAAAAAAATCATTGTTGATAACTAATGAAATTAAAATTCATAGTATATATTAATATGTTATAAAAATTGAACATGTTTTTGTGGCTACCAGATGGCATTAGTGGCTACGCAACTTATGTGAAAGGCATAACTTGCTATGGCTAAAGCACATGTTAGTTCTTTTATGACACTAAATACAACATTGGCGTAATATTTGAATTTTAAAAGTTACATTCTAACCGCTCGATGAATCCACCATATTATATTGTTTATTTGTAAATTTTAAAACATCATCTCAAGTCTTTTAAGAAAATGTTTCTATTATTATTGTTTTTAATTAGATCAATCAACTATTGTCTTAATTTGAATCACAACAAACCACATCTTAACATATAAATTAATAACCGACTGAAATAATAATTGACTTTTTACGTCAAAAAAGTTAGTTAAAAAATATATTTAAAATCCCGCTACAATGCACGGGTTATAACATTCCTTAGTTACAACTATTAGGTAAGTCGAGCTATCCAAGATTCCAAAGTGCCCTGCATTACAACAAAAGAAAAAGAAAAGAAGGAAGTAAATGAGACAAAAATGGGGTGGTATCCGTTAAAATGGGTGTGTGGTGGGCTACGAAAGAGAACAATGTAGCATCATAACACTTATTGCTCTGAATACGATGCCCACGGCGATAACAACCTCCTCGTTATCTCTTTCTATTGTCTTCCTTTTATTTATATTTTTTTGATAATTAAATAACAATTATTCCTAGTATTTTCATCATCGGATCCCAATTGTCCCCCCCTGCCCTTTTTATATTCGACTTGCAATAACAATCATTATTGTTTTTAACATATAGCTAGAAGAGTTGATTGATGATAATATTAAATATTCAACAATGTAAAATAATTACAATTACCATGAAAAATTACAACTAGGTAAAGTAGATGGCATCAAATTAACCAAAGTGAGATCTTAACATGTATATTTAAAATATATAAGTTCATGGTAACAATTTATTTTTAGCAAGGTTAAACAACTTCCAAAAATTTCCCAAATGAAACATCTTGTATACTTTAAGAGTTGTTCAAATTTTGAGTGTTCATAACCTTTCATATCAAGTATTCATAAAAATTAGACTACAATTATAATCATAGCTTCTGTTATCTTGTCACAAAGTGAGATCTTAACATGTATATTTAAAATATATAAGTTCATGTATATTTAAAATATATAAGTTCATGGTAACAATAAGTTACCTATTCATAATGTGGAGCATATCTGACTTACTAATGATTTTTGTTATCTTATTTGATATGAACAAATATGGGAAATTAGAACCGACCCGCCCTAAATTTTGCCCATTCTACACAAACATGCATTAACTAACCTGTTATCTAAATTTATTTGCTTTACCACATATACTTATTTCTTTCACATATATTCCTTTTTTTCTTTAACGAATTGGTCTCAGATTATATAAATATTCTGATTTATATGTTTATGTCGGGTTGTGGATTCAGTGTGAATGTGTTATACAACAAAGTTATATTAAATGCTATCACTGTCTAGCTCTATAAGAACCAAAATCCGGCCCACTACTAACCAGCTGGCCCATTATAGGTGGCTGTGGCAGTATGCCCACATCATTGTCAAAGTACATCGCAAAACCTAGTGTTGGAAATTGTAAACTCCATGTATTAAAAAGCTCCATCTCAAACAACTATTTCTATAAACTAATTAGGTGACACAATATTAGTTACATAATTTACGAACACACCAAATAATGCAAATTGACAAGATAATTCAATATTAAAGTTTTTAATTAGGTTATTTATACTTCGCACGGACAAGTAAACTGGTTATTTAACAAAAATAAATAAATAAAACTATATCGAGACATAGAATAAGGCCGTGAGGGGCTAAAGTTGCTATTTATTGAATAATGGCCGTAGCCAAATCTATTCTAGGATTGTTTTATGTGTAACGTGTCTCATTATAAAAGACAGACTCACATTAAATTAAAAATGTCTTATTATCTCAAGGTACTATACCCAACAATTGTCTGTAAATAAAGCTACAGTTAATAACTTAATTGATACATGATTTATCTAATAGTGAAAAAATTAAATTACCATTAACGTGTATCTCTCTAACTCTAATAACAAACAAGTGAACAATTGTCAGAGGATAGGAAGTAAACTGAAATTGATCTTTTTTCCTTCCGAATACAAGGTTTTATTTTTCTTCAAGAGTTTAATTTGTGTGTGCGCTTTCAGAATGAAACATTTCATAAAATGATTATTTTATATTAACATTAAACACTATATCTAGTAAGGGGTGGGTAAAATTTTAAGATAAAATGATAATGACAGCCCTAAGTGTTACATTAAGATATTAAGACATAATTTAAGAACGTGTATGTATATTAATAAATAATTAACCACTGTATTATAACAATGACCTTCCTTTAAAGTACAAATTCTTATATTTTCATAACTTTTAAAAACAACCTTTAAATTTGTCATTAATAAAACTCAAAATTAAAAGAACCATAGTTCGATTATTGTGGTTACTTTTAACTTTTAAGCGACAAAATTACAAATCTATACAAACACGTGATTCAACTCCGGTCTTTATTCTAAACTTTTAACTTTAGTATTACCAAATTAATATATTGACTCTTAACATAATATGGCCATAATAATTGTATTTTATCAAAATTTTAATATCGATAAACAATGGAATGGTCCAATTACTAATTTTGTACTGTGGACACCCCTGATTTGCTAAGAGAATTACAAATTAACAATTTTATTAAAAAAATGAAAAAAAAGCCTTAGAATTTAATATTGTACATGCTCACAAAAAGTTGAAAGTGTCATGAAACATATGGTCCGTGTTTCCTTTTTATCCACATGAAGCATATACCATGTAAAATGACATAACATGTTATAAACTGATAACCACTGTCTCATTCCTCACAAAATTACTCCGGCCACCACCACAATGGACCACCTACCCTTACAGTCACCGGAATCCTCCATCACCTTCCCCATCGACCGACCAACATCCCTTGCCGCCAAATGCTGGCTCGACGATGCTTGCATTGTCGACATAGATTATTTCGTCAAAACCCTTTCCGGCATCAAAGCCAAAGGTGTCCGGCCAGACCTCATCGGTTCCATCATCACACATTACGCTTGCAAATGGATCCCTGAACTCTCCGGCGAACCACCCTCCCCCGTCACCTCCGACCACCACTCGCCGCCACAAAGCGCCTGATAAGAACCGATTAGAGATGGTCAATCTCCCAAAGAAGCTAAGATAAGAAAGATGATTCTTGGGGCAATTTTCTGATGTTTAATTTCAAACAATTACAATGCTTAAATAGTAAATAAAATGGAGAATGCTTCCTATTCTAGTGCAGTGAATGAAAACGTGGGAAACCCACTTATTTGGTAGTTCCTAATCCTAAGTGCATGCATGAGAAAAAACAGGAAAGTGGGATGACTAATTCAGTAGACGTTGAGCATCTTTGAGCACATGGGAATTTAGTCAAGTAACCGGTTGGGCCTTCTTGTAATTCGTTTGGGCCTAGCTTGGGATTGGGCTGCATAGTGTTGGGTTGTAGAGGTCTCGGCCGTATCATTGCCCTCCCGTTGAAGAATGGACTCGTCCTCGAGTCCAATAAAGTCTGGAAAACGAGCCGTCATGTCTGATAGGTCTTCCCATGTGGCTTCGGCGATGTCGTTGTTTTCCCATTTGACGAGTATTTCCGATTTATCCCCCGTTTGACGCCGTTGTAAAATTGTTTCTGGTTCGGGAACGTTTTGCGGTGTATCGATTAACCATTCCGTTGGGAACTCTGAAGAAACTTGTTGCGTGTGGCTCTCTTTTAACAGTGAAACATGGAAAACAGGGTGCACTTTTGATGTTTTTGGCAGCTCGAGTTTGTAGGCTACGGGCCCAATTCTTTCCAGTATACGATAGGGCCCAAAAAAACGTTTAGAGAGCTTTTGATTTTCCCTTGCTTGTACGGAGTGTTGGCGGTAATTTCGTAGACGGAGGTATACAAAATCGCCAACTTGGAATTGTTTATCTAGTCTTTTTTTGTTGGCCTGTTTTGACATCTTTTGGCGGGTGTTGTCGAGGGCAGTTTTTAGTAACATATTGAGGCGTTGATGCTCCACTAATGAATCTTCGATGGATGCGGTGTGATTGGAACCGGGTTGGTATTCGTGAATTGTGGTGGCTTCGCGACCGTACATTGCTCGAAACGGTGTCATTTGGATGGATGAATGGAAACTTGTGTTATACCAAAATTCCGCTAAATAAAGATAGCGGTTCCACGTACGAGGTTCGTCGAAAACAAAAGCTCGTAGGTACGACTCTAAACATCGGTTAACTACTTCGGTTTGACCGTCCGTTTGTGGATGATACGCGCTTGAGTGACGGAGTTTTGTACCGAGTTGTTTGAAGAGTTGAGTCCACAGGTGACTCAAAAAGAGTGGGTCTCTATCTGAAGTGATCGAATTGGGTAATCCATGAAGTCGGTAGATGTCTTTGAGGAATATAGTAGCAAGGGTGTTGGCTGTGTAGTTGTTTGGTAAGGCTATAAAATGGGCGAATTTGGAAAGTCGATCGACGATGACCCAAATTGCCGTTTTTCCGTTGGATGGTGGAAGATGGGTGATAAAATCCATGGTTATGTCATACCATGTTTGGGTTGGGGTTGGCAGTGGTTGTAGCAGTCCATAAGGTTTGTGGGTTGGGTATTTTGTAGCTTGACAAATTGAACATTTTTTGATATATTCCTTGACATCTTCTTTAATTGTAGGCCAATAAAAGGATGGTGTGATTCGTTGTAGTGTTGCCTTGATTCCTGCATGTCCACCCAAAGTGGATGAATGAAATTCCTGCAAAATTAAAAAACGAAGGTTTGATATGTTAGGAATAAAAAGTCGCCCGTTTGTGTAAATCAGTCCGTTGTGTTGTTGCATGTGAGTCGAATTTTGCCCCAATTGATTCATCATTTCTTTTCCTTCGGTTTGGTTTTTGTAATAAGAACGAAGCTCGTCTAACCACTTGGCGGTGGGGCTTGAAATTGCCATGAAAGTGTTTGTGTCGGGCCGGCTAAGTGCATCCGCGACCTTGTTTTCTTTGCCCGGTTTGTAATGTACCTCAAAGTCGTAACCCATAAGTTTGGTGAGCCATTTGTGTTGCTCCGGGGTTTGAATCGTTTGGGTGAGGAGATGTTTTAGGCTATGGTGATCGGTGAAAACTCGGAACTTTCTACCCAACAAGTATTGTCGCCACTTTTTTATGGCTTCTGTGATCGCGTAAAGTTCCCGAATATAGGTTGAGTTGCCTTGCATGCGGTCACACAATTTCTTACTATAAAAAGAGATAGGCTTGTCATTTTGTGATAGTACCGCTCCGATAGCGACACCCGATGCATCTGTGGTGAGATCGAATGGTTCCGTGAAGTTGGGTAAGGCTAATGTGATGAGATTGGCCATGGCTGTTTTGAGTTTGGTGAAGGCAGTAGCGGCTGATTCGTTCCATGTGAACGATGGTTTTTTTAGAATGTCGGTTAGTGGGGATGCGATGTGAGCATATGTTGGTACGAAACGGCGGTAATACCCTGTTAAGCCTAAGAAGGCACGTAGGGTTGTGAATGAGGTTGGACTAGGCCATGATTTGATTGCTGTTATTTTTTCTGGATCGGCCCGTACCCCGGCTGAAATTATATGGCCCAAAAATGGTATAGATGTTGCTGCAAATAAACATTTAGAAGCTTTGGCATGGTATTTGTTTTCCAGCAGGGTTTCAAACACAAATCGTAGGTGTTTGTAGTGGTTTGAGATTGAATCACTGTACACGAGAATATCATCAAAAAAAACTAAGACGAATTTCCGTAAAACTGACCGAAATAAGTCATTCATGGCTGCTTGGAATGTGGATGGTGCATTGGTAAGGCCAAAAGGCATTACTCTAAACTCATAGTGACCGTCGATGGTTCGGAAGGCCGTTTTGTGAATGTCTTCGGGTGCGACACGAATTTGGTGGTACCCGGCTCGTAGATCAATTTTTGAGAAGATTTTTGAGCCATGTAGTTCATCGAGTAGCTCATCGACCGTTGGAATTGGAAATCGGTCCCGGATGGTGGCGGCATTTAATGCCCGGTAATCGACACAAAATCTCCATGTACCGTCTTTCTTTTGAACGAGTAATACCGGGGATGAGTACGGACTTTGGCTTGGTTGTATGACACCGTCATTAAGCATGTCTTTAATGAGGGATGTCATAATCGCTTTTTGGTAATGTGGGTAACGGTATGGTTTTATGTTGATTGGGTTTGTGTTTGGGATTAGTGGGATATGATGGTCATGGTGTCGTGGTGGTGGAAGGCTGTTAGGTGGTTCAAAAAGTGAGGGAAATTCAGTGAGTAATGTGTCGATGTTAGGGTCTTTGTGTGGTGTGGTTATAGGTGTAGTGATAGGTGGGGGTGTATGATGATATATCATAGTATGTAATGAAGCTACAGAGTCTTTTCTAATGAGAGAATGAAGGGTACTTGGTGTTACCGCGGATGAAAGTGGTTCGCCTTTGATGACGCATGGTGACCCGTTCACGTTGAATGACAATTGCGGAATGGAGAAGTCCGCTAGGATGGGGCCTAGGGAACTTAACCAAGTAAGCCCGAGGATCACATCGGCGCCGTGTACAGGAATAATGAATAATGGAACCTCGAATTTTGTTTTGTTGATCTCGAGTGGTGTGTGTTGTAGAAGGTCTTTGCATTCTAGGAAGTGGCCGTTGCCGACCATGACCGGAAATGGGGTTATTGCAGTGGGTTGGATGGATAAGAGGTTGGCTATTCTTGGTTGTATAATATTGTGGGTGCTACCACAATCTATGAGGATGGTGACGGGTTTGTTGTGTATGTAACCGGTAACGCGAACGGCTTTCGGGGATTGAAGCCCGAAGAATGCTGAATCCGATAGGTTGAGGAATAGGGGCTGGTTGTTTTGGGTGGGTGTGATGTCGGTTTCGGTTGGTTGTGATTCAAGGGTGAAGAACCCGGAGTCGGGTAGTGTGTCGGTATCTACGGGGTTTTCGTTATCTGCTATCAAGAGGAATTGTTGTGGGTTACATTTGTGACCGGGTTGGAACTTCTCGGGACATCGGAAGCATAACCCTTCTGCCCGGCGTTTTTGTAAGGCTTCCGGGGAGAGACGAGTAAAGGGCAAGGTGTTGCGGGGTTTAGGGGGTGGTGGTAACAAGCCAGTGTTGGTATTAGTGGTGGTATTTGTTGGTGTTAACGTAAGGGTGGGAGTTTTTGTTTGTGTGACAAGGTTTGGTGTGGTTTGTTGGTTAAATGTGCGGGGGTTGGTTGTGTAACGAGGCCGATTGGTTGCGAGTTTGTCCTCGATGAGTTTGGCAAGACCGTAAGTTTGATGGAGAGTGGTGGGGTTGAGTAGGGCGATTTCAGCTTGGATGTCCGCCCGTAGACCGAGTAAACCGTTGTTGGATAAATGCTTGTACCAGCTTAGCGCGTCTCCCGTGAAGTAGAATACCGCTAGAGCAAGGCGTTGATCGAGTGGAATGTTATAGTATGTGAAGTAGTTCTCCGCTTGGAAGATCCAATCGAGGGGGTTGGATCCGTCGAAGGTGGGTAGGAATATCTTGGGTGGTCGTGGTTGGTTTTGTGGTTGTGGTGGTGGCGGTGGCGGTGGCGGTGGTGGTGGTGGTGGCGGCGGCGGTGGATGTGTTGTGACTTGTCGGTTGGATTGGGTGGCGAGGAGGGTGGTTAGGTTGTTTAAGGCGGTGGTTTGTTCCGACATGTTGGCGGATTGAACTGTGATGTGGGAGATAAGGGTGGAGGTAAGTTGAATGAGGCTTTGTAAGTCGGTGGTGGGGGCAGGTGGCGGAGGTGGTGGCGGTGGTGGTGGATCGTCGGAATGTGTTTCCCGGCGAGGAGGCATGGTAACGAGCGATGAAAGCACCAATTGATAAGAACCGATTAGAGATGGTCAATCTCCCAAAGAAGCTAAGATAAGAAAGATGATTCTTGGGGCAATTTTCTGATGTTTAATTTCAAACAATTACAATGCTTAAATAGTAAATAAAATGGAGAATGCTTCCTATTCTAGTGCAGTGAATGAAAACGTGGGAAACCCACTTATTTGGTAGTTCCTAATCCTAAGTGCATGCATGAGAAAAAACAGGAAAGTGGGATGACTAATTCAGTAGACGTTGAGCATCTTTGAGCACATGGGAATTTAGTCAAGTAACCGGTTGGGCCTTCTTGTAATTCGTTTGGGCCTAGCTTGGGATTGGGCTGCATAGTGTTGGGTTGTAGAGGTCTCGGCCGTATCAGCGCCACCGCCTCCTGGCTCAAAAAAAGGTTTCTTATCGAAACAATAGTCGCCGTTCTCCCACCGGAAAAAGACGCCGTTCCCTGCAGCTTTCTTCTCCGGCTACTCAAGAGCGCGAACATGGTCGGTGTGGATTCCAGTTACCGGGAGGAGCTTGAGAAAAGGGCGGCGTGGCGGTTGGATCAGGCGACGTTGAAGGAACTCATGATACCGAGTTTTAGTCACGTGAAAGGCACGTTGCTTGACGTTGAACTGATGCTCCGGTTGGTGAAGAGGTTTGTGGAATTGGATATCGAAGGTTTGAGAACCGGTGCCGGAATTTTTAAGGTGGCGAAGCTTGTTGACGCTTATCTTGCGGAAGCTGCCGTTGATTCTGAGCAGACGTTGTCGGAGTTTATGGAGCTCGCCGGAGCCATTCCTGAGCAAGCTCGTGCCACTGACGATGGTTTATACCGGGCTATTGACACTTTTTTAAAAGTAAGTTGAACTAAGCATAAAATTGAATTAAATTATATTAAATTAAATTGGTTTTTCAATTTTAAATTGACAAAAACTAGTGTAACAAAATTCTACTTTAGAAGAAACAATTCCACATTTGTAAAAATAAACTATTTTTCTTTACTTATAAATATTACTCCATCGGTTATAAATTAATTGACAACTAGATAAAACACTTAATTTTAAGAAAATATAATTATTGCACTATCCACCAATAAATCTCAAATTTATTCACTTATACTCCCTCCGTCCCACAAAAAACTTCCCATTTGAGATGGACACAAGTTTTAAGGTGATAGTTAGTGGTGGGGTCATTGATAATAATTTTGATTAAACTATAAGATTGATTTGGAGAGAGAAAGATAGTTAGTGGATAGTTAGTGGTGGGGTCCTTAGTAATAATAGTATTTTATTGAAATGAGAAGTTTTTTGTGGGACAAAAATTTAGAATGAAATGGAAAGTTTTTTTGTGGGACGGAGGGAGTATTTCATATGATTGTTTGTAATTTGAAATTATTTATTTTGGAAATCTAAAATAGTATGGCGTACAATAACAATATGACGGAGGGAGTAGTTTAATAAATTAAAAACATAATAAAATTAGGAAAATGCTAATGACAGCCCTTGTCATTAAGAATGCAAAATACATAAAAACAACCCCCTGAATTTTAAAAATATTACTTTTTTAATCAATTTATAAGCTTTTTATGCATGTTAGTGATAGCCCTAAGGGCTGTCATTAGCAAAACCCATAAAATTAACTTCTTTCCTTTTTTAATAAAGGTCTCATTAAATGTCGTGGGTTCGAAGCTTGTGCATGTGTAATATCACAGTATTTTCATGAGACCAAATTCTATTCCGACATCTGACATATCTTGTTTATGGACCATTGCTAATCATTCATACCGAGCAAATAACTTTTGAAAATAAAAACAGTAACTGAATCCCGTGAATTAGATTAGCTTCGATCATTTAACATCCATCTTAAGAGTTTTGATAGTATCATAATAATTTTGTTTAGATATCATAAATCTATATATTTTGTGTTTTATTACAAAGTATTTTAAGATTGGTTTTTGATATTTTTGTATAGGTTCCAAAATCCAAATGGATACTCACTCCGTCCCTTAATAAAGTTCTCATTTCACTCAAAATATTTGTCCCAAAATAAAGTTCTCATTTCTCATAATGGAGAGACCCACTCAACAAAATAATATTATTATTATGCACTCCACCACTAACTATCTCTTAAAAACACTTTATCTCTCCAAAAAAACTTAAATTATAATCAAATTTATTACCAATGACTTCACCACTATCTATCTCCTAAAATATTGTGCCCATGAGAAATTTGAACTTTATTAAGGGACGGAGGGGGTATTATAGAAATTTTAAATGAGGAAAAATAATTTTGACACATGAAAACCATATTAAAAATTCAAACTATCTTTTACACATGTTTAGCACGACACATTGTGCTATATATAGTTATTATCTGAGATTTTGTAATATATATTTTTGTTTATAGGTATCTTATTTTAGCTAGTTTATAATTTAATAATCTTATTATGTTATATCATGTTTGTGTCACAATTATGACTACCATCAAATGATAGGAATGAAAAGATAGAAGTGGCTAAGTGCTACTTTCGAATTACAATTTGGCTTTTTCTTTGGCTTCCCGTGACGTATATGACTACTTTGACTTATATATTTGGATTTCCAAAGACCTACATGATTATTAGACATTTGTTTTTTTATTAGATAATATGATTCACTTATGTACTCTTAATATATAAGACAATACATTCTTTTGTACAGACGCATGTGAACGTGACAAAACGAGAAAGAAAGACGTTATGCAAATTAATCGACAGTCAAAAGTTATCAATAGAAGCATCACTTCATGCTGCCCAAAATGAACGGTTACCCGTTAGATCGGTCATCCAAGTGCTCTTTTCAGAACAAGCTAAACTAAATTCTCATATCGATTGGAATCGATCATTTAGCAACACCAAAAGCCCGAATTTAGGGTTGGACCCACACGATCGGTGTCATTCATCACGAGATATTTCAACGTTCCAACAAATGGAAATCAAGAAACTAAAAGAGATTGTGACAAAACTCGAAAGACAGTGTTCCTTGATGCAATCACAAATCGACAAATTGTCGGATAAGAAAAAAGGGTTTTTTAATTGGAGGAGATTAGCAACTTCGACAACTTTAAGGTCTATGAGCGTTGAAGTGGTTGATGAGAGAATAGAAGGAAAAGGGTATGATTCAGGCAGTATTGGAAAACAAACACCTATAAAAGGGAAATCAGGAAAAAGTAAGACTTCAAAAAGGTGGAGGCAATCCACATCTTAAAAGTGTTTATGTTAGAATATATTTTTGTCTAATATTTGTATTATAATAATAATAATAATCATGTACTAACTTTTGTTTCAATACTCGGTTGTGGTAATGATATATAATTATATACACAATTTTATATTTAGCGTCCTTCATCTAACAATAGATGGTCAGTGAATAGTTTAATAATAATCACGACAATGTTAGATTGCACATATCATGAACATAAGCACTTGCCGGCAAATATCTTAGAACGAATATAATCTTTCAAAAAACCTTTCTGTAACCATATATTGTTGTCTTTTTTCAGGTAAAAGGTTGTCACGTTTTTCAATATTGTTTTACCAAAGTTTTCAAATCATAATCTTTCCCTTTTATGAAAATCAATATAACGTCAACTGATGGACTATTAGAGTACTCACTGTAACATCGATGGTCGTTTTTTTCTTCTATTTTGAAAATGTGCAGATTGTACATGTTAGCAAACTTTTACTATAATGGGGCATTTTTTATATATAACAACTTTTACTTAATGCACCATATCATACAAATTTTATATGTATAATTATATCAAATAATGATTGTGATAATTGAAATAAATTTGTGGTACATAAATCACTTTGTAAAAGTTTGAGTGAACATGGATAGTTTTATCACTTTATGTGAGAGTGAAAGGGTTTGTTTCGGGTGATCCGTGAACACTTGTGCAGTTGTGTGTACTATGTTATAACTTTTCCAAATAATTACTCTGTAAATAAAGTTTATAATAGGAAGAGAGAAAGAAGCAATTAGATATTGGATATTGAATATCTTAAATATAGTTAAGTTTTAATTTTTAGAAAATATATTAAGTTAACCAGCCTTTTAATCGTTTTAATCTAAGAGCGGCTTTGCTATATTTTTTTTAAGATCTTTTTTTTTTACAAAACTGAGACACAAAACTTTCCAATTGATACACGAGTTTTAAAAAATGAAACAATGATTCATATATGTGTTGAAAAACATTGATACACGTTTAAGACCTTAATAAACAAGTTTAGAATAACTGATACAATCATATAATATTTTTAATCATGATACATAAATTCTCAACACGAATACACAAAACAACAAAACATTATAGTCAGGTACAAATACCCTAGACAATATGAGGACTCGTATATGGGTGACATAAAGAATCAAATATACATGATAACATTCGGCCTACAGGCTTGGGTCCAATCCAAAATATGAATTCTCATCTCTGTTAAAATACATACTCCATCTCTTTTGTGTTGGGCTTTCACGCTTAGGCCCAATTAAGTAAAATAACCCTAATGAAATATACAATACTACATAAGTATTTTTTTTTATCTACAATGAAAGAACCAAACGAGTTGTTTTGATGTTATCATCAATCTCACATTCTCATGTAAGCATCAAATATTAATTACGTATTTATCTAATACACGTTATAACGTGACAACCACATAAATGATACAATATGATCGAATATGTTTGAGCAAATTTACAATTATGTCCTTCCTCTTGAGATTTACAAAGTGACAACACCCCAATGAACCAAAAGGTCCAAAACAGCCGGTTTCCAAAACCCATGCTTCATGATGCACTCATGCACCCATGCTCACACGGTATTAAGAGCCATTTGACTCTTGATGCAACCCAAGAGCTGCTTATACGTAGAGATTGATTGATATTTCTTCTTATTCATATATTGATCCATAAAAGTTTCTAAATCAAAAAATAAATTTGTAAAGAAAAATTAATAGATTACATATATCAATCATTTTATAAATATGTTTATAAAATATTAAGATTTAGTAGGAAAAATACAATTATTATTAGAATTTTGTTAATAACAGTTATTATAGCCGTATAAGAAAAATTATTACATATATTATTAAATAATGAACATAGTATTAACTAACGTAGAACTTTTTATGAATTTACTTTTTATGGATTTGGTTTATGTATTTGCAAATTTTCTAATCATTAATCACTACCTATTTCTCCATTCCACCCCCTTCATCTTTATAACTAAGGAAAATAAGCCCATCACAACTTATCATTTCTACACTTTCACTCCCAACACACAGAACTTACCTCCGGCAAATATGGATGAAGAATTGTCAACTACCACCACCCCACTCCTCGGCCACCGCCGTCAGTGGTGGCGCCAAATCCCATCCAACGCCGTATCCTCACTTCGCTTCCACAAAACCACCGTATGGTCAGAACTCGGCGGTTCAGTAGGCGATCTCGGTACCTACATCCCGATCGTTTTAGCACTCACTCTCGTTTCAAAACTCGATCTCGGAACAACTCTTATCTTCACCGCCTTATACAACATCGCCACCGGACTTCTATTCGGAATCCCGATGCCGGTTCAACCT
The DNA here is from genome assembly GCA_963853835.1 of Calendula officinalis. Lineage (NCBI taxonomy): Eukaryota > Viridiplantae > Streptophyta > Magnoliopsida > Asterales > Asteraceae > Calendula > Calendula officinalis. The sequence goes on along the minus strand of OY970827.1, from coordinate 1,313,105 downwards.
ATGAAGTCAATCGCCTCCGTCGCTATCTCAGAACAACCACTTCTCACTCTCTCACAAATCGCCGCCGCCGGAATCTGCACCGCCTCTGTTCTCCTCTTCCTCGGCGCCACCGGCCTCATGTCGTTACTCTACCGATTCATCCCGCTTCCAGTAGTCCGCGGCGTTCAGCTCTCTCAAGGCCTTTCATTCGCCTTCACCGCCATCAAATACGTTCGTAATAATCAGGATTTCGCCGCGAATAAGCAGGGAGACGCTCGATCATGGCTCGGTCTGGACGGACTAATCGTAGCAATTTCCGCAATCATCTTCCTCATCATCACCACCGGATCTGGTGAAATGTATACAAACACAGAACCAGTCACCGGAAAACGTAGAGTCCGCCGGAGACTCCAGATACTTTCATCTATCCCCTCCGCTCTTATCGTATTTTCAGTCGGAATAATTTTATGTTTCATTATAGACCCTTCTATATTCAACGATTTACAACTAGGTCCCTCAAAGTTTCACATTTTAAAAATCACATTACAAGATTTCAAAACCGGGTTTCTCCGGGGCGCAGTACCTCAAATCCCACTATCCATATTAAATTCCGTGATTGCCGTTTGTAAATTATCCAACGATTTGTTCCCTGAGCATGAAGCATCAGTGACGGCTGTTTCCGTCAGTGTAGGCTTAATGAATCTAGTGGGGTGCTGGTTCGGGGCCATGCCAGTGTGTCACGGTGCGGGTGGGTTAGCCGGCCAGTACCGGTTCGGTGGTCGAACCGGTGGCTCGGTGGTGTTGCTAGGAGTAGGGAAATTGGTGTTGGGGCTTTTGTTTGGGAACTCGTTTGTAAGGATCTTGAATCAGTTTCCAGTTGGGATTTTGGGTGCGTTACTTTTGTTTGCAGGGATTGAATTAGCAATGGCATCGAAGGATATGAATACGAAAGAAGAATCGTTTGTGATGTTGGTGTGTGCGGCTGTATCGCTTACCGGGTCGAGTGCTGCGTTAGGGTTTGTGTGCGGGATCGTGTTGTTTTTGTTGTTGAAATTGAGGGAAGTTGATGTTGGTTCTCATGATGCCGATGAATAAAATGGTTGTATATCAATAGAAAAAAATATATTTGATTACTACTAAATATTTCTACTTTATACTCCCACTCATAAAATAACTTACATGTGAAATCAATTAATTTTATTTAATCTTATCCATTTATTTGGAAAGATAAATAATAAGAAATAATATCATCTATCATATAAACATACCAAATTACAAATTTAGAGAAATGTTCGTCCATCATTTTTGTATATTCCCGAGGGATAAATTTCAGCTTTTAGATCAATCAACCCTCAAATTATCACCACCACCACTATCACATGTAATTCAACACAACCACCACCTCATGTGTATTAAATCACATGTGAATGCACACCGCCGACCACCACCCCATGTGTATTAAATCACATGTGATTCAAAACCGCCGACCACCACCACCACCACAAACCTCTGCCAGCCATCGTTTCCACCACCGACAACCACTCGCCACCGTCGGCTGCTTTCAGTCACATGTGATTGGGGAGGCCGGAGGCGTCGGTCGGCGGTGGCAGCCTGCGGTGGTCAGTGGCGGCGGCCGGAGGTGGTCGCCGGCGGCGGTGGTTGTATATTGAATCACATGTGATTTGATGATGGTGATAATTGTATATTGAATAACATGTGATTTGATGATGGTTGTACTTTGAATCACAAGTGATTTGATGATGGTGATGGTTAAGAGATCTTTTGAACCAATAATTAAAATTTATTCCTTGATACTTTATAAAAATTAAAGACTTCTTTGAATACAACCTACAAATTTAATACAATTACAAATTACAAATTGATACAAATTTGACAATTTGAGCTGTATTGAGATTCTCTTAAATTGAAAACAAATTACAAAGTTTAATACAAGTAGTTACACGAATTGATGTAAATAAATAAATAAATAACGAAAACAAAATCATCTTTTCTGGAAATTGAAGGACCGAATGCAGTAAGCAAAGATAAAGGCGAAAAACAACACCAGTCCAACGTGGACTCCAGCAACAGCTCCAAGAAAATCATGTTTGTAACCAAAATAACGGTCCAAATAACCTTTAACGGTTTCACCAGTTGCACTGCTCGTAAGAACATTATCATAATCCCCAAACTGTGAAGCAACCATTCCGTAAATAGTCCATGCCAACGGGTTTCCCCAATAGTACCATCTCCACCAAACAGGAATACTCTGTTTTTATACAACAATTTCAGGATATTGATAATTTATCAAAAAATATAATAAAAAGGCGATAATTTATTGAAATGAAACTTACGGGTCTTGGAATGATGAAACCGGAGAAGAGACTGAAGATCCCGTAGAACGAGGCGGCGATAATGGCGGCAATATTGGCGTTGGGGGTGATGGCGACGGTCATCATACCGTAGAATGTCATGTAGAGGAAACAGCAGAATTGGAAGAAGACATACCACAAGAACTTCTCAGCCGTCCATTCGAATCCAATCATGGCGTAAACGATCACACTGTAAACTAGGGTTTGCACCAATATGTACGGGATTTCCACCAGAATCTGAGCAAATGCGTACGGTAAAGCCGAATACATTCCGGCAGCTCTTTCTCTGTAGAAAACGGTTCGCTCCACATCCACAACGGGTTGAACCGCCGATGCGTTTTGGATCCCCAAGAAGAGAACGGCGGAATACATGGAACCCATCGCGTTAATCACATCTTGTTGCGTATTCCTGAAACAAATAATTAACTCGATTGATTAAATCATCGATCTTCACAACAAAAACCCTAATTGAATTGGGCGTATACTATACAAGGAATTAAGGATGTATACCTTTTACTTCCGAGATCCCAAAACATGGTACCAAACATGATTCCGATGAAGGTGGTGAAGACAAAACGTACGGTCATTCCGATTAAAGAAAAGAAAAGTCTTAACGAATATAATTCAGGCTCTACTATGGTGTGTATGGAAGGCGAGAAACGAAGTGGTTTTCAACAATGCTCATAAATCTTATTCGGTCATTGCCGGTGATATTGTCCAAATTTCATACTTATGGTTGAGTCATAGGAGTAAAATATGTTGTAATCCGGTTGATTGGGGTATATCCCCGTTTTCCTTTCTTTTGTAATTGTTTGTTTGTTTGCTCCGTCTTAGTTCCTTGCTAAGCTCGGTTGCTTTTTTATATAATCTATTTGCCGTTTCCAAAAAAAAAGATTGTAATTAAAATCAGTTATTTGTACCCACTAATATCAGATACCGCTAATTAAAATTTTTATTTCAACTAAGATTTTAAAAATAAAGACAAATAATTATACTTTGCACTCAGTGTTTTACTCTGTCTGTAAGTTGTAACCATTAATTGACGTTTGACTAAAATTTTCTTATTTAGGATTAGAAGTTAATCAAGGGACAAATCCAATATACTCAGGATAGTTGAGGGATGAGTTTTATAACTAAGTTTGATTGAAAACGTGCTTATATTCTGTACGGTACATTGCAAAATTGAAGACCCGTTTTGACCAATTTTAATTCCCCCACCAATTGGTTGCCCACCTATTTTCATTTATTTATTTATTCATTTATGAATGTCAATTTGATTTTGAGAAAGTAGGGTCAAATGCCCTTGTCTACAGATCCTTCGGGCGGGCGGACTTACCTCCTCCCTACGCTTTTGTCGGTTTTGAAGACCCTATTTGTACTATCCACTTCTTTGCTTGTCGTTTTGAGGATTCTTTCATTTTCGTCGGTTAACCGAAGTAATAAAATTTTGTAATATATTTTGTAAATGCTAAAATGATAAAAGAAGTAAAGAGGTGTTGTTGGTAGTTCTTGTATCAATTTAAAAGTGCCGATGTAATGTTGATATGACAAAAATGACGAAAAAATGAAGAAACACCTGTATTAGCTAATAGTCCAAACTCAAAGCTTATCCTAATCCTAACCCAAATAATAAAAAAACCCCAACGCGTGTCTGGTAGACTTTTCTAGCTTTTGGATTTATAAAATTAGTATTTGAGACTTGTTGGTGTGTCTAATAAAAAAATATTTTTGTAACGGAAGGTGATTTCGCCACCACAATCATAGCTTTACATTATTTGTACAATTTTCTATAAATGTGGTACAGTGTGGTGAATGTTATAGTTTATATCGTGTCGTAATCACTTTCATTATGTAATAGAGCCATTACGTTAAACTCGTTTTTGATTCAGGGTGTTGCTCCGAACCCCGCGAGGGCGTCCCCCCTCGACACCACCCCTTGACTCCCACATTTTTTATCCCCGTAAAAATTGTTACTGCGGTGAAAATTTCTAATTTTGGTCCTGTAAATGATATTGTTGCATCATATTGAATTTATTCCGTTAAAATATGAACCCAGGTGGATTATGGAGAATATAGACACGCTCATTGATCGTGTAGATTCACAGCACCATGTTTCAACGGTAAACAAAGGTATTCACTCGATCATATTATGGATTTCTAGAACCTTTATTAAATAATAATAATGCTTACAATAAACAAAAGATTCATGTCGGTGTCTTTAGATACTTAATTATATTGTACGCTTAATACAACCGTAATCCAATTTTATAGATATGACATATGTGATTACGACACATCTGGAGAGGTTTAATTAATTACTAGTACCCAACACTCAAGCACCCACCATCTGGAGAGGTGTAAAATTAATTAATTTCATGGCGGGCTGCTAAATGCCATTAGCGACAAGAACATGCTGGTCACTAAAACATTTTAGCAACAACATAAATTATCAATTGCTCTAACAATCTTACCCTACCTTGATTTTCGAATTATTTGATGTTATTATCTCTAAGAACTTTAATTAAGGCATTATGAAGTTCTTATGGGTGTCAAAATAAATGCAATATAAGATTAATCGTAGTGTTTCATTTTAAAGTTCAAGTTCAAGTTACAAGTTTTACTGGCATCTTATTCTATTTAGTTTTAGTTTTGGTTTTCTATTAAATTTAATGATTCGGTTTATATGTATTGAATTCTATTTGGTTTTAATTATGATTTTATATTTACTTTAATGATTTAAAGATAAAAATATAATTTAATGTAATTTGTCCTTTTCAAAATTGTTTTAATTGCAGAATATGTAATTATTACAAGGGCAAAAATGTAATTTGAAATCTTATAGAAATTAAGAGATTGAAACTTTTCCTAAATTGCTTTATAGAGAAGTAAGATATCACCTTTCTAATTAGAAAAAAATTAATAATATAACTAAACATGTATAATTGTAGGTATAAAAAAGACACAACTTACTAAAACTATATTATTTTTGCATTCTTTTCTTAGAAAAGAAAAGTGACAAAATCATGAAATTCAAGCTATATTTTATATTTTTACAAAATAATAAGTATTCATACAAATTCATATCACAAAATTGTTTCTTTCATAATGAATTTTTTGCCCCCACAAGAGCAAATTCCATCTTTAAAAACATGAAAACATTCAGTATCCCTAACAGTAATCTCTCTCCTAACAACTTTTGATATAAACTCAACCAAATTATGACATTTTTCACACGTGTACAAATTTTTGGTTACTCTTATAGGCATACCAGGAGCAGTATTTATAAGCCCAAATCCAATAGCAAATCTCTCACTATGCCCACACAAAATATCCGATTTTGAAACATTATCAAATTCACTTTTATCAAATTCCATTTTCTCATAAAAACCATCCAAAATTGCATTTATTTCCTTCATTTGAGGATGACTTTGATCATCAGTAAGAAATGCATGTATACTTCCTTTGACTTCAACCCAACTACACCCCGGGTCAACGGTCACCCCTTTCTCGGTCATCAATTTTTTCAAACGGGCCACTTCGTCCCATTTACCTGAATCGGAATAAAAATTACACAAAAGTGTATAATATCCGATGTTTTCGGGTTCATTTATATCAAATAAATTCCGGCCCGCAATTTCACCTAACTCAACGTTCCTATGAATTCTACATGAATTTAACAAAGATCCCCATATGGCTTGATCGGGTTTTACGGGCATCTTTTTAATGAACCGATAAGCTTCTTCAAGTTGCCCGGCCCGCCCGAGTAAATCAACCACACAAGCATAATGTTTCAAGTTCGGGTCAATACCGTAATTTTCCGTCATAATCTTGAAATACTCTAATCCATTTTCTACCAACCCCGACCTACCACATGCCCGTAATAAACAAATAAACGTAACGGGGTCGGGTTTCACACCCGATTTCACCATCTTGTTAAATAACTCAATCGCATTTTGCCCGTTTCCACTTTCGGCAAACCCGTTTAAAATCGTGTTCCAAGAAACGATATCTTGAACTTGTGAATTGAATTGATTCCATGCGGTTTCCATATCCCCGCATTTTACATACATGTCGAGAAGTGAGTTGGGTATAAATCCATCAACCCCGAGCCCGTTTCTTAACGCGTATGCGTGTATTTCTTTTCCCGTATTCAAAGCTCCTATTTTCCCGCAAGCCGAAAGGACCGAAATTAAGGTAATTGAATTCGGGATTAAACTAACTTTCATTTTTCTAAAAAAAGTAACCGCTTCAAGATTCCGGTTGTTGGTTTTGAGCCCGAGAATAATCGAAGTCCATGACACGATATTTTTGTCCGGGATTCGTTGAAATACTTCTAAAGCTTTATCAATAAGTTTACATTTGGAATATAAATCAATTAAAGCGTTTGTAACAATTACATTCGATATAAGTCCTGTCGTTTTAGCAAACTCGTGTAACTCAATTCCCGTATGTAACCGATTTAATGAAGCGCACGCGGATATAACACTAGCAATAGTGATTTCATCGGGCGTGACGCCTTTTAATTTCATGTTTCTGTAGACTTTAATAGCTTTTTCGGGCAGCCCGTTTTTTTCATAACCCGAAATCATCGATGTCCATGATACAACGTCTTTTGATTTAATTTTTGTAAAAACTTTTTCTGCTTCTTCCCAAGCTCCAATGCTTGAGTAAAACTGAATTAAACAGTTATCTATCGAAATGCATTTTCTAAATTCGTGTTTTGTGGCGTACCCATGAACTGTTTTTCCTAATTTTTTGTCGGATAAAAGCTCACAGGCTGAAATTACACTAGTCATGGTCTTCAAATCCGGATAAACACAGCAATTAAGCATGTTAATAAACAAGTTTAAACCTTCTAAACATTGGTCGTTTTCAAAATAACCTGAAATCATTGCATTCCATGAAATTGTATCTTTCACAGGCATTTTATCGAACACTAGGCGGGCATTATATACACTCCCACATTTCACGTACATTGTAATCAAAGAATTATTCACATCGATATCAGATTCAAACCCAAATCTCAACACATGAACATGAACTTCTGTACCTCTAACTAAATCCGGTATGCCCCCACAAGTCCTCAAAACACTCGGTAATGTATACAAATCGGGTCGGATCCCAGCCCACAACATTCGATGATACAAATTCAAAGCTTCATCAAAGTAACCTCCTTTAGCATACCCACCAATTAAAACATTCCATGAAAACACATTTCTCTCAGACATTTTACCGAACACATACCATGCATCAACTAAATTACCCAATCTAACAAACATACTCAACAACGAGTTCCCAAGTTTTATACTCAATTGATTTGTCGAATCCTTGATCAAATTGTACACTTCACACCCCTCGGGTTTCGCTCGCTTACGCTCGCAGAGATCGATTACAGCAATATAAGTTTCTTCATCGATTGAAATTCGAAGTTTTTTCATGGCGTTTAGGTGTATTAGAGCTTGTTCTAGGTTTCCTTGAAGACAGAGGTCGCATATTAGGGAATTGGTGTCTCTAGTGTCGATGGAATCAGTGGTTGAAAAGGATAATTTATGCATCTTTTTTAGGGAAAATTTAGATGTTGGTGATGGAATTGAGAAATTTGTTGTTTTGGATAGATGCTTACGGTGTAGAGAGTTTGAGAGGTTGGAGTGTCGTGAAGAAAGTGTATGGGTTTTAGCAGAGACCGCCATTTGCGTAGATACCTGCATACCGGAATTCGCTCACTCCATTGGTTTTTTAAATCATGGAATAAAGAAAGCGAAAATGACAAAAGTGTACATAGATAATGAATTTAAGTGAAATCGACTTTGAGAATCCAAATATTATTTTTTATTTTTTTCATTGTTAAATATTTAAGGTTTAATATTAATATCTAAAACTAGTGTATTTTGAAATCACAATTAATTTAAAATTAGTGTTTAACACAAAGAATAGAAAATTACTATTAAATTTGCGTTTTTAATTCCCCCAAAATGCAGTTTTGGAAATACATATGGGAGGTGCTTATAGCATTTTGAAAAATGATTATTTGCATTTTACATAGTTAATTTAATAAATAATCAGATTTGTTAAACACAAAAAACTAATTATCTAATTATTGTGATTCAAACAGAATAATTAAGTTCAAACATTGTTTCTTGTAAACATATTTTGTAACGAATGATTATACAACTATTTTTTTCAAAACATAATTGTATAATTAATGAACTTATAATTTTCATTTAAATTAAAAACATATTTAATCATTTCGCATAAAGGTATAGTTTAGACTTTATTAATATTTATCAAATTTTTTTTTTGAACAGCAAGTTAGTAAATTAGTGGTTCGACATATACAGTGACATTCAAGCGGGCAATATGTATTCCTCAAACATATCTCTTTTTTTTTTAGGAATAAACTCCAACATATTTAATTATTTCGCATAAAGGTAGAGTTTAGACTTTATTAATATTTATCATGATAGTTTTTAGAATACACTTATTTAACGTCCCTAAAGTGTGCTCTATAAGAATCTTACTCGTATTAGGGTTTCCAAAAAGTTACTTCTAATCGTCATAAAAATTAACTTTAAATTTGACTTGTATATAGTCAACGGACTATTGTGACTTTTGTGTATGTCTTGTTCTAGAACAGAGGAAGGTTCACAGAAAATAAGCCACAAAATGGCGTGCTGTTGATTCTCCTTTCTGTATCTTTGACCACGTCAAATCTTTCATTCTACAAAGTCAACTTGAATTCTATTCAAACAAGTACTTCCGTATCTTCTTCTATATAAACATCATATCTTTACACTCGGAAAAAATATCTCACAAACACATTTTACCCCTCTTTCTTGCTTTCACAACAGATCACATTGTTCTCAATCTTTCAGAAAAGAAAAAGAAAACCCATTTCGTTTTACCATCAATCAGCGAACACCCATTACAAATTCCGATTTTTAAGGTGAATTCAGGGTCTTCTTGGCTTAAAAAACAAACCCCATTACAAATTTTCGGTTCTTTTAGGCGAATTCAGTGTTTTCTTGGCATAAAGAACAAAACCCACAACAAATTTCGATTCTTTCAGGTGAATTCAAGGTTTTCTTGACTAACCCATTACAAATTTCGGTTCTCTTAAGCGAATTCAAGGTTTTCTTGGCTTCAAGAACAAAACCCATTACATATTTCGATTCTTGTAGGCGAATTCAAGATATTCTTGGCATAGAGAAAAAAACCCACAAAGAAATTCGATTCTTGATCAGCATTTTGTGGGTTTTGATTAGTGGTTTTAGTGACAATGGACGGAAGTGACATATATAAAGCTGCGAATAGTATAAGATTAGGGAGTCTAAGAGCCGTTAGTACAAGAGGATCAAGTTTAAGAAACGGAAGTACTTCCGTATGGAGGAATTCTGGTATGGACGCTTTCTCGAAATCATCACGTGAAGAAGATGACGAAGAAGCTCTTAAATGGGCTTCACTCGAAAAGTTACCGACTTTTGATCGGTTGAAAAAAGGTTTACTTTTTGGGTCAACGGGACCATCTAATGAAATCGATGTAAGCAATCTTGGAACAGATGATAGAAGACATTTACTTGATAGACTTGTTAAAGTTGCCGACGAAGATAATGAAAAGTTCTTGTTAAAGCTCAGAGCCAGACTTGATAGGTACCAAAATAATAATTTAATTCCGTAATTTAATTTCATAATTTGATTTTAAATAATATTGATTTGAAATGTTTATAGGGTTGGGATTGATTTGCCAACAATTGAAGTTAAATATGAGCATTTAACTGTTGAGGCTGATGTTAATACCGGAAGCAGAGCCTTACCGAGTTTTATAAACTTTCATATCGAGCTTTTTGAGGTAAGAAAAAGAAACCAAAATCAATAGACATATGTTACATTATTCTTGATGTTTTTTTTCAACTTATGTTCATTTTTTAATGTCTTGTAGGGTTTATTGAGTTTATTCCATCTGCTCCCGAATTCGAAAAAGCATATAACTATTCTTGATGATGTCAGCGGTGTCATCAAGCCTAAAAGGTGAGAAGAACGAACGTAAATTTATTTTTGAGGCTAATATATATAACTTTTTTTTATTTACTTTTCAAATTACTTAAACTGATTTTTTGTTTATAAAATGTTTGTAGAATGACATTACTTTTGGGTCCTCCAAGTTCCGGGAAGACAACTCTCTTGTTGGCATTGGCAGGGACACTCGCCAAGGAGCTTACAGTAAATTACTAATCATAAAAAATAACTTCATAATATTTGTCACATGTTCGATTTATTTCTCATATCATAAGATTTTAATTAATTTGTTTTATGTGAATATAGCACTCAGGTAAGGTAACATATAACGGGCATGAGTTACATGAGTTTGTACCCGAAAGAACATCTGCTTATATCAGTCAAAACGATGTTCATATTGGAGAAATGACTGTCAGAGAAACATTGGCTTTCTCTGCAAGATGTCAAGGTGTCGGATCCCGTTACGGTTAGTTTTCGATTATTTCTATATAATTAATCTTTTAAATAATTTATGAAGTTTTTTTTTCTAATAACAAAATTTATTTCCAAAATTTGCAGATATGTTGGCAGAGTTGTCTAGAAGAGAAAGAGATGCAAATATAAAGCCCGATCCTGACATTGATGTCTTCATGAAGGCTGCTGCAACCAAAGGTCAAGAAGCAAGTGTGGTCACAGATTACACTCTCAAGGTATGTGCGGGTTGGATAACGGGTCAAATCGACCCATTAATACGTAAACGGGCTTTATCTAATGTAAAGGGTTTGTTGTGCAGCTATTGGGGTTGGATATATGTGCGGATACAATGGTGGGTGATCAAATGATAAGGGGGATTTCGGGCGGGCAAAAGAAACGTGTGACAACAGGTGAAATGATAGTCGGGCCATCAAAAGTTCTTCTTATGGATGAAATATCAACCGGGTTGGACAGCTCCACAACTTTTCAGATTGTCAAATCACTTAAACAATTTCTCCATATTCTCGAGGGTACAGCTGTCATTTCACTCCTTCAGCCTGCACCCGAAACCTATGATCTGTTTGATGACATCATCCTCTTGACGGATGGGAAGATTGTGTATCAAGGCCCGCGAGAACACGTGCTCGAGTTTTTTGAATCAATGGGGTTCAAATGCCCCCAGAGGAAAGGTGTTGCTGATTTCTTGCAAGAAGTAAGTATTTTGTGTATTTGAATTACGATTTTAACCCTGATGAGAATTTGTAATTAAAGGTGACGTCAAAGAAAGATCAACAACAATATTGGATGAGAAGAGAGGAACCTTATAGATTTGTGACGGCTAAAGAATTTGCAGAAGCATTCCAATCATTTCATGTTGGAAGGAAACTTGCAGAAGAAGTTTCGGTCCCGTATGAGAAAAGTAAAAGCCACCCGGCTGCTCTCACAACCGAGAAATACGGTTTGGATAATAAAGAGCTCTTGAAAGCTTGTACGGATAGAGAAATATTGCTCATGAAAAGAAACTCTTTCGTTTACATCTTCAAATTGTTTCAAGTAAGTGTTGTTCAATATCTCATTAATTATTTTATTTATATTTTATAAAAATTGTAATTAATATAATGATAATTAATTTGATTAGTTAACGGTGATTGCGTTGATTGCAATGACGGTGTTTTTCCGAACTGAGATGAATAAAGATAATATGGAAGATGGAGGGATATATAACGGAGCTGTATTTTTTGGTGTTGTGATGATCATGTTTAATGGGATGTCTGAGATTTCAATGACAATTGCAAAGCTTCCTGTGTTTTATAAGCAGCGGAATTTCCTATTTTACCCCTCATGGGCGTACGCTCTTCCTTCATGGATTATAAAGATTCCTGTTTCGTTTCTTGAAGCGGGTGTTTGGACCATTCTTACTTATTATGTCATGGGATTTGATCCCAACATCTCAAGGTTAGTTCTAATTATTAATTAACCACTTTTTATTTTTTAAAACTAATTAATGATTAAAACTTATTAAAACTTTTTTTTTTTTAAATGTTGCAGATTCTTTAAACAGTATTTGATCTTGTTGCTTGTGAACCAAATGTCTTCTGCATTATTTCGGTTCATTGGAGCGTTGGGCAGGAATATGATCGTTGCAAACACGTTTGGTTCTTTTGCACTTCTTTTAGTGTTTGCATTGGGTGGTTTTGTCCTTTCACGAGGTATTAATTACTTTTAAAAAATCAAATAAAATGAAATATATAACTAAGTAACATTATTTTGTTTTCTAAACTAACAATTTCGGGTTTGATGAATTGAAGATGATGTCAAGGGTTGGTGGATATGGGGATACTGGTCATCTCCCATGATGTATGCAATGAATGCATTATCCGTTAACGAGTTTCTTGGCCATAGTTGGAATACCGTAAGTCACATTAATTAATTTTCTTTCTCTTTTATCGAACGAAAACAATAATTATATTGTATATTTGTATACATATATAATAATATTTATTTTTGTGTGATAGCCTTCGAATGGTACAACACTTGGGAGGCAAGTTATCACGGGGCGAGGGTTCTTTGCAGAAGCTTACTGGTATTGGATTGCAGTTGCGGCTTTGTTTGGATTTATTTTTGCTTTCAATATTTGTTACGCATTGTCTCTCGCGTTCCTCAATGCTTTTGAGAAAACTCAAGCCAACGTGTCGGGACAAGACGAAAGTGAAGAAGCCGTTGAATTATCATCCATAAATAATAATAGCGAAAGCAAGAAGAAAGGAATGATCCTTCCCTTTGAACCACATTCAATTACTTTCGATGATGTCAAATACTCTGTTGATATGCCACAGGTAGGTAGCATTACAAATACTTGTAATCGGGTCGGATCGGGTCAAACCAATCTATATTTGTTTTATTGACCAATTTATGAAAACGATTAATTAATGTAGGAAATGAAAGAACAAGGGGTGGCTGAAGACAGATTACTGCTGCTTAAGGGTGTTAGTGGCGCTTTCAGGCCCGGTGTTCTTACAGCTCTGATGGGAGTGAGTGGTGCTGGAAAAACTACTCTTATGGACGTGTTAGCGGGCCGCAAAACGGGCGGGTATATCGAGGGTGATGTCAAGATCTCGGGTTATCCAAAGAAGCAAGAAACATTTGCTCGGATTTCTGGTTATTGTGAGCAAAACGATATCCATTCACCTCATCTAACTGTTTACGAGTCTTTGCTATATTCAGCATGGCTTAGGTTAGCATCCGATGTGGACGAGCACAAAAGAAAGGTTAGTTAAATAACCCGTATTAAACTATTTTAATAGCCCGTTTATTTTTTATTTTTTTGCGGTTTTTAAGAATGTTTGTATTGCAGATGTTTGTTGATGAAGTTATGGATTTAGTGGAACTGAACCCGTTGAAGGATGCATTAGTCGGGTTACCAGGTGTCAACGGTTTGTCAACCGAACAACGAAAGCGGTTAACCATAGCGGTTGAGCTTGTGGCTAACCCGTCTATAATATTCATGGACGAACCGACCTCCGGGTTGGATGCTCGAGCTGCTGCCATTGTTATGAGAACGGTTAGGAACACAGTTGACACGGGAAGAACAGTCGTTTGCACCATTCATCAACCTAGTATTGACATTTTTGAAGCTTTTGATGAGGTATGAATTTGAATTTCTTTTAAAGTTGATTACTTTTTATTTTTTATTTCTCAAATTAATAATAACAAATATCGGTTTTTTTCCAGTTGTTCTTGATGAAAAGAGGAGGACAAGAGCTATATGTTGGTCCTGTCGGTCGCCATTCTTGCGATTTAATCGAATACTTTGAGGTATAAAACCATCAAGTTTTACGTTTACTTATGAATCGAGTCAAATTGATCAAACGGGTTTAATGTTTTTAAATCAAAAACTTAGATGTTTTTTTCTTCTTGTGAAACAAATTAACAGGCTATCGATGGTGTAAGTAAGATAAAAGACGGATATAACCCTGCAACCTGGATGTTGGAAGTCAGTACTTCAGCCCAAGAAATCGCACTCGGAGTTGATTTCACTGAAATTTACAGGAATTCGGAACTCTATAAGTGAGTCATCTATCAATACAATTCTTACATTCAACTATAAAATAATGTTTTATTTAATTAACTAACTTAGTTACTTTTGTATAATTACAGGAGAAACAAAGCCCTAATTGCAGAATTAAGTGTGCCACGTCCCGGAACAAAAGATCTTTTCTACCCAACTCAATACTCGCAATCCTTCATCGTTCAGTGTATCGCATGTCTATGGAAACAACGGTGGTCCTACTGGCGGAACCCACCGTACACCGCCGTACGTTTTGTTTTCACCACCTTCATCGGAATCATGTTCGGTACCATGTTTTGGGATCTCGGCAGTAAAAGGTATACATCCTTCCTGCCCAATTCAATTAGGGTTTTTGTTGTGAAGATCGATGATTTAATCAATTATCTGTTTCAGGAACACCCAACAAGATGTGATTAACGCGATGGGTTCCATGTATTCCGCCGTTCTTTTTTTGGGGATCCAAAACGCATCGGCGGTTCAACCCGTTGTGGATGTGGAGCGAACCGTTTTCTACAGAGAAAGAGCTGCCGGAATGTATTCCGCTTTACCGTACGCATTTGCTCAGGTGCTGGTGGAAATCCCGTACATATTGGTGCAAACCCTAGTTTACAGTGTGATCGTTTACGCCATGATTGGATTCGAATGGACGGCTGAGAAATTCTTGTGGTATGTCTTCTTCCAATTCTGCTGTTTCCTCTACATGACATTCTACGGTATGATGACCGTCGCCATCACCCCCAACGCCAACATTGCCGCCATTATCGCCGCCTCTTTCTACGGGATCTTCAATCTCTTCTCCGGTTTCATCATTCCGAGACCCGTAAGTTTCATTTCAATAAATTATCGTCTTTTTTAATTTATTTTTCGATAAAATATGATTCTAAAATTGTTGTATAAAAACAGAGTATTCCTGTTTGGTGGAGATGGTACTATTGGGGAAACCCGTTGGCATGGACTATTTACGGAATGGTTGTTTCGCAGTTTGGGGATTATGATAATGTTCTTACGAGCAGTGCGACTGGTGAAACCGTTAAAGGTTATTTGGACCGGTATTTCGGTTACAAACATGATTTTCTTGGAGCAATTGCTGGAGTCCACGTTGGACTGGTTTTGTTCTTTGCGTTTATCTTTGCTTACTGCATTCGGTCCTTCAATTTCCAGAAGAGATGATTTTGTTTTCGTTATTATTATTATTTTATTTATTTATTTACATCAATTTGTGTAACTTCTTGTATTAAACTTGTAATTTGTATTCAATAAATTCAATATAAGAAATTTTTTTTCTTCACTTCCAATGAGAATGATGCCAAATACTTGCCGATTCTCTTTAACCAAAGAACAACAAGATCATTACATATTAGGCAATTAAAAATACAATCATTTAGCCACATGTGGGCTGCAGGTCGTGAGTTCGAATCCCTTTGGGAGCGTTGCATTAGCGTAATTTAACTCATACCTCACACGGGCACATATGGGGAATTTTCCTTGGAAATCCCTTTGGGGGCTGGGTTTGCCCGCTTATGGCTGAAAAATTACGAGTAGGCTTCTGTTATTTCATTTGCCGTTTCCAAAAAATTTAGCCATTAAATTACTCATGTGGTGCCAATTTTTATGTCGTTATAAGTGGGTTATGGTCCGTGTTGATGTTGATGTTGATGTGCTACCACATATGTACTTCTATAATTAATCGGATTATGATATCATCTAAATATAAAAGGTACTCCCATTTTTAAAGGTATTAACAAAATATATTCTATAATGACATGTTCCTCCGTAATAATCCTATAATTTTAACATTTACTATGAGATAATTAAATACTTCAATAACTATATCCTGTCCTTTAAAAGCTTCTCGTACTTGCTACATAGGGAGAAGAGCGAACAATGTATAAAGCTTGTGAAATAATGGGTTCCTTACAACAACCAAATCTTCCTATTATCGATTTATCTGTAAAAACCCTAAACTCTAAATCAAGTTCTTGGGTCGAAACGTGTGGTGAAGTTATACGTGCACTCGAAGAATACGGGTGTTTCATAGCCAGATATGACGGGGTTTCTCAAGAACTTCATGATGCAATTTTCCATGCATCACAAGAACTATTCGATCTTCCTACTGAAGTCAAAGTCCTCAATACTTCAGAAGCGCTAGGTCATGGTTATGTTGGTCAAGCACCCCTTATTCCTCTTTATGAAGCTTTTGGGGTTGAAAATGCAACCACTATAGAAGGAGTTGAAAGATTCATAAAAACCATGTGGCCCTCTGGAAATGAAAGATTGTGGTATGGTTTACTTAGATTTATTTTATGTTTCTAGTTGAAAAGGTTCCTGAATGACTTACTAGAGGTCACAGATTCAATCCCAAGGAAGGTTCGGAAACGGTCACAACAGTAGTTATAACAGGAATATTGTTTTCTTTTAATAAATATTAAACTTTCTACTTGATTTATTGCTTACATTCACTATCTACTTATAATTTGTTTTGTAAACATGTTTTAGTGGGACTATGTTAACATACTCAAAGGCTGTAGCTGAATTAGATCAAATAGTGATGAGAATGGTAGCAAAAAGCTATGGAATAGAGGAACACTATGAATCGCTCCTTGAGTCGACAACTTATCTTCTTAAACCCATGAAGTATTTAAGCCCTAACGGGTATGAGAGAAAACTGGGAATCATGCCACACACGGATAAAACGTTCATGTCACTTCTTCATCAACACGAAGTAAAAGGTCTAGAAATCATGAAGAAAGATGGGGAGTGGATTGAAGTTGATCCTTTACCATCATCTTTCATAGTCATGGTGGGCGATGCTTGCATGGTAGGTTAATTATACGCCACTATGGGCTGACAATTCATGTCGGGTTTGGGTTCGTATCGTCTAACCCAAATACGATCCGCGTAACCTATTTATTTAAACAGATCAAACGGGTTGGCTGGCTGTAAACCATATAAAGTAAACGTACTGTAAATAGGATGTCGGGTTGGCTGGTTGAAAACGGTATAAAAGTGTAAAGTTCATAATTTTTTTGTTTGACAGACTAAACAGGATAGCGGGTCAACCTTTTTGTTTAACAAGTCAACCCGGACACGTCCTGTTTATTAGCTCAACTCTAATCTATTTATTTTCGTGTCTGATTCGTGGCTTATCAAAATTACCACCCATAATCATACCAACTAGTGTTTGTGCGATTGTAATTTGTGCATATGTTCATGAATGTGAAATATCTAATATTTGTAGTGATTTTTTTTTATCTTTTTTTAGGCATGGACAAATGGAAAGATTGAACCGGCATGTCACAGGGTGATGATGCAAGGTCACAAAGACAGATTTTCAATCGGGCTATTTACCTTCATCAGAGATTTCGAAATACGGGCACCTCAAGAACTTGTTGATGAAAACCACCCTTTACAATATGAGGCATTTGATCACTACAAGTATCTTCAGTATCATGCCACCAGTGAAGGGAGGAAATCAAAGTTTCCCCTCAAATCCTACTGTGGAATTTGAAACACCATTCGCTTTGTAATCTATACATATACCAGTTGTGTGATTTTCAAATCCAATCTTGTCTATGACGTTGTTTGTTGATTACCGAATAAATGCATATGCGGAGTATAAAAGTTCTAACTTTTTTTCTTCTAAAAATGTACTAATGAATAGGGATGACTTATTTACAGAATCTAAAATTTAAAATTTTGGGTAGAACCTAATACAACATGTCTAAGCCAATCAGAATTTAGTAAATGTATATGTAAATCAATAATATTTAACCAAATCAAACATATATTTTAAAAAAACATAAAAAAATATTGAAAAACATACATACACAAATAACACTTATGTATACATACATGAATAACATACATGTGCAAAAAACACATATTACATGAATAATATAAATGCAAACCAATATTTATGAGTCCCTCATCAAATCTATTTATGTGTCTTCTATGATCCGTTCATTTCGAAAACCAATTGTTTAGATTTGGTTCTCCTGGGTTTTACATTAAATTGGGTTTTGCAAATAATTGCTCGCTTAATGTATATATTACTCCTCCGTCCCACAAAAACTTCTAATTTCATCCTAATTTTTTGTCTCGTGAAAAACTTCTCATTTCTCACATTTGACGGGCTCCACATAATAAAATATTATTATTATTAAGGACCCCACTACTAAGACGGGTGCCAACGGGCCCGCCGGTTGGGGTTACCGTTGGCACGCCCCGTTAGTTTTTCCGTCGATTGGGGATGCGCCGATTTGGAGACGGGGAAGGGGGCTGGCGTGAGTTGGGTGGTGGGGTCCAAAGGGGTATTCTGTGTGTGTGTGTTTTGTAATGGTCAGTCCCAAAAAATTGAAGAGAAGAGGTATTGTTGGCATGGGTACGTCAGTTTAGTGTCGGTTGGAGGGTGAGCTGACGTGATGCTGATTGACAACAACTGACGGTGTCAGTTTCCACCATTGTTGGGAGCAGGGGCGGAGTTAGGAACTTTCACTAGTAGTAGCACAAAAAGAAAAGCCGGATACAATATAATAAGATAAAAAAAGTTATAAAATTATGATTGCATCAAATATAACAAAAATAGTGTGAAATCTTGTATTCTAAAGTTGACATCTCCGTGTAGACGTTTTCTGAAAGCGATCCATTACATCTTCAATTTTAACTTCCATAATGGCTTCTTTTTCGACATTACAAATCAATGCACCGTTCATAAAATCATCACCCATTTTGTTATGCAAGTCGGTCTTTACTAACTTCATCGTGGAAAAACATCTTTCCACCGTTGCAGTCGCGACACGTAAAACCAAAGTCAACTTTAAACTAGATAAATAGAAAGCTAGAAAAGAAGATAAAATATAAGAAAAAAAGTACACTGCGGTGGAGAAGACATATTAGAAACAGCTAGGTAGGGAGGGCGGCTACTATGTACGGTTCGATTGAGACTATGTGGGAAAATAGTTTTTTAATTAGGTTTAGTTTTTTGTTTGGGCTTTGGTTAAAGCAAATATTTGAGTTTCATTTTTAGTGTTGCTTTAGCTTTTATGTTATTGAGTAACTTTTACTGTAGTACCTCAAAAAACCGAAAAAAATATAAAAAAGTTATACTACGCAAAAAAAATTGAGTAGTGGCCCGTGCCACCGTGTGCTAAGGTACAAATCCGCCCCTGGTTGGGAGCGGTTTAACTATCTACTAACTATCTTTCTCTCAAATCAATCATATATTTTAATCAAATTTATTATCAATGACTCCACCACTAACTATCACCTTAAAACTTGTGGCAAAATGAAATGAGAAGTTTTTTTTGGAGGATAGAGGGAGTATATCATATATGTCCTTGTACAATTAATCATGAAATTTTCTGGAATTTTTTTTAAAAATTTAACGAAATACAGATAAAATGTGTACCGAAATAGAGAAATAGAAGAAGGAAAAACATATAGCCATTTGCATTAATAACCCTCTGAGATCAAACTATACCTCAAATTATCGAGTCATAATTGGAACCCTAAACTTCTAGAAAAAGTTTATTTGGGCACTGAGTTTCTATGCTCCAAAGTATCCTACAATCTTAATGTTTCCTTAGTGCCTCATGTGTTGTAGTTATCAAAAATATTTTCCCCTCATTTCTATATTTAGTTGATATCTCTGCAAATATATTCTAAAAGTGGGACCGGATATATATAATATTAGCTTTATAATCCGTCCGGATGGACGAACATGCTTCGAAAAATAAAAAGGAAAATACCAAAAATAAAAAACTTAAGAAATCATGTAGTAATCTATTATTAAAATGATGATAAACGTGTTTTGATACCTATCACAAATGGTACACAAAATTTAAAGACGAAATTAAACTTCTTCAGGACGAAATAAAATTTCAAGACTATACTCAAGGCTGGAGGCAAATACCTTGAGGTTGAGGGTTCAAGTCCTATAGTAGACATATGTAGATTTAGGAGTAGATTAGGATTTGCAGTTTAAATAAAAAACGACGGGGAATGGACATGTCATCATGAAATTGTCATGCTTAACTTCATATATAGGTGGTAGATTAATTACAATCATAACATTTCATGATCATACAAAATTTGGATCATTACATTTTTCCATCATAATACTTTTGGTTCATAATATGTTTGAATCATAATATTATTTTTTTCAAAATTTCAAATATACTCATTTTGTAGAGAATTTAATTTTAAGAACTTTGACATTTTTAGAATTTTTTGTTTACAAAGAAAAAACAAAGTTATGATCAAAATACAAAGTAGGGGACTTACAAACAATAATATAATTAAATTCAAATTCAAATTTAGAAATCACCCAAATGACTAAAAAGCTTTTTGAGTCAGCATTACATGTCATCAAAAGGGACTAATCAAACGATGAGGAATGCACATGTCATCATGAAATTGTCAATGATAGCTCAGTGCTCAAGATTTAAATCTAATGTAGTACTCCTACTATTTTAAATTTAGTTAATAAAACCAAATAATGCGTCCAATAAAATGATAAATTTAAATACTTTACACTTCCATTAGAAAAGTTGCCTGCTTTTCCACTTGAAAAGTTGCATGCACTCGGAAGAGGAACCAGAGGAACCAGAAAAAGTATCCATTTTATAGATGAGAGAATTTTAATATATAGGGTGGAAGAAGAGATAATTTTGTTGTGGAAAATATAGAATGAAAGTTGGGTATTTATAGAGGTTTAAAATGTTAAAAAAAAAAAAAGAAAATTAAAAAGGTAACGGTATAATATTACCGTTGAAAAAAAAATTAATTTTTTATTGAAATTAATTTTTTATTGCTTTGGGCCCCACTTTTTACCACTCATCTACACTCTCACTCTCGTGTCTCTACCGGCGA
Organism: Calendula officinalis; assembly: GCA_963853835.1. NCBI lineage: Eukaryota > Viridiplantae > Streptophyta > Magnoliopsida > Asterales > Asteraceae > Calendula > Calendula officinalis. The sequence continues at coordinate 1,291,850 of OY970827.1, read as the reverse complement.
GAACTCACTGGCGAGACCAACTCATTGGCCCGTGCCAACGGTTGGAACTCGCCACTTCAAGTGGCGGATGCAACTGGCGAGAGAAAAAACTCCCGTTGGGAGTGGTCTAAAGAATAACGAGATGTTTATATATTAGAAAGTTAAATAATCATTTTTCTGTTAAAAAACTAAGCCATACCCACTTCTCATGTTTTTTTAAGACAGCCGCCAATGGTCACTTTGAGTGACTGTCCGTGACACAATAACTAGGAAAACTTTGTTAACAATTGTACCCACTCATATTTGTTAAACAGAAAACAAAATACAATTTTTTGATATAATGGGTTCTTCATCACAACCCAAGCTTCCTGTTATTGAAATCTCTGTGAAGAACTTAAATTTTACTTCAAGTTCTTGGGTCAAAGCGTGCGGTGAAGTTATAAAAGCACTTGAAGAATACGGGTGTTTCATAGCCATATATGATGGGGTTTCTCAACAACTTCACGATGCAATTTTTCGTTCATCACAAGACTTATTTAATCTTCCTACTGAAATTAAAGTATTAAACACTTCAGATACAAAATCTCACGGGTACGTGCAACACCCGCTTATTCCTCTGTACGAAGGTTTAGGTATCGAAAATGCAACCGCTAAAGAAGGAGTTGCACGATTCACAAAACTCATGTGGCCCTCAGGAAATAAAACTTTCTAGACTGAACATGGATCCCTCTCTTTTTACCAGTAACACCTATATTTATTACTAAACATGTATTTAAGATTTGATTAATTAATTACATGTTTTAGTGAAAGTGCATGGATGTATGCGAAGGCTATAGAAGAACTAGATCGAATAGTGGTGAAAATGGTAGCAAAAAGTTATGGAATAGAGAAAGATTACGAATCACTCATTGGATCGACAACTTATCTTGTTCGACTTTTGAAATACTTAAGCCCTGATCAAGGGAATGAAAGACAAGTGGGAATCATTCCTCACACGGATCAAAGTTTCATGACTTTTCTTCATCAACATGAAGTCAAGGGATTGGAGATAAAAAGACAAAAAATGATGAGTGAATTGAAATCGATCCTTCACCTTCATCTTTTGTAGTAATGGCAGGAGATGCTTGCATGGTTGTTTAAACTTTAAACATAACATTCTAATTATGCATAAATGCATCTGAAATTCTAAAAGTCATGTGCGAATAGATGAAAATGGACAAAATTGGGTTTTCTAATTTTATTTTATTTTAAATTATTAAGTTGTCTTAAAATTTTAAGATAGTATATAGTATAAGATATATATAATAAAAAATTAGGCTCTTATAAAACGTAGGTCATGTACAGTCACACCTCTGCACATCCTCAAAGACATCCTGCATAAATGTTGAAGGCGTGAGATTTTAATTTTTTTTGAATATTTGTTAGGGATGGACAAATGGAAGAATTGAAGCACCATATCATAGGGTGATGATGTTAGGGGAAAAAGTAAGATATTCGGTAGCTGTAACTACATATATTCGGGATCTAGAGATACAGGTACCTCAAGAACTCATTGATGAAGATCATCCTCTAAAGTTTACACCATTCGATAATTACAAGTATATTCAGTACATCACTAGTGATGATGAAAACAAATTTGAACCGAAGTCCCTCAAATCCTATTGCGGAGTTTGATATCTGTATATCAATCAAGATGTGAACTCATGTTCAAATCCAAGATGCCACCATATATATATATTTGATCTTATCTATGTATGATATATTCAGGTTTTCCCTACTTCAACTATTAATAATTGAACAAATGCATAAAGTTGTGTGCAAGTCTTACGAACACTTGTCAAGCTCAAATTCAGTCGCTACTTTTATTCTCATCGGCTATTTAATACTCCGTATGATTGTAATTTCGTTGAGACCAATGCAATTAGTAGTGCAACCAGAAAAAAAAATTGAGGGGTTATACAATTTTTTCTTCATATTATATATATAACAAACATAAAAAAGAACTTAAAATCTAAAAGCACTTATTGTTAATAAAAGTTTTAATTGAGAGTTGGGAAATGAGGTTTTGGTTCTCGAAAACCTTTTTGTCATGGTTATATTTTGGGATGTAGACTTTTGTAGCCATTTTTAGTCTTCAGGTTTAAACTTGTAAAAAAAAGTGATGTTAATTTAACTCATAATTCATAAAGGCTTATCCCGTATTATATCTATTGCTTATTTGCTTGTTTTTGCTATGAAACTTACTCACGAATACACAATAATGTAGCCTTATATTATTATTAAATAAACTAATAAACAATAAATAATACAAACGTTTATTACCTTGGAATTTCATTGAACATTTGATGTGCAACATTACTAACTTAAAATAATGAACTCACAAACTTGCTACTACAAAGTAATCATACGTAAAGAATAAGAGAATTGCATAAATTACAAACTTTAAATACCTTTGGCATTTCATCGAACACCTAGCGGGCAACATTAATGCTTAAAATAATGAAGTAATAATTAAAACAATAAACATCAAATCTCACTCCAATTTCTCATTTTTTTTAACTTTCTCAAATTCCTCCAATTCATTCAACCACAAATCCCCAAACTCGCAATCTTTCCAAGCCTCGAACCATGGCCCACCTAAAGTATAATGTATAGCTTTCGGGTACGTATTCGGGTCATCCTTCACGACCCGATTATGACCCACTAGAAAATTCCAAACGAAAGGAACCGACCCAATTTCATCATCCTCTAACCACGAAAACCTATGTAAAAACGCACCTGATTCTTTATTAACGATCTCCGGCGTCAGAATCTTGTTTTTCCGGTGACCGCAATTATACAACACCATTGAAGACCAATTTTTTCTCGGGTAAACAGTCTGAACCGCACCATCCATTTTCGTTGTTTCTTTTGGAGTATAATCGTGTTGAACACACATCACTGCGTACTTTTCATCGACCAAATCAAACAGCTCCTTAATATCTCCGAGGTAAAGGAAATCACAATCGACAAACATCGCCCAACCTTCGCATCCAGATAAAAATGGTGTCAGAAAACGAGTGAAGGAAAATTCTGTGCTTTCGAGCTTGTTGCGTTCACGCCAATAGTAATTCTTTTCTCGTAGCTCCGATTGTTTGATCGGTATGATTTCTACCGGAATTGAAGATCGTTTGAGAATTGAGTGACGGCAAACCTCGTACGCTACATCTTCTTTCGGATCGTAACCGATGAAGATCTTGTGAACATTGGTTAATTTATGATCGCCATTAGTATTTTCAGATTCCACCGACATTTGGATTTTGAAAATATTGGTCCTGTAAATATGGAAAAGAAAATGAATAAATGTGAAACTGAAATTAGAGTAACGAGAACCGCAAATGTGTGTGATGAAAATTGAAATAAATAAATGGGGATTTTGAGTAAATTGGGATTTGAGAGTGTAATGTGTATACCTGAAGAAGAAAACAAAGATTGTAGATCTAGATTGACGGAAGAGTGATGTTGAAGGATTTATTATTGTTCAAAATGTACTTTATATCCTGAATTACTAAGTTTTTTAATATCCTGAACTATTAAATGTGTAACATGCTATCATGAACTTGATAAAAGATCGATTTAGTCCCCCGACTCACTAATTTGATCATGTTTTCTCATGTGATTTGCTTCTAATATCAATATATTGAGTTGAAAATATATTTTTGAATCTATCAAAAGCTCCAATGAAAGTAAGTTAAGTAAGAAAACACGATCAAATTAATGAGTCATGTACTAAATCAACCATTTTGTCAAGTTCAGGAACCATGATGCACCTTTCATAGTTCATGGTAGTAGAATACTTAATCAGTCAAATTCAAGGTATTAAAATGTATTGTTGGCATTTATTGTTTCATTTTTTGGTTTTAAATCGCTTTCAGATCTCAAACTATGGTGTTATTGCAATCTGACCCTGTAAATTGATTAATGCGATTTCATTATTGATATCTACAGATTTATATTCATAAAAAATATTGTTATTCAATTATTTGTATGGGATGATCATAGCATGAGAGTCAATCCATATTTATAATCTAGGCTTGTGCAAACTAGATCAAAAATTGGCTGGAAGTGGTGAATCGACCGAACATGATCGAGATATACTAATTCACAAATTTTTCACCTAAAACCAGTTATCGGTCCAGTTCAGTCAGTCTAAAACCGAACAAGACTAGAAAAGTTCAAACAACACCATTATGCACACACTATGCAAACTCATAGTACAACAAACAATATAAATTGATAATATAACATTGCAAGTTTAATATAACTGGAAGAATAAATTAGCTGCTTGAGGTTTAAGAAACACAGTTAGATTAAAAACATACATTGTGCTTATGGTATCGCAACAAATAAAACACACTCGGCGGCCCATAGACACCAAAACTTGTACTCTCATCCTTCCCACGGTTTAATTCTTATCCTTGCCATTAACTAAACATGCAAATATATACATAATATAATATAATATTACATATCAAAATAAACAAATCAATTAACTATAATTAAGTAAACAATTTTATAGTTAATATCTTGATTACTTTATTTTAAGCTATCACTAATTGGTACTCCCTCCGTCCCACAAAAAAACTTCCCATTTCACTCTATATTTTTGTCCCACAAAAAACTTCTCATTTCTCATATTTGATGGGCTCCACACAATAAAAAACTATTATTATTAAAGATTCCACCACTAATATTCACTAATTATCTTTCTCTTTCCAATCCAACCTTATATTTTAATCAAAAGTATTATTATCAATGACCCTACCACTAACTATTACCTAAAAACTTGTGCAAAAGCCAAATAAGAAGTTTTTTGTGTGACGGATGGAGTATTAGTTAATTGATTATGGTAATATACTTTTTGCCAAATCAGAATATTGTTTTTTACCTACTATATAGATCAGAAAGGTACAATGATTGGTCCAGTAAATTTGAACTTTTTGTACAACTTGGCCGAAGCTAAACAACAAAACAATTAAAACGTACTGCGTATACGTTGTAATGTGTAAGCGGCACACAATTTCGAAGGGTCCACAGAAAATTTTTCCGTATTCATGGCCTACCGATTTGGATAATATTTTTTAAATCCTAATTTATTCATAAAGCCTAACTCCATTTTCAGGCTAGCCAAGCCCAAAAGTCTCAAATGGATTGTATCCAAACAAGCCCAACTAATATATTGGGCAACATTTACAGTTGTCAATTGTCATACATATCTTTTTTCTTATATTAATCTCTTTCTTATGTCCATTCTTAAACGTACTCAGTTAGATAATTATATCATTTTTCGTTGACATCTAATTATTATAAAATTGAAACAATATAAATTACACGTGTAGAAAGCTGTCAATTTAGAGCCAAACGACACCTTCGCCAAATTCGCGCCAAACGATCCGGTGCTAGACATTTAAACCATACCTTGTGTGCTTTAAGTTGGTAAGTTCCAACGCAATGTGGTAGCATTTCATAACAATTAAACTTATTCATACCAGACAGAAGTAGAGACCAAGTTGATCATTTTTCAACATCTTTCACTCTTATCTGAGTTATCTCATTTTCTTTTTTGTACTTAAAATAACATTTGGATTCAAATGCAATTTATATCCCAGATTAAATTAACAACCAAAGCTTTTTTGACTTCAGTAAGGAAGACACTTCCCCTTATGTTTTGGTTAACATAATGAATATTCTCAAATATAATAGGATGGAAACACACTATTATGACTGCTTTTCTAAACCGAATTTTATCAAAGAAAATAAATAAACTCTATTGTACTACGCAATTTACATATTTATCATATTTTATATGTCATACACGGTGGCGGACTCAGGGAAATAATTGAGAGGTGTCACATGTTTCACACCATTTTAACATTATTTGAAAAAAAATCAGGGGTTGCACGGGCAACTCCGTGCACCATACTAGGCCATGGTCATCCCCTGATCATACATGTTCCACACTATTTTATCTCTTCAGTGTATCTATATTACTGACATCACACATCTTATCTTATTATTAATATTCAATTTTCCACTACACATTTTATCAAAGGTTTTTCAGGAAACATTCTTTTCTAGTTTCAGATAGAGATATAATTATCAACATCTTAATTAGGTATCATTGTTATACTATGCTAGTACAAAATAAAGCAATTCCAATTTAGAAGACTCTACAAAAGCTGTCTTAAATGGCAGTTTTTGTGCACACTAAAACCTCAACGGACATTTGTACACAAATCATGTGCATGCATCTTGCATATGTACCTTTATAATATTCCTAATTAATTAACTATTTCCCTATTTGCCAAAAACATACAAACATATTTTCCTCTGTGAACAACTACACCAACTATCTCTCTCTATAAAAATTTGTACAACCATGTTCATGCCTTTATACCATTAAAATTTCTTCAATAACTCTGAGCTCAAGCAATTCAAAGGTGATCCTGGATCCATAAAAAAAATAACACAACAGATGAGAAAACGAAAATGATTATGAGCAGAATGTCAGAATATATATTGTAACTTAAGATACATATGTTACCAAAATTATAGAATTTAAATTGATACATGATTATAAATTCGCATACTTGCATAATCATTAATTCATTTTAAATTTCGTATAGATTTACATTTCATGTTTATATCAATATCATGTTAAAATTAACATGAGAGGATTCCAGTATGTCATTATAGTTATCAGATACATATGAAATAAAAGTCTTAAAACAGATACCTGATCCATTATTTGCTTCTGAGCTCTTCATTAATCTTATACGTTTGCATGATTCAACAAACATCCTGCAAAATTATACAGAAACTTGTTCGTTAATTTGCACCTTGCAACAATGGTGCAACAATTTATTTACATGCAAATTACTTACTTCCATGGAACATCGCCAACTAACATCCAATCTCCATCTCTATCTTCATACGTTGGAACGTATTCCATACCTTTCACTGGATCCATCAGCTTCGTCTCGTTCATTACATTTCCTATAATAATTATTAATCAACACATTAAGTAATTGTTCTGTAAATTTAATTACTTCAATTGTTTATAAACAAAAAACAAAATACGATTAATATTGGATTTGGATCAACAATTTAGGTACTTACTGATTGTTAAGCTGGAAAACAGACTTTCAAAACCGTACAGAAGCTGCTGATAGCCTGTGTATAATTCTAGATCTACTTTTCTCAAATACGGTGCTCCGTCAACCGCCACCTTTACGTATTTGCAATCGATCTTAGTCATGTTTTTTCTGTAAGATCTCACCGGAGGCCATCCGACGACTTGTTCCCTGTAAAAACCGTCAATTCGTTATAATCGTATCAATCAATGAATCAATTCGAGTGATAAATTGCAACGAATCATTGAAATTATACTCTAACTTACTTGACCGGAGGAGATTTCGTTACGACGGAGCATTCGGTTTCCGACTGATCAGATCCGGCCAATTTCAGATCAATCATATCGGAAAACCTTCGTTTCACTACTGATTTTCGAAATTCACCAGGTAAACCTAAGGTGAGCTCTGTATCATTGAAATTATAACTACCGACGGAGACGGTAGTAGGTTTCTCCGACGTGATGATGGAAGCTTCCGATGACATGGTGTTTGGTGAGATATGATCTTGTATGATATATGACTGAAAAAGTTGGTTGTTTGAGTGGGAATTGAAGAGATCGGGAAATTTTATACATGCGGTGTGTGCAGTTGTGAAGTTTATATAAAGAGAGGCAATAAACCATCGGACCATTAAAATGTTAACACGTGTTATCTCGATGAGTGGTTAAGATTCTTCCATGTTACTTGCGGGTGCATCGTATAAAAGGTGTGCCTCATTTGTATTCGTTTTTCAAAGGCTCATGTACTTTATATGCATGCATCATTTGTATTCGTTTTTTAATCACTTCTCTATCTCAATGAAAAACTACTACGTATTTATGAGTCTTCTTTTATTTATGTAACCACTTACCAGAAATAGTAAAATACATATGATTTTATAAGTAGCAACATAATTTTCATGAATACCTAAATATGAAATAATCAAAAAATAAATTGTTATTCTTGTATAAAATAAATTGACTAAAATTACAACTATACAGAACTCATGGTTTTTTTATAAATATATTACTTTTCACAACTGGAGATTTATATTATAATGAGATTAAATTGTACTAGTAATTTATAGGGTTAATTTCACAGAATAGTAACGAAGTTTCAGAAGTGTTCAATTTAGGTCACTCAAACTTTAAATGCACTCCATAATAGTAATCAAGTTTCAAAAGTGTCCCAATTATGTGAAATCCACCTATGATTACAAGTTACCAAGTCACTTTAATTTTATCTCACTTAAAAAGCCATTTAATAATAGTAATAACTAATTTATTCATTTAATTCAATTTATTTATTCACTAAAATGATGCCTTGAAAGGTCCAATCATAGCTACCAATACAACTAATTTACTAAAGGTCTCCCCACAATACAATTAATTAACTAAATCTATTTGCAAAAATCAAAATTGTTGCTACTAATTATCAACGAACGCAAATATCAATCATATACAATAAGATAAAAAAATCAAACAAAGTCACAAGTAAATTAAACACAAACTCAAAATCATGGTATAGTATTAAACTTAAACAATAAACTACTGCTCACATTGTAATACCCGAAAAAAAAAATGAATTCAGCTGACTCACTAACAAATAATCATAATAATAATATAATCACAACGGATCTCTATCAAGGATTTAAATTACATGAATAAATTAATTAATATTATTATTAAATGGATTTTTAAGTGAGATAAAATTTAAGTGACTTGGTAACTTGTAATCATAGGTGGATTTCACGTAATTGGAACACTTTTGAAACTTGGTTACTATTATGGAGTGAATTTAAAGTTTGAGTGACCTAAATGGAACACTTCTGAAACTTCGTTACTATTCTGTGAAATTAACCCTAATTTATATCTAACTTACATGATAAATATTTATTAACATATCATTTTATGCAGAGTTGACAATTCATGTCAATTTCATATTGACATAGTGTTATCATTTAACCCGGACACAACCCTAAACCCACATAACCATTTATTTAAAGATAGTGATTTTAGGACATATAAATTACTTCATCCACCACACTGTATAAGATTTAAAGCATATTGTATAAGTACGTAAAACAGTGGTTATGGTATTTAGAGTAATTTATGTGTTCCCAAAATAATTTCTTTTTATTTAAAGTGTCAAATGGGTTGATGGTTGAACGGTAAGCGGGTTTTAAATGATTTTTAAATTGGGTTCACATGATGCTGTAAATGAGTTTTCTTATTTTCAAAACGAGTTGGAAGTCGGTCCGTTTATCTACAACTTAACGAGTACAATTTTAGTCCGCACGTTGCAGCGGAATTTAAATTTTTACTTGTTTGGCAGTTGATTTAAAGTTTTGATTTTGTTTGGATTTGATTCAGATAAGTTAATTGACATAATATATTTATGGTCTTATATTTGTTAGTATTTTTGCATAAATTCTAGTTCAACATAACGTGTTATATGTATAATATTATATTTTAGCATTTTAAATAACCTTTTTTTTAATGTCTTTAATAGGCTGAATAGAACTAATAAATGTATACAACATTTTATGTTTTTAGCTGTAGTAATTTAAATAATATTTATAAACGTTTAAGTAACATGAAAAAATTAAATAAACTTAAATGACATTATAGTTCTTTTAATCTTCTAAATGAATTTTATAGATACATAACTGATCCTAATAAAATTAATAATCACAATATAAATATGATGATAGTTAAAAAGACACTAAAGCATATAAAGTTAAAATTATATAATAAAGCGTATAAAGTTTTGTTCTATATGAATATAAAATTTTTGTTCTATATGAATATTAAATTTGAAGCTATTTATATAAAACAATATATTACGATATATATAGAGGGTGGTTGATAGAATGATAAAATAAGATTGATATTCAATAAAAATGTTTGGTAATTGGGTTGGGAATTAAAATATAAAAATCAACTAATATACACAAAGATACTTTTTTATTTTTCATTCCATTTTTTTAACGGCACCTAAACTACATCACTTTACTTGTCCCGCCCGGAATTTAAACTCATCATGACCTTTAAGTCATGAGCAATACCATATATATTAATACCACTATGCTATAATTCTTAAAGTTTCTTCATCTACACTATCATAAACTAATAAAATTTCAACAAAAAATTCATGATTAGTATAACCAAAAATATACATTTCGACATATATGAAAACTACTATTGATTTGTTTATTTATGAAACATGTCAATATAAGAGTCCTATTTATTTACTCGTGTTGAGATATGAGTGGTTTAATATGAAGTTAAAGTTAGACAACCTACAACAATTATCCCTTTTGAACAATTAATGAAATGAAAGTTTTAGAAACTTACATACACAAAACGGAACGGACATTTTAACACCGTTTATAAAACCTAATGAATAGTAATATTCTACCATTAATGTATATATAGGTAATACGAACATATTTATATATTAAATTGGCTAGTTATATCAAACTGTTTATGCTTTTCCACAAAAACAAACCATCTACTCCTATAATCCTATTAACGTTTATATACGTGTAGTATAATGAATTCGGACCCATAATTAATTTATATTAAAAGGTTCTAAACATATTATTGATTATAACAGTTGAGGAGATAATAAAATCATATAACAAGAGCGAATGGGATCCACATGTTGGGCTTTGTTGGTCGTTAAGGTGCATGTGTGAAGATAAAGCTAGTTTTGTGATAATTATCATTTAAAACCTCACCTGACAAATAAAAAAATATACGGGATTCATTAAGTTAATTGTAAGATTAATACTTAAATATTTAAATTAGAAGATACTGATATTATTTTTGCTTTATAGGAGTTCAATATTCGTAAGAATCATTTCTAGGATAAAATAATACAATGGACCGTATAATATAACTGACAAATTATGATCAATGCTGAATTGTTTGATAATATAATAAATTTATAAAATGTTTTTATAACGATAGTTATTATGGTTATTTTTAATAACAATTAAAATATTTAAATTATTATATATTAAATTGCAAATCATCAAAAAAATTTAACTACACCTTACACCAACATCACTTAGGCTACAAGATTTAGGTTGCAAATCATCAAATACCTATTGGAGATTGTTATAAGGTATTTGTAACTGTTAGGAATATTTCTATAATATTCATTAAAGATTTGATATGTCAAAACTTATAAAGTACAAGGACCTAAATTGAAGATATGGAAGTCAATATTTGAATAAAGATTTAGGAGATAATCATAAATGTAAAAGATATAGTATATCTTTATTTGTTTAAAAGATTTAGTTATTATCTTTTCCTTGTAAGTCTTAGGTTTTCTAGTATATAAAGAAACCTAATGATATAGAATTAGATGTTCTTAGAACCCACGTTTTAACGTGTTTTGTGTGTAAAACCTAAGCCTCAAGATCGTTTGATCCTGTTTAACGAAGAACCGTTCTATGTATTTATATATAGAATTGAGGCTTTTAATGATGAAAACTTGTTTAGCTATACATATATGTTCAACTAATTCCGCAATTTTGTTATGTGTATATGCTTATTCCAGATCAAGAACTAACTATTCTTGAGCCTAAAGATCTATGTTTATGAAGAGTTATTCGATCTTCACAATTGGTATCAGAGCAGGTGGCTCAGATCTGGAATGAAACAAAGATGATTAAAGTTGTGTGGAATATGTCTTCAAAATAATTGCTACGACCGCCTCTTCATTCTTGAATTCACGTGACCTCCATTTACACCACCAAAAACGTGACCTCATAATCTTCTTGTGTGAAGATGCTCAAATAAATAATATGCTCAAGGAATAATGTTGTTTAATAGAGAAAGAAAAGAAAGAAGCCAAAGCACGTCACCGAAATTCCTGTTTTCCACTTGCCTCAAAACAGTCAACCGACTCAACCAATAAATGGATCTTTTTTTTTTCACCGTCCGATGATAAAAAGGATTGCCGACTCCCTACCACCGGAATAATTATAACTCCACCAACGCCCAACGCCATCTACACTCCAGTCTCAACTACGACGGCGTAATAGCCGGAAGAGTATCCGGAAGGAAGTGGAAGCAGCCGAGAAATCAGAGATCGTCGGTGGCTAGGGTTAGTTTGAAGAAATCGACGTTCGAGGAGAGATCTCTGCAGAAGGAAATTAAGAAGGCATATAAGGAGAGAATGACGGAGATGAAATTAGTGATCGGAGACTGTTGTTTATGATGAGCTTACTAGCCATGGCGGATTCATCAAATGGGTTGTAATTTCAAAGTTATGGATTCTACTGATAGGTCAAATTTCAAATTACTACTGCCATTTGAATGAAGAAATCACTTTAAGAGAAAGAGGTCAGTAGTGTATCTATTTGCTACTGATCAACGTTTATGGATTCTACTACTGATCAGTAGGAATTCAAGTGTTTATTGCTTACTACTGGTCCATACAAAGAAGCATAATTTACTACTGATCTCCTCTATTGCTACTGATCCTATGAATTTCATTATACTACTGATCTACAAGGTTGATACTGATCCTTTTTAAATTACTACTGGGCAGTAGCAAAACAACAAATTCATTACTGATCCATACCAACATTACTACTGATCAGTAGTATATCTCGATTACTACTGATCCGATGCTTAAACTTTTACTACTGATCCTTGGCTGTCCGAATTTAATATTGTTGCGTTGACTGATCAGTATTACACAGTACTGAAGAGAATTTTGATACTGATTTCTTCCTTTGAACGATACATCATACTTTGGAAAGCATGACACACACCATGTTCATTCCATACCACGGTTTATTGATCGTATCTGATAATAATGTGAAACGAATCACATTATTCACACACACAGGTTGAAGGCATGATGAAGATAAAGGAAAATTTTATTTGTTACATATTTGATCTTTATCAATTGATTACAGAAGATAATTGATTATATTTTATTTGAAGAAGAAGTGGAAAGTCCTACTACATAAGATGTTATGTATTGTTGTAACTGCAATTCAACCGAATCTTAACGAAAAGATCTGTTGAAGACTAAGATAAGCAAGTCCCTCATACAAGATATGACGTTGCTGATTACTATATTTAGACGGAATGTGATGCTTAGTTTGAGTTTCTACTTCAACTTCAAATAGAAGATAGTTGGTTTTCAATGTAATTAATATAGTCTTGAAGAACACAAGAATGATATCACACTTTTAGGGGAAGAAAAAGTGTCGATCATTCAAGGGGAAGTTCAAGTTTCTCGGATTTATATTTGATTATGTCAAAAAGGGGAAGAGACTTGAAGATTTCAAGCTAATTCTATAAAGTTTTGTCAAATCAAATAGGGGAAGATTGTTAGGAATATTTCTATAATATTCATTAAAGATTTGATATGTCAAAACTTATAAAGTACAAGGACCTAAATTGAAGATATGGAAGTCAATATTTGAATAAAGATTTAGGAGATAATCATAAATGTAAAAGATATAGTATATCTTTATTTGTTTAAAAGATTTAGTTATTATCTTTTCCTTGTAAGTCTTAGGTTTTCTAGTATATAAAGAAACCTAATGATATAGAATTAGATGTTCTTAGAACCCACGTTTTAACGTGTTTTGTGTGTAAAACCTAAGCCTCAAGATCGTTTGATCCTGTTTAACGAAGAACCGTTCTATGTATTTATATATAGAATTGAGGCTTTTAATGATGAAAACTTGTTTAGCTATACATATATGTTCAACTAATTCCGCAATTTTGTTATGTGTATATGCTTATTCCAGATCAAGAACTAACTATTCTTGAGCCTAAAGATCTATGTTTATGAAGAGTTATTCGATCTTCACAGTAACACCTCAATTTTTAAAACATCATTTAAATCATGTTTTTAAATAAAAATATTATAAGCCCAATGTCTCAAAATACGGTTTAACAAAAAACATTAAAAGTTTATCAGAGTTTAAAACCGGTGTTACAAAACAATATCATAACCATAGGATAATCGAGATCTACCTACGAGCTCCCGAGCTGATCAACACTAGGCCACTTCTAACGGGACCTTCTAATCCTTCGATCCAGAACCTGAGTACATAGCCAAAAACAAAGTAGTACGTGAGACAAAATAGTCTCGTGAGATACATGGGTTTTTCGACCCAATCTCAAAAGATTAATAAACAATAATTGAAATATTATAAGCACTTATCTTTATCAACTTTATTAGCTCATTTTCTAATCATTTATTCGTATTAGCTAATAAGCTTACCATAAGCTCATTCAACACATAAACACAAATACGTAAGCTATCTCCAAGCTTACTCTTTCTTTATCACATATGCAACGGACCTCTCCGAAGCCAACTCTCCCGATATGGGACGTCATAGGTAAACTATCAAGGTAATTGGGATCCCCCATCTTACCGAGATTCATAAGCTCTCCCCGTTTCCGGGTCGTCATGCTCACCCAACACTGGGTGTCGTGAACTGTGACATTCTACTATTTGCGCAGGGAGGTACCACCCCAAGTAGACGTCTCATGCTCCCCCATTTCTGGGCGGTCTTATTCCGGATATCTTTTTCATCACATATGAGCCTCAGCTCCATTCATCAAGTTCATCTTTAATTAGAATACACATATTCTAATTATCTCATCATTCTCATTACTTAATCATTTTCAATATTGACTTTACCAAGTCCTTTAATAAACAATACATATTATCATTTATCAAAAATCATATTACTTTAGCTTTACTTTGACTAGAATACTTATCTCTTACTAGTCACTTTATACTTATTCTCTTAGCAATTCAATCATTACTCTTATTAGTAAAATCTTACTAATAATTACTTATTACTTAAAATCATCATCATTAGTTTTATTAATGTATTCAGTAATAAAACTCCATATCATATACTCTCAATTATTATCTTTATTAATACTTCTTATTAATAAAAACTCATTAACAATTTATATAATCATGCTTATTTATCAAAATAGTTAATTATACAGTCTATAACTTAATAGCATATTAAACACATTTTCCTTATCTTTCCAATCTCTATTTTTATGAACATAATTATAAAGACTCCGTAAACATCATTACATTTCAAAATCCTTTTGCTATGTACCCAGTTAAAAAGTCACATGTACTCACCTTAGTCAAGCTTAATCCTCTTGTGCTTCTTGAACCAAATCTTCACTTCCCAATACTTGTGAACTCCAAGTCCTTCGACAAATGTCCTAATCATGAAACCATACAAGGTTTAACATCAAACATCACCATTGACTACATAGTATACCACTAGTTAACAATTAGTGTCATTTTCCCCAATTTCTACCAAACCCTAATTTCATAAATCTCAATATCATCATAAATCCATGTTATGAACATGTTTTCCTTGTCAAAATGTTGTAGATCTAAGTTATATAACTTCAATTTCATCACCCATGACAAACCTTCCAACTAGGGTTTGCATACTTCACCCAAAAACACCATCTATAACAAATGGGAGTAGAGATTTACCTTTTATCTCCAACAAGGAAGCAAAATCACCAGATTTGGAGTGCAAAATCAGCTCCAAACACCCTTTTCCACTCAAAATATGTATAAGCACTTAGTGAGAGAGAGTTGGGATGAAGAATGAACTCAAAATGGCCAAAATCCCGATTTTAACATGTTTCAGACATGTTTCGCGTCGCTAAAGCAGAAATAGCGTCGCTATTTTAGTCCCCGCGCTATTTCGCGACGCGAATTCGCGTCGCTAACTTGGTCGCGATCTCAAATTCGCGTACATGTTGGTCGCTATTTCGGGTCGCTGTCCGAATTCCGTAGCTGATCGCGTCGCTAACCCAGATAGCGACGCTATCTGACTTTTGTCGCCCTTTTCGACACTGTTTCGTCCATAACTTTCTCATACGATGTCCAAATGACACGAAACCAATTCCCACGGTTTTTAAATGATTTATCCTTGTTTATCATATTTTTTATATAATTATTTAATACAAAAATTTTGGGTCGTTACAGTATTGCCCATGACCTATTGGTCATTAGTTCAAGTCTCGTCGTGGATAAAAAAAGAGGTAGATTAGGTGCCGTTAAAAAAAATTTAAAAATTAATCCATGTAACCTTAAAGTACAACAATTAATAGCATTTTATCCTCATTAAAATCATATCATAATTGTCGATTAGAGACTTAGGTATCGTAACGTTCGTGCTATCATGATCCCATGTGGCTGGCTTTTTGGTAGCGTTAAGGTCAAACCACCACACCGTCTGTGAAATGCACCAAGGGCTATATCACTTTGCTGGCGGAGGAGGAGAGAGGAGATAAGGGTGTTTTTTGTGTAATTTTGTAAGTAAGTGATATTTTAGTGGTTTTAAAAAGGGTGTTTTGGGTGGGTTATGAATAAATGGTTGTGTATTATGTATTGTCTGCAAAATGAAAAGATCTGGTTGATTAAGATCAGTCCCAACGCTCACGTCGTGAGCACGTCAACAGCAACTTCAAACACGTCGGGGGTGACGCCTTTGGCACCACCCGTCACTAAACGCGTCAACAAAAACCCGTCGTGGTGGAGACGTGATACACTGTGCGTCGGTAGCTTTTTTGTGTGTGGGGAGGGGGTTAAATGTAATATTTTAAGGGTTAGGGATGGGCTAGTGATGGGTTATTGTTGGCACGACCGTGTCAGTAGCGTGTCAGTAAGGATGGGATGATGTGGCGCTACTGACGGGTTTAGTGACGCGTCACTGTTGGGACAGGCCTAAGTTGTATATGTTGTGGCAAAATAATTAGTATGACTTTGGTAACCATACATTATTACATACCATCATAAATAAAGGGAATTTATTTATACACCATAACTTTTACTTCTTATATTAAACAATACAAATTTTATAGTTAATTATACAAGTATCTCAAGCAATAATTGTGATAAATAAAATAAAAATTATGATGTGAAAATCAATCGATATAAATAAAAGCAGATTATTTTTTCATAAAGGGAGATGATTCGTACAGAGCAAAATTTATCCATAGAGAGCAATTTCATTACAAATGACAATTATGCCCTTTCTTTTCTTTTACTGAATTTTGCATTTCACCCCTTCTTTCAAGGACATGACTGTCATTTGGGATGAAATTGCTCTACATGGATAAAATTTGCTCTGTACGAATCACTTCCCTTTCATAAATGGTAAGTTAGGATGGGACCCGGAGACAAGCATGTGGCCGTGTTTGTTTGTCGGATTTAAGAAGGGGCCCTTTTTTTCGAATATTGGACCATTTCAAACCGACACGTGCGTGTTCTAGACAACCTGATCAATGATAGTGTTCCAAAGTCTTACACAAACTAAAAAGTAAAAACTTACTGAATCAACCCTTTCGCACTTGTTAAATGTAAAAGTTTCAATTGTGGTAATGAAAGCCATGTACTACTATTAAGTACGAGTATATGTTTCAGAATATATGTTTTCATATTGAAAATTTGGAATAGTGTTTTTTTGTTGTATTTTAACAAGGGAAAATTTCTTATATGTCCTTAAAAAAATTAAAAATTATCTTTATATCCTTTCTAATTTTATAAAATTATTTGTACATCCTTATAAACTTTTTAATTACTTTCATATAGGGGTGAGCATAACAGGGTACCCGCCGGTTCCGACTGGAACCGAAACCAGAACCGGAATCGCAGGTTCCGGAGATGTAGGAACCGGAACCTGGAAGACAGGTTCCTAAATTTTCGGAACCGGAACCACTGGTTACAGGGCAGGTTCCGGTTACCCTGTATCTAAATTCAAAAAATTTTAACATTACTTACTGAATAAACAAGACAATAAATCACACAAACTAACGAATACTTATATGGTTTAACGATTTTATATATATTTCAACGATTACGAATATTGTTCAAAATAGAAATAAGTGAATAAGAATGACAAAAACATAGTGAATGTGTGATTCATGTAAAAGTCTGTCACAAAGATACGACCTCACGACGAGTGAATGTCTCACTATCCCCCAATTTCTGACTTAGTTATAACGAGTAAGGTCAATTTATATTTTTATTTAGACTACTATTTTACATTTAGATAAATTAAAAATCTATTTAATTTAATCATGTGTAATATATTATATATTTTAATAAAAATATACCGTGTAACCGCCGATTCCAGGGTATCCACTGGTTCCAGGTTCCTTAATTTTGTGAACCGGAACCGGAACCTCTTAAGGCGATTCCATAATTTTGGGAACCGGAACCGGAACCTCTTAGCAGGTTCCGGGTCCGGAACCTCCGGTTTCGAGACGGTTCCGGTTCCGGTTCCGATTACCCTCTTTTTCTGCTCACCCCTACTTTCATATCCTTCAAAACTTTTAATAATTTTCTTTATGTCCAAAAACCTATTTTATATTTATTAAAATCATTATAATATCAATAATTATTGTTACCAAATTTATTTAATTAAAAGATTACTAGTTTACCCTTATTATATCTAAACTTAAACCTAACCCAAAATTAAATGATATAACACCTAGATGGCCGTATGTATTTGCCTCTCCATGTAGACTTAAAAATTGATCTCGTGGCCACCCAAATTATCGAATAAAATTATCTCCACATACATATGTTTGCTTGTTGCAAAGTAGTAGAATAAAATGGCACGGTTAAAGATTAATATCCAAAACCTTCACTAGATCCGTGAACGTCAACAACAAATACGATATACAGCTACTCTCAGGTAATCAATCATTCAATTTAGGTTTAGGTTTAAAATTAGATAGAATGAGGATAAAATAGTAATCTTTTAATTAAATGAATTTGATAATAATAATTATTGATATTATAATGATTTAATAAATCTCAAAATAAGATTTTGGACATAAAGAAAGTTTTTAACGGTATTGAAGGATGTAAAAGTAATTAAAAAGTTTATAAGGATATAAAGATAATTTATAAAATTTGAAAGGATATTTGAAAGGTTAAAACCTTTGCAAGGATATATAGGAAATTTTCCCTTTTAACAATTATGAAGCTTGGCTAGGTGGGTCTAAACGAGGTGTTTGGTTAGACGTTGTGGCGGAAAGACGCTTAAATAAATAGCCCGACTATTATGCACTAAATTCCTACGCAATATGACGAAAATTACTATAATCGGTGTCAAAATTTCTCGAGATATTCTATTTCTCGAATATCGTCAACTACGTCTAGGATATCGGGTACCCGAAAATATTGAAAAACACTACCCGGATTTGGTACCCGAAATTCGGATACCCGGATTTTCGGATACCCGGATTTCGGATATCGGATAATTTTTCGGATACCCGGTTTTTTCGGATATTTTTGAACACCCCTAATGCCACCCATACTCAATACACACTTCTTTCAAATACATTTCATTTAGGTTTTACTTTAACTTATAGAAACTAGCTAGATGAATGAAACTACACGCTATAAAGAATCGAAACGCTAGATAGCGGGTCATTCAATTTTGTTTGGAGAGTTTCAAATTTTTTTTGGAAACGACAAAATTATATAAAAAAACCACCATAGCAAGGAGCTAAACATGGAGAGTTTCAAATTTTTTTGGAAACGACAAATAATTTTATAAAACAACCAACTTAGCAAGTCGCTAAGGGTGGAGAACAATTACATGGAAAACAAAAAAAGAGAAATACACCAATCCGCCCAATTACAATTTAGATTACTCCTGTGTTTTATCTAAGTGAATGTCGTAGAGACAATGTCATCCGCAATTTTCATTTCAGATTTCACCATATTATTAAAAAACCGCCTCGTTTCTTGACTTCCATATACACCATATTGCACATTGAATGATCATGTTGAGTACCTTTTTCTTCTTTGGACAGTTTTCCCAAAACGCACTGAATTTAATAAATTCTACCACCGAATTGAAAGTAGGTAGAGAGATATCACAAATTCACAATTACATGGAGAGTTTCAATGGTTCGACATATTCATGTTATGACCAAATCCGACGAGTTATGACACATGATAGTTTTCTATTTATGTTTTATGTTCTTTTAATATCTCCCAATTTGGCTAAACAATACATGCACTTGCATTTAAACCTTACATATTATTAGAAAATGTGGGCTTAAATTACAAAAATGGAACCATATGCTTCTTTACTTTTTCTTTGATCGTGTAAAACATATGCACCCATTAATCCACCATAATATAGCGGGTTAATTCCTTAAATTCCGTTTCAAAAAATTCCTTAAATGCACGAAATCTTATTTCTTTTTAAAGTATTTAGGCCTTCTAAGTTTAGAAGGTCTTAATATTAAACTTAATCTTAAATTTCTACTTTGAGAAACATCTTAAACACCATAAAATAAAAAAATATTGCTTAGGGGATTCAAACCCAAGACTTTTTGCGAGTACAAACTGTGTGTTAACCAATTGATCTACTTAATACTTTGCTTTATCCCAAAAAAACATCCAACATAACGCATAAACTTAAAACGCTCAGTCAACCAGCAGCCACTACCAGCAGCCACTATCCGCACAATCACAACCATCAGTCACTATCACTACCATCGTCACCACCCACTACTTGATCGCTGTCAAATTTAGTCAAAGGGTATCCACCGCCGCATTGTGTGAGTAACTTGCTAGTAGTTTATAAATTGATATACAAATTCGTGATACATATCTTAATAACTTAACGCCAACCTTTAAGGCTAGGTTGTTGTTTTGAATTTCCTTTTTTTAAGTATCAGTTATTTTGAGGATATTTAGGTCTTAAGATATAAAATCAGAACAAATTTAATGTGGTGATGCTAATACCGATCGATCAAGAGATACTCAACAAGGAACAAGCCACGAATCATTATCATTATCAATATAATTTATAAATACATATAATAATGTTAGTGTAAAAATTAGAAGTATAATAATCATAACTTTTTTGTTCATTTTAACTTTTAAATAAATAACGATAATATCCGGTTTTCGAAGGAACCTGTAAACCGGTATACGGCCGATTTGGATAAAGACATGGTTTTATAAACATTTATAATTTATCTTTTAATAGTACTACGACAGTTTAAAGCTTTTGCATTTTTATATATTTAATAAAAGGTTAAAGTGATTGTTATTTATTAATTTTTATGTTTGACCGTTAATTAATTAATAAGGTGTTCGTAATTAAATGCATGCACACGTACCAGAACATGGATTTCAGTTCCCAGTTCCATAGGTTCATCTCCTTTATCCTTAATTAATTATACGAAGTATTAATTAACTAGTTGTCGATAATATTTTGGATTTTTACAGGGGTAGTTCATTGTACCTAATAAAAGCATCATGTATTATGATTTATGGTTTGAGCCAAACTGTCATCTTAATATCACATAAGGCTAGACGGTATGGGACGACGGGAGGAAGGGCGTGGGGGGTGAGGTGGCAGGCGACGGCGTGGTGGTGATGTTGAACACCGCCCCCCCAACGGCGTGGGGGGTCGGGGGCACGGGCAACGGCGAGGAACGGGGCGTGGGGGTGCTTTTTGATGGTTCCTTGCTTGTGATTGGTTGAGGGGTATTTTTTTTATTATATTTAAAATTTAATGGAATAAAATGGTGTGGTGTGGTGGGTATTTCCTAGAGATGATGTGGTGTGGTGGTAGTGTGGTTGCTTAGGTGGCGGTGATGTGGCAAGAAAAGGGCACCACCACATGTGGTGCCCATACCCAGCAGCCTAAGGATCACTCCGGTATTCCATATTTAAAATTTACATTTATAACTCAACTAAAAATATCTCTTTTTTATTTATTAAGATATTTCTTATTTATAAAATACCTAAAAAGCACTTCTTCTCTCTCCTCGCCATCCCACCTACACACAACCTTGCTCACACCACGAGGGCGCCATTTAGGGTTACCATGGAGGACCGTGCGCCCTCTCATGACCACACCCAACACTCTAACTGAATATCCATAATATTGTCATCACGGTATTTTCCATAATTCTTTGATTTTTAAAAATACAAAGATTACAATTACCACACGAAACATATATTACACATTTATAATAAGATTTTAACTCATAACCTATTCACTATAGAATAACTCGCAAACCACTAAATCAAAATGGTAATTCTTGAGAATTTTGATCCGTTAAAAGTCATTAGATATTTATTTTTAAGTCGAGAAAAAACCATTCAAGTTATTAGTATAGTTTTTTCTTTAAAGGCAAATCCTAATATATTCCTAAATACAAAATATGTTCACTATGAGATTTAAACCTCCTATCAAGGATATGAGCAAACACGGATATTAACAAACACCTTACTGTTAGGCCAAACTCAAATTCAATTATTGATATAACTTTTAATGCAAGTCTTAGAGCTAAACTCATGTTAAATACATCTTCACAATATAAGAGCATCATGGGTGGTCTGAAGTTAAAGTAATATTAAAGACATTAATTTATGACTCTTAAACCTTTTTTCAACATTCACCACAAGATTACCCTTCATTATTTGACAACCTATAATATTCATTTGAGACAAAAAAAAAAAAAAAAAAAAAAAAAAAAAAAAAAAAAAATCAATCACATATTTTTATTAATAAAAAAGGGAGAAAAGTTCTTTACCGAGCGTTATTTTTTTGGTGACGAGGCATTTGGCGCCAGAGGTGATGCGTTTTAGCGAGCTTTGTCGCCGCCAAATTGCCATTGGCGTGGCTTGGGTGGACGACATCTAGAGCTCTAAACACTATTATAAGTAACGTGTTTAATCTTTAATTGATCGCTAGCGGTTGGGAATCGGGGGATCATATTTACTATTGTAGTGACATTTATATTTTGCAAGATCGGTCTAGAAATGGAAAAGAATAGTCCAACTTAAACCACGTAAACATTACGATCATCATAATCTAACGTTATATTTAATGAAAGGACAAAACAATCATGCCATATTTTACCCATTGGTTAGGGTTCATTGGTCCGATTCAACATAAACCACAAGAGCATCGGAAAGCATGCTAATCATATTTTTAATGAAACGATAACCAACAACTAAAGATGATTAATGAACACATCAATGATCAATTCCACCTATTAAATTGTTAAATACTCTCAATCTTTATTAATAGGATCTTTAGAATGCAATCCAATTCCAGTCGCATCCTATCTTTTCTTAATTCTGAGTCTCTTGCATGTTTCTGTAAACATCCTGTAATTATCAGTTGTGATTTTACTGTTAGAAATTTCACATAGTTTTTCACTCATATGCATATTATTTATTAAAAATTGTATCAACTATCATACAACTTAATCCATCTAACATAGTTTTATTTTTTAAATGTATTTAAATATTAATAACTATATTAAGCAAAGTTAGTATTAGTTGGCTCGATACTCAATTACCATTATTAAACATGTTTAAATAATAATATAATTATTTACCAAAGTTAATTAATATTAGTCAGCTCGATAGTTTCGAGTTCGAGTTGACTCTACTCATTACTTTTGTCCTCGACTCAACTAGACTCGAGTAGATAACATAATAAATATGTATAAATACATATACATATGAGGTAAATTTGTAAATTTGCACAAGTTTGGTAGGCTCCCGAGCTTTAAGAGCCGAATATATTGATACTTAAATCCGATTTAAAAGTCTACTTGAATAACTTAAACTCAAGATTGGCTTGATTTAAACCGAGTTGCTTTTGAAAAAAAATTGAGTCTAGTTCACCGGTTAGCTTGACTCAATTACAATTCTAAGTATATGTTAAAAAAAAAAGGAGAGACATATAATATAACACATATAATCGGTTTCAAATGTAATGGATTTGAACGGCTAAAACATTGTATTGAAAAAGTGAGACTGGGACTGTTTGGCGGGGAGTGGAGATATTGAACAAAAAACAATGATTAATTCACAGAGAATAAAAATAAAAGTGTGAAAGTGATTACATGAAAATAAAAACTTACAGCCATGGGACGTCTCCTACAAGCATCCAGTCTCCATCTTTGTCTTCATATATTGCTACGTATTCACAACTCTCACTTTCTTCCATCATTGCTCCACCTATTTTAATTTTAATTTTAAATTAATTCTTCTAATATATTCTATATTATAATTTTAATTAGCAACCAAAAAAGAAGCTTTAGGCCTTATAAATAAAGGACTTTTCTGCCTAGTGGTAGAGCTTAAATATTTTTTTTATTTAGAGGGCCGAAATATAATTCTTTTAATTAGGACTAACCATGTATTTTCATTTAGATTTATAAATAAATGAATATATAATAATTTTAGAAAATGAAGTTGCATGTCAAAAATACTGGGGGCCCATAAGCTCCGGCCTTGTTTCTAACATGTGCATGACTAACGTTAAGAAACATTATAACTTTTTTTTTTGGTTGTGTTTTCTTTGTGTATTTTTTATTGGTCTCGCTCTTTCATGATTTTCTTATATATTTTGAATCTATTAAATAGGTAGTAAACATATTTCTCTTTATAAAAATCCTCTAGTTAAACATGAGCATGAATGACGTAGCTAGTAAAATAAGATGATAATGGAAGTGCTCAAGTGCATTAAAATCTTAAAAAAACTAGTTAGCTAAGGTACATACTAACAAAAACAATATACAATATACATTAAAATTAAGATGGAATATTGATCTAAGAGATTTTCTAATATGTATCTTTATGGCACATAATTTTAAATAAACTTCAATTTTCCTTGTACAATCTCAAATCCACATAACAATGTTAACTTTATACTTAGTCATATGAGACTTTTGATATCTAATTGCCATTTCAAATAAATTAAAGATACATACATTTATCTTATAAACCTAAACAATATAACATGAAAGAGTACGTACCGATTCCATAACAATCAAAGAGCTTCTCAAGAGCTTTGCCAAGATCCGAATACCCTTTACAACAACTTAGATCTACTTTTCGAAGAATCGGTGCACCATCCATACTCACTTTTACATAATTTTTTGTCACGTCGAATGTGCCTTTTTTCCTATGCAAACACACTGGCGGCCACCCTATCACCAAATCCGTATCCCTATTTTTCCCTCCATCATCACCACCACCAGAAACATTGTCCCCCCAAATACCTGAAAATATCCTCTTCTCGCGTATATCACGGCCACTGCCTGGTAACCCTAGCCTAAGTTCGGTAATCTCAAGTCCTAGACCGTGAGCCATAATTTTATTTTAGGGTTTTATTTTTTCAATCCCTAGAAAAAACAGTTAGAAAATGATTTAGTGGTTGTTGTGGGTAGTGGCATGGTCTTACATATATATACACACACAAAAACGACATGTAAAGAGCAAAGGGGGGTCTATCATGTTAGTGGTCGGTCACATGAAAGTAAGGGTGGAGGTGCACTTACACTAAATTGCAACCAACAACACATTAACACTAATTAAAGGCCGGCAAAGATAGAAAATAAAAGTTGGGATATTAGACAAGATCAAACGTAAAGTATAGTTTCTTGAACTTTGGTGTGTTGCATTTCTGACCGTTGGATTAATGTGGATGTATGGAGACAAACCATGTGATATATGCCTTTTCAAACACGAAGCTGTTTCTTTTCTGACCAAATCTTGTAAACATTTAATTACTTGCTTAATCTTACACTAGCTAGTAATAATTAAGTAACTAATAAATACATTACCATCTTTGTATTTCTTTTTTAATGGCAATACTAATATACTCCTAAATATTACAAACCTTTATAATGTACTTGAACTCTCAACCACAAGGATGAAAGAAACACGCCATACTCTTAGGCCAAAGAACTTTTGGCATTGCCATCTTATCTTACTTTCTTAATTTAATATATTCAGTCAATAAGAAGTTACATTTTTATCAATTCCCATTGACCATCAATATTGTTTTTTTTTGGCTATATATTAAGATCTTTTATTCTACCAATTTTTCAGTTTTTACCCAAGATTTGGATTTAATTTTGACAACTAAATATGGAATTTTACCATAACTTCTTTTAGATAATCCGTATATCACAAGGAACTAAAAAGTGATATCAGAATATGTAACCATGTAAGTGGTTTAATGATTTGATTACAGGCGGTACACATGTGGTATCAAAAACAATATGTTTGGCATGTTTATACGTAATATAATTGTGAAACTCGGAACGAGAATAAGAGAGCAAAATAATTGAAACTAAGCAACCGAGTTTGTGGCTTCATAAATTGCAAGTCGAGTACGTTAAAGTCTAAACGCTAAGTGTAGAAGGATCACTGCTAAAATTACCTAAGAAAAGTCAAGTGTTTAACTCTGATGAATGCAACCTTTATTACTCTTACCAATAGAGTAATTAGGAGACGGTTTGAGTCTAATTGTTTCAAATATTTTATGTGTGTGTTTTGACTTTTGACCGTAGTTTCAGTATGTCGGAAGATAGCTTACAATCCTCAAAAGGAGAATAGGGTTTTAGAGACAAACTTCAAAAATCAAAATGAAATCTCTGGTTAGCTTATGTTGGTATATTTTCTTTTTAATTTTCCCCATATATATATATATATATATATATATATATATATATATATATATATATATATATATATATATATATATATATATATATATATATATATATATATATATATATATATATATTTTAAAACCTTTTTCTATTAAAAAAAAGTAGAATGATTTTGATAGCAATTGTGATGATAGCAATAGTATTTTAATAATTCTTATTAAATACTCTCCCATAAAAAAAGTTTTCATTTCTCTTTAAAACTTTGTTCCATAAAAAATTCTCATTTCTCAAATTTGAGGATCTCACCTAATAAAATAATATATTACTAACGATTTCACCACTTAAACACTTTCTTTCTCCAATCTAACCTTATACTAAGTATCTCGTAAAAGCTTATGCCCAAGAGAAATATGAACTTTTTTATGGGACGGAGGGAGTAATAATCAAACATCTTTGTTAAGTTTCACACAAAAAATGGTATATCAGCTTTAGATTTCAAGTTATAATTGAAGCATCGAAGAGTGAAGTACCGGACCGAATGCAAAAGCAAAAGACAGTGATTCATCAATAGAAAACAATACCAAACAGGGTTGGCATTTATGTACGATTTAACTCTTGTGTTTTCTGTCTTGTAGCATATGATATCATCAAATCGACATCTCCATCTAAAATAAAATAAAAATCATATGCATAAGATCACGCGGTATGCTTAAGGCCAAATTAATTTTTCTTTTTCCTGTAAATTGTGATTATTTAGTGCATTTTTTGTGGGTTACAAATTAATATTATAGGAAGAGGATGTGTTCAGAGTTAATGTTATAATAAGGTTATAGAACAAGAAACCATATAACACGGTTATAACATATAATGCATATCATGTTCATGTGCTCTAACCATATAATATGACTAGGTTTCTACAATATTCCAATTGTTCAATATACGATACAATCATCTACACGTCACCGGAGTAAAGGGGTCGTTTCCTTTCTGTACCTCTCATATAAAACGTGCCTTTGTGCCGTAAAACGTAGGGCCATAAATCTGGCATAGTCACGTGAAAGTCACGTGGATTCCGTATCTGTAGGCCCAAATCATACGGGCCAGGCCCAAAAACTGTGCACTTTTATTAGATGTCGGAGTTCTTGTTCTTTATTTTCCAAAAATGAGGTCAATATTAACACTAACAAAATTGTGCATCGTCTTATTCTATTATTAGAAGAGTGTCCCATCAATATAATTTCTCGTAAATTACAATTTAGCCAATCAACTGATCAAGTTGGTATGATGTTGAGATCTTGTGTTGAAATTGAATCACACATCTGGTACAAATTGGATTATGAATAGAAATTTATATTGTTTATTTTTTTTTTTGAAACGGCAAATCTAATCTACTCCTAATTACCACTCATGTCCACAACGGGACTCGAACTTATGACCTCAAGGTTGAGTGGCAGACACCATACTATTAGGCCAAAGTATGAGTATGAGTAAACATATAAACATACTAACTATATTGTTTAATTACCACCAATTGTTTAATTATGTTTAAAAGTAAAAGTATGAGTAAAACTGTTTTTTCATTATATTAAATGAGATAATTAATGGTGTGAACCCAACTATATTTTATCAAATAAAGGTAAATTATCAAAATGTATTTCTTATTTTGAAACTGTCCAAATAATAAGTGAATCACTTATTGTGATATGGAGGAAGTAAGAAAAACACATAATATAACAATTGGCATTGCAGTTGGGCATTTTCAAACATGCAATTAAGGCATGTCAATTAAACATACTAATCGATTATTTCTTATTTTAAATGTCATAGTAATAACAACTTATAAAGATTATGTCGTTCGATAAATTATTTAGCAAATATATAAAGTGTTAGAACAAATCACAGTTCAACTTATTACTGATGTTGCAGTTAGTACTGATCATGGTTACTACTGGTGAAGACTATGGTTACTACTGATGGGGCAGAAACACTTACTACTGATGAGTTGATGTTGGTGAAGAGTATAACTAACTTACTACTGATCATGCACATATTGAAGATTACTACTGATCATTAGTAGTTACTACTGACGTTGGTTTTGGACTTACTACTGATTATCAGAGTTACTACTGATCATCATATTTACTACTGATGATGCATATTTACTACTGGTGATTGCAGTTACTACCGCAGTTGGGCATTTTCAAACATGCAATTAAGGCATGTCAATTAAACATACTAATCGATTATTTCTTATTTTAAATGTCATAGTAATAACAACTTATAAAGATTATGTCGTTCGATAAATTATTTAGCAAATATATAAAGTGTTAGAACAAATCACAGTTCAACTTATTACTGATGTTGCAGTTAGTACTGATCATGGTTACTACTGGTGAAGACTATGGTTACTACTGATGGGGCAGAAACACTTACTACTGATGAGTTGATGCTGGTGAAGAGTATAACTAACTTACTACTGATCATGCACATATTGAAGATTACTACTGATCATTAGTAGTTACTACTGACGTTGGTTTTGGACTTACTACTGATTATCAGAGTTACTACTGATCATCACATTTACTACTGATGATGCATATTTACTACTGGTGATTGCAGTTACTACTGATACACGTATTTGGAAGCAAATCAAGTCCGAGATCTTCGCAGAGTTAGTTATAGAATGTTATTCAATGTATATCTTTTATAATTCGATGTAAATCAAGTCCTAGAATAACTAGGGTAAATAGTTAGGCTTCAAGGACTGTTATAAATAGTTCCTTACGAATTGTAAACGTACGTGTGTATTGTTAATCAATAATATACATTGAAGCTTTTTGTGAATCACTGTGGTCTTAATCTTATTGTTCATTGTTCGTTCAATATACAGTATTCTATTGTTCTTATTATATTAATACAAGTGTTGATCCGCTGCAACTTCTTGTTATTAGTAGATCTGGGTTGGCAATAACTTGTTTTGGTTATTCGATCCTGACATAAAGTATCATACAATAAGAATAAGTTAAAATATAACTTTTTGATTAGAAGCAATTGTTTAATCATAATACAAATCATGTTTCAAAGTTCTAATATATATACTAGTAGTTTTTTTTTTTCATTATAAGAAGTTTTCCCACCAAAACCTATGTGCTTTCATGTAATAGGAAAACAAGATTGACCCACATTGTATATCAAATCGTCGGAAAATGTATTCCCATCCAATCTATGTGACAACCGGAGAGCATAAAAAGATTTAGTTTTAGTTTTATTTTTATTTTTTATCTTCTATAAAAAGTTTACATTGTTCATTTATAATCATTATAACCTTTTGATTTTGATAGGAATAAAAGCTTGTACTTGTTTGTTGTTTTATCTCTTTTTGATTCATAATTTGAGGATGATAATTAGCGGTGACAGAAATCTCAATATTAAAGTGAAGACAATTGAATTTTCAGAAAATATAAATAAATATGGCAGGAAAAAATGGAATAGGAATTCTAAAATATTTTCAATCAATTTGATATTTGAATATATACAATAAATAAGAAATAATTTACTAAAATGTTTTCAAATGATAGGCTAAATTGATATAAAAGATGAATGTTTGAAAATTAGAAGAGTATATTTGCAAATGACGTAATCATCAATCGAAATAAAGAATAAAATTGTATGAAATTAAAGATTCTAATTGGTTAATAGAGCAAAATTATAAATATAGTCTATTATTAAGTTGTAAGATTAAAGCATATATATATAATATAATCTAAATAACTTTTTGATTTTAAATTTTTTTATAAAGTAACCATGTACACACGTAGTATGTAAGCTTTCTTTACAACTGGCTTCGTTACAGTCCGTAAGGGGAAAAAACCAAACCACCATTTCTAAGAAGACAAAAAAAAAAAAACATCATAATCTAAATTGTTGATTTAATTATCTTCAATAATGTTCGAGGGCTTTCTACGTGTCTTTGTTCACGTGTAATTCTACGTTCCATAAATGCTTTTGTATTTTTATTTGATTGTAACAATACGATGACAAAAAGAATATGAGGTTACGCATTGAACCAAAGTTAATACAACAATCCTAGCTAGATCCTTCTACTACAAAGACTCGATAAAATCATAGCATTTCATTTACTCCTTTGTAACATTATTTAAATATAAGGAGTTGATTCTTACATAATAATTTTTATTCATAAAAAATAATTTAATATCAAATGATAATTATATCAGTCCTTTTATTTTATCACATTTTGCAGTTCATCTCTTCACATTAAAATGAAAGGAAGAGGATAATCATCCTTTTAACATGAAAATGTTCTATATAGATAAAAATTGTTTTGTACGAATCAACATCAGAAATCAGGATTCTCGCAGTTAAGTACTCGCTTATATTCACCATGGGTGGGAGCGATTTCAGTTTCATATATCACTTTTTCTCAAGCCAATACCATAGGAATAAGAAAACCTAGGGGTGAGCGGGATCCAGAAACCGAACCGAAACCAACATGACCAAAAGTGATAAAAATGAATTTGCAAAATAAAAAACTGAATTGGTTACATGTTTTCAATTTGATTTTTTCAGTGTAAATACTCACCCCAAGAAAACCACTCCTTATTCATGAGCGGGAAACTCAATAGCATTCAAAACGGTTATGGTAATATATTATACGTGTTATAGGAATTCACATACTAATTTTTTGTAAACAAAATATAGTAAAACAAATAATATTTTATGAATATGTGTTTCACTATCATACATACACCTAGCTCACGATTCATGTCAAAGTAAATTCAACACGAACATGTACATTTGGTGGGCCATGGGCCGATGGGTACGGGCCATAAAGATACGTAATGCACTAAAATCAAACATGTTCCGTATGACTCTAACAAAACTATGGGCCCATATAATCAATGGGCCCTATTTTGGGTCAGCCTGATTGTGGTTGATTAGTATGGATCAATACTAGATGAATGGATGGTATCTTATAAACGTGTGCGTACGTGTGTCATGGATACGTAGATATTAAATGTATGGATGAAATGAATTACACGAGAACATATGTTCAAGTGGGCCGTAACTTGCCCATATTGATATAAATGACTTTTTATTAATTAATTATTAATTAAATGTTTTGAGGATTAAAGCCTCTTGATGTTGGTAATAATTTAGTTAACAGAAGTTTAATTACATTTCAATTAAATCGTGGGTGGACTAGCATGAAAGCCAGCCGGCTTCATAGTTTTTGTTTTTGTTTTTACATGGTATACATAAATTCTAATAAGAAAATGATAAATGATAAAAAAAAAAAAAAAAAAGAGGAAAGCGTTGAAAGTAGGACCACATTAGACCCGTGTCAAAGTGATACAACTAATACCATTAGTTTTTGTCAAATCAGCGCCACGTCAGTTCATACTTCAACTGACATTCAACTGACATATTCATGCCAACAATACTATTTTCTTCAGTTTTATAGGCCCCACTATTATAAAATATATACACACACAAAATACCAAGTACCCATTAAATCGCCTTGGGACCCACCATGTCAGCCATCTCTCCTCTTCCTTTAAACACAAAGTCCAGCCCCTTACCCTCCAACCGAAGAAGCGTGCCAATAGGGGAGGGTGAACTGATGCCTTCAGTTCGAGACCGTTGGCACCAGTCTTAGGAGTTGGAATTTTACAGGAATTGAACCTCATATTTTTCTAAAAGGTTTATTATTTAAGACTTCTAGCTTCCAATAATTTCTTTTTTTCCTTCTACAGTTTTGACATCTCATACGTCATGTCAGCACTTCTAAACTGGCACACACTGTCCACCACCTCTTCACACTCTCTTCAGCTAACCAAAGGAAACTAATCGACGCCTCACGCAATAGGTGGTTCCAATGGCAGCATTTAAGTGACGTCAACCGACAGAAGATTTGAGAGAGACCTAATGAACATTCGATCACAAGTTAACTTACAATGCCAAAAAAAAAAAAAAAAAAAAAGATGGCCGTTTTTCTTTCGAAAATATGGAAACACAAACGCATGATCTATGATCAGTCGATTTCATTTTTACCCTTTAGAAAATCAATAGTTAAATGTGAATCCTATAGACACATAGTATTCCAACCACCCTCTTGTGGTCTCTAGCACCAACATATAATGCCCAACCACCCCCACATAATTGCACAAACATTTGATCCACACAAAGAAAATTTGAAAGAAAAAAAAAAGATTCGAATGTCACATAAGCTAAACAAGACCATCCTAGTAAAACCTAACATAAACAGGATTATCTTTTTGAAAAAATGTTTGAAACATCAACTTTTATAGTGATAAAGAAAAGATTCAATGCCAAAAATTTTCATAGCATTTGTACAGAAAAGGAAAAAACAAAAAACAAGTACAACATACTCTTGATGTATTCTCAAATCTCAACTCTCTCTCTCATGATCTCAACGGCTTTAATCTATCGAATAAAAATCCTCACAATAGACTCTAAAAGGAGATTATGAGTACGTTTAGAAAACACAATTTTAATGTATACACATTTTCAAAGGAATCATCCCACAGACAAGACAAATGGAAGATGTTTTTTTAGGGCAAAATTGATTTTTGTTGTCATTTTTTTCACTTGGGTCAGCCGCCATGCAATGTTCTTTCATGATTTTGTCCCTTTAATCGATCGCTCAATTTTGTTGTTTTAGGTTGTACCATACGAGATGATTCATATGCATGTGTGTTCTTTAGATTGTGAGTTTCTTTAAAGCATCAATGTTTTCTACTTTTCCATTTGATGAAATCGATCCATTTTCACCATGTGATTGTTTTAAATCTTTGTTTGTAGAGCAGTGTTGGCCTTCAAAATAAGTGGAGTATGGAAAATATTCTGCACATCGGGCTTTCCATCCTACAAAATAATCAACTTTTAGGACAAAATTATGGTTTTAGGTCCACTTACTTTAAAAATAACTGATTTGGGTTATATTTATAGTCAAATGGGTTAAAAGAGTAAACTTTAAAAACTTAAAAAAAGAAACAGGTCAAAAGTATAATTTCATATTTAATGCACAAAATATTTCTATGAGACAAATAATTAGTTTGCTATATATTTATTATCTAACTGGATTAATATGCTATATTTTTAATCGTATTTAATGTGTTAAATATTAATAAAAATTCAAACCAACTTATATAAACTTACTAAGTGCAGCATCATGATCTTGAAAAACAGCTGTCAATGATTTGTGAACAGCAACACAATCTTTCAGCTTCCATTCTCTAACCGATCCATTACTGATTCAAAAACAGAGTTTAGCCATTTTCTTAAATCAAAATTATCTAATCCACGTGTAAAGAACAAAAATAAAAAGAAAACTATATTTTAATATTGTAATATATAATTATCATGCATATTATTAGATAGACTTGTACCTAAATATAAGGTTATTGGGTGATTCTTCAATCAATTTGATCGCCTCGTTCTTCTTGGTCGGTTCTAAACAATAAATCATCTCAGCAACTGCTGATCTGTGCATTAAGGATTCTGCATAATCACCAATAAAGTTTCTTCCTCTTAATGGTGAACAATGATAATAAATGTAGACTTGTAATGTCTTGTATTATCATAAAAATACAAACAGGTGAAAAAAATAAAAAAAATAAGATGACCTTTATGTTGCTCAAGGAAAACAGTATTTGCCTCCATCAGAGATTTCCCATGCAACTGACTACAAAAGGCCAAAAAAAAAAAACTTATTTCACAATTATTAAAGAAAATTGAAGTTTACACGATATAATAATTTATTAAAATATTTAATGCTTGCTTTTTTTTAAAAAATAACCTGAAAGTTGGTCTTTCTGCTTCTACAACTCCCGAAATCAGTTTTTCACTATCAGTGGTGGGAGCTGGCCTTGATGCTACTTTATGGAAGAATCTTATCTGTTAAGTGACACTAAAAAGTCAACGATCTCTTTTTTTATATTAAAAAGTATGATACAAAATAAAATAAAAAATCTGCAGCAACATAAATTAATTTGCTTTGATGGTAAAAAAATGGCATACCAAACTTCGATGAGAATCTGGGTTTCCAGCATCTAATCGTTGTAGCTGCTTCAGAGCCTGATTAAAATATGATAAATAAGAAAAAGATTGATATATACAAAAACAAAATACGAAGAATGAAAGAAAATTACCTGCAATGCAAGAAGGCTCTTTTGCTTTCTCATATTAACTTCAAAAGAAAGCAAATGAGTCTCCAAGAAATCAGGAGAATGTTTCTGCAGCAACTTCAGGTACTTCCCAGCTTCCATTAAAGGATCTTCAGTCTAACATTACAATAATGATGTCATCATATTCTTACACGGTTCGAATAAAAGAAAGAAAAATGATTTAAATAAAAGCAAAAAATGATTTAAATAACTGCACCTGTAATAGTTTCTCGCCATGTGGATCTGGATCAACTGGCTTGACCTGTCGTTTCCCAGACTTAGAAACACCACCAACATTTGCTTCCTCATTCTTCACTTCAGCCTCCTAAAACAATATAAAATGTCAAAATTACAATTAATGCAAAAAACTATATTTTTTTAATCTCTTTCTCCACTAAATCTACTTTTATTTAACTACTCTAGTCTACAATTTAAAAAATTTTACTTCTATACTTAAGCTTGAAAAGTTTCATTTTTAACCCACAAAATTAATATACTTCTAATTTATATACATATAATGTATTAATCGAACTACATAATTGCTACATACGTAAAACATAGCAAAAACTAATTTATATAAAATATATTATATCATGGATTTCTTATTAAAAAGTAACCCGATACTGATATAAACTAATCTATTAATTAATCAACTCTTTTATATAGGTAAAAATGTAACTTTATAATATAAAAGTATCATACTTTCTTAGCCCGTGCTTCAGCCTTCCTCTGTTTTTGCCTCAATTTCTTCTTTTGAGCAGCAGGCAGTTTCGCTAGTTCATCATCTTCTTCAGTTGAGGACTTTGAAGGAGTATCATACAGCTTGATGTAACATCTGTAACAAAAAGTTAATAATAAGAAAAACCAAAAGAAAACAAAAGTAAAAATATTTCATACCTTGTAATACCAACTGCTGCTTTCCTAAAGTAAGGATGTGCATGAAGTCGATCTTGAAATCTTAACATTTCAATATAAGCACGAAGAGTCATTTTTCTTAAGCAATAAGAATGGAAGTCAAACTGGTCTTCTGTAATGTCTGCATAATGTTTTTCTACAGTTAAGAAGTTTTTTAAAGCACGCCCTAGATCACCTTGCCGAATATAACTGTCACCGCAAGCAAGTTCATACCTGAAAACATTTAAACACATTTCTATGAACAACACTTTTTGTGTAATTATTTTATTTTTTTAATAAAATAATTAATTGTTTATTTTTTCATGAATCTTTAAAAGATGGTTTGGTGTTCCATTTTGGACATTGGGTTAACCTGGAAAACAGTTTAACTGGTAATATAATGTTTAGTTGGCAGCTGATGTGGCATTTTTTATGAGTAGGAATTTCTTGTTATTTAGAAATGCTCATAAACAGTCCAACGTACTTTAACATTAGTTGATCAACCGGTGATAAGGTTATCAAATGACCAAAATGAAACACAAAACCATCTTTTAACCACTCATACAGGACAAAAATGAAAGTACATTGGTATTTTATAAAATTACATAATTTTAATTATTATCTGGTTCCCTAACATCTGTTAAATATACATTTTGACGTGACATTTGACCCATTCGAGATACAACATAACTAGAATTGACCCACGCATAAATAAACGGGTCACAAATATATTCAAAGTCAAGCTTATAATGAACACTAACCACATGCTCTGCATATCATGAAGATTATTGTGCTGATCTCCATCTTTTGTAAACAATACAGCTGTCTTTTCTGCAAGTGGAACCTACAAAAAATGACATACCATTTATAAGCAATACTAGTAGAGAGTTTTGAAAAATATATTAAGTGAAGAATTTTTTTTTTAATATTATATTATTTGGCAGTTTCAACCTGATCAGCCTGCAACATTCGCTTAACACATTGGCTATTTACATATCGATCTGCAAGATCCATGCACCTAGCTTCATCTGCCAGTGCAGCAGCTGCTGCAAAGTTCCCACCGTGTTTTAATATCTTGCTCTGTTAACAAATCAAAAACACTGTTATAATTCTCACAAAATAACATCTGTTTTATCTATAAACAAAAATGAATAAAATAATAATAATAAAACAAACCTTAACAGAGTATAAATCAATAACAGTTGGAGTGTGTTGCATAGCCTCGTCGATTTTAGCAAGAGCAACATCATACAAGCCCCGCCTGTCATAGTGCTACAAAACCAAAACTTCATGAGAATGAGAAAACAGAAACCATAGAAAAATTAATAATAAATTAATAAATATTCAAAACCTGAGCCAAATAAAACAAGATCCACATAAGCGTTGATGGGGGCTCTTTCTCTGACCTACATATACAATACAATAATTTCAAGGTATTCAAAAATCTGAAAATTTTAGGAGTTGGTATATAATCCATAATTACCTCACAGGGAATCTACCAGTTGTCTTAACCGATTCCTCAAAATCAAGTAGTAATTTTCCCAAAATATCAGCCTACATATAATATTTTATGCTTTATTGTACTGATTAAAAAACATGCATGATCACAAAGTTTAGAAGTTTCAATATTGTAGCTTGCACAAACCTTGTCGGGATGATCATATAGAGGAGAAAGATCAGAGAACAGTGAAGGAACTCCCTACATTTTCCATTAGTGAAAGTAAGAATTTGTAACCAATACAAATGTCACTAAAATTTAATAAATTAATAAATAATTAAGGATTTTAAATACCTTAGTTAGGAGTGGCCTAATATAACTATCTGCTGCATCTCGGAATTTTACATCCTTCAGAAAATCTAACGGGATCCTCTGAAAACGAAGTGTTGTACGTTAGATATGAGAAAGGATAATATATTAAATCAAAATAAGTTAAAAACAAGAACAAAAGATATATTATCACCTTAACAGCAGAAGAAAAGGTGTATTGCTGCCCAAGTGATTTGTACAATTCATCCAACTGATCAATTTCTTCAGAGGAATATTCATTGCTCTTTGAATATAGTCCAACACACTTTTGCAAACCTTCATAGTAACTAACAAAACAATACCCCAATAAGTACCATTTTGTTATATATATACACACACACACACACACATAGAAACCTACCTGTAGTTGTCAGGATTCATTGATAAAAGAAGTCGATATATTTTTTCACCTTCTTCGAGGCGATTAAGCTTCACAAGAAGAGAAACCTCCTCTTCCTTGTAAGCCAATTTATCAACCTATAATTGAATTCATAGAAATTATGACAATTGTTAAATTTAATATTTTAATCTATATCATTGCAAAGCAACAGACGATGAACCTACGATCTTGGATTCTTTTTTGTGCAATTCCTCAAGAGCTTTCTCAAGTAATCCACATTCCTCCAATAAAGATACCTGCAGGACAAAATATGCACACAAAAGATGTATTAAATTTTGTACTATTTAAATAAACGAGTTTAATGTAAAGTAATTGTGTTATGGTGCCAGTTATTACATATATTACCTTGTATAATAGCATTTCTCCATGCTCACACCGTTCATTATCTGGAGGATAATCTTCTTCAAGAGTTCCTTCATATGCTTCTAGAATATCAATGGCTTTTGAAGCACTGGCAAAAGATCATATAAGTGAACGTGTTACCGAGTAACAACAAGAATGTTAACTGTAATATATAATAGAACATAACAACTTACTTTGAGCTCAAATGTTGAGAAACTGCAAAACCAATCCAATTCATTCTATGATTTGGTTTCAATGTCAGCAACTGTTGTCTGGTTTCAACAAAACCTGCCAAATCTCGCATTTGTGCCTGCAAGTGGATAATAAAATACACCATTACAAATGAAACCGAAATTTATGAAAAATAAGTATAAATCTATATACCTGTAAAAGTGATAGGTCCCTTAGAATTTCAATGTTGTCTGGATCTATACGCAGAGCATTTCGGTAACATTTTATTGCCTCCCTATATTCTCTGTCTGACCGATATAGAAGACCATACACATGCCAGCAAACATGGCTTTTCAAGTCATTCTACAATGAAATAAATGATTTTAACATATATATATTATATAAAAAATATTATGCAAATGGTTAATGAAAGATACGAGAAAAACATTCACACCTTTAATCCCGACCGTACTAGCTCGTATGCCTCTGGCTTACGGTCCATACAGTTCAATGTTAATCCTTTCATTGAAAGAGTTTCTGGAAATCACAGTATCACAAACGAAAGTATCTTATAAGATGACTAATTTCATATGAAACAGATGCATGTTTTTCCTCTACATAAGGATCTCTAGTCTAGAATGCAACATATACAATATTATTTAAAAAATATATACTGCTAACAGACCTCCATGATCAGGAAACTTCTTCAATATAGCATCTGCAGCCTTCAGACCCTTCTTATACTGTTTCAATTCATATGATTTCTGCCAAACATACAATCAGTTGATTAGTAAACCACTCAAAAAGTCATGTGCATGAGTTTAAATAGCAATTACACCACAAATGAAATGATGAACAATTTTGACCTCGTATAAGCAATTCCTACTATTGTTAAAAGCTGAAATGTTATTTGCTATGAATAAAAACGCACTCTCATTTGTAGATAACCTATTGTATTTGTAGTTTACTACACTGTGTCACTGTCCTGTATCGTGTTGCATGTAACATCAAACTCAATTTTAAATTCATCACAAATAAGCACCAATCAGCTGTAAATTCAATGTCACATAGCATAAACATTTGTATTTTCACTACGTATTTACAATTATTATCCAAATCCATCTACAACGCGACTGCAGCAGTCAACGACGAAGCTTATACACCATACACAAAAACCTAGGGTTCTATATACACACTGACAGAAGAAACAACAAATCGATGCACTAATTAAATCCGTACAGATTGAAGAACTTACGACGATTAGCTTGAACAGATTAGCCTCTTTGGGAGGAAGCGAAGCGCCCATTGTTTGTGTTGCAAATTAGACGCTTCTAGAGAGAGAAAGTAGATAGAGAAAACACAGAGAGAGAGAGAGGGTTTGGTAGTTCAGGTATGGTGTTTAGGGCACTGTAAAGAGAGAGGGATATGAAAGCGGTGAGTGGTGGCGTTTATCTGCTGCAACCCTACTCAGAAGAGAGAGGGGAACGAATGCGAAGGCAATTTGTTTGGATTTTGGAAGACTTCGAGGGTGTGTTTGTAATTTCCTCATTGTTAAGTTGAGGCTAAGCTTTTTGTTTTAAGATTTAGTAGCCAAACTAACAAAGTTCCAATTTCGGCCACTTATGGGAAAAACTAAATCTTCAAAGTTTGTTCACATTACCTATAATTGCAAACCGAAGCGTGAGCTTCATGCTTCTCGTTATTTTCATTTATGTATGCCTTAAAATGAGTAGTATGTGAGTAA
Organism: Calendula officinalis; assembly: GCA_963853835.1. Classification (NCBI taxonomy): domain Eukaryota; kingdom Viridiplantae; phylum Streptophyta; class Magnoliopsida; order Asterales; family Asteraceae; genus Calendula; species Calendula officinalis. The sequence continues at coordinate 1,251,656 of OY970827.1, read as the reverse complement.
CTACATCATTTATGTAGTTAATTACTCAAACCTTTTTGTATTAGAAAACTTGATAATTCCAAAAGTATTGGGGCACTTGAGAAGAAACGTGAAACATAGAGGACCAGAAACTAACTTTCCTTACTCAGATGATACAAGCTACAAAGTGAATTTCACAAAACCATGAAAATAGCAGGAAGGGCAGTTTCTTGCAGAACAAGAAACTTAAAAGTATCATATATCATGTACATTTTACAATGCTAGATGAAACACTATCAAATGCTTCCTTTACTTCATGTACTGTCATCTCAATTCTATCATCACTACCATAAATCTTGTTTGTTTTTTTTTTCAATTTTTGGTCATTTATTATCTGTTTTGTCGTCTTTAAAATTTCCAAGCTCAAATTCATAGATGCGTTTACAGACGATAGCTTGGTGGTAAACGTCTTTTTTAGAAGCGGAAACTGGACTATTGCCAGCTGTATCAAGCTTGTTCAGCTCCTCAACGACCCGTGGGACAAAACTCCACCCCTCAATTACTTTCTCCATGCCCTATACAAAAAAAAAATATCTAATTTTTAAGGAAATTTGAAGATTACTGATTAATATCATGAAAATTGTATGTTTTTTTTTTAAATTTAATAGTAAACTTATTGAGAAATTACATACCTGCCCCTCGTTAAGTGAATCTATTGCATCCTGCAAACATCTTAAGATTCCTTCAGCTGCTATCTTCTCTACCTCACTTGGGTCAAGCTGTATAATGCCCAAAAAGGAGCATGTTAGATTGCAGCAAAAGTTAGACAAAATGACAAATCTACCCCTTACCTTTTCCTCTTGACTATTCAACCATGATATCATCTTTTTCATGTCCTCAGTTGCCCATTTCTTTATGTCAGAAGTTGAAAACACAATTTTACCAGGCTAATTAGTCGTCTGTGGTTTTGGATCTGCAAGAAACAATTAACCGTCAGATACACACACACACACACAGACCTTGACATGTAGAAGAAAAGGTTCAATGTCAACAAGCTCTTTAAAGTTATAACAGTAAATTATCCAGTCCTAAAACATAATTACCAAATTTCTGAGATAATAAATAAACTTAAAATCATATCTCTAACGAATAATCATTCTCAAATGAAATATAAAACATACCCTGGAAACAATGGTCCCATTATCAGCCTCAATTTCTCGAAACTTTGGGGTATCACGAACTGCACAAACTAGCAGGGTGCAATTAGGGTTCCAATCATCTTGACATTGAGCCCCTAATTGCAATGCTAATTTAAACCGTAATAAATTACGTTCAGGGCTAAACAATATAGATTGTCTCTTACCAGGAGTTTAGAAGGTTTATTAACATATATGCTTAATTCAGAATCTCTTGAGCTCATCCATAAAGGAATATTCCACCCTTTGGGCTTATTGCTTCCAAAATCAGGCATGTTAAGACACTTACTTTGACCTAATAAAATCTGTTGTCAAACAATAATAATTAACAAGAACAGCCATGAACACTTTCTAAGAGAACAGATTAGACTAAAACGAATACAATCAGTAATTAATAACGATGAAAATGGACAACAGGTGATTTTAATTTGAATACCTATATTCCTTCCACTTAACTTTGTAAAACAGTTCCAGAAACGCTTAAAACAATTAAACTAAAATTAGAAGGTTAATCTAGTTCTTATGAACATTCATGCATACCGAAATTGAACAATTACAGACTATACGGGGTGAAGATAAGTGATTGCTTGAAACTGATATAAAATGGTGCGCAAAACCTAGAATAGACTGCCGGTTCAGACGTGTGTTTTCATCAACAATTTGTGGTACAATTGGTAACAAATGGCTAATTGATGGAGTTTCGAAGCTATTGTGTACAAAATAATGTTAAATTGCTGAAGAGTTACGATGAATTGCATACTTACCGGTAGCTTCGATAATGGCCGGTGAACAGTTCTTTGCCGGTGGGTTTGATTCTCTAGGTTAGAGGGATACTTTCGGTTAGGAGGGATCCTTCTCTTCCCTTTCTTCAACTTTCTTTTTTTTATTTTCTCTCCAACAAAGTTCAGAACTAATTTCGGATGGTTGGAAAGCTTATTAACAAAACTTTTTAGTTTATTAGCTTACAATTTAAATAAGTTTGAAAATTGAAATTTATTAAAGTAATAAGTTAAAAAACTTTGTTAATAAACTGTTGTTTAAAATCTTTGAAAGAGTTCCAAGAATTATTAAAAGCTAATGGTTAAAGTTGAAATCAATTAACAATTAATAACTGAACTATGAAATCCAATTCAAAATATTCATATGTTTTGTATTCCTTAAACTGAGCTGTGGTCACATAAGTGAAGACTATGGTTAGTTTTATTTTTTAAATATGCTCTTCACTAACCATTACAGCAAGAGAACACAAATCACAAATTTAAGAAACTTATGAATTACCGACTGACTGTTTATTTCTGTAAATACACTGAATTATATTTAAGAAAGTCAAATGACTAATTGACTATAATAAATTACATGAAATTATGAATTACTGATTTAGTAAACAAACTTAATTACTGATATATGTTTGCAGATATATCTAGAATGCAATCAACAGACTAGAGTGTGATATTCAGTATTTATATTCGTCAATCTGGCTACTCTTTCCACTCATGTGTATTTGCTTGCCTAATTGACTGTCTAAGGTTGGGTACATAGGTAGAATATGAATTTTACTTGGAAAACAAAATTACTTTAAGAAGGGCCCGTTTCTTAGATTCAGCCCAGGGCCAAAAAATGATTGGATCGACCCGGCCTCTCTTTCTCACCCAACACAAGGGAGAAAGATGTGCTGATCAGTAGCCAAAATCAAAGTTATTCGTTTTTTTGGTTCAAAACTAGGTCGCACAGTGGTAGGTTTGATAATGGGAGTTAATTTTCATACCACAAATTTTAATGCCAACACCACATTGTACAACTATTTATGCAGACTGTACAACTACATCAAGCATTTATTATGGTACATGAGTTAAAACATATGGTGCAAAAATCACCACCTTTGATAATAGTTAGCAAGTTTGGTGCTCGATTCCTACATTATGTTTCTAGTTGTTTTCTAGCTTGTTACATGTTTCTACTTTGTTACTCAAGCTAGTTTATAATACAATCGATAAGAGAAAATCATATTTTTAGATTACCTTCTATGTTCCAATACAATTATTTTCATTGTTAATCAAAGACAATACTGAAGAAAGTCAAGTAGATGGCTTCCAAACTATATGTCAACTACGGCATTGATGTTCTTTGACCTTGTTTCGATATAAATAAGGGAATAGGATGAAGATAGAAGTGCTGTTAAAAAAAATGAAGATAGAAGTCTTGCTAACGAATTAATGCGTCAAGCAAGTTTATTGATGTATGATGATGAGGTATGACACAGCGGCTAAATATTAGAAAGACTTTTTAAATGTTAAATACGTGTATATATATTGGAAAATGATAATGACAGCTCCAAGGGCTGTCAATAAGAAGATAAAAATAATGTAAAAACTGTCCCATGAAATTTAGGGACACTACTCAATCCATGAATGTACAAACATTTTATGTACGTTAAAAGCAACTCTAAGAGTTGTCATTAACAAAACTCATATATATTTTATCTTATTTTTTAAATGTTAAAATTTTGACGTATTTTAATACTAACATAACACAAAAATGAGTTAGTGTTCATGAACAATGACTTTCTCATCGTCATCTAAAATAATAAACAGTCAATTAAAAGCCAAGGCAATAATTATTATTTGTAAATTTGTCAATATTCAATTACAATAATTATTAAGTTATTATATGATATTTTACAATTATAGTTTTTTTTCATCAATAAACGTTTGAATTTAAATTATGAGAAATGATATTTAGTCCTATCATTTAGACCTACTAATAGACTTACCCACTACTTTTAAATTATATATAATCTAGTATTAAACCACTTCCATAACCAATAATCTAGCTTTTGTTATATAGCTACTTAAAAAATGAATAATAACTACCAACTAAATATAGGTCGATAGAAATACTTTTTATACTCATCCAGTTTCAAATTCATATTCTAATTGTAATGATATATTCTCATTAGCAAAATGTGTAGATAATTAATAATAATTTCTTAATGTTAACAACTTTAGAGATGTCTTTAAACATATTTTTTGTTAGCGGTTTTGTGTGTCGCATAAATTTAGAAAAAAATTGAGAAAATCAATTATAAATTTATACATATCAAGTTGACATGTATATATAGATTCTGACAAAGACGTCGCCATATATTATTTGACCTTCCAAAAGTAAGGCGATTTAATAAATGCCATGCCAATTGCGAATGGAACAATTGCCAACAGAAATATCGAAGATCAGTGTTCATATTATAAAATTCGATCAAATTCGTAGCCAATAGATATATATAATCGACACATTCAATCTTCTTCGCTAAATTCGTTCATCTTCTTCTCGATTTCAAATTAAATCGAATCAATTGTTTCATACTTTCATGGATCTGTTTCAAAATCTTCCTCGTGAAATTGCTCTTCAGTGCTTAATTCGAGTTCCTTTCAGTCAACTTCACAGTTTCGGATCAGTATGTAAAGCCTGGAAAGATCAGATTCAGTTGCCGGAGCTTCTTCGCCTCCGGAAGTCCACCGGCAAAGCTCAACCTCTCCTCGTAATTTCTCAGGCTCAGGTGAATCCTACCGGAAAGGATGTGAATCGTCTTGTGGTTTTGGAGCCGGAAACTGGTTGCTGGTCGGAGCTGCCACATTTACAGGAATTTCCAAACGGATTGCCGTCATTCTGCGAGATGGTCGCTGTCGGGTCGGAACTAGTTGTTATGGGCGGTTACGACCCCGAGACTTGGTTTAGCGACTGCCTTGATTCGGTTTTTATTTTTGATTTTCTCTCGTCCACGTGGCGTCATGGCAGTGTTATGCCTGGTGGTCCTAGATCGTTATTCTGTTGTGCTACTGACGGTGATCGGACGGTTCTCATTGCAGGTGGGCATGATCATGAGAAAAACGCACTTAAATCTGCGTGGACATATGACGTGGCGACAGACTGTTGGTCACAACTACCTGACATGGCAAAAGAGCGTGACGAGTGTAAATCCCTATTCCACCGTGGCAAGTTCCACAACATCAGTGGGTATCCCACCGATACACAAGGTCTTTTCCACCTAAATAATGTTGAGATATTTGACACGTCAACAAGACAGTGGTCCGAAAGCGATGATGACGTGTTATCAATCTCTAAATTAACTTGTGTTGTAGGTAGCGATAAAAAGGTATACACGTGTCATGATAATGACGTGGTCGTATTAGAAGATGACACATGGCAATTCTTTGCGAAACTACATGTTGACGTGGCAGACACTCCGTACCTAGTAGCGTTTCGTGGGCATCTATTGGTGTTTGATGCATCAATATGGGGAGTAGTGCCGCATGGTGCTTATTATAAAATGGAGTTAAATGAGCGTATATGGACAAAGGTTGAAATACCGACCATGTATTATGGTTATGTTGAGTCTAGTTGTTGTTTAATTATTTGAATGTTGAACAATTGAAAAATGTTAGATATTAAAAAATTATCGATAAAGTAATTTCAAATTTTGATATCCAATTTTGCGTATTTACAAGTTGAGTTCAAATTTTTTCGAAACGAGGTCAAATTTGTGTCGAAACTTATCTATGTGTATGTATAAATACATATGTTATTCTAATTTTTTTAGCCGAAATTGTGTCCAATTCGAATCATCTCAAACCAACCTCTTGAAAGCTCGTTTAGCTATCTAATTGAGTTCGAGCCTAGCTTAATTAATAGAACTCGTTTATTTATATATGATAAAAGTTTTAAAATGTGAGCCGCTTTTAACTTTTTTCCATTTTAATAATTGTATGGCATGTCATTTGAGCCACAAGTTATACGGCACGTCAAGTTTATACCAATTCTTAAATTTCAATAACTGGTACGTCAAATAAATTAACATATTTGGTAAATCATATTATTATGAAATTCCATGTCTTAATCATCTAAAATATTCCATAATTAGAAGCTTCCTTTAAACTATGTATTTTGTCATAAACCCTTATGCTATATTGCTATTTGTTAAAATGGTGGCCAGCATCCAAATAATTTCCAATTTTGACATTTGTTAGAATGGGACAAATATTATTTAACATATTGCTAAGCGAAATCATTCTTGTGTCTTTCTCTCTTCAACTTACAGGAATTTAAGAATGTCATTTTAAAAAATAGACATAGATACATACAAAGTTCTCAAAATAGATTCTACTTTTATTTCTTTCTAAAATACACCATACGGGTGTATGATTTCAAAAATATATAACTAGTGTCTACTTTTTAATAAGTAGAAATTTTTTGTACACCCTAAGTTGATTTTTTGCAACCGATTAGCAGTTTTGTCATATATGAATTTTGATGACTTTTCCTTTCTAACACCGATAGTTGTATTTTCGTACAACAGTCGTATTTTTATGGAAAATGAAAAAAATTCCTTGAAAGTATTTTTTGAGATTATTTTGTCTTATTCCAAAAAGACAAAATTAACTCGAAAACCAAAAAATTTGTCTTTTCTAGAAATACAAAAATTCCTTGAAATTTTTTAAAAAGGTTATTTTTCAAGTTTATGTTTATACGTAATTGTTTTGAAAAAATAAGCTAAAACCTTAACGTCTAAAAATATATGATGGATATGTTATAGAAGCTTCCAAAGGGTGGGAACCACATCCACTATCCCTTAAATGGGAATTTTTGCTGTAAACATCTCATACAACACAATCATGACAATATGTGATAAAAAAGCTAGCGCAAACACTAGAGATGTCAATTTTATCCGCGGATTTGGATACTCGTGGGTACCCGACCCTAACGGGGCGGGTATTACCCGCTTAAACGGGTGACGGGGCGGGGATGGGTACTAATTTTTACACCCGGAGCGGGTGCGGGTCGGGTACGGGTATTCCTCTACCGGCACCGTTTTATACCCGAATATATGTATGTACATATATATATTACATTTTTTATGTACAAATACTATGTATATTACATACTAAGATAAAATGTTATTTTTATTTATCTATGCCCTTCTCGTTATCATACTCACCCCTCTTATACCATCTACTTGCATATTACATGTAGTATTTATAAAAAAAATCAAAATAAAAAAAAACGATTATTAATACATATTTTGGATAAAGATGAAAAGCTTATATTAATTATAATAATAATATGAAACCTATAGATTCAATGGTAATTCTAAATATCATTCCACGATACAATAAAACTTCTTTTAAACAACTATTTCATAGATTCTTTTATTCCATCTTATCAAAAACTACATATAATAATATTTTAAAAAACAAATTATAGTTTTTATATTTGTTTTAAAACATAGGTGTCCACAACCAAATATTGTCCCCAAATAATATATTTTTTCATGTAGTATTTTCCTTGTAACAAGTTAACATGCAATGATTATTATATTAATAAATAAAATGAGAGAAAACCGACGAGATGAAAACCAAAACAATATACGGCCCATGATTCCAATGGGTCCGTCTCACAACTCTTCGTTAAAACGTTCTTTTCAGCTTATCGTTTCCCCGCCTCACTCTCGCACCCACGCTTTTATAACACCTTCTAGAAACATTTACTTTTTTATCAATAAATTCAAAACCTAATTTAACTTTTTTAGGCTTGGTATACATATGTACGCATAGATATTTCTTTATATTTAGTTAATATAATTGAAAATCACTTAATTATTTAATTTCGTTTGTATTAAATCTAGAAAAAGAGCATGCTCGATGAACAAGATATTGTTAAAGTTTAAAAAGAAAACTTTAAATATTTATCTATTTCTTAAAATAAAGTATTATAAAAAATTAAAAATAACATAAATACGGAAGAAAGTTATTATGTGATATTTATAAATAGTTAATTATTATACTTTATCATTTATATTTATAATGTACAGTATATGATCCTTTGTGTAAATAAATATCAATACAATGTATAATTCTAATGGATATTTTCACAATTTCCAACTTGGTATCGACCCTTTTGTCATCTCAAAAACCAAATTCGGCTAATAATTTTTATACACGTTATCCTTTTTATATTTGAGATCCATAAAACATACTTCATCCGTATCAAAATAAGTGAATCACTTTGAAGTTTACGTTTTTGAGACAAAATAAGGTAATAAGAGATTAATTAAATTAAATGGGGTAATTAGAAATGATGGACCCCACACCTTTTTATAATTTTAGGAAGATAACAAAAATAAATGGGGCCTAACACCTTTAATGATGTTTAAACTTTAAAGAGTGATAAGTAAGGATAAAGAGACAATTTTAAATATAAAAACTTATTAAATAAGGTAAATTATTAAAGTGATTCACTTATTTTAATACACCCCGAAAAGGATAGTGATTCACTTATTTTGATACGGAGGAAGTATAACTATATGATGATGATTTAGTGGTAAAAACTCATGAATAACTTTCTTAAACGTAACAAGTTTGATCTCTCATTGGTTATATGATGAATACAGAAATATTTGAAACACCTATATCATGAGGAAAGCTCACTAACTTCGAGGATTTCTTATAAAAGGACTACCCTTTTATTGAAAAAAAACATAAAACGTACGAACTTAAAAATTCGAGTAAATATCACCTCTTAGGCTCTTACTTGCGAAAACATCTTTAAAGGCACATTACAAAATGACAAGAATTCCTTCTAACTTTAGTAAATTAAAATAATACAAATGAAGTACTTTTTAATGTAAAATATCAACTATTCCTTTCTTTAAATACTGCATTATCTCTTTATTATTTAACCTCCATTCCTTCATACTCACTTCTTCATCGATTCCCCCATTTCTCTTTAATTTCTAAAAAATCCTGCAAAAAATCTTCCAGCTCTAATTAATGGAGCTAATACCGGGTCTACCCGATGATATCGGCTTAGAGTGTTTGATTCGTCTCCCTTACAACGATTTATCATCAGCTGCTTCCGTTTCCCGGAGATGGAAGTCGGAGATTGAGCTTCCTTCATTTCGTAACCATCGCAAGTCCGCCGGACTAAGCCGTCGGATCGTCGTAATGGTACAGTCTCGGGTTGACCCGAACCGGAAACACGGGTTGAGGAAGTATATGTCTGCACCGGTTTACCGTCTCACGGTTTACGAGCCTGAAACGGGTAACTGGAGCGAGTTGCCGTCGATTCCCGGGTTTTCCGACGGGTTGCCACTTTTTTGTCAGATTGCTCCAGTCGGGTATAATCTTGTGGTGATGGGCGGGTTAAGCCCGGAAAATTGGGAAGCTTCGAATTTTGTTTTCGTTTACAATTTCGTGTCTGCCACGTGGCGGCATGGGCCCGATATGCCAGGGTGTACAAGGTCGTTTTTTGGATGTGCATCGGATAATGACCGGCACGTGTTCGTCGCCGGCGGGCACGATAACGAGAAGAACGCACTCCGGTCAGGGATGGTATATGACGTGGCGGATGATATGTGGGCCCCACTGCCTGACATGGCAGACGAGAGAGACGAATGCAAAGGTGCGTTCCACCGTGGCAAATTCTACGTCATTGGCGGGTACAATACTCTAATGCAAGGGCAGTTTGGTAAAACCGCAGAGGCATTCAACCCGTCCACGTGTCGGTGGGATGTAATAGAAGATGACTTCTTGGGAACTGACACGTGTCCGAGAACTTGCGTTGACGGTGGTAACGGCGTGATGTACATGTATCAAGATGGTGCTGTGGTAGCACTGGATCATTCCTCTAGCACGAGGATCCCGAGTGATATGGATAGCGTCCCTTGTATAGTCGGATGGGAAGGACAGTTATTGGCCGTTGGATCTGTTGGATTTGGCGGGGGCAGTGGGGTGTACGTGTTAGATCTGAAGAGCTCCATGTGGACAAAGGCTGAGGTGCCGGAATCCTATTCCGGTCATGTTCAGTCCGGTTGCTGTTTGGAAATCTAATCGCAACTTGGATTTTGTTTTTTTCCTTTTTAAATATGTTATATACTAGTTAATAGTTATACCGGATTGTACCAAAAATGCAATAGTTATGTAGTATGATAAAATTAACAAGTTTTTGACCAACAACTGAATAATTCATTAACAAAAGAAAAACAAAATAAAATGCTATAAATAATTGATGAATTACAAAATGAAACAAATAAATTTAAATCTATGAATTACAAGATGAAACAAATAAGTTTACTTTCATGGTATCATAAAGAACTTGCCATAACATCGTGTTTTTTGAAGTACATTTTATTGACCTTTTCTCTTGTTTAAAGTTCTAAACGTTGGGGTTCTAGTAAATATTGAATGTTTTTTGAAAGAATGGTAGTTCCGTTATGTCCTATGGGATGTACAAGGCCTGTTAAATTGTGTTCAACAATCTCTTTTGTGCCCCCTGAATCTGTTCCGACCACCAAATTATAAAACACAACGGAATAATGTGACAAAACAAATAAATTAGTGGTAAATGAGATGGACCATATTAAATGTGTTCTTTATTTATTTTAAGGCTATAATTGAATTAAAAGGTAACCCATTTTTTATTTTAGATAATAGACTTAATTTGTTTTAAATTAAGCCTTTATTGAGTTGTAAACTACATAATAAATCATAATAATAATATTGAGTAAACGAAAGAAATTATCCGTGGTATTTCGGATCCTGCTTTTTTATCTATAAACTTCTCATTTTCTTTATTTTTTTTGTCCATATGGTTTTTATTTTTCTTTATTTCGTCAATTTACACCTAAATTGACCAAAATAATAGATTTTAATAATAACAGTTCTAAGTTGTTTATAAAAAACATTATAATTATAAAATTTACTTTTAATACCAATATAAAGATTAAAGAGTATCTTTACCGGAATACCAAATGCCATAGCTTCAATAGTAACTCTTCCGAATGTTTCTCCAAGCCCCTGTGCTCTTTAATTTCAAAGTTAATTAATTAATTAAACAATAAAGTATAAGTTTCTAGAGAAATCAATCACTATAAAAAACCACATGCAACAAATGTATAATCTCTAGATGACATATTAGATTATTAGATGGCTACTATTAATTCATGGGTCATGGTCCCTTTTGATAAAGTAAAAGGCGAAAAGGACAAACGTTTTTCAAGGCACTTGGTGCCTTGTGATATAGTCAAAAGCAAAAAGTCAAAGTCTTTTCATGACTTTTTTTCTTTTGTTAGTATGTAAGATTCCAATATACATATGGTCCTTGAGAACAGTGGAGGAACTTATAGCAATTCTAAAAAAAAAGTTAGCTAAAAAAGAAACGGGCTAAATGGGTTGAACGGGTCGAAAGTCACCCAACATATATAATGCAATGCATACATGATACAACCTCCAATATTTGAGCTCAAACACTATTAACAATCACCATAGAATTACAATCACTACACAAGTGAATACAAATTGTTTCAGGTATTTGACACAAAAGAATCATCATTTAATCTTCATGATATTTGAGCAGCAGGAGAGTTAATGAACTTTGATAAAATGTTAATTAACTCTAGATCACAAGTAGGGAAAATCTGTTTGCAGATTCAAATCTTTCAAACTTACAATTTTATAAACTAATCACTGCAGTATCTCATTGCAAACCTGTAATATTTTTAAAATACTAATGAAACGAACTCGAAATACATCTGAATTATCTCGTGTCTGTAATCAAATTGGCGTCGACTGATAATCAACTCGGAATTGAATCTCGAAACCAAATTTAGATAATAAGCTACGAAACATACAATTCAATACAGAAAAACGATAATCAATAAACACGAGTAATCAGTTATTTGCTGTAATATGTTTGATTTAACTGTAACTGATTGTTTACTGATGAGTAACACCGGGACCGCTCTTGACCGGCAGTATTTCAGACCTGAGCTTTGACTTCCTTGCCGTCGATTTCGAGTGACTGGAATATAAATCGCTCCATCTGTAACCTAAATTGTGGTAATTTTGCCCTTTTTTGTGTTCATGTGGTATTCATCACTGATCACTGCACTTTCAATCAAAGGTTATTTTACCATCCCACAGCAATCCCCTTCTTTCTTTCTTTTTTAATAATTGTAATCGGAAAGTTTCGTTGATCGGAGGAGTTCCGATCAATTAACTGACTGTTAATTAAGAGAAAAAGGGATCGCGTAATGAAGTTTGCTCTGTTCATATCTCTACTATTTATAATGAGTGAATGGACTTTCTAATTATAGCAGGTCTTAAAATTGGCCTGCTATTTATGGAAGGTCTTAAACCCACGTCTTAAATGCAAAAAAAAAAAAATACCATCCATAGGTTTCGAACTTGGGTATCTAGACTCCTTTTTATTCACCTTACCACTTAACCACATCATATTTTTGAAGCAAAACCGAAACACTAATGCGGTATGCTTTAAATGTCCGGACACAACTAATTAAAAGCCGTTACAAATAAGACTTTTTGCTACTCTTATTTTTAGAAACAATAAACCATAATGTTATCTATTTAAGGCGTTTTTAATATTAACACCTTAATTAAAAGCCGTTAAAATTACTTATGTTTTGTAACATTGAAATCCTTTAAAATTTTACTATCCGTTTTTTAACATCGAAATCATTTAAACATTGAAACAATCATTTACTTCATACGTTTTTTTGATTCATACATTTAAACCGGCATTGACTTACAAATAATACTTTTATGCTACTCTTATTGTTAGAAACAAGAATCCATAATGGTAAGGTGAATAAAGCGTTTTTAATTTTAGCACCATAAAAACTATACATTTTTTATGGATTAAATCATTCAACATTTGACTGAACGTTTTTCATTGAATTCCTCATTAATTTTACGTTTTTTAGCCATAATTAAATCATTCAACATTTGACTGAACGTTTTTCATTGAATTCCTTAATAATTTTACGTTTTTTTAGCCATATATATATATATATATATATATATATATATATATATATATATATATATATATATATATATATATATATATATATATAGTGCACGAACTTACGATGGGGTTGTTGTGCAAGCTACAACCGACGTGAAAACTTACAATCATATTATCTTCTACATGGCTTTAATCCCCCAATATGGTGCTTCAGTGCTCCAGCCACTGTCACGACCAGTTGAAGAAGTAGAGGTAATGTCTATTTGACTAAATTCAGAGTTTCAAATTCTTACTTTAAAATCATAAATTCGGTGTTAACTAATATTTTTCTATTTCTCCTTCGAAGGAATTTGATGGATATGAACCGATTGAAAACTTTGAAGACCTCTAGCATCCACATTAAATCTTTGGATTAATATTAATTTAATTAGTTAAATTAAAATACGTATTACCTCCACTCTATATAAACAACGGTATTATAAACCGAAAAAACCCGTCACTGTTTTCATCCAAAACCGAGAAAACCTTCATAACCAACGGTATGAGTTATCACCCGCAAGTCTGTTTTTTCATTCTATTATTTAACAAATGATACAAATGTTATTCTTATCGTGTATGAGTTTCGTAATCTTTTTTGTGTAAGGTATTCTTAACATGTCAACAATCGGATTGCACTATATAAGAAACATTCATGATTTCAAGGACAAAATCCACCTCAAGGTCAGGGTTCTACGAATGTGGCCCCACACGAACTTCAACAATAAAAAATGAGATTATATCAGAGGAGGTAAGTTGTGGCATGCCAAGTCAAGTTTTACGTTTACTGGCCTGAATGAAAAACTTTCATTTCAATCAAGCACAACGATTAAAGAATGCGCTGAGTGGTCTGGTCCATTACATGGTTTTGAGTTTGCTGCATACGAGAACATTTTGAATAACTCATTACTAGCCTCGAAGTCAGTTGGTAAAATTAACTCCATTTTACTATGTAGGATTTATATGTTATATAACCCTATACCCCTACTAATTAATGAATTTTTTTCTAGATGTAATCGGAGAAATTTGCGTCGTTGAAAGCCTTAATTCTTCAAGTGAAGACAGAAGCAAGCACAAGCTGCCAATCGAAATAAAAAACATACAGTTCGTTGCAATTATGTATTGTATTCGTTCTAAAAATATGTTACGAATGAAGTTTTAATCGCCAGTAATATTTACTTCGCAGCCCGCCGCATCGCGCGGGTTTTATCCTAGTGTTATATTAAGACGTAAAGGCAAAATGCATCACTGCCATATAATAGATCCAAATTTAGAAAACTGAACAATAACCGACATTGAAGAATTTAAATAGGAAAAAATATAATAACGAGGATTAGTGTCTATTGGATATGGTATCGTAGCATCAATAGAGGTGTTTCAATGTTACAACTTTTTTGTGAACACCAACTGTTTGATAAAAAATCGCAATTAGTTTATAAGATAAATTCTCAGGCTGCAAATTTCTTTGAATCAATATCCTTCAATTAAGCTTCTTTAAACAATGATGAACGGCAAAAATTACCATTTGGTAATCACATTATAATTGTAAATTTCTTACTGGGTAATATTACTAATTAAGTTACAAGTAATGATGTAATCATGCATGTAATGAAATTCTTGAATTGATATTCAACTAATACTTGAGTACGTTGTGAATGGAATGTACAAATCTAATTAATTGTTAAAACGAATTTAGCGACGACATGTATTTACCAACCTTTTTCTGATTTGCTTATTGCATGGATTGATCTTAATCTGTCGTCCAATTTTTTTGGGGAAGAAGACCCTGCTTGGTGAGTTCATGGAGCTCCATTACTTGTATTCTTCGCCTCTTTTTCATGTCTTCTGCTTCCTTATATCCTTCATGTAGCTTTCTCTTTGTTGCTACAAGTTTCTCTTCAATACTTGTTGATTTTTTTAGTAAAATTATCTTCCATATTCATATTCATTGGCTTTTTCCTAATTGTTTGGATCGTCTCCAAACTCGTTGGCTCGGATATTTGATTTGTAACATGATTTGACTCCCTGATCTTGGTTGTTTCATTAATGTTCTTTGATGGATGCTTTTGTAAAGGGCGAACTGTTTTCCTATTCCGGTTGCCTCCAAAGTTTCAAAAGTTAAGCCCATATGTTGAATCTTGGTTAGCAAGTTAGTACCACAAACGATTCACATTCCGAATGTTTATCAAGAAACCCTTTAATCCTTAAAACCTCATCAACCAACAATTTTGTTTGGTCTTGAGTTGTACGATTCTGGCCGATTTTGAGCCTCTTATTTTGGAACTCCATGGGGTTGTCAGAAGCAGCCATGTTAATCGCCTTCTTCATCATCTATATGTTGTAGTATATCTAGAATACGAATTGACTTATTTGAAATTGAAGTAAACCATTTCTTAATTTGGTTTCTTGATAATTATTGTCGAGTAAATTTTTAGGGGACTTATAATATTTCTGGTTACAATAGTTATTTTGTACCGAACTATATCAAAATTCTATCTTTGATTATTCTAAAACATATAATACCTTCTATATGTTTTAATATATATAATTTATAATTTATTAGTTACTTTTGTTAGAGATGCTTAATGTAAAATCATGAACTTAGGGAATACAAGTGAATGTCAATTATAGTTTGTTTTTATTAAACGACTAATATACGCATCCATTAAATCTATATAATTTTGTCTACAATAAAACTTGAACCTAAAATCTTATGGGATACATTAGCCCTTTGGAGTCAATTATAGTTGAGGACTTGAGGGGCATGTTTAGTGCAAAAGCGTGACGCCACCAGAAAAGAACCTTTTACAGTTGGTGCTGTAGCATTTAAATCTTGGAATTAGCACCTCTGGTTTAATGCATCTCTGTATTAAGATATACTAATGCAATTGGTTATCAATGCTTAATGTAAAATCATGAATTTGGGGACTAAAAGTCAATTTTTGTTCTTAATGAAATGTTCAATGACTTAGACTAAGCGTGTATCGTATCCGCTTCGTCGCCACCCGTTCACGCCTACTACGACACGTCCTCCCTTGTCGAACCACTCCCACCGACGTGTCATTCCTTGCATTCAGTTTTTCTGTTGACCGATGGAGGTCACTGTTTATTGTGTATTGGCAACTTGTACATTATGAATGGTAAGTAGTATATATATCAATAAAATCAAATTTTAAGGTATGGTCGTGAGTTTGTTCACCACTGTGATGGTTTGATCGAGGTTTGTCATGTATTTGATTTGAAGACGAAAAACTGAAATGCCACAATTTGGTCACTATTACACTTAGTCTTTAATTTTTTTTTTAATATCAGGCCTTCTAAATTACTCATAGATATACACCATATTGTTCACGTTGGGACTCAAACTTATAACCATATGCTGATGGGAACACATTCCAACACCTTATAACACTAGGCTAGAGGTGCACATATGGGCTTTAGTCCGAGCCCGGGCCTAAAAAAAGTCTGAAAAAGCCCGAAAAAGCCCGGCCTGAAGCCCTTTTTAGCCCGAAATCCTAAACGGGCCTGACTTTAGTCACGAAAGCCCATTAAAGCCCGGGCCCGGGCCGGACCGGGCTAAGCCCGAAGCCCGAAAAAAGCCTGAAAGCCTGAAAAAGCCCAAAAGCCCGGGCTTTTTAGCGTTATAAAGCCTGGGCTATTTCTAAATGACCGAAAAATCTAGAGTTTCTCTTGTCTTTTCTACCTTAATGATATAGCCATATAGATGATAGGGTAGGAAAATGCCCGAAAGTAATAGTTTGTTGATTTATTTAATTAGTTATAAAGAATATTTTGATTATTTATATATTTTTATAATTATATTATTATATAAAAGATATAATAGAAAGAAAAAAAAAGCCCGAAAAAGCCCGGGCTAAGCCTGCTAAGCCCATTCAGGCTTAAACAGGCTTAGTTTTTTTCTTAAAGCCCGGACTAAGCCCGGCCCGGGCTTTTTTAGGCCCGGGCCTTTTTACTCCGAAAAAGCCCGGTCTTTTTTAGGCCCGGGCTAAGCCCGGCCTGGCCCGGATTTTGTGCACCTCTACAGTAGGCTATAATGATTCTCCAGATTGATTTGCGTTTAATGATTATTTGGTCTCACTGATCTTAGTAAAAAACTTCCACCAACCATCGCTTTTAGTTCTCACACTATAGTATTCCCCTAATAATACGCTGGATGTGCAAAGACGTTAACTTTTCATTGAACTTATACATGCGTTATTTTTCTTATTTTCCCTCATATACAAGATGGCGTATACAGGTTTTATTGTTTTTAAGGGCAACCCTTATCGTATTTCCCTACTATAGAGACGAAATATCAGGTTATTCAAACTCTTTAATGAGCTAATTAATAGCAATACATCTGGATTGCCCCAATATAGTTTCTTGTATTCAATATAATATGGGTTTTTCTAACATGTGCCCTAGGCACATGTTTAGGTTCATTAATTCACTCATAGTTTCCTAATCAAGTCTTGTTTCACATTAATAAAACTTAAATTTTACATTTTCAAGGGATGTATTAAATACTTGTTTTAGTTTAATTGGAAAGTTGATGAGAATTAATGAGCCTAAACATGTGCTTAGTGGCACATGTTAGAAAAACCCATATAATATTACCAATTTAAAATGTATTTTACTTTCAATTAATTTTTCAAAAAACAATTGATTAGTAGTGCATTTGTGTGTATGAAAAGAAATTTGACTTACAAACAAATTTGATATTTTTTCAAACATCCCCAAAATGATAAAATAATATTTCATACATGATTGCTGTAATATAATACTCCTTCCGTCCCATAAAAAAATTCTCATTTCTCTTTATAATTTTGTTTCACAAAAAAGTTTTTATTTCTCAAATATAAGGGACCCACTTAATAAAATAATACTATTATTACCAATAATTCCTCCACTAAAACGCTTTCTCTCTCCAATTTAACCTTATATTTTAATCAAAAGTATTACCAAGAACCCCACCACTAGATATCTCCTAAAATCTTGTCCCAAGAGAAATGAGAATTTTTTTATGGGACGGAGGGAGTATATGTTACTAATACTATATATGACATTAAATAATAATAAATACATTATTTTTAACTATTAATTAATTAATAAAGTGGGACCCAACCCAATTTACAAAATCATTTACTTCAAGAACTTGTATTTCCCCTATATAATCAAGAATGAAATGGAACAAAACTTGCAAAAACATGTTTGAGAAGGAAATGGAGTGCAAAAAAATGATGATGGTGATGATCATGATCATGGTGATGATGATGGTCATGGGGATGGTGGTAGGGCAGGGTGCAGATGGTACAACCCCAACTCCTATTCCTTTCACTGATTGTTATGCAAGATGCATGTTTTTTTGTATGATTGAACCCCAAAATTTGTGCACTTGTACCTCAACATGTCTCAAAAAATGCCTAGATACACCCACTACAACTATGTCTATGGCTTTGGCTATAGATGAAAATGCACAAAATCTTGGCTATTGCAAGCTTGGTTGTGCTACTTCTATGTGTTCTAGCATTAACACACTACACAATCACGGTATTGTATTCTTTCCTCGCGTAATTTTTGTGACTTAAATGTACTGTAACACACCAATTTTTCAAAACAATTTAAAACTTTGAATAAGTAAATTTAATAGCTAAAATCCACAATAACCAAGTTATGGTTTGAATAAAACATTTGAATGATTACAAGTGCCAAAAATCGGTGTTACAATAATATCAAAACTAAGTCTTAGGGAATCAAATGGTACACCGAGCTTAATCATCCAATGCTAATACTACGGGCCGCCTAATCCTTAGCTCCCGAACCTGAGTACATAGACATAAAAGAAAACGTAGTACGTGAGACAAAAATTGTCTCGTGAGAAACATGGGTTTTAGACCCGGTCATAATCAAATGCAATTAAATAATAATATTAGAGTATTTATCAAATTGCACATAAGTCCAACATAATCTCGAGCTTGCCCTAAGCTCACACATACGCGACGGGTCACCCCGAAGCAACTCCCCCGATGTGGGTTATCATCAAAAGATCTTATGGTAATTGGGGTTCTCCCAAACTTACCGAGATCGTCACTCCCCCGTCTCGCGGGTTATCGTAATCCCCCTTTTTATCGGGTTATCATAGTCCCCCGAATTTCGGGTTATCGTTCACTTAGATGTACTACTCTTGCGCAGGGAGGTACCGCCCCAAGTAGTAATCTCTACTCCCCCACGAATGGGTTATCGTTTCCGGATAATTTGACTAACACATAATTGGTCATCAACATGAGCCTTAACTCCAATTCAATCATCAATTTAACGGGTCAATGTCACAAATCATTTCATGGCATATAAACATTACAATCAATTTCTTTATCAAAACGTTTATTCAATAAAGACTCTTTTAAATCATTTTAGTCATTGAAATCATTTTCCTATGTACTCATAAAAGATCACATGTACTCACCTTGGCAATGCTATCCAATACTTGTGTAAATCAACACAATCTCTACTTCCAAAACAAGGAAGTACTTTCAATCCCAAGTCCTTCTTGACCTATTATCAAAATCATCACAAATCTAGTCATAAACCATAACTAACTACTAGTTAATCCATTTTAACATTCCCAACCACCAAGTTCATACCACTTGGTGGAAATCTCAAACCCTAGTTCAAGATTTCTATTCATAAGACTGAAATCTAGCTTGTACACATTGATTACAAGCTCACCATGAGTGTTTTACACTCATGATAGATCATCTTCCCCAAAGATGATGTGGTTGGTTCCCAAAACCACCATTGATACCCATGAAAAGCTTGAAACTAAGGTAGGTAAGTAAAATAATCAAGAATCCTTACCTTTGATGAAGAAATCTCCAAGATTGATGAAGATTCAAGCCCAAGAACAGCAAAAACGAGCTCTCTCTCTCTAAAAACGGCTGGTAGGGTTTTAGGGGTGTAGGTGTCTAAACCCTAGCCTCAAATTCGTTATATACACAGAGCTCCAGAGTTCGCGATCGCTATCATAAGTTCGCGACGCGAACTTCGCGTGTCTGGCACTTCGCGATCGGTAACTGGTCGGGAAGTAGTTCGCGCCAACATGCCCAACTCCCTGTCGCTACTTCACGGCCGTGAACAAAAGTTCACGCCGTGAACTTTCCCCTTGCAGCAGGGCTGCACCTTTCGGTCCTTGGCTCGACCCGGTTTCGCCCATAACTTCCTCATACGATGTCCAAATGACCCGAAACCAATTCCTACGGTTCTGAAATGAATTATCCTTATTTATCATATTTTTGTACAATTTATTTATTTACAAAATCTCGGTCGTTACAACTATCTACCCCTTAAGAGGATTCCGTCCTCGGAATCGCATCATAATCAACCAAGTTTGGGTAGCGTTTCTTAATCTCATCTTTGACTTCCCAAGTCAAATTTGGCCCAAGGGAATGTTTCCACTTGACCAACACTAGCTCAATCTCTTTGTTCCTCAATTTCTTTGTTTGGGCCTCCAATATGGCCTCGGGTTCTTCAATCAATCGGTTGGGTGCATCGACCCGCAAATCTTGAAGTGGGATAATATTCTCCACTTCACCCAAGAATTTCTTCAAATTACTAACATGGAAGGTGTCATGGACACCTTGCAACTCGGGTGGAAGTTCTAACTTGAATGCTTGCAAACCGACCCGTTTCAAAATCTTAAATGGGCCAACATATCTTGGGCTCAACTTGCCCTTCTTACCAAACCTCATCACGCCTTTCCAAGGCGACACCTTCAACATCACCATATCCCCGACATTTAAATCATAAGGTCGCTTCTTCAAACCCGAATAACTCTTTTGGCGATCTTGTGCCACTTTCATATTCCTTTGAATTATTCCAATTTTCTCATTTGTTATTTTTACAATTTCGGGACCCGTGAGTCTCGTCTCACCCGCCTCTAACCAACAAGAAGGCGTCCTACATTTCCTCCCATATAAAGCCTCAAACGGTGGCATCTTAATGGTCGAGTGATAACTATTATTATACGAAAATTCAACTAACGGTAAATGTTCATCCCATTTACCACCAAAATCCAAAACACACGACCTCAACATATCTTCGACCGTTTGGATCGTCCTTTCACTCTGACCATCGGTTTGCGGATGGTAAGCCGTGCTCAATCTCAACTTTGTTCCTAATTCTTGTTGGAGAGATCTCCAAAACCTCGAGGTAAACCTTGCATCCCGATCGGACACAATTGACAATGGTACCCCGTGCAACCGAACAACCTCATCAACATACAATTTTGCCAATTTCTCAAGTGGCATGGTCTCCCTAATAGCTAGGAATAACGCACTTTTCGTTAACCTATCAACAATCACCCAAATGGCGTCATGATTCCTACTCGTCTTTGGAAGGCCAACAATGAAATCCATTGTGATGTCATTCCATTTCCCGGCCGGCACTTGCAACGATTGTGCAACACCATAAGGCACTTGGTGCTCGGCTTTCACTTGTGCACACGTGGCACATTTTGATATGAACTTTGCTACCCTCGACTTCATCCCGGGCCACCAATAAATTTTCTTCAAGTCTTGATAAGTCTTTGTACTTCCGGGATGAATCGAATACTTAGACTTGTGAGCATCATTCAACAACACTTTTCGGTTTCCACCGAATTTCGGGACCCAAATTCGACCATTCACGGTTTTCAACCCTTGACCATTTTCCTCAAACACTTGGTTCTTTCCCAATCTCTCTTGTCTATACTCGTCCTTTCCCATCACTTCTAATTGTGCGGTTTTTATACTTTCAATGAAACTAGATACTACATCAATCCGCATTAACTTAGCTTTAACCGGTTTTTCATGAACTTTTCTACTCAAGGCATCGGCTACCACATTGGCCTTCCCCTCGTGATAGACGATTTCACAATCATAATCACTAATCAATTCAATCCACCTTCTTTGCCTCATATTCAAGTCTTTTTGTGTAAACACATACTTGAGACTTTTGTGATCCGTGTATAAGATACACCTTGTGCCATATAAGTAATGCCTCCAAATCTTTAAGGCGAAAATAATCGCCGCCAACTCCAAATCATGTGTTGTATACCTTTCTTCCGCATTCTTTAATTGTCTTGAGGCATAAGCTATCACTTTCCCTCTTTGCATCAAAACACAACCGAGACCTTTATTCGAGGCGTCACTATACACTACAAAATCTTCCATACCATCGGGTAGAGCGAGAATCGGTGCGTTGCACAACTTCTCCTTCAACAAGGCAAAAGCATTTTCTTGCTTTTCCCCCCAATCAAACTTCACATCTTTTCTCGTTAGCCTAGTGAGTGGCACCGCCACTCGAGAAAAATCTTCAATAAACCTTCGGTAATAACCGGCTAGCCCAAGAAAACTTCTAACTTCGGTTGGAGTTTTCGGTGCTTCCCAATTCTTCACCGCTTCAATCTTAGACGGGTCAACTTTTATCCCGCTTCGAGATACTACATGACCAAGAAATTGCACTTCCCGCAACCAAAATTCACACTTGGAGAATTTAGCATACAATTTTTCCCGTTTCAACACTTCTAGAGTTTGCCTCAAATGGTCTTCATGTTCTTCTTCGGTTTTGGAGAAAATAAGAATATCATCAATAAATACTATGAGAAATTTATCGAGAAAAGGTTTACAAACCCTATTCATGAGATCCATAAAAATAGCCGGGGCGTTCGTCAAACCGAATGGCATAACTAGAAATTCATAATGACCATAACGGGTCCTAAAAGCCGTCTTCTCGGTATCACCTTCTTTGACACGAACTTGATGGTAACCCGATCTCAAATCAATCTTAGAGAAATAATCGGCTCCTTGAAGTTGATCAAATAAATCATCTATCCTTGGCAAAGGATATCGGTTCTTAATTGTCATCTTATTTAGCTCTCGGTAATCGATACACATTCTCATGGAACCATCCTTCTTCTTCACAAATAAAACCGGTGCACCCCATGGTGACGAACTAGGACGGATAAAACCCTTATCAAGCAAATCTTGAAGTTGAGCCATCAACTCTCTCATTTCGGTGGGAGCTAGACGATACGGGGCTCGGGCAATTGGCGTCGCCCCCGGGACTAAATCAATACGAAACTCGACTTGTCTCTCCGGTGGCAAACCGGGTAAGTCATCGGGAAAAACTTCGGGAAAGTCTCGAATAATCTTCACATTTTCAACCGACTTCTTTTCTTTTCTTCCATCAAGGACATAGGCTATAAATGATGCACACCCTTTCGCTAAACATTTTCTTGCCTTAATTGCGGTTAACAAGTTTGGCATACGATGCCTCTTTTCCCCATAAATGTACACTTTTTCATTTTCGGGAGATTTAATCGACACTAATTTCCTTCCACATAAAATCTTGGCTTGGTGGATTCCCAACCAATCCATCCCAATAATTACATCAAAAGCCTTAATTCCCATCGGCATCAAATCAACCTTAAACTTCTTGTTATCGATTTCTAACTCACAATTCCTATAGACATGTTGAACCATAGAGGTTTTCCCATCGGCTACTTCTATTTCATACAATTCATCAAGTAATTCTAGTGGAACCTTAAACTTAGCACCAAATTCATGAGACACGAAAGAATAAGTAGAACCCGAATCAATCAACACATAAGTGGGTATGGAGTTTATGAACAAGGTACCTGAGACGACATCATGAGTCTCCTTGGCTTCTTCACGTGTGAGTTGGAAGGCACGACCTTTGACCTTCGACGGCTCCGGTTTCTTGTGGGCGGTTGACACCAATGTTTCGGTCCCTTTTTTCGGGCAAACATTGCTATAATGCCCCTTCTCATGACATGAGAAACATTCAATCTCATCTAGGCTCTTGGCCTTACAATCTCTAGCCTTGTGGCCAAACCTCCCACATTTAAAACAACTTCCCGATTCAAGCTTACATTCTCCTTGGTGAGTCTTGCCACACTTCACACATCTTGCATAGCCGCCACCACTTCCTTGCTTTGACCCACTTGGGGTAAATCTTCCTTTCTTTGACGGGCCCGAATAAGTCTCAAACTTTCTCTTCTCGTTCCCTACCGACCTCTCTTGAACTCTTCTCTTACTAACTTTCTCCACACTTCGGGCGACATTGATCGCTTCATCAAGGGTTGTCGCCCTTTTCACTTCAAGTTCATACTCCCATGGTAACCCATTAGCAAACCGAACCACACGACTACGTTCGGTTGGGTAAGTACTTGACACAAACGGGAGATAACCCGTGAACTTCTTGGTATACTCATCCAAGGTCAAATTGCCTTTCTTGAAGTGCAAGAACTCTTCCAACAACTCTTCCAATTCCCTCTCGGGACAATACTTCTCCTTGAGTCTTCTAGTGAACTCATCCCACGACATCTTGTAAATGGCTTTCTTTCCCAAGGTCTCATACACGGTGTCCCACCATGTAAGAGCATCATCTTTGAACAAACGTGAGGCATAAGTCACCATGTCTTCCTCTTTGCACTTGCTACTCTCAAGCACACGTTCCGTCTCTCGAATCCATTGGACCGTCACTTTCGGTTCCGTACTCCCGAGATAGAAGTCGGGACGGCAAGCAAGGAACGTTTTGTAAGAACATCCTTCACGTTCAATCTTTCTCTCTTCACCACTTTCCCCATTGGAGGATTTCGCGGTCGTGTTGGTGTTCCCCGTTGACTTGGTCTTAGTGAGTTGAGGGGAATCTTCACCTTCCTCCCTCTCTTCCTCAAAAAGTCGTTCCTCTTCCTCCCTTTCATCATCATCACCTCCCAAGTTCAACCGATCGTTTATGATCCGGTTAACATCCTGTTGCATCACATTTCTCATATTAGTGAGCATGGATTGAATGGCCTCCATTGTTACCGGAGTATGGTTATTCCCGATACCCGAGTTGGCCAAACCATTCCCGTCTTGATTCAAATTCGAAGCTCGCTCCTCATCCAACAATCGACCACTTCTTGTTCTAGCCATCTTACTATAATAAGATGTCAACCCAATTAGAATCCAATAAGTTGGCTAAAAAGTCAAAATTAGACATAAGAATAGCTCGATATAAAACAATTCCCTCGATGGTCAACCCTAGCTCTTAAAGGTCAACCTAACTTCCTATAGAACATAATGTCCCAAAAGCAAAGTCTAAGTCTAGGGTGGGTAACCAACCTAATTCACTTAGACTAATGCTCTGATACCAAGTTGTAACACACCAATGTTTCAAAACAATTTAAAACTTTGAATAAGTAAATTTAATAGCTAAAATCCACAATAACCAAGTTATGGTTTGAATAAAACATTTGAATGATTACAAGTGCCAAAAATCGGTGTTACAATAATATCAAAACTAAGTCTTAGGGAATCAAATGGTACACCGAGCTTAATCATCCAATGCTAATACTACGGGCCGCCTAATCCTTAGCTCCCGAACCTGAGTACATAGACATAAAAGAAAACGTAGTACGTGAGACAAAAATTGTCTCGTGAGAAACATGGGTTTTAGACCCGGTCATAATCAAATGCAATTAAATAATAATATTAGAGTATTTATCAAATTGCACATAAGTCCAACATAATCTCGAGCTTGCCCTAAGCTCACACATACGCGACGGGTCACCCCGAAGCAACTCCCCCGATGTGGGTTATCATCAAAAGATCTTATGGTAATTGGGGTTCTCCCAAACTTACCGAGATCGTCACTCCCCCGTCTCGCGGGTTATCGTAATCCCCCTTTTTATCGGGTTATCATAGTCCCCCGAATTTCGGGTTATCGTTCACTTAGATGTACTACTCTTGCGCAGGGAGGTACCGCCCCAAGTAGTAATCTCTACTCCCCCACGAATGGGTTATCGTTTCCGGATAATTTGACTAACACATAATTGGTCATCAACATGAGCCTTAACTCCAATTCAATCATCAATTTAACGGGTCAATGTCACAAATCATTTCATGGCATATAAACATTACAATCAATTTCTTTATCAAAACGTTTATTCAATAAAGACTCTTTTAAATCATTTTAGTCATTGAAATCATTTTCCTATGTACTCATAAAAGATCACATGTACTCACCTTGGCAATGCTATCCAATACTTGTGTAAATCAACACAATCTCTACTTCCAAAACAAGGAAGTACTTTCAATCCCAAGTCCTTCTTGACCTATTATCAAAATCATCACAAATCTAGTCATAAACCATAACTAACTACTAGTTAATCCATTTTAACATTCCCAACCACCAAGTTCATACCACTTGGTGGAAATCTCAAACCCTAGTTCAAGATTTCTATTCATAAGACTGAAATCTAGCTTGTACACATTGATTACAAGCTCACCATGAGTGTTTTACACTCATGATAGATCATCTTCCCCAAAGATGATGTGGTTGGTTCCCAAAACCACCATTGATACCCATGAAAAGCTTGAAACTAAGGTAGGTAAGTAAAATAATCAAGAATCCTTACCTTTGATGAAGAAATCTCCAAGATTGATGAAGATTCAAGCCCAAGAACAGCAAAAACGAGCTCTCTCTCTCTAAAAACGGCTGGTAGGGTTTTAGGGGTGTAGGTGTCTAAACCCTAGCCTCAAATTCGTTATATACACAGAGCTCCAGAGTTCGCGATCGCTATCATAAGTTCGCGACGCGAACTTCGCGTGTCTGGCACTTCGCGATCGGTAACTGGTCGGGAAGTAGTTCGCGCCAACATGCCCAACTCCCTGTCGCTACTTCACGGCCGTGAACAAAAGTTCACGCCGTGAACTTTCCCCTTGCAGCAGGGCTGCACCTTTCGGTCCTTGGCTCGACCCGGTTTCGCCCATAACTTCCTCATACGATGTCCAAATGACCCGAAACCAATTCCTACGGTTCTGAAATGAATTATCCTTATTTATCATATTTTTGTACAATTTATTTATTTACAAAATCTCGGTCGTTACATGTACGATCTTTGAAAAAGACAAAATTAATATTTATTGGTTTGGTTCTTTTCATTCAATGTGGTGGTGAAATTAAGGGATGGGATCGGGAAAAATGGTGAAACAAAATGAAACTTCAAGGCATATGATGATTCCTAAACGTGTCATGTTTGTGGTTTTATACTATATAAAAATCAGGATTTTTAATTTTTGCATGGTTTGATTCTTTTCAGATGGAGAGAGTATGGGAAGATGTGTGGATTCTTGTTCTAACAAGTGCACCATGAGCTATAATTTGTCACCTTAATTGGGAGATCCTTAATCTTTCTATAAATATGTCTGCGATGGTTGATTTTAAGCTAATTGGCTATGTAATAAGAAAAATGTTATCACAATGATTTTGATTGGTTATATATTATGAATTTATGATGCATATAAATCGAAGATAATTGTTTTTGGATGGCGGATTGTAGAAATTTAAGCAAAAAAATTCTTCCGGTTTGCTCATACAGTCAAACTTATAGTCATACACCTCTGAATGTATTTTATTTTAGCTTTTGATAATAACAACTTTACTGTTAATAATGGCTAACAACAAAACGAGAATATTCTATTTTGAAAAATAATTATTAATTAAATTATAAACTATTAATCTTTCATTAGTCAAAATTCTTCTTTTTTTAGAAATATTCATTACTCATAAAATAAATTAATTCAACTAAAAAATCAAAGGACTGTCAATAAGAAAACAAAACCACTGTAAAATAAACCATGAATTTTAAGATCAAGACTTTATCAATGAAATTAACAAAACCCTTAAATACATTATCAAGACTAGTAGGGTACCCGCGCAATACGGCGGCGGATACCCTGTGACTATATCTTGCGACGACCAATTGGTATCTGGCGATGGCGGTGGTGATGGTCGCATGTATTCTTTTCCAAAGATCTGCGCAACTATATCATTTATCACAAAATGATGCAGGAACAAGAAAACTGCATTCCAATTCATTCTTCATTTTCATTACTACTACTCTGCTACTTAATTAATAATACTCATCTATTATTACCATCATCATATCCCTTCAAATATATTGGCTACTGTGTGCCGGGTCATATATTGCCCAAACTGATACTTGTACATCTTCTTTAGTGACACAATGAACCAAACAAAACCTAAACAACTATGAATCATTATAGAAATTCACCTGCTAAATTGCTAAATAACAGATTGTAACGACCCGAAATTTGTAAATAAATAAAATATGAAAAATATGATAATTATGGATAAATCATATAAAACACGTGGAAATTGGTTTCGTGTCGTTTGGAGACCGAACGAGAAAGTTATGGGCAAAAACGGGTCAAGACACTTGACAAAAACTGCAGCCCAGCTGCCCTAAGGAGTTCGCGTCGCGAACTCGGAGATGGCGATCGGGAAGTCGGGCCAGGGAGTTTGGCTATCGGGCGTGATGTAGTTAGCGATGGGTTAGCGATCGCGATGTATTGGAGGCGCATAGTTAGCGACGCGAACTCTCGTCGCGTCGTGAACTATTGTCTGGCAGCATTAAAGACGGATTTGAGCTCATTTATTGCCAAGATCAAACCCTAGTTTCTCTCTTCAAGTGTGTGAACGACTTTGAGTGTAAAGCTTCGATTGGAACTGATTTCTTGGTCAAATCTTGTGATTCTTCACTCCTAGTTGAAGATTTAAGGTATATTTTCAATCCTTTGTAGTTATAGCTTTAGATCTATGGGATTAGAAGCTTGGGGTTGAAACCCTAGTTCTTGGGTTATGGATTATGGTGATATAAATGGTGTATACACTTAATAGATGGTATATTAACAAGGAAAACAAGTGTATGATTATGATTTGTAAGAATCTTAAGGGTTGGTTAAACCTAGGGTTTGGTAATCAACATATTTGGGGGAAATGGATTGATGTGTGTTATCTAGAGATAGATGAACACATTGATAGTAGATTGTGATGTTGATCATTGTATGATCATTGTTTAGGCTTTCGGTGACATCTTGGAAAGTCGGTGAAATTGTGAAGCAAGAGTTTTGGTGTCAAGAACACGGGTGGAGCATCTTTATTGCTAAGGTGAGTACGTGTGGAATTTACTGAGTACATAGCCCTGTTAAATATTTTCATTACTTGTGTTATGGTCTATTTGCTTAATTGTATAGACTAGTAGTTGATAGTTAGTTATACCTATGATAGTATTGAACTAACTTGTTGATGATGAAAGTGCTAGCAGAGAGCTAGATTTGGCATAACCATAGGGTTATGATGAGATTGAGATGATGTGATGATACGGGCTACTCCCGATCATGAGTTGTGGATTGAGGGGCAGTTGGGCGTATTCCCATCGACTCTTCCACGTTAGTCATGAGATGACACGGGCAACTCCCGGTCATGAGGTGTGGAGTGAGGGGCAGTTGGGTGAATTCCCATGTGAATTCCCATCGACTCATCCACGTTAGTTATGCGATGTCACGGGATACTCCCGGTCATGAGGTGTGGAGTGAGGGGCAGTTGGGGTGAATTCCCATCGACTCATCCACGTTAGTTGTGATTGCTAAGTAAGCAAGATTGATAGGGTCACACTAAGGTGACTAGACTGGATAGTTGGATATATATATGTATATTGATTGGTTATATGAAATGTGACATTCATTTTATTATCGGGTCTAAACCCATGTAGCTCACGAGACGTTTTTGTCTCACGTACTCCTTGTTTTGTTTTGCTATGTACTCAGGTTCAGGATCGAAGGCTTAGGTTCGCACGGATAGAGTTGCGGGACCTAGAGTAGAAGAACTTTAGATTGGATTTATGCTTAGCTTTGGTTTTGATATATTTTGTAACACCGAAACTTTATACTCTGATTCATACCAAAGGTTTTTGTAAATCCATATTTTTGGGATAGTTCTTCTATTTATGAAAAATGTTTTTATTTTGGGCAAATGTTTTGTGTTTAAAATTTGAGGTGTTACAACTTGGTATCAGAGCTATAGTTTAAGTGAATTAGGTTGGATGACCATCCTAGTCTTAGACTGTAGCATTAGGAATATGAGATTCCTTAAGATCATAGGTTG
The DNA here is from genome assembly GCA_963853835.1 of Calendula officinalis. NCBI lineage: Eukaryota > Viridiplantae > Streptophyta > Magnoliopsida > Asterales > Asteraceae > Calendula > Calendula officinalis. The sequence continues at coordinate 1,221,642 of OY970827.1, read as the reverse complement.
ACCTTGAGACTTTATATTAAGTTTAGGGTTGAACCTAGGGGACCGATGAATTTGATATGATTTGGATATTGAGTCTCATGAGACTAATGGGTTGTACACAAGGTACTAAATGTTTAATGTCTTTCGTATAGTCTTGATTGAAAGAAATGGTGAACACTCGTAGAAGTGGGAAAGCCCCGGAGAACCGGGAGGAGGAAGTACCTCCTATTGAGAGGGTGGATGAGCAAGAAAGTCAACCGTCAATGCATCGGGTTGACGAATCGGAGGTCGGAGCTAATAGAACTCCGGTGACCATGGCGGATCTCCAAACTATAATCGACCAAATCAAGGGAACGGTGGCCGAGGAAGTGCACCGAATTATTGGAGACCGTGAAAGGTCGGGTGGAGACCGGGAATCCGAGGCTAAGTCGGATGAGAAAACCGGAGGTAGTGGCACCGGGGAAGGGAAGTCCTCCACGGGTGGCCAAAGTGATGCAAGGGCTAAGCCCGTTGTGAAAGAAGGGTGTTCGTTTAAATCATTCATGGCTTGTAAGCCAAATGCGTATTCGGGTAGTTCGGACCCGAAAGTAACCATGAGATGGATCCGGGAAACCGAGAGGGTGATCGGTAGTAGTAAATGTAAGGATGCCGATATGGTGACGTATGCGTCACAATTGCTAAAAGAAGATGCGATGGTTTGGTGGGACATCGTATATGAGACCCTAGGGAGGGAGGTGATTGAGAAGATGTCGTGGGACGAGTTCACCGCGAGATTGAAAAAGAAATTTTGTCCCGAAAGGGATTTGGAAAAGATGCACGAAAAGTTCGTGACCCTCAAAAAGGGTGATATGTCGGTGGAGGAATATTCGAGGGAATTCACGGGATTGCTCCCGTTTGTTGCTAAAACCTACTCGGATGAGAGGTTGAGGGTGGTCCGGTATGCTAGTGGGTTACCGTGGGACTACCAATTGGAGGTGAAGAGGGCGGCTTCTCTAGATGAGGCCATTAGTGCCGCCCGGGGTGTGGAAGAGGTGAATGTGGCACGTGTTGCCGAGAGGGCCCATGTGGGCGAGAAAAGGAAAGCCGAGAGCGGCTCTAGTTCGTTCAAGAAAGGGAAGTTCACCTCGAGCTTCTCTAAGCAAGGTAGTGTTGGCTCGTGCAAGAAGTGCGGGAAGACTCATACCGGCGGGTGCCGAGGAGAGTCGAAATCTTGTTTTAATTGTGGAAGGGCGGGGCACATAGCCCGAGATTGTAGGGCCAAGTCGTTGGCCGATGTTGAATGCTTCTCGTGTCACGAGAAGGGGCACTATAGCAATGTGTGCCCAAAGAAGGGAATCGAGTCGATGGTGTCCACGGCTCAAAAGAAGGTGGAACCGGCCAAGGTGAAGGGACGATCCTTTCAACTCACCCGAGAGGAGGCGAAGGAGGCACACGATGTGGTGTCAGGTACTCTATTCATTAACTCCTTGCCAACTCATATTTTGTTTGATTCGGGTTCTAATTATTCGTTTGTGTCTTATGAGTTCGGTTGTAAATTGAATGTGCCGTCCGAAATGTTAGATGAGGTTTATGAAATAGAAGTAGCCGACGGGAAAACGTCTATGGTTGAATGTATTTATAGAAATTGTGAACTAGAGATAGACGGTAGAAAGTTTAAGGTGGATTTGTTGCCCATGGGAATTAGGGCGTTCGATGTGGTTATCGGTATGGATTGGTTGGGTATGCACCAAGCCAAGATTTTGTGTGGAAAGAAAATTGTGTCGATTAGGACACCCGAGAACGAGAAAGTGTATGTGTATGGGGAGAAACGACATCACATGCCTAATGTGATTACCGCCATTAAGGCGAGAAAAAGTATATCGAAAGGTTGTACATCGTTTATTGCATATGTATTAGATGGCCGAAAAGAAAAGAAGACAATGGATAGTGTAAAAATTATTCGGGAATTCCCCGAGGTATTTCCCGATGACTTGCCCGGTTTACCACCGGAGAGACAAGTCGAGTTTAAAATTGATTTAGTGCCGGGGGCGACGCCGATTGCTCGTGCTCCATATCGTTTAGCTCCCACCGAGATGCGGGAATTGATGACCCAATTGCAAGAATTGTTAGATAAGGGTTTTATTCGTCCGAGTTCGTCACCGTGGGGTGCACCGGTGTTATTTGTTAAAAAGAAAGACGGTTCGATGAGAATGTGTATTGACTACCGAGAGTTGAATAAGGTAACTATTAAGAACCGTTACCCGTTGCCGAGAATTGACGACTTATTCGACCAATTGCAAGGTGCTAGTTATTTCTCAAAGATCGATTTGAGGTCGGGTTATCACCAAGTTCGGGTGAAAGAAGGCGATACCGAGAAGACGGCTTTTCGTACACGTTATGGTCATTATGAATTTCTAGTAATGCCGTTTGGTCTTACCAACGCACCGGCTATTTTTATGGATTTGATGAATCGGGTTTGTAAACCGTTTCTTGATAAGTTTTTGATCGTGTTTATTGACGACATTTTGATTTATTCAAAAACCGAAGAAGAACACGAAGGTCATTTGAGACTTGTGTTAGATGTGTTAAAACGGGAGAAGTTGTATGCAAAATTTTCAAAGTGTGAATTTTGGTTGCGGGAAGTACAATTCTTAGGTCACGTGGTGACGTGTGATGGTATTAAGGTTGATCCGTCCAAGATTGAAGCGGTGTCAAATTGGGAGCCTCCGAGGACTCCTACCGAGGTTAGAAGTTTTCTTGGATTAGCCGGTTATTACCGAAGATTTATACAAGATTTCTCGAGAATCGCGATTCCACTCACGAAGTTAACGAGAAAAAGTGAGAAGTTTGTGTGGGAGAAGAAGCAAGAAGAGGCATTTAAGTTGTTAAAAGAAAAGTTATGTAACGCGCCGATCCTTACGTTACCGGATGGTATGGAAGACTTTGTGGTTTATAGTGATGCTTCAAATCAAGGGCTCGGTTGTGTGTTGATGCAAAGAGGAAAGGTGATCGCGTATGCCTCGCGACAATTGAAGAATGCGGAATTAAGGTACACGACACACGACTTGGAATTGGCGGCGATTATTTTTGCCTTGAAGTTGTGGAGGCATTATTTGTATGGCACTCGGTGTACATTGTACACGGATCATAAGAGTTTGCAATATGTGTTTACACAAAAAGACCTTAATATGCGACAAAGAAGGTGGATCGAGTTGATTGCCGATTATGATTGTGAGATTGTGTATCATGCGGGGAAGGCGAATGTGGTGGCCGATGCCTTAAGTCGAAAGGTTTATGAAAACCCGAACCGAGGAATTTTATCACGTATAGAAGTCGTCTCGAGCATTATTGAAAGGATCAAGAATGCCCAACGAGAAGTTATGGGAAAAGACGAGTTAAGACAAGAACGGTTAGGTAAAAACCAACATTTTCTCGAAAATGCACAAGGGTTGAAGACCGTAGGCGGCCGTATTTGGGTTCCTAAGTTCGGTGGTATCCGAAAAGAGTTGTTGTATGATGTGCACAAATCGAAGTATTCGATTCACCCGGGAAGTACAAAGACGTATCAAGATATGAAACGGGTTTATTGGTGGCCCGGAATGAAGGCGAGAGTGGCCAAGTATATCTCTAAGTGTGCCACGTGTGCACAAGTGAAAGCCGAGCATCAAGTACCGTACGGGGTAGCTCAATCATTGATTGTACCGGCCGGGAAGTGGGAAGATATAACTATGGATTTCATAGTGGGCTTACCGAAGACGAGTAGAGGTCACGATGCCATTTGGGTCATAGTTGACCGGTTGATTGAAGAGCCCGAGGCTATATTAGAAACGAAAACAAAGAAGCTTCGGAATAAAGAGATCGAGTTGGTATTGGTCAAGTGGAAGCATTCTCTTGGACCAAATTTGACTTGGGAAGTCAAAGACGAGATTCGGAAGAGGTACCCGGATTTCGTGAACTATGATGAGATTCCGAGGACGGAATCTTCTTAAGGGGTAGATAGTTGTAACGACCCGAAATTTGTAAATAAATAAAATATGAAAAATATGATAATTATGGATAAATCATATAAAACACGTGGAAATTGGTTTCGTGTCGTTTGGAGACCGAACGAGAAAGTTATGGGCAAAAACGGGTCAAGACACTTGACAAAAACTGCAGCCCAGCTGCCCTAAGGAGTTCGCGTCGCGAACTCGGAGATGGCGATCGGGAAGTCGGGCCAGGGAGTTTGGCTATCGGGCGTGATGTAGTTAGCGATGGGTTAGCGATCGCGATGTATTGGAGGCGCATAGTTAGCGACGCGAACTCTCGTCGCGTCGTGAACTATTGTCTGGCAGCATTAAAGACGGATTTGAGCTCATTTATTGCCAAGATCAAACCCTAGTTTCTCTCTTCAAGTGTGTGAACGACTTTGAGTGTAAAGCTTCGATTGGAACTGATTTCTTGGTCAAATCTTGTGATTCTTCACTCCTAGTTGAAGATTTAAGGTATATTTTCAATCCTTTGTAGTTATAGCTTTAGATCTATGGGATTAGAAGCTTGGGGTTGAAACCCTAGTTCTTGGGTTATGGATTATGGTGATATAAATGGTGTATACACTTAATAGATGGTATATTAACAAGGAAAACAAGTGTATGATTATGATTTGTAAGAATCTTAAGGGTTGGTTAAACCTAGGGTTTGGTAATCAACATATTTGGGGGAAATGGATTGATGTGTGTTATCTAGAGATAGATGAACACATTGATAGTAGATTGTGATGTTGATCATTGTATGATCATTGTTTAGGCTTTCGGTGACATCTTGGAAAGTCGGTGAAATTGTGAAGCAAGAGTTTTGGTGTCAAGAACACGGGTGGAGCATCTTTATTGCTAAGGTGAGTACGTGTGGAATTTACTGAGTACATAGCCCTGTTAAATATTTTCATTACTTGTGTTATGGTCTATTTGCTTAATTGTATAGACTAGTAGTTGATAGTTAGTTATACCTATGATAGTATTGAACTAACTTGTTGATGATGAAAGTGCTAGCAGAGAGCTAGATTTGGCATAACCATAGGGTTATGATGAGATTGAGATGATGTGATGATACGGGCTACTCCCGATCATGAGTTGTGGATTGAGGGGCAGTTGGGCGTATTCCCATCGACTCTTCCACGTTAGTCATGAGATGACACGGGCAACTCCCGGTCATGAGGTGTGGAGTGAGGGGCAGTTGGGTGAATTCCCATGTGAATTCCCATCGACTCATCCACGTTAGTTATGCGATGTCACGGGATACTCCCGGTCATGAGGTGTGGAGTGAGGGGCAGTTGGGGTGAATTCCCATCGACTCATCCACGTTAGTTGTGATTGCTAAGTAAGCAAGATTGATAGGGTCACACTAAGGTGACTAGACTGGATAGTTGGATATATATATGTATATTGATTGGTTATATGAAATGTGACATTCATTTTATTATCGGGTCTAAACCCATGTAGCTCACGAGACGTTTTTGTCTCACGTACTCCTTGTTTTGTTTTGCTATGTACTCAGGTTCAGGATCGAAGGCTTAGGTTCGCACGGATAGAGTTGCGGGACCTAGAGTAGAAGAACTTTAGATTGGATTTATGCTTAGCTTTGGTTTTGATATATTTTGTAACACCGAAACTTTATACTCTGATTCATACCAAAGGTTTTTGTAAATCCATATTTTTGGGATAGTTCTTCTATTTATGAAAAATGTTTTTATTTTGGGCAAATGTTTTGTGTTTAAAATTTGAGGTGTTACACAGATCACACGTCACCATATGATATTTTATCAGGTTCCCCACAATTTTATAGAAAAACTTTTCTGTTGTCACCCTATACACAAGCCACTGACTAAGAATGCAAATAACATCGTTGTGAAGAAGTTATGCCTGAAATCTTCAACCAGGGTTTTACTTTTAGCAGCATATGCATATTTATTGTAAGAAAGTAAATTAAATTACCAAATTAAATGCCTAAATCCGGGAAGTTGTTTGTCTTAATATTATTTTCTTAGTAAACCAAAGAGTTTTGCCATGAAAATTTGTATATAGAGATGCCCCATGTAGACAACAAAGGAATACATTAATGAAGTTCCAACAGACTTTATCAATTAGACGTTACATAACTATAAACATAACTAAATTAACTACTGCTTATAGCAAAAACATGAACAAGTGAATTACAAAAATTCAATTAATTCATAATCAAACATGTATTAATCTGAACTTGTGTTATGTTAAATTCAATTAATTCATAATCAAACAGGTACAAAAATTCAATTAATCATTTAGGAGGTTTTATGTTAAATCAATTTATGCATTGATCCAACAGATAAAAAGTAGTTATGATTAATATGTTAAATCAATTTAGGAGGTTTTATTAATGTAACAAAAAAGTTTGACAATAGATTTGACTTTATATGGGATGAAAAACTCATATTATAGTCAAGAAAATTAATGCAAACTTAATTTAGTACACCGTGCTTTTAAAATGATCCATTTGCTACCCCTCTTCCCACCATTAATTCTCTATTGATCTTTGATACTAATAAGGGCCTTAATGCAACCTGGAGTGCCCACAATCGAACTAAAAATAAATATTTTAATCACATGGTAAATCACTGATTCAAACTTATTTACCAGATTCGATTCACTATCTTCATACCAATAGCAACTAAATGTTCAACCACAAGTCAAAGCATCGTAAATCCGCAAAAAGAAAACCACTATTGAACATCGTGCTATTAATGCTAGCAATTAATAATAAATATTACCTAACTAAAACTTAACCACGACAATGAATACATATGTTATTTTCATTCTATTCGTACACAAACACTGATTAATTCCATCTGCACAACCAAAAGAAATATTATTCTACATTTCTTTAAGTGATAGTAGCATCACAATACGATTAAGATGAGAAACTGGAAGAAATGGAATCAAAAATATATAATAGAAAAGGAAAAAGAAAGTGGTCTCTGTAATAAAAAATTCAATTTTATGAAGAGCGACTTCTAGAGTGCAGATAAAGAAATAAAATAAATGTTATGTACATGACAACACACACTCACTATATACCGAAAAGAATCTCCAATTCTCACAAGCATCTTAAAGCTTGTTCATGGTGACATCTATATCTTCACCATACATCTTTTTCATGTTGATCAAAGGAAACTTCTCCATTTGTTTGTTTTTGATTTGATATTTTTTCTACTGTGTGTTTGTGTAATGCTTAGCCTTCTTATTTATAAGAAATTCAGTTATCTTATATATAACGTACGACTTAATTGAAATTAAAGTTTGACGTACGTTATGAAGTTTGTTAAGATGTTAACCTGATTATTAGGTATTCCCTCTTTATGTATAACGCAGTTACTCGTATAAAGGAAGGTTGTTATTTATTTCTTAGCCGTTTTAAAAAAGGTGAGTAATTGTGGGCTGGGGTTTATGTTTTAAAAAAGTACTGTAAAACATTAATGTAAAAGGTAAAGGGTTATGTTAGATATAGATATGGACTTGATCGATAATGAACCAATATAACTCAATGTAGGTCAGTGGTTAAGGTTTGGAGAATTGGGCAAGAGGTTATGAGTTCGATTCCTGGGTGTTGTGTTTTTACATTTTGGCTGAATAAGAGTTTAAGACTTTCCCAAAGTAGCAAGTTGAAAATTAAGATATGCCAATTTTGGAAGTCCTAAATGCTTTATATATTATTAAGACTAGCAGGGTACCCGCGCAATGCGGCGGCGGGTACTCGTAACTATTTTTTGAAGTGACGACAATACCGGTGGTGGTGACAATAGCGATGGTGATGAGTGGTGGTACGTAGTGATGGTAGGTGCTGACATTAGTGATGATAGGATCAGATCCGAAATTGGCTTTTTTTGTGAAAGTAAATATGGGCCTTTTAAATAGAGAAATGATGGTTCAGTTCTGGTGACGTTAAAGCTTATATATATTAGTATCTGGAACAAATCAAAATAATCAAGCAGTTGAAGTGGTTAACTTATATCAACATGCTTGTCTAAATCACAACATTCATAAACAAACATCAACAACTTAAACTAAAAATAAAAAAATTTATATGATTTTCAATTGGTCGATCATAACACGAATTTACCAGAACAATCATCTGATCCATAGAGAGATAACATGGTAGAAACTCACGTGATTTTCTTTAACTTCAACCGACAATTATGTCAATTTACATATAGGATGGAAGTAAATAATTTAAAACGGGAAAATAGAATGAAAAAAAAACGTTAAATGATTAAAAACAATGAATATTGTTGTTCACATAAAGTGGATATTGCTACAAGGAAGCAAATGGATAGCTGCGAAAACATCCAAGATCTCCCATAGTAGTCCTAGCAAGTTCGGTTTTTTTAGTGAACACTACTGTCCAATAGTTTTGAACGAAGTTGTAGTTTCCAAAACGTGGATAGTCTTTGGGTAGGTAGAAATCTATCTCGAAGCCCTTCAACGAAAACACACCACCTTGTAAATTGAGTCCGTCATATATAGTCCTTCAAATGTGGGGGATAAAGGCCATGATTTTGTGTCCCTAAGACGAAATCAATGAATTGGTAATTGTAAAGTTAAGAAATTTAAAGGTACTACATGTCATTATTTAATAGCAACTTACAAATTTGTCGAGCAAAACAAGCCACATGTTGTTTTGTTTGTCGTCCCTCCAAACATAATCAACCCGGACATAGTTGCAGCTGTAAGTCCACTCAAGTTGGCAGGGAGAGTCAAAGCTCACTATTGGTACATACAAGGGGCATTCCATCTGCTGTAAACGTTTTAAAAATATATTGGTGATTCAATGGTTTACTATATCACTTTAACTGTAGTGTAGATATATTTATAAACGGAGTGATTGACTAATGCGTAATGCACGTTATGTGTACACCTTAATGACGAATTTCAGTTAATGCCGTAAAAATTTAAAAACGGCCAAATGAATGTAAATATCACGGATTCACCTAATCACTGACCAAGTAAACATGCGATATATATCTTCATATTAATTACAGTCAATTCAACGACGTTACAAAAATAGACCATAAAAACGTTTCCTTATTTAGAAAAGTCCAAATCTGTTACTTTGACTGTAATTATTTCAACATTTACTAAAAAAACGTTTCCCGATTTTGTTAATAATCATGAATAATACGTTTTCTTTGTTGCTTACACGTAGCTAGTTGAAATATGTATAGTTATTTCAAGTTGGTATGACAATTTGACAATGGATTGTATATATATATTTGTTATTAACCGGACACTAAACATTAACGTGGAGCATATAGTGTGGCCTGAATTGTAGCTGCTTGTTTATGTATGGTCAAAAGTTGATTTCGGTTATAAATGGTTTTGGTATGGTCAAAATTTGATTTTCGGTTATAAATTAAACGGAAATTGTTTCTAGAAATTGTTGATATATAGCCTGTTATGTATGCTTTGCATGAATTGTAGATGGTTGTTTATGTATGGTCAAAAGTGGATTTTCGGTTAAAAAATGGTTTTGGTATGGTCAAAATTTGATTTTCGGTTATAAATTAAACGGCTTTTGTTTCTAGAAATTGTTGATATACAGCCCGTTATATATGCTTTTCGGTTATAAATGAGTTTGGTATAGTCAATTGTTGCTATAACTAAAGCGGTATAGTTAATGTTAGTGATAAATCGGTTGGAGTAACAGGTTAATAGGGGAAGTGTGGGTGGTTTTAAATAAAATGTAATGTAGAGCAAGTGGTTAACACATAGTCCTAAGTTAGGAGAGGTCATGGGTTCGAATCTTAAAAGCTGCGATTTATTTTTAAGGCAGAGAAGTAAGTAACAAAAGAGGAAAGCTCCTTAAAATTAAGTTTAAGGAGGTCCTTAAAAGTTGCCTAATGTGGTAGGCCTAAATGCATTATATATTAGTAAGATAAAAAAGAAAATGAGTTTTGATAATGACAGCCCTAAGGTTTATCAATAACAATGGATTATATTTACTATGTACACCATTTTAACTCAATAAGTCAAATTGTCTTCCTTCTTTATAGTAATATTCAAACTCTTCCACCAATCAAAATAAAAAATGCTCATTGTTATCCATTTATTATCAAAACTCAAAAGAATATATTGGTAAAAACAGTCCTACAAAGTAGGAAGTAAGTAAAACTCAAGGAGTAGAATACCAAACTGAAACCTCGATATTTTCATTTCCCCCAATTACAAGATTACACGATGCTGAAATGAAATTAGATCAAAAATTTGCCTGATGCCGTAAAGCAGGAAACAACTGTCATACTCATGGGTGAATTTAGTGTAAGCACTGGCATTCAAACAAGAAATGGAGTGCTGAATTAGACGTAAAAACAAGAGAAATTCAACGAAAATCATAAAGAAGATAAATTAAGATATAATGAATTAATTACCAGATTAAGGATTTTTCACATTGATTTCACGAATCAATCGCTCTTCATGACCATTAACAAGTACATCACCATCATTATCCTCCTTAATTGAAACTGCAACTACCTCTTCTTCTTCTTCACCATCAACAAATTCTTCCTCTTTTTCATTATATTATTGCAATACGATTTACGAGGGTTTACGATTTGAATGTGACTTTTGACCCACTTAATTGAGGAGAAAATTAAAATTAAAATACCTCATGATCCAAATCTCCATAGTGGTTCCTCAGCATCTAATTGCATGTGTTTGAAATCTTCAACTAGGGTTACATGTGATCTGTCAATCATATTCTGTTGCTGGAGAAGATATAACATGGGTTAAACATGGGCTTAAGCCCATATTGTTTTCTTTCAACCGGTTTAAGCCCAAAGTCAGTTAAATTAAAGAAGGTCCGTTATTATAATTAACTACAGGTCACTTCAAAAAATACATAAAAAATATCACCATTGTAAACTAGAAAAATGATTTATACTTTATACTTTATAGGTCTAAAATTTAAATAAAAAACATGATTGAAAGTTAAAACATGTCTCAAGTATTGAGTTGAGTAGTTTGATTTTTAATTTAATTTTCATTTCTAAATGGTTGGTTTTTAGAGCATCTCCAATGGTAGCTTTTTCAAAAGCTTATTACTATTCTAATAAGTCTTTGAAAGACTTTTTACCATTGGAATGCCTAGCTTTTTGAAAAGCTTATTGCAAAGACTTATTCTCTACTAATCTTTTAACCATCTTTTAATGTTTGTCATTTTTAGCCCCTTATATTTAATAACATTTCAATTGAAACCTTAGATTTGTTATATATAAATTCTTTATTATATTTTTATTACTTAATAAATAAATTATATAATATTTAATGTCAATTAGTATAATATTTTTGTATTAGACATTTTAAAAAGATACTATAATATTTAGTAAGATGTCAAAAAAATTGTCAAATTATATATAGGTGTATTTATAAAACATTTGAGATTGATAAAGGTAGATTAGAAATATTATAAAAGAATAAGCTTTTGGAGAGCTTAACCATTGGAGATGTCATTTATGAAAAAGGTTTTTTGTTATTAGAATGTTGATGTGGCAAAACTAATAAGCTTTTATGAGGTTAACCATTGGGGATGCTCTTAGTTATAACTTATAATTATTGTTTTCCTTTTAGACAATGTTTCTTTTTTGATTTTAACTTTTTAAGTATAACCGGATCTTTCAGTTGATTTTGGATTTGCCAGAATACCAAACCATATTAGGTGAACTTAAAATCAAAACTTATGGTTCGTTATCGTTCGGTTTCGATTAAATTTGGAGGTTATTTGATTAACATTCTATTAAGATTTAATTTCTTTATTAATTCGATTATTGATATCTTTTTTTGACAAACTGCACTCGGTCTCCAAGAATGGGTGCGGAATAACCCTATGGCTATTAGGTCCAAAATCTAGACACTAAATTTAAAAAAGAAAACACACAATGACGGAACATAACATTTTTAAGAGCTCATAAATTTTACTCTAATTTTGTCCAAAAACGGGAATTGAACATATGACCTTAGGCCATGAACAACACCATTACATCAATATCACAAGGCTACAAGTCATGGGTGACAAACTGACAGGTAATAGACATACTACACTCTTTTAGTGAACGACTTTCGATTTGATATATATGTAAAATGTTTCGTCTCATGTTAATGATCTATTAACATAGGGAATATGATGAGAATTTAACTTTTGTTGCCTATGTTGTCGTTAGCTAGATCAAATATTGGATGGCCTATATTGAATTTTCAAATATTAACTTTGTCACTTATAATGAAAAGTAGACGTCAGTATTATTGCAATAATTATAGTCACTAATAATGGTGTTTATAGTTCGATTTTTTTTTTTATTTACTGAACAAAATACCCTTTTAATAAACACACTATGTCACAAAGTCAACATATAGCTAACTAACAACTTGATTACAGAAATGATCAAGTTAATTCATATATGTGTATAGACAAAGGGTGCATATGTATGTATTTCTACAATTCAATAATGATTATATGTTTTCAATTACCTTTTCAATTAAGATAACGACAACCTCATGACAGATCTTGTCAACGAATAACATATTAATCTCATAAGAGATTTTGTGAACATTGATACCGAATCCAACCAATAAATATATCAAATATCATCATTCAAGAATCTAGAGCGAAAAGGACACGTTACCAAGTCACGTATAATTAAATTCGGTAGGCTATCGATTAAATAACATAAAGTGTACACTATATAATTATTGTTTTGACCGAATTAGTAGTTGAGTTAATGGTATAGAATGTTAGGAAATAAAATAGCGTATGAAATTTGTGGAGGAATAAAGCAATATTCCTTTTCCAACCCTTATAATATTAAGGCCGTTCAATTATTTTTAGCTTTTGTGGGTGGGGTGATCGGTCTCTTATATCACACATACAATCAAAACGGTTTCGTTTTGTTTTTTGAAATTGACAGGGAATGATTGGCCGGATTTCAAATTGTAAATGATTTCAAAACTTAATGTCTTTCGGGCTGTGCATATCCGATAGAATAGTATAAGATCACGTTTTGTGGTAATGGTAATGTCTCATGACTTTAAACATTAAATAAAATGTTTACCCTTTGCATAGTTAAACTTCAAAAGAATCTTTACCCAAAAAAAAAAAAACTTCAAAAGAATGTTCAGAAATAATCACGACAACAATTCGATCACCTTTTTTTAAGTGAAACTCCGTAAATTCATTAAAACTAAAGAAATAGATCTTTTTACATAGTCAAAACCTTAAACTTCATAAAAAGATAATTTCATTGAGTTTTTAAGTTGAATAATATTGTCATGCAAAAAATAAAGTTAACAAAGTTGTATGAATTCAACAAAAGTTGGTATAGTTTATTTGGATATTTGCCGTACTTTTATAATTCGTAATTTAAAATATAATACGAAGTGTATATTTTAAGAGGAGGTGGGTAAATCGTTTTCGTCCCCACACAATGGGGTTTCTTTGAAGTGCTGGCCAACTCTCGATTTAGTACAACAAATGTGGCAAGGCTACGGTTGGGATTATGTGAAAGTGGAGGTCAACTGTACAATAGGATTGCACCACTTCAAAGTCAACCCAAGTTTCTAAATTCAAATATACTGTAGAAAAATCCATAGTATTTTAATATGAGATTTCTTAACCATAGTTCTTATGATAATACTCCCTCCGTCCCACAAAAAACTTCTCATTTGACCTTAATTTTTTGTCCCACAAAAAACTTCTCATTTCAATAAAATACTATTATTACTAAGGACCCCACCACTAACTATCCACTAACTATCTTTCTCTCTCCAAACCAATCTTATATTTTAATCAAAATTATTACCAATAACCCACCACCAACTATCACCTTAAAACTTGTGCCCATGTCAAATGGGAAGTTTTTTGTGGGACGGAGGGAGTATTAAAGATTAATTAACTTGTTAATGTACAAAGATTCAAATATAATAACCTCGGTAAATATTAGTGATGTTAAGGGAATATGTCAAGTTTACGTGAATAGACACATTTAAATTTTCGATATGAGAAATGATATTTTCCTATCATTTGGTCCTACTCATAGTCTTACTCACTTGATAGAATGACATGTGTACTACACTAATTCTCTCTCTTAATATTATCCCTTGATTTTTACACGTGTCTTCCTCTAACGAGTAGGACTATGAGAATGACCAAATAATAGGACTAAATACCATTACTCTTTCGATATTGTATAAGTTATTGTGATACTCTCATTATAATATTTTGTTTTAAAATCAACAAAACTAACAATGTACAAGTTATTGTGATACAGTCAATATTTTGTTTTAAATGTTTTTATACAAATTGTGAAATGAACATGCCTACATCCACTGAAAAGCATACAAATTCTATGGAATAAACCTTCTCCACTGAAAAGCATACAAATTTAACGGGGCTCGCCAAGAACACATATATGGACTCTCAAGGCTCAAGCCCAAGATCGTATGTCCTAACCATTAAGCCATTTACACCACTCAAATCCGGCCTAATTAAATATAGTGATAATTACATATTACGTATAAATATATAAATCATAGGATAATATACGTGGTTTTTGCTTATCTCATGTAGTTAATTAAAAAGTATAATTAAAAACTTATCTCGTGTAGTTAATGATGGTTTTTGCTTTTGAACAAATGGTTACCCCTCGAGTTAATTGTTTTGTTTGCATATTATTTGCTTAATAGAATTCCAACTCGGAGGAATCATCTCCTCCTCTTCTATTTGCCAGATTTGTAGCTCAAATGATGAAGACTATGAACATTTATTTTTCACTTGCTCGGTTAGCGCTCAAATGTGGATTCGGTTCATGAAATGGTGTTAAGTAGATATTGGTCAACCAACAGGGTGTCTTTGAGGAGGTACATGAGGTGTAGCCGCACATGACCCACTTTTTATAGGAGCACAATTTTTATATATATCATATATATATAAGCTTAGAATTTTAAGTAATCTTATTAATTTAATAGCAAAAAAAAAAAAAAAAGTAGAAATACTATTTTTTTTATATATAAATCTTGTACTTATGGGTTCCATTTTTGTCAATTCGCACAGGGCCCTCAAAATCTCGGAGACGCCCTTGTCAACCAAAGGGCCATTGGCCTAACGATTAAAGTATTTACCCCTTTCAAGTCACATGGTGAATATATGTACTATTTTAGGAGTAGATTTAGTCAATATAATTCCTCAAAGCAATTGATATTCAACATAATTGATTCTGGTAAATCCATATAGATCAAGAAATATTCTGAAAACGGTGATTGTGTTGCTTTGCACTATTTGGAAAGCAAGAACAATTTGATTTACAATGGTTCAAATATCTCGCTCTCTAATATGAAGGTGGAGTTGCAAGCTACCTTGTTTTCATAATTGCATGTACTTCCTCCGATTCAAAATAAGTGTTAATTATAATGATGGTTAAATTAGATTAATTGAATGGTTAGTGGATAATGGGTCCCACACCTTTTGAATAAAGTGGGTTAATGATGTTTAAAAGTAAAAAGTAAGGGTAATGAGTCATTTCACTTTGTTAAAGTAGATAGTTAGTGGGTGTGGGTCCTACTATTTTTTGTCAAATAAGGTAATTTTTCAAAGTGTAGCACTTATTTTGAATCACCTATATTAGGAAAGTTTAGCACTTATTTTGAATCGGAGGAAGTATTAAATATAGGGCTAAAGTTGATTTTACTCCTTTTTTTTGAAGGGTTTGATTATGACATAAGGGTTGTCAATAAACACGTATCAGAAGTTTATACATCAATCTATAACTACCCCTGAATTTTAGGAATCACTTCCTCTCTTGAATTAATGTACAATTTTATGCACTTAGAGACAGCCCTTAGGACTATTAATATCAAAACCCTTTTTGAATGGCAAAAAAGAAAAATGTCGGCAATGTTATCCTTCCCCACCCGAAAAACTCATTGGTAACTGTATCATGCTAAAAAAATGCATTTTAGAACACGTGTACTTTTATTGTACACGACGAGACTTGAACTCATGACCTATAGGTCATGGGTAACATCTCACTCCTTTCACCATAATCACTAGGCTACAAATCTTGAGTTAAGTGTTCAATTACTAGCATTTAAAACATACGTTAACAAAAAAATTAAATAAACTTCAAATACTTCAACAATTATCTAATTACAACTCTAGCCGTAAAAATACATACAAATATGATATTTTAAGCTGTCTTATTATAGATGTTATAATAATAGTTGTTATTTAATATCATATAACCACCTTTATTATAAATATTAAATTCAAAGAACCACTTAATTCATATAGTACCAAATTATTGGAGGATTTGGAGCCCTAATAAGATGGGTGTCAAACAGTTCCTTTTGTTGGCTATCGTCGGTTTGATGATACAGTTGGCACGTACGCTTCCTTCGGTTACTCTATTGGTTGGTTTGCAATAACTTTTTTTTCGTGGATATTATTATTTTGTGTGTATATTTTATGTATAAATTATGAAGTGAATGAATATTTGTCGACATTAGTATGTAGTTGAGTGTTCATTGGAATGTCATGTGTAGTACATATATTTAATAAAAATTGAAGTATCACTATTTATCATAATTAAGAGCAATATAAGATATTGGAAATAAAAAGTGACGTGGATGAAGAAAGATATAGAGTAGACTCATTTTGAAATTGCGTAGAATTGAAGAGGGAAAGTGGGTGAGGGGTAATTTTATAAAGCAAACATGACACACAACACGAAGCCACGAAGGTGACCCGATTTGACTTCAATTTAATCTCATCTCCACTATCGAATATATATTGATTATATACATAAAAGCTTATAAAATGACGAAGTTGCCCACTTTAACATTTTGTTTAATTGGTGATTGTATTTGAAGTGTTACTTATGTGTTGCTTGAACCTTTATTTGATGTTTTCACCAACTTTATTTCTACGGATAAAAACTAGTTATCAAACATATCAAATGAGTAAATATTTTCCGGATAACATCTAAATTTTGAATATAATTAAAGTTTAATCTAACGATAGTGGGAACAAAATAAATCTAAATTCTTTATTTAGAATGTGTAACTATTGCTACGGAACTAAACGAATGGTCAGGATATCATTACCATCACGACCACCAGTCTCCGCATCACTTTTACCCGCCTTGTTGTTTCAACAAATCGACACGAAGAAAGTATATTCTCTTGTTTTTGTTTTTGCAGGAAATGGCTCCTCATGATGTGTTGGAACAATACGAATCATCTATATTTTTAAACCATAAAAAGGCTTCTTTGACCATCTTCCATAAGTGATTCCTTCTTCACTTTTTACAATTGTGTTTTAATGTTTTTTTTTAATTTCATTTCACGGAAACTGTAACGGATAGAAGAGGGGTTTGTCTAAAAAAGAAGTATTGATCGAAATTATAATTATTATGAGTTTTTCTAACTTAGAAGTATTGAATGAGCTCGAAATTTCTTTTTATAATGAATAAATGCATTTATTACATATTAATGATGTTTATTTTTTACATGCATTAAATGATTTTTTTAACTAAAAACGGTAAGTTTGAGTTCATTAAACCGCTTATCTCATGCTCTTAGGGCATGAGTTAGCCAAGTCCAATTATTATTTATAATGAAACTTATATTTAATTTTCATAAAAATTAGACTTCATTTAATGCTTTTTCAATATGTTATAAAACATTTTAAGTATCCATTATCTAATTTTTGATACATTTTTTTAATAAAATGATGCCAAATAAACTTTTAGATGAAAACTCCTGCATGTACAGGTAACAGAAAACATTTATTCCTAGAAGTTGGAGAGTTGGATTCGTTAGAGTTTCTCAACTATCATGTTAATTAGTAATATAATACTCCCTCCGTCCCACAAAAAAGTTCTCATTTCTCCTAAAGCTTTTGTCCCACAAAAAAGTTCTCATTTCTCACATGTGGTGGGCTCCACGCAATAAAATACTATTATTATTAAGAACTCCATCAATAATATCCACTAATTATCTTTCTCTCTCCAAACCAACCTTATATTTTAATCAAAATAATACCAATGACCCCACCACTAACTATCACCTAAAATCTTGTGCCAAAGGGAAATGGGAACTTTTTTGTGGGACGGAGGGAGTATTAATTATTACAAAAATGTTTTATATTAGTGGGGAACGAGCTTGGTGGGCGGGTCGGGTCTGGATAGCGTTGTAGTTATGGACTCATGGTAGGCGTTTTCTAATGCGCGTAGGCTATTATGCACTTCCCATGAACACTTGACGGAAAGTCTATCTATATATGTTTATTAATTTATTTAGTAAACAAATAAGAAAAAAAACATATTTTTGTTTCATTAAATGAACGAACTTATTATAGTTATAACATGTCATCCCATTAAACTATTTCAACTTTTATTTTATTGTGATATGATGTTTATTAAAGTAAATTTTCACGTGTATGAAGAATTCTCATTTTCTGGCGAAATCTTTTGGCTGGTGCAAATAGCTTCCTTGACTTTATGCCACCCTGCCAAAGGGCACATTCCGGGCACATTCTTGTAAGCCTTACAAACTTATATCATACACTTAAGGGTTACCATTTTCTCTCTAATCATTTTCACTTAAATTAAGTTATTTGAGTTTTAAAATGGTCATTAAAGGGTGCATATATTGTTAATCACTAGAAGCCTGCAATGCGACCATGTGTACTATAAAATTATATTTCGTGGCGATCAATTGGTGGCGTTAGCGATGTTGGCTGGTGGTGGTGGTAATTTCAACTTTTTAAAGTTTAAGGGATTAATAAAGACAATTATATTCAAGTAATGAACATATGGTCAACTAGCTCGGTTGGTTAGCGCATTATGTTATTAACGCACGTGTCACATGTTCAAGTACCCACATAGTGCATATTTTTTATAAACACAAACTTATCCTAAAATACAATTGAAAATTAAGTCTTATTAACTTAGCAATGTGTTATCGTCAAAGGACCCATTAGGGGTGAGCATTTGGACCGAAAAAACCGAACCGAACCGAAAACTGACCGAAACCGAACCGAACCGAAACCGATAACATGTTATCGGTTCGGTTTCGGTTTTGAAAATTCATCTTTTTCGGTATCGGTTTCGGTTCGGTTTTTGGACTAGGACCCATAAAAAGCTAAGGGGTATCGTCAATTGTATAATTTTTTTAACATTATTAAAAAAAATGAGCGATCACAGAGATACCCGTACTACATAGTAAATTCATCCCACATTATTGTTGTAGAGAATCTAACATATATCAACTGTGTTTGGTCTACAATTAAGAAATTGACAAAAACTTACAGGTGGCATACACACATTTTCTGTACACATTTGAGTAATGAGTTAAAATGTAAAATTATTTAGAACTGTGTTGATGAATTGGAAATTTTCAAATGTATGTATATTAATTTATTTTATCATTTATACAAGTTAAGAGTACAACGATAAACAATGATATTTGATCATTTCAAACAAGAGGTATTTAAAAGTTAAAAATATAGACATTTATATTTTTACTTATGAGGAGATTGACTATTTTGCAAGTGACAGCTAATGCATATAGAATTAGTTTTTGCAATTAAAAAAGGAATAACGGTGCAACTTGTTAGTCGTTTACCTTCTTTCTCTATATAAAATATTGATCTTTTATCTAATCAAAATTATTGATTTTTTTTTTAACATCAAGAAGGGAATCCCGGATAGAGTTTCGGTAATGTTATCACCCTTCTGAAAATATCCTGGAAATGACATAAAAACGAGTAAGACGCTATAACCATGTAAAAAACAGTTATGAGGAAGTAAAAAAACACCAACAACTATTCATTACAGAGCACTTTTTAGTCATCTAGAGCAAATTTTATGTAAAAGACAATTATACCCTCATTATCCTTTTCCCCAATCTACTTGTATCCTATACCTTAAAAATTGTACTTTCTACCTTCTTCCCCACCATCATCGTCAACAACACCCCCTTCTGCAAAAGTCCACCCGTCAACCCTTCTTCACAAATCCACCAGCTACCAGCGCTAATTCCGGTAGCCCCAATTCCGGC
This sequence comes from Calendula officinalis, assembly GCA_963853835.1. NCBI lineage: Eukaryota > Viridiplantae > Streptophyta > Magnoliopsida > Asterales > Asteraceae > Calendula > Calendula officinalis. The sequence continues at coordinate 1,201,570 of OY970827.1, read as the reverse complement.
AGCCCCTTATTTCCGAACGAATTCCATTTTGACAACCATAATTACCCCCATGCAGTCAAAATTATGGAGCAATTGTGGGAATTAGGGGTTACAGATGGGAAAATTAGGGCTACAATTTAGAAGAAATCATGGAGAAATGGTGATTGATAATTTGATATTGATTGAGTCAAAATCTAGGTCTACAAAATCACCATAATTCCATTTTGAAACCACCAGAATAACACCATTTCCGGCAGCCCCGGTACCCGTAAATCCGCAAGTGAGAAACGGTGATTGATTTCCAGATCTACAAACCATAAATGCCAGAAGACAACGACGACCGGAGGAAGAGGGCTCTCAGCCGGCGGTGTGACGATAATGCTTTCTGTCGGCGGTCAAGGTCACCGGTGATACTCGGTGGTAGAGAGGTCTGGTTCGTCGAGGGTGGAGAGGTCTGGTTCGCTGGTGATTTACTATGAATTAGCTATTAATATTTGTAGTCTGCTATCATATTTGTTGTTTGTGTATGAAGATATGATAGAATAAAGGATGAAGAAGAAATAAAAAGAAGAAGGAAGATGACGTCGTCTGTGAAGAAGATGTGAACATGAGAAAAGTAGAAATAGAAAATAAAATAGGAAATGATTAAAAGGGGAGAGGGTTAGGTCCAAGATAACATTTTTGAAAAACCAATCACTAATATCATCGCATTAGATTATGAGGGTATAGTTGTCATTTTACTTAAAATTGCTCTACATTACTAAAAACTGCTCTGCAAGGATCAGCACCCATTGATCACTTGTGTAATCTGGACGCTGTCATCGATATACCAAAAATATTTTAATAATTTATGAAATAAATTCATGAGTTTGTTTTATGTTTTTTTTTTTTTTTGAACGGCATGCATTTTATGTTACTTACTACCCGTATGTACCGTAAGAATTCACTTAATGGCACTGGAAATTCTTCAAATTCCTTTATTTCATTGAAGTCACAAATCTATAATTTATAATACTTCCTCTTATTCGAAATAAATGATATTTTTCTTTTGAACGACACTTAATCTACTTCTATTGTTTACGACGGGACTTGTACTCATGACTTATTTATCATGGGCAACACCTTACTCTTTCCACCATAACCACTAAACTACAAGCCTTGAGTTTAAATAAATGATATATTGTTGGAGATGCTTTAAAGTAGATAGTGGGTGTGGATTCCATTATTGTTTTGTCAAATAAGATAATTTTTTAAATTGTATAAGTTATTTGATTCATTATTCTAAAAAGAAAAATGTATCACTTATTTTAAAATGATTTTTGTAACGTACCTTCTTATGCATATGATAATTGATGAGTGTACAAGTACTAAACATAAAAAGGTAAAAATACATTTAATTACTCCCTCCGTCCCTAAATAAAGTTCTCATTTGTATTGGGCACAATATTTAAGGAAAAGTTAGTGGTGGGGTTGTTGGTATTAAATTTGATTAAAATATAAAGTTGGTTTGGAGAGAGAAAAATAGTAAGTGGATAGTTAGTAGTGGGGTCCATGGTAATTATATTATTTTATTAAGTGGACCCCATCAACTTGTGAAATGAGAACTTTATTTAGGGACAAAAATTCAAAGCGAAATGAGAACTTTATTTAGGGACGGAGGGAGTAATATTTTTCAAAATATCTTCACAAAATAACAACTTTATCAGACGTACCTTAACAAGGATTTATAGTTAATATAAATAATAAACAATTTTAACATGCATCCTTAGTTCATTTTAATATATATGTATACATGTAATCTATCTTTTCACTTAAGTATATTTATTTTAACAATTTATGTATATAATACAAAAAAAATTAAATTTAGCTATACAATTTGTTATTCTATATGTTATATTGCTATTCAATATTTTGCAGCTTCAAATTACAATTAATATGTCAAACACATTTATAACATTAAAAGATGAAGATATCGACTCCAGCTCAAGCTCTTTAGCCATATATGCCATATGTATCTGTTAAGTGTAATATGTTTTGTTATAACATTTATTATACTTATGGACATGATGATAAGTCATAATATACATTATCATTTTTCTTATATTAAAGATGGTCCTCAAAACATTTTTTTCAAAGTGAAGCTGATATTTATATTACTAGAATTTATAGTCACACATTAAAACTTACGTTTTAATATATATTTATATAGTCTGATTTAAAATATTTATATCTTCGGTAGTAAACGATTATTTGTATGATATAATTTTCATTAAATATTTTCCCAGGGGTATTAAAGAAGCTAAATTGGAGTTGGACAAGTGTGTGTACCAGTCAGCACAGTATCAGAACGAGTGAAGCAATTCGCATATTCCCAAAATACCCTTGACTTGCCCTACAAATTTCCAATTATACCCCTTGTTTACTACATTCCTATTTAAACCCAAACCCCCCCTGCACTTCACAATTACTACCAACTCTCTCTCCACACCACCTTCTTACACACACACACATCACATGGGCATAAATTCGAACCGAGTGGATCACTATTCGGGTTCGGGTCATGCAAATCTAGGGTACACGGAAACTGCGCCGGTAACTGTAAAAGTTTCCGGCGAGAGAATGACGTCAATCCAGATACATAACGTTTGTTTACCGCCTCATAAAAGCACTTTACAAAAACTCCGGCATCGATTATCGGAAGTTTTCTTCCCCGACGATCCACTCCATGGATTTAAGAACCAATCGCGTTTCAGGAAATTGATTCTCGCACTTCAATTCTTCTTTCCGATATTCGAGTGGGCGCCTAATTATAATTTCAAACTTCTACAATCCGACGTCGTTTCTGGTCTCACCATTGCTAGTCTCGCAATCCCTCAGGTATGTATATACATACATAATATGTATATAAATTACGAGTAGGATTAACTAGGATTACAATTACATAGCGTTCGTTAGTCATCAACTTCGTCACTCTCACACATAATTACACGCTCAGTATGTGTAAGAGAGGGAGAATTGGAGACGAATCACAATCCTGTTTGGCGGTATTCGCAATAAATGAATTTTTGAAATAGGGGATGATTTTCCTACCACAACTTTTAATTCATTTACCACAACTGTTGCTTAACATACTTGTACAGTTAGCTGTAAAACTTGTACGTTATGGTATAAGAAGTAAAAGTTATGGTACAGAAATGAATCCCCTTTTGAAATCCAATATGCGATTTTTTTGGTGTAACGTTTGTATGGTTTTCTTCGTAAATTAGTTGCGTGTCTACTTTTTTGTTATGTTGGTGCATTATGCATGGGGGTTTGTACCATAGGCTTAACTACTGATTTATGGTTGTCCAGGTTCTGAGAAACATGAAATTCAGATTTTATAATTAAAATTTATACTTTTTTTTATTAACAAATATGATATATAATTATGAATTAATTAGATGTACTATTTTTTTAAACTTCAAATATGAATTAGATCTGTAATATATTAGTGAAATTGATATACATATATATAAATTATAAAAAAAAAAATAGCGTTTTAAGTCACATTAAAAAAACGTAATGATTCGCCTTGACTCGTAAGGCTTAAAGCTTGATAGTGATGTCACGTCGCGCCTTATGCTCTGTAACTTTGATGAATATAGACCAATACAATAACATGGAGAGTGACTATTATTTATGAAAAATTTCCATGCTTAATATAAACGTTTATTGTTATCACTTGATGTAGAATAAATTCCTTCACTAATCAATATCAAGAAGCTGATCTGATCTTATCTTCATTTTTTTTCCTTTTCAATCCATCTTCTTCAAAAATAAGCAATAAATTTGGTACACCAAATTTAAATTCCATTTTTTATACTTTATGAATTTTAATGGTTCTAAATTAACTATTTTATTGGCCAAAACTTATATGAAATTCCATTTAGCCACAATAGTAATGGGTCAGTGCTTGGATTTATTCTTCATAATATTATAATTCACATTAAATATTTATGTATATATTTGTTTTATTTTCTCTAAAACTCTACTAATCTGATTTTGTTCCATTTGATATATTTATAGGGAATTAGCTATGCAAAACTTGCAAACTTGCCTCCAATTATCGGGTTATGTGAGTTTCTCATTACCATTATCCTCTTAATCATGCAAACTAAAATTACAATTAATTTATGAAACTAATTAAGTCTTAAACAAATGATCAGATTCAAGCTTTGTGCCACCATTGATCTACTCTGTGCTCGGAAGCTCGAAACATTTAGCTGTAGGACCAGTGTCGATAGCTTCACTGGTTATGGGAACAATGCTTAACGAAGCAGTACCGTACAACCAAGATCCCGATCTTTATCTCAAGTTGGCTTTCACTGCAACTTTCTTTGCAGGCGTCTTTCAAGCAACTTTAGGACTTCTCAGGTAGTTACTTGTACAGTACAACTTAATAAAACATGGCTTGAACTTTATGTAATGGGCACAAAACTTTAAAAGGGTATATCCTTTCGAACCTAACAAAGTGTTGTTAATAAAAATATTATTTTCTTGTGCTTTTTGACTTTTGGATTGTGGTACAAATTATACTTCATTAGTAGTGGGAAATAAATCAATAATTCAAACAGTAAAACATTCCATTCATGTACTCAAAATCATAACTTTTTTGTAGCTATTAAATACAAAATTTGACTAAAATCGATGATTTTACATTTTACAGATTAGGGTTTGTAATCGATTTCTTATCGAGGGCGACCCTTGTTGGTTTTATGGCTGGGGCTGCGGTGATTGTATCTTTACAACAACTTAAAGGATTACTCGGGATTGTTCATTTCACCAATAAAATGCAAATAATCCCTGTTTTATCCTCTACTATTCAACATAGAAATGAGGTAATTATTAGTAATTTAGTTAATTAAAAATAAAATAATAAATTACTTAAGGTTGTTTTGTACTGTGCAGTGGTGTTGGCAGACAATTGTGATGGGAGTTTGCTTTTTGGCGTTTTTACTTGCCACTAGACATGTTGTGAGTATATGGAATATAAGATGTACAAGTGGCTAATGCATGCATTTATGTAATGTACAACTAATTATTGCAGGGCATGCGAAAACCAAAGCTTTTCTGGGTATCAGCAGCAGCTCCATTGGCATCGGTTATCCTATCGACCCTTTTAGTCACTATCTTCAGATCAAAGCTTCACAGTGTCGCAACCGTAAGAATCATTACTTAAAAATAAGTATTTAACAATATTTTGTTACATTTAAATATCATAAAATTAAATATTATCTTTTTTCAACAGATTGGGCACTTGCAAAAGGGTTTGAACCCACCATCATCAAACATGCTTTATTTCAATGGAGAATTCCTAGGGGTTGCAATCAAGACTGGTATCATTACAGGGATACTATCGCTCACTGTAAGTCTCACGCATCGATACATTGTACCGTACAACTCCACAATGCATTGGTGATAAGATATTTATATGTATATATATATGAATGACAGGAAGGAATTGCAGTAGGAAGAACATTTGCTTCACTAAATGATTACCAAGTTGATGGTAATAAAGAAATGTTAGCAATTGGTGTGATGAACATGGCTGGTTCTTGCACATCTTGCTATGTCACTACAGGTAACCAACTTTATTACCAAATTTTAATAATAATATTTAAAATAAGATTTTTATTGATAAATTTATATTAATGACCGCAGGGTCGTTTTCTCGATCGGCTGTGAACGCAAATGCTGGTGCAAAAACAGTGGTTTCAAACATTATAATGGCATCAACTGTTCTCATAACACTTCTGTTCTTGATGCCACTTTTTCACTACACTCCTAACCTAATTCTGGCTGCAATTATTATAACTGCTGTTATTGGACTAATCGATTATCAAAGCACAATTAGGCTTTGGAAAGTTGATAAACTTGATTTTGTCGCATGTTTATCTTCCTTCTTTGGTGTTCTCATGATTTCGGTACCTATTGGTCTCGCAATCGCGGTAATTTTTAAGTCAGCTTTAATTAGAAGTTTTCAGACATTTCAGAAACATCGTAAAAAAACAAATAGTAGTTTAACATTAACATTGTCCTATGTTTTTTTGATAGGTTGGTGTTTCAGTTTTCAAGATTTTGTTGCATGTGACGAGACCGAACACGGGAGTTTTAGGAAACATTCCCGGGACTCAAATATATCAAAATGTGAATCGGTATCGAGAAGCGAGAAGGGCTCCTTGTTTTGTGATACTTGGTGTTGAAGCTCCTATTTACTTTGTGAATTCTACGTATCTACAAGAAAGGTACTGCGTGTGTACAACTTTTAATGCAGAGAGTACAAGTTGGAAATGGGTTACTGAGAGTTAGTTTTTTTCTGTTGGATAGGATACTGAGATGGATAAGAGAAGAGGAAGAGTGGTTAACAGAAAACAATGGGACTTCATTGAGATGTGTCATTATTGATATGACTGGTAAGTTGTGCATTTCTGAAAGTAACCTAAAATTAAATAAAACGACATAAAATTTATAATTATTTTTTTTTTGTGAAATTTGCAGCTGTGACGGGTATTGATACGAGCGGTCTTGCGATGGTGAAAGAGCTTAAAAAGATGCTGGAAAAACGGTCGCTTCAGGTTAGCCCTAATAACAACTTCCATAGTTCCACTAGTGGTTAGATGATTAATTTATTAAATAATTGTTTTTTTTATATATTGGAAATGCAGTTAGTGTTGGCAAATCCTGGAGGGAGTGTGATGGAGAAGTTAGAGCAGTCAGAGATATTGGAGTCGTTTGGGTTGGAAGGTGTGTACCTGACAGTTGAAGAGGCAGTTGCAGACATATCATCAGCATGGAAATCTCAGCCATGAAATCAATCGCTTTCTGTTATTTTAGTTTGCAGGGTAGGAAGAGAGAGATGAGTTTATTATGCTCAAGTGCCATGTAAAACTCACAACTTTAATCAACCAACAATTATCTTCATTTCCATTTTTAATGCATTTTCGACCCATTTGGGTTGTATTCATCACAAACGGCTCAAAAAAGCCCATTTAGGTTGTGCTGATCACAAACAAGTCAAAAAAAGCAACTTGAAAGTCACCTCAAGTCCATTTCTACCTCAAATTCTGTTTTAATAATCTCCTAAATCGTTTTATTTCAGAAGGCAAAGAAAAAAAGAGTATCTTTTTGCAAAAAATGTGAGGACTTGAACATAGTTAACTCTGAATATATTTTATGTAACAAAAGATTTTTATGAATGGACAAAGAGACATCAAAATGGCAACTTTTGGGAAATTTCTAAGTGTGATTATCATGGAACAGAGGAAGTATGAACAGAATGTAGAAAAACTCAAACCAACAAACTTTAAAAAAGAATAAAAAACAGGCATCAAATTATGAATGTTAGACAGCACAACAAACTAATACCTAAGGAATAAACATTGTCTCTATACCAGAACAGAAGTAGAGATAAATTGGTAACTTTACTGCAAACTGCTGTTTTAAAATGAAAGCCCGTAACAAATCTTGGTTCAATGCTTTCCTGAGTTTCTTTTTGACTGTCAAACACCTGTATAAAATAATTAAAATTAATAAACCCAACAATAAATACTAGTGCTACATTTTTTCTAATTAAATGTAACCAACAAAAAAAATGGACAAAAAATGTTTCAGGTCAACCGGATGAGAAGCAATTGACCATGTGGCAAAAAGTTACTGGGACCCACCCATTTTGGCACCTTTAGTAAATCGCAAGGGGCAAAGAATATAAGTAAAAGAAGAAGACAGTTGCAGTTCATAAACATTGATTAATATTTAATCATACTCCATTATAATGAGGATTTATTCTTCAAGTAAACAAATTGTATTTTGCATCTTTCTTTACATGGTTATGCTTATGAAATTTATATTTTGAAAGTATCTTCTTAGGGTTTATAGGTTAATTTAATATTATACACTCTGCCTTTAATTAGATTTCTTTATTTAAACCCATGAGTTCATACACTAACAGAATAAATTCCACTACATATTTATTAAAATCAACTTTCTTAACTTTTTGTTTCTAGAAAAAAAGTTATTTCATTTGTTGTTACAATAACAATTCCTTATGTTTTAGATTATTATATACAAATTTCCCAATACGTAAGCAACAATACCCATATATAAATATATAATAACTACCCTCATACCCCATGGAATTTGTAACAACTTTTATCTTGTATTGTCTTATATTAATGCCAGTATCAACTTGTAATCAATTGATTTGATCCACAAGATTCCCCTACTTAGTCATAGTGTTGCAAGATATTTTAGAGACGTGACTAATAGTCAAACATGTTTTACTAAACTTTATATTAAGTCAACTGAATCAGATTTCATGAAATGAAGCATTTGATATTAATAAAACTCCAGCAATAGTGAAACTTACTAGTAGTTGACTAATAATAAAACATTGGTATTGATACTGCAATTACAATGGAGGAAATAACCATTTGAAGAGACCTGTATTCAGTTTTAACTCATCTTTTTTATGTGTAAATTGAAGAAATTTACTTACTTGATCGGAGTCTTGAAATGGGTATTTCTCTCAATTCACGTCTTATGCACAAATATTCTCCTAATAAAGCCATTATTGCTAATCCAGTACCGTTAACAACCCACCATGTTATTGATGAAGGCCAACCACCATATAAAATGCATATGCATAGATGAATTATGTAAAGAGTTGCTGCAAAATCTAGACACTTTTTTGCTCTCTCAATCAAATAAAGCAAGAAACCAGCTCTGTTTAACATTACAAACAAATAAAGGTTACAAGTGCTTCTACAGAATTCTTAATTTCTCATTACGATTTCTTATTAATACTTTAAATACAAAGAAAACATGTGGAAAAAGCAGTACTAAAACTTGAAATTTAGTATATACATATGTATCATAATTATATAACATATTAAAACCATTTTATATGATTAATTTGTTCTTATGGTAATGATAGTGGCAATAAACTCAATACTTCAATAGCCATCTGTAGAACCAAACTATAGCAACATCAAAGTTTTAAGTCCGATTTGGAATCAAGAAGTCCAATGGGAGCAATATTAACATCACATTTCAAATTAATTGAGAAAAAGTACACTGCATTCTTTACGTTGTATAATAAATGAACTCCCTAAAATTCAAATTAATTGTGTAATAACTGAACTCTCTAAAATTAAAATTAATAATCAAATTAAGCAAATAATAATAATGTGGAAATCATAACTCTCACCCTGCTATGGAACTGAGAAGGAAAGAAGCGATTACACACCACCCAGTAACAGTTGAGAGAGTAATTGTAGCAAAATCAAAGAAGTAAACAAGGCTCATTCTCGAAACCCTAGTTCCAACAAGAACAGCCATGAAAACTCCTAACGTGAGATAATACAAGCACTGAATACATACTATTTGAGCTACAATTAGCCACGGATCCCATACCACTGAACCATAGAACATGACTACCGATTCACTTTCACTTCCTCAATTTAACAACCAAATCGAACAAACAAAATTCAACTAATTTTGATAATAAAATGAACAATGAATCCGATTAAACCTCAATTGTTGACGCAATCAGCAGATATAATAATCGAACTAGGTTCGTTTAGAGAAATAACTGAAGCCTCGCATGAAAAGTTAGGGTTTGCAAAATAGATTGGAAGTGAAATGCACCGGTCGATCGGCTATGAGAGAAGGAGCGAGATCTCAGATCGAGGATTGAAATTTGAAAGAACTGTGCGATTTGTTATCGAATCAATTTGGTGAATGAATTGAAAAGAACCCTATAATTTCAATTTCAATTTCAGTTATAGAAATAAATATACTTGCTTATCACAAGTTGTTGAACCAAATTAATTAAATCGTAAGAAAAACCATGGGATATCTGACATTAGTTATAGTTTAACTTATTAATTACATTTATTTCAGTTAAATAACAGCTGCTTAATTATTATGGCTTAGCCCAATAATAAAGCATAGAATGATTTTAATATATACGAAAAAATTAAATAACATGGTAAGTAATTTGTAATAGAGAATATAGGTTTTGGCTAAGATGGCTTAGGGTTTGTTTAATAATTGATGAATCAACAAATTTTTTTCTCTGACCAAGTCTGATGTAGGATAACTTATTAACTTGACCAAGCAAGAGTTGGAAAACTATAAATGATCCTTAGCAAACACTTTGATTTGAATCGTAATTACCTTTTATTGAACTCATTAAGAGGTTAATTAAACTGCTCATAGCCTAATTGTGTGTCCATTAAAGTTTGTTATAAATGCTATGAATATGAAATCAATAATACTACAAAAACTCGGTATAAAAGCGCAATTTTATATGGTATCATTTTATCATAACAATAAAACACAAGATGCAATATTTTACCATATTCTGAAAGATTAATTTTCCGGTAACCTCACTTACTCTACGTCAAACCGCATCAAACCCATTTAGATATCGACCAAACAATTTAATCTAGTCAAGATTATTTAGAATTCTTAATTTTATATAAATTTATTTGCTAAACAGTTTAATAAAAATAATAACGATAATAATTCAATGAAAATACATCAACAATTTGTTTTGCAAAAACATGTTGCCTTCTAAAGCAAATGAAATATTGTGTGTTGTGAACAACGAAATAAATATATTTCACTACCTATGCTGAACAACAAGACCGCATAGCGCAGTGGATTAGCGCGTTTGACTTCGGATCAAAAGGTCGTGGGTTCGACTCCCACTGTGGTCGTTTTTTTCTATTTTACTCACCTCCTAACTTTTTAAAATTCTCATTTTCCGTTTAAGTATTTTCATTCACAGTAATTTGAGTTATAATAACTAATCCTAAATAATAAATTATGAAAATTGGTGGTCAAAAAATTGATTTGCTTAATGTTATAAAAGAACAAGTAAATTATTATTTATTGTTTTCTAAATTACAAAAATAGAATTTATATTACTAAACAAATATCTATTGGGTTCTCCATAATTGGCGATGAATTTTTCTACCCAAACCTGTCTGGGATTAGGCAAATAAACAGGGTAGGGGACTGTGAGGATCATTGTCTGTGTGCGGGTATAGGTATTGTAGTCACCACTACCATCTACCCTCATTTACATCCTTATTTATCTTTCTCGTTGTTCACTCTTTCATCTTATAAACTAATAAGAGTTTATTTAACATTAATTAACTCAATTATTTATATAAAAGTAACACAATATTTTGATTATATATGTCCTAAACCCGAGCTAAGGTTTTGATGAATAATTCCAGATCTATTTAGGTTTTGCAGGTCGAGCCAGGTTATTTCGGGGATTTTGAGCCTCAAATATTTTTTTATTTTTTTTGTTGTTTTATTTTTAATGAAAATTCTGCTGAAAGTTACAAATGCTACATTACTACCTCTATGATACACCTTCTAAAAAATCGAATATTACAAATACCTCCCCTCAACTCCCAATCAAATCCCAAAAATTCCCCATTCTTCAAGTTTCTTTTTGTTGTGACACAACTTTCTTCCTCCTTCCAACTTTCTTCACAACTGTTTCTTTTTCATCTTCACTTCCACTCTTGTTTCCTTTTTCTGCATTTTCTTTTACTTTTTTACCATTTTCTGAAGAACTCGTTACATTCCGTAACCGTATAATCTCACCTTTAGCGCCCGCTAATTCCTTCTCAAATTTACTTGCTTTTTTCTCCAAATTTTCACGTTCTTGACCCAATTTCACAATCACACTATGAGCATCCTCCATGTTCTCACGGGCCTCTTGGATGGCCCGTTTCTGTTCATCAAGTGAATTATACAAAACCTCTTTTTCATCTTCAAGCCCGGAAATTTTGGTTTTTGAAATCTCTAACTCTTGTGATAAAATCATGGTGTTTTGATTCATTTCATTAAGTGCTTTTGTTGCTTCGTCTAAATCCGCTTCCATTGACTTTCTTGACTCTTCATTTATCAAAATCTCACCTTCCAAAACGTTGACTCTTTTAGTCAACGACACAACGTTCTTTTTCTCTTCTTTAAGCTCGTTAATTGCATTTTCGAGCTTTTTATAAGTATCCACAAGTTCTTTACTCAAATTATCACGGGCTTCTGACACTTCTTGAAGTTCAACCGACACCCGATTTAGTTCTTCCTTAGTTTTTTCCAACCCGTCTTGGGTTGACCCGAGCTCACTAGTCAACATTTCAGCAGTTTGTTGCAATTTATCGATGTTTTTCTGTAACTCGATTTTCGTTTCAGAATATTCGGTTTGCACTCTAGAAATTTCTTCTTCCATGTTCTTGCATGTATCTTGAGAACGTTCTAGAAGGCCCGCCAGCTCAGCAACCTCGTTTCTTGTCGCCTGTAATGTTTCTTGAACTAACTGTAACTCTTCTTCAAGACTTTTGACTTTTCCCACTTCAAAAGTCAACGTCTTTTTCAAATCGTCTCGTTCGTCGGTCAACTCATTGACTATTTCTTCGCTGTTGACCAATTTGGTCAAAGTTGACCCGAGTTGTTCTTTAAGTTCTTCAAGTTTCTTTCCACTTTCTTCCAAAAGTTTAGCATCTGAATCCGCTTTTGTTCTCGAAACGATCTTTAATTCATCATAATCATTTTTAGCCGATTCGAGTTGTGACCTAATAACGTTTTTTTCTTCACATAAAGAAAGAATCTCTGCATTCAAATCATCAATTTTCAAACTTTTAAATTCTAATTCTTTTTCAAGATTCAAGATTTCTTGTTTCAGCCCTTCGATTTCTGACTTAGACCTGGTCAACTCAGTAACTATTTCCTCATACATAGAACCCAGTTTCTTGAACTCGGATTCTTTAACCGCAAGGGCAGAACCGACATTTTCAAGATTATCGTTTTTTTCTTTAATCTCGTTGTTAAGCAAAGATATTCGTTCTTGAAGGGATTCAATGGAGCAAACCTTATCTTTCAGTTGACTTTTAAGGTCTTCTTTATCACTTGAAGCTTTTTCAAGGTCAACCGTAACACGGTCAATCTGGTTTTCAAGATCTTGGATGACTTTTTTCTCTTTTTGAAGCACTTTTCCTAATCCGTTTACCGTGTCATTTGCTGACCGTAATTGACTCATTAAAGATTGTTTTTCTTGATTTGACTTTTTAATTTGCTCGGCTTTTTCTTCTTTCTCGTTCTGTAGGTTTGACTCGAAGCTTTTCTGCATTGAAACAATTGAAGCTTCTTTTTCCAACAGTTTAGTTTGCATCTGTTCGGTTACACAACCTTCATTAGAAACAGATTTAATACTACTAACTGAAAGAGAAAAAAAAAACTAATTTGTACTCTGACTTTTTTAGGTCAGACAGACGGTGATTAATCAATTTCAGCAGAAGCGGGTAACCTAAATTGTAAAGAAATTTACTTTAAAAAAAATGTTGACCGGTTTTGACCGATATTCTAGAGTAGAATTTGACCGATTTTGACCAGTGTTGACCAGGTCCAATTAATCTCACAGTACTGTTAAATCAAACAGACATAACACGAATTAAAAGCTTACAGATTCTATGGTTGCGATGTTGGCTGATTTTTCCTTTTGTGCTAATGCATAGAAAGCACCAAGAACGCCTGAAGTAATTATCCCAATTCCACTTGAAAGAGTAAGATATGGGTTTGATGATGCATTTCCCTGGGTCAATTAAAAGGATTTTTACATATTTTATAAACATAATTATAAAAAGATAATTAAAAATTAACAGTCTTGAACCTCTGATATTTGATTAAGCTCTTGAGCACTTGCAGGATTTTCTGAAATAACATAATTAAGACAAGTATTAGCCAAACCACTCAATAATCATTGTATAAGTAGTCTTCGTTCGTTATGATTGACAATCTTTATGTTGGTCAAAGGGTATTTTAGGCATTTGACTTGCATTCATCTTGTTGATTTAAGAATTACATCAATATGTTAGGATACAAACTCAATATCTTAAGATAAGATTTAAGGAAGTGAAGTATTACAAAGTTACTACTCTATAATCAAGATTCAAGAACCCATTTACCGAAATTCCCAAATTCTATTAAAATAACTTAATTAAACAAAACCCTAGATACATTTCGCAAACCGATTAGAGGGAAGTAACAGAATCCGTACAATACTGAACAATTAGGCTGGAATTAAACATACCCAAATCATCAGGAACAAGATTCGCAACAGCTTTTGCTTTCAGATTCAAGAACGGAAGAACAGAAACACCCATTAAGAGAATCGCTCTTCTGGGGCATAAAACGTCGTCGTTTGGTTCAGGGTGTTGCATACAAGCATGAATTTTTCTTCTTTTAGTGAAAACATGTGATTTCTTATGAGAAGAATAGAAGAAAAATGGTTGTGACGATGATGAAAATGAAGGGAAAAGAGAGTGATAAGGTGAAGAATGTAAAGGGGAAATTGCAAACCCCATCGCGTATGATATGATGGAGAGATTTGTTTGTTTTATTTCTGTTTGATTTTTTGGTGACTGAATCTATGAATTACAACCGATTTCAGTGTGAGTATTATTATTGACGAAATTGCCCTTTTTCGTTTGGATACTTAAGATAATCAAATTAACAATTTATTTGGTACTTTAATGGGATGAGAATCATTTCAAGTGGCATTTCCGTAATTTAGATCTTCTTAGATGTAATTTGGTTTATGGGTCATTGAATTCTATCGATTGCTTTTCCGACCAATTGAGATACGGCCCATTTATCCACTTTGTGCGTATGCTAGATTGCCATCTCATCATCGGCATCATGTGTGATTTTCCTTTCTTTTAATTAACGAAAAAAACAAATCTATTTAAATTATCAATTCATTTTAGAAAAATATTAAAATCAACTTTATTTAATATTCACACTTTTTACTATGAAATGTTTTATGATGTAATTTATATTTTAATATGCATAGTTTCATACTACTTTTGTTTTGTCGTATTTATCTTGTTAAGAACTACAGTAGATTAAGACTTAATTAATATTATTTAGTTTTAATTGAATAATAGGATACCCACTAAAAGTGGAATATTCATTTATAGTAACACGTTCTCGAATTTATAAGCTTGTGTTATATGCATTTTATATAGTAGTATAGGACATGTTTAGTTACATGTTTTTGTTGGAGAAATTTATATATATTCATTTGTAAATTTTTAATGTTTTATTCAATAACCAATATACTAGAGATTTTTTTTTTTCTAAAAAAAACACTCAAATTCATTTAGGTATTTGCTATCTATAAATTATAAGTAGATATGTATACGTATTGTGTATTTCATTCTCTACAACGATCATAATTAAAACCATAACACGACTTTATTACTAAGTAGTAAGTACTCTTGTTGACGATGAGAATTAAAACCAAAATACGATTCTATTATCAAGTACTCCCGCTGACCTTATAACCTGGAACAAGGTTAAATTAAAAACACGCTCACATGAACTAAACATAATTAACTAGTATTCTTAGCATAACACCTTGATTTAAAAAAACTAAAAAACAAAAACAAAAATGCTCATGAAGTTCTAAAACATCATTTGATTAACTCACTACCTCAAGGGGAAAACTTTATATTCGCACATTCTAATTCATGATTTCCCTTAATCTTGTTTATTGACTCCATCTGCCTTTCCTTGTTATGAAGAGCTCCACCCCTAATGTTGTAAAGATATTACACAAACGTAAATAAAATTTCAATAATACAAATAACAGGAAAATGCATTTACAAAATATAAAAAAAGGTGTTTTAGGATTTTTTTTTTTTTTTTTTTTTTGGTGACATTTTTTGTAAAATTATGCATAAATTAAGTCTTACTTATCCATGGAGGTGTTTCCATAAAGATGAGTCATCTTTAATGGATATAACACAAGTATACTCCTCAGAACGAGTGACTTCCTCAGGGACGGTCGGAATCATGATTCCGTCACGTGCATTGACGGTATGTTTTGCGGCCTGCCGGCGGTGAGGCCTGCCGGCGGTGAGTGTTTTGCGGTGAAATTTGACTTTTGAATGAAACACTTTGTAGGAAAAGTAGAAACCCAAACGGGCCAAAGCTGACGTGGATCGTGAGTTGACTCGCGGACACATTGAGTTTCCCATTCCCTTCTATAACCTGTATCAAATTGTAATTAGTAAAGAATGTTTTTACAACAGTATTTATATGTTTTGTTAAATTAGTAATGATATTGTTTCTTATTATTTATTCGTACTTATCTTCTTACTGATTAGATCAAAACATGTGTCAAAATGAAGAGATAATATTATGAGAAAGAATTAGTAGATTATATATATAATTTTATTAAGCGGATATGAAGATGAGTAGAAACAATGATAATAATAAATATCATTTCTCATAATTATATGATGGGATCAATGTTTTACAACTTGAGCCGGACCGGCTCATCCAACTAAAAAATAGAAAGCATGTCAGGTCGAATCAGCCATATATTTTTTTTACATATTCCTAATTTTATCATATAAGTTGCATAATGTTTACTGTAACACCGCAAAATTTAGGAAGCGTTTTTTTTTTTTTTAAATGCCCGAAGGCGATTAGGTTATCCTCTAGGTTAATTTAGTTTAGTTTAGTTTACAAACAAGGTCCCACAATAAGCTTCCAAAATGAACATTACTTAAACAATACAAAAACGGTGTCACTTAAACGGCATGGCTCGTTTTACAAAACATAACAACTGAGCTTGGTCAATCATCCCGTCCAAAGCACTAACACCTGAAAAGATTCAACGAGGGAGGGATTAGCACAAAGCTAAGTGAATGAATATAATCTACAAATTCTGTAAAGCCCAACGAGCTAGCATAGACATCTCTACTATCTAAAAGCCACCTAACCACGTATCACTGTTCACTAGAACACGGAAGTTATAAAACATCTCCGGTTCGGTCATCACTTTAACCCGGAAGTTTAAATAAACATCTCCGGTTGGGTCATAACTGGAACACGGAAGTTTCAATACACGCTTCCCGGTTCGTTCAAGAAGATCGGGGTCCTGCCGGAGCCTTAAACCATGGTCGGCCAAACCACGGTAACCGATAGCGGTTCGTGACCAACACCCGGGCAACTCCCTCCCCTCAACCATGCAACAAATACAGGTAAGGTCGGATACCCGATTAGTCGACACCTCTTGCCCAGCGCACTGACTTCTCAAACTTAGTTCGCCCACTTAACGAGTTGTTGCTACCAATCAGGCAAAGTCCCTTCACATATGTGCACATAACCTATTTGACTCAACACTAGCAATTAGGTACTAAACTAGCAAGCTAGATACGAAGAATCGCGTCAAAAAAACAAAACCGGTCAACCTCGTGTCGCGAAGGCTATACTCGCGTCGCGAACTAGTGCTTCGCAGTCGCGAAGATTCTCGTGTTCACGAGTCCAATTTTCTGCCCACTAAACTCGTGTTCGCGAGTTTACACTCGTGTTCACGAGTTCAACTTTCTGCCCAAATAAACTCGTGTTCACGAGTTCATCCTCGTGACGCGAGTTTTCCCTGCACAACCATATTTTTACACTTTTTCCCACAAGTAGGCTATTCCAAACCAATTGAAACCATACATAAGTTGGAGGTTAGATCCACTCACCGTAACCTTCTCCTTGTCGCCAACTCAGTAGTCTAATGTCACTGAGTTGTCCTCCCATTTCCTGTGAATCCAAAGGAATACCGAATTAGTATATAATTCCACCAAACTTATAAACAATGTTAAACATACATTTAACACTAGCATTTACACCAACTAGATAACTAAACACTTGCAACATTATATGAACATGTCATGACCATCTACACTTACACAACAAGTCAAATAATCATTTTGCAAGTCTTACATTCAAACGGGTCAAACCGGATTATTAAACAATAATACATCCTACAACTATAATCATATCATCAACTTGCCATTCGCCAAATGCTACCAATAACATTTCTAATCACATAACCTAACAAAACACTTATACTTGCACAATCCAAGTTTCTTAGGTCACTTTACTACCCAATGGCCCAAACGGGTCAAAAGCCCGTACATGACTATAACACTTCCAATTTCCATCAATTAACACAAATTCTCTATAACTAACAAGTCATAATCATGTAACAATTCATCAAGTTCAAAGTTACCAACAATCCATGTATTTCACTTCCAAGTTACTAGCTAACCAATTTTAACTAACAACATCCAAACACAATTACAAATGCTAAAATCTACTATTTAGCAAATCATAACTAATAAATCAATTCAACAAGATTATAACTTCCCCAAACCAAGTATTTTACCCATAAATCATTATTTCTATCTTTTGACCCAATTAGCCAAACACTAGCTAGCATTTCATTAAATCTCACCAAAACTTGACATAATCCATAAAATACACCAATGACCTATTTTTCACCAATTAGCTATTTAACCCAATAACTAGTTTATAAATTATACACAAAATCCATACAACTTTCAACTAACAATTTTATCCATACAAGTCATGATCCACCAAAACATCCAATACTTGATTTCTCAACCTAAGGAACAATTCCAAGCATTTAAACAACAAGAACTCCAAGGTTTGTCAAAACCCACATAACCTACTTTTAGCATAAACACCCTAACTTGTACATCTTGCTAAAAAAGTTGCACCTTGTGCTAAATTACTTGTACATAAGCAACAAAACATGTCAAACTTTGCATAAACACTTAAGATAACATTTAACACCATAATCACCACCCAAAACTCAAGAACACATAAACCCTAATTTATCAACTATCATGAAATCAAAAATGAACACATATAGGTTGAAGCTTACCTCAAGAGCTACTCAAAAACGTGTTCGGATTAAAGATTGGCCAAGAAACAAACTAGCAATCTCTCTTGGAAGCTCAAGAACACAAGATGGGGTTATGGGGTTTTCTAGAGAGAGATTAGAGAGAGAGAGAGAGAGAGATGGATAATAATAGAAAGGTGAAATGAGAAGGATGGGGTCTGCCCCCATAATACACGTCCGTCCAAAATGGTGGGAGGGAAAAAGGAAAGCATTATTTTTTTTTGTCTTTAGCTCAACTTAAGCAATACGATACGAAAAGTCCCTTTCGTAAATAATTTATTTAAAATGCCAAACGGACTCCAATTTTAAAAACGAAAGTATTTCTGGAGACGATATTAAAAGGGGAATCCAAAAATATAAAAATCACATTTTTATATAAACATTTCAGAAAACAGATATTTTAATCCCTTGATTAAAATATCACAAAAGGACAAAAGGTCAAACAATTCATTTAACACTTAATCAAATTATTCCACATATGGTCAAATAAATATTTTCAAATATCAAAATATACCTAAAACATCTAGGCCAGTTTTAGGATGTTACAACTCTACCCTCCTTAAAGAGGATTCTGTCCCCGGAATCCAACAACAAAATCCAATTAGCAAGCATTTATCACAATACGTCTACAACCCTAATCCAATCACTTTCACGTATACATGCTCAAATAAAATTTCATCCAATATGTCATGCATTTTATAGTATACTTAGCAATTCCAACATTTCCATATAATGTTCCCGCAAAACATTGCCATTTCAATTAACAATTAATTCATTTCTGTAGTCTATACTTACCCCAAATAATCTCATTACTCATATAGCATTTACCTTAAAACATCCAATCATTTCATTTCATTTTCTCTATACACAAATTCAAAACATCTCGATAAACAAATATCAACTACCATTCATGGTTGAGTTAGAATTTCCTCAAGACCTACAAGCGATCCACATGCATATGTTTAAGAATTTCTTACACCAAGTCACAACAATTAACCCAAGTCTCAATTATCTACCCATTTTCTTCCTTATTCTAACAAAATTTACAACTTTGACCCGCAATTTTAAGAATTTCCAGTAACAATTTCTGGTCTTAATCAACTAATTTTTTTTAAAAAAAATACACTTTCATAACATAACGTCACATCAAATTTTGCATACTAGGCACGAACTGGCCAAAATCAAGCAATTCATCGTGACACTATCAAAGTCCTTAGTTAACAATACTTCTAACAATCATCAACTATTTTATGCATAATTAGCCATATTACAAGGATGACAAAATTTTACAAGTCAAGTTGCACGTTTTGACAAAACAAGTCGGAGTCTACACAATTCAAGTCTACCCCACAATTTCATTACAATCATGGCAATACAATTAGCAACATCTTTTATACCCAGTTAGTCATACCTGGGACCTAACAGATCACAACAAGTTTTATTACATCCATAACATGTTAAAGTATTTAACAAAACCAACTTATACAATTAACAACAATTATCATCATACTCAAGGTCTAGCAACTAAATGCATCCAAACAAGACTTGACACTAATTACCTTTAACAGGTCAACATTAAGAAATTTATCATAACAATTTCAAACATACAATTCACAGTTCATTAACATGACAAACTCATGTGATGACTAATAAGCATTTTCAATACATGCCAACTTTTACTTAGACTTCAAATCAACCAATCACAATTCAACTAGTTCTTAACTCTTACCTATTAACATCCAAATAGCATGGTGAATTCAACAATTCAATTCACAATTAAGCATAAGCTACTTCTATCATTTCTATCATGATATTTGATCTAGAGACGTATCCCCTAAGACATAAAACCTCAAACCTCAATTCAACAGCTTTTATTACAATCAATAAAACATCATCATCACTTTGAGTAATTTCAAAATTACAATTTCAAACTACGGTCAATTCTTATTAACATAAATCATTTCTATACAATCATTTAAATCTAAACACTAGATTTAAGTATAAATCGCCCTTTCAAACTCTTCTCAAACAACTTCACAATCAATGCAAATCATGTAACAAACTCATTTATCTTCAATTATGATTATCACTAGTCATTTCAAAAGATCTACACATACAGTTCATTAGTCACTTTCAGACTCCAATTTCAACATGGGAAACAAATCACAATTTGCATCATAACATTTCAGGTCATTCAGATATTTATCACTGACTATCTGCCACAATTACTGTCTATAACAAAAGCAAACATCAATTTTCTCACATATCTCAAACATTTCTGATCCTCACTATACAAGTCACTACATGTGACCCGACATGTCACAATAAAGTTCCACTTTTTTTACATAACAAACACTAGTCCTACTTGGACTATTCAATTCACGCATACAATTCCATCCATTTTAATTACAAGCACCACATTTCAACAGTTACAATAGTTACTATTATACTCAACTTGATCCATGGTCACATACGTTGTGACCGAAACCGACATACAACCGATTCTCTTCGCTTCTCCTAAAGTGAAGGAACAAACAAACAGTCACAATCAACATGTCATCAATTTGCACAATATGAAAACAAGCAACTTTAACCACCGAGACACTATATGTGTCCCGACAAACCAGAAAAGATTCAATCTTCTATAACATTTATTCGTAACTTTAATTAGCTAGACTGATCCACACATCATGTCAATCTAAACTTAGTCCAAGTTTCAACAAGAGGAACATGTAAACATACATCACTTATATCTACAAAACTCCTGACACATAAGATGTATCCCAAATCAACAAGCAACCAATTATTCTAATTCAAGTGACATAACACACCGAAGGTAAACAGTTCAGTTCATCACAACATTTCACAAATCTTAATTAAGCAATATTCTCAATTAACAATTCTACATAAACACAAGTATTGAGTTTATTAGAGCATACCCGAGCTATCATTGTCGGTCTAACGTTGGTGAAGATCCCCCGACCACCCCCGTCCTTGACCCACAACCCATTCTCTTTTCCCCAAGGTCAACTCCCATCTTGCCCAAATTGACCACCTCTAATGTACTTCTTTTTCCCACATGCGTATATATGCTCCTCGGGTAGTTCCCGCATCGTTACTTGATGTGCCAACATTTCCTAGGGCCAAGGGGGTCGGGTTCTCTTTACCTGTCATAACTATAACAATCACCACAACTCACGAAAGCTTAGTTTAAATCGTTAGTAACTACATACTAACTACAACTAGCTTCATTCACCGTTGCTCTAATCCCGCTCGTACGGAATGCTTGACCAAACTTGAGCCACGATTTGGGAATGGAACACCAACCCCGTGTATCCATCGCCAAACCGAAGCTCTGATACCAAGTTGTAACACCGCAAAATTTAGGAAGCGTTTTTTTTTTTTTAAATGCCCGAAGGCGATTAGGTTATCCTCTAGGTTAATTTAGTTTAGTTTAGTTTACAAACAAGGTCCCACAATAAGCTTCCAAAATGAACATTACTTAAACAATACAAAAACGGTGTCACTTAAACGGCATGGCTCGTTTTACAAAACATAACAACTGAGCTTGGTCAATCATCCCGTCCAAAGCACTAACACCTGAAAAGATTCAACGAGGGAGGGATTAGCACAAAGCTAAGTGAATGAATATAATCTACAAATTCTGTAAAGCCCAACGAGCTAGCATAGACATCTCTACTATCTAAAAGCCACCTAACCACGTATCACTGTTCACTAGAACACGGAAGTTATAAAACATCTCCGGTTCGATCATCACTTTAACCCGGAAGTTTAAATAAACATCTCCGGTTGGGTCATCACTGGAACACGGAAGTTTCAATACACGCTTCCCGGTTCGTTTAAGAAGATCGGGGTCCTGCCGGAGCCTTAAACCATGGTCGGCCAAACCACGGTAACCGATAGCGGTTCGTGACCAACACCCGGGCAACTCCCTCCCCTCAACCATGCAACAAATACAGGTAAGGTCGGATACCCGATTAGTCGACACCTCTTGCCCAGCGCACTGACTTCTCAAACTTAGTTCGCCCACTTAACGAGTTGTTGCTACCAATCAGGCAAAGTCCCTTCACATATGTGCACATAACCTATTTGACTCAACACTAGCAATTAGGTACTAAACTAGCAAGCTAGATACGAAGAATCGCGTCAAAAAAACAAAACCGGTCAACCTCGTGTCGCGAAGGCTATACTCGCGTCGCGAACTAGTGCTTCGCAGTCGCGAAGATTCTCGTGTTCACGAGTCCAATTTTCTGCCCACTAAACTCGTGTTCGCGAGTTTACACTCGTGTTCACGAGTTCAACTTTCTGCCCAAATAAACTCGTGTTCACGAGTTCATCCTCGTGACGCGAGTTTTCCCTGCACAACCATATTTTTACACTTTTTCCCACAAGTAGGCTATTCCAAACCAATTGAAACCATACATAAGTTGGAGGTTAGATCCACTCACCGTAACCTTCTCCTTGTCGCCAACTCAGTAGTCTAATGTCACTGAGTTGTCCTCCCATTTCCTGTGAATCCAAAGGAATACCGAATTAGTATATAATTCCACCAAACTTATAAACAATGTTAAACATACATTTAACACTAGCATTTACACCAACTAGATAACTAAACACTTGCAACATTATATGAACATGTCATGACCATCTACACTTACACAACAAGTCAAATAATCATTTTGCAAGTCTTACATTCAAACGGGTCAAACCGGATTATTAAACAATAATACATCCTACAACTATAATCATATCATCAACTTGCCATTCGCCAAATGCTACCAATAACATTTCTAATCACATAACCTAACAAAACACTTATACTTGCACAATCCAAGTTTCTTAGGTCACTTTACTACCCAATGGCCCAAACGGGTCAAAAGCCCGTACATGACTATAACACTTCCAATTTCCATCAATTAACACAAATTCTCTATAACTAACAAGTCATAATCATGTAACAATTCATCAAGTTCAAAGTTACCAACAATCCATGTATTTCACTTCCAAGTTACTAGCTAACCAATTTTAACTAACAACATCCAAACACAATTACAAATGCTAAAATCTACTATTTAGCAAATCATAACTAATAAATCAATTCAACAAGATTATAACTTCCCCAAACCAAGTATTTTACCCATAAATCATTATTTCTATCTTTTGACCCAATTAGCCAAACACTAGCTAGCATTTCATTAAATCTCACCAAAACTTGACATAATCCATAAAATACACCAATGACCTATTTTTCACCAATTAGCTATTTAACCCAATAACTAGTTTATAAATTATACACAAAATCCATACAACTTTCAACTAACAATTTTATCCATACAAGTCATGATCCACCAAAACATCCAATACTTGATTTCTCAACCTAAGGAACAATTCCAAGCATTTAAACAACAAGAACTCCAAGGTTTGTCAAAACCCACATAACCTACTTTTAGCATAAACACCCTAACTTGTACATCTTGCTAAAAAAGTTGCACCTTGTGCTAAATTACTTGTACATAAGCAACAAAACATGTCAAACTTTGCATAAACACTTAAGATAACATTTAACACCATAATCACCACCCAAAACTCAAGAACACATAAACCCTAATTTATCAACTATCATGAAATCAAAAATGAACACATATAGGTTGAAGCTTACCTCAAGAGCTACTCAAAAACGTGTTCGGATTAAAGATTGGCCAAGAAACAAACTAGCAATCTCTCTTGGAAGCTCAAGAACACAAGATGGGGTTATGGGGTTTTCTAGAGAGAGATTAGAGAGAGAGAGAGAGAGAGATGGATAATAATAGAAAGGTGAAATGAGAAGGATGGGGTCTGCCCCCATAATACACGTCCGTCCAAAATGGTGGGAGGGAAAAAGGAAAGCATTATTTTTTTTTGTCTTTAGCTCAACTTAAGCAATACGATACGAAAAGTCCCTTTCGTAAATAATTTATTTAAAATGCCAAACGGACTCCAATTTTAAAAACGAAAGTATTTCTGGAGACGATATTAAAAGGGGAATCCAAAAATATAAAAATCACATTTTTATATAAACATTTCAGAAAACAGATATTTTAATCCCTTGATTAAAATATCACAAAAGGACAAAAGGTCAAACAATTCATTTAACACTTAATCAAATTATTCCACATATGGTCAAATAAATATTTTCAAATATCAAAATATACCTAAAACATCTAGGCCAGTTTTAGGATGTTACATTTACCAATTTGTATATAATTATACAGAAATATTTTTGCCCTCATTAATAGCTATAACTAGTTAACTACACAACTAATAATTATCTGGTTTAAAAATGATTTAAGCATTTAAAACAAACACATTTGAAAGTTTTGAACATGTCTTTGCGTAACTACTACTCCCTCTGTCCCTAAATAAAGTTCTCATTTCTTTTGGGCACAAGTTTTAAGGAGAAAGTTAGTGGTAGGGTTATTGGTAATAAATTTGATTAAAATATAAAGTTGGTTTGGAGAGAGAAAGATAGTTAGTGGATAGTTAGTAGTGGGGTCCTCGGTAATTATATTATTTTATTAAGTGTATCCCATCAACTTGTGAAATGAGAACTTTATTTATGGACAAAAATTAGAGGAAAAATGAGAACTTTATTTAAGGATGGAGGGAGTACAAAATATTTGCAGAAAAATTGAAGAATTGAAACCTGAAATTTGAGTACCTCTTGCTATTGTCCTCCAATATCCAAATGTAAGCTTTTGTGCACAATATATATACAAGCATAAGCTTCCATAAATTGCAATAAGGACTTCAAAATGTCGATATTTCAATGTAATCTATATAACAAATCATGTTTTCTCTATCTCTTTTTTTTTTCACGTTTTACTTGTCCAAACTTGTAATACAATCATACAAATGAATGTGTATAATGTTTTTTTTTTAATAAAACGCATATTAATAAATAGAAGTAATTAGTATTTTGACACTCGCACTCTCTCCAAGCAAGACTCGAACAATGTCACAAGAAACGTGACTGTTTTATGAATCATGAAAAAACTTTAGTTAATAATTAATAATAAGTATATAACAATCAATAATTTACCAAAAGTATAACAAGTTTATTAATGAATTGCAATAAATGTGACAAATATGATGGCATGCTTGCAATCTACCCATCTCGTCCTTATATGTCACACGAAAAGCGTTAGTGCGTTACTTATTCCTTCTTAACCTCCTTATCACATTTTTTTGTATTTATACCTTTTAAGCGATTGGGTCCGGATCCGGTGAGGACTCAAAACCCGGTGAGTACTGCGAGGACAATTTTCGTCCACTCATTTTAAAAAGGGTATAAAGGTCATTTTCGAAACCCCCATTTCCTCCTTTTGCCACTTGTCATCCTATAATTGGAAGCGAGTGTTTCCCCCACACTTTGTTTTTCGCTCATAACTTCTTTTTTTAATTTGTAAAATAAAAAATCTAAAAATGACAAAAATTTTAAAATTAAATTTTCTACAAAATGAGTATAGTTATGAAAATTTGAAGAAAAAAATGATCCAAAATTGACAATGATCCATAAATAACAAAATGATTCAAAAATTAACAATCGTACAAAGTAAATAAAATGATCTTAAATGAACAAAATGATCAAAAATTATATATGATATATTATTTGACTAATTATTTATGCAAAATTATGTTTATGCAAGATTAACAATGATCCAATAATAACAAAATGATCCAAAATTAAGACAATGATCCAAAATTAACAAAATGATCCAATTTTTTTCCAAATTTTTTTTTCCAAATTTTCATGACTATACTCATTTTATAGAGAATTTAATTTTAAGAACTTTGACATTTTTAGTTTTTTTTTTATTTTCAAAGAAAAAAAAAGTTATGTCTGAAAAACAAAGTCGGGGGTAAAAAAACCGACCAAATCAGAAATTGACATGTGGCGATGAGAGAAAGTATGTGTGCGCAAATGACCATTTTAGTCTCCCCAATTTTCTTTTTTCCCTCATTATTTTGTTAAACTTTACACAAAACTCCCTTGTACTTCTAATGTTGTTTACCTTTCTTCACATTAAATCTTACCCATTTATTTTCTTTGATCAAAAGTTCAAATTTGTCCTCGCAGTCCTCACCTAAAAAAGAGCTCTCACTCGATCTCACTTAGCGATTACATCTTTACTTATCTTACACTACCTAAGTTTGTCTTTTAATCCGGTTCTTATAGTAGCTCATAGAGTAAATTTACTGCCACTTACAACTCAATTTCTATTCAACTTTTGAATTTTAAAACTCGTTTATCACCATGGTAAATGTTGTGTTTTATACATTTTTATAAGAATTGATATTAATGCCTAATATTTATTTGTGATACATACATTTGTGATTTGATATGATGTTGAAAATGTATTTATGGAACTAATTTTTTCTTTCTTGTGTTTTTTAAGGCAAACGTTTTATTAAACAAAAAACGAAAAATGATTACAAAGAGTAGCAGATTACACGTCTAGACAGACGAAAATAAAACAAAAGAACGAACTCGTGTCTATAAGAAGGAGACCACAAGAACGTACTTTCTTGCATTTGATGTATGGTTATATGCAATTGATAATTATCATAATTCACACACAATAATTCAACTATAACGTCAACAACATGAATCATGTTTGTCACACAATTAACATTTTCAGAAGTTATATCAGCGGTGTTCAATGTACTTAATATATAGCACAAGGTAGCCCGTACAAATCCTCAAAGTTTTCAGAATATTGTTAAAATAAAAAATAAAAAATAATTAGTACAATTGATACTCCTTAAAAGTAAATATGCAACTAATGATATCGTTCAGGTTTTTTTTCCAAAGTCTAATACTGAGTCATCATGCTCAGAAATTATTGCGATATAGACGTTTATCACACAACTAGCATTTTCAAAGGTTCATATCACTTAAATAAACTAACACCCCTGAAAATTAATGGGTTTGAGACTTTTTTAGTATTCTTTAGAAAGTTGTTACTTTTTAAAACATGCAAAATGCTTAAATAAGTCGCTATGGATGAATAATGAAATGTATGATTTTAGGTCCATTCGGACCATCCAGAGTGGAGTCACGGGTGGGGCCCATGTACCCGGAACACTACAACCTCACGGCCTACAATCAGATTGAATTGATACCCCCACTAAAGTTGAAATTAGGGTTTCCATCATTCGAATCAGCGTGCTTGTTGTTTCTCGATCGACGTCCGGTGAAGGAAAATTACTGAATTCGCGGTTTTTCTGTATACAATTTTGTTAAATCGAGGTAAAATTTGATGTATTGAATTATTGATTGTTTATTTATTAAGAAGCTGAAATTGAAGGATGTTTGGATTGAATACTGACGTGTTTAGAAAGTGTAGTGATTATGTATGGTGTATGGTTCTGTAATAGCCCTAGATTAATTCCTAATTTAGAGGAGATTCTGTTTGCTACCAAAATTGGTTGTATTTGTGAGTTTGAGTGAACGTTATGCATTATTTTATATTGAATTGTGCGATTTCTTATAGAGCGGTTGGATTTGATTGCTTTGAGTGTATGTTTTTGTTAGGTAAGAAAAATGCAAATTAGCTAGGGTTTTATCGAATTGCTGGTGAATTATTGATTTTTATTAGTGCAGTTTAATTCTGCTTGAATACTGTTGGATCTGTTATTGCTCTGGTGTGTTTTGATGGATGACAATCATGAAGATTCGAAATATGCTGTAAATTATGGTCTGAATTACGGGCCTCAAAATTCTGGCAAATATGTTGATGAAGATGATGATGGAGTAGAAGAAGAAGATGAACAAGAAGAAACAAATGTTGGTGATAATGAAATTAATGGTTATACACAACAAAATGGAGATGGAGATGATGATGGTGATGATGTGGATGATGATGATGATGGTGATGGTGAAGATCATAATGTGAGAAAACGAAACAACAATGTTATCCAACAAAGGCATCCAAAAAAGAGGAAATTGAAAAGCTTATTATTATCAAGTTATGAATTTGCACCTCGGGTACCGCCACCTACTTCTGCACCAAAACCGTCATTTGGTGGAAGAAATACACTCACAGATTGGACCGAACACGAGACTTTTGTCTTATTAGAAGCTTGGGGAAACCGATTTCTTCAATGTGGAAGAAAAAGTCTTCGATCTGAAGAATGGCAAGAAGTTGCAGACCGAGTTTTTCAAGAATCAAAGATAGAAAGAACAGATTCTCAATGTAGAAACCGGTTGGATACAGTTAAAAAGAAGTACAAAAAAGAAAAAGCTAATTTAAAGGGTGGCAGAGGTGTAAATACTAAATGGGTATATTTCAAAAAAATGGATATGTTATTATCATCAAACCCTACAAACTCTACAAACCCTTTAAATACTGCAAATGGTGTAGTTGATGAAACGAGGGGTAGTTCTGGTAATTCAGATACTCGAGAGGGTGATGATGATGATGATTCAGATTTGCTTCCAATTAAGACATCAAAGCCTGAAAATTCATTCAAATTGCTTGCAGATTCTATTAATAAATTTAGTGAAATTTATGAAAAGATTGAGAAAAGCAAGATAGAACAGATGATAGAACTTGAGAAAATGAGGATGGATTTTCATAAAGATCTGGAATTGCAGAAAAGACAAATACTTGATAGAGCCCAAATTGAGATTACGAAAGTAAGACAAGGTGATTATGAAGATAATGATGTTTCTGCTGAAAACGTTAGCGGGTGATGTAATATTTTGACCTAATTTTATTCTTAATTAGCATATTGACTTGTTGTGTAATATTTAGGATGAATTTGTCTTCTGATCATGTATGCAATAATGATTGAATCAATGTATTGTAACGTATTAGTTGGTATAGAAGTGTACCCTTGTGATTTAAACCAATCATTTGGTGATAACTTAGCATTAAGGACTTGAAATTATCTTTAACCAAATAATTGTGGGAAGGTCCGGAAGCTGCAACGGTTATGTTTATATCTCGAACAAAACTCGGCCACTTGAAAAAGCCTGTTATAAATGAGAATACCGTTTAAAAAAAAGGCCAAAATGCATTTTAGTACCTTGAACTTGGCTGATTAGTTCTTATATTACCATGAACTATAATGTGCAATATAATACCTTGAACTTGACAAAATGGTTAATTTAGCACATTGTCTTACTAATATGGTCCTTTTTTTTCTATGTGATTTGCTTTTAATATCAATATATTGAAATGAATGTGTATTTTTTGCTGTTAAAATCTCCAACCAAAGTAAGTCAATTAAGAAAATATATAAAAATAATGAGACAATGTAGTAAATCGATTATTTTGTCAAATTTAGGGTATTGTGTTACACTTTTAATAGTAGTAAAACATCTAGTTATATTTTGTCAAATTTAGGGTATTGTGTTACACTTTTAATAGTAGTAAAACATCTAGTTAGACAAATTAAGAGTACTAAAATCTGTTTTAGCCATAAAAAAAAACTAACGAATAAAACCAAAATGGCGAAAATAAATCTAACATGGTTGCGAATCGAATACAAACTTGAATTTTGTTAATTTGTAAAAAAAATATCGAAAAGAAACCATTCATTCCTCTTACAACTTGACAACCATAAGAATTAAACTACGATTACAAGTTACATAATTTCTACAAAATCTTTTTCTTTCAAGGGTTCCATTTTGGCCCTTAAAGATAAAATATAACCCGAATCAACGCGTTTAAAATTAAACGGGCCAAAATTACCACCTCTAAGCTTGATGTGATTGATCTTCATCAATCTTTCCAACCGCATCAAGTATCGATTTATACGTAATTTCATCATATTCAAAACCACGTAATTTCATCTCTCTCATAAGTTTTGCCGCTTCCTCAAACATGCCCGCATGACTAAAACAACCGAGAAGCGTATTATAACTAACACCATCGGGCTCAATTTCAGCCCGTTTCATTTTCTCAAACATAACCATAGCCCGTTGCGGGCCACCACTTTTTGCCAAACCATTTAAAATTATATTATGCGAATTCACATCAGCAACACACCTGTTTTCCTCCATCTCTCTCATCACATTAAAAGCTTCATCCACCATTCCCGCTCTCACCATTGCTGACATCAGCGCATTGTAAGCATAAACCTCGGGAATGGACCCCGATTTTTTAATTTCATTAAAAAGATCAATCGCTTCGGTTACCTGACCACATTTTCCCAAATTTTTAATCATAACAGCATAAACCCGAGAGCTAGACGACCCGCAATTTTCCCGTAATTCTTGAAATAACTCGTTTGCAGCTTCATAACGTTTTGCTTTACCCAAAGTATTAATCAAACTACAATAAGCCGCCGGGCAAGGCGGGAACCCGTTTTCATCCATTTCTTCTAGAAGCAACAACGCCTTTTCAACCCGACCCGTTTTACAAAACCCGTCGATTAAAATCGAGTAAGTAAATGAACTCGGGATAATCCCGTCCCCCTTCATTTTTTCAAATAATAAAAAAGCCTCTTTTGTTGAAGATCTACATTCAAAATGGGCTTTAATCATACTATTATATGTCACTACATTCGGTTGGCAGTTATATAACTTCATATCTTCAAATACTTTCATAGCATCTGATAACCGATTAGCCCGACCCAAAATGTTAATAACATTATTGATCAAAACAACATCGGGCTTACAACCTTGCTTTAACATATCGGTATAAATCCCGTATGCTTCTTCTGTCTTTCCGGCTTTTGCTAGCCCTCGGATTAATTCGGTATACGTATAAACGGTTGGTGCACAATTTTTATCTTTCATTTCGGTTACTAAATCTAGGGCTTTTGATACCCGACCGGATTTAAAATGTATTCCTAATAAAGTTGTGTAAATTTTGGCATTCGGGTGGAACCCGTTTTCTTTCATTTCTTCAAACAATCGTATTGCAGGATTATCGTGACCTAATTTAGCAAAAGCCGACATTATTGCACTGTATGTTATAGTGTCAGGAAAACAATTGCCTTCGTTACACATCTCAGTGTAAAGATCGTGTACTTTTTCAGGATGGTTTTCTTGCATTAACATCAAGATTATGGAGTTGTAAGTAGTGGCAGTTGGTTTGCATTTTCGGCCTTTGATTTGGTAGAATAAGGAAAGTGCTTTATTGACCATTTTGCCCTTGCCTAATAGTTTTATGACTTCTGATAAATCTTTCGGGTCGATAGCAACTGAGTGTCGTACCATTTCTTGAATCGTTTTCCACATGTCTCCAAACATTTGGGAGTCGAACAAACAATGGATTAAGGTCATGTAAGTAGTTGAATCGTGCTCAAAGTGTCTTCTTTTTCCAGCCCATTTGAAAAATTGGATCTTGACATTGATGTCGACATCGATGTTTAAAACTTCACGGACTAATCGATGGTCAACTCTTAGTTTTAGTACTTCTAGGGCTTTTTCTGAATCAGGTCCCCATTTGAATATTTTCAAAATTCTGATAAATCTCTCATCTAACATCCTTGCAGAAGTGTTTCTTCTTCTTGATGTTCTTTGATTGATCTGTGAATCTCTTGTATCTTCTCGAGGAGTTGATAAACTGAACATTTTAACAATTTCACTATCTGCAATGACGAATAGAAATGCCCCTTTTAAAACGATGAATACTTTTCATTTAAATTGAGCATGATCATATCAAATTAGCAGTTGAGAGAGATGCTATTGTTCATCAGAAACACAAAGATAAAAGAAATTTGAAACTAATTGGGGATTTGAAACTAAATCAAAAAAATAATAATCCACACCTGTTTGTTTAATTCTCTCAGAGAGAAAAGGCACAGTAGAGATTGACCGTTGCAAAGCAATTGACTTGAACGACATCTTTGTCATCACTTCGCAAAATTGAGCTGAATTTAATACCTAACTGTAGGATTTCAAATCGAAAATTGAGTGATTTAGGTTTTGTTATGAAGTGTATGCTTCACGTGAGATTACAATATGGAATAACGCATTTGCGCAAAAGAAAAATCGATACTTGGAACTATTAATCAATATACCTATCAAAGACGGGTTTGTAGAGGATATTTACCGGCGAAAACTTTCGCCGGCGTCGTATAATTCCGATTGACTCCTTTTAACAGGGAAACCAGGGAAGTACCGTATAAGGTTATAGTTCATACTTAGGGGGCGTTTGGGAAAGTTTAGGGGTTACGGGCTTATCCTACCCTATATATGAGACCTAAATTTGAAGAGGGTTTGACATCATGGCAATTCCAAGCATTCCTATTCGTCCATAATACCACTTGGAATTCCCTGATTGGTCCACGTCATTTGCACTAATACAAACGAATCTGGTACGGCTTACGGTCTACATTCATATTCATATGCTCCATATACGGCAAACGAATCTGGTACGGCTTACGGTCTACATTCATATGCTCCATATACGGCTTCCTACATACAAGGAAACAAATAACTATTTAAAAGATCGTACATACAAATAACTATTTAAAAGATCCTACATACAAGGAAACAAATAAATATTTAAAAGATCAACCAGCGAAGGAAACAAAT
Source organism: Calendula officinalis (assembly GCA_963853835.1). Taxonomy (NCBI): domain Eukaryota; kingdom Viridiplantae; phylum Streptophyta; class Magnoliopsida; order Asterales; family Asteraceae; genus Calendula; species Calendula officinalis. The sequence continues at coordinate 1,168,208 of OY970827.1, read as the reverse complement.
AACTATATGTAACATTTATATGTAACATTTCTTCATTTACCGTTTTTTTGTACAAAATCATCATCACATCTATCGATTACTATGTCATTTAGAAGTATATAAAGTTCATTTACCGTTTTTTTGTACAAAATCATCATCACATCTATCGATTATTATGTCATTTAGAAGTATATAAAGTTTTTGGACATTTTTCTACATACTAAAATTTACAGCATACCCGCCCATCGGGCGGGTTTTGTAACTAGTAAGTTTATATAAGCCTTTTTTTAAAGGAATTATTAAAGCTTATATAAACTTATAAACTATAAGCCCCTTAAATAAATTTTCCCAAACACCCCCTTAATACTTTATGGGTGATTTATTATTGGTTAATTTATGATTTATTTTAATTTTAATTATGATTTATTTATTTTATTTAGTTATTGTTCTTAGAATAATATTTGGTATTTTCCTAAAAACAAACATTAACTTAGATGAATAAAAAAGTATATCTTAAAAAGATTACGCAAAGTGTACAATCAAGTTTTCATATCTAATCAATTCAAAGTATAAATTCTATAAAATTGTCATTAGAAAAATCAATTAATTAAAAATCACTTCCTCATTTTCATTACACTATAATGTATTTATGTGAAGTATAATAGACGACTTCCTCATTTTAATTACTACTACTAGCTTATAACCCGTGATAAATCACGGGTGACTTGTAAAATTTACTTAATATTTTCAAAATATATTAGTTTTTTAAGAATACTTTATTCATTGAAAATTTTGTAAACAATGAAAATCTCGTCTTCATTATTTATCATGACGAGCAAAATTTGACTTATAAAAACGAATACTCAAGTTCACCATTGCTAACTGTATATGGTATGAGATAGCAACTGTATATGGTATGAGATAGTAACAGTGAAAAGTAAACCTTAGACTTTGCAATTTTTATCAGTAGTAACACATTTCAATCAAAACAATAACCCTAAATTTGGACAAGATGTATATTGTTTGTAGGCGTCATTATAAAACGTTGTAAGTCAAATATATGTATAGTATCTCAGAGAACAAAATCACAAATATAAACCCTAGAAATGGATATACATGTACAATACCTGAATGCTAACATGCTTTTTTAAGAGCCTATTTACCTGTGCTTTCAATCTTGCATTATCTTTGTTCAAAAACGCAATTAATTCTGCAATAGAGGAATAGTTATTTTGATTAAGAAATAATATACAAGGAAACATATATATCTTTTAAAATTAGACAATTAAGAACCATGTATGACTCCCATTCAAATGTTCAAGCTTCAAATTGTAAAGAACTATGGTTAAAGTACAATAAGCTAAAAGAGTGTAAAGCCATTACTCCATTAGTATCATTCGATGAAAAGTCAAACCATGAAAGTCAATGGTTTTTTTGTTAAACTTGGTATTGCTTTATAAAAACTTCTTTGAATATCTTCATGATGTCTTGATAAAAATGCAACCTCACCCAAATATGCAAGAAGCAAACATGGGTACACAAGAAACGTGAATGCTAGCTGTAAAGATTCATACTTTCAACATTAACAGGTCAAAATGGGTTTTTTTTCGTTTAGGTTGGGTCGACCCGAAACACTTTTCTCCAATTAGAAAATGTTTTTATATATAATTATTGTGACAAACATGGTAATTTTACTTTATTATTAATAAAGATAAAGATTTTAATAGAAATTTTTTTATTTCATATATTTTTTACTAAAATAATTTAGGAGGTGTTACATATGAAATATACACTTTAGACGACTTTCGACCCATAAAAAAGCCCGAATCGACCCACTTATAGTTTTTACTCCACCTAAAGATAATGTGGAAAAAATGTCCTAATTCAGCAAACATCGTTTCAAAACCTGTAATCGATAAAACAACTCCACCTAAAGATAACCAGCCTTCACGTCCCGTCCTTTTTAGTAATTTCACCATTATGTTGGATGGGAAAAAAGCGCGATTAAAAGTCTACATGAGATTGCAACTACATAATCTAGAAAAAAAGTAATTTTAATTTACTATAATAATAATAAATAATGAAAGACTGAAATTTGTGAAATGAGAATTTGGTGTATACATAAGTTTGACTTACTTTTGTGAAGACAATTTTACCGATTTGACCCTATTGAGTATGAACATAAACCGGATTATCCACGGCTTATTTCAACCTTTGACTAAAAAATCTTGGATTTAATGAAATTTTTATTTAAACCGAACTATCCTTTGAATTCACCATCTCCCATAATGGTCAAATGAAGTCTTAAATATATTGAATACTTACAACGTACCTAATAGTACAACATCGTTTAGATACTTTATCCAAAACATTAAAACTAAAATTATATGCTTAATAAAATAAGTTATTTGAGCATGTTACCTTAACATCAGCAGTAAACCGCCCATTTGGAGATAAAGGAGCCATATTGTTCTTGAGCTGATTTGTGTCAACATTTGTCTAGATTTTCCATAATAAAGTTTTAAATCAGCATCTTAGCTGCAAAAAATTAAATATACGAAATTAGAAGTATTTTGTAGGTTCTTATTATTTAATTAAGGCAGAACCCCTCAGATTGTTATAGCACCTTGTTGGTGCTTATTCTCTTACCCACATAAATCATACATCAAACGTTTGGTGACCCGATTCAAGCTACTGCAAGGACACAAAGTTATATGTCTAAAACACTAATTTATACCAATTTACCACCCACATAATCCTGTATTGATCTGATATATAATAGTTCCCCGTATCAAATAACGAATAGAAATCAACCATAATTTTAGTTACATTGTTTTGCAATTCAGAATAATAATGACTTGTTATAAACATGTCATTGAAAAATCATGATTATAACGTGATATTCAACGGACTTAGTGATTGAACTCAAAAACCCAAGTTTTGGAATATTCATAGTTTAGTTTGCTTCATCATCACTTCAACGACTTAGAATGTTATGATATAAGTAAAAAAAATAACATTAGATCAGCCACCAACATTAAAACAATAACCATATATCAAAAGAATACAAATTTGTTTTCTAGTCACAAATATGCATAATAAAAAGATCGGTAATTCTAGTTCAGGACTTACATCAAACAGCTGGAGGGCACGACGAATTCTCACAAAGATTGAGCCATAAATCAGAGGTTCTCACAATTCACAAAGATCGGCAATCCATGGGCATCAATCATAAATCACGTGCGCTCAGGTTTTCTTCAGTTTACCATACACAAATTAGGCTAAAAGAAGTCTTACCATTGGCCGTTGATGATTGTTACGTGCATTACTCTAAACGACGGCTTCATTCCATATGAAGATCCAGATTGTAAGAAGTCAAGATTGTTGAATTGCAGAAAACCTAATCGCAAAAAAACAGCAGAAGAATAAAAAGGAAGAAGCGGCGCAAGGATGAGAGGAGGAGAGAAACGACCATTCTTCGTTGGCGTACACGTAGTCTGACAGCAAGGTTAGAATTATGACGTATTTATGACATGGATTGAATGACATGGCAAGAATTCAAAATTCTTTTCTTTTATTATATATAAAGATTATTATATTTATATTTTTTGTATAATTTTAATTAATTAATGTACGAGTATATTGTGTCTGTGAATAGTCTGAACACAAAACTAGCGGGAAAATAGTCATAGAGCTTTGCAGGAACCATTTTTCTAGGGTTTGCGAAAGGCGGCATTTCATCATCTGTATTCTCTCTTTCGCACATAGAAGCAGGTAGAGATGCCAACGTACCAAATCAGGGGAATCAATGTCGAATTCCCTTTTGAGGCGTACGATTGCCAGCTTGTTTACATGGAAAAAGTCATCCAATCTCTTCAACAGGTAACGATTCCTCTTTTTAATCTTAAAATTTTCATGTTATCACTCATAATCACAACTCAAATCGCCTAATTGTATATATTTTGTTTTTTTTTTTCCTCCATAGATTTCATTTATGCAATTCTTCCAGTAACATAAGTTTATTTGTCATTCTGGCAGAGATCTAATGCGTTACTTGAAAGTCCAACTGGCACTGGTAAAACATTGTGTCTTCTGTGTGCTACTCTTGCTTGGAGAAAAAGTTTGGGTGATTTCTCAACCGGTAAGACTCCATCATCACAGTCAGATTCATCATCACAATCAGAATCATCACAAATTCCTACAATAGTTTATACTTCACGCACTCACAGTCAGATTCGACAAGTTGTTCAAGAGCTAAAACGAACTGTCTACAGGTTAGGGTTGATATTAATGATCTCAGACACTGTTTTCTAATACAGATTGAAATCAATATTAGTTGATTTGTTGCTACATGATATTCACATTTGCTATGCCATTATGACTATTTAAACATATCAAATTATATTTGCAGACCTAAAATGGTTGTATTAGGATCTCGTGAACAATTATGCATTCATCCTGATGTAAGTTTACTTCACGGAAAAACACAGACAAATGCGTGTCACTTCTTATGTAAAAAACGCACAAAACGGTATTGCTCCCATTTTCCACGTGTTACAGGTAATATGTTTATCCTAACTTTTTAAAACTTATTTTTCACTCACCAATTTAATGAAATATTGATCAAAATCTGTACTCTTTTTCTTTTTTATTTGTGCAGAATTTGTGAAAAGTAATCCTACTCTTGGAGATGAACCTATCGACATAGAAGACTTGGTCAATATTGGGAAAGCCAGTGGACCGTTGGTTTTAATCCTTTAATTTTAACTTATGATAAATGGTATTAATTTTGTTGCACATTGCTAATTTTTTAATATTAAATGCAGATGCCCTTATTACATGTCACGAGAGCTCCATAAAGTTGTTGATATCTTATTTGCACCTTACAACTATCTTATTGATCCCGGAAACAGAAAATCTTTGAACATCAAGTGGGATAACAGTATATTAATTTTTGATGAAGCTCACAATCTGGTAAGAGATAATACTTTTTTTGTTGGCTTTTTTTTTATAATTTTTTTTGGTGGTTATGTTATGTAATGTAACACGATAAATGAACTTTATATATTGTATAAAACATATAGGAAAGCATATGTGCAGATGCTGCATCTTTTGACCTACCTTCTGCACTCTTAACATCATGTATTTCTGAAGCACAAAACTGTGTAGATCTTGCTGTTGAAAGGAGAGATAGGGCAAGCGATAAATCATTTAATCCAGATAATTTTGCAATTCTTAAAGGTATTTATTCCTTTTACAATAGAAGTAAAATGGAAAAATATAGTAAATAGCCCTCATCTTATGTCCCAATTTAGCTGACTAAAATCTCTACTTTTTCTTGTTTTCTTTGTTTTTTAATTTTATTTTTATTATAAAAAGTTGCTTTTTTCCAGCACTTTTATTAAAACTTGAGAAGCGGATTGGTGAAATTTCTATTGGCTCTAAAGAAACAGGGTTTACAAAACCTGGTCCTTACATATATGAGTTGCTTGGTGAACTAAATATCACACACAAAACAGCAACCATGCTTCTTGATACAATTGAGGATGCCACTGTATTACTTGAGGAAGGTATACACACACTATTTTGTATATATATTATGTATATACGTGTGTGTGTGTGTATCTTAATGTTTAGTCTATCTGTTTAACAGATGCAAAAACTAGTGATTCTCAAAAGACAAAAGCAACTGTCTCTAGGTTGGAGAGTATAGGGGACATACTTAGAATAATCTTCAAAGAAAATGGGAATGATCATGCCAATTATTATCGCGTACGTTTTAACCTAAAGTTTAGTATTTAGTGTTATGTTTATATAATTTACCTTTTCTATTTTGTTAACTTCAGGTTCATGTTCAGGAAGTTGAAGTAAAATCACCCGATACCTTTAAAGGTATACATATGTGTATATATATGTATTTATGTTTGGTTTTCTTATATTTTTAGTTCTAGTTTATCATAAAAATGTGATAAAATTATTGGTACTTTGCAGCAGCTAAAACTTCTAGAATCTTCAGTTGGTGGTGTTTTAACCCCGGGGTTGCTATGGAAGAATTTGCCAAAAAAAATGTTGGTTCTATTATATTGACATCTGGCACTTTATCACCAATGGATTCATTTGCTGATGAACTAAAACTGTAAGTTATTATCCCATTTCTATTTTTTTTTATATTTAACATTATTTTTCTTTTTCCAAGCAACTAACTCTGTTTTATTAATTTATTCTAATATTTAGTAAATTTCCAATACGTTTGGAGAACCCTCATGTTATATCAGATAATCAATTATGGGCTGGAATTGTAGCAGTTGGTCCATCTGGTCATCCTTTTAATTCTTCTTATAAAACTCGAGATTCTGCAGAATATAAGCTAAATTTAGGAAATTCAATTGGTAAGTAAAGTAACTTGTAACTAACTGATTAATTATCAATTACCTGCTATTACTTATTATTAATTTATTTAATAATGTATAATGTATTTGAAATTTTGTTTTTCAGTTAATTTTGCTCGAATTGTACCAGATGGATTGCTTGTTTTTTTCCCATCATATTACCTTTTGAACCTATGCATAGATTACTGGAAAAACATGGTATGAATTTATTTCTATTAAAGATAATAAAATCTGGTAATTCTTGCTTTTATTTTGTGATAAATTTGCCAAATACTTTATAAAAATAAATAAATTTCCCAAATATTATTAGGGCGGAAATACAACAACTTCTGCTACTATATGGGAAAGAATTTGCAAACATAAGCAACCTGTTGTGGAACCTAGACAATCTTCACTTTTTCCCCAAGCCATTGATGTGAGTGACTAACTAACTAACTGGCTCAATTTCAATTATTTGTTTTTTATTTTTTTATTTTTTGACTGATTTTTTATGTTTGAGCAGGATTACATGGCCAAATTAAGAGATACCTCAACTACTGGTGCAGTGTTCTTTGCTGTATGTCGTGGAAAGGTACAATTTCATTTTGAAGTCTTAATAATTTGTGTTACCTGATTTTTTTTTTTATATTATACATATAATTTATTTAATCAAGTTTAAATGATTTATTTTTATTTATTAGGTAAGTGAAGGACTAGATTTTGCTGATAATGCTGGTAGAGCTGTGATTGTTACTGGTATTCCATTTGCTTTGTGGAATGATCCTAAGGTATTCTTGTACTAGGTTTCAAATATTAGACGATATAATATATTCTTAAAAATAAATTACTTATTCCCAATATATGTTTTTTTTCTCATGTTAATTTTCATATATAATTTTGAATTTGACTACAGATTCGACTGAAACGTGAGTTCTTGGATCAGCAACGTACAGGATCCAAGGTAATTTGTCATTTTGTTGAAAATAATGTTTTTATTTTTTAAGTTTAATTTTTTTTTTAATTTTTTTTGTAAAGGTTTTGACAGGAGATGAGTGGTATAGCCAACAAGCATCACGGGCTGTAAACCAAGCTGTTGGACGAGTTATTCGCCATAGGCATGATCATGGAGCAATCATTTTTTGTGATGAAAGGTTTTTTTTTTTTAAATTTTATTTTATATTCCAAAAAGGTCCAAAAAGAAACATATATCAGGTTTAGGTTTGTTAAAATGCAGTCAACTTAGTCAAACAAATGAACATAATTAGCTACTTAATTGTCTAATCTTATTGTGTTATAAACAGGTTTGTAAAACCAAACCATCAGGCCCAGATATCACGTTGGATACAGCCTCACATAAAGGTCAACCATTTACCACTTGATATTACCATTTTGCCCTCAAAGTGTCTGACATGTTTTCTGTGCAGTGTTTCTCTAAATTTGGGGATGTAGTTTTCACATTGACCCGATTCTTTCGGGATGCTGCAATTAACTATCCAACAAAGCACAAGTTTACACTCATTCAAGATTCAGGTTAATCATTTTCAACCTTTATAAGAAATTTTTACTTTTCACTAATGAAACTTAAAAAAAATGGTTGGATAAGTGGTCAAAATGGATAACTTTTTTGGTACAGGTGAATTGGGCTGGGTTGGGAATTTTCAGTTTTTTTCTTCTTTTCTTTTCAATGAACAACTACCATGTCAAATATTTTTAAAAGTATACTATATTATATCAATAGTAATCTAATATTTGAATAGATGATTTATGAATTACTAATATTTTGTCATGATTTTACTTTTCAGGGGAAAAATGTTGTCAGGACAAACTTCAACATCTGAATCAATTTCTTAAACCTATGGTACTTACTTGATTATTTGAGTAAATACTTAGGTGGCAAGATGGGCAGTTGACCGGGTTGGGTTGACCCGAAAACACCTTCTTGTCAAAAAAATTTAAAAATGATTAAACGCATTAAATATGTAACAATTTTATTACAGTAATAATTTGACTCTTTGCAAGTGGTTTCAGAGGTTGTATGCATTATAAATACGCTCTTGTTGACTTTCAAACCGTTTGACCAAGTTCTTTTTATACATTCTTCAGGATAAGCCATGCTCTATGGAATCATCATCATCTTTGACCGAAGTCAAACAAAGCAGTTTTTGCCAACAGCTTCACGAAATACTTCCTGCAAACCGTTCAAATCTTTCTTTTGATAACAAAAAACAGAGATCAACCATAAACCAACTGTCTGAAGATAAACTATTTCATGGGAAATCACATGTAGAAATTAAAAAACATGTTATGGTTGATTTGACCAGTGAGACATTACCAGAAGAAGAACCAAGCAGTCAACTAACTGCACCTTATTTTATAAAAAAACGTAAATTAGGAAATGATAAAAATGACAATTTATTACAACAATGTTCATCAGTTCAGGTTAAAAAAGAGTTGACTTCACAAAAGTCAACTAGTCAATACGTCGTTTCAGAATCACGAAGTGGTATGTCAAGTTGTTCGCCTTCGGACAACGACGAGAAAAAAGGGTCTAGTTTTCTTATTCAGGTAAAATATATGTTTATTTATTTATGCGATTTATTTATTTGTATATTAAATTAACAATTAAATAGGTGCGAGAAAAGCTTAGTGATGGAGAATATAAAGAATTTGTGGGATTTATGAAAGCACTTAAATCTGGGGCTATGAAAATACGTCATGTTCTTGAGTGTATTATTAAATTATTTTCTGCACCAGATAGAATTCCGCTTCGCCAAAGGTACCCACAATAATATATCATATTATTTTCTCTAATAATTAATCAAGTAAAATATTGCTTTTTACAGATTCAAGGATTATATTCCAGCAAAGTACCATCCTTTGTATGAACAACATTTACAGAAAATCAATGATCCAGCAATACATCTTTTATAAAAGGTAATATATTATATTATCGGCATATAATATTTTCCTACATAAAAATAAAATTGAATTATTAATAATATTTACTTGTATTTTGCAGTTTCCAACTTAAAAGCAGCATAAGTAGCAGCAGTCAATTTTGAATCATAAAACAAGTTTACCAGAATGTTACAAACTCGAATATTTTGAATTCGTATAATTTATGTAAGTTGTATATTCTATGTCAAGTCTCACAAATGCCTGGAAATTTCCAGTGGTTTCATTATATAATTGTCTTGAACTTTCACTCAGTCAATCACGATCATTATTAATATTTTATACCCAGTACCTATATGACATTTGGCATAATGATTTGTTAAGCATATTTAACTATTAATATAAAAGTTGCATAATATCAAATCTTGAATTAAATATATTTCGATTCTTTTTTTCCTTTCAATGAATTAAGCAAAGAAGCGTATTCATGTTTTTGTCAATAGTATTAATCAAACAACTAGTGAAAAACAAAACAAAGAGTTACAACTTCATTTAGGCCTCAACAGAAACTATAGACACCGAAAACAGTACGTTACAACTTACATGTAAACTTGATTATTCTTAGTTTTTTTTCTAAGAGTATTTTTGTTTATAAGTAATAGATTCTATTAAAGTGGCTGAGTTTGATATACATGATCTACTATTGTGATGATTACTTTCAAACTTTCTTCTGAATACTGGTTATTTACAAAAATAATTGAAGTTATGATATCTGAAATGTAATTTTAGACTCAATTCTCACTAGACTCACTGAATGGTTGTTGATTACACTTTTTTAATTTGCAAAAAATATATAGAATAACAACCTGTTTTTTTATTCAAACCCTGTTATCCAAACCGATGGTAATGAAATTTTTAAGGAAATAATTGCTCAAAAATAAAGATAAAACGTATTGGGTAAGAAACCGAACCCACCCATGATGAAAGCAAATGATAGGAAGATAAGAATTTTGAGATAAAAACAAAAGAAAAAGAAAGAAAGTGGTTTCTTTTTAAGCCAAGTGTCGTGCTTCAATTATTTATATTTATAACCACCCAAATTCCGAATCAATCCCATTCTTCCTTCATTTTTTTTCCTTTACATATGTGTTATCCGGGTGGTTTTTCCTGTAATTTTAGTGGATATGGTTTGGATATTAGAATCAGGCGGTTGGCTGCTCTCAACCGGCCGGAGGTGATGGTGGTTGCACAGCAGCAAGTGGCGGTGGGTGGTGGTGAAGAAGAAGAAGAAGTGTCTGTGTTCGCCCACTCTACACCCGGGTTCATTCCGGTGCACCATTCAGAGTATGTGTGGATCGGGTCGGGTCAAAGATGAAGAACGATGCACATAAATATATAGTTTAAAAACCGCATATATATGGGGATTGAGGACGACTGAAGTGAACGGTTTCTTCCTTTCTTTGTTTCTTCATGTAATGGCTCTGTTCATCTATTATATATGTCTACATAAATACATTTATTATTACACTCTTAAGTTTTCTACTTTAATTTGTCTCTTTTAATGGTGTTTATATACAAGTTTTAAGACTGTTTTTTAATTGGCAATAATCACTTCAATCAAGAACCAGAAAATCCTAGAAGGTATAGTAGTAATTAATTATTGGCAAGTCTGTTAATAATTTATATTTTAAAATCTAAAAACACATAATTACACATCATTTTTCTACTTAAGCAAGTGGTAGGCAAATTAATAATTATGCATGTTAACGATTTAACCAAAAAGGGTTCAAATTAGTGTACTATTCATCACTCAAACTTTTGGTCCCAATAGATGCATATAAAAGAATTTTACATAAATTGAACGTAGTTTAGGTCTTTTAATCAGCTGGGTTAATGTGACAAATATAGTCAAACAACAATTAATATTTACAAAAGAAAATCAAAATTAGGCGAAATCTTTGATGAAAAAGAATTCCTACACTAGATCGATTAAATTTAATCCCCGATAGTGGGTTTTAAGGATACCACTAATTGATAATAATATTCCAAGGAAATTATTGACGAATCTTGTTAAATTGATGATCTTTTTATAAAGTAAAGTTATATCACTAACGACAACCAATTAAGAATAATTTCAGTTAATTGTCCAACAATAATCAAACCTTTAATTTGTTCTAAATATATCGTATCTAATCCATTTCATAAACTTAGAGAATCATACTAATACTTTTTCCACTATTTCATGACACCATCCAATCCATGTCTAGCTGGTTAATTAGTTTATACAGCCGTAGATTTTAACTTTTAACTAATCTTTTATGGTCAAACCACTAATAGACTTCAGTTAAAATGTGGTAATTAACAACTAAAACAACACTCAGTAAAAACACACAGCAAGGAGCTGATACATGTAAAGAATGCTACCAAAACACTAAAAATACATGAGACTATGAACTGGCTCTAAAAGCTGCTAATTGTGCTACAAAATCATCATAATCAGGAAGTTTAGGATGCACGTGACTTTGTGAATTCAAATCAGAATCGGGCTGATAAGTAGCAAGCTCGGGTCCCGCCCGAGTATTCAACGCTTCAGTTGGAAGTGAGCCCGTTCGGGTTGGAACAGGAACCGGTAATTGTGATGGTTTTTTACTGTAATGTGACAAAAGTTTGTCCATTTTCTTTTCTTCATAATCTTCATGATCAAGATTTTCATCATTTGAAAATTTAGGGCTCGGTTTTAACGGTCTTCGATTTCGCATTGATCTTGGTACGGGCTTGTTAACATTTTCAGATGTTTTTGCTTCGTCGAGAATTGTTGACTTTTTGACCAAATCTGTTTTGATGTATGGAGGGCCCATTGACCTTAGCCCGTAATACTTCCTTCCTTCGGGTAATTCACTTTTGAGATTATCGTCTTCTCTGCCTGAACTAGAAGCAGTTGCTGAAAAGGTTGACTTTTTAGTTGACTCGGGTTTGGTGTAAGGTGGACTGGTTGACTTGAAAGTATTGAACTTTTTTTCTTCGGGCATATCATCTGAGGCACTATCATCTGGGCCCGTGCTATATTCGGGGCTAGTTGTAGTCTCACTGCTAGAACTAGTGTTGCTTGACCAATAAAGGGATTTACGGTCAAGATCACGTTTTTCTTGGTTTTTTGTTTCAATCTCAGCCCTTGATTTGTAGGGAAACCCATTTCCAACGGGCGGGTTCTTGTGTTTTTCCTCTCTTTTATCATCAACTTCAACCCTTGGTTTGTAGGGCAAACCAGTTTTAAGGGTCTGATCTTTCTTTGCAACTTCTGTTTTCTTTTCTGTTTCTTGAATGTTTGTTCTCAAACCATTTTGTTGGTGGGTTTTAGGCGATTCATGGGGTTTTTCAGTCACATGTTGATACCAATCCTGCAAAACGGGCCGGGTCGGGTTAGTTAAACCCAAAATGTTTTTTGTCAAAATTTGACACATTTTCTTTTAATGTGTCAAAACGGGCCGGTCAGGTTAGTTACAAAGACTACACCATTTCAATAAAAATCAGTTTTTTCTATAGAACTATTTTGACTTTCAGATCGACCCGTTTGACTCTTTTCTTGGTTTTACTTGTTTGACCCGTTTGAAATATTGCATGACCGGAATAAACTAATTCATAAATTAATGGTTTACCTGTACAACTGGATGTGGTTCGTACAGATTTTGTTCCAAAGTCTTGGAATTCCAATTTATACCACAATCCGTTGCAATTTCTTGCATCATTTGAAGCTTTATTTCTTTAGTAGGAGGGTCTGCCTTCAAGTTCTTGACAAACTAAGTACAAGATTATTTCTCTTTTAGTTTATTTAATTTAAAAAATTATTAATTTAATAGTATAAACAATGTTTTAACAAATTAGATACCTCTTGGTTGACATAGAGTTCAAGATGGTTCCCATATCTTTCAGCAAATAAACTTCTGAGTTCACGTAATTCTGGTAAATCAGCAAATCTTGCAGCAGAATACATCAAAGTTGGGATGGCATCTTTGCATTCTTCAGGGCATTCTCTATAAGTGACAGAGAGATTGCTTTAGGTTTGAAAATCATATGATTCTTTTATTAATAAATAAATATATAAATATTTTACCTCTGTTTAATAATGGATGAGAGATGATTTAAAATTTGCAAGCATGATTGTTCCACAAATTCATAACACGATGACAGAATTTGATCAGCATATAATTGTTCAACCTGTTTCCAACAAATGATAGATATCAAGTTATCAATCTGTGATTCAAATTTAAAATCTTGAATGTTTAATACGTAACTAATATAAAAATAAAAGTCCGGTTTAGATTATTCAGGAAATTAGATCATTCTTGAAGAATTTAAATCCATCTTTATAGATCATCAATGATCAATATCTCTAATCTACTTGCAAATTCAATTACGTATATGATTAAAGTTCACATATCAATTTTCTCATCATCCATAATGAAATCAAACCAGTCAAGTAATTAAATTCACATGTTGGAACAATAAATGCATATTTTAATTATTAAAGGTAATATGGTTAAAAAAATGATTGTTTTCAATGGTAGTCCACCTATATTCCCAGCTGTTCTTACCTATAAACCTTCAACAATATGCTATACGCAATCAAACCCCTAACGTCTAAAATATTTAAATTATACAGCAAAAAGTTCAAAAAAATATTCAGAAAAAGTAGACGTTCAATTATTGTTAAACTGTCGTAAACCTTGAATCGATATTTATCTCTAATTCTTGTCAAATTAATAGAAAACTGAAGAACATAACAGTTAAAGAAAATAATTTACCCTGCCATATGCAGTTGAATCAAGGCCTGTTTTAAGAAGATCAGCAACATCGTTTCTCAGAAACTTATGCATTGCGTTCCTCTTTCTCTTTATAATCTCGATTCGTTTGATCGTCAGCTTGATTTCAGATTTGCTAATATCGAAAGAAACAATACATCAACAAAAATCGAAACGAAAAAACTTTGAGATTTTTTTTTCACAAAAAGAACTTATAATTCTTACCATTTGCAGTAAAATTTGCTCTTCAATAATACGTCCAACATGTTTATCGTTCTGTTTCGCAGCTTCAGACGATGAAATCAACGATTTAAATCAAAATTTGTTTCAATGTGAATCAATCAACCGCCAATGTAGCGATTGCAAATCAAGCTTTGCGAGCAGCAATAACATCAATCAGTAATCCGCGAATCAATCAATCAATCAGAATTAAGAGATTCTGAAACCGTTGATTTGAAATCTGTGAAAATATGTATATATATATATAGAGAGAGAGATAGATACATATATATATATTTGTGTCTATAGGTTTATGTATGTATGTATAATTGTATATACGCAGGGTATCTAAATTGGGGGGAAAAGGGAAGCGTTACAGTTAAAGAAAAGGGGTCAGCTTTAGAAGGAGAAGAGAGTGAAATCTGGTGAGCTGTACAATTCAGTTTTTGTGGGGTCCACGTCAACAGAATAGGGACCCGTATTTTCTGCAAGATCAACGGTGGATATGAGTTCGTGAGGTAGTGGGATACCGATGCGTGCGTCACAGGAGATGTTTTCTCCGCCGAATATTCGAACGGAGTGGGTTGACACGTTGGAACAACTTTTGGACGCCTATGGAAATGACGATAATACCCATGGGGTAGTGTATCCAGGGAACGGCGCGGGGTACCAGAAAACAGCGGCAAAATAACCGTCGACCTCACGTTTTATACACACTTTATTTATTTGTCTGTTTATTCTACAAATGTTGATTTTCTTATTTTTGTCTAAAAATTTCTGATGAAATGAGGCCTCTATATTACGTTGTTTTATTTTTTCGGTTTAATAATGCGGATAGAAAATTATAAGTTTTTCTCTTCTATAAAGTCTGTTTAGAAAGATGAATACGAATATTACTTAAATTTTAGTTCTTAAAACTTAATATTTACTTGTCGGTTTTCCTGATAATATGAGCTAAGAATGTTATGAGACGGGTTCAAAAAATTTTGAATAACTTTTAAATCCACTTTAATTTTGTCCCTAGCAAAAACTGAATTCATGACCATAACCATTAAACACAAACATTACTAGGTTAAAAGCATTGACTTCAAATGTTATAATTAATTGAAAGTTGATTCCAACGTAAAAGTATCTCAATAAAAATAACAATAATAATATACAGTTTGATGAGCGAAAAGTAAATAAAAAAAAATCTTTCGATAATTATTCATTATATCAAACTCCAAATCCATCACTATTTGTTTTTTACTTGAGTCAATTATCGATGTTGTTATCAGTATTCTTTTAATGCAATCCAATCCAATCACCAATCGTTACTAAAGAAAATGTTAATTATCTACAAAAGTCATCCGATACATGCAATGATGTAACAGCTTTGAAAGGCATCCGATACTTTCAAAAAGCTTTTACGTATGGTAATGTAAAGAATAATTACACACATTTTAAAGTTCAAACGAATAAAAAATGTATGTACAAATAAAATGGATAATTTTAAACAATTCAAGTTGTTTTTGAAAAAGTTTTGGAATCATATGCCAAATGTATGGCTAAAAGATATTGAAAAGAAAGGGTCCAACAATATTGACCTGGTGTGGAGCATATTGCAAGAACAAATTCCATATAAATATATAATTGTATTTGTATATTAACAAAGTAATATCCAAAACGACATAGGAAATATTCTGACATTACTAATATACATCATCAACCTAAATGACTTCTTCATAACTAGAAACAATTTAGAAGGGTGTCTAAGACCGGTTCCAACAGCACGCCGGTTGTTAATCCGACGGCCATCTATTCTTCCCAACAGTTGGCACGCCCCTTAGGTGGGGTGCCTTCGGTTCTTCCAGTCGGCCAGCTGAAGCGAAGGGGAGGAGGGAGGTGGGGACCAAGTGGTATTTTAATAGGTTATTGTATGTGTATATTTTATAATGATGGAGTCCAACAAACTAAAAAGTGGCATGAGTGTTTCAGTTGGAGTGTTAGCTAACGTGATGCTAATGTCGAAAATACTGAATGTGTCGGTTGGTGTAACGGTTAGACTACTGTCAATGATTCGTCGGTGTGGGAACCGAAGGACGTCATTTGCTTCCAAACGATGACATGACGGCCCGTCCATTGCAATCCGTCGGTTAAACTCTTCCTTCCGAGGAGAAGAGATGTCTGAGAGGTGGAAAATTATGGGGCTCGAGCTTATTTTAATAGGATATTATGTGTTTATATTTTATAATGGTGTGTTTTATATGAATCAAAATTAAAGCTAAATAAAATTAAATACATATAAGCCGAACCAAGACATCCGAAAAATTTGTAATAAAATGGTATAATTATACGTCATTTTGAACAAATGCCAATCTATCTAACGTAATGTTTTAAAACCCGGGTTTTAAATTGAATAGACTGATACTTTAAAAACCGTCGGTATAGTTGAACCGTATTATAATACTACAACAGAATTTGTTGAGCCTTAACTAAATGTGGTTCCAAGCTTGGTTTTAATCAGTGTAATACCAATTATACCTTGTTTCGGTTCGTTTTATTGCTAAAACCCCCCGCTTTGAAATGGGGTAACTTTATAATGTTTGGCCGCTCATTAATTATAAACCTACTTTTGTTCTGGATCCCGGTTCAATCAGTCGAACCAGCCAGTTGGGCTCGGTTTTTAAAACATAATCCAACGCAATCGTGATCCAGTTTTTAAAACATTGATTTAAAGCAATAAAGAGCCACGTAACTCTCGAGTCAAACAGCCTGTGACATTAGCATGTGATGTGGGCCCGGCCCTTTTATTCGATCTCTCACAGCTGTCATCTATCCATATTCCTTGGCCTGCACTCAACCCGTTACTTGCTTGGCAAGGCGTCATTGCAACATGTATATACATAAGATTTTACTTTGTTTACATAATATACAACAAAAGTATATCACCATGTGCACAAAATAGTTTTTCCCGCATACAAATCATTTTCAAATTATTATTGAAATTGTAAATATTCCGAATTTCCCAGAGGTTATATAATAATAAAAACATATCAAGTTTACTTGAATTTATTGTTAACGTATCCAAGAATCCTTAATTATTTGTATGTAGTGACAAATAAAAAAAAATTAAAGAATGTTCTGGAATGGATAAAGATGATATTTACTAATCGAAATTGCCAACTTTTTCTAAAATGTGTTGGATTGAGCTAACTCAAGTAACTTTTACAATGTCATATATATAACTATTAAAAGTACAATAATTGAAGCATTTTTAACAAATTAAAGTTATTAATTCGAATACTAACTTGATGACTTTACTCTCTTGCAACATCTCATCTTTAACTCTACATACCTATTTTATTACAAAATAAATTTTAATAATAACTAATTTTAAGGTAAGAATTACTTACATAATTTCTATTAGGTTGATTAGATAAAACAAATACCAAGTATTAGGATATTTGTAAGAGTATATATTCCCTTGCCAGCAGTTATCCAGTCAGCCAAACCCTTTTTTTTTGCCTTTTATGCTTCTAGGCCTCTATCTTTATACTGGAATATTTCCTCCGTCCCTAAATAAAGTTCTCATTTGTGTTGTGCGTAACACTTTAGGAGATAGTTTGTGGTGGGTATTTGGTACTACTTTTGATTAAAATATAAGGTTTGAAAGGAAAGAGAAAGTGTTTTAAGAGATAGTTAGTGGTGAAAGTATTGGTAATAATATTATTATATTAAGTGGGCCCCTTATGTTTGAGAAATGAGAACTTTATTTAGGGACAAAACTTGAAGGAGAAATAAAAACTTTATTTAGGGACGGAGGGAGTATATTCTAAAATAATGTATATGCTTAAACATTAAACTGTTGTTTTTACTGACAACTGTAATCAAATATATTTTGAACTTTAAAATTAAGCAACCTAGAATTCTAATCAATGAAGTATTAATAATCAGACATTCAAAAATAAATAAATCTAAGAGTACATTACAATGATGGTACGGAAGGTTTACCCTAATTTTTTTTGGAAACGGCAAATGAAATAACGGAAGTCTACTCGCAATTATTCAGCGAGCACCCCGAGTTCGAGCTCCGCATAAGCTGACAAACCCAGCCCCCAAAGGGATTTCCAAGGAAAATTCTTCATATGTTCCCATGTGAGGTGTGAGTAAAATTATGTTAATGCAACGCTCCCAAAGGGATTCGAACTCAAAACCTGCAGCCCACATGGGTATAAACCCAGTGCCTCTTTACCCTAAATTTAACTATGATCATTTATTTAAAAAATTACACTGGTAATTTTTGTTATTTTAAATCTTTTACATATACGGTCTTTTTACACATACAAATTTGGTGTAACCTTTAAATTACACGGTAAGTGGATATTCCATGTATTACATATTTACATGGAAAATACTAATTTATCTTTTTTTATGTCTATGGGAAAAAAAGTAACATTATGGGGCGTGAATTAGGTGACATCATAATGCATGGTTATGGAGTGGGTTATAATTAATAATGCAAAGGAAAGCAGTTGATGATTTGCCAATTGGCATCTCTTTTTGCGTATAAGTTTCCTACCCTCCCTAGCAATTATTTTGATGGTGTCGTTGGATGTTTATCCACTCACATGTTTTTAGGTAAACTTGCTTCTTTATATTGATGGATTACACTTTATGTTAAAAAGTAAAACCAACCGATCATGTGAACTTAATTATGTTTGTAAAATTATAGTTACAAGTTATCAAATTTGTTTAAAAATCAGTACTCGTAAAAATTGTATAATGATAGCGACAACTATACTCAATCCATTCAATATGAGAGGTAAGATGTAGAGAGACTGCTTCCAAGAGACCTCCTGCCAAAATACAAGTGAGAGTATATATGTATATGATATGTGTGTGAATGTATGTCTCGACATTTTTTTTTAAAAGGCCTTGCATAAATGCCCTCTAGAACAATTTTTTTTTAAAGGAGCATTTAGTTAGTTAGTGATTCGAGCCAGATTGTGACATCCACGAGAGTTAGTATGATTCCGTCAAACCCTTTACCTCTGGAAACATGTATGTTGTGTTTACAAAACCCAATCTTATTTTCTAAAAGAGGTTAACATATATGCCACTAAAGTAATGTGCAGCAACACCCACAATTTCCCATGCTTAATACGGAGTATCATTTTTCATAGGGTTTTGATAATGACAGCCCTTAGGGCTGTCATAAGACATGCATTAAACACTTGTATTTTAATCTTCAACTGACTCCTGAATTTCAGGAACTACTCCATTGTACAATATTTTATGCACTTAATGACACATTATCAAAACTCTTTTTCATATTAGGCAATGAACCCTTTTGGACTTGTTACCATCCATTATTCCGTTTTACACAATATGATTGTAACTCATCCATTTTTAGTAATCCAATTAGCACACATATAAGTTAACAATTGTATACACAAGTTAAAGCCCAACAAGAGGGATTCACATGGGCCTCACAACACAAATAGGCCCACCTATTTGTAAAATTACTATCCATTTTATATGTGTGTGCTAAATCCTTTTAATAGTTATCGTTATAGACATTCTTTTAATAAACACTTTGGAGATACTTTATGTGATATCTAACTTTTATATTCATATTGATTAATCTAAAGTGTCCACTAAGACGATGATTAGGAAATGTATTAGTAGGTAACATTTTTTTAAGGATATCCTCAGTTCTCTGGATGGTCGAGTTTTCCTCATGACGTGGACGACCTAACCGTTGTCATTATCGTTTCCAAATATTCTTATTGTCATCTGGTAAATATTTATCAAGATAAAGATCGAACTCTTAACCTCTAAAAAATCATTTGGAGGTTTTAGCTACTATGTTATCACCAGATAGAATATAAGTTACATTTTTCCTATTGTTTAAAGTGTCTTTAAACTTGAAATACAATATCAACTATTAGAATATTATAGTATTAGACTACTTACCTCAAAACTTTAATTTGATTCAAATTTTTTTATTTTTGCTTGGGTTTTCCCTCAGAATATCGTACAAGAATCGGAGACGGTTAGTCAACTCCGACGGAACTACCAGAAGCAGGTCAAAACGTTAACAATGAAATTAAACAAGAAATTGTGATGATTAAGCAACTCATGACGGATCAATCGACGTCTGTCTAAATCAACGGTGAGATCTCGAGGTAGGAGACGGCTGTAATGTAGTATGGTGGTTACGGTTGCCACTGGATTAACCGCCATTGCTTTCACTTGCATTGCTACTGATCCAATCACTAATGGTCTTAGACACTGCATGCATTCAGTTATTATAATCCCCAAATTTAATAAGCATCAAATTCAGTTATAAGTAAAAAAAAAATGAAAAACAACCGACTTTGAAACATATAATTAACAGTTTTATAAATGAAAAACAGGGAATTTTGGCAGAAATTTAATCTAACGCATGTTACACACATACATACCATGACGATGTAGAATAAACAGGTACGGTGTCGTTTTAGGTGTCAGATTGAAAATTTGAAAGAAACAAATATGAAAATGAAGGAATTAAGAAGGTGAATGTGGTATAAGTGATTGCAGGGATGGAGAATCCCAAGAGAGAAATTGAATATTTACAGAAAGAAAAACCCAAAACATTGGGCGCTAAGTTTCTCTTCGGATTTAACGAAATCCAAGCAAATTTAGGTAACATATACCCCTCAATTTTGACAAAAATGTCTTTTTTCTTCATATAAAATAGCGAAATTTAATATCAAGTTGACTCTTCTTATAAAGTACTTTTTATCAATGTTTTAACACCCAGCCAAATGTAGACGGGTAAATATGTAAAATATGGATACGGTCGGGATTTTGACCAAATCGGTGGAATTGGGCCCAATAGACTGATTCAGCCGGATTCTTTTAAAGTTTTAACCTAATATTATTTGACGCTTCTGTGTATCGGAAATTTCTTAACCTAATACTACATTCGTGAATTGTCACCTTGCTACTTTCTTAATCATCTTCAAGATTAATCATCTTCATAATCAGTAATTTTTTGAATTTCGATTAGTTACAAAAAAATTTATTATCAACTTATCATAAATAATGAATAGTACTATAATTTTGTTTAACTAGTGCGGTCATTTTAAGAAATCGGAAGATGCAATTCAAAATTTTGAATCTTAAAATATTACTTTTTATAAATCATGCAGATTTATGTAAATTTTCTTATCGACAACCGATGCATGTATATTTGTGAGAGGATAAATTTTCATTCATACACAATAGTTAATCGTTATCCGTGTTTGAAATAATTTATATTTATAGGGTAAATAGTAAAAAGAAAAAGAAAAAAGAAGGTAAAAGTAGAAGCACAAATCATTTTGGGTGTAAATAATTACTTGATTCGTATTATGCATTTTCTTGTTTGCTCTACAATTGAGTTACAACTGATTTGAAAAATTAAAAATACTACCATCAATATGTTCCAAATTGTATATATTTTTTCGGCATACTGTTTATTTATAATATATTTATTTATATATTTTGTTTATTTATATAATATTTAAGGGACTTATGGAGTATGCCGGTCATTGATTGGGTAAAACTATAGTTTAAAAGTGACAATATGATAATTATTAGTTATTTCATAAATAAAAATTAAAAAGTAAGAGATAAAATGTAACGACCCGAATTTTTGTGTTATATAAATTATTTAAAAATATTATAAATAAGGATAAATCGTTTAAAGAACGTGGGAATTGGTTTCGTGTCATTCGGACATCGTATGAGAAAGTTATGGGCGAAACCGGGTCGAGACGATCAACAAAAGTTGCAGCCTGCCTGGGTAAGGGAGTTCGCGGCGCGAACTACTCTTCGCGATCGCGAGGATCGGGCAGAGACTTGGGGTTTTCAGAGATCGGAGTTCACGGCTGGTTCACGAACGCGAAGAGTTCACGATCAGGGAAGTTCGCGGCGCGAACTGGGAGTTCACGGCGCGAACTGGGAGTTCACGGCGCGAACTCTGCGGGAACAGCTTTAAATCGGGAAAAAGCTAGGGTTTCCTCATTTTCACTCCTTCACTTGGTGCAACCGAGATTGGAGAAGAAGGATGCGATTTTGGTGTTCTTGAGCTTAGATCTTCACCATCTTTGAGGATTTATGCATCTAAACTAAGATCTAAGTTATGCTTCATCTCCTAGCTAGTTTATGAACTTGATTTGGGGGAAAGTGGTGATAATGGTAATTTGTCAAAAGTCTTGCCTTAATATGTTGATGGTGAGTATAAAACACACATAGGAAGTGTGTTAACTATGTGTTATGTCAGATCTATGATTTGGATTGGTAACCATAAACTAGGGTTTATGGATCTACACGAAGTTGATGAACTTGGTGGTTGGGGTTGATTATGTTGATGTTAGATGATGTCTAGTTATGGATGATAACTAGAAATGTGATGATTATGTTGATAGGTTGCAAGGACCTAAAGATTGGAGATGTTCCAAAGGCGGGAAGCAAGGATTCGTGTTGATGAACACGATATGGATTAGCTATCGCTAAGGTGAGTACATGAGACTTTTAAACTGAGTACATAGTAAGAGTTTTGAAAATACATATGATATTTTTAGGGGTCTTTATTAATAAATGTTTGATAAAGATAGTGACTGAAAATGGTGAGAAAGTAGGTATAATGTGATACTAGAATATGTCTAGTATGGTTGATGATTTTGGAAGTAAGTATGACAAACTTAAGTGATTATGGAATCTTCAATAATGAACCATAATAATAAAGTTATGAAGTAAAAGAATGTATGTTGAGTCTTTATTAATAATTATGTATTAGTAAAGCAATTGGAATTGGATTGATAAGTAATGAGTATCTACTGGTAAGAATTACTAATAAAAGAAAAGAACAAATATACATATGAAAATGATTATTATGTGATTATTAATAATTATGTATTATAGTCAGTGAAGAGATGAAAATATATGTAATAGAGAAATACGAAATGTATCTTATGAAATAAGTGAGTATGGACCTCCTAGGGTTCATAAATGTAGAAGTATGTGTGAGATGTTAAAGATCGGGTCCACGGGACCATACATGTACGTTCACTCTATGTTGAACTAATTATATATAGTTATTATTAGATAACTAACTTGTTTGATGATTTATGTGATAGCCGAAGGCTTCGATTGAAATAACTGTTGAGTTATGGTAGGAAGGAGATGATGTGATGACGCGGGGGACCCCCGGTCATGAGGTGTGGAATGATGGGCAGTTGGGTGGATTCCCATCGACTCATCCACGTTAGTAGTCTTGCTAACTGGATGTATTCCGGCGAGTAAGGCAGGTATCGGTAGATTGGGTGAATCCCTCTTGCCGGTATCTTGAAGCTTATTAATGGCGATGGATTTCGGTTAATAAGCTAATGTGGAACTTATTAATGGCGATGAATTTCGGTTAATAAGTTAATGTGAAGCTTACTAATGGCGATGGATTTCGGTTAGTAAGTTAATGTGATTCTAGTACATATGTGTTTATGTATTAGGTATGCTTGTGCTTCTAGCTAGTTCGGGGGCAACCCGATAGTTAGATATGATTAATAGGAGGGCAAAAATTGATAGGGTCACAATAGGGTGACTAGACGGTATTGATGTCGTATATATATGCGTTTATATATTTATGAAATGATTATTATTATTGGGGTCTAAAACCCATGTATCTCACGAGACTATTTTATCTCACGTACTACGTTTGTTTTTGTGGCTATGTACTCAGGTACAGGTTTGAAGCGATAGAAGGTTGCACTAGGAGTGGCCTTGATATGTTTAGCTCGGGGGCTCGTAGGTAGATCCCGTTTGCCTATGGTTTTGATATACTTGGTGACCCCGTATTTTTGTATACTCCGATAAAGGTTTCAAAGTTTTTGTTAAACTGTATTTTGGATTACATGGAAAATGTTGTAAATCGTATTTTAAGTGTTTTAAACGATGTTATAAAAATACGGGTGTTACATAATATGTTTATAAAAATTTATTTATGGAATGAAAAGGTAAGTTATATTTTTTTAACGGCTAACACATATCCCTAATTTTATATTATTTTATGCACGTTGAAATTTTAATTTACAACTAGGTGAGACATCATAAACAGACTGAACTATAAACTCTTTACTATTTAGTAAAGGTAAGTTACATAATACTGTAGTCAATTAGGATCATTGGTCTTAAATTGATATGCATTCCAACGAATTTTATTAATTTTTGTTCCAAACGATACACGGTACGTAATTCATAAATATCAGAATTTAATGTGAAAACTAAATAAATTCGAAGTACACGATTCGTTATACAAGGATATATGCTTTATATAATATGGTATATTTTATTTATATATATTTACTCCTATATATTATGGATAATTATTCCAAACTCTTATATTTTATTTTAGAGAAGTGATATTGCTTCTTACTATATATTTTTTAATTTAATATAAATGTATCCTACATATACGGATGTATATATAATTTCCGACTATTAAATATAAATTTATTTAATTAGATTTGCCAATCTTTTTAATGTAGATGAAACACTTAAATATTTGATTATGATGATAATGATGATGATAATAATGATAATAATAATAATAATAAATTTAGAGAGTGTCACATGGATTTTTTTATGAAATGGCATCACGAAAAGTTGACAAATAATATTTAAAAATATTGTTTTTAGTATATATCTTTATTATATTATAAAGAGTTTACCTCTTCCATAATTAGCAAGGCTGAAAATTCAGCCAACACACTTGCTAATTATGGAAACTATGGCTTTTATTGAAAATATTAGCGGAGACGAGTCTCGACCACGCAACCTTCAGGTAACAGGCACAACGCCATACCAAATGATCTACAAGCGAATTGATTAATTTTCCTAAACTACCATCTATTAAAGACGAATGATGTGGAGGCTTGGACTCATGTCAACACTAAAGAAACTGGACTTCACAGTGAATTCAAACAGACCATTTGAGTTCTTCTTGCCTCCTCGATTCCTTCATCTTTTTTGCTAGATATGTACTACAATGGTTGATGTGTATCCACACACATTTTAGTTAGCTTATGGTTACGGTTTCTTCTATAGAAGTATGTTGTTAAAGTATTGAACAACTTAATTCTATTGTTTGTTGTGTTTTTTGCTAAAACTGTAACTAATCTAAATTATGAATTTTGTTGATACATGTTGTTGACGATGGGAAGAAGGATTGATCCTGATAAACCAAATGATTATGTTGAACTTCATAACAGGTTTTCCGTTTTTTCATCTTATTTGATTGAAACTTTGCTTGCTTAGAAAAAAGCCATCATATTGCTTAAAATGATTAACTAAAGTTCAAGACACCCTTTTTATGCTAAAAAATCAAAATTTTATATGAAGTGTTAATTATGCAATTTAATTATCAAGTTTAATGTTTCATTTCCACCACAATTATTAAATGTAACTAAATGGCAATTGAATTTAATCCCAGAAAATGCCAATTGAATTTACATAGAATGTTCCCTAATTTTGACATATCTAATTATGAATCTTAACTTATAATATTAATGATGGAGATATAAAGTGGTTTTGATGGTCAGACAGTGTTTGTCACTTAGCTAAATTGAGTCTAAAAACGGAATTGTTTTGTTAACTAGAATACACTTTATTTTAATTTAAGAGAGTTACCTTCTGACTTTATGTAAGTTCCAAAAAGGGTGTTACAAAACAAGACAGTTATGAGAATCTTCAAGTCTGTAAGTGATAATTCATTTTCATTGAGTTACCTTCTAATTCTTTTGCATTCTGTTAATTACGTTATTACTAATTAATATAATTTATTACGTCTTTATAGGAAATGCACAAGGAGGGACCCACCGACCCATTCAAGCATATCTTCATGAAATTTGTATAGCTGTTGGGCTTTGAGAGCTTGAGAAGCAGAAATATAAAATTGGTTTGTTTTATCACTTACTTGGATTTGCTGCTGCCAAATAGATTTGGTAAGTTGTTACTTATGCAAATTGTGTTTTTTCACCCCATGAATTTAAGAAATGATTTTTTTTATAGGTGAATAGTTAGGCTGGCTCATGTGGATTTTGAGTCAAATAATGATCTGGTCAAATGGCAGATATTGGACTGTGGTCGAAATGCTCCTGATTTGAGCTCAAATAAGCATGCAAATTTGAGCTTAATAAGCTAATAAGCTCATAAGCCCCGTTAATAAACTTTCCCAAACATGCCCTAAGCCTCCTCGATTTAAATTAGAGATGATTTCTAAGTAATCAAAGTTAAAGAAATTATTAATATAAATAAATAATAGTTTATGGGTTTTATGAAAGACAATCGTTCTATTTCTAAAAACATTATTCCATACATTAAAAACTTATATTTTAATTCGTGGAAAGGTAATAATGTAAATGTATGTGTAATTATTAATTAATATACATGCTCATAATACATTTTCCAAATTTTTAAGGATTGACTAGGATTAATATTTTCCAATGTAATTGATTATTTTCAACTTTTTTATTTAAACTTTACAGGGGGGGTTAATTTGAATTGATTGACTTACATTTTCTTGAAGATGACATCTTTTTATTAAAAAACAATAACTAACGAAAATCAAATACTTTCAAGAATTAACTCCTGAGCTGGTTATATGGGCTAGCTCAAATAAAGAAGATACAAGCCCAATTTGATTACGTATCCGGCCCAGTTCTATACATAAGAACAACGATTCTCTCGCCTATATATAATTCAAACGATTCGAACTTTGCGTACGAATTAGGTCTTTTTTGTTCTCACAGTTTATGAATGATGAACGTGAATTCCATGTGAGCCCCATCAGATTCAGCTGCCAATTGATTGAACTGCTTTTCTACCAAACAAACATATTCTTTCTCTGTCGATCTTACGTAATTATTTCCTTTTTAAATATTTATTATAATCCTTACGGTCAATCATCGTCATCGTCTTTTCAAGCACTAATTAAAGGTAGAAAATAACGTTTATATGTGTTATTCTTGTTTGAAACTAACCAGAAAATGTATTTATTCGAGTGTTTGATACTTTTAATTTTTAATTAGATTTAACATGTAAACAAACCATAAATTCATTTATTGTAAAAAATATATACGTTCTTACCATTTTTTATTTGGAATTATTATGTGTGTTTAATCATACCGTTAAGTTTAACATTATGTTTATATTTTAGGTGTCTCGATCATTTTCTAATGGCGAAATTAGTACTTATATTATTTGTTATAGCTATCTATTTAACAACAGGAATTATAATTCATTTGCGTATATATTAGGCGCATTAGCTAATATTAACTTTTAATTAAAACTAAAAAATACATTAAGATATGAACTTTATTAATGACTAATGAGTAATAAGGGTTTATTAATGCATCTAATTAAACAAGTTGAAGTACACCTAATTCATTCAATACATGTCACCTCGTTTTCTAAAATCATTTCTTTCTTTCTTATTTTTAACATGTATGATCATCATATTTATATCTCTAAGTTTAGATATGTTTAATTAGATCTATATTATATATTTTTTTAGTGAATGTAATCTATAATTTCTATTGGATCTTTCATATTTTGATTAAAAAAACAATTATATTATTACAAAATTTGAACTTGGTTGGATGATGATGGCGTATAGATAGAGAACATAAAATATTTAAATAAATATAGCTTGTAATCGAGTCATCAACCCACTTTACTTTCTATCTTCATTATCTTAAAAATCAAATAACTCAATCTATATATCCATCTATATACATATTAATAAAATATTAAACACAATAAAATTCTTTGCACATGTTATTCAACTAATTTATTCACTATATATTCCATACACATGTATTTTTTTCAATTTTCTATTTAATTATTTTAGTTTTCAATTTTCAATCTAGCCCCTTCTTTCATAAAATCAGAATTAATTTTACATTATTATCAAAAAAAAAATTATATTTATCTGTGTTTAAAGTTTTATAGTTTTTAACCACAATTTATTTAAAAGTTAGATATTAAAATATAAATTTTTATTAAGATCAGAATTAAATTAATTTACAAAAAAATCAACTAAAAGTTAGACAAGATATAAATTTTATCAATTTCTTTTTTATGATATTAACGAATTTTCCAAGATAAAATAGCGAATGTTTTTAATCCTAATATACTAAAAGATACATTTAATTACGCAATAAATTGCTATAAAACACGAAATACGAGTAACAATAAGCTCGTGATTCAAGTTCGTGGCCCACATGACGTAACACCCAACTTCGTTTTTTCCTCTGTTTTTTTTTTTTTAATTTCAAGCCACGTCCACATAACCACCAAAAAGCTCCAATATATTTTTCTTGTTTTCTGTGAGTTATAATCAGAATAATTACAATTCCAACTTAAATCTCCATTTTCTTCTTTCAATTCCTTCATTAACATGAACTCTTAGTCCTTTTCATACTCTGTTTTCATGAAAACAAACATAGAAAAGGAAAGAAAACAGAGTACAAAATTAGAATTCCGTGAGCAGTTTTACCTCTAAACACTTTATAGAAATAGAAAACAATTTTAAATTCTGTTTCCGATATGGGTATGTTTTTATATTCATTAAATTTAGAGATAGAAAAAAACAGAGTCCTATAATTGTTGGGTTTGTGGCATATATACATCTAGAGTAAATGTATATATATTTTATTCTATATATATCCATCTAAAAGGATTTCTGTGATTTGATACGAAAAGGGGGATCTTGCATGATACCAAAAGGGTTTTCGTGCTCAATTTTAGTTCGATTCTTTTAAGGTATCTATTTATCGATCTGAAGCCAACTAAAAGTTTCAACCGGAAGAATGGATTTCTGGCCGGAGTTTCTTGCAAGCAGTTGGGGTAAGGAATTTGTGGCCGGAGGATTTGGGGGAACCGCCGGAATAATGGCCGGATATCCACTTGATAGCATCAGAGTCCGGCAACAAAGTTCTCCGACCGGCTCTGCTTTTAGTATTCTCCGAACTGTTGCGGCTAAAGAAGGACCTCTTGCTCTTTACAGAGGCATGGGTGCTCCCCTTGCTTCTGTTACATTTCAGGTTAACTTTCTTAATTACAATTACATGTTTTTGTCAGCATATAATTTGAATCGATTTAAAAATTATTATAAAATTTATTTGCTGAGTGTTGTCACAAGAAAATTATTAGAATCGATATAAAAAATGCTTATTAGAGGTGTTAGGGATTGCGTTTTTTTAATTGATTACTTGCATAGCATTTGTTTAAGTGTTTAGATTAAAACACAATAAAATTATTATTTATTTGCTTATTTCATATTGAAGTAAATTTTATTCATGATAATTGTCCTTATTTTAAAAGAACCTTAAGTACTGTCAAAATAACCATTTACTAGCTTAGTGCATTTAGAGATAAGAGTACGTTATAACGGCGGTAAACTGGTAATTGGGGTCTACTATAATTCCAATTTCACTTATGATTTTTATTTTTAAAAATTATATACCGTTAATCTTTTTTAAAACATTTGCAAATACAGTCCTTTAATTTAACATCGTTAAAAAATTTAACAGAAAAATACCTATCAATGTAATTTAACGTACTTTAGAGTTTAGACTAAGTATTGTATGTGCAACATGATTCAATTTAAAAAAAAAATCATATAATCATACAAATTCACAATTCTGTTGCAGAATGCGATGGTTTTCCAAATCTATGCAATCTTATCTCGATCATTTGATTCATCTTGTTGCTCAAACGAACCGCCATCTTACAAAGGCGTTGCTTTAGGCGGTATAGGAGCTGGTGCTATACAAAGCTTAATGCTTTCACCCATCGAACTAATTAAGATTAGGTTACAACTACAAACCCAAGTCAACGGTCAACACCCACAAAAAGGTCCCATAAGTGTCGCGAAAAACATACTAAAAACAGAAGGCTTTCGAGGCCTTTATAGAGGCCTAACAATCACTGCATTACGCGATGCACCATCACACGGGTTCTATTTTTGGACTTATGAATTCGTGAGAGAAAAACTTCATCCGGGGTGTCGCAAAAGGGGTCAAGAAAGTTTTAAAACCATGCTTTTTGCGGGCGGTCTTGCGGGTGTTGCTAGTTGGGTTTGTTGTTACCCGTTAGATGTTGTTAAAACTAGACTTCAAGCACAAACACCGAATTCTAGGATAAAGTATAATGGGATTGTGGATTGTTTTAGTAAAAGTGTCGCGAATGATGGGTACGGTGTGTTGTTTAGAGGATTGGGGACCGCGGTTTCTAGGGCTTTTGTGGTTAATGGAGCTATTTTTACGGCGTATGAAACCGCTTTACGGGTGTTTTTCAATAATAATGGTAATCTTCAAACGGATAATGCTATGGAAACGAGTTTATAGAAGTCACATTATGTGATTCTGAACTATGAATCTTGGATATTGGAAGTTCATAGTTATAATGATGTAAAGAATTCAAGAAATGTTGCTTTGATGGAAGCTTTCATGTTATATTGCAATACAATGAATCAAATTACAAAAAAGTTTCGATTTTTATGAATCTTGAAAGTTCATAGTTATAATGATGTAAGAATTCAAGAAATGATGCTTCAATGTAAGTTTTAATGTTACAAAATGAATCAAATTACAAAAAAGTTTCAATGTTTAGGTTTAGTAACTACCTTCCATATCTCTAAGATTGAGCCCTGTTAACATATGAACATCATTGTAGTTTAGGGCTTGTGACTAGACTGGGCCTTTTCAGAGATATTTTGGTTTAATAATTGGTTTTGCGGCTTAATTGGGCCTAGTAACGGGCTTCTCTTGCTTTTCTCAGGTTGTAAGTTGAAATGGGCCTAAGCCCGATTGTGCATCTCCATAATGACAGTAACACTACTAACACATGTAAAGACACTAAGCAATTAAGCGTGTACAATAAAATATTAATTATGTTACATTCTATAACCTAATTGTCATATTCATTCACACCCAGAAATTCATTATATTTATTATGATAGATTATCGAATAAGGATTGTATAATTGGTAATATAATCTTGTAACAAGTTCCGCACACAATCCTCAATTGTTTGTAAACATCTATTATCCACACACATCACACTCCATATCTATGTACAAAGAGTAATCAAGAAAACACACACAAACACTCAAATCCACACACTCAAAACACTCAAACTTAATGATTGTGATTAAAATGATGATCAAACCAATAACATAACATCATCATCTAGATGTTCAAAGGGCCAAGTCTTCTTATTGAGCTATTTCGGCTATTACTTCTTATCGGTGGTTGTTGTACATTGAATTCAGAATACATATCGGTGAAAAATTTATCAACAAGATCTTGATAAATCGGGCTCGTAAGTAAAGAATAATAATGAAGAACTTCTTCTACATCTAACACATGTTCTTCATCTTTTGAATCCATCATCTCTAATTCCTTCATTTTTTGCTCCAAAATGTTGACATTTTTAGAGCAACCGATGTCTTTCTCTTCTTCAATGGCGACTGATTTGTGATCTTGTGATTCGGTGTGTAGTTTTTCGGGAACTTTGAGGTTTTGGTTGTTATTGTTGTCATTGGAATCCAACTGCTCACAAAACTGTTTGTAGAAGTTGTCTAGTTGTTGCATTTTTGGGTTGTTGAGATTATTGGTGGAGTAAAAGTTTAATGAAGGGACTCTTGTTAGCTTTTTATAACCTCCAAATATCAAGGATTTGAAGTTTTGTAGGGTTTTGTTGAAGAAGCTTTTGGTTTTGTGTAAGGTTTTTCTGAGCAGCATTTGTGCTTCTGTTATTGTCTCCCCACAGTGTGTGTGTGAGAGAGAGAGAGAGAGATGTAGGAAATGAAAGACTATTAGACTACCAAAAAACAGTTATAAGTTATATAAAGTCCAAAAAACTAACAAGTTTGGTACTTTGGTTTTATTGTACTTTATTAACGCTATAATATACGGAGTACCATGATACCATATTACTGTTGATGACTTGATGCGAAAAAAAATTAAAGTAAAATATTGATATCTGATAGTGGTAAGGATGTTTAAAATGGTTTCTTAGAGTCCATGAGTTCGATATCTTCTCTAGGTAAATATTTGCCAAATGCTCAAAAAAATGTCTGAAAACAGCCACGACAACGACTAGATAAGGAGAATAATTTGTTTTTAGAAGAAATTAATATGGAATTTATTTCAATTAATAGCCGGCTTGAAATTTCAAATTAAAAGTTGGGATCTTTTGTTAGGACAGCACGGATTTTGTATTTACCTTTTTCTTTTTGTTTGCACACTAATAAAAAGTAGTGTGACTGTGATAGTGTAAGGATATAAAAATGGAATATATATTTAAGAAGAAAAAAGTACTTGTAATGATAATGGATACTTGATTAATTGACCAATATGTTGTCAAAAGTTCATTGCCACTGATTAAGGAGCAAAGTTAAAGGTAATGGGTAGGTGAAAAAGTCTAGGCCACCAATTTATGAAACAAATATAAACAGGTTAAAATTTAGTTTAATCGGGTCATAAATAGGTAGGTATACACGCCTAACCCATGTTATAAACGGGTCATGTTTAGATCTTGAATAGGGTTAACCCACCAACCCATTTATGTAATGTTTTTTTTTTAATAATATATTTTTTTTTATATATTTGCATTTGAATTTAGATGTTTTTAGTTTTTAATGATGTATGGACCCTATTGAAATAAAGTGTGTTGGTTAAAAGGGAGATAAATGAAGAAAAATGCATTGAAAGCAAGCATATGGGGATTTCATATCAAGTCATTTTCCATTACCTCATTTCACTCTGCAACATGCAAACCGACCTTAATAAAAAGAAACAAACTTTAGAGACCAAAAATCATATTTGTCACCATCACTGAAATTCAGCCAATGTAAGAATGACACGTGTCAGTACATATTTATTTCTATAGCATTGATTTTCATCAACTCATAAAACATATTTACAGTTATAATTCACTCCAAATGAAGATGATGATGCTAGTGTTCAAGAACATAAAACTTGTGTTTTTCATCTTGTAATTGTTGGAATAATTCAAGGTGGTCAAACCCCTTAATTGCTTTAAGCAAACAGATTACTGACAAAATAAAGGAGAAAAAAAATATCAGATAATTAAGTTTAATTACTCAAACGTGATTAATTAATTGAATTCTTATTGTATTAATTATTACATAATTAATTTATTACCTGAATAAAGTAATAGACATCTTGGGCACACTGTTCATACTCCTTTCGACCAAAGAGACTTACAACAGCTGCTGGTGCTTTTATCTATCATGTCAAAAATTCATTACAAACATATTATTATTATATTTAGATAAATGAGTAAATTACAGAAATTGTCCTTGTGATATTCCAAACTCTACGATTTTGTCCATAAACTTTTCGTGATTTTTGTCCATGTGGTTTCCAAATTTCATTTTTTCCGTCCATTATGACCCAAAATGACCAAAATACCCTTATGAATATAGAATTCGGGAAACTATATGTCTGCATTTAGCAACAAGTAAAAATAAGAAAGAATCTTTACAAAAATCATAAAGTAACTGAAATCAAACCTGAGAATCAACACTAAGAATATCCCAAACTTCAATCGATGCAGATATAGTTGGATAAGTCTCTGAAAATAGCAAAAAAATATTTATTTAAAAGTATGTCGTGATTTATTTAAAATGGTATAAAAATAATAGTAAAACAGATGAATTAATTTAAAAATAAAATGTAAATATTTACCTTTAAATATATATCAAGAAGTTCACAACGATCTTGAATGACATCAGCATCGAGTCCTGTTGACAGATAATGGGAGATGAAGATTATATTCTGGATATTCCTGTGTAACTCCTCAAAATGTCTAAACCTTTATAGATGTATAATTTAATAATTCAGTTAAATAGATTATAAAATCATCTCTCAATCTTTACCATAATAACGACCCGGCCCGATTGTATACCTCACATCTTAGGCTGAAAATCGAATCACCCAAATGCAAACTTTTTTGAGAATTAGGGGCTAAATTGGATATAAAAGAAGTTGAAGTACTTGTCCCGTTATTAATTATTCCCAGTGACTCACCTTCTTCAGAATCACCACTAGAATCCCCTGTTTTTGAACGGGCCAAAACATCGGGCCCGTCTGCTAATAAAAAAACTTTTTCTTTCGATTTCTTGCCAAACGTCACTGATTCTTGACCTTTTTTCCCGGTTTTTTCATTACATACAGATTTGCCGGTTTTTTCTTCCAGTATTTTCCCGGTTTGACCTGAAGAAGTTTGTTGTTGGGCTGTAACTGTAAAACTGTTAACATTCTCTATTGGTTTGTAGTTTCTCTCCACCCGAAAGTTGTTTTCGGTTAAAAGCAACGGGTCGATTTTATTATATTACATGCAAAAACACAATTAACAACTGCCGTTTAACCTGAAGCTCAAGATCAATACATAATTAATTACACATGTGGGGAGATAATTTTCAAAACAGTAATGTTTCCTCCCCATTTTCGGGTTTCTAAGAAATTACCTTTTTACCCTTTGAGAAGTCAATAATCTCATCCTAATCATTTTAAAGTTCCTCCTTTACCCCATGCTGTTCTTTTAAATGTTTGTTGATCTAATTCCTTCGAGCTGGACTTTGTAATCTGCACAAATTAGCAAACATGAGCGCAACTAAAAACGATCTTCAAGATAATAATAATAATGTCATGAAGCAGATGACTCACTGGGTTTGACTTGTTGGTCAATGGGTAGAACAAAAGTGTTGGATAGTTAAAACAGATATATACCAAATCAGGAAACATGCTTGGGGCCTTATCTTTGCAAAAACCATACCCCTTGAAATGGTTTGCCAATTGTTTGCTTGTAGTTTCACACCATGATTTATCAGAACCCTAATTATTTACTACAATCATTTTTATTTATTTTTTAAAAATGCTCTAGAATGATGTTTTTTGAGCTGCTAAAAACCAATTCATCAAATGGTTTTCCAACAACGGTTGCACCTTTCTGTAAATTCTACCATTATATATTATTAGTAACAGCTTTTACTTACATAGTTAACTTGTGTTATATGTAATATGATGATTGTAAGTAAATTTAATTTTAAAATAAACAACGAGATATGAGAATCTCACATTATTCGGTATATTTTGGGACTTATAGAATGGAGGTACACTACCCTTTAGAAGCCCTGAGACAAATTCCTAGAGAAAAATAGAAAACAAAAAAAATTATAAATATAGTCAAAATTTACAGATATAAAAGTAGCATTAAAAAATCCAAGTGATTGAATTAGTACTTCTATTTTTTCTGGTGTAGCATCCAACTCCAGCAAATATTTGGCACCAGTTTTGTAATCAAAAGCCGTTACCTATCAACACAAAAATAAATACATAAATAGATAAAAATAAAATAAATCATTAATATAATCAGTATGAAACTAACAAGAGTGTCTTCTGAATCTTCGAGCCCAAATAAAGTTAAGAAAGGCTTTGCAAGATTATCATCTTTAATGTCTACAAATACAAACATTATCTGCATTTACAAATGTAATTAATTAAGAAATATGATTATGATAATATCATGTCTAGATTAATCTAATTTAATACTTATAACTTGTCAACCTTTGATTTAAACTTCCTTGCAGCATCTTGGAATGGTTCTAGTAATTTCTTGAAATCATCCTCTTCTGCAAAGACATAACCTGCAACACGTGTGAATAATTAAATAATAAAAATTAAAATAATAAAAAATTATGAGAGTGAGGGAATCCTGAAGTTTATCATTGGAGTAAACTTTAACAGAATTCAACTCAGTTAAAAAAGTGACCAATGGGAATTTGTTATTGTTCAAAAATTGGAGAATTTTGTCCTTATTGAAAGCATATTCTGCAAAGCCCAAAGTGAATACTGTTATTAACCAGATAATCTAATAATGTTGTTTTTGTAATCAATAATCATGATTAACACATTAGTAAGAGTAAATTACAGAAATTGTCCCTGTGGTGTTTCAAATTCTTCGATTCTACCCTTAACTCTTTTTTCGTAATTTTTGTCCCTATGGTTTTCAAATTTCATTTTTTCTGTCCATTTTGACATAAAATGACCAAAATACCCTTGTAAGGGAATTTTATGTCAAAAATAAATAAAAATTGAAAACAATAGGTACAAAAATCCTGAGAAAAAGAAAAAGTTTACGGATAAAATCGCAGAATTTGAAACACCACAGGGAGTGAGGGACAATTTATGTAATTTACTTAGTTACTCCATATTATGCGGATATCCTTCTTTAGGAGGTATTACGCACTTAAAATATAGTTACAGACACCATATTATGCGGATATCCTTCTTTATAAAAATATACAAGTTTGACAACTTGCTTGTTTTTACAAACGATAATTAACCATATAGTG
The DNA here is from genome assembly GCA_963853835.1 of Calendula officinalis. Classification (NCBI taxonomy): domain Eukaryota; kingdom Viridiplantae; phylum Streptophyta; class Magnoliopsida; order Asterales; family Asteraceae; genus Calendula; species Calendula officinalis. The sequence goes on along the minus strand of OY970827.1, from coordinate 1,131,493 downwards.
TCAATCTTACTAAAAAGTATTCAATACTCGTAGCCTAAAGGTATTGAGGTTGCAAGTGATCTTAGCTTCTTAGGTTCAAATCTCACTATAAAATTTAATTATAGATTCGATTAAAAATTATCTTACTAAAAAGTAGTTCAAAAAAGCAATCTCCAATTCTCCACCATTGTGCAATTGGATTTGGGTAAGGCATTATAAATCTAAGAATTTGATAAATATAGCCTGACAACGATCAAGAGTCATTTAATTTGCTAACGTACATATATTGAAGCATAATCATCATTAGGTGGTTACTAAAATTTTAGAAAAATGATCTTTTATAATTATGATACACTAAGTTTAAGCATTCTTTTTTTTTCGTAATCATTCCCAAACTGTTATTATTAACATTTTCCATAAATCATATACTTCATATGTATATGAATGATGTTTCTTAGTCAAATTAACATTTATAGAGGATAGATACATTCATAGCACATTTTATTACCACACCAACCAACATTTACACATTTTCAACATACTAAAAAAAAGAAGTCTTAACTATAACAACCCAAAACTTATTATTTTGATTCATTTTCATATTCCATTTTTTTTTTACAAATAACCTTTTCAAATTAAGGATCATATCATTCATTTGTAGATGCAAGAACTCTTTTTGAATCTAATTGGTTTGATCGTATTCGATGTCACGTTCATATTGCAAGTAATTTGCCTTCGATGCTTTGTGGTCACCAATTTACCAACAACTTCACCTTTTGATTTGATCTCAAATTCTAACTTTAACGGTATTACAAAAACTCCAGTTGGAGATACCTCTAAACTCGAACCCGCACCGTATAAGGGTACTTTTGTTGCTTCCAAATTCACAATGGCCGTTCTTCGACTCTTTCTTTGTTGATAATACTTCTTCAACTAAAAACACAATAACCAAATTAGTAAATGTGGCAATTTCAACCCATTTAATTATAAATGGTTGATTTAAATTGTGTTTTATCTCAAACATGCGAAATACAAAAAGAAAAAAAGAAAGAAGAGATAAAGATGTCAAATGTGTTGAAAGTTGCATATACAATATTTTAAGTGCGTAATACCTCCTAAATCACATTTTCATATAAAATAACTATATTAGAAAATTTTTGTAACACATTAATTATTGATAAGGTGAATGTTGGTCCTAACCTGACCGGTTGCAATCACAATCTCTGAGTAGATTAGGTTCACAGGGGTGGAGCTAACATGGATCCCAAAGAACGTAGCCGGGTTATGAACACCGAGCCGTAATGAACCGTTGATGGTCAGCATCTTGGTTATGACCCCAGATGAGTCTGAACCCTCCCCAATGTAAAGGCTATTCAGAACCAAATTCTGCAACAAATAAGAACCAAATTATGAACACGATTCAAGATTTTGTGAGATTAACAAATTCTGGAATCTTAATGACATGGGTTTGAAAAAGATTCGATTTTTATGCGTTTTAACATCATAATCTTCATTTGGCATATCATTTATCAGCAAGCTCAAATAAGGTAATTAAACCCAATTCAAGATTTTAAAAATGTACTACTAATTTACTAATTTTAGAATCTTAATGACATGGGGGTTGCAACAAATGCACCGCATTCATCAGCAAATTCCAAGATTTTAATTAAAACCCAATTCAAGATTACTAAAAATAACAATTTTTGTCATCTTCATGACAGGCCTTTGAAAAAGAATCAATTTTTATGCTTTTTAAAATCATGATCTTCAAATTAGAACTCAAACCCTGCAACGAAAGCATACCATTCATCAGCAAAATTTAAGAATTTAACTAAAACCCAATTCAAGATTTTTAAAGATTAACTAAATATATAATCTTAATGACATGGGTTTGAAAAAAGATTCAATTTTTATCCTATTTAACACCATGATCTTTATAAAAACTTTATAAAATTCAAGTAATTTTAACAAACCTTAACAGTGATCTCAGCTTTATAAGGTCTAGCAGCACCCCATATAATCAAGCATAAAATAGTAAACAAGACAATAAAACTCAAAAGAGCCATTAAAGCTTGTAATCTTCTAGTCATTTTCTTTTCATCGTCATATTCATCATACTTCCCTTCTTCCACAATCACATTACACTCCGGCCACCCCTTATCATTCCTTTTCCGGTGAACTTTCCTACCGGAATGTGACCGGAAAATCCCAGAAAACCGACTTGACGACGAGTTCCTTGAATGCCGACCAACTGAAGGGTGTGATGGTGACTCCATTGGACTCCTGAAATTTGGTGTTGCTTGAATTGATGATGATTTATCACCATCTTGTGAATCCCTTGAAGGACTCTGCACATAATAAACCGGCCGTTTTGGTGATCTTGACGGTGATGATGGAGCTAAACTGGTGATATCAGACTCTGATTTTGTATGCAGCATGTTTTTGTTTCTTGAAAAACAGTTTTTTTTAATTTCAAGAGATCTTTTTACAATATAAAGTTTAGGCTTTAATTCACCAAATTTTGTGAAATTTTGCAGAGTATATGGGAATTAATAATCTTGAAAAACCCACAAATTATAAAAAAAGTATAAGAAATAATTATGTATTCAAAAGTGTAATATCATTAAAACATCAAGAAACTTGAAGTGTTTATTTTCTTTTGCAAAATTGAGAAGCAAAATGAAAGATTCTACCAGAAAATTAAAAAAAAAAAAAAAACAAATTATAGGCAAATAATATGAAAACAGAAATAAAAATTTTAGCTAAGGTTTATGTTGCAGCACACACAGTGTGTGTGTGTTTATTTTCTTTTTTGAAGCTTTTTTGTGAGTGAAAATGGCGAGTGGGATTTTATTTTAGCAGTATGCATGAGTAGGACCAACTAATGAGCTGTGAGCAGTAGTTAAAGGAGGCAGAGCTCACCAACACCAAACAAATAATTACCGAACCTAAATCCGAGGCTATTTCCGTGCCTACAAGGATTCTTGACTCCAAAACACAATCTACAGTGTCGGCAGCCAGCCTTGTCATTGGTATTTTGCTACAAATAATTGCGAATTAATCATTTAAAATAAATTTGAACAATTAGTTTAATCAAATAGTAGTATCTTGAATTGGTATGTATTGCTGTTCAAAAAAAAAAAAAAATTGGTATGTAGAATTAGCACATACTTTAATCTTTATGGTTAAATCAATTAATTTAAGTGAGTGTGTATAATATTGAACTAAAAAAATGAAACTTTCTTTTATTAGTAATAAACTCGACTCTTAATTATTACAGAATTTTTTTTAGAAAACGTATTGAATCAAAGATTGTGTTTTATTCATTAGACTAACCCCTATGAAGTCAATAATGTTGATTTGCAGTCACACAATTAATAAAAAGAAATTTGAAATCTTAATAAAAAACATTCATGAGTATGTTTATTTTTCTAGTAGAAAATGAAAAATCAACATTACATATTTAAAATAAGAGAAAATAAAAGTTTTTTTTTTCTTCTTTTCATCCAAAACTGCTACTTCAATAATTGAGGGTCCCTTTTTGAAGTTAAATCAACGATATGGCAACTAGAATATTGAGTTTTATGAAAAAATAATTGTTTAATAAGTTTATTTTACATTTTACATATATAAGAGTTGTGACAAAATCAATCAATGAAGTAGATGACAAAATTGAGTATGAATACTTCAAACATTTAATTTTTAGTAGAGGTAATTTCAAACATTTAATTTTTAGTAGAGGTAAAAGAATAGTGGATCACAATAATAACATCACGTCAGTGTTTTTTAAAAACTTTCTTACGAAGTATAAGAAAAAAAGGTTCACTATAACAGTGTTATGGGCCCAAAATAATACCGGAAGGCCCAATCTCGATTAATAAAAATGGGCCATGTGGATCTTGAATGTTTTATTGGTGCTCTTTAGGCCCAGCCCTACCTTGTTTTATTGGTGCGCTTTGGTGGCGGTAACAGTGGCTGACGGTGGTGGTGGCCGACAGTGGTAGTGGACGGTGGGCAACAGCAGTTGGTGGGGGTGGGGTTGATGCATTCAGTCAAATGTGATGACGGTGGTAGTCATCTTTAAGGAAATAAAGTTATAAATTTATACGATAAATCTTACTACTATATAATGCATTTAGGCCTACCACATTAGGTAAGTTTAAGGAGCTCCTTAAACTTAATTTTAAGGACCTTTCCACTTTTATTAGTTAGTTCTCTACCTTAAAAGAAAAAATCGCGGCTAATAAGATTCGAACCCAAGACCTCTCCTAACTTATCACTATGTGTTAACCACTTGCTATACATTACACTTTGGTAACACCACCCACACTTAATAACAAAAGTCTGTTACTCGAAAACCATTTTACCCAATAACATTAAATATACGACGCTGTAAATCCTCAACTCTTACCAAAATCCACATTTCCGTTTAATTATTTATTTCCAATAACAATTATTACTGTGTAAATGAACAACACTTGCTCGCCACGAAATATGGTTTCTGGGTACCCGCCGCCGCATTGCGCGGGTACCCTGCTAGTATTTATAAAGGCTGTTGTAATTTTATTTAAAGTTTCGTTATTATACCATGTGAAAAATCTTAACATGACACAATGACACGTACACCTTACTATGTTGCCACATAACCTTAGATAAGAGAAAATGACGTATGGGTAGATTTATGGTATTATTCTAGCGTACGTTCGCAATAAATGTGGAGGTAAATGTTATGAACCGGGTTTTATTTTTAGTTAGACCTGAAATAATGGCCGGATCATGATTGAACTGATGGTCAATTCGAGTCTAAGTTGTATGATTTATCATGATCGGTTTCAAAATTATATAATCAAATTGTATGATTTCCCTTATTTCCATTTTAAAAATCATCCTACAATCGTTTAATTCATTTTCCAATTTTAACAAATTAGTTCCTAAAATTAAAGTTTAAAGGTTACAATTGTATCACAAAGAATTACCGGTTCGTGAGGGTTTCTCATGCGACCGAATGTTACTAGAATAGATATGCATCAACAAATAAGTAAGGCGGTTCACTTTCTGAAGAAAAAAAAAAAAACAGCCTGAAATTACGTCATCTTTTTTAAAATTTGAAAAAAGTTGAGGGGCAAATGTTAAAAAGATGAAAATGAAAGGGTGAGTCTAAATGAACCCTATAGTAAAAATGTCATCATTACATAAATAATTGAAAAGTAAAATATGATTATATATAAATGATTACAACACATGATTGGAAAATATAACATTTTTTAAGTAATTAAATATGGTATCTTTTAATCTTTTTTTTTACGTTTTATATATAAGAAATAATAAATCTTAAGATATATATAATTTAATAAATTAATAATCTTAAGAAATACGTAATCATCTTTTTTTTTTTAATCTTTTAATCTTTTTTTTTACGTTTTATATACAACGTTTTTTTCATTTATTTAGCTTAAATATATTAGAAAAGTATTACTCCCTCCGTCCCTAAATAAAGTTCACATTTGTGTTGGGCACAATATTTTAGGAGATAGTTAGTGGTGGGGTATTTGGTATTACTTTTGATTAAAATATAAGGTTTGATTGGAGAGAGAAAGTGTTTTAAGAGATAGTTAGTGGTGAAAGTATTGATAATAATATTAGTATATTAAGTGGGCCCCTTATGTTTGAGAAATGGGAACTTTATTTAGGGACAAAACTTAAAAGGCAAATGGGAACTTTATTTAGGGACGGAGGGAGTATATAATAATTTTTAGAAAACTTTATTTAATGAAAGAATTAATATATCATAAATACATTGGAAACTTTTATACTATTCTAATATTTTTTATCTGAATAACAAAAAATTTTTTTTCATATGAGATGTATCAATTTTCCGAATGAAAATATTTTCTTATCCGAATGAAAAGTAAATTTTCCGTATGAAAATTTATATAGATATAAAAAAATTTGACATTCTAAATTTTAAATTTACACGTTTGGGATAACTCACTTCGTTACATAAATAGTTCATATGATTTTCTCAAAATTGTAGCTTTAGTTATTATATTTTATTTTAATTTTTTGATTCTTTTATTATATTTATTTTCTGATAACTTTTAGCATACATTATGAATTTTAAGTCACGGAGAATTTATTTTTATATAAACTTCTATTTAAATTATGACATAAACTTTTATATAAATTATGACATAAACTTCTACTTCCTTCAATTCAAAATAAGTGATACATTGTTATTTTCACGGTTTTTCAGACAAAAAATTATAATGGAAATTACATTAAATTAATATGATGATTAGTAGGGAATTTGTCCCATAAATTTTGAATAAAATAATGTTAATAAAATTTATAAGTAAAAGGAAGGATATAAGTGTAGTTACGTTAATCTGATGTATTTAAAATATTACCAAAATATAAACAAAAAACTACGTAGTATAAATGAAAAATATTAAAGTAAATATTAAATAAGGCAAAAAAAAAAAGTTACATAATATAGTGTCATCATAAAGACAAAAGTAAATATTAAATTATAGAGAGAGAAAAAGGTTATTGCTGCCATTCTGACTCATGTTCTGTAAAAGGTAAATTCCTCACTAGAAACGAGATATCTATGGGGTTGATATTGAAAAATTGGGGTTCTTTTAGTAGAACCCAAATGAAATTAGTCATTTCATTTCTCAACTACATCTATAAAATCCAGTTTCCCCAATATCCATCATCTTTTACCAGACTCCAAAAAGGGTGGATAAATAACTAAAATTAGAAAAAAGTAAAAAAAATGTTGGAAGGGAAAGCACAGACATGCCAATCAAGATGCAGATTCAAGCCATGGCTTATGCTTCTCAAGCCCTAGATCTTTATGATGTTATTGACTGTAAATCTATTGATGCCCATATAAAAAAGGTACAAACTTTATCATCAAGATCGCACCTTTCTCTCTCTATGTATATGCATCTGGGTGTTGTGAATCTTGAGAAAAAAATGTTTTTAAAAAAAAAAATATTATGATATGGAAATGGTGACAGGAGTTTGACAAGAAATATGGGAATGGATGGCAATGTGTGGTGGGATCAAACTTTGGATGTTTTTTCACTCACACAAAAGGAACTTTTATCTACTTCACATTGGAGACACTTAATTTCCTTATCTTCAAAGGGGCTTCTTCTCTTTCTTCATAGTCTATCTTTTAGATCTTATTAAGTATTGAAAACCCTAAAAATGTTAGGTTAAATACAGTTCGTAGTTTATCTATCCCGATTTGTTTAATAGCTAATGCTAGGAAATATGCTGAGAAATTAGTGGTTCGGTAGCTTGTAATCTTTTTAGTTGTATTTTATTGGCTTTCTTAATGTACTAGAACACCTTTTGATTACACAAAATTAAAATGGACATATTAACATACACTAAAAGGTAGTAAGGTAAATACATATAATTATATTTTGCAGTCACTAATTGATAGGTGGTGATGCGTAGTAGTGGTCACTAATGGTTAATGGTGATGCATGATGGATATTGGGCGATAAATACATATAATTATATTTTGCAGCCACTAATTAAAGGTGGTGATGGCTAGTAGTGGTCACCAATGGTGATGCATGATGGATGATTATGGTAGTAGGTAACGGTGGTGGTAATTTTAAATATTTTAAATTTTAAGAGATTAGTAAGATAAATATAGTCAGGTTATAAACATATGATTCAATAACTCAGTTGGTTAGGGCATTATGTTAATAACGTACAAGTTACAAGTTCTAGATGATGTATAAAAACAAATTTATCCTGAAAATTAAACATTGCTAATTTAAAAAATGTGTAAAACACATTATACATATTAAATATAATGCCATAACCCCTTAGATTACAGGGGTTAACAATGGTTGATTAGAGAAATGAGCAACCAAATTTGCTACAACAAGATCAGCAATAGCCATTCGGGTTTCCACCGTGGCGGTCCCCAAATGTGGTGATAAAACCACATTATCAAGACCGAGCAGTTCCTCGGGCACCTCGGGCTCGTGTTCAAACACATCGAGCCCAGCCCCACCGAGTCTACCTTCAACCAGAGCCAAAACAAGCTCGGGTTCATCGATATGGGCCCCACGCCCAATGTTAATCAGAAACCCGTTCGGGCCCAAACAATCAATCACTTCACGGTTGATTATATGGTAAGTTTCTTGAGTTAATGCGCAAGCGATGATTAGGATTTCACAACTGGAAGCTAATTCGATCACGTTTGGATAATATTTGTAACCTGAATTAGGTTTCTCTGATCTGGAGTGGTAATTAATCGGACAATTAAACGATTGTAATCGTTTTGCGATTGCTGACCCGATTCTTCCCAAACCTACGATCCCCACCGATTTCCCACTAACCTGCAAGTAAATTGATCAATTACTCAATTAGTGATTTTGAGACACTCAAATAGCAAATTAAGGAATAAATTGACCAACTTTTGTGGTCAATTTGAAGTCTCGTTGCTTCCACAATCCATTTCTTACGAACTGATGAGACGCACAAATTCTTCTGAGAGTCGCTAAAACTAGTAATACGGCCAAATCAGCAACTTCATCAGTCAACGCATCGGGAGTGGAAGTAACCCTAATCCCTTTTTCTTTGCATTTCAATAAATCGATCTTGTCTAAACCGGAACTGTGACTGGATATGATTTCTAGACACGGAAGCGATTCGATTAGGGCAGCGTCAGCTCCGTGGGATCCGTTACCGACAATTGCTCTGATTGAGTGTGAATTTTGGTTGATGAACTCAGTTTTGGACGGGATTTCCCATGATTTGATGAGGTTGAATCGTTTCGCGAGCTCATCTTGAAGATAATTGGACATTGGGCACGACATCCATACTCCTATTCTGTCCACCATCTGTTCGATGGATTGCTTCAGAGAGAAGGAAAGTTTGCCAGTAAAACAATTCCCGTAAAACAATTTTTATAAGATCAAGATAAGAAGATATAATCACTTTATTTTATAACTAAGTTTCGATTCACTTTGTATGCTGATTAATACTTATCTGAGTTTTGATTCACTTTGAAGCTGACTAAGGGGTTGTTTGATATGAATAAAATGATAAAACGTTGAATGATGTAATATTGTGAATGATTAAGAGACTACGTATCAAACTTGTTTTAAATGTGAGAAACTTATTGATAAGTATTTTGACTGCTTAATGATTCAACATATGTTATAAGGTAGAGTTATTCAACATTTTTTTGATGTCCCATTCAACATAATCTTCATTAAGAGACGCTAAACAAACGCACTGAATGCTAATAAACATGGACAATAATTCAACATTCAGCACTGAATGATTCCATTAAATTGCTAACAAACATCACCTAATACTTTTCTGGTTCTGATACGTCAAATTGTAAGTACTTTGCGTCTAAATTAACATGGACAATGAAGACAGAATAATCAAAAAGTATACAATGTTACTGTAATTTGACCATACATCAAAAGGTTTTACAAAATTAGCACCTAGTCATCATTAGCATCTTGTCCAAACAAATTATAAACCGTCTTTCGAGAGCATAGAACCCACAAAATGTATACACTTTTTTTTTTAACAGCAGACAAAATGTATATACTAAAAGAAGACCTTTTCGCCTAATATTTGGAAAAAGCCGACAATTTTATGGGACCTTTTTGGACTCGATAATTATTAATCTTCGCACAAGTATTTATCTAAATTGTAGCAGATTATTATTAATCGTATCACTGATCTTCAAACTGTAATCCAGCCTTGATATTGTGAATCGTGCTCGAGATGAGCATATTAACTGACTCAACAGATTCCACACTTAGTTTAGATGTTGGGGAATCATTTGTAAGAATCTGAAAACCGATTGTTAGTAATGATCCTGTTTCACAATTTTGATTCTCTGATTTTGAAGTGATAACTAACGGTCTTGTTTCTACACCATCGGGCGAAATGGAAAAACCCGAGGGTAATATAGCGATGTTGCTAGAGTCACAGCCAGCCATTAGTGACTGCATGGTTGTCACAGGCACTGGAGCACAGACGACCATTGACTCGTATGTGTTTGTGCAACTGTCTTGGACCATCCACGTGTCGTCCTTTGACTTCATTGTCTGGATTTAACATATAAAATAAAAAGTGAAGGTGATTATGTTAGCTAAATGGATGCCAAATTGACGGTCGGTTGGGTAGGTTAGTAAGTCAAAATAGGGTTGTCTTGTAGTTTCAATTTTCAAACCATTTGACATATTTCAACTAAATTTTTTAATCATGCCCATTTAACATTATCTTCCTTTCTTGAAAAAGGATATTCGCATTTATAACGGGCTTCTCAGTATGGCTGATTTTTACTCGTGGTGTATGTAACCTAACAGTTTCTGATCGTTTATCTGAGTATCTAATAAATGTTTACTTAGGGAAGGGGTCAAACTTTTGATCTCTATTAAATATTTACCAGATGGTTCATGCTGATTTAACATGTTAGAGAAAAAAGATAACCTGAATCAGTGATAAGTAAACTGGTCAAAATTGTCACTGGGTATAAAGAAATCTTACATGGATGGAGACAACATTTCCCCTATCTTGTCCTTTTAACAAATTCGCTATAGATTGCACTGGACCACCATTTGACATAATATCCCACTGAAAAATTACATAAAATCTTCAATTTATGGTCATTGTTCGACATTAAAATTTAAAAATGCCACAAAATTAACGAGTTTATATGTACCTCATTTCTTCGATTTTCATCTCTTAAGAAATCAAAAACAAGAGTGTGAGAAATGGGCAACCATATAGACGATACTGCACACAGTATAACCCCTAACGGTTCACCGGGATCATCTAGGTTCTTTCTAGAAGCCACCCGTATTTCATCTCCTGTTTTACTTGCTATTTTTTTCCATGTGTTATAACTCGAGTCTCCTAAAGCTCGACCAAAATTCCGTGTCATTCGTTGTGCCAATTTCAACACACTTTTTCTCCCTGCTAGTGTACCGCAGCCTGATTGATTAAATGGGCATATGATCATAATTAATTAACGTGTTATTATATATGATTTGAAAAACAACATTAGAATCTAAACTCTTGTTTGATTCATTTTAAAAAATAAAATAAAATAAAAACCGAAATTAGTAAAACTACAATATCTTTTACATACCACTAGAATCCTTAGTAGGAACATTTGTTGCAAGAAAAAACACAAGACGCTCGCATTGTTGATGCAATGTGGCCATCCAATGTCTTGCTCCAAAAGCTACCCCACTATTGACGATTGCACGATACATAGAATGAGCTATTCTTTTCTCGCATTCCACGTGCTCTATCCATGTCACCTAAAACATATATACAATGTTCGATATATTCTAAAAATAAATAAATATATCATTTATTTCTTGCATATTATGATTTACCTTGCAATGACCATTTGATTTATCCTCAATTAAGCAACCGGATGGACGTTTTCTACATCTAGCAAGTGATGCATCGATGTTCTTTTCTATATCATCGATCGATACGTCAACAATGGCCCACACATCAATATTCAATTGTTTTGAGTATCTAACAAAATACACTTCTCGTGAGGCTACTAAAGGAGTTAGCATTTGTAACTCTGCAAACATCTGCAACAGATGTGAAAAATCCATCAAAATTATTTAAATTTATGTTGAAAAAGATAATTAATTTGACTTAAAATGTTGTTTATTCACCAATTGAACCGTGCCATTTCTATTAGCACCATCCCCATTGCAGATAACATCAAGTGTAGCCGCTTTTGATATCATGAATGGAAACATTTCGTCATATTCTTTCTGAAATAACAAATAAACATAAGAAAATTACTAAATTAGGGCTGAAAATAACCAAGGGAAGTGATTTTTACACTACATAAACTAATTCATGCACCACAGTAGTGTACAACAATTAAAACAAACTATATAAGCACTGTATATCAATGATTGTGGTGTGCAGAATAGTTTATGTGATGTTTTATATGTGTACTCATGTACCACATCCATGAAGCTTCTAACTAATTGTGGTAGATCCATAAACACAACTCCACTATCTCTAGATGCTTCAATGCATCTATTCGGTTGAATATTGCTTGAATTATCGACATTAAACATTTTCAAATACTCATCATAGTTAAGTATTTCTCGGCCCGTTTCAACACTTCGAACCCACAACGGTTCTTCTAAGGTAGCCATTTTTATAAGCTCGTTCATAGCAGAATTTACAAGATCCATTATTCGACCCGGTTCAAGCCCAAATACCCCACTACATAAATCTAACGAACTTCTATTTTCATGATCGTTTCCGGTAGAACTTAGATTTGTTGGTGATGTTCGTTGCGGATATTTCCCCATTGATGTTTTCAGCTTTTTGATCTACATATTATATCATTTCGTTTATAAATTTGAGGCGTATATATTTATTAAAACTAATTAATAAATTGTTAAAGTGTGTACAACGTACAACCTTGGATTTAAGTTTGGTATTTTCAACACGGAGCTGTTGTTCATCGGTGTTAGCTGATGCATCCTTGCTAGAGCTACCAAAACCACAATTAGGACAAATCCCATTTTTTATTGCTTCTCTCAACAATTTATTTTCGTCATGTAGTTTGTCCATTTCTGATTTTAATAATGAATTTTCATGGCGTTCTTGTATAGCCTGCAACAAGCCAACAACAACACAATATGATTTGTACACCATAGAAAATCATTTGTACACCACAATCATGCATAAATGTACTATATATATATATTTGATAATGATATTTCATGGTTTATACTATCACTTATTTTAAATTGGCATAACCATTAAATCTTTGTTTGCATGCATCTAATGAGGTTAGTTCTACTGAACAAACATAATTCGATAATTATATAAAAATATATTTCATGAAAGCGAATATTTATATATGAAAAAACCTTGATTTGGGTACGGCGGTTTTGAAACCAGAATTTCACTTGTCTAGGATGAAGGCCTAACCGCTTGCTCAAGTTTTGTCTTTGCTTCTCATCCGGGTGAGGTGATTCCTTAAATAACCTGTAAATTAAAAATTATGAGTAAAATTATTATGTCAAAGTTATCAGTACTAATACTTACCATCATGGTTTTTAGTTGAAACTTAATTATCGGTAATTTTTGTATTTTAGGGTGTTACAAATTACTAACGAGTGTATATAACCAACTTAGATATGTTTCCACTAGACATGTTAAATAGATTTAGGAAAGACATCAGACAAACTAGCAATATTCTAATGCTTCTGAAGTCATATCACAAACTCAAAGGACCAAACTTGCAATTAAACACATATGTTTATAATAATAATATTATTATTTATCTATACATGTGACAATATTGTGACAAGCTTCATCACATCACCTTTAAAAAAATATGCGAATACACATGCTTGTGTTGTGGTTAGTTGTTGCCTCGATTTTGGGTGATACACTTTATTATTAAATTATAAGAGAAAAATAAAGACCTTTACATTATGACCTTTATTTTATTATCTATCATCAATAAATTACATAAAATAAATAAACATTAACAAATGCTTTACTTTTTTTGTTTTTTCTTAAAGCTGAATTAGTGATCCTGTTCAATGTATCATCTTACCCAACTACCTCCATTTTCTTGCAAAGATTCTTTTTAGGCTAATTTGATGGACTGTCCACCTCTCACTCATTATCTACCGAGTCACTCAACTCATGTGAGTCACTTCTTGATAAACCGAGTTACATGACTTTAAGAAACTATGGTCTCCTTATATCTAAAAGTAAAAATACATTGAAAAGTGTATTTTTCTAATGTGGTATAAACATGCATTAAACTACACCACTCATCTATTATCAATAGAAATAAATCTCGAATTTAATTTAATCTGATCAAGTGATTATGTGTGTGATGGTGTTTTAGGGTGCAAAAAATAATTAATAAAATTAAGGAAAATAAAAAACTTAAACAAGTGACGTACCTTTCCATTTCACGAATTTGTTCGGCGGTGTGGCGGTGGTACTTTTTTCTCTTTTTACTTTTATTTTTATCATCATCATCATTTCCGTCATCAATGTCATGATCAACATCGAAATCATCATCCGATCGTGATCTCACCGGACCGGAAGTCTCACTACTGATCTCCGTCACCGTCGTATTAGCACCGCCGTCTTCTTTCCGATCATCCACCGCTAATTCTTCTTCATCAGGAAAATTAATGCCCTAATTACAAACGCCAATTACAAAATCAAACCAGAAAACCTAGAATTTACACTGTATAGAAGAAGATAAAGTGATGAATTGCAAGTTACGAGAGTGAGATCGAGTGACGTGGAAGGAAAAAGGTGTTTGGTCGGAGATGGTGGATTGTTCTTGTTATCATTGGAAGACGACATGACCATGCCAGTGTTTGAATTTGAATTTGATTTTGCTTCTGCTATGGATTGGCCATGGCGGTAATCGATGGTGGTAAGTGGTAATCTTGTTTGGTTTTTGGTTTTGATGAATTGCGTGCGCTGTGAATATGGGGGTGGGGTCAGAAGGTTGAAGAAAACAAAAGGAGGAAATGAAATGAAATGTCTAACGTTTTCTATGTTTTTCGTATATGTCTGTGTGTGAGACTGACGCTGAGAATAGAGAAGACACGTAGAAAACGCAGTAGGTGGGGTGGGGGGGGTGGGGTGGGGGGGGGGAATGTGAGTGGACTAGTGGAGGCTGCTACGGGTTGACCGTTAGACCACCCGTAACGCTCGACCAAATGGCCGGTAGCGACCGCCAGCTCGGACCTCCCCGACGCGTCCCACCCGTTACGCCCCCCTTGCTCGACGCGTCGACCGTGGCCAACGGTCGACTATTCGACCGTTCGAACTCGTCTCCAACGGCTCCAAAAACCCCATTTAAAACTTAATTTTTACCCCCTTTTTTACCTTATAAATACCCAATCTTTTTCTAAAAACATTCACACTTCTCATTTCTTTAATTCATACTTACTCACATCACACACATCACACACACTATCCTAAAAATGAGTTCCGACGATGAAATGAATGTCGCTAATTTCATTTTTGGCGACGAGGAAGAAGACAGGGTTATACATCTCGGTTTTTTACAAACGGCGGCCGCGTTTCTTGAAGGTTCTAGTTCTACTATCCCTAGAACTCCTAGAAGATACGTGAATAGGGACCGTGGCGGTGCGAATGACCGTCTCGTGGCAGCCTACTTCGCTGAAAATCCGACGTATAACGAGCATGATTTTCGCAAACGTTTCAGTATGAGTCGTGATCTTTTCACACGCATTGTTCGCGATCTCACTAATACCTTCCCATTATTTGCGCAACGATATGATGCACTTGAGAACGCAGGTACTTCTCCACTAATGAGGTGCACTTCTGCAATTCGTCAGTTAGCATACGGGACCGTACCGGATGCTCTAGACGAATACTTACAAATTGGTGAGAAAACTAGCCGTGATAGTCTCGCAGAGTTCTGTAAAGGGGTTATGCACTTGTATGGAGATGAGTTTCTGCGAAAGCCTACTCATACTGATGTGGCGAAGCTATACGCTTTTCATGAGGAGAAACATGGGTTTCCCGGTATGCTAGGAAGCATTGATTGTACTGATTGGCCTTGGGCTCAATGTCCAAATGCTTACCGTGGGCAATATGTTAGAGGGGATCACGGGAACGAACCATTCATCTTACTTGAAGCGGTTGCCTCGCAAGATTTGTGGATTTGGCACGCGTTCTTTGGTGTCGCCGGGTCGAACAACGACATCAACGTGTTACGAGCGTCCCATATTTTCAATGATCTTAAAGACGGGAAATCACCTGAGGTACCCTTTTTGGCAAACGGGGTGTCTTACAAATGGGGATATTATCTTACTGACGGGATATATCCGGAATGGTATGTTCTTGTTAAGTCCATTTCACACCCAAATGCGAATGATGTTAAGCGGGTGAACTACAAGAAAGCACACGAAGCTGCAAGGAAAGACGTAGAACGAGCATTTGGCGTTCTAAAGAAAAAATGGGGTATAATAAAAACGGCTGCAAGGTCCCCAAATGTTAACAAAATAAGGGATATAATGTACACTTGTATCATATTACATAATATGATTATCAAAGACAAAGGCATGACCATATGTCCCGATTTTCATCCGGAAGAGCGACATAGTGAAGCCGACCCCGTACGATCACATGAAGAAGTATTGCAAGTTATCAGGGAGATCCATAATAAACAAACTCATCTTAATCTTAGATCTGATTTGGTGGAACACGTTTGGAATCGACGACCCCACTACGGGTGAGTATTGCAAGTATTGCAAATTATTTTTAATGTAATGTTTTAATTATTAATGAAATTTAAATTTAAAAAAAAAATTCCGAACGGTCACCCATTACGGGCATTTGGTCGCTGTCTGGTCGTGTGTTTGATCAGGAGAGAGAAAGCTGATGTGGCGCAGATGTGGCAGAGGTGACCAAACTGGGTTTGGTCACCCATTACACACAGTCTTAGATATTGTTGGACTAGAACTCTAGAAGCCACATCTCGATCTTATGATTTAACCAAAGTAACTTGTAATTTTTCTCATTATTGTCATTAACGAGTTGTCAGTTGTTTCTCGTCTCCAAATGTGTCACTTATTGAATGAGTTTAGAGACGAGAAAGGAAGAGAGATGAGAGTAGGGGTGAACATGGTACGGTACCACGTATATTTTCTTCATACCGTGTACCGTACCAACTATAATTGGTACACCGATTTAGCTACCATTACCATACCAAGTTTACTTGGTACCAATTTGTTTGGCTACCAACAATCTTGGTTGGTACAAATTGGTAATGGTATATACCAACATCACTAACTCATATGAAATTAAAAAAATTAATAACAAAAGAACAATGATATTTTATCATTATCGACCAGTTAAATATATTAACAAGTGTTCCGAACATAGAACAAAATAAGCAAAATGATGTAATATGTTACGTGCTATATAAACATAATCTAGTACGATAAAGTAACAAAAGATGTAGCTATCTTGTCGTAACTGAATCACTGATTTGTATGAATGTACAGATAAAATATTATATTTTCAAAGATAATTTTAGTTTCAAAGATAAAATAAGTATGTCTTATTATATTATATTAGTTTCAGAGATATGTTTTGGGCACATCTATAATTTAAATAAAATATCGTATACTTTTTAATATCTAATCGGAATATTGGGAAAATAGGTTGCTAGTTTGTTATAATATACTAAACTAAAAATCGTATAATATATATCTTGGTTGGTACGGTATACCATGGTATTTAAAAATTTTGTACCATTACCGTACCATGATTACACAATTGATACGGTACTACCAACCAAACATGTTGGCTACCAATATATTGGCTACCAACTATACTTGGTATGGTTGGTAGCATGTTGGCTGGTTTTGTTTGGTACAAATTTGACACCCCTAGATGAGAGAGTAAGAAAAAAGAGATATTGTAGGAAAAAAATGATGCGGGGTTAATATGACAAACTAACGAGTTAGGAAAACACTCGCTCTTAAAAGATGTCTTAGTTTCTAACTAACTACTTCCTTTTAAATTTTAACCTAAGTTAACTCTAGAACCGAAGTGTAAATTATAGCATTAAGAATTTTATAGAGTAAGAGGAAAGGGTGTAGTGGCGGTGAAAGGTAATGTGATATGCCACATAGGCTCAAACTCACTAGTCACCACATCCCATGTGGTGTGAGTGAAACATTTCGTGGTACAAAATGTTGTTTTTATATACTTATTTGCATTTTAATGTTTTTTGCTTATTAATTTGGACTTTGTTTTAGTCAATGCTTATGATTCGTTTGTCTTTCTTGGCTCATTCGAAATTATTTAAGGTTTGTTTGTGTGATTGTAAAAGATAGTTTTGATTTTATGAAAAATTGAGTTTTTCTTCCACATTCGTGTTCTTTGTATTGAACAACTTTTGAAGATTCAAAACCACGATATTCTTGAATCAAAGTGGTTTTTTGTTCAGATTATCTTGGCTATTCTTAAAATCAACGAGATCAATCTTTGTTATCATTCTTAAGTCTACATCAATTTCACTACGTTAATAAGTTTAGAAACACAGTAATTCAATTTTCATGTTATATCAGTAAAGTATAAGTTAGACCGCTTCCAACGTTAAACACCAACCAAGAACCCCACGTAAACTGACACTACAACTGTTACACTCTTACCCGCCTTACTTATTATATTTAATTTTTTGTACTCCATCATTACAAAGTATATATAAACAAAAATATTAGAACTCTATTAAAATGTATTTGTTTTCTTCTCCAATCCGTACGCATATCTGAAGCATGCAACCGAAGGGAAAGAATTGAAGCATGGTGCCATTGGATGAAACAAAAGGAAGCCTTTTAGCTGTCAACCGAAGGGTACATTGGCACCAGTCCTACAAACTAACAATATATTAAAATAATCATATGTCATTGATTGGTTGTTTGAAAGAGCATCTTTAATGGTAGCTTTTTTAAAAGCTTATTACTATTACAATAAGCTTTTTGTATGACTTTTTACCATTGGAATAGTGAGCTTTTTTAAAAGCTTATTGCAAAGATTTTTTTTCTACTAAGCTTTTAAGGGACTTTCAATATTTGTCATTTTTAATCCCCTATGTATGATAGTTTTTCATTTTAAACTTTAGATATATTATACATAAAATTTTTATTATATTTTTATTAGTTAATAAATAAATTATATAATATTTAGTGTCAATTATTATAATATATTTGTATGAGATATTTAAAAAAATAATATATAGTAAGGATGTTATAAAAAGTGTCAAATTATATAAGGGGTATTTATAAAATATTTAAGATAGATAAAGGTAAATTAGAAATATTGTAATAGAAAAAGCTTTTATAAAGGTTAACCATTGGAGATGCTATTTATGTATAAATTTTTGATGAGTAGATTGTTGATGTGACAAAAGTAATAAGCTATTGTGAGGTTAACCATTGGGATGCTCTAATGTGGACTAATTGACTGCATCACATGAAATAACTTAAGTTTAATATTTATAACATGTTAAATTAAACCAAGGATTAGGTTGGATTTACCCGCCATGATGTATTTTAAGCATTACTTTCTATTTTGCAATAGAATCTTTTATCAATTACTCCGTACAATCTAAATTTATATTATCGAACACTTAAATTACGTACAGATAATGTTCTACTAACACACCAATTAATCTACATATCTATCTCATGACACGTCTAAATTTAGACGGTGAAATATGTACAATCTTAAATGTTGCCACATATCGACATAATTTTATACTTTATAGTTCACATATTCTTAAGGTCTACTAGCACACCAATTAATATACACATATACTCATAGTTTATATTTTTAACACTTTAATTATCAAAGTTGTTCGGCTCCAAATTTGTAATTACCAATACAAACATCAAAAAATCATAATTACAAAAACGGTTCACACCGTAAACATTGTTAATTATATAATATTTGCATCTTACAAAATACAATTGAGGCGCTTAAAAGTGGATATGTGGCAACTAATTTGCAAAAGATATTAAAAAATAAAAATTATAGGCTAGCATACACATTAAACTGTATTTAATGTATTTTAACACTTCCGTTAACAAAAAGTTATGGCTCAATCTCAGTTAAAACTTCTAACTACCAAATGGTTTTGTTTTAGCAAATATAAAATGTTGAAACGCGCTCTCTAATTACTTGTGGTTATAACTTCAAATCCCATTATGCATAAAATGATATAGGTTTAAAAATTTTAATTAGATAATGCTTATTTTATTGTAAATAAAACTTAAAATATTTAACTGCCAATACAAAGGTTAAAAGATATAATCATATAATTGCCAAAACGCTTCATTGCTTAAGTATTACTCCCCCCGTCCCACAAAAAACTTCTCATTTCACTCTAAATTTTTGTCCCACAAAAAACTTCTCATTTGTCATATTTGATGAGCTCCACATAATAAAAAACTGTTATTACTAAAGACTCCACCATTAATATTCACTAACTATCTTTCTCTCTCCAATCCAACCTTATATTTTAATCAAAAGTATTATCAATGACCTCACCACTAACTATCATCTAAAAACTTATGCAAAAACTAAATGAGAAATTTTTGTGGAACGGAGGGAGTATAATTTATTAATTTATATTTATACCTTCTAAAATACAACATAATTGTCTTAGACTGTGCTTAGCATAGTCGAATGACTTGCTAATATTTGAATACTATCATCATAATTGACATGTTTGATCTAAATAATAATTTATTTTATGGTTGATGGTGGGGTTGAAGAGTTACAATATTTGGAGGTTACTAAAGGTTGGCCCCTTTTAGCATGTTGGCTTCCAGCAGAGGTCGGTGCAATTAATGTGGACGCAGACAGGTGACTACACTTTTATGAAGAAAAAAACAAAAACACACGAAAATTAAAATAAAAAAATTTTAGAAGGATCACTTGAAAACAAAAAAAATAAAAAACATTTATCGCTAAATCATGTCTTCATAATGAATTATGAGGCATATTTATAGGTATTTAGATTTATGTATAACATTTAATAAGAAATAATACAATTTTCTTTTCTGTATACATGCAATGTATACTTTTACTCAAAGTTGGAGCATATTTTAAATTTTATATACTATAAATCCTATAATAGTTACTACAATAGTTGGTTTAATTATCAAATTGTGATACTTACAATAATGAAAATACAAATAAGCATCAAAATCATAAGCAAAGATAATTATGTTATGCTATCTTTGTATGTAAAATTACGAAAATACATTAACTAAAATTAAAATGAATAGAAGTTGAGGTGTATATTCATCATTGTGAGTATGCTTTTGATACTTAAATTTTGAACCAAAATAAAAACGTGAGTTACTCTAAAGAACATAAATAATATAGATAAAAACAAACTATAAGTGGACAAGACTCATTAGTGAGTTGTACTGTTATTTAATATTGGGATGACTTTTTGAAAAAAAAGTGTATATACTTCCTCAAGTGATACATTTTTTTTTGAATGATTTAAAATAAGTGATACGATTTTAATAATTACGTTATTTAATAAAAAATAGTGGGACCCTCGTCCACTAACTTCCACTTTAACAAAGTGAAATGATTCATTCATCCTTATTTTTTTACTTTTAAACAGCATTAACTCCACTTTATTCAAAAGGCGTGGGACTCATTCCTCATTAATAATCCAATTAATCTAATTTAATTATCATTATAATTTTACCTTAAACCGTGAAACTTAAAGTATATCACTTATTTTGAATAAGAGGAAGTAATAAAATTACAATAAGAATGCAATATATAAAAATAATAAAAAAAATTCACGATGAGCATGAACTATTCAATCTTAATAATAAGAATGCATTTTAATAAAATTAGGCGTGTTTTATTAACGAAAATCTTTAAAGTTATCTTTAAAAAATTATTATCTTTAAAAAATTATTACATGCATGAAAAATATATTTTTATTTATAGAATGATAATTTATAAAATACAAAGGCTGATTATTAATTAATGTATAAATTCTTTATATATATTTTAATATTTTATTGAGATCTCTTAAATCTCTCTTTATCATTCTCCTTTTAATTAATTGATAATGAAAATCATGTTAAAAAGGTGTTTGGACCAAAATATGTACTTATTTTGAATTGTAGAGATGAGTTAGGTAGATTGTAAATACTTTTGATTATATTTTTGACTTATAAATATAAAATATAACTCATCTTAGCATATACTTATGCATTGAACTGATTTCCTATGTATAAAAGTCACTTTCTAAAACAAAGAGCTGGATTGATGGATAGATATTATTCCCATATAAGGCGTAGGTTCTAGAGTTCGAATCATGTAAACATCTCTTGTGGTGTCAAATGTGAGGGATTTTTCCCTAGAAATCCTTATGGTGTCATGTAAAGGAGCTCAAATCCGGGGTGCTCACTGGAAAATTACGAGTATGCTTCCGTTTATATCATTTGGCGTTTCCAAAAAAAGAATGAGATACCGTTTTTCAATCTCATCCTCTCAGTTTGGTATTCTGTTCAATATGGGCCCTGAAGTTTGAGATTTGGGCACCTTTAACATTTACATGCTCACCGACAAATTTGCACCCGTGCTTGAAACGATAAACGTCAACATATGCAATCCTTCTAGTCCTTAGAGGGGCGGCTTACCATTTAAATAATTTAGAACTTAGACTTTACTTTTTATAATTTATATAATGACTAAATGTTTAACATCTTTTGATTCGTGTACATATACATAGTCAAATTACAACAAACGTCATGTACGCATTATAGATGAGCCATCATATTTTTTTTTCTTAAAGTAATAGTTAACTTATAATATTGAAATATAGGGAAAGGGTACCCAACCTTTTTCTATTAAAGTATTAAACCATCAAACTATTAAACACGCTCTATAAAGATGATCAATGTAATTACAATTTTTTTAGTAACTAAATTCACAAAACAAATATACAATGTGAACAAAATTGGTAATTTAATGTACTTTTTATGTATCTTTTTGAGCTACTTTTTATGAAGGCTAGAAAATTCATTTTCCGGCTGAAACTATTTTATGGTTCGGTTTTTTATCCGTGCATAGGCATATGACTGACTAGGTCTTAAGATCAGCCCGCTCTAGTTCCATCTTAAACAATGAAAACCTCATAGGTATTATATCTTTAATACAATTATCATACCAATTTCACTATTCATTAGGATTATTAAACTCCGTTTAGAAATTGCAAAGGAGTTTGTAAACGGGCTTTAGAAATTGCATGAGAAGTTGTTAAAATATTCTATAAACATTATATCTTTAATACAATTATCATACCAATTTCACAATTCATTAGGATTATTAAACTCCGTTTAGAAATTGCAAATGAGTTTGTAAACGGGCTTTAGAAATTGCATGAGAAGTTGTTAAAATATTCTATAAACACCCCTATACAAGGGTGGATTAGTAAATGTTTTAACAATTTTCAATTCTTCACCTTTAACTATTAATAATGACAAAAAGAATTATAAATGTTATATGAATTTGACGTTTTTGCAAATGGAATAAAATATTGTTTTTTCAATTTACCATTAATTTTTTAAAAAAAAATCGATTAAGATGAATACAATATATAATACTTTTGATAGTTTTATGATTTTATAAAACACATAAAATGAAGAATACATAACAGGTTGATTTGTTTGGCATGCATTTTTTCTAGCTTTACATTGCATCTATTTATTAATGACAAAGGAATTTCAAATATTAATAACAAAACACATACTTCCTCCGATTCAAAATAAGTGATACACTTTCCTTTTTGAGGTGATTCAAAATAAGTGATACACTTTGAAAAGTTTCCTTATTTGGCAAATAAAATGGGACCCACACTCACTAACTATCTACTTTAACAAAGTGAAATGACCCCTTTACCCTTACTTTTTACTTTTAAACATCATTAACCTTACTTTATTCAAAATATGTGGGATCCATTCCCCACTAACCATCCAATTAATCTAATTTAACCATCATTATAATATTTTGCCTCAAAAACCGTGAAACCCCAAGTGTATCACTTATTTTGAATCGGAGGAAGTAGATATTATGATAAAAATTGATATTTGCTTAGTATGACGTTAAGTTTTCTATATTTTTCGTGAAAAACCTATCATTTAAGGGAATTAGTTTTCATACCACAATTTTTGATACTCCTACCACAAAGTACAATTATTCCCGCAAACTATACAAGCATATAATGCACATATTGTGGTATAATTCTTAAAAGATGTGATATGAAAATCATCACCTATCATTTAACCGTTATTGCTACATCTCAAACATTTGTGATACATTTAGATATTAACTAAAAGTAAAAATCAAAATATATTATAAAATTATATTATATATTTTCTGTATAAAGATTACAATAGAAAAATAAAATATATAAGCCCGCAGCAACGTGCGGTCACTACCAATATTGTTAAATATATTTGCGAGTTATATAACTTGCGATTTAGTTAGCCTAGTTACGTTCTATTGATGAGTTGTTTATAGATTACAAAACATTATAAACCCTAATAGACCAGACCAATTTGGCAATTTGTTTCAGTTTAGACAACTTCGTTGATTACCCATTGATGAAGCTAATTATGTTTATAAATTGGGTCTTTATTGGGCTAGTAAATGGCCCTTTATTGGATATGGGCCAAATCCGAGTTAGGCATTAAGACATTAAGTTATTAAAGTCTAGACGCATTCTTTTCCCTCTCATTTCAAAATGGGAATTGGTTTTCATACCATAATTTTTGATACTCCTACCATAATGTACAATTATTCCTGTAAACTGTACAAGCATATAATATATATGTTGTGGTATAATGCTTAAAAGATGTGGTATGAAAATCACCCCCTTTTCAAAATACTTTTCTTTTTCCAAAAAATTTATTTATTTATTTTTGTATAATATTGCCAACTTTTGGAAAATAAATAAATAAATAACCGGAAGGAGTATCATCTTCCAAAGGAATAACGGTCGCCAAATCCAATCAAACCATTTGAGAAGATAGCGTCCAAGAACATGCAACATCAATTCACAGTATGTATCCAAATCCATAATTCACAATCTCAATTCTCCAATCAGAAAACACAATGATTTGCCCCAATTTCGTTTTCCGTTTCATCAATCTGCAACAAAATGTCCACAACCGATAAATTATCGTTACACATTGCAAGGTTTCCTGATACATTTGATCGATGTAAATCGAGGAATTCGGAAGATCAAAGTCGTTGATTTGGAGATGGCCTGGTTACGCGGGAAGGTTGCGTTAGGTAGCTTTCCGGATTTAGCTGGAGCTGTTAACAAAATTAGCGAGAGTGTGAAGAACATCGAGAAAAATTTCGATAATGCGCTAGGGTTTCAAGGTCAACCTGGTGTTAATTCTACTTCCACAATTGATGGTATGTACTCGATTCCTTACATGTCTAAATGTTGTATAGATGTTCATACCTTTGTATAAATGTTCTATACACGATGATTGTTCAGAAAAACGTGACGATTGTTCAGAAAAACGTGACGATTCTTCAGAAAAACATGAATCTTCAAGCGATCGATCTTTGTTAAAGGAAAAGGAAGGAGTTGATGCTGATGAATCAACTAACTCTACAACAGTAGACAATTTAAAGCCCCAAGAACATCAAGATCATCCTGTGGAAACAAACATTGGAATTCATGATGAAGCAGATAGCAGTGTTGATAAACCTGAGGATAACAATACTGTTATTCAGGATCAATCAGATGACATTGTTGGAATTTCTGAAGAAACAGAAAAAATTGCTGAAAAACCTGTAGAAATTAATATTGCAACATCTCATGAGGCAACTGCCATTGAAGCTGATTCAGAAGCAAAGCCAAATGCTGATGATGTTAAGGAATCACAGTCATTGGATCGTGTTATAAGGAATGAAAACTCAGAGATTGAATCTATAAAAAGACCTGAATCAGTAGGAAATAAATTACAGAATGCGTCTACAATGGATGATTCTGTAGTTAATGAGGTGGATGCACCAAAAGTGGTTGAAAGTGTTGCAAAAGGTCAAACATATATAGTGACAAATTCAGATGATAATGAAAATGCTGAAATTCATACTGTAAATCAGCTTGCTGTTGATGATCAGAGAGATGAAAATGAAAATTCCATGAGATCAGGAAACAATTTGTCTCAAAACATTGATTCTACAGATGAATTGGAAACTCTGAAGAATGAAATGAAGAAGATGGAGTCTGCACTTTTAGGAGCTGCTAGACAAGCTCAGGTACACACACACAAATATACTTATGTATATATATTCAGTTATACTGAGTCATTGTAACTATCTGTTACAGTCAAAGGCTGATGAAATTGCAAAGCTGATGATTGAGAACGAGCAACTGAAATCTTTGATCCTTGACGAGAAGGTATGTTGTTCTGTTTATGCTTTATAAATATATATAATTACCATAATTTATAAATATATATGCAGAAAAAAAAGTCAAATGAAGCTGAAATCGAGTCTATACGAGAAGAGTGTCATCAAAGGGTCTCGACTCTAGAAAGAAAGGTAACAGATATATATGTATATGTATGTATATTATTTTATTTCTTGTTTAATCGTAAGTCTTGTATTTTTATAAAATTGTCTTAATTATGAAAATATGCTAACTCAGGTTCATGCTGTCGCAAGAGAAAGAGATACATTGCGTAAAGAGCAAAATAAAAGAAGTGATGCAAGTGCTCTTCTTAAGGAAAAAGATGAGATAATTACTCAAGTTATGGCTGAAGGTAGTTAATTCAGTTAAATTCCATAAACACATGTTTTACATATATTCTATATATTATAAATGATGGTGTCATGATCATTTCATTTTATATTACACAGGTGAAGAGCTTTCAAAGAAACAAGCTGTTCAAGAATCTACAATTAAGAAACTACGAGCACAGGTACATAATAAAATATACTTCAATTAATACGTTGCACATATTAATATTTTATATTTATATTTATTTATTTAATATTTTTGGGGAAACTTAGATTAGAGAGTTTGAAGAAGAGAATAAAGGATTGATAAACAAGCTACAGGTACTTCTTTATCCTAATAACATAAATTTGTCATTAGTGGAGAGTTTAACTTTCAATTTTTTTTTAATATTTTGGATAATTATCAGATTGAAGAGAACAAAGTGGAGAATTTAAAAAAGGAGAAAATAGCCACAGATAAGCAGCTGCAAGAAACAATAGAGAAAAGCAAAACTGAAATTGCAGCACAAAAAGAACATTATATGAACGCTTTGACCAAAGTAAAAGAAACAAAAACACACGCACAGTCACGGTTAATTGATGAAGCTAAAAATGAACTAGAAAGACAGTTAAAGGAGACTAAAGAACGGGAAGCTATGTTAGTTCAAACCCTCGAAGAATTAAGACAAACTTTAAGCAGAAAAGAGCAACAGGTTTTTAATTTTAATTTTAATTCGCAACATATGATTCAGTACTTCACTTGCCTAATTTTATTATTAAATTATCATTTTTCATAATTGTTGCAGGCAGTTTTTAGAGAAGATAGGCTAAGTAAAGACATTGATGACCTACAAAAACGATATCAAGTACAATTACTAAATTATATTATTTCGATAATAATCTAATTTTTTGTAAATAAAATGATTTAAGAGGTTTATCAACCTTTTACCCTGTAAGCTAATTTCTTTTTAATTAATTTATTAACTAATCCTTCGTAATTAATTACTTGTTAATTTTTTAAACTACATATATCATCAGGCAAGTGAGCGTAGATGTGAAGAACTGGTTATGCAAGTTCCTGAATCTACCAGGCCTCTCTTAAGACAGATTGAGGCTATGCAGGTTTTCTTATTTTATTTATTTTATATAAAATAAATAAATAACATTTTAAAATAATATACACTATTTTTAAGTTATTTATGATTTTTGTTAAATTGTAATAGGAAACAACTGCTAGAAAAGCAGAAGCTTGGGCTGCTGCTGAGAGATCATTAAATATTCGGATTCAGGTCACATAAATAGTGTATATTATTTTAAAATCTTTTTTTATTTATTTATTTTAAAAACTACCCTGATAGATCAATTTGCAGGATGCAGAGACCAAAGCTGCAACTGCAGAGGAAAGAGATCGTTCTGTTAATGATCGATTAACCAAAACATTATCTCGAATTAATGTTCTAGAAGCTCAGGTGCGTGATCTTTGTTTGGTATTGGTCGAAATGGGTCAAGTCGGGTCGACCCGTATTACCTTTTGTCCAAATCTCTGATTTTTATTATAAATAATTAATGTTTTCAAATATGATTATATAAAACTTATATGACCTGTCAAAACGGGTTGGGTGGTATGGGTAATCTTTGGTATTGGTCAAAATGGGTCAAATCGGGTCAACCCGTATTACCTTTTGTCTAAATCTTTGATTTTTTTAATAAACAATTAATGTTTTCAAAGATGATTATAAAACTTATATGACCTGTCAAAATGGGTTGGTACAAATGGGGAAATCTTTGGTATTGGTCGAAATGGGTCAAGTCGGTTCGACCCATAATGGGTCAAATTTGTCACCTTTGTTAGTTAGTACAATCATATTGTGATGCAGATATCATGTTTAAGATCTGAACAAACACAACTAACTAAATCTCTTGAGAAAGAAAGACAAACAGCTTCAGAAAATAGGCAAGAATACCTAGCTTTAAAAGAAGAATCCGATACTCAAAAAGGTCAAACAAGTCAACTCAAAGAAGAAATAACCGAACTCAAAAGGAAACATAAACGAGAGCTACAAGAAGCATTGACTCAACATGAACTTCTTCAGCAGGTTGTACTTTGTTTGCAATATATATTACATAACTTATGTTTTTGATGATTAATTGGATATATAGGATATAGAACACGAAAAATCTGCACGTTTGGAACTAGAAAAAACAGCCCGGCTTCAGGTTTCAATAGCTAAAACCAAATCTGTTGAGAATGGTGAGTATTATTCAAATAAGTTAAAAGTCAACCCAAATTTTGACTTTTGACCCGGTTTATTTTTATATAGGGTTGACTCATGGTAGACTTTCGAGTGCTAGCAGTATAAGTAGTATGGAGGAAAGTTCCTTTTTGCAGGCATCTTTAGATTCATCTCATAATTTCTCTGAAAAGAGCCCGCGGGAATCTAATAAAAATTCATATTATTTGAAGAGTATGACCCCGAATGCTTTTGAAACTGCTTTACGTCAAAAGGAGGGTGAAATAGCATCCTACATGGCTAGATTGGTATGAAATAACTGGGCGGGTCAAACGCGTTGGGCAATTTGGGTAGCGGGTCAAAAGGGGTTCGTGTGAAAACATGAAATTTTTTGGTGTAGGTTGAAACAGGTGTGTCAGATTGGGTTGACCCAAAACACTGATTGTACGATTTTATTTTGAAAAGATTAGTTTATTGTTTTCGGAATAAATGGTTTAAGAGGTTTTCTGCATAAAGCAATAAACTTTGGCCAACTTTTGAGTTTTGAATTTTGACCGGTTTCTTTTTATTCTACCCGTTTAACATGTTAGAGATAAAGGTATCGACCCGTTTATACATGTGTTTTTGTTTCATCTTTCATTTTAGGCATCAATGGAAACCATTCGTGATTCTCTGTCTGAGGAGTTGGTTAAAATGACCAAAGAGGTAGGTTACTGCACGCAGAACAAAAACGGGCCGGCCCATGTTTTTTTTTGCTTTATTAGTATTATTATTATTTTTTTATATTATTTTTGTTGCAGTGTGAAAAACTACGGTCAGAAGTTGCTCTATTGCCTAGCATTAAGGCAGAACTAGAAGCACTAAGAATCAGGCACTCTGCGGCACTAGAGTTAATGGGCGAACGAGATGAAGAGGTAAAATACTTGAAAATTATAATTAAACAATTTTAAGAAAATGTAAATTATATATTAATATATATTTTTGTGTAGCTTGAAGAACTTCGTGCTGATATTGTGGACTTGAAGGAAATGTATAGAGAACAAGTGACCGTGCTTGTAAATAAGGTATTATAATACAACCCAAATCGACCCATCCTTACAAATTAAATGGATTCAATTTGTTACCTTTAACTTAAATGGGTTTGAATTCACCTTCGTGCAGATCCAAAAGGGTTCATCGATTGTTTCTTCTAGATGAAGACAATATTCATACTACAAGTTTGGTTGTAAATCTTGTAAAATTTCATTTCATAACTTAATTTTTTTTGTCAATCTTCTATTATGGAAAAAATTTTACGCATTTTTTTGTAACTCTTCATTTGAAAAATCGAAATTTCTCACGAATGATTATTCAATCAAAAATTAGCGATTCATGATTCAACCTCTAACCATGGTTCATCCAAAAACTACAATGGTTTTGAAGATAACATGTTGTTCATTAATAATTCATATATAATGTTAAAAGTCAAATGAAAAGGTTTTGTGAACCATACTCAAAGGTACTGATTCCAAATGATAAAATTGACATTTTTAAAGCTTTAAATTGAGCAACTCAATATTGAAAGTGTTGTATTGTTATTGTGATCATTAAGAAAAGACAACACTACAATTTTTTTTAACATATTACTTTTAGAATATTACTTACTAGCTCAAGCCCATAAAACTTCATAATATTACTTATTTTTTATAACCAAATACTTAAAAATATCTTCCAAACCACTCATAATATTTTTATTTCTAACGAAAGAGAAATAATATTTGTGTATACTATTTATGCCTATTTATATGCTTACACACTTATAAACTTGATATGTCTCTTTCACTAATTCTTTTTTTTCATATCATTTTTTGATCTTGACACTTATCATGATAAAATTTATAAACACATGAATAGACACAAATATTAAACATCAATACCATTACTCTTAACGAAATTATATTAAATTTAATTTAGTGCAAAATGTTGTAACACACCAAATTAAATCGTTGGCCGACTAGCACCATATATGGGAAATTCTCCACGTGTCGTAAATTTAAGCCCTGATGAAAGAACAAATGACGTAAACCAGATCTAAATCTAAGTTCAACATCATGGGGGACAGATGTCACTTTGTTACCCCTCCTCCTTTCTTTCATTGTTCCATCAACAACCCACAAACTTTGCTTTTTCTCTTCATTACGGGCGTAAAATTAACTCCTCATTTCCCACGGCGTACGTTATCACACCGCCCCGTTATATTCCTCCCCTTTCCCCCAGTCCCTACCTGAACAACTACCACAATTTTCGCCTCATTTTCCTTTGCTTCCCCTTTACTTTTCACTTCTGAGTTCTAACAGATCTACTGTCACTGTTCCGCCACACCGGCGTATGTTACCGGAATTCCACCGACGCTGTCGCCGGAGATCACCGACGGCTTCCAGATCTCGTTTCGTTTGTCCAGGTATTGAACTTTGATTTCTGTTTTGTTAAATCTTCATCTGCACACACTTTCGTATACGTTTTTGTAACGCATGTGCACGTACGGATACGATTTATTTTATGTATTTTCATGATTTAATCAACGAATGTGATCGCATCTGTCACGTGAATTTACTGAATCTGACGTATGTACTTCACAGATTTAGTAATGTCGATTTTTTAATTTTTTATACTCTCGATCTGTTTAACTGCATTAGGTTTACACTCTGTTTCGCCTGGTTTTATTTTGGTTAATGATACTGCAATCGATTTGTTATTTTGAACTATTGTAATCAGACTTTGAATACTTGCTTCGATTTTGCATTTCTGATTGAGTAGGAAATTGAATTGTTTCTGATCCACATTGATAAACTATTGATAGTTTGGCTGACAGATTCTGTTACCCTTGTTGAATCTGAATATGAGAGGGCGTCAAAGGGAAAATATTCACACTTCGTACAAACGTGGTAATTCCAGAGATCGTTTGAATGCTCAAGACAGAGAAGATGGTTCAGGAGGTAATTGTAATCTGCGTTTGTGTTTATTGTTTAATTTGTCATATAATTAAGTGGAGAAAAGTAGAAAATAAATTACAACATTTTAGTATTTTACTCTCCTAATGTAGTTTAACTAAAGATTGTACATATATTTCATGTCATTCGTGGTATGTTATTTTCGCCTGAAATTCATATAATAATTGAATTGTTTGTTTGTAGGGAGTTCAGATCACGTGCATATTGATATTGGAAAAGGTTCTGGAAATCCACCTTGGGCTCGTTCATTACCACATGTCATTGTAGCAGCTATTTCATCATTCTTATTTGGCTACCACCTTGGGTATACATCTTTCTAATTCATTAAGGTTGTTGACAGGTTACAAATTGAGTTAATAATTTCTTCAAATGTTAATCTTGAATCCAGGGTGGTTAATGACACACTAGAAAGTATCTCAATTGACCTTAACTTTCATGGAGATGCAATGGCTGAAGGTATTTGTTTTACCATAAACTTTATCGTTATACTATTCCTGTTTTTTATTTAATTTTTTTTCCAACTTATTTCATTATTTTAATTATAAATTCCAGGTTTGGTGGTAAGTACATGTTTAGGAGGTGCTTTTATGGGATCTACAATTAGTGGTTGGGTTGCTGATGGCATTGGTCGTCGAAGGGGATTCCAATTGTGTGCAATACCACTCATAATTGGTGCTTCAATGAGGTTTTAATAATTTAGGCTAAAATGCATTTTAGTACTTTACAAAAATGTGTAATATTTAAAATATAATTTGCAGTGCAACAGCCGATGGTCTTGGTGGTATGCTTTTTGGAAGGTTTCTTGTTGGAACTGGTATGGGAGTTAGTCCTCCTATTGCAGCTCTTTATATTACAGAGGTATGAAACTTTATTTTTTAAAATTTTTTAATTTCTGCTTTTATTTTTATCTTTTTTATTGACCTTTTATAATCAAAAAGTTAGGTTTCACCAGCTTTTGTTCGAGGCACTTATGGAAGCTTCACTCAACTTGCAACATGTCTTGGACTTATACTTTCTTTCTTCATTGGAATCCCTGCAAAAGATGTTCCTCGGTGGTATGTTAATATTAGACAATAATTATGATTACTTTTTTAATAAATTAATAATTTTTTTTTTAATTTTAATATTTGATTAGGTGGCGTGTGTGCTTTTGGGTATCTACTGTTCCAGCAGCTCTGCTTGCTCTCTTAATGGAGTTCTGTGCAGAAAGTCCTCATTGGCTTTTCAAGGTAAGAATTACTAAAATCTCCCCTTTTATCTGTAATAATTTTAATATTGTATAATAAATTGTTTTTTTATACCTAATTTAGAGAGGAAGAAGTGCTGAGGCTGAAGCAGAGTTCGGGAAGCTTCTAGGACCATTACATGTCAAATCTTCAATGGCAGAATTATCCAAATCAGACAGAGGGGATGAAGTAGATGGAGTAAAGCTTTCTGAGTTGTTTTATGGACGCCATGCCAGAGGTATACATACATACATACATACATACATACATACATACATACATACATACATACATACATACATACATACATACATACATACATACATACATACATACATACATACATACATACATACATACATACATGCATGCATGCATGCATGCATGCATGCATGCATGCATGCATGCATGCATGCATGCATGCATACATACATACATACATACATACATACATACATACATACATACATACATACATACATACATACATACATACATACATACATACATACATACATACATACATACATATCTCACTATAAAAATTGAATTAAGAAGCTATTGATGATTATGATTCAGTGGTTTTCATTGGGTCTGCTTTACTTGCACTGCAACAATTATCTGGCATAAATGCCGTCTTTTATTTCTCTTCAACTGTCTTCAAGAGTGCTGGAGTACCTTCAGATATTGCAAACATGTCTGTTGGAGTAGTCAATCTATCAGGTTATTTGTCACTAAATCATTCTATTTTCTTCATCTAGCCGAACGTTATATTTATAATTTATAATGTTATAGTTTCATTTTTTTCGTCCATTTTAACCTAAAATGACCAAAATACCCTTTTATAAATATTTTTTTGTCCATTTTAACCTAAAATGACCAAAAGAAATTAAAACAAAATCAGAAAAATATTTATAAAAGGTATTTTGGTCAATGGACAACAAAAAAGAAATTTGAAGATTATAGGGAGAAAAATCAAGAAATTAAAAATTACATGGACAAAAAAAAAAAGAAACTAAAAGTATAGGGACAAAATTGTAGAATTTGGAAGACCACAAGGACAATTTCTGTAACTTACTCTATAAATTTCTAATCGTTTACAGGTTCAATTGTGGCTATGATTTTGATGGATAAACTAGGGAGGAAGGGTCTTCTTCTTGGAAGTTTCATGGGCATGGTATCAAAATTCAACATAATTCAAATTACCAACCTTTTATTTTATGTTTTTGATTTAAATAGTATTTTGGTTTTGAATAATTCAGACACTATCAATGGGCATGCAAGCAGCTGCAGGAAGTAGCTTAGTATCAGGTTCTTCAGTGGTTTACCTTTCTGTTGGTGGTGTGCTTTTGTGAGTAATCAACTACTTTATTATATTACTGATATGATATATTCGGTATAGAGATTAATGATTTTAGATATATATTTTTATTTTAAATGTAAAAAAAATGCAGGACTGTGTTGTCGTTTTCCATGGGTGTGGGCCCGGTACCCGGGCTTCTCTTGTCAGAAATATTACCCGGTCGAATTAGAGCAAAAGCAATGGCAATCTGCATGGCTGTACATTGGGTAAATATGTTTTTTTATTTTTTTTATTTTTTTGATTGTTTTTCTAATCATGATATGGTTTTTATAGGTTATAAATTTCTTTGTGGGTTTGCTATTTTTACGGCTGCTGGAACAACTTGGGCCACTGAATCTTTACACGGTTTTTGCAAGTTTTTGTTTGGTGGGATTTTTCTTTGTGAGGAATAATGTGGTGGAAACAAAAGGAAAAACTTTACAAGAGATTGAGTTGGCACTTCTTCCTGCTCAGCTTAGTTAAATGGTATTTAATTTTCTTTATTTTATTTTACCACCAAAACACACACACACACACACATACTTTTATATACAATTATCATCTAATCTAATTATTAGATATATATTCAGGTAACATGTTCTCGGGTAACTGTGGATTCAGCCTTTTTGTGCGATATATGCGCGCACTGTTATGTTATGAGTGGCAAGAGAATCCCTAAGGAACATACCCTAGTGTTTGTTAGGTTAAAGTTTGTTGAGGCTATAAGCAATTAAGGAGATATTTGTTTTCTACTATAAATTTATTATAAGAGTCCAGCTATGATATAGCTAGGTTTGTACTAGTGGTTTAATTATTTGTTAGGTTTATTATTGATTTTTTATGTGTGTATATAACATGAGAAAGTTCTTGATAAAACCACAATATATATTTCATTCTGCTTACTGTTACCAATTATCTGTTAAAAACGTTTGATTTTAACATATCAAATTTAGCAGTCAAACATAATAGGCAAATAAGTACCCTCTTATAGATTCTTCCTAATTGCTATCAATGTAACCTGTCATGCCTCGTAAAAATGACATCAACAACTTGAGTTGTGACAACTCTCAAAGCTACAAGAATAATTGACAATGCAATAGTTAGCAAACCATCGATCGAGATGTTTAAACAAAAAAAAAATTCAGTAAGCATTACACTTTGATATGATAATAAATTCTTAAATAACTATAACTCCATTAAATAGGGCTTTAAACCACTCGAGCTTGATAGAGCTCAAAGCGAGGCTTGATATACTTGAGCTCAACTCGATAAAAACTTGAGCTATATTTCAGGCATAGACTTTTTTGTTTTTGGGCTCTAGCTCAAAGCTCAAGTTGGCCGTTAAAAGTCGGATTTGTTTGCAGCCATACCACTTAGTGGTGGACTCAAGAATTTTAGTCACTGATATCACAAAATAATTCATGGCTCATTTTGAAAGTCGAAGAGACAAAACCTGATTCAAAATCAACATCTTTTTTACTCAAATAATGTGACAACGTACAATTTTAATAACCAAATTTAGCCGACTAAACGATGTGTACTATATGAATGGCACTATTTTATATCCGTAAACTTTTTAAGTATCTTTCGATTTCGTCAGCCAAAATGATAGCAACAGGTGGCAACAACGTGGGGCTTAGGGGAAAGTAGATATGAACATTATTTTGGGGAGGTTTTCCTTTAAATTTTGATTAGCTAAGATCATCAGTTAAAAGGAAACAATTAACTAAACTCGAAGAGCCATGACACGTCACTGTTCATGATCTTTAGCATTTTTTCTCGTCACATGCATTTGTGGCGCAATATCCTCTCCTTCACGTACACACACGCAGTTACTATATATTTCAACTTAAACACGCGCGCAAGGGTTTTTCTCCACTTCAATGTCAAGAGTTCTTATTATGAGTTTTCAAATATTACCCACAAAAGTTCCGAGCTTTAAGCTTTATAAGTCATCCAAAGATCAAGATCTTTTATGGGTTTTGCGATTCTCTGGGTTCTTCACAAAACCCATCAACAGCTTTACTTGAAATCAAGTATTAATTTGAGGTAAGTTTGATCCTTTTCTTCTTCTGTTTTAATTTTCTTGCTTCGATTAAGATTTACTATATTTGTGTGCAGGTGTTGAATACTTGAGGTTTAATTTGTGCACAATATGATCATTAGTTTTTTATGCGTAGCCGTAAAGATTATATGCATAAAGCTCGCCTTAGTATCCAGTAAGTTAAAGTCGATCAAGTTTTAAATTTTACGAATATTATGTTCACTTCTATATATTCATCTGGATAATAGAATTGTATGTCTTATAACGATTCATTTTGATATATGCATATGTTTTTGGTGCATTATATTGTTGATAATAACCGTTTGTGCCTTCCGATTTTGCAACTGATCAATCAATGTGTTCTATTGCAATTTGTTTTCTTATGCGTGTGCCTGTGTTTTAAAATTGAGCATTTGAATAGAATAAAATGTACGTATCATGTTTTGCCTCAAGCGTCTGCTCGGGTGCTTGTTTCTCTTAGCCGAAATATATGTAATCTGTATTTTCCGTTAATATATTATACAGAAATACAATCGTAAATTAAGGAGATAATTTAGCTAAACATAGCAGCTAACCATAATTAATCACATTTAATGTATAATATATTAAACGAAAATTTAGAGGACATATATTTCGGCTAACAGTTTCTTATTGAATTTGTAGCTATGTAGATGTGTTGTTTGATGGCATGATTTTATGCACCAGTTCAAATATAAGGCAGTTGATCACTTGAATTCAATTTACTTCCAACTGAGTACTTTCTTATTAGTTTAATTTGGTAAACTATT
This sequence comes from Calendula officinalis, assembly GCA_963853835.1. Lineage (NCBI taxonomy): Eukaryota > Viridiplantae > Streptophyta > Magnoliopsida > Asterales > Asteraceae > Calendula > Calendula officinalis. Next base: position 1,094,535 of record OY970827.1, on the reverse strand, counting down.
ATTAATGTGAAAATGCTATTGATTCTCAAGTTATGTATCACTTATATGGCACATCTTCGCGATATAGTAGCCTAAGGTAATAATTTTTGGGCCGTTGGTTAGGTGAGCGTCGAGCAAAGGCCCTAATTGTTTTTGCAGCCGGTTTAGTCCTAAAAGCAAGTCTCTCGTATTCTCCGCCTCATTGACCTTTGCAATATAAATTATAGGTTCCACCGGAGCTCACCAACATTTTTCTCTTTGTGCTTCAAATTTGAAGAAAAGGCTTCCGCCTGCTATTTGATTAGATCTGAACCGATCGATCTTCTCTTCAGGCTTGTTGTCGCGTGTGAGAAGTAAGTGAGCATGTCTTCTCCGTCTCTCGCTTTTTTGTGTTATAATTAGGGTTTTTAATTTCAAGAAAAGGGGTGTGCGCGATGATATGCTTCATTGTTAACTTTTGCTAACTTTCTTGTTTCTGCATGATTAAATTAGGGTTTAGTACGCCGGATCGGCGCGAGTCACTTTGCTTATCGCATTTTCTTGTGTGTTTATGTTAATTGTTTCAAAATCATGATGTAGATTAGCTATTAATCATCTATAATTAATCATCAAAGTTGATCTTTAATTGAATGTAGATCTAACAATTTTCCTTGTAGACCAGATCATGAATTCAAGTCATCGATCTAAGACCTTCGTCGGACTAATAGTTCCGCCTCTCATGTGCTATATATATATCATGCCGTCCTTTTACTTAGCGTCTTTCAGATGATCTTATTTAGAAGTGTTTGCATTTTATGTATTCAATTGTAGTTATTTTGAGAGAGATCCGTCCATGATTATGTTTAATTAGGGTTTTTTTTCCGTGTTTCTAGCAGATATCATTTAATTTGCAAATCTTGAATATCAGAGGAGTTCGCTTCCTTATCAATCAACATTTGCTTGAAATGGAGATGTTTTTCAATGGAAACTCAAGGGCTGGATTTAAAAATTTCTGCATTCGGTAAGGATGAATTATATACTAGTATCTATCTAAAGATTGTTATAAAATGTTAGCTTAAACTTTTTGTGTCAATTCCATACCTATAGTGCCTCTGAACCAAGTGGTTGAGGGTTCAAGTCCAATCTGGGACAAAGGTGTAAATAGTGTGTTTTTGAGTTTGTCGTAAAAATAAATACTAAGTTCGTTCCAATTTTATCTTCCATCATTCCATTTTGGAATATCCCAAAAAATTATTCACGTCTAAATTTTAAGCAATAAAAAAAGATTTAAGTGGTAAAGATAATATATTATTGGTGTCACCATGTAATGATGATTGTATTCTTAAAATGTGTGTTTTATCGATCTGTTGGACAATAATTTTTGGACGGAAAAAGTAATTAACTTGCTTAGGTTTTGTATTGATCACATTTCTCTCCAATCGGAATCTTGAAAGAAAATATGAATTAATTTGTCACCCATCCAAAACCGTGTTGGCACCAATAACTTTTTTTAAGAAACGTCGTAAAAATTGCCAAGAAGGGGATGTAATTAAGATCCCAGTGGCTCTACTAAACCAAGAAATTAGCCTAATGCTCGTAGCTTCTGCAACAACACGTCGTTGCCGTAGGTTTATCTTTTTGATGGGAAAAGTTCAAAACAAAATTAAAATCCTTTCAGCGACAACACATGTCGTCGCCATAGGACAAAGCTTTACATGAATACAAAGCTGCTAGAAATGATCGACCACAAGTTGCTGTTATAGATGATCATGATGCAGTAAACGATGTCAGTGATTCCCGGCGTTTGTCTGATGACTTTGACAATATGACTTTGAACACATTAATCAAAAAGAAAAAGAGTGACCAGGTTAGTTCAAAGAAGAGGTCTCCTCAAGTTATAAAGCCCAAACTTGGTTGGGTTAAAAGGACAAAACCCGCGCATGAAGAATCTTCTATAAAAGATCCAGAGATTCGTTCGCCACATAGGAAAAAACAAGGTTGATATACACTGGAACAACAAGCGTAAAAGGTCTTCGCTTGAGAAAATTGTTTTTCATGAGAATTTGGGGAACAAAAGGACCAGAGAGAACAAGGTGGTCCAACTAAGGTTCTAGAAGCTGACAACTGTCCAAAATCAGGACATGGAGTGATCAAAACCGGTCAACTCCGTTGACATTTCAAACAATGGTAAGAAAGCTTCTGGTTCTGTCAGAAAGAGAGTTCCATTCCCCATCTGTTAAGGAGAAAATGGCTGCATTATCACTACTTAGTCTCCATGATCAAGGGGAAAACACAAATACATTATGTTAAACTTGTTTTAAGTTTGAATGTATTATCTATGACTGGTATGTTTAGTATCTGAAATGTCGGAGAAGACTATATGTGTTAATTGCCTTAAGTTTGAAGGTATTTTAATCTCTTTGCTGCTAGATTGCTTTGTTTATGTTTATCCGCACTAGTTTTTCTTGAATTGATCAAAAGTATTATCGTAAAAAAATGTTGTTTTCGCTTCTTACACATGATACAACGTGTCTGACGGCATTGTTTGACTTTATAGCGACGACATGTCGTCGGGATAGCCTGTACAGATCACGAAAGGTCATCACCACAGCCTCGTCGCAATAGCTGAAAAGTCTGTCGGGATCGATGTTGTCGGTATGATGACACCTATCGCGACGGTGTCGGGAAAAGTATTGGCGGAACAAACCGAAAAAAAATTATTATAATTATATGATGATGAACTATACTCAGGACATGTTTTTCGGTACCAATTTCGGTATTTTGATATTTTACTAATATCAGTACCGAATACCCAAAAATGATAAAATCTGCTACCATGTCAAAATAATCGGTGCGGTACTGATTTGGTTCCGGTACAAACTAATGCACACCATTGGCCGACCACTTTTGATGGAGGCTATTGTGATTAGAAGACGGTCTTAGAAAAGCGGGTGGGGTGGCTTAGAGAAAGGAGGTGTTTTGAAATTTATTATTTACATTTATATCATGTAGATGTTTGTTTAGCCTATATAAACCGGAAAAGGAAAACCATTAAAAGTTCATAATTATCTTCTAGTTTTACACATTTAATTTATAAACTTATTATTTTTAGTAATAAATTAATGATAAGTTTTTATAATTTGAATCCAATATATGGTTTTTGTTAAAGCAAAAAAGGAGCGGGTCGACCCTAACTAACCTGGATCCAAATCCGTTTGAATTTTGGTATTCGTTGACAGTATCTATCAGGAACCAAAGACGTGGTTTGTACAAAAGTAAAAATTCAACAATCCGTTAGAAATGCGTAAATATATATTGACATAATATTGTTCAAATGTATGTATTCGGAAGCAAGTTATTTAGTTTTCAGCGAGATCTTTATGATGGTCAGAATTAATATTCACGTACAATATATCACTACATCTTCCTCATTTCTACACCTTCTTTTGTTGCTTTTTTATAGTACGATATTGTGCGACAAAAGTATGATTTAGTACAAGTTTAAAACTAGAAAGTAATAGATGACTTGAATGCATCTTCATCTAATCAATTACCTACATAAATTAAACTTGGTCCATGTAAAACATTTAACTTCTTGGCTTTTAGCTAGCTTCTTACTATAATTACTAATGCAATTGTCATTCAAAAAACTAATTTGATATATTTTACTAATTCGCACAAAAAAAGGTTAATTCACAATCCACGTATCATTGACATGTAGATTCTCGCCTATATAAAGCCGTATATGAAGCCAATATTTGGGCTTTTGGTTTCGCAAGCGGCGAACACATGCACTTTATTGTCTTAGCGAGTGGTTTAGTCTTGTAAGCAAGCTCTCATTTCTTTGTGTGCGCCGTCAGAACTCACAAAAATAATTTTATTTGTGCTTAATCTCCGATCGATCAAAGATTACAGATCTGATCAGATCTGAATCTCTCGATCTTTTGTGTTCTGAAGTTTCTATAGATTTCTTGCTGCATGTGGAAGATAAGTAAGCATTTCTTCTCCAAGTTTCTTTTTCGATGTGATTTACTTAATTAGGGCCTAGTTCAAGGATGATATGTCGGCCATGGCATGCGTCTTATCACCAACATTGCCTTTTGAAGTGTTCCGGAAGATTTAGTCCTAGGAACGGACGGTTACCATGGCTCGTGTATCATCGCTAACTACGTTTTATAGTTATGCGACTTAATTAGGGTTTTTATCCATGAAAGGGGCCATCGCACCTTTCATGTCGCGTTTTCATGTTTGTTTCTTTTCATTATTTCAACTTCTTGATTTCGATTTGCTATTAATTGTCTTTAAAGATATCTCTAAAGTGGATCAATAATAGAATGTAGATCTAATTGTGTCCTAGTAATGATCAAGAATGCAAGTAATTTAACACTACAGGCGTTAATTTAACGCTACCGGTGTTCAAATTAATATTTTGCCTCTCTTTGCTACTTATGATATTTTTGTAAATGGTGATTAAAATATATGTTAGAATGAATAGATCTCGGATAAGATGTTTCGAATTTTTCAAAAATGTGATTTAATTGATCGGATTTTGAAACACACTTATAAGATCCATTGTAATTTTGAAATTATACTATAATGAAATACTTGAACATATATGATTTCCTTCTAAAAATAGGAATTGTTAAGTTCCACAGAAGAATGTGTTTTCCTTGGGTCATTTTCTTCAAGGACCCTCTTACCATGATTTTATGTATATGATTATGAGCCATCTTGGTACTATTTGATCTTAAGTTCTAATTAATTAAACCTTTGTGTTGTAAATTGTGACAACATATATACAAGAACTATAAGATCGATGAACAACAATCTAAATCACTACAAGAAAAAACACTTTTTGCGGCGACCAAAAACGTCGCTAAAAGTCGAGAAATCGCCCCAAAAGACTTTTTGCGGCGACAAATCGCAGCTAAAGGATCGTCGCAACAGTTTCGCAGTTAAAGACTTTTTGCGGCGAGGTCTTTTGCGGCGAGCCTTTTGCGGCGAGCCTTTTGCGACCGGATTTTAACTTTTTGCGGCGATCCTTTTGCGGCGACAATTCGCTGGAATTTTTTTTTTTTTTTTAATTTTTCTTTATTTGGAACTAATTTTTAGAAACATGCTGTATCTAAAAAAACCCCAACAAACATCAACATAATCAAATATTTTAAAGTTAGCCATCTCATACAAACACATTCAAAAAGTTAACAAAACAAACATGTTTGAAAGTTAACAACAGAGATATTTGAACGTAAAAAATATTACAAACAAGTTATCATCACCGCTATATTCATAGATTCTGAATCCAACCAACAAAAACTCATTTGGTTCCTCAATTCTGTTATTTGGGCTTTTTCCAAGTTTTCTCCTGCATAACAAACATATCACAATACTTCTTATATTTTATGCCTTTCATCACAGAGTTCGATTTCTGAACTCATCTCTTACCTGAGTTTCATTTGGTGAGTTAACAACAGATGGAGGATAACATGAATTTGTTGTAATTTCTTGTGGTCTTGGATCAACTTGATCTTGAGAACCCCTGAAAATTAAAAGCTGAAATTTTAATTACTAAGTTAATGAATAATATCTTTAAGACTTCAAAAAAGTCATCATTTTGGTATTAAAAAAAAACTTTAATTGTGAAAAAGAAAAACAAAGTTCAGTACCTAAGAATATGTGCAGTTTGCCATTCAAATTTCATTATTAATAAATCTTTATGTTAAAATAGAATTTGTTGACCTCAAAAAGTCAAATAAGAATATGTTGTGTACCTAAGAGCTAATGTACACTGAAGTTTATATGAAGCATGTAATTTCTTGATAGTATTTGTTGGAAATCAGTCCTTCCTATGTTGAACACCAATACACATAACGCACACAACACAAAACTTAAATAGAATAAGAAACATATTTGAGCCAAGTTTCATGCTTTATTATGTACGTGGAGGAAGACACAAATGACTGACCTCAATTTTACAATGAATGAAAAGCTACCTATTTATAATCTAAAACACTTCACATAAACATAAACGTGGGATGCTATACTAACCCACTAACCTAGAAAATAGGAAACAACAAACTCAAGTATCTTATCCAGGAAACTTGGTCAAACATAAGACCACGTGACCAAAGTGCAAATCCATGACCCGTATATAGACCCGCTCCATCAAGATTACCCAACATTCACCCCTGTAATCTTGATGATCTTGACCCGAGCGTCTTCCATGGTTCTCTTTCACCACCTCGATGTTTAAGACTTTTCCTGGACACCCGACCATCACCTCGATCACGTCCAAAGTCAGTAACTCAACACCTTTTGGTTTTCACCACACCGGTAACATGTAACATGGCATCCCGTTGGATACGTTCATTAACATCCCGACTTCTTCTCGGACAATCCGACCTCTCCCCGGTCACGCCCGAAGCCAACCGATTTGAACTCCAACGCCATAATGTTTACAACCGTGTAGTATCTTCAATTTCTTCTTATCTTGACATTGGTAACCTTTACTAATCACCCTTTAAACAAGGCTCTCCACCGACTAAGAAAACAAAGCCACCGCTTTCTACCGTTCTCTTTAAACCGCCAAGCGAATCGAACCCAAAACCACCTGTTTTGACGGATTCATTCTGCCCGCTTTTCACGCGTGTACGTCGGTCTCCTCTTATCACAAAGTTACTGTTATGTAAGGAAACCCGCAGCCACTAACATCCTCACTCAAACTTGTCCCGAGATCCTTTTCCACCGGTCAAGAAGACAAGGCCACAACTGCCTTCTCCGTCTTCTGTCACCTGCAAAAACGAAAAAGATCCAAAGCCGCCCGCTTTGACGGATCTCTACCTATTCGTTTATCCCGCTACCCGGTTAGTCTCTCGCCATTACCACAAAACCCCATCAAAACGAAAACTCGATTCCCGGTGTCGGGCTACACCGTTCCTTGAAACGACCCTCAAACCGGCCTCCAATCGAACACGCTCTGATACCACTTGTTGGAAATCAGTCCTTCCTATGTTGAACACCAATACACATAACGCACACAACACAAAACTTAAATAGAATAAGAAACATATTTGAGCCAAGTTTCATGCTTTATTATGTACGTGGAGGAAGACACAAATGACTGACCTCAATTTTACAATGAATGAAAAGCTACCTATTTATAATCTAAAACACTTCACATAAACATAAACGTGGGATGCTATACTAACCCACTAACCTAGAAAATAGGAAACAACAAACTCAAGTATCTTATCCAGGAAACTTGGTCAAACATAAGACCACGTGACCAAAGTGCAAATCCATGACCCGTATATAGACCCGCTCCATCAAGATTACCCAACAGTATTTGCCTATTTGGAACTCCAATTGTGGAAATAGTTATCATTCTTTGTCATATTTGTACATCCTTCAATCCAATAACAAACATTAATAAAACAAATATTTATAAAGTAATTAAAAAAAGGAAAAAAGAAAAAGAAAAAATGAACCTTGTTTAAGCACTGGTATGCAGCAATAAGAATGGTTTCAATGTTGGTGGGAGAAAGATTACATGTGATGAGACACAAGCTGTAAGACGAACTGAGCCTTTAGCATCTGATATTGGTATGCCAACAGTTTCCACCAGTATGTTATCTTCCAATTTTATAAGCAACTGACAATAAAAATGGAATATTTAAATTACATTTCATGAATAAGACACCAAAAAAACAGTAAATCTGTAAATCTAACATAATCAAACATGATTAAATAAGTATGAAGATCATTAACCTTGATAGTACAATCAGCTGCAACTACAGAGCTATGAACAGATGACCTCCCAACAGTATAACCAGCTTCTTGTAGCTCAGTTCTGAATGCCAAAGGCACTTTTACACACACAAATATCAAACATTCAGATTCAAAAAACGAAAAAAACAGGAAAATTAACTAACTGTTGGTTAATCTTTCTCCATAATCATATCTAATCTTCTCATTCTGTATTCTCAAAAAAGTAATTAATAAATATAATTGAATTATGAATTTTACTCACCCTGGCTGAATTCCTGAATATCCTTAACCCTACGCTTGTACAGAAGATGGTGCTAATTGAAACACTTACAAATCGAAACAAATCAGTTAAATAAATTGAAACACAATCAAATACAAAGGTGAACATACCTTATCAGGTTGAATTAGGCTGGCTGTGGTGATGGTTCGTCGGATCCGTTGGCGGTGATGAATCGGTAGTGGTGGTGAAAAGGTGTGGTGGAGAAACGGTGTGATGGTGGCTGTGTCTCTCGATTTCATCGGTGGTGGTGCTTCGTCGATTGTGGTGGTGGTTCGTCGGAGATATCGCGGCTAGGTTATCGCTCGTCTATCCGGTTGATCGACCTCCAAAATTTATGTTTTGCAATAAGTGAAAGTTGCTTCTAGGCGACGAGTTTTATGTTTCCCGTGGAGGTTTTTGCGGCGAGGTATCGGGTTTTTGAGGCGATGCGGTAAAAAAAAGGGGGGGAAATTGACCCGCCATAATCAAACCCCGTGTCACTACTTTTTTTTTGTCTTTTTGTGCTTTTTGCGGCGTCTCTCTCTCGCCTCAAATTCCCATCCATGGCAAAAGACCTTTTTTCTTGTTGTGAATGATCAAAGAATGATTCTAAATGACAACATATTTCAAGTTTCTTGCAGCTAATTAACAAGTCTCTTGGTAAATCTTGATCATATTCACAGGTGTTTGCTGTCAACATGAGTCAACAATTGCTTGTATTGGCCTTGCCAGCTTCCATGGGAGACACAAGTAATGAACCTTTTAAAATCATGAAATATTTTTATTCAGTGTGTATATATGCGTTCTAAGTTAGCATCACTGCAACGAAATCACTCTATGGCGACTAATTATTTTCAACCACTAGCTTAAAATTTCCGTCGCCATAGGGTATAATAAAATAATTTTTATTATTTCATCATCGCGACGACATGTTTTCAAAAGCCCTGCTAATTTTTTCATTTCTTGCCGACTCTATAAGGACATGTCATTGCCATATAGTTTGGAAATTTTGAATTTTGGTCAACCCTGTAGCGACGACATATCGTTGCCACGGGTTTTGCCATAAGGTTTAGTCTCCACAGGGCCAAAATATTATTCTTGTATTACATCTATATTAACCTCGACTGAAAATGTGGATATGGTTAATTATAGGTGATTATGCGGCCAACATTGTTAACAATCGACCCTCAAAGAAGAAGGGTGGTAAACGAAAAAGGAATGCAAAAGGAACCAAAAATAAAAAGCCAAAAACAAATTTGTGGGGAAGAAAAAGAAAACTACCGAAATACCGCTCGTTGACAAGTATATACAAGAAAACAGAAGAAATATATCTGTGTGACATGATTTCAGACATGAACATAGCTACAGGTTCCGGTCTATCTCGTGAGGAAAAAATGGCGGCAAGGAGTTTGGTTCTAATGTCTAATGGTGGAATGCAGTAAAAGTCAACGAAGACTGCAATTTAAGATCGATCCAACATATCTCTATATCATCCAGACATGATCTGAATATGTTGGTTCGATCTATCTATCCTTTATGATTTCCCTTTTTCGTTGTGTGGATTGTTTAGTTTTTGTTTCTTGACAACATTTTCGTCGTTTTCGTTTTCATGGTGTAAGAACTACACCAAATGTGTGAAATCTCCGCCGGCACCGTATGAAAGATAATAAGTTTTTTTTAGAACGACAAATTATATTAGAACACAACAACTAGTAGAAGGGAGCAAAATCAACAAAGAGGTATAGGATTATAACACCACACACTCCAATCTAAACTAGACCACCCTAATTTCGTAAGTATGTAAAAGCTTTTACCTCACACTTATAATAAGTGTACTATGAACACCTTTAAAGTGTCTAAAAGATGATGATGTAGAAATTTGAAAGACACATACTTATATATTAAGCTTGAAGATTTAAAAAAGTATGAGATCAAACAAATTTTTTTCGCAGTTTACGCTTTAAAGTATCGAATTCTTTTTTGGTTTTCCACATTTTATAAAGTGATTATCTGAATTTAATTTGTCATTTTTCGAATAGTGGATTTTAGTGTTCGAATCCAAATATTCGAAACTCGGATAGTTTCGGATATCCGAAAAAAATTCTAATTATCTACCTTACGTAAAATACAAAAGATAGTAAAGAGTCAGATATCTTGGAAGTTTGAAAGCGAATTCGAAATTCGAGTATCCAAAACTTCATATCTATTATTTGTCCGAATACCCGCAATTTGGATATTTTTTAACTTAATAAACAAATTTATAAATTTAAGTTAATTAAAAATATCCGGTCTCTTGCGCCAAGTCCCCAACCACAAAGTCGCAAACACAAAGAAGGGAACCCGTTGGATCACCACCACCGTCGGACCAACGTCGCCTTCTCCTGCGCACAACCGGAACCATTTTCCGGCCTGATACAACGTTTTCCTCCGCCGGAACTGACTTCCAAGTAAACTCATCTTTCTCAGCCAATTCATCCAACAGGTATTGTGCCTCATTGATTCGACCTGTTTTCTGCAGCTCATTCAGCTTCTGATTCGACCTAAATTACGCTGTTAGGATTGCTAAACTTACACTATCAAAATAAAAACATAAATACCAGCCAGATAAAAGAAAAAACAAATCGAATTCTTGAACTGTAATTCCACGTAAAGGTATTTCGCGATCGAATTGGAGTCCGTTTAACACACTATTTCACAATCAAATAATCTTTACTAGTATTTCCGTTTATAACATAAATTAACATCTTCCTCTATGAATCTATGACCATCGCTTCCATTGTTTTCTTCATCTGTATTTGTATATGTATTATCTTCACTTCACTGTTCTCCATTGTGATCAAAGAAAGATTTTAAAATTGGGTGTATATATATATATGCACACGCATATATAATTCTGTTAAATCCAAATTACCAAAAGCCAAAACCTTTTAGTATCCACTTTTAGGATCGATCTATTGTTTCGTTGATAGAAAATGCATTGCACGCCAACTGTTCGATGAATTGCCTCAGTGAAAATTGAACCAACTTTTTCAAGTTTTTCGTAGCATTTTTAGAGAATGGAAAACGAAGAGGACCCTGTGAAGAGACAACAAATTGTTGATGCACGTGCAAGAAACATAAGTCACAATGTTCGTTGCTTAGAGTGCGGTAGTCAGTCTATTGAAGAATCACAAGCTGATATTGCTGTTCTTCTCAGAAAGGTCACTTTTTATATTATATATTTACTTAATTATTTATATACCAATATATACTTACACTTGTATTCTATTGTATAGCTTATTCGTGATGAAATACGATCTGGAAAAAGTGATAAAGATATCTACAATAAGCTTGAAGAGGATTATGGGGAGACAATACTTTATGCTCCAAAATTCGATTGGCAAACTGCAGGCTTATGGCTATCACCGGTCTGTTTTTACTTTTTACAATCACCAATATTATGTTTATATTAAAAAGTTTTTTAAAAATGGATTTTTTTTTTTGTTAACAGCTTTTAATTGCTGGTGTTGCTGGAGGAATTTGGGCATATGGTAGGCATAGACAAAGGACTAATGTTCATTTATTGGCTATGAATCTTACTCGGGGGGTCCCACTGACCCTCAAAGAAAAGGAAGCCATGGTTGAGATCCTTACACCACCTTCATCTAATGGAATGCTTCCTTCATCTCCATGGTGGACAAGATGGATTCCCAGAGATTAAATTGTTGTTAGGTTTTGAAGATAATAAGAATCTTTAAACACAGAATAATTTTAATCTGTTTGTGGGATATGATGTTGGTGATTATCTCGTTTAAAGAAAGTTTGATACTTCTTTTTCTACTTTGTATTCATGTAAAGCTTTCTTATTTCGGTGATTATCGTATATTTTCGTTGAATAAAGTTTGACTTTTTTTGGTTTTTTCTCGGTTTTGATTCGAGCTTAACTGGACGAGAACCAATTTTTTCAATGAAAATTAGAACTGAGAACCGAACTATTATAGATTGGTTTAGTTTGATCCGGTTTTTTTCTGTGGTTCTGGTTGGTTTTCGGTCCAGTTTGCACTAGCGCCCTACACTGACGAAACACTTACGAACCACAAAAGGTCTCGATAGTATATTAGTTTACGTGTTTAATTATTTATGTAATATTTGCGTTTTTTATTTCGTAAATTACGTTTTTAATTATCTATGTAACATTTTTAATTTATGATAAAGTTTTATTTTAATTTCAAATGGAAAATGGGTTGAAAGAGAGAGTAGGCTCCGGTTTTGTTCATAAAAGTGTACACCAAAACTCAAAAGCCCATCAAGAACCCCGCCCTTGAATAATTATGCTCGAATTTGATCTTAATTTCCTTGATCAAGAAACTTTTGTCTGTTCTCGATTGATAAGAATAACAATATAATGAAAGAAACGTGATAAATCATCTTTCGTAACTCAATTGATTATTGTCCTTTTGCCAGTTGGATCAGCCATAAATATATATACCCACCTTCACCGCTAAATAGCGATGAACAGATGCTCCTCATTTATTACCATTTTTCATAATAATAACTACAAGAAATTCAACTACTTCCTCACCCACTACAATTCTCTACTCAATTCCACCTTCCATCAATCTCGTCAATTTTCTGGTAAGTTGATTCCTTTCTTCGTTGATTTTTTTATGATTATAGTTTTGTTAATGATCTTTTTTGTAATTGAATGATCACTGGCTATTGCAAGTGTAAAGTAATTGAAAATTTAGGGTTTTGAGTTGTAAAAATGTCGTTTTAGTCTTACATTTGTAATTGGACACCAACTGTTCGTCAAAATGCTTGATTCTCTGTAACTCAATTATGCGTGTTTTTTACAATTAGATAACCATGTTTAGGGTTTGCTAAGTAATTGGTATATAAATTATGAGTAATAACAAAAATTTAGGCACCCAAATATAGCTCAATTTTGACCAAAATTACATATCAGCTTCAGGTTGTAGAACATTCATGGAGGTTGCCAAATCAATTGCAAATCACAAAAATGTTGCTCTGAAAGCTGATGGCAAAAGTTATCACTACAATAATTTAGTTTCTTCAGCTTGGGAAATATCTCATTTATTATCCAATCATGACCAGAAATTTGTAAGCTCAAAAATATATATATTATGGGATTTGAATTATAACTAATTTTTATCTAATTTAATCATATTTTCAGGTTAATGAGCACACAGAAAATAATAAAAATCTAAATGGTTCAAGAATCGGTGTTGTCGCTAAACCGTCTGCTGAATTCGTTGCTGGTGTTCTTGCAATATGGTTAAGTGGTGGTGTAGCTGTACCACTTGCACTCAGTTATCCAGAAGCTGAGTTGTTACATGTTATGACTGACTCGGTATTTTTTTTTTTTTTAATAAAATCATTTAAAAAATTGTTCTTTTTTTATTAACATGGTGTTTATATTTTATAGGATGTATCGATGATTTTGAGTACTGAAGATCATAGTGAGCTTATGAAAAAAGTTGCAGATAAAACTTCAGCTCAATTTTCATTAATACCTGATGTTCCTAGTAGTGATGTTAATGATGGTGTACATGTGAAAGAAATTCAATTTTTAAATAAAGTTGGAGGTACTTTTTAATTATAATTATAATTTTATCAAATATAAGTTAATCAGGGTAATTGTATATTGTATTGAATACTGAATATGTCATGTACAAGGAGTATATATAGATTACATAATTACATAGTAAACCCTCTAATATAAACTATTTGTCTAATATTCCCCCTCAAGCTAAGGCCGTGAACGGACTCTTAGCTTGGACTTCAAAGTGAGAAAACGATCAGAAGATAACGGCTTTGTAAAGACATCTGCAATCTGATCTTGTGTAGATATATGTTGAACCGTCTGTCTCCCTCTAGCAACCTTTTCTCTGAGGAAGTGAAAATCAACTTCCACGTGCTTTGTACGTGCGTGGAAGACAGGATTGGCAGATAAGTATGTAGCTCCCAAGTTATCACACCACAAGATAGGAGCTGATTTTACCGGAGTGTGGAGTTCTCGTAGAAGTGTTTCAAGCCATGTTACTTCAGCAACTGTATCTGCTAAAGCCTTGTATTCGGATTCTGTAGATGACCGAGAGACAGTTTTCTGTTTTCTAGCAGACCATGAGACTAGATTGTTACCAAGATATATTGCAAATCCCCCCGTGGAACGACGGTCATCTGGGCAACCTGCCCAATCTGCATCTGAAAAGGCACTTAGAGAGTTGAATGCAGCATCAGTGTAGGCATGTAATACTGAGGCTGATGACTGAGATAGTAGAAGACCGTGATCTGAGGTGCCATGTAGGTATCTGAGAATACGTTTCACTGCAGACCACTGATTTATAGTTGGTGAGTGCATGAATTGACAGACTTTGTTGACTGCAAAGGTGATGTCTGGTCGGGAGAGAGTAACATATTGTAGAGCACCTACCATTTGTCTGTACTTGACCGGGTCTTCAAATAGAGCACTGTCCCCAATGGAGAGGGTGACTGTTGTCGTGCATGGGGAGGGTACTGGTTTGGCTTGAGAGAGATTTGCTTTCGTTAGGAGCTCTTGTACATATTTTCTTTGAGAGAGAATAATGTCGGGGCCATGTCTGATTACCTCAATACCAAGAAAGTAAGATAAAGGACCCATGTCTTTGACTGCAAAGGATGTACTCAAACTCCGGATGACATGATCAATGGCTTTGTTGTTGTTCCCTGTCAGTATAATATCATCAACTTATACGAGCATATAAAGAAGTGTACCGTGAGCAGAGTATATAAAGAGAGATGGGTCCGTTTTGGAACCACGAAAACCGAGAGCTATGAGAGCAGTGGATAGTCTGTGAAACCAAGCTCGCGGTGCCTGTTTGAGGCCATAGAGGGATTTGTGGAGAAGGCACACATGATTCGGTTTACTGGGATCTACAAAACCTTGGGGTTGTTCCAGATACACTGTTTCTTTTAAATCACCATGTAAAAATGCATTTTGAACATCAAGTTGTCGCAAAGACCATTGTTTTGTAACTGCAAGCGATAAAACAACACGTATAGTGGTGTATTTCACCACCGGACTAAATGTCTCTGTATAATCGATCCCCGGTTGTTGTTTATAACCTTTTGCCACAAGACGCGCTTTGTAGCGTTGAATCGCCCCGTGTTGGTCCCTTTTTATTTTGTAAACCCATTTACATCCAACTATGTTTGACCTGGGAACCCGAGGGACGAGTGACCATGTACCATTGCGGATCAATGCCGAGTATTCATCCGCCATAGCCTTACGCCAATGACAATCTTTGTTAGCATCGGTAAATGTGGCAGGTTCATGAATTGTGGTGTTGGTGTGAAGGGCGGTGGGTTGAAAAGGTTTAGTTTGTTTTGGATTTTGGCGAAGATTAGCGGGTCGCGGAGGACGAGTGGATTGAGACGCAGGGGCTGCGGAAGGAGTTTGTGGTGGCTGATTTGTAGTCGTTTCGGGGCTGTTTTGAGCAGGAACATCGGGGCCCGTTTGGGCCGATGTGTGGGCTGAATTTGTGGGCCTATTTTGGCTGATTTGGGTTGGGTCTGGGGCTGAGTTTTCGGAATTGTTTTGGCTGATATGGGTCGTGTTGGGGGTCGACATGTCAGTAGATTGTGGAGGGTGATGAGATTGTGTTTGGTTTGACTGATCGGGAAGAGTTGTTTGGGCAAAACGTTCGAATGCAGAAGTAGGAATAGAAGGGTTCATCACATAAGGACGTCGAGAGTAGGTGTGTATCGGATTAGTAGTAGGTAAAGGATCAGTGGGTGTATGGAGAGGTGGAGGGTTCGGGTATGATGATGTGTAGGGTTCGGGTGTAGTAGTAGGTGTAGGGTCGGCTGTTGGTGTGGAAAAAGGGAAAAAATGTTCATTGAACCAAACGTGACGGGCAATATATATGCGTTCGGTGGTAGGGTCAAAGCATCGATATCCGTGATGGATAGTGCTATAGCCAAGGAAAACGCACGAGATGGATCGATAATCCATTTTGTTAGGATTGTATGATCTTAGGTGAGGGTAACATTGACAACCAAAAACGCGAAGAAAAGAAAGGTCGGGTTTGTGTTTAAAGAGGTTTTCAAAAGGAGAGATTGTAGATTTTGATCGTGAGGGCATGCAGTTTATGAGGTAGGTGGCGGTTTCAAAGGCAAAATGCCAAAATCGTTGAGGGACATGAGCTTGTGTCATGAGAGTGAGGCCGGTTTCGACGACGTGACGGTGACGTCTCTCGACAATACCGTTTTGTTCGCTGGTGTGGGGGCACGAGAGGCGGTGTATGACACCAATCGAGGAGAAGAATGTGGATAGTTTTCGAAATTCTCCCCCCCCAATCGGTTTGGACAGTTTTGAGTTTTGTGGAGAATTGGCGTTCAACAGTCTTGGTAAAGGTTTTGAAAACATGAAAGACGTCTGATTTTTGTTTTAGAGGAAATAACCACATAAATTTAGAAAAGTGGTCAACACATAAAAGAAAGTAGGAGTGGCCATCAAAGGAAGGGACGGGTGCGGGACCCCAAACATCTGAAAAAACAAGATCTAAAACACGCGTACTTTTATAAGAAGAAGATGATAAACTAAGTTTTGATGATTTTCCAATAGAACAAGAATTACAACGAAAATTAAAATCTTTATTCGAAATAGGTAAACAATATCTAGAAAGCATAGTTTGAAAAAGTTGTGAGTGAGGGTGTCCAAGACGTTGATGCCATGTGGTTGTGGTTGCACGAGTTGTTGAAAAAGCGACTTTTGGAAGGGCTTCCGGAAGATTGATAGAGTAGAGTCCACCGTCACTTGGACCCGTGAGGAGGGTAGTGTGAGTAGCTGAATCCTTGATAACAAAACAAGAAGAGTGAAATTCAAAATAAACATGATTATCAAGACAATTTTTGTACTGAAAGAAGATGTTTCTTTATGTCGGGAACGTGAAGGATGTTATTTAGGTGAAAGGTTTTGTTTGGGGAGTAAAGTTTGGAGCACCCGATGTGTAAAATAGGAAGAGCCTTACCGTTACCAACATGAAGATTGTCATCACCATAATAGGGCTCGGCGGAAGTGAAACCCGTCATATCCGGTGAAACATGGTTGTTTGAGCCTGTATCCGGAAGCCATGAATTAGAGGCTTGTGACCGATGATCAGCATAATTTGCAGATGGTTGCTGTCTTCCACGTATGGTGGATGGATCACGATTTGGGCATTGAGATGGAACATGGCCGATTCCACACCTGTTACACGAACCATAAACTGTATTTTGGTTAGATGCCCAAGAAAACTGACTGTTGTTGTGGTGTCCACCACCGCGGCCTCGATTGCCACGTCCACCTCGATTACGATAGTTGCCCCGATTACGGTTACCGGTAGGAGGTCCTGAGTTGTTTGTGTAGAATGCTTGTGGAGGCCGTGTAGTTGTTGCATTCTGTGTCGGTTGTACTTGAAGACCGAGTTGAGACATAAGCTGTTGTAGGGCTTGTATGGTATCGGTTGGAAGAGAGACTCCACCGGTGGTAGTATTAGCCGTAAAAGCTTGAGCCGGAGCCACTTCAGGGGCTGATTTTTGAACCAAGAACTCGTGATCAGCGAGTAATGCTGGAAGTTCTGAGAAAACAGTTGTAAACTGTCTAGAGAGGAGGCTTTGTTTGACACCGTTGTATTCTTCGCGTAGACCGGCGACGACCAGCATCACAATGTCTTTGTCTGACATGGGCTGGCCAATGTTGGCAAGAGCAGTGGCATACTCTTGTGCCCTGGTGAGGTAAGCAGCAGAGGTTTCATCACCTTTCATCTGTATTTTCAACAATTGTGTTTTCAAGAGAAATTCTCTTGATGATGTGTTCGGGGCATAGGCGCGTTCGAGTGTGATCCATAGATCACGAGATGTGGTACCTTGTACATGTTGGAATGAGGCTTCGGATATGGTGGACATGAGCAGCATACGAACGTGGGCATCATTGGATATCCAGATTGTATGACTAGGATTCCTTGCTGGTGTCGAAGATTCACCATCTTTACCTGCGGGTGTTGTGACCAGCGGTTCAGGACATGGTATTGTGCCATCAACGTAACCGAATAAATTGTTTGTGATGAGGAACGGTTGGATCATAGCTTTCCAGTATCCATAGTTTGTAGGTGAAAGGGTAAAACCGAATTTGTGAGAATTATGGGTTGTCTTTTCGGTGGATGTGAAAGCTTCGAGGGTTGTCATGGTGAGAACAGCAGCAGCGACTGATCTAGGGTTCTGTGATGGTGGCAGACAACGACGGCTGCTAGGGTTTTGTGATGGTGGTCGACGGCTATTAGGGTTGGAAGGGGTGGTCGACGGCTAGGGTTAACCTAGCTCTGATACCAAGTTAATCATCAGGGTAATTGTATATTGTATTGAATACTGAATATGTCATGTACAAGGAGTATATATAGATTACATAATTACATAGTAAACCCTCTAATATAAACTATTTGTCTAATAATATATAATTTCATATTTTATGAATTATATTATCTATTATTATATTGAATTTGTGTATTTGTTGTTTTATATACAGATGATGACCCTGCGTTGATTTTGTATACTAGTGGTACAACTGGAAAACCTAAAGGAGTCGTTCATACACATAGTAGCATTTTAGCACAGGTAATTTCATACACAAAAAAAAAAAAAAAATAATAATATTAAAATTATTATTATTTTCGGGTTAATTTCAGGTGAAAACGCTATCAACAGCTTGGGAGTACACGTCAAATGATTGTTTTCTACATTGCTTGCCATTACATCATATCCATAAATTAAATGTTAAGATATTATTATTTAAGTGCTGATTTTTTCATTATTTTATTTTTATTTTCACATTTTTGTGTTGATTCTTAACTTTATTTACATGTTCATGGGCTGTTTAATGCCTTGTTTGCGCCTCTTTATGCGGGGTCCATGGTAAGGGATTAAATTTATTTTATATTCAATTAATTCAAATTTTAATAATATTTATATATATGTTTTCAAAGGTTGAATTTATGCCAAAGTTTAGTGTAAGAGGCATTTGGCAAAGATGGCGTGAATCATATCCAAAAGATGGAAGTAAACTCGATGATGCAATTACTGTATTTACAGGGGTATTATTTTTTCTTTAATAATTAAAAATTCAGTAATATTTATTTTTATCCCCAAATTTCTAGATTTATTTTTTTCATTTTTTATATTTTTTACTTTTAGGTTCCTACCATGTATACTAGGTTGATACAAGGCTATGAAGCTATGGATCCTGATTTACAAGCAGCTTCTGCTTCAGCTGGAAGCCAATTGCGTTTAATGGTGATTACCTTAAAAATATGTTATATTTTTTTTTTTGTTTCAGTAATAATCTTAATTTTTTTATAAAACATTTAGGAGGTTTTAACATATGATATATGCATAAAAGTACACATTTTGGGCTTCAACTAGTTCAAACCATTTGATCTATTTCCTTTTTATGCTAATATTTTTGTTTGGCCCGTTAGATATTGAACATGACCCGAATGGCCAAATCTACCCATGCATTAGTAAATGGGTCAAAGTTATTGACATTTTGTTCTTTTGTACTGAATTTGATATGAATTTATATAATTTCCAGATGTGTGGGTCCTCTGCTCTACCCCTGCCCGTTATGCAACAGTGGGAGGCCATTACAGGACATCGACTATTGGAAAGATATGGCATGACAGAGGTATCTAAAATGTTTACATGTCAATTCAACCCGACCCGTTTTGCTTCGACCCATACTACAAAATGACCCGATTTGGCCCGTACTCAACCCACCTGCCCCGTTCATCTAGCAAATATATATTTATATATAAATGTTTATATGATCAACATTTAACATGTTTCATTCTAATGATTATGGCCCGTTTTCTTTTTTAGTTTGTGATGGCAATTTCAAATCCATTAAAAGGAATACGAAAAGGTGGCACTGTAGGCAAACCGTTTCCAGGTGTACAGGTCAGCAAAAAACTGAAAATAGTTTCTGTCAAAATAAATTGCATATTATTGTTAATAATAATTTAAGAATAACAGGTTAAGATTCTTCCATTTGAAGATAGTAATGATGGAGTTGGTGAACTTTGCGTCAAGAGCCCTTCATCTTTTAAAGAATACTGGAAACGCCCTCAAGTATTTTTATAAAAAAAAAATCATTTTATACTTTAGTTTTAGTTTATACGTATATAAATATAAATTATAATAAAATATAATTAATAATTAAATTATATAATTCCCATGTCAGGTAACCAAAGAGTCGTTTATAGAAGGTGGCTTTTTCAAAACTGGTGATGCTGCTAAAGTGGATGAAGATGGATATTATGTTATTTTGGGACGTAAGATTGATTAATTATTATATTTTGTCAATTTTAATTTAATTTTAAATTGTCCAGCTGTCAGAAATTTTTTAAAGTTTTTTTTTTAACAATTTTATCATTTTATGTCATTGAATCAGGTACTAATGCTGATATAATGAAAGTAGGCGGTTATAAATTATCAGCATTAGAAATTGAGGCAATTCTTTTAGAGGTAAGTTTCGATAAATCTTGTAGATAATGATTAAATTTTTGATTTTATTTATGTAATTTAATTTAATATAATTTAAGTTAATATGATTGCTTATTGTAAACAGCATCCAGCAATTTCAGAATGTTGTGTATTAGGG
The DNA here is from genome assembly GCA_963853835.1 of Calendula officinalis. NCBI lineage: Eukaryota > Viridiplantae > Streptophyta > Magnoliopsida > Asterales > Asteraceae > Calendula > Calendula officinalis. Next base: position 1,073,878 of record OY970827.1, on the reverse strand, counting down.
TTACCAGATAAAACTTATGGGGAAGCAGTTACAGCAATTATTGTGCCTGATATTGAAATAAAAAAAGTTCGTGACAAGGATTTAAAGCCTGCTATAAGTCTTGATGAACTCTGTTCTTGGGCTAAACAGAAACTTGCACCATACAAGGTATATAAATGGGCCGGGTTGAGTTTGGCCCGAAGCACATTTTTCAAATAAAAATAATTCTTTTTATGATTTGTCAATATGTTTTGGTAATAACTTAAAGGTTTGTGTATAATTATTTATGAGGTTTTACGGGTTAAATATACGTTTTTTGCAGCTTTTGACCCGTTCGACCCATTTGACCTTTTTCCTTATTTTTTTTATTTTTTTATTAGAGATAAAACATACCCTGTATCAGCTATAAGTCAATGGGTCGAAATTGCCACCTCTAGTATTTCTTTTAATTTTGTATAAACAATTAATTTGTCAACCTGTTTGACCCGTTTCCTTTTTAACTTGTTTTTTTTTATGTAAAACTATTTATATATATTTTTATAACCATCTCCAGCTTCCAACTCGATTATTCTTATGGGAATCGCTGCCTCGTAACGCAATGGGAAAGGTAAAAAACGATTTTTGATTATGATCTTAGGATATAAGATTTGTCCAATTGCCAAGAATGAACACTTGTGTTAAAGAAAATTTTACATATTCTTCCACATAATTAATATAGGATAATTGTGAATTACACACTTTAATCTACACCAAATAATTAAATTAATCATTTTTTGTATAAATTTAGGTGAACAAAAAGGAGCTGAAGATGAAGTTAGCTGCTGAAGAACAATAAACCAATTTCATCATTGTCTAAAAGTGTAACTTTATAAATGTTAAATTATTATTATTATTATTATTATTATTATTATTATTATTATTATTATTATTATTATTATTATTATTATTATTATTTCTGTAAACGTAGGCTTTATTTTTGTTTTGAAGGACAAAACGTGGGAATAAAGCATTCCCCATATTAGGGAAATCAGTTACAATTATTACTATAGCATAGAATGGATTTTAGCTTCTTCTTAGCATTTCGATCATCACTTGGGTATAAATGTATAATGTTTTAAAACCCAGGTCCAACCAACCAGATCAATCAGGTTAAAAGATTGTTTAAATAAGTTTTTTTTTTAATCTCAACTTTTTTTTATTAAATTGAATATTTTTAATCATTTTTTATATATTTAGAGCTTTATTCTATTTTATATGTTTTGAAGTATGGATATCAAATTTTTAGTTGAATGTGTATGGTATCATTTATAATAGATATAGAACTTAAAAGTAGTTGATTTTGTTGGAAAACTGATTTTGGGATTTTTTGTATTTGTTATAATTAATTATTTTGATTTTTGTAGGCTTTTTGGGTTTATGTATCATTTTAAGAATTAATTCTTCATAAATAACCAGTAATATTGTAATTTGGTTCAACCAACCGGTTTAATTTGTTTAATTCATTCAATTATTTTTAAGATATCGACTGATTTAATTTAAACCTTAGAATTTTAAAACATTGATGGCATATTACAGAGGTTTTATTTCTGTTCATTTTTATATGTTTGTTACATGTGATTTGTTGGTCGAAACAATACATTAATACAAAAAATAGGAAGAAAAGAAGTATCAATAAATCCATAATTTTTTTTGGTTGTCAAAACAGCCATACTTTATAAACTTAAAGTGCTTCCTTTTTATGATATACACGATCTAACGGTTGTAGTTATTGTTTTCAAAATTTCCACTAGTCATTAAATGTTACCTAGAGTTTGTAACACCTCAATTTTCAAAACGTCTTTTAAAACATATTTTTAAATAAAATATTACAAAGATCCAATATCCCAAAATACGGTTTAACAAAAACCTTTGAAAAGTTTATCAGAGTATTAAATCCGGTGTTACAAAATAATATCATAACCATAGGATAAACGGGATCTACCTACGAGCTCCCGAGCTGATCAACACTAGGTCACTTCTAACGGGACCTTTTAATCCAACGACCCTGAACCTGAGTACATAGCCAAAAACAAAGTAGTACGTGAGACAAAATAGTCTCGTAAGATACATGGGTTTTTCGACCCATTCTCAAAAGATGTATAAACAATATTTATAACAGTATAAATACTCATCTTTATCAACTTTATTAACTCATATATTACCCCCTATCTCATTTTTTAATCATTTATTCGTATTAGTTAACAAGCTTACCATAAGCTCATTCATCACATAATCACAACTATGTAAGCTATCTCAAAGCTTACTCTTTCTTTATCACATATGCAACGGACCTCTCCGAAGCCAACTCTCCCGATAGGGGATGTCATAGGTAAACTATCAAGATAATTGGGAACCCCCATCTTACCGAGATTCATAAGCTATCCCCGTTTCCGGGTCGTCATGCTCACCCAACACTGGGTGTCGTAAACTGTGACATTCTACTCTTTGCGCAGGGAGGTACCACCCCAAGTAGACGTCTCATGTTCCCCCATTTCTGGGCGGTCTTATTCCGGATATCTTATTCATCACATATGAGCCTCAGGTCCATTCATCACATATGAGCATTAGCTCCTTTCATCAATTCTATCATTTATTAGAATACCTCTATTCTAAGTTATCATATCTTTCTCATTACTTATTCAGTTTCAACATTGACTTTACCAAGTCCTTTACTAAATAAACATATCTATTATTTATAAAAGCATGTTACTTTCACTTCTCTTTGACTAGTATACATATCTATTACTAGTCACTATATACTTATTCTTTTAGTAGATCAATCTCTACTCTTATTAGTGTAATGCACTAATCAATACTTAATACTTAAAAATCATTGTCATTAACTTTATTAATACATATTATTAATAAACCAAGTATCATACTTTCTTTGTCATTACTCTCAGTCATACCTCATATTTATAAAGAATAATTAATCACTTTTCATTTACATAATCGCTTTCAAAATCATTAATCATCTAGACATATTTAAATAGTGTATTATTTACTTTTTCTTATATTTTCAATCATATCTTTATTAAAAACATTTAATAATAAAGACTCATAAAACATTATAGTTTTCAAATCATTTGCTATGTACCCAGTAAAAGTCTCATGTACTCACCTTAGCCAAGCTAACTCCAAATCGTGTCTACCAACACGAATCCTTGCTCACCAACTTGTGAAATGTCACCAATCTTTAGGTCTTCTTGACCTATCATCCATATTATCATAAAATCTAGTTATTATCCATAACTAGCTACCAATAACCCCATAACAACATTCTTAACCATCAAGTTCATCCAACTTGGTGAAACCCCAAAACCCTAGTTCAAGATTTCTATCCACAAAACCCAGATCCAACAAGAACACAAGGTTCTTAAGCTTACAAAGAGTGTTCTACACTCATCTTAGTCATCTTCTCCAAAGATAACTTGGTAGGTTACCCAAACCACCAAATTTCCCCAAATAAAGTTCATAACTAGCTAGATAACATCAACAATCAAGAAATCTTACCTTTGATGTTTAGATCCTTCAAGATGGTGAAAATTTGAGCTCAAGAACACCAAAATCGCCCGCTTTCTCTCTCTAGAACGGCTGCACAAATGTTGGGTGAAAAATGAGCAAACCCTAGCTTTTTCCCGTTTTATTCAGAACCTGAAGAGTTCGCGCCGCGAACCCCAAGTTCGCGCCGCGATCTTCCCGTGTCGCGAACTCTTCGCGTTGAGAACCTGGTCGTGAACTTCATGCCTCAAAACCCCAAAGTCTCTGGTCGATCTTCGCGTTCGCGAACCATAGTTCGCGGCTCGAACTTGTGCTGTCAGCTAGGCTGCAACTTTTTATTGTCCAATTCGACCCGGTTTCGACCTAAACCATATCAAACGGTGTCCAAATGACACGAAACTAATTCCCATGTCTTTTAAACGATTTATCCTTATTTATCATATTTTTCCATAATTTATTTGATTCAAATTTCGGGTCGTTACAGAGTTGGACTGAATTCATGATTTCTAAAAAGTCATTTATGAATAGTTAGATGGTTTATACAATTTTAAGAGCAAAACACACATATACGTCTACCGGAAAAAGTTTAAATTATTAAGATAACGCAAATTTAAAACAACCATCAAGTATTTAACTTTTCAATATCAGGTGTTTATGCATTCGAGATCACATCATAAAAGTCTTTTGCTAATTATTTTTGAAAAAGAACATGAATTCAGTGTATAAAGACCAACATAAAAATCCGAACAGTTGTTAAATCCTAAATTGAAGGGAACAATTTTAGGTTGATGCACTGTCTTTCACATAAAGAGCCATGCCTCTCTGTCAAACCCACAATTTTTGGACATGGTTTCGATTTTTGTTTTTGTTTTTGTTCATTTTATATTCTTTCTTTATTTATTAAAATAATCGCAAATAATTTATAATATCTTTATAAAAAATATCTTCTGTTTAATTCTTCGAATAACATAACACAATCTAAAATCCAGAATAGAATCCTACCTTGGAACTATAAAGTGTTTTTATATATATTCTGTTTAATTCTTCGAATCTTATTATACAATTAAAAATCAAGAATTGTATCATAGTTTGCAACATACAAAAACCTACAAAATACTTAATATTTTGTTTCTACATGTACATAATATTATCAGCTAATTATGACTTATATTTTTTCAATTTTTTTATTATACAAGATTAATAAGTTAAAACTGATATACTACTATTATACTGTATTTAAGTTTTTTCTACAACAATACATGTTTTTATACGGAAACTAAAATAGTAGACAAGTTTAATGTTACGAGAAATAAAAAATATATTTTGGGCTACCTTCAAAAGGAATAATTGTTCTGAAATTAGTAAGCTTGCAAAACATCAACACTTGTACAAACAAAAACCTTAAACACACTTAATATTTATGTTTACAAGTATACTTTTAAATTCCATACCAACATATCAACCGATTACAACTTAAATAAAACACAAAATAAACAAAAACCTCATCTATCAACACCACAATCATTCCCCCAACATCTATCATCACTCATCAAACCAAACATAACTAAACACCACCCCAAATCGATTCGAGCCGTTGGATCAGATTCTTGATTCACCAACAACACTCGTTTCTTCTTTTCTAATAAGGGTTTTACATCGATCATATAATATCAACCTTTCTTGAAAAACACCTAATATTTTCAAGATTTTGCAAGATTTTGATTATGATGGCAAACTTTCAAAAGATTTGTCCTTTCATCCGCAACGGATCTTGCTCGTTGCAACTCTTCACTCGGGTCACTAGAATTACTACTTTCGGGCTCGTTTTTAACCATTTCATCGACACACGGGCCGTAAGCCCAACTACACGCCATAAAATAGAACAAATTCACAAAGCTCATTATAGCAAGAACCCAATAATAACTGTCATAACGACCTTGGTTAATGTTAGTTGCAATCCAACCTTCTTTACCACCACCTTTTGTAAGCTTTTCAACCGTGTTTAATATCAAACTAGCCAACAAATTAGCAACCGCCATACCTAACAAGAAAAGTGAAGCTGCAACACTCGACATGCTTTTCGGGAACTCGGAATAATAAAACTCATTTTGACCAATGGCACTAAAAGCTTCGGCTAAGCCATGTAAGCAGTATTGTGGGACCAACCACATTGCTGACATGGCGATAACCGCTTGCGGGTTGTTGAGTAAACCTTGTTTAAATGCTTGTTTTCTTCTATTGTGTTCAACAATGGCAGAAACCACCATAGCCATAGTAGAGAAGATCAACCCAATTCCCATTCTTAATTTAACACCAATATGAACCGGTTTTCCACGAATCTTGGAAGCAAATGGGATTATAACACGGTCATATAAAACGACCCAAATGGCTATAACAACAATTGTGAAGAACGCAAATGATCCAGCTGGAATTTGGAAACTTGATCCTAAATGCCTGTCCATTGTACTTGCTTGAATTACTGGAAATGAAGATTGGCTAACGTTTATTGACATCATTATCCCTGATGACCATAGTGGTAGAACCCTAATTAGGGCTTTTAGTTCTTCAATTTGTTCAACTGTGCATAAACTCCATGGGTCTGATGCAATTCCATCTGGGGTTATGTCTTTTGGGTTTTGAATGATGCAAGCTTTGTTCAAGAACCTAAATATACAATTAAAGATTGTTAAATATTAATATCTTAGCAAAAAGTTGCATAAATTTGATTAAAGGTGGTAGCTTTTACACATAATTTCAAACGGGTTGAGGTCATACGGATACGGGTCAACAGTCATCCCCCTAAATATTAATATCTTAGCAAAAATCTTGGATTTTTGCTAAAACAATTCTTTTTTTTTTTCTAATAAAGCTTGGTAGTTTAGACCCGTATCGAAAAAAATTATCCGTTTTGACATGAACCGATTTGACCCATCACCCAAATAGCCCGACCCATAAGTTTTCAACCTCTAATTGTGACTAATTCAGATTAAAGAGACCAAAATCATATTAAAACCATACCCTAATCTCTTGGTGGGCATTGAATCAGCTGAATCTTTATGATAACTCCACCCATCAGCATTCGGTGATTTTGAAGGTAATTTTCTGTTCTTATAAGCAACAACAATTACTTGCAAAAAGCTAGTAAACAAGCTTTTTTTAACTGTCATTTTCACATAAAGTTTAGAAGCCAAAAAGAACAAGACTGTTGATAACAACATAAGAATTGCAGGAACACCGAACCCAATTTTCCATCCAGCATGATCTTGGATATAAACAATACCCGTAAATGCAATTAAAACGGCAGTTGCTCCAGCTGCATAATACCAACCGAAAAAGCTTTCTAAAGCTCTTTCGTTATTTTTATTGTTTTTATTATCAATTTGTTCTGCACCAAATGCTAAAGAACAGGGTCGTACACCACCAGATCCCATTGAGATAAATATAAATGCAAAGATTAAAAATGCAAATTGAGAATGTGTTGATTGTTTGCATGTTTCGGTTAATTGATTGCAAGGTGGTGGTTTTAATGAAGGAATCATTGTTGTTAACCATAGCAAGAACATACCCTGTTTTTACAAAAATAAATAAATAATGATGAATAAATAAAATAATTATTGATTACTACACTAAAGGATGGTAATTACATTAATTCTCAAATTATTGCAATTATATTTTATTTTATTTTTGAAAAATCTATGAATTTAAATACTCCGTATAACTTTATATATGAGTTACAGAGCCCGCCAACAAAAAGGTCACAATCATGCCCAAATTTAATCATTTGGGCCACCAATATTATTTCTTTTCCCCTAATTTAAAGTTTTTGCAATTTTGTATGTTTTCCCCCTAATTTTAAGATGATTACAGGCTAAAACTTTAAAATATATAAAATTATAATTAAAATTGAAAACAGAGTGCAAGATCTTATGTAATGTGATCTGTTGTGAACAATTTGACAATTTAAGATTTTTTTTTCAAATGTAGGAGCTAATTTTCTGTCAAGAATTATGAGGTAGGGCATGTGGACCATAACTGCAAAAGTATTTGTAATGTTCACTGAATGTTTGTGACCTAATTTATTAACTACCTAGTCATTCAAAATTCTTTTTGTAAGTCAAAATGGTCAACGTCACAAATACTCTTCAAAGATCAAATACCAACAGCAACTTAGTTTTCCCTAATTAATGCAAGATTTGATTCTACAGTGAAATCACAGCAAAAAGTATGTTAATTTCAGATTTAAAAAGTTTTTTTTTTAAATGGAAATTGGAAATATTACCAGAAGGGAAAAGATGGAACCCAAACCAATGGTGAGAAACCGACCCAAATATGAATCTGAAAGAAATGCACCCAAAACAGGGGCAAAATTGGAAGCTGCAGTCCAAAGAAATAGTATATTTGTGCCTTTAGCTACACTAATCTTGTAATCACTCATCAAATAAAGAATCATATTTGGCACTAATCCATAACTAGCCACCTTCTCAAAAGCTTCATTTGCTGCAAAAAAAGATTCAAAATTTAACAAAATTACACAAAACCCAGATCAAATAACTTCAAGATTCAAGAAACCCATGAGGTAAATTACAAAAAGATTCAAGATTTAAGTTCAAAAATGTTTATAGTTACAATATTAACAGTTAACATACCTATAATGAAGGGCATTGTGACTAAACCACCCTTTTTTCTTGTTGAAAGCTGTCTTTCATGGTTTAATTCTTCCACTTGTTCCCCCATTTTCTTGATGTTTTTCTCTCTCTCTCACTTGCAAGACAAACAATATGAAGGGGGTTTGATGTTTATATAGTGGTGCTAGTTATGGGTTAATTATTAATAGTTTAAAAATAAATAAAAAATAAAAAAATGTTGCATTTTGGATATGAAATTGCTCAAGAATGGTGAGTTTGCTGAGTCAGAGTTTGGGTTCTTTAATAATGAAAACACATGGGTTTGGGTTTTCATTTTTCAACCAAAAGTCCAATCTTTAGACTGCTACTTCTCAAAGTTAGTGAGTGATAAGAAAGGGCAAGATTGTTTTTTTTTTTATTTAATTTTTTTATGTTTTTTATAATTTTCATTTTATATAGTGTTTTATATTTTATATTGTTTATTATGAATTATGATATAAAAAATGGTTTTGTTTCTTATTTCCGGTAAATAAGCTGAATTTTACTGTGGTGGGGTTACAAATGGGCTTGAATCCATGTGCATGTACGTAGACTCCCGTCCCCACCAACTCATGCCTCGAACTCAAACAAATATTTATATTTAAATACTAACTTTTATTTCTGTATTTTAAGTTTACTTTCTGTTACTTGTACTTAAATTAATAGAAATGTTAACTATTTTTATAATTTTAAAGATAATAGTTATATTTAAACTTGGTTGTTTTATTATGTTAGTTAGCCGGTTTTAATGCATAAACTATACCAATTTTTTATTTTTAAAAGAGTTTTCAAAAACAATTGCTTTATAAGTTTTATTTTTCGTTTTATGTTTTGTTCTCTTTTGCAAATAAGCCCCTCTTCAGGCTTTTGGGATCCGAGTTATCTCATGTCTCATCCATCAAAGTTAGGACAAAATCTTACTTCCAATCCATTTTACACATTCCCAAGATTATTACAGTTTTTTATTTAATTTTGTAATCATAATATTTATTACGTACATTGTTACTGAACTAGAATAAGTAAATAACACTACAAAGCTACTGTTAATAAGTAGAAACAGATTTTATGCAACAGTATTTCTAACTATTACTATTTGACTATAACATATGTATATACATATACAATCATACAAATTGTTTAATTTATTTGTAAAATTTAATATTCTTATGGCATTTACAAGTATAATGTCGTAAATTTTAATAAGTATCAAGATATAGTGATTTTGGAAATTCGCTCAAAGGTCAACGCTTGTAATATGCAATCATTAAGAACAATTGTGACTAATGAGGTAATTGTTTTATTTTTAACACCAAAAAATGATAAATGAAAAGAGATTCGGTATTGTCATCACCCTTTTAAAGACACGCAACAATATAAATATTAATATACCAATACTAATGAGGTAATTAAAATGCAGCTATTTCTTAATTGTTTTGGTCCTTTGGTCTTTGCCCCCTTTCTCATTGTCACATTGGGTTCCAAATCAAAAAGACTTTTGTGGTACTCCCAGTATGCAAAGTTTGGTATTTCTTAATTGTTTGACTTTCAATCATGGTATAATAGTGATTTGTATATCATTATTTTCGTATACATCACTGACTTCTGTTATAAACATGTGAAAAATAATATTATTTTCTACTAAATGCTACGAGTACTACTTAATTATCTTTATACTTATTTAATCAATATAAATATTAAATTAAATGACGAGATTAAGAAACAGTCGTAGTAGATTTTATATGTCAATTATTATATAAATATGAAGATAAAATAGGAACAATTAGTAGGTGATTTTTATATAGACAATTGTACATACAACTTCATAATATATTGATTGGTAGTGCATGTGACAAAAAGTAGTGTGTACATACCATGATTTCATGTCCCAATACTTCCACCTCCTTTGATTAGCTCTTAGTTAATCACATATGGACCTCTTAGTTGTGGGCTTAAGGTGATTAATTAACCTTGTTTCAGGCCCAAATATGATTTGGTTTTGCTCGTGAATTTCACTTCTACGCTATATTCAACAACAAAAAATGTTAAGGTCAATGTTTTCGACTATCTCTTTATGTTTTCAAGAAATTTTGATTATATGTTTGTCATATGTTGTATGCATGTGTCTTTGCATTTCAATTTACTATGACTTTTGGCAATCCTAAGAAAAATCAGACATGATAAAGTGTTTTGATTTGGTAGTGTGTGTTAAAATTATACTATTACAAGTTTAGGAAGAAATCAATGATCGAGTTACTTCAATGAGTTGCGTATATCTAAGTTAAAAACTCACATTTCTAAGGTTACATTTTTTAATGGTATTCTCGTTATAAGGGTTCCCTCGGGGTGACAAGACTTATGCTTATGATGCAGGTGACCTAACTGTTGTCGTGAGCGTTTTCGAACCTTACTCTAGTTATCTGGTAAATATTCAAAACATTGTATTTTTGAACTTATGTTTATTATTACTCTTATATACATTTAGCATTCAGTAAACCTGCGATGTGAACAGTAAAACAAATTTTGCTATCTTACGCAGCTTATTATTATATATTATATTGCTATGTATGCAATTTATAACTATTAACACGTGTATATGTGTTGGCAAAGTCCTTCGCCATCTAATCGAGATGCCCAAATTCGAATCTCCACTATGCTATTTTATTTATTTCCCTTCTTCTTTTAATTACAATGGCTCATAATTATTTTCACTTCTCATCCTAAAACTTTATAACTTTTTGTTATAAATCCTAAACTTTTATTATTTATTTTAAGTTACTAAAGCATCTTTCTCCTAAACAATTTATGGCTCATAATTGTAACTACTAAAATTTCTACAATTCATATTTTACGTTTAACACCTAAATCGTCATTTACTTTTAACATCACTTAACAAATTTATTCATTTTTGTGTACTAATGAAAGATTTCGACTACTTTTTTATTTATTACATAAACTTACCTAAATTTTTTGCTTAAAAAATAAATGTTTTAAAATTCCGCTGCGGAGCGCGGACTAAATAATCCTCGTTATCTAATAGTTCACATACTTCGCTAAATCACAAAACAAGTCAACACCATTAATTTTGAAAATCTACAGAACCATAACAAAGTTGCTACATTTAAAGAACGAACCAATACTATTTGGTACCAACGCTAATAAGTAGTATTTACTGTATGGTAATATAGTAAAAAACAAATAAAGATAAAGGGGAGTTACATTATGGAAAGGGCAATTGAAATGTGACAAAATTAACAAAAAGGAATAAGGCAAAGACTGGAAATGAAAAAGGAAACAAAACATATAGATACAAATGCTAAAATACTAAGGTAAGGTAAGGTAAAATGTCACTTCATATTTGGAGTGTAACGCCTCATTTCGGTCAATTCTTTGCATTATTGTGCCCTCACCAATCTTGGATCAAATGAAGTCCTGTCCTTTTTTTTGGATCCCACTTCTTTTTTAGATTTGTTATTATGCACATCGAGCAATGGCACCAAACACGAACTCGTGTGCTCACACACACCAATAACACCAAACATACGCTCGTGTGCTCACATTTGCGTATATGTTGATATCACAAAAGTTAGATGATGCGCCAATTAACTAATAGTTTTTGAAGTTATATGTTAAATCCGGCTTTTTTAAGTTACATGTAACTATATGTGTTTTTTGTAGTTGTAGGTTAAACATTATTGGATTTTGAGCACCTTGATTAATCCGTTTTTAATATGAATACAAAGTTCAGAAAAAAGTACATCATATATATGTCAAATAATTGAACAATACAATTGAGAACTAAATCATAAATATGTAATAAAACCATGACGAAATGAAAGGGAAACAACGAGGGAATCCAATCAAGCTGTTTACCATGTGAAAGAGGGAGGACCCAAAGGCACACGTGAAATGCTATGAGAATGACTCCATTATAGTTATCTTTATGTGTTTCTAGTATATCTAATTGTATTTTAAAAAATTTACAAATTATCGTAATAATTGTGTAGTCAAAGATTACTGATTACGATTTATGAACAAACAAATATGCTCAAAGTGAGTGATGGGGTCAAAGTAGAGTCCCATCCCAATATGTGTAGATCCTTTCAATTAAAAAGCAGATGTCTCTAACTTTTTACCAAATCATACATGCATACGCAATTAGTTTTTATAATTTGATTTAAATTTAGATGAGATGGTTAGGCTGGTTTTTAAATATTATATTCTTAACCAATCTTAATGTTAGATTATAGTACGAAAAGAATGTAATCAAATGATTTGTAGCCTAGTGGAATATAAGTTGTCCATCAACGATTGGAGACGTCGTGTTGTATATAGTTGTGTGATAATTTGTCTTTCAAAAAAGAAAAAAGATAACCACGTAATATTCTCGACATTTTAATAACATATAGAAAAAGTTGAAAGTAAGCTAACGATTTTAGCCAAGATACTCGACCCCACGACATTTGGAGACCCCGGTGAAGACTTATCGAGGTTAACATCTTTATTTAAGTGAAAGTAAGATTTGATCGATAATGACATTAATAGATAGACATCATACTTTATTATTTTTCTAATCCGGCTAATAGCGTGTACGGATTTTGGATACCGCTTATATGGTCTAACAGATTCACATCAGAAGCTATATACTTCGTATATGTATTTAGTTTTTACAAGAAAAAAGAAATATTGTTTAATTATATAATTGATTAAAGCTCAAATAAGTAGTATATAATCAATTTTCGATTAGTTGAGAAAAATTGTGAATATTAAAACATACGACAAAAATACATATTTAAATTTATTACCTAAATATGATATACGACTATTTTGTTTCACTAGATATAATTTTTGCACAAATTTCTTAATGATTTTATATATATATTACCATTAATAATCAAAATTTAATAGTAGATGTTAATCCATTTCATGACAATCAATAGCTTGATTATGACCAAAAACTCTTGAGTACCATACTTTACTTCAGTTAACAATGTTATTCTATTTAAAATTCAATAAAAAAAAATCGCTAAACAGTTTCGTTCCTTACAAAATGATAAATGTGTTGATTTGTGTAAACTGTTAAAGTGGATTTATGGAAGGTTGTCCACACAATCTAGGGTATTAAAAGTTATTAAAAAATGGGGTACCTAATTAAAAATTCCGATATTTAAAATCAGGGTATCCGAACATCCGGATATCCGAATTTCGGATACTAGATGCAGATAATTTTTTCAAAATTTTCAGATATCTAAAATATCCAAAATATCCAGGATATCTAAAATGTATTTGAAATATCCATTATCCGTTTCTTTGAATTTCGGATTCCGGATTTGAATTGTAAAAAACTACTATTCAAAAAAATCGCACATCTGAAAATCTACGATACTCGAAAATATGGATATCCGGATTTGAAAACCCATGGTCCACACAGTGAAAATAGGGTGGGGCAAAAGGAGGAAAGCAGAAGTTAATTTTCCTAGTTTTCACACGGTCACAGATGTTGAATTATTTCAAAAAAATGCCCCTATTCTATTCTATTCTGTCAGAGTTTACACCCTTAAGTTCAAAGATTTTTTGTCTTCTGACACAAGCTTTTCGAAATTAGCTCAGGGTTTTCGTACACGCTTTTTGTAGGCCTCAACAATTACTCTCCACCAAACCAATTTAATAACAGTTCGGAAAAGAAAAACTTGTAGTTTTTTTGTGAACCAAATGTTTCGTTCCTAGAATTTTGTTCACTTCACATGAATGTTACATTATATGTTTTGAACTCAAAGATCGATAGGTCTTATAGTAATGGACTCATGCTACATTATATACTTAGCACTTTTTAATATCCCCAAAACCGTTAGAAGCTCACATCTAAGATAATGTGTAACAGGGAGATTAAACCATGCAAATTGTGCTAGTATATTTATAATGATGAATTATAACATAATCTACAAAACATTTTTTTTTTCTTTCTGTACTAGTATATTAACAAAAGTTATTTACGAAATTGATACAATATTTGTTTATTTTTTTTAATATTATTATATATTGTATCATATTGTATAATGTGGTCATATGCCATATTAGACTTTCGGCACCGTTACATATATTTTCTTATGTTCGAACACAATTACGTCATATGAAATGCATGGTTTACACTTTTATTCATTATGTAATATGAAATTATAAGGTTTGAAAGTAACATTTGTGTTTCTACGAAAATAATACTCGTAGTAGTTTATAGGAGTACATGGCCCATAGTCCCATACCCATACATCCATAATGATGTAGCAAATTTCCCTGTTTGACCTTCTCCCCACGTTACCTTTTTTATATGGGTTTGGTCCATTCTATGCCTACCCTCCTCTACTCTTACCCTATCATATTTCCCTGTCTATTTTTTAATATCATTTTCTAAATTCTTTAATGAAGGTGATTTCAATAACTTATAAATTACTTAATGCATTATATTTTATATTTTTTAAAGAAAAAATTTCAAATAATGAGTATGGTGTATATAGTAGTAGTTATTATTGTATATAAATCACTATCTCTTTTATAAAATATCACCTTACAAAGATGATTGAGATCTATTGAATGGAAGTAAAATGTATGAAGGCATGTCGATACTAGATAAACTATAATGAATTTTAAACACAACAATATACATACAAATCATTTCTCTCAATTATGATTAGCTCAAAATATGTGTCATTTCTTTGTATTATGTTTTTGAATTAATAATAAAAAGTAATTAAAGGAAAGGTGGGCCCAAGAGGCCATTCTGCCAGTTTAAAAGGTGATAAACTTTGCTTTAAAATTGAATCGAGATAATATTAATATGGTTTTGTGCACATGGTGGGACGAAATTATTTGCTACCAAAAGCGACGGCATCCTCGATGATGACTTATCGAGCCCTCTCATGGACCCTCATCACCACCACCATAACCGCCACCGCCGCCACCATACCGCCGCCACCCACCATCTGGCCAACACCCCTGATTGAAAGCCCGATTTGTAATATGTCAACTCATACCTTTTATAAATATATGGGGCACATTCAATTCTCTTATAACTTTCGCAAGATGCATTTAATTAAGGCAGGAAAAATAAAAACAAGACCCTACTTTTCAAACGTTCCACCTAAACTATTTTCAAACACATTACACCCCATTCAATTGACATATAAAAATAATGGTCTTTTTATAATTAACATATATAACCAAAACCAAAACTTATATTTAATGCATCTTTTAAAATGATAGAAACAAAGTTCATTAATGTTATTCAAGATATATTCAGGAAAAATCACATCATTAATTGCACGTTAATGTGTGCCCCTATGACTTACTTCAGAAGAACCTAAAAACAATATCCGAAGTAGTAAATTTTTTTGAATAAAATTGCACTTTAAACACATTTAATGTGCAAAATTCATCTTAATAATCATTCAAATTGCATGAATTTATTTGACTTATGCTTTTTATAGTTTATTTTCAACTTAGACATCATTCAGTCGATTATTGATTTGGTAGCTTCTATCTTAAGTCATAATCATGGGGTTGTTAATTTAAATCATTAATTATTAGTTATTGAACTTGTTATCGGCAGAACTTGTGGATGAGAATTTGCATCCTTATCTATGACAAGAACCCGATGTCGTTATAAAGTCGTTGTCTCTCAATTAAACTCGGGGATTGATGTGGGTTCAAGTTAACTATGAACTGCGAAAATTATGTGCTTATTGATTTGTCTTGATCAACTTATCACTTTTGTGCGTAATTAAGTTTGTATAGAAATAACTGCAATTACAAAATTGCCGTCTCATGAACTAATATAATGTTTATTTGCCAACGGGTTCAAATTTAGTTTAATGAACAACGTGTGACAACTAACGAAATCAAACACTAGTTATTATTGGAAACGACAATCTTGAAACACTAGTAGTTGAGGTTGATCGATTATGCAAATGACAAAAGATGGGTGTGATTGAATCGATCAGTGACAACATCAACACATCGATGAGTTTGGACCATTTTTAGTGTTATGGACCAATAACCTTCTTGACATTTGAGAGTGCCTTACCAAGGGCGGAATTAGAAATTTTCACTAGCAGTAGTACCCTTGTGGTGATAAAAAAAAACGGGGTTAAGGGACTGCGACTTCTAGTGGGATCCCATTGGCAACGTCCCGAAACAAAAACAAGTTTAAAAAATCAATTTAAAGTACTAAAAAAGGAAAATAATGGAAAATGATTTGAAATATTTTGACTAAAGAATTTTTTTCTGAAAATATAAGGTAAAAAAAGAAAAAAAAGTTGAAATGTATAGGCTGGAAAAAAAAAACCCTTTTAATATAGAGGCTTAGAAAGAAAAAAAAAATTGATTTAAAAAAATAGCAACAACATGATTCAAACTGATGACCTCCTTATACACATGCAAGGAGTGCTAACCAGCTGCGCTATTAGACGGATGTGTCTTATTTCGTCTTTCCGGATATATATTAATGTATTCAAAATACTATAACAATAAAAAAATCCCGAAAATTTACCGAATTTTTTTCGAGTAGTAGCACGTGCCACTGTGTACTCAATACTACATCCGCTCTTTGGCCCTTGCACCATAGTTCGAGATGTATATTAGTGGGGATTGTCACCATGAATCACTTCATGTTGACATGTCTTGAGTTACACTCGACTATGAAAGCAAAATATGAATTTTACGATTTGTATACCAATATTTCTTTTTTAATTGTAAAAAAAACAATTATCTGTCACGGGTAAGAAAGTTAGAAAATAATATTCATGTATAGACAGTTATATTGTACAAAGGAAATTAATTAATATGTTATATCAAGAAATTGATAGACAAAAAGATAGTCTTTCTTTTCTTTGATACTTACAGATGCGCTTTGAGCTTAAAGGATATTGGACCAATTTTAGGGTTATGGACCAGTTACCTTTTCTTACAATTTAAGTATGCACGTCTAGAGGTGGGTAAAAAAATCGATTTGTGATCTGGAATCATATTGAAGCCTATTAGATCGGATCAGAACTAGTTCTGGTTTTTTTAATCCGGTTTATGCACCTCTATGAACGCCAAACTGCCAAATATATATCGGAATTAATCCTGAGACAATAACAGCCGGTAATTAAACAAGAACAATGTCTCATATTTACTAAGCCCACCTTAACTTAATATAATATAAACCAAATGATAAAGATTGAGGGTATCCAAAATCCATCGGATGAATAAATGTGGGGGTTCGGTATTTCCGGTTTTGTGTTGGTTTTTCGCACACTCATATATGCGTTGAAGGAAAATATCTATAAACCGAGATACAAATACACCATACTGCAAAACCCTGAAAATAGATTAAATTATGGGCTTCCTGCTTTCTTGGAGCAGGCCCATATTCAAAAAACTGACTGCTTTATCAGTCTGAAATATTAACTGGCCCATGCTTTCTTGGAGCAGGCCGGCCCACCGGCCTTATTCTAATGATCCTATTACGAGGCCTAATAGGCTAATATCTACTTCCTCTGTATCAAAATAAGTGATTCAAATTAAAGTAATAAGAGATTAGTGAAATTAAATGCAGTAATTAGAATGGTGGACCTCACACCTTTTACTATTTTATTGCTATTTCTAAATGGTGAAAAAATCAAATCTATTAAATATAATAAAAGAAGCTTTAGGGTGCCACTTGGCATTTTTTTAGAACCCACTTGCCAAGTGGCAGCTTCTTATTGGCCAGCGATTTTTGTTTCCCGCCCAAAACAACATGCTTTTGTAACGGGGGCTGATTTGTACAGAGCAATTTTTATCCATACAGAGCAATTTGATCCCAAATGACAATCATACCCTTACTTTCCTTTTATCATATTTTTCATTTCACCCCTCCCACTAAGGGCATCAATGTCATTTGATATAAGATTGCTCTGTATGGATAAAAATTGCTTTGTACGAATCAGCTCCCTTTTGTAACAATCTTGCATTAAATCTACCTTAAATACATAAACATATTTTTAGGGTTGATTTTTATTTCAAACATGTAAAATAGGAAATCATATTTTTATTGAAACAATTATATGCTGCCATGATTTTTTTTCGGCATTAAATACGTAAATATATCTTTTTTAGGAATGATATTTATGCATTAAATACTATTGGCCACCGATTATAAACGTACTATTTGGCAATCGGATTACTAAAATACTAAAAAGTTTAAATTGTATTCTATCATTTTAAAATTAAAATTGGTGCTCAAAATAAATAAAAATATGCATCACCAAAAGTTGGAAGTGATTATGTTATTTAAAATAATTTTAATTAAGAAATTAAAAGTTGTAATGGTATGTTTATGTAATGTTTCTTGCTTTATATAAGTTTCTATTTGTTTATATGAATATGAATCTATTATATGACCCATATAATCTGTATGTTTTAAATTTATTTTTACCGTAGAAGCCTTAAAGTTAATTTTTTACAGGTATGTTTATGTAATGTTTCATGCTTTCTATATGGGTGGTAATTTGTACAGAGCAATATTTATCCATATAGAGCAATTTTATATTAAATGACAGTCATGCCCTTAAAGGGAGGGGTGAAATACAAAATTTGATAAAAGGAAAGGAAGGACATAATTGATATTTGGGATGAAATTGCTCTGTATGGATAAATATTGCTCTGTACGAATCACCTCCCTTTCTATATATTGTTCTATGTTTTATATTAACTTTTCATATGACCCATAGAGATTCATTATGTTTCTGTATATGAATCGTGATTATGTATCAGCCTCAAAGTTATTGTTCGACTTTTATGTTAAATAAACATTAAGTGGTGTTTGTTTTTTGACAAAAAGTCTTTTTGAGGTCTTATGTCTGCAGGCGGGAAAACATTTCAGAAAAAGATTGTTTGTTTTTGGAAGTCAGAAGAGGAGGAAAAGTCTTTTTGGGGTCTGCTTAGAGAAGACTTGAACCATAGTCTTCCAAGTTTAGATTACATTTTACTTAAACCTAAAAAAAGAGTTTATCCACCACCAATACCACTACCACCCTTACCACCACATCCACCACCAACCACCGTCACCGCCACCACCACCGCCACCACATACCGCCACCACATACCGCCACCACATACCGCCACCACATACCGCCACCACCTACTCCGACCCACCGCCACTCACCACCACCCACTGCCGCCACCACCACCCACCGCCACCTACCACACGCTACCACCTACCACCGCTTACATCCACTACCACCGCTTCCACCCACTACCACCGCCACCACCCACCACCACCAACCGCCACCACCACCTACAACCGCCACCAACCGCCACCACCCACCGCCATCACCCACCTCCATTACCACCAACCTCCACCACCACCACCACCACGTATCACATGCTACCACCACTGCCTCACCACGACCACTAATGTCGCCAGTAAAAAAAAATTCAGTCTGCAGATATTAAAAACAAACAGTCTTTTTCTTACAGACTGCAGACGTTTGGGCCACATCTTCCTTGCAGATGTGGTCCGCAGACCGCAGACGTTTTACCTCTTAAAAAACAAACAACACCTAACTTTTATAGTTAAAATATATTGAGCATCTTCAATTTTAACCCTAACCATAAACCAGAATCCTTAAAAATTCATTTTTTCATCTTTTATTAGTGTTCATAGGTTCTGTCAATTATAATAGTGTCTTTATAAAAAAATATATAAAACATGAAATTCAACTTACAGATGCTGTTAGGGGTAAGCATAATCTAGAAATTGAACCGAAACCAATAATACTGAATCTACGCAACCGAAAACCGAATCGATAACATATTTCCGGTTTTTGTTCGATTCATGTTCGGTTCAGTTTTTAAGCCCAAATGCTCTCCCCTATCCGAAAACCGAACAGAAACCAAGAATCATATTTTAAAATTTTAATAAATATAAACTAATTTATCAAAGTATTATAATTTAGGGTAAATTACAGAAATTGTCCCTGAGGTATTCGAGATTCTGGATTTCTGTCCTTACACTTTTTTTTTCGGTTTTTTTTGTCCTTAACGTTTTTAAGATTCCACTTTTCTGTCCTTCCGTCCAAAATCCCCCGTTAACTAGACTTGAAATGCAAAAAAAAACAAGGGTATTTTTGTCCTTTTCCTTTCTCCCTTTTAATTTTTCTTTTTTAACTCTTTTCTTCATATTCTTCACCCTTCATCTCCTTCTCAAAAGAACCCTAAAAGCATTTTCATGATTCCTTCTTCTCTAATATCAAATTCAAACTCAAGATCGGAAAGAAAAAACGTTAAAACCCTAAAATCGTGAACAAATCGGGAAGAAAAAACGTTAAAACCCTAAAAGGCTAAAACCGCTTCGATTCTGCGACAAATTAATCAATTCGATTCTGCAACAAATGTAACCGCCCTCGATTCTGCAACAAATTAATCAATTCATCAAAATCCTAAACGTAACCACAGTTGTAAACAAAATCAGCAATTCCTAGGGTTTTCGTAACGAACATCTTCAAATCGTCATCTTCAAAAGCTGAAAATGGTATAACAAACGTTCAAATCAGCAATTCGTAGGGCTGCAGAAGTACATGTATAACATATAATTGAACGTTAAAATATCAAATTTCGCATAATTTCAGTTTAACTTACATTACAGGAAAGGAATTCAGATCTTCAAAGCTTCGATCTTCAATTCTATAAAAACGGCAACGGTAATTATTCTTTGTTTGTTTTACATGTTATTTTGGATGTTGTTTACAAGCATAGAAATGAAGCTAAGGATAAGTAGTTAAGTACCCATATATGGTTATTGATTTACTTATTTTTAATTAACCATTAATACATGAATGACTTGCAATGCTTAAAATCTGATAAATATAAAATGTTTATCAGATAGTAATTGAATATAATACTCTGTAAGCATTATATATTTTAAGCTCTTATTTCATAATTTGCATTGTAGAAGCATTATATATTTGTTTATCGTGTATTTAATAATCATGCAATTAATGATTACTTTTTGTATTCTATAAAAATTATGTGCAATAAAATTAATGACAACCAGTGATTTTTTCACGGGTCATAACCTAGTATAGGAAGATGACAAAAATGGATGGAATGATGTTTAAAGAGGGATACGTAAGGGTAAATGAGTAATTTTAAATATAAAAACTTACCAAATAAGGTAAAATATTAAAGTAATTCACTTATTATGATACATCTGAAAAGGAAAGTGATTCACCGGAGTAAGTATACCCATTCTCATCTATTTCACCAATTTGAGCAATTAAAATCCTTCCGCTTGCTTCTATTTTGAATCCAAAGAAGGAAAATACGTTGAAGTGATTTTAAATAGGTATAGAAATTGCAAATATGAGTTGTTAGCTTAAAATTATAGTGTTTTCCCTATGATTAATAGTTTTAATTAAGATATGGCGGAAAATTATATGTAACTAGCTCATCTATCATGGATGCAGCCAAAGCCTAAATACATTATTTTTCTTAATTATATTGTTTTCCCTATGATTAATAGTTTTTTTTATGTATCTTTGCATCTGTAAATAATAATTAATAATACAGTTATTTTCTTTTTATTTTTCTTAATTTTATGTCTCTCTATGTTCAGATCTGTATTGACTTGTAATCATCAGATTTCACAGCTCAACAAAACACTGGATATTTGGAGAATTGTAAAATATGAATCGGTTTGGTGGCTAGTTTTAAACCTAAGCATGTTTTCACTCTTTAATTTCAATTTCATGGTTTTTGTAGTTCGTTCAGGCAATCAAACAATATAAATATGGTTAGACTGACTAAAAAATGTCAAACAAATTTTTAGTTAAATTAAACAACATAAACAACAAACGGGCACGTGTCCATTTCTGCGGATTAAATTTCACATATTTCACAAATTGTAGAAATATTTCATAATGAAACTAGCATCCATGTACTAGATTTAGTCCTTACTTTCTCCACACTACACCAATGCCCGAAAACAAAAGAAATAGAAACTAAAATAGCAAAGTATCATCGATATAACATGCTCCAACCTTTAACACCAAGAATTCCATTTTCTTTTTCTTTCCTTTTCGGGCATTATGAGTTTTGGAAGTACGTCACACAAAATCGATAATGCATCAACCAAATGAAAATATCGTTGGTGGTAGTTGCACGTTGACCCATGTTTGACTTCCAAGAACACCAAATGATTACAAGCCACCACCAAGTGCAGGAGTCCAGAATTCAGCACCATTGTTAGTCATGTTCGTAACGTCGATATGATCCATACAAGTCACCGGAACCAAGCATAAACCCCTACTTGCAAGGTCCTTTTTTCCATCCTAATTCATAAAAGCATTTCAAAGTTCTTTTACATAAAATAATGTTAATTTACAAATAATTATAAAGTAATCAAAAAAGTTGCACAAGCATATATGTGTGGTTGAAAATTAAATTAATTAATTATTCAAGCAATGATAATTAATTAATAACTTTTTTTATGCATTAATCCCGAGGTAATTAAGTAAACCTCTAGATGAGAATCATGTCTCCCACTTTATGTTGAATAATTGTTTAAATGAGCAAATAAGTGATGGATCCAATAAAGCAAACCTTACCTGGCTCCTCATCAAGAACTATATATAAATTATACACACTTCGATCTTTCCCTTTTGATTATACCGTTAATTAATCAGATCTTTAATTAAACTTGTTAATTAATTATTTCCTAATCTATATATTAATTAAAGTGTAAGATGATATTGCATTGGAAAATGTGCATTAGAGAAAATGGAAAGCATGGGCAACTTACAGGAGAATGTTGGTGTCTCGTGCCACCTGGAACATTATTGGACAGATTCATGTATGGTGAGCAAAGTGCCTGCATGTTAATTTACAGTTAAAGAATGTTGAATAAAGTGACAACTTTTAAGTGCACGCTCGATCGTCACTAAAATGGTGTCTGTAATACTTACTGTTATGAATAATTATAAAGAGATAAAGAAAAATAAATATGTCACCTCAATTTGACCCTCAAGGAATCTGATCTGAGCTGTGGCCTCTAACAACACAGAAGCTGTGTCAGTCTGCAAAAAGTGCAACACACTTGTTACTCTTTTTCAGGTAATTTGAAACTTTAAACGTAATTAAGTGTGTTAATTAATCCAATAAAATATCATAAGTTTATAATCCCGAAAGCTTAGTTATATATGTTTTTATGCTATTAAAGATACATACGTAACGTTTATTTTGTCCAAAAATATTTCGAAGTATAAGATTTAACTCAACATTGTAAATATTCTTTTTTTTTTTTTTTTAATTTTAGTTATGGTGGTGTGGAAGAGTTCACTTAATTAATTACCTTTCCGAAAGGCGAAACAAGTTGGTGCAAAGCTGATATTCTGTCGCCCAATTTCTCCTTCCTTACCTGCAATTTATTTGATTTCTTAGCTAGTATAAATGATCAAATATTTACGTTAAGAACTCAAATAAGCAACCAAATTAACAGTATATATTTTCCTCTATAGATTATGGATTAATATGGTCTTGTGAGTCAAGTAGTAGAACCCACCCTCTATAGAAAAAGCCTGGACCACACTTGTAAGTTTAGGTGAAGCATATACACACACATAATTGTCAAAATTCATCTAAATTTGAAAATACATCTTTTTCAGTGCCGAATTTGTCAAAACCAGATAGGTTGTTATATACAAGTAGTTGTTACTACGTGAGGTAAAAGTTATTGTGACATATCAGGAGAACGAATTTAATGAAAAAAATATATCGATTCTTAGAATTATTGAGAGAGAGAGAGAGAGAGGTTTGCCACCTTTAGAGGGGTTTGAGTTGATGATTGTTGAGCCCTAGCCCTTTTAGAAGTTCCACTTGTAAATGTGTCACTACACTGCTTTCATAACAAAATTAGATTAATTTATCAACAATATTTAGCTTTGCTATATTTGTAGTAACCATAAATCAATCAACAACAATTATTAAAGGATGCCTAGAGGAATAAGGCTCAATCATGCAGTTAATCTTATTTTGGTGCTTTTGTAATCTTTAACATCTCAGTAATTTAAATCGAATTTTTTTTCCGCTCGTGAAAAAAAAAAATATATGATGTATATGCACTTACCATAGGAGAAGGTTGGGTTGAAGAAGATTGAAATCTGGGCTTTTTAGAGGCTCCACTTGTAGATGTATCATCATACTTTGATATATAAATATGAACGAATAGACAACAAATGAAGAAAAAAAAAATTCAAAACCCAATAATTGAAACATATATATAACCTTTTTTGCTAGAATATGTTTACCTGAGATGAATATTGATTCGTATGTTGGTTTCGGCTGTTGATTTTACTTGAGAAATCGAACATGGTGGTGGTGCTTAAACTCATGGTAGAAGATGAACCAACAGATGGAACTGGATTGAGTTGAGATGACCAAGAAGAGCTACAAGCTTGTAAATCTTCATCATTATTATTGTTGTTATAAGGATCATGATCATGATGATGTTCATTTTTATTACTATAATTATTATAAAGTTGCCTGCTTTGTTGATGATCCAAATATCCATGTTTTATTTCACCAACATGTCCACCTCCCAAGTTGTGTTGTTCTTGATCATTAGCTAATCCATTCCTGGATATATATGATAAAATCATTAGATACATCATAACTCAATGATATTAATTAGTAACTATATATTTTAAAAAATATATAAAAAGATTTCCAAGAAAGCATGCATGAATGATGATTATGAAAAAGAGAGAGGTGTTAATTACAGAAGTAATTGACTCCATGAGACTGGGAAATCTTGGCTTTCATGGTGATGGTGGTCATGAGCTAAAACATTATTAGGGTTTGCAGTAGGAACAAGTAGAGAAGATCCAAAGAGATATGGAGGATTCAAGATGGCGGCAGATGGTGGTTGCAACGGCGGCGTTGATAAGAAAGTGGGGTGATTAGCCGCCGGCTGAGAAGGTGGTGGTTGCAGCTTCCCGTTCAAGCTCCACCAGTAATTAGGGTTTTCTCCCATCATCTCCAAACACTAAGTACTCTCTTGGCTCTTTATGTTTGTCTTTCTTTCAAGATTTAGAAGTTAAAAACTATAACAGATTCAGCTCATGCCTTGTCTGAAAAAAACAAAAAAACAAAACTTCTTTAAGGGTCTCTTTTGCTTTAAAGAAATAAACTTTTGTCATAAAATCTTTAATAATTTTCTTGTTTAAGCATCAAAACAAGCCTTTGGTTGAAGCTCTCAGGGTTTGTGTGTTCTACTTTCTAGTCATCATACATATCAGATTAGATGAGATTAAATTGACCCCTACCCCACCCCCCTCAAAATGTCTCTATCAACAAAGTAAATTTCTCAAGTTGTGGGGTTAGGAAGCTCTCTAGCATTTCTCCATCTTTTCCTTAGTTTAATAATATATTTGTTTTCTGTATTAAAATATAATATTATTCTTTAGCTTTTAGCTGTATTACAAAAAAAGTGGGGCACAAGAAAAGGTGGTGGGCAAAGGTTTTAGGCACAAAACAAATGCCATTTTGGAGCTTCCTTGATTTGGGGGTGTTTAAACTAGCTAGGAGGTTTTTATCAGTAGTCTACTATTAGGGTTAGGGTTAGCCTCCTAATTGTAATTCCTTCGTCTCATTTTTTGTCGATCTCTCGGTTCTGTTAAGTTCCAAAATTATTATCTAGCTACTTTGAAATTCATCTTTTTTCATTTTTTTTCTTAAGTTGTGCAATTATTATCTAATGGTAATAAGTTTAGGACGTGTGGAGTAAATATGTATGCTCATAATTGAGCTAGAAGCATAATGATAATCTTTGTCATAATAATTGTGTCGTTGTATCTTGTACACTATATAAATCATGTATCATTTTCATTTATAAAGTAATTTTATAGTGATATAGATCACCTATTTTAGGCATGTTAGCACATTTAATTTTGCTATCTACATGGTTAGAAATTTTCCAAAGGATAATTTATGGATACATAATTTTGTTAATCGTGGATGCTGATCAATATATAGTTAATAGTCAGGGATCTCTATGAAGAGGTGCATAAAATACGACTACACAAGTTGGGCCCACACTTTAAAGGGTGACTAATTTATTATACATATTTTATATACTATCTTCGTATCAAAATAAGTGATACATTTTGAGAGATCTAATGTGATTGAAATGAAGCTAATTCATGATGATTTAAGAAGAATTGAAGAATTAAGTGTGTGTAAGTGTGTGTGTTCTTGAGAGAGAGATGGAGGGAAGAAGAGAGCTTTCAAAATGTTAATGCATTGAAAGTGTGGGAAAGCTTACATCCAAAGTAAAATTACAACATTATATACTCCTCACCACTTAACACTACAAGTGTTAGTTAACGGACTTAAAGGTCAAAACCTATTACAGAATTGGTCCTAACAATCTCCCCCTTTTTGATCTTTAATACATCATCCCACTCTTCAGACTTCAGATTCTTCTCATAATCTGTCTTTGGCAAGAAAATGTTTTTCTGAGTTTTAAGAATAAAACATTGCAGAAATCTGAAAGTTTAAGATACTCAAAGTGAATATGTTTTTCGTTGATAATGTTTGAGTGAGGAAATCTTATAACTGATTTACTAAAGATTTGAAAACTTTGGGAAATGAAGTATCAGTTAAGTAAGGATTTAACTGGGTTTTCAGATAATGGAGAGGTTATTTTTGGAATTTTGTGGTAGAGGATTATATTAATGATAGAACGATAATGTTTTTGAATGATTTGTCAGTTAAAGTTTTGGATGTGTGTATTTGTTTGTGTACAAATGATTTGAAAGTTAAAAGTTTTGGATATGTATGTATGTAAGTTTTGTATGTAGGAAAGAATGATATGTACATTTAAGACTTGGATGAATGTGGATAATTTGTGTTTGGTATGAACAAAAGATTTGAACAGTGAAGCTTTTGTATGGATATGGTTGTTTGTGAATTTTAGAAAGAAAGATTTATACGGTTAAGCTTGTGATATATGTGGTTGAGATTTTTAGAAAGAATGATTTGAACAGTTAAGCTTTTAGATGTGTGTGTTTGGTTTGGTAAGAATGATTTGTACGATTAAGTTTTGAATTGAGTTAGTTGAGGTTTTGGAGAGAGATTCTGTTGATGATTCGGTTTTGCTCTTCTTCACTTGTTTTTATGTGTAGTACACTGATTAACATTTTCTCCTTTTCTTAATCACTTGATCTAGAACGTTTCTGATATTGCAGTTGATTTGAGTACATATATTATGAATTTTCTTCTTTGATGGGATGTTTGTGGTTCTTTTTGACGTTGTTCAGTTATACATCCGATATTTGAACTATTTCTTGCTCTTTTTCTCCCCCTCGTGAGGATCATGACCAGGGTCCTCATGATAAAGCTGAATAGTTGCGTTTTGGAAACGGAGAGAGGAATGGTGTGTCGGTGAAAATCGAGAGCCAAAATCGGAATGAGAACCAGAAACATGTAGTACTCGACAAATTGATTTAATCCTTTGAAAGTTTGAGAAAAATATTTGAAAATGAAGAATAACAGTGTCAATGATCACGTGAAGGCATAAACAGATGCAATCTTTACTGAAGAACTTCAGTAAAGAGATCGTTTACGGATATGACAAACACGATGATTAGAGACAGTGTTAATCAAATATTTAAAATTTAAAAGAAATCAATTTGTTTGGTTATATCAAAGATCAGTGAAGTATACCACTTACAAAGATGCAATCTTCTCTGAACGTGTGTAGAGAAGAGATCGACGGATATACAAAGATCAATGACATAACAATGTGCATTCAAAACGATTTTGAGTGTGTGAGAACTGGAGAAAGTCAGAATTGAATCTGAGCAGTTTTGAGAAGATGAAAATGATTTATCCACGGAGCGTTTAAGAATGAAAATCGTTTAAAAAATAGTAAGAACAATCAATCCAAGATGGTGTTAAAAACAGATGCAATCAGTACTGATTGAAATCAGTAAAGAGATCGACGAATTTAACAGCAAATTGTGTTGAGTGTTACACACAAGTCATTTAAAAAATGAAAAATTTATGTTGTGCAAAATCAGGGTTGTGAAAAATTGAGCCACAACGCAAGAGACGAAAAATTTGTCATAAACAGATGCAATCTTTACTAATCGAGACTAGTAAAGAGATCGTTTACGAATATGACAAAAATTTGTATCCTACGTTGTGAACACATCATTGTGAGCACAAAGTGAGATAAAAAATTTTGGAATGTTGAGCATCACAGATTAATAAAGAATTTATGAGATTGTGATGTCAACAACTCAATATGAGTAAAAGAAAATGTTTGAAATTGAGTATTGATTTGAAAAATGATAATCGAATTTGGAAGGAGATAAATTTGATTTACAATTGAAGAATTTTGACAATGAAAAAACACAAATGTAGCAATGAGAAATAAGAGAATTTGCAATAAACAGATGCAATCAGTACCAACCTAGACTGGTAAAGAGATCGTTTACAAATATTGTAAAAGCTAATAGTCAACATTGATAAGCTTGTGTGATTGTAAAGTTGTAGGAGATTGAAAAAATGTTTGAGGAAAAAAAATTTATTATCAAGATAGAATAAGAGAATTTGTAATAAACAGATGCAATCAGTACCAATTGAGATTGCTAATGAGATCGTTTACAGATATTACAAAAATTGATACCCCATATTGATAATTATAAAAAAAAAATTGAAAGGAGCATTGAAACAGTATCTAGCGATTAGAAAGGATGCTCCCCCTCGACAGTTGTTTTTCAAATATCATAGAGCAGTTATTCTCCCCCTTGACATAAGAATGTCAATTTTCTCCCCCTTGAAAAGTGAATAAAAATTCTCCCCCAACCAATGATATCAACGAAGAACGGGTTTCAAGCAGTTGTACTTGAAAGCCATTTTATTATTTATTATTAAAAAAAATGAAAACAAAAACAAAAACAATAAAATAAAATAAAATAAATAAAGCAGTAAAACGGTTTAAGTTTTGAGATTTAGCATACCAAGCATAGATACAAGAAAATTAAAGCGTTTTTCGTCTAAAGCCTTGGTAAACAAATCAGCTAATTGATAATCAGTTGAAACGAAGTACAATTCCACAGTACCTAGTTCAACATGGTCTTTGATAAAATGATATCGAAGATCAGTATGTTTAGTTTTGGAATGTTGAACAGGATTGCATGAAATTGCAATTGCACTTCGTGAATCACAATATAAAGGAATACAGCTATAGGAAAAGCCATAATATTTTAATTGTGATTGCATCCAAATTACCTGGGACAAGCAGCTTGCAGCAGCAATATACTCTGCTTCTGCAGTTGAAAGAGATACACAATTTTGCTTTCGTGAAGACCAGCTCACCAATTTATCACCCAGAAATTGGACACTTCCAGATGTACTCTTGCGATCCAGCATACATCCAGCATGGTCAGAATCAGAAAATGCAGTCAATTCAAAAGAAGTTTCTTTAGGATACCAAAGACCAAGATCTCGAGTACCCTTCAGATAACGAAATATACGTTTGACGGCTTGAAGATGTGATTCCTTAGGAGCAGCCTGATACCGAGCACATATGCAAGTTGAGAACATAATGTCTGGTCGACTTGAAGTAAGATATAACAAAGATCCGATCATCCCCCGATAATTTGTAATATCAACAAGTTTTCCATCAGGATCAGCATGCAATTTCGAACCAGGTGACATCGGTGTCTGAATTGGTTTACAATCATCTATAAGATATTTCTTCAAGAGATCAGTTATATACTTGGATTGATTGATGAAAATCCCCGTAGGTAATTGGCGAACTTGAAGTCCAAGAAAGAAATTCATTTCACCCATCATACTCATCTCAAAACGTTTAACCATAAGATCAGAGTACTTTTTGCAGTATTTGGGATTTGTAGATCCAAAGATGATATCATCGACATAAATTTGAATGAGTACAATATCTTCCCCTTGACGCTTGATGAAGAGAGTGGTATCGACTTTACCTTTTGA
Organism: Calendula officinalis; assembly: GCA_963853835.1. NCBI lineage: Eukaryota > Viridiplantae > Streptophyta > Magnoliopsida > Asterales > Asteraceae > Calendula > Calendula officinalis. The sequence goes on along the minus strand of OY970827.1, from coordinate 1,043,663 downwards.
AAAACCACAATCCACTAAAAATTTTGAAAGCACATCATACCAAGTACGAGGAGCTTGTTTCAAACCATATAATGCTTTGTCGAGAATATACACATGATCAGGAAAATGTGGATCTACAAAACCTTCGGGTTGATGAATGAACACTTCTTCTTCGAGTATGCCATTTAAAAATGCAGTTTTGACATCCATTTGATAGATAGTAAAATTCTTATGTGCTGCATATGCTAAAAATATGTGAATGGCTTCTATTCGAGCAACTGGAGCAAACGTTTCTTCAAAATCGATGCCCTCTTGTTGAGCATAACCTTTGGCGACTAAACGTGCTTTATTACGAATTACAATCCCATTCTCATCCTTTTTATTTTTGAAAATCCACTTCGTACCAATAACAGATTTACCTGGTGGTTTTGGAACCAGATGCCAAACTTTCAAACGTTCAAATTGATTGATTTCTTCTTGCATAGCAAGAATCCAGTCTGGGTCCGAGAGTGCTTCGCTGACTTTCTTGGGCTCATTTGAACTTAGAAATGCCGTGAATTGACATTCTTCGGCAGTAGCTTTACGAGTTTGAACAGAAGATGTAGGATTGCCAATTATTTGATGAAGAGGATGATCTTTTGTCCATTTAAGAGAATGCGGAAGTGGAAGTTGACCTGGATTAATATTTGACGTATCAGTGAATGTTGGATGTGGGATTATCACAGTTTGAGCATTTTGAGCAGTTTGAGCATTGGATGGTGGAGGATCAACACGTTGAACATGAAACTTGGAGAAATCAATCACCAAAGGTGGAGCGGGTACCGGAACCAAAGTTAAGTCTAAGGAATTGGCAGCATGAGCAGGAGTTGGAGAAGTATCCGGTGATGATTGGTTGTCCAATGATGAAGAACAATCTGAATCAGATAAGTTTGTATTGGGAGCAGTAGAAGTATGGGATGGAGAATCAGTAGAACTTGAATTTTGCATTTCAGGTACAGTGATGGATTGAACCTCAGCTACTGACGGAAAGGGAACGCCAGCCTCCTCAAGTAATTTATGTCGAATGTTATGATATTCATCATAAAAATGTTCAAACAAGATATCATAATCATTTTCAGATGTTGAAGGAGATGACGAAGGTAAAGGAGATTCGATTTCTGGAGTGAGTGAGTCAATTGGAAAAGTCTCATCAAAAGTAACATTGACACTCTCTCTGATCGTCCTATTTGATCGATGGTATACTCTGAACGATGCGGATTCACGCGAGTATCCCACAAAAACCCCTTCATCAGCTTTAGCTTCAAATTTATTTAATTTGTCCTTATCATTCAGAATGAAGCAACGACTCCCAAAAATATGGAAAAATTTAATATTTGGAATGCGTTTATTTATCAGTTCATACGGAGTTTTGCTGTAGGATTTGTTGATGATTGAACGATTTTGAGTAAAAGCATGCCGTACTGATGGCTTCAGCCCAAAGAGATAATTGGAGTTTTGAAAAAGAAAGCATGGTACGAGCAGCTTCAACTAATGTTCGATTTATTCGTTCAACAACCCCATTTTGTTGAGGTGTTCTGGTAGCGGAAAATTGATGGGTTATTCCAACTGAAGTAAGAAAAGAATCTAAAGTTTGATTTTTAAATTCAGTTCCATTATCAGTACGAATGGCATGGACTTTTAAATCCAAATTTTTCTCAGTTTTCTTGATGAAAGCTATAATGATATTGGCAGCTTCATCTTTCGTACGTAAGAAATGAACCCATGTATATCGTGAGTAATCATCAACAATCACCAATACATACCGTTTTCCACCTATTGATTGAACGCTCATGGGACCACATAAATCCATATGTAGTAATTCAAGTGGTTTCGAAGTACTTGGAACTGGTTTGGATTTATGAGACTTTTTAGTCATTTTTTCCATTTCGCAAGACGCACAAAGATGATCTTTATCAATTGAAACATCTGGAAGACCAGACACATGGCCACCTTTTACCAACTTGTTGATAGTTTTGAAATTAAGGTGTGATAGACGACGGTGCCATAACCATGATTCATTTGACGTTGCTTTTGACACCAAACATACTTCTTCAAGTGGGACCACGTCATTGAGATTGATAGTAAAAAGGTTCGTCTCACGTTTTCCAGTGAGTAGTTCTTCACCTTCATACGTGCGAACAGCACACTTCTTTGTTCGAAAATTGACCTCCAATGTTTTATCACAGAATTGACCAATACTAAAAAGATTGTGAGCAAGATCTTCAACATAGGTCACATTGCGAATTATTAAATTTTTTCGAATGATATCTCCAATACCCATGATAGCTGTTAAATGGTCATTCCCAAAACGAACAGTTCCCAAATATTTTTCTCGAAAATTGGTTAATAATTCCTTGTTACCAGTCATATGTCGTGAACATCCAGAATCGAGATACCATGTATTCTACATAAAACAATTAAAACAAAAAGGTACACAATCAGATATGGGTCATACACGATTAGTAACACATGTTTTATGAAGAATATTTAAAGCGGTGTAGATTTAGAGATGTGGGGAACTGCAAGGAGGCAGTTCAGTTTTAGGTGATTTGATGGACCATTTTAATGATTTCTCTGGTGAATTTAAAATCCAATGTGAGTGTTCATTTTGAATCCATGTAAATTTAACAAATTTGGATTTATTAGTTTTTCTGTCAAAATAAACCTTTTTGCCATTTGTATTTGTTTTTACAATTAAATTTACACCATCAACAGAGTGATTAACAGGACGATAAATTGCAGAATCATACACAATTCCATACAATGTTTTCGGAGAAATAAAATCTGAGGAGTTATTACATTTATTTGAATCAGAAAAAGAAGAAACTAAACGCGAAGAAGAACTAGACTTCTTAAGTTACTTTGACTTAAGCATACTAGAACTGGACGACTTAGGCTTCTTAATCTGAGGTACTCCTTTGGCTCCAACTTGCATGGACTTCTTAAGCTTGGACTCTAAGGTTCTATCTGAAACATTTAAAGCAGGTGAATTAGGAACTCTTTTTAAAATAACTGGAGTGTTGTTAGTAGAACATGTAGCATTGAGGGACACAGCAGGTTGACGAGAATTATTTTCAACAAGTTTGTCTTCTAATTCAGAAATTCTGGATTGTAAAACTGATTTTTCGTTATTAAAAGCCTTATTTTTGTCATCAATTTCAGTTTCCAATTGACAAATTTTCTTTTCAAGAATTAGAGATGGTACATATATCTTTGGTGTAATCTTTTGTTGAATAACAACATTTCCCTTTATCTCAAATTCTTCCGGTTTAATAATTGGAAAATAATCATCATTTTGAAAATTTGCCTTTTTAGTTTCATATGTTTGATTTAGTTCAGTGTAATTGAAACTAATTTGTGCATTCTCCTTTTTGGCCCTGTTGAAAACCTCAACTTCTTCTTCCTCATCTGTCATCCGAAGGAAACTCTGCCAGGCATCTACATGAATGTATCTCGAATCATACAATGTTGGACGCGCATTGCAAGCCTTCTTAAGATATTCTGGATTGTTGGCTCCCAGTCCTTCTCTTGAATTGAAGTATTTGAAATCTTTAGGTTTGTTCAAGTGAATAGTCTGATCAGTTTGTCCTCATTTGGCGATTAGTTCTTCGAGGTGTTTGATGTGAGAAGACAATTGAGTTTTTTCATGTTGAATTAGATTTATGACATTTTGTTTGTTGTTTAATTCTCGTGATGTGTTAATGTCATTTTCATGTAAGGTTTCAGTTAATTCTTTTATTTGAGCATTTAAAGATTTAAACTGTGATTCATTATCATCAAATTCTTTTTGTTTACGTTCCAACCAGTTTTTTGTGATTTGATAATCATGAAAAGCTTCAACGTACATCTTGTAATATTTGTCCTTTTGATCATTCGACATTGATGTTTGTGTATTTTTGAGATTGGTTATTTCAATTTCTTTTTCAGAAATTGTATGAGACAAATTCTGAATTGTATTTTCATACTGAATTTTCAATTCTGATACGTGATTTTGTAAATCGAGATTCTTTTGTTTGATAATTTGATTTTGTTTAATACGATGAGCAAGTTGTTCACCATGATGAACAAATTGTTCGCGTTCTTTTTCTAAATCATTCAAATGTTCTTGAAGTTGAATATTTAAATCTTTTTCATCTAAAAAGTTTTGTTTTAAAGAATCAAGGTCAGATGTTAAAATTTTAACAAAATCAGTATCAGGATTTGTGGATATATCAGGATTTGAATCGGAATTTGATAAGAGAGAATTGATTACCTCAATTTCCTTGTTGGCTTCCTCGTTAAATCTATCAGAAATCTCAGCATTTTCCCTTGCCATAAAACATAAATTTGCTGAATGCTCTTCATCCTCAGGATCTGAATCTTCCATCCACTAGAGATCTTCAGCTAGTAACACCTTACCTGTCTCGATTTGCTTTGTCATCAACATCTTCCGTTTAAAGTATTCAGAATCACGAACTTTGGGTTTCTTGCAATCACGGGAGAAATGACCAGCAATTCCACAATTATAGCATTTCTTTTTAGGATCCAAAGGTGTGATCGTTGGTTTATCATTAGAAATTGCAGTAGATGGAGCAGACTTGAAGTTTGATGAAGACCTCAAATTGTTATTTGTGGGTTTTGGATACCATTTTTTCTGATAGTTTGAGATAAGAGACATAGCTTGCAATACTTGTTGTAGTTCCTTTTCCATATCATCATCTGAATCTGATGCAAGTTCGTCAGATTTTTATTTCATTTTACCCGATGCATTAAATTTGTGTTGTTTTGTATGCAGTGCAAGTGTATCCTGAGTGTTTGCTGCATCTTGTCTCGTTTTGACTATCTCTTGTACCATGGGGGCATTTTGAAGTAGATACTCATACAGTTCATGAACATCAACCGAGTGAAGATCCTTGTGTTGCATTGCACTGTTACCAAAAGTAGCCCATTCGGGAAGTAAACTGTTGATGAATTTGATGTTGATCTCAATATGGTCCTTTTTCAGATTATTTCGACGGAGGTCATTCAACAAATTATAATATCGATGATATGTACTTTCCAAATCTTCCCCGGGTTTAGCTTTAAACATTTGATAAGAATTTAAAGTGGTGACCATTTTTGCTTTATTTCCTAAAACAGTACCCTCCATTTGTTTCCGAATTTCATCTCAAAGTTCTTTACCGGTTGTTAAACTATCTAAGCTGTTGTAGATCTCATTTGGTAAACTTTGAAGCATGAATGTAAAAGAATATAGATCGGCTTTTGCTCGTTGTTTTTGTTGAGCATTATATCGAGCAGGAGGAAGTGGATTCCGACCACCAATTACTGGAGGATCTCCATTTGGAACAGTAAGAACATCTTCATAAAACACAGCCACCCCATTATCAAGAGAATCCTGAATTTCAGTTGCCAATTCATGATGTTTAATAAAATGGAGAAATCATATTTTCCACTGAGCATATTCACCTCGGTATAGAACCGGAGGTTTGAGATCGGTTCCGATTGAAAGAGCATCTTTTGACGTCATTTTGAAGAGAAAATTCAAAATCTCCAAAATGATCAACTGATTTTTCCAGATGGTAAAATATACTATAAATGTGGCCTAGATTTTCGAATTGGTCAAAAATGATAAACGGATAAAAAAAACTAGGGCTCCACGAAGTTTGGAATTTTACCGAAAAATCACAAAAACGTGAATAAAGTGTCTAAAACAAGGGTTTTTGGACCGAGAAGTCGGGTAAACCGCCTACGGCCGTTTATCACGTCGTAGCTTTCGTTTAGAGCTTCGATTTGACTACTTGTGGGCTTTAAACGGACACCCGAGCTGAAAGTTATGATCGTTCTAGTATAACCCCTTTTGTCACACAATTTTGAGTTTGAGGAAAGTGTTCGGGCCGAAGTTCTATTGGGCCGAAGTTGTGTGAAGTTCGGGCCGAACTTTAGTTATGTTCGGGCCGAACTTTAATTATTCAATGTTCGGGCCGAGGTTTGATTTGGGCCGAACTTCTTGCTCGGGCCGAACTTCTTGATAAGCCGAGAACAGTGATGAGTTCGGGCCGAAGTTCTGTTAAGTTCGGGCCGAAGATCAGTCAAGTTCGGGCCGAAGATATATATGGGCCGAACACTTGGGCCGAGAACAGTGTTGTGTTCGGGCCGAACTTGTTCTTGAGCTGTTCGTGTTCGCAGCTTCAAAAACTCACCATTTTGATCCAATCTCGCTCAATACTTGACCAATTTCAATGATTCCAATCCCTAGATGCTCGAAAATGATTTTCTAACACTTTGATCCGATAATATCCTTCAATCCATAACAACACAGCTCGAATTCTTCGATTTACAGAGATTTTTTGAACTTTTCAACCTTTTCACTAAAATCTTCAAATTGAGAGCAATTGTTGATGGATTTGATCGAAATTTGATTCTATTCCTATTAGAATCAATGGAGAAACATGAATCTTCAATCAAATCTTCAATTCGAAACAAAAATTTACAACATTAAATCTCAAGTGACGAACACAACATTAAATTCAAATTGAGAGCAATACTTGATGGATTGGATTGAAATTTGATTCTATTATGCTTAGAATCAATGGAGAAACACGAATATCCAATCAAAACATCGATTCCTAACAAAAAATTTTGAGATTAAATTCACAGCTCTTTTTAAAAAAAAAATCAAAAACTTAGATTTGGATCAAATCATCACGAATTTGGATCTACTCTTAGAGAGTTTATGCTCTGATACCAATTGAGAGATCTAATGTGATTGAAATGAAGCTAATTCATGATGATTTGAGAAGAATTGAAGAATTAAGTGTGTGTAAGTGTGTGTGTGTTCTTGAGAGAGAGATGGAGGGAAGAAGAGAGCTTTCAAAATGTTAATGCATTGAAAGTGTGGGAAAGCTTACATCCAAAATAAAATTACAACATTATATACTCCTCACCACTTAACACTACAAGTGTTAGTTAACGGACTTAAAGGTCAAAACCTGTTACAGAATTGGTCCTAGCACATTTGAAGGCAAAATGGTTTTTGAGATAAAAAATTAAAAGGTAATTTAAAATAAATTAAAGTGGATATTTAGTAGATAATGAGTCCCACTTTTTTTTTGAATAAAGTGATATTAATGATGTTTAAGAGTAAAAGTAAAAGTAAATGGGTAATTTCACTTTATTAAAGTGGATATCATTTGCCGTTTCCAAAAAAAAGTGGATAGTTAAGTGGAGAAATAGTCCCATTTTTTTTACGAAATAAGGTAAGTTTCAGAAGTATATCACTTATAGTGTATCACTTATGTTTGATACGAATGTAGTATATGATCTTGTAGTTTTTAACCACACTTATAATAATCTAATACTAAAATATTAGAATTTAGAATTCGTAATTTTTTTATATAAATCTTGTATTTAAGGGGAAATTTTTTGTCTTTTTGCACAGAGTTTTTAGAATCCATAAAGTGCCGTGTTAATAGTAAGGATGGGTATTTGGACCGAAAAACCGAACCGAACCGAACAAAAAACCAACTGAAATCGGACCGAACCGAAAACATGTAATTGATTTGGTTTCGGTTTTGAAAATTCATCAATTTCGATTTCGGTTTTGAAAATTCATCAATTTCGGTTTTGGTTTTGGTTTTGAAATTCATCAATTTCAGTTTCGGCTTTGAAATTCATCAATTTAGATTTCGGTTTCATTGTTTCAGTTTGGTACGGTCTCGGATAAAAAAAACTCCGATCTGGGTTAAAAAGTTGAACCGAACCAAATCAAAACTGAAAACATGTAATCGATTCGGTTTCAATTTGAAAATTCATCATTTTCGCTTCTGGTTCTATCAGTTTCGATTCGGTTCGATTAGGTTTCTGGAGCGCGCTATTGAAGAAAGAGAGTGATAAATGTACCACATCTTTTAATGGATACACCACAAGTAGTGCTTCATATGTTTGTATAGTTTGCAGTAATACTCGAACGCTATAGTATATAAATCAAAAGTGATGGTGTAGAAATTAATTCCCATTAAAGAAGCATCAACAGAGACAAAAAAAGAAAAGGTTTGAGAACGGATGCGATTTCTTGGTTTTTCAAAAACAGTTATAATTAACTGGGCCAAAAGCCCAAAAGTTACAAAATATTCATTGATGCATTGACAAATTAACACACGTCCCTTGTAAAGTTAATGACTTTATGGATTAACATAAATGTCATTTTTAATTACATTTTAACTTTAGATAATGATAAATAATAAGTACTTTTTTTAGAACCAATATCTGAAAAAAGTAAGAATAGCTCCTCTGTTTTCCAAAGTACCATGCTTAAATTAATATTTTTAACTAACCAACATACTGATCAAAATATCAAAACCCACAAGAGTTGGTAGAAGACAATTAAGAGTACTTTAATGTTTTGATCTTGGTTACAACTTTCATGAGCAAATTTCTTCGCGCTATTGTACTTTTTTTTTTCTGAAGCATAATAGAAAATCAGAAGTGTGCAAGTGCATAAAATCCATATTTGGGCTTATTGATTTTTCGCCCTAATGCACGTTATTAAAATGCGATTATTTCAGGTAAAAGTAAGCCCAAAAAAATATTAATAAAAACAATTCAAAATAACACATAATAAATAGTTTTAACATACAATAGCATAGTAATAATCCAAACAATTCAAAATAGTTTTAATAACACAATAAATCAATAACCCCAAAAGATATGAATACCACTATAGATTTCTGATAATCTCGTAACTTTATATCATCATACTTATAAACAAGGAAGTCAAGAATAGGTTTCTTTTATAAACTTTTTATCAAAAAGAAAAGTTGGGCCTAATTTATTTTTAAAGAGTTGGGTTATGCAAGGTTGGCCTATGGACAACTGCTTTTTTCCAACAATCTCAATATAGAAATAAAAGTATTCATCACATGGAAAATGTAGAGAAGTTCAAAATAATATTCACATTTTATATCTTGAAAATGTACTAATTACAAAAGAAGAATTTTTGTTATCCGTTCTAATATAGATTATTCAAATATAATTTTATTTATTTATTAAATTACTATTATAACGATAATGGTGAAAAGTGTATTGGATCGATCATTAAGCATAAACGTTGTCATAAAAAAAGACAGAAAGAGACGAGTTCTTTTATGAACTAGTGGTAAGGCTCGTGAATGACTTTTAGAGATTACGGGTTTAATCTCTCTCTGTGTATATATTTACCAAATGGTCATGATAAAGTTTGAAAGCGACCCCAACAATAATGAGGTCGCATACATCACAAACATAAGTTCGGCCATACCGAGTAAACCCTTATAACAGAAATATCCTTTAAAAACATGTTGTCTTCAAAAAAAAGAATTAAGAAACTCCTTATCAAGCTTTATCTGATTTTAAAAGATCAAAAGATGTACATAAAAGTATATAGAGAAAGAGACGAGTTCTTTTGTGAAACTAAAATATTATATATGAAATGCTTTATTATCATCTTTTATGTATATATATAATATTATATTATATGGTAACGAAAAACACATCAATCATTCAACTATAAATTATAGATAATAATACAACAGAATTATGCTTACGTATGTTGAAAAAAGAATATAAATGATTTTTAGGTTAACTTTTACACAAAATTGCTTATAGTTTACGAATTCATATAGATAATCAATATGAAGTCCTACATGTCTAGGTATTTAAAGTGGCTTAGATCATGATTAAAAGTTACTCTAAACATATAACATACCAGACATTTACAAAGGTGTATTACAAAACATCCATTAGGCACATACAAGAAAATGATATTTACTGACATATATAACGTATCAAACATTTGCCAAGGTGCACCTGTTGTTAGTGTGGTCATTTTAAGTTATGGTCAACATATATAAAATTTAAGGTTAATTTAATCAGACAAATGACCAATGTTTTTTTTTACGAATCCAAAGGTCCATAACAAAGAGATTGCCAAGATTTATGAACGTGTTCGAAGCTCTCTGGAGCCCGATAGTGCCCATTCTACCTTTAATTTTCGACTAGAAGTGTAGTTAGAGTGTGAGCGGACGTGACGCTGACAGGGGCGGAACTAAAAATTTCCACCAGTGGTAGCACCCTTGTGGTGCTATAAAGAATTTTTTTTGTAATATATAGGGTTAAAAAGAAAAAAAAGTTGAAATATATGGGCTGAGAAAAAAAACTCTTGTAATATAGAGGCTAAGAAAGGAAAAAAAAAAGTTGATTTATAAAAATTAAAAGGTCAAGATTCGAACTCTAAAACTCCTCTATACATGCACAAGGTGTTAGCTAGCTGTGTGCTAGCTAACATACATGTATTACTATGCCTTTCGGATATATATTAATGATTAATTCAAAATACAATAACAAAAAAAAAAAAGTTCCGAAAATTTTCCGTACCGAAATTTTTCGAGTAGTAGCACGTGCCACCGTGTGCTATATACTACATCCGCCCCTGGACGCTGATTTGGTAAGAACTGAAATGTCAGTAGGTGTCATCACTGTTAGGAGTAGTCTTAGGGAGCCCAAATAACAAATTAATTTAATAAACAAAACTCATTTTCTATTCTATGACAATTTGAATAAAAAAATCCAATATATTTTATCTCGTAATTGGAACCAACATAGTCAAATATCGAACAACAGAAGCCAATTATTTTGTAGCATATGAAAGAAATCACTATTTACAAATGAAAATACAATGACTTGTTTTCGAAAAATTAGTCAACGAAGAGAATAATTTTAAAATGTAATCTCTAGATTTTAGTCTGGTTTATTGATTTGTAATGTTTAATGAAATTGTATTTTTTAACTTTAATCTTATTATATATTACGCGGAATTTTTTTTTGCAGTACCCATTACTTTAGTTTTGGGTCAGTACTATTTATGAACCGTCCACAAAAATCAGAGAAAACACGTCTATCTCCAACAAGTGGAAGGTGGTGGCCATATCTAGAAAAGTTGGTGCACTTGAATATGTTCTCATATAAATAACTCCAAGTTGAGGAGGGTGAGCAAATAAAGCAACATAAAAGCCAAATTATTTAAAACCATCACTCTCCAACTCCTACCCTATACCATCATACACAAGCAAAGAAGCAAGAATGAAAAAAAAAACATTTCAAGGCTGCTATTATTAAGTATTCTTTTTCCGAACGTTGAAACAAAAAAACAGGAAAAGACGAAAAAAATAATGAAAATAATGAGTCATTTAAACTCTTAAATGTTCAAACCAAAAACAACCTTGTTATCCTGAACTAGTTAAACCTAAATTACGCGTACAAGATAGAACCGATGCTAATATGTGTCTAACTAATTGGTCTAGGTCTGGCCTACTAATCGACACAACATGATGAAAAAAGATAAACTCTTTTTCACTTTCTTTTTGTTCCTTTTACTAACAAAAAGAAAGAGGGAGTTTGACTTCTACAAGTAATAAGTAGTCCTATTATTGAATTCAATTGTGCACATTGTAAATTGGTTAATCATGACCGCACTAATTAAATGAATCAGAATAATTTACTTTTTCCTCAACGAATATTATTTCTTGAAATAAAATATAAGGGCATTATCTTTTTCTCTTGTTTTTTAATTAAAAGTTGTAACTGTACTTAAGGATGTAATATGGGACCGGAAATTTGAATCTGTATCGAATCGGAACCAGTTGGAACCAAATTACTAAAAATCAGTTCAGTTCTTGAGTTTTTAATCCTCTCAAATCAAAGAATGGAGGTGATTTACCATTTCATTTCAAAATATTTCAGGTCGGGGTCAATTATGAACCCTATCCCATCCCTAACTATACTTACCTTGCCTTTTGATCCTGTATTATATTAGTTTTGTTGTTGATCTTCAAAATTATTGATACAACAAGAGAAGATTAGAGGGAGCGTGAGACTTAACCCTATTATAAGTTTAAATTTTGTATTCGCTTTTCGAAAATAAGTGTCATCCTTGTTCGATTCGGTACATCCTATGTTTGGTAAATGTAATCATACTCTTTATTCAGATGTATCACCTTTTTATTTGTTAGAAATCAAGAAGTTGATGAAAGTATTGATCAAAAGGTCCCTACCACTAAGTGAAAATGTGTACTTTCCAAGAAAAATAAATGTGAAAAATGAAGATTTACAACATCTGTACTATCAAGTATGTCCCTTTTTGATCTCATAGTTGATTGGGAAAAAGGGTATCATTTAATGGATCATGCATTACATCAAAAATGGATGTGGAATTATTCATGTTGCTACCATTCGTGAACCATTAAATATAACCATAACCAGAGATGGTCCTTGACATATGCCGCAACTACTTAGGAGTTAGGTACCATAAAATTTAAAGGTTCATTTAAAAGATATAATCTATACATGTATATATTTGTAAGACTAACTAGAATGAAGGTAAGATCAATGCAATTAATATTGAAAAAGACGGATTAAAGGGCCCTAAAGATAAAAATGTACATATAACATTATAACTTACAATTTGGGCGAAACTTTTAATTTAATGGAAACTTTTTACCAAAGAATATACTTCGTATATTATTTTTTTTTTACTTTAGGGCCCTTTTATAGATATTTAATAAGTAAATAATCTCACCGTCAACAAATCAAACACATTCCAGTTTAATAAAAATACCTAAATGCGACTCAAATATAATTATACACAATATTAACGATAATATAAGGACATATAATTAACCAAAATTAAGTCGTTATGATCTTTTTATAGAGAAACGTTTAAGGATGTTCATCATTTTTACGTAGTTCTGAGGGACAAATCTCATCTTTTGGATCAATCAACCCTAAATCACTATCACCACCAACATCACATGTGATTCAACACTCAACACCACCACCACCCGATGTGTATTAAATCACATGTGATTGCACACCGGCGACCACCACCACCACCCCATGTGTATTAAATCACATGTGATTCAAAACCGCCAACAACCAACACCACCAACCTCTGTCGGTCATCGTCTCCACCACCGGCAACCCCTCGTCATCATCGGCTGCTTTCAATCACATGTGATTGCGGCCGCCGCCACCAGTGGTTGGCGGTGGCGGTGGTGGTCGGCGGCGGTTGTTATATATTGAATCACATGTGATTTGATGCTGGTGGTTAAGGGATCCTTTGATCAAATGGCTAAAATTCATCCCTTGAGACTTAATAAAAATCAAGGACTTCCTTGAATATAATTTTTTTTTATATAATACGGAGTATTAACTAACATAAAAATAACAAATTCTATAATAAAACAAACAAATTCTATAATAAAACTTCCTTCAAACAAGGAACATCACACCTACGTTTGTACCACTAACATTTTATGGCCTGGGTAAGGAACTTCCTACTTCGTCTACTAATGATATTTATTGATTATCTTTTCTAATTTTATTATTTAATTTAAATACTTATATTGATCAAATGAATAAAAATATAACTAGAATATTTTAAGAGGAATTAATATCATCTTTTTTGTTATAATAATATTTATTTATTAGTTATAGAGAGTGAAATTTACAGTTTATAGAACTCATTAAACACTTTATTCTCTTGTTATAAATACTCTTTAATTAATTTATCAAATTCATTATTCATTATATATATTTATATATAGGACCAGTACTTTCCTACGAAACTTGTAAAGTTTATAATGGACTTTGCAATTTATTTATGCTATTAATGGGCTCATTTCAATGGGTTCTACAATATGGGTTTAATTTATTATATAAGGATAAAAAAGAAGTCTTCTAGGCCCGGAACAAACTTTTATTTAAGTAATCCACATATTTGGTTTTCTTAAGTTTATAAGTTACGCATCTACCTTTCTCTAAATTTTAAATAAAAAAGTTCATACATAAAAAAATGGCATGGCCCGACATAAAAACAAAGTGTCCTCGTCATTTTAAATTGCAGATTTACCCGATACAAGACACTAGACACACCGATAACATTATAAAACTATAAATGAATTGTTTTATTGGTTAGTAAATTTCAATGTTCATATTTGGTTCAATAGTTACACATTTAAGAAATGTTTTTCTTTGAGCAATATGTATTAAAAATTTAGTACAACAAACAAATATTATAAACCTTTGTTTCGTACATCACAAATAAGAAGACAAAACTTTTAGATATATATTTCTATTAATATTTGTTACGCAACAAAAGTTTCTAATAAGAAGATGACAACTTTTAGATGTATATATATTTTTGTTGGGGTTACACGTATTTTTAAAATTACTTTGTTTTTTTAATTTAAAAAGAAGACTGACACTTTTGCAATGGCAGAAAATGATAATTTGTAGAAACTACAAGAACAGTTTTGTTATATTTATTAGACAACATCGGGAACATAGTTCTAAGTGGTAAAATTTAATAATGTGTTACGAGTTGATCGTTATATTTAAGCATAAATGGGGTAAACAAAAAGGGTTACTTGCTTGCAGTGCAATGCAATGCAATTAAATTAAATTAAATTAAATTAAATTAAATTAAAAAATCGTCGACAGCAGGATTCGAACCTGCGCAGGCAAAGCCCAACAGATTTCGAGTCTGTCTCCTTAACCACTCGGACATATCGACTTTTGTTTCTTTTTGTCTAGTAAAATATTAAAATCATATCAGCTGCTAAATGTCTTCCATTTTCCGGTTTTTTTTTCCATTTATTTGTTAATCGAAAATACGTAGTAGTTCTTTTGTCATGACCAAAAACGTATGCTCCGTATTAAGTTATAAAAAATAAACTATTATTTCTACAATAGATCGTACATTAAAATAATTGCTAGTTATTGAATCTAAATATGGAAGTAAAAATAAAACTTCTCATAATTGTTTTATCCATCAATTTGCAGACAAATAACTATAAAACCTGAATACACCTGACCAAAATAACATAATCAGGTTCGGTCGGTCATTATAATTGATCGTACTAACGATTCAATCTTGTACAATTGTCAGTTTAATGATAACCGAGACATTCGGGCCCCTCGAACCCCTGAACCGTAACTGCAACTAGATTATCGGATAACGATCAATCTCCACAATTTAATTCTGAAATTTAATATGTTTTTTTCCCCTGATTTGAACGTGACAATACTCGTCAACTAAGACATCTTATAAATGAATGAGATATTGCAAGTTGGACAAGTTTTTTCTTTCCATAAATAAACTGACGACTATAGAATACACCCCCCTTTACTCTATTTCCTACTCAGAAGTTACAATCCATGTCTAACGGCCCTACCATCATGTCCATCATTTACACTTGATAACAAGATGAGAATGACTAAAAGAATACAGATAAATATATATATATTTTGAATTCCCTTTTGTACATCGATTCACTATTTGCATCATTGAATCTGGTCCTCTTAATAAAAAAAATAATATTAAAATTGCATAAAAAAGTACTCAACATTTTGAAAAATTTAAACTTGAGGTACTCAACTTATTTTTTCGCAATTAAAGAACTCAAAGTTTTCTTCCGACCAAAATGGAAGTTTTTTACCATCTTTTGAAAGTTTTTGGGTGTCCCAAATTAAAGTTATCAAAAAGTTGGGTTCGCATATTGGCTGTTAAAATAAACTTTAATGCCGTTAAATATTTTTAAAAGAGAAAAACCGTTATTTTAGTCATAGAAAAACTTAGTAGCTTTCATTGTGGGAAAAAAAATGTTGAGTATCTAAAATTTAAATATTTAGGAAGTCAAATACATTTATGTGTAATTTATCCTGATTTTAGTGAAGTTCTTAACCTTACCAACTTTGATAGATAGTGGCGGACCCAGAAAAAAAAGTTGAGGGGTGGCACCGGTTGCACATTTGTTTCTCAGGGGTGTCACCTACACTAACAAAAGAAAAATAAAATACATTTAATACTATTTTAACACTATTCGGAAAAATTTCAGGGGTTGCACGGGCAACCTCGTGCACCATACTAGGTCCACCCCTGTTGATAGAATAGAAATAGAAATTAGAATTAACAATAAAAGCTGAATTGTATTCACAATCTTACATAACGAAATAGAAAAAAATGCATCGTAGCATCAACGGGATCAACATTAGTGTTATTGATTGAAAGTAATGTATAAAAATGCATCGTAGCATCAACGGGATCAACATTAGTGTTATTGATTGAAAGTAATGTATCATATGCAGATTTCAAGTTTATCCAAAACTAGAAACCTCGCTATCAAGCCATGGCCATTAACTTCTTGACAAGTGACAACTATAGTGAACAGGACATGAAAATTATGTTTCATGAATATTATTAAATATGTTTATAAACATTCCGGAGTATTAAATTTGTTTATGAATATTAAAATATTCAATATCGCTTGTACTTTAGAATAGTAAATATTTTGTAGACACATCTTATTGCATATCCAACATATGCATATTATAATATTCAGTGTTATGGTAATATGTCAAACTGAATAGAATAGACGAGGACAAAGAAAAAGTATAATCATCTTATGATGTAATTAGACATTAAATGTAGGAAAATATGACATAATTCTATTTTTAAAATGTATAGAATGCTATGTAACTACAACATAATGCTTATTCAACGGTTTTTAAATTTGAATGAAATAAATTCAATATCTATAGAAGCCCAAAGACTTAATTCATGATCAAAAATTATATCCAAGTCAGTCAAAATGAAATAGTCAACGCTTAACGATATGTTTGTCATACCAAATTTGTTGTCGGATTTATTTTGGAAACTTGTTGTCGATTTAAATCTCTATCAACATGTTGTAAGATGGAAATGAGTTATCTTGCCCCGCCTAGCTACAAGCAGGGGAGGACCTAGTATGATACAATGGGTTGATTATACAATCTTTGAAATTTTTTCAAATAGTACTGTTAAAATCGTATTCAAATTTGTAAATATTTTTATTAGTGTAGGACTGTAGGTCACACCTGAGAAAAAATTTTACAACCCATAACACACCTCAATTTTTTCCGGATACACCACTACCTACAAGGACCATGTCTTGCATACTCGTACAAATTGACACCTTTCTTCCCTTTGATTAGGATGAACTTGTGTACCAAATTCGACCTTTTTTTATAAGGCCAATACAAGTTGTTGGATTGATTGCAACATTCCAAGTCGTTCCAACTCATATTAATAAAGATAAGTAGATAACAACACACACGTACTCAATCTAATTTTAGGGTAAAAAACCCCATTCTTCACGTGATTTTTATTGCCGATTTTTAGTATACATCGCTACAACTATGAACGTTCAGAAAGCGTATGTAATATTGTTCAAACTATTTTACAAAATATTATGAGAAAAGAAAACCTTGACTGCACTTTTTACGGAATTGAAGGGGTAATTCAAAGAATGTTAATAGCAAGGAAATGATGGAGAAGGGGGTAGGCTTCAAATTGTCGGATCATTTCCATGAAAAATATGACCTAAACTGTACCAACGGTAGGCGCCCCATGGAGGTGGGACCCACCTTGTTCAATTATATGCTTTCCCTGATGCTGGTGGCATGGTTAGGGTGTTCGTTTGGACGGTTTGATTTTATCCGAACCAAATAGGTAAAATTAAATAAAGTCCGGTTTTAAAATAGGTGAAACCAAAAACATTTTAACTGATTTAAAATTATATAAAAAATAATAATAAATAAAGAATATACCTTAGTTAGTACATTTCAATAATTATACTTCCTCCATTTCAAAATAAGTGATACACTTTTCTATTTTGGGGGTGTTTCAAAATAAGTGATGCACTTTGAAACTTTCCTTATTTGGTAAAATATAGTGAGACACATACCCACTAACGATCTTCTTTAATAAAGTGAAATGACACATTTACCTTTACTTTTACTTTTAAATATCATTAAACTCACTTTAATCATAATACGTGAGACCCATCACTCACTAACTATCCAATTTAATCTAATTTAATTTTTATTACGATCTTTTATTTCAAAAAATATGAAAGCTAATTTGTATCACTTATTTTGAAACGGAGGAAGTATAATATGTGGTTGTTTTTTTGTTGTTACTTAATTATTAGGCATGTAGAATGTGAAAAAATGCATTTGAAATGAGAAATTAAAAATGGAAAATAAGCAAGAAGTAATCGTGATATTTGATGCTATGGTCGATATTTAGTAATTTGTCAAAATAAAAATAAAAAATCGTCACTTACAATTAAAACGAAGTACATTTTTTTTATGAATTGATGTTATCGATCAACCGTAACTCTTTGTTGTATGAAGCATGATTATAAGTAAGATTTTGCTAAATATTATTAAACGTACATTCAATCTTTGATTAAAAGCTGTATAAGTGTTTAATAATGAGAGAAAACAAGAAAATAAAGAAAGAAAGGGATGGTCGGATGGGGACGTTTGAGGGACGTCGGGGTGGGTGAGGTGTCTCTATTTTGCCTGCACACTTTGGTTTTTTTTCTTTCGAGTAGTGCGATTAACGCTTTACCCAAATCGGACTAATTTCAGTCAATTCTTCCATCATTTCCAACTCCACTAACTAATTTCCCCCCTTTTTAAAACTCAATTCTAAAACTCTAGAAATAAATATGTTTGGTTAAACTGAATGTTATATTTCCATACATAATGTTTTAACAAAAAATAAATCATAAAACTTAGATATAAATATTTGTTGGTTAGAATGAATGTTATATCTTCATAGCTCGTCATCGTATCGAACAAAAAGGTGACAATTAAGTGCTTTTAATTTTTAGCTCTTCAACTTCATTACATACACTAATATTATACTCACTTTAAACAACCGATAAATATACATTTCAGTTTCAGTATATAAAAGGTCTAAATATATATATAAATATTAGTTCGTGTTACCCGTTGCTCCATTTATGTTACCTACATCGACTTTCCAACAAAATTAAAAATAGATTATATTACTAAATATATAAAATGTTGTATTCATTATAGATCTTTTTCAGTATTTTTTTTTTTTTTTTGGTAACCTGGGTTCCGACTCGCTTTATCTTTTTCAGTATATTGACGAACACATAATATGCAACTTAGACTATTTTGTAAATAAAATATAATAAAATTTAGAGGCATAATAGTAATTCAAGTTGTTTTAAAACTAAAATTTTAGCAAAAAAAAAAAAAAAAAAATAGTATAAAATGATGCATGTGTAGTTAAGATAAGTAACCTACCATTTTTTTTTTTGGCAAATATGTAAATTTAGTTATTTACCTCTCCTTTGATCTAAACATCACACATCATTTTCTTCAAAAGAAAACTAGTTGATAAAAAGGCATGGAAATTGTTTTCTTCTGAACAAATAATGATGCATTATGAAATTAAAGCTAACCAAAAGTAAGTAACATGTAAGGATAAATATGTAATTTTATTTGAATATCGACTTTAGATCATATCATCATAATCATCAATCAGTTTCAGTTTAAATCGCAAGAATACGATAAAATAAAAACATCACAAATTTCCCTTTTACTTCCATGTTTTCTAAAGATAAGTCATTAATTTAATAATATTATTAGTATTATTATAGCTAACAAACAATCTTATTGTTTATAAAGATAATAAGAATCACATTATGAATAATCAAACAAACAGAAAATATTTGATTATTCAAGATGGTGTCAAATGCTCTGTTTTAGTTATTGAGAACAGGGACAATGCTCTGTTTTACTAGTTAACAAGGAATTAAAAGTTGACGCCATTATTAAGAAGAGATATGGGCATGATAAAAGTAGATTTGCAGAGAGATTAATTAATATATTAAGAAGCAATTAAAAGTTCATCAGCCTTCTTCTTCTTCTTTACATTTACAAATCTTTTACTTTTACCGAAAAGGACAACAGAATCCACATGCTCCACGGCGACCATACTCTGATTCAACTGCCGTTTTCTTCTGCTTCTTTTTTTTCAAAGCTTTTGTGTCAGCGACTTTCCAGAAATCAATACTATTTAGTCAATTTCTAGGGTTTTGCCGTCTTCATCGTTAACGTTCCGTTTGATTCTGATCCGGTTTTCGAAACTAGAAATTTGATTCAATTAAATCTTCAGACAGCTAACGCACAAATTTCCATTTGTTCAGTCGCTATTGAATTGTGATTTTGGTTTATCTGCCAATTGCTGCAATTTCCGTGCGGTTGGAATCAATTGACTAACTCTCTGACCGTCTGACTAACGTACGCGCTGTTCACGGGCGTAGGGTAGCGTAAGTTAGCGAGTTTGATTAAAGTAGTGGAAAACGATAAGTGTTATTTTAATTTTGTTTGCCGGAGATGAGCAGTGAGCTGTCGGTGGTTCTGCCGTGAGTGTAAAAGGTGACAAGAAACAATCAATAAAAAAATTAGATTGTTCCTAAAAAACAATATAATATTCAACTTGTTTAATCATAACCATTGAACCAAACTTATTGAGATTTTATAACCACTTATTTGCATTATATTAATTTGAAAGTGGAGTTGTATTTCGTAACTGATTTTAAAAACAAATTGTTTATTAACTTTTTTAATTATCTTAACTATATTTTAATCATTTACTTTAAAATCTTTACCCCTTGAATTTTACGTGTTTGAAATTTACATATTAATACCAGAATAACTACATATTTTTATAAGCAAAATATTTCTAGAATCTCAAGTCATTGCAAATTAAATTCATACATATAAAACACTAAATACAAAATCAATTAAAAAGTATTTCTATTTAATACAACATTTAAATACTATTTGTATAATCAATTTTTACTTATAAAAATTTGAAAATTACATAAGAGCATGAGGTATGATAAGGGCGGTAAATCCATGTTAAAGTCTTTTTAGCTCTTTAACATAATATCCATGTTAAAAGAGCTCTCCATAGTGCTAAAGAGCCCTTTCACGTTAATGAATGTTCTTCCTTTTCATTTGCAGCGTTATTTGTATGGAGAAATCAATTTGGCGAGTGAATGGCGGGAGGGGCAGTACGGTTTCACGTCCGTCAAAGGCGTCTGGCAAGCCTTTGGTGATGCCAAACTGAGTAGTCTAAGCGAAAACTTAGAAATTTTGTAATCCATAATAGTTGGTGTATATGTATTCAATTTAAAATATTTATAAAATAAAAATGAAGAAAAATAATTATTTAATTCGTTCTATGGATACTCTATTAATATGAAAACAAGTACAAAAAAGATAGGGCCTCATTTAAGGGTAAATAATTTTGGTTTGTTGGTGGTAGAGGACACTTATTGGTTGTACAATTCAATAGTAAGAAAAATAATACTCTGCTAGTCTGCTCTCATTAATATATCTTAAATGAATTAATGTCTTTCAAATAACACTTTTTTAAAAGAAACATAACAATATTAAAAGATATATATATATATATATATATATATATATATATATATATATATATATATATATATATATATATATATATATATATATATATATATATAGGGTCGAGTTATATTGAGAACCCTGATTTCAGAAAGAACTCTGAGAACTATTTAATTTCAATCTTGGCCATAGAATAAGCAATCTAACGGATGAGAATAGGGGATGACATATATGTAATTAGTAGTTTAATTTTGGTTAAATGTTTTAGATATAAAAGGGCATTTTAGTCATATGAAGATATAAAAAATAATTAATTAATCAAAATTAAAAAAACCTAGCATGCACGATTACCGAAATATGAAACCACCATCCCTATGATTTCGTAAAACACAACCCACCTTCCTAAAAATCTTCCGTTTTTTTTAAAAGAAAGATACGATCGTCGATGGCATTTACTCTCAAAAATAGCGAATAATTGGTACCCGATTCTGTCAATTTTATACTCAATATAGCACATTTGCAATATACGAATACAAATCAGTGAGAAATTTGAAAGAATTCACCTGTGGTTTAGGTTTTGCAGGCATTATTGAAGACGAAGTTTAAACCAGTTACAATCGCGGAAGAATGTCAGGTAAATACTCGATTATTACTGTTAAAAGAGTCGCATTTATGTTTTCTACATCAACGACATGATAATTTTGTTGGAAAACTATCATTGATGTAATAATAAGTCACGGAAATTGGATATATAGGGAATTTCTAGCAAGATACATAAATGGAGTATATGGATTATTGATAGGGTTTTGTATAGTCTTAAAAGGGTTGCATTTATGATTTCTACATCAACGAAATGTAAATTTTATGGAGAAACAATGAAGGTGGTAATAATATGTGATGGAAATTGGCTAAATTGGGAATTTCTAGCAAGATACATTTATGCAGTTCATAGGTTATTGTTAGGGTTTTGGTTTTGTAACATATATGATTTTGAAGAAGGTTTAAAACGATGAAAGATATGTTTTATGTTTTTTTCAAAACTATAATTGAAAATTAGCATATACTGATATTTTGTAAAATATAACATAAATGCTAGTGTTGTTGAATGTAGGTATAACTAGGAGTGGTAAGAAACGTGAAAGAGTC
Source organism: Calendula officinalis (assembly GCA_963853835.1). Lineage (NCBI taxonomy): Eukaryota > Viridiplantae > Streptophyta > Magnoliopsida > Asterales > Asteraceae > Calendula > Calendula officinalis. The sequence continues at coordinate 1,021,187 of OY970827.1, read as the reverse complement.
ATTGAAGATGATGATGATTTTGTAATGAGTAAGTCATCAATGAAAACAGGTAAGTATTTAAATGATCGTATATGTAAAATTTAAAAAGTTAATGGTTTTTAATATGTTTTAGTTTAAGTTATCTTGATAATTGCTTCAATGTAGGTGACACGATTAGTGTAGAACAAAAGAAAACCAGAGTAGAGAACAAAGATGCTGGACTTAATAGGTGCTCAAAAGATAAAGGTACTCAGCAGATAACACTAGTGTTATGTGTGCTATAAAAAAACCTTGTTGATGATTTGTATATGCTTTTTTTTTCAGATTTTGAGATACGTCCTGTTTTTACTTTCTGACATTTTTCATGATACAGATGAGACTGTGCGTGGAAAAAAGAAGACATCTCTACAAAAAAAATCTCATGATATAGGTTCAAGTTCTTCTAATAAGAAAGGTAATCATTTTAATACATCTATGAATATTTTTTTGGATAAAAATGTAAGGCATTTACATTTATTAGTTAACACAATGACACCTACAAAAAGAAAGGGGAAAAAAAAGTGAAAGTGCAATTAGAGACACCAAAACCGTGTAAGGTTCTACAGACTAGATCAAGCCCGAAAACATTACATGTGGTTATATCTCACCTTACTGAATCTCAAAAGGCATGTCTAGAAGCCATTGGGTTCGGTGGTCTCTTAGATTTCCGGGTTGATGGAATCCCTACAAAATTAGCATTGTATGTTGTCGATAATTTCAACCCGAGTACTATGCAAATTAAGGTAAAAACAGGTTACATACCTGTCTCATTGGGGTCTATAAGCGATATGTTAGGGCTGAAAAACACAGGTGTTCGGATAAATGAGATAAAAGTCGATAGAAATGAAGAAATGATAAATAATTGGATGCAACAATACACTGGTCTGAAGGAAATTTCGCCAACAGACGTGAAGATGCGGATTAGGAGGGCAACTTGTATTGATTTAAATTTTAAACTGAATTTTATTGTTCTGTTTTGTTCTGTTATGGGATCAATCAAACCGAAAGGTATATGTGATTTGAAGATACTCGATTACATAACACCAACAACAAAGTTGTCTGATATAAATTGGGGAAGTTACATTTGGGAATCTCTAAAAACATGTAAAGATGGATGGACTAAAGGCAAACGCGACAGTTTTTTTAGAGGACCACTTACATACCTCATAGTGAGTAATATTATTTAATTATCGATTAAACATATATGCATTTATGAATTAGCGTTTATAAACATATATGCACATTTTTCAACCAATTAATTTTGTATAATTGTGAAACAGTTGTTGTATGTGGAGAAAACGAAATGCATGGGATTTAAAAATGGAGGAAAAAGACCACCGTGTTCGGCTTGGTCTTGGGAACTACTGAGTGAAAGGGAGACAGAAGAGTTAAACCAGGGTGGATTTGGTAAAGGAGAAATTTTGAAAACTATTCAACAAGAAGACAACATTAGTCTGCCAGAAGATGTGAATGTAAGTTTATTAAAAATATTAAAAAAATAAATAATAATAGTATAGTATAATCAATCTCGTGTATGTATTATGTCGCATACATTTAAAATAACAATAATAAAATTCAAATGCTTGCAGGGTTGTGTGTGGCTGTTAAAACATCAACTAAAGAGTATTGGTGCTGCTATGGATATCTTTGATAAAACTATGAAATTGTGTATGAACAAATATCCCTCTAACAATAATCTCGAAGAATTGTTAGAAATGTATGGTGCGTTGATACAAAAGAATTCAAGCTTACCAACTAACAATGCGGGTCCAAGTCGTTCGATGCCGCACGCCGAATCAGTCGGCGTAGAAACAACGTTAAATGACAATTTAACGCCTAATTTGAATGAAACTACTGTGGGAGGTGGAGTAAGTGACATGGCGTTTGAATGTGATGCCCGGGATCATTTAAATCCACACGACAGTAATGAAACATGCAATAACATGTCTGTGGAAGTGAATGTTGATAAAATAAAGGAGGCAGACACTAATGTTCAAGTTGATGTTCAAGACACTGGTATAGAGTCATCCAATGCAAATAAGGACCAAGAAAATGTGAATGACCCATTCTCTGATTATGTTGAATTAGGTGAAAGTACACAGGAAGCTTTTGAGCAAGTAATGTTAGAACTTGAACATAGAGGTTTAAAAAGTGATGAGAAGATTGAAAGTAGAGAAAATTTTAATGAGACGGTAATCGATTCAGACGAGCCTGGTCAATGTACCCAGGAAGCTTATGTACGTGCAGCAATTGAAGCAGAACAGACGATTGAAAGAAATAAAAAAATTTCACAAGAAGGTATGCCTAGCTTCAGCCTCGGTTTTACACAAGAAATTGTATCGTCATCTGAACGGAAAGGTAAGGGGATTGCACTTGAAAACGAGGAACCATCAACACCGCTGCCTATTCAAGTAATTATTCCTCGAGATGATGATGGAGTTGCAGGTATGAACCGAGGAAAAAGATACACAACAAAGTCAAATGCTGCTAGATCACCCTACATTCAGAGGGTGGTAGATTGTAACAAAATTTTAAATTCTGAAGAAGAAAGAGTTGCACGTTTCTTACAAACGAATACAAATGATACACAGTAAGACATATTTTTTATAAATTTTTAAATATACGGACATCGAATCGAAGTAACATATATGCATTATTATATTTAATCCTTAATTTTGTGCAGCAACTACCTGTTTCTTTCATCTTGCGGTTTTGGCCTGAAATTGGTTGAGCTTGATCAATTAACTGAGGACTATGCCGAGGACTCTATTTTGGCAGGTTGGTCTATAGTGCTTAACCATATGGAAAAGTTCAAAAGCCCAGAATCGCCCTTCCGTATATTTCTAAAACCGCTGACTTTGGTAAGACCTACCAATCCTTAAATTAAAGTTGAAAGTATGTACCATTCGTAGTAAAAATTGTATGTTGTTCTTGCAGGAAAAAAGTTTCTACACTCGTGATGAAAACGACCAATATGCAGTATTTGCAGCCCATATTGAGGATTTTTATGATAATTGCTCCTTGTACACAAAATCAAAAAGACCAGACTTGGTAAGTTGTAATTAGTATTATATTGCATCTATGATATTTATCGAACCTAAAAATTTGTATAAATACTATATTAGATTTTACAAAACAATACTGACAAGCCTGTGATTAACACAAAACAACTTATATTAATCTTAAATGTACAGATTTTTATTCCTGTGTCGAACGACAAACAACAATTTCTGATGACGTTTGACATGCGTTCCGGAAATTCAATCATGTTTGATCAAAAAAGCTACAAAAACAATGGTGGGGAACTAATAATAACAAAGGGTGCTAAAGAATGCAATGTAAAAGTGGCAAACTTAGTGGTAAGTTAAGTAAAATGGATGTGATGTATTAAATAAATAGTACTAATAACTTTTATGTATGTGAACAACAATTCTGTTTTTGCAGAAAAAACTTTTCGTGAAATACGCTTTTAGCATCAAGAATTTAAAGGCGGAAGTGTTTAACAATTCTGAGATGGTCATAGGAGATTTTAAATGGCAAACGGGGAGGTATAAAAAGAGTGGTGGAATATATGTGATGAGGTGCATGGAATCATTTTCCGGGCAAGATCTAAAGAAATGGAGTTGTGGTTTGGTGGGTAACAATTCTAGGCTGTTGCAACAAATAAATATATTGAAAACAAGATATGCAACAAGGATAATACTTTCAGATTGCAATGTTAAGAAAGATGAGGTGAAAGCAAAGATGTATGGTATGACTTAAGTTGGGTTATTTTGATTTCACTTTTGGTATTAGACACATGTATGTTTGGGTTTTTTTGAAGACAGTTGGTTTTTGGTTTTGATTACTATGAATATGGAACATTATGTGTTTTATTTTTGTTTTTGTTAGTTGGAAGTTATATGTTTATAAAAACATGGGTTTATCCTACAGTATAAGTTGATAATAACAGTCGGTTACATATATGTTTTGACTTTTACTTATATGATGAGTTTGCAAATGAGGAACGTAACATGTATGTTATATACAGTACCGTTTAATAGTACTCAATAAGAACGTATGTGTAACTGACTTTGAAAATATTTATTTCATATTAACCGTTTGTAAGTCAGACTCGAAACTTATAAAATATCAAGTTAAAGCACATTGTATATTTACCAATTCCAGCAACTGAATAACGTTTATATAAGTGAAACAAAATTACGTAGTAATTATAAATTTTTAATCAGATCATGCATGTATTTTTTGACACATTGATAGTAGACATATATGTTTAAGGCCACCAAAAATATCACAAAAGTGATATGGTTGAGGCAAAATGTTAAACGCTTGATAAAATAAATCCAATTCTCAAGATAAAATAAACAAGAAAATGTCTAAATTCAAAAATAAATCAATCTTCATTCCTCAACCGAAACCCATTCACCATCACTTGAAGACTCTTCGGAAAGATCATCATCAGTGTCTTCATCCACAAGGTTATGTTCAGCAACACGGTGTCGTCCGTTACGATGGACTTCTTCAACAACATTCTCCTTAGGCTCATTAATAATGCGTTTGGGGTTCTTTCAAGTGCGTATGTTGTGACGTAACTCACCATAGTTCTTACAACCACGAAATTTAAAAGGACGTTTGCGTGATGTCTTGTTTTTAGATTTGTCTATGGCAATTTCAGCAGCACTCTTTAACCTTTTAGAACCCTTGGTACTGGATTTCGGAGGATCTTTAAACTTTACTGGTTCAGGTTCTTTGACACCTAATAATTCAGCATATTGTTCTTCTTCATTGACAACATCGGATGTTGTCATCTCAGCCTCGAGTTTGGATTTCATTAAACTCAGAGCTTCGAAAACCTCAGTTAACTTGGCAACATTATTGCCAATTAAGTTTTGACAATCCTCAAGCATAAGATTCATATCAATATTTATTTTTTCCGTTTTCTCAATGTCAGGCCCATACCTATGTCTTTCTTCAATCAAATGAACCGGAAGGGGGTTTTTTCGCCATCTTCGATTGATATAATCAACTGGAATTTTATCAACATCGTTGTCTAGAAACACACAAAAAATGTGCCGACATAGGTAACCATATCGAGAAAAATGTCCACACGAACATGTCACATGACCATTAGTTTTGTTGAACGAAACCTGACACGCAAATGCAAATATATTAGTTTAAACATATATGTTTTAATACGTGTGCAATGCCGAAATACTGAATTAAGTTGTAAAAAAAAACATTACCTTTGTTGTCACAACTGTTTTATGATGCTTGTCCTTCTGGATAACTACACAATTCTGAACGCCTTCAACCACGTCCGGGATACTGCTTTTACATGAAACCAACCCTTTGATAATTTCTTCTTGCACTAACCAAAAAATTGAAAGAGAATATACTTCCATTGCATGTTGCTCAATTGGTACTTTTGTCTTCAACGAAGGTGTTGCTCCACTATAATCGTTGTCGTCACGACGTTGATCATATCGTTGTTTGTCCATAGCAGTTTCAAAACACAACATAAATTGGACAAACGTGTTACCATGGTGAGAAAAACGTTGGAAAAAAGCATTCGAGCTTTCAGACCGAGAAGTAGTTTTCATTAACCCACACATTGGAACGTCTTTAAAATAAGCTGGAATCCACCTATCCCGGATTGCATACATGTCCTTTAACCATTTATTGTTATGTAACTTATATCGACCAATAAGATCCATCCATCTTTCTTCAAAAACATCAGGCTCAATATAAACATTCCATATAAGCTTATGAAAGTCCTTCCTGAATTGTGAATCTGTGTCTAACTCTGATAAAACCTAATACAATAGAATTAAATAAATAATTAGAACATATATGATCAAATCGATGTAAAATCACTGTTTGATTAAAAACATATATGCAATTGAATAACGAATACATTTACCTTGCCAGGTAGTTTCTGCGTGATGTGCCACATACATAATCGATGTCGGGATTCAGGGAGTGACTTCAATATAGCCTTGCGAATAGCAGGATCTTGATCGGTAAGGACAAACGGTGGAGATTTCTTATTGACTTTTAAGAAAGCCTCCAACAACCAACTGTAAGAGTCGTATGTTTCATCAGACAAAAGGGCAGCAGCAAATGTAACACACTTCCGGTTATGATCAATACCGGTGAATGGTATAAAAACAAAATCATACCTGTTATACCAGTCAATAAATTAAATTCGATATTATATAAAGTCATAAACACATATAAATTCATCTTACTTATTTGTTCGGAAAGTAGCATCAAATGACAATACATCACCAAATACATCGTAGTTTGCTTTCATCGTCTCATCAGCCCAAAACATGCTTACAAGTACATCATTCTTAACACAATATTCAAAGGAAAAACCAGGAACATGCTTTTTCCTATCCAACATTTTATCTATTAGCATTTGTGAGTCCCGGTCTCCAATAAATAAGTTGACGGCACGCCTAACATTCCTCCAATCCCTTGGAGTCCCACGAACTCTATGATAGCCTCCCATAAGTGCAACTTTTAAACGATGTGCTTTTGTGGCACCCATGTTAGATATTGATGCACGATGAATAAAAACATAGTCACTAAATCTTAGCTTTCTCCGAGCCCGCGACAAATCCATATTACTCACATCAATTAGTGGGTGATTGTGATGCTCAACAAAAGAATTAACAATAAACGAGTCTGAACCGGGAATGGCTCGAAAACATACCTTGGCAAGACAACCAGTTACATTCGAGGTTGTTCTCCGTTTTTTCTTAGATTCAGGTTGTTTATCAATATTTTCATCAGCATTTACGACCGTCAACGAATTCACATCAAATTTAGTTCTAAGTTTCCCAGCTCGATTACATAAAACATACCTATGAGTTATAACACCTTTGTGTCATTTAATACTCGACTTTCTTATGTCAAACCTAGCTTCATCGGCGTATGCTTTGTACATTTTATAGGCAGCCTCAAAAGATTCAAATATGGTGCCAATTTTGGGTTTAACACTCTCGGTTACTCTTGGTACCCAATTTTTTGACCCTTTTGGAGTATTTAAAATATCATCAACACTAGAATCCGAATCATCTGATGAATTATCTGCGAAATCATCATATAATAAGTATTATGATTCACGTAAACATATTAGGCATAACACACATGTTTTTTACACCAAAAATATCAAACCAGAAAACATACAGGTTTTTTTTTTTAAAAAACGAAAAAAAAACGAACAAAATTATATAGTGTTTTTTGAAATATATTTACACAAATGTCGGTACATATGGCATTAATCAAATACGTAACCATTAAACGATAAAAAAAACCAAATTAAAAAAAAATGAAATAACGTAAAATCATATAAGCAAAATTACCTGCAACATTGGAATTTTCTTCATCCGGCTGTTGTTGCATCATAAAATCCATGACATTGTTTTCAACTTCCTGCATAGGTACATCTACAAGTTCATCATCGATTGGAACATTAGTTGATGAACCCACCTCTTCTACTGTAACCATTATAAGGCTGAACGAATTGTTAATTGATACCAAATACGACCGTCTTCAAGAACACCACCGGTGTAAAAAGTCGGAATAAAGTGAATGAAAAACTGGTAGGGTATATTTCTGATACGCCTTTGATACTGTTACAAAGAATACGCAATACGATTTGATGAGATCCATGATTGTAGGGATACATTAAATAACTACCTAATATAGATAAAACTGATTAAATTGTAAATTGCCTACATTGCCCCTACAGATTTTAATTAATTAAAATAAATGAAATTATCATGCTAATTTGTGATTGGTCAATTAGAGTTCTCAAAGTTCTTTTTAAAATCAGGGTTCTCAATATAATCCTTCACTGTATATATATATATATATATATATATATATATATATATATATATATATATATATATATATATATATATATATATATATATATATATATATATATATATATATATATATTGGTCAATTCAACGAAGAACCCATTTAAACTACAGAACCGCGGAACCCAATCTTAGACCTTTAAATTTTGAAGTTAACAGTCAAGATCAATCGTGGCATTTTCGTAAATAAAATTCATTGTATTTGTAGTAAGAAATTAAATATAAGGGTAAAATGGGAATCTTACAAAAAAAAATCTTATAACCGTCCCCCTCATTTCTATATTTCTCTCTCTTAAAAATTGTATTTGTTTCTCTATCTCCAACCGTATATATCACCCCCAATTTGAGAAACCCTAAATTGTAAAACACATCGTCTTCTTCTTTTATGGTTACAGTGAAGAAAGGAAATCTTGAGGTGTTGTGTGTTATTCGATTTCAACATCATCATCAACACCATCAATCATGGCCTCAATTCCACCGCTTCTAGATCCCCTGTATGTTTCTCAGTTCCGTTCCGCCACCGTCTTCCGCCATTAACTGCCATGTGTAATCTCATCTCCTTCGCCACTTATCCCTACGCCACCGACTACTCGCCTATTGCCAGTTTCTCGTAGACCTAATCTCATATTTTCCGTAGCAGCAGCTAACTTGACGGGTAATTCAATACGGGTACACTTTTTTCTCAATTATTTTGTGTATAAAATATCTTATTTTGATGTATACCATATCAATTAAATTTTCGATGTCTACAATACAGTTTCTATTGACACCTATCACTAGTAATTACCATTTTAAAAAAAATGAGTTTTGAATTGCACGTGATGTTGCAGATCTACATATAGGTTTTGTTTTGATTTGAGTTTTAATTTGCTTGCGAAGTTTATTACAATTTATCCTTTAATCTAAGTTTTATTTTGAGCTAATTTGACATAAAAATTGCTTATTGAAATATTTTATGGGTAATTGATCATAGATATTTAGGCCTCGTTCGACAATGCATTATTATCTGCTTTTGCATTTACATTGATCAAAAAGTGAAAAATGGGCAAAGAACAGTGTTTACCAAATATAGTAAAATGGAAATTACCAAATTAAGTTTTCAGCCAATACTTTTAATTGAAAGATGCTGTTTCTGGAGGATTGATGGTTCCTCTAAGTAAGTTTTTTTTTTTTTTTTTTTTTTTTTGCTTAATGTTTCCCTGATTGTGTTGTTTTACTGTTTAGATGGGGCTTTTCAAAGGCTGTACATGATTTCTTATCTTGATGAAGAGATTCTAGTAAGTTAACAGTTTATATAATTTCAATTTTGTTCATTATTTATAAGAAATGCTTATTCATATAATATGAGACACAAATGGGGTCCGTTTTATGTTAGAAACGTATGGTGTAAGCACCCCTCGTATGTAGAGTTACATTGATGTATATAGATACGGTACATCGATGTATATTGATGTACATCGGTGTATATAGATACGGTACATCGATGTTACCACTTACCATATCTATATACATCCATGTTACTCTACATACACACATGTATATATTATTATTTCATGTTTTCCATCTTGCAGGGTGTTCGGTAAAGATTGTTGAAGATTATTATGAACATAGAGATGGTAAAGATTGTTAAAAATCTACAAAGATGAAAATGAAGAGAAATATGATAATTTAGAAAGCACATATGTTCGTGCATACATGTTATTTAGTTTTTTGTACATAAATGTTGAATGTGCATGTGTGTTATTTTATATTTTAAGACACATAAGTATTATTTTGTACATATATTTTATCTAGTTTTTTTATTGTTATAATAAATTGCTTGTTTGATTGGTCAAAATAACCTTAAAATAACATAATTTTTTTTTATACATTAGTGTCATCTTGTACATTCATGCAGACCCGCAAATATAACATTAATGTATTTTTGAAAATTATGAATTTTAATTCCTACAATTTAATGAACATTACAAAAAAGGAAACTAAAAATAAAGATGTATAATGTCAAAAATACCCCTGGACCATCAAATGAATTAAATAATTATAAATTAAATTACTAAATCCTAATTGGTCAAAAAAATAGTTCTGCGGTTCTGTACCTTAAATGGGTTCTGCACTGAATTGGCATTTCAAAATAATTATCCAGAGATAAAAAGATATTTAAAAAATATATTAATTATACTTTGTAACTAATAAAATTCGATTTTTTCATTTAATTATATTTTATATATGACTTTTAAAAATATTTACAACAATTGAGTGGTATCTAATAAATTTTACTAAATAAGTTTATTTTACAAATAGTCAAATACTAGAAAATGATTTTACTGACCGCATTAAACTAACCTTGATAATGAAAAGTGTTTAATGGGAAGATTATTCTGACCTCTAGACGCACTATGGCCTTAAATGTAGTGAAAATTACAAGTGATATACGTACCATAGTTTATTGAATATAATAATTGATTGTAGTCTATATTTGGACGAACATTCAATTTTTTGTTGATAATTACTTCTATTATGGTCCATGTTACAAATTATATGATTAATATATTGATATATAACTATCCAATTAATCTATTTGTCGTTTTCAAAAAAAAAAAACTATCCAATTAAATTACAAAGTAATGCCTACATATGATTACATTTTTAGGATTATTATCTTAATTGTATTAATATAATAATTAACTAAAATTCGAATTACTAAAGTATATAGGTTTTGGTTCTTCTCAAATATTAATATTGGTATGTAAAAAATGATTAATAGTTAACTTTTGGATTATTTATTGATTAATACAGTATCAAAATTGTTTTAATAAATAATAAGTCAATAACTATGTAATAACCTTTTTAGTTTTTATATTAAGTTTACTAATAGGCGTATTTTAAGAAGTAAAAAAAAAATATCTTTATTCCTTGTTCTTCTGTTCTAGAATCTATCCAAAAGAGAGATGCTTACACTAGTGGTGGGGAATTAATGGATAATTTCTACTTAATTAAAGATTAAAAAATTAATATCATCATTAGACAAAGAATACAGGATTAAAAAGAGAAAATAAATACAAATGCAAAGGCAAAGAAGCTTCTTTCTGCATAAACACACTCCCCCTCTCACACTACTCTCTCTTTTATTCCTTATTTCTTCTTGTTCATCTTCTTGTTCAACAGTTTTTCTGAAATTAATTTCTTAAATCGTTTTTACAAAATTGACTCAAATTGTCATTGATGTCTGTGCCACTTGAACATGATTACATAGGTTTATCAGACGCTTCTTCATTAGAAAGAAGCTCTGAATCCTCCAATATTTCATCTGATTCTGAAACAAACAATGTTCTTAATCTCAAAGCCACTGAATTAAGCCTTGGGTTACCTGGGTTTTCCAAAAATTCGGAAGAAAATGCTACTAAATTTGGGGAAATCAAGAACTTTATGTCGGGAGCTAAAAGAGGGTTTTCTGATGTTAATCTTGATAATAATGGGTCTGAAAAATGGGGTTTGAATGGTGGATCTGAAGCTGATTTGGGGAAAAATTCTACTAATCAAACACAACAATTAATTTCAACTACTGAAATTAAGCATGTTGATGAAAAGAAGAAAGGTATTGTTACTGAAAATGGAAGTGTTCCTCCTTCTGCAAAGTAAGTTTTCTAAAACCCTAATTTACATGTCTTTGTTATAGCCCTATTCTTGGAAAACTTTAGGTACAGAAAGTTAAAATCTTGAATTAAGTTTGTATTTTTTATTTTATTTTTCATATCAACTACCATTTAACAAAAAGTTAAATTCTTTTGGGGAATTTGTAGTGTTTAAACCTTGTATTTGTATTAAATAATTGTTCAAGATTGTGTCTCTATATTTCTTTGAGTGTTATATGTGGTTTTAAAGCCCTAATCCTGAAAACTTCAGGTACAGAAACCTGATATCTTTTATTGACTTCGTATCTTTTTTCATATTAACTACCAAAAACACAAATTTTTGGCTTTCTTCCAGGGAATTTGTTATTTATCATGAATATTTGTTCAAGATAGTCTCTGCTTATATAAAGCACTAATCTTGAAAAACTTTAGCTAAAGAAACTCAAAATCTTGAATATTTGTACAAGATTGTGATAATTGCTTTTAAGAACATTATTTTTTGGTGGTTTGTAGGAAAAAGATACAAATTGAATCAAGATTCATGAATATTTTGGTGGTTTGTAGGAAAAAGACACAAATTGAATCAAGATTTTGACTATCTTTAGCTAAAGTTCTTCAAGATTTTGACTTTCTTTAGCTGAAGTTCTTCAAGATTGTTCATGATATTCATATAAACATTTATTTATCTTGAATATTTGTTCAAGATTGTGTTAATTGCTTTCAAGAACATTTTTTTTTAAATTATGTAACAGGGCACAAGTGGTAGGATGGCCACCAATTCGATCTTTTCGCAAGAACACAATGACCACAAATTCTTCAAAGAACAGTGATGTGAATGGGTGTCTTTATGTAAAAGTGAGTATGGATGGTGCTCCATATTTAAGGAAGATTGATCTCAAGATTTACCATAATTATGCAGAACTTTCAGAGGCTCTTGAGAAGATGTTCAGTTGCTTTACTCTTGGTAAATTACCAAATTTAAGATAAAAATTGCAATAAATTTGTTATATTTATAGATTAATTATCGATGGGTTTTTGACTTAGGTCAATGCACTTCTAATGGAATTCGAGGGCAAGGACTAAGTGAAAGTAACCTTAAAGATCTTCTTCATGGGTTTGAATGTGTGTTAACATATGAAGATAAAGATGGTGATTGGATGCTTGTTGGTGATGTTCCTTGGGAGTAAGTTTTGCTTTACAATTTAACAAAAAGACGTTCAATTATGTCATGTTTTGTCACTAAAATATAAAAAGTTTGTGTGCTTAATTCGTTCTTGGTTTTGCAGAATGTTCATAGATTCATGCAAGAGATTAAGGATCATGAAAGGGTCGGAAGCAATCGGATTAGGTATGCAAACCGCTTAGAACTTTCAAGATTTTCAAAGGAAGGTGATTTTTACACCATAGATACTACTTCATACATCAAACTTTATAAAATTTAAAGCAAAATATACAAGTGCTATGAAACAATGATTGTGGTGAGAGTAGTTTTTATGGTGTAGAAATCACCTCCATTTTAAACCGCATATTTTGGGTTATAAAAGTTCCAACCCCATGTTAAGTTTTTAACAAATTCTTAAAAAGTTTTCGACTTCATGTTTTTTGAAGTAATTTATGTGGATCTTGAATAACGGTTATGTTGATTACAGCTCCAAGATCTATGGAGAAATGCAAGAACAGAAACTAGCTCAACATCTCAATCTAACATCAAATGAGGCATGTGAAAACAGGTTTTTTCATCAAGAGTGCTTCGATAATTTTGATTATTAGTTTTTTTTTTTTTTGCTTTTGTAATTTAATGGAATGCAGAATGTTCTTATTGTAATGCAGAACTACCACTTGACGTTTCTTAATGTAATTTGTAAATGGCTTTGTTCTCCTCCATCATTTGACTTTGACTTTTTTAGTCAAACATGTGCCATTTTCTCATAATATGATGGTCTACTTGCCCTAATTTATCATGTTCAACTATCATTTTCTGTTTCGGATTCAATGTATAGAAAATTAGAAATGAATAACAAATAGATTGTAAGGAGATAACGGTTTCATAACCAATTTTAATTAGAATTGTTGATCAGGTTATGTTAATAATACTATAGTGTTAAAATTTTTAGTTAAATCCACCAAACAGAGTTTAGAAGATCAATTCATAAGCTAGATCTTAAGTCTAGCAATCAGAAATTGAAATCGATTAAAAACAGCTAACTTCAATCCACAATTTAAATGATCATTATTACATTGATACAGATCTGATGAAATCAGATCGAAAAAACCCTAACAGTAACAAAACACGCACAAACACCAATTCGGAAAATCGAGTACGAGAGAGTCGATCAAAGGAAGATATAGAAGAAACGCAAACCAAATCGAGAGAATGCACGAAGAAATATGAGATTACGAAGATGACGATTACAAGGATTTTGGGCCAGAGGGTAACCGGATCGGGTCAGATAATCGGTGATCCGAATAGCAATTGAGAAATGCTTTCGGGTTTTGGATCCATCTCCTTGATTTACGTCTCCTTCATCATCAAAATGAGCAGCTCTTCGCAGAGGAAGCAACATCTCTCCTTCAAATTCACTCCGCTTTGACTCCTGACGACCGTTAAGATAATTACGGTTATTAAATAATATATTTTTAAAAAAAATTCAAGTTTTTTATTTTACATTTTAGTGTAATTAAGATGTTGAGCTGAAAATGTTAGAAGTTACCGATATGATATAAACTTAGAGTAATGGTTTTAGTTCTATTATTTGGTTATACTCATAATCATACTCATTAGATAAAGATATGTATTAAAATTAAGGGATAATATTAAGAGAAAGAATTAATGGATTACACATTCCATCCTACTAAGTGGATAGGATTATGAGTAAGACCAAATGATAGGATTAAATATCATTTCTCATAAACTTATACTGTAACAAATAAAGGTGCTTGTGGATCGTCTTTTAATTCGGATCTCAGGTCACCGTGTTATGTACCATATAAAGTTAAAGTATTCATTTGATATATAATTTCAGGTCACCGTGTTATATACCATATGAAGTTTAAGTATTTGTTATATATATAGTTTCGGGTCGCCGTGTTATATACCATATAAAGTTCAAGTAGTATTTGTTAGATATCTGATTTCAGGTCACGCTGTTATGTCCATATAAAGTTCAACTATTCACTAGACATATAATCCTAAATTCCGCCGTTTATCGAAACCCTAGAGCTCAAAACTTTACTAAATAGGATGAGTGAATTCAACAAACATTAGATCAAGCTAAGCTTAGAAGAAGATTTTATAAGTAAATTGAGTAAAGCCAAGAAGTTCAACATTTGTATCAGATTACTAGAGTTGAGTTTAGAGGACCATTTCTAAGCAGATCGATCGATCGGTCAATTGTCGAAGGTCGGGGAGTTTCATTTGGCTGGGTAAGTGTAAGCAAATCATCAAAGATCAATTCACAAAGTTAACATCTCATCCTATTCTCAATCAATTGGGAGATTCACTATTTTTGGGTTTGTCATATTTACTTTTTGGTAAATCATTCATGTTTTTCACTACAGTGAACTAAAATGAAACAAAATAGCCCAAAAATATATGTTACTTATTATGCTGTAACAAGTTGACAATGATAAGATGATCAAAATAAATTCAGAAGTCACAGTTTCCTTTTCAACCATATATTAATAATAAGTTTTATTAATAATCGAACAATATGATTAATTGCAATGTATGCCAGTAATGTGTTAATGTTAAAAAGCAATTGATTCATGTGTGCCTCTATATTTATTTTCATTTCAGCAAGTAGCAAGGGAAATGAAAATTCTCTCCTAAAATAGCCCAATTGTATAATTCAACTTCATAAGTGATATTCATAGTGATTGTTCTCTTAATTTAATTCATCGTATTTAATAGTTTGTTGATCTAGTCAATATTTCATGAATTGTTGTTTTACATATCTTATTGTAATTACAGGATATATCTTATATTTGAGATTGTAAAATCTTTAGTTAATTTAGTACCAAGATGAGAGGAAGAGTACCAAAATGTTCTTGGAAAGCCAACACGGGATACAATCGATTGCCCGGAAATGGAGACGAATTGATGCAGAATCCCAAAATACGCTCTATCTAACTAGATGCAAATTAGACGAGCAAGAATTACCAAGAATTCTAATGGATGAATTCTACTCGTTAGAGTTTCTTAACCTAAGAAAATGCTCGGGAATGAAAACACTAAAACTAGTGAATTACAAGATGAATAAGATAGAGTTAAACTATTGTGGAAGCTTGAAAAATGTAGAACTAGACACACCAAATCTTAAAATTTTGCGATTTCGTGGACCTAAAAATTGAACTAAAAAACAATCGCTGCCAAAAGCGCGATGAATTGTGGTTCTGTAGATTGAACAAAATGCTTCAAACCAGTCACCAAAAAGGGCCCTATTGGGGCGGCTATAAAAAAGATATGTAATTTAATTGTACTTATTATTTAACTCGTGAGTACAATTAAACTGTTTAATCCCCTGTTTGTGATAAATTTATCTCAAACTGTTTGACTGTTTTTCTTACAATGCGATAAAGCAAAACCACTTTTACTAACGCGTATTTGAACTTTTACTGACTCTTTTTTGGGTTCAGTAAATGTCACAATTACTTGCGTATTCCCCTGTTTGTAATAAACTAGTTGGTTTTACCCGCGCGTTGCCGCGGGGATTTTAATACGATACGCAAAAGATTATTTCACACTGAACCATGACGGATGACAATGCGCAAACCTGAATCGTATGAATTAAAACATTATGTCTTGGTTTATGCTTGAAAGGGGCCGATTTGGGTTTGTATTATCCTAAACGGGTCAAAATGGTTCGACCTGGGTTGTATTATCCTACATGGTCTTAAAACATAAACCAATACATAATGTCTGAATTTACTTATCAATCTATATCAAATAAGCCGAATTGCAATTCAAAAGAAATAGTCCTTTTACCATTTGATCTTACTGCATCAAAAATATCAATAACAATTACAATTCTCGCCCAAATAAAGTCTAACCTCATGGAGATGGATAAGCCAACTAAAGCTTCACATAGATGATAACTGCCAGCCTCTGTGACTTTCTTTGAAAGAGCGGACAAAAAGATGGAAAATATTTTTTCTTAAGTGGATTTAGAATCATAATATAAAGCAGGCCTTTTGACCAGCTTTCTTCTTTCTCTTTGACTTTGGAGGAGCAATGACAACTTTAATTGCAGCATTTTAAACTCCCTTCACATTCTGAGAGAAACAATTAAAATGTGTTAACAAAAAGAAATCCTAAATTTGGAGATATTTAATTAAAAAGTAATTTGTGGTCCAAATATTTTTTCATAGTTAAGAAGTTTTTATATGATATTTCTTGTCCTACTAAGTTGTCATCAGCCTAAATAGATAGATTTTGGCCACCAACAAATGTTAAAAGAAAAATAAACTAAATAACCTCAAATCATATCAGAAGAACTACATCATTATATCTATAGAATGTCCACAATAAGCACATAAGAATTTCAGCAATATTCAACTCAACTTGTGATCATATATAAATTATATACAAAGGTGTATGGATCATTGTAAAAAAACACACAGTATGTGAAATTGACAGTTGAAAGTTCATATTGATGAAATCAAACAATTATAAAATAATTGTGTATAATTTCATATCCAGATGGCAGTAGTAAATAAAATCAGTCAGTTATTTGTACAGACTGTTGATTATATATACCTTGTGGCTTGTGGAGAATCGCAATTCTCAGCCTCCTTACAAATAACATCGAAAAATGAATCAATCAATTCTTCACAATATGATCTGTACGAAAAGGATTTGCAACGTTCTTCCCCTAATTAGAACTTTTGGATATATCACACAAATGGTACTGAAAGATGGAAATTAACTTAAAGAAGAAATTGAGGGATCAAGGTTACCTTTACCAGCCATATGATGGAAATTGTTGGCTGAGGAGCGTTAATTCCAAGAGCTGAAAACGAAAAAGGTTTAAGAGTAATAGGTGGCCGAAAGATATCTGAAGAAGATGACCTGAAGATGTTAATGCAGAGGAAAACCCGACAGATAAGCTCAAAACTCTAATTCAGAAGTGAGAACCCCAAAATTAAGAACTAATAAAAGGAGGGGAATTTTACATAAGAAGTCACCTGATGAAAAAGATGGAGGATTTAGAATACCAATAAACCCGACTAATAAGCTCGGGCCTGTAATTCAAAAGTGAGAACCCTAAAATTAAGAACTAACCAAAGAAGAAAGAGGGGAAATTTAAAATAGATACATAAAGAGTCACCTGATGGAGGATTTAGAACGGCAATGAGACGGTACGAAGGAACATCATATTGTAGGTAGAGTAAGATGGTGACGGTAGGTTATTAGGTAGGATGTGGTGGCAAACTTACTAAAGCAAGAGGTGGATTAGTTGAAGCATGTGATGGATGTAAGCAGGAGGTGGTGGGACGATGGAAGCTAGTGTGGAAGCAGGAGGTGGATTAATTGAAGCAGGTGCTGGATGTAAGCAGGAGGTGGCGGGACGATGGAAGCTGTTGTCGAAGCAGGAGATGGAATAGGGCGGCCGAAGTTGGAGCTGTAAGAGGTTGAATGGAAACGCTACTGTTCATCCAATGTCAAATGTTATATAGTAAATTTAGTAAAATTCTTGTTGGGCATGTAAGTTTGAGTTTGTACGTACTCTGTTTGTGATGAATAAAATTCAATGTGAAAGATGAATATTTTACAAGTCCGTTTTTGAATTTGTAAGCAACACAAATTGTTAATTTTCCTCAACACATATTGAAATTTTATAAATTAATGGAACAAAATAAAGACAACATGACAAACAGAAAAAACAAAAAAAATGGTCGTGAAGAACAACTAATTGATTGCGATGCATGTTACCCCATAATTAGGTTCTTCTAGCTTAATCTAAAATATATGCGTCGAATATTCCTACATAATAATTAAGCGTAATAATATTAACTCGATTATAGTTATTAGTAGATTAGGTAGGGGTGAGCATATTGACCGAAAAAACCGAACCGAACCGAAAACCGACCGAAACCGAACCGAACCGAAACCGATAACATGTTATCGGTTCGGTTTCGGTTTTGAAAATTCATCGTTATCGGTTCTATCGGTTCGGTTCGGTTTTCGGAAAAGGATGAACATTTGGTCTAAAATAACCGAACCGAAACCGGACCGAACCGAAACCGAACCGAACCGAAACCGATAACATGTTATCTGTTCGGTTTCGGTTTTGAATATTCATCGTTATCGGTTATCGGTTTTATCGGTTCGGTTCGGTTCGGTTTTAGCCCGATAAGCACCCCTAAGATTAGGGGTTGAAACCTAGCAATTAAACGAGATCAATAGCCTTTTTGTTGATATGTGACCTTCCAAATGAGGAATACAAATGGGTTTTTAGCTTGGATGATGTGAAATTTTACTCTGTTAAATTCTTTAGGAATCTAATTGATCTACAGTCTCTTGGATTTGGCAACGAATCGGTTAATTGGATCCTGATTAAGGGGTTGTTTGATTTGTTGGTCCAAGCTTCGAGCTGAGTTTAATTTCGGACTCGACTGAGTTTACATGGTTGATTTCTTCACAATTCGTTGGACTCGATCGGTCCAAACAATGGTATTTATGCTCGTCATGTCCTTTATATGGATATCAGAAGCCAAGGAGCCATTCCATTGACTCGTACTGATGAGAATTTTACTCCACGGGAAATGGAACAAAAAACTGTTGAATTGGCCTATTTCTTGCGTGTACCAATTGAAGTTTTTTAAGAAATGTGCCCAGAAATGAATGCTTTCTCAACAGGAGCGCAAAATGCAAAAATCTTCTTTTTCTATAACATAATTTAATTGACGTTTCTTCAGAACATTCATTCGAGTCAAAGTAGACATATATGAACAAGTATAAATAAACTCTTTTGGGATTCTTTTCTATAGTATCGAAATAAACACAACTCAATTCAGTAAAGAAAGAATAAAGAAATCAAATATCTCATAATCAACTATTTCAAAATAAGGAAATTGCTCCTTTTAACTTATTAGAATTGAGATTTTAGATTCAAATAATGATGATTTGGTCCAAATAAAGATAGAATCGGACTCAGTTTGCTATAACTTTGTTTGCAACTAACTCAGTCACTACCTAAATATTATTGACAAAAATCTTGTGATACGATCTTGAATCCAAAGTTCATCTTTTCACCAATTGCATTATAGCTAATTCCCTTTGGTTCGTGATCTTCAAGTGGTGGGGTTTGCAGTTTACACATCATAAGAGTTAAGACTATGCGTAAGGGTGACCGGTGATCAAACCCAGTTTGGTCACCCCTGTCATTTCAACGTCACATCAGTTTTTTCTCTTTTGACCAATTCCATAATAAACCCCGACCAAACTCACATAGCAGGCGCCAAATCTCTTTCTCTTTGAAATCAACTTTTCCACTTTGAAAATTTGGCGACGAATAAATGTCCGCCGCGACGTATGACTCGTGTAAGGGGAGGAACACGTGTTTGTGGGGGGCAAAGGGATGACCTTTGGGACGACCGCCCCTTATGACCAGTCTAGTAATCTCTTTGACATCTCCAACATGGTCACCAAATATTGTCCGAAAAAGCTAAAAAGAGATTTGATGCAGTCATAAAAACTTCCCTATGGATAATATGGGGTGTTCGAAATATTAACGTTTTTATAACAAAAAAACGAGCATATTAAAATTATACCTAATTGAACTCTATCATATCATACTCTTATAATTGATCGATTAGTATTAGATATAAATGGTTCAAACTAGCCTTTGAACCTGTTATGTAGATAAAAAATGACAAATTATATCCTAACCTCTTGTTAGGACCTTTTTCATTGTAATAAAATTCATGCCGTTAACTTTTTTTTTTCTTACCAAAAATATTAATTCTTTACAAACCAGAAAAATATAATATTATAATTGCAATGTTTAATGCTATGTATATGTCTATTAAATAAAATTTTCGCATTATACATTTTTTCATGAAATGCTACATTTCAAAAGTTCATTCAAACATAAATGATGTCACATCATGGATAAATAACGGCACCGTCCGAAGGCGATATCTGCATAATAAATGCATAATACATGTTCTTATTGGCTCAACCCACAAGGTCATGGCCCGCATTGATAAGGGTATTTGATACCAGTTATAGCAAAAATTGGTTTCCAATGCGAGATGGTTTCATTATAGCCAAAATCGGTGTTTTTCTGTTTATTTTAATTGGACTTTTTTTGTGAAACGTTAGGTTTTTGAGTTGGACAAAATACTTAGGAGAAGCGAAATGTAGTAGATCAAAGTGTAATACCACTTAAACGTGGATAAATAGTTTGTTTTATTTATTGAAGCTCAAGATTATGTTAGGAAAGAGATTATACTGAAGTGTACATAATTTTATCTCAAGTCTCTATTTCATGCGTTTGATAAGCCAAATTAAAGCTAGCGACGAGTACTACGGCCTGGTAAACTGCCAAACTTTCGGGCCAAAAAACACTGTTTTTTGGGATTCTTTCGTATTTTAAGTTTTCTTTTTTTACTTTGTTTCAAACCATGTTTTCGGCCCGTTTGTCTTTTTGGCGCATTCGAAAATCTAGGTTTGCTTGAGACTCCGGAAATTTTAGTTGTTATTTTTATGAAAGTTGATTTTTTCCTCAAAATTTGTGTTCTTAAGTTGAACACATTTTGAAAACCAAATCTACGATATTCTTTGAATCAACGCGATTTATAGATTAGGTTGTCATGCGTGAGTATTCTAAGAATTTACGAGATCAATCTGTGTTTTCATTTTTTTAATATACATCAAACTTAGAACATATACATACATGGAGAGGCTAATAATACAAGTATGTTGATGTTATCCATCCACATCAGCCGGCCGATTCTTGTAGAAAACAGCTCCAAAAGCAACCCTATTTACCGACTACGGCTAACGACGACAACACCCACCATGCTTACAAATATGGTCGGTTCATTTGGGCCCCATTAAAGGCGTCCCTTCTTCAATCATTTTCCAGGACGGCCCCATGAAAACAAAAATTCGGTTTTTAATTAATGTTCTTCAATATCTTATATTTGTTTGATTGTTCAAATTCACAAGTTCAAGTTAAATTAAAACGGTTTAGTTAGCAAATAGAAAATATTGTTTTTGAATTAAAACATAATTAATTAAGTTATCAAAGGTTGTGATTCTTTTATTTCAAAAGTTAAATTAGAGGGATTATGTATTTGGATTTTGAAAACTACTGAATTATTATAACCCTGTTATTTTACCCGGGAAAAAAGATGCCACTAAACTATACAATTGCCTTTATTTACATCAAAATCATGATTAATATCTGAAGTAACTGAAGTTTATATATGTATATTTAGTAAGGAGATGATTTATAATGTATATCGCATCAGTTACTTCACTCACCACAATATACAAAAAATTAAAGCAGATAGTACAAGTATACCAGAGCACAGATTGTGGTGGAGGAAGTAATTTATGTGGTACATAAATCATCAACCATTAAGTAAACAAACTTCAATAAATTTCTTCATAAACACAAGTATATTAAATAAACAATCTTCAATAAACTTCATCATTGAAAACTACACCGTTGATACGCTATATCATTGACATGTCGTTGCTATAAGGTTAAAAAATGTCATTAGAACCAGGATAATTACTTGTAGCGACACCCGCTTTTCAACTTGTATATTATTCACTTCAAAAAGTAGTTATTTGAGTATGAAAAGAAGTGGTTTATAATATGCACCACTTCTGATAACTATTTTTTTCTCTTTTTGGGTTACTGTGATATATATTGTCACAGGAAAACTTAATAGTGGTGTACATAATTTTAGAATTTTAGTAGTATAATTTTATGGTAAAAAGGGGAAAAAACAAAAGAACAGATAAAGTAGTAGTGGGCAAATGACGTTCGAGTGTTGACAAAATGATATGATAATCGTATCAACACTTTTACTAGAACTATCGATATAAATGTTTAAAAACAACAAAATAAAAAATAAAAAAAATCAAATATCCAACGTCATCAACTCATCTTGGAAATTTTTTAGTATATAAAGGCTCTCAAAGTGTTCTATAGAGTACCATACTCAAGACTTCACTCTCTCGATTTACATCAAGTAATCGAGATTATATATAAATTATTAATTAAAAACTTGTAGAAAAATGCCAGGAATCGCCTTTGGTAGTTTCGATGATTCCTTCAGTGCCAGCTCCATCAAAGCCTACGTGGCCGAGTTCATCTCCACCTTGCTCTTCGTCTTCGCCGGAGTTGGTTCCGCCATAGCTTACGGTAATTTCAAACTATAAAAATTATCACTTTATTTACACATTTTCTGACATATTTGTTTTTGTTGATTTTATACAGCCAAATTAACGGCAGATGCTGCTCTTGATCCACCTGGTCTAGTCGCCATCGCTGTCTGCCATGGACTTGCTTTGTTTGTGGCGGTTTCGATTGCCGCCAACATCTCCGGTGGCCATGTGAACCCCGCCGTCACCTTCGGGTTGGCCGTTGGCGGCCAGATCACTATCCTCACCGGATTATTCTACTGGATCGCACAACTTGTTGGTTCCACTGTCGCATGTTTCCTTCTCACTTTCGTCACCGGAGGTTTGGTAAGTGTCCGTACACAACCATGTTTTATTTTCAGTTTTTTTTTATACGAAAATATGAAATGTTTTTGTGTTTTGTTTTTAAATTTTTTAGGCGATCCCTACACACGGTGTTGCGGCTGGTGTAGGAGCGATTGAAGGGATGGTTATGGAAATCATTATCACATTTGCGTTGGTGTACACTGTTTACGCCACCGCATGTGACCCAAAGAAGGGCGCACTGGGCACCATTGCCCCCATGGCGATTGGGTTCATTGTGGGTGCCAATATCTTAGCTGCAGGCCCGTTCTCTGGTGGGTCAATGAACCCAGCCCGATCTTTCGGACCTGCTGTGGCTAGCTTCAATTTCGCTGGACACTGGATCTACTGGGCTGGACCACTTATCGGAGGTGGCTTAGCTGGAGCCATTTACCCAAATGTGTTCATGACTAGTGAGCATATTCCACTCACCAACGATTACTAGATTTGTAATGGTTATTTCTTTTGTGTGCCGAATAAATTGAGCAATTTATTTCATTTTTATGAAAAGTTATTCCAAGTTGTTTTCATTTGTAATTGGGCAATGTAGCAAATAATTGTTTGGTTTGAACTAGTAGAAAGAGGACCCCACATTATAATTTAGTTTGGTACATTTTGTGGGTGGTGGTTTTCGATTGAGCTAAATAAAACAGAATATAGTGGGTGGGTGGGCCTATATGGGCCAATCAATGCATGTGATTACATTGTATACGTATATATGTACAAAGTTGTAGGATGTACTAGAGGTCCCATTTTGATTCTGCCCATGTTCTTATGGATATTCTAATTTATATGCTTGTACATTTGGATCACTAGACTTATATTTTGCCTAAAAGATAACACATGGTCAATAAAACCGAATTAGATCGGGCCTTGGCTAGGATTGGGCTTGAATAGTTGACTAGCCAATTTCTTTCATGGGCAGCTTAGTAGTACTTGATGGAAACAATTCTGACTAGTATTGTTGTAAGATATTGAGTAATATATACAAGTATATCGACTAATTCTATATTATGCATCATTTAAATTAAATGTGTCAGGTTCTCATCATTACCCTTATAATACAATACGCATACCAGTCTACTGTTCATTAGAGACAAAAAAATCCCGTTTTCAATTTGCACCAATTATATCTCACCACTTCACCAATTCCGTTTTTAGATGCTTTTATCCTTTTACATATTTGTTGTTAACACCACTTCACCAATTCCGTTTTTAGATGCTTTTATCCTTTTACATATTTGTTGTTAACACCACTTCACCAATTCCGTTTTTAGATGCTTTTATCCTTTTACATATTTGTTGTTAACACCACTTCACCAATTCCGTTTTTAGATGCTTTTATCCTTTTACATATTTGGTGTTAATATATAAAGAAGAGCCCAATAAGTTTGCCATGATGGTTTGTCCCAAAAGAGATAAGGTTCACATACGGATCTAGCCCAAATTAATAATGATTTTTTTGGCTTTCTATTTTTTATCTTTTTAACCTTTGATTGGAATTGAGTTTAGTATAGTATAGATTTTATCCTTAGCTTTTTAGTTGTTTGTTGCTACTATTTTGAGTAAATTAATATGTAAATTTATCCTAGCTTACTATATTTCGTTACAATAAATATTAATTTACCTCTCCAACCTTCATAAGTATACGAGCAGGTAGAGATGCAAACGGGTACGGGTAGCAGCGGGTACTACAAAACTCGTACCCGTACCCGACCCGTTATTCTCATACCCGTACCCGCCCCGTACCCGGTCAAATACCCGTCGGGTTCGGGTAGATAAATCCCCGCCGGGTACGGGGTAACCCGACGGGTACCCGTTCAATAAAACAATTAAACAAAATAGCTAAAACATTTAATACTCTTAGTTCGTTTAGGTTTATTTTGTTCAATACGTAATGGACTAACGGGAGACGAGCCATATTTTAACCATTATTAAATTGGGCTAATGAGATATTAAGAGTTGAGCTAAGTTTGAGTATTGATTAGTGGGCTAAATCTGTATTAAATAATGAAACATTAATATGTATATTCGGTTCGGGTATAAACGATGCGGGTATTATAAAACCCGTACCCGACCCGTACCCGCTCTCGGGTATGAAATTTAAACTCATCCCCGACCCGTTACCCGTTTAGACGGGTAATACCCGCCCCGTAAGACTCGGGTACCCGCGGGTACCCATACCCGCGGGTTAAATTTGCATCCCTACGAGCATGACAAGGCAAAATGGGGAATTAGATATATTATTAAAAATGGAAAAAACGCTAGAAGGAGGGCTTGAACCTCCGACCTTGTGGTTAACAGCCACACGCTCTAACCAACTGAGCTATTCCAGCTTCTTGTTTTAGAAATTGTATTTATAATTATATTAATAAAACTTTTAAATGTCATTTTAACGTGCGAACTGTGCCGATTTGGATTGTTTAATTTCGAGGTTTTAGAGAAACGGTTAAACCCTTCTTCTAGGGTTCCGCCAATGAACACAATGCCCCCTCAAATTACAACTAACCTACGCCTCCTTTTCACAAACCCTAATCCCTCTTTTTTATTTTCTTCTTTCAAACCCAAATTCAACAACAAGTTCCCCAATAAAATTAACAATTCTTGTAATTCTTCTTCTCACCCGTTCTTCACTTGTCTTTCATCTCCAAGAAAACCACAAAAATACAATTCGAAATCTTTCAATTCCAATCGCAGAATTAGTAACAGTAGCGGTAACGCCACTAATTTAAATCAGCAGGAGAAAAAACCGTTATCATCAATGAAGAAAATCGATGATGAATTTGAAGAAACCAAGAAAATTGGAATTACTGCTGGATTTAATAGAAAAAGAGCAGAGGGTAGAGATAAAAGTAGTAGACCAAAAGATCTTAAATTAAAAGTTCGACGATTGAATCCTGTTAATACCATTTCTTATGTTCAGGTAAATTTTGTTAAATGTTAATCTTTTTGCTAATTTGTGAATTTTTTTTAATTTTTTTTTTTTTTGCTAATTATTTTATGCAGATTTTAGGAACTGGTATGGATACTCAAGACACTTCACCATCAGTATTGCTTTTCTTTGATAAGCAGAGATTTATATTTAATGCTGGAGAAGTAAGCATTTTTATTTAATTTATTATTTTTATGTTAATTTATTATTTTCTTGGATGATTTTTAATTTCTTTTTATGATTTTTTTAAGGGGCTGCAACGCTTTTGTACAGAACATAAGATTAAATTATCAAAGGTAAATGTGGTAACACAAAGATTCATATTCACATTTTCATTAATTAATGGGAATTATAAATATAAATTATTAATTTATAGTTTGATTTTTATATTTTAGATTGATCACATATTTCTTTCACGTGTCTGCTCTGAAACAGCCGGTGGACTACCAGGTCTGTGTATTATTTTTCACTAATTAAAGTAACTAAAGTAATTAGTTTAATTGAAATATTGTAATTTTGTGATTATTATTTCGCAGGTCTTCTATTGACATTGGCTGGCACTGGTGAAGAAGGGATATCCGTAAGTAATCATTATGATAATAAATTAATAACTAAAATCATTTATTTTCTAATTGTTGTATTAGATTAACGAAATTATTTTTTAATTTCAGTATATACTGACATTTGCAGGTAAATGTATGGGGACCCTCAGATTTTAAGTATTTAGTTGATGCAATGAAATCATTTATTCCAAATGCAGCAATGGTTCATACCCGATGTTTTGGCCCGTTATCAAAATCTGATAATTTATCATTAAATAATCCTGGAAAAACTAATGATCAACTAAAACTTATTGATGATGAAGTTGTTAAAATATCAGCAATTTTATTGCGACCCAAAACCAACAGGCCCAAAACCAACGGGCTCAATGAAGATGAGTTTGCATTGAAGTCTAGTGATATCTCTGTTTTATATATTTGTGAGTTGCCCGAAATTAGAGGTAAATTTGACCCGGAAAAGGCTAGATCATTTGGGTTACGACCCGGCCCGAAATATCGTGAACTACAAGAAGGAATCTCTGTGAAATCAGATTCACAAAATATCATGGTACATTTATGATTTATTAATACTGTTTGACCCGAACCCAACTCGTTTGACCCGCCCATTTTTTAATCGAATTTCTTTTTTCTTTAGGTTCATCCAGATGATGTACTTGGGCCTTCTGTACCCGGGCCTATTGTTCTCCTTGTAGATTGCCCGACCCGATCTCATTTTCAAGAATTATTATCTGCACCATCTCTCAACACTTTCTATGCTGACGTGGCAGATGAGAATCACAAAATTGTTAATTGTGTAATTCATTTAAGTCCATCATTAGTTGTAAACTCTAGTGATTATCAAAAGTGGATGTCTAGGTTTGGTGAAGCAAAGCATATTATTGCAGGACATCAAATGTAAGTCTCTATTTTAATTTTACTTTTTTTGCTTCAGATTCATATAATAAATTTAAATAAATTATTGAAAATATTCCTCTTTTAATTTTTTTCCCAACAAAATCGTTTAATTTGTGCAGGAAAAATATTGAAATTCCAATTTTGCAATCTAGTGCAAGAATTTCAGCCCGACTGAACTACCTTTGTCCTCAGTTTTTTCCAGCTCCAGGTTTTTGGTCAATTCAACAACCAAATTGTTCAAATGAGGTATTTTTCGAGCTTATAATATCTTAATGAATATAATATAATTAAAATATATATTTACTTATACTTCTTCCAAAAAAATAAATAATATTTGCCTGCAGGATACTGGTTTAAAGCTTTGCGAGTCTATTTCTGCTGAAAATCTTCTCAAGGTGCAGATCTACCTACAATCTCCTAAATTATTTTATTCAAATATTTAAATAATCATTAATAATACTTTTGTAATAAAAAATAACGTATTAATTCAAAATTCAAATTTCTTTCCGTTTCAGTTCCATTTACGTCCTGTTTCACAACTTGGATTAGACAGATCTAACATACCAACAAAAGCGGGCCCCATTGAAATAATCAATGACCTAATTTTAGAAATTCCAGAAATAACAGATGCTGCAAAACACGTTGCTAGTCTTTGGGAAAGTGAAGAAGATTCAGGGGAAGGTGTAACATTTGTGGAAATTGATAATAATAAAAATGATAATAAAACTGAAGAATCTTGGTTAAATCAAAATAATAATAATAATAATTATAATAATATTCCCAATTGTTTGGACGATATTACGAGAGAAAGTGTTGAAATTGTTCTGTTGGGAACGGGCTCGTCTCAGCCTTCTAAGTATAGAAATGTTAGTTCTATATTTATTAATCTTTTTTCTAAAGGTAGTTTATTGTTGGATTGTGGTGAAGGAACATTGGGTCAGCTAAAAAGAAGGTAAATTATAAATTTTGACCCGTTACCCAACCCGCCCATATTGACACCTCTAATATTTGGTTTGTTTCCATGAACAGATTTGGTATTCAAGGTGCAGATGATGCAGTTAAAGGTTTAAAATGTATTTGGATTTCACATATCCATGCAGATCACCATACGGGCCTAGCAAGAATACTTGCTCTGAGACGAGATTTATTAAACGGGCTGCCCCATGACCCGTTAATAGTAATCGGGCCTAGACAGCTCAAAAGATTCCTAGACGCGTATCAAAGACTCGAAGATTTAGATATGCAATTTCTCGATTGTAGACATACAACAAAATCGTATCTATCTTCATTGGAATCAAACAAAATCGATTCCACTTTATTTGCTAAAGGTAGTCAAATGCAGAGTCATTGGAAACGGGCCGCTAGTCCGGTTGACCCGAATGAAGTGTACCCGATTCTTGAGAATTTGAAAGACGGGCTTCTAGAAGCGGGCTTAGATGGTGTGATTAGTTTTCCAGTTGTTCATTGCCCGCAAGCTTTTGGGGTTGTTTTAAAAGGTGTAGATAAAGTTGATAAAAATGGTGAAATAATACCCGGGTGGAAAATTGTTTATTCGGGTGATACGAGACCGTGCCCCGAATTAATAGAAGCTTCCCGAGGAGCAACGGTTCTCATACACGAGGTAAAAAAAATCACAACTTTTTTATGTTTAATCTGAAAGTGATTATGTGATTTTGAATAATCAGAATCATATAAGAGTTGATTTGTACACCATAAAAGTTGATTCATGCACAACAAATAATTGTATAAGAATTTGAATTTCGTCCCTCGACTTTATTTATTTACACATGTAGTCCCTATTTTTGAAATTTGTAACACCAACTGTCCTATAAAAGCAAAAAAAATGATCCGTTAAGTTTTTAGGGACTCTTGATGTTACAAGATGCAAAACCATGGACCAATTCACGTTCAAATTTCAAAATTATGGATCAAATTTCAAAATTATGGATCGTTGATGATTCAAGTTTCAAAAGAAGGGACTATGCACGTAATAAAAAAAAGTTGAGAGATGAAATTCATAATTTCGTGCAAACCACACGGACGATTTATGTAAATTACTCAAATAAAATTATAACTTTTTGCGTTCTGAAGGTGATAATGTGATTTTAAATGATCAGAATAAGCTAATATTCGAGTATTTGGCGGATTCTTGAAAAGCTAATAAGTTGAGGCTGAAACAGCCAAAAATGACATTTTTTATATAAAAAAAAAGTGTTTGTGAGATTTGAGTAAAGGTCTGTCAAACAGGGGTAATTAGGTAATTTTCCATTATTTTTCAGGCGACTTTTGAGGATGCGTTAGTGGATGAAGCAATATCAAGAAACCATAGTACAACAGAAGAAGCAATTAGAGTTGGTAATTCTGCAGGAGCATATCGAATAATCCTGACACATTTCAGTCAACGATACCCTAAAATTCCAGTTTTTGATGAAAATTATATGCATAAAACATGCATTGCGTTCGATATGATGAGTGTTAATTTTGCAGATTTGCATGTTCTTCCAAAAGTACTTCCCTACCTTAAACTTCTTTTTAAGAATGAAATGATTGTTGATGAATCTGATGATGTTGAAGATGCTGTTACATTAGCTGCTTAATCGTCATTTATTAGTCTAGTAATCATGCTGTTATGTATAGTTGGATCTTTCATTATTTGAAACAAGCAACATTTTCTTCTTATTTTTGCAATATTTTAATTACAATCGTACACTATGATCTCTAATTCAATGTCTCTTATAATAATCCAACATTATTTATTAATTATTTCTGCTCAATTATATAGAACAGTATGATCCTCTAGTATGTTATGACTTTAGCCATTACATTTTGACACACACAGTTCTAACAACTATGTTTTAAGCTTTTATAATCAAGTAACATATTATTATTTTTAATTGGAACTGGAAAGCTATAAATGCTTTCATACTATTTATATTGATCAAATCAACTTTGTAGTGATTAAATAGTTTGACCTACAAATGTATAATAACAAATCGTGAGCTATGATTAAATAATTAAACCATGGAAGCACAATTATTAATGGAGATCAATTTAAAGTCAGAATATATCAACAAAACAATAACACACGAGATGATACCATAATCGCAATTTAACTACGAGATGTACAGAAAGTATTTACAATTTTATATTCATTCCACAATGGAGTAATTTCATAATTGATGAGCTACAGATTCTCATATCTGCAAGCTTACTATATCTATAATTGTCCCTAAGATTCAAATATACAAAATCATAATTCATTTTAATGCCGGACCAGAAATCGACCTAGATGCATGAGGATGTTGAATCACTACAAGGATTGACTCCCTCATGCTCCTGTCCTCAGAAGTTGGCTAGTAATAAAATAATTAACCATTAATAAACTTACAATAATCACTAATTTTACTCTAGTAAAAATTTATGCATAAGTAGGTTCAAAATAACTTCTTACCACTCCAATCTGCCATTCCCGGCTGCTAAAATCTTTGAAAGATGCTGCATCCAGTTCCTATGAAGTAATGGTTACAATCACTCTATTTCTGAATTTAATACGATTTTAAGGGAGTAAATTACAACAATGGTCCCTGAGGTTTACCTCAAATTTCACATATGGT
This sequence comes from Calendula officinalis, assembly GCA_963853835.1. Classification (NCBI taxonomy): domain Eukaryota; kingdom Viridiplantae; phylum Streptophyta; class Magnoliopsida; order Asterales; family Asteraceae; genus Calendula; species Calendula officinalis. Next base: position 989,917 of record OY970827.1, on the reverse strand, counting down.
CATTTAATTTAAAATATTACATCGGTAGTCCTTTTTTTGGAAACCTTTTGCTCATACAGTCCTTTAGCCTAACATTCCTTGAATATTTTAAAGGAAAAAAGACTATCAGTGTAATTTAGAAGAACTACCAGTGTAATTTTTTAATAGAAAAAATTAGAAGACGTTAGGCTAAAGGACTATAGATGCAAAAGGAAAAAAGGAATTCCTGGTAAACAAAAAGATGATGAAACATTATCTTTCAAAAGTGAGGTTTAAACTTACAATGCTGTAAATAGGAGGAATAATTCTATCTTTCTTACACTTGTGAGTTGGCATAACAGAGAACCGTGGTGCCAAATCCTGTGACCTAAATATCCATCTGTCACAATGGCGACACACCCAAAGACAACATTAACAACCATTAAAATAATAATAATAATTACATAAAAAGAATGAAAATTTTGCATACCCGATATATAAAAAGATACAGAAATGAGCCCACTCACGAACAAGTAATTTCATCCAGTAGCTTTCCAAGGAACTGTCCATGTTGATGAAAATCTGGAATCCATATATACGAATAAATATGTTGTAATAATTTTACGAATAAATATGTTGTAATAATTTGTAATAATATATGTTGTAATAATTTGTAGTTAATTATTAATGTACCGCAGTTTCAGCTATAGCTACAATATGCATTGCGCCTTTAAATCTCCTGTAAATCAGAACATCAAAAAGAAAAAAAATTGGTTTCAGTTACTACATTAATATTTATATTATCTTCGAGCACGTACTTGAACATAAGATATTTGGTGTAGACAGCATCATGCATTTCTTGAACATCTTCTTCAGCTATAAAATTCAACTGCTCCCTCAAGAGTGATAAGTTCTGAGTTATATGATTAAATATCACAAAGAATATGAGGAAATAATCAAGCACTAGAAGTATCTACATGATGAGAAATTAAAAGAATTAGCATCTAAAACAAATATTGTAATTATTATTATAATTATTATTCATCAAAGCAGACTTACTGAGAAGTAAGGGACAGAAGCTCGGTGACCTACAAGAATCAGATAGAAAACACAGCCAAGTACAGCCATAGCTCTACGTTCAGGTACTGAAAGCCGTTCAGAAGTGATGCAGTAACCATGAGCAATCAACAAAAACGATACAATTGAAGCTGTCTCAAATAGCAATCCAGTTACATATACTCCAAATGACATCCATAGAGAACATGTTTGGAAATAAAAACATGAATACCTGCAACAGTGATGTTTTCAAATTACATAGCTAGGATTTGATAGTCAAATTAGGGGAAATCAATATTTTGAAACGAGTGAACATTTATTCTCAAATCTAACTAGAACATACCAGAAGAGAAAGGAAAACGCAAGTTGCAAAGCTTTAACACAAGGAACTGATGCAAGCGTCCATTGTAAATTGTTCACCTGCTCTAATATCATCACATAACAACAACAACACAATTAAACGAAATTAACTTCAATGAGATCGTACTGAGCTTTAATTCAAAGTCTATACATCAAAATCAAAGCTCGTAGGTTTTCGATTAACTGAATTCAACACAATTAAACTACAGTAACTTCAATCAGCTCACATTCAGCTCTAATTCTAAGTCTCAAAATCAAAGCTCGTAGGATTTCGATTAACTGAATTCAACACATCGATTGTAAGTAAGTATGGATATGACCTGGAAATGGCGGTTGATGTAAGTATTGATGATCCAGCATGAAGCAAAAACGAGCCAAATAGATGTGAAAGATGAATAAAGGTAGGGAAGCGGCCAGTATGCTTCGTTGATCGACGAATTTGATGCCTCCATTGTTGATGTAATGGATAAAATAGGGTTTGAAATTGAATTATAGTTTTAGAAATTGGGAATTTGGGGAATTGGTTAGGGTTTATATATAATATATACGCGCTCATTTCAGAATTCAGAAACAAACGTCTCTTTTTCTTTTCCTTGTTGCTGGGGTGGTCTGTTGGGGCGGTTGGCCTAAATCTAATTGAACTGACGTCATTTTTCTTCTTTTCTATACTATTATTACATTACCTCCCCTCGTCTTTCAGTTTTAACAAAATTTCCCCCTGTTGACTCTTTGACACTTTGACTACTTTAACATAAAATATGTAAATACGTTTAAAGTTCTATTACCTTTATAATACATTTCACATACAAAACTTACTGTTAATAAAAAAATTAATAAAATATTATCACTTTCATTCTATAAATAAAGTCTAGCCAAAATAAATATCAAAACCCTGCCTTGGCCAAGTGGTTTGTTAAAAGTTGTTAATTCGATTTTTTTCAATAAATTTTTGTTCGATTCCTACTATCTACTTCTATTACATTTTTTTCATTAACTTTTCAATTTTGAATAACCAAAACACTCCTACATTTCAAGCTCATTTATAATACTTACAAGGAAGTTTAAGTTATTTAATACAAATGAGCTAATTACAATAATTTGTTGGTCAATATATTTACTCATTAACAAAAAAGTTTATAATATATAATAAATTAAAATAAGTTTGATTTAAAGACTCGCCGCAACGCACAAGCAACAATAATTCTTGTTATAGTTCTATAGTCTATACCAACTTTTATTGAATTTGTAAAGAGTATTATAGCCTTATAGGAGTAGACTCAAAAAAAAAAAGAAATATATGATAATGTTATAATTTTACTATAATTAAGACTCTATTAGCAATTGATCAAAGAACTTGAAGATTATAAAAGCAAGAAACAAGTAAGATAGAGAGAATTATAATCACTTATGCAAGTGTATTATGAGGTGCACTTTGCTTCTTTACATGATGGGGTATTTATACTACAAAATTTACTATTGATTTACCATGCTACATTAATTAGTAGACAAAAACATTTATGATAGATTTGGAAATATTGAAAATGGTTTACCCTAGGATTGAATTATGTTTATGCTAGGATTGAAAATGTGTCCATCCATATATATACTTATATATATTTTATAACACTCCCCCTTGGATGACACTTTTTCAAAACAGAGTTCAACTTTGAAGTAGTGCCTCATTAAAAACCTTTGCTAAAGAAAACTCAGTGGGAAAAAACTTTAACGAAGGGAAAAAGAGTGCAGTGTATAGTTGACTCCCCATCATGTAGACATCTATCACATCTGATGAACATGCCGCATTCCAATATTGTGAACATGTTTTCTGAACATTGCAGTAGGGAGTGACTTTGTGAAAAGATCTGCAGAATTATTACTAGATTGAACGTATTTCATTTCGATTTGCTTATCCTTTATCAAGTCTTGAGTGTACGAGAAAAATCTTGGGAGTATATGTTTTGTTCTGTCAGTCTTTATATACCCTTCTTTCATCTGTGTAACACAAGCTGCATTGTCTTCATGAATCACAGTTGGATTTTTCTCCCCCTCTAGTCCACACGAAGTCAAAATAAGTTTTGTCATTGATCTTAGCCACACACACTCTCTGCTGGCTTCATGTAGTACGATGACTTCTGCATGATTTGATGATGTCGCGACAAGTGTTTGCTTTTGGGAGCGCAATGAAATAGCAGTGCCTCCACTCATGAAAACATATCCCGTTTGAGACCTAGCTTTATGAGGATCAGATAAATAACCTGCATCTGTATAACCAACTAACTCTTGTTTTGAATCATTAGAATAAAATAGACCTAAATCAACAGTTCCTCGAAGGTATCGAAAAATATGTTTGATACCATTCCAATGCCTTTTTGTAGGAGCTGAACTAAATCTTGCTAACAAATTAACAGCAAAAGAAATGTCGGGTCTAGTACAATTTATAAGATACATTAAAGCTCCAATTGCACTGAGATATGGTACTTCTTGACCAAGAACCTCTTCATTTTCTTCACGAGGTCTAAAGGGATCGTTGTCAACGTTAAGTGATCGAACGACCATTGGAGTGCTTAATGGATTCGCTTTGTCCATATTGAAACGTTTCAAAATCTTTTCTGTATAATTTGATTGATGGACAAGTATTCCATTATTCATATGCTCAATTTGTAAACCAAGACAATATTTGGTTTTACCAAGGTCTTTCATTTCAAATTCTTTCTTTAAAAGTACAGTTGTTTCATGAATTTCCTTATGTGTCCCGATAAAGTTCAAATCATCAACATAGACGGCTATGATTACAAACCCGGATGTTGTTTTCTTAATAAAAACACATGGGCAAATAATATTATTGGTATAACCTTTACTTATTAAGTAATCACTTAAACGTTTATACCACATGCGTCCGGATTGCTTCAACCCATACAAGGATCGTTGTAACTTAATTGAATACATTTTTTTGGGTTTTTCACTTAATGCTTTTGGCATTTTAAATCCTTCGGGAACTTTCATGTAAATATCACTATCAAGTGATCCATACAAATAAGCTGTGACAACATCCATTAGACACATTTCTAAATTTTTGGAAACTACCAGGCTTATTAGATATCTAAACATTATTGCATCCATAACTGGAGAATATGTCTCCTCATAATCAATTCCTGGTCTTTGAGAAAAACCTTGGGCTACAAGTCTAGCTTTATATCTTATAATTTCATCTTTCTCATTTCGTTTTTGTATAAAAACCCATTTATAACCCACAGGTTTCACACTTTCTGGTGTGAGGGCAATGCGTCCAAAAATATTACGTTTATTCAACGAATTTAATCCAGCTTGCATGGCTTCTTTCCATTTATCCCAGTCATGTCTATTCTGACATTCAATGACAGACTTTGGTTCAGGATCATCATTCATAATTTCACATGCAATGACATAAGAAAATATTTCATCAACATTTCTTATTTCATCCCGGTTCCATAATATATTTGTTTGACCATAGTTGATGGAAATCTCATTGTTAACATCATTCATTTCCTCTTGTGGAGGAGTTTCAATATTTTGTGTTTCTTCAGAAATACTTTCCTTATGATCATTCGCATTTGCTGCATTCTTTCTTTTTCTAGGATTTTTATCCTTGGAACCAATTGGTCTTTCACGCTTTAAGCGTGCTCTAGACTCTTGAGTGACTTTATCACCAGATTTTGAGTTTGTTATTTCAATCCGGGCTGGAGCATTAACAGCCGGTATATGTGATTTTGTCACTCTTTTAGTATCAGTAAATGCATCAGGCAATTTATTTGCAATTTCCTGCAAGTGCATTATTTTTTGTACTTCTTTTTCACATTGGTTAGTTCGAGGATCAAGTTATAATAGTGATGGCTCACACCATGATACATTCTTTTCTTTGTTTTTCTTTTCTTCTCCCAATGTTGGAAAGTTTGCCTCATCGAAGTGGCAATCTGCAAAACGTGCTGTAAAAACATCACATGTTAAAGGTTCAAGATATCTTATGATTGAACTTGTTTCATACCCAACATATATTCCCAACCTTCTTTGAGGTCCCATTTTTGTACGTTGTGGTGGAGCAATAGGAACATATACAGCACAACCAAAAACTCTAAGGTGGGAGATGTTTGGCTCTTGGCCATAAGCAAGTTGTAAAGGAGAGTATTTATGATATGCACTTGGTCTTATACGAATTAATGATGCAGCATGTAAAATAGCATGACCCCAAATAGATACGGGAAGTTTTGTTCTCATTATTAATGGTCTAGCAATTAACTGAAGACGTTTAATCAAAGATTCAGCTAAACAATTTTGTGTGTGTACATGAGCAACTGGGTGTTCAACAACAATTCCTACAGACATACAATAATCATTAAATGTCTGAGACGTAAATTCACCAGCATTATCCAATCTTACTCTTTTTATGGTATGATCAGGAAAATGTGCTCTTAGTTTAATGATTTGTGCAAGAAATTTTGCAAATGCAACATTACGTGTTGATAATAGACAAACATGAGACCATCTACTTGATGCATCTATTAAGACCATAAAGTATCTAAATGGTCCACATGGTGGATGAATCGGTCCACAAATATCTCCATGGATTCTTTCAAGAAACGCATGGGTTTCCATTTCAATTTTAATAGGTGAGGGTCTTATAATCAACTTACCAAGGGAGCATGATGCACATTGAGTCATTTTACCTTTATAAGGGGCCTTATGATCTTTCAATGGATGCCCATGAGTGTTTTCAATTATCCTCCTCATCATTGTTAAGCCTGGATGCCCTAACATGTCATGCCATAAGCTAAATATACTAGGATCATGACTATTTACTTTGACTACCATGTGTGACTCTGCCATGTTTATATGTGTGTAGTGTAGACCACATTGAAGCAATGGTAGTTCTTCCAACACATGACTTTTATTAGTAATGTGTAATATTTTCTTATTATCTGTAGTCCACTCTGAGTGTCATATCCATTATGATATATGTCTTTAAAACTTAATAAATTTCTCTTTGATTTAGGAGAAAATAAAGCATTATCTACCAAAACTTGTGTACCATTAGGTAGTATAAAATTAGCCTTTCCTACACCTTCTATCAAGTCCGCTGGACCTGATATGGTGTTTATGCTTGCCTTTGTTGGTTTTAGTTCAGAAAAATATTTCTTAGATTTAAGGATGGTGTGCGTGGAACCACTATCCAGAATACACAGATCTCCAACCATCAATTGTTGTTTTGCTCCAGTAGAGTTCATATTAAACTTGAAAAATGGAAAAACATAAGTTATTATAAAAGATGATTAGAAATTCATTTCATGAAAAAGGAAAATCCTAGTTTAACGAACGACATGCATAGACGAATTACAAAGATGAAAACATAAACATAATTATGGGTTAGACATGAGTGATTAAGCTTCATATTACTCCATGTCATTCAAGAAATCGGAAGCATTTAGATCAGTGTTTTCAGATTGATCCACAAAGTTTACTTCTTTCTCCTTTTGCTTAAGTGAAGCTTGATATAGCTTGCAAAAGTGAGAAGGTGTGCGACAAGTACTTTGCCAGTGACCCGTGCTACCACATCTATAACACACACTTTGATTGTTCTGAGAAGCACTTGCTTCAGCATCATGTTTGGTGGTCTTGTTTTGTGAATGGACTTTGTTAACTTGTGGGGCATGATAAGTATTGTTTCTTGGACCACGTCCATATCCACGTCCACGTCCACGACCATAACCACGACCATGACCATAAGGGTGACTTCGACCAAAGTTTTGGTTTCGGCCATTATTATAGTTTTGGCCAAAAGAATGGTTTTGATTAAAACGACCTCGTCCACGGCCACGACCACGTCCCCTTGTATTATTTCGAGGACCAACATTTTCTGCAGCATTGACCTCAGGGAATGCTGCTGATCCTGTGGGACGGGACTCATGATTTTTCATTAAGAGCATATTATTTTGCTCAGCAGTCAGAAGATATTCTTGCAAATCAGAATATTTTGAGAATTTTTGCAATCGCAAGTTCTCTTGCAAAGTAACATTAGATGCATGGAATGTGGAGTAAGTTTTCTCCAACTTTTCTTCATCTGTCACAGGATCTCCACAAAATTCAAGTTGTGAACATATCCTGAACAACGCTGAGCTATAATCAGACACTTGTTTAAAATCTTGGAATCTCAGTGATCTCCATTCTTCTATGGCAAAGGGAAGTAAAACCCTTTTTCTTATTATCAAATCTTTCTTTAAGAGATTTCCAGAAAATATATGGGTCTTCAATGTTTAAATATTCATTTTTTAAACTAGCATCAACGTGTTTACGAAGATTGAAAACTGCTTTCCATTTTTCTTGGGATGAGCAATTATTATTTTCATTCAAGGCGTCTAAGATACCCATTGATGCTAAATATGCTCTCATATCAGTGATCCAGGAGTTGTAATTTTTACCAGATGCTTCTAACGCATCAAATTCAATCTTCGCAACATTTGACATTTTTATAACTATATATATTTAAAACAAAAACAAGTTAAAAATCAGAATCCATATATATCAATATGTATTGCACAAAACAGAAGTGGGAGAACAATCATCCCATACGTGAACAAGAAAGGATAAAATACATCAGGCGTGAGACTAATTAAGATGCCAAGTACAATAACCATTACAATCATGAAAATTAAAAACGGGTGAATCATTCTTGATCTTGATTTTGAAGATGAGAGAAATTATTTTGTGGTATAAAGAAGTGTGGATGATGTGTTTATTTATCGTGTAAAAATATAGCCGTTGTATATATATATATTTTTTTTTACCGTTTATAACCGTTATATATATAGCCGTTATATATATAAAAAATTTTTTAATAAAAAAATAATTAAAGAAATAAATTACATAGACATATTTGTAAAATATTAGTGAATCTTAAATAAATTATAAATTAGTAAATAAAAGAAAGAAAGAAAATATGCATAAGTATTAGTATACATAAAGGAAAGTTAGTATATATAAATAAATGTTAGTAACATAAATAAAGGTTAGATGCAATAAAATTAAATGTTAGTTTGCATAAGTAAAAGTTAGAATACATAAATGTAAATGTTAGCATAAGCATAAGTAAAAGTTAGAATACATAAATGTAAATGTTAATTTGCATAAATTAAAAGGGTTAGTAAACATAAGAATAAAATTAGTACAATAATAAATGTAAGTATGTTAGTAGTCCCAAGATTAGTAGTCCAAATGTCATCATAATGTCCTTGATTAAAGGTGTTTGGTTTCATATAATTTATTATTATATTATAACTTATTGTTATAAGAAATGTTTACCTTAAGTAATTAACTTGATTAAGTAAATGTACCTTGTGATTGAGTTGATCTTCCTTGATTAAGAACTTTCGTGCTGATAACGTATTATAATTTTACTATAATTAAGACCCTATTAGCAATTGATCAAAGAATTTGAAGATTATAAAAGCAAGAAACAAGTAAGATAGAGAGAATTATAATCACTTATGCAAGTGTATTATGAGGTGCACTTTGCTTCTTTACATGATGGGGTATTTATACTACAAAATTTACTATTAATTTACCATGCTACATTAATTAGTAGACAAGAACATTTATGATAGATTTGGAAATATTGAAAATGGTTTACCCTAGGATTGAATTATGTTCATGCTAGGATTGAAAATGTGTCCATCCATATATATACTTATATATATTTTATAACAGATAACTATTTTTAAATTTAGTAAAATAAGTTTGGAATAAATAATGTACTCCCTATTATATATACAGTCTTATTTATGTCAGTTTTGATAGAAAATCATGTGGAATAACAAAACATCCATAAAAAACCAAAGTATCATTGATCATATTATAACATGTTATAGGCTAAAACTGTTGTCTTTCAAGAAAAAATATTGAACATTTTCATCATTCGAAATAGTTTTTAATTGAAATTGTTATAAATGAAATAAAATACGACATATAGCTTATTCCAATTTTGTCTTAAAAGATGGTCGAAGAAACAAACTATAATATTTTATATAAATTTGAAATAAGAAGTTCAAAACTAGCTTTAATTTGTATACATTACATTTTAAAAGTGTGTGTTATGTAAATTAAACTTAGTATTTCATGGTATAATTTTTTTTAAATAACTATAATTGTTTAACATAAATTTATACTTCGTATATCAGAAAAAAGGATAGTTGCTTATTTTATCAACAGGAAAGAAAAATGCAAAGATGATGGACGAAATGCAGTTGGTGCTTGTGAAGTGGTCATGCAATGCAACATAACCACTCCCATCGGCATGTTTTATTATTAAAAAAAAACTTATATTTCAATATTAAATTCTTATCGTATTATAAATCTAATTAGTTAAAGGTTTCAATAAACAATATAATGTAACACCTAATGTGCGTAAGGAAAAGTGAGAGTAAAATATAAGCAGCAAACCCGAGAAGAAGATTGTTTTGCTTACCTAAGATACAAAAACTCAACACCGCATTAGTTCACCAAACTCACTAACAAATGCCATTTCCTTCAAATCTTTGGTATATCTATAGATACAAATATATGTATGTATTTTTGTGTATGGACATATTTATATAAGTAGAATTAAATAGAGTAAATTACACGGAAGGTCCATTAGTTTACCACTTATTACAGTCACAGTCCCTGAACTTCGTTTATTACATCAGACATCCCTGGTGTATACAATTTGTTACACCCATGGTCCCTGTTGCCCTTAACTTTTTCTAAATGACGAAAATACCGTTTTAGTCTTTTGTAATAAAGCGAAGATAAGAGACCGTGAATGTAATAACTGATAAACCACAGTGACCATCATAATCAACCCCTACCTCCGGTTGTCTTCTCCAGTTGTTCCGCCGCCGATGACGTTCTATCGACCTGAGTGTGTAAAACACAAACTCCTCTGGCGACGTGGATCAATTGTCTGAATCACCGCGTGTGCAAACCACCAAATCCTCTGGTGGCGTGCATCAATTGTCTGATTCAATTTTGGTCGATAGAACGTCATCGGCTCGAAACATCTAGAGAATGAAACCGGAGGCAGGGGTTGGTGATGGATCGAACTTTCAGGGGGTTTGGTGGCGCGACGATAATGGTTATTGATTGATATTTGAATTCAAAGAGATAGAGGGGGTAGTGAGTCTGAATATGACGGAAGAACATGAATTAAAGAGAGAGAAGGAAAAAAATCAATTAATAGAGTAAATTTCACGGATGGTCCCTGTGGTTTATCACATATTACATTCACGGTCCCTTATCTTCGCTTTATTACAAAAGACCAAAAGGGTATTTTCGTCATTTAGAAAAAGTTAAGGGCAGTACGGACCATGGGTGTAACAAATTGTATACACCAGGGACATTCAGTGTAATAAACGAAGTTCAGGGACTATGGGTGTAATAAGTAACAAACCACAGCAACCTTCCGTGTAATTTACTCAATTAAATACATACATCTCTACGGAAATATGTATGTGCATATTATGAATCGAGTATTCCAAAATCAAAAAACACTCAACCATAAGTTTTGAATCCTTTAATTCTGATGTTTTGAGTTGGAAACTGTTAGAGCAAAACTCAGATCAACTTATTACTGATGCTGCAGTTAGTACTGATCCTATTTAGTACTGATGGGGCAGAAACATTTACTACTGATGAAGTTGATACTGGTGTAAGCTATAACTAAAGTTACTACTGATCAAGCTTATTGAAGATACTACTGATCTTAGTAGTTACTACTGACGTTGGTTTCTGGACTTACTACTGATCACCAAGTTTACTACTGATGTTACTTATTTACTACTGGTGATTGCAGTTACTACTGATACGCGTTTTTAGAAGATATCAAGTCCGAGATCTTCGCAGAGATAGTTATAGAATGTAAATCAATGTATATCGTTTATAATTAGATGTAAATCGTATCCTAGAATAACTAGGGTAAATAGTTTAGCTTCAAGGACTATTATATATAGTTCCTTACGAATTGTAAACGTACGTGTGTATTGTTAACTTGATAATATACATTGAAGCTTTTTGTGAAACTGTGTTCTTAATATTTCTTATATTGTTCATACAGTTCATTGTTCTTAATTATTGATATAGTGTTGATCCGCTGCAACTTCTATCATCAATTAGATCTAAGGTGTTTATTAACTTGTCTATAGTTAATCGATCCTGACAGAAACATTGTTTAATGTCACATGGAACGGGTAAAAGAGGATGATGATGCTTGTAAAAATTTAATTCGATTAAGTATGATGATGTCTTTCAGTTGCATTAAGACTAGACGTGGCAAATGGGTCGTGTCGTGTCGGGTTCGTGTCGTGTCGAGACCTTAAACGTGTTGAGACCCATAAACCCAAACCCGACACGTTTAATAAACGGGTTCAAAATGTTGACCCAAACCCGACACGGCTAATTTCGTGTCAACCCAACCCAACCCATTTAACCCGTTTAAACCATAAAAATTCGCGTATAGCGATTAAGCATAATAAAATTCCAACAAAAATGTATTAAAAATTCAAAAAAATTTAATAAAAATCCAACAAAAACGTAACATAAGTAGATATTAATCTAAATATGAAATAAAACCCAATGTTTTCTACTACAACTACTACATGTTTAAAAATATAAAATTTATTAAAATATATACATACTTAAACGGGTGATTCGGGTTACCTTCGAGTTGAAAATGTTGACACTAACCCAACCCGTTTAACTTTCGTGTCGTGTCGAGTCAACCCATTTACTTAAACGTGTCGAAACCTCTAACCCAAACCCACTAATTTCGTGTCGGGTTCGTGTCGAGTTTTCGTGTCGTGTCTGATTTTGTCAGGTCTAAATTTAAGACTAGATGTTTGACGAATCAAATATGTTACTTTAATATATGAAAATGGACGATCTACAATAAGTGGTCGCAAAGGACATGTCTTGTCGAATAACGCCAAAGACCAAACATAACAAAGGAGTCTGAGTCTCGTATCAAATTAAGTTGGAGGTACACACTAAGGGACCTACCTAAATGTACCAATTAATAGACTTATGAATCAATTTGATTTATGTCATGTCTATTAATGATGTCATATCACGTGCTTATTTTTTTCATTTGTTCATGGGATAATATTGTGTTCTCAAATTTTTTAATTTTAAAGGAAAGAAAAAAAAAATACAACTATAAATATAACATAGTTTATCAATATTTTTATATATATTCAACATTTCTAACTATTTTTACGATTAATTAGCTATATTCATTAGGTTAATATTGCAGTTATTTTAACGCACTTAAAAAATATAATTTATTATGGGTAATGTGAGTCATATTAGATCTCATCATACTCAAGTCTTACATCTAAATCTTACATCATAATGTGACCACATTCTCAAACTTCAAACTTTTTTAAAACCATGCTTTTAAGTAATTAAATGTGTTACCCTTAAATAATTATACTTCCTCCGTTTCAGTACAAGTGATACACTTAAGGTTGCATATTTTTTGAGGCAAAATATGATAATGAAATTTAATTAGATTAAATTGAATAGTTAGTGGAAGATGAGTCCCACATATTTAGATTAAAGTGAGTTTAATGATGTTTAAAAGTAAAATTAAAAGGTAAATGAATCATTTTATTTTATTAAATGAGAAAGTTAGTGGATGTAGTCATACTTTTTTTGATTAAGAAAGGAAATTTTTTAAAGTATATTACTTATTTTAAAACATCCAAAAAAAATTATCACTAAGAAACTGAGGAAGTATATAAATCTTACACTTCTAGAATGCACTTTCTATATAAATCTTACATTTCTAGAATGCACTTTCATAATACTTCATGATTACGTCATTAAAAAGATCAAGCGATTTAAACGATAAAATTAGTTAGATGAATGTAACCCTATAAATAGAAAAAAAAAACAGGTTGTTTTACCATTAAAATTATTTGGTACCACCATATAATTTATAATAGCAACAAACAAAAATATATGTTTCCAAACTTTATATATTTTCTTTATTTCATTGACTCCTGAAATTGGTCTCTCTTGTCTTTAAATTTATGAGGTTCAAAATCAGATATCTGAAATTTTCGAATATAAATTTTTGTACCTGAAATTTTCGGGTCGTAGATTTTGAAATCAGAATTGTATCCGAATTTTGGTTATTCGAATATCCGAACTTTTTTAAAAATGTCAAATTATCCAAAAAGAATACCATTTTTTTAAGATTCAAGTATTAAACACTTAAATTTCATTGTAAATTGTTATAAATGTTCAAATTTTACTTGTTTTCATTCAATAAATTAATTAAAGTTATAAAAATAGAAAAAAATATTTTTTTAGATATTTTGGATATCTGAAAATTTTGAAACTCACTATCTGAATCTGAATTTTTAAATAAGTTTAGGTTAGATATTTCAACTATCATATTTAAATATTTTTAAACATCAAACTAAATTTAAATCAATAAAAAGGACAACTTAAAATTAACTTGTTAATAGAAGATAAAAACCAAAAAGCATTTGGCCTAGCAGTATGGTGTTTGCCTCTCAACCTTGAGGTCGGGAGTTCAAGTCCCGTCATAAACATATGTGGTAATTAAGAGTATATTAGATTTATCGTTTCAAAAATAAAATAAAATAAAATAAAATAAAAAAATGAACTGGTTAACGTTTTCCACACATGCATTGTATTTTGTTAAGATCTGTTATGAAATCATTTAATGCGGTTTTGTAATTCACTATTCTGGTCCAACCTTCCAAGTCCCAACCCCTCGTCCAACCACCTTTGATTTTAACTATTCAAGACATGAATAAATCGACAAAAGCCCATCAACTTCTGGTCCAACTACAAATAGATGGTAATTTTGAAGGGAAATAAACTACCTCTGTAAAAAATAAGTGATATATTAAAACTTTTATGGTTTTTAAGGCAAAAGATTAAAATATATATTAAAATATACTAAAGTAGATAGTGGAGAATTGATGAGTTTCACTCATTTTGAATAAAATGATATTAATGATTTTTAAAAGTAAAATTAAGGGTATAAAGGAAAATTTACTTTATTAAATTAGATAGTTAGTGAAGTATGAGTCCCACTTTTTTACCTAATAATGTAAAATTTAAAAGTGTATAATTATTTTTAATCCACCTATTTATGGAAAGTGTATCACTTATTTTGATACGGATGTAGTCTTTTTTTTAAAGTTAGTTTTATGTAAATAGCTAAAACCCATATGGTAAATTCGTACATGGTAATTTTGTGTAGATTATACTTTTCAGAGTAATACAAATTTCAAGGCACGACGAAATTTTAGGATGCATGATAGATTGATTGATCAATTAGCGTTGCCGATTAACAATGTTTTTCAAATAATTGTTACATAGATATATCGTGCCAAGTATAGCTTCAACAACTTAGTATTGTATGAGCAGGGGCGAACCTACAGTGTAGTACATGGTAGTTAATCCGTATAATCTCTCAAAATTCCCCGAATTATGTTAAAATGATCAAATAATTTTTTTTGTTAGTATACACTCTTGAGAAAAAGAACGTATAACCAATAATACTCTCAGTTTTCCTTGATCCGCCGCTATAATATGTTTCATTATCATCTAAGTTAAGAAGAGTTTGTTCTTTAACAATGAAATACAACTGAATTTTATTTATTGTTACATAAACAAGTTGTAATTAGTTAATTACTACATTCTTTGCCAATTTCTTTTGTATTTTGTTATTCAAAGTTATTTTACATATTTAATAGCAAAAGTTGTCATCTAAAGTATATATAGTCCCTCCGTCTCACAAAAAAAACTTCTTATTTCACTTAGACACAAGTTTTAAGATGATAGTTAGTGGTGGGTCATTGGTAATAATTTTGATTAAAATATAAGATTGGTTTGGAGAGAGAAAGATTGTTATTGGATAGTTAGTGGTGAGATCTTTAGTAATAATAATATTTTATTATGCGGGGTCCATCAAATGTAAAAAAATAAGAAGTTTTTTGTGGGATAAAAATTTAAGGTGAAACGAGAAGTTTTTTGTGAGAGAGAACTTTACAATATTTACTAAATTACTAGAATTATAAACAAAATAATTGGAGTAAGCATTTATAATGTTACGACACAGACAACATAAGCACCCCTTCCCAATTTGTGAAAGCACCTCTTACGAAGTATTCTTCACATGATAAAATTATAATTATTATAATATTATCTTACTAAGAATAGCAGTATCATTATTTATTTATTTATTTTTTTTGTTATTTTGTCCGATTCAAAATTGCAATATGAAAGAGTACAGGTGACGGAATATTACGTACGGACAATCATGCTAGTAGTGTACATATAATAACAAACGTTGTCATAAGGATCCTAAAAGCATCAATGGCAGACAGAAACACCACCGATTTCTCTTCATCATCCGCCGCCGCCGCAACTCTGTCAAACAAAAGATCACGTGAAGATGTGAGTTACAAACATCCTGTCTACCGGGGAGTTCGTCTCCGGCGATGGGGAAAATGGGTCTCCGAGATACGCCAGCCACGTCAGAAATCCCGCATTTGGCTTGGTAGTTTTCCGACGGCGGAGATGGCGGCCAGAGCTCATGACGTAGCTGCCTTATCCATTAAAGGTAATGCTGCTATCCTTAACTTCCCACAACTCAAAGACTGCCTACCTCGTCCAGCGTCTGTTAATCCACGTGATGTCCAAGAAGCCGCCGCAAAAGCAGCCGCCATGCAGGAGTTTTTCTCGACTTCATCGGAGAGTTTGGTACAACCGCCGTCGGAGAGTGAGTCTATTGATAATGTATGTAACTCCGTTGACGAGTTGAGTGAAATCATTGAGCTACCGAGTTTAAATGGGTGTTTTGACTCGTTGTCAACCGAGTTGATAGTCGAGACGATGGATGGATGGATGTATCCGTCGTGGATGGCGGCAGATATTGATAGTTTTCCCGATAATTCGTTTGAGGGGGTGTTTGTGTAAGGTTATTTAAACGGGTTTTAAGTTTTCCAAAACACAAAAATGTTTCGAATGTGAGCAAGTTTATTTAAAAATTCCGTAGCTATTTTTAATTAATTGAAGTAAATAAATGAGAATAAAGCATTCATGATCTTCCCAATTTTCAAATATGTCTCTAATCTTCATGTTTTTCTCCTAGTTATATAATGGATGTTTGGGAAATTTATTTATGTACTTTTGAGTAAGGTTATTATTGCAAACATACCCTATCTCTAAGTAATGATTAGATTTCTAAACTAAGAACTCCAAGAGTAGTTTATACTTTTGATATTGTAAAGTTAAATATGGGTTTCTTTAGAAGATAATTAATCTGTATTAAACAAAGTAATGTAGAGTAGTCGCCATTGAGTTGACCTCGATTATTAGTTAATTTGTATTAATGGTATCATATTAATATTAAAAATGAAAAGGAGCAGATCATCAACGAAGCATACACGATATAAACGTTCTACATTGCAAAAACACCTTAACCAACATTATCAATCGTCTTTTACATAAATAAATATCCCTAAATTGGATATAAAAGCCTACACCAATTAATTTTTAATAAAAACTCTACTAAATGGCATTCATCATAGATGCGAAAACACGCAAATATGCCATTTAATGCACCCGTCCACATAATAGCTGTTACGTTTTTTTCTTAATTAAATAATTATTACCTTGAGGTCAGGAAAAAAAAAATTATTACCAATTGTGTATAAAGAGAGATAATTAGCTGGTTATACTATTCACTAGCATCTGCCCATATCTCAGTAGACTAGCCATAACCTGCACAAAACATTATCATTAATAAAAAAAGGTCCAATAAATAAATATATGACGTCATAATTAAGAAATTACCTGAGTTAGCCATGGGGTTTCCAGCTGGCATAGGTTGAGCTTCCTTAATGTCAACAACTACAGCATCTGATGTAAGGAATGTATGATCCAAACAGCATCTTACCACCTAATTATATTTGGTAATTCATAAATTTAGTTGATTTTTTAATAAAATCAAAATATTAAAAAAAAAAAAAAAAAAAAGTTGCCTTTGTCGGATGATGATTCCAGCAGCCATTAAATTCTCGTATTTCCAGTAGGGGTGAGCATTTTGACCGAAAAAACCGAACCGAACCGATAACCGACCGAAACCGGACCGAACCGAAACCGATAACATGTTATCGGTTCGGTTTCGGTTTTGAAAATTCATCGTTATCGGTTATCGGTTCTATCGGTTCGGTTCGGTTCGGTTTTCGGAAAAGGATGAACATTTGGCCTAAAATAACCGAACCGAAACCGGACCGAACCGACACCGAACCGAAACCGATAACATGTTATCGGTTCGGTTTCGGTTTTGAAAATTCATCGTTATCGGTTATCGGTTCTATCGGTTCGGTTCGGTTCGGTTCGGTTCGGTTTTGGCCCGATAAGCACCCCTAATTTCCAGTTGCAGCATTGTAACCAAACTTTAAATTAAATACACATGTTATTAGAAAATATATATATGGACAATAATTATAAGTAATTTTACCCTTTGTTCATCATTATCAAGGGTGTCTTTGATACCATTAACTTTAGCAGCAAGGCACCTCCTACTACAACGCCAACAGCTGCCTGTAAAAATTTAAAAATTTAATTTTCTTATTATTAATAATAATAAAAAAAAATTAATTTGGGTTGAGGTAAAAAAATTTGGGTCAGTCTTGGGTCGACTCAACTAACCCGTTTATTAAACAAGTTAGGTTCGGGTCAGTGATAATTTAAATGGGCCGACCCGCCAACCCGTTTAATAATTAAAATATATTCAAAAATATATATTTATACTTGGTTTATAGTTTACTAGTTCAAACATAACTAATAGTTAGATAAAACTAACAAGGCTACTTAATAATTTGGTGTTTTGGTATTTTGTTATGAATTTGTGGAATAATAACAACATGTTTGACCCGCTAACCTGTTTAATTAAACAGGTTATATGGGTCATGTTCAGATTGAAGTTAAACATGTTAGGGTTGATAACTGAGATATTTGACCCGTTTATATAAACAAGTCGGTTTCAAATTGAACGTTTCTGACCCGCCAACCCGAACTGAATTGCTACCCCTAGCTCCATATATGACATTTGTTGCATTAAGGGCATCCTCTACTCTCATTTTCTTTTCTTTTAGTTCTGTCTCTGTTTATGCCCCAACCTGTAAATAATATTAATTTCAAAAATAAAAAACTGAAATAAATACACTTTCAACAGCTATTGGGCCGTTCGGTCCGTTTCCCTAATTTTTTCACTTTCAACAAAATTAGGGCAAAAGGTTGACTTTTTGTTACCTCCAGTAAGAATAGCTATATCATCAAGACATTGACTTTTTCTATCACCAAATCCAGGTGCTTTAAGTGCAGCAATCTTTAATGAACCCCTTAATTTGGTAACTACAAGTGTATCAAGTGCTTCTTTCGATACCCCGTGTTATTTGAATAGGGTTTGCACCTGCTGCAACCACCTAAAAGATTATGGCTTACCGTGTTAAACTGTTAATGCTGACTCAGAGTACTACATGATTAAACATTATAACAATTTAAATTACCTTAACACCTTCAGTGATTAAACCTTGAACGAGAGAAACTGATGTTCTCAACAGGATCTTCGAGTTCAACCTATGAACAAAATTGAAATCATTCAATGTTTCTTTTAACTTAATTGCATTAATATTTAACATTAATATATGTAATTGTAACATGTAAATACATCTTTAGCAACAGTAACACCATCGTTTACAATTTTTGGTGAGCCATATTTGCTCTCAAGGACTACAGTTCACCCTTTTGAACCAAGAGTAACCCCTACTAAATCAGCAAGCATATTAACACCAGCCTGTAAATGCAACAAACACATATCATGAATCAGCACATGTGTCATTATAACAGATTAACAAGCCAAAGAAAACAGTTACTTCTAGGTTTTTAGGTAACAATCACCTGCACTTTCTTAATTGCAGATCCATTCTTGTCAAAATGCATTTCTTTAGCCATTGCATCAACCCTAGGATTCATTTTGTCTGCAGAAGAACATTTCACCTTCGATTTGCAAAAGAAGCAGAAGATATGGAAGCAAATGAAGACAATTTCCCCAATGAATGCTATTTAATTTATTGTCAAGTGTTCCATAAGTGCCAATGGACATCAAAGGGGTAATTGATGTCATCTTCTACCAGTCTACAAATCCACAAACAAGTTAATAATTACTATATAAAACTAGAAATCAGATGTCAAATCAAACTAGTATATCATCATATGAATAATTCTCGTGCAAACATAATCTAAGAAATGATCAATTAGGTCACCGCAGTTGACAGTCATGGTCGCAATCGCGAGAGATAGTAAACAACTAATCATGCTAATTTAATTTGCATACATTGCAATTACGATTGCAAGCTTAAAAAAATGAGATACATGTTGTAGGTGCAAATTGCAGTGAAATTTGATTTCAATTTGATAAGGAGCTTAAGGATCTAAGACTTACCGGAAAACTTGCGTAAAAAGCAAAGGAAGAAGGTAGAGTTGGTAGGTGGTGGTGGCGAAGGGAGGATGTGACGGTGTTTTAGGAAAAATGCTCCGATGAGTAGGAAGCTTCTATAATTTCTTCCCACTCGTACCATAACTTCCATTGCAAATTACATTTTGGCCCTCAATCAAAATAGATACTTCCTCTCTTTTTGGGTATTTCAAAATAAGTTATATACTGTACTTTGAAATTTTTCTTATTTGGTAAAATATAGTAGGGGTGAGCATGGGGCGGGTTGGGGCGGTTTTTAACTAAAACCAAACCCCGAACCGCCAACTTCGGTTTTTAGGAATTAGAAACTGTTCGGTTTCGGTTCTTTCGGTTTCGGTTTTTCGATTTTTCTCAATAAAGCGGTTCGGTTTCGGGTTTTTTTCGGTTTTTTGTTTTCCTTCAAATTTACAAATTTTGTTAACTTAAAAGTTTTGATTCAAACTTTAGTCTTTTTAAAGCTATAAGACTTGAAAAATATTGGAGTAAAACATGTGAAAAATTACAAATGATATACTTAATACTTTCTACGGAGTATTAAATAGTTAATGATCAAATTTTTTAAAAATATAAAAATATTTTAACAAAATTTGTTATATATATATGGCGGGGCGGGGCGGTTTTCTCGGTTCGGTTTTCCGTATGCACCCAAAAACCGCCCCAGACATTCGGTTTTTCAAAAAATAAAAACCGCTCACATTGGTTTTTCAAATGGTTCGGTTTTTCGGTGCGGTTTTTTTCGGTTTTTTCGGTTTCGGTTCGGTTTTTCGGTTTTTATGCTCACCCCTAAAATATAGTGAGACCAATACCCACTAACTATCTTCTTTAATAAAGTAAAATTACTCATTTACCCTTATTTTTACTTTTAAATATCATTAAACTCACTTTAATCATAATATGTGGGAACCTTCACTCACTAACTATCCAATTTAACATTCATTATAATCTTTTGTTTCAAAAAACGTGAAAACTAATTTGTATCACTTATTTTGAAACCAAGGTAGTATATAGATTTAGGAAAATTGATAAATGACAACTAAATTTATCCACTAAGTTACTAGGGGCTCCCTATAGCAACGAATAATATATTCGCATATGCATAAATTGATAAATAATAACCGCCTTTTATATTTAATGGATTTTTGTTATTATTATTAGATTTTTCTAACATATAACTCATAGGTACATATTAAAGTTTATTAAATGAAGCCAAAAATAGCAATGAATAATTTTTAAAGCCAAATTTTATAGTTTTAGATGATGTAATAAATGATTTTTATGGATTTCTTGGAAAGTTTAATATCATTAATGTACTTTAATATATGTCTATGAGATATGTCAGGAAAAAAAAACCTTATTCAAAATACAAGTTAATAGTGTACATACTAATTTATTAAACACATCTTTAAGAGTTGCCGTTAATAAAATCCTATAAATTTTAATCAAAGATTACAGCCACTGGTATCTAATATTTAGGTGTCCTGCAAGCTTTTGAGTTCAAGTCCTGGTGAAAATAAAAATGGTGTAGATTTAGAGTGTTGGTTAGTCGTTTGATTATTTATTTTTTTGGAATTTTTTCTTGGAAACGTCAAATAATATAACGGAAGCATACTCGTAATATTTTAGCGAACACCCAACACTCCAGGTTCATAGTCCTTTACAGAAAGTAAGATCTATGTATCTATCTAGGTGAACTAAACATCATTCGATAGGGTAATGATACAAACAAACCCTATTAATGTTTTTAACTTAAAACAGCACTTAAAGACATTTAACATTAATGATTTAATTATAAAAAATGATAATGACAGCTCTTATAACTGTCGATAAAAAAGTAAAAATAATGTAAAAATCGCTCCCTGAATTTTAGAAATACTACTTCATCAGTGAATGTACAAACGTTTATACATGTTAGAGACAGCCTTAAGGGCTGTCATTAACAAAACTCTTTAATTATTCATATCAATTAGGTAATTATTATGAGTAATGGTATTTTTTTCCTACCATTTCTTTCCACCCATTTTGATCATGACAAGTGTCAAAATTAAGAGATGATATGAGGAATGAAAATTAGTGGAGGTCAAATGTGAAGTTTAGCAGTGAGTAAGAATGTGGGTAGAGAAAAAATAAGGAAGAAATATCATTTCTCAATTATTATACAGGCCCAGAAGTATGAACGTTTGGAATCCAACAGCACATCATAAAACCAATCTTAAAACCTCAAAAGTAACGGTTTCTTTCTTTTACAAATTCAAAACGGTCCAAACATCACTCTTCACGTTCTCACGTCTCGTTGACAGCCCACCATTTTCTCCCTCCAAAAACACCTTCAATCTCTTCGTATATAATATACTCACAACCGTCATTCACACAACTCATTAATTTGCAAGCACAAAACCCAATCACACAAACTTACATTACAATCTTTCTGTGCTTGCAAACACAATGCCTTCTAAAACTTCACTAACTCTTTTCCTATTCGTGATCACCGCCGTAACAGCCGCCGGTAAGGAATTCCAAGTCGGAGATGCTGTCGGGTGGCGAATTCCGGCCACCAACGAAACCCAACTCTACAACGTTTGGGCTTCTAGAAGACGCTTCCACATCGGCGCTTCCCTTAGTCGGTTTTCTTTATTTATTAAAAAGATTCAATTTTTATCAACTTTCTAGTATGTTTAACCCTTTAAGTTATGTTAAATATTGTTTTTGTTACATTTATGTGAACAGGGTTTCGTTACAGTACCGGTTCGGTTGTGATGGTTAACAAATTTGGGTTTTACCATTGTGATTCAAGCCACCCGATTTTGTACTTTAATGATGGGAACACACTTGTGTATCTTGATGCTTTGGGTACGTTTTATTTCATTAGTGGGGATTCAGAAAGGTGCAAGAAAGGACAAAATATGGCTGTGAATGTTGTGAATTGGCGTCATTTTCTTCCATCCATTGCTGATGCGCCACGTAATCATTACTATGACGTGTCACCTTCACCATCTCAAGGCTTGGGTTCGGGTGCTGGTTTGGTTTCTCCGTTGAAGATCGCTTATGTTGGTGCTGCTTTGGTTTTTTGTCTGGTTTACAGTTATTGAAGTTTGTGTTTCTGTTTTGGATTTTAGAATTTGAATTTTGTTTTATGTTTTAGGAGATTTAAGTTGAGTTGGTTGTTTGTCTTTATTGAACAATTTAGTTACTTATATTATGTATCGAATTTGTTCCGATTTAGTTTATGTGATGAATTTTAATGAATTTTGATTTTGAAGTCTACGAAGTTTTTTACATTACTAATTTATTATAAATACTTAATAATATATCATTTTTGGATTGTTATAATATCTATTATCTATTTTTTTCTAGATTTATTTGACATTTTTTGTTTTTACATTACTAATTTATTATAAATACTTAATAATATTAAAATTCGGTTCAACCGTAACTCTTTTTAAGTCATTGACCGCTTAAATTCAAAACCCGAATCTTAAAACATTCTAAGAAGCGCTAGATAATAATTTGTAAAGTTCAAGCCCAAAGCATAGAATTAACAACATAACCTTCAAAATAAATTATACAAAAGTTAAATATAAAAAAATTCAAAATCTTGATGAAGCTTCTTCTTTTTGGTTCAACAAGAGTGATTGCATTTTTTTCACGTTTTATAGCTCTGATATCAACTATACTTGGTGGATTAGGTTGAATACAACCATGTAACTCAACTAAATTAAGGAATTCTTGTTTGTTCAAACTTCTCTTCTCAACAAGTTCATCAACAACAGCATCCATAAGTTTCCTATTTTGCCCTAATATCTTTTTTTTTTCAAAAATATAAAATAAAAAATTACTTACAAGTTTTAAATATCCTAAAAAACAAGCATCAAATTATGTTATACCTCTTTTGCACGTGCGTAACACATATTAAGTATCTGCGAAGCCTCAGCATCAATATCCTGATTATATATATGAACGAAAAGAGAATATAAGATATAATATAATTAATTATTAGTTATATAAAAAATTAGAAAAAAATTACTACATTTATTCGATCTGCAACCCAGAAATTAGATACACCGTGATATTTGTCTGAGAGGCCACCAAGAACAAACGTTCGTGCTGCTGACCTGGCATTGTCTGCTGTTTCAGCCCATATTGTACTCAACTGTAGAGTTTATGAAATAATATTATATATTTATACATTTATGAAATAATATTATACAAATTAAAAATAATATAATTAAGGTATTTTCTCACCTGATTCTCACCATGCCAAATCTCATCAGCTGCTCGTGGTGCTAGTTGAACAGTAATGTGATCTAATAGTGACTGTCGACTATAAGAAAATGAAAACATTATAATAAAGAGTATTTTTGTCATTTTAGGTCAAAATTGACGAGAAAAATGATATTTTGAAGACCATAGGGACAAAAATCACGAAAATAAAAGTATAGGGACAAAATCGTAGAATTCGAAAGATGATATGGAAAATTTCTGTAATTTACTCAAATATTAAAATAATAATAATAATTATTAGATGGAGTTAAAAGAAATATTTACCTGAGTAACCCTTCCTTAAATTTAATGTGGTCCATTTTCACTCGTACATAACCTAATTCTCTACCAGCTCTTGGAGCAATATTAATCTGTTGACTACCGTTTTTTTGCCTCCAAAATTAGATCATGGAAATTAATAAAATATTAAAAATTAATGAAAATTAAGAATCTTACAAACTCAATATTCCTAAGATCATGGAAATTGACGGCTACAACAGCCATAGCTGCTTCATTAATTGCAACTTGTTTCCATATTTCAGGGGTTCTCTCTTTTTTATCAAGCATGCCTCTTTCTTCTATTTGTGCAGCTTGTAATAAATCATCTGTAGTTATCTGCAAAAGTAATATTTATTAATATATATACTTATAATAATAATACTAATATTATGTTATAAACCCTAAAAATAACCTCGGTTCTTCCATCACGCATCATGTTAATTGCAGCAACCTCAACTATATTTGCCAGCTCAGCACCAACCATTCCATCAGTCATACTTGCAACAGCTGCATAATCTACATCTCCTGCCATCGGTTTCTTACGAGCATGCACCTATTTAAAATAATCAAAATATTAAAAATTATAAATAACCCGAATCAAAATTGAAGAGAAATAGGTTGACTAAAGTCAAAAGGTCAAACCTTTAAAATCTCAACACGTCCGATTAAGCCCGGTTTTGGAATGAATATTTTTCTATCAAAACGGCCCGGTCTCACGAGTGCTGGGTCCAGGATGTCGGGTCGGTTTGTGGAAGCAATTGTGATCACATTTCCTCTGCCTTCAAATCCATCTAAACATACAAGAAGCTGAAATATATGCAAAAATTAACTTTAATTCATGAGTAAATTACAGAAATTGTCCATGTGGTCTTACGAATTCTACGGTTTTGTGACTTTTGTCCCTATACTTTTAATTTCGTTTTTTTTGTCCTTGTACTTTTTAATTTCGTGATTTTTGTCCTTATCGTCTTCAAATTTCATGTGTTTCGTCAATTATGACCTAATATGACCATAATACCCTTACTTTTATTTTATTTTTTTATTTTTAAAATTTATTTTCGTCCATTTCTTTTATCAGCCATGATTTCTCAACACCCTCTTTTCTTGAGATTAGGGTTGGAGGTTAGGAAAAGAAAAAAGAGAAAATGAAAATAAGGGTATTTTGGTAATTTTAGGTCAAAATTGACGAAAAAAATGAAATTTGAAGACCATAAGGACAAAAACCACAAAATTAAAAAGTACAAGGACAAAAAAAACGAAACTAAAAGTATAGACACAATATCGTAGAATTCGAAAGAGAACAAGGACAATTTCTTAAATTAATCATTTTATATTTCTAAATGTATATAGTAATTTAATTTAGTGATATAATCAAAATTAGTAACCTGATTTAGGGTTGCATCACGTTCTTGTCCACCTGAACCTTTAATTAAACCACGTTCTCTTCCAACAGCATCCAATTCATCAATAAAGACAACAGATGGAGCCTGAAAAGTATGAATTTAAGTGCAAATAAAAAAAAATTAAAATTAAAAATATCTTACACAATCTCTTGCTTCTTGATAGAGTGCACGAACACGTGATGCACCAACACCAACATATATTTCAACAAATTGGGATGCAGAAATTGAAAAAAAGTTGACACCTGCTTCACCAGCAACTGCTTTTGCTAACAAGGTCTTTCCCACCCCAGGGGGCCCACAAAGAAGTATACCACCTGATTAAATCCTCAAACTTTTACTGATTTGGCATTTTAAACCTTAAAAGTTTTCTTAAAAATGATTATATATCCTAAACTTTGGTTCACTTGGTATTTAACCCCTAAACTTTTGTTGACTAGGTGTTTTAACTTCTAACCCTTTTGTTGACCTAATACAAGTAATTTTGTGTCAAGGTGTAACTTTTCTTAGTGTTAAAAAACAGTTTAATCCTTAGACTTTCACCTATTTGACTGTTTAACCCTAAAAAAATTCACAATGTTTCACCTATCATTTATTCATTTAACTTAATACCCTAAAAAGTTTTGAATAAAATTTTATAAAAAAGTTAAGAGACTGTATACCTGGAATTTTGACTCCTCGTCTTCTGTATATTTCACCGTGTGTAAAAAACTTGACAATCTCCTCGAGCTCGAGCCGAATTTTCCCGAGGCCAGCAACATCTGTAAACTTGACATCAACACCTCTTTCCATGTACTGTGAAAGCCTGGGCCTTTGGGCCCGCCGAACCCGGGCCCCCGATTTCATAAATTGTTGGGCCATTTTCATATACGGGTTATCTTCACCCTGTTTTCCTTCATCATCTTCATCATCAAGATCCGCCAGTCCCATCTCTAATTCCTTCATTTTCCTCTTTTCCTCAGCTTCTGCTTTCTCAATCTTTAACCTGTCGTCATAATCTTTTTTTCTGTTTTTTGTAACTTAAGACGACAGTTTGGTAAAATATGACAAAAAACAAACATCCAACGACCAATGTAACGTTTGAATCATTGGCTAAATCGTCCCATATGTTGGACATGTTGTAGTATCGATCACGAGCTTCGTTTAGTGATTGCTCACTGTTGAGGTTTCTTAACTCCATTTTCTTCTTTCTTTCTTCAATTTTCTTCTGTGCTCTTGCTGCTTTCTCCATTTTTAACATTTGTTGTTTTGTTTGCAGCATACCATTAGTCCTGCTCTTTCTGAGTTCTTCCCGTTGTCTCCTTAACTCCAGTACTTTCTTTGAAACAGGTTTTGGTTTCACAAACGAGTACATCCACAATGGGAGGTTCATTAAGAACCCTAGAAAGGGACGAGGAATATCCCCCATCTTAACTGGAGGAGTATATGCTTGAACACAAATCGAATCAATCTCCAATTCATCCCATGATTCCCAAAACTTCTGATCGCTTTCAATTGAAGGAACAACAATTCTAACAACTTTAGAATCATCTAAAACAGCTAAAACAACTACAGGTGTTTCTCTCAAACCTTTACCAGGTGGTTTAATTATGTTCTTAAGCTTTCCATCACGTTTCAAATTCAAAATATCGGTATACGGTATCCGATTAGCTACAACAGGGAGACCTTGTGACCATGATTTCCACTCTTGAGGTGTTAATGCATCTGGTTTTTTAGGAGCACGTTTTTTTTGTGAAACTTTGGCTGCTAATACAGATTGAGGTAATGAAGCTGATACTATTGTTAACGTTACTGAAATTTGGAGTAAATTCAATGCGTTTATCTTACATTTTGTTTCGTCTTCTGTCTCTGAGTTACTTAAATTACACGTAATTGATGAATTAGAGGTATGTGAGTATCTAATTCTTCGATATAGTAGTCGACGTGATAAGGAATTTTGGGAGAATAACGAAGAAGCGGGAATACAATGAGATGCCATAGAAATTGAATGCTGAAACTGAATAGATATATTGAATGAATGAATAAATTACGTTACTGTTTTGATTGCCGGAGCAGATTAGGGCTTTTTATATCTCATGATACCGTCATCCTCAGTCAATAGCAGTCAGCTGTGCTGTGCAGTAGAAACATAGAAATGAAGAATCGAGCGTTGAATTTGGTTGAAGATGAAATTACTCTGTGAATTTGTCGAAGAAACGAGGGCCGGAGTTCTGGCCGGCGTGAGTTTGGAGGATGTTTTTTGTAGATAGGTTCCGCTTTAGCAGTTTATGTACCGTTTGTGAAGAACGTTTTTTTTAAGGGGGGTTAATACGCAAATATGAAAATTTGATGGAGAAAATTTGTCAAAGATAAAATGTTACAATAGTTTTTCTTAAACCTGAAATGATTGGAAAAAAGGAGATTTTTGTAGGATTTACATATAATTACCTCTTACGTTATTAACAATACAAAATGTTGTGTAGATTATTTATGGTAGTAAAAAGTTTCAATATTAAATTTTTTTTGGTCATATAAATTTTTATTATCTGGATCAAAAAACTTACTTAAATATTTTTAAGATATTTCGCATATTTTCAGATATTTTGGATTTTTTTTTTTATAGAAATACATGATTCCATTTCAATTAGATAAATAGATCGTTTTTTAAAGAAAGAAGACAAATGGGCAATAAGATGCGTCACTATCGTTTTTATAAAATTAATTTTCAAATATCTTTCTAATATTTCGGATATTTTATATTTTTCTAAGTTTATTTTCTGGTTATTATCTATTCGGTTGTTGTTATGCTGAGATTTATAGAACACCTTTGAGAGTTCGTTCAATTTCAAGTGTAGAACACATGTTTATCAATGCTCTTCTTGTAATACTACTATTAAAGATTTATTAACCAATAACCATATTAATGTTAATATCTTCATATATGCTTTCATACATAAATCATCACATCACTTTCAAAATTCTAATGAATATTTTAGCTAGCTCGTCAACTTCAAGATCTTAAATAAGAGATTACATTACAACAAATATTATTATTCTGGACGCCAAATGTGCGCCTTTAATAAGTAGGTAGGTAATACTCGGATAACCAAACCACATCAAGAACCACAGACATAGCAAGAAGAAGATTATGAAAACCAATTAATAAATAAAAGGGTTTTTTTAACATATGCCCTAGGGCATATGATAGAGACATTTAAATGCCGTTAATTTAAACTATACATATATAGACTACATTTACAAGAAGAAGATTGGCGGCTAGCAACACATAAACAAAGTGTCACTGAAAGTCGAAAAACTGTTAATTACAGTATTCTGGTTTTAACAATATATTTTTAACTTTTTAACACAGTTTTCATAGTGATAATAAAATCAAAAGTATAATTATTTTATCCACTCATTTTAAGTGACAAAGTCTCACGAAAACTTTCCTTATACATAAATAGTGAGAAAAAAATGGAGGAAATCGGGCTTACTCAAAGGAATCGGAGAAGGACCATTTGGAATAAACGGGGAGATCCAAGCCGTAAATTGAGATGGTTGACTTCTCTTTCGCGGTGGTCATTACGACAACCGCCGCCATGGATGCTGATAAGCAAACAAATCGTAAAGCCAAATGCATTACGTCATAATTCCGGGGGAGATTCGACACCGGCGGTAAGTCCACGGTGGCGCTCTCCGTCTCGTCGGCAACTGGTGGCGTTTTCAACACGTTATTCATTTCTTTCTACCAATGACAGTGAAGTGTTATGGTTTGCGGAGAAGAATTTGGGGGTTTTAAAATGGTGGAATGGGCGCGGAGTGTGACACGTGGCGGCGGTGATATGGTGGTCCGTGAATGATGAAGTTTTTGTCTCTCGCAGTTGTTGGTCCAATGGGTTCACCAAATGAGGTATGGTTTAAAATCGTTCATTGGTTACTTGATTTTACAAAGCCCAAATACATACCCAAAGTAACGTTTAGTGATAGGATGTAGTAATCACATATAAAAAAATATTCGTTATAGTCTTATGGGTTTTTCTTCAAGTAAATCGTAAGGATTAACCTGACTTGACCCGACCCAACTCAATCCAAACCCGAGCAAAACATTGTGTTAGTTTAATGGCAAATCCTGTAGTGACTTATTTTGGCTTTCAGCGGAAGTTCGTGACTTTTTTTTTTCTTTCAAAAAAACGGATAATCCTTAGTTAAGTTTCGGCATTGCCATCACCCCAACCAAAGAAACCCACGAAATATATATATATATATATATATATATATATATATATATATATATATATATATATATATATATATATATATGTCAAGAAACCACATACATCCGTCATACATCCAGCAGCAAACAAATACCAACCAACACCTAAGAACACATACATGACCAACATACAGAAATAAAAAGCCAAACTAAACAGAATTATAACTATTCTCTATATTGAATTTGAATCCCCCATTCAGTAGCAATTGCAGCAACTTGTTGAGACCTCTTGATCTGCAAGCTCATTAGCTGCAACTTGATGTTCTCTTTAATTCTATTAATCACCACAATAGGGGTGCTCTTAAGATTTTTGAAAATTCGGTCATTCCTTTCTCTCCATATATAATAGACAATTGCAGCCATGCCTATCCTTCGGATGATACTCCGAATATTGTTGTTACAACTATAAGAGGCCATATTATTCACAATATTCTCCCAATTATCCGAGCAATTTGCTGCATAAATCAAGCTTTTCAATTGATTCCAGACTGCATTTGAAAAATCACAGCCAAAAAACAAGTGTTCATGAGAATCATTGCATTTGCAGCAAAGGGGACAAACTAAATTGCTATTAGCCTGCCACTTCATCATTCTATCTTGTGTTTGGAGTCTTCCCTGAACAGCAAGCCACATTATAAATGCATGCCTTGGATTACCCTGTGAAAACCACACAAATTTACACCAGTTTACATCATTATTTCTGGTACTAAGACTGTCCCAAACATGTTTAACAGAATAGTCCACCAGACTGCCATCATTCATTTTCCATTTTACAGTATCATTTATATCCCCTCTTGAAGTAGGGACAACAATACTCACAATAGCTGGGTAAAGGCTACTCCACTCTTCATGCCATAACCACCTACCATTACATATCATGTTTTCAACAGTAGCATGATCTGCAAATCTGGCAGCATATATATGTCTTTTCTGAATCTGCTCATTCAGAGGCCCATTATCATTCCAATTGTCGTACCACATGGCAGTCTCCTTCCCATTTCCAATAATATGACATATGTGCTTCCTCATTTTATCTCTCAATCCAAGTAAGGATTTCCACATCCAGCTGTCATTATTTCTAGGTTTAATATCCCAGAAATTCCTGTTTTTTAACTTCACCAAGTTGACCCATTCAACCCATAAAGACTTCTTTTTGGTCACAATATTCCAGATATGCTTACTCATCAAAACTTCATTCCATGGCCCAAGTAATTTGATTCCTAGACCACTTTGCTCCTTAGGACAACACACTACCTTCCACGCAACTTTTGCATTTCCTTTTCTATCAGCAGATTGAGACCATAAGAAATTCTTGAGAATTTTCTCAATCTCTTTAATAACCATTTTAGGGAGCAGGAAAACCGAAGCCCACTATATATGGACAGAGGCCAAAACAGAAGTAATCAACTGCAATTTTCCAGCATAAGAGAGAAATTTATGTCTCCAATCATTGGTTTTATTCTTAATTTTATCAATCAGTTATTTGCAATCCTTAAACCCAATTTTTTTATCAATTAAGGGGATCCCTAGATATCTCATTGGCAACTTCCCAATGTTAAAAGGAAGTTCCTCAAGAATTCTCTGTTTTTCCACTAGATTAACATTACAGCAAAAAATAGTGCTTTTACCGATATTAGGGATTAAACCAGAAACTTTGCTGAATTCCATCAAGGCCTCTTTTATAATTCTGATTGACTTGATATCCCCATGACTTAAAACCAGAAGATCATCAGCAAAGCAAAGATGGGTTAGCTTCATATCCTTACACCCATTATGATATTTGAACCCTGGGATTTCCCTAATTTTTCTTTTTAAAATAAGAGTAAAAACCTCCATTACCAAAGTAAAGAGATAAGGAGAGATAGGATCTCCTTGCCTCAACCCTCTCCCACTTTTGAAATAGCCATGCTTTGAGCCATTCACACATATCGAAAAAGTAGGTGTGTCAAAAACAATTGATTGTGGACCAATCTACGTGGATTTTCATATCAAAAGCATACCTCTTTTAAAAAAAAGCTTTTGATGATTAAAGTTAAGAATTTCTTTTTAGAATTAAAGTGAAATTATCAAAACTTAATTGCCATGAATAACTGTTTTAAGTAATAAAAAAAAATAGGCTAACCAAATTAGAAAAGATCGATCGGTGTAATTCTGTTTTTGAGTTCAGTATTCGGGTTTGTTATGCACTCATGGTTCACACGAAGATTTCTGAGTAGGGTTAAGTTAGTCTTTTTTTATGGATAGGTGATAGGGACGACAGAAATGAAGAAAACAAAAATGAAATTGATTAATACAAAATTACAAAAAAAAAAACATGGTAACAAACATAACATGTACTCTGATAATAAAAATAAATGTTTGGTTTAACTTCATATAATTTTATAAATATCTTTAAATTTTTATCATTGAACAAATAAAAAAGTTTTGTATTTGACCTTTTGATCTACTCTCCTTGTGGCACGGGATTTGAATGATATGAGTTCCCTTTGTCGCTTTCTTGGTCTTTATTGGTCAAATTTAAGATCTCCAAATTGGTCCGTGAATAGATTATAGGCTGGATATGATTTTGCCAACCTGTATTAAGCAGACAATATGTCTCTATTTATGCTTCATGGCACCACACCCTTCTTAGCCAAACCCATGGCTACCTTTTGTTGTCCCATTGAGACCGAGCCCAAGACCTTGAGCCAAGACGAACTCAACCACGCCCGGGTACATTATCCTTCTTCAAATTCCATATCAGAAATGTTACATGTAATGTAACTTTGAGTTGTTTCTTTTTTTGTGTTTTATAAACAGGAAGCAGCTATTGTCGTTTTAAAAGACAGTAAACCGTCTGAAGCTTCTCAGATCCTGAATGAGGTAAGTAAAGGGGCGTTTCTTAGAATCTAATATTAAAATATGAAATCAAGATGTTGCTTTTTATGATTATTAAAATGTTATAGGGATTGAAGCCCGTGATTGGGGTTAAAGAGATGGCTAAGGCAATCGAGAGGCAAGATTCGATTCACAAGCTTCAAGGGACATGCACCACTAGTGAGGCAGTATGCCAATGCTCTGTGAATGGTGTTCTTCTTACTCCTGATGTATGTAATCTAAAGGAGCCACTTTCAGCACCTTTTTGATCGTGCTTTAAAGTGAAACTATTTATTATTATATATTTGGAAAATAAGCAAATAATCTCTAACGTTAGCGGCTTGTATCTTTATTAATTAGGTTTTGATGATTTTATATATAATCTTACTACTATATAAAGTATTTAGGCCTACTCCATTAGGCAAGTTTAAGGAGCTCCTTAAACTTGATTTTAAGGACCTTTCCACTTTTGTTAGTTAGTTCTTTACCTTAAAAAAAATAAATCGCGGCTAATAAGATTCGAACCGAAGACCTCTCCTAACTTATCACTATGTGTTAACCACTTGCTATACATTACACTTTGGTAACACCACACACACTTAATAATAAAAGTCTGTTACTCGAAAACCATTTTACCCAATAACATTAAATATACGACGCTGTAAATCATCAACTCTTATCAAAATCCACATTTCCGTTTAATTATTTATTTCTAGCAACAATTATTACCGTGTAAACGAACAACACTTGCTCGCCACGAAATATGGTTTCTGGGTACCCGCCGCCGCATTGCGCGGGTACCCTGCTAGTTTCAAATAAAACGATTGGGTTTCTAATGCTTCAAGACCATTGAAAATATTTTAAAATGTGGTCGGGTAACGAAATGTAACTCCCGTGCCATGGTTGACTAAACATTAGTGCATAATAGTTGATCGGATCCATTGCATACATAAAATGTATCGGTTTGTTTGATATTAGTTTTAGCACATGAGTAATAATACATCAATTAGTTGTTTTTATAAGCTACACGAGTTTCAGTTTCATAGTGCCTATTCAATACGCAATTTTACAAAATTCAATATTTTTTATTGATCAAACATATTTGATCATGGGGTATCCTGCATAAGCATGCAACAGTCACGCATATCGTCTAAGATGGTTGGTACCAATGTTTTCTGGCCCTATAAGTTCTACAAACTGAGATATCCATTTGTACTTTGTAATAGAGAGAAAAATGATTAAAAGAAAATGATAATATAATTGGATTTGTCCATTTGTAGGTTTAAATAATATCTACTCCTGTATAATTTACAAACTATGATTGAAAAGGAAAGAAGTATTTTGTTATTTTAGATTAAAATGGACGGAAAAATAAATTTGAAAATGATAATAACAAAAATTACGAATAAAATTTTAGAGATAAAATTCTAGAAATTCAAAAAACTATATAAATTGATTTACTCAAAAGTTAAATACTCACATGTTTAAGTCTAAGTAAACAGTATGATGTTTAAATTTTTTTGTGAAAAAACTTGTCTTTAAGAAAAAACAGTAGTAATACTAATACAGTAGTAATTAGCCCAACCTAAACATTCACCCAACACATAATTTGCTTGTAATAATTATTTTTTCGGGTCTTGAATATAATAACAAATAAATTTTCATTTGAAATTGAAAATTCAAAATACCCAAAACCCTTATTTTGAATTCTCCAAATCCAGCGTCTAGGGTTTTTGAACACCCGAAAACCAGAGGCCTGGAAGCTGGACTGGAGCTACACTCTCCAACTACCGGCGTGTTCCTGATTCATCTTCTTCGTCGATCAAATCGGACAAAATGAGCTCAAGTATTCACAGAACACCCAAATCAACCGGTAGACAATCCTTATTCTTCAATGATTTAGCCACCCCTGTCACCAATCGTCGAAGTGGATCCGCTAAATTCACAACCCCCGGCCAAGCCGCCGCCGTCTCCGCCTTATGGCGTGAAAATTTCGCAACTTCAGATCTACCACCACCGCCAATGTTCACTCTCGAAGACCGATCCGATTTCTCACCCGAATCCGGTATGCAGGACTATCCGGTTGGTTCACCCGAACGTAATTCAAACCCTAGAACTCCCGCCCGAACACCGTCCAACAAGTTATTTTCCACAAGCCCCAATAAGTCACCCCAAACTAATCCAAACCCTAGCACATCCTCATATGCACTGTTTGGTAATCAGCAATCTCAGGGTGTACAGAGTCCCGCCGGGACTTCTAGTTGGTGGTCCGCCGGGGGGAAGAGTGAGAGTGGAGGTGATGATAAAGGCAAGGGTTCTGGTTCTCCGGTGGACGGAGCTGTTCATCGGCAGCCAGGGGCTTTGATTACATTACCGCCGCCTAGGGAGGTTGCTAGACCGGAGATTCAGAGGAATGCTTTGCCTGTGGGTACAATTGATGAAGAAGAATGGGTCACTGTCTATGGGTAATTTCTGAATCTTATTTCTGCTCATCCTGCTATATAATATATGTTTGTGACTTTGTGAGGTTAAGCTCTTAGGTTTGTATATTATAAACATGAATTTGGGCATAAATAACAATTCGTGAGGCTCAGAGTAACAGTTTCATATGCCAAAACACTATCATAGAACTTGGATATGAATCTATGTTCTATAAACTGTTAACCATCAAGCACTCTTTTACTGTTCTTTTTGTTGTAGATGTATAATTAGTGTGAATTTGCAGGTTTTCACCAGCAGACACAAATTTAGTTCTCCGGGAGTTTGAAAAATGTGGTGTAATTCTGAAGCATATCCCAGGTCCAAGAGATTGTAACTGGATGCACATTCTTTATCAGGTAATGTCTGCATCCTTTAGTATCAAGTTTCTGCTTGTTACTTGCGTTCTTATATCTATTATTTCATTTAGTTTTATATGCATGTATTTGGCTAGGAATCAGGGTTCTTGATTGTGGGTAGTTATTGTCAAATAGTTAATCATGGATATCAATGTATCATGATTAGGGTTATAAGTGGTCTAGTATTTGTGTAATTGGAGGGAAATGTGGAAATTCAGCATCTTATAGAATTAAAAATTATGGCTAATTTAAAGTAAAAGCTTATATATATTTTTATGCTTGTGAAAGGGAAAGAGGGTGATGCAGTGTGCTATTTTTCTTAATAGTTTGGACTAAAGGGAATATGGTCCATCAAAACAGGTTTGGGTTGAGTTTGGGTCTTTTACTACCTTGAACTATTAAACTTGACAAAATGGTCGATTTAGTACCCTGACTCATTAATTTGATCGCGTTTTTTTTACTTGACTTACTTTCGTTAGAGCATCTGACAGACTAAAAATATATGTTCATCTCAATATATTGAGATTAGAAGCAAATCACGTGAGAAAATGCAATCAAACTAGCGAGTCAGGGTACTAAATCGACCATTTTGTCAAGTTTAGGGTACCATGTTGCATTATTAATAGTTTAGGGGCAGTAGAAGACCTAAGTTCAGGGTAGTAAATTGCATTTTGGCCTATAATATTAGTGCATAAGCTTTTGAAACCGTACTATACTATATTACTATGAAAGGACACAATGAATGCTAAGGCATAAATATATCATAACCATATAATGGTTAACATTTTTGGTAAATTTAATTAAAAATCTATGATTTTTAATATTCGATGCTGTAGTTGTTTTTTTAAACGGGCCGGAAAGGTCAATCTGGCCCGACCTGTTTATGACCCTAACCCCTTTTTTTTTTCTTTCAATAAAAACAGAGTCGATTCGATGCTCAAAAAGCTCTAAGCAAAAATGGAATGCAACTAAACGGAGCCCTAATAATTGGAGTTAAACCCGTGGATCCAATGCAACGTCAATCTCTTAGTGATAGGCTCCATAATCAAGGATTCATGCCACTACCACCACCAACCACCACCGCCTTCAATGCATCTTCCCGCCCTTATGCCGCCACCAATACCCCCCAATCTGCTGGTGGTGGTGGTGGTGGGACCATGGCCTCCCCTGCAAAATCAGTTGTCTCCAAAATTGTTGATCTAATGTTCGGGTTGTAGCCCCAAATTTACAAAATGTAAGTTTTATCCCAAAATTGTCATGTTCACTTTTGATGGTTATGTATTTGGTTGGCGGTTTTAAGTTTTTGCAAGTGATATATGTATGTTTTATATTTTATATTCGTGATTGATACATTTTTGGTAAGGTCCAATTTGATGTGTTTATAATGTGGTGTTTACTTTTTTGGAATAAAGTTTGGGGATAATGGATATGTTCTCTTCTGAGCACATGAAATGTTTTTGGGTTGGCAGTTGGCACTAAACATTAGGCATTGGGCACTAAATATTAGGCATTTTTACCAAACTAAACCTTCTTTATCTTTTGACCGTGTCACAAAATTGGTTGACTTAACTGACATGCTATTTCAACTAACCCTTTTACATGTTAGTTGTACTTACTATTTGTAAGTTGATAATTGTAAATCGGTTTTGTTAAATATTGGTAAAGGTAGATGGGTTGTCTCAAATCTTGGTCAAAGAAAAATAATGGTATTCAAATATAAAAGTATGGAAGTAACCCATTGCTTGTTGTTTATAGGTAGAATATAATGTAATGTAGTGTAGTGGTAGTAGTAGTAACATGGAAGACA
Organism: Calendula officinalis; assembly: GCA_963853835.1. NCBI lineage: Eukaryota > Viridiplantae > Streptophyta > Magnoliopsida > Asterales > Asteraceae > Calendula > Calendula officinalis. The sequence continues at coordinate 952,266 of OY970827.1, read as the reverse complement.
AATAGCTATGGTTTGAACTTTGAATGGATCTAAAATGTTTTATATTTCTCCATATTCACGTACCTCAATTATTGTACCATGTGCTTCTTCACATGCACGTATGCCTCCTCCACTCTCACTCCTTTGTCATGTGTCCATGCATTGATTGTACTTTCAAGTACTTTTTATTTTCTTTTTATCTTTTCCTTTATTCTTTCTTTCTAAATCTATCAACAATCGGTTTTCCCTATGTCATGTTTTATAAAACGTTTTTGTCAAAAACTTGTAACTTTTTTTTTTACGGCAATCTTAATCTACTCCTAAATCCACATATGCTAACTATGAGATTTGAACCCTCAACCTCTAGGTTGGGGGCAAAAACATTTACTGCTAGGTTAGGTTGGGAACAAACCCCAACTATCATCGATTTTTAGCCCTCCAAGTTGTCGAATGTCGATAGTTGTATGAGACATTAACGTTTGTCAATGTTGTCGTTTTAAATTTTTGAAAGGATGATCGTTTATAATAAATCATTATCATCATTGTCATTAGGGAATGTTCTAAGCTCCTAATTACATATCATAATCTGTCCTCACGGTCTTGATAGAAGTTAATAAGGAGTCTTAATTAAACCTTAACCACCAACTTGAACCAAAGTATTAGAAGAATAAAAAAAAGAGAACGAAACCTTTAAGTTAAGTAAAACTTAATTCTCATCATCACAAATTTGCTTAAAGTGAAAGTCTTCATTTGTTAATTGATATTAAGGTCTTGTGGCACGACTAAAATAGTTCAATTCGACCCCAAGGTTTCACCGACACTTATTTAACGTACAAAATCATAATCATGAAAACTTGTCTCAACACATTGATTAGTACCACAACAAGAAATATAATACAGATTGTACGATAAGATTGTCGGGTTCAAGTTTATGCATCTTAATTTATTCCAACGTAATAAAAAACAAATCTATAGATTTGGAACCTTTTGATGAATCTGTTATTGATCAGTTGCGTTACACACTTTATATTAAATGTAACATACATAAATGAGACTTGAATGATGAAATAAAAGGGTAGTAATGTAATATAATGAATAATAACCAAAGTCTTGGAAAATGAAATGATAACAGATAAGACTTTGATATAAAAATTTAAGCGATTGCATGTGCAACATATTGTGCGCAGTGTGGTATGGACCATACCGCTTACGTAACTACTGTTAGTGCACCATCTGCAAATTTACTGTTCTGCCCCCACACGTATTGACTTTTTTCGAAAAATGAAACTTTACTTAATAATCTGATTGAATAAACCAACAATTAGTAAATTTGATTACAACGGTTACAAAATCCTACAATGAATTGATCATGTTAATTTTTTTTTTTTTACTTCTTTTTTATTCTAAATAAAAGTAAATCCTCTCAGAAAATGGATTGATTCTTCTTAGAAGACTAAATTAAATGCTAAATGGCTGCTAATACTTAAAATTGGTGCATGAAGTTTGACCCGATTTGACGATGAATCAAGTAATCATCACTGCCGTTGACGTTACATCCTTCAAAATTTGAGCTATGATTGATCAACTGTTGTTGTGCATTTCGGAGCTCCATTTGTCGTCGGAGCTCCATGACCTTACGGTGAGAGTTAGAGTGTTTTGCGGGTACAAATGACGGGCTAGCAGCGGGTCGATACTCGGGTACCAACCGACCCGACTTGTAACGGACTCCACACGCGTTACATAACGTTTTGGGACCCATTGGACCCCTCCGCCATTGAGGTGTCTTATCCGACCCGCAATGCAGGCATCGCCGGACGGAATTCTCTGAACCGTCGGTCCTCTTCGACGGTGTCGTTTTAGTCTGATTAATGTCGGCAGTTGGAGAAGATGATTTCAGGAGGATGAGGCGTGAGGACCAATCGCAGGGAGCTGCACGTGAACGTTTGCTACGGATTTTTCCAGGGACTAAAACGTCATTTTGGAAAATTGGTGAGTTAATTCTGTTAGGACCGGTGGTTTTGGGTTGGAATTCTGGTGTGGTGTCTGAAGATGACGTGTCGGTGGCCGGAGCCTTGTTTGCGGCCGAGATTAGTTGCAGATTGTGCAAGTCATCGCTCGACAATGATTCCTCCGTGAAACTCGATAACCATTCTAGTTCTGGCAATTCATCATACTGCGTAATTCACACATAATTTCATCAGTTTTTGCTCGAATTTCTAAATTAACACGAAACTGAAATTCAAATTGAGATTAGTATAACCTACCGGAACACAAAGTTCACCGCCGGAAAATTGAGAGTCAGATAAGCTATACGAGCTGATATTGCTCGATAACGGAGCATCACCGCCGGAAACAGAGGAATTCGAGCTGGAAAAATCAGCTGAATTAGACGTGAAACTTTCGAAGAAGGCATCGTTCATGATGACATCTTCGTCGCTGGGGAAATCAAGGAGCAAGTCATCAACTGTAAACTGATTACCGCCGGTGAGAAATTCTGCCGGTTTCTGTTGTTCAAAGTAGCAATCTCCGGCGCCGAAGTAACTTCCCATGAATGCTTTTTTTCGTTTAGTTATAATTGGAGAGAGACGGAGAAAGAAAGATGAAAGAGGATGTTGGTGGTGGGAGGTATTTGAGGAGTGAAGGATGAGGGGGCTAATTGTAAAATTTTAATTACTAAAAATAAAAATATAACTTAAAAACTAAAAATGTAAAGTTTTTCATATATTTTTAGGTGCTTAAAAAAATAAAAAATAGAATCTAATGGCTCAACTCACTTGCTAACTTCTGTAAAGTTGTGTTTCCCATTCCTATATTTCATCTTCAATTCACTTTGAAAACTATATGCTTTTCCTTTTTCTTTTTCTCCTTTTCCTTTTTTCTTTTATATTTCACATGGTTTTTATTTTTAATTTTAATGTAACCTAAGACGGGGTGTAATGGTATGGTCGACCTGCGGTTGGTCTGCACAATGAATGTGTCCTCCCTACGTAAGTTTAATCAAGTATTTAGTCTGAAACGAAAAAGCGAATCTTAGGTTGAGTGATGCTGGTGACCAAACTCACCATTACTACTAGTCAAATACTCTCAATTCCTAACATCACTTTAACTAACAAAGCCTAAGTTTTAGATTTGTTTAAATTGAGAATGTGTGATAGTAACTTCTATATAGTTTGTTTTTGAGTTTCTCGCATTGAATGATGATTATATCGATGTTTAGTCTCTTTTTGATGTTGTAAAAAAAAGTAAGATAAATGAAGTATGTTGTTATTGTTTTTAAGCAAAGTGGAAGTTAAATTTAGGAAAGGAAATTGTAAAGATGGGTTAATTAATTAATATAATTGTTATTATAATAATGAGAATATTGGATGGGTGGTCAATTAAATGGTAGGAAAAAGAAAATGCCAAAGCATCTACCCTTGTCTAGTTCCTCCAATCACCAATGGTAATATGGTCCACTAAGTGAGCTGTAATTGCGCTCATTTTCTTCTTGAAACACCAATTTACATTCTCCATTGTCAACATCAAACGCGTTACATACTTACATCGTTATCTAAGTTGGAACCTACCAAAACGCTCATTAAACATAAAATTTACTTTTTTATTTGATTTGATTTGATCCTAAAGTTTGCAAAGAGTTCATAGGTTGTAATCAGTATCAAGTTGTAATCAGTATCGCATGATGTATCTTATATCGATACATGTGTAGACTTCTCCGAATCGTGACGTATCCTGACATTTTAGTTTTTGTCAAATCAGCACTACGTATCAAATACTCCAACTAATACAATTATGCCAATAATACACTTTCACTTGATATTTTATACATAGAATACATACACACACAAAATACTCACACCCACAAAAATTACTTTAACTCTTGTCTATCTACACTTCTCCAAAACGAAGGAAACAACCGACACAATCAACCGCCAAGGCTGTGCCAATGGTGATGGTAAACCGACCCACACAGTCTTGAGTCTTCCGCATAATAGTTGTGTCGGTTTGATAGTCCTAAGTTAGGTATGAATGAGCTATGAGGAGTTAGATTGAGTTGGCTAAATGAACTAAGTGAATTTTTGTTTAGGTTGATTGTAATTTAATCAGTCTAATAGTTTAGTAAAAGTTAATATTTCATCCGTTTCAAAATAAATGACACAAATTGGGTTACATGTTTCTTGACACAAAATATTGTAATGAAAGTTAAATTAGATTAAATGAATTTAATGATGTTTAAAAGTAAAAGTAAAGGTAAATGAGTCATTTTAATTTATTAAATGAGATAGTTAATGAGTATGTGTCCCACTATTTTTACTAAATAAGAAAAGTTTCAAAGTGTGTCACTTATTTTGAAACATCCCCAAATAAAAAGTATGTCACTTATTTTGAAAAGGAGGAAGTAAGATATTTGAACATACCTGGTCTATAAACTTATTTTTCTCCTTTGTATGTAGTAATTAATATTAAGTGAGAATAATATAATATTAAGAGAATTGTTATTGATTCTTACAATTTGTAGTTACTTATCTTCCTACTCATTGGATGAAAATAAATGTCAAAATTAATGTATAATATGAGAAATTGGAATTAGTATGTTATCTTATAATCAGTTGCAAAATGAAGTAGGTACAGAAACAATAGCATTTCTCTAACATTAATATTATAACTTTCAATTTTATTATCTCAAGTGCTAGATATTATGCTTAGCAAACGAGTTGAGTTGAAGCTCAACACAGTAGTTTGACGAAGTTTTAACATGCAAGCTCGAGGTTTATTCCAAAAGTTTGAATACATCTAATATATGTGTAGATGTATTCTCATGTAGAGGTGGGATCCTGTGAGAACTCAAAAAACGATGAGGACTCGCGAGGACACCTCATAAAAATTTCAAAAAATTCCGAAAAAAATATATATAACTCACCATGATAATTACTACATTTGACCAAAAAAAAATTATGATCCACTTTTTTTTGCGGATCATAACAATGATCCATATTTTTTTTGTGGATCATTATTATGATCCATATTTTTTTTTGGATCATTTTTGAAAAACTTTTTTTTTTATCTTATAGGCTGCGATTTAGATATTTAAAAAAGAATTTTTTTTAAAAAAGTTTGTTTTGGATCATTTTTAGTGTTTTTTTTGGAGTCCTTGCAGTCCTCACCGGATCCGGACCCTTATCATGTATTTATTGATACATGTATTATTTACCTCGGTATCCCACATATAAATATACTTAATTTGATGGGAATCATACTCAAATGCATCTTTTCGTTACTATAGTACCACTATGTTTTTCTTGAACTAATGTTTTCAAATTAATAAAATTTATAATATTGGCTTAAAAGAAAACAAGTTGAAGACATCAACAGTCGTTCAAATTGTACGAAGTACAAAAAAATTCAAAAGATATACTACTTACTAAATCAATGGTGTAAAAATTTCAGTTCTTTAATATTATATGTTTTATGTTGTATTCTAAGATATAATTAAAAAAGTATTGATATTGACAATCCTAATGATTGTCAAATAACAAACTATTACATGCATTAAAATGTTATATTTTCATTAATGGAAAAGTGATGTCTAAAATGGGGGGATAGTTGTACACATTTTAATATTCTTATTGACAATTTTTAAGATTGTTATTATTAAAATCATAAATTAAAATATGATAAATTAATCAACTCAAGTTAAGCTAGTTTTGAATCATTACCGACGTATATAATCCACTGTTTTTGTCACTTGTACTTGCAACTTAACGGCTGTAATATTTGAAATTAAGGCCAACAATAATTGCAAGAATTTACAAACGAGACATGTGACCGACGTTAGATTAAATGATTGTTTGGAGCAGTCCAATTTTACAGCCGGATCTGTAGCTCGTTGTTTATCGGGAATTGTGTTTTGTTTAATCGTGAAAAATACAACAAGTATATGTACTTATTTGCTACACTATGCAGATTCACGTTACATCACGACGGTTACACCTCAAACCAACGGTCCTGATCTAGTAACTTTTATTTTCATTTTTGACCCAATCAGTTTCTCTATTTACGCTTTTTGCTCTTCACTTTTCACTGCCTTATTATTTACAAAAAGCCCATTACACGTCAACATCACTACAAATATGGGTTCCTGCCAAGAAATTCTTTTGTTTAATTTTAGGGAAATGCTAACAAGTGCCCTAAGGGCAATGGTTAAGAAAATTTTGTTGCTTAAATTAATTGTAAACTACCTAATAAAAAACCACCCCCATGTATTTTATTAACCAACTCTAATTAATTATGCTTTATTTGTTGTACATTAACCACTTTAATCATTCTTAACCATTGCCCTTAGGGCAATGGTTAGCAAATCCCTTAATTTTAATATAACTTTTAAAAGATATTTGTTTGATACCCAGTTGATCGGTTTACCTATAAGGCGACATCAATCCACTTGGGAGCATCAAATTGTGTATTTTTTTTCCCTAAGTAAATACTTTCTTTTTAGTGTTTGTTTGTTCAGTTGTCTCTTTTGGTTTCAAACTTCAGTTAATTTTAAGGTTTTTCGTTTCCCCACTTACTAATTCCATTAATGGTTGGATCTGAATTTGTAAGATTCATGTTGTTGGTTTGAAAATAATATGAGTTTAACATTAATATTAATAAAAAAAGGATTTTGATAACTATAATCCTTAGGATATAATGATTAAAAAAAAATTAAAGTTTAAATTTATTGTACATTAACCATAAAGAAACAACTCCATGAATATTACTAACCACCTTAAAGTAGTCATGCTTTAATAATTGTTCATTAATATCCGGCAATACTTAAATATGAATTTTATTAACCGTAATTAAAAAAATACATGTTCTTTGATATGAAATAACTGTAACTTTTTGTCCAAACATTGTGGATGGAGATGGGGAACGAGTTTAAAGTATGACCATATCCATTGTATCATATCCGAAGTCATTGTTGGAGATACACAAGAAGATATTATTTTTGTTAGTATTTCTGAGAAGAAATATAAAATTTGAAAAATGCGGGGGGGAAAAACCAGGAGTACTAAATTTGTGTGATTTTTGGTCGACGGTATGTTTGAATATTGAATACGCTATTTTGCACAATTAATTAACCTGAGGGTGCTCGTTGAAATTTTGCGAGTGGGCTTCCGTTGATATTATTTATCGTTTCCAAAAAAATTAACTACGGATTAGCATGGCTTAATACAGAAATTGACAGATCACAACAAAATTAACTTATAACGTTTCGCTTAATAAAACTAATATTCATAATTTCATAGTGGGCAATCCTTAAACAACTAATGTAAATGATAATGGGATCCGACTAACCACGTGACAGGGGTGAGGGGTTGTTGTCAGCCGTCATGTGAGATTGTTTATAAAATGTATATATATTTTTTCATCTCCATTATTTGGACATTACTAGTTTTAATCTTTAAATACTATATACTTTTTAGGAAAATGATAATGAAAATAACTGGGGCTATCAATAACAACTAACAAGTCAAAACTAATATAAAAACTGTCCACTAAATTTTGAAAGCACTACTTTATTAATGAATATACAATCATTTTAGGCATGTTAGAGACAACCTTTAGGACTGTTATTAATAAAACCTACTTTTTATATCAAACATCTTTTTTTCTTTCTTTACTACCATTTATAAATACCATGGAAACGAGCGAACCGATAGAGTTAGTATTATTTTTATGTTCGTTTATTATTTACATCTTTGATGATTCAATGAATAATCGGGCAAAAAGATGGTTTCAAACTTTAATTTATAGTATACTATAAATCAAGTAAATGAAAAATTATATAAACTTTATTAATTATACATTTCAATAAACTCAAATCACAAAATATTAAAACATTTGTTTATGGGGAAGTAGTTCCTTAAATTAAGGAGTCAGTTATAGACAAATGTGCAAACCCAATATTAAATACAAAATAAAACTAAAATGAAAATGATCTTGGCACATTAATTTATTTAAAAAATTATAACCGAAGAAGCTACCCGATTGAACATCTGTGGGTACAATTTTATTCTTATGGAAGTGTCTAATACTCTTATTGTTTATTGAAAATATATTATACGTTTTAAAAATATATAATTAAATAATTATAAGTTATAACACGTGATCAAGAAAGATGGTGTTTGGATTCAATCATAACGTTTACAATCGCAATAATTAGTTAATGAGTTTTTAAATGTTTGGCAAATCTGATTATTTGCTTAGTTAATATGTAAGATGCAATTAATTAGTTTTCAAAATGCAATAATCACTTCCCCACATGTTTTTTTTTAAACTCTGTCTTTGGATGTTCAAAAACGTAAATAGTTGATAATTTTATACATTTTTCCAAATGATCATTTTAAATTATCTATGTTTTCAAAACGATAAACAGATAATTTACTCGAAAATATAATCCCAAACACCCCTGTATAACATGTACGAAATAGATTAATTATCTTTTTTTTTGTTTTGTTTTGCTAGATGCCGTGGTAATTGTCAATAAACCTTTTGCGTTTTTAGAATTTTAGATGCCATTTGGGTTTAGGGTTTAAATCCGGCAGCCCGATAATATATGTATGTTGGGCTTTTGATCCAGCTTCGTATAAGGATTCATGTATTGTTACTGTCTGGACATGTCCAAGTTTTGGGTAGATTTGAAAATAGTATATGTAGTTTTTCTTAATGTTTTTTTTATTATTATTATTGGTTAGATGGTTAATAGTTAAACTATCTATCATGTCATGAAGCATACTGTTTTTTTTTTTTTTTAATTTTGCCAGACAATATCGTCTTTATCCGGATCACACAAACTTTTTGATGAGCTTAAAAATGGTATGTTGATCTCGAGCTATAAGAACTCAACTCAACAATGTTTGTTGACTTAGTAAAGACTATTATGTTTAGAAGTAATAAGCAGGAATAGCAACATGACGTTACCTATAATAACATTTCTTAAGGGAAATGCTATTATTCATCTATAGTACATAAATAGTTTTTTTTTCTTTCTAAATCTAGTGCTATAAATATACTATTTTATTAATATGATGTATATCTTTACAAACTTGTCATAAAACGCTGGCATATTGATACGGATTCGTACAAATGGAAGCTAAAACCCTTAGCTTGAGGGCGTGTTCGGCCAACCGAAATCACGAAGAACAAGAACACGAGTTCTTTGGGTTTCACAAGAAACGTTTTATTAACCAACTAAATCCAACCTTATTCAATACAATCCTATATATAATATAACCTAAACGAGTTCTAGTTTGATAAGGAAACAAACTAGATTAAAACAAAAGTTTAAACTAAAAGATAAGAGCTAAAACAAACTTTAAAAGATAAATCCTAAAAACATGGTTGGATGGTTGGATAGAACCGGAAGCTTCTAGATCCGTATCATCCTCCCCCTCTAAAAAAATGACTCGTCCTCGAGTCATCATCTTCATCGGGCTCGTATGGGGACATATCAGCAACCTTAAAGGTGGCGAAGACTTTGTGAACGGGTTGGTTGAGCACAAGATCCTGGATCCTTTGCCGCAATCGTTCGATTTTGATGTCACGTGGGTCACGTTGTTCAAACTCGTTGCCTCCGGCGGCGAATCTACGGTTTTGACGGCGATCTTCCTCACGGCCGGACATCTTGATGAACTTGTTGGCCGAATCGTCTTGATCAAACTGATTTAGTTCGAGCTCGCGAATCCGTTGTTGTAGCCTTTCGATCTCAGCGACATCTCGTGGGTCACGTTGTTCATGGCCGTTGCCTCTGGCGGCGAATCTATGGTGTTGACGACGATCTTCCTCACGACCTGACATCCTGATGACCTGATGCTCTGATACCACTTGATACGGATTCGTACAAATGGAAGCTAAAACCCTTAGCTTGAGGGTGTGTTCGGCCAACCGAAATCACGAAGAACAAGAACACGAGTTCTTTGGGTTTCACAAGAAACGTTTTATTAATCAACTAAATCCAACCTTATTCAATACAATCCTATATATAATATAACCTAAACGAGTTCTAGTTTGATAAGGAAACAAACTAGATTAAAACAAAAGTTTAAACTAAAAGATAAGAGCTAAAACAAACTTTAAAAGATAAATCCTAAAAACATGGTTGGATGGTTGGATAGAACCGGAAGCTTCTAGATCCGTATCACATATGCTCCTGGTGTTTTAATATGTATTATTTGCCCTAGGCCCCTGGTGAATTTTTATTTAGGAATGTAGTTGGGCTGGATATGAAATATCCATATAATTGGATTTTAGCTATCGGGCCCGTTCTTCCACTTGCCCATTTGTCCGTACATCCGCTTTTTCATGATAGTATTTACAAGGAATTTCGTAATTTTGTTTTCCTTCTTTTCTTAAAAAAGCTCATATCCAGTGTCGTTCTCTAGGCGACAAGGGAGGCTGCGCCCATAAAATATTGAAATTAGACGGACTACATTGTCCAATCCGAACATTTAACTTGGGGATTGAGACGTCACTTTTAATTTGACAGAATTTTTTTTAGTTACGTCAGTTATAAACTAATTATGGATGTTTGTTTCACAAGATTAACATGCTTTATCGTTTTTGATAAATTGAGAAAGACCCATTGACACATCTTGTGAATATTTGTTTCACAAGATTAACATGCTTTATTATTGTTTGAAGAGGGAGTAGTATTCTTTTTTATGTTAGATCATACTTATTTTTTTACTTATTTAATCAATAAAATGAGATTAAAAAATAAATTTAATAGATCACATATCAATAATTTTATAAGTAGAATAATGAAATAAAGTAGAGTATATAATAAAAATTACAATGATTGTGGTCCAATGGATAACCTCGAATGAAGGAAAAGTGTCTGTGCAAAGGAGTATTTGGCAAATGCAAACGTTACTCTTTGTGTCCATGGTGTCAAATATGTCCATTTCATGTCACACTCATTTGTCTTACGGATGGATACCCATTCTCCTTCTCACTTTTCTTCTAGTTTTTACCTTCCACCTCGATTCTTATATTTCCCAATCATACAATACCTAACACATTTATTTATCTAATTACGTTTAAATTCATACTAATTTATTATCTTCACGTTAATTTCTATATTAATCACCAATCAATAGCGTGACCAGATAGCCATTCTATGTCAAAGTTTTTTTTTATATACACTGTTTTGAATCCAATAAATCACCACCAATTGAATCTTGAATAACATATTAATTAGAAACACTTCTGTTGTTTCTATAATTCCATAACATATAAAAGGTAATCCTAAACCATGCCCTTTGTTTTTTCTCCATCTTCTAGAAGAATCTACAAAAACAAAATTATATGAGTTGTAAGTTGTAACCATAAATAATAGGGGGTGATTTTTCTACCACAACTTTTGAGACATCTACCACATTCAATACTTAATATACTTGTACAGACAGCTGTAAAACTTGTACAGTGTGATATAATCATTAAAAATTGTGGTAGCAATATAAATTCTCATAATAGGGGGTGATTTTTCTACATGTACTTTAATTGAAATAAGTACCAAATTTACTATTGATGAAAAACAATATAAGAGAAACATAGAATTTGCCTTTTGGTACTTTCTTTCATCATCTAAGTGACCGAACAAACATGAACGTGGTACTTTCTTTTTTATAGTCCTTATAATTTAAGTCTTCAAAGATCAATAGTTTCAAATGGGTTTTCTATGAAATTATTTCGAATCAAAAGGAGAAAAAGTTTTGACCGGAAATGGAAAGTTGTGTTTGAACTAGAAAAATGTGAAAGTAAAGGGGGTGAAAGTGAAAAGTTCTATATCTCAAGAAAACAAAAGGAAGTCACAAAGTTTTTGGAAATGTGAAATGAATATATTAATAATAACATAACAATAAAAATCTAAAATAGAAAAAAGAAGGTAGAAATCGAGGCGCATGCAAAAAACAATAATCATGGTGTTCTCTTTACCTCCCTACTCTCATGCTCTGTGTCCTTATTTTACGACCCCCTCTCCATTATCCTGTCTTTTGCCTCTCAATTTCCTAATATTTACTTCCCATGCCATCCAACCACGAATATTAACAAGATAATCACCAACCATTAAATTTAAATTAACTTCAAAAACCTATTAAATATGGATTAATTCAAAGATTTAGAGGGTGTTTAGGATTACGATTTAAAACAAATTATTTGTTTACTGCGTGCATTTTGAAAACGTAAATAATTTAAAATAATTGTTTTGCAGAAAATCTAAAACAATCAATTTATTTATATTTTGAAGCATACAAAACGGAGATTTGTAAAAGCATGTGGTGACGTACTTATTGCATTTTACTCTTTTGAAAATTGATTATTTGCAAATTCATCTATTAAGTAAACAAATAATAAAATTTGTTAAACACTAAAAAACTAATTATCTGGTTATTGCAATTTTAAAATTTCAAACAACATAATATTTTTCAAAACCACATTTTACATCTACTGATTTCTGATTATTAATTTTCAAGTCCGACATAGGAAAAAATGTTTAAAAATATAATTAATTATAATAAGATTATATATAAGCAAAATCAAGTCCGACATAGGAAAAAATATACACCGTACATTACATGATAAGATGAGTGGTAAGATTGTAAATTGAAGTAGTGATTTGGGCATAAATGGAATAGATAGGAATGGGCAAAATGAACCAAAAACAGAAGCAAAATCCAAAATTAATGGTGTAAGAAAGCAGGTTCAGATTTCAGGTGGTAGCTAGCATAGTGATAGCATAAATGACAGTAAGCAAAATAAAGCAATAAAAACAGGTAAAAGCAAACAAACAAATAAACAAACAACAAATAAGATAACACCACAACACCACTACCATCATCATCACCCACTATCTCTTCAATTCTCTCTCCTTTTCACAATTAGGGTTCCAATCAAATTTCCCTCTTTTTTCCGTCTCACACAAATACAATCTCCTCAAAGATCCCCCATTTACTCCCATCTACATCATGTTTAATTTCAAAATCAAGATTCTCTTCTTCTTTTTCTTTACCGTTTAAACCAAACAAGAATTCAACATGTTTCAAAGATTAGGGACGATTGCATCGACGAAAATTGCTCTGTTGTTTACCAGGTTTAGTTGGTTTTGATCAAAACAAGATTTAACTTTTTTGAAAGGGTGGTAATTTATTATCATTAAAGAAGTGATATTTGTGTTATTGTATTACTGGGTGTTGATCAAAAGCATCAAAATCGGAAACTTTATAAGGGTTTGATCGAAAAAGATTCTACTTTCTTGACGCTAAGAGGATCACGACAAAAGGGTGGTAATTTATTATCATTAAAGTTGTGAAGTTTGTGTTCTTTTCTTGTTAAGAATGATGATGACGATGACATGCAAAGATGGTAAAGGTGCGATAATGGATAACGGTAAATATGTTCGTTATACACCTGAACAAGTTGAAGCCCTTGAAAGACTTTATCATGAGTGCCCAAAACCGAGTTCTATTCGTCGTCAACAACTCATTCGAGAATGCCCTATTTTGTCTAACATTGAACCTAAACAGATCAAAGTTTGGTTCCAGAATCGAAGGTACAAAAATCTTGATTTCTTGTTTTTTTTTCCACGTTTTTTGCTTTTAAATCTTGATATTTGATGTTTTTGTAATGATTCTTGAAATGGGTTTTTGCTTTGAATATTTTTCCTCAAGTTTATAGCTTTTTCGAATTTTAAGTCTTGGATTCTTGATATTTTGTAAAGATTCATGAATGGGTGTCCAAAATCTTTGTTTATTTTTTTCTTTTAAAATCTTGGATTTATTAATATTATTAAAAGTGTTGTGTTAATTCATGTTATGTTTGTATAGATGTAGAGAAAAACAGAGGAGAGAGTCTTCACGTCTTCAGGGCGTGAACCGTAAACTGTCAGCGATGAACAAGCTCTTAATGGAAGAAAATGATCGATTGCAAAAACAAGTGTCGCATTTGGTGTATGAAAATGGCTATTTTCGTCAACATACACAAAATGTAACCATTAAAATATTCACATTTTAATTCCTCTGTTTTGTGAAATAAATAGAAATTGATAAATTAAAATTTTAATATTTTGGGTAACGCAGAAGACACTTGCTACAAAAGATACGAGTTGTGAGTCGGTGGTTTCGAGTCATTTGACTCAGAATCCACCACAGGATGCTGCTAGTCCTGCTGGGTTAGTCATCAATCGATCCATTAATTTTTTATATTCTTTTATAAAATATTTTAAATCTTATTTTGTGTGTAATGTCATGTTTTCAAGACTTTTGTCCATCGCTGAAGAAACTTTAACAGAGTTTCTTTCTAAGGCTACTGGAACTGCTGTCGAGTGGGTCCAAATGCCTGGAATGAAGGTATGTATATACATATTACAATGAATTTTATATTTAAAAATAAATAAATTGTAATGAATATTTAAATTATTATTTTTTGGTTGTAGCCTGGTCCGGATTCCATTGGAATCGTTGCTATTTCTCATGGTTGCACTGGTGTGGCGGCAAGAGCTTGCGGTCTAGTCGGTCTTGAGCCTACAAGGGTAAGTCAACGGTCAACACCATCTACATTTAAAAAAAACAAAACAAAAAATATAAAAAAAACTGTCAAAAACTGTAAAAATTCTAAAAAAAAGTTAATTTCTTTTATCAGGTTGCTGAGATCCTTAAGGATCGCCCCTCGTGGTATCGTGATTGTCGAGCTGTTGATGTGGTTAACTTGTTACCAACCGCCAATGGTGGAACCATTGAACTTTTATACATGCAGGTTTGTTATAAATTTAACCATGGTTAACCATTAAAAAACTTTTTTCATGTTTCTGAATTTCTAATTTTTTTATTTGTTTAGCTTTATGCTCCAACAACATTGGCTACTGCTCGTGATTTTTGGCTGTTACGTTATACTTCTGCTACTGAAGACGGTAGTCTAGTGGTATATATAATTAATTAAAAAAGTTCACCTTTTTATTTATTTTTAATCTTAAATATATTTGAGAAATATGATAAAATATGATTTTTAGGTTTGTGAAAGATCACTAACCAACACACAAAATGGTCCGAGTATGCCAGCTGTCCAAAACTTTGTTCGAGCTGAAATGTTGCCAAGTGGTTACCTAATTAGACCTTGTGAAGGTGGTGGCTCGATTATTCATATTGTTGATCACATGAATTTAGAGGTAATTAAATCATATTATATTAAAAATATTTTATTATTTAACTAATAATTATTTACATTAGGCATGGAGTGTACCTGAAGTGTTACGCCCGTTGTATGAATCACCATCCATACTTGCTCAAAAAACAACAATGATGGTAATTAATATTTTAATTCCATTCTATTTTTTTTAATAAAAAATAAAAACAAATCCGGATTAAATGTTATTTTTTTTAAAAGGCGTTGCGCCAGCTCAGACAGATAGCTCAAGAAGCTTCTCAGCCCAGTACTCCTAATTGGGGCAGAAGGCCTGCAGCATTAAGAGCACTTAGCCAGAGGTTAAGCAGGTATTTATTTTTATTTTTTTTATAATTATAAACAAAAAAGTCTTGATTGTAAATCTGTTATATTTCTAGGGTGCTAATTGTAAAATTAAATTTTTACAGGGGTTTCAATGAAGCGGTCAACGGGTTTACAGATGAAGGTTGGTCAATGATGGATAATGACGGAATAGATGATGTCACCATTCTTATAAACTCGTCACCCGAAAAAATTATGGGATTGAATCTTCCATTTTCAAACGGTTATGCACCCGTTAGTAATGCTGTATTATGTGCAAAAGCATCCATGCTGTTACAGGTATGTTCTGTCTCCAGCTCAGCATTATTCCAAAATTATCCATTTTTATTAAAAATAATTTATTTTTTATTTTCCAGAATGTTCCTCCAGCCTTATTACTGAGGTTTTTGAGAGAACATCGGTCTGAATGGGCTGATAATAATATTGATGCTTACTCAGCAGCAGCTGTCAAACTTGGGCCGGGTAATTTACATGGGGCCCGAATTGGTAATTATGGTGGTCAAGTTATTCTTCCACTTGCTCACACTATTGAGCATGAAGAGGTATATTAAATATTAAATGATAAAATTATGCTTGCTGTAATACTTGTTTTAGCTTTCATAATATTAATTATTTTTTATTTGTTTTTTATAGTTATTGGAGGTTATTAAGCTGGAAGGTGTTGAACATTGTCCTGAAGATGCATTAATGCCTAGAGATATGTTTCTCCTTCAAGTATGTGTTGTTTCACTTTTTTATATTGTAGGGGTCAAATATGACCCATTTGGTTATGAACGGGTCGGATCGGGTTTGCTTTATCTCAAATGGGTCATATGGGTAAGATAAAAATTTTAGCTATGAGGGAACGGGTCAAACGACTAGATTTTAAATGTGTGCAATCTGCTGAAGCCATTTTTCTATCGTGATAATATTACTTTTATAATAATAATAATTACGCATTACTTCTTTATATACGAATTTAAAATTCTATATAAAATGTTCACGGGTCACCTGTACTAAATTTACCCGTTTTGAATTGACACCCAACCATTTTGACCCGCCCATTTTGCCATTTCTCATGTAATTAATTTATGAATTCTTTTTTTTAACAGCTATGTAGTGGAATGGATGAAAATGCAGTTGGAATGTGTGCTGAACTTATATTTGCTCCAATCGATTCTTCTTTTGCTGACGATGCACCCCTTTTGCCATCTGGCTTTCGCATCATTCCTCTCGATTCTGGCAAAGTTAGCATTTTTATATTCATTTTTTTATATATTTACAATATATTAATAATATAAAATAACAATAATATATGCAGGAAATGTCAAGTCCGAATCGAACTCTAGATCTTGCATCAGCACTTGAAATAGGTGGATCAGGAAACAACAAATTATCTGGTGATCATAAGACGGTTAACGGGAGTTCAAGATCAGTTATGACAATTGCATTTGAGTTTGCATGTGAGAGGCACATGCAAGAAAACGTTGCACAAATGGCCCGTCAATATGTTCGGGCCATTATTTCTTCGGTTCAACGGGTTGCATTAGCATTATCTCCATCTCACATGAACCCTAATGGCGGTTTGCAACCACCAATGGGTACACCTGAAGCACACACTCTTGCTCGTTGGGTTTCACATAGTTACAGGTGTGTGATTTGACGATTTTACCCCTTTGTGGGTGTGTTGGTTTTAATGGTTTGTTCTTTTGTAGGTGTTATTTGGGTGTTGAGCTGCTTAAAGCCGGTGGTCATGGAAATGAATCGATTCTTAAGTCTTTGTGGCATCATTCAGATGCAATCTTGTGTTGCTCTCTTAAGGTGTGTATATATATATGTGTGTGTGTAGTTATTTTATGACATGTTTAATTAGGGTTTGTTGCAGGCGTTGCCGGTTTTCACTTTTTCAAATCAAGCGGGTCTTGATATGCTTGAAACAACGCTGGTTGCACTTCAAGAGATCACTTTGGAGAAGATTCTAGATGAACATGGAAGAAAAAGTCTTTATAATGAGTTTCCACAAATAATGCAACAGGTAAATGATTTGTTTTAATTAGAACAAGGGTAAATAAGTAATTAATGTGTTGTTTTGTAGGGTTTTGCGTGTCTTCACGGGGGGATATGTTTATCGAGCATGGGGAGACCGGTGTCTTATGAAAGAGCAGTTGCATGGAAGGTGTTGAATGAAGAAGAAAATGCTCACTGCATCTGCTTTATGTTTATTAATTGGTCCTTTGTTTAATTAATTAATTAGTCTTTGTTTCATCTTCAAGAAGTGAAAAGTACACACAAAACTTGATGTATTACTTTTGATGTTGTAAACTTGTGTTTTGTAGCACTGTGGATTTGAGGTTTATGATTTGGAAATTGGTGTTTTAATTACCCCATTATTTACATGTCTATGACTTTGGGCTCTTTTATTGAGTACGTGTAGGAATATATTGCTCAAGTAATATTATCAAGCTTTGGAATCTTATTACGAGAAACTCGAGCTTGCAGACTTTCTTTGACTTGAGCTTGATCATAAATAGCTTGAATTATAAAGGGTTTGAGCCTTATACATACGTAAAATAAAAATATTTAATTCAAATCAAACATATATATATATACTTTTAAAAAAAACGTCAAACATATACTTTAATTGTCAAACATATCCTAAATAACACCTTGATATTCTAATGGGCCAAAAAAGACAAACGAGTCGAAAAATGGTCGACAAACAAAGACTAAAAATTAAACAAAAATTTTTAAATTGCAAATAACTTTCAAAATACAACGTTCTTGGATCCGAAAGTTATGACCATTTTAGTGCATTTCGTTTTGTCAAACAATCTTGAGACCTCTAGGAACAAAATGTATGTTCCTCCACATTTAGGCCTCTATTATTCTTACTTAATGGTTTTTTTTTCTCATATTTATACTAATTTTCCTAATGCTAACAAACTTCTTTTGCATATTTAAGGGGATAATTTTGTGATTGTAGTACAGAATCAACAAAATCCATCCTAGGTATTACGTAAGAGGGTACGTTTATATGATTTAAATTTAATTAAGGAAAACATTAATTAAGTTATTAAGAAACGAATTCATTGATCTTCTTAGCATGATATATTACAACACACTTTACAAAAGAACAAATCACTCGACACTTACAAATTACAATACAACCAAACAATAGAATTACAATGACATTTGGAAGATAATGAAAGAACAAACCCTTGGAAAAACAACCAACACCATAAAAAAAACCCTAGAAACATGTCAAGATATGTTGGTTGGATGAGCTTGGGTTCAAAACAAACAATTAAAGATAAAATTCCTTTTTGGGACATCTTGTCTTGCTCTCGATCAGTCCCTACCGTCGTGTGAATGTAACATTTTTGCTTACGTTGTGAAGTTGTTATACTAATTAATACTATAATTAAGCAAATCCTATTAATAGTTAGACATGCTTATTGCTTAGTGAAAGGAATTGATAATTAATTAGCTTGTTTATTGAGTATTGGCACCATTAATCTCTTTTGTAATGGCAGGAATGCAGCTAGAGCTTCTTGCAATGCCACCTTTCTTCATCAGCCCGTGTTCTCTCGGGCTCAAAGATTTAGCCCGGAGTGTAGTCTTCTTCAACAAGTTTTTCATAGCCTCGGCTTGACACAAAACCGGGTAAGCCCGATCCCGTTTGTTGAACCGAACACATGTGTTCATGTGACTACTCAAAGCCTCTTCTTTATTCCCACCATTTTTCTCCATTTCTTCCTTGACGGCTTCCGAACACAACCCGCATATCCACTTTCCTAAAAACCGGTTGTGCACCTTTTCCATGTACTCGGGTGTACACTCTTCGATCATGCCACAACACTCACACTTAGCTTCCACCACCTCGGATATGGTGGTCAATGAGTTGATATCAATGGCTTCTTTGCTCAACTCAAACGACATATCGGACACCGTGCGTTTGAGCCCATCGGACGATATTCTTGGTGGTTTAGTGAACGCATGTGGTTGACCATATGAGCTAACAATGGCGTCTCCATGTGGTGCCATGTTGGGCTAAAATAAATGTTACACTTAATTAGAAGAAGTTGAAAATGGAAATTATATGTGTAAGAGTTTGATGATGAATATATGTTAGCTTAGTGTAGAAGGGAAGCAACATAGGGTTATTTATAATGGGCATGGGAGGGGGATAAAGTAGTGTCTTATGAAATGTGAACCATGGCTATTCACATGTCATTGTTAAATACATGTTGGACATGATTATAATTAATCATGAATATAATGTCAACTTCTTGGTTGGTGTGGACACAATCAATATGTTTATATTTATTTAATAAAAAGAATGCATAAGCACCTGAAAATCAAATTTAGGAATTTTCTACCAACTTTTCTCTTACTATCAATAGTATATAGCTTATATATAGGACATAGAACAACATTACTCAAACGTATAAATATAGCTGTTGGAATTGGTGTCCAACACATCAAATAAACCCGTATTCCGGTTCGGGTATTTTAGAGTCCTATTCGGGTTGCCCTCGAGGAATCAACAAACACGAGAAAAACGTAGTGTTTAATTAATTGTTTAATTAAATAGACTATCGGGCTTGACGTATTTAATTAGTTAATGGGTATTAATTAATTAAATGGTTTCGGGCTAGGCATAGGGTTCGGACCGGGCTTGGTGGTGACGGGCTTTGACCTAATTAGAGTTTGACTCTAATTAGGGTTGATGCACTATATATAGAGGTTAAAGGGTATTAACCTAAACACACTTAACAACTCTTTCTTGTTCCCTTGCACCATTCGGCCGACACCCCACAGCCACCACCGAACCGCCGCTGCCCCGCCGTCCAGCCGCCGTCGAACCACCGCCGGACCGCCGCTGCTCCGCCGCCGCCGCCGCCGGTAATCGAAAGAGTTTTTTGATTGGTTTTCGGTACTCGTTTTCTCAAGGTGCTTTATACTACGTTGTGGTATATTGTCCTGTTTGTGATAACCCTTGGGTGTGATACGATAGAGGGATTCTTTCTTGAATCCTAGGCATAGTGTGAATCTGGCAAGAACGAGATCACAAGGTTTGTCATCCTCGCCAAACCGTAACAATGTAAGTTTTGAATTTATCATTTAATTAGTTATTAAATTCTAGTTGCGTTAGAATTGTAAACCTAACGGTCCAAATAGTTTTATCGGGTCAATGTTCTACCAAGTTGTTTTTGATTTCCGCCTTAAACAAATTGTGGCTAGATGCATAGAAAACCCAACAGTGGTATCAGAGCGCCATTGGTTTACAAGTCTAATTGTGCTAGACAAGAAATTCGAAATCCATAAAAATTGTTTTTATGATTTTCGGAATTTCCGAAAATTGTTTTTGGGGTTTCCGAAAATTAAAAATACATTAAAAATAGGTTTTTAGATTTTTTCGGTATTTTATAAAATTGTTTTGATAATTACCGAAAATTAAAAATATGATTTTTAATATTTCCGAAAATTCGGAATTATTAATTTAATTATTAAAAACGTTTTTTTTATTTAAATTAATAAATTATGATAATTTCAAAAGTTGGAATTATCAAGAATTTGAACAAAAGATTTTATCAAATCTAGGTTTTTATTTAAAAGATTTAAAATAAATATTTTATATATTTTATATATTTTTCGGAATATATAAAAGGAATATAAAGGTTATTTATTTAATAATTAAATAAAATAAATCCTATTTAAGTATATATGTATTTTTCGAAACACATATATGCCAAAAATAGTTGATTTGGCAAATCTAGATAATATTTGAAGGAGTATCAAATAAGGATAAAATTTAATAGTTTAAATTAGGGATATATTAGATATATCCGAAATCTTTTAATAAGAATTAAAGATATGATTTTAAAAATTAAAAGATATTTTAAATATGGATATAGATATATCCGAAAATAATTTCGGTATATATTTATATATATTTAAATATTTTCGGTATTTTTAAAAATTAAAAGAGTATGGATTTTCGAATAAATTTAAATTTGTTTTTTGTCTTATCTTATAATAGTTTATAATAAAGATAAATATTTAAATAAGTGTTATATATTATATATATTAATTAAAAGTTTAATTAGAATATATATATATATATATATATATATTTCGAATTCCCATATATATCAAATGTGATTTGATATTCTTCCCTTATATATATAATATTATGTAATAAAAGTTTATTAAATATTATATAACATATAGTTATAATAGGATTTAAAACGTCGCGTCCTCGCGCGTTTATAAAATTAATTGTACTATATAGAACTTTAGTAAATGTAATTAAAAGGCTTTAATGTACATAGATATAATTATATAAAAGTTTATATATATTATAACTAAAGTTAAATACATCGTTACTTATGTCATTAGTAGGCTCACCCATAGTCTAAGACATCTAAAGGATGAAAAGGAAGAGATATAGATCTCTAAACGGGGTTGCGTTTTTAACACGCCATGCGCTGACCTGCCCCGCCGCTTCCCTTGTCTTGGAATGGAGCTACCGAACGGGCATAATAGGATGATGTCAAGATTAAAAGTATAATCATAAAATTAAACAAATCCTTCCCGTTTAATTAAATGTGAACATTGCGTGCTCTCCATTGAATGACACGCGCTCGTATCATAGTCTGATTAACGGAACTCGTGTGGTTAACCGGTACGTTAATTGTGAGATTATTTTATGAGTGAAACGATTCTCGCGATACTCAAGCGAACTTGAGCCGAGAAGTCCACGTGGGTATTCCATGGTTGTTTCACCTTCTAATATATGATCCACGGTATCCCTGTCATATAGATTAGAATGAGCATTGATTCGAGATTAACATGCCATTCTCCCACGAGAATGAATCTCAAAGAACTAGGAATTTCATAAGATTGAAATTGACAATAGTTTGCCTACGACACGAAATTGTTTGGTGTGAAATACGGCATCCCTCTTCACATCAAATAACTAGTGGGCGTATCCTAGCCTTATGAATAAAGATTGGGAAAATTATTATAAGGATTAATTATTGAATTCACTAACAAAGAAATTGTTTCTTTTGTAGATGGGTTCAAACTTGAATGACAACACAATTCCTCTACCACCACCACCTCCACTTCCACAAGGACCACAAAGCTTTGCTCTTATCTCCACCTTGAATCGTGAGAAGCTCACTGGACCCAACTACATTGATTGGGTTCGTACGCTTAGAATCACATTAAGGTACGAGGGCAAGGAGTATGTCCTCGATAACGAGATTGCTGAGTTGACTGACGATTCGAGTGACATAGACAGAGATGCCTATAATCTCCATCGTTCAGAGTCGGAAAAGGTTGCTTGCCTGATGTTAGCCACTATGTCTTCTGATCTCCAAAAGAATTTTGAGAAGATGAGTGCCTATGACATCAATCAACAGCTCAAACAAATGTTTCAAAACAGAGCTAGGCAAGAACGTTTCGACGTGGTAAGTTCCCTAGTAGGATGCAAACTACAAGAAGGACAATCTGTGTGTAGCCACGTCCAAAAGATGAAGGGCTACATAGACAGACTAGCAAACTTGGGTGTCCCTTTACCGAAGGAGTTGACCACTGATATGGTTTTGAACTCGCTTCCACCGTCCTACTCACAATTTATAGTTAACTATAACATGGGTGATATGGATAAGACACTCATGGAACTGCACGGTATGTTGAAAACTACCGAGGCTAGCTTGATGAAAGCTAAAGGTTCCACCCCCGCTGCTCCTGTCTTGTCTATTCGATCTGAAGGTGTTAAAAAGAAACGCCGTCCTCCTCCAAATAGCAAAGGCAAGGCCAAAGTAGGTCAAGCCAAACAAGGCTATAAGAGGAAGGCTGATTCTGATATAACACCTACCAAAGATCCGAAAGATGCTATTTGCTACTACTGTCAAGGAAAGGGTCACTGGAAAAGAAGCTGCCCAAAGTACTTGGATGATCTGAAGAGTCAGAAAGTCCAAAAGTCTGGACCATCAGATACTTTTATGATTGAACTCCATCATACTTCTATGACTAATTCTTGGGTTCTAGATACAGGGTGTGGTACTCACATTTGCACTGATATGCAGGGACTTAAGAATTGTAGGAAGTTGAAGCATGGAGAGCTTAATCTGATCATGGGAAACAGAGTCTCGACTGCTGTCACCAAGATAGGAGATTATGAGCTCATGCTTGGGAATGGATGTTCTTTACTTTTATTAGATGTTTGTTTTTCGCCTTCTATGGCACGCAACATTATTTCGTATTACGCATTGTTTAAGGATGGTTTTAACTTTGTTTTTGATAATAAGGATGGTTCTATTTTAGTTTATAAAAATGATGTGTTTTATTTTAAAGCTATTCCTTGTGCTGGTATATATGAAATAGATGGTTGCGTAAATAAAAGAAATCTAATATTGAATGTTGATTCATCCAAAGATGCATCGGATAAGTCATGTCTATGGCATTGTCGCTTAAGACATATAAACAAGAAAC
This sequence comes from Calendula officinalis, assembly GCA_963853835.1. Lineage (NCBI taxonomy): Eukaryota > Viridiplantae > Streptophyta > Magnoliopsida > Asterales > Asteraceae > Calendula > Calendula officinalis. Next base: position 928,260 of record OY970827.1, on the reverse strand, counting down.
GCATAGCTAAACTCCAAAAGGATGGAGTGTTAGAATCATTTGACCTCAAATCGAATGATGTGTGTGAGTCTCGTTTACTTGGCAAGATGACAAAGGCGCCATTCACAGGGTCATGTGAAAGAGGCAAAGACTTGTTGGACCTCATACATACTGATGTATGTGGACCGTTCAAGTCTAACACTAGACATGGTGAGCGATACTTCGTCACATTTACTGATGATTTCAGTAGATATGGATATGTTTATTTGATTAAACATAAATCTGATACTTTTGAAACGTTCAAAGAATATCAGAAAGAAGTAGAGAATCAACTGGGCAAGAAGATTAAGATGCTCCGTTCTGACAGGGGCGGAGAGTATCTTAGTCAAGAGTTCATCGACTATCTAAAGAGTTGTGGAATAGTATCCCAACTCTCACCTCCTCGAACTCCACAACTTAATGGAGTGTCGGAAAGGAGAAATCGAACCTTGCTTGACATGGTTCGATCAATGATGAGTCGATCAACACTTCCAGTGAGTTTCTGGGGATATGCCTTAGAAACTGCAGCACATATCGTGAACCTTGTACCAACTAAGAAGGTTGCCAAAACTCCCTCTGAAATGTGGACAGGGAATCCTCCCTCCCTCAAACATTTGAAAATCTGGGGTTGTGAAGTTTATGTGAGACATGAATCTCACGACAAGCTAGATAACAAATCAGAGAAGTGCTACTTCATTGGCTACCCACGACAGTCTTTTGGATATCGGTTTTATAATCCGAAAGAGAACAAAGTGTTCGTATCTCGAAGAGGATTTGTCCTCGAGAGAGAGCTATTATCCAAAGAAGACAGTGGGAGCAAAATTAATCTTGAAGAGTGTCAAGAGTCAAACAATGAAGATGTAGTGGAACCTATAGTTGACACTAGCACTCAACCAGAGGATGAGACTCCTGTTGAACAAAATGATGTAACTCCTACCGTTCCACGTAGATCCTCAAGAACTGTTCGCCCTCCTGAGCATTATGGTGATTACTATGATTTCCATATTGCTGAAGGCGATGCATCTGCTGGTAATAGTTTACCAGTTGATGACGATGAGCCATCGAGTTATAAGGAAGCTATGGAAGGCCCTGAGGCCGAAAAATGGAAAGTGGCTATGGAGAGTGAGATTCAGTCCATGTATGACAATCAAGTATGGAACTTGATTGAGACTTCTCCCGGTGTCAAAACCATTGGATGCAAGTGGATCTTCAAGAAGAAGATAGACATGGATGGGAATGTGCACACCTATAAGGCTAGGTTGGTTGCAAAAGGTTATACTCAAACTCATGGGATTGATTATGATGAAACCTTTTCACCAGTAGCCAAGATAAAGTCTATCAGAATATTGCTTGCCATAGCTGCATTTCATGACTATGAAATTTGGCAGATGGATGTTAAAACCGCCTTCCTTAACGGAAGACTTACTGAGGATGTCTATATGGCACATCCAGAAGGTTTTATCAATAAGAAATATCCTGATAGAGTGTGCAAGCTTGAGAAATCCATTTATGGATTGAAACAAGCCTCTCGAAGTTGGAATCTTTGCTTCCATGAGAAAGTCAAGGAGTTTGGTTTCTCTAGGAGTGAAGATGAGTCCTGCGTTTACATCAAAGCTAGTGGGAGCGTTGTTGTCTTCCTAGTACTGTATGTGGATGACATACTCCTTATAGGAAATCATATTCCTACACTGCAAGACGTGAAGTCTTGGTTGGGAAAATGTTTCGCTATGAAGGACCTAGGAGACGCAGCGTACATACTCGGTATAAAGATATACAGAGATAGAGAAAGACGTCTAATAGGATTAAGCCAGAGTACATACTTGGATAAAATACTAAAACGTTTTAGTATGGTTGATTCCAAGAAAGGGTATCTACCCATGAATCATGGCATAACATTGTCTAAGAGTCAATGTCCCAGTACTGAGCAAGAACTGGAGAAAATGAGTCGAGTCCCTTACGCCTCGGCGATTGGATCGATCATGTATGCCATGGTATGTACTCGCCCGGATGTCTCATATGCGCTAAGCATGGTGAGCCGGTTCCAAGGCAACCCTGGCATCGATCATTGGACTGCGGTGAAAACGATTCTCAAGTACCTAAGGAGAACAAAGGATATGTTCTTAGTGTATGGTGGGAAAGACGAACTTGTTGTGGAAGGTTATTGTGACGCGAGTTTCCAAACGGATAGAGATGACTCGTGCTCACAAACTGGGTGGGTGTTCTTATTGAACGGAGGAGCTGTCACTTGGAAGAGTTCCAAGCAGGAGACAGTAGCTGATTCAACTTGCGAATCTGAGTATATTGCTGCCTGTGAGGCGTCAAAAGAAGCCACATGGTTGAAGAATTTCATTGGGGATCTTGGTGTCGTAACAAGCATCAAGGAACCAATGAAAATCTTCTGCGACAATGAAGGTGCAGTCTCATTGACTAAAGAATCCAAAGATCATAGTCGAACCAGGCATATACTCAGAAAGTTTCACTACGTGAGAAAGCGAGTTGAAGATGGGGACGTGATAGTGACAAGAGTATCGTCGGAAAATAACCCGGCTGATCCTTTCACAAAAGCACTAAGTCGTGCCAAGCATGATGCTCATGCGAGGACGATATGAATTAGATTTCATAGTGACTTATCATAAATTGTCATTCATTTGAAATTGTAGTGAATATTAAATTGTATGAATTGATGATTTATTTATGGAGATTAAATAATTTGCAAGTGTTCTATCATTCATATAGTATTTAATTATTCCATTTCAAACCTTTTGCATGTTTAGAACCTATTCCTAAGTAAACTAAGAGATTACTTAAACGTCCACAGTCGATCGTTCTTATGGGAATAAGAACTGAATTAAGATGTCATGGGAGAGTGAGTAGATTGTTCAAAGGTATGAACATTGCATAGAGATTGCTGCTACTCTCATGAGCATTTAAAAAGGTGTATTTAAATGTTGGACCAACCCACGCTCAGAGTATTACCCCATGGACTTTATCATGGGTAATAGTGAGGCGATAATATCGTATGAGTCTTCAAACCAAGATGCATCGTTTCCTAAGTACGATTTCGTGATGCATTGGTCTAACTCCAACGCTATTCGTAACTGGTAGCTATAAAGATTAGTTCCATGTATTATGTGATGACTATGAAGGAAGACGATGTAGTTAAGGTTTATTCGTTCCCTCTGATCAAAGTGATAGAGGAGATATCTATGGGCCCCCTGTTGATTTGATGTGACACTGAAGTACCTGCGCAGGTCATGACTAGATTGAAAGTTCAATCATGTAGTCAAATCGTCATCATAAATCTCGAATCAGGAAACATAATCGTAACTAGAGTGATTGACAAGTCCATGTCACTAGTTACATGATATCGCGCAACGAAGGACATATGATCACTTATCATAGGACCGTTTCTGATAGTTCAGAGTTCGGCAGCTGCACATGCTATGCACACTCTAAAGGATACACGAACGCGTACCGTTTATAGTTGATGAGATGTCCAAGTGGGAGACTGTTGGAATTGGTGTCCAACACATCAAATAAACCCGTATTCCGGTTCGGGTATTTTAGAGTCCTATTCGGGTTGCCCTCGAGGAATCAACAAACACGAGAAAAACGTAGTGTTTAATTAATTGTTTAATTAAATAGACTATCGGGCTTGACGTATTTAATTAGTTAATGGGTATTAATTAATTAAATGGTTTCGGGCTAGGCATAGGGTTCGGACCGGGCTTGGTGGTGACGGGCTTTGACCTAATTAGAGTTTGACTCTAATTAGGGTTGATGCACTATATATAGAGGTTAAAGGGTATTAACCTAAACACACTTAACAACTCTTTCTTGTTCCCTTGCACCATTCGGCCGACACCCCACAGCCACCACCGAACCGCCGCTGCCCCGCCGTCCAGCCGCCGTCGAACCACCGCCGGACCGCCGCTGCTCCGCCGCCGCCGCCGGTAATCGAAAGAGTTTTTCGATTGGTTTTCGGTACTCGTTTTCTCAAGGTGCTTTATACTATGTTGTGGTATATTGTCCTGTTTGTGATAACCCTTGGGTGTGATACGATAGAGGGATTCTTTCTTGAATCCTAGGCATAGTGTGAATCTGGCAAGAACGAGATCACAAGGTTTGTCATCCTCGCCAAACCGTAACAATGTAAGTTTTGAATTTATCATTTAATTAGTTATTAAATTCTAGTTGCGTTAGAATTGTAAACCTAACGGTCCAAATAGTTTTATCGGGTCAATGTTCTACCAAGTTGTTTTTGATTTCCGCCTTAAACAAATTGTGGCTAGATGCATAGAAAACCCAACAATAGCAAACTAAAATAATATCAGTTTAATTAATACACATTAATTAGACATTAACTTCTATTAAATTATTCGTTCGTTTGGTCCATATCGTATTGGGTCCAATATAGGAAATTGATCGATGATCACTAAGTTTATAATATGATAATTCTTCAAAAGAAGACACCATTATAAGTTTATTGAGGTTGTAATTCACATAAATTAATTATAACATAATTATATCAAGACTAAATAAAAACAAGATAAACAAGATCCGACGCAAATAATAAAAAAACACGGGAAAAGAATAAAAAATAATTGTATTGATTAAAATCTTTTTTTGAAGCAATTAAGTTGATGGATCGCGATGAACAGTTAAGGTGGTCCGTCAAATTAACTGCATGCAGAGGATCGAGTTCACGTGTTGTTATGCTAAAACCATATAAAACCTAACCCTCATTTTAGACCACTTCATTGCAGACGATACACCACTTTCACCACACATATAAAGATGCCTCTATATCTAACTTTTATTTCACGTGAAGTAAGTCACAGAGATCATGAAACTATGAGCAAAAAAGTCGTAAAATTAAAAAGTTGCAAACTAGTAACTTCCATGTCAATTCATGCATACATGCGGCTAGAAGTTAGAGTTTGTTTATTCGGTTGCAGTGCATATATAGATGTATTGAAAAATTGTATTGCTTCATATTAAATCTGACTACTTGATCATCATCATGCTCATAAAATAATTGTTAATCAACTAATTCTATTTTATAATCACATCATTTGATTTGGACACCTATAATGATTAAATAAATAGCAAAATAAGTAGTATGATTTAGTAAAAAGCCCTGCTATATCATGATTTATTTGAACTATAATAAATGCTTGTGTAGTGTGGTCCATATGTGAAATGTATAACTTATATATTGTATCACTTAACCAAATCTTTGCTCGTGATTCCATATCTTGTGGCCTGCAGTCACTATATAGTATCCATCACGGTTCACGAATAAGGCGATCGCAGCCTCACAGAGATTAAACGTATCTTTATTTAATTCACCATTAATTAATAGTATCTCGTATATCATTATCAATTAATTTGTGGTTTCCATAAATCCTCAATTTGCATTGAATTAAAGCAGTTTTTATGTTGTTTATTCTTATTTTGTAAGATTATTAACTTGTCGACATGATCAATGATTCGGCCAGTTTAATTAACGGAAATTGTAAATTTGATATACGTTCGAGTCACGATACAAAATAAGTGAGACATGTTTAAGAGATATAATTAGGAACACTGGGATGTTCCAATAGAAACTCCCAATATATATGATACTTTTTAGTTTTTACCCATTTTCTAGAGTACATACACCACTACAGAAAAGGGAATTTGCGACGGAATCTTGCGAGAGACAAATATCCATAAAAAACTTGGACAAGTTGTGACCGAAATGGATCAAGAGTGAACTGATTGACAAAAATATTTAATTTGGCGTCGAAAATGATATTCTGTCGCAAATCCACCGCAAAAGGTTGAACTAAACAAAAGGGTTAGAGAAATGGATATAAAAATCCGATCCAAATCTGTCACAAGAAAAAAACAATTTAAGAATTAACAAAAATTTAAAAAGTATATCCTACGCAGAACAAGTTAAGAATTAACAAAAAATAAATAAAAAGTATATCCTACGCAGATCTATCCCAAATGATAACACTAAATAAAACTATCAAAATGGATAGTTATTTCGACCTAAATCCATCACAGAAACACAATAAGTTAGCATGATATAATTATCTCAAATAAAAAACAAAAATAAAGACCGTTGCTAATCTGTCCTGCTAATCCTAATCATATTTTTTTAATTGGGCGAATTTGAATGTACAATTTTATCGCAAATCTGATGCGAAAATACATATGTTGTGACGGATTTGCTGACAGTATTTTTTACATATTTTTATGTTTTCTAATACGCAAGCACATATGACATATACCCAATTATAAAGATGAATTAAATGAATGTATACATAAATAATGAATAGGGTAGAATGTATATAAGTTTATATAAGTTGGTGTATATCAGTATATGTGTATCTATTGGTATTTGAATATATTGTTGCTCGTGGAATGTTGAGAGGCTGGGGTATGGCTGAACGATTTCTTGTATTCTTTGGATTTGGGTACTTTTTATTTCATATATTGAGCAGTCCAGTTAAGAAATCAACCAATCTCTATATTTCAAATAAAGCCCAAATATACAGTTGTTTGCAAATTGGGCTCAAAAGTTAAAGGTCATATAATTTAATCAATTTCCTCATAAATAGAAGAGGATTTAGAGCCATTTAAATTGTAGTGACACTATATACTAGAGCTGAAAAAAGAAATGAAAACCAAAGTAGTAAGATAAATTTAAAAAATATATATATAATTTAATGACTGATTTAATGAATGAATTGTTATACTTCCAACCTCTGAAGCACTCGATCCAACCTGTTCCAATGGATAGACTTCCTCCTAAAAGAATAGATTAAAAAGACTTTAATAATTAAAATAAGTAGACATATAATATAGTGACTTTTACTTTTCCCCTTTTAAGAAAATATATATTTATAAATACTTCTTTTAATTAAATAACGCTCTAACATTGGCTTTGCTTGTATGTTTTCCTAGTGGGTACGACGACCCCTTTATGTGCGTATTTATATTTATATTGGTTGGATTTTTTATTCTATTTTTCATACAAAATCGGGACGTTCTTGATTTAGAGCGATTCAGATCGGTCTAAAACTGAGAAAAAACTGAAAAAGTCGAACAACTATCTCGGTACTCGGTTCGATTTGGTTGCCGTCGGTTCTCGATCTGGTTCGGTTCGGTTCGGTTCCATGTGTCATCGGTTATGTCCTCGGTCATGCCAAAACTATTTTCTCCGTTCTCAGTTCAGTTCTGAGCGGTTCGATTCACTTCTTGCACTTCGCACAATTCTACATATATGCACACCAATACTAAAGAAATTATATATTATTTCTTTTAAATATTTTACTCGTAGTTGTTTCCATTGTGTTCTCAAGTGGGATATATTTATGTTGTTTTTGGTAGTGTTTGTGTTTTATGTTATTTAGATCTTTCATGGTTGAGTACTCACTTCACTTTTGTTTAATATCCAACATTTTCAATTCTTAAATTCGACTTTAAATCGAGCAAAAGACTGGAATCTTGACCGTTAAGTTGTATATATCTTTCACACGAGTTGCTAGCATTTGAAAAATATAGTTTCATAAATCAATCATGCCAACTTTATTGAATCATTTGAATATTAATTTATAGTGTATGCAACTATGCATACATGTTCTTTAAGCGATCATTTACTTTTCGGTCACCGTATTACTATTTCTTGAAGTTGTTATCGAGAGTGATTCGAACAATCAAACCCGCACGTAAAAAATATGTATGCATTAGTGCACGTTTAATTGTGGTCATTTAGTTCACGATTTTGTTTGGAAACCGGAAAGTAAACGAGATTAGTACGATTACTTTTGAAGAAAAGTGGAAAGCAGTACAAGAAATGGCCATATTGCATAAAGCAACCAAACCCAAGATGGAAACAAAGTACTCATGGCCGTATTTTGTTTAATTAATTACAAGTTAATCACTCCATAAACATGTTAATTATTGGTTGTCAACAGCTGTGCCCGCACCCTCCTACAATGATCGAATTCATGTTCCAGTGAGTCATGGCTTTCAAATTAGGCTGATTTTCTTTTGCCTTTTTGGTTAACCTACACCTCATAATCACCTTCTCAAAAAAACAGTTGTTATGAAAACCGAACCGACCAGTTTAACATGAAACGTGTCACGGGATTAGTTTTCAAACAGAACTGCCTATTAGGCCTGTGCACGGTCCCAGAACTGTCCAAACCGGCCCGAACCGAATAGACCGGGAACCGGAAAAATGGTTTTGACCGCACCGATAACTGAACCGATGTAGCTCGGTTCGGTCTGGTTCTGCGGTTCTGATCGGTTCTCAGTCCAATTTGCACATACCAACTGCCTATTATTGAACTGGTAAAAATCGCTCGAATTAGCGAAACGGTGAACCAGTGGAACTAGATATTTTATAAAAACCTGAGAAGATTTCATTTTTGTATCAACAATGTTTAACCTTTTCCTTAAAGTACCAAATATATCCTTGCTTAGTCAATTTATTGTTGTAAAAAAAATCCATAGCCAATTAAAGCAATAAGTGAAAAATGATAGGATACTAAAAGAGATTAGTATTCATAATTTCATACCACAATCTCTCTCTCTAGATCTGATTCAGACAAAAATACCAAATTACAAAAATGGAACAAAATAATGTACCAGTTTTTGCAAAGAAAGTATGGAAATTAGTACGTGTTTTGTACTTGATGTTACGCAAAGGCATTTCCAAGACTAAACTATTACTCGACCTCAGCAAAATGATGAAACGTGGCAAGCTCGCCGGTAAACTACACAACCACCACCCTTACGCCGCCGCAAACCTCTCCCCACCAATACGAGTTCAGCTGCAGCAACAGCCCTGCTACTAACAACCGCCGCCACCACCCATTCTCTCGATTTACGAAACAACATTATTCCAACAAGCACTCGTCGGAGGATCTTGACATGACGGCGGCGGTGATGAAAGCCATGGAGATGATTCACAGTGAGACCGGGTTCGGGAGGAGTCCGGTGGTCAGACAACTGAGGGTAACCGACTCTCCATTCCCGTTGAGTAGTGTCGATGAGGACAGCCACGTGGTGGATGAGGCGGCGGATCAACCGGTTTTACAACGATTTGAGGCGGCAGAATACCAATACGTCGTCGTTTGGTTCATCGAATTAATTAATAATTTTTTAGTTAGTATATAATCCGGTGGGGTGGCTACTTTGGTTTGAGCTGATTTAGAAAGAAATTGTTCTTCGATGAACCTGCAAAAAACAATTACGGCGAATTGAAGCTGATTTAATTTGCAATTGTGATTTGATCGGCATTGCAAATTGAAGTATATATGTAATAAGGGTGTTCTAAACAATGGTTATATATATGGTTGAATTATTCAAGACCGAAGGAGGGTACACTTGTAAATTCGATACAGAAATGAATATACGAGCATTTTGAGACATTAATTAATGTATAATACTCTCTTTAGCTACTTGAATGATCTAATTTCGATATTTCAGCCATGTTTACATCAATATGCTTTAATCTAGTTAAATTCTTGAAAAGCTATGTAATTTAATTAAGAATTCTTCTATTATATCTCAATGAACATTTTATTTGTTCAATTTTATTGATCCAATAAATTTCAAGCAAATATGAAATTAATCTTACTAGATTGAAACACTCTGATGAACTGATTAATTAAATATATATGAAATAATAAGTAGATCGAATCCATTAATTCATATCTAGCTTTGTGACTTCACATAAAAAGTCAAAGTTAATTGTAGACTACTAGACTTAATTGATCATTATAAATGACAATATTCCACTCAAACATGTTTACGATGCACAAATAATACTCGCAACAAACTGCAAGAAAGTTGCTAGGCAAAATAAGTAAGAAAATTTACATTTTAAGCTTTCCAGATTCTTTAATCAAACATATTTGTACCCTCTTAATAGTATTTGATGTTGATAACTTCCCTGCAGTTTGATGCATACATTATTTGTCAATTAACAAATGAGATTTGAGATTTAAAATCATCATAACCGGATGCCTAACTTCTGGAAAAAATAATATACATTATTAATTAATAATATATGATCCCTTAGATTCATCAGTTTTGAGAAATTAGTTTTTTTTTTTTTTTTAATTTGATGGTATTCACGTTTATAGCAGACTCCTCAGGGTGGGTGTGTTTTGCTCATGATGTATATGATATAACCATTGGCTTGTTGTTTTCGGATATTCCCAGGTGATCTAAGAAATGTTTACTAATAGTATGGATTGAACTCAGTAACTTTAAAAAACTAATTCCATGTCCTTTTATCACTAGATGATTTAGTTTTGAGAAAGTGATATTTTAATTAAAAGCAAACGACCACTTTAATTTATTAGTCCCCATTATTGGCTTTGCTCGTATGGTTTGTGTACTTTTATAGGTAGGCTTAGCCAATACTTACAGTCCAAAACAAATGTGCATTTCTTTTTAATTTTGTAAACACACTTTAGAGAGTGGTGTTTCCAATTTGTGTTAAGTGGTTTATATGCATTGATAATTGTTTTCGTTTATTGGATTTTAATAGTTACACCTTCACTGTTTGTTTGCTTTTCTCAAACATTTTCAATTTTAGGTTTGATCCGTCTTTCTATATATTAAGTGACATGGAATTTGATCACTAGGATAGTCAATTAAAATTAGGGTTTTGATAATGATAATTTTAAAGACTGTCATTTAAAGGGGAATATTTTGTTTTGGAAACTGATTATTAGTTGAATTAATTACATATAAATGATGTCTAGCTCAGTTGGATTGATGAATGGGTTTTACTCCCATACGAGGCGTGATGTCTGGAGTTCGAATCATGTAAACACCTCTTGTGGTGCCAAATATGGGGGATCTTTCCCTGGAAATCCCTATGGAGGCCGGGTTTGCCGTGTAAAGCAGCTCGAATCCGGGGTGCTCGCTGAAAAATTGCGAGTAGGTTTCCATTGATATCATTTACTGTTTTCAAAAAAAGTTGAATTAGTTACATAACTAATGAATATTCCTAGAAAATGTAAGAATTTTGACTAATGAAGTATTAATAATTTATAATTTAATTAACAATTATTTTTCAAAACAGAATATTCATCTTTTAATGACAACACTTAAGACTATCATTATCAAAAGCCTTAAAATTATATATATGCGTATTGCGTGTCCTTATGACACATTAAAACCAAAAAGAAATTATGAAACATTGAAATCTCTAACTCGTTTAGCAAGTGTAGAAGATTTCAATCCACTGCATTTTATCCACACAATAAAAATATCAGCGAAAACCCAAAGTTAACGAAAATAAGAAAAATCTAAAGAAAGGAGAAAAGAAGACTACAAGTCTACAATAATAATATTCAATCCTTTAAAATGAGGGATATGAATAAATAAAATGTAAACAATCAAAACTCTACCCAATATATAGAGATTGATTTCAAAAGAAATGAATACCGTATTGCTAAACACAATCAAACCCAATAAAGTAAGAAAGGCTCTTTTTTATTACTCGGTCAACTAGACGTTACATCTTTATAGTAAAATTAAAATAAAATAAGATGTTAATGTGAGAGCATCCCCAATGGTTAACCTTACAATAGCTTATTACTTTTGTCACATCAACAATCTACTACCCAAAAACCTCTACATAAATAGCATCTCCAATGGTTAACTTTTTTAAAAGCTTTTTCTTTAACAATATTTCCAATTTATCTTTATCTATCTTAAATGTTTTATATATACCCCTTATATAATTTGACACTTTTTATAACATCTTACTACATATAATATTTTTTAAAATATCTCATATAAAAATATTATAATAATTGACATTAAATATTATATAATTTATTTATTAACTAATAAAAATATAATAAAGAATTTATGTATAATATATATCTAAAGTTTAAAATGAAAAACTATTAAACATAGATAACTAAAAAAGAAAAAATTTGAAAGTAAGGTTAGTAGAAAAAAAGTCTCTGAATAAGCTTTTAAAAAGCTAGTTATTCCAATGGGTAAAAAGTCATCCAAAGACTTATTCAAATAGTAATAAGTTTTTAAAAAAACTACCATTGGAGATGCTCTCAGTTTCTGGTTGCGAACAGCTGTGTTTTCCAAATTGGCTACTACTATTTTTATCTTTTATATTTTGCTCCCCCACCTTCTCACATTTACCACAACTGTCTTTAGGGAAGAAAAAAAAACTTGGAGCAATACATAGAAATACTGCAAATGGGCTTAAAGTCATTTTTAGGGGAGAAAAGAAAAGAGGTTTTGTGATTGGTTCGTGGTTTAGACTTGGACACACACTTTAAAGTGAAAAGGTGGGTTCACTTTATTGATTTTTAAAAAAGAAATATAAGGTGGGACGAAGAAGTTTCTAGAAAATTGCACTCGTGGATGCATACTTGCATGTTAAATACATGCCAACCCAATCTACCTTGTTTGACCCGTCCAAACGATTTAAGCCTGCTAACATGTATAATTCAATTAAAATAAACAGTTTAGTGTTCAGTCTAAATAGATACGGATTATAATTAAGTATAACATCTAACCCTTTTAACTATATATACAAATTAGATTCAGCTCGTGAACCCGTTTACGATACGCCAACCTTTTAACTTGTCTTACCCGACTACAATACGTCAACTCTTCCAACTAGGGGTGGCAATTCAGGCCGGGTTCGGGTTCGCGGGTTGGTGGGTCAGAAACGTTCAACCCGAAACCGACTTGTTTATATAAACGGGACTCATATAACCCGTTTAATTAAGCAGATTAAACAGGTTAGCAGGTCAAACGAGTTAAATTGGTCAAACAAATTATTATTGTTATTTCACAAATTTAGTTTTGATCTAACTATTAGTTATGTTTGAATTAATAAACTATAAACTAAGTATAAATATATATATTTTTAAATATCTATTCATAATTAAACGGGTTGGCGGGTCGACCAATTTAAATATTTATTGACCCGAATCTTTTTTTTTTTTTTGGAAACAATTGACCCGAATCTAACATGTTTAATAAACAGATCAGTTGGGTTGATCCAAAACTGACTCAAAACTTTTTTACCTCAACCCAAAACTGTTTATTTTCGTGTCGTTTTCAGGTCCAGTTTCATATCGAGTCTGAAATTGTCACCCCTATTACTCCAGCCCATTTAAACCTGCTAGCCCATTTAATACTTTGATTTATTTAAATATATAGGTTAAGCTAGTCGAGAAAGATTATACCACTCCCAATTTGACAATTATACTATGTTAATTTAACAGTTAAATATTTTGAAGTGAAAATCTAGAATTACACCGGTACTAATTCAAACATTAACATTGTTTACAAAACAAATAAATTCTTTTGGTAATCAGGGTTCCGACTCGTTTTGCGAGCCAACTTATCCTAGGGCGACCACTCGCTTTGCAAGTAGCTCGGAGTCGGCGTAGGTGAACCTCCGTGACCACAAGGGGGTATTTTTTTTTTACTCCTAGTAGGGACTGAACCCGAAACCTCTTGGGAGTTTCACTCTTTAAGAGACCAAGTTCAACCACTAGGCTACCACCCTTATGGTTCAAAACAAATAAATTTCTAGCGTATATATTCTACCACAGCTATTGAAAAAGACCACAAACATTTAACAACTTTAAAAACAAACATCACCTTACACATTTAAAAAAAGTTACTTGTGACAGTTTTAAAATAGTTAGTTGCATATATATATGGGACGTGGACCAATAAACTCTATAAAAAAACTCTCTAATTAACTTTCCTTTTTTAAGTTAATCATATATTTATAGAAATAATGATTAAGCGCTGAATGATTCAACAATCTCATGAATGATTAAGATGTTTTGTATAAAATTTATTTTAAATATGAGAAATTTTTTATAAGAATTCTGACTGCTTAATGATTCAACATATGTTCTAAGGAAGAATGATTCAACAGTTTTTTGATGTCCCATTCAGCATATATTTCATTCAAATGCGCTAAATAAACACACTAAATGATGAATGATTTAGCATTAAGCTTCAAACAAACACCACCTTACTTAAGATTATGAATAATGCTACACATACAAATTTGCTATTTGGTACATGCTTAATTTATTATTCTCACATGGTTCACGATTTTCTTTAGAAAGCGGAAAGCAAACGATGGCGAGCAACTTTTGATTAAAAAAAAACATGCACAGCTAACATTTGAGAAACTTCGATAAAGAAATATAGTTATAAAAAAACTTAATTGATCTTGTAAAGCAACCAACCCAATATGGTAACAATGTAATAGCTTACACACATCAGATGTGGTCTTGTTTATTTAACTATTCATTTTTTCCACGTTGAACATCTTAATTATTTGTTGCCAACAGCTGTTTTGGTGTTTGCTTTGTCAAATTTACCACAAATTAAAATAGCCTTTTCAAGACAATGTTGGGGCCGAAAAGATAATTAATTAAACTATTGGGTGTCAAAAGCGAGTAAAATTTTTTTTAGAGGTGAAAAAAGAAAAAAAAGTGGAAGTGGAGTATCGGTCATTGATTGAAACACAAATACTTTACTGTGAAAACATGTAAATTGTAAGTTGTTGACAGTAAGTTATAAGAAAGTGTCAATCATGGTTTATCATAAAGATATTCGTTTAACTTTTTTATGTATATGTTATGACTTTTGTAAGTTGGAATATTGTGGTAAACAATTGAGTGTAATTTAAAATGCGATATAATTTTGGAAAAGTAAAATGCAAAGTTGCATAGAACTATACAAGATTTTCGGAAAAAGCTTTCATAAACTCGAAATCTCGTAGTGAAGTAAGCCTGCATTTTAACCCACTTTAGTGTACATATGTTTACAAAGAAAATTCATATAAGAAACTTATGAGTTATGACGTGCCAATCGTGTGTAACCCAATTTTAGTTTTAATTAACACGCGAAATTTAATTTTGACTGATTTAATTTACGATTAGATTTTCTCTAAATTAAATTTGATTTTATTTATGATATTACTTTAAATAAAACCTCACTCAAAGGTCCTAACTTGCATTTCAAAATTTTGTCCATCTTTAAAAAAATTCTGATACCACCCCTCATGGTAAGGGATAGGTAGCTGATTGTGCACACTCAGGGTTTACGATAATAAACTTTTTGCAACGAGAAAAATTATCGATGTTACAATATATAGTGGTCACTCAAATGGGCGAATAAGGAGCCAATGTACAACTACAATGGGGGACCCCACCCAACCCACACACTCTATTACCTTACAAATTGTCACATGCATGTAATACAAGCTTCAATTCAATAGAATTGTTATAATTTTTCTTTATGTTTAAATAAGAGTCATTTCTTAATATAGACAGAGCGAAATAAAAAATCCTCTAAAAAAGTCCGGTGTTTTCAATTCTTCATAAAATAGATCGTGCGATTAAATACGACTAAGATCCTCGTGCTACTACACTAGATAGTCGCCACATGTACAAGTTAATACTGCCCAGTGCCCACTCATTTTACTACTGCTCGTTAATACTGCTCAACATTGTTACTACTACTCGTTAATTAAACCATTAGCACAACTTAGTACTACTCAACACTTAGTGCTGCTCAACTTAGTGTTGCTCACCATTTAGTTCTGCTCAAGTTAGTGCTTGTCTATGGAGTCGAACGATCTATTTTGGTAAGATTAAAGTCTATCAGTCTTAGATGATACTTGAATCAGTCGCACTGTCTATTTTAGTAATTATTTCTTTAACACTGTGTTCCAGAAACTTTAAACGAAAGAAAAGAGAAGAAAGTAAGAGAAGTGAAGAGAAAAGAAAAGAAAATATATTAAGAAGAATTTTTTTTTCCTAAATCGGATAGAAAAGAAAAGAAAATTATAATTTTTTGTGTTCCCGAGTTGGAGAGAAATGAATAAAATAAAGACATTTACAATTTTATCCATAAATATAAACAAGTTAGGTAATATCAAAGATAATTTGGTAATTGCAAATATTTTTGATTACTTAAAACTTCATTTCTCTCCAAATCTTCCTACTTTTGGGAGGAAGATTATGAGAGAAAAAATGGTTAAAATTTCTTTTCTCTTCTCTTCCATTCTTTTAAGAAATGTAATTTGAACACGATAAAAAATTACTCCCTCCGTCCCTAAATAAAGTTCTCATTTGTGTTGGGCACAATATTTTAGGAGATAGTTAGTGGTGGGGTATTTGGTATTACTTTGAATAAAATATAAGGTTTGATTGGAGAGAGAAAGTGTTTTAAGAGATAGTTAAGTGGTGAAAGTATTGGTAATAATATTATTATATTAAGTGGGTCCCTTAAGTTTGAGAAATAAGAACTTTATTTAGGGACAAAACTTGAAGGTGAAATGGGAACTTTATTTAGGGACGGAGGGAGTATTTCTCTCTGTTTCTATTCTCTTCTCTTCAAATTAAAACTCTGGGAGACGGTGTAAATAATCATGACACTCCGGTTAGATTGCCTAAACTAAGTCAAAGAGGTCTTAGATTGTCTACATCTGAATCAATGCTATTACGGTATTACCTGTTTATCTGGTTTTATTATAGCTATATTAATGATGGTTTGGGACTGTTTTGATGTTATTATTCGACCGCTGTAATGTTTATCTTTTTTTTTGCCTCCACTAGCTCAAAATTATAGTTCCACAATTGATGATTAATTACATTAACCTTAATTGTATATTTATGTTATAATATTGTTAAGGAATGCACACTCTTAAACATATAAATCTTTTAATAACCATCAATTTATACTTATTGTAGAGAGTCGGTAATTATCATTTGAAGAGGTGTATAGAGGCTTGTTAGTACGGCAACGTTTGGAGAATAACGAGGTAGGTGACAAAGTGGTCGTGGTGATCATGCCAAAACCTCTCTCGCTAAGTAATCATCTTTTTGACTTTTAGTTTGAACTTGATAAAAACTGTTAAATTCATATACTTCGATTTAAATGTAAAATGTATACTATTTCGGTTCTACTTTTTCTTTGTCATCATTATTTTTTCTAAAATATAGTTGTTTATATAAAATAAAGTTGTAACTTTGTTTGAATATATTAAATATTAAATTTACAAATAATATTATTTTTATCAATACCTGCAAGTTTAGGCGTTAGCCCCTCTATTTTGCAACAGTCATGGATTGGTCCATAAAGTTGTATCCGTCATCCATTTCTAACGGCACTGGAGCGTCTTTTCCATCTACCCACTCAATTTGTAATCAAATATATTAAAGTATGAAACTAACACACTTTATCATGAAAATGTTATACTCCCTCCGTCCCACAAAAAAGTTCCCATTTCTCCTAAAGCCTTTGTCCCACAAAAAAGTTCTCATTTCTATTAAATAATATTATTATTATATGCCCCACCACCAACTATCTCTTAAAAACACTTTCTCTCTCCAATTAACCTTATATTTTAATCAAAAATAGTACCAAAGACCCCACTATCAACTATATCCTAAATACTTGTGCCCAAAGGAAATGAGAACTTTTTTGTGGGACGGAGGGAGTATTTGTAAAGGTAGTGATAAATACACGACAACTTTTAATGGATATATCACAATTATTATTTTATTTGGTTGTATAGTTAGCTATAAAATTTTACTCTGTGATGTACACATTAAAAACTATGGTGCAAGAATCAATTCTCTATTTGTAAACTGTAATGCTAATGTGAAGTAAACAAAAAATTGAATTTTCTAATTTTGATTAATTCTGAAATTTATGATCTTTTGATTATATATATAGAGTTGCGTTCAAGAAGGTCCATCATTTTTACGAAGTTCCAAGGAACAAATCTCAACCATTGATCAATAAGATCTAGTGGTCAAGATTAATCACATATTTTATACATTGAGGGGTATTTTGGTCATTTTAATTTTTTTTTTTTAATTTTTAATTTTTAATTTTAGAATTATTTTTTTTAAATTTTTTTTATTTTTTTTTAAAAAATAAAAAAAAATAAAAAAATAAAAAAAATTTAAATAAAAAATCAAAATTTTTTTTAAGTTCCAAATGATCAAAATACCCCTTCATGTATAAACTATGTGATTAATCTTGACCATTAGATTTTATAGATCAATGATTAAGATTTGTTTCTCGGGACTTCATAAAAAAGATGGATCTCCTTGAATGTTTCTCTATATATATACATAAACAAATATATATTATCCTATAAAATGTCCTATATAAATTAAAGAAAACAGAAACAAAAATATTATCCATTGATCCATTATCCTCTTAAATGTTCTTTTACAAATCATCTTAAAGAAGATTTAACAGAACACAAGCTTTGTTACACTTTCTAATTGTATCAAATTTTATCCAGTCTTAAAGAAGTGGATTTATGATCCACGATTAAAAATGCCTAACTTAAAAAATATATGTTCGAAAACATATAGTATAGAATAAAATAATTTTTACGAGAATAGTGTGCATATCTTCCCTTTAAATAAGCCTCTATCCCACACTTCACCATTTCATCAAGACAACAAAGTTTAATAAATTACAAAAATGGAACAAAATCTTCAAGTTTTACCAAAAAAAGTTTGGAGTCTACTCCGTTTGTTCTATTTCATGCTACGTAAAGGCATATCCAAAAACAAGTTATGGTTAGATCTCAACATGATGATGAAGCGTGCCAAGATCGCCGGTAAAGCCTTGCAAAATCTTTTATTCCACCACCACCACAACTGGCTGGCTTTCTCCGTCAACCGCCCGTCGCACCACCTCTCCTTTCCTTCCCCTCCGCCCGGCGAGTACGAGTTCAGCTGCACCGCCACCCCATCTACTAACAACCACCACCACCCATTTTCTCTATTTTCATTTCATAAGAAACACCACTCCGACAATCAACCGGCGGACGGTTTGGACGTGGTGGCTTTCAATGCGGCGGTGTACAAGGCCATGGAGATGATTCACAGCGAGATGTCGTCGCCGGCGTTGCCTGGGTTTGGGAGGAGTCCGATGGTTAGGCAACTGAGGGTAACGGATTCTCCGTTTCCTTTGAGTAATGTAGACGAGGATAGCCACGTGGTGGACGAAGCGGCGGAGCGGTTTATAAGCCGGTTTTATAACGATTTGCGGCGGCAGAAGCAGATTTGCGGTGGCGAAACATTGGTCGTATAATATGGAGTTTTCGCGTAATCGTCAATGTATTATATATTTCTCCTCTCATAAGAGATAATTGGTTTTTTATTTGTATTTCTTTTGTGTGAACAATTCAACTAAAAAGAATTGAGAATTAAGGAGTGTCTTTGGATTACAATATCTACATAAATGAATCTTGGTGTACTGTGAAGACACCATACTTTTGCCTAAATCATGTAAATTTCGATTAATCATGTTCGATCCTATTGTAATTTTGAACATTCATTACACATGTGCGAAAATGTTTGTAAATTTTAGTTAACTACTGACTAAAGTATACTCTGTACTTGATACCCACTACTCGATCTAAAAAGGTAGACGGTTATCTATTTCGAACTTTAATTTAGGACTGTCACACACGGGTAGTTGGATGCATAAATTGTTTGTACTTTTGTTACTGGGTGATGATTCCTAAAATGCAGGTGGCGGTTATTGATTATTGTACGAATTTTGATGCATGTTTTAACCTCTTATTGACAGCCCTTAGAGCTGTCATTATCATTTTCCTTAATTTATTTATGTACATGTAGGATGACTTGATATCTTGGGCTATCTTATGTAATGAGTTTCAAAACGTTTTAAAACTTCTAATTTTGAAAAATAAATTTTATTAAGATGCGAGAATTGTAGATTTTACTTAAAATACTAGAGAAAGTAGCCTTTAAAATTACCGTAACCTCATTGCAATACTTACCGAACACTATTAGTCATTAGATCACAGGATGTTGTAATCATGTTATAGGCATTTCATAGAGTATTTGACTATGTGTCCATATAAAATTCCCTATTATTAATCCAAAATCTTTCTCACTCTTATAATATTTCTATAACATTTCCTTTAAAATCCACAAAAAAATACATGGACTTCCTCCGATTCAAAATAAGTGATACATTTTCCATATTTGAGTGATTCAAAATAAGTGATACACTTTAAAATTTTACCTTATTTGGTAAAAAGTAGCGGGCTCCACACCCACTAACTACCTACTTTATAAAGTGAAATGACGCTTATACCCTTACTTTTTAATTTTAAACATTATTAACCTTACTTATTCAAAAATTGTGAGACTCATTCCCCACTAGCCCATCCAATTAATCTAATTTAACCCCCATTATAATCTTTTGCCTAAAAAATTGTGAAACCTAAAATATATCACTTATTTTGAATCGGAGGAAGTATGATATTTCTACAATATTTTCTTTAGAATCCACAATAAACACGTAAAATCAATTACAAATTACATAAAAAATATACTTCCTCCGATTCAAAATAAGTGATACACTTTGGGTTTCACGGTTTTTGAGGCAAAAGATTATAATGAGGGTTAAATAGGATTAATTGGATGGTTAGTAAAGAATGGGTCCCACAATTTTTGAATAAAGTAAGATTAATGATGTTTAAAAGTAAAAAGTAAGGGTATAAGAGTCATTTCACTTTATAAAATAGGTAGTTAGTGGGTGTGGAGCCCACTACTTTTTACCAATTAAGGTAAAATTTTAAAGTGTATCACTTATTTTGAATCACCCAAATATGAAAAGTGTATCACTTATTTTGAATCGGAGGAAGTATATAATAATCCTTTTAACGGGTATTATACTTTTGCAAAGGTTTGGCACAATGGTCGTTATCCCATGGTGGGGCTGAAAAGATTATTGTAACACCTCAATTTTTAATACAAAATATTTCCGTAAAATCCTTTTAAAAATATTAGAGTAATTGTCCCAAAAATATGGATTTACAAAATCTTTGGCATTAAATGAAAGACATTAGTTGGTGTTACAAAATTATATCATACCAAAGCCAAACATAAATCCACCTTGCTATCTCTACTTAAACTCGTGCGCCTTCACTAGCAAACGCACCTAATCCTTAGCTCCTGAACCTGAGTACATAGCATCACAAACAAACATAGTACGTAAGATAAAATTGTCTCGTGAGATACATGAGTTTTAGACCCAACGTTAACATATAAATAATCACATTTATTAGATATATAACTATATGTATATATATACTCTAGTTACCTACGTGGTAACCCTATCTCATTCATATACATCGATCACCTCTTCGGTAATCCTATCACATTCATTCATAGCCTATTCGACCCGTCAAGTTGTTCGGAATACCTCCAATCCAACGAGACCCCATTTTTATCCTACTAACCAGAATGCCTCTGATTCAGTAGAACCCCCATTGTCACAGTGTTCAGCCAAAGTGACCTATCTTTATCTTACTAACCAGAATGCCTCCGGTTCAGTAAGATCCAACATCTTGTTGGGTGATCGGAATGCCTCCAATCCATCAGTTTAAAGATGCCATGATAATCCAGAATGCCTCCGAATCTATCACGTACCTGTCCTATCTCAATCTACCCGTTATAACCACTACATGTGACTATATGTCACATCAATCAACAGTGCCGTATGGCCGTCACACTATATATCCGTATACTAATCTTAGTTAGTATTCACACAATTAAATCAGTTAGTTCATAATAATAATAAACAACTAGTTTAAACATTAGTAATCACAATTTATGAAAATACTTCTTTACCGCTATGTACTCAGTTTTAAAGTTCACATGTACTCACTTTAGCCAAGCTTAACCAAAAGATGTGTTCCTTGGACACAAATATCACCTCCCAAGATTTGAAGGCCTCAAATCTTCCAACCAACAACCTAATATCAAAACCAATACAATGGTTTACATCAAACATCAATAGTAACTACATATTCCATGGCTAGATAACTACTAGCATCATATTCCCCCAAATTACCAAACCCTAATTCCAAAAATCTCCATTTTTTCATAGATCTATATTATGAACACATTTTCCTTGTTAAAATACCATAGATCTAAGTTATACAACTTCCATTTAACCATTAAAGCACAAACCCAAACCTAGGGTTTGAGATTCAAGCTTTCCCTATTTGAATCCATGGCTAAAAACCCAAAAGGAGTGAAGATTTACCTTTAATCTTCAACTAGGAGCAAGAATCCACAAGATTGAGGTGAATAATCTGCTCCAACACCTCCTTTCCACTCAAAATATGCACCCACACTCTAGAGAGAGTTATAGGGCTTGAAATGGGTGAGAAATGACCAAATCCCGTATCTTATTTTGTGACCTGCCATAATTCGCGCCACGATCCAGGATTTCGCGCCGCGAATTTCCCCTACTTGCGAATTTCTTCGCCAGACGCGAATTTCTTCGCCCGACGCGAACTAGACGCGAACTCTACTTCGCGCCCGCTAAAAACTTCGTGTCCGCGAAAATGAATTTCTGTTTGTGTATCGCGAACGCGAATTCAAGTTCGCGCCACGAACTTTGCCTAGCAGCTAAGGCTGCACATTTTGTTGCCCTTTTCGACCCGGTTTCGACTTTAACGATGGATTTCACATAGCAAATGATGTCCAAATGACACGAAACCAATTCCCACGTATTTTAAATGATTTATCCTTATTTATCATATTTTTATATAATTTAATAGATACAAAATTTCGGGTCGTTACAATTATAACTTAGCTTTAACATCACGATATCATGTGCTCTTAGAGCGTCAAGTGTGAGCACGCTAAATCGCGCCAAATGGTGTTTGGCGGTGCCAAATGACACCGTGGGTCACGCCAAATGGCTCCATGCCACATATATAATGTCCAGGGGGTGATTTTTCTACCACATATTTTAATGCATCTACCACAATAGTTGCATCACATACTTGTACAGTATGCAGAAATACTTGTACAGTGTGGTATAAACATCAAAAAGTGTGGTAGTAAAATTAATTCCCATAATGTCCGCTAATTAAAGCTTACTTCAATATAAATTTTTTAAATATTTTGTAAATTGTGATTAGTTTTAGGTAATTTTTGTGTATCCAAAAAGATATTATAGGAATATTAAACAATAGAGAATAATTTTAAGGTGAATTTTAAAGTCATGTTAAAGATGCAAAAATATTTTTAACACAACTTCTATTTTTTTTTTTTTACAAACACACCCGTAATTTAGCATAACTAATTAAAATTATGCGAATCGTTGTGTAGACGAGGATTTCCTACTTTTCATTGTTCTTTATTAAGACAAGTAATTAAGTTTGATCTGATATATGTACAAAAACAACAAAATCTGATCAGTAATTTTTTTTACAAAAAAGTTTATATGATGTGGTGGATGGTGTGTCGGTAAATTTAAGCATGTTGACATTTTCTTTCCTAGCATGGCGTCCACAAAAGAAAACATCGAATAAGTTAAAAATTGTCTTAACTCAAAAGTTTTGAATATTAGGTATTACCAAGGTTCTATATAATGTGAGACGTAACGTAGATGCATCATTAAGCTTTGATATATAGTACTTAGGGTCAAGGATTATACGTTACACGGTAGTAGACCATGTAACATTTGTTACAATCTAACAAAGAGTCGCTCAAATAATTTACCATTGCAATAAAAGGTTAGGGTATGCCAATATGGTACCAATCCACCATTGGGTGTCAATTAACAACATACCGAATTTTCACTTAAAAGTCAAAATCACTAACTACCACTAATATCATGTTATGGACCACATCATCACAAGTTATCACGCATTACACACAATGTACAGAGTGCCACTAGGAGATGTAAATTAAAGATGTATATGATTGATATTTTTCATATCTGATGAATGTGAAATACGGAGTATGAGCCAAATAGGATAACTGAAATTTCAATATAATTTCAAATTTAAATATAAGGAAAACTGCTTCTAGAATTAGAAAAGTTGATCTTACATTAATGGTGACATGAGATGGTGTAGTGCGTAATTATCTAAATAAAAATATCGCAATTAATTAGTTTCTTGATTTAAGTATATATTACTATTTTTTAACTAATTTTAAAAGATCTTTTTCCACTTTGGTTAATTTTAAAAGATCTTTTCTTTTTTGAAGAAAAAAGGTAGTAATAGGCGTCCAGCCATCCACACCCGATAATATATAATACAAATACAAATAGATATTTCTTTTAGATATTCTAAAATCTAAGCAACCTTGAATTAATATTTTTTTTAAATATATGGATATTAACAGTGGTGTATAAAAATATCTGAAAACTAAGTATCTGAAGATATCATCCAAAAAAAAAATTTGTTATCTGAAATCCGGATATCTGAAAATCTAGATCTGTGAAATTCAGATATCGTGTCCAGATAGTGTTTTCAAAATTTTCGAATATCCGATATCCGATCCGGAAAAATATCTAAAATATTCAAAAATATCCGGAAAATGTTAATTTTTTTTTTTGGATATCGGGTTTTGATAACCCTTACAATATACACACAAACTTTTGAATTAAGTGTGCCACAGTTAGTGGTATTTATGTTGTTTCTATAGGTGTTTTAATTTGGTTTATATTACTGTTAAACGTTTAAGTGTTCACATTTTTGTATGTTTTTGGGCATGGTATATCCTTGAATCTAGAAATGATATTGAAATTTTACATAAAACTGCATTACTAAAAGTTAATGCGGGATTTGCATACGCAACAAAAACACTTCGACTAAAAGAAACATTTATGCCTTTTCTCTAATACCGAATATTCAAGATTTTATTTGACTATGATGCATACCCACACTCCATAAACATGTACGAGTTCATGTACCCTTAATCAATAATTAATCATACGGTACACGGCTTTGTCTATAGAGGAAATGAGGCCGATTAACTTTTAACAAAAGAGAAAATGCAAGTACAATTAGTGTGCAAGAAACAACATCTTGCAAAAAGCAACCAAACCCATGTTGACTCACGACTTAACATACATACCACTTTTTTCCTTAATTAGATATTAATCACCCATAAACATATTATATGGCTTGCCAACAATTGGTGCCCGCATTTTCCTACATTGCATGTTTCTAAAACTTATGATTTTGGTAGTTTTACTTTTATCTTTTTAACCTACCGCACTCAAAATATTAACGATAAATACATTGTTCTCGAAGGTTCATGAATTAAGTAGAGAATTATGTAAAGTGAAAACTTAGGGGTGTCGAAAGAAAATAAAATACTCTTTTTGGGTGGGAAATAAAAATGGTAGTTACTAGGGGAATTCCTTGCGTTCTTGGATAGCCTTGATATACGAACTTTACAGTTTAAGACCAAAATTCTAGAAATATATTTGAAGGGACAAGTTAAATGATCGATTGTTCATTATACGACATTTGAGTTTACGGTAATATTTTATACGATGTTATATAAATTAAATGATGTATGATTTTAATATGTACATAAATCATAAATATTATAAGTATTTGCCAATGGGTTAATTTGTTATTTTTTACTTCGTATTAACATAACAATTAAATATTACTTTTTCGAATAAATATGACTGTAAATAAGTTATATTCAAAATAACAGTTGTAAACTTGTAATAAGTTGTTTGGTCGAACAGCGTTTGAGAATAACGAGGCAGGTGATGACGTGGTGGACTGGCAGTGGTCACATAACCTCTCTCGCTAAGTAATCGCCTTTTCTCCTACAAAGTACAACATTTGCAAGCTACTCCCTCCGTCCCACAAAAAATTTCCCATTTCTAATGGGCACAAGTATTTAGGAGAGAGTTAGTGGTGGGGTCCATGGTTATATTTTGATTAAAATATAAGGTTTTCTGGAGAGAGAAAGTGCTTTTAGAAGATAATTAGTGGTGGAGTCCATAGTTTTAATATTATTTTATTAAGTGGTCCCTCACCATTTGAGAAATGGGAATTTTTTTGTGGGACAAAATTTAGAGGGGAAATGAGAACTTTTTTATGGGACGGAGGGAGTACAAGTTAAACCCAAAATGGGGGACTACTTTTGATAATAGTGACATCAAAGTTGTATACTAAAATATATTTTAAAATTCAGGTTTTTAGTCAAGTTGTTGCGATGGATGAGGTATAATTGAACTGGTTAAAGCGGTGGATTAATCTGGGTTAACTAATTACATTCAAACTAAAATCATCTTCCAAATAGATTAATCATCTTCCAATTCACATGATTTATCATGATTCGGTTTGTAAAATCGCCGTATATTCTTCCAAATTACTTGATTCGGTTTTCAATTTCGACAAATTAACTTTCAAAAGTTCTAACGAGATTAGACACTACAACATGGTCACAAACCCGTCCTCTTCATCCGGTCCCAATTGAACCGAACGGATCTTCCCGGGGTTTAAAGCACAGGTAGCAATATTTAGTGTTTACTTGTGCATCAAAAACTAAAATTCAAACTAAAAAATTATTTTAATTGTCTTCTAATTTTTTTTATAATGACATATTTTTTTCTTAGTCACTATTTTTTTCCGTTTTTTAGTGATACTTATACTCTAGAAATCATCTGTACGTTACCTTATCCTAATTATATACAACCATCTGCAATAACATAAAGAAATCATATTGTTGCCTTGTACGAATCAAAGTTAACATTAATCTATTATCACATGCCCATAATCTTATCCAATCGATCGGAACTCTGGCATCAATAATTGCTAACTTAACCCCAAAAATACATAAAGGAAAACATACACATATATAGACAGAAAACAAAAGTAGTGTACACTAAAGTTAAAATAAATAAAACATAATAGAATATTAATAATAGAATCGCCACCTACACAAGTCGCTATAACTTAACATCAAACCACAAGGGTGGGCGCGGTTGGTAAGACTTGGGCCTACTATGTGGGAGGTCCCGGGTTCGAACCCCGTGAAACCCTCCCCGTGGCCACCAGTCTCCGTTGAAACGTGGGTCCCCCTCTGTGCTGAAAATGCTGGGTCTCGTATATCGAGCCCAAGCAGAGGTGTGGATATCATTGTTAGGTGATTTACCGGGGAATGCACCTGTTGCTGGGTCGGGTGTCCGGTCACAATATGTGGCCAGTGTCAATAGTACACTCCTTTAACATTTTTATAAATTAACATCAAAGCACAACCAGCGTGTATAATACCCTTTAAATACCCTCCACTCCACACCCTCCATTTCAATTCATCATATAACAATTTAATTCTCTCATCAACAAAACAACACAAAACAAGAAACCTTGAATTCATACTTAGAAAAATGGAACAAAATTCACCGGTTTTGACCAAAAAAATGAGCAGGTTTGTGCGTGCTGTCTACTTCATGCTACGAAAAACCATATCCAAGAGAAAGCTATTACTCGACCTCAACATGATGGTTAAGCGTAGCAAGCAGACCGCCGGAAAAGCCTTACAAAACCTTACGTTCCAACACCACCACCACCACCACAATGGCGACTCCGACCACCTCTCATTCCGTTCACCACCGGCTGGTGAATACGAGTTCAGCTGCACCAACACCCCTTCCGGCCATAAATCAACGGAGGATATTGACATGATGGCCGTCAATACGGCGGTGATGAAAGCCATGGAGATGATTCACAGTGAAACGACGTCGCCGGCGCTGCCAGGGTTTGGAAGGAGTCCGGTGGTTAGGCAACTGAGGGTAACCGACTCACCGTTCCCGTTGAGTAGTGTCGATGAGGACAGCCACGTGGTGGACGAGGCTGCGGAGAACTTTATAACTCGATTTTATAATGATTTGCGACGACAGAATACTCAGGCGGCGTTTGGTTCATCGTAAATCAAGACCGAGAATGTTTCAGTCACAAATCATGACAACAGACAGCTAAAGACAAACGAATGATTTTATTAAATTAGATCTCTATAATTTGTTTCTTGTTACAAGTTAATTTTAGATAGAGCTTGTAAAAGTTGTTTGTTAGTACGTGATTGTGCCATTGTGGGTGTACATTTCAAACTTCGATGTATTTATCACACATTTACACAAATAAAACAAAGATAAGTTCGTTTACTATTAAGTGAATTGCAAATTTCATTCATGTACTTGCTCCAAATTACTATGTTCGTGTAAAAATTTCAATTTGAGAAGTTCGGATTCTTCCAATTGTAAGAGTTTCAGTTTTTTTTCCCAAATGATTCTTAAATTATTTCAATTTTATCCAAAATAAAATTTGAACTCATCACTTTATGCTATGAGTAATATTAAACACCAATATCACTTAGGAATAAATTAGGATTACATTCTGTTAAGTTACATTGCCAAAAAAAGGAACATAAACCATTAACCCGCGCGGAAGTATTTGATTGTGCACTTTAAAACAATTTGGACTGAAATTATGCAATTGAAACTATTGAAGTAACCAATTTCTTAACTTCCAACTTTTAGGCAAAAATCTAAAATTTTATTATAAATAATCATAAGGATGAAAGTTGTAATAGAAGAACAAATAAATTATCTAAACATTTTTAGCCTATTTTTGGTTGCTAAATTTCAATAATTTTGTCAAGAACTCACATACACAATACCTATATCTGTATTTGTCTGAGTCGGAACTTAAACTTTTAAACATTCAATACCAGAATATGTTGATTAGCCACAAAAATTGCCCACAAACGTTCATTTGTGGGCATGTAACTATATACCAATTAATTTCCCACGAATTACCCAAAAATTATGGATATTTAAAAATCGATTAATTTTTTAAGTTGAGACGGTATAATAAAATTCAATTGTTTATTTTACGGATATCCGGATATTTCGGATAATTATTCGCATACCGGATATCCGAAAACTTTAGAAACACTATCAGGATATTGTACCCAGATTTTCGGATACCCGAATTTTTAGCTAACCAGATTTCGAATATTTTTTGATAGCTGATTTTCAAAAATTTTTAAACACTCATACATTCTAGTTATTTACCGGAATTAAGAGAGAGATTACAAGTCGTTACCAACAAACTACTTACTAAGAGCAGCGGGTATAGTGGGGTTAAACCCCCGTTATATACCCCTTTTCATCAATAACGTCGCCAAAACCATACCACGTCCGTTGCCGTTATAACTTTTGCTGTAGCTACGGCAAATCGCCAAAGGGAATGAGCGGGGGTGGGGCTGGGGCTGCCCAACCAATAAAAATACATCAAATACAAATATAGGACCCATATAACACCACTTTAATTAAAACACCAGAAACCCACTTTTCCCTCCCAAATTATAGCCAAATTATAAGCCCAAAAACTCTATAACATGCCTATTTACACACCTTATGCTCTAATCCCTCATGCTCTTGACATTTTACTCATATTAGTCCTTGTGGTTATACAGACAATAAAATAACGGAACTACTGAAGCATATTATTTCACATAGGTTGTTCTTAAAAATAAAAAGGCAATCATTGTCGTTGTGATTGTCTAATTAACTAATATTTAACTGCATAGCCAAACTAATTAGCGATAACCACGTTGTAAGAAGGAAAGTAAGTAATAGCTTTTCTTTTCCTAAATCACCACCAGATTGTGTTTCATAAAGTAATTTCGATCTCTTGAATGGAGATTAGTGGTTGCTCTTTACCAAATGAAAAGAGTACATATTTATCCACCGCCACTCGGAGATATTGACTTATTTTAATCATGCCAATATATTTAAGGGTTTATCTACATTTTCCCGTTATAACGTAAGGGTGAGTACGGTCTAAAAACCAAACGGACTTAATACACTTGCAGTTGCGTAAAAATAAAAGAAACAAACTTTGCGTGTAAATTACTATGACACGGTTTCAGTGATTAAGTTTTAACTGAATTACACTCACATATAATCGATTTTATAAGAAGTGGCGTGGCATAAAGATTTGTAATATTTGTTTGTTAAGTTGTTAAATCGAGCTTTTACTGTTTCTATTCGTAAATAAAACTTTTTTTTATGTATTGAAAACATTGATTTGAAACTGAACACTAACGGTTGATTTCTTTCTTATTTCTGGATGGTTTTCATTTTGTTGTCTACATTGATCACGTCCAAGTCGCATCTTATAAAATATGAAACTTTTAAGGTAAAGAAAAACCCACTCGTCCTTAGATTTTGCTTTTAACATAATGGCTTAGTAATATCGTCTAATATGTCTCTTTCTCAATTAGAGTTTAAACTTTATAATTTATTTAGTAAATCGATACAAAATAACCATATACCCCTCCGTTATAATCTACAGTGTGTCGCTAAAGAAGAAGCTGGGTGGGGGTGGGGTGGGGGTGGGTGTCCAACCAATCAAAAACCAAGAAACAATAAATGTGGGACCCCTATAATGCTATAACTTGACTATAACATGTTACACCATACCGGGTGCATGTTATAGTCATGTTATAGCTATAACTAAGTTATAACATCACTACCACACCTTGTGCTCTTACATTTCAACTATTAGCGGTTGAAATTAACTTTTAAAATATTTATTTGTTTGAGTTACATATTTTTCAAATTTCTACAATTCGTATTATATGTGATTTCACAATGTTTAAAGTGTTGTTTTTTTAAATGTTTATTATACATGGAAAGCTTAATTTGTAATTAATAATCAATACATTAAAGAATTTGTTTAAAAAACTGTTCAATATTATACACGTATTTGCCGATTTTAAATTTGAAAATTTATTAAATTGTTTGAATTGAGCATGTCACTTTAACTTAACGTTAACGTACACCCCAAAATTTCTGCCTTTAAATACCGCTCCCGCCTTCCTCTTCCCACCACCACAACGAAAACCACCATCTTTACTACTCTCCCTCTTTCACCGGAAAATTTTTAAATACAACAATAAACAAAAATGGAACAAAATTTACCAGTAGTTGCAAAGAAAGTATGGAGTGTAGTACGACTGATGCTTTTCATGTTCAGAAAAAACATCTCAAAAAGAAAACTATTACTCGATCTCAACATGATGATGAAACGTGGCAAGCTCGCCGGAAAAGCCTTACAAAACCTCATGTTCAACCACCACCATAACTGGTCGTCTTCCGCCTTCAACCGCCGCTCACACGACTCACCCAACTTCACCTTCCCTCCGCCGGGCGCCGACGACTACGAGTTCAGCTGCAGCAACACCCCTGCGTACCCACTCTCTCTTTTCTCCGGCCACAAGAAACACCACTACAAAAAGAAGAAGTCCGCCGTGGACGACGGCCGTGACGAGATATTTGTCGATGCGGCGGCGGTGATAAAGGCGCTTGAGATGTTGACCAGTGCCACCGCATCTCCGGCGTTACCTGGGTTTGGTAACGGAAAGAGTCCGGTGGTTAGGCAGTTGAGGATAACGGACTCCCCGTTTCCGTTAAGTCACGGCGTTGAGGATAGTTACGTGGATGAGGCTGCTGAGAAGTTTATTATGAAGTTTTATAACGAGTTGAGACGGCAAACTTAAATGTTTGGGTGTAAAATATAAATCTTGTATTTATCAGGGGGTTATTACGCACTATATATCTTGTGCTGTGTTGGGTTTGTAGCTAGTTGCAGCCAGTATATTTGTTTGTTTTGAAGCTTCTCTGATAATTGTGGTCATGTATTTACAGAAATAAATTAATAAATACTTTAAATTAATCGTTTGTTATATATATTCTTGATCAATCTAACTTTGTTCTTGAATTTACATATTCTCTTTCATAATTACATCTTTTAATTTAAACAATGTATATATTAATCAAATAAATAGAAAAATAAATATGGTTGCAGTACAATTTCTTTTGAAAAAAATTGTCATACATATTTAGGTAAATCTTGATTCATGAATTACGTGTACGTGCAAGTACAAATTAGGAATATGTACTACTGATAGTCTGATACCAAATACCAAAGACCTTTTCAAAGATTTAGAAGTTAGAATATTAGCAGGATCAAATCTGTAACAGAATCCGTCTCAGGAATAATTCAATTTGTTTAATTACTCACAGGATTAAAACTAGTTTAGTGCAACTTAAAAGTTTTTAAAGTATTTTTTGATCGGCGGTGATATATTAACAAAAAACATGCTAGCAACGGTACACATTACATAGATTCAAAACCGAATACTAAAAGAACTCGGGTTACAACTCCAACCAACCCATGAGATATTAAATTTTTAGCTCTAGCCTCTAGCTTTGATCCAAAAGTAAGGCATGGTAATGACATCATCAGTTATTTTTACCGAATTGGTTTTCACCGCTTGAAATACTTGTAAATTTAATTATATCCCTCCATATCCATGAAATAGCACAAAAAATAACGACATTGAAGGTTTTATAGTTGAATATATCTTTGTTTATTACTAAGTTAATTTCTAAGGGCCGTTCAGTAATGCTGGAAAACCATTGTTTAAATTGCCTAATTTGTCCATATCTAACTAGCTAGCGATGGCATACATGCGGGTCATGGACAATTGGACATCAATCTTTTATACTCCCTCTATCCCACAAAGAAGTTTACATTTCTCTTGAGCACAAGATTTTAGGTGACTGTTAGTGGTGGGGTAAATAGTAATATTTTTTATTAAAATTTAAGGTTGGATTGGAGAGAAAGATAATTAGTGAATATTAATGGTGAGGTTCTTAGTAATAATAATATTTTATTATGTGGGGTCCATCACATTTGAGAAATGTGAACCTTTTTTGGGACAAAAGTTTAATGAGAAATTTAAACTTTTTTGTGGGACGGAAGAATATTATTTACCCTTTAAAAAATGTATTAGAACATAATAATATTGAAATGGCTTTCTTATTATTAGTAAAAAGAAAATCGAGAAATTATGGTGGAAGAATAGGCCACGTCGTCTTTACTACTTTGTATGCTTTGTTTCTAAAGTTTTTCGTAAATGAGAACTTTTACAAGGAATCTTAATTTTGTGTAATCGCACTCTGTTTTAGGAGCCACCTTGTATGCATAGTATGCTTTTGAAACGGTAGGTCCACGGTCCAACGTTTGACTGGCCGGCCGCATTCTTGACAATGCATACGGAGAGCCCAAGTCTAATTCTTCTTATTTTTATTTTTTTGTGAACGTGTAGTTAGCTTCAAGGAGTGGTTTGAGTCAAACAATGATAACTAAGTGGGTAATATGTATTTCTTAAAACCACGTATTAGGGAAATAAATCCCACATCTCTTTCCGCTTGAAAAAAACCTCTTAGTAAAACTCGAAACTAAAACCTTGTGAAGTAAACTCTCAAGGTACACCTAATGATCAGTTGATCAACACCAACTTATTTTAGAGAGTATTGTGTCGCCAAAAATTTCTCCCAATGACTAATTTTTAATATTATTTTTTAAACTGTTTCTTCCCTTCAATACAAACAACACGCCAAACATAAATCAAAATACAATTCAACAATCTTCTCATGTTAAAAAACTACAAAATTCACTAAAAATTTCGTTAAAATGGCTACACAAAATGACAACCATTTGTGCATCCAACATGTTACTAAGAAAATATATACCGTGTACCAAGAACGAAAAACGATGGTTGGCAGCCATTTTTACTATGGTTAGTTTGTCCACATTGACCAATTATCATTAATCCGAAAACCACTTTTGGGTAAGAGTTTGTGACCTTTACAATCCACGATTTCTGTTAACGTTCGAAAGATAAATTATTCTCTAAATGAACAAGCATAAGATGTCACAATCAATAAACACTTATCGATTATCCGATTGTAGTGAATAACTTCCAAAAAGACTCAAAATGCGAGTACATCGATAATTTGGGTCTCTTGAGTTATAATACAATGCTTGTCATTTTAGTCAAAGAAGTTATTTATATGTCTTAAAGTTATACGAAGGTAACTTCATAATGTAAGTTATATTCATGTTTTTAAAAACTAGAAATATAGGATGAAAAGCATTGTTTGTTGAGTGTGAGAAATAAAAGCCAAAAGTATCGGTAATATGTTAGGCCAAAGTGTAAAATTAGATGTTTAAAAATGAAATTGAGGGACAGATGTTGATCTCTAAAGTTACCATGAACCTTTTAATTGAAGAAGTGGTTGGCGTTTGATTGGTTAGGCAATTATTGGTGTTTAAAGTAAATCCATTATATTTTGGTACTACTCTTACATTTTCACCAACACCTTTTATCGACGCAGCCTTTTACACATTCAAAATTTACAACTTTATTGAACCATGAACCATAAGTTGCCTATTGATAATTGCATCTAAATAACTTGTCATACAATGTTTATTAGATAATCAGGAGAATGTTCGAAACGATCACGGTATCAGTTAAGTCGCATACTCGTATATATCACAAGAAAAAGTTGATCACCCTCGATGAGTCATTATAACGAGAATACTTTTTAAAAAGATAAAAAAAATTAAACTTTATTGCTTTATACATGTTCGCTAACTTCACGGTATGAAACACATACAATAGCAAATTACAACAATCCTCCTCATTTTGTTATGTAATTTTCGAGGTCTTTGATTTGTATAAATTTACCTTTTGTAGAATAAAACTTGAATGGCTGTTTGGTAGAATTATTGTTCGTAACGAAATTGTTTGTGTATATTCAAAATAATGATTACCACAACATTCAAAGTTATAAAGAGAAGTCACGATGATAAATGGAGTCGAAATCATGGACCATCTTGACAATGATCTTAATCAAAAGCAATTGGACTAAATAAGTTGCAATTCGCATAATGTTTTAGGGATGAATATCTTGAAGAAAGGGAGAAATTATAATCTTTAACATAGATTTAATATGCTAATTCTAGTTTTTTTTTTTTTTTTTTTTTTTTTTGAACGGCAAGTTAGTAAGGTAGTGGTTCGAATTACCGATCCCACAAATTGAAATTTTTAAATGCGATTAAGGGACACCGTACATCAACAATTTAAAATAGAAATAAAGATTATTTTTTTCAGCTCCTCATTATTTAATTATTAGGTATCTGATTTGTATGCATTGCTTGTTAATTGTTATAACAATATTATAGAATTTTTACCTTCTAACACTTTTTATAATATAAACCCAAATCTAATAATATTATAGAACACAAACAAAAAAAACACCTTTAATCAATCAAAATTAACCATAAAGAAAGATAAAATAAGTAACACAACATTATTGTGGGGCTATGACGCTCCTTTGGCGTGGGTTGTAGTACCCTATGGCGCCGTCATATGGCCCTTTGGTGCAACTGTAACACATAATGCTGTATGCTCTCGTGTAACTATATATATGCAATTAATCAAAATACAGTGACACATGAAACAATCATATTTTTTCTTAGGCGTTAAGTTAAAAAATACAAACAAAAAGAAAACGTTAAGGATTTGGATATCGTTTTCATTTCATAATGCCTGTAGCTTGATTGGTATTATATCGTTTCATGTCATGTGGTGTCGAGTCGTGGATATTGTTAAGTACTACTCCTTCTTCCACCATACAATATTTACCTTTTACTCCCCTGACCCTACTTTCCTACATATGTTTTTTTTTTGTCTTTTTTTTTTGTGAACTCAGACTAGATTATGACTTAGGAAATTAATTACTGTAACGCAATTTTTTATGTATACACTATAATTTACAAGTATTATGGTAGATCATATAAATGTATAAAACAACTATTATAGTGTATAAAAAGATGTGGTGTAAAAATGACCCCATTATGACTTATAATGGCGGATCCACTAAGAGTATACGGTGTGGTAACGAGGGGGCTACCGCCGGAAGCCACGTCGGCTCGCCGGCCTCGCCACCACACCCCTCGTTACGTGAGCGAGGGGCACCGCCGGACCATCGACGAACCCAGCGAGTGAATCATAGGCTGCCACGTGGACTAGCCGTTGGGCAACGGCATTAATTCAAAAAAATTATTTATTTTTTTAAAAAAAAAATAAACCTTTAACCCTTATAAATACCACCCTTTTTATACAATATTTTCACACAACATTTCTCACACTTTCTCAAACTAAACCTTTTCACACAACATTTTCTACACATTTTTGTGACCAAAATGCGTCGAAATTTGATGGACCCCAATAATTATTCATCTGATATCGACGATGAGACGGATATTTTTTTTATGACTCAAGCGCATCAGTACATGCAACGCCAACAAGCTCAACCAACCCGGACCCGAGTGCCAGTCTATCGAGATCGTGAAGCTGCCGAGCAACATTTATTGGATGACTACTTTGGTGAGAATCCCAAGTACCCTGAGACGGTTTTCCGGCGTCGATTTCGTATGAGCAGGAGATTATTCTTAGAAATAGTTGAAGGTATTTCTAACTATACCGCTGAACCTCTTCCCTACCATTTTGAATTTTTTAAAGTACGACCGGATGCCACCGGTCTTATGGGTTTTAGTGTTATAATGAAATGCACGTCCGCCATTCGCCAATTGGCGTATGGCATAACACCTGATTCACTTGATGAATATTTACAAATTGGTGAACATTGTGCACATGATTGTCTAAATCATTTTACCAAGTGTATTATAGATTTATATACTACTGAGTATTTAAGGAAACCCGACATCCATGACGTTCAAAACTTATATACAAAACATGAGAACGCTCATGGGTTTCCTGGGATGCTTGGTAGTACAGATTGTATGCATTGGGAGTGGACCAACTGTCCAAAAGCATGGCACGGCCAATATGGTAGGGGTGATAAAAAATACCCAACTATAATACTAGAGGTTGTCGCCTCGCAAGATTTGTGGATTTCGCACGCATTTTTTGGGGTTGCGGGTGTCAATAACGACCTCACTGTGTTAAATAACTCACCCTTGCTTGATAACCTTCTTGACGATATTGCTCATTCGGTACCTTTTGTTGTAAATGGAGTGACTTATCCGAACGGGTATTACCTAGCTGATGGTATTTACCCACAATGGGCAAGCTTTGTCAAATCCTTTACTGTTGCACGAGACAAAAAACGTGCTTACTTCAAACGAAGACAAGAAAGTGCAAGAAAAGACGTAGAACGTGCAGTTGGTGTCTTACAGGGGCGTTGGGGGATTATTCGCCAACCGGCTCATTCGTGGACTGTCAACAAGCTACGTAGAACCATGTACACATGCATCATATTGCATAACATGATTGTAAAAGATCAAAACTTTGCCATAAGCGATATGAACGAGTTGTATGTTACTCCACAACTTAATTTACAACGTACTTGGATCGAGAGAGCCGAAATACAACGACTGAGATTAAGGGAATTACGTGATAAACGTACACACGAATCACTCCAACGAAATATTATGGACCATATTTGGCAACGATATCAAGAAAATCGTACGTAATTTTCGGGAATTTTTCTTAAAAAAATCGGTAATTTTTATTTTTTTCGATTTATTTATTTATTTATTCGGTATTTGTATTTTTTAATTTGTTGTTTTAATGAAATATTAAGTTGTTTGAAAAAAGAAAAAAGAAAAAAAAAAGAGGTGTGGCCCAAATGGCTTAAGTGATGGTAGAGTGGATATCTGGGGGTTTTGAATGTGAAATGGTGATGTGACGCAGAGGTGGCTTCCGACCCAATGTGACCACACATTATGCTCTAACAAGTAAGGGGGTGCAAGACCCCCACTTGGTGGGGCACTCCCATGTGGAAAAAAATTTGATAATAGAAAATTTGTGGAAAATTTGTATATGATCAGCGCTCAAAATTTTGTGAAAGCTCGGTTAACTTTTGTCCTAGATTCGCCATTGGATGGTACCACACTCTAGTAATTCTACAATGCCATCAATGTTTACCCGACATAGAAATTCTTGCAGCTACGCAGGTTCATTTATTGACTCTGAGCTACCCATAAAATTAGTGGTCGTTATGTGATTAATAGGCTCGCAAAACGATCCGAAACACAAGTTACTAAAAAGAAAATTACTTCTATGACTTAACTTTGATCACATCGTACAAAAACAATTACTTACAAAAAAAATTAGCATTCATTTAAGTTACCATTTGGTTGTCTTACAAATAGGTCTGGCAATGGAGCTGGTTTGGAGCGGATCAGCCTTGATACAAACCTTTTTAACAATTTTCAAATGATGATACAAACCCGATCCGTGATCCGCAGGATCTTAAGTGTCGGAGTATTTGTTAAGTGAAGCACGTACAACATGTTTTTAACAAACAACACTCGCGACATAATTATAACATGTTTTACGTTTGAATCCTACATATCCCCTAAACTTTTTATGAATTGCTTAATGCTAAACGACGTTTATTGTTGGCAGAAATGATTGCAGATGTAATTAATATCTTTTTTATTGTTAAACGCTTAGATTTTTTAAATATACATTTTACTTATTGAAAATGATAAATCAAAATGCATAATCGACAAAATAATTGTTCACGCGATTATAAAAATCTCAAGTGGGGAAACAAACGAAAAGATATATAAGTAGTGCCGTTAAAGAGGGGCCATAACACCTTAGATTTTTTGGGAATTATTTGCAAAGGAGAAGTGGTAGGGTATCATAGACAAGAATTAAAAAAAGAGAGCATAAATTAAGATCAAAATATACATAATATGTGTGTAGATCGCAGAACTTAATTAAAACATTAGCTATCAAGCATGTTAGTCCTTTTTTTTTTGACGATTTTACCGTCGTAGTTCCTGTTGAACATAAAAACCATGATTAGAATTGGTGGGGGAGAGCTGCCCAAATGAGTGGCAATAAAATGACAATAATAAAGATGTTAGCTTTTAATAAAGGTTAGTTTCTTTCGCTAAAAGTATTAACATATCCAAGTGGTCACACGCAAACGACATTATAATATTTTATTTTTTTTCCCCTTCACACTCACTCGTACCATAACATACCACCATACATGTCTATGTATCCACACACTTTCACTAACATGATAATACATACATTTATTTGTTGTTGAACGAGATCGAACATACTTGTCAAATAAGGGCATTAAATTCCATATAAATTTAAATTCAAAGGGTCCTTGAGCACTTAACTATCTCCTATAATGAGATTTAGGATTTATAAACATATGTCATATACATAATTACTAATCCCTCTTGTTTTATTTGTGTGTTCGTGTCTGTGTGTTTAACGTTATTGTATATTTTTTTTAGTTAAGTTGCGAGTTCTTTTGCTTCACAAATAAGTGTGGTTATTATATATGAAAATATATACTTCGTAAGTAGTATGGTAGTGGGTTTGGGCTAGCCCAGGCCCATGCTTTTGGAAAAAGGCCTATATATGAAAGCAGCAGCATTGGGAGTGGGAGTGGGTAGATGTGGAAAGGAGTTTTTAGTGGTTTGTTCACTTTGTTGTATCATTGGTCATAAATATATTATTAAACTCTTATGTATTCCCTTGTGGCCTACCTATATTATACGGAGTAGATGTTTTATGATATAATGGATTTATATCAACATATGCAAAAAAAATATATATGATTATTTTTGTATATGTCTTTTGATTCGCTTTACGATCGGTCCAATTTCAGAGCTATCAAACGCTTTATGGATATATATCATGGTCGGCGAGGGTAAACTTCAAAATGTTAGCATTAATGATCCACGGAAATGAGTTAATAATGAACACATCTGAAGTATAAAACAAAGATAATGTGATAATTAAAAATGATAATTGGTAATTTCAATAAATCCGTTTATTAAAGATAGAGGTGTATACTAGGAAGTCCAAGGGTTTTGCATAGTCCTAAGGAATAAATCCTAGCAATTGGATCAAGATGGTCAAGATCAAATCCCCCACCTAACAGCCACCTACAGCCACCGCCGGCGGCCACCTCCGGCCGCCGTCCGCCGCCGGCGGCCGCCGTCCGCCGCCGATCGCCGCCGTCTGCCGCCCTCCGCTGCAGCTGGCGGTCGGCGGTGGTGGTGGTGGCTGACAGTGAAGGTGCTGGTGCTAATGGGGGTGGTGGTGGTATTGGTGTATCGAAGCACATGTGCTTCACTAAAACACAACATATTACTTCGAAGCACATGTGCTTCAGGTCACGAAACACATGTGCTTCAAGTCACTAAAAACATGATTTTCTAAACACACAAAGAGAGCACAAAGCACATGTGCTTGACGTTATGAAACACATATGCTTCACTACACGGAAAAAAAATCAAAACAAGTGACGAACATATCATTGTGAAGCATATTGCTTCATAAAGCCAAGCACATGTGCTTCATAAAGCCAAGCACGTGTGTTTTTGTTCCTGAACAAATGTAATTTACAAGCAAGTCATTTGTGTTTGAATCACGAAGCACATGTGCTTGACGTTATGAAACACACGTGCTTCACTACACTAGAAAAAAAATCAAAACAAGTGACGAACATATCATTATGAAGCACATGTGCTTCATAAAGCCAAGCACATGTGCTTCATAAAGCCAAGCACATTTGCTTCATAAAGCCAAGCACATGTGCTTCATAAAGCCAAGCACATTTGCTTTATAAAGCCAAGCACATGTGTTTTTGTTCCTGAACATATGTAACTTACAAGCAAGTCATTTGTGTTTGAATCACGAAGCACATGTGCTTGAAGTTATGAAACACATGTGCTTCACTACATAGAAAAAAAATCAAAACAAGTGACGAACATATCATTATGAAGCACATGTGCTTCATAAAGCCAAGCACATGTGCTTCATAAAGCCAAACACATGTGTTTTTGTTCCTGAACAAATGTAATTTACAAGCAAGTCATTTGTGTTTGAATCACGAAGCACATGTGCTTGTCGTTATGAAACACATGTGCTTCACTACACAGAAAAAAAATCAAAACAAGTCACGAAGCACATGTGCTTCCAGTCACGACCACCACCACCGGTCACCACCGCCGCCGGCCACCTCCGGCCGCCGTCCTCCGCCGCAGGTCGCGGTCTCCGGCCGCCGGAGAAGCACATTTGCTTGTAGTGGTGGTGGTGGTTTTGAATCTTGATCTTGACCATTAATATTTCTTGATCCAAGGCCTAATAAATGTCCCTTTGGACTAGATAAAATTAATGGACTACCTTGAACATTTCACATTATAGATAATATAAATATGTGAAGTGCTAGTTACAGAACCCATTTTAGGCTACAGAACCCGCAGAACTCAATCTAAACCATTGATTTTCAAAATGAAATGATCATGGAACATACATGAAGTGAACTCAATCTAACCCATTTTGTGCATGTATGTTTTCATGTATATATACATAACTACATAAGTGTTATTTTTGCATTATTTGAACATATATATTTTTCAGTATTTTTGATGTCTTTTGTAAAGTATATGTTTAATTTGGGTTAAATGTTATTGTTTTGCATATTTTTTTACTAAATTCTAATATTCTTAGATGAGTTCTGCTTGGTTCTACGCAAAAAATGGGTTCTGTAAATAGTTCGCCCCTATATAAATATAATATACTTTAAAGTTTCTTCACCTCTTCGGCATTAATGTGGCAGAACTTGAGCCCGACTCAGTGCACTTTTGTGCATGACCCAGTTTCAACTTTAATTATTGGGTAACACTTCATTATCATCTTATTTTTCGTCGTTATTCAATTTAATTATTTATAGCAGATAATTTTTAGAAAAATCAAATATATCTTTGTATTGTCATTTATGTATTTATATATTAATATTAATATTAATATTAATATTAATAACAAAATCTTTAATAAATTCATTACGCAAAACATTGATGCGGAATTCTAAAGTAGATTTTAATATTCACTAATGTGTCAATATGTCAACGTATATGATTAATAAAACAGAAACTGTAGTTTATCCCAGGGTTTATATGCCGTATATTTATAGTTTTATTTTGTGATTGTAGCCAATTTATTAGTCGTTACTTTTTTATGTTATGTATAAACAATGTTATTGCACCATCAGGCATCAACTATTGTGTTTATAATATTAAATAAAAAAAATTAATGGATAAGAATCTAGTGTTGGATATGTTGCCAGTTATATAATGTGTTGGATATGTTGCCAATTATATAATTGGATTGGCTTTTGCTTTTATAAACTTTGGCTGCTTTGTTTTTCTTAAAATTTTTTTCTTCTTTACTTAAGTGGATGATATGTAACAGCTTTATCCACATATTAAATCCAACACTTGTGGATTTTTTTTCCCTATCTAACTTTTGTATCATAAAGAGGAACAAATATTTATAAAACAAGCCCTATTGTACTATATCAGTTAAATTTGTGCGAATATTGTTTACAGATTTTAAAAGACATGTAATAGCACCATAAACCATGTGTTGATGATCTAGCGTCTGAAATGATTTCCAAGAGGTCACATTTTCGATCTCTTCTCATGTTAAATACTCTCTCCGTCCCACAAAAAAGTTCTCATTTCTACCTAAAGTTTTGTCCCACAAAAAAGTTCTCATTTCAATAAAATAATAATATTATCATGGACCCCACCACTAACTATCTCTTGAAAACACTTTCTCTCTCCAAATAACTTTATATTTTAATAAAAAATAACACCAAAGACCCCACTACTAACTATCTCCTAAATACTTGTGCCCAACACAAATGGGAACTTTTTTGTGGGACGGAGGGAGTATTTATTATTTGGTTAGATGAAAGTTCAGAAACAAACACGATAATGATTATGTTACATACATAACGAGTAAAACTCAATCACCTGAGAAGCTCATCATAATTATAAATACTGTTAAAAAGGAAATGCAATACACAACAAGAACTCAAGATATAAAAATGCCCTAGAGGCTATTTATACACATCAAATTTTGTTGTGTATACTAAAAAAAAGAAAGAAAAACAAGCAAAAGTTTTGAAATAAATCAATATCATTTTATTTTCTAAGAAAACCAAATATATTTGCTTAAAATATTACCCGGGAGCTAGATTTTTTTTAAATATCAAAAGTACTAAAGACCAAAGAGTTATTTCATAATTGCCTTCTTAGACTTACAAAAACACAATTTCAGTCCTCTAAGTTATGCTCTACAATAGTAGCATATGCTAAGTGGAAAGATATAATCTTAAAATTTGACCCCACCAATGATAACCCTTGGTTGTAGTTTCCTTTGCTTAATGTTGTATCCTTATCAACCCAAATAATTATTGTGAGAGTTCAAAGTGAAAATGATTGCTCTTTTAGACACTTGGCTTCCTCAATTATTGGTATGTACAAAAAAGAAGCTAACCGTAGTGAAAAGTGCTTCATCTTTTTCTTATAATCCAATTATATCGATAACTTTAAAAACCGACTTCAATCCAATTATATCAGCCACATCATATTGACATAATTTCAATCCAAGTATGATAAAAAGTTCACATGATTCTTTTCTGGAGTTTAAACTATCGAATGATTTCTACCAAGTTCCATTTTTTATTGCTTAAAATCAAGGTCGAAGAATACATATATGTTTTTTCCTAGTAATGCAAAGCGCATATAAGATGTAAATTATTAGAAGGGAAATACAATATATAATGTGGGAGAGTATAGACTATTGAGCATAGCCAATGATATAGGAGATTAATGTTATAACCATCAAATTTAGTGTTAATTTATATTTAAAGACTGGGATTAAAAAAATAAGGAAAATAATAATGTTAGGGCTGTCAATAAGAATGCAAAAATAGAGTAAAGATCGCTCCCTACATTTTAAGAACACTAC
Source organism: Calendula officinalis (assembly GCA_963853835.1). NCBI lineage: Eukaryota > Viridiplantae > Streptophyta > Magnoliopsida > Asterales > Asteraceae > Calendula > Calendula officinalis. The sequence continues at coordinate 884,623 of OY970827.1, read as the reverse complement.
TTTATCAATGAATTCGCTACTGTTTTATGCATGTTAGAGACAGTCCTAAGCGCTGTCATTAACAAAACTCAAAAAATAAACATGCCAATAAGGCCCAAGATCTAGGAGTTGATATAAATCACATCGTCATGACTCATGGGCCGTGGCTCATGAGAACTTGTATTTGGGTTTTTAATTTAAAAAGGTTCAAACTTAGCAGGCTATATTCTATTCAACGATAGGCCTAAACTAAAATTATGTATGTTTTGGACCTGCTTTTTACCTTTTTATAGCCTTGACGCAGAATAAACGGAAACAAAAACAAAAAGCGCCCACCGTGGGGCTCGAACCCACGACCACAAGGTTAAGAGCCTTGCGCTCTACCAACTGAGCTAGACGGGCTATAATAATTATAATTTCGTTATCAATGTATCCTGTAAATTGCATCGGATAAAACTTATCTACACGGTCTACGGAAATTACATTATGTCAAGTATATTTTTAATTTTTTTTTAGTCCTAAATGAAAAGTCACAATCATTTATCGATAATAATTAATGATCAAGATTAATCATATATTTTATATATGGATGAGTATTTTGATTATTTGATTATTAATTATTATTGATTAATGATTAAGATTTGTCCCTCAGTAATTCAAGAGAATTAAAGACTACTTAGAACAATTATCTATGCTTAGCAATCATACTTAGAATATTTTTATTAATTTTTGGTTACTAAAAAAATTTTGAACTCCCTTTTTTTATACATAAATTGACATATATTTTAAGTTTGTTCAGTTTTTGGTAATAAAAATTAGAAAATTTATTTAAACCAGATTAATAACATATACTAATAACTAGCTACAAAACCCGCCCGATGGGCGGGTATGCTGTAAATTTTAGTATGTAGAAAAATGTCCAAAAACTTTATATACTTCTAAATGTCATAATAATCGATAGATGTGATGATGATTTTGTACAAAAAAACGGTAAATGAAGAAATGTTACATATAAATGTTACATATAGTTATTTGTTTCATTCGCTGATTGATCTTTTAAATATTTATTTGTTTCCTTGTATGTAGGATCTTTTAAATAGTTATTTGTATGTACGATCTTTTAAATAGTTATTTGTTTTCTTGTATGTAGGAAGCCGTATATGGAGCATATGAATGTAGACCGTAAGCCGTACCAGATTCGTTTGCCGTATATGGAGCATATGAATATGAATGTAGACCGTAAGCCGTACCAGATTCGTTTGTATTAGTGCAAATGACGTGGACCAATCAGGGAATTCCAAGTGGCATTATGGACGAATAGGAATGCTTGGAATTGCCATGGTGTCAAACCCTATTCAAATTTAGGCCTCATATATAGGGTAGGATATAAAGAAAATTGCCCGCTCAAAATAATGTAGTTATTTTTGCATATGCAACTTGTAAGTAGCTAAAGAGTAAGCAAAACATCATATGAGTTAAATTGTTATAGTAGTAGGTCACAGTTATCAAATTAATTTATATAATATAATATTATTATGTTTGTAATGTAAATTATAATTATAATATTATATAAACAAAGAATTAGGTTTCTAGTGAAGAACCATACACTATATAGACAAAGTTATAAATCAAGTATTATCCCTATTAGGGTCCGGATCCGGTGAGGACTCAAAAACCGGTGAGGACTCTAAAAAAACCTTAAAAATGATCCAAAACAAACTTTTTTCAAAAAAATTTCTTTTTAAACTTAAAAATCGCAGCCTATAAGATCCAAAAAAAATATATATAAAATTTCAAAAATGATCCAAAAAAAAATGGATTATAATAATGATCCACAAAAAATATGGATCATTATTATGATCCACAAAAAAAGTGGATCATAAAATTTTTTTCAATTTTTATTTTGTCAAATGTAGTAATAATCATGGGGAGTTATATATATTTTTTTCGGAATTTTTTGAATTTTTTTTGAGGTACCCTCGCCAGTCCTCACCGTTTTTGGAGTCCTCACCGATCCCACATTCCCACTTCATCCCTATTATATATTTAACATGGCAAATATATGGGTTTTTCTTTTGTGTGACAGATATAAACGTCATGCTTAGCGCGTACAACTAAAACTCGTGGCATTTTTTAACAACATAAAGACGATAAACTAGTGTGAATGAATGAAGTCAAATGTTCATACCATCTAACAACATAATATGATTGATGAGCAGTACAAAATTGTCAATGATGAAGACCTGTTTGTGAGTCGATAAGAATTTTGCGACTATTTGGTAGGTGATGTGGGGTCAAATCTAAACTACTTCACTGATTCTGCTACTTGTTATCACTAATAAAGTCGTTGAACCACAAAAAAAGTTAACCATATTCATGCATATATGGTTCAATTTCAATAGTTCACCCACCACCACCACTACTTTAAGTGGTGTACGTGTGATATCCTTTAGTTGCCTCTTGCAAATAACTTGGGATAAATGATTGAAAATGAAAGGAAGCAAATAGTGAATCCAAATTCAGATTTAACACAACAAAAAATCTCAATCGTCTTAATTAAAACCCAAGTCTAGTTGGACTAACGGCCCAACAAGAAAACAAACGAATCAGTCTCTTTCAACCTTCAGTAAGCAACCTTTTCCATGTCTTCATAGGCTAGTCCAATCAATTTTTATATTTTGGCCAGAATTTTAAAAAGATCCCTTAAAATAATTTTTTCCTCGAATAGGTAATTTTTTCATTCAAATTAAAATTGTCACCGAATCCTCAAGTTATATTTGCTGTTTTCGTCTTTAGGGTTTGATTATGACAGCCGTAAAACTGTCTATAAAAAATTTATATTTTGTTTTGAAAAGAGATTTTTTAGTTGAATTAGTTTATCTCACTAATTGAATATTCTTATAATTATAAAAGAAATTTGAATAGTGAAGATAAATATGGGTTAGTGATTTTTTATCTAATTAATTATTATTTTTCAAAATAGAATATTATTTCTTATTAACAACCTGTCTTATGGCTGTTATTATCAAAACTTTTTTTTTTGACCTTTTGACCCTTTAGTTCGTATATATTCAATATTTCATTAAACTTATTTTGAATCAAGTATTACATGTAGAAAATAAACCCCTAAATTTTGCAGGCACTGTATGTTGATCATCAGACAACAACTAATGTAAAATACTTTTGGCAAAGGTTTAATATAGTAAGTTACATATTACATAGGTATTTGTTAGTTGACGTACAGATGTTCATGAAGCATAGTCAAGACGGGCCCTAAATTACCGATCAAAAGGGTCAAATATATACTATCAATATTTTCGTTTAGTGAGGCATAAAAAATGTCAGAAAAAGAATACCGTATGAACATATCGTACCCTTTTTATTTATATTATTTGAACATCTACCAATATTTTCATATGAATGGACTTAATATGATTTAACGCATAATTTTATACATCTCGCAGTTTTCAAAAAAATAAGAATACCGTATGAACAAATCGTGTATATTATGTGTATAAGACATCACGTCAGTCATGAAAAGTTAGCCACCCCTATTATGTGTTGTATATTTTATACCCTGTAACAATTGTTAGTATAATCAAATAATCAGAATGAACAAAACCGAACCTGAAAGTTGACGGGGAAGAACAGAAAACCGCACGGAATGTATTCCTGTCCTTTAAGGTTTATACGAGCCGTATGCTGTTAGCCTTCAACGTATCACCCCAGGATTTGATGCAGTATAACAGTGGGTTCCGACAGCAAAAGAACCACTGTGTAACACAAAGTGATGAAGCAGAAACAAAGAAGAACAGTAGCACTTTTTCAGAGAGAATGAGTGTGAATTTCGTGTGTTCTCTAACACTGCACTGAGCTTTCTTATATAGGCCAATACTGAAAACGTATACCATCATTGCAGTCTTTAAAACCGTATTAATACAGTCTTGAAACCGATATTTGATAGTCAAAAACGGAAGAAACGTACACAGTATTAACACCCGAACGTTTCGTTTGAGTGTTTGAATATCTTCACGGTACTGGCCAAAAAGAAAGCTCCTCAGCTCCCAGCGACCGATGCGTCGTGCGAAGTGCAAAGTGCGCCTAAATCGCGCCATTTCGCGTCATCGGTCTCGGCTCGGCGCGCGTGTGGGTCTAGCCTTTAATCCTCCACTAAAGCCTTTGAAAGCTTAAGGAATTAAATGCCTTATAAACCCACTAAAAGTTCTTCCTCCCACCAATGTGGGAACTTGCCAACTTGCAAATTTCCAACAATCCCCCACCAAGTTGGAAAGTTTCCTTTCATTCAGACAGATGCTGTACCTTAGGTGTCATGAAGATTAAACCCAAGTTTTTAATGTGAGCAAACAAGAGGAGATTGATTCAATGGTATCCTAATAGGTTTAAACCAAGAACCTTAATAACCTCCCCGGTTTACCCCCACACAACATATGACGTCTTTGTGTTCTCCCTGAGCACTAATATGGCCATGTGCTAAAATCCATTTCATGACCCTTTAGAAGACAAACCAACAGTCTTCGTTTGAGGCGGCACCACCTCTAGATCATATAGGCAAAATTTTACAACATCTTCGTTGCTCAGATGTCTCTAAAATTTTGTTAAGAGTATTAACTCATCCTCGTTCTCGGCAACGACGTACTATCCTACCTCACATGGATCTATCTTTGATTGATAGTACCTTCTATCGTTAGTAATTTCGTTGTTACCCATTAAACTTGAAAATAGGAGCACTAAGTTCAAGTTGGGTTTCCATTACTAACGATTCTAGTTTGGTTTTAGACCCATGAATCTCGCGGTAGATGTTATCAAATCTCTCGTCAGAGGTTTGGTAAACGGATCTGCCAAGTTCTTCGATGTCTTGACATAAACAACTTTGATGGTACCACTTTCGATTAGTTGTCTCACAGAATGATGACGAAGACCAACGTGTCTCGTCTTCCCATTATATACAGAATTATATACTTTAGATAGTGTGGCCTCACTATCACAGTACATGGGAATTGAAGGCATCGGAGTATCCCACAAACGAATATACAAGAGTAGATCTCTAATCCACTCTGCCTCTTTTCCTACAGCGGCTAACGCAATAAGCTCAGCTTCCATGGTTGAGTGAGCTATACATGACTGTTTCTTGCTTGCCCAAGAAATAGCCCCTCCAGCTAGTGTATAAATCCATCCACTTGTGGATTTAGAATCACTCCTGTTATCAATCCAGCTGGCATCTGAATACCCCTCTAGTATGCTAGATTTTGACGTGTAAGTCAACTCAAGATTACTAGTCCTTTTCAGGTATCCTAGTACTCTTCCTACTGCCTTCCAGTGCTCTGTAATGGGGTTGACAGTGTATTGACTTAGTTTGCTTACTGCAAAAGCAATGTCAGGTCTAGTGCAGTATGTAGCATACATCATGCTTCCAATTGCACTAGCATATTCTAGTTGAGCCACTGCTCTACCAGAGTTCACTTCAAGTTTTACACTAGAATCGAAAGGAGTGTTAAATTCCTTAATATTCAAGTGTTGAAACTTTGTCAAAATTTTCTCTATGTAATGAGATTGACTTAGAGAAATTTGACTATCTGTCCTTTTAACCTTGATACCAAGAATGGTATCTACTTCCCGTAAATCTTTCATCTTAAAGTTTGAGGATAGATATTTCTTTGTATCAAGGATACCTTTTAGGTGAGTGCCAATGATCAACATATCATCAACATAAAGACAGATAACTATGGTGTATTCAGGTGTGCATTTAGTGTAGATACATCTATCAACACTATTATGCTTAAAACCGAATGCAGATACAGTGGTGTCAAACCTCTCATGCCACTGCTTTGGAGCTTGCTTCAATCCGTACAGTGATTTAATAAGTCTACACACTTTGTTTTCCTGTCCGGATACTATGAAACCTTCAGGTTGCTCCAAGTATATCTCCTCCTTGAGATATCCATTTAGAAAGGTTGTCTTCACATCCATTTGATGAATGTACAATCCTTTCAATGCTGAGATTGCTATTAGAGTTCTAATTGAACTAATTCTAGCAACCGGTGCATATGTATCGAAATAATCAATACCTTCTCTTTGCCTGTAACCTTTAGCGACTAATCTCGCTTTATAGGCAGATATTGATCCATCTGGATGATACTTCCTCTTGAAGATCCATTTAGAACCTATGGGTCTCTTTCCCTTGGGAAGATCAGCTAACTCCCAAGTTCCATTTCCCATAATTGATTCCATTTCATCATTAATAGCATCCTTCCAGAAAGGAGCATCTCTCGATGTCACGGCTTCAGTAAAAGTCTTAGGATCATCTTCTAAATTAATTGCTAAAATGACCTCTCTCGTCACTTTAGATTGAGATCCTTCAACCAAGTATGATAGAAAGTCTTCTCCAAAATTCTTTTCCTTTCTCACCCTTGTACTTCTCCTTGGTTCTTCTGCAACAGAAGAAGGTGCTTCTTCTATATTAGAAGAAGGTGTTATAATATCTCGAGAAGTACTTGGTGCTGGAACAGGATTAAAGGTAGAATTTGAGTTTTCATCATCTTCTATTAGCTTATCCTCGAAGAACTCCACATCTCTGGATTCTACGACGACACCTGATTCTTTATCCAACAATCGGTATGCCTTGCTATTCTGAGCATATCCAATGAATATACTTTTCATAGCTCGAGCTCCCAACTTGGATCGTTTAGGATCAGGTGTACGATAATAAGCTAAGCACCCCCACACTCTTAGATAATCTAAGTTAGGTTTTCTACCTTTCCATAACTCATAGGGACTAGAGGGAATCACACGACTAGTGATTCTGTTGTGCAAATAACATGCAGTCAACAATGCTTCCCCCCACAGATTGTGTGGCAAACCCGAATGATTCAACATACAATTGACCATCTCAACAAGGGTTCTATTCTTTCTTTCAGCCAAACCATTCTGTTGGGGAGTATATGGTGATGTTCTTTCATGCTTGATACCATTCTCTTCACAGAATGTATCAAACTCATGATTAAAGTATTCTCCGCCTCTATCCGAGCGAAGAATCTTTATATGTTTTTCATGTTGATTTTCAACCTCGGCCTTATATAGTTTAAATGCATTAAAAGCTTCGTCTTTTGTATGCAATAAGTAAACATATAAGTAACGGCTCGAGTCATCAAAAAATGTTATAAAATATCTCTTTCCTCCACGAGTGAGTATACCATTCAGTTCACAAATATCCGAATGTATTAATTCTAGTAATGTTGTATTTCTCTTAACGCTTGGAAAAGGTTTCTTTATAAACTTTGATTTTACACAAGTTTCACATTTGTCAAAATCTTTATTATTTAATTTTAACAAGCCTTTAGTTTGCATTTTTTCAATATTTTTAATATTAGTGTGAGCTAAACGTTTATGCCATAAAGAAATTGAACAAGCAATATAATCAGAAAACATTATTTCATTAAGTTCATAACCAACAACATTACTAGTGGTACCGTCACTATCACTTGCGGTACCATCACTCTCACTCTCAGAAAATTCAACATTCAAAACAGAATCACCATAATGGTGACTACTACCCACATCCCCCTCAAACAATTCAAGCCGATACATACCACGCGTATTAACGGCTTGTCCCACATACACCCCATCTTTATAAAACAAGGTCCTACCACCCTCAATCACCAACTTGAAACCATTATCATCAAACTTGGACGCCGACACAAGTCCTTTTGACACTCCCGGCACATGCAACACATCACGAAGGGTGACCATACTTCCATTACGGAAAGTTAGCAACACCGTGCCAATACCTTGAACACGCACCCTGTGACCATCAGCACACGCCACCACCATTCCATCACGAACCGGGCCATAAGTTTGGAAGCTGCTACGATTCCCACAAACATGAATCGTAGCTCCAGAATCAAGAAACCATCCACGAGCTGCTATCACGCGAGTCAATGTGGAAATCATGTTTGATTCCCCAAGATCCACATTGGCAATCAAGTGAGTTAGATCCGCAACAGCATTTGCGGATCCACCAACGGGCCCCGATTTCCGTAGTGGACATTCTCGTGCATAATGCCCTGTTTCTCCACAAACATGGCACTTTCCTGTTTTCTTGGATTGATTGTTTTGATGATGATTATTAGGCCTCTTGAACTCCTTCTTTTTGGGTCCCATGTTCTTGTTCATTTTGAACACTTTCTTGCCTTTGTTACCAGAACCCGAACCAGATGCAGAACCATGACCCCCACCTGACACGTGGTGAACACTCATTCCGACTTTACCCCTTTTGTCCCTGTTTCGAGTTTCCTCCTCAATACGGAGGTGTTTCAACAGGACATCCAAGGAGTAGTCCTCGGATTTATGCATCATTCTTTTGGAAAAGTCTTTCCATGAAGGTGGTAACTTGCAAATGATTGCTCCAACCTGAAAAAGCTCGGGAAGATTAATAGATAGAGAATTCAACTTATTCACTATCACCTGGAGTTCATGCACTTGCTCCATGATCGGTTTATCATCCACCATTTGAAACTCGAAGTATTTAGACACAAGATACTTGTTGGTACCTTCTTCATGTGCCTTGTACTTGAGTTCAATAGCTTTCCACAACTCTATAGGATTTGTAATAGGAGCATACAAATCATAGAGACGGTCGGATAAGGAGTTCTTGATGTGTCCCAAGCATAGATGTTCGGACTCTCTACGCAGATCCCTTTGCTTATCAAGATCAACAATTGCTTGCACATCAGGGGCAGCTCCCTCGGCAGGGACTGGATTAGCGGGAATTGGTGGCAATTCAGGATCCAACACAAAGCTTAGTTTAAGCACAGCTAGCATAAACAAGACTTTGTCAGCCCAACGAGTGTAGTTCTGGCCATCAAAACGATCAAGCTTGATGAATTCTTGATACATCAAACGGAAGTTGGTGGAGGAGATTTCAGTGTCCATTTTTCTTTTCTGAAAGTTATTAAAAATTAGTAACAGAATATAAAACAAACAGAAGTTATAAACCTTAAAGATTGTTGTATATTTTATACCCTGTAACAATTGTTAGTATAATCAAATAATCAGAATGAACAAAACCGAACCTGAAAGTTGACGGGGAAGAACAGAAAACCGCACGGAATGTATTCCTGTCCTTTAAGGTTTATACGAGCCGTATGCTGTTAGCCTTCAACGTATCACCCCAGGATTTGATGCAGTATAACAGTGGGTTCCGACAGCAAAAGAACCACTGTGTAACACAAAGTGATGAAGCAGAAACAAAGAAGAACAGTAGCACTTTTTCAGAGAGAATGAGTGTGAATTTCGTGTGTTCTCTAACACTGCACTGAGCTTTCTTATATAGGCCAATACTGAAAACGTATACCATCATTGCAGTCTTTAAAACCGTATTAATACAGTCTTGAAACCGATATTTGATAGTCAAAAACGGAAGAAACGTACACAGTATTAACACCTCATCTTTAATACCCGAACGTTTCGTTTGAGTGTTTGAATATCTTCACGGTACTGGCCAAAAAGAAAGCTCCTCAGCTCCCAGCGACCGATGCGTCGTGCGAAGTGCAAAGTGCGCCTAAATCGCGCCATTTCGCGTCATCGGTCTCGGCTCGGCGCGCGTGTGGGTCTAGCCTTTAATCCTCCACTAAAGCCTTTGAAAGCTTAAGGAATTAAATGCCTTATAAACCCACTAAAAGTTCTTCCTCCCACCAATGTGGGAACTTGCCAACTTGCAAATTTCCAACAATCCCCCACCAAGTTGGAAAGTTTCCTTTCATTCAGACAGATGCTGTACCTTAGGTGTCATGAAGATTAAACCCAAGTTTTTAATGTGAGCAAACAAGAGGAGATTGATTCAATGGTATCCTAATAGGTTTAAACCAAGAACCTTAATAACCTCCCCGGTTTACCCCCACACAAAATATGACGTCTTTGTGTTCTCCCTGAGCACTAATATGGCCATGTGCTAAAATCCATTTCATGACCCTTTAGAAGACAAACCAACAGTCTTCGTTTGAGGCGGCACCACCTCTAGATCATATAGGCAAAATTTTACAACATCTTCGTTGCTCAGGTGTCTCTAAAATTTTGTTAAGAGTATTAACTCATCCTCGTTCTCGGCAACGACGTACTATCCTACCTCACATGGATCTATCTTTGATTGATAGTACCTTCTATCGTTAGTAATTTCGTTGTTACCCATTAAACTTGAAAATAGGAGCACTAAGTTCAAGTTGGGTTTCCATTACTAACGATTCTAGTTTGGTTTTAGACCCATGAATCTCGCGGTAGATGTTATCAAATCTCTCGTCAGAGGTTTGGTAAACGGATCTGCCAAGTTCTTCGATGTCTTGACATAAACAACTTTGATGGTACCACTTTCGATTAGTTGTCTCACAGAATGATGACGAAGACCAACATGTCTCGTCTTCCCATTATATACAGAATTATATACTTTAGATAGTGTGGCCTCACTATCACAGTACATGGGAATTGAAGGCATCGGAGTATCCCACAAACGAATATACAAGAGTAGATCTCTAATCCACTCTGCCTCTTTTCCTGCAGCGGCTAACGCAATAAGCTCAGCTTCCATGGTTGAGTGAGCTATACATGACTGTTTCTTGCTTGCCCAAGAAATAGCCCCTCCAGCTAGTGTATAAATCCATCCACTTGTGGATTTAGAATCACTCCTGTTATCAATCCAGCTGGCATCTGAATACCCCTCTAGTATGCTAGATTTTGACGTGTAAGTCAACTCAAGATTACTAGTCCTTTTCAGGTATCCTAGTACTCTTCCTACTGCCTTCCAGTGCTCTGTAATGGGGTTGACAGTGTATTGACTTAGTTTGCTTACTGCAAAAGCAATGTCAGGTCTAGTGCAGTATGTAGCATACATCATGCTTCCAATTGCACTAGCATATTCTAGTTGAGCCACTGCTCTACCAGAGTTCACTTCAAGTTTTACACTAGAATCGAAAGGAGTGTTAAATTCCTTAATATTCAAGTGTTGAAACTTTGTCAAAATTTTCTCTATGTAATGAGATTGACTTAGAGAAATTTGACTATCTGTCCTTTTAACCTTGATACCAAGAATGGTATCTACTTCCCCTAAATCTTTCATCTTAAAGTTTGAGGATAGGTATTTCTTTGTATCAAGGATACCTTTTAGGTGAGTGCCAATGATCAACATATCATCAACATAAAGACAGATAACTATGGTGTATTCAGGTGTGCATTTAGTGTAGATACATCTATCAACACTATTATGCTTAAAACCGAATGCAGATACAGTGGTGTCAAACCTCTCATGCCACTGCTTTGGAGCTTGCTTCAATCCGTACAGTGATTTAATAAGTCTACACACTTTGTTTTCCTGTCCGGATACTATGAAACCTTCAGGTTGCTCCAAGTATATCTCCTCCTTGAGATATCCATTTAGAAAGGCTGTCTTCACATCCATTTGATGAATGTACAATCCTTTCAATGCTGAGATTGCTATTAGAGTTCTAATTGAACTAATTCTAGCAACCGGTGCATATGTATCGAAATAATCAATACCTTCTCTTTGCCTGTAACCTTTAGCGACTAATCTCGCTTTATAGGCAGATATTGATCCATCTGGATGATACTTCCTCTTGAAGATCCATTTAGAACCTATGGGTCTCTTTCCCTTGGGAAGATCAGCTAACTCCCAAGTTCCATTTCCCATAATTGATTCCATTTCATCATTAATAGCATCCTTCCAGAAAGGAGCATCTCTCGATGTCACGGCTTCAGTAAAAGTCTTAGGATCATCTTCTAAATTAATTGCTAAAATGACCTCTCTCGTCACTTTAGATTGAGATCCTTCAACCAAGTATGATAGAAAGTCTTCTCCAAAATTCTTTTCCTTTCTCACCCTTGTACTTCTCCTTGGTTCTTCTGAAACAGAAGAAGGTGCTTCTTCTATATTAGAAGAAGGTGTTATAATATCTCGAGAAGTACTTGGTGCTGGAACAGGATTAAAGGTAGAATTTGAGTTTTCATCATCTTCTATTAGCTTATCCTCGAAGAACTCCACATCTCTGGATTCTACGACGACACCTGATTCTTTATCCAACAATCGGTATGCCTTGCTATTCTGAGCATATCCAATGAATATACTTTTCATAGCTCGAGCTCCCAACTTGGATCGTTTAGGATCAGGTGTACGATAATAAGCTAAGCACCCCCACACTCTTAGATAATCTAAGTTAGGTTTTCTACCTTTCCATAACTCATAGGGACTAGAGGGAATCACACGACTAGTGATTCTGTTGTGCACATAACATGCAGTCAACAATGCTTCCCCCCACAGATTGTGTGGCAAACCCGAATGATTCAACATACATTTGACCATCTCAACAAGGGTTCTATTCTTTCTTTCAGCCAAACCATTCTGTTGGGGAGTATATGGTGATGTTCTTTCATGCTTGATACCATTCTCTTCACAGAATGTATCAAACTCATGATTAAAGTATTCTCCGCCTCTATCCGAGGGAAGAATCTTTATATGTTTTTCATGTTGATTTTCAACCTCGGCCTTATATAGTTTAAATGCATTAAAAGCTTCGTCTTTTGTATGCAATAAGTAAACATATAAGTAACGGCTCGAGTCATCAAAAAATGTTATAAAATATCTCTTTCCTCCACGAGTGAGTATACCATTCAGTTCACAAATATCCGAATGTATTAATTCTAGTAATGTTGTATTTCTCTTAACGCTTGGAAAAGGTTTCTTTATAAACTTTGATTTTACACAAGTTTCACATTTGTCAAAATCTTTATTATTTAATTTTAACAAGCCTTTAGTTTGCATTTTTTCAATATTTTTAATATTAGTGTGAGCTAAACGTTTATGCCATAAAGAAATTGAACAAGCAATATAATCAGAAAACATTATTTCATTAAGTTCATAACCAACAACATTACTAGTGGTACCGTCACTATCACTTGCGGTACCATCACTCTCACTCTCAGAAAATTCAACATTCAAAACAGAATCACCATAATGGTGACTACTACCCACATCCCCCTCAAACAATTCAAGCCGATACATACCACGCGTATTAACGGCTTGTCCCACATACACCCCATCTTTATAAAACAAGGTCCTACCACCCTCAATCACCAACTTGAAACCATTATCATCAAACTTGGACGCCGACACAAGTCCTTTTGACACTCCCGGCACATGCAACACATCACGAAGGGTGACCATACTTCCATTACGGAAAGTTAGCAACACCGTGCCAATACCTTGAACACGCACCCTGTGACCATCAGCACACGCCACCACCATTCCTTCACGAACCGGGCCATAAGTTTGGAAGCTGCTACGATTCCCACAAACATGAATCGTAGCTCCAGAATCAAGAAACCATCCACGAGCTGCTATCACGCGAGTCAATGTGGAAATCATGTTTGATTCCCCAAGATCCACATTGGAAATCAAGTGAGTTAGATCCGCAACAGCATTTGCGGATCCACCAACGGGCCCCGATTTCCGTAGTGGACATTCTCGTGCATAATGCCCTGTTTCTCCACAAACATGGCACTTTCCTGTTTTCTTGGATTGATTGTTTTGATGATGATTATTAGGCCTCTTGAACTCCTTCTTTTTGGGTCCCATGTTCTTGTTCATTTTGAACACTTTCTTGCCTTTGTTACCAGAACCCGAACCAGATGCAGAACCATGACCCCCACCTGACACGTGGTGAACACTCATTCCGACTTTACCCCTTTTGTCCCTGTTTCGAGTTTCCTCCTCAATACGGAGGTGTTTCAACAGGACATCCAAGGAGTAGTCATCGGATTTATGCATCATTCTTTTGGAAAAGTCTTTCCATGAAGGTGGTAACTTGCAAATGATTGCTCCAACCTGAAAAAGCTCGGGAAGATTAATAGATAGAGAATTCAACTTATTCACTATCACCTGGAGTTCATGCACTTGCTCCATGATCGGTTTATCATCCACCATTTGAAACTCGAAGTATTTAGACACAAGATACTTGTTGGTACCTTCTTCATGTGCCTTGTACTTGAGTTCAATAGCTTTCCACAACTCTATAGGATTTGTAATAGGAGCATACAAATCATAGAGACGGTCGGATAAGGAGTTCTTGATGTGTCCCAAGCATAGATGTTCGGACTCTCTACGCAGAGCCCTTTGCTTATCAAGATCAGCAATTGCTTGCACATCAGGGGCAGCTCCCTCGGCAGGGACTGGATTAGCGGGAATTGGTGGCAATTCAGGATCCAACACAAAGCTTAGTTTAAGCACAGCTAGCATAAACAAGACTTTGTCAGCCCAACGAGTGTAGTTCTGGCCATCAAAACGATCAAGCTTGATGAATTCTTGATTCATCAAACGGAAGTTGGTGGAGGAGATTTCAGTGTCCATTTTTCTTTTCTGAAAGTTATTAAAAATTAGTAACAGAATATAAAACAAACAGAAGTTATAAACCTTAAAGATTGTTGTATATTTTATACCCTGTAACAATTGTTAGTATAATCAAATAATCAGAATGAACAAAACCGAACCTGAAAGTTGACGGGGAAGAACAGAAAACCGCACGGAATGTATTCCTGTCCTTTAAGGTTTATACTTTTGGTAACATCCCGAGACCCGGCCTATTAAGGGGGGCAGATTTGTAACATCCCGAGACCCGGCCTATTATTTTATTACTTTTGGTAAATAATATTCTATTATTTAATATTTTATTTAATTTAATTTGATTTAATTGTATTTTAACCAAGCGGTTAAAATTAGTGAAAACTGAAATGTTTTGTTTAATTAGTGATATTTATATATCTGATTCTCTTTTGAATTTGGGTTCGAAATATATTTTCGTTGTGTAAATCAGAGTTCGTTTTGGTCTTAAAATTTATCAGCGTATAATTAGATAACAGGTATTTACACTGTGATTAAATGAAATTGGGCATTTTGGTCTTTGCTTGACACGTCTCAAGGGAGGTGTCAAAACCTCCCTTGTTTTGCCTGCATCGTCATATACACACACCACACACACACATAGTGTTGTTTTTGAAGCTTGCAATTGAAGAAGAAACTCAATCTCTCATCCCCCTTCTCTGATTTTCGGAATGGACACAATCTTAAGGTAGGTTATTTGCTAATTCTTCTTGTCTTTGAAGTTCTTGAAGCTCTATCTAGGGTTCTTGAGTTAGTTTGTGGGTTCTTGGTGATTCTTGCTTAGAAAATGAAATTGATGATTTATATGGTGTTTATATTTGATTATTCAAGTTGTATATACATGATTGTTAGCTAGAATCTTGATTTGTTGAAGGTTTCATGAAATCACCATGGTAGGTGAATTGAAGAAGATGAGTCAAAACTCAAATTCTTAAAATTAGGATTTGGTGTTTAAATGTTGTTATTTAGGTTAAAATGACATGTTAGATACAATAATTATGATTGGTGATGAATGATTACTTGAATTGATGAAGTTTCTATGATCTAGGGAGTGTTTGGATGAGTTTTTGGTAAAAACCCGTAAGCATAAAAAAAGACAGCTTTTGGCCAAATTTTGGTGATCTTGCAAAAATCATATAAAATCAACCGTAACTCCGTTTTGGGCGTGCGACCAGTCGTTTCGAAGGTCTATGAGTCTACTTTATTTATATCATAATTTCATATGCTGATATGGTCATAAAACTGTTCAGATTTCTGAGTTAGTACAAGAGGTCGTATGTCTCTTTTTCGGGTCAAATATGTATTGAAAACTTTGGGTGTTTCGATGTATAATATGTAAACATGAGGTTTGTCATAAAATGGTAATTGTATGTTTAATAAATGTTAATAAAATTATGTATTTGAAGTATTAGAACTTTGTTCTCGGTTTTGACCCGTTTGGGCCTATATGCTAAAGTTGGATTAAAAATGCATTATTTGGTATACACTTGACCTTAGAAGTATAATTATGATATTTGGGAAGTATTAGAATGATAGTTGGTCATTATATATGATATGGTAGCATAATATAACTAGTTGTTGAGACTTGTGAGAATTGGTTGTCGATTTGGTAATTTTGACCCGTTTGGTTGCAAAATATGTAAAAGTGACTAAATGCAATTGTTGTGGGTTTTGACTTGGAATGTCTTAAGAATTTGTAATTGCAACTTTGGTAATATGCAAGTAAGGTAGTCATTACATTTATGCTAAATGTCGGTATTACATTTGTATTGCTTTTGCGATCAATTAATAATTTCGGATTACTAATTCGGTATTCATTTTTGTACAGGAATTGGGAAGCAAACTCAGTGATATAAGACAACTGAGTTTGGAAGGATTGCGGTTGTAGGGTGAGTGGATTTAGCCTTCAATCTATATGTGTACAATTTGGATAGAAATTGGATACTTTGGTGAAAAGTGCAGGATTTTGGTATTTGGGTAGTTCGCGATGCGAACCTTTTTGGATGTAGGTTTTTGGCTGCAATGTTTATTGCAAGCCCACACTTCGGTATAAATAATTCGGTAATTAATTATGTGCACATTTGGGGAAGAGGTCAGTAATCGGAACATTCTACTGGGCAGAAGTTTACTATTGACAAGGTGTATCGCCCTTAGAAGCACTGGTTGTTCTAAGGGGGTACACACTGTCCTTGAGTAAAGGGCCATCGGTTATCATTGTTAGGCCGACAATGATTTAAGGTTCGGCCGAACCGCCGTTACTCTTCAAAATTAACTAATCGGGAAAGTGTGAATTTATATCGGTTGTTCTATTATATATTGTTTGATTAAGTTCATTCACTTAGCTATTAGCTAATCCCTCCCTCGTTGACTCTATTGCAGGTTCGGTTGTTGGGCGGGTCAAGGGGTGCTTGTTAGGAATGGTTGACCAATGGATGCTCTGATAGTATTTTGTAATCGAGCCGTTTTGTAGTAACACATTAAACCGATTCGATGTTTTGATTAATATTATATTTGAAGTTGTATTTTCTAAAATGCCTTAACTTTATATGGTTTGAATATTACGCTTCAGTTATTAAAAAAAAAAAATCGGGTTTAAATTTGCGGTGTTACAATTTGGTATCAGAGTCTTGGTTTGGCAATGTGTGCACATTTAGGTGTAACATTCCCAAATCTTGGCTCGAGTTTGGTCGAACATTCCTAAAGTGCGGGGATTAGAATTAGTAAGGACCGTTTCGGGTTAGTGGTTAGTATGTAGGTACTAACGGATTAAACTAACCCAATGGTGAGATGTTGTGATTGTTACAGATATGGCGGATAACGATAACACGAACCCTCCGAACCCACCGATCGGAAATCAATGATGTTGGGCGTTTAGGAAATAATCAAATGAGTAATCAAGAGTAAAAAAAAATGGTATGAGATTTGAACATGTGTAAATATGAAGACGAGTTAAGGGTAATGTATACAACTCGGAAGTTGAAAGGAAATGTTATAGTTTTTGGTGAGATTTATTGACCGGGCATTTAACAAAGGAACATTAGGTACCAGATGAACTTTCTCAGAAAACAAAGTCTACTCAGTCAAGTCCCCAACATAATGAGAGGTGGCAAGGAAATAAAAATCATGGAAGCTTGAACCGTATGCAGTCGGGAGGTCGTACAGGTCAAAGGGCACAGTGGTATCTTAGATACATGCCATCTCATACAGATACTTGTTCGGTTTATACGGTGTGTTGTGTGCATTGCGGGTAGTTTGGGCACGAATCAAAAGATTGTAAGTTTTCGAGGGATGTATGTTAGAATTGTCAAAGGAATGTCATAGTTCGGGTGAATGCCCTTCGGTGAAGAAGACAGGGTCGGGTTCCGGGTCGGACGGGGGATCGTTATCGTTGACGAGCAAGAATAGAAAGAATCACCCCCATTTGAGGGTGAGTCATTTCAGATGACGGTTGAAGATGATACCACTACTGACGACGTCATTACCGGTATGTTTCTGATCAATACTATCTTTACACGTGTAAGTTAGTTATATTGGAGCAAATAGCTCATTTATGTTGGTAAAATTATGTGATAAGATGAATTTGATTGTTTTCGTTGTTCCTTTACTTCATGGGAAGTGAAGATGATTGATGGTAAACCGAATTAAGTCACAACGTATGTGCCTGAAGTTCTATTTGGTTTTGGGCAGTAATTATAATATACTTCCTGAATAATATGCCTTTAGATAAGATTGATGTAATCTTAGGTGTAAGCTAGGCAGTCCGAGTAGGACTACTATTAAATATAAGAATAAATGATATTATTGGCCGTGACCTGTCGAGTCTCGTGAAGTAGTTTGGAAAGTGAAGATTAAAAGTATATGACAGATGTGTGTGGATTGGTTTTTCCTATGCAATGGATGTTAAATATGAAAGAAAGTCAATGAATGATTTCTATATGGCCTGAAATGTTATATGATGGAGGTATCTAGATTATCTCACGTGTTGTATGTGAAATTGAAAACTGACATAAAGAACCAAGTGTAATGACCATTTAAGTTTAATTGCGATTACATCGATGGATGATATCCCGAGTTGTTATAAAATTGATGGGAATTAGATTGTGAGATGTGTATTCTCTAAAATTTAGTGGATTATGACAGTAAATTAATAGTGACAATTTTGAATTGCGGGTACTTTAGCAAGTTAAAATGTACAAGAGTATGAGATTTCGATGAGATAATGAACATAAGAGGGTATTTGAGACTTAGAGACAAAACATTTTGTTTAATTTATGCCCTTACACGACCTGATGAACATGATGAATTTTGTAATATGTTGCGGTTTTCAACTTACAGAAGTGGGAAATGTTATAATATAGTAAAATAAATTAGACTGCCTATGCTTTGCAATGGTTTGAACCTTATAAGTAGAATTATCCGAACCATAACTTGGAGATTGTGATTGATAACTTTGCGTCAAATTTGTGAAATTATTAACTTTTAAATATAAAACGTGCGAATTTCACAAACCGAAGGAGTTTATAATATGTATTTCCGAGAATAATACGAATTGTATGCGAATGAAAATGAAAATGATTTATTGTCAAGTGGATAAACCAAAAAAAAAAAAAAAAAAAACTATAAGACTAGGGAATTTGTTGGGCAAGAAATTGAGTTTGAAATTACGACTAAGAGAAAAGCGGATTTAATTGATAATTTAGAGGACTAATGATTTATCAATCTCTTATTGGGTACCATTACTTTGGAGTTTTCAGATACAGTTTTATTAGTGGTCCACGATGAAAATAGTTGTTACATATTTTGATGGATGAGATCATAATTGTGTACCGGTTTAGAGAAAGTGTTGGATGTCATTTGGGTAGTTGAAGCAGTTACAGATTATCGGGTGGGAATGAGAACACTGGTGGGTTATAATTTGATGTGTAGATTGGAACCTAGTCGAAAACGTTATTAATGCCTATGCTTTGGATTGCAAGAGAATTATGGACAGTATATAATTGACATGACTTGAAATAGTTGGATTATAACCTGTCAAGAAAATTGAGACCGAGTCGAGAAAATATTTGTTTGGGTTATATGTAAGCGATGTGATTCCGAGGACGGAATCCTTTTAAGGGGGGTAGATTTGTAACATCCCGAGACCCGGCCTATTATTTTATTACTTTTGGTAAATAATATTCTATTATTTAATATTTTATTTAATTTAATTTGATTTAATTGTATTTTAACCAAGCGGTTAAAATTAGTGAAAACTGAAATGTTTTGTTTAATTAGTGATATTTATATATCTGATTCTCTTTTGAATTTGGGTTCGAAATATATTTTCGTTGTGTAAATCAGAGTTCGTTTTGGTCTTAAAATTTATCAGCGTATAATTAGATAACAGGTATTTACACTGTGATTAAATGAAATTGGGCATTTTGGTCTTTGCTTGACACGTCTCAAGGGAGGTGTCAAAACCTCCCTTGTTTTGCCTGCATCGTCATATACACACACCACACACACACATAGTGTTGTTTTTGAAGCTTGCAATTGAAGAAGAAACTCAATCTCTCATCCCCCTTCTCTGATTTTCGGAATGGACACAATCTTAAGGTAGGTTATTTGCTAATTCTTCTTGTCTTTGAAGTTCTTGAAGCTCTATCTAGGGTTCTTGAGTTAGTTTGTGGGTTCTTGGTGATTCTTGCTTAGAAAATGAAATTGATGATTTATATGGTGTTTATATTTGATTATTCAAGTTGTATATACATGATTGTTAGCTAGAATCTTGATTTGTTGAAGGTTTCATGAAATCACCATGGTAGGTGAATTGAAGAAGATGAGTCAAAACTCAAATTCTTAAAATTAGGATTTGGTGTTTAAATGTTGTTATTTAGGTTAAAATGACATGTTAGATACAATAATTATGATTGGTGATGAATGATTACTTGAATTGATGAAGTTTCTATGATCTAGGGAGTGTTTGGATGAGTTTTTGGTAAAAACCCGTAAGCATAAAAAAAGACAGCTTTTGGCCAAATTTTGGTGATCTTGCAAAAATCATATAAAATCAACCGTAACTCCGTTTTGGGCGTGCGACCAGTCGTTTCGAAGGTCTATGAGTCTACTTTATTTATATCATAATTTCATATGCTGATATGGTCATAAAACTGTTCAGATTTCTGAGTTAGTACAAGAGGTCGTATGTCTCTTTTTCGGGTCAAATATGTATTGAAAACTTTGGGTGTTTCGATGTATAATATGTAAACATGAGGTTTGTCATAAAATGGTAATTGTATGTTTAATAAATGTTAATAAAATTATGTATTTGAAGTATTAGAACTTTGTTCTCGGTTTTGACCCGTTTGGGCCTATATGCTAAAGTTGGATTAAAAATGCATTATTTGGTATACACTTGACCTTAGAAGTATAATTATGATATTTGGGAAGTATTAGAATGATAGTTGGTCATTATATATGATATGGTAGCATAATATAACTAGTTGTTGAGACTTGTGAGAATTGGTTGTCGATTTGGTAATTTTGACCCGTTTGGTTGCAAAATATGTAAAAGTGACTAAATGCAATTGTTGTGGGTTTTGACTTGGAATGTCTTAAGAATTTGTAATTGCAACTTTGGTAATATGCAAGTAAGGTAGTCATTACATTTATGCTAAATGTCGGTATTACATTTGTATTGCTTTTGCGATCAATTAATAATTTCGGATTACTAATTCGGTATTCATTTTTGTACAGGAATTGGGAAGCAAACTCAGTGATATAAGACAACTGAGTTTGGAAGGATTGCGGTTGTAGGGTGAGTGGATTTAGCCTTCAATCTATATGTGTACAATTTGGATAGAAATTGGATACTTTGGTGAAAAGTGCAGGATTTTGGTATTTGGGTAGTTCGCGATGCGAACCTTTTTGGATGTAGGTTTTTGGCTGCAATGTTTATTGCAAGCCCACACTTCGGTATAAATAATTCGGTAATTAATTATGTGCACATTTGGGGAAGAGGTCAGTAATCGGAACATTCTACTGGGCAGAAGTTTACTATTGACAAGGTGTATCGCCCTTAGAAGCACTGGTTGTTCTAAGGGGGTACACACTGTCCTTGAGTAAAGGGCCATCGGTTATCATTGTTAGGCCGACAATGATTTAAGGTTCGGCCGAACCGCCGTTACTCTTCAAAATTAACTAATCGGGAAAGTGTGAATTTATATCGGTTGTTCTATTATATATTGTTTGATTAAGTTCATTCACTTAGCTATTAGCTAATCCCTCCCTCGTTGACTCTATTGCAAGTTCGGTTGTTGGGCGGGTCAAGGGGTGCTTGTTAGGAATGGTTGACCAATGGATGCTCTGATAGTATTTTGTAATCGAGCCGTTTTGTAGTAACACATTAAACCGATTCGATGTTTTGATTAATATTATATTTGAAGTTGTATTTTCTAAAATGCCTTAACTTTATATGGTTTGAATATTACGCTTCAGTTATTAAAAAAAAAATCGGGTTTAAATTTGCGGTGTTACAATTTGGTATCAGAGTCTTGGTTTGGCAATGTGTGCACATTTAGGTGTAACATTCCCAAATCTTGGCTCGAGTTTGGTCGAACATTCCTAAAGTGCGGGGATTAGAATTAGTAAGGACCGTTTCGGGTTAGTGGTTAGTATGTAGGTACTAACGGATTAAACTAACCCAATGGTGAGATGTTGTGATTGTTACAGATATGGCGGATAACGATAACACGAACCCTCCGAACCCACCGATCGGAAATCAATGATGTTGGGCGTTTAGGAAATAATCAAATGAGTAATCAAGAGTAAAAAAAAATGGTATGAGATTTGAACATGTGTAAATATGAAGACGAGTTAAGGGTAATGTATACAACTCGGAAGTTGAAAGGAAATGTTATAGTTTTTGGTGAGATTTATTGACCGGGCATTTAACAAAGGAACATTAGGTACCAGATGAACTTTCTCAGAAAACAAAGTCTACTCAGTCAAGTCCCCAACATAATGAGAGGTGGCAAGGAAATAAAAATCATGGAAGCTTGAACCGTATGCAGTCGGGAGGTCGTACAGGTCAAAGGGCACAGTGGTATCTTAGATACATGCCATCTCATACAGATACTTGTTCGGTTTATACGGTGTGTTGTGTGCATTGCGGGTAGTTTGGGCACGAATCAAAAGATTGTAAGTTTTCGAGGGATGTATGTTAGAATTGTCAAAGGAATGTCATAGTTCGGGTGAATGCCCTTCGGTGAAGAAGACAGGGTCGGGTTCCGGGTCGGACGGGGGATCGTTATCGTTGACGAGCAAGAATAGAAAGAATCACCCCCATTTGAGGGTGAGTCATTTCAGATGACGGTTGAAGATGATACCACTACTGACGACGTCATTACCGGTATGTTTCTGATCAATACTATCTTTACACGTGTAAGTTAGTTATATTGGAGCAAATAGCTCATTTATGTTGGTAAAATTATGTGATAAGATGAATTTGATTGTTTTCGTTGTTCCTTTACTTCATGGGAAGTGAAGATGATTGATGGTAAACCGAATTAAGTCACAACGTATGTGCCTGAAGTTCTATTTGGTTTTGGGCAGTAATTATAATATACTTCCTGAATAATATGCCTTTAGATAAGATTGATGTAATCTTAGGTGTAAGCTAGGCAGTCCGAGTAGGACTACTATTAAATATAAGAATAAATGATATTATTGGCCGTGACCTGTCGAGTCTCGTGAAGTAGTTTGGAAAGTGAAGATTAAAAGTATATGACAGATGTGTGTGGATTGGTTTTTCCTATGCAATGGATGTTAAATATGAAAGAAAGTCAATGAATGATTTCTATATGGCCTGAAATGTTATATGATGGAGGTATCTAGATTATCTCACGTGTTGTATGTGAAATTGAAAACTGACATAAAGAACCAAGTGTAATGACCATTTAAGTTTAATTGCGATTACATCGATGGATGATATCCCGAGTTGTTATAAAATTGATGGGAATTAGATTGTGAGATGTGTATTCTCTAAAATTTAGTGGATTATGACAGTAAATTAATAGTGACAATTTTGAATTGCGGGTACTTTAGCAAGTTAAAATGTACAAGAGTATGAGATTTCGATGAGATAATGAACATAAGAGGGTATTTGAGACTTAGAGACAAAACATTTTGTTTAATTTATGCCCTTACACGACCTGATGAACATGATGAATTTTGTAATATGTTGCGGTTTTCAACTTACAGAAGTGGGAAATGTTATAATATAGTAAAATAAATTAGACTGCCTATGCTTTGCAATGGTTTGAACCTTATAAGTAGAATTATCCGAACCATAACTTGGAGATTGTGATTGATAACTTTGCGTCAAATTTGTGAAATTATTAACTTTTAAATATAAAACGTGCGAATTTCACAAACCGAAGGAGTTTATAATATGTATTTCCGAGAATAATACGAATTGTATGCGAATGAAAATGAAAATGATTTATTGTCAAGTGGATAAACCAAAAAAAAAAAAAAAAAAAAAAACTATAAGACTAGGGAATTTGTTGGGCAAGAAATTGAGTTTGAAATTACGACTAAGAGAAAAGCGGATTTAATTGATAATTTAGAGGACTAATGATTTATCAATCTCTTATTGGGTACCATTACTTTGGAGTTTTCAGATACAGTTTTATTAGTGGTCCACGATGAAAATAGTTGTTACATATTTTGATGGATGAGATCATAATTGTGTACCGGTTTAGAGAAAGTGTTGGATGTCATTTGGGTAGTTGAAGCAGTTACAGATTATCGGGTGGGAATGAGAACACTGGTGGGTTATAATTTGATGTGTAGATTGGAACCTAGTCGAAAACGTTATTAATGCCTATGCTTTGGATTGCAAGAGAATTATGGACAGTATATAATTGACATGACTTGAAATAGTTGGATTATAACCTGTCAAGAAAATTGAGACCGAGTCGAGAAAATATTTGTTTGGGTTATATGTAAGCGATGTGATTCCGAGGACGGAATCCTTTTAAGGGGGGTAGATTTGTAACATCCCGAGACCCGGCCTATTATTTTATTACTTTTGGTAAATAATATTCTATTATTTAATATTTTATTTAATTTAATTTGATTTAATTGTATTTTAACCAAGCGGTTAAAATTAGTGAAAACTGAAATGTTTTGTTTAATTAGTGATATTTATATATCTGATTCTCTTTTGAATTTGGGTTCGAAATATATTTTCGTTGTGTAAATCAGAGTTCGTTTTGGTCTTAAAATTTATCAGCGTATAATTAGATAACAGGTATTTACACTGTGATTAAATGAAATTGGGCATTTTGGTCTTTGCTTGACACGTCTCAAGGGAGGTGTCAAAACCTCCCTTGTTTTGCCTGCATCGTCATATACACACACCACACACACACATAGTGTTGTTTTTGAAGCTTGCAATTGAAGAAGAAACTCAATCTCTCATCCCCCTTCTCTGATTTTCGGAATGGACACAATCTTAAGGTAGGTTATTTGCTAATTCTTCTTGTCTTTGAAGTTCTTGAAGCTCTATCTAGGGTTCTTGAGTTAGTTTGTGGGTTCTTGGTGATTCTTGCTTAGAAAATGAAATTGATGATTTATATGGTGTTTATATTTGATTATTCAAGTTGTATATACATGATTGTTAGCTAGAATCTTGATTTGTTGAAGGTTTCATGAAATCACCATGGTAGGTGAATTGAAGAAGATGAGTCAAAACTCAAATTCTTAAAATTAGGATTTGGTGTTTAAATGTTGTTATTTAGGTTAAAATGACATGTTAGATACAATAATTATGATTGGTGATGAATGATTACTTGAATTGATGAAGTTTCTATGATCTAGGGAGTGTTTGGATGAGTTTTTGGTAAAAACCCGTAAGCATAAAAAAAGACAGCTTTTGGCCAAATTTTGGTGATCTTGCAAAAATCATATAAAATCAACCGTAACTCCGTTTTGGGCGTGCGACCAGTCGTTTCGAAGGTCTATGAGTCTACTTTATTTATATCATAATTTCATATGCTGATATGGTCATAAAACTGTTCAGATTTCTGAGTTAGTACAAGAGGTCGTATGTCTCTTTTTCGGGTCAAATATGTATTGAAAACTTTGGGTGTTTCGATGTATAATATGTAAACATGAGGTTTGTCATAAAATGGTAATTGTATGTTTAATAAATGTTAATAAAATTATGTATTTGAAGTATTAGAACTTTGTTCTCGGTTTTGACCCGTTTGGGCCTATATGCTAAAGTTGGATTAAAAATGCATTATTTGGTATACACTTGACCTTAGAAGTATAATTATGATATTTGGGAAGTATTAGAATGATAGTTGGTCATTATATATGATATGGTAGCATAATATAACTAGTTGTTGAGACTTGTGAGAATTGGTTGTCGATTTGGTAATTTTGACCCGTTTGGTTGCAAAATATGTAAAAGTGACTAAATGCAATTGTTGTGGGTTTTGACTTGGAATGTCTTAAGAATTTGTAATTGCAACTTTGGTAATATGCAAGTAAGGTAGTCATTACATTTATGCTAAATGTCGGTATTACATTTGTATTGCTTTTGCGATCAATTAATAATTTCGGATTACTAATTCGGTATTCATTTTTGTACAGGAATTGGGAAGCAAACTCAGTGATATAAGACAACTGAGTTTGGAAGGATTGCGGTTGTAGGGTGAGTGGATTTAGCCTTCAATCTATATGTGTACAATTTGGATAGAAATTGGATACTTTGGTGAAAAGTGCAGGATTTTGGTATTTGGGTAGTTCGCGATGCGAACCTTTTTGGATGTAGGTTTTTGGCTGCAATGTTTATTGCAAGCCCACACTTCGGTATAAATAATTCGGTAATTAATTATGTGCACATTTGGGGAAGAGGTCAGTAATCGGAACATTCTACTGGGCAGAAGTTTACTATTGACAAGGTGTATCGCCCTTAGAAGCACTGGTTGTTCTAAGGGGGTACACACTGTCCTTGAGTAAAGGGCCATCGGTTATCATTGTTAGGCCGACAATGATTTAAGGTTCGGCCGAACCGCCGTTACTCTTCAAAATTAACTAATCGGGAAAGTGTGAATTTATATCGGTTGTTCTATTATATATTGTTTGATTAAGTTCATTCACTTAGCTATTAGCTAATCCCTCCCTCGTTGACTCTATTGCAGGTTCGGTTGTTGGGCGGGTCAAGGGGTGCTTGTTAGGAATGGTTGACCAATGGATGCTCTGATAGTATTTTGTAATCGAGCCGTTTTGTAGTAACACATTAAACCGATTCGATGTTTTGATTAATATTATATTTGAAGTTGTATTTTCTAAAATGCCTTAACTTTATATGGTTTGAATATTACGCTTCAGTTATTAAAAAAAAAAATCGGGTTTAAATTTGCGGTGTTACAATTTGGTATCAGAGTCTTGGTTTGGCAATGTGTGCACATTTAGGTGTAACATTCCCAAATCTTGGCTCGAGTTTGGTCGAACATTCCTAAAGTGCGGGGATTAGAATTAGTAAGGACCGTTTCGGGTTAGTGGTTAGTATGTAGGTACTAACGGATTAAACTAACCCAATGGTGAGATGTTGTGATTGTTACAGATATGGCGGATAACGATAACACGAACCCTCCGAACCCACCGATCGGAAATCAATGATGTTGGGCGTTTAGGAAATAATCAAATGAGTAATCAAGAGTAAAAAAAATGGTATGAGATTTGAACATGTGTAAATATGAAGACGAGTTAAGGGTAATGTATACAACTCGGAAGTTGAAAGGAAATGTTATAGTTTTTGGTGAGATTTATTGACCGGGCATTTAACAAAGGAACATTAGGTACCAGATGAACTTTCTCAGAAAACAAAGTCTACTCAGTCAAGTCCCCAACATAATGAGAGGTGGCAAGGAAATAAAAATCATGGAAGCTTGAACCGTATGCAGTCGGGAGGTCGTACAGGTCAAAGGGCACAGTGGTATCTTAGATACATGCCATCTCATACAGATACTTGTTCGGTTTATACGGTGTGTTGTGTGCATTGCGGGTAGTTTGGGAACGAATCAAAAGATTGTAAGTTTTCGAGGGATGTATGTTAGAATTGTCAAAGGAATGTCATAGTTCGGGTGAATGCCCTTCGGTGAAGAAGACAGGGTCGGGTTCCGGGTCGGACGGGGGATCGTTATCGTTGACGAGCAAGAATAGAAAGAATCACCCCCATTTGAGGGTGAGTCATTTCAGATGACGGTTGAAGATGATACCACTACTGACGACGTCATTACCGGTATGTTTCTGATCAATACTATCTTTACACGTGTAAGTTAGTTATATTGGAGCAAATAGCTCATTTATGTTGGTAAAATTATGTGATAAGATGAATTTGATTGTTTTCGTTGTTCCTTTACTTCATGGGAAGTGAAGATGATTGATGGTAAACCGAATTAAGTCACAACGTATGTGCCTGAAGTTCTATTTGGTTTTGGGCAGTAATTATAATATACTTCCTGAATAATATGCCTTTAGATAAGATTGATGTAATCTTAGGTGTAAGCTAGGCAGTCCGAGTAGGACTACTATTAAATATAATAATAAATGATATTATTGGCCGTGACCTGTCGAGTCTCGTGAAGTAGTTTGGAAAGTGAAGATTAAAAGTATATGACAGATGTGTGTGGATTGGTTTTTCCTATGCAATGGATGTTAAATATGAAAGAAAGTCAATGAATGATTTCTATATGGCCTGAAATGTTATATGATGGAGGTATCTAGATTATCTCACGTGTTGTATGTGAAATTGAAAACTGACATAAAGAACCAAGTGTAATGACCATTTAAGTTTAATTGCGATTACATCGATGGATGATATCCCGAGTTGTTATAAAATTGATGGGAATTAGATTGTGAGATGTGTATTCTCTAAAATTTAGTGGATTATGACAGTAAATTAATAGTGACAATTTTGAATTGCGGGTACTTTAGCAAGTTAAAATGTACAAGAGTATGAGATTTCGATGAGATAATGAACATAAGAGGGTATTTGAGACTTAGAGACAAAACATTTTGTTTAATTTATGCCCTTACACGACCTGATGAACATGATGAATTTTGTAATATGTTGCGGTTTTCAACTTACAGAAGTGGGAAATGTTATAATATAGTAAAATAAATTAGACTGCCTATGCTTTGCAATGGTTTGAACCTTATAAGTAGAATTATCCGAACCATAACTTGGAGATTGTGATTGATAACTTTGCGTCAAATTTGTGAAATTATTAACTTTTAAATATAAAACGTGCGAATTTCACAAACCGAAGGAGTTTATAATATGTATTTCCGAGAATAATACGAATTGTATGCGAATGAAAATGAAAATGATTTATTGTCAAGTGGATAAACCAAAAAAAAAAAAAAAAACTATAAGACTAGGGAATTTGTTGGGCAAGAAATTGAGTTTGAAATTACGACTAAGAGAAAAGCGGATTTAATTGATAATTTAGAGGACTAATGATTTATCAATCTCTTATTGGGTACCATTACTTTGGAGTTTTCAGATACAGTTTTATTAGTGGTCCACGATGAAAATAGTTGTTACATATTTTGATGGATGAGATCATAATTGTGTACCGGTTTAGAGAAAGTGTTGGATGTCATTTGGGTAGTTGAAGCAGTTACAGATTATCGGGTGGGAATGAGAACACTGGTGGGTTATAATTTGATGTGTAGATTGGAACCTAGTCGAAAACGTTATTAATGCCTATGCTTTGGATTGCAAGAGAATTATGGACAGTATATAATTGACATGACTTGAAATAGTTGGATTATAACCTGTCAAGAAAATTGAGACCGAGTCGAGAAAATATTTGTTTGGGTTATATGTAAGCGATGTGATTCCGAGGACGGAATCCTTTTAAGGGGGGTAGATTTGTAACATCCCGAGACCCGGCCTATTATTTTATTACTTTTGGTAAATAATATTCTATTATTTAATATTTTATTTAATTTAATTTGATTTAATTGTATTTTAACCAAGCGGTTAAAATTAGTGAAAACTGAAATGTTTTGTTTAATTAGTGATATTTATATATCTGATTCTCTTTTGAATTTGGGTTCGAAATATATTTTCGTTGTGTAAATCAGAGTTCGTTTTGGTCTTAAAATTTATCAGCGTATAATTAGATAACAGGTATTTACACTGTGATTAAATGAAATTGGGCATTTTGGTCTTTGCTTGACACGTCTCAAGGGAGGTGTCAAAACCTCCCTTGTTTTGCCTGCATCGTCATATACACACACCACACACACACATAGTGTTGTTTTTGAAGCTTGCAATTGAAGAAGAAACTCAATCTCTCATCCCCCTTCTCTGATTTTCGGAATGGACACAATCTTAAGGTAGGTTATTTGCTAATTCTTCTTGTCTTTGAAGTTCTTGAAGCTCTATCTAGGGTTCTTGAGTTAGTTTGTGGGTTCTTGGTGATTCTTGCTTAGAAAATGAAATTGATGATTTATATGGTGTTTATATTTGATTATTCAAGTTGTATATACATGATTGTTAGCTAGAATCTTGATTTGTTGAAGGTTTCATGAAATCACCATGGTAGGTGAATTGAAGAAGATGAGTCAAAACTCAAATTCTTAAAATTAGGATTTGGTGTTTAAATGTTGTTATTTAGGTTAAAATGACATGTTAGATACAATAATTATGATTGGTGATGAATGATTACTTGAATTGATGAAGTTTCTATGATCTAGGGAGTGTTTGGATGAGTTTTTGGTAAAAACCCGTAAGCATAAAAAAAGACAGCTTTTGGCCAAATTTTGGTGATCTTGCAAAAACCATATAAAATCAACCGTAACTCCGTTTTGGGCGTGCGACCAGTCGTTTCGAAAGTCTATGAGTCTACTTTATTTATATCATAATTTCATATGCTGATATGGTCATAAAACTGTTCAGATTTCTGAGTTAGTACAAGAGGTCGTATGTCTCTTTTTCGGGTCAAATATGTATTGAAAACTTTGGGTGTTTCGATGTATAATATGTAAACATGAGGTTTGTCATAAAATGGTAATTGTATGTTTAATAAATGTTAATAAAATTATGTATTTGAAGTATTAGAACTTTGTTCTCGGTTTTGACCCGTTTGGGCCTATATGCTAAAGTTGGATTAAAAATGCATTATTTGGTATACACTTGACCTTAGAAGTATAATTATGATATTTGGGAAGTATTAGAATGATAGTTGGTCATTATATATGATATGGTAGCATAATATAACTAGTTGTTGAGACTTGTGAGAATTGGTTGTCGATTTGGTAATTTTGACCCGTTTGGTTGCAAAATATGTAAAAGTGACTAAATGCAATTGTTGTGGGTTTTGACTTGGAATGTCTTAAGAATTTGTAATTGCAACTTTGGTAATATGCAAGTAAGGTAGTCATTACATTTATGCTAAATGTCGGTATTACATTTGTATTGCTTTTGCGATCAATTAATAATTTCGGATTACTAATTCGGTATTCATTTTTGTACAGGAATTGGGAAGCAAACTCAGTGATATAAGACAACTGAGTTTGGAAGGATTGCGGTTGTAGGGTGAGTGGATTTAGCCTTCAATCTATATGTGTACAATTTGGATAGAAATTGGATACTTTGGTGAAAAGTGCAGGATTTTGGTATTTGGGTAGTTCGCGATGCGAACCTTTTTGGATGTAGGTTTTTGGCTGCAATGTTTATTGCAAGCCCACACTTCGGTATAAATAATTCGGTAATTAATTATGTGCACATTTGGGGAAGAGGTCAGTAATCGGAACATTCTACTGGGCAGAAGTTTACTATTGACAAGGTGTATCGCCCTTAGAAGCACTGGTTGTTCTAAGGGGGTACACACTGTCCTTGAGTAAAGGGCCATCGGTTATCATTGTTAGGCCGACAATGATTTAAGGTTCGGCCGAACCGCCGTTACTCTTCAAAATTAACTAATCGGGAAAGTGTGAATTTATATCGGTTGTTCTATTATATATTGTTTGATTAAGTTCATTCACTTAGCTATTAGCTAATCCCTCCCTCGTTGACTCTATTGCAGGTTCGGTTGTTGGGCGGGTCAAGGGGTGCTTGTTAGGAATGGTTGACCAATGGATGCTCTGATAGTATTTTGTAATCGAGCCGTTTTGTAGTAACACATTAAACCGATTCGATGTCTTGATTAATATTATATTTGAAGTTGTATTTTCTAAAATGACTTAACTTTATATGGTTTGAATATTACGCTTCAGTTATTAAAAAAAAAAAAATCGGGTTTAAATTTGCGGTGTTACAACAGCATTTGCGGATCCACCAACGGGCCCCGATTTCCGTAGTGGACATTCTCGTGCATAATGCCCTGTTTCTCCACAAACATGGCACTTTCCTGTTTTCTTGGATTGATTGTTTTGATGATGATTATTAGGCCTCTTGAACTCCTTCTTTTTGGGTCCCATGTTCTTGTTCATTTTGAACACTTTCTTGCCTTTGTTACCAGAACCCGAACCAGATGCAGAACCATGACCCCCACCTGACACGTGGTGAACACTCATTCCGACTTTACCCCTTTTGTCCCTGTTTCGAGTTTCCTCCTCAATACGGAGGTGTTTCAACAGGACATCCAAGGAGTAGTCCTCGGATTTATGCATCATTCTTTTGGAAAAGTCTTTCCATGAAGGTGGTAACTTGCAAATGATTGCTCCAACCTGAAAAAGCTCGGGAAGATTAGTAGATAGAGAATTCAACTTATTCACTATCACCTGGAGTTCATGCACTTGCTCCATGATCGGTTTATCATCCACCATTTGAAACTCGAAGTATTTAGACACAAGATACTTGTTGGTACCTTCTTCATGTGCCTTGTACTTGAGTTCAATAGCTTTCCACAACTCTATAGGATTTGTAATAGGAGCATACAAATCATAGAGACGGTCGGATAAGGAGTTCTTGATGTGTCCCAAGCATAGATGTTCGGACTCTCTACGCAGAGCCCTTTGCTTATCAAGATCAGCAATTGCTTGCACATCAGGGGCAGCTCCCTCGGCAGGGACTGGATTAGCGGGAATTGGTGGCAATTCAGGATCCAACACAAAGCTTAGTTTAAGCACAGCTAGCATAAACAAGACTTTGTCAGCCCAACGAGTGTAGTTCTGGCCATCAAAACGATCAAGCTTGATGAATTCTTGATTCATCAAACGGAAGTTGGTGGAGGAGATTTCAGTGTCCA
The DNA here is from genome assembly GCA_963853835.1 of Calendula officinalis. Lineage (NCBI taxonomy): Eukaryota > Viridiplantae > Streptophyta > Magnoliopsida > Asterales > Asteraceae > Calendula > Calendula officinalis. The sequence goes on along the minus strand of OY970827.1, from coordinate 851,929 downwards.
TTTTTCTTTTCTGAAAATTATTAAAAATTAGTAACAGAATATAAAACAAACAGAAGTTATAAACCTTAAAGATTGTTGTATATTTTATACCCTGTAACAATTGTTAGTATAATCAAATAATCAGAATGAACAAAACCGAACCTGAAAGTTGACGGGGAAGAACAGAAAACCGCACGGAATGTATTCCTGTCCTTTAAGGTTTATACGAGCCGTATGCTGTTAGCCTTCAACGTATCACCCCAGGATTTGATGCAGTATAACAGTGGGTTCCGACAGCAAAAGAACCACTGTGTAACACAAAGTGATGAAGCAGAAACAAAGAAGAACAGTACCACTTTTTCAGAGAGAATGAGTGTGAATTTCGTGTGTTCTCTAACACTGCACTGAGCTTTCTTATATAGGCCAATACTGAAAACGTATACCATCATTGCAGTCTTTAAAACCGTATTAATACAGTCTTGAAACCGATATTTGATAGTCAAAAACGGAAGAAACGTACACAGTATTAACACCTCATCTTTAATACCCGAACGTTTCGTTTGAGTGTTTGAATATCTTCACGGTAAGTGCAAAGTGCGCCTAAATCGCGCCATTTCGCGTCATCGGTCTCGGCTCGGCGCGCGTGTGGGTCTAGCCTTTAATCCTCCACTAAAGCCTTTGAAAGCTTAAGGAATTAAATGCCTTATAAACCCACTAAAAGTTCTTCCTCCCACCAATGTGGGAACTTGCCAACTTGCAAATTTCCAACATTATGCACGTATCTTCTCAATTATATAAGAGATCACAAACGGAATCGACAAGTTTATTTTGATATCCAGTTCTTATCGTCTATTTCACTTTTGTCTTTTTCATATATAAAATTAAATTCGATTTATTATAAAAGAATGACATTAACAAACTGGAATTTGAACATGTCTCAATTAAACATTTTTTTAATGTAAAAGTTATTACTATAAGCGCATGGTATATACGCGAGTTGTTAAGGTTGGTATCATAAAATTGACTATCACTGAATTAAAAAAAAAATGGTATTGATATATATTATTTGTGCCTACTCATTACAAAATAATATATTTAATTCACTAATTCTTTTATATCATTCATTGATTTTCATCATTTGATTTTGACACTTGAATGAGTGGGTAAAAACACAAGTAGATGTAAATTTAACCGATATATATATATATATATATATATATATATATATATATATATATATATATATATATATATATATATATATATATTAACAATACAAGTATATCAAACATAAGTTGTAGTATATACATTAAAAATTATGGTGTAAAAATCACCCTTACATATATTGTGTGGCTGAGTATTTTATTCCATATGATGACTTTATCTCAGTCTCACCAACGTTACCAAAAATATAATATAAAATGGACGACAAAAAAGCCACTTGGAAATATAACTTAAATTAACTTAATCCTCCTCAAACCTATAAATATAATATTAAATACTAAAAAATGGTTCGACCGAACTCGTTGTATATATAAGCTCACCCGAACCCAAAACCCTTTCACAACAAAATGCTCCCATCTCACCCATAAATGATAAAACTTTCTACAACTTATCAAGATTTTTACAACTTTTAAAATCGGGCCATTAATTAATTATATATGGAAGAAGTTAAAGCCATGGGTTCAGTAAGGCGGACCACGAGTCGAACCATGAGCAGGAACCGGAGCTCGGCTAGTTGGAGGATGGAAGATGTGTTCACAGCCGGTACTGGCGGTAGTTACAACCGCCGGTCCAGCCGTCACTCAGAGGAAGATGAAGAGGCACTTAGATGGGCAGCTTTGGAAAAACTACCAACTTATGATCGTTTAAGAACCACGATCATGAAGTCTTATGTCACCGATGATGATGAAAACCGAAGAAATTATAAGAATGACATCATGCACAAAGAAATCGATGTGCGAAAGCTTGATCCAAATGATAGACAACAGTTTATTGATAGGATTTTTAAGGTCGCTGAAGAAGATAATGAAAAGTTCTTGATCAAGTTCAGAAACCGTATTGATAAGTAAGTTTTGTTTTCCACTTTTTAATTAATCATCATTATTTTTAGTCTTTACTGCTACAAAGCTTATGCTATTGATGGATTTTGCCTTTTTGCGACAGCAAATGTCGTCATGAAAAGAGTATACGATTTTGGAGTGGTTGCCCATCATCTTTCACACTGAATAGAAATTTTAAACAACAAATTAAACAAAATAGTACTCCCTCCATCTCACAAAAAACTTCTCATTTCACTCTAAATTTTTGTCCCACAAAAAACTTCTCATTTCCCATATTTGATGGGCTCCACATAATAAAAAACTATTATTACTAAAGACCACACCACTAATATCCACTAACTATCTTTCTCTCTCCAATCCAACCTTATATTTTAATCAAAAGTATTATCAATGACCCCACCACTCAGTATCACCTAAAAAGTTGTGCAAAAGTCAAATAGGAAGTTTTTTGTGAGACGAAGGAAGCATACAGTACTCCGTATTATTTATATTGAGACATTTTTCTTAGATTAATATATGCAGCTTTACAAGGGAAAAAAACAAAAAAAATATCATCCAATAGCAAATGCTTGAGTGTTGTTGCAACTTGAAAAATTTTGCTTGCCAGAATGCTTTTTTTCCCCAAGCAAATCATCACCACTAACTAAGTAGCATTTAATTTGTCATTTATCATAATATAGGGAAGTGATTTTAGGAACACATAAAATACTCTAAAAATCACAACCACTGTTTTACAATACTTGTATAATATTATTCAAATCTTATACAGTATGGTGGGTGAAGTAATTTATGTGATCCCAAAATCATTACCCATTAATATATACACCTACTGCTTTATCGGATTTTACCTATGTATATATCTTTTGATTAATATTATTTATGTTCACATGCATGCAAAGTCAAAGTTTCATGTCATGATTTGGCTCCAGAGAGGGTCATTGATCATAATAATATTTAAGAAAGTAAAAAAACATATATGCATATAAATATAATGATAGAATAAATTAGAATATGTTGATTCAAAAATACCGGATTAATCTAATCAAAACCACGTTGATTCGAGAATACCGTGGGATTTAGCTTTCAAAACCTGTTCAACACGAAAAACATAATTTTAGGAGAGAAAACGAATTTCACAAAAATATTCAACTGATCATTCCAATGTATAAAATACACTTTAAATATGGCCCAGAATTTCGAATGGGCATAAATCAACAAACGGGCCAAAAACTGGGCCTAAACAAAGTTTGCAAAAATAAAGAAAAAACACTAAAATGCAAATAAAGTATCCAAAAACAACATTTTTGGGCCGGGAAGTTGGGTAAACTGCCTACGGCTGTTTATCATGTTATAGCCTTCGTCTCAAGCTTCAATTTGGCAGTAAGTAGGCCTGAAACGGAGACCCGAGCATAAAGTTATGGTCTTTTTAGTGAAGCTCATTTTCTAACGTGATCATGAGTTTTTGAAAACATTAAGTCTCGCTCTTCTATTATTGAGCCTGCATCAAAGATACACGTAATTGTACATATATGCTTTACAACTATGAGCTTACAAAATCATTTATCAAACTATTGAAGATATCTATATTTAACTAGACAGTGCTCATTTTGTTGTTCTATCGAACAATTCCTCCTTCAGTTGACTTTGACTAGAACGTGCAAACGAACGAATTTGGAAAGTAACTTGCCTGTTGACTATTTCATGATTTAAATTGTAGTTTACTTTCTATTTGTCTAAAGATAAATTAAATAAAAGTGTATAATAATTGTTGGCCAATTTCAGGGTTGGTATCACCCTTCCAACAGTAGAAGTACGGTTTGAAAGATTAACGATCGAAGCCGATTGTTATATCGGTGATAGAGCACTTCCAACATTGGCCAATGCTGCCCGTAATCTCGCTGAGTCAGCTTTGGGATTTTTAGGTATTGGTATGGCTGAAAAAACTAAACTCACCATTCTTAAAGATGCATCCGGTCTTATAAAACCGTCAAGGTAATTTTTTTTTACTATGCCCTTATATTTATACTGTTTGGGTCCCTTCAGGGACATCCGATAAAATTGGAACGATACAGAGAAGATTAACATGACCCCTGCGTAAGAATGACACACACAAATCGAGAAATGGTCCAAAAAGATTTCTTACTGTTTGGATTGAAAATGACCTTTAAGGCATATTTACCAAAATTTAACGACGTTTTTCTTTGTTTAAATTTATCAACAGAATGGCACTTCTTTTGGGCCCGCCGTCATCCGGGAAAACAACTCTTTTGTTGGCATTGGCTGGAAAATTGGACCCTAGCCTTAAGGTACATTTCGACTTCTTAGTATATACATATAGTTTTTTATGAACATAAGAGCAATAAAAAACCCAATCGAATAAAGCTAATTCAACAATATTAACAATGACAACAATGATAATAAACAGGTTAGGGGAGAGATTACGTATAATGGACATAAACTCAACGAGTTTGTACCACGTAAGACATCCGCATACATCAGTCAAAATGATGTTCATGTTGGAGAAATGACTGTTAAAGAAACATTAGATTTCTCTGCTAGGTGTCAAGGAGTCGGCTCACGTTATGGTACTTTATTATTACTTTAATTATTATTTATTACTATTATTATTATCATCCTTCCAAAACTTGTTCTGATTATAATTAATGGTCTTATATATTTGAATGATAGAGCTACTAACGGAACTTGCTAGGAGAGAAAAGGAAGCTGGGATTTTCCCAGAAGCCGAAGTCGATCTTTTCATGAAGGTGACTAATTATGTTTAAATTCGTGTTTTCAAAATTTTAACCAATTTATTCTTATATGAATTAATCTTTATTTTATGAATTCAGGCAACTTCCATGGAAGGAGTTGAGAGTAGTTTAATTACCGACTACACTCTCAGGGTAAGCAGGATTATTATATACAACTAAAAAGCTTCAATTTTAATTAAATTAAAAATAAATTAATAGTCTTTTCTTGGTGGTTAAAATATCATAGGACCAGCAGACATGCTAGCACCTCAACAATATTAAAGAAAATTCTTCACATTTAATTTTGTGGGTCAACCGAAATTGTCACATTTTTTAATTAATGTAGCATATACGTCGTTTTATTCATGGATTGATATCCTTAGCCGTTGAGCCTTTTTTTAACCTTTGTGGTTGGTGAACTAACCTTTTTACATATCGAGTTTGATATTATACCCTTTTGATACAGATTTTGGGACTCGATGTATGTCGTGATACAATTGTTGGTGATGAAATGATTCGGGGGATCTCCGGGGGTCAAAAGAAACGTGTGACAACAGGTTAACTTTTCACACCAATCTTATGAACATGTAACGAAAATAACCGTAAAAATGGAAACTTTATATCGCTTCAAACCGAAAATTGGAATAAAGATAGTAACTATACTCCGGTGGACTAAAAATCCACCCAACCCAAGTCATGATCTCATGGTGGGTGGGTGGTTGATTACTTGATTTGATCGTAACAAATAAAGTGATTCGCATGACATAAACTAGTAATTGGTTAGCCATTGACAAAATTAACCTAACACATTACACACCCCATTTTTAGTGATGTTAGGTAAACCCACATCACCAATATGAAATGATTTGTTAGCTTTTTGAGGGTAAACTCATGAACACATGTTAATGACTAATGAGGATTATTTTTCACATTATACTGCTTGCTAAGCTACAAACAATTGTTACTATCATAATTAGCTCTATTTGTTATTTTCTTTTATCATCTAATATACATGCTTTAGGCATAAAACATGAACCGTTATTTGAGAATAAGATGAGGTTGAAGTCACAATATTAAATATTGTAACAAAAATGAAGATAATATAATTGCATATCGTGCCTCATAAAACAAAGGATGTGCCAAAAGTGTAGCTGTCTTTGCCAATTTGTATTTGTCTTCTTCAAGGTCCATTCATAACTCATGTGTCTCCTAGCTTTTGGATCAAGAATCCGATACATCAATAATGGGCCGTAGTCATGTTAAAATAATCGTCGTTATCTTATCATCCGTGTGGTAAAAAAATTGATTATTTTGAAATAATTTTTTGTTGGACTTATATAATGATATCCGGCTTAAAAAGCAGGAGAGATGATTGTTGGGCCGACAAAGACGTTATTTATGGATGAAATATCAACCGGGCTCGATAGTTCTACCACGTTTCAAATCGTGAAATGTCTTCAACAAATCGTTCACCTAACTGATGCGACCGTTTTGATGTCCTTATTACAGCCCGCACCAGAAACATTTGATATATTTGATGATATTATATTATTGTCGGAGGGCCAAATCGTGTATCAAGGCCCACGTGAGCACGTGGTCGAATTTTTTGAAAGTTGTGGGTTCAAATGTCCGGAAAGAAAAGGGACAGCTGACTTTTTACAAGAGGTGGGCTTCCGGCTTCACATTTTCTAACCCAATTGGGCTTCTATTAAGCCCAATTAACTCGGCCCATTAAGAGTTTTCTGTTTTATTTATAAATTTCATAAAAGTTAAGAAATGAGCGAATTACATCTAAGGTCCCTGTGGTTTACCACTTATTGCAGCAACAGTCCCTAAACTTCATTAAGGACACTGGGAGTCCCTGGTGTTGCCACTTTATTGCACCCATAGTCCCTGAAACAAACGGACGTTAATTAAAGCCGTTAAATCTCTCATTTGCACATCACATGATGGGTAGTATGGTAATTATCCACCCCTTCCTCATATTTAAACCCGAGTAAATTACATGGAAGGTCCCTGTGGTATACTACTTATTACAGTCTTAGTCCCTGAACTTCATTTATTACACCGGAAGTCCCTGGTGTATACACTTTGTTACACACATGTAGGCCTGTAAACGAACCGAACGTGAACACTAAATTTTCTTAACATAAACGAACACAAACGAACATAAAGAAACACAAAAGTACACGAAACAAACACAAACACAAACAAACACAAACGAACACGAAACAAATACAAACGAACACAAACGAACATAAACAAACTCAAACGAACACTAACAAATGAACGTAAACAAACAATCACGAACGGATGTTCACGAACATAAACGAACGAACGAACGAGCATTTGTTCGTGTTTGTTTGTTTAACTAAATGAACACAAAATCTTGTTTGTGTTCGTTTGTTTGCTAAACGAACGAATATAAACGAACTCCCGCGAACGGTTCGGTTCGTTGAACGTTCGGTTCGTTTACATGCCTACATGTGTGTAACAAAGTGTATACACCAGGGACTTCCGGTGTAATAAATGTAGTTCAGGGACTAAGGCTGTAATAAGTAGTATACCACAGGGACCTTCCATGTAATTTACTCGGGTTTAAATATGAGGAAGGGGTGGACAATTACCATACTACCCATCATGTGATGTGCACATGGGGGATTTAACGGCTTTAATTAACGTCCGTTTGCTTCAGGGACTACGGGTGCAACAAAGTGGCAACACCAGGGACTTCCGGTGTACTTAATGAAGTTTAGGGACTGTGGCTGTAATAAGTGTTAAACCATAGGGACCCTTAGAAAATTCGCTCTTAAGAAATTGAATACAGGTTACATCGAGGAAGGATCAAGAACAATATTGGGCAGACAGAACCAAACCCTACAGATACATTTCAGTCAATGAATTCAGGAAAAGATTTCAACGATTCCATGTTGGATTACGTCTCGAGAACGAGCTTTCGATTCCGTTCGATAAATCAAGAAGTCACAAAGCTGCATTGGTTTTCAAGAAATATTTGGTATCTAAAATGGATCTTTTAAAAGCTTCTTGGGATAAAGAATGGCTATTAATTCAAAGAAACTCGTTCGTTTACGTTTTCAAAACTGTTCAAATCATTATTGTTGCACTTATTGGATCGACAGTGTTCTTGAGGACTCGAATGCATACGCGAAACGAAGAAGATGGTGCTGGTTACATTGGTGCACTTTTGTTCAGTATGCTTATTAATATGTTCAATGGTTTTGCTGAATTATCGCTTATGATACAACGACTTCCTGTATTTTACAAACAACGAGATCTGTTATTCCATCCGCCATGGGCGTTCACTCTTCCCACTTTCCTTCTTCGAGTACCAATATCCATTGTGGAAACGATCGTTTGGATGGTGATATCGTATTACACCATGGGTTTTGCTCCTGAAGCTAGCAGGTTTTTCAAGCAGTTCTTGTTGATATTTCTTGTCCAACAAATGGCTGCTGGAATCTTTAGGGTTATTGCAGGAATTTGCAGAACCATGATCATTGCTAACACTGGTGGAGCACTCACTCTTCTTCTCGTATTTCTCTTGGGTGGTTTCATTCTTCCTAAAGGTTAGTTGCACAACAAAATAATCATGCAGATAAACTGTTCGACGAAATGCCTCAGTGAAAACTTTGCGTAATTGTGCGTTACAGGTCAAATTCCAAACTGGTGGGAGTGGGCTTATTGGGTTTCACCCATGACATATGCTTACAATGCCATCACTGTGAATGAGATGTTTGCCGATAGATGGATGAACAAAAATGTACGTCTTATACTTACAATAAATCACTAATTAAGTAATTATCTTTATAATGTGACAAAAAGATTGATTTTTAAAATCAAAATAGCTAAAATGGTTACATCTCTTACAGGCTTCAGATAATGTCACTAAATTGGGTATACAAGTTTTAAAAAACTTCGATGTTCCTACTAACAGCAATTGGTACTGGATTGGTACGGGTGCTCTTGTCGGTTTCACGATCCTTCTTAACGTTTTGTTCACATTTGCCCTCATGTTTATGGATGGTAAGTTTCAACATTTAACCCTAAAGTTTAAATCTTTTTCTTTAAATTTATTAATTCCAACTATAATTTTGGTACTTTAGCACCTGGGAAACATCAAGCGATAATATCCAAAGAAACAGCTTCAGAAATGGAAGCTTCCCAGGAAGAAGAAACAACAGAAAAACCAAGACTAAGAACAAGTACATCAAGAAGAGAAACATTCCCTAAATCTTTATCTGCTTCTGATGGAAACAATACAAGTATGACAAATCCATTAATTTTTTTCATTCATCAACCTATAGAGACAACTTTTATATATATAATTTACACGTGAGTCATTTTTCAGGGGAAATGGCCATGCAACGAATGAGCAGTGGAGCTCGTGATCAGGATTTATATCGACATCAAGATTTAGGTCTTGACACTGCAAACGGTGTGTCTCCTAAAAAGGGGATGGTTTTACCGTTCACACCTCTTGCAATGTCATTCGACACTGTAAATTATTATGTTGATATGCCTGCAGTAAGTAATTAATTTCATCAATAAACTAAATCTTTAAAATTATATGATTCAAACATTTAATTAAAGAATTAAACGTAGGAAATGAAAGAACAAGGTGTGACAGAAGATAGATTACAATTACTACGTGGTGTAACGGGTGCATTTAGGCCTGGAGTTCTAACCGCTTTAATGGGAGTTAGTGGGGCTGGTAAAACAACGTTAATGGATGTTTTGGCGGGAAGAAAAACAGGCGGTTATATCGAAGGTGATATAAGAATATCAGGATTTCCCAAAAATCAAGAAACTTTTGCAAGAATTTCTGGATATTGTGAACAAACCGACATCCATACCCCACAAATCACGATTCGGGAGTCGTTAATTTACTCTGCTTTCCTCCGACTTCCTAAAGAAGTTAGCAACGAAGAAAAATTGGTCAGTAAATTAAACTCATTTTTTCTTCAATTTAAAATGGTTGTTAACATTATAGGAATTTTTCATTTCAGACTTTTGTTGACCAAGTGATGGAGTTAGTTGAACTTGATGATCTTAAAGATGCAATTGTGGGATTACCGGGAGTTACTGGGTTATCAACTGAACAGAGAAAAAGATTAACAATTGCAGTTGAGCTTGTTGCTAATCCTTCAATTATTTTCATGGATGAACCGACTTCTGGGCTTGATGCAAGAGCAGCCGCCATTGTTATGAGAACAGTTAGAAATACAGTTGATACAGGAAGAACTGTTGTTTGCACTATTCATCAACCTAGTATTGATATCTTCGAAGCATTTGATGAGGTAAATAATTAAATAATTAATCATATTTATATTCAGTATATTAATACTAATATTAATGTTAATAATTGATATTCATATTTTTCATTAGTTACTACTAATGAAAAGAGGAGGACAAGTGATCTATGCTGGACCATTGGGGAGAAACTCACGAAAGATTGTCGAATATTTCGAGGTATTTTTCTCTTTAAAATTTATTGACAGTAATATTTAATCGTAGCGAAAATTAAGTAAAAAAAAGTATTTTATTTTGCAGGAAATTCCAGGTGTCCCGAAAATAGCAGAGAAATACAATCCGGCAACGTGGATGCTTGAAGTAAGCTCGATTGCTGCAGAGATTCGACTTGGGATGGATTTTGCTGAATATTACAGATCATCAGCTTTGCATGAGTACGAGCTTATATTTATTAATAAATATACGATTAATATGTGAATTTGATTAATTAATTAATTAACAGAAGGAACAAGGGATTAGTGGAGGAATTAAGCACGCCAGCTGCAGGATCAAAAGATTTATATTTTGCTACACAATATTCTCAATCAACGTGGGGACAATTTAAATCATGTTTATGGAAACAATGGTGGAGTTATTGGAGAAGTCCTGATTATAATCTTGTTCGTTATTTCTTCACTTTAGCTTGTGCGCTTATGGTTGGAACTATTTTCTGGAAAATCGGAACTAAAAGGTTCATATTTTATACATATAAATAAAGCATACATAATATAAATGCCATTTCCTAATTCTTGTTTTTTAATTTTTAAATCTTCAGAGACAGTAGTAGTGATTTAACAACAATTATTGGAGCTATGTATGCTGCAATCCTTTTTGTGGGTATAAATAACTGTTCTACCGTACAACCGATTGTTGCAACAGAACGAACAGTGTTTTATCGAGAAACAGCTGCTGGAATGTATTCTGCTTTACCATATGCAATGGCACAGGTCACCTTTTTTTTTTTAAATCACTACAAAATATATATCATTAGCGACACCCATAAAAGTGTCACTAAAAGTAGAAATGTGTCAGTAAAGATTGGGTAAAAACAAATGGAATTTCTTTACTTCTTTTTACATACACATATATAAGTGTGGGTGAATGGCAGGTGTAAAATGTAAAAACCACACGAAAAAGTGTGAGTAATAAAATTAACCTTTTAGTGACAGCTTTTTTTTTTTTAAGTGTGAGTAAAACTTTAAAATCTTGAGTTTTTTACCCTTACGTTTTATAAGGAAGTTGTAACTTTTTCCTACACTTTTGAAAAAATGTCACTAAAATGAAAATAGTGACAGTTTTATGCATGTCACTAAAACAAGTCACTAAATGTCGTTTTCTTGATTATTAATGTAGTAATATTCTAAGTTTTTTTTAACAGGTATTTGTGGAAATACCATATGTATTTATACAAACGACGTATTACACGTTAATAGTGTATGCAATGGTTAGCTTCGAATGGACCGCACTTAAATTCTTCTGGTTTTTCTTCATCAATTTCTTCTCGTTTCTCTATTTCACGTATTATGGAATGATGACGGTTTCCATTACACCAAATCATCAAGTAGCCGCCATTTTTGCAGCCGCTTTTTACTCGCTTTTCAATCTCTTTTCCGGTTTCTTCATTCCAAGACCCGTAAGTATTCTTTTTTCTAACTTATTCACCAAATTATAACTTCTGTAACGATTATAAAGTGTTACTAAAATTTAAATTATTTTGTTGAATTTAGAAAATTCCGAAATGGTGGATATGGTACTATTGGATTTGTCCGTTAGCATGGACCGTATATGGTGCGATTGTTTCACAATATGGTGATGTGGAGAACACGATAAAAGTGCCTGGAATGTCGTATAATCCTACCATAAAGTGGTATGTAAAAGACCATTTTGGTTATGATCCGGGTTTTATGGGACCCGTTGCTATAGTTTTGGTTGGTTTTGCGGCTTTTTTTGCGTTTATGTATGCGTATTGTTTGAAGACATTGAATTTCCAAATGAGATAGTTAGGTTTCATAGTCGAAACAACTTGTAAAATATGTAGATATATATTACTTTTAAATCTACACCATAGTGTCCATTGCGGGACTTAAACTTATGAACACAAGCTAATACTTCCTCCGTATCAAAATAAGTGACACACTTTCCATTTTGGGGTGTATCAAAATAAGTGACACACTTTGAAAACTTTCCTTATTTGGTAAAAATTGTGGGACCCATACCCACTAACTATCCACATTAATAAAGTAAAATTACTCTTATACCCTTACTTTTACTTTTAAAACTAATTAATATCACTTTATTCAAGAAAAGTGGGACCCATTCTCCACTAACTATGTACTTTAATCTATTTTAACCCCTACTTTAATCTTTTACCTCAAAAAACGTGTAAGCTAATTTATGTCACTTATTTTGATACGGAGGAAGTAGAAAACATTTTCTAATACCTTAAATCGTCAAAATTGAATGCAAAAGACATCGGTTTCATTTTCTAACAATAGTTATTTTTCTTAAAGCACAATAAATTTTATTTAAAACACAATAAATCTCTTTAAATCATCGACATAAATCTGGTTGTTCCTGAATTTCTATCAATTTAAACACAATAATTGCATGCTATTAAACTATTCTTTTTGTCCTAATCCAGTACAAGGATATTTGAATCGGATAAACAAGGTTATAACTCTATTCAGCTCAATTCAAATTGAGTTTAGGATGCCGACTTAAGAGCATAAAGAGAGAAAATTTTACATCACCTAATATGTCTTAGGTTTCTTATAGCAAAAAATATGTTTGATCTTAAACTTTCAAATGACCCAAAGCATGGTACGAGTAAATGGTCAAGTGAATGGAGGATAAAAATGGTCAAAAGAGTAAACTTGTTGATAAATGACTAAAAATCACTGTTATTTTAAAAATGTCAACAACTCATAAAAGATAGCATTTATCAACGTTGAATTTCTTGAGCCTTCGTTTCTTGACTTTATCTAAACGTTCTCTTTTATCTGTCACTGTTTTACATATCTATTCCCTAATCTCTATGCTATAGTTTTGAGTTCGAGATTAGTTTTGGTTTGAAAATTTTCTCTATCAAGTTATATTCTTTTGGCTCTTACCAAAAAGTATTTGTCCAAACGGTATAATATTTATCCTCCATCCTTATGATTAAGATTTCAAGTTTTACAGTGGATATATGTAATATTTAGTAGTAACTTAGTATTTGTCGTTCAGAAATATTATTCATTTGGCTCTTAATTCTAATTAAGCTAAAGTCTTTGACCTATTAACTCAATCAAATTATATTTGTGTTGTTTTTATAAATTACATCTTGATAGAGAAAGCAGAAAATGGTAACACGGTCAGGGCGAACCGAAGAGCTAGGTGGCCCCCATGCTACCAATAGATTTCTCGGAAATTGTAAATTGTTTTTTAGTGCTATTAGTACTTTTAGAGTGTGCTACTAGTAAATAATGCACACTAGTAAATAATTGAAAGAAAAAAAAGAACTCTTAGAAGAACAACCGTAAACATATGAGCTTGATTGATCGTATTTTAGTTAATGACTCGTTTTTTCAGGTGTGGCAATGCCCGAACGTGAATATTCTCCCTAAAGGATATAGTGATCACTGTCCGTTGTTATTGAAATCTCAAATTGCAGACTTCGGGCCAACATACTTTAAGTTTTTTAACTCATGGGCCTCCATCCCATCAATCGAACACGTTATTAAGGCGGCATGGGATCAGTCAATATCAAGTGATATGAATCCGATTCAAAGGTTTTGTAAAAAATTAAAACTAACGAAAATTGCTATTAAACAGTGGAGATTGAATACTGCTGATACCAAATTAGCTAGTCTTAAAAAATCAGCTATTGAGTTAGACTTAAAAGCGGAATTGTCAGGTTTATCGCCGAATGAGAAATCAAACAGGGTAAGTATTGATATGCAGATCAGAGAACACGAAGATCTCAAAATTCGAGATATTAAGCAAAAAGCAAGAATTAAATGGAACGTTGAAGGTGACGAGAATTCAAGTTTTTTTCACGGATCATTGAACCACAACAACCGGAAAAATTACATTCATGGCTTATCATTTAAGGGAGTGTGGACGGAGGATCCTAAGGTTATGAAATCAGGTACCGCGAAACACTTTGAGAAAATTTTCTCTGAATCGGATCGGATTAGGCCGAAGTTTATTAGTAACAAGTTTAAAACCCTGTCTGGTGATCAAAAAACACAAATTGAAGAATGTTTCTCAAAAGTGGAAGTGAAAAAGGCGGTATGGGATTGTGGGGATGAGAAGGCCCCGGGGCCGGACGGGTTCACGTTTGCTTCCTATAAAAATTTTTGGCATATTATTGAGAACGATTTATTGAAGGCAATACGGGAATTTGAAAATGGAGGTGACATGAATTGTGGATGTAACTCTTCTTTTTTTACTCTTATTCCAAAATGTGATATTCCACTCACCCTGTCAGAATATCGTCCGATTAGCCTCATTGGTAGCTTCTACAAGATCATCGCTAAATTGTTGGCAAATCGTATGAAACTAATAATCAAAGATATCATTAGCGTTGAACAATCTGCATTTATAGAAGGACAGAATATTTTAGACGGGCCGTTAATTCTAAGTGAAGTAATCTCTTGGTGTAAAAAGATAAAAGCGTATGATACTTTAAACTGGGATTTTTTAGATTCTATTTTGAATCAAATGGGCTTTGGAGAAAAATGGAGAAGATGGATTTCCATGTGCTTTCATCCGCCCGGGCATCCGTTCTCATCAACGGGTCTCCCACGGTGGAATTCAAAATAAATAAGGGTCTTAGACAAGGAGACCCAATGGCACCTTTTTTGTTCATCATAGCAGTTGAAAGTTTACATGTTGCTATGCGAGAGGCAACACAAAAAGGCGTGTTCCAAGGAATTCAACTTCCGAATGGTGGCCCGCTATTGTCTCATCTTCAATATGCTGACGATACGATATTTATGGGAGAATGGTCGGTTGGGAACGCAAAAAATCTACAACGGGTGCTTAATTGCTTTTATTTAGCATCCGGTCTCAAGGTCAACATGTTTAAAAGTAATATATACGGGTTCGGTGTGGCGAGTGAAGGGGTGGACCGGGTGGCAAGAGTCCTAAAATGTAGTGTTGGTTCATCCCCTTTCAAGTACCTCGGTTTAACAATTGGGGCCCAAATGCATAGACTGGAATATTGGGATGTGATTGTTAACAGATTCCACAAGAAACTTTCTTCTTGGAAAGCCTCAACCTTATCCTATGGGAGTAGGCCGACGCTAATAAAATCCGTTCTCGGGGCCCTCGGTTCGTATTTTTTATCTATCTTTAAAGCTCCGGAAGGTATCATTAAAAAGTTGGAAGCAATAAGAGCAAGATTCTTTTGGGGCTCTAAAAACGGTGAACGGAAAATTAATTGGGTTAGTTGGAAGAAGATTCTCAATCCGTTAAATTCGGGTGGATTAAACGTGCCAAGTATCAAGGCACAAAATTTTGCCTTACTCTTAAAGTGGTGGTGGAGACTGAAGACAGAGAACGGGTCACTATGGAAAGAAGCAATAGTATCCTTACATAATATTTCCAATCTTAATTACCCTTCTAGTAAATTCCCGGGGGTTTGGAATAATATTATAAAAATCCGAAATCATTTAAATAAATTTAATATTCCGATTGATTCTTGGTTTCAGGTGGTGCAGAACGCGGATCAGCAGTTGCCGCGGTGGAAATGGGTATTCGAACAAGATGGATCGTTTTCAGTATCATCGGCCAGGATTGCTATCCAGAATACGACTGCGGGTCCATCCCATGATGTTAATATTCCGTGGGTGAAAACAGTCCCGATAAGAATCAATATTTTCTCTTGGCGATTATCTCAAAAACGGCTACCAACATGTGTTAATCTGCTGAAACGAGGTATTTTACTACAATCGGCGGTTTGTTGCCTTTGCGAGAGAGAAATCGAGGATGAGACTCATTTGTTCTGGTCCTGCTGTAAATCGAGAGAAATTTGGCTCGAGTTTTGTAGATGGTGGTCCATTAATATCGGGACAATCCGGAGTCTGAACGAGTTAATGGAATGGAATATCAAGGAAAACTTATCAAAAATTAAATCTGTACATTATTTGACAGCGGTTATTTCAATGTTATGGTTTATATGGAGAAACAGGAATAATATAGTTTTTAATAATAATGAAGGTGCGAATAGATCTATTTTCGGGGAAGCTCAAGCTCAAGCGTTTTATTGGATTAAGCATAGATCGAAGGTCAAATGGGGTAGCCTCGAGTGGCTCGGATGGTGCAGCGATCCACTATCTATCTGAGATCCTAATTGAGGCAGAGGTGCACGAGGTGAATGGAGACATACTCATTGCATAAGTCATGGTGTCTATAATTTCATTTTCATTGTAATTAGTTTTGGTGATGTTCTGGTTTCTTTTAGTATCGTTTTATTTGTATATGTAAACATGGGGTCTAGCAGTCGCTAGTTTTTATTTTAATACAAGGTTTTCGGGGGCTCTTTGCGGGTGATGGCAATACCGAAGCTCGTATTGTTGCCCTTTTTGCTGTTCAAAAAAAAAAAAAAACTGTAAACATAGTTTCCTAATAGAAAATCATTCTATATCAAACTTTAGGAGCTACATTTTAAACTTTTTTTTTTGTAATTCAAGAAATTAAGCTCAGGATATTAGGAATAAATTAGGAGTTGCCGTTCAAAAAAATAAATAATAATAATACAACCGAATTAACTGAAAGGGCGACTTTCTGGAGGTAAATTTCTTGTAAGTTCATTACGACTTTCTGGAGGTAAATTTCTTGTAAGTTCATTTTTAGTAAAATTGTTTTTCGTTTTACGGGAAGTAATTCAATTTTTTGTGTGATAGAGAAACCTGATCAATTTTTACGAAAACTAATTAAATGTTTGATGCGCAAGTTACACCGAACAAACTAATCATAAATGCTAATTTAATACCCCCATTTCCGTTAATAAACTTTTGAAAAGTTTGTGGATCGTTAATATAAGTTTACGAGTTCATAAGATAAAATTACAAAATTATAAACGTTTAGAAAAGTTAGCATAATAGCTGCTTTTAGGCAAGCTATAATTTAAAAACACGTTTTAGACGCCTAGAGGCAGAAAAAAGTGACCCATGGTCTAGAACTTAATCAATCCTAATCGATTAAATATGACACAATCTTCCTGAACGTTCACATATTTAATATCATCGATCAGATTCTCAACTCACTGATTCAGTTTTGATTAACAATTGACAGACATTTAAAAAACTTAGCCCAACTTTTACCTAGCTAGCTTATTAGAACATTAGATCTATGCATTTAGTAAGGAACAATCGTAACCACATAACTGCAAATATATTAAACCCAAGCGTATCATTTTTGACATTTTTATCAAGGATTACAAATACGTTGTATAGAACCATAAATTTATATGTTGTATAACGTTACACGATACATGACTGCAAGTTTATAATTATTTACTGATGGATGAAGTTGGAGTTTTAATTAAAGAATTATCGACCATCTTTTATTCATATTAATCGTCTATCTTTTATTCACGGTTAAGGGGTGGGGATTTCTTTTATTTGCTCATAAGCTACCAAATAAGCCCACCTAATATGCTAATGAGTAGGTCCCGTTGGGTAAAGTTTTTTATCATCCCTAATCCTGTCATGACTTGCACAATGTTATGTGTGGATCACTAAAAGTAACCCCTATATATTATGAATTTAATGAATATAAAGTTATAAGACAATTTGAATGAAGAGTTTCAGATTGTAGATATGAACATCTAATATATTTAGATACTCATCATCTCACTATACTATCTGAACAACCAAAGAAGTAATGATCAGTTTCTCGTATGGCTGATCAATCGGTCAGATGGTTATAATAGGCTTAGTGTGGACAACTTGTACATCCCCTTAGCTGTTAATCCATACAAACACTATAACTAGAGTAGTTGATGGACGAATTCACAAACATGCAGTGATTTTTACTTTGCTCACAGCATAAATTGCAACTCTCAAGCAGCAAAGTAAAATTAGCTTAGTGACACTCATAACACATCAATTGAATTCGTGTGAAAGTGTGTTAGTTTGTATTAGATTATTTGTTGATCAATACTTGTCTTAATTAGCATTTGTCTATCTTTTTATCTCTTTCAAGTAGTTTAGTTAGGATTCATGTTCTTAGCTACTCCCTCCGTCCCACAAAAAAGTTCTCATTTCTCCTTAAAATTTTGTCCCACAAAAAAGTTCAATCTCTAAAATTTGAGGGGACCACTTAATAAAATAATATTATTACCAATGATTCCACCAATTAAACATTTTTTCTCTACAATCTAACATTATATTTTAATCAAAAGTATTACCAAAGACCCCACCACTAACTATCTCCTAAAAGATTGTGCCCAAGAGAAATGTGAATTTTTTGTGGGATGGAGGGAGTATTTCACAACTACTCATACTTTGTTAAATCATTATTGATTAATAGATAAGAATTTTTTTTTTTTTTAAAGTTGTGTTTGTTATTTTAAATTGATCAGTAATTTCTATTAAATGTATTTAACCCCATTCTACACTTACAACTTATTGGGACTAACATTACGTCAATAAAACACACTTCTCTTGTAGTGGCTATATATAGGTCTGAGTTAGTAACAAGATGATGACCACCATGCATGGCTTCATGACCAATTTGCATTTGATCCTGTACATGCATTCCTGGATTCTATTTCTATGTAAACGTATTGATTAGATCGATCAATTTGCAAGAGATAGAATCTTAGAACTGTAATCTTAATTTTGAGAACTTGTGAGTTCCAAAAGTAAAGAGTGATATGGAGGAAGAAAATAAAATAAGCATAGTTAGGAGCATTGGTAGAAGTTTGAGTAGGGCAGCTGGCAGTTTGGGAATGGATGACGTGTTCTCCCTCAGCCGTGGAAGCAGCAGCCACCATTCTATGGAAGATGAAGAGGCATTACGATGGGCTGCTTTGGAAAAACTATCCACCTACAATCGCTTAAGAACCACCATTTTCATGCCTTATATTCCCGAAGATCAACCAACCGATCGATCATAAGATGTTGTTAGATGTTCGAGCCCTAAACCCAACCGCTCAACAAGAGTTCATCGACAAGGTCTTTAAGATTGCCGAGGAAGATAACGAAAGATTCTTGAAAAATTTCAGAAAACGCGTTGATAAGTAAGCATTCGATCTTAACTCTTTTGTTTATTTATTATTATGTTAATTATCAACTAATTATATCTAAAATATACCGCGCTTTTAGGGTTGGCATATCTCTTCCAACGGTAGAAGTTCGGTTTCAAAATTTGACGATAGAAGCTGATTGCTACATCGGTGATAGAGCCCTTCCTACGTTACCAAACGCCTTCCGAAATTATGCCGAATCACTTCTAAGTTTAGTTGGAATCACTTTCTCTAAGAAAACTAAATTCACTATTCTAAAAGATGTATCTGGAATCATCAAACCTTCAAGGTACGTAAATATTGTCTGCTTGGATGTCACTCTACTAACTAAATACTAATCAGCCATTTAAAAAAGAAGTCTTTTAAGCAAAGTTCAACTAAAATAATTAACCAATATTCTTAATGGATTTTGTGATTTTACAGAATGACACTTCTATTGGGCCCTCCATCTTCTGGGAAGACAACACTTCTGCTGGCTTTGGCCGGAAAGCTTGACTCAAGCTTAAAGGTTGGTACAAAAAATTCAAAGTAAACATGCTTTAAAGTTGTTGCTAATTGTACAAGTTATTTAATAATTTCCATTGGTTAGTTTTGGAACTTATATTCAATATGGAATGTAATATAAATAGGTGGAAGGAGAGATTACTTACAACGGTCATAAGTTGAATGAATTTGTACCTCAAAGGACATCAGCCAGAACGATGTTCATGTTGGAGAAATGACTGTTAAGGAAACCCTAGATTTCTCTGCCAGGTGTCAAGGAGTCGGATCCAGATTAGAAATGCTAACGGAGCTTGCAAAAAGAGAGAAACAAGCTGGGATTTTTCCGGAAGCTAGTTATCATCTTATATCATCGCTATCGGTACGATCATCACGAGCCAAATCAGTGCTAAAATCGTCAATTGTCTTCTTTGCATAGAATCGTCGGTACTTTGAGTCAACTTTAGTAAGATAGTAAGTGCCTAGAGCTAGATGACTATAATTAACCAAAAACTTCATATTCATTATGTTAATTTATCTTATATAAAAGATAAATGAGGGCAAATGTGGTATTTTACACTTACCATAGAGTTAGTCTTATTGTGAATGAGTGAAGCAAAGGCAACATAGATAGATGCAGTGTACATGTTTGCCAGTTGTTTGGGAATCAAAGTTCCTGGCTGAACCTTTTTATCATAATCGGGTTTGCCATTTGTTGGGATGCCTGTAGATAAACATAAATTTGTCGATTATCAGTTTTTAAAATTTATTATATTTAATAAACAAAATGGTAATGACAAATAAATGCACCTTTTCATGATCACGGCTTTGGTAGCTCTCATCTCCTTTTAGAGACATGAATGGTCCTAGCTTCTCAGCATCTGCCATTGAAAATTATATGCCTGTCAATTTCTCGTACCTTTATTTCGTTACATAATTTCTTATCCCTTGTAGCAAGAGTAAAGTGCCATGAGATAACATGTTTGAGACGACTTTCCATCAACAACCTACAAAATATGTTCTTCACAGATTAGAACCAATTAAATCTACAATATTGTCCTATTTTAATAATTTTTTACACTCAAATTATTTATAAATATACCAGATATTCACTTACAAGATCAGGCTTGTAGAAATCATAAGCATGAGACATATGACTTGCCCTGAATTTGCTTTCAAAAGCAATAGGAGCATCAGGTCGTATCAGCATACACCTGGTCAAAGTCAATTCCAGTCAACAGTTGACCATCTAATTTTTTAGAAATATGAAAAAAAATCAATTTATATATATACCTCACTATCTGTTGAAACAACTAATCCGTATCGACCATCCCATGAACTACTTTCCACCCAATTCACACAATTGAATAATGCTGCAATTCTACCATAACAAGCATTTGTTGAATCTACACCCTCGATGTCTGTATTTCCAGATTTTTCAAAGATTTTCATTAGGAAAGTTTTGATGAATTTGCTTTTGTCTATCACTGTTTCAATGCCTACTTCTAATCGACCAATTTGTTTTTGATCAATTTCATACTTCTCAAGTAGTTCAGTCACAACTGTCAACCTGAAAATGGCAAAAGTTAACACAAAAAAACATTTCAAATTTGACAACTGGAGGACTTCTGCTTTGATCCTAACCTCGGTATTGTTTTTGGCAGCTGGAATATACATCATTGAATTACTCCATGTAATCATGACATTTGATTAATATACATAAAAGATAGAGGTGAGTCAAATATCAGTCAAAATCAGGAAACACAAAGTCAAATGTCGGTTAAAATCGGGAAACGCAAAGTCAAATATCACCAAATCAAACACAAAATCAGGAAAAATTTACTAGATCAGTTAAAGATGAGTAAAAAATCAGTCAATAGTAAAAAATCGGAGGTACTACACAATTATTAGTCAAAATCAGTCAATAGAGGTGGTGGTGCTTACCAATCGAAAAATAAGTCAGATATCGGAGGTGTGCTGCGGTGGTGGAGATGCTTCGGTATTGGTCGAAAAAACAATTCCGGTAGATACAGTTGCTCCGGCTATGGTGGTTGAGGTGCTCGGATGGTGGAGGTGCTCGGCTGGCCTTCAATTTGGTGATGAAACTGTTTCTCGATCTGCTCGATCTGCTAGATCTGTATCTCTCGATTTCTCCTCGTCGCTCGATCGACAATCTCTACGTACGCTGGTGGTGCTTTGGTGTTGGTGATGGTGCAGGAAAATCGTTGTGCTCCAGTTGTGGTGCTTCGTTGTCGTGCTCCGGCGATCGTGGTGGCCGTCGATCGTGGTGACGGTTTATCTCTTCTCGTCTCGCTCGATGGTAACTCTGGCAAACAAGTTTTGTCAAAAAGTGAAATGGCTGAACCTTTATTAACCTAGCACGTTTTTTGCTTCTTTGCGGCGACGGGTTTGCGGCGAGCATCTGTCTTTTGCGGCGACAAGGTAAAAAAGGGGGAATTTAACCCGCCAAAAGTAGTTTGCCTGTTAATTACTTAATGTTTATTGGCTTTCAGATTTTTGTAGATGAAGTGATGCAGTTGGTTGAGATAGACAATATTAAGGATGCAATGGTGGGAATTCCAGGAGTTACTGGTTTGTCAACCGAACAAAGAAAAAGATTAACAATTGCAGTGGAGCTCGTTGCTAATCCTTCAATTATTTTCATGGATGAACCGACTTCTGGACTTGATGCAAGAGCAGCCGCCATTGTTATGAGAGCAGTTAGAAATACAGTTGATACTGGAAGAACCGTTTGCACCATTCATCAACCCAGCATTGATATCTTTGAATCATTTGATGAGTTGTTATTGATGAAAAGAGGCGGCCAAGTGATCTACGCAGGACCTTTAGGCCAAAATTCTCAGAAAATCATCGAATATTTTGAGGTATTTTCTTTAAATATTTACCATAAGTTTTACAATTTACATATTATTAAGTAATTTATCATATGATCAGGAAATTCCCGGGGTTCCAAAGATTCCTGAAAAATACAATCCCGCAACATGGATGTTGGAGGTCAGTTCGGGTGGTGCAGAGATCAGACTTGGTATTGAATATACTGAAATTAGAAGCAAATTAGTTAGTCAAAATACTAAATTGACTATTTCCAAGTTCAGGATACCATGTTGCACAGTCAGTATTATTATATTTTTCTTCTAATTATGGATTTTATGTCTCTAGAGAGAGCAACAACAATTTGACTACAATCATTGGGGCCATGTATAGTTCCGTGTTCTTTGTTGGAATGAACAATTGCCAAACAGTGCTACCAGTAGTCGCCATAGAAAGAACCGTGTTCTATCGAGAAAGAGCAGCCGGAATGTACTCATCATTCCCATACGCAATGGCACAGGTCAAACTTAATCCTTTTTTTTGGAAACCTTTCGCACGTACAGTTCTTTTGGCCTAACGTTCGTTAATATTCTGTTAAAAATTTACACCGGTAGTCCTTTTTCTGTTAAATATTTAACGAGCGTTATTTTTCCAGGTGATAGTGGAGATCCCATACGTATTTTTTCAATCGACATATTACACTCTTATAGTGTACGCCATGGTGTCATTCGAATGGAAAGCCGACAAATTCTTTTGGTTCTTTTTTATAATCTTCTTTTCATTTCTATATTTCACATACTACGGACTCATGACGGTTTCCATTACACCGAACGAGCAAGTGGCGGCCATATTTGCAGGCTCATTCTATGCGGTCTTCAATATCTTTTCAGGGTTTTTCATCCCGAGACCCGTACGTCATCTTCCATATATACTTTTATACTTTGTAATAATTAATAATTGTTTTATATTGAGGCTAAAGTTATGATTTTTTTATTTTTTTTTTAATTTTAGAAAATTCCGAAATGGTGGGTGTGGTACATCGGTAGACATATAAATAGGCACAAAAGGTAATAATCAATACCATTACCCTTTCTTACCCTATCTATTTTGGATTTAAGAGCTATTATATTTGAGTATTGTGAACTTTAATCAAATACTTCTATCAGGGCGTTCAAAAAAAAAAAAAATACTTCTATCAGGGGTATATTTAGGAAACCTTATTTAAAGTGTTTTTTTAGCTTATATATCAAAATTAAGTGAAACTATTGATCACTTCCAACAATAATATGTCACTTAATATTTATGGACACAATATTATTTACTTTATATATTTTAGGGTTTTGTTAATGCCCTCCTTAGGGCTGTCTTTAACGTGCATAAAACACTTGTACATTTATTGATGGAGTAATGTTCCTAAAATTCAGGGGGCGGGTTTTACATTATTTTTGCCTTCTTATTGACAGCCCTTAGAGCTGTCGTTATCATTTTTCTATATTTTATACATAAACACAAAATACTAATACTCTATCCCCTCTTCACTTATCTCTTCATTTAACCGAAACATACCCATCTGACACCGCACCTAATGAGGCAGTGCCAATGGTGTCCTAAGTGACACCAGGTAACGACAAGTTGCTGGCAGAGATTTGATGCATTAGTTATCAAGTAAATATTCATTCGTGCAATGTTAATTTAAAAAGATGTTCAAGCATGAAGAGATATGAATCAATTAGATATGCAAGCCCTTCTGATAAATTTTATCGTTTAGATTAGAGGAAATTGATAAACTTGGGATTAGGGGTGTTAGCGAGTCGAGCTTTTAACGAGCTACTCGAGCTCGAGCTCGTTTATATCGAGCTCGAGCCTATACTAATTCGATCTTTAGTCGAGCTCGAACATATAACAAGACTCGATTAATTTCACGAGCCGAGCCTAATAATTTAATACTCGACTTGGCTCGTTCGATAGCTCGTTTAATCTCGAGCCGAACGAGCCAGTTGATCTTAACGAGTCGATCCTAACGAGCCGAACAAGTATTTTATATAATAAGTACAATTGTTGATACAATAAGTACAAGAATATACATATATTAATAGGGGTGTTAACGAGTCGAGTAATTAATGAGCTTTTCGAGTTTGTAAATTAGTTATTTTCAAAAAAAAAATATAATCATAAACGAGTATCGAGCTCGAACACTATATAAATATTCGAGCTCGAGCTCGAACACTATATAAATATTCGAGCTCGAGCTCGAGCACAATTTTAAAAGCTTATTCGAGTTCGAGTTAAGCTCGAGCCGGGTAATTACTAAACGAGCCGAGCCTAAATTTTCTAATATTCAACTCGAAACGAATCGTTAACACCTCTACTTTGGACATAAAAAAACAAACTGCACATGGAAATGAATATGTTTTTTGAGAAACGCCATTAAGCATATTTTCAATATAAAAATCACTAACTAAACATATAATTTTTTATGTAAGAGTTATTAGTAAAGATGTTACTACTAATTTTACATTGTGGGTTGTATAATAATTGTGATTAAAATAATTATGTTTGTTAGTTGTATAGAAATTGTAAATTAGCGTCCAAATAAAAAAGCCAACAGCAAACTGACAAATAACGGATTAGAATATGAAAGAATCATCCAATTCACTGTTGCTGTCAAGTTGGAGTACACCAAGTGACAACACAACCAAAATAAATCAAAGCAAATTTAGATATCAAATCAATTAAGCGCATTCCATAAAGTTATGCACGATGAATTATTAGAAAAGCCCACAATGCATGGCTACGTGGTTCATATTAATTATGCGTTTATAATACCTTAAAATTGATTAATTTAGTTAAGAGCTCGTGCCATTAGAATCTCTATTTTAATTGTTATTTTCAACTAATCGTAAGTTTAACTATTTAACATATCTTTAAGTGCGATATAGTGCTAAGAATTTTCATATTTCATCGATTAATTGGAATTGTAACTCAAATTCCTTTTATAGTTGATTATGAAATTATTTACATTGTTTTGTTTTGCGAGAAATGATATTTAGTCATATCATTTAGACATACTCATAGGTCTACACACTTGATAGAATGACATGTGTATTCCACTGATTCTCTCTCCTAATATTATCCTTTGATTTTGACACGTGTCTTCATCTAATGAGTAGGCTTATGAGCATGTATAAATGATAGGCCTAAATATCATTACTCTTGTTTTGCTGCTAGTTTTTTGCTATTTTTTTATTCAAATAGACCAACTCCGTTTAAAAAATGTGACATATAGACATATTTATAGTTGTGCCCTATAAATATTGAAAATGGCCAAAACATACCAAAAAAAACATTGAAACCAAAACGTTTAGTCTAACTGTTTTTTTCTAGAAAAAGTTGAGAATTTATGCCCACTTCTAAGTTTGTTTGGTTTATAAATATGTCAGATGATGCAAATGAGTAATATATAACCTTGTTAAAGTGAAATGATTAACTAACATCACCTTTAATTGTCAGTGACGTTGTTCATTTTAATTCTTTAACTTTTATGTTGACAAATTTGTTTAATAGTATTACTAGCCTATAACCCGTGATAAATCACGGTTGACTTATAAAAATTGTTTATAACTTTTGTAAGGTTTTTAATACCTTTAAATATTCTTTGTTCAATAAAAATTACGTGGGTGCTCATGTCAACCCGTAGAATAAGAAATTAGCAACAAAAATTATAATTAAAATTAGAATACAAATACAAATTAAACGAAATTAAAGATGCACAAGTTAAACAAACTAAACTATTATTGTCAAAATACATTTTTTTAAGATACATTAAAAAAATACTCAACTTTAAAAAAACCATTTGAATGAGTTCGTTTTGGGCTTCAGAATGCTTTAAGCAAAAAGCTCTTAGCTCAACCTGTATGAATTTGTATACAAAATATATTAGGATAGTACTTTAAGCAATTAAAAAAATGAATAAAAAACTTACGTCATGACATCCAAATTTCCAGTATGTGTCTTGCTTCCCTTGCACATACAAAATGGAAAGAAATTCGAAACATTCCTATACAGTAGAAACACCAATATTTCATTAACATTGCAGAACCTGAGGTTTGGTTTCAAGGATATATGAGATTGATTACCGAAACAAATCATCTTATTAATTAAAGCACTTCTGAATGATCAGCTTGCAACTCTTATTTGAAACTATATATCTTATTATTTCAAAAAGCACAAGTAGCTTTGATAGGCAATCTCAAACACCATCTTAACTAATTAAGCACAAGTGGTTTGATGTTTGTTAAATAAAGGACAGTAAATGACAACTCTGGTGAATTAAATAATTAGCTTTGCATATATATATTACATTATTACCCTCATCTAGGAGCATGATCCTGTCTAGGGCCCAAATAATACCATCTTCATCTTCCAACCAAAAAGCCCGTTTAGATCGTATGCCAAATTTATTAGAATAAAAAATAAGGTTTGATCTGGAGATGAGAAACCCTAAGTAAAATTAGCAAAATTTTTAGGATAAAAAATAAAGTTTGATTTGGAGATGAGAAACCCTATAGACAAACCCTACAAAATTGGAAGAACAAACGTGGGCATTGTTGACGTGTTGAGGACACGTATGCCAAATGCAAATTTGATTGCCTATTTAATTACAGTAGAAAAAATTGTTCCAGGGAATTAGTGATAAGAATGTTCTCCAACAGGCAACAACGACAATTTTGATTTCCAGTTGACTCATACGATCCAGCATCCCTGCCTAATAATATATTAGGGAAGCAACTATAAGAAAATATATACACGTATAATTGTTTTTATATAACCTCATTTTCAGCAGCTTGTTTTAAATCCTTAATGCGAGATTGAAGTGTGTCATACTGAGATAGTGGTTACTGCCTTATGGCAACTGTTTCCACATGTCTTGGAGGAAGCTGGTCAAAAGAATAACATTAAACTAAGTTATAGGTCAAACTGGTATTCGGGTAATATTCACATGTTTTTTACTTCAAACTAAGAAGGTAATTAAGTAAACATCTAGAAAACCAACTTAGTCGATTAAACTATTGTAAAACCAGACCACTTAATGTTGCCCCAACAACTAAAGATGAAATAGCTGCCACCGAAATAATTTGTGGTAAATTCGGGTCTATCATTTCTGAGGCCATATCTCCTATAGCTAAAACGTAAGAAGCTAATTAAGTAAACATCAACAAACAAAGTTACTCGATTAAACAATGGAAACACAAAACCAACTTACTCTACCTTTGACAATCCCCAGCATTTATAATAGGAATGTCAGTTGTAATGGCTGCTTTTTTAGAAGCACCACTTTCAAAGTGCCTCATCACAATTATATCCGAACACCCTTTAACATTTATAGTCATATCATATTCATATACAACAAAAGAAAAAGAACAACCTCAAAATCTTCAAACTTTCAACTTTATTTCCTTTTGATTAGAAAGCTTTTAGTCTGCATCAGTTTACCCAAACACTAAAATTGGTCATTGCATCAGTTTACCATAACTAATTCAATATATAATAATTCAATAATCGCAAGTCGCTAACATTTATCATCACTAATCAATACCAACTAAATCATTTGGTAAATTATATTTTGATCTTATCAAGGAATTATAAGCTATCAACTAAATTATTGTATTTAAAAGAGATAAACGTTTATGAGTATAATACTTCTCATGAAACTCAAACTAATAAAATTTTGTCGCCATACATATACCTGCCAAAGCTCTTCTTATAATAATGTTTCCAATTGAGTGCTCAACAAAACTGAGTTTAACATTTTTAAGGTCCTGGATCTGAAGGATTTATCCATTTTCTTTTTAAAAAAAGCAAAGACTTCTTTAGCTAATCCTATTCCCATGTCCCTGAAATCGCTCCGTTGACTTTTGACATTAAACACTTGATTTTTTTAAGTAAATCATCAGATGAAGATTAACCTAATTAAGTAAAAGATTTACCTGCGCAATTTGGGTTCGACTCCTTCAACATTGGTTTCCCAATAATATCACAAAATCATTTCTAAGTTCAATCAATTTTTGCTCCATCTTCCAACAGCCTGCGATACAAATTATACACATAATCAGAAAGCATTTTCTAAAGCAACTTACGAACGAATAAATGATTCCGATTCAGATCTTCTAGGTTCAATATAACCAAGAATTTTGGAATTGTTGATTAGGGTTTAAATTAGAGTTTCGCCAATTGAGGGAGGAAGAAAAAACGTGAAAGTAAAATCAGCAAAATTTATTAGAATAAAAAATAAGGTTTGATCTGGAGATGAGAAACCCTAAGTAAAATTAGCAAAATTTTTAGGATAAAAAATAAAGTTTGATTTGGAGATGAGAAACCCTATAGACAAACCCTACAAAATTAGAAGAACAAACGTGGGCATTGTTGACGTGTTGAGGACACGTGGCCAGAAAAGCCGATGTGTCAGGTGAATTATGACATGGCATTGTTGACGTGTAACCTTTTCTTTTATCAGAGATAAAGATATTAGCAGATTATAATTTAAAAAACTCCGTCTTTGTAATAATTAAATATCACAATTATGGTACAATGACCCATAAACATAATAGTAAACAAAATTATATATCTTATATTATGAAATTTGTTAAGCGAATGTAAAGTTATGAAATTTTCTAAAAGATTACATATAAAAGCGTCTCAAAAATTAAAAATAAAAAACAAAAAGGAAAAGGTTATTCCACAGTAGCAAGTAGCAACTAGCAAACTTGACCTCAAGACCGGGGGTGGGGTTGTGGGGGGGGGGGGGGGGGGGGGGGGACGACGACTAAAGGGCCTAGTCCACTGTTTATTTCACGTGGGCCGTGGCAATATTTTTAATAAAGTAACGATTACGATTCTAGATTAAAAAATTGTATTAAGACAAACACGTTCTATTAGTTAAATATATCACATGGGTAACTTTTTATTAAAATATGTTTATCTTTATATGTTTCTATTAAAAATGGAAATATTTTATACTTCAAAATAACATTCTCCATGTTTATTGAAGTTAGTGCCGAAGTTTTTTAGAAAATGATTAAATAAAGCGGTTTATATAATTATCAACAAAATGGCTAATTTGGACAAACAACATGCTTTGGTTATTTGTTTATCTTTTCCTAATCACGAACATGAGTTATACAAAACTCGGTAGTCTTATTGTAACACTTGACAGATTAAATGGAGAAGAGAAATGATATTTAGTCCTACTATTTTGACCTATTCATAGGCCTACCCACTTGATAGGATGACATGTGTATTCCACTAATTCTCTCTCCTAATATTATCCCTTGATTTTGACACGTGTCTTCATCTAATGAGTAGGCCTATGAGTAGGTCTAAATGGTAGGTCTAAATACCATTACTCAATGGAGAATATGAGAAGAAAAATTGAAAATTATACATATTATATAGTAGGTTAATTTAAAATTTAAAATTTAAAATTTAAAATTTAAATAAGTATAATTTCTCAGCAGTCATTAAACGGTCTTTACTGTATTGAGAAATTGAGATCATTGTCATTAACATAACGATTCAGTGGACTGCTGATGTGCTCTTCCACCAATTGGTAATAATGTTCTATCCACGTGGTTAATAAATTAATAAAATGCATTATTTAAAATAGCATAATACCAATATAAATATGAATACGAAAACTATAAGCCATTACGAGTTACATTTAATTCTCTTTCAAACAGTAGCCATGTACTTATGTTTATATATATTTTACTATTCTTGTTTAACCTATACTCGTAACATGTATAATTATATAAAAAAAATATGATTAATTAGAAAGACAAGGAGAAAGAGATAAAAGAAAGTGCGGGGAGTCTGGGGAGAGGGGGGTAGAGTACTGTTAGTTACATGATACACACACATACTTAATAATGTAGTATTAATTTTCACATGGCGTCTGATGATGAATGATTGAATTAGAATACTGCATTACAAATTTTGTATACTACTTTTAAACTGGATCACTACTTCAACAGAGCATGTGAGGTGGAACTTAAAGAATCTTCTTTATAAGATTAATCAATATATTAAACTTAAAACATTCGACTCAATCAAGATGGTAGAATATTTATTAACGTCATAACCAATATGATAACAACTAAAGACTAGAGAGCTTATAGTTTAGTGGTATCTGATATTTAGGTGTTTCATAAAGTTATCGGTTCAAGTCTTAAATATAATGATGCAAATTTAAAATGTATGTTAAATGTTTAAAAACAACCAATATGATAACACCCTGAAGTTTTTAAACATCACGAAAGTATATGTAACAATTAGGATACACACCTGCAATGGAGGGTTGTCATCAGGGGAGCTTAAAAATATTCGAAAAATCAGGTATTCGAAAAAAATCTGATATCCGAAGGACAGGTATCCGAAAATTCGTAAATCAGTAATTCTAGATGTCCGAATTTAGGATACAAAGTCTATTATTTTCGGGTATCTGATATCTAAAATATCCAAAAAAATATTCGAACTATCTAAAAAGAATATCCCAAAATTATTTGAATAGTTTGTCCTTTTCAGATAGCAGATATCTATATTTGGATATATGAAATTTCAGATTTCCAAATATTGAGCTACCAGGTTTTAATTTGAACACCCTTTTTTTTTTTTTTTTTTTTGAACGGCAAGTTAGTAAGTTAGTGGTTCGAGCATAGACAGTGACATCCACAAGGGGCAGTATGCCTTCCCTCAAACCTTCCACCTATGGGGAATAAATCCCACCACCAAAGTCCACGACGGGACTTGAACCCATGACCTATGGGTCATGGGCAACACCTTATACCACTAGGCTAGAAGCCTTGGGTAATAATTTGAACACCCTAATTGTCATAAACAATGCACATGGGTCCGTAGTGCACATTAAATAGTTGCTATATACGTATAGATTGCAATGAATTTACATAAAAACATCGTATATGGTAATGAATTTTTTGTAATTTGAATGCTTAAAGTAACAAACGTATATATGTATGTATAGATTACAAATTGATTGTACTTTGACCTAGCGGTATGGTGTCTGCCTCTCAACCTTGAGGTCAGGAGTCCGAGTCCCGCCGTGGACATAGGTGGTAATTAGGAGTAGATTAGATTTGTCGTTTCAAAAAAAAAAAAAAAAAAAAAGAAAAAAAAAAGAAAAAGAAAAGAAGAATGCTTAAAGTAACAAACGTATATACGTATATATAGATTACAAATTGATTGTACTTTGTAAATTAAGCTTCAAATTAATGTTAGTAGTCAGTACTAAAGTTAAAGTCTAAGTTTTCAAGCCCTTATTAAATATCATAATCATGGGTCATACACGGACAAGATAAACGATAAATGAGCCACGCCATTAGTTAAATCGTTAAATGGCTATTTAATTGCCAATGCAAAGGCAGCAGGTAGAACTCAAGAACTTTGAGAGTTCTGGAAAATGGAGGACGAAAATGGAAAAAGTACTATTATGCGAAGCATAAGTAAACGTTTGAGTAAAACAGCCGAAGATGTTTTCTCAATTGGCGGTGGCGGCAGCCACCATGGCCGGAGCAGCCGCCACTCGGTGGTGGACGAAGAGGCTTTACGGTGGGCGGCGTTGGAGAAACTGCCCACTTACAACCGGATAAGAACAACCATTTTCAAGTCTTATTTACCCGTTGAACTTGAGAACAAAACACAAACCGATGACAAGATGTTGGTGGATATTCGGGAGCTCGATGCAAAAGCTCATCAAGGGTTCATTGACCAGATGTTTAAGGATGCCGAACATGATAATGAAAGGTTTTTGAAAAAGTTCCGAGAACGCGTTGATAAGTAAGCCTTAATTCAACTATTAAATATAATTTTCAATATAAATAGTAATTATAACTTCAATCGTATCTCATGATCCGTTGAAAAAACGCTTATATTAATTACGTATTGACATATGTAATGAACACGCTTTGTATTTTAGGGTTGGCATATCTCTTCCAACTGTAGAAGTTCGGTTTCAAAATTTGACGATAGAAGCAGATTGCTACATCGGCGATAGAGCGCTTCCTACGTTACTAAATGCGACAAGAAATTATGCCGAATCGCTTTTGAGTTTAGTTGGAATCACTTTCTCTAAGAAGACTAAACTCACCATTCTTAAAGATGCATTTGGGATCATCAAACCTTCAAGGTACTTGTACGGATATCTTATTTTTACATATATATTTTCAATGCACGTTTAATAAGTGTATAACATTTTATTAATAATCTGTTTGTAGTTATAAATTTGTACAAGGTAGTTACATTAGTATGAATATTTTTTCTTCATTTAAAATTGTTGTGATTTTTTATAATTTGGTTGCCCTATTTCTGGAATATTTTAAATTTTTCGGTTAATTTCTTCATTGCATACGAGATAAAATGATGGAGCAAATATTTTTCTCGCATTTGAAAAGCAATAACCCGCCCAACCCCACTTAAAAATCAAATCAAAAGCCGACCAAGAGAAATTACGCGAATGGCAAAGAGGAAGGCCATGGTAGCAATCGAATCTCAATTTCAACCGTCAAAGAAGAATAGAGTAATTTTGGGTGAGATCTCGAACAATCCGGTACTGTTTCCGAGCGAGACGATGAGATCCGACCCGATTAAGACCCAAAACCTAGGTCAAAGAAGGCCGCCGCGAGATCGCCGGAGAAGATTGACGAGAAATTTAGCGAACCTCAGATGCGTGAAACTTACGCTACAAATAATTACGAGACCAATTGCAGATTATATTGAAAAAGTACAGAAAGATGTTGGTGTAAACATTTTAATTGATTGGTTGATTGAACTTGCTGAAGAGTATAAGCTTCTTTCAGATACTTCATATCTAACTGTTTGATAGATTCTTATCAATAAATACTTTAATCGTCCATTATTATTCATAGGATCAGATATCTTGCGATTGAATTGGATTAGAAACATATAAATTTTGAATATGCTCATTTTGCCCCAGAGATTGATTAGTAATTTTGCTACAGAATGGCACTTCTATTGGGTCCTCCATCTTCAGGGAAGACAACTCTCTTGTTGGCCTTGGCGGGAAAGCTCGACTCCACCTTAAAGGTCCACATTATTTATTTATTATAATACTAAATTAAAATAACTAGCTAACATATAAAGTAAACAGGTTGAAGGAGAGATTACTTACAATGGTCATAAGCTAAATGAATTTGTACCCCGAAAAACATCGGCCTACATCAGCCAATACGATGTTCATGCTGGAGAAATGACTGTTAAGGAAACCCTAGATTTCTCAGCAAGATGCCAAGGAGTCGGATCAAGATTGGGTAATGTCTTTTTAAAAAATATATTAATTACTTCTTTTTTTATATACAATATAAATAACTGGATAATGAAAAAATATAGAAATGTTGGAGGAGCTGGCAAGAAGAGAGAAGGAATTAGGGATCTTTCCAGAAGCTGAACTTGACCTTTTCATGAAAGGAACAGCCATGGAAGGAGAGGCCAGCAGCTTGATTACTTACTACACTCTTAGAGTAAGATTATATTACCTTCATAATTAATCTTTTTTTAATTAAGATTTAATATTTATACGTCTGTAAAATGGAAAATAGATATTGGGCCTAGATATATGTCGCGACACCATAGTTGGTGATGCAATGAGACAAGGAATCTCCGGTGGACAGAAAAAACGATTAACTACAGGTAATTAACTGTTCAATATTTCTTAATATCGGTAATTAACTAATTAATTTATATTTTAACCAACTTTATGGTAAATTACAGGGGAGATGCTTGTTGGGCCAGCAAAAACTTTGTTTATGGATGAGATATCCACAGGTCTAGATAGCTCAACTACTTTTCAAATAGTGAAGTGCTTGCAACAAATTGTACACCTAACCGAGGCAACAATCTTGATGTCCCTACTGCAACCTGCCCCCGAGACTTATGATCTTTTTGATGACATCATACTATTATCAGAGGGCCAAATTGTGTATCAAGGACCACGAGAGCATGTAGTTGAGTTCTTTGAGGATTGTGGGTTCAAGTGTCCTGAGAGAAAAGGCACTCCTGACTTCTTACAAGAGGTAAAACTTACACAGATTGGTCCCATTGATTCTTAAAATACACAAGATAATATCGTGGATTTGGGCTTCAAAACCTGTGCAATACAAGAACAGGAATTTTGTGAGAAAAAACTCAATATTCATAAAATTCAAAACTAACTATTCTAGAGTCTCCAACAAACATTAAATAAGCCCAAGATTTTCGAATGGCCAAAAAACACAAACGGGCTGAAAACTGGGCCTAAAAAAAGTTTAAAATTTTAACAAAAAAATAACTAAAAATGCAAACAACTCCCCAAAAACAGCATTTTTGGGCCTGAAAGTTCCATAAACATTATGTATCTTGATGATAGGTTACGTCTCGAAAGGATCAAGAGCAATATTGGGAAGATAAAAGCAAACCATACAGATATATAACTGTAAATGAATTTGTTCAAAAATTCAAGCAATTCCACGTGGGCGAAAAGCTACAAAACGAGCTCTCAATCCCATACGACAAGAACGAAAGCCACAGAGCAGCTCTAGTTTTCAAGAAATACTTAGTCTCCAACCGGGAGTTGCTCAAGGCCTCATGGGACAAGGAATGGCTACTCATAAAAAGAAACAGCTTCATTTACATTTTTAAAACCGTACAATTCTTCATTTTGTCTTTTACTGCAACCACAGTGTATTTTAGGACTAGGATGCACCATAGGAATGAGCAAGACGGTTTGACATATATAGGAACGGTTATATTTAGTGTGCTACTAAACATGTTTAACGGTTTGGCTGAGATTTCTCTGACGGTAATGAGGCTTCCGGTTGTTTTCAAGCAACGGGATCTTTTGTTCCACCCGCCGTGGGCTTACACACTACCAACGTTCTTGCTTCGGATACCGATAGCTGTGTTGGAGAGTAGTATTTGGATGGCGGTTGTATATTATGGTATCGGCTTTGCCCCTGAAGCTAGCAGGTAATATTATATTGCTAGCTTTCTTGTGCTATAGGCATGTGCATGGTCCAAGAACCGAACCAATCGGAACCGAACCGACATAGTGTTCTCGGTCCAGTTTGCATAGGCCTATACTCAATTGTATAGTATATCTTCTAACTAAATTATGGTTATAGGTTCTTCAAGCATTTCCTGTTGATATTTATAATCCAGAACGTTGGAGGGGGGTATTTTAGGTTTATTGCTGGAGTGTGTAGGACAATGAACATTGCAAACACAGGTGGAACCCTAGCACTTTTCACCATATTTCTGTTGGGCGGTTTTATCCTTCCAAGAACTCAGCTTCCAAACTGGTGGGAGTGGGGTTATTGGGTGACACCTTTGTCATATGGCTTCAATGCATTTTCTGTAAACGAGTTCTTTGCACCGAGATGGATGAACAAAATGGTAAGTTATAATCACATAATCAGCGGTTATAAAACGTACTTATGAAAAATAGTGTTTGGATTTGATTATGCTAATCTATTTCATTTCATATGTTTAATTTGATGTTCACAGAGTGCGGATAATTCGACTAAATTGGGCATAGCAATACTGAAAAACATGGATATTCCAACTAAAGAAAGCTGGTTTTGGATCGGGTGTGCTGCTCTTTTAGGGTTTGGAGTTCTGTTTAACATCTTCTTCACTTTGGCTCTCATGTATTTAGATCGTAAGCCCGCTTAATTAATAAATTCCATTAATTAAGAACTTAATTTTTCCAAGTAACTAACTTTAATAATTATCAGCCCTTGGAAAACCACAAGCAATCATATCCAAAGAAACAGCCACACGGATGGAAGCTCAACAAGATACCAACCAACCACCAAGTCTCAAATCAGGTATACATCAATTCTTAATTATTTGCTAATAATAATATAAACACACAATTATTGTTTCTAATAACGCATTAATATGTGACTTGTGTAGAAAGAAATACAGAAATTCATGACTCTAATGCGCGTAAGAAAGGGATGATTCTTCCGTTTACTCCACTCGCCATGTCATTTGATAACATGAACTATTATGTCGATATGCCACAAGTAAATTCTTCATTTTCTTCTTCAATTAACTTTATTCTTAGTTTAAAATTTAAATTCCTATACTTAGAAACCTAAAAGTAACTGATTAATCAAACAGGAAATGCGAGAACACGGGGTGACAGAAAATCGGTTGCAATTACTTTGTGAAGTAACCAGTGCTTTTAGGCCTGGAGTCTTAACTTCATTAATGGGAGTTAGTGGAGCTGGTAAAACAACATTAATGGATGTTTTGGCGGGAAGAAAAACTAGCGGTTATATAGAAGGAGATATCAGAATATCAGGATTCCCAAAAAAACAAGAAACTTTTGCTAGAATTTCGGGTTATTGTGAGCAAACTGATATCCACTCTCCAAGTATCACTGTTTATGAATCTTTAATCTACTCAGCTTTCCTTCGCCTACCGAAAGAAGTTGGAAATGATGAGAAGATGGTACAGAAATGATTAATAATTTAATATATTAAGAAAATATAATTTGCTAAAAAAAATTTCGTTTATTTCAGATTTTTGTAACTGAAGTGATGGAGTTAGTTGAACTTGATAATCTTAAAGATGCAATAGTGGGATTACCGGGAGTTAGTGGTTTATCAACAGAACAAAGGAAAAGATTAACAATTGCAGTTGAGCTTGTTGCTAATCCTTCGATTATTTTCATGGATGAACCGACTTCTGGGCTTGATGCAAGAGCAGCCGCCATTGTTATGAGAGCAGTTAGAAATACAGTTGATACTGGAA
Source organism: Calendula officinalis (assembly GCA_963853835.1). Lineage (NCBI taxonomy): Eukaryota > Viridiplantae > Streptophyta > Magnoliopsida > Asterales > Asteraceae > Calendula > Calendula officinalis. Next base: position 814,451 of record OY970827.1, on the reverse strand, counting down.
GAACTGTTGTTTGCACCATTCATCAACCTAGCATTGACATCTTTGAATCATTTGATGAATTATTGTTACTAAAAAGAGGTGGACAAGTTATCTATGCCGGGCCACTAGGAAGGAATTCCAGAAACATTATAGACTATTTTGAGGTATAATTTTAATTGTTACTTAAATATTTAATTTAATACTAATGTATCAATAAACCATTTATATTACCCGATCAGGCAATTCCCGGGGTCCCGAAGATTCCAGAAAAATACAATCCGGCAACATGGATGTTGGAAGTTAGTTCAGTTGCTGCAGAGAGTCGACTCGGTATCGATTTTGCTGAGCACTTCAGATCATCACCTTTGCATCAGTAAGTTTTATTTATCTTATGGTGATTATAAATTTTGTAATATGGTTTTTTATAAATATTAGCGTCTCTAATAGTGTTTATTTTTGTTTTTTCACTTAAAGTATATCCGGATTTGGGAAACCCGGATTTACCCTCAAAAGCTGCCACGTGGCCGAGCCAGAGAGGGTGCCTTTTGAGTTATTGTAATCCGGGTTTGCTCTGTTATACACAAAATGTACCATCTCCGGCTTTGACACATGGCAGCTTTTGAGGGTAGATCCGGGTTTGCTAAACTTGGACATACTAGAAGTGAAAAACGAAAATAAACAATATTAGAAACGCTAATGCTTATAAATATCATATTACAAATGCAAAAAAATCTTATAAATAGCACATAATTTGTAATATTATATGTATGGACAATAGACAGAACAAGGCTTTAGTGAAGGAGTTAAGCACACCGCCACCTGGAGCAGTGGATCTTCATTTTGAAACGCAATATTCTCAATCTTCATGGGGGCAATTCAAATCTTGCATATGGAAAATGTGGTGGAGTTATTGGCGAAATCCCGATTATAACCTTGTACGCAACATCTTCACTTTGGCTGCAGCACTTATGGTTGGAATTACATTTCAGAATATCGGCGAAAAAAGGTCATTTTTCAGTTATGATTATTTTACAAAAAATGATTATTTCCTTATTATTATTCTGGATTTTATATTTATAGGGAGAGTAGCCAAAATCTGTCCACAATCATTGGTGCCTTGTATGCTGGAGTATTCTTTGTTGGTATGAACAACTGTCAGACAGTGCAGCCGGTAGTTGCGTCAGAAAGAACGGTGTTTTATCGAGAAAGAGCAGCTGGAATGTACTCAACATTACCATATGCCTTGGCACAGGTCAGAGTTTGACTGAATATAAATCTCATTTAGTAACACTCATAAAAGTGTCACTAAAAACTGTCATTTAGTTAAAAACAGGACTTTTTATACTGAAATACTAGTCACTAAATGTCACTTTTCTTGTCTTATTCATTCAGGTGATTGTAGAGATACCGTATGTATTTATAGAAACAACATATTACACTGTGATAGTGTATGCCATGGTGTCATTCGAATGGACAGCCGCCAAATTTATGTGGTTCTTTTTCATCAACTTCTTTTCCTTCCTCTATTTTACATACTACGGGCTCATGACAGTTGCCATCACACCAAACGAGCAAGTTGCAGCTGTTTTAGCCGTCCTTTTCTACGGGCTCTTCAACTTCTTTTCGGGCTTTTTCATCCCTAGGCCCGTAAGTAAATCTTAATTCATATACTTAGAGCTATAACTAACACATGTCTAAATTTCAGAAAATTCCTAAATGGTGGGTGTGGTATTATTGGATCTGCCCGATTGCTTGGAGCGTGTATGGGTTCATTGTCTCACAGTATCATGATGTTGATGACCCGATTAAAGTGCCCGGGTATTTGTATGACCCGCCCATGAATGCGTTTATTAAAGATTATTATGGTTTTAAGTTAGATTTCATGGGCCCGGTTGCTGTGGTTCTTGTTGGTTTTTGCGTTTTGTTTGCTTTCATCTATGCCTTCTGCTTAAGGACTCTAAATTTCCAAGTTAGATAAAGATACACGTGTATGTGTATGTCTTGAAACTAGTTGAATTTATTTTATTTTTTTGGATGATTTTTACATGGTCTAAATTCGTTAAGTCGCGTGTAGGGTTTTGTTAATGGGGGTATTTTAATTCTTATAATTGAGTGTTTACGTATCGGTTTTTGTACTTTAGTGTTGTTTCTTTCGAAAAATTTCTGTGTAATGTCACTGGGTTTTTTTAGTGTTTGACTATTTTTATGTAAAGGATTGTATATTTTACAACATCAGTTTTTTGAATTTAGATGTATGTACTTTTTTATTAAGATATTTATGATAAAATTAAGAAAACCTAGCCAACAAAAGCAACTTTTTTTAGAAATATCAAACGTTCAATACATATATGGTTATGGCTTATCTTGCTACGAAAATGTTGTAGGCCAATCGAAACATTATATCATGTTGATTGGTTGCAGTCTTGTAAATATACGACACATATGAATATGTATCATTACCCTAAATAATTCCTAAATGGGTCACAAGGCCCACAAAGGCTTTTTGTCAAGTGGGCTTGATATTCGGGCCAGATTCCGTGGGGGTTAATCGAAATTTTTGATGGTTATTCTATATTTAATTTGTAACGAACTAATAATCGCTTATGTAAATACTATAATTTCAAAACTAATGCATATCCCGTTTAGGTTTGGTCCATGTATGGTTATAATAATAATTTTTTTAAGGGTTTTGATAATAATAATCCTTAATGATATTAATAAAAAATAATATTCTACTTTGAAAAATAATATAGTAATTAATTAAATTATAAATCATTAACTTACAATTATCTTCATTATTCAATTTTTTCAATCTTTTTAGGAAATATTCATTCAACAAACTTAATTAAAAAATCTCTTTTCAAATGAATATTTTTTTTAATAACGGCCCTTAGGGTGCTGTCATTAACAAAAAAAAAAAAAAAATTAAAGCGTAAGTTAAGTAAATAATAGAGTTTGAACTTTGCATGATTGACTTAGTTATGAGGCTTGATCAACATATAATATTATATGTTATTTAAACTGGATAAATTGATGTTTAATTGTTTACTCTCTTTTATTGTAGGAATGTACAAAGATTTCAAATATAGTATAACAACTTTGTTTATTTTTATGTAATCACTTTTTTCTAAAATCTATGACGTGTCAATTTGCTAATGAAAAAGATATTTGATTATTATATTAGTGAATTGTTCAAGGAGGTCCACATATATTTTAAAGTCTCAAGGAACACTTTTGGGCCCTTAGATCAAGCTTAATCAATGGTCCAGATTATATCCTATTTTGAATGGCTTTATGCGGGTAGGGGTATTTTCGTCAGATGGCTTGTAACCTTGAAACGACCTTCCCAATTATCCATCAATGTTCTCACTCTCTCTCTCTCTCTCTCTCTCTCTCTCACACCTTACACAATCAAAAACCCTCAAAATTTTCTCTACATTTCGGTGATTTCTACATGATTTTCGCTAAAATCGTGTGTTCTTCACTCGTTCAACATCGTATTTCTTCTATATTTCTCTGTATATACTTTCAATGGCGGAATCTACATCTTCTTCTTCGAATAACTCAATTAATGAAAATCTCTGTAAGTTTGATCATGTATTTGTTGTTAATATTAGCTTTTTTTATTGTTTATGCAAAAATAGTTGTTCATTTACTTATTTTTTTTTATATTTCGAATTTTTCTAGGGTTTGTATTTGATAATTGGTCGATTTCATATGTTGTTTTTTGATTTGTTGCTTTTTTATTTGTTGTTCTGTATTTTTTTTAGTAAATCACATGTGATTCGTAGTTTACAAGTAATTTTTAAGTGTTTTCAGCTTTATAGTGTTTTTTATTAGTAAATCACATGTGTTTCATACCGTGTTCACATGTGATTCGAAGTAAATATGCTTCTCTGTATTATGAAAACCACTGTTTTAGTAAAACACATGTGATTCGTTGTATGTTCAGATGTGATTTGTAGTAAATATGTTCCGTTGTTTTTCAAATCACATGTTATTGTTATTTATTTTAAGTTGTTTGTAGTTATGCGATTTGTGTACAATCACATATGATTGTGCATCTATTTAATTTTAAACCACGTATTTGTTTTAGTTAATCATCTGTGATTTTATATTTATTTAATTTTATATCAGATGTTTCTTATTAGTTAATCACATGTGATTTAGATCTATTTTATTTTAAAACAAATATTTTTAGTTAATCACATGTGATTCTAAGTCTATTTCGTTTTAAATCATCTCTTTTTTTTTTGTGTTTAAATATATGTGCTTGTAATTTTGTTTTAAATCACATGTGATTTTGAAGTTATTATTTGTTTTTTAGTTGTAAATCACATGTGATTTTACTGTTTTTATTATAGATTTTAGATTTCTAGTGTTTTTTAGCTGTAAATCACATGTGATTTTACTGTGTTCACATGTTTTATTATTTTTATGTTTACTCTGTTTTTAAATCACATGTGATTGTTATTTATTATTTGATTATTATGTTATTTAAGTTCAATCACATGTGATTGTTCTAAGAATCTCACCTAATCACAGTCAAATAATTCATATCTTTCAATCACATGTGAATAGTAAGCTAAATTACAGTTGTTTATGTGAGATTGTGAGTTCAATCACATGTGATTTCGGCTTAACTATCTCATATTGTTATTAGTTGTCATAACTTGCTTCTTTGTGTTTTATAGGTGGTGATGATGAATATCCAACTATGTTATCTAAGTTGCCTGAGATACGAACTAATGTTAATATTGGTAGAAAAAAACCTCTATCACCATCAAAAACAAAAACTGACGAGGTGTCAAAGAAGATCAAAATAATGCTTAAAAGATCAATTAGCAATGTGATTGGGAACAACATCACTAGTGATTTAATACTAAGTAACATGTTCTGTTTTTGTGTAATTAATGTTTACTTTCCAATTACTTGTGATTTTTATTAACAATCACATGTTATTGTTTCTATGTACATGTCACTGTTTTTGTGCACTTGATGTTTACTTTCCAATCACATGTGATTTTGTTATGTATATAGACTCCTCTGTTTTATAATAAAAACTCTGTTTTACATAACAAAATCACATGTGATTTTTAATGAAATCAAAAGTGATATAATAAAATCACATGAGATTTAATAATTAACAACGAGACTAATAATTTAATTTGTGAATTAAACATAAATATTTATAATGACAAAATAGTCATCCAAATAATATTCTACAACTAATAATTAACCATCATTAATTATCAAATAAAATGTAAGTTAAAATAATACATCATTTGATAGTACAAATACTCACTTATACTAAATACATAAAATTAATACTCTTCCTCATTTTTCTCAAAAGTCAAATGGTTTTTGGCTTGTCTCTTCCTCCTGTCAAGATTCCATTTCCCATCCCCTAAACTTTCATATTTTGGTTATTAGCTCAATTTTTCATGCATACATGCATTCCCAAAGGTGTTCAACTTTCCTCACAAGACACATGACACAACACTACTTTTCCACTTTTCAAGTTAATCACCAAAATGGAAATTCCTTTTTGCTTTTTCTTTTTTTCTCAAACCAAGATCATTGACCATCCAAATATGTTTGAAAATCCATCTTTTTAAGTCTTGAAAGACTTTGTAACTTCTCTCCACACTCTCATCCTACTTGCAAAGTTGTGCTCATACAATCACATGTGATTTATAAAGTGAATCACATGTGATTTATTTCTTAACAACCTCCCATGTTTTTTAAGCAAAGAAATCACATGTGATTCGCTTAGCAACATCAAATGAAGCAGTCAACTAATGCATAGCACACAGTCACAGGTGATCCATAAGCGAATCACATGTGATTTCTTATTTAATAAACTCCCATGTTTTACGCAAAAAAATCACATGTGATTCGCTTATCAATCGTACCTGAGCTCAGTTAATTAACGCAAAACTTACAATCACATGTAATTCGTTAGGGAATCACTTGTGATTTTTATCTAGTAAACTCTCATGTTTTACGCAAAAAAAATCATATGGGATTCGCTTATGAATCTCACCTGATCGCAATCAAACAAAGCACAGCTTACAATCACATGTGATTGTAGAAGCGAATCACATGTGATTTTGTTATGTAATAAACTCCCCTGTTTTTTTTCTTCAAAAAATCACGTGTGTTTCGCTTATTAATCTCATCCGATAGCATTCAAATAAAACACAGCTTACAATCACATGTGATCATAGAAGCGAATCACATGTGATTTTGTTATTTAGTAAACTTCCCTGTTTTTTCCTTCAAAAAATCACATGTGTTTTGCTTATCAATCTCACCTGATCGCATTTAAACAAAGGACAGCTTACAATCACATGTGATCGCGAAAGCGAATCACATCTGATTTTGTTATGTAATAAACTCCACAACTTACAATTGTAACTTTTTTACCTGAATCATCGATTTCTTTTCGAATTCATTGCTATTGACAGATTCTGGATCCAGATTCATTGATAACATCGTATATTTTGATTTTGTGATTCAGATCTGCGTTTGATTGCGACGATTTTATCCAATCGCGATTTTGATTTCGTGATTTTGTGATTCAGATCTGCTCGAATTCAACAAAAACGTGATTCACTGTTTGGGATTCAATTGATTCGATGAACGGTGCCTTAGAGATCGCCGTAAAGCGAGGAGATGTGAGGAAGATTGATAGAAGTGAGGAAGACCCTGATTCAGAAGTTTGTTTAATGTTTTCCAATGACAATAATACCCCTCCATGTATAATTTTTGAATTGATCTTGATCATTGATTAGATCTGATCTGATGGTTGTGGATTGTCCCTTGGGACTTTATAATTTGGGTGTACTTCCCTGAACACAACTCTATTATATTATATAAAATGATGAAACCAGATATTATAATTATTAATTAAGGGTTCCATTAATTAATTAGCTATTGCATATAAAAAATTATATATTGGTGAAAAGCATCCAAATTAAAGAAGCCATCAGCAAATTGACAATTTTTTAAATTATGAGAGATTAGAATATGAAGGTATCATCCAATTCAGTTGATGTCACGTAGGCGGCTATCAATGACAAATCGATCGGAAAGAACGTGAGGATCTTGTTCTGCGAAGAATTTCCTGAGATGAACAAAGAGGGACACTTCATATATAATGATTTCGAGGGGTCTTTGTAATTATTTATTTGTTTATTGTATTTTATTTGGGAGACAAGTAATTCTAGGATTGTTTGAATTGTTGATTCAAATTGCTTCTTAGATTTTGTGTACATGTGTTAGAGAATGTTTTTGACTAATTTACTTCACCGAAATGTCAATAAATTGAAAAAAATATGTAATAAATAACTTTTAGAAAAACTTCAAAAAGTAGATTTGAAGAAGTAAGTAGATTCTTACTTTTCAAAACACATTTTTAAAATCAAAATCATTTTCAAAACATATTTTTAAAATCAAAATCATTTTTATCAATAAATTAATAAGTTATTTTCTTAAACACCTCTTAAATGAAATTAGTTATTCTGAATAAATAATTTAAAGTTGCTTATTTAATCTGCTTATTTAATCTGCTTATTTAAGAGCAATAAGCAAATAATGTTAGTGAGCATTCCACAACACATCCCTATAACTTAACACTTTTCACGTTTGACATCAGTCACACCATACATTTCAAACAATATTAAGTTTTACTTCATACAACGTGTTTTACTTAACGTAAACCCGCAATGCTTAATCCTGATATCCAAATCACAATTTATTCCAAAATGTGTGTTTATTGATCTCAGGTAGTAAAAACATTGTCTTAGTAGTTGTCAGTAAAACTAGGAGCACATAAGATCCTTGTAAATAAAAGAAACTTATGTGAAAAAGAGTAACCATTTAGCCAAACAAAACCCACATGAACGATGTGGGGAAAAGAAGCAATATTTTGGACGAAACTTAAAAAACCCTCAAAAACAAGAAAAGTTTATCACATTTACAAATTTGACCAAAATCAAAGGAAGAAATAAGAATAGGTCTACTTTGTTTTCCTAATGGCTCTTGAATTCACGTAGCATCATTTGAATTTTGAAAATTAGCTTAAGAGAATATATTATTCCTCAAAAAGTGTAGACCTTAACTTCACACGTCTTGAATATTGGTTATTATCCATCCCCAAGAAATAGCTCTGACAACTCTCCTGACTCGGTCAAACACTAACTAGAATAAGCACGAGATTCGAACCCCAAACTTTTTATTCCTCAAAACTTCTTTAATCAACCAAGAAGTTTTATAAATGGATACCAACATTGAACTTATAATTTTGGAATGCAAGATGATTGGTTATAAAATAGGATTCTATATTGTTTATCAAATAAAATAAAAGGCGATATATGGATAAGACATACGTTATTAATTAAATATAGCATATGAATCGTGATTCCAGGTATTCATCATACGATGTAACTTTTCTATTATTTTATATGAAGTTTTATCTTGAGCGCTTTTATTAAAGCGGATGATTATGATAAAGAAAAATGTTTATAGATAAACGCTTCAAAATTAATCTTTTGGGTTATAAAAGTAAGTGCCAAGCTTTCCTGGGGAGGATTAAGAAAAATGGTTTAACTATTAACAAATTGGTTGAAATCTGCAAACAAAAATACTTCTCTATATCAAAATAAGTGAATCACTTTGAAGTTTATATTTTTTAGGCAAAATAAGGTAATAAGAGATTAGTGAAATTAAATAGGGTAATTAGAATAGATGGGCCCCAAATATAGGAAGATAACAAAAATGGATGGGGTCTCACACTTTTAATGATGTTTAAAGAGGGATAAGTAAAGGTAAATGAATAATTTTAAATATAAAAACTTACCAAATAATAAAAGTGATTCACTTATTTTGATACACCCCGAAAAAAAGTGATTCACTTATTTTTATACGGAGGAAGTAACATTTTTAGATAATCTCTACTACTTATAAAGCATTTAGACATTTCCCTAAATAACATATTGTAAATTCAGCCAAATTCTTTCCATTTTCGGAATTTTCAACTTTTGCTAAAAAAATTGAATCAGCGGGGAGTCGAACTCGAAAGCTACGGGTCAAATTCCAGTGAAAAGGCCAACTGCGCTAGCCTCGACTACGACAATAATCATAAACACATATCTAATAAACGGATAAATATACAGCTCAATTGACTCAATACAATTGAGTGGGTTTCGAAATTCGAATTACAGATGGGCATTTCAATCGACATCTTTGTCTTTATGGTTCAGAATTTTCAAAACGTCGAAATCCTAATTAAATCTGAAAATCCTTCTAGGTCATTTCAATGGACATCTTGAGAAGCGAACCGGCATCTCGAAATCCTAACCAACATACTTCAGATGATTAGAATTTCAAATAAAACCCTAATGATTCTTCACAGCCGTCCTCCACCCTACACTCACAAGCTTCCAGCCAGCAACTTTGTTCGATGGCCGGTCGATTTTCTATTCGAATTACCAATACAGACCTCCAGTCATGGCCGTTCAAGCACAAGAAAAACGTGGTTTCTTAGAGAAAAACAAAGATGAATCAGCTTCTCGTAAGTTCTCTTGTTAATGCTCATTTATATGTCTACATTCGATTAAAATTAGGTCAAGTTTAGTGCAAAACTTGGTAACTTTTGCGAGCAATTAGAACTTCTATCAGTATATCAAGAATTTTGGGGGAAAATTAAGTTTGAGTTTTCGAAACTAATATATATGACCACGTCTACTATTTCAGCGGCTGATATGCAATTTGTAACTCCACTCGAAGTTATGTTGTATCCAGACCCGTACTAAGGCCAAACAACAAGCGTGTTGATACATTTGATGAGAACTTGAAGAAATTATTGTACGAAATGTACAAGTAAGTGTTCTTCCCTCGTTTATCAGCAATTCAGCAGTGTTGTAATTTGTAAATTGCAATAAAAAGTCAAACGTTTCATATTATATAGGCTTATAGCAGATGTTGCTTATTATTTACAGGTCTATGCACAATATTCTATGGCTTCGTCCACAAAGTTGATGGTATTTTTCTCTCAGCACCACAGGTTGGAATTAGTATTCAACTTATGGTGTTTAATCCAGCTGGTGAATGTGGTGGCACAAAGTATCTGCCTTTGAAGCAGTTTGTTGTATGATTATGAGGTATCTTTAGTGGTTTAGGGTTTAGGTTATATATTTATTAAAAGAAAATCTTTTTTTTTTACTATAACTTAATATTGCATTCACGCTTTCGTGAAGAAAAAAAAATAATTTAAAAAAAATAAGTAAAATAATTTAAAATGGATCCACCAGGGACTTGTTTCGATTAATACACATTTGACCCATTTCGGTTAAAAAAATAGCCCATTTGCATTTTTCCATTTTAGGGAACTTTGTAGAAGTCTCTCTTTGTACATTTATTGGTAGAAAAAAACGTGTAACCGAACAACATTCACCCGCCGCACAATATAGTTACTAGGGTACCCGCCGCCGCATTGCACGGGTACCCGGCTAGTTTTATTAATCTCACAACATAAACATAAAATTTAATAAACTCACATGGTATATTTCCAACCACTTTCATCGTCTATCACTGTTTGCTCCTTCTATATCATTGCATAGTGTGGGTGCCCTAATAGTGTAAACATAAGTATATATATCTATTAATCTATGTGTTGTATTATATACTTTTTATTTATTATATATGTTTCTATTTTGATTGTTGCTAACGAGCAATATCAATCCGCGCTTCGCTGCGGTCTTACTTACAGATTTTTAAATTATATGAATTATAAAAAACAACAGTTTTTTTTAATATGAATCTATTTGCTTATTACATAATTATTGTAGTTTGTATAAGGTTTTAATTTATGTTGTTATCTATTATTTTATTGTATAAAAGATTGTAAAGTATTTCGAGTTTGCCTCTAATATTCTTTGTTTTTTGTTGCTAAAGTTCCTTATTTTCATTTTGATATCTATATGTAGTTTTTCATAAAAGTTTTTGCTTAAAGTTCTAACTCTATATTACTAAAATGAATTTATGTAACTTTATGTAACAAAAAGTCAAAATACTTTTTATGAATAAAATTGAGTTAGAAGTAAACGTAAGGGAGAAAGTTTTTTTTAATAACCAAAAAAGAATAAAAATACATTAATTGAGATTAAAAGTATAAATTATGAAAGATTATGGGTAAATAAACTGTATAAAATATTTTAAATTTAATCAGAAGTATAGTTGAAAAATATAACATAATTTTTTAGGGAGAAAACATTTTTTAATAAAAATATAAAGAATAAAAATATATCTATCACAAAAAATTTGGAACGATCATACGCTTCAAAGTTACTAACCACATAAAATATAAAAATACATTTGCAAAGACTTGAGCTCGGGTGTTGGCATTTTAAACCTCCAACTTCAAGAAAGACAAACCATTCCACCAACTTCACTTTTGATTTACATTCCAATCTGTTATGCTTTTATTTATAGTTAATTTTATGAACATAGTTGTATGACAAATGTATATAAGGTAGAATGTCATTGCTAACACAACTGAGCAACAGTTGGTTGTTTGGCAACAAATTTAGGTTGTCCGTACTGATTGGTTTTCTAATATATGTGTGATATATAACTAGTTTATGGTTATATTATTGCCTTAAATGAGTAATAATTCATTAGAATATTATATGGAGTAAGGACAACTCCATGTTTTCAAAAGAGAATCCTCTCTCTCTCTCTCTCTCTCTCTCTCTCTCCATTTTTAATTGTATATAGCATGTCTCCTGTATTTCCTCTTTACAAATAAAGCACAACATCAAAATTTTAACCTGAGAGAAACATTTAACAAATGATCACAAGATAATGTAGAAAGAGGGAAATTGTATACTTCCTCCGTTTCATGTATTTTGAGGCAAAAATTATAATGAAGGTTAAATTAAATCAAAATGGATAGTTAGTGAGTGAGGGGTCCCACATATTATAATTAAAGTGAGTTTAATGATGTTTAAAAGTAAAAGTAAGGGTAAATGAGTAATTTCACTTTATTAAATGAGATAGTTAGTGGGTATAGGTCCCACTATATTGTACCAAATAAAGAAAGTTTTAAAGTGTATCACTTATTTTGAAACACCCCAAAATGGAAAGTGTATCACTTATTTTGAAATGGAAAGTGTATCGCTTATTTTGAAACGGAGGAAGTATAAAATATAAAATGGTACTCTATCTATAATACTTGTAAATGATATAAATATTTCAAAAGTTGTATATTTACCATAATATATAAAGCTTCTAAACTCTCGACTCTGTATCCACTAAATGAGGTTTAAGACATAGAAACTTATGAAGAGGTCAATTAACTGTAATATGATATGATCTAAAACATTTTAACAAGTCAATCAAGATAGTGAAATAACTACTAACATGATGCTACAAGAACATTTAAATATGTTAAGAGTTAGTATAATTGTAGGATGATAAGTCAATCAAGAAACATGAATATTAATATATTTTTCTTCATGTATATTGTATCAGTTATGTTCTTCATCGAAACGTAATAATCATAGATATGGTTTGTGACTCACGCCATACTTCTAAGAAAATGTTGTATGTGCCGTTCAAAAAAAAAAAAAAGAAAAGAAAAAAAGAAAAGAGAATGTTGTATGCCCGTGCCAAACCCGAGTTATCCAGTCTTTAGTGCTACTAAAAGAGTTGTCGCCCGCGTTAAAGGTCTGGCTTTAATGGTTTAATGTTGCGTTAACGATTTTTTTTTAATTTCCCCCATTTTTTATATTTTAGTAAATTGTGACTAATTTAGGGTATTTTATAAGTCTTAAATGAACTTTATAAGAATGAGGATATTTATAAGATATTATTTTTTTAAATAGAAACACTCAAGTCAAATAAGTTTTTTTAACAACCCTTAAATGTAACTTACTTTTGTACTATGGTGTCAAATATAAGTTCTTGCACATTGAAAAAACGATTTTAAAAGGTCGTAGCAAGAGACCAGGGAAATTGCATCGAGGCTAATGACGTCACGTCGTATTGACCTCTCCTTATTTTCGTTTTTCTCACGGGATACCACACACGTCAACTTAATTTACACTTCGCACCCTTGCTTCTCTAGAACAATCTTTATTTACAGTCTCCACCCCTGCCTCCTTTTTTTGTGTTCATGAGCTATTTTAACTTACACTTCGCGCCCTTCTTAAATCATACGTTTTGATGTTCCTGAAACTGTAAATTACACTTCAACCCCTACTTTAATTTATTCTGGAGCCAATTTAATTTGCACTTTGCACCCTTACCTGTGATTCAAAGTTCCGAAACTCATTGAATATTAATAATATCCTAATGTTAAAGAATTAAGTTATTGCATAAAAATGAATCTGGAAAAAAGATTAAAATTTGTAAGTACATATTTGTAACTAACATATTTTGTTTAGTTTTCTATATAGTTTGGGATATGTTGTATGTCATAAAAGTGAAAATTCTAATAAGGTAGATTTAATGGTTTTTGGTTGAAAAAGGCATAAAAAATATTTTAAGATAAATTTGTTCGGCGAGAAAAATTGAAAAGACATCTAAGATAGTATCACGTTGCACCATAAAATAAATGTTTATTAGTATAAGACTCATCCCAACGCTAAAGTCCGTTTGCAACCGACGTGTTTTTCATTCACTTCAACCGATGGCACGTCTCATCGGTTGGAGCTCGTCGGTTGAATTTTGCAGTTAGGCGATGATCGGAGATGCTGAAATGGTGGGGGCCCAAGGCATTTTAATTGGGTATTTGATATTTTTTGTGTGTATTTTATAATGGTGTGACCCAAAAAACTGAAGAGAATGCGTATTATTAGCATGATGTCAGTTTAATGTCGGTTGAAGTATGAGCTGACTTAACATTGATTTGACAAAAACTAAAATATAAGTTTGTGTCCGTATTAAAAGTGGTCTAAGTAGATTCTAACTTCTATTAAATCATAAAGCATGTATAGATGAATAATGGAGTCACTCTGTCTCGAAATTTTCCCTTGTTTCTTCCTAAATCTCCCATGTGAATCTCCCAAGTGTAAGTGGTTGTCCTCAACATGAAAATAAATATTCCATTACATATATAACTAATATATATATATATATATATATATATAATCATGATGGTTACTATTAAATACATCCAAGTGTAATTTATCCACTTGGCGTTAGCTTATTTAGCTACAATCATATTTAAAAAATAAGAATAGTACAGCACGTGTTTTGGACATAATTTTAAACAGGGTGTTTTTCATCACAATAATCTGTCACTAAATAGTACTCCCTCCGTCCCACAAAAAACTTCTTATTTTATCATAAATTTTTATCCCACAAAAAACTTCTCATTTCAATAAAATACTATTATTACTAAGGACCCCACCACTAACTATCCACTAACCATCTTTCTCTCTCCAAATCAATCTTATATTTTAATCAAAATTATTATCAATGACCCCACCACTAACTATCACCTAAAAACTTGTGTCCATCTCAAATGGGAAGTTTTTTGTGGGACGGAGGGAGTATAATAATTGATGTCAGAGATTTTAAAACATTAAAGTTCACGAATACATCCAACACAGTCAACATTGAACTACATAACAAACAAAATTACATGATAATAACGATTCATTTTCCGTTTAGAAAAACGATAAATATTACTCTAAGGGATCCTGGAGATTTTTTGTCGACAAAAAATGTGTAAGTGTACTTTTATTCGGACTTTTACCTATAAGAGATTACATATCCAAACTTTTTGGCTTACGCTTAAAAACTTATAGTTAGTTAGAAGTCAATATGTGAGTTTACCTTTTGAGGTAACCTTATAAACTAATCGATCTTGTACGATTATTTGAAATCCTATTAGAGGTGTAACTAGTTTTTGTAATTTCATATAAGGTTTTGTTTGACAACTTTTAATGGTCTAACAGCTTGGGTAAAAAGAAAACAAATTTAAAATTTAATAAAGCGTTAACCCTATAAAATCGTAATGCAAGTATAAATATTGGCTGTTTACATAAACAAACTTATTACAAAACTCACGTATAAACTAGCCACCATCATGCGTAGTTAGGGGTGCCCAAATGGTCAACATGACTCGACACAAACCTGAACCCGAATCTGATTATGTTATTCGGGTCTTGTGTTAATGTCGAGTTTTTTAAACTCGAGCCGACCAACCCGATTCCTTATCGGGTCGGATATCGGATTATGATTCCTTACATTTGTCGGGTTTCGGCTTGCCTCGATTAGACCTGATTGAAGCTCGAGTGTTTTTTTCTTTTAAATTTAAGATATATTTACCATTAAATCAATGAATTAACAGATTAATAAGTATATATCATTTAATAAAAATCAATAAACAATTATAAGTACTTAATCGGTGACCACAAAAGTTTAATTTATTAGATATTTTTTTCAATTTAACATAAAATTTCTAACTCAAGTGTAACCCGACCAACCCAATCGGGTCAACCCGACAAACCCGAAACCTTACCATCTCGAATCCTTATTGGGTCGGGTTTTGAGTTAAAAAATTTCCTTCGACCCAATAGACCTGACCTACGTTCAGGCGGTTTACAATTTAGTAGGGTTATTCGGTTTTTAAAAATATTTTTGCCCAACCAATATCCAACCCAAATTAGTTATAACCAAACCAACACCAACCAAATAAGTAATCGGGTTATTTGGATCGGTCCTCCATAAAACCAAATAAATAAATAAAGAGTAACATTAAATTAAAATCATAACAACTGAATTCACAATAAAAATCTGAATATTAAGCACAAACCACTTTACAAAAAACTATTACAGAACACCTACAACATAGAGATTCAACACATACCAAAAAATTGAGAATGAAACTTTGAAACTGAGATTAAAAACATACCATCATCATATTATATCTTTGAGATTTTAACCACAGCTTTTGAGATCAAAATAATAAGAATAAACCCTAAAACACTCATGATTGAAAATTTTAAATATTTGATTGAAAATTTTCTATATTTTACAATACACTATATATAAATATTAAACTTCCTTTTTACTATTCGGTTATTTAGGTGTAAACCAAAAAAAGATTTTTGAACCTAAATCCAAACCATAAACCAATGTATTATTTTGGGTACATCCACAAATCCGAACCAAACCCAAATAAGCTAAACCATTTCACCTAATATCATTTGAATTGGTTGATTTTTCGGGTCAACCCGTTTAATGAACACCCCTAAATAAGAGTTAAACCCAACCCAGTAACCCACTAACTCGATCCACATCCTATGCGCATCAGATGACGTCATAATCTAGAACTTCTACTCGACCTTGACAAGTAAGCACATCACATCTCCGACTTCATGTGTTGACGGTTTAAAAGATGCAAAGCTCCATAAATGTTTGGGACGGCAATTTTGAATTTATTACCAATTAAAAGTTTTATTCGATGCATCATTAATTAGTTTGTATCTTTACACGTGGTCCCAAAGTTATATACAAATATAAAAATAAAAACACATACCCAAATTTATTTTAATCATCATGTATTTATTTACATTCTTTTCCTTCGTTCCTTTTTAGATGACAAAATGACCTGGAGATTCATCAAGCCGACTATGACCTATTCACAAAGCGGATGATCACTTGATATTAGTTATTAGTTGGCCAATGTCAAATCAAACTTCATAGATACTATATTACTGATTATGTTATTTAGGTTAAGATGTTATGTGATATTGTTCATTTACATCAACTCTTATTAAAGTAATGCGAGACAAAATGATAAAATAATCAATCATGTTGAATCATGTGACTTTTGACATTAGGGTTTGGTATTAAAATAGCCATCTAATGAAAAGTAGCATAAACCTTAAGGGTCTAACTTGTTAAACTTTAAAAGTTAATTAAATCTACTTCCTCCGATTTAAAATTAGTGATACACTTGGGGTTCATGGTTTTTAAGGTAAAAGATTATAATGATGGTTAAATTAGATTAATTGGATGGTTAGTGGGGAATGAGTCCCACACCTTTTGAATAAAGTAAGGTTAATAATGTTTAAAAGTAAAAAGTAAGGGTAAATGAATCATTTCACTTTGTTAAAGTAGATAGTTAGTGGGTGTGTGTCCCATTTTTTTTGCCAAATAAGGAGACTTTTCAAAGTGTATCACTTATTTTGAATCACCCAAAAAAAGAAAGTGTATCACTTATTTTGAATCGGATGAAATATTTGTTTTCGTTTTAATTAATTTAACCTTATTTGTGCATTAAAGACTACAAAGACAAGCCTCTAATTTCTGAACCTTAAGCTTGTCCAAATTCGTACACATAAATTATGCATCTCTAACTCAACCATCATCGTGTCTCACTCTCTCCATACAACATTGCTACTTTTGCGCAGGACGAAATGTTTCAAATGAATTCTGGTTTTAGGAGAAGGTTCCAATATTAATTCATACTAGATTATGATCCTTTAGATTACAAAATGGTACTTTACATAAGAAAGGACAAAAAAAAAATATTTTTTTGCCTTTTTGGGGTACGTTTTTCCAAAGTTCAAAAACTTTGATAAAATCATAAATCATAGGAGTAATAATATATAGCACTTCATTCCTAAAATAGAACGTGAATTTTAAATACCCTTGCACGTTTTTAACGTGTAATTCATGTTTAAATTAATGCATATATGTCGATCTTCATACTTGTTTTTGAACATTTTCTAAATCTACTTTTATTTTGTTCACAATATAATTTAATAATGAGAAACACTAAATTATAATACGTCAGAAAAAAAAAATTAGCGTCTTGCTATGTTTAAAAAATCGACCGTTAGAATTTGATCGGTTAACCTACGAGCTTGTTGCGGGAGAAGCCCGGGAAAAGACGGGTCAACGGTCTTGGTCAAGCACATCAAGAAAGAACTAGCTGTCACATCAATATTTAAACAAAAGAATAGTAGGTAACGCATTACAATAGCTGTACACACAGCTTTATCATTTGTACATCGAAAGTCTATTGCTACAAATATTTAATCATTAATTTACCAATGAGAAAAATATTTTATGACACGGAATATGGGCCCACTTTCAACATTATTCGTTGAAAATGAATTTATAAATAAACTTCCATTTCACTTATAAATCTGTAATTTGATTACAGGGATCCCTAACCCTAAGGGGATTGTCAAATTGAACATGGAGGGTGAACGGAAAATGAGTCTCAGCCAGAGTGTTGGGAGAAGCATAAGTCAAAGTCTCAGCCGAGCTGCCGGAAGTTGGCGGATGGAAGATGTTTTTTCTACCGGCGGTGGTGCTAGTCACGACGGTCGGAGTAGTCGTCACTCCGCTGAAGACGAAGAGGCCTTACGATGGGCTGCTTTGGAGAAATTACCTACTTACAATCGTCTACGGACGACTATTTTCAAATCTTATATTCCAGCTGATCAACAGGAAATTGCTACTGAACAGATGCTGTTAGATGTAAGAGAGCTCGATCCACATGCTCGACAGAGTTTCATCGATAAAATTTTCAAAGTTGCTGAAGAAGATAACGAAATTTTTCTAAGGAAATTCAGAGATCGAGTTGACAAGTAAGCTTTCTCTACGTCATTAGTTGTTATTAATCTATTTCATTTTATCATTAATATTTCTCTATATCTGTAGCTTGCAAATTATACTAGATCTTATTTCAAATTCAGATTAGGGTCTTGTAAGAAACGAAAAACTCGTGAAAACTAAAAAGTCATTAGAGAAGTCAACTCATTAACAAAATTAGTCAAACTTGTTTGAATCACTATACAAAATATTCAGCTTCGTATTTGATCGTGATTGTTAGAATATATTATACTTAATTCATATTAAAAAGAATATATTGCCATAATGATAGTCAATCGTGTATATATGGAAAACGATATCATTGTGATTGTAATAGGCTTAGATTAAGGATTCTTATGTATATTTATAGGAGTGAAATCATATGGAATAAATCACGAAATACATTTCTTTCAGTGATTATAAGACAACCGATATATAAGCATAAAACTTCAATCATCTAAGTTGATTTTAAAAAAATAGAAGGTGAACTCTTGTTAATTAACTTGTTAGTATTAACTTATGCAAAAAAGCTTGGTATTATCGAAAAAGGTTAACATGAGGTGCATAAACAGTTTCAGAAATTGACAGAGTAGAGTAAAATCTGCGGAGTCAACGTTTAGTTAGTAATTAGTAATAAATGTATTAATTGTTTTGGTTAATCTCAGGGTTGGAATCTCCCTTCCGACTGTGGAAGTTCGATTTAAGAATTTGTCAATTGAAGCCGATTGCCACGTTGGAGACAGAGCACTTCCAACATTGACAAATACCGCCAGAAATATCATTGAATCGCTTCTATCTTCTGTTGGTATCAGTTTCTCCGAGAAAGCTAAACTTAAAATTCTTAAAGATGCATCTGGTATTATCAAACCAGGAAGGTATAATTCTGGTTTTAATGGTTTCTTTATATTTATATTAATAAAAACAATTTGTCAGGATGGCACTTCTGTTGGGTCCACCATCTTCTGGTAAGACAACGCTTCTGTTGGCTTTGGCTGGAAGGCTGGATCCAAGCTTAAGAGTTGAAGGAGAGATAACTTACAACGGTCATAAGTTGACTGAATTTGAACCTCGAAGAACATCTGCTTATATTTCTCAGAACGATATTCATGTTGGAGAAATGACGGTTAAGGAAACCCTAGATTTCTCAGCAAGATGCCAAGGAGTTGGATCTCGTTTAGGTAACTTCACTTTACACTTCAATTTTGTATTTAATAATCTTTAAATTGAATTACAGAAATGCTTACTGAGCTTGCAAAAAGAGAAAAAGAAGCTGGGATCTTTCCAGAAGCTGAAGTTGATCTTTTCATGAAAGCAACTGCCATTGAAGGAGATGAGAGTAGTTTAATTACTTACTACACTCTCAGAGTAAGCAAAACTCATTTAATTTACAATCAAAATATTCATAATGTTTGTTAATTTGTAACAGATTTTGGGACTTGATGTCTGTCGTGACACATTTGTTGGAGACCAAATGAGAAGAGGTATTTCTGGAGGACAAAAGAAACGTGTGACAACCGGAGAAATGCTTGTGGGGCCCGCAAAAACTCTGTTTATGGACGAAATATCAACCGGTCTAGACAGTTCCACAACGTTTCAAATCGTGAAATGCATGCAACAAATTGCTCATTTAACCGAATCCACAATCTTCATGTCCCTGTTACAACCTGCTCCCGAGACATTTGACCTTTTTGATGACATTATCTTACTATCCGAGGGCCAGATTGTCTATCAGGGCCCACGTGAACACATTGTCGAGTTTTTTGAAAGCTGTGGATTCAAGTGTCCCGAAAGAAAGGGTACTGCTGATTTCTTGCAAGAGGTATAAACTATAGGCCAATATGCATTTTAGTACCCTGGACTTGGCTGATTAGGTCTTATTTTGGCCTAAACTATAAACATCAAAGTCAAAATCTTTATTATTTGTAACAAATTACTAAACTTTTTGTATCCTGATAATAGGTTACATCTAAAAAGGATCAAGAACAATATTGGGCAGATAGGAACAGACCATACAGATACATTCCCGTGAGTGAATTCTGTCAACGGTTCAAAAGTTTTCACACTGGTGAAAAACTTCAAAGTGAATTATCAAATCCATATGACAAAAACCAAAGCCACAAAGCAGCTTTGGTTTACAAGAAATACTTAGTACCAAAAATGGAGCTCCTAAAAGCCTCATGGGACAAAGAAATCCTTTTAATGAAAAGAAACGCGTTCATATTCGTTTTCAAATCGATTCAGATCCTGTTTATGTCGTTTGTTTGTACAACTTTATATCTAAGGACCACTATGGATCACAGGAATGAATTAGATGGTGCAATGTATGTTGGTGCACTTTTGAACAGTATGCTTATTAACATGTTTAATGGGCTTGCTGACCTGTCACTTATTGTTATGAGACTTCCCGTTGTTTATAAACAACGGGATTTAATGTTTCATCCTGCTTGGGCTTTCACACTCCCAGCTTTCTTGCTTAGGATTCCGATTTCTGTAATCGAGAGTACTATGTGGACTGTTATTCTTTACTGGGGTGTTGACCTTGCTCCTGATGCTAGCAGGTAATTATGTACTAATTATGTAATTTTTATATTTTTTTATCTGTGTATATTCTGGTTTATATTTTTAATATTCTTTACAGGTTCTTCAAGCATCTATTGCTGGTGTTTTTGATCCAGAATGTAGCAGCAGGGCTGTTTAGGTTGATTGCTGGGGTATGTAAAACAATGAATATTGCAAACACGGGTGGATCGGTTGTACTTTTGCTTATATTCTTGTTGGGAGGTTTTATTTTACCGAAAACACAAATTCCAAACTGGTGGGAATGGGCTTACTGGCTATCACCTTTGTCTTACATCTTCAAATCTATCACCATCAATGAGTTTCTTGATCCTAGGTGGACTGACCTAAGAGTAAATCACTAATTCTTAACTAATTTTTTTTAATAATTATTACAAAATAAAAGTATTAATATTTAATATATTTATACTTTTTCTTTTTGCAGAGTTCGGACAATTCAACAAACTTAGGGTTTGCAGTGCTAAAGAATTTGGATATCCCAACTTCTGAAAGCTCATACTGGATTGGTGCTGCTGCTCTTCTTGGTTGGGCACTTCTTTTCAATGTTCTCTTCACTATTGCTCTAATGTACTTAGAAGGTATAAGTTTCGGTTTACAATTTACTCCCTTCAACTTTTATTTTTTACAGTAACAGAGTAACTAACTTTTTTTTAAATCAGCCCCTGGAAAACCACAAGCAATTATCTCCAAGGCAGAAGCTGCAGCCATGGATGGTCATGGTGCTGAAGGCAGTTCAAGTATGAATATGAGCTACTATTTTCACTTTTAAACAGAAAAACATTATCAGATTTTTTAATTTATAAATTATATTTTATTTTTTTGTAGAGGGAAACAAAGAAATGAACCAAATAAGCCGTGCTCCTGATGCTAATGGTGTATCTAAGAAGGGAATGGTTCTTCCATTTACTCCACTTGCCATGTCGTTCGATGACATGAATTACTACGTTGATATGCCGAGTGTAAGTATCATTATTCTACATTAAATAATAGTGTAAGTAACATAAGTTTAAAAATTTAATGATTTATTTAATTAAACAGGAAATGAGAGAACAAGGGGTGACAGAAGACCGGTTGCAATTACTTCGTGATGTAACAGGTGCTTTTAGGCCTGGAGTCCTAACTGCTTTAATGGGAGTTAGTGGAGCTGGTAAAACAACATTAATGGATGTTTTGGCGGGAAGGAAAACAGGTGGTTATATTGAAGGAGACATTAGAATATCAGGGTTTCCAAAGAAACAAGAAACTTTTGCTAGAATTTCGGGATATTGTGAACAAACTGATATTCACTCTCCAACTATCACTGTTCATGAATCTTTAATCTACTCGGCTTTCCTTCGACTTCCTAAAGAAGTTAGCAAAGAAGAAAAAATGGTAACAAAATCAATATCCATCAACAATATATTATTAACCAAGTTAAAAACGTTGTTAATTTTATTTTTTATCTTTTATATTTGTAGACTTTTGTGAGTGAAGTGATGGAGTTAGTTGAACTAGACAACATCAAGGATGCAATAGTGGGACTTCCAGGAGTTAGTGGTTTATCAACAGAACAAAGGAAAAGATTAACAATTGCAGTTGAACTTGTTGCTAATCCTTCAATTATTTTCATGGATGAACCAACTTCTGGGCTTGATGCAAGAGCAGCAGCCATTGTTATGAGAGCAGTTAGAAATACAGTTGATACTGGAAGAACCGTTGTTTGCACCATTCATCAACCCAGCATTGATATCTTTGAATCATTTGATGAATTGTTGTTATTGAAAAGAGGAGGACAAGTTATCTATTCAGGACCATTAGGAAGACATTCTCAGCAAATCATCGACTACTTCCAGGTATAATATATTTTTAATTATTTATACATAATAATAAAATGAGAGTATTAATTCACTTTTTGTTTTTATTCATATAATCAGGAGGTTAACGGTGTTCCAAAAATACCCGAGAAATACAACCCTGCAACATGGATGTTGGAAGTTAGCTCTGGTGCTGCAGAGATGCGGTTGGGTGTTGATTTTGCTGAGATTTTCACTGCTTCAGCTTTGCATCAGTAAGTATTACAAATCAGTGATATTAATTATATATTATATAAAATATTTATTAATTTGTGTAATGTATATGAATAACAACAGAAGGAACAAGGCTTTGGTGAAGGAATTAAGTGTACCACCTGCAGGAGCAACAGATCTTCACTTTGAGACACAATATGCCCAGTCAGCATGGGGCCAATTCACTTCATGTTTATGGAAGTTTTGGTGGAGTTACTGGCGAAATCCCGATTATAACCTTGTTCGTTTCTGCTTCACCTTGCTTTGTGCTGTTGTGGTTGGAACCATTTTCTGGAAAATTGGTAACAAAAAGTGAGTGCCACTAATTTGTTATTCAACAAAATCATGTCTCTTTATAATAAAAATTAATAATTTCAGGTCGAGCAACAACGATTTGAGCACAGTTATTGGAGCCATGTATGCTGCTGTATTTTTCGTTGGTATTAACAATGCCCAAACAGTACAACCAGTTGTTGCAACCGAAAGAACAGTCTTTTATCGTGAAAGAGCAGCTGGAATGTACTCTTCATTACCATATGCAATGGCTCAGGTTCGTTACATTCTCAACTAACTTTGTAACTAACTTTTAAACTAACTTTTGAACATTATTGTATTGGTTCAGGTGATTGTAGAGATACCATATGTATTCCTTCAGTGCACATACTACACTTGCATTGTGTACTCACTGGTGTCATTTGAATGGACAGTTGCCAAATTCTTCTGGCTCTTTTTCATCAACTTCTTTTCGTTCCTCTACTTCACATATTTCGGCATGATGACTGTTTCCATCACACCAAATGATCAAATTGCCGCCATTTTCGCAGCCGGATTTTACCTACTTTTCAATATCTTCTCAGGATTTTATATCCCGCAACCCGTAAGTCATCTCTTAAAACATGAGTCACTAGGTGTTGTTTGTTTTTTAAGAGACAGAACGTCTGCAGACCACATTATGTAGAGAAAATGTGGACCAAACATCTGCAATCTATAAGAATTTTAATGTCGTTCTGACTTCCAAAAAACAAACAGTCTTTTTCCAATATGTCTTCCGACATAAGATCCCAAAAAGACTTTTGGTAAATAAAAAAAACAAACGCCACCTTAATGTTGCTTTTGTTGTAGTGTGTATAAATTTCTTAATTTGTATTTTGAAAATTACAGAAAATTCCGGGATGGTGGATTTGGTACTACTGGATCTGCCCAATGGCGTGGACCGTCTACGGGTGCATAGTTTCACAGTTTCATGATGTTGACAGCACAATCATGGTACCTGGGATGTCACCTAACCCAACCATGTCTGGTTACATAAACGACTACTATGGTTTTGAGTTGGATTTCATGGGCCCCGTTGCTGCAGTCCTAGTTGGGTTTTGTGTGTTCTTTGCGTTCCTCTATGCGCTTTTCTTGAGGACTTTGAACTTCCAAATGAGATAAGAAGAGAAAATATGTATTTGAATGAATCAAGTGTGTAATGTTTATAGATTTTTTGATGTTCAAGTGTTTATTTTTGTATTGTATTTACACGTTTAGTGAACCTACATTTTTTAAATTTCATTGTTTCTTCTCAAATATATGTAAACTTTCTGTGATTATACTACTATTATTTTGCTTTTGAAGAAGGCTAACAATTTGAACTCGAGATGAACAAACCAACCAACGGCCATCAAAAAAAGTGGGGGCCGATTAGGGCCTGTTGCAGGTCGCAATCCATTTGGATGAAAACTTTTTTTTTTTGGGGGGCCATATGGTTAAATGATAGGACCACACAAAAAGCTATGAGTTCTAACCATAAAATTGGCATAAAGTAGCTAATTCTTATTAAGAAAGTAGCTTATTAGTTTATGTAGTGTAATAATACAATATGTGAAAGAGTGTTTGGGTTAGCTTTGGATTATTAGGTCAACATAACCAAAAATGATATATAAGATAGAATGTGTGCATGAGTGAATGTGACACTTCTCTATACAAATCTGATGGCTCAATTGAACGCTACAAGGCTCGACTAGTTCCTCAAGGTTACACTCAAATTCCGGGGTTAGATTATTGTCACACATTTAGTCCCGCCGTCAAATCTTCTACCGTCCGTATTGTTTTATCCATTGCCGTCTTACAAAAATGGAATTTGCATCAACTAGACGTTAAAAATACTTTTCTAAATGGTCACTTGGAAGAAACCGTTTTTATGGAACAACCTCCGGGTTTCCAAGATTCGCAACACCCACATCATGTTTGTAAGCTATCCAAGGCACTTTATGGCTTAAAACAAGCTCCACGGGCTTGGTTTCAAAGGTTAAGTATTTTTTTAACCTCTTATGGGTTCACTTGTAGTCGGGCGGATACTTCATTATTTATTTTCAAACAAGACAAAACTATTATGTATCTTCTTGTTTACGTTGATGATCTTATTCTTACGGGAAATAATGAATCATCCATCTCCGCCTTTATTTCTCGCTTGAATCACGAATTTGCCATTAAAGATCTTGGAGCTCTAAATTATTTTTTGGGTCTAGAGGTTATTTACACGCATAATGGTCTGTTCCTCACACAATCAAAATATGCGAGTGACATACTTAAACGAGCTGACCTCTACGACGCCAAGCCTGTCAGTACACCACTTGCACCTCATGTTTCATTCACCAGCGCAGGTGATTTATATTCGGACCACACTCTTTACCGGTCTTTAGTTGGAGCACTTCAATACTTAACAATCACAAGACCTGATCTCTCGTATGCTGTCAATCAGGTCTCTCAATTTCTTCATGCTCCAACTATTGATCACTTTCAAGCAGTTAAAAGGATTCTTCGTTACGTTAAAGGCACAATATCATTTGGTCTATCATTTAGCCGCCCACATACTATTCTAATTACGGGATATTCAGATGCCGACTGGGCAAGATGCCTTGACACACGTCGTTCTACCTACGGTTACTCGATTTGCTTAGGTGGCAACTTGGTTTCTTGGAGTGCTAAAAAGCAACCAACAGTTTCTCGATCAAGTTGTGAATCAGAATACCGGGCCATGGCAAATACGGCAGCTGAAATTGTATGGATTACGCATCTCTTGCGTGAATTACATGCTTTACCACCGGATAGACCTACTCTTTTATGTGACAACAAAAGTGCTTTGTTCATGACTCAAAATCCAGTATCCCACAAACGTGCAAAACATATTGATCTTGATTACCATTTTATCCGAGAACTAGTCAACTCGGGCAAACTTTATACAAAGTTTGTCCCAACCAATCTTCAAGTGGCGGACATCTTCACCAAAAGTCTTCCGCGATCTCAGTTTGAAATGTTCCGCACCATGCTTCGTCTCGGTCCTCCACCTTTTCGATTGAAGGAGGGTATTAACGGATAATTAATTATGGTCAACACTAATAATTGTAATCAATATTATTTACTCGTTTCCTTGTAAAGTCAGTAACTGACTTCTCTAAACATGTAAAGTGTATTTCAATATTGTATATAAATATGTCATCATCTCTAGTTTTGAGGTGAATTGAATATTTTATTATTATATGGTATCAGAGCAAGGTTCATCCGTAGTTGGTCAAACGGCCACACGGACCCCACGTAACCCATAAATATCCACGTGTTAGGCGCGGAAAAAAAATGACGCCACACGTGAGGGGGCGTGTTGAGATGTCCCACATTGGACAAGATATGAACCAGTAATGTGCTTATAAGGGTCATGGGCTACTCCTCTTATAACCAATTGGTTTTAAGATGGAACCCCACAAACTAACACCACTAACTCGTTTGATAAAAAAAAACATTTCATGTTCGTGTTGGGTTGTTTCTAAAGGTTGCCTCGCTAATTTGTTCAACTAACAAATGTCCCGTGTTCGGGTTAGATGGTACCAACCAGTCAGTACAAACTTAACAATCCAATTAACTAAAAATTGACATGTTCAATGTAAAAACCGGTTTGCTAAATACATCAACAACATCACAATGTCAAATTTGAAGGTGAGGTAAAGGTTCACAATCAATTAGTCATTACCTACGTATACAGCTCCCACATATGGTTTGGTATCAATAATGGTGTATACTAAATATATATTTAAGTTGTTGGGAAACTTGCATCATATTTTTTTTCTTTTCATTTTCTAGTTTATTTGACGAAGACTTTTTTGTTAAATATTCCAAGTGAATCTATTATTACAAGACCGATATTTTTAATTTGTGTTAAATGACACGGTATGATTTTGTTATTTAATTCTATTTGTGTTGAGAGTAAAATATATAAGAAGACTTGAATCACCCTATGAAATATTCCCCCCGTCACATAAAAAACTGAATTTTTTTTCAAAAATGGGATAGATTTTTTGAGAATTTTCACAAATAGGACTGTTTTTTACCACCTTAAATAGGGTTGCCAGCCGGTTTTCGTTAAAAAGATGGGATCCTAGAGGCCGGTTTTAGTGGAATCTGACATGTACCTGAAAATGGTGGTCCCCGAGGCCGGCTTTGGTTAAAAATGGCCTCCTCAAGGCCGGCTTTTGCTGTTGTATTAGACCAGCACTCTTGTGTTTGTTTTATGCATGCATCTATGTATTAGACCTGCACAAAAGAAGTTTTAGACTGCAACACGGTACAAAAGTTGTTTGTTTTATGCATGGATTGTTGGAGAACAAAGAAGTACAATAAGTAAAAGTGGACAATCGAAGAAAAGAAGCTAAAAAGTTTGCAGAGACTATATATAGCCTATTAAGAAGCCTACAATGTCAAACATGAAAATAGGAGCTAAATAACCGGTCCAAAGCCATGACCATTTAATAACCGGTCCAAAGCCATGACCATTTATTAACCACCATGTATGCAGACCACATGACACCAAGTAAATAAGCTATTAACCAACATCTATGTATTAGACCTGCACAAAAGGAGTTTAGACTGCAACAAGGTACAAAAGGTTTGGAGAATCACAGCAAAAGCCGGCCTCGGGGAGGCGTTTTTAAGGGAAGCCGGCCTCCTAGAGGCCCTGTGTCAGTCACACCCTAAAGCCGGCCTCGGGGAGTCAAGTTTTAAGAGGAAAGCCGGCCTCGGGGAGTCAGGAAAGCCTATTTTTGAAAAACGAAAAAAAAGAGCCTATTTGTGAAAATTCAGGCAAAACAGGCCTATTTCTGAAAATAAATTCTAAATCATTTAATTCTAAATTTTTGTCCCACAAAAAACTTCACATTTCCCATATTTGATGGGCTCCACACAATAAAAAACTATTATTACTAAAGACCCCACCACTAATATCCACTAACTATATTTCTCTCTCCAATCCAACCTTATATTTTAATCAAAAGTATTATCAATTACCCCACCACTAATTAAAAACTTGTGCAAAAGCCAAATAGGAAGTTTTTTGTGGGACGGAGGGGGTATATGGCTTACGACGAGAGTTGTATGTATAGTCCTAAATCCTAATTACCGATATTACCGTTAAAATTTTCTATTTTTACCAAAAGATTGAGACTGATTATACATTTTTAGTTGTATTAGAGATCAATTTTGTTATTTAGGTTAATTTTGTGCTCACTCACTCTATTCTATTTTAGCAATGTTCTCGTTTATTATTTGTTTATTATTTCCGTCATAATTTAGAAAGAAAAAAAAGATATATTATGCCTCTAAAAGACCACATGTTGGAAGAATTCTGATCCAAAACATATTGGGTCTTAAAATTGGGCCACCACATTGTATCCATCCATATTCAGCCCACGAAATCAAAGCCCATACAAAACCCTAATTTCTGTTTCCATTGAATTCAATCTATATATCTATGAATTTATCCGATAGCCTCACAAAACCCTAATTTCTGTTTCTCATCCTCTTTCTTGCTATCTTATTTGAATGAAACGGTCCAGGCGTTCGGTTTATTCATCGTAGCGATCTTAATTTCCTAAGCATGCATCAAATTTTAATCAATTATTTCAAAACATTTTGTATTTTTGTTCAGATTTTTTTTTTAAAAATCACAAAGCAGGGATATGTGTGTATCGGCGTTGTGCTAAAATCTTTGCACTTTGATCGAAAGAAATCTCTGCGAAATTAATGTGACATGGGGAAGGTGGGCAGTTGTGTTCCATTTTTCTGTTGGAATTCTTCAACAATCATTTTCCCCACATTTTTTTTCTGTATTTCATGTTTTTTGTTTAATTTATAAACTTTTTAATCAGATCTTCGATATTTTTTAGTGGTTTCGATTGGATAATAAAAAAAATTGTAATATTTGTATCTTGATATGTATGTTGACGATAAAATCATGGTATTTTGTTTTTCCAAAATCGTAAATTAAGCAGCAATAATTATAAACTAATCCTTTTAGCTGATTCTACATTGACTTGATCATTATTTCAGATATATAATTATGAAATAAGTTTAACATTAACACCTGCAAATTCATAAATTTAATATAAATATTTAGTAGCATTGCATATGTATATAACTTACCTAACATCATTAAAAATAAAAAACAACATTATATAGTCAGTAAGTCAATAGTGATCGATTAAATTAAAAGATAAGATAAAATATCTTCTTCTGTTTGGATGTGACGTTCAAAATTAGTTTACCTTAAAGAACAAACATGTTCCTAATTCACACTAAAGAAATCAGACAATATTAATAATGTCATTATCTATGAAAAAAGAATTCTGAAAATATTTTGGAAAAAAATTTAGAAGTAACAACATAGGTTAACTGCATCAAACAACAAATTATTGACCTTTTTAATGGATATATTCAGATTAACAATTTGTGGCATAAATGTTTACAGCTCAAATTAAATTGATTTATATTAACAGTTTGTACCAATACATGAGGCTAATGTGGGCATGTGGGCTGTGGCATGTCCAACAGTCCAAGTGTTCCTTTTTCTTTCATTCACCAAATGCTATTATTAAAGAATGAGTTAATTTTTTTTTGTTACCAAGTATATATCATTTTCTTAAGCATCTAATAATAACCTAGCGATAATAGCGTTTAAAATAATTATTTAGAGGTTAGAGTTTGATCACTTTGGAGGTACATACCGTACATTACAAGATACTTATTAAAAAGTTCAGAACCGGTCACGATAATGGTTAAATTACATCACGAGCTATCTTGTGGAGTCTCTTATAAAAAGAAAATACTCTTTTGAAATTAAATTATAATTATTATTATTGTTCCTTGTTGCTTCTAGAAGTGAAGAAAACTGAAAACCTGCTTCACGACCCATGGTTTTTAACTTTATATTTTTGCAATAATTGTTGGCCCTCCGTTTATATAAAGAAAATATAAGGGAAATCTGTTAGTCCATGATGTTGTATATTAGTCATAATTTATTGAAACATACATATTTTTACTAGGGGATAGTGTGTGTGGCTGTCATGTACCTAAGCTTAGGTGTGGAACCACTCATAATTACATAATTTTGGTTAAAAAAACTCAAAACGATTATTTTATACGAAAGTATTATCACTTTCCCACCATATTAACACTTGCGCAAAAACAAAAAAAAATATATATACACACACATGGACATCCGTTCAATATAAACACAATTTCAAGAAACATGAAGTTTGAAACACCATTTTAGTAAAAACATAATTAAAATTCAAGATAAATGATGAGTTTTAGATGGGCTTCGATACATTTGATACACTAATGAGTTTATGTGTTGAGTTATATAATTTTTACAACCAAAACAACCTAGTTTTAGGTGGTTCCATACCTAAACTTAGGTATGTGATAGCCACACACTCACTTTTCCCTTTTTACTAATCCTAAATAACATTTTTTTGAAACAAGATGACTATATGGCTTAATATTTTGTAAAAAATGTTAATAAAGAATTAAAGATGGCACCATTACATGTTTTTTAGGCAATTAGTTCCTACAATAAGAATATTATTGATTTTAATGCTATTCGTTATAATGAGCCAAATGCGGTTAAAGAGAGAGGCGGTCTTGACATAGCAAGCCTTAAAGCGCTGAATATGGCGCTTTTATTGAAGTGGCGTTGGAGATTTTATAATGAGCCGAATGCGTTATGGTGTAAAGTTATCAAAGCTATGTATGGGGAGGACGGGGGTTTTTTAAATAACAGATCGGCTCGGTGTTTTAATGGTACTTGGTCTCGTATTATAGGTACCGTCAATTATCTGCATGATAATAATATTATTGATTTTAATGCTATTCGTTATGAGCTAGTGAGTGGAAACAGGTTAAAATTCTGGACCGATATTTGGCTAGATGATGAAAAGTTATGTGTTAAATTTAATCGACTCTTCCGGTTAGATGTGGATAACATGTGTTTCATTAATCAGAAATGGTGTGAGGATAGGTGGATGTGGAATTGGAGAAGACAATTAAGAGGTGGTGCAGAAATGGAAGAATTTGAGAATCTGAAGTTGAGCCTTATTAATATAAATATTGGTGAAGGGAATGATAAACTTCGTTGGTCGCTAGATTCGCAACTGGAGTTCTCGGTGGCAGGGGCGCGAAGGTGTATTGGCAAAAGTATTCATCCGGGTATTGAGGTTAATTTTAACTGGTGTAAAAATGTACCAATTAAAGTTAACATTTTTATGTGGCGTATGGTGTTGGATCGTCTTCTGACTAGACAAAATCTATCTAAAAGAGGTTTGGAAATTCCATATATTTCTTGTCCAGTTTGTCACGGTAATATTGAGTCCATAGATCACTTGTTTTTTGGTTGTATCCTTGCGAAGCAGATTTGGAACAAAGTGTGGTCTTGGTGTAATTTGGTAGAGGTGGACTTTGGCGGTAATTGTCAAGGTTTGTGGGACTTAATTGATAATTCTTCAAACGTTAATAATCGGAAGATCAAAGTCCAAGTTATTGCGTATACAACGTGCTGGTTGATTTGGAGATATAGGAATTCTTTGTTATTTGATAATGATAGGTTTAAAAAGTCGGTGTTGTTTGATAGTGTTCGTTTGTTTTCTTTTATTTGGATCTCCCATCGAAATTGGAAAATTAATATTTCATGGGAGGATTGGTTAAGGAACCCTATGTGTATTTTTACTTAGTCTAGTATTTTGCTAGACTCAAGTGTTTTTTAATGTTAGTGTGGAGGTCTTCGGGCGGGTGATGGCAATGCCGAAGCTCGACCAGTTGTCTTCTTTTTGCTGTTCAAAAAAAAAAGTTCCTACAATAAGAAGAATTATACAAGTTTATGACTTCGATCTATTTATGTGGAAATGTTTGTTAAATAGTCGGAAAGTGTTTAAAAACAACTATGACAGCGGTTAAATCATGTATATCACGATCAAACTTGGTAAATCTAGTAGAGTCCGTTATAACATAAATACCCTTTATTAAATATAATAATTGAAATACACTAAATATAATAATGATCATATTTACATAAATTAAGTACGATTACTAGTATATAAATAAATAAAAATAATTAAAATAAATTGCGGATAGGAATAGGGAGAGAAACATGGAGCTGTGAGTAACGTGGGTGTTGATGATCATCCATATCCAATCAATAAGCCGTCAGAGCTTATCCGCTTCATAAACGTGTATTTGTTCGTATGGTCAATATTTAACTAACAAACATAAATTCCACATCTTAAATTTTTTTTATTTTAATATTTCAATACTATTTATTTGCCTTTTTCTAATAAACACGTCATATATTAAAACTCTATCTAAAATCTAAATTAAATAAATGAGAAATGATATCTAGTATTATCATTTGGTTATACTCATAATTCTACTCATTTGATTTGATGACATGTGTAATCTACTAATTCTCTTTCTTAATATTATCTCACATATCTTAATCTAATGAGTAAGATTATGAGTAAGACCAGTTGGTAGGACTAAGTACCATTACTCTTACTATAAATAAAAAGGTACACTAGAGTAACGATAAGTCGATAACTTATAAGATGTTAAAATATTTATTAAAGTGTGTATATTAATCAACTGTATTTTAAGAATTAACAATTCATTAATGAAAATATAATTTTTGTATACATATATTAATTATTTTAAAGACAAACCTTAGTAATAACATTAACAAAACGCCTTGTACTATACTATTATTACCCATTTACATTCCTATCATATTAACTTCTTTGTAAGAATATAATAGATACATCGACAAAAGTAGAAGAAAGTCCAATTGGCGATTTATATTTGTTTGCCTAAATTAATAGAAATAAGAGTAAATTACACGAATAGTCCCTGTGGTTTACCTAGAGTTTTGGATTTAGTCTCTAAGTTTAAAAAATTACATGGATAGTCATTAAATATGGGGGTTGGTCACGCATTTGGTCCCTAAAATGGATGTCCGTCAAAAATAGCTGTTTAAAGTTTTTAAATGGCTAAATACACTTGCCTTTATTTTTCTTATTTATATTTAATTTTAATTTATTTAATTCTTTCTCTCTCCCAATCTCCCACTCCTCCCTCTCTTTTCACTACGCACAATCGCACATACACAATACAGAGGAAAGATTTTACAAACCCAACTCCATATAAAAGCATCATTAAGGTATCTGAATCAATTCAAGTAAATCATAACCCAAAAGCCTCTTCCAAATCGATTTAAACAAGAAACCCCCTTGAATCATAAACAATGGAGTGTATATGTGTGATATTTTTAGACAAATCAGTTTAATAAACACCAATGGGAGTCTACATGTGTGAAACTTCAAACAAATCAAAACCTAGATCAGTGACCGCACCGGTAGTTGTAGATTTGTTTCGTTTTCTTTACCTTCCTTCGAAAACCCCACCAGAGATGGGTGGTGGGTGTCGTCGGAGATGGTGTCGGCGATGATGGTTCAAGTGGACCTTGGAGGCGGGTATTGATGTAATTTTTAGTGGGTTTTGCAGGTGGATATTAATGTATTGTTGGGTGTTGCGGAGATGTTACATAATTGTTAAATATAATATAACTTATTTAAGAAATAGAAAACGTTGATAAAAAACATGCAAGGATGATGAGAAAGAGGACACTTGGCAATTAGATCATGGTTAAGGGTTAAAATTACAAAAAATACCATGTATAATCATATGAATGTAACACCTCAATGGTACAGACATATACTCCCTCCGTCCTATAAAAAACTTTATATTTCTCATGAGCACAATATTTTAGGAGATAGTTAGTGGTGGGGTCATTTATAATAATTTTGATTAAAATATAAGGGTAGATTGGAGAGAGAAAGTATTTTATTGGTTGAATGATTGGTAATATTATTATTTTATTAGGTGAGCCTCCTAAATTTGAGAAATGTAAACTTTTTTGTGGGACAAAATTTGAAGGATAAATGTAAAGTTTTTTGTGGAACGGAGTGAGTAACTTGTATATACCCATTACCCCTTTTAAAATTCAACGTTTAAACGGAATTTGTGATATTTTTTGGAAAAATCCTTTTAAGACCACTTCTACGGGTGACACAAACTGACACTTTAGTTTTTGTCAAATCAGCATAATGTCAGCTCATACTCCAACCGATCTTAAAATGACATACTCATGCCAACAATACATCTTCTTCAGTTTTTTGGACCTAATAATTATACATTCTACACACACAAAATACCAAATACAATGTTAAATTATCTTGGACCCCACCATTTCAACCTTTTAACTCTTCGACAAACTAAATTGTGAAACCGGGGCCAGTAAACTGAAGACCTATGCCAATGGGGAAACTCTTTGGTTGGGCACCGATGCCAAGCGTCTAATATGCCATAATATTCTAACTTGCACTTCATAAAAAAATGACCGTTTATACAAACAAACTATAATACTTCATTCGTTTCAAAATAAGCGATACACTTTATAGTTCACGGTTTTTGAGGCAAAATATGATAATGAGGGTTAATTATATTAAATTAAATAGTTAGTGGATAATGAGTCCCACATATAAAATATAAAGTGTATTACTTATTTTGAAACACTCTAAAATATAAAGTGTATCACTTATTTTGAAACGGATGAAGTGATCAGAGCATCCCTAATGGTTAAGTCATTGCAATGACTTATTGTAATTGACACCTAGACAATCTACTTAAAATATATAAATAAGCTTTCCAAAAAGTTTTTGCTCTAATGTATACTAACCAACATAAAACTTTTTTTGTTTCTTGAGAAAGACTTAGGGAATAATAAGCCTTTGAAGTAAAAGTTTTTTTCTAGAAGATCATTTACCTTTAAATGACATATTTAAAATGTAATAAACTTTGTAAAAAGCTACCATTAGAAATGCTATCAAATAATTCTTAGCTTAGTGGTATTTAAGTTATTCTGTAACTACTAATAAGTTGTAGGTTTACATTTCACTGGAACATAGTAAATGTAAATATTATGCATGTTGTTTGTAGTTCTTTATTTTTCTAGAAATAAAAGTAATAGAATTAATAAATCACAATCAAACTTTTTAAAACGAGCTTTTAGAAGAAACGATAAATATGGGAATTTAATTTTTCTTAATTTTTAGATTCATCCATATCTTGTATGGCAAATGGCTGGACCTGGTAAGACACTAATGCTGGTCCCACGTACCAACAATTGACTGCCACGTGTCTACGCTTTTTCTTGCTCTTTATCATCAGTTATCACTAGGGGTGAACATGGTACGGTACCACGTATATTTTTCTCATACCGCGTACCGTACCAACTATAATTGGTACACTGATTTATCTACCATTACCATACCAAGTTTACTTGGTACCAATTTGTTTGGCTACCAACAATCTTGGTTGGTACAAATTGGTAATGGTATATACCAACATCACTAACTCATATGAAATTAAAAAAATTAATAACAAAAGAATAATGATATTTTATCATTATCGACCAGTTAAACATATTAACAAGTGTTCCGAACATAGAAATAAAATAAGCAAAATGATATAATATGTTACGTGCTATATAAACATAATCTAGTACGATAAAGTAACAAAAGATGTAGCTATCTTGTCGTAACTGAATCACTGATTTGTGTGAATTTACATATAAAATATTATATTTTCAAAGATGTTTTTAGTTTTAAAGTTAAAATAAGTATGTCTTATTATATTATATTAGTTTCAGAGATATTTTTTGGGCACATCTATAATTTAAATAAAATATCGTATATTTTAATATCTAATTGGAATCTTGGGCAAATAGGTTGCTAGTTTGTTATAATATATTAAACTAAAAATCATACTCCGTATAATATATATCTTGGTTGGTACGGTATACCGTGGTATTTAAAATTTGTGTACCATTACCGTACCATGATTACACAATTGGTACGGTACTACCAACCAAACATGTTGGCCACCAACATATTGGCTACCAACTATACTTGGTATGGTTGGTAGCATGTTGGCTGGTTTTGTTCGGTACAAATTTGACACCCTAGTTATCACAAACCCATATTTATATGCTCCCCTATAATGGTTCCAATTCTATCTTTGATCCGTGTTTCTCAAACACTCATTTCTTTCTCTTTTTACACCAAAACTCTAAAATAAAAATTTCAACTTTAATCATAATCATCAACAGCAACCTTTTTATCTTAAATCCAATGGTTATGGGTGAAGGAAAAAACCATACATTTAAAGATCATCATCATCATCATCATCATGATCATCATCAAAACTGGGCTGACATGAAAGAACAAGATAAACATAAACATGAACATGAAGAACAACATCCATGTTCTTCCATTGATGAAGCTTCAACAATCTCTAATGGATCATCATTAACATGTTCTTCATCTTCTTCATTTGATACAATTGAAGATGATGCTTCTTCTTCTTCAGCTAATTCAAGTAGATCTTCACTATATGATCTATCAGATCTCATGTCCCACTTACCCATCAAGTAAGTTACCATTTATTTACATAAAAAGTTTCCAAATTTGATTAATTTCTAGATTAAAGATCAGTTTACCGAAATGGGTATTTCATAAAGTAGAGAGCTTTCAAAGTTTTTTACATATATTTACCCGAAAAGATTCGAAATTTGATTAATTTTTAGATTAAAGATCCTTATACTTAATTGGGTAATTCTTGTACCAATTAAAGATTCCAAAATTGATTAATATTTAAATTAAAGATCCTTATACTTACATGGGTATTTCTTGTACTAATTACAGAAGAGGGCTTTCAAAGTTTTATCATGGGAAATCAGACTCCTTCACATCTCTTGCAAGGGTTACAAGCATAGAAGATCTTCCAAAAAAAGAGAAAAATCCACTAAAAAAGATGAAGAAAAACTACAAATCTCACACACTTCCTAAACCAATCATCTCAAAGAAAAATTCAAGAAAGAAAAAGTTTGGTGGTAGCATCAAGAAAGACTTTATTGAGTAAATCTTGGTTTGTTATGGTTGTAGAAAGTTTTGGTGTAAATACAAGGCTTTTTGTTATGAGTTTTGCTAACTCTATAGTTAAGAGGATAAGTTAAGTTATTACAACCATCATGAGGTGGTTGATTGTATAATCGGTTGCTATGCCTATAACTTATAATCGATCATCTAATCATAATCAAGGAACATAATGAGTAAACCTTGGTTGTTATGTTCTTTTATGGTTGAAAAAAGTTTTGGAGTAAATTCAAGAGTTTTTGTCGTTAGTTTGGCTAACTATGGTTAAGTTGATTAAGGCTTTGAATACCTGACACGACGTGATAAAAATACACGATATAATACGGAATTGTGGCGAAATCGAAATTTGAATTCATGTTCATGTCGTGTAAAACTAACACATAGTCATATCATGTTCGGATTTAGAAATTAACACGATGGTTATATATTGGTAACATTATGTTATATTTTGTCGTGTTCGTCGGTTTTAAAGCATTAACTAAGTAAACAATTTGATATGTTTGTTATTTATCTCGTATTTGTCGTGTTTCTCATGTTTTTTCTTAATTGGAACGTGTTTGTGTTTAGGTTGAGAAAAAAGAATTTGTGTCATGTCGTGATATCCAAAAACACAAAACGATAATTAAAAAAATAGAAACAAAACATGAAAAAGTTAATTAAAGGAGCTAACACTCATTAGATACATGAAAAAGTTATAATCTAAAAGTTAAAAAGATCATCAATGGATGTTCTACAAAACAAAATATGATTAAACAAAAATTAAAGATTCACGGGGACATGATTGATCGGTTTTGTAGCCGGCTTGATCTTCTAACCGGAGATGGTGTAACCATGCTACTAACTTCCACATTTTTACGTCTCTGTTTCAAATTAAAACAATTAATTAATAAAACATCAAATTTTATATAAAAAGGCATAAAATTTACCTGTTTCTTGGTGGTTGCATGAGAATCACCC
The DNA here is from genome assembly GCA_963853835.1 of Calendula officinalis. Lineage (NCBI taxonomy): Eukaryota > Viridiplantae > Streptophyta > Magnoliopsida > Asterales > Asteraceae > Calendula > Calendula officinalis. The sequence continues at coordinate 775,921 of OY970827.1, read as the reverse complement.
GTTGACTTTGTTTGACTGAAAGAAACTGTAGTAGATTGAATTACCGAATTGCTTGCATTAGCTTCTGCTGACGTAATTTCTTCTCCAAACACAAATTCGCCCAACAACTCGACCGATGGTGCATGAAAGCTGCTAATTTCTTCACAAACGTCATTATTCGGTTGTATCAAAAACGATGAATTTGAAATATTTTCTACAATCTTGATATCGTCTTTTTCAACAACATTGCATTCAAGAATCTTGATTTCTTCTTTTTCAAAAATCTTGATTTCTTCTTTTTCAGCTACAATGTTTTCTTCAGCTACTTTTGTTGAGACACGTGAAGATGATTTCGTCCTTTTTGAACCATAAACGACACCAAAAGTTGTCAAAATTAGCAAAAAGAACCCCATCAAAATGCCAATTGTTGGATCAAAATTTGCTAATTTGATCAACACATCACTAGTTTTTATATCATTAATCTCCTCGATGCTTTCATCAATTTCAAATTCAGCATCTTTTATAAGACCATCTTGATTAGCAAAAACTTCTATTTCGGTCTCAATGTCATCGACTTCTACCATTTCACTTGCTTTAATTTCTTGATTTTCAATAACACCATTTTGATTTAAATCAAAAATTTCTATTTCGGTTTCAACATTATCGATTTCTACCACTTCACTTTCTATAATTTCTTGTTCTTGCAACATGTCAGAAATCTCTTGAACGAAATCGATATCCTCATTTTCGATTTCTTCGTCATGAATTTGTTCATCTTGAAATTCGACGAATTCATCAAGATTCTTAATCATACCTACTCGCTCATAATCTTGGCAAATTTCTGCTTCCCCATTTAAAATAACTTGAGAAAAATTCGAACTTGCAGCTTTATAATAAACATTATTATACCAATCATTAAAACGGTATGTATACCGTAAAGTGTGAGAATTTTCTGGTGAATTCATTGAACAAATGGCTTGTGTAATTAACATTAATGCAATCACTACTATTATCCACTTCAAGAAACCCATAAAACTCCACATTTTATCTTCATCATCTTCAACTTCATCTTCTTCATTATCTCCAATTTCATCATTATCATCATTTTTACTATCACTTTCTTGATTAATCACATCCTCTGTTTCTTCTAATGATTCTTTTTGAGAACACGAATCACTAGAACAAGAATCACTAAAAGAACCTAACTCTAATTCAGGTGCAGCATCAAACGAACAACTATTTTTTGCACAATTTTCATTTTCTTGAGGATTTAAAATATTTCTACGTCTATTTGGGTTATACCTCAAGAATTTAGGTCTAGGTGAAAGATAATTTTTAACAGGATCATAAGCCTCCTGTAAAGATTCCTTAGCAACAGAATCTTTCTCTTTTTCCACATGATCTTCAGGATCAAGGACTTGAAAATTTTCATCTAGGTTTTCATTTCTTTCAGCCAAAATTTTCTTTTTTGGAACAGTAGCTTTAATAGCTGCTGATATGGTGGGATTCATGAAATTTTTTGTGGGTAAATGTTGTTTCTTGTTAGGGATTTTTAATTTGGAAGCCAGTTCTGTGTTTAGTTCGTTCTCATTGTTTCCTCCTGCATATACATATATTTCAAGTTGCTATGTATCAAAATCAAGAAATCAGATTCAAATATAAACTGTTACACAAACTTAGATTAAACCGAATACCCATTTAACAAATTTATCAAGAAATAAGTTAAATAAAATACCCATAATCATATAATGATGTCTCATGATAACATAGAGTGAAAAGAACGAACCTTTATATGACGATTTAGCGACTGAACTGGGTTTAATGGAGGTATCTGTGAAAAGATCCATAATTTTCGACAATATTGAATGATAAACAGTAATCCGAAACTGATTAATGAAATTAGAAACAAAATTGAACTGAAATTGAAATTTTGAGAGCTAAAATATGACCGTTACATGAGTTGGGTGATCTGTATAAAAAGATCCAAATTCTGACCGTTGGAGACAGTAGCATTTTCTTGACCACAAACACATGGTCAGCCACTCAGCCTGAAACGTAACGGATCAACTAAATTTTAAATTTTAGAAAGCCCAAGCCCATATTTTCCTATATTTAAATGGGCCATCTAGTTTTTAGTACTTGTTCACTGCCCAATTGCATAAAGTTATTAACAAATAACCAAAAATAATAATTTTACAAGTTTATACTCTATACCATGAATAAGAAAATAGATAAAACTGTTTAGATTTTAATATCCTATGGGATTTTCGATTTGTTTCATGCTACATTTATTTTAAGTTGTTGTTTTTTCGTTAATTTAATAACCAACATATTTATTAAAAAAAGTAGAAGGTTGGTTCCTTATGCTTTGGAATTAATCAATAATGAACATAGCACATGAAGGTTAGTCTCCCAAAAACAATGGCGGTTTAAACCAAGGGATTACGTATTCAAACGTCATATGATATCCAACCTTATCTACATAAATTATATAATGTGTTGGTTGCTACTTTCAATAATATACCATTGATGCGAGTAACGGAATTAAGGTACGAAACTTTTAACTATATAATAAAACTAGGTTAAATCCCGTGAAAAATCACGAGTTGTCACTTTTTATGCTGAACATAATTAATATAGACTAAAATCAATAAATAATTAATTTCATGATTATTACATTCATTTTAAGAAACTATAAAACAATCAAATAAAACAAAAAAAAACCAGAAAATATTAATCAGTTATGATTGTTTATGAATAATGAGACTTTTTAAAAGTGCTAGAACACTCACATTAAATAAGCCAGTGAGGATGTCTTCTTAAATAAACTGTTGGTATTTTTTGGGCCACTTTCTTCCGGAATCTTCACACGCTTCTTTATAAAGAGTTAAAAATATTTATGAACTACTGCTAGCACACAGTTATGAAGATTGTTTCTCTTTTATAATATAGCACACATTTAATTATACAACTTCTATTAATACAAACAGTTAAAAAATGATGAATATATACCTGTTTCTCAACTTCTGGCATTGTGTGGAAATTCTTTGTTGCATGTTGCAGTGTTCTTACTCATGAAGTACTGTTCCAAAATGATGCAAATATATATCTAATTCTACCTGTAAATAAAAGAGATTTAAATACAAAATTAATATGCATCTAATAAAATCAAAGTAATAAAATATTTGATTATTGGAAATTATTAAAAAAAGTCAAAGAATAAGAAAAAAAAAGTCAACTCTCTTCAGCACATGCTTTTAGTAAAACCAAACAAATGATTCGACCACCATCACTTGCACGCATAATCATCTAAAATAATGGAGTAATTTTGCAGTTGGAGCTTAAGCTATACACAATGTTAAGGTGAACGAACACATGTACTTTCTTAAATATGTGTTTATGCTCATTTTTCGACTCGTTTACTTATAAAGGGGGTCGATTTGGGCTATGTTTTACGTCTAAATGGGCATTTGGAGTATAAAAGAATATATCTTACAATGATTTACATTATTTGGCCTGAACCGAATGCTACCCGACCCGTTTCGACAAAGACAAAAAATAAAATCATTAATCATCATGGTGTTTTCAAGAACTAATGTCTCTGATTAAAATACAACTTTAAGACCTTATTCTGTTAGATTTAAAGCTTTCTGGTTTGTTGCATCCACTCAATGGCTTGAAGCACCTGTTTATTTTAAAATATGTTATGACACAGTTTCATTTAGTGGTAGTTCTGTATAAAAGTGATTAATTTATGAGGTTTCCAATTCCCAAACCAATAAATAACTTTTCAGCTTGATAGTCAAGTATGACTTCAAATAAATGTTACCAAATGCCACAGATTTTATGAACCGGGGCACTATTTTGTGTGGTTTTCTACGTGTATATGTTTTAATTTGTCAATGAGCTCAAAATTTTATAAAATATTAGGGAAATCGCCAAGAAAGGTAACTAAAGATCCCAAATTTTATAATGTGAAGTATGAATTATTCCGGTTTGTCGTAAAAAATGAGGGCAAGTCAAATCTTAAAAAATATATAGAATGTAAAAAAACTTAAAAAATATGTCAAAAAATTGAACTATCACTCTTATATTTATCAAAAGAATTATAGAAAACTACTCCTAACCACATGGTCAGTCAATGTCAGATGTGGGATTTTTGGTGACTTTTTCTAGTATTTTTTCCAAAATACTAATCCAGAAGGTTACAAATTTGGCCAGTAAAACTCTCTAAAATGTTTTTATGATATCTTGATTTTATACATCCAACAGATTAGATTAAAATATGGTTAAATCAATTGTGTTGGTAAAAAGTGAAGATGGGGAAGTTGTCAATGGAAGTAGGTTGTATACGGTTTTGTAATAATGCTTGCTTCTAAGAGGGTCCACGTGGCCTTAAGAAGGCTTTGTTTTATTAGTATTATAGATGTTGACATATTTTGTTGGTTAAATTTAAATTTATATAAACAGAGTGGAAAGTACATCACAAAAATACGGTTATTTAAGAATTTTACGACCATAAACGTTTCAAATATGTGGTAACAATGTTTTAAAAAATGGTTTTTGAATTGAACAATTCCGTATCTTATATACCGTCGAACCATATAAGCTAATCGATTGAATCAAATGACAATATTAAGTATTTATAATGCAATAAATATGTAAATGGTATACAAATGTCAAAAGAAAAAAAAAACTAGAAAAATCTTAAATAAATATCATAAAGGTTAAAAAAATGTAAAACTTATTTTCAACTAAATTTAATACTTTTATATTCTAAAACTTATAGTATAATATTTCATATTTTTTATTTACATAATACTTTTAGAAAAAAATGAATTTTTTCGGCTCAACCGGAAATTTATGTCAAACTAGTCGGTTCCGACTGAGTTAAAACACTGTGTGAAGAGTTAATACCTTATTAATAACAAAAAAAATAATAATAAAAACATATCAGAACGATGTAGAATAATAGAAAAATAAGTGTTGATCGATGCTCCAATTGACTAATACAAAGCAAATCTATTTTATATTTTATTCTTTATCTTCGAATCCAGAAAAAATGTTAAATTACAAACAAATATAGCCGTTACCTTCAAATTCTGTAGGTGATGAACCCCACAAACATTTCAAAATTCAAAGTTTTAAATATATTAAATGTTGCTTACCAACTTAAAATAATACCCATCCCCTCGATTTGCATTGATTAATACCTTAATTTTCTGTATAAAAACCCTTGAATTGCGTAAACTAGTGGGGTGTTTGTACTTTTCAAGTTCGATGTATTAGGTCATCTAGACGTAGGAAGTAGCATGGTTTTTTAACATCTGTCTAGCTTGATGACGAAAATATAATATTTTAACCGATCATGATAGATCTCCCATGTTTTCTCGTACAAAGTGCTCGTATTTTTTCTTATGAATAATTATCAAGTGCATCAGAGAAATGACAAGTGGATAGATATAGAAAATGTAATTAAATAAAATCAAGTTTTAGGGATACTTTTGTAGTTTATGATAGAGGAATTCAAATTCTAGATCGATCTCTATAATTAAGTTGCAAGTATGCAAGTAAAAGTTATACCTACATTGTAATAGTAAGTCAACTATAGAGGGCTGTGTTTGATTTAAAAGTTAAGAAAATGTGTATGAAAAGTTTGAAGTTTGTATTTAAGTAAATTTTGCGAAAATAGAGACTTCTCAGTTGTGTAAGTTAATATTAAGAAAATGACAGTTAGTGACTAACGTTTTAGTGATATGTAAAAATGTTTCACTAAATGTAGGTTTTAGTGATACTTTCTTAAAAGTTTAGGAAAAAGTTTTAACTTTTAATCACACTTTACAAAAAAATGTGAGTAAACATAGAATAAGGTTTAAGTTCTACTAACAACTTTTAAGAAAAATTAGTGTCACTAAAAAATGTAAAATTTCAAGGTAATGTGTGTTTTTTGTGCGTGCTTTGAACCAATTTTGACTTATCAATGTGTGTTTTGAATCGATTTTGACTTATCAACGTGTGTGTTAATTTAAACACTCCTGGCCGGTATGTATTGATGTAAAAGCCCACTTGTTGTAAGTTATTATTTTGTATATGACTGCAAGAAAGTAGACACGTATGGTGCAAGCCAAAGCCACAATGATATTGTTTAGGGCACATTTACCAAAATAGTACACATGATGTTGTTTAAGGTAAATCTTAAAATGCCTCTTTTAGGAAGGAGGGAATAATACGTTTGAATTGGGAGCTTCAACATCATCGCAAAACTAACATCATTCATATCACGAGCTCCTAATCATTGCTCACAAGAACACCTTAAAACATAATTATTACCATAGGTAAAAAAAACATACCTTAATCAGGTTGCAAATTAAGTTGAAATACATGTTGCAAAAATAAAAATAAAAATAATTATGGTCTATCTCAAAGTTTATATTCCAAAACCAAGAACCCACTTATTCAAGAAACTCCATTCATTTAAATCTTAAACACTTTAATATAATTTACACAAAACACCCATGATCAATTTTGATCCTATTACACAAACAAAAGCAAGAAAAAGGATTTCTTGTTGCAATTGATCCCAAAATCTCTACGAGAAAACAACACATTCATAAATCTAGTTAAGTAGCTAATTAATTACCACCCTTACAAATCATAAGCCTCTTGAACCCGAGAACACGCCTTTTGCATCTTCAAACCGCTTAAACTATATCTTGATGCCACTATTTCATTAAGTGACAACCTCTTCTTAGGCCCCGGTTCGGGCCTTTGTTTAGGTGCACTATGTGACCTATGTTTCGCGTTAGACGAATGTGTGCTCGCCATGTAACTCGGGTAGTTTGAATACGGCCTAAAGAAGCTATCTCCACATACACTCTTGGCGGGTGTCCCGGGCCCGTTTGACCGGTTTGAATTAATGAAACGATGAGTGCTTTGTGCTGTTTTTGAGTACTTATATTCATCGGCCACAAATCCCCACTCGAAATCTTGAAGATTGTTGAATTCGGGAATTGGATTACACGCGGGATTCGTGCATCGAAGGGGAGATGGCATGATGTTGTTGTAAGGGGAATGAGAATGAGAATGGGAATGGGAATCGGAATGGGAATGAGAATGTGATTCCTCCCCGGAATCGGATGTACAAGTGTTGATAATACGTCTTGATCTTGAATTTGGCCTATAGGAATCAATTTCGACTATTTTCGGGCTCTCTTCGTAACGATTTGCATTCGATTCATAAGCCGAGAGTCTCTTGCTGTGGAATTCATTTCTCTCATTGTCAAACCTCCCCTAATAATAACATGAAACAATGTGAACGATATTTTTTAAAAAAAAATTGCCAATTAAGTTTATAAAACAAATGGGATCTTACGATGGACTTTCTATGGTGGAATTCGGGTTGGTCAAATCGTTGGTCTTTGGTGAACGAGCGGCGGGCCCTGTCGGATCTGATGGCGGCCTGAGCTCGAATGAGAGCTTGCATACTATGAAGAGTGGCGGCCGCTCTTTTTCTCACCAAAAATCCTCTCACAAGAGCTTGCAATTTCACTAATCCTTTTAGAGCTCTTAAAGCCTTTCTAGCCTGTCATAAAAAAAAAATTTAAACAAAATTGATTCAAATTCTAATAATGTGATTGTAATAATAATAATATAACAATTACCAAATGAGATCTAAAGACCGTTTGAATCTTAATAGCAGCCCATTTCTCTCTACTAACATGATACGGTATTGTCGTTTTGCGGTGGTTTGTGAGTCTCACAACCGCCATTGTAGCTTGAGCTGCGACCACGGCCGCATCCGCTGCTGCGGCCGTGGCGGCAGCCACAGCAATTGCATGCTTGTTTTGTTCTTTCTCTGTTTCATGCGCGTAAGATCTTAACCAATCAGAATCATTAGTTGCCGCCGGTGGTTTAATGTTATCCACCGGCGACAACTGAGATTCCTTCAATGGCTTCCCAAAGCTCCACCTTCTCTTGTCTTTCCGGTCACCGGAATTGAAATTGTTCACATTTTCTTTATCTTTCATACCCAACAAACCTTTAAACCACCTTGAAGCTTTTCCCATTTTAGCTCAAAAATGGAAATTCAGAAAGAGAGATACAGAATATATATATCCTGAAATATCAAGAGCCAAGTGTTTTGGACCTTTTGGTTATGATTTATGAGTGAAAGAACGTCTGGAAGGACATTTAGAATCTTTTACAAGTTGGAAATGCAGAGACTGAGGGTGATGAAAGAGAGTATAAACTGTTAACAAAAAGGGCATCAAACCTTAAAATAATACTCTTTTGAGAGAGATATAAGAATAATAATTAAAAAATAATAATAATGTATGGGTTTTTTGAATTTTTATTCTTGTTTTTCCCTGACATAACCTCGTGATGAACTGCATTACATGACAATAATATGATGCACAAAGAAACAAAGGAAAAAGTTGGAAAATGAGACACAACCCAACCTTTGGTTTTTTATTACAGAAGTGAAATGCTTCTTACATTTGCTTCTAGTTTTGAAAATTTATGTTATCATACAAATAATAATGCATGGGATATTTATAGAACCACTTACACGTGTTTGAACATTAACGCATGACCTCCAACACCATTTTAAAGAAGTTTTGAAAAACTAAAATAAAGGGTATGAACATGAATATGTAAGAAAAAAGCACAATCATGAATGATTTGCACACACATATAATCCAGTCAAACAAGCCAAGAATCAAATAAAAGTTGTCTTAAAAAGTAGCAATTATGATGTCAACAAGAAGTTTAGTACTTTAGTTAAATGGCCACAAAACCCACCTTCTATATTTCAAAAGAACACTCATTAAGATACTCCCCCCTTGTCAATATCTACAAACATATCACACATACACACACTCACAAAATCCAGTCAAACAATCCAAAAAATTAAAGACAAACATTACAACAATTAGGTTGGAACCCTAAAAAGTAGCTAAGAAAGAATAACATAAATTATGATGTCAACAACAAATTAATCAATTAATTAGTACCCACCTTCTAAATTAATCAATGAATCCAAATATGACATGTTTAAGTAGACAGTCAGAAAAATCAATTCTAAATCGGGCACGCTTAAAACCATGTAACCTGAATACGACCCATCTGACCCATATAATTTAACGTGTTGATGGGTCAAATATGTTAACATGTCAAAATCAGGTTGGCGGGTCAGAATATTCCTTGGCACTTGCAGTAGTGAACTTAAAGTGCTAATGATTTGAGATATTTTTTGAAATTTCTAAACCGCAAATTATAAATCTATAAACAAATTAGTTATGGGCAGTGTCCTGAGATTTAAGAGATGTGAGTAGTCTAAAAGTTTAAAAATATTCTAGAAAGAAAGTTTATAAGCGGGAATTCTTTATAATCCACGTACTACTTACACATATAAAAAAATATTTGTAAAATTAAATGGGTTAGCGGGTTGACCTATTTTTATAGAAGCCAACAGGTTGGGCAGATCGACCCGTTTATGACCCAAACATGTTTAGCTTCAACCCAAACTTGTTTTTTTCATGTTGGGTACGTGTCATGTTTTGGGTCGCGTCGGGAATTGCCATCTATACTAAAAGAAACAATTTGTTGGAGGATCATTGTCAATATGTAGAACTTCATTTATGGTATATTTAAGTTTACTGTGGATTTTAATAAATAATGAAGAAAGCCTACTGAATTTTTGAAATTGATATCTACATGGTAGATAAAGGATTTTAATGAAAAGGTTTTACATAAATCTCTCTGCCAAATTCGTGCAGAATCTCAAAGTAAATAGTTAGGATGGTAGATGACAAATTAAAGAGAAGGAAGTTGTACAAGGAAAATAATACTGTTTTACAGAATTAAGTTCTGTATTAAAGTTTGTTTGTTTTAGAATTAAACAATTAATCTTAATAACAATAGGATTAATATATATAAGAGTTTTTCTAACGTATGTCCTAGGGCATATGATAATATATATATAAAACCAATCCGTAAGTTTATTTAGCAGGTACACTTCGATTTAATTAAATTGATAGTTTATGTATAGAGGAAATAAAATAATTATATAATTATTTACTAGGGATATTGTGAGAAATTCATGTCGGGGATAATGAAAATGACAAGTCAATTTTTGTTTGAGAGTAAAGATGTACTCCCTCCGTCCTTAATAAAGTTCTCATTTATTTTGGATACATATTTTTAGGAGATAGTTAGTGGTGGGTCCTTGATAATAAATTTGATTAAAATATAGAGTTTTTTTGGAGAGAGAAAGTATTTTTAGGAGATACTTAGTGATGGGGTATATGGTAATAATATTATTTTATTGAGTGAGTCCCTCCAATTGAGAAATGCGAACTTTATTTTAGGACAAACATGTTAGGAGAAATGAAAACTTTATTACGGGACGGAGAGAGTATAATTTTAACCAGAGAGGTTAAAATTCAGGTTAATTATTATTGAAATAATTTAAAAAAATATCATTGAAATGAATGTAAAATAAAATGATTTAATTATGATTTCAGACAATATTATTAAATAGGATAAAAAGCAATGATTTAATTATGAACGTAAAATGAAAGTAAAATAAAATGATTTAGTTTTAATTTCAGAAAATATGATTTCAAAACAATTTAATTAAATTGATAATTCTATGACAAAACGTATATTAATCATTTCAGGTCGGGTTCGGATTCGCGTGTTGACAAGTTAGAAACATCAACCTGAAACCTATTTATTGATATAAACGGGTCAGACTCCGATATAAACGGGTCAAACTCCACCTGGATAAGCAGGATTGCCCGACGGGGTTATACCAGTCTTAGAGAACCCATAATTGCCATCTCTAGCACTGATAGGGTAAATGGGTCGGCCCGGTATTTATGGTCAATCAATAAGCAAGTTGTTACATTTGGTATACAAACTTCAAAATCGTACACAAACCTAGTACTAACTGAAAAAGATGTAAATCATCCTAAACTAAAATTACGCATCCACAAGTAAAGTTCTTTGTCTTATGATACTATGACATTGAACTGCTGAACATATGCCTAAAAACAAGATTTAGGGGTCACAGTTAGGGTTGTTAAAATAAAAAAACTTTTAGGCCTTGTTCACTTTTTTATTTAGAAGAGGAAATAGATGTTTTGAGATACTGAATTTTTAGTGTTATTAAAAGTAACGCTCAATGACGATAATTGTAAACTTAAGTTTGATACCTTTTTCCAGTAAGACAATCTTCAACCCATAACATCTGCTCCAACCCATTACACCATAATTGATATTAAAAATAATATTCTAGGTATATTTCTATTTATACGAAGTATAATTTTTATAATGAAAATGTAACATTATATAATATTGATGAATAATGTAACAATATAAGTATTATTTACCAACACTATAATGTTAGGTTTAGTGTGATATTGAACCAATATTATGTAAATTATAGTGTAAGATTACATTTTTAATACTATTGTGTTGGAGATTTACGAGCTGCTTCACGATTTTGTGCAAGACGTCTCAAAATCTATAAACATCCGTCAAATCTCATTGACAAGTTTGTGTATGAGAGAGAGAAAAATATCAAAAGGACATATATGAGCATTGAACAGAAGTTGAGGGTTATATTAGTAAATATGGATAGAGACGGTGGGAATGGAAATATCTGGATTTCGATTTTGTTTCCAAAATTAAGTTTCCGAGTTCAAGTGTGAGAAGAACAACCGATCACATTCACATCCCACCCACAAAATCCCCAATTTTCCAATTCTACGCGTATAAATTACGATCATATTTCCCCAAGGGGCAAACAGTAAACATTCGAGAAGATTTGTGCCAGCCAAGAAGCAGAAGACTTCAGATCCTCCTTCCAATTAATTCCATTAACCCTAATTTTCTAGGGTTTCAATAGATACTAATATCAATCTTGCTTGCTGCAAGAAATTTTCCAATTCCGCCTCTGCACTTCGAATCCAAACAGATTTTCCAATACTAATATCAATTTTCTAGGGTTTCAACAGATACTGCCTTTGCACTTCGAATCCAACCAGATTTAATTTTCCAATTCTGTAACGAAATTATTTAGGGATTCGTTCGATTCTTGTTATTCATTCATTCAATTACAACTTATTGGTTTAATTACTAATAATATGGTTGGTTCGGAGGCTTTACCTTCACCAAGGCAGCACGGTGTTACGAAACCCTTGTCTCTAGCGGGACCATCTGATGCTGATTTACTAAGAACCAAGAAATTAAATAAGGTCGGTTATGTTATTTGATTATATTTGTGTTACTCTTCCGTTTATATATTCAATTAGCCGATTAGAATCTGGTTCTGTTCTTTAAGTTTTTGGTAGATGCCGGACTCTATGAAAGTGAAGAAGAAACCGCTAAGCGAGAGGAGGTTCTGTGTCGAATTAAACAGGTGCTTTGGATTTCTGCTCTTCAATTTAGATGTTTAATTTATTGTTATTATGTTTTACTGATCTACATAATTTTGAACTTAGGGAGTAATTTACTTTCTTAGTAAATTAACACTAGTTTTCAAGTAAGGTAGATCCAAATATACATCATATTATTCTTGTAGAACGGTCAAATTAATCAAGATAATTGAACAATAGGCAACGATCTTGAATAAGTGTACAGGGGGATCTTTCTTAGCCGTTAGTTGGTTATGAGAGATTTCTAATGAAATTTGTATATTTTGAACATATTTTTTTGTTGCATTATGCTTTTTATAGGTAGTAGTTGATTGGGTTAAGCAACTTACTCGTCTAAGAGGTTACACAGATCAGATGGTGGAAGATGCAAATGCTGTTATATTTACTTTTGGTTCATATCGGCTCGGGGTAAGAGAATGTTAATATTTAATAATTGCTTTTATACTGTATAAGGATGTTAATCTTTAATTAATAAATTATATAATTCTTAAACTTCGGTTGTTAGGTTCATGGTCCTGGGGCAGACATTGACACATTGTGTGTCGGGCCTTCTTATGTGAATCGTGATGTAAGTTATTATATACGGAGTATAAATAAATTGGTTTTATATATACTCACAACTTACCCTAATTAATTTTTTTTTTAATCTTTTAGGAGGATTTCTTTTTTGTTTTGCACAATATATTATTAGGAATGGAGGAAGTTACTGAACTTCAGCCAGTTCCTGATGCTCATGTTCCCGTTATGAAATTCAAATTTGATGGGATATCTATCGATCTTCTTTATGCTAGTATCTCTCTTTTAGTTGTTCCAGATGTAAGTTTATTTATTTATTAATTATATATTTTTTTAAACTCTCTTATTGTGACAAATTAGCTTAACCGTGGCAAATGAATCTTGTAACAGAATCTAGACATTTCCGATGTCTCTGTTTTGTATGATGTTGACGAGCCTACAGTTAGAAGTCTTAATGGTTGCAGGGTTGCTGATCAGATTCTTAAACATGTTCCAAATGTTGAGGTTATTGACTTTTTGACTTACTGGTCAACTTTTATTGACTGAACTTTTGACTTGCATTAACCGTTTGACTTTATCTTTTTTTTTTCCAGCATTTTTGTACAACGCTTCGTTGTTTAAAGTATTGGGCCAAAAAACGTGGCGTTTATTCGAACGTAAGTAAATTTTGTGTAATTTTTTTACAATATTTATTAATTTGTTTTTATTTTTTTTGTTTATTTTAAGGTTACTGGATTTCTTGGTGGTGTGAATTGGGCACTTTTGGTTGCGCGTGTTTGTCAATTTTACCCAAACGCGATCCCGAGTATGTTAGTTTCGAGGTTTTTTAGGGTTTATACACAATGGCGATGGCCAAATCCTGTTATGCTTTGTGCAATTGAAGAAGAAGAATTAGGGTTTGCTGTGTGGGACCCACGCAGAAACCCTAAAGATAGAACACATCATATGCCAATTATAACACCTGCATACCCCTGCATGAATTCTAGTTATAATGTTTCAACTAGCACACTTCGTGTTATGACTGAACAGTTTCAATTTGGTCATAAAATTTGCGAGGTACGTAAGCAGTTGACTTTGACTAGTTGACTTTGATTTATTGACTTCTTCTAGATGCTGATTACAGGAGATTGAACTTAACAAAGCTCAATGGCCTGCATTGTTTGAACCATATATGTTCTTCGAGAGCTATCAGAACTATTTGCAGGTCGATATAGTTGCTGCAAATAGCGACGATTTACGTGCTTGGAAAGGTTGGGTTGAATCTCGTTTACGACAGTTGACTTTGATGGTAATGTGTTTCAAATTCGTTGACTTTGCTGATTGACTGTTGATAATTACTCATAATTTTTTTTTTTTTTTTACAGATTGAGCGGGATACGGTTGGGAAACTGCAGTGCCACCCGTACCCACACGAGTATTCTGACCCATCAAAGCAGTGTTCTCACAATGCTTTTTTTATGGGGTTACAAAGGAAACAAGGTGAAGTGATTCTAGAAGGTCAACAGTTTGACATTCGTTTGACTGTTGATGAATTCAGACATTCGGTTAATTGTTACGTGTTTTGGAGACCAGGAATGCAAATTTATGTTTCTCATGTTCGTAGAAAGCAAATCCCGTTGTACGTGTTTCCAACCGGGTATAAACGTACCCGTTTACCCAAACTTGTGAATCAACAACCATCTAGAAAGAGAAAAAGTGAGGAAGTGGAAAATGACAGCTGTCAGAAAAGACAATCGTTGAGCCCACAAAATCGGGATTCGGTTTCTCCTGTTATTGTTAATCATTCGTGTGAAACTCCAAACATCTTGGAGAATGAAGATGATGTTCGTGGGGGTGGTAACAGTGAGGGGTTTGAAGTTCAGGTTTTTTTTTTTTTTTTTTTAAATTTTATCAAAATTCTGTTTTACAAGTTAAACCTAACCATGGTTAATTGTTTATGGTTCAGGAGTTGTTAGAAGTTTGTTAAAACTTTATAGTAAGGCGAGGGTGTCTGAACATGGATTATGCTAATATTTTATTTTTGGTTTATGTTTTGTTTTTATTTAGCCAAAGGTGGAGGTCGAGATGGTACTAAATGCCAGGTCAGCAGCTGTCGAGTTGGAGCAAAAGGTTGTTATGAGGCAAGTTTTGAATTTTTATTATGTTTTTTATTGAAAATTATTAATATTGGTCGGCTGTGTGGGATGGTATATGTGTGCTTATGTTTTCAGGTTAGGTGTGATAACAACGGCTTAAAAGAAGAAAATTAGGGTTTGTTTGATTGTGCAAAAGGACAGAAGCTGGTGATAATGGTAAGTTGTTTAATGGTTAAACTTGCTTGTATCTCTGGCCATGATTGTTTCTTGCACAGCAAGGCGGTTTTCAAATGCTAAAGATCAACTGTTGGGGTGAAGTTTTAGAAAGGTTTAATAGTTTAAGGGTGAAAGATGTACAGTTTTTATTTGTTTTAAGGTAGGTTAGTGTATTTGTGGGTTGGGGTGGTGATTGGTTAGGGTTTTGTTGAGGTATTATTGCTAATTAAGTGTTTGGTTGTTGAATTTGATGACGAGGGGTGAAATTGGCATTTCTTGTAATACTATTGATACAGTTACGTTTAAACATTAGGCCTGCCTGTATTAATCTGTCTTCTCTAGCATGATGCTTGTTCAAGTATTTAATTAGTAAATTTTGTTAGCTAATTAGAGGGTGTTTGGGAAACTTTTAAAAAGTAACTTATTGTCTTCTCAAGAAGCCAATAAGTTAATAAGTTGTTTGGGAAAACACATCAAAAAGGAGTTTTCAAGACGTAAGTCCCTCCTTACTTTTCAAAACAGCTTTTTGAAAAGTCAATAAGCTAATAAACACTTTTTGAAAAGCACATCCAAACATGCCCTTAGTCAAGAATTTTACTAATTCTTATGGTTAAGAGCATTGGGCATGGCTTGTTTAGCCTTTTCATTATGCCAATGCTATACTTTTAGCAACTAAAGGCAATCTACAAATTACTTCGTCCTTGGTGACCGTTGCCAACCGTGTTATATGCCAAAATAACGACCGTTGCCAACCGCGTTAAGTTTTGACCGGTTAACGCGTTATATGCCAAACCGACATACACACACCTTTATTATATATAGCATTCCGTCACATCCAATCCATCAATTCGCACATCCTCGAGGTCTCGACTCCCGATTCCCAGCTTTAGGCTCTTCTGGTATCAATTATATTATACGATTTTGATTTCTAGGAGGCTTGTTGAAGCAGCGATCGATAGTTTTCATAACAATATTCTTCCGTGATTATCGGTTCTAGAATCTGTTTGTCGATCGATGCCTTCGATTTTTGCTTAATCGGTCGATAATTTGGATCTTAAAACTGAGTCGTAGGCCAGATTTACATCCCTAACGTTTTCAGATTCTTCCCTCAGACAAAACGTTTCTTGTTTTGATTTCTAATCAGATCGTAGAATCAGATATCGATAGTTTTAATATCTAGTTTTTTCGGTGATTTTGGATTATAAAATATTAAAATCTATTTGTTACATCGTCGATGCCTTCGATTTGAAAGCTGTTTGCTTCATCGTTCGATAATTTGGATCTGAAGCTGCTCGATATCCTAGGTCTATATCTTTTAACGGTTTTCTTCACAATTATTTTTATTGTGTGCCCTTCATCCAATTCTTCATAATTATTTTTATTTTAGCATTATTTCTTTTCCGTTTCTCGTTTGAGGCCTACTCTTCTGATGATAGGTCTAAGAATGCTTGTGCTTGGATTTGGGCTATGCCGTCCTGGTTTGTTGTCTGTGACTCTGTTCTGGTTTCTTTTAATATCTTGCTAATTGTGTTTAATATGTTCATATAGATGTGAATATCTTGCTTATTGTTTTTGGTCCTAAAGGTGGACACTCCTTTTGCTTTGTGTGCTTGAAATTTCTGGTGCAACAGACAAATATCTGTCACAATGGTTCAACATACATGTTTTGCAGAAATACCAACAATTGGTTTGAGGATCTTGCACTTCAATTAGTATCATGTTGTCTCTTAAAATCTTCCTTTTTCATAGTTTATATGGTGATCACCTTCTTTTCTACTTTTTTTCAGTGCTTCATTTCAAGTTATTCTTTGGAAGGGTTGAAGAACGTAAAAGGGTGACTGAATGATATTGCTTTGCAGGATGAACAGATGGTTGGTTTTGCAGACTGATCAGTGTCATGCTGCCTCCTAAAACCTTATTTTTTTGTTCTTAGTTTCTTGTTCCTTATTGACAGACTTCCTTTTTAGGTTCTTGAAACAATGGATTGTGTTTTGTCTATAGGTTTTTTCGAGTTTTAAATGCCATGCTTCATTCTAATGAGTACCTGCTAATATGGTTGGCTATGGATATGGAGTTGTCTTGGTCAATCTCTTACTTTGACTTATATCTTTCTCTCTCTTTTCATCTCAATTCCCGTTTTTTCTGGTTTTAGATGTCCTTTGGTTAACAATAGCAGTGTTGATGGCTCTACTTACATGTTTGCAGAAGGGACATTTGGTTGTCCTATATTTTCTTTCTTTTTTTTTCTTAACCCTTAATGACTGACTGACTGACTTCTTTGGTTCATTAAATAATATGATTGTTCTACTTGTAGGTTTTTCCCACATTCTGCTGACTATTTACAGGCTTTTTTTTAATTATATACATTTATTTTTATTTTAACTTTATTGGTTTTCCGTTTCTTGTCTGAGTCATACGCTTTTGATGATAGATCTAAGAAAGCTGGTGCTTGGATTGGACTATGCCAATATCTTGCTAATTGTGCTTGTATAGTCTCCTGAAAACTTCCTTTTTATAGTTTCTGTAGTGACCAACTTCTTTTCTACTCCTTAAAGGACTGTCTTGATTTTAGGTTTATGTGGTACTCAACACTGGTTTGCATCTTGGTGACCAATATGCCTGGTTTTCTCCTTCAATCGTTGTGATTTGGTCTGTGTCATTAATCATAATTTAGAGTTTTTGTTTATCTTGCTTGTTGCTGACAGGGCTAATAAAGCTTGTTGCACCTGGTATGGAAGTAAAAGTTAAAGCAGGTTCTAAGAAAGCTGGTGCTTGGATTGGACTATTGGTTTGGCTTGGTTTTTTCATACAGATTTGAATATCTTGCTAATTGTTCTTCTTAATAGTTTTTTTTTTTTTTTTTATTTTTTTTTAATATACATTTGATTTTATGTAATGACCCGACCCGTTCATTTTGTCCCTACAACTACGTATGACTCAAGTGGTTTTGAATCTTGACTGTTGCTGGACAGTGAAAGTGGACGTGCCATTTAAGTTTTGTGTAAAAGTCTAGGATTAAGGAAACAAGCTTTCTGAATCCTGCTTTCTCTGTTTTTGATTCCTTAGTGACAGACTTCTCTCTTTTGGTTTCTAAAATAACAGGATTTTTTGTTCGTAGGTTTGTGGAGTAGGAAACACTGCATGATGTTCACTGTTTGGTAGTTATTATTTAATTGTATTATTTCTTTGTAGCATTAATGGTTTTATATCTTTTCATGGTGTTTTTATGATGCTACTCTTCTGGAGATTTTTTATATTTCAAAAAGTTTTTAAGGATGTCTGTGAGTTACTTTTTAATCTGTTTTTAGTTCCTTTGTCCAGTTGGCCATATTCTAGTTTGTTCCCTTACTGCATCTTTTTTTTTTTTTTTTTTTTTTTTTTTTGTGGATTGGTAAAAACTGCTGGCATGTCATATCTGAGTGGTGTTTCAGTAGGAAAGCTGAGAACAAAGGAAAAAAGAAAGGACAAGAATGTAGTAAGTGGGAGATCTTTCTTCTCTCTTTCTACATTGAATAATAATTTTACACAAAAATGTTTAATATTTTGTTCAAGGATTGTTGTTAGTACAAGAAGTTGGAAAGCATGGTTTCTTGTCTTCGCTCGATATGTCAGTTTTAACTTCTAAGCACTTGGTGGTTACAAGTTTTAATGCACTGAGTAGTGCTGTTGACCATTTCCGTTTCGTGTCTTAGTCCTACTATTTTGTTGATAGGTTTAAAAAAACTTGTGCTTGGATTGGACTATGGCATCCTGATTTGGTATCTTGCAAATTGTGCTAGTATCATGCTGTCTCCTAAAAACTTTCTTTTTCTATAGTGACCAATTTGTTTTCTACTCCTTAAAGGACTGTCTTGATTGTAGGTTCATTGGGTACTGAACACTGGTTTGCATCTTAATGACTAATATGCTTGGTTTTCTCCTTCAATCGTTGTGATCTATATATTAGATTCATTACTCTGCTTTCTAGGTATATAGGAAATAAAAACTAAGGGTCTGTCTGTGAGTTGTTATCTTGCTGCATTCTGTGTCTTGCTCAAGGTAGCTTCAGGAGATGTCTATAATTAAAAAAGATCAAGGATCTGTATGTGAGTTGCTTTTTAATCTGGTTTTAGTTCCTTTGTTTAGTGGGCCATATTCTTTTAGTTTGGAATTGATAAAAGCTGCGGGTAGGTTGTATTTGAATGGTATTTCAGTAGGAAAGATGAGAGCAAAACAGGAGTAAGAGAGGACAAGAATTTAGTAAGTGGGAGATCTTGTCATCCTTTCTGTTTGTATAGAAGTTAATGTTTAAAGTTCTTATCTTGTTCCTCAGGATTGATTAGTAAAAGTTGCTAATGCAAACAGCTAGCAGTACAAGAAGTTGGAAGGATGGTGATGTTTTCCCTTATTTCTTGCATGGTTTCACTCTGGTTGTTTTGGGTATGGTTTTGTTCAGTTCTAATGGTGATGGTGGGCCACCACATTTTTCTGCTACTGGTTGGTTGCTCTATTTTTTCATATTTATATTTTTCAGTTCTATTTATTTTACAGAATTGTTTTTATTTTTAACTTGTATGAGTTCTTTCTTTAGTTGGGCGTTTTGAGTTAGTTTGGTTACTTCATCCTATTAGTTGGGAGTTTGAATTGCATTTGAGTAGGGAAAACTGAGTTCAAAGCAGAACAAGAAGAGATGAATCAGATGATGGTGTTGCATTTGGGAGGTCTTCTGGTCTCATGGGATATGTCATATCTTTCTTATAGACAGGTCCATAGAAAGGTTTACCATCTGTATCCTTAAACAAAACATTTATTTAAGTCTGGAAGTTATGTAACTCACGAATTGTACTTTGTTGTTATGCCAGACGTATCAATCAATTTTTGTGTAGGTAGGAACTGCAAAGATTCAATTTTGATGGGCTTAATGATACAAACATTTTAGCGTGGTTTGTTGTCGTTATTCTTGTTATACATATTTAGTTAAGATATATTTAGAAGGGTTGAATAATCAGAGCCATTTAAGCTTTAGATTCATTGCTCTGCTTTCTACAAGGGTTCCTCAATGACCAACTCTATTTTAGGTTCCTGAAACAATGGGTTCTCTAAGCATTCTGATGATTAATGGGGCATTTTTGTAAGCAGATGGATGTTTTAGTTATCTTTCTGTCATTTAACCTCATTTTATATATATATATATATCTGGCTACCTTAATATTTTGTGGTGACACATTTGCAGACGGAACAGTTGGACCTTTGTTGTTTGATTGGTTTCTGCTGGCGCTGAGATATGTTTTTAATTATTTTTTTTTTATAAATTATTTGGCTTTAGTATCTGCTTTCTTGGTATCTAGTGATGGCATTGTCTTGTTCCTTCAAAAGATTTTATTCCAATAAGGGCAAGGGTCTGTCTGTTAGTTGCTTTTTAGTTGTTGGTTTTCTCGCTTATAAGTCGGGAATTGGTAAAAACTGTTGGTTGCTTTTTATTCTGTTTTTAGTTCCTTTGCTTCCTCTCTCTTTGTACATTATTTTTCTCAAGGAGGCAAAAATGTTTAATATTTTGTTTATGTTGAGGATAGTTGGTAAAAGTTGCTAATACATTGGCTACGAATATACTTGGAAAACATAGAACGAAGGTTGCATGCTTTCTTGTCATTGTTTTAGGTATGGTTTTGTTTGGTATCAGTAACTTCTGAACACTTTTCACTATCTTATGCATCAAATACATGATTACAACTTTTTTTCAAACAAATCTATAACTGGTTTCAAGATTGGATTTTTTGTGGATACTTTTTTGGTCACTTAGTGATTGTAAAGGTTATAAATGGACTTCTTAAATGCAAAGCTTAATGGGATTATTGATATTTTTAGTTTTTTATATCGGATTGTTGTAATTTCTTGTTGAATTTTTTGATATTGGATTTTTTCTTTCAAATGTTAAAGATCACTAGGTTAGTGTATTTGTGTTCTGTTGAGGGATTATTGCTAATTAAGTGTTTGGTTGGGGTTGTCGTTGAATTTGATGATGAGGGGTGAAATTGGTATTTCTTATATACTTTTGATACAGTTACGTTCTAACATTTGGCCTGTCTGCCATTTAAGTATTTTTGCTAATTGTTGTTATGGTTAAGACTCAAGAGCATTGCGTATGTCAGTGTCATCTTGGCATTTTTTTCATATTCACACATTAAAATAATTTTTCATTCATCAATCAAGTCTTTACATTCCTTTGGATTCACCAAAAATACCTCACTTACATCACACCAACATGTCTCACTCAAATCATACCAAAATACCTTTTTATTTATCAATCAAATTTTTACATTTCTTTACATTACTATGTATATAAACCATATCTTTTTGTTTTTAAAATTTAACTACAAATTGTTCATGGCTTTTTAGTGGATGTTTCATAACCATAGCATTATGGTTAGCAATATCCATAATTAATAGGGGAATTGCATATACTAAAATTTTATAATTACAATATCTTGATTCAGATTCAAAAAGGAACACGAAAACGAGATGCGATAATATTAACCCAAAATTCATATTCCTATTTCCAACAAGTTTCAACACTACTCCATTACAAATCTGATTAAAATTTGCTCAGAAAAATCAATTTTTACATGTTGATTTTTCAATTGGATAATTAATAATAAGCCAAGCCTTCTTCTTCCTAAAGGAAAGCTCAGAAATCCCAACTTAATAAAACTAAAACACATCAAAAGCCTCTACTTAAATCCCAACTTCATATAAACAATGCAGCAAATATCATCATCATCAAAGTTGTAGTTTACCTTGCTTACTTCCCACTACACAAAACCAACAAACATAATTAAAATTTAGTATTTAAATAACAAAAATTCAAGAATAACATTAAATAATAATAATATAAATAAAAGTTAACTCACAACAAATGTTTGAAATTTCAGAACTCTTTATCACACGCAGCCTCTTAACCGTAGAGACAAACATACTGCAAGATTACAAAACCACGTGTCAAAATAATAATTAAAAAATATATTATTTTTAAATACCCAAAAAAATAATAATGGACACCCACACATACACTGGCATTAGTTTATAAAATGTTAGGCAGTAAAAATGAGTTGTCAGCACAATTATCTTACAATCCAAAAACGTCATTCTGATCTAAAATTCTTTGTTTAAAAGAAGCAAATTTGCATACAACAAGCATCTTATAATGTGTCCGTATTTCAATTAAGGAATGATATGTATGATATTTTGGTTTAGGAATATAAGTACAGACAAAAACCAAATATTTTTTGTCGTTTTACAACTTTATGTGGGCACAAGAGAGAAACGTCTTAAATACTAGTTAATATATTAATTAATGTTATATAAAAGAATAAAAAATAAATGATAAAAATGCTTACTGCCATGGGACATCACCAACAAGCATCCTGTCCCCTTCATTATCTTCATATACTAAAGTATATTCTCCACTCCCATCTAATAAACCAGTAATTGGTTTATCGTTTTCTTGATTAATATTAATCCCAGATGTATCATTTTGAGCTGTAATTTTTTTAAAGAATATTTAAGAAAAACCCAACTTAAAAAATTAAAAAAAGTTAACAAATTTATTATAGATTTTTTAACCTGCAAGAAGTCCTCTAAAGAGTTGATCAACAGCAACGGACAGTTTTTCGTAGCTGTCATAAGCATTAAGATCAACTTTTCGACCGATTGGGACACCGATCATATTGATCTTAACAAAGTAACCTTTTTTATTTTGGCAATTGTCCACCATTTTTTCCTTTTTAACAACATTGTTTGAAACGACACCGTTTTGAGAGTCATATTGTGGTGCTTGTTTTGAGCTGCTACTGCTTGCAATATTTTTCCTAAATGACCTAATTGGAGGCCATCCCACAACTGGAGCAGGTGCACATCTTCAAGATTGCAAAAATATAATAAAAAATCAAAAGTTAGCATCAAGATTCAAGAAAAGACTCAAGTTTGATATAAAGACTACATTTTTAAAAGAAAAAAACCCATGAAGTAAATATGCTAAATCTAAAATATTAAAAGTTAGCATCAAGATTCAAGAATGACTCAAGTTTAATACAAAGATTATTTCTTTATTATAACCCATGGAGTAAATAGTCATATTAATGAATATGCGGTTAAAATCAAACTAGTACTTACATAATACTGCAAAATTTAATGAGTAATATCGTTTGAAAATCAGGAAACAGAGTACCACCATTAGTGTCCAAACAAAACAAACAAAATTACATGAGTTGGTGAGTTTCCCCAAACAAGAAACAGATAAATACAAAGAAAATATATAAACAAAAGATATGAAATCCAAAATGGTACAGAAGTGAGTGTGCAGAGAGAGAGAGAAACACATGGGATTTGTTATTGTGTCCATGCATGAACCATTTAAAATGAAAAAATGAAGATAAATGTAAAAGAGTACCTTTTCTGAGGTGGTTTTGCTGGTGATTTGTAGTTATTTTGTGAATTTGAAAGAGACCAATCTTCAACACAAGGTGGACCAAGCCTTAATTCAAGTTTTTTTTCATCACCATTTTCATGGCTTCTTTTTGATCTATTAATACTATGGTGATCATCATTATCTTTCTTTTGGAACCAGTTTCTTTCTTTAGGAATCAAATCCAACAATTGAGGATGAATTTCTTCTTCATTTACCCTTGAAGTTGAATACCCACCTTGCATTTTGACTTTATTTCACAAAAAACTTTCAAGAATCGCTTTTTTACGCCAAACCCAAATGGAAAGTCAAAGAAAAAAGTCTTCTTTTTTCAAAAGATATTTAGATCACAAGCTTGAATATACCCAAGAAAACAAACCCCACTGCAAAACAGCAAACAACAAATAGTAGTGAGATATAGAATACAGTAATAGACAATAAATATACTAAAAAATAGGAAGATAAAAACTTTTTTTAACCTGCCCACATCCTCGAAGAAATCCAGCTATTTTCTTGAATTTTCAAAGGAAATCAAGAAAAGCAAAAGAGATGTTGCAATGAAACCCCTATGTAATTAATATAACAGAACTTGAGATGGGTAATAGCTAAAGGGTAAAAAAGTTAATTTCTTTTAGGGATTTGTAAGACACAGAATATCTTTTCTTGATTATTTCTCTGTCTTTGTGTGTGTAGTGTGTGTAAGTATGCTGTATTTATGGCTATATGTCTAAAGCTGTGTCTCAAAATCTTGAAGATTGCACAGAAAATAGACCAATAGGGATAAGGAACAGGTAGAAGGGTTGAAGCATAAATGAGGAAAAGAGTATAGAAATTGAAACAAAAGAAAAGATTCTTTTTCACTCAAAACACACACTGAGTGTACACACACGCAACAATACATACTCCCAATATACGAAGTATATGTTTATATTTGTTTGTTTCAACAAGCGAAACGTGCCTTCTTTCTCCCTAAACCAAACACCAAAAAGCATAAAAATAATATTCTCTTTTTACACATTATTTTAAAGGTTTAGGTGTCTATCTCTTTAGATTAATAGACTGACACAAAACACACACATCACCTCAGCACCCTCTTCATCCAGCAACTTGGTCTAATTAGCGTATGACTCAGTGACTCACCTTCCCATACTTTATTAACTTTCTAATTCCGTATTAACGAAAGTTAAACCTTTTCTAAGCCACTAATGGTTAAAGTTACCATATTTTAAGGTAATTAACTTTAAAGTTAAGAGAGATAACATGTGACGCAAAGCAAGTGCATAATGCATTCACATTAGTTTCCGTAATGAAATGTTGCGGTAAAACTGATATTTGTTGAAAGTATATTATGTAAATAATGTTTCTGTTCATCTTATTTACGTGATCTTGAAAGTTCTTTCAAGATTAATTAGGTGAGACAACACTTAATCTCATTTTTGTAGTGGTTATTAATTATCATTAATTAATTTGTAGGCTTTAATCGTATTATCTTAGCCGCTCACAATAATTTTTACCAATTAGTGACACATCAGTTGATACTTCAACTGACACATATGCATGTCAACGTACAATACCTATTTAATTAATATTTTATACATATAATGCATACACAAAAGATGTCGATAGCCACAAATCTCATCGTTTGTCACTTTCTCAGCAGAAGCAGAAGCAAAACCAACGGATGAAGAACTAAAGTTGTGGTGCCAATCATATCGGTTTAAAGAAGCCTAACCGAAGGGACCGATGGCACACGTGTTATTGTTTGGGTTCTGATATAACTAATGGTCAACTATGTGACTTTCTTAATAATGGAGATAATTAAGGTTCGGTTTACACTTTTGGTACTCAATGGGTGACTTTAAGTTAGGTGAAAGTTTCCTTCAACTCGTGTGCATTAAGTTGGGTTGAATTTTTTTCTTTAATTACGTGTCTTAGTTTTATACCTTTTGGGTCCTTGACTTTAATCCCGATCCCATTTTTGTGTCCCCCTAACCACATATTGTTACATTGAACTCCAAATTCACACGACAACTAATGAAACTTGTTCAAAACCAAGGGAGACTAAATTAATATCTAGTAGGTCTAATGTTCCCTTCAAAATTAGCAGTTTCTAAATATAGGTAAAGCTATAATGTATATAAATGTTAAATAAAATTATTTAATGTTTTTTTTATT
Source organism: Calendula officinalis (assembly GCA_963853835.1). Lineage (NCBI taxonomy): Eukaryota > Viridiplantae > Streptophyta > Magnoliopsida > Asterales > Asteraceae > Calendula > Calendula officinalis. The sequence goes on along the minus strand of OY970827.1, from coordinate 750,077 downwards.
AAAGTCACAAACATGTTCAAACGACTTTTTAAGTCATTCAAGCAAGTATTAGTTTCATTTTACTTAATATGAAAAGAAAATTCGTTTATATACCATCATTTTTAACTTAGACATCACGCAATGTAAGTTTTACAGCTAACTTTACATCCATACTATATAATAGTTGTGGTGAATACAATATAATTTGTGATGTAAAAAATCACCCCTATATGAAAAATGTTTAAAAACATGTTAACTAATGTAAACTGTAGAAATCAAAAAAAAAAAAAAAAAAAAAAACATAATACTTTTGGATAATTTATGTATTCCATAAAATAAAAACACGTCATACGATCAGAAAGATGAACCAGATTATCAACATTCGATATCTTTTTAGCTGCGTTTAGTGTGAATGAAACTAGTGTATGTATTATGTGTCTTATGATGTCAATGAAAAGTTGTTTAATGGTCGGGTTGCTCACATAAATTGTTGGATTGAAGACTGGATTGGACAACTCCATCTTTTTTTGTGTTCTTGGTGTTTTAAACATTTTTTGGGGCTTGAAATTGAACAGAACTAACTTCAGAGATAAAAGGGTAAGTGATGTAAAACTTGAAGGAGACGTTGGATAATTAGCAAAAGGTTTTTATGTGCTGTGTATAATAGGGACATTGTGTTGTGTTTTATCATGGGATTTGGGATAACGTAAGGTAAATCTTACTCCTAAAACAAATTAGATTGAATGGATACTCTAATTTCATGGGTCTTTGGTACCAACTTGGGACTAGTGGGCACGAGTCGTGACACCTACACTCTTTATTACTAAAGTTTTTTTATTTGATCAAGACAAATATCAAAATCAAGAGATAATATGAGAAATTGAATTAATGGATTACATAAATTACCTTTTGTTAAGTGACAACATGAAATATGCACAAATAGTAAGAAAATATATCATTTCTGTTTTACATTTTAACTATAATTTAGTCTTTTTTAGTAACCGCATGACTAACACACACAAGGGCAATATGGTAAAAGAAGTGGGTTTGGTGATGAAACACTATATTCGTTATCTCAACCATTATAGTACGAGTAGTTAGGATGGAATATAGCATCACGTCTTTCCGATAGGGACCATACTCCTTCTTCCACCCACTTCTTTGACTCCATTATAACCTAAAATAAATACATTCTATAAGTATTTTAGTAAATGTGATTGATTAGTACGAGATTAATATGTAAAGTGATATTTTCATTAGTTAAGTATGTGTATTGTGTAGTAATCAAATTGCAAAATCAAAAGAATAAATTATATCATTTCTATTAAATCTTTAACTTATTTCTTTATTCATTTAATTTATATGATCATTTAAATCAAAGGATGATATTAAAATAACTAATGCATTTTACATCAGAGTACAAAATAAAAGGCAAAAAGTAAAAGAAAAGAAATTTCATTTTCCCCGAAAGATAAGGAAGTTGGTGGATTGGATTATTGATAGAGTACACTATTGTTGACTGGACTGGTGGGCCAAACTCCACTCTAGTGGTGACAACTGGTGATGTGGGCCTTCTTATACACCATCGATTTTGTTACGGAGTGGAATATTATGATGCCCAATAAGATGTCTTGTCTAGCCTTTATTAAACTATAACTATTTTTAGTTCATCTAATTATCTCACACAACATCCCAAAGTGACCTCTAATGGGATTATTAATTCGATAATTGTGAAAATTAATTCTAAATGTATCTTTTTCTTAAGAGCAAAGCATTTCCATTAGAGGGCAAAGGACAAAAGCGGATCAAACAAGCCTTCATGGCGAAGGTTAAACCGCGAAACAAATAGAAAACAAAAAGAAAAAAAAATTAAATTTGTTTATCTGTGTGACCCATTTTTTATACAGTTATTGCATTTAAACAGATTTGTTTCATTTCTGTTTTTATTAAATATAGATGCTTGAAAAAAAAAAACACCATACTTTATCTTAAAAATAGTTTCTCTATCTTCGGATAAATATAGAAATGTCTACATTTTAACTTTTATGTATCTTTTATTTAAAGGAATTAAATATCATTATTGTTGTATGCTTGAAAGATGTATCATGTATGGGCTGTGTTTAGGGGTGTCAAATCGGGTTATCGGGTTGGGTTTGTCTCTTATCGGGTCGGGTCAATCGGGTTTTGAGTGAAAAAGTCTAACCCGAAACCCGACCCTATAAGGAACCGGGTTCATCGGGTTTCGGGTTTGTCGGGTTGACCCGATCGGATTGGTCGGATTACATAGTTACACTTATAAAACACTGACAGATTATAATACGTTTAGTATATAAACGGTTTTTAACTTTTTTTAATACTTAAAAGAATACAATGTAAACTACATGATAATTAAATACTTCCTCCGATTTAAAATAAGTGATACATTGTTGGTTTCACGGTTTTTGAGGCAAAATATGATAATGATAATTAAATTAGATTAATTGGATGGTTAGTGGGGAATGGGTCCCACAAATTTTGAATAAAGTGAGGTTAATGATGTTTAAAAGTAAAAGTAAGGGTAAAGATGTCATTTCACTTTATTAAAGTAGATAGTTAGTGGGTATGAGTCTCATCACTTTTTACCAAATAAGGTAAGTTTTCAAAGTGTATCACTTATTTTGATACACCCAAATATGGAAAGTGTATCACTTATTTTAAATCGGAGAAAGTATAATATTATGCATTTTGAAAGATACAATTACTAATTACATGTTCACTGTTCGTTTACAAAGAAACAACAGGTGCATTGCGTCAAAATTATGGGTTTATTTCTTATGTTATTGTGTACGTAATTCTAGGAACCTATGATAGAAATTAGAAATCGATTATGACTATATCACACTAATAGCACTATATATTTGATGGTAAAAAAAATTTAAAATTATAAAAGAAAAAAACCTTTAAAATTTAATCGGGTCTAATCGGGTCAACCCGAAACCCGACAAAGGTAAGTAATTCTAACCCGATACCCGACCTGAAGTTAACATCGGGTTTGTCGGGTCGGGTTAAAATAATCCGAAATCAACATAAGAGCCGAATACACCCGACCCGACTAGTATAATCGGGTTCGGGTTTGGGTCGGGTCGGATTGAACTTTTTTACACCCCTAGTTGTGTTATGTGTTACGTTAAAGGTTTGAACTGCTTTGAAGTTTTCGCGGGTGCTATTATTAGTATGACGGCGGCTACTATTTTCCCACGACTTTATGTTGTGTGATTTCAGTTAAATCCACGTTTTCAACATCAAAAAACAAATATGTCATCATCGCACTTCTACCCAACGATTGTTCACATTCATCTCACCCGCCTTATTGCTTTCTAAAATAAGTTTTAAGATGTATGTTTTTACCAATCATCATTTTATGAAACTTTTATAGAAGATATTTAAATAACATTTAAGGCAGACGTTTGAACAACATTATTTTTCCGTATTTTAAAATTAAATTCTAATAAATGTAGTATTAATTTCAAAATACATGACCTTTATCACATGAGATTTTGGGTTCATATATCACTAGATACAAATTTTGATGGTGGTCATAAAATGAGTTTGAAAATGATCATAAAAATACTTTGATTAGATCACATGCTTTTAGTCATCACTTTAAATAACTTAGAATTGAAATAATATCATATATTTACTTTGATATGATAGTCTAATAACTGTATTTAAATGCATTAAAAATTAGAAATTTGTTATAGATAAGATAATTCCTAAAATACATAAAGGGATAATCACCACTTGACGACCAATTATTTGCCCTCCATCAGAATATATTCACTTAACATATTCCTAATCGATCTTTTACAATATTTGTACGTTAGCTTGTGGATTCCTTTTAAATTTTTAAAAGTTGATGTGTTGCACATATAACTATGAACTTTGTAAAGTGAGACCATACGGATAACTACAAAACCCACTTTTGAAAAGAGAGAAATAGCATAAAGTATTTTTGATTAATTTTAAGACTTCCTTCCGCTGGTCATGAAGAAATTATTTTACTTTACGAATTTCACTTTTGTCAAGTAAAATCTTTTAGATGCAATCATATGATGATAAGCATGATGTTAGCAACTTAATAAATTTTAATGTAAAATATTAGGTAAATAGATTTTTATTCCTTGGTTTCTTTTGTTTAAGTGCTAAAAGAGGTTTTCATATTTATTTGTAGGTGATCATGAATGGAGAATAAGGATACATACAATGTATCCTCAAAAGTATGGTTGGATTCCACGAAAATATTTCTAGGAACCAATAAAGAAAGTAAGAAACGCCTACTTTTTGAAATGGATATGATTAGGGTTGAGCTTTATAAGAAGGAAAAGATGAATATTTTTTGTAGATATTATTATTTTGTGTGTGTATATTACAATGTATAAACCTAAAAAACTGTAGTGAAAGTGTAATTTTGGCAAAAATGTGACAGTTGAGTGTGAGTGTGTGAGTTAAGATGTTAGTGCTTATTTGGCGAAAACTAAAGTTTTAATATTGGCATGGTTGGATGGTCTAAAAAATCCCAAATCTTCTACAACAAAACATTATATATTCATTATTCAGTAAGTAGATATATCTGTTGCATCTCAAGGATGGTTGTTTTCGAATGAATTTATGTATTAATCGAGAACAATTTTAACAAAACGTAATACCCTCTACAATGCGGTTTTTTTTAATAAAATATTTTTATATAAACATTTTTGTTGGGCTTTCTCTTTTCCTGAAAAATATATGCTAGTCGGGCTAACTCGGTATTGGGCCTTGAACATTTCGGCTTGTACTCATAACTTAGGTACTGTTTGTTTGCAGCTTAATGGAATCATTCAGCGCTGAATGATTCATCATTCAGTATTTAGTGCGTTTATTTAACGCCTCTGAATGAACTATATGCTGAATGGGGCAGAGAAAACTGCTGAATCATTCTTTCCTAGATATGCTGAATATTAATCAGTCAGAATATTTATAAACAAATTTCTCACATTCAAAACAAGTTTTATACAAAACCTCTTAATTATTCAGACCGTTAAATCATTAAGCACTTAATCATTTTATTGTTATCAAATAGCACCTTACTACCTAATGTCGGAATGTTAAAAGGGTGGCCTGTACTGTTGGCAAATAATAAAGAAATAAAAACAGGATATAGTTTTAGTCCATTGAGCCCATAACTGTATTTGAAACCCACCTTGATGGATCAACACACATGCTTCGTCTTGTCCTTTATTGTAAAAAGGTATCTAAATTAAAAAGAAAATTACAATGATGGTTGATGTTTATCCGGGATTGCACCTATGGTTATTTTCTTCGAAAAGTTACACCGATAGCCATTCTTTTAAAATAGTTCTTTAGCTTAAAGTTCGCTAAATATTTTAATGGAAAAATGGCGTAAGCCACAATACAAGACATTTCCTTAAAATCAACTACAATAAGTATACGGATTATATTTAGGTTATGAAAAATATTAACCAAACAAATAAAACTAACTAAACGACATAGATTATATGACTATAGTCGCTAAGTTAGCACAAAATCTATATCGTACCAATGGATCGAAAAAATGTACCCTCGTGAAATCGTTGTCAACTTACATATGTTTGAAATCAAACATTAGTTATATCAACGACATATATTTAATGAAATTAATAAACTCGATATCTGTAGATATAATTGATGATAAGGACGTTTACCTAAAACAGAAAATATCATCCTCATCTATGCAAATCTTTTCCCTAATTTGGTTATTTGTAGATGATATAACAAGGAATAAACGTTACAGAAAGACGGATGGTAGGGACTTTGGTTGGGCAATTAGATAATATGGTTTTACAGTTGTCCCAGTACTTTTGTGTTGTCGGGCGAACAAGATATAAACCTACTCCCAGTGATATGATATTATACTTTTTATATCATAACTCGTCTCAATGTTCACTCTAAAGTGTTTGCTTGTTTGGAGCCTTTCAATTTTCCAACCACTACTTCGCTTTTTTATGCCACTTTCTTGTCTGATACACTTGTTATTAGGTGTTTATTTTAATGGACCAAATGAGAAGATTATTGAATTAATTTGTTATATCAAACATGATAAGTAATCTCTTTTGTTTGATATCGAGCATTTGTAGTTTATAGAGATTTCTTAGAAGATTGAGCGTTTTTCCATCCTTGCAAAGTTGCAAGATAGGTATTGGTCGCTGAGAGGTTTAGGTGATTTCTCAGTTTCTTCGGTTATAAATTTATATACAATGTTAGATGGTTGAAGATTTCTTCTAAGACTTGATGGATTAAAAGTTCATCGATTAAATTAAATGTTTTTGCTTGCAGAGTTAGGTTGGATAATTTACTTGTCTTTATTTGTTAAGGAGATGACTAGAGCTTGATGCTATTCTTTGCCCTATTTTGCGGGTATTACATAGAGTCAACAAGTAATCTTTTCTTTGCTTGTTCAACGATTAGAAATGTTGTAACAAGAATGCGATATGGTTGATAAGGTCTACTAAATTCCAAGATTTTCTAAACCCAAAATTGTGTTGGGATGTGTTTTCTACATTCTATGGTGGTGAGTGTGAAATTTCTGTAATAAGCTTTAACATGATTCGGTTATCCCTAAAAAGGTAGTTATGTTTGATAGATTTTATTTCTTACTCTTACTCTGTAATTAAGCGTGTGAAGCAGACGAGAATGCTACAAGCTAGTGTATTATGACAAGAATATTACATAATTTGTAATTTAACGTAGATAGTGTTTATATAGCATTTAACGTATATCATTACTAAATATAATAGTATAGAAAAATATCTTGGTTTTAGTAATAACTCCAAATAAGTTTTTGATCTTGGTATGTATCATTACCAATTCGTACCAACCACGATTGTTGGTAGCCAAACAAATTGGTACCAAATATAGTTGGTATGATAATGGTAGCTAGATTAGTGTACCAACTATAGTTGGTACGGTTCACGGTATTAGAAAAATATGTGTGGTATCGTATCATGTTCACCCCTACTTATAATATGGGGTAACATTTTTGCCACCTATATCTGTATTATTTTTAGTCCGACGCACATGCATTTTTGCGTTTATGTCATGGGCGGGCCACCACCTTCCATCTTTAATTCTTTATAATCATTATTCACGATATCATTGAATTAAAATATCGATCTCACATTACAACAATTCAAAACAACTAAAATTTATAGCTTTAAACTTGATTGCTACGCACTATGATCTAATTTTGTTTTCAAAACAATTATTATTGAACGTTAAATGCAGCTACAATTTTTTTAGTAATGGAATAAACTTATAGCATATCGATCCTTTAGTGGTATAACTTCCAAATTTGCGAAATAATATGTTGTTTGTCTCATAACGCACCATTATGTTTATCCTAAGACCCTTCAATTTATATATTTCTTGTATTTTGCGGGCAAGAAATATGTTCTACATCCTCTTTTCATTATTCTCTTAAAAATTTGTTATTATGTGTTTAATGAAATTCAATCTAATTAAATATATGATATATTCCATGTTATTCCGTTTGCCACCCTACATCACTACCATGTAGCTGGACTGTTGTGTTTTACTAAATTAAAGAAATTAAACATTATATTCCAATATTCTAGTATTGAAGTTAATTATGAAGCTTTTGAGTTTGTTTTCTTAATTTTACAGGTGTTATCTTTAATTGTTACATATTGTTTTAATCTTATAGGGCATGATCTAGTGTTTTTTTCCAAAATTATTGGTATTTTAAGTCAGGAATTTCAATTTTTTATTTAAAAATAATATTGAAAAATGGTAACTATATCTTCAAAAATATTAAATTATTACTCTGAATACAGCTATTGTGAGTTCTATACACAAAAACACAAGAGTTAAACATGATACTCATAACATGTACAGTTTTCTTTCTACTTTTACTGACACATGACCGGTCGATATCATCAGTTTTAGTCTGTGAGTACTCGAAAAAAGTTCCCCCTTGCTTCTTCTTCCTCTTCATTTACTCCACCAAATCCCTAAAATCTTCATTGATTTCATCTTTGATCGATGCACTATCTTCTCAATTTGTTCTTTAATTCCATCAATCTGTAGCTAATAAGTGCTGTTTGTTTCAAATTTATCAACTAGAGATCATTGCAGTTATTCAATAATGGAGTCTTCACTTCGAAAACATTTGCAGATGCTCAAATTGCTGCTACTGTTTCTCTCCGTTTTGCAATTGGAAACTCTCTGTTCTGCATACACGACGCCGTTAAACTGCACAGAGGCATCTCGTTTGTGCACTTCGTTCTTAGCTTTCACTCCTTCTCCAAATCAAACCCTAGACGTGGTTATGAGCATGTTTGACGTCGTGCCTGACGACGTTACAATTGAAGGTAACGGCCGTAACTACGTTTTCGTTAGGAAGAACTGTTCATGTACTAATTCTCCGGTTCATAACTACTTGACGAATACTACATACACCGTGAGGAAAACCGGTGGATCTGTATATGATATGGTGGTTGATGCCTATGGTGGATTGGCGTACCTGTCGAATTTCTCCCGGCCGGCGCGTACAGGTGCGGTGGTCTCGCTGCAGCTGTTTTGTGGTTGTTCGAGTGGATTATGGAATTACTTGATGAGTTATGTGATGAAGGAAGGAGATAGTATTGAGTTGTTAGCAAGTCGATTTGGTGTTAGTATGGATAGCATCGAGACCGTTAACGGAATTGTTAATCCCGATAACATCACTGTTGGTGCACTTTATTACATACCGTTGAATTCAGGTTCGATATTCCCCTTATTTAAACCTAATTTAATTGACTTTGTAAGATGAATCTGATTTGATTGGTTTATAATTTCCCCCTTTTGACCTTTGATTTGATTTCTTATGTAATTAAATATCAATTTTACTGCAGTTCCTGGTGAGCCATATCCTATACAGAATAACTCTCCCCCTGCTCCTGCTCCATCACCATCTATTGATGCAAATGTTGCAGGTTAAGATGATTATTTCCTTCATGCTATAATCAATTTTAATACCTAATAATCAACTGATTGATTAAAATGTAATTTGTTACGCAGTAGATGTAACCGATCATAAGAGTAATGTAAAGCATTGGTGGATCATAGGGAGTTTAAGTGTTGGTTTGGCTCTGATTACAGCAATTGTAATTCTGTTTGTTTGCATGAAATCATCAATTTGCTTTGGTGATCCCGAAAGGAATCATTTAAAGGATCCTGAAGATAAACACGTTTCTCACAAGTTTCATATATTACGAACATCGAGCTTTTGGTGTGGTTCAGGAAGACTCTGCTGCAAATCTGATGATTGGAGACAAACCGTTGAGGAATCTAGTGATCGTCATACCAATATTCCAAAAGGTCTGCACTCAGTCTATTTTAATGCTTTTGAAGTGAATTATTATTAATTATTATTATATGTTATTGCAGTTATTGGGACTGATGTGTTTGATGTAGAGAAGCCTGTCGTCTTCTCATATGACGAAATTATATCATGTACAGACGTTTTCTCTGAGTCCAATCTTTTAGGGCATGGAACATATGGCTCTGTCTACTATGGTTTACTTCGTGAGCAGGTTTGTTATATACTATGTTTATTTTGATTTATTTTTTTAATTTCGGAGTTTTTTAATACTTTATATCTTCTATTTCAGGAAGTTGCTATCAAAAGGATGACTGCAACAAAGACTAAAGAGTTTATAGCCGAAATGAAACTTTTGTGCAAGGTTCATCACACAAATTTGGTAAGGATTTTGGATTTTGATGTTTATATTACTACTAACTATGTTGTAAATCGCTACTTTTTTTTTAGTATTATTGACAATATTTGGTTTTTTTTTGTTGTCAAGGTAGAACTTATTGGTTATGCAGCTAGTGAAGATGAACTCTTTCTCATTTATGAATATGCTCAAAAAGGTTCACTTGGAATTCATTTGCATGATCCTCAAAACAAGGGTAATAATCGAATTTGGAATATTCTACAACATTTTAACGTTATAATAATTCCTGAAACAGCATTAATAATTAGAAAAAAAATATATTTATTTATATAGGTCATCCAACATTATCGTGGATTATGAGAGTTCAAATTGCGTTGGATACTGCAAGAGGGCTGGAATACATACATGAACACACCAAACCTCATTATGTGCATAGAGATATTAAAACAAGCAACATTTTACTTGATGGTGCCTTCAAAGCCAAGGTATCTCTATCTCTATCTCTATCTATATCTATAACTATCTATCTTGCTTGAATCGTTGCCTAATTTTCCATCATTTGATTTTTTTTTTAAAACAGATTTCAGATTTTGGGTTGGCAAAACTTGTTGGAATAACTAATGACGGTGAAGCTTCTGCCACAAGAGTTGTTGGAACTTTTGGTTATTTAGCTCCAGAGTGAGTTTATTTATTCATGTTCGTTGTTGGACAAATAATTTTTTATTTTTTTTGTAATTAACATTTATAATTGCTCGTATTATTGCAGATACCTTAGGGACGGGTTAGCTACGACAAAAAGTGATGTATATGCATTTGGTGTTGTTCTGTTTGAATTAATATCAGGAAAAGAAGCAATTACACGAACTGAAGCTGTTGTGAAGAAAAATTCCGAGAGACGATCATTGGCATCCATTGTAAGTCTATTTAACAATTTCACAAATTCAAAAACTCAGAAAACATTTTTATTTATTTTCCCGTATTTTGAGCCCTAATTTGTTGTAAAATACTGCAGATGTTGGCAGCTCTTAAACACTCACCCGATTCCATGAGTATGTCAGGCTTAAAAGATCACATCGATCCAAATCTAGTGGATTTATTCCCTCACGACTGTGTTTTCAAGGTACCATTTTCATTACCACATTTTATCTAAAATAGACCAAATAAATAAATTAAATTAAGGATATTTTAGTCATTTTTAGTCAAAATAGACAAATAAAAGACATTTGAAGACCTAAGGACGAAAATCACTGAAATTAAAAGGTAAAAAAAATGAAACTAAAATTACAAGGACAAGGATAAAATCATAGAATTTGGAAGACCATAGGGATAAATTCTGGAATTTGCTCAAACATTTAACTGACTTATGTGTGATTTGTAATACTTTATCATAGATGGCAACACTGGCTAAACAATGTGTGGACGATGATCCAATTTTGCGACCAGATATGAAACAAATTGTTATTTCACTTTCTCATATTCTTTTATCATCGGTCGAGTGGGAAGCTACTCTTGCTGGTAACAGTCAAGTGTTCAGTGGCCTCGTTCAAGGTCGATAATTCTCAGTTTTCACCGTTACACTGTGTGTAAATAGTTGCATAGATTGGGGTGAGGTTTTATAATTTATACGTACACGTTTATTTATTATTTGTATCCGGTAAGCAATCATACATTCGGTTTACAATTTATAGTATTTAGACGGTCCAAACAAGTTACTAAGGGGGTGTTTGTTTTAGCTACAAGCTGAAACAAACACTCCCAAATTATGGATTCAAGCAAGGCTCAAATATATTTTAGTACTTTGAACCTGGTTAAACGAATTTTTTTACTACCTTAAACTATTAAATGTGTAGCGTGCTATACTAAACTTGCAAAAATAATCAATTTAGTGCATCGACTCATTAATTTACTACCCTAAATTGACCATATTTCCAAATTAAGGTACCATGTTACACTTAAAATATTTCATGATAGTTAAAAACCCGGTCAACTAAGTTTATGGTACTAAAATATATTTTAGCCTTCACAGTTGACACAATCAAGTAACCAATGAAACATATGAAGTTGTTTATTTAATTTAATTAAACATAAGATAAGGTTACAGCTTCTTATCATTTCATTCATACAAGATGCATTAATATAATTAGGGTAAACAAATGAAAGTTTGTTCTCCCTTTCACTTACAAAGAGAAGCTAAAACCCTACGAGGGGGCTCAAAAGCTCGCCGGGCATGAAGAACCGCCAAATTATCCAGTAGCAAAACATCACCTTTCCGCCATGGTACCGCCACACTTTCCTCCTCGAGAATTTTCAGGCAGTCGTGGATGACATGTGCCGGTAACGGTGTACCGTCACCAAAAGTCACTGCTTTCACCGGATCGTTTCTCGCATCTTCCCAGCCGGTATAAGCTGCCACCATGCTATTAAACCATATTTTACGTTGTCTAGTTTCATCGAATTTGATAGCCGGAATCGGTCCCATTACTGTTTTTACTCCGTCATCTGTCCATTCTAGCTTCATTCCTAGCTTTTCAGCCCTGCAATTTATAAACAAAAATTAACAAAATTAAATAGCTGAATATATGATGTATGTAAGGTGAATTGCAAACCGTTCTTCAGCGACTGTTTTGTCTTTGGTCATGAATGTTGATACCCATCCACGGCCAATTGGGGATGAAGGATCATCATCTTCCCCCAATACTCTTGTGTAAATCAATCCATGTTCTTCCAATTTATCAACAAACTCAGGGTATTTCTGCTTCATTTTATTGTAAATTACATGACTGAGTACTATAGGTGTTTCTCCCCCAATTTTAGGTTCCACTTCACAAAAGAAGAACACCTTTGACGGAAACTTAGGCACCTGTTGCACGAAAATTCATGTTCATGATAACTTCTAGGGCACAGAATTCAAATTAATTCGATTAATACAGACCTGAGCCATTTCGTGATGGAACGGAATTTTCTGATCAGGTGGAGATTCATTAGAAGTGAATACACGGCCGACGACGTTTGTACGAGGGGCGGCGCCACCGACGTAAGGAAGTTCGTCGAAGCCGAAAGCTTCAACGACGTCGTTAAATTCGGAAGCGGAGGAAACCGATGAGAAGTCTCGGAATAAAATCGCACCATTCTTGTGGAGTACAGATTCCAGCCATGGCTTCTGATCGCGGATGATTTCCTTCAGATTATGATCGCCGAACTTCCGATTAGGGATTAGAATGGTTGGGAAGACAACTCCGGCTTCATCTACGGCGTTATATTTCTTCTGTTGTGGTAACTCTGCTTCTAGAAAGAAATTTTCCGGCATGGTTAGTTTTGATAAGCTCATTAAGCTGATCCTTCTAAATCACACAGTGACATACAGATATATAGATATATACACAGAGAGATGACGTGGCGAGTGAGGGCTTCCACTTGGTTTTCCGTCTAGGTTCAGAGGTTGGGGTAATCGTAATCGTAATTCGTAACCATGCTTTGCATTAATTTTAAAAATAATTAATTTATATGTAAAATCCCGGAAATGGTATATTAGAATTATTATCGGAATATTTCCTAAATTCCTACTAATCTCCACGTATATTCATTCATCAGTCATCACTTCATGTCACATTTTCATTTTTTTATTAACTAATATCATTATATTACTTTTTTAGGTTTATATATCATTACACTTATAGTAATTACTTTATGCTTTTTACTTGTTTACATTCATCACTTCATCTAACAATTTTTAGTTTCACTATAGTCACTTATCATTTCCATAAGTAAAAGATATTAAGAGGATAAATTGAATGTCAGATTTTGAGTATTGATGATCATGACTAGAAAAAGAAAAATGTAAAATGTGCATTCAATTTATTATTCCATAACTTGGTATAGTAATATGATAGGATTCCCGAATTAGCACACTTTAAAAAAATTTAAATATTAACAAGGATAAAAAAGAAAGAAAAAAAAATGAATTAATAGTTCTTTATTTTTGTTTATTACAAAAGATCAGTAGGTAGTTTGGTTATCAAATTTTTTTTTATATCAATTTCAGGGTACCAAGCTACACATTTAATAGTTCAGGATAGTTGAAGACACAGTCAGCCAAGTTCAGAGTACTAAAATGTATTTTGACATTTTTATTATTACTGAGAATTAAACTTGAAATCTTCTAGAAAATCTATAATTTTTGAAAATTAAATTATATCCACTAAAACACCAACCTTCTAATTAAAGTATATGTATATTCTTCTTATATGCATCTTATTTTAAAATAGATATGTGGATAATGTATAAGTTTGCACACATACGATGTCTATAATCCCTCGAGAAAGATAAGATATCATAAATATAAAAAGAATTATGCATCAAATTGAAATCTTTAGAAATCAGAGTTGTTGGGCCAAAATCCAAAGGGGTGACTGAATATTGAAAACCACCGCCACTGTCCTTTTCGATTTGTCCGGTTTACGTGGAATGGTACGCTCTATGATAGATATAGGGGAAAGAACTAGCTAACACAAAATGTGTTTGCACCCTCTCTACAAAGAAGATGTACAACTCTCTATTGCAGCAAACTTGAAGATGGTTTAACAATAAAGAGGACACTTTATTTTAACATGATCATATACGTATTATGAGGAAACACCTTGTATCATTTGCTATAAATCTTTTTTTGGAACACACATTTTTAATACTCAAATATGCATTTCATTAATAAACATATTTACAACTGACAAAGAAAAACAGGAAAACATGATGAAATCGCCACTATTACAACGGTTAGTATGAGGATTGAATTCTTCACATTATTTTGTGAAGGTATATTGTTATATTTATATTATACAAATACATAACAACTTCCTTATTTAAAGGATTTACAAGATATTATCAAAACTAACAATTATCTACAATAATGTGTAAATATATTCGGTTACCCCCCCACAAGCTAAGAGGGAGGGGGACTAACTCGAAGCTTGGTCCGAAATTCCTCGAAGAGTGGTCTTGGAAGACTTTTTGTAAAAATGTCGGCAACCTGAAGATGAGTGGACACGTATTTTGTCGACAATTTTCCGGATAGAACGAGCTCACGAACAAAGTGGTAATCAATGTCAATGTGCTTGGCCCTTTTATGAGAAATCGGGTTTTGACTTAAGAAAAGGGCACTTCGGTTATCACATAGCAAAGTCGGCCGTCCAGAGGGAAGAATGTGAAGTTCCCGTAAGAGGTGAGTAATCCAAATGATCTCGGCAGCGGTGTTTGCCAAAGCCCGGTACTCCGATTCACAACTAGACCGTGAGACGGTAGGTTGTTTCTTTGCACTCCAAGATACTAAATTTCCGCCAAGAAAGATAGAGTAGCCATAGGTAGAGCGGCGTGTCTCGATACACCTAGCCCAATCCGCATCGGAATATCCAAGAATAGTGGGTGCGGGTGCATGAGAAAAAGTGAGACCATGAGAAATAGTGCCCTTAACATAACGAAGAATCCGTTTTACCCCTTGAAAGTGATCGTTAGTGGGGGCATGTAAAAATTGGCTCACTTGATTGAC
Source organism: Calendula officinalis (assembly GCA_963853835.1). Lineage (NCBI taxonomy): Eukaryota > Viridiplantae > Streptophyta > Magnoliopsida > Asterales > Asteraceae > Calendula > Calendula officinalis. The sequence continues at coordinate 734,807 of OY970827.1, read as the reverse complement.
GGCATACGATAAATCGGGTCGAGTGATCGTAAGATATTGAAGAGCACCGACAAGAGACCGATACAACGTAGGATCCTCAAAAGGGGCACCGTTGCTAGTGAAGTATGTGGTGGTGGATAAGGGTGTAGCAACCGGTTTTGCCTCTAATAGGTGAGCTCGAGCAAGAATATCATGAGCATATTTGGTTTGACTTAAAAAAATGCCCGAGTCGGTGTAAGAAACTTCAAGACCAAGAAAGTAATTAAGTTTCCCAAGATCCGTAATAAGAAATTCTTTGTTGAGACGGTTAATGAAATTACGGATAATAGTGGGATTATTGCCGGTTAGGATAATGTCATCAACATAAACCAATAAGTAAAGGATGTTAGAATCCTTTTTGAACACAAATAAGGATGGGTCGGCTCGACTACAATAGAATCCAATGCTAACTAGAAAGGAGCTCAAACGTTGAAACCAAGCCCGAGGGGCTTGTTTGAGACCATAAAGTGCTTTCTTTAGATGACAAACATGGTTAGGTAGCTTAGGATCCACGAAACCGGGTGGTTGTTCCATGTAAACGGTGTCCGAGAGATTACCGTTTAAGAAAGCGTTTTTAACATCTAGTTGGTGAAGTGGCCATTTATTTAATATAGCAATGGAAAGAATGATACGAACCGTAGATGCCTTGACAACGGGGCTAAATGTAGCGGAATAATCTAACCCCGGAACTTGAGTGAAACCTTTAGCAACAAGTCGAGCCTTATATTTATCAATAGAACCATCGGCATGGAATTTTGTGCGAAAAACCCATTTAGAACCAACTACATTTGAAGTAGTGGGTCGGGGTACAAGATCCCAAGTAGAATTAAGATTGAGAGCATTCATCTCATCACGCATTGCCGAAAACCATTTTGGGTCACGGGCGGCGGTTTTGAAGCCTTTTGGTTCCTTGGAAGCAAAAAGAGCTTGATGTAAAGGTGATGAGGAAATGTGAGCAAGGTTTGCTATATGTTTTGGTTTAAAGGTACCAACTTTGGAGCGGGTGATCATGGGATGAGAGGTGTTTGGTGGGTTATTTGGTGCGGGTTGTGGAGGCTGCTCGACAGTAGGGGGGATGTCGGCAGGAGGATCAATATTTTGGGGTGGCTCGGGATTTTGGGGTGGCTCGGGAATTTGGGGTGGCTCGGGATTTTGTGGTTCGGGCAGTGGAGCAGTAGGTATATCGGTGGGTTTGGGTGGTATTGAATCCGTGCAAATGTTACAAGGGGAAACAGTAGGTACGGTTGGTGTGGTAGGCAAGTTTGTGGGGTCATGGGTAATGGTAGGTAATGGATAATCATCACAATAAGTTGTCAAAAATAAAGTGGGTGATGATGAGGAAGTGACCGTACCCGAAAAAGGTAATATGCTCTCGTCAAATTGAGCGTGTCTAGTGGTGTAAACACGCATTGTGGACAAGTCAAGGCACCGATAACCCTTATATTGTGTGCTATAGCCGATGAACACACATGGAGCACTACGAGGAGCCAACTTGTGAGAAGAATAATCTCGAAGGTAGGGAAAAACCCGACAACCAAATACTCTAAAATTTGCATAATTAGGCTCCGATGCAAATAATAACTCGTAAGGGGACTTGTCATTGAGAATTTTTGTGGGTAATCGATTAATTATGTAAGTAGCCGAACCAAAAGCATGTGTCCATAAGTTAGCCGGGACATGTGCATTAAACATCATGGCTAGCCCGGTTTCGGTGATATGGCGATGTTTACGCTTGGCACGGCCATTTTGTTGTGGTGTATAAGGGCATGAAAACTGATGATGAGTTCCGTTTTTGGCAAGAAGCGACCGAACCCGGATGTTGTTAAATTCAGTGCCCCCGTCGGACTGAAATTGCTTAATCTTGCATGAAAACTGCGTTTGCACAAAGGTTATGAAATTTTCAAATACATGATAAAAATCCGATTTTGCCTTTAAAGGGTAAAACCAAGAAAACCGTGAATGATCATCAATAAAAATTGCATAATAACGGAATCCATCTAAAGATGTAACCGGAGAAGGACCCCACAAATCACAATGAATCAAGTCCAACACATGTAAAGAACGTTTCAAATTAACATCAAAAGGTAAACGTTTGCTCTTTGACAATTGACAAGAGGAGCACAAATGAGGGTTTGGTAAAACAGAGTTAACTGATAAACAACCCAACTTATTTAAACTAGAAATAATATCATAAGACACATGACCTAAACGAGAGTGCCATAGTTCAAAAGAAGCCATCAACCGTCGAGAGGAAAGTTTAGCTAAAAAAGCTCTTTGACCTTGCTCGAGAACGTATAAACCATGCCTACGTTTGCCTTGAGCGAGTGTCTCCTTTGACTGTCGGTTCTGAATAAAAAACAGAGGGTCAGAAAATAAAACATCAACTGGATTGTCCTGCGTCAACCTACTAACAGAGAGTAGATTTTTAGTTAACTTTGGAATCACAAGTACATCAAGTAACGAAATATTAGGCGTAATATGAGATTTCCCAATGTGTGAAATAGATTCACCTTCACCATTGCCAAAGTAAACTAGTTCATTACCGGAATAAGAAGCGGACGAATCAAGGTGTGCAGGGGTATTGGTCATGTGCGTGGAAGCGCCGGTGTCGACATACCAGTCCGGAGAGGCAGTGTTACACTGAGCTTGAAAGGCCTCGGCTAAGTGTGCATCAATAGGCGGAGACTGCCTTGCAAAGGACGGCAAATTAGGGCACAAATTTGCATAATGCCCATCTTTTCTACATAACTGACAATGAGGGGGCCGGCGAGCGCCACAGCCCCGTCCTCGAGATGAACTGCCACGGTAAGAGGAGCCACGGCCACGAGTGTTAGTGTCACGAGAAGAGGTGACGTTGAAAGCGACCGGTGCAACCGTGGAATCAGTAATTGTTTGAAGGAACATTTCGTGGCTCTCGGCTTGAGAGACTAAGACTCGAAACTGTGGCCGAGGGGAAATCAGCCGCTGAGTAGTCGAGAATGTCTCAAAGGATGAACCGAGACCGCATAAAAACCAATGACTCTTGTCATTATCCTCAAGGGGATGTCCTATGGCATTCAACTGATCACAGATATGCTTGAACTTTCGAGCATAATCACCAAGAGTGGAAGACCCTTTCTTTAGAGTTCGGAGAGAATCGCGAAGGGTATGCACGCGTTCAACGGAGTCATGGCGGTAGGCAGATTCGAGGCTTTCCATACGGCGTGAGAAGTAGCATGACCCAGCGTTTCTGCCATGGATTCTTCAGACAACGAGGATTGAATGATGATTAAAGCCCTCTGATCTGCAGCAACCCATGATGTATATGCTGGGTTAACAACGGTTGTCTGGTCAGTGGTGATAGTAGATGGCGGAGCAGGGATGGAACCATCGATGTAACCAGAGAGTTGTTGATAGGAGAGAAGTGGGATCATCTGTTTATGCCATAGGAGATAATTAGTTGAAGAGAGTTTAAGTGTTATCATGTGTAGAATAGTTGACAGTGAGAGAGGAGCATCCGACGAATCGGAGCTTGAAGAAGAAGGGCTGCCGGCCATTGTTGACAGGGAAGAACAAGGACGACGGCAGCTAGGGTTTCTAGGAGAGGATCGATATGACTGATACCATATGAGGATTGAATTCTTCACATTATTTTGTGAAGGTATATTGATATATTTATATTATACAAATACATAACAACTTCCTTATTTAAAGGATTTACAAGATATTATCAAAACTAACAATTATCTACAATAATGTGTAAATATATTCGGTTAGTTAGCAAGACATTTGACACACGATCGACCATTGTCAAAGCCTAGCTTAAAACTAGTCCCGTGGACTTTATTTTAAATAAAACTTTCCCCGATGCATATATAGTGGTACGGTACTATGATATATTGTAACAATAAATTAAGATCGAATAATTCGATCCTAGCTCTTTCTCGTCACTTGCAAAGCGATGCAAGTATACGACGAGGTGGTTTTATTAATGGCAGTCGGGCATGAAGAACCGTTAAATTATCGATAAGCATAATATCACCTTTCTTCCAAGGTATTACAACACTTTCTTCTTCCAAGAATCTCATGCAGTCTATCATGGCTTCATCAGGCACAATTTCACCATTTCCTATCTCAGCAAATGCGTACTTATCGTGAATTTTACCTTTTTCATTCATGGGGCCGGTAAGATTATGAATTTATGTTGGCTTTTGTTGTCGGATTTGATGGCGTCCATCGGACCGGTTATAACTTTTGCATCATTCCCCACCCATTCCAGCTTTGATCCCAACTTCTCGGCCCTAAATATCACTCAAACATACGGTAGAGTGAGCGGCAACATTAATCATTATAGTAAAAGTGACATTTAACTAGTGACGTTTTTAAATGTGTCATTAAAAGACAATTTTATTGTAATGAACATTTAAATATTGTTATGGATCAACATAAAAGTTAAAAAAACTTTTTAATAAATCTTTTTATCTGATCCTCCTACCCATAAAATGATTAACATGTAGGATCCACTAAGACTGGTGTTAACTGTTGTTTTGATTGGCTTATGTTTGGCATCGGTTTGGGGAAACCATTGGCACGAGCCCCTTCAGTTTCACGTTAGTTAAATGCTTCGGTTATGCGATGTGATTTGTGGGTAATTTTGTCTGTAAGAATATTTTTGTATGTATGTATTTTATAATATTAAGTGAAAGGGTATTTTTGAACAATCTAATTAATTCTCTTTTCTAATTTTATTATTTAATTTAAATATTTGTAGTGAAAAAATAAATAAATGTCTACAAGCTAAAACAATACTATCTCTAAAACTTATAATAACGTTTAATTAGAGAAGGTAAAGAGACAAAAACCTTTCCTGCGCAACTTTTTTGTCATCGGTCATGTATGACGACTTCCAACTTCTGCCAGTGAATGATGATTTGAAATCATCTTCTTCCTTCATAACTTTAATATATTTAACTCCATATTCTTCCAGTTTAGAAACAAAATCAGGGTGTTTTTCTTTCATTTTTTCATATATGATATGACTCATAACTATCGGAGTTTCTCCCCCACTTAATGGCGCTTCATCACAATAGAAAAATAACTTGGTCGGAAAATCCGGAGCCTGTTGAAAAACCGGTAATTAAATTTCTAAGAAAAACACCCCCAAATTCATAAATTAGTAATCGTGATGGAAAGGGATTCGCCTTTCCGGTGGGTTTTCATTCGCCCGGCCGACGATGTGGGTTCTTGGGGCTCGACCGCCGACATAGAATGCTTCAGGGAAGCCGAACGCTTCGTTGAAATCGGAAGGAGAATTAACCTCGAAAGAGAATAACGCCTCTTTCTTTTACAAGAGATTGCAGCCATGGCTTCTGAGCTCTAATAGTCTCGTCAAATCAGTGTTGGTGGTCGGGGATAATACCGCCGGGAAGGGAACGCCGTCGCCGTTAAGTTTTTGCTCAGGCAATTCAACTTCTTGAAATAAACTTTTGGTTTGTGTCGGTAATACCTCTTACAATGGATTATTATATATCGTGTTAATTCTGTACACGTGAAAATGGTACTATTTTTTAACTACCCCGTTTCTTAGTTAATCATATTTGCAAGCATTAACAAACAAACAATTGATCTACTTATTTAATATTGTAAAGTTTAGATGATAATTTTTTCTAACGACAAACTTTAGAACCTGATTGATATTCATGACGTTATATGATTCCCTTTTTTTCTAAAAAAATGAATTGTTCGAAGCAAAATTAGTTCAGTTTTGTATATGATATTACATTTATAGTGGAGTTGTTGCTTCTTAGTAAAGTTGTAAATCATTCATGAGTGTGTATTATAATATACTCAGAAATTTACTAAAAAATTATCGGTTTCTTGGTAAAGTGACCCTCGTCAAAAAATATGAACCACAACTATAACCAAAAAACCACAAAATTACACTTGACTAAACTTTTAGGTACTTAACACTTTGCGCCCTACAGATATAATAATTACATTTTGAACCCTTTAACTATTTATATATTCCTTACCCTCTTCATCAAAAATCTTAATTGTTAGGATGTCACTGTCTAGGCTCCAACCACTAACTTATTAACTTGCCGTTCAAAAAAAAAAAAAAAAAAAAAAGGAACTAACATGGCAGTGGTTCACCATCACTAAACAGTAATCATGACCGCTTTTGAAGGTCCTTTGTTTATATATATATTTCAATCCTCCTATCACACCGTTAAACCAGATTCTAATTACATTTTGTAATTACCTCATCATATATATGAAACCAGGTTTAGGCCCGATTATGACCCGCACGGCACTTAATACTTAAATGTTCATAACACACATACCTAAATGACATAAATAAGCTTGTGTGGGATGGATTCATGTAGTTGAAAAAGAATCAACACAAAAAGTGATAGCAAGTAAGTGTGAAGGAACAAACCCGTTTGTTGTATGAGAAAACGGGCTACACTAAAATAAGCATAACTTTTTCGAATTTAAGTCGTCAATATATAACATGCATATATATAGATGGTGTTGTACATTCTAACAATGATATATAATTCCCATCACTTGCAAAGGGACGCAAGTATACGACGAGGCGGTTTTAGTAGCGGTTGTCGGGCGTGAAGGACCATCAAATTATTAATAAGCATGACGTCACCTTTCTTCCAAGGTATTATTACGCAGTCTTCTTCCAAGATTCTCGAGCAGTCTTCCATGGCGTCATCATTTCCTACATTTCATTATACAATTTTTCAGGAATACTATCTAATTTCCAGCATTAAGTTTATGTCTAATTAATAAATATTTCAACACTCAATACAATATTCAGCTTAAAATTTCAAAATATAAACGTATTGTGTATCATAATACATGCAACCATAATGAGTGGAGCGGTTTCTTAATGTACCGGTTTCTGGTTAAAACATCTATCGATTTTTCAAAATTTAAAACCAAACGGTTGTTTTGAAATGGTTTCTGTTGTTAGTTTTAACTGATTGGTTTTGATTTTTCGATTTTTTATATCTTATATGGATCAACATTAAACTTTGTGAGTTGATGTTATTATAAGAACCTTACTTTTTTGTCATCAGTCATGTATGAAGACTTCCAACTATTGCCATTGAAGGAGGATTTCTGATTCTCGTCATCCAAAAATCTCATATATTTGAGTCCATGCTCCTCCAGTTTAGAAACGAACTCAGGGTGTTTTGCTTTCATCTTGTCGTATATGATATGACTCAAAACAATCGTCCCCCGTGCTTCTTCACAAAAGAAAAATAACTTGGAGGGGGAATTTAGAGCCTGTAAATTAATATTTGTTCAAAGATTATAAAATTCTAATCATGCAATATAGGTTATACAAGTTTCAGTTGAGATATGTATATAGTATGTGCTAATCTTTGCCTTTTTAAATAAATGACAAATTGTATAAAATAGCAAGATATTATTAGATGATTCTTAATTCTATCAACCAACTATTAAGATTTTAAAAGATATCAACTCACTTTTAAATTTATGCAATTTAAGAAACGTTTTATAGGAATTATAATATTTTATACAAGAGGAAGAAGGAGTCAACATGTAGGAATTGTTTAAGAATTATGGCAGTTTAAGATTAATTAGAATAAAAAGATAAAAAATAAATAACTTGTTACGTCACTAGAATATACCGATTACATTCATTCCGTCACTAGAACCCCCGGAGCAGAATAACGCCCCTTTCTTTTAGAAGACAATCTAGCCATTGCTTCTGAGCTCTAATTGCCTCTTCAAACTCAGGTAAATTGGTGGTTGTGGTTGGGGATAACACCGCCGGGAAGAGGTCGCCGTCGCTGTGAGACTTTTGTTCAGGTAATTCTACTTCTCGGAAGAATATTCCGGTGGCCATTTGGTTTGTGTCGGTATAGTTGTACCTTGTATAATGGATTACTATATATGCTTATCCTTCTAATTTTAATTACCACCTTTCATAATCAATCTATTTCAAAGCGATAACAACTATGAAGATATTTTTTTTTGTTTATTTTAAACACACATTCTAGAACCTTGTTACTTGTTTAGTAGCAAATTCGTTAAAGTTACGTACTCCATCATCTAAATTTTCTTGTCAAATTTCTTTTTTCGATATATTCCAAACTAGTTATATACTTCTAAATTTCAACTAATCTAAAAACTTTTAAACCGTAAATATGAAATTTAATTGATAATATAATGTGATAGATACAAGAATTTTTTGTTTTCATTTAATAAATAATAAATTTGGGACAACATGAATAATTGAATAGTTTATAGCAAAACTGTAAACTGTGATTTGTACTAGTATTATAAATTATAAACTCTAACTGGATCAATAAACCATAGTTTTTTAACCAACTAAAATCGCCAATATTACACAATTAGATGGATTTTTTTACCTTAACATTTAATCAATTCTCATTTGCACATGTTAATATATCATCACAATTGCTTATATTTTTTTTTTATTGTTACATTAATATAAAAGGAACTAGATATGTTATCAACTAATATTAAAGATGTTCGTGTGACACGCCGGTCAATAATCTAAGTATACAAATATATGAAAAAACCAACATTCGTTCCATGTACATAAATACAATATTTACAGATTTTACTTGCAAAAAGAAGCCAACACACGTCGAGGCAGTGTAATCAATGGTCGTCGAGAATGCATAACCATTAAGTTATCTAACAGCAAAACGTCACCCTTCCGCCATTTTAGTGCAATACATTCTTCATCAAAAATCTTATAGGAATCATTAGGAACATCAGCTGGTAATGGTTTACCATCACTAAACATGATCGCTTTTGAAGGATCATCGTTTAATTTATCTATTAATCCTCCTGTAATACCCACACCATTAAACCAAATTTTACGTTTTCTTACCTCATCATCGTATCTAAAACCAGGTTTAGGCCCGATTATAACCCTCACAGCACCTTCTATCCATTCTAGTTTCATTCCTAGCTTTGCAGCCCTGCAACAAATTCACAAGCTTCTGAGAATTTAATCAAATTGTTGGACCATTAATATACAATTTTTTTATTTTTTTTTGCGAATCGAACCTTTCTTCAGCGACAGATCTGTCGTCGGTCATGAATGTTTCCTTCCAGCTACGACCAACTGGAGATGAAGGATCAGATTCGTCTCCGAGAACTCGTACATAAATTAATCCTTTATTTTCCATTTCTTCAACAAATTTTGGGTGTTTTTGTTTCATCCTTTGGTATATGACATGACTCAAAGCTATACAAGTTTCACCTCCACTTCCTGGTTCTATTTCACAGAAGAAAAACAATTTGGAGGGAAACACAGGAGCCTGTAAAAAATTTATCATAAATTTTGTTAAAGCTGTTAAATCTCCTGTTATGGTTCACGTAATCACCAACAATTCAATTGCAACAAATCATAATCAGCAATGAAGTATAAATCAGAATTGATTCATTCTAATTTAGAAACTAGAAACAGTGTAACCTAAATCAACTAAAGAAATTACTTTCAGGAAACAAAATTGAAACTAGCTGACAGAAGGATGAAGCATACATGAGACAATTCGTGAATCAGTATCTAAAATACTAATCAGAATCCTCATATTAGATAATCAACTCACGAAATTGATTTCAGCGAACAAATCGAAACTAATTGACAGAAGGATGAATCAAAATTCATACATGAGATAGTTCGTGATGGAAGGGGATACTCTGATCAGGTGGAGCTTCATTAGCGGTGTAAACACGACCAAAAACTTTGGTCCTTGAACCTGCACCACCGACACCATAGCTGAAATCTTCATAGCCGGAGGATTCAACGACGTCGTTGAAGTCAGAAGCAGAAGAAACATTGAAGCCTCTGAAGAGAATCGCACCAGATCGATAGAGTAGAGAATCTAACCATGCTCGGTTAGCTTTGATTGCCTCAGTTAACTGAACAGATTCCGAGATTTTAGGATTAGGGGAAAGAACCACGGGGAACAGAGCTCCGTCTTCACAGTTCCGTTGTGGTATTAACCCTACCACTTCATGAAATAAGCTCTCTTCCGCCATGTTTTACGTTCTATCTGAAATTTGTAACCTGATTCGGAAAATTGATATGATTGTGGTTCTTTAACAGAGATAAAACAGGGGAAATTTCTTATTGGTTAGAAGAAAGAAAAATCCTACATTTTTTATCCTTATACTTTTATACATGTACATAAATGCTCCCCTTTTAGTCTCCCTACATTAAAAACTACTACGAAGCATATAACAAAGTTAAATTTTTACCCCAAACGATTTTGAATGTTCGTGAACATCAGCTTCTTTACTCTTTGTTACACCATACCATTATCTAGCTGTATACACAAATATACATCAACACACATGTATAAAATGGTACGAAATATTCATGGTAGACGATTTTTATTGTATTAACATTAGAATATTACAAATGGTTCTCTAAAATCTTGCAAACCATATACAGGATGTTTTTGCAAAAAAGATTAATTATTATTTTGGAATGAGAAGATGAATGATTCACGAGGTAAAATGATCACTTGCAAATGGCTGCAAGTACGCGGCTTTAGTAGTGGCTCGCGGGCGTGAAGGACAGTCAAATTATTAACAAGCATAACATCACCTTTCTTCCAAGGTATTATTACACATTCTTCATCCAGGATTCTCATGCAGTCTTCCATGGCATCATCAGGCACAATTTCACCATTTCCAAGCTCGGCAAATGCACCCTTTACGATCACCGTTTGTGGGGCCCGTTAGATTATTGAACCATGTTTTCCGTTGACTTTCCTTGTCAAATCTGATTGCGGGCATTGGTCCTGCTATGACTTTTGCAGCATTTCCCATCCATTCTAGCCGTGTTCCAAGCTTTGCTGCCCTGTCAATCAGTCGTTTGTCAAACAAGTTTATAGAAAACGTTGTCATATACCAAGTGTGAAACTTAAAACTACTTTTTGAACCTAAACTATGTAGTATACTTACTCAATTAATTATTCACTGCCGTGGATTGACTCATTTAATGTCACACTTTCCTAATTAATGTTGTATTCCACTTAATATTTAATTATATAGTTATTCTATGTCGATGTGTCATTGGTTTCACAACTAAGTTTAGGTGTATGACAGCCACACACTCATTGTCGTCGAAAATTATAAATAAACCTTTCCTCGGCAACTTTCTTGTCATTGGTGTCGTATGCCGACTTCCAACCTCTACCGGTTGATGAAGACGGATGGTCCTCGTCACCGGTTAATATGATATAAGTAACTCCATGCTCCTCTAGTTTTGCAACAAACTTGGGGTGCTTCTCCTTCATCTTCTCGTACACGATATGACTCAAAACTATCGGAGTTCGCTTCCCGGCGCTTCTTCACAAAAGAAAGATATTTTCGATGGGTAATCCGGAACCTATTAAACACATAATACACATCACAAAATAATATGATAGAATAAAAGAATATATTACATAAGCCATCTCGTGATGGAAAGGAATTCTTTTATCCGGTGGGGTTTCATTCGCGGTGTAAACCCTACCAATAACTTGGGTTCTAGAAGCCGATGTAGGGTGCTTCCGGGTAGCCAAAAGCTTCAACAACGTCGGGACGGAGAGATAACGGGGAATCCTCGAAAGAGAATAGCGCCTCTTTCCTTTAGAAGAGAATCCAGATATGGCATCTGAGTTCTGATAGCTTCTTGGAAATTAGTGGTGGTGGTGGTTGGGGACAGTACCGCCGGGAAGAGAATTCCGTCACCGTAAGATTTTTGCTCCGGTAATTCTATTTCTTGGAAGAATACTCCAGTGGTGGCCATTTTATTGTACTTTTGTTCTAGTCGTTGGTGTGTGTGTATATATATAAACTTAAAATTATTTTATTTTTCTTAATAAATTAGAGTTTGGTGATACTATCGATTTGTATATGATGATAACTATGTAACTTCTTGCTTGTGTTATCCAAGAAGCTTTTGTTGCCAACGATGGTTGTTGATGGTATTTTTTGATGTTTTCTATGACTAGTTCTAGAAATTTTGCAAAATGAGTAATTAACAAATAAATAATCAACTAATTGTAGTTGTACAATAATAGTATGCTGATTCTCGTTACATTCTCAAAGTATTTGACTAATTAAGAGAAATGGTATTGATTCATACCATTTGTGTCTATTTATGTGCCTAGCCTACCTATTTGATCATGACAATTGTCAAAATCAAGAGATGATATGAGGAGAAAGAATTAATGAATTACACATGTCAAATTTAGAAGTGTGTAGAAATATAGGTATGAAGAAATATCATTTCTCATTAATTAATCCCTAATTGTGATCAAAATCAATTTAAGTATATTGGGTTGATGGAAAATGAACTCGGGGTGTTTTTCTTCCATCTTCTCGAATATTGATACGACTCAAAACTATTGGAGTTTCTCCCCTTTTCCTAGTTGTTCTTCATATAAGAAAGATAACTTGGAGAGGAAACCTGGAACCTGTTAAGATGTTAACTTTGTTTAGTTATCTAAAGTTTCCTACACCAACAAGAGTCAAAAAGATAATAAAATTGTGTTACGCAAATAAAAAACAATCAAGAACACACGGAATTTACATTTGACGGGGTTTGTTATACTCTCGAGGACATAAAAATGGGTAGAATTTTGGAATTTAACGTATTAGGTAGTTAGAGGTGGAGAAACACATGAGACATGAGGTATGTTTAGTAAAATCTGTAAGTTGTTACTAGCTTTCAATTTGAAGTTCTGAGCTGTTGGTGTAAGTAGCTGAAATTGTATCCAAAATGTGTAAACAATATGAAACAATACAGATATATACAATCGGATCGACTTGAATTTTTCAGAGATTAATTCTGACCGTTTGGATTGTCGATTTGAGTTCCGGAAGTCCAGAAGACGAGCATAAGGCAGATTTTAGATGACATTATTTTCTGTCTTTAGTTTTATGTCATGCAACTTGATGTTCTATTCAAAGTGTATGATGATTATTGTCGCATCTAGAGATGAATTCGTATTGCTCCCTTTATTGGTAATAGTGGATTTTAAGCGGCCTAATGATTTGTGGCTTTTAGCCTTTTACTCTTGTTTGAGGAGTTATCCATGCTAAAAGTCCCGTATGTCATTTGTGTGGACATATATCTTTTATTTATGTTGTGGGACTGATGTTATTCCATCTAAGATACCCTGTTATTGAATATGTTCTAGCTTCTTTTGTAGACTAATAACATTTTGGATAAGTAATTTATTTATTTTATGTTTAAAGTTGTTATTAGTTTTTACAGAGTAAAATATTATGAAAATTTCTTTAAGTCGTATAATTTTATTTTTATTTTTTTTGAACGACAAATCTTAATTTACACCTAATTTCCATATATGTTAACTACGGAACCTGAACCTGAAGGTTATATACAAATTATATAATTTATCATACAAATTCTATATAGACTAATTTTGCAATACAACCCAAAATATTTTTTCAAATGAGTTAATTTTAGGGGTGAGCATAAAAAACGAAAACCGAACCGAAACCGAAAAAACTGAAAAAATCACACCGAAAAAACCGAACCATTTTAAAAACTTATTGGGACGGTTTTCGAGGGCTTATGGAAAATCAGACTGAAAAAACCGACTCACCCCGCCCCGTCATTATATATCTTTCTAGTTTTATAAAAAATTTCTTATATTTATAATAATAATAATAATTTGACATTTAATTATTAATGTAACACCGTAAAATTTAGAAACCGTTTTTTTTTTAAAGGTGTGCGGAAGCATAAAGATAATAATAAGTTTTAGGTTTAGGTTTACAATCCAAATGTCCCAAAATAACAAGGTTGTTTAAACGGTGTCACTTAACGAAAAGGCTCATTTTACAAAACATACAAATTGAGCTTGGTCATCCATTCCGTCCAAGGCACCGATCAACCTGAAAAGAGTCAACGAGGGAGGGATTAGCACAAAGCTAAGTGAATGAACATAATCTACAAATTCTGTAAAGCACAACAAGCAAGCACAAACATCTTCACGATCGAAAAGCCACATAACCACATAATCACTGTTTGTTCGAGAAGCTCGGAGTCCTGCTGGAGCCTTAAACCATTGTTGGCCTAACAATGGTAACCGAAGGCCTGTACCCAACTCCCCGGTAAACCCCCTTACGTGTAACGCATACAGGTAAGGTCCATTCCACCCATTAGTCGATACACTATGCCCAGCGCACTGACTTCTCAAACCTCGGTTGCCCACTAACCGAGTTGATACCACCATTGAAGCCAAGCCTCCTCAAATATGTGCACATAACCTATTAATCTTAACACAAATAATAGGTACCAAACAAGCAAGCTAGTTACGAAAAAATCGCGTCGAAAAGCATCGCAGGCAAGTTCGCGTCGCCAACCTCAAGTTCGCGTCGCGAACTGTGGTTCGCGTCCGCGAATTGGCCCGCGAAGAGTTCCCGATCCAAACCCAAACACACTGTCTATAGTTCGCGACCGCGAACCATAGTTCGCGTCACGAACTCCCATAGCTGCCAACGGTTTCCTGCATTTTAACAAGTATTTAAATACCAAACCAATTGCAACTAAACACAAGTTGGAGGTTAAATCCACTCACCGTTACTTCCACTTGTCGAACTCAGAGGTCTAATGTTTCTGAGTCTCGATCCCGGTTCCTGTACACCAAAGGAACACCGAATTAGTATATAATTCCACCAAAATTATAAACAATGTTAAATATACATTTAACACTAACACTTGCACCACATGAATAACTAAACACTTGCAATATCATATAAACATGCCATTTTACACTTTTGTGATTCATGTCAAATACAACCAAGCCATATCTAACCAATATAGCATAATACACCCAAACGGGTCGAGACCCAAATTTAACTACAACAAGTCATCACATTACAATTTACCAAAATATGTAATTATCATGTTATTGACATTCCTAGTTCAAGTCAAAGCATATTAAAACACATTTAATCAACTTCCACAATATTTACCCAAACGGGTCAAAACTTTATATTTGACTTTAACACTTTCCAAACACCACTTTAAAGCTATAGTCATATCATTTAGCAATTCATAGCTAACTAGTCATTTTATCAAGGTCAAAACCCAAGTCTAACTATTTTTTTGACTAATATTAACAAATACCAAAAATAACATATCTAACATGTTATTTTAACATAACTAGCCATATAAGTCATAAAATATACAAATGACATTTTACACCAAGTAGTCACTTAAGCCCAATAACTAGTTCATATTATGACATAAAATCCATTCAACAATATAACTAACAATTTCATTCTTTTAAGTCATAAACAACCACATAATACCACATTTAGCAAGTCATAACTAGTTAACCAATTCAACAAGATTAACACTTTTCTAAATCAAGTATTTAAATTCATAATAAACTCATGCCTTGTAAATAACTATTTATTTATTTATATGTATTTATTTAGAAATCTTCTTTTTCTTGTACAACTTACTTGTACAACTTAATTTGCTAAAACTCTTATATTAGGGAACATAATTACATCATGCTTAAGTTGGTTGTACCATCTTCTAAAACTCTTGTACAAATGTTATGCCCTCCATACAAAAGTCAAAGCCACACACCCTCAACACAACAACACACCTGCGCACACACACAAAACACACACACACACAGTTCACACACTAACACACACACGCACACAGTTCACACACTAACACACACACTTGTACATTTTACTAAAATACTTGTACCTTGTGCTAAAATACTTATACCTTGTGTTGAACTACTTATAAAAATACACCCACAACCCATATATTCCCATACACCATGCACACACTCACGCATCCAAGACACACACGGTTTCACACTACCTGAAACATACACTACATGTAACACCTCAAATTTTAAACACAAAACATTTGCCCAAAATAAAACATTTTTCATAAATAGAAGAACTATCCCAAAAATATGGATTTACAAAAACCTTTGGTATGAATCAGAGTATAAAGTTTCGGTGTTACAAAATATATCAAAACCAAAGCTAAGCATAAATCCAATCTAAAGTTCTTCTACTCTAGGTCCCGCAACTCTATCCGTGCGAACCTAAGCCTTCGATCCCGAACCTGAGTACATAGCAAAACAAAACAAGGAGTACGTGAGACAAAAACGTCTCGTGAGCTACATGGGTTTAGACCCGATAATAAAATGAATGTCACATTTCATATAACCAATCAATATACATATATATATCCAACTATCCAGTCTAGTCACCTTAGTGTGACCCTATCAATCTTGCTTACTTAGCAATCACAACTAACGTGGATGAGTCGATGGGAATTCACCCCAACTGCCCCTCACTCCACACCTCATGACCGGGAGTATCCCGTGACATCGCATAACTAACGTGGATGAGTCGATGGGAATTCACCCCAACTGCCCCTCACTCCACACCTCATGACCGGGAGTATCCCGTGACATCGCATAACTAACGTGGATGAGTCGATGGGAATTCACATGGGAATTCACCCAACTGCCCCTCACTCCACACCTCATGACCGGGAGTTGCCCGTGTCATCTCATGACTAACGTGGAAGAGTCGATGGGAATACGCCCAACTGCCCCTCAATCCACAACTCATGATCGGGAGTAGCCCGTATCATCACATCATCTCAATCTCATCATAACCCTATGGTTGTGCAAATCTAGCTCTTTGCTAGCACTTTCATCATCATCAAGTTAGTTCAATACTATCGTAGGTATAACTAACTATCAACTACTAGTCTACACAATTAAGCAAATAGACCATAACACAAGTAATGAAAATATTTAACAGGGCTATGTACTCAGTAAATTCCACACGTACTCACCTTAGCAACAAAGATGCTCCAACTGTGTTCTTGACACCAAAGCTCTTGCTTCACAATTTCACCGACTTTCCAAGATGTCACCGAAAGCCTAAACAATGATCATACAATGATCAACATCACAATCTACTATCAATGTGTTCATCTACCTCTAGATAACACCCATCAATCCATTTCCCCCAAATATGATGATTACCAAACCCTAGGTTTAACCAACCCTTAAGATTCTTACAAATCTTAACCATACACTTGATTTCCTTATTAATATACCATCTATTAAGTGTATACACCATTTATATCACCATAATCTATAACCCCAAGAACTAGGGTTTCAACCCCAAGCTTCTAAACCCATAGATCTAAAGCTACAACTACAAAGGATTGAAGATATACCTTAAATCTTCAACTAGGATTGAAGAATCACAAGATTTGATGAAGAAATCGACTCCAAATGATGCTTGACACCCAAAATCGTTCACAAGTTCGAAGAGAGAAAAACTAGGGTTTCACTTGGCAATAAATGAGCCAAAACCCGACTTTAATGCTGCCAGGCACAAGTTCACGACGCGACCATAGTTCGCGTCGCGAACTCTCCTTCTACACGCATACTTAGCGATCGTTATCTAGTCGCGAACTATTTAGCGACACATGGCCAAACTCCCTGGAGCAAGTTCCCGATCGGGAACTTATAGTTCGCGCCGCGAACTCCTGATGGCAGCAAGGCTGCACTTTTTCCAACTTGTCTCGACCCGGTTTCGCCCGTAACTTTCTCGTACGGAGTCCAAACAACACGAAACCAATTCCCACGTAATTTATATGATTTATCCATAATTATCATATTTTTATACAATTTATTTATTTACAAATTCGGGTCGTTACAACTATCTACCCCTTAAGAAGATTCCGTCCTCGGAATCTCATCATAGTTCACGAAATCCGGGTATCTTTTCCGAATCTCGTCCTTGACTTCCCAAGTCAAATTCGGCCCAAGTGAATGCTTCCACTTGACCAACACCAACTCGATCTCTTTATTCCGAAGCTTCTTTGTCTTCGTTTCTAATATAGCCTCGGGCTCCTCAATCAACCGGTTCGGGCCGTCAACCCGCAACTCTTGCAATGGAATAATATTTTCAACTTCCCCGAAAAACTTCTTCAAATAACTCACGTGAAAGGTGTCATGCACACCTTGAAGTTCGGGTGGAAGTTCCAACTTAAAAGCTTGAAGCCCGACCCGTTTCAATATTTTAAACGGTCCAACATACCTTGGACTTAACTTTCCCTTTTTACCAAACCGCATCACACCTTTCCAAGGTGACACTTTCAACATCACCATATCACCGACATCCAAGTCGTATGGTCTTTTCTTTAAGCCCGAATAACTTCGTTGTCTATCTTGGGCGACTTTCATGTTGTTTTGAATAATACCAATCTTTTCATTTGTCACTCTCACGATCTCGGGACCCGTGAGTTTCGTCTCTCCCGCTTCCAACCAACAAGATGGAGTTCTACATTTTCTACCATACAACGCCTCGTAAGGCGGCATCTTGATAGTCGAGTGATAGCTATTATTATACGAGAACTCGACTAACGGTAAATGTTCATCCCATTTACCACCGAAATCCAACACACACGATCTCAACATATCTTCGACCGTTTGAATCGTTCTTTCACTTTGACCGTCGGTTTGCGGGTGATAAGCCGTGCTCAACCGCAACTTTGTACCCAACTCTTCTTGTAATGACCGCCAAAATCTCGAGGTAAACCTCGCGTCTCTATCGGACACAATCGATAACGGAACCCCGTGGAGTCGAACCACTTCATCAACATACAACTTAGCCAACTTCTCAAGTGGCAATGTTTCCCGAATTGCTAAAAATAACGCACTTTTGGTCAACCGGTCAACTACGACCCAAATGGCATCGTGACCTCTACTCGTCTTCGGTAAACCTACTATGAAATCCATAGTTATATCTTCCCACTTCCCGGCCGGTACAATTAATGATTGAGCTACCCCATACGGTACCTGATGCTCGGCTTTCACTTGTGCACACGTGGCACACTTAGAGATATACTTGGCCACTCTCGTCTTCATTCCGGGCCACCAATAAACCCGTTTCATATCTTGATACGTCTTTGTACTTCCCGGGTGAATCGAATACTTCGATTTGTGCACATCATACAACAACTCTTTTCGGATACCACCGAACTTAGGAACCCAAATACGGCCGCCTACGGTCTTCAACCCTTGTGCATTTTCGAGAAAATGTTGGTTCTTACCTAACCGTTCTTGTCTTAACTCGTCTTTTCCCATAACTTCTCGTTGGGCATTCTTGATTCTTTCGATAATACTCGAGACAACTTCTATACGTGATAACATTCCTCGGTTCGGATTTTCATAAACCTTTCGGCTCAAGGCATCGGCCACCACGTTCGCCTTCCCCGCATGATACACAATCTCACAATCATAATCGGCAATCAACTCGATCCACCTTCTTTGTCGCATATTAAGGTCTTTTTGTGTAAACACATATTGCAAACTCTTATGATCCGTGTACAATGTACACCGAGTGCCATACAAATAATGCCTCCACAACTTCAAGGCAAAAATAATCGCCGCCAATTCCAAGTCGTGTGTCGTGTACCTTAATTCCGCATTCTTCAATTGTCGCGAGGCATACGCGATCACCTTTCCTCTTTGCATCAACACACAACCGAGCCCTTGATTTGAAGCATCACTATAAACCACAAAGTCTTCCATACCATCCGGTAACGTAAGGATCGGCGCGTTACATAACTTTTCTTTTAACAACTTAAATGCCTCTTCTTGCTTCTTCTCCCACACAAACTTCTCACTTTTTCTCGTTAACTTCGTGAGTGGAATCGCGATTCTCGAGAAATCTTGTATAAATCTTCGGTAATAACCGGCTAATCCAAGAAAACTTCTAACCTCGGTAGGAGTCCTCGGAGGCTCCCAATTTGACACCGCTTCAATCTTGGACGGATCAACCTTAATACCATCACACGTCACCACGTGACCTAAGAATTGCACTTCCCGCAACCAAAACTCACACTTTGAAAATTTAGCATACAACTTCTCCCGTTTTAACACATCTAACACAAGTCTCAAATGACCTTCGTGTTCTTCTTCGGTTTTTGAATAAATCAAAATGTCGTCAATAAACACGATCAAAAACTTATCAAGAAACGGTTTACAAACCCGATTCATCAAATCCATAAAAATAGCCGGTGCGTTGGTAAGACCAAACGGCATCACTAGAAATTCATAATGACCATAACGTGTACGAAAAGCCGTCTTCTCGGTATCGCCTTCTTTCACCCGAACTTGGTGATAACCCGACCTCAAATCGATCTTTGAGAAATAACTAGCACCTTGCAATTGGTCGAATAAGTCGTCAATTCTCGGCAACGGGTAACGGTTCTTAATAGTTACCTTATTCAACTCTCGGTAGTCAATACACATTCTCATCGAACCGTCTTTCTTTTTAACAAATAACACTGGTGCACCCCACGGTGACGAACTCGGACGAATAAAACCTTTATCTAACAATTCTTGCAATTGGGTCATCAATTCCCGCATCTCGGTGGGAGCTAAACGATAGGGAGCACGGGCAATCGGCGTCGCCCCCGGAACTAAATCAATTTTAAATTCAACTTGTCTCTCCGGTGGCAAACCGGGCAAATCATCGGGAAATACCTCGGGGAAATCCCGAATAATTTTGACATCATCCATTGACTTCTTTTCTTTCCGACCATCTAATACATATGCAATAAACGATGCACAACCTTTTGATATACTTTTCCTCGCCTTAATAGCGGTAATCACATTAGGCATGTGATGTCGTTTCTCCCCGTATACATACACTTTCTCGTTCTCGGGTGTCCTAATCGACACAATTTTCTTCCCACACAAAATCTTGGCTTGGTGCATACCCAACCAATCCATACCAATAACCACATCAAACGCCCTAATTCCCATGGGCAACAAATCCACCTTAAACTTTCTACCGTCTATCTCTAGTTCACAATTTCTATAAATACATTCAACCATAGACGTTTTCCCGTCGGCTACTTCTATTTCATAAACCTCATCTAACATTTCGGACGGCACATTCAATTTACAACCGAACTCATAAGACACAAACGAATAATTAGAACCCGAATCAAACAAAATATGAGTTGGCAAGGAGTTAATGAATAGAGTACCTGACACCACATCGTGTGCCTCCTTCGCCTCCTCTCGGGTGAGTTGAAAGGATCGTCCCTTCACCTTGGCCGGTTCCACCTTCTTTTGAGCCGTGGACACCATCGACTCGATTCCCTTCTTTGGGCACACATTGCTATAGTGCCCCTTCTCGTGACACGAGAAGCATTCAACATCGGCCAACGACTTGGCCCTACAATCTCGGGCTATGTGCCCCGCCCTTCCACAATTAAAACAAGATTTCGACTCTCCTCGGCACCCGCCGGTATGAGTCTTCCCGCACTTCTTGCACGAGCCAACACTACCTTGCTTAGAGAAGCTCGAGGTGAACTTCCCTTTCTTGAACGAACTAGAGCCGCTCTCGGCTTTCCTTTTCTCGCCCACATGGGCCCTCTCAGCAACACGTGCCACATTCACCTCTTCCACACCCCGGGCGGCACTAATGGCCTCATCTAGAGAAGCCGCCCTCTTCACCTCCAATTGGTAGTCCCACGGTAACCCACTAGCATACCGGACCACCCTCAACCTCTCATCCGAGTAGGTTTTAGCAACAAACGGGAGCAATCCCGTGAATTCCCTCGAATATTCCTCCACCGACATATCACCCTTTTTGAGGGTCACGAACTTTTCGTGCATCTTTTCCAAATCCCTTTCGGGACAAAATTTCTTTTTCAATCTCGCGGTGAACTCGTCCCACGACATCTTCTCAATCACCTCTCTCCCTAGGGTCTCATATACGATGTCCCACCAAACCATCGCATCTTCTTTTAGCAATTGTGACGCATACGTCACCATATCGGCATCCTTACATTTACTACTACCGATCACCCTCTCGGTTTCCCGGATCCATCTCATGGTTACTTTCGGGTCCGAACTACCCGAATACGCATTTGGCTTACAAGCCATGAATGATTTAAACGAACACCCTTCTTTCACAACGGGCTTAGCCCTTGCATCACTTTGGCCACCCGTGGAGGACTTCCCTTCCCCGGTGCCACTACCTCCGGTTTTCTCATCCGACTTAGCCTCGGATTCCCGGTCTCCACCCGACCTTTCACGGTCTCCAATAATTCGGTGCACTTCCTCGGCCACCGTTCCCTTGATTTGGTCGATAATAGTTTGGAGATCCGCCATGGTCACCGGAGTTCTATTAGCTCCGACCTCCGATTCGTCAACCCGATGCATTGATGGTTGACTTTCTTGCTCATCCACCCTCTCAACAGGAGGTACTTCCTCCTCCCGGTTCTCCGGGGCTTTCCCACTTCTACGAGTGTTCACCATTTCTTTCAATCAAGACTATACGAAAGACATTAAACATTTAGTACCTTGTGTACAACCCATTAGTCTTATAAGACTCAATATCCAAATCATATCAAATTCATCGGTCCCCCTAGGTTCAACCCTAAACTTAATATAAAGTCTCAAGGTCAACCTATGATCTCAAGGAATCTTACATTCCTAATGCTACAGTCTAAGACTAGGATGGTCATCCAACCTAATTCACTTAAACTATAGCTCTGATACCAAGTTGTAACACCTCAAATTTTAAACACAAAACATTTGCCCAAAATAAAACATTTTTCATAAATAGAAGAACTATCCCAAAAATATGGATTTACAAAAACCTTTGGTATGAATCAGAGTATAAAGTTTCGGTGTTACAAAATATATCAAAACCAAAGCTAAGCATAAATCCAATCTAAAGTTCTTCTACTCTAGGTCCCGCAACTCTATCCGTGCGAACCTAAGCCTTCGATCCCGAACCTGAGTACATAGCAAAACAAAACAAGGAGTACGTGAGACAAAAACGTCTCGTGAGCTACATGGGTTTAGACCCGATAATAAAATGAATGTCACATTTCATATAACCAATCAATATACATATATATATCCAACTATCCAGTCTAGTCACCTTAGTGTGACCCTATCAATCTTGCTTACTTAGCAATCACAACTAACGTGGATGAGTCGATGGGAATTCACCCCAACTGCCCCTCACTCCACACCTCATGACCGGGAGTATCCCGTGACATCGCATAACTAACGTGGATGAGTCGATGGGAATTCACCCCAACTGCCCCTCACTCCACACCTCATGACCGGGAGTATCCCGTGACATCGCATAACTAACGTGGATGAGTCGATGGGAATTCACATGGGAATTCACCCAACTGCCCCTCACTCCACACCTCATGACCGGGAGTTGCCCGTGTCATCTCATGACTAACGTGGAAGAGTCGATGGGAATACGCCCAACTGCCCCTCAATCCACAACTCATGATCGGGAGTAGCCCGTATCATCACATCATCTCAATCTCATCATAACCCTATGGTTGTGCAAATCTAGCTCTTTGCTAGCACTTTCATCATCATCAAGTTAGTTCAATACTATCGTAGGTATAACTAACTATCAACTACTAGTCTACACAATTAAGCAAATAGACCATAACACAAGTAATGAAAATATTTAACAGGGCTATGTACTCAGTAAATTCCACACGTACTCACCTTAGCAACAAAGATGCTCCAACTGTGTTCTTGACACCAAAGCTCTTGCTTCACAATTTCACCGACTTTCCAAGATGTCACCGAAAGCCTAAACAATGATCATACAATGATCAACATCACAATCTACTATCAATGTGTTCATCTACCTCTAGATAACACCCATCAATCCATTTCCCCCAAATATGATGATTACCAAACCCTAGGTTTAACCAACCCTTAAGATTCTTACAAATCTTAACCATACACTTGATTTCCTTATTAATATACCATCTATTAAGTGTATACACCATTTATATCACCATAATCTATAACCCCAAGAACTAGGGTTTCAACCCCAAGCTTCTAAACCCATAGATCTAAAGCTACAACTACAAAGGATTGAAGATATACCTTAAATCTTCAACTAGGATTGAAGAATCACAAGATTTGATGAAGAAATCGACTCCAAATGATGCTTGACACCCAAAATCGTTCACAAGTTCGAAGAGAGAAAAACTAGGGTTTCACTTGGCAATAAATGAGCCAAAACCCGACTTTAATGCTGCCAGGCACAAGTTCACGACGCGACCATAGTTCGCGTCGCGAACTCTCCTTCTACACGCATACTTAGCGATCGTTATCTAGTCGCGAACTATTTAGCGACACATGGCCAAACTCCCTGGAGCAAGTTCCCGATCGGGAACTTATAGTTCGCGCCGCGAACTCCTGATGGCAGCAAGGCTGCACTTTTTCCAACTTGTCTCGACCCGGTTTCGCCCGTAACTTTCTCGTACGGAGTCCAAACAACACGAAACCAATTCCCACGTAATTTATATGATTTATCCATAATTATCATATTTTTATACAATTTATTTATTTACAAATTCGGGTCGTTACACTACACATTCATTTACATACATTTAAGCATAACATACATGAGAAAACTTATATGAACAACAAATAACCTATCCATGTTGATTTTCATCAACAAATCACTAACTATATAAAACTCTAGTTTATCATTTTGCAAGAATTTCAAGAACAAGAAGTAAGGAACAAAGGCTTACCCAAATACATCAACTATTTCGAGATTTAGGCAAGAAATGGGAAGGTTCAAGCAAGATCCAAGTCAAAATATGGAGAATACAAGTTGGGGTTCTTTGGTGGGTTTTTTTTGAAGTAAAGAAAAAGATAATGTTGTGAAGAGATAAGATTTCTAACATCCCACATATGGGATCCGATCAACAGCAAGGGCGGGGCCCCATTTTGCCCCCCTTTTCAGTTTTGACTTTATTTAATGAGGGTCCAGTTCGTAATTAATTTATTTAAAATATCAAACGAACTCTATTTTCAGAAATGAATACATTTTCTGAAACGAAATAAAGAGGAGAATCCAAAAATATAAAAATCATACTATCCTTTAAACATTTCAGAAACCATATATTTTAATCCCTTGATTAAAATATCACAAAAGGACAAAAGGTCAACCATTCATTTAATCAATTTATTCCACATATTGTCAAATAGATATTTATCAAATATCAATATATATACCTAAAACTACTAGACCGGTTTTATGATGTTACAATTAATCATAATATATACCTAAAAAACTTACTAGTTTTTTGTTTTATTATAAAAAATGATTTAAAGTTAAAATCATAATTTTTAAGGTCTTAAATTGTTAATGTTAAAGGAAAAAGAAAACAAAAAACCGAAACCCCCCTAAAACCCAATCAATTTATTGAGAAAAAAATCGAAAAACCGAACCGAGTAATTTTTAAAACCCAAAATTCTCAGGTCGGACTTTATTGTTAATTAAAAACAACCCATGCTCACCCTAATAAATTCCCCAACGTCAACAAACTCTTGAAAGTTGAAACAGCAAAACCCTTAACAAAACCCTTGACAAAAGCTGTTGCATTCTGCTACTTCCGGTCGCCGATGGCTGAATCAACTCCAATAAACTGTATTCACCACATCGAAACCTATGTCGATTCATCATCTTCTAAATCTCCGGCTCAACAGGTTAACTTTCATCTCAACTTCTTAATTTGCCGCTAATTTTCGTGCTAAAAATTGATAGATTAATCGACTTATATTTGAGCTCTCAGTAAGTCTAACAATTGATTGCAGGAAGCAAGTTTAAATGCAATTGCAAAGCTTTTGATCAATGATGTCAAAACTCTGGAATCACTGGTCTGTTTCCAGTAATCAATTTTGTCGATTTCTGGATACTTCTTTTCATTGACCTAATTAAACAACAATTTTGGTTTCAATTTATAGGTTAGAGAGATGGAGATGTATTTAACTACTACAGATAACATAATTCGTGCTAGAGGTAATTGCCTTTTATAGGAATTTAAATTTTATTATAATGCAACGTTAATTCCAATTTTACTTCAGTAAACTCATGATTAATGCTACCTTATTGTTCTTCAGGCATCCTTCTTCTTGCAGAGCTGTTAACCCGAATTTCTTCAAAGCCTTTAGAGAATAAGACGATACATAGTTTGATCGGGTTTTTTGCAGAACGACTGGTGAGTTTAATATATGTTGTGCATTCAATTTCTGTACACATACGTTTATAGAATTAATCATTCAAAACACATATTTATAGCATTATGTTGTAATTTCACTAAATTTAATGATAAATTTTCAAATATCAGTCAGATTGGCGAGCGTTACGTGGTGCACTTGTTGGTTGTTTGGCTCTATTAAGGAGACAAGGTGACACTGGTGCAATTAGCAGCAGTGATGCAAGTGTTGTTGCTCAGTCATTTATGCAAAATTTACAAGTTCAATCTTTAGGACAGCATGACAGAAAGGTGACACACACACACAAACATATATATATATATATATATATATACACCAAATTCTCATCTTTCCAAATATTTTTCTCAATTTGCAATCGTTTGACTCAATTTCTTACATTTGACTTTTTGCAGATTTGCTTCGAGATTCTAGAATGCCTTATAGATCGTTATCCTGACACAGTATTAACCATGGTAAACTTCTTTAATTCTTCAAGATTTACGTCTCTTTTTTTTTCAATTTTAATATATTGACTGATTTTATTCTTTAGGAGGATGAGTTTATTTATGCAATTTGTGAAGCTATCGATGGTGAAAAAGATCCACAATGTTTATTAATCACATTTCATCTTGTTGAAATGCTTGCAAATCTGTGTCCAGAATCATCTACTTTGTTAGCAAGCTATGCAGAAGATCTTTTTAACATTTTGGGATCTTATTTCCCCATACACTTTACACATGTACGTACGCCTACTTTAAAAATCCTGTAAAATTACTTATATACCCCTCATCACAAGTATCATCTCATGTTTATTTTTTCTTATTTCATTTCCATTTTCAGCCAAAAGGCGAAGATGATGTAAAAAGGGAGGAACTCTCCAGGGCACTAATGGTATTACACAGTTTGTTTGTACTCTTATAATTTATAATATTTTCTATTTTAATGTTTATAAACTTTTTTTTATTTTTATATTTTGTAATCCAGCTGGCTTTTGGATCCACGCCCCTTTTTGAGCCATTTTCCATCCCGTTACTTCTGGAAAAGCTTTCTTCAACTCTTCCATCAGCAAAAATCGAATCTTTAAAATATGTTAGTTACTGTGCAGTTAAATATGGTGCAAACAGGATGCTACAACATCTTGATTCTATTTGGTCATCATTAAAAGATGCAATTTTCACTTTTGCACCATCTTCTTTAACAGTGGGCCCACACCAAGATAATAATAAAATTATGAACGAAGCTGTTACACTTCTACAAAATCTTATTCAACAAGATAATGATAACGGATCGTTTCTAAATCTGATTCTGAAGGATGTTGATATTAACATGATTTTAAAATCCCTTTCGGATTCTAAAAGTTATGATGATATTATAGTGACAGATAAGCAAAGACTAAATGCAGTTGGTCAGATTTTATATTTTTCAACTGCAGCTTCTGTTGGTTCTTGTAATGCAATATTTCAAACTTTTTTTTCGGATTTAGTAAATGGTTTGGAATCAATGGTTTTCGGGTACTTTTATATATGTGTTGAATTACTTGCTGCCTGCGGGAATTTGGTCAAACCGAACTCGATTTTGTATCCCGAAAATGAGGAGTGGTGTAACATGCTTCATAGTTTTAGTAGTTCATTAACTTCTTTATTTGTAAAAAGTATGAAAGAAAGCACTCATGATGATTACAGTCTTTTTGCGGGTAAGTTTTCAGTTAATATGTTCTCATTTTAACTAAAACGAACTTATATTTTTTGGCCAAAATGCATTTTAGTACCCTGAATTAAAGGTGATCTAATACCCTGGCTCACTAATTTTGTCTTGTTTTTTCACATGATGTGCTTCTATTATCAATAGATTCAATATATTGAGATGAACGTATATTTTTTAGTCGATCATGTAAGAAAATGCGATCAAATTAATGATTCAGGGTACTAAATCGACCATGTTGTCAAGTTCAAGGACCATGCTACATCTTTAATAGTTCAGGGTAGTAGAAAACTTAGTCAGCCGAGTTCAAGGTACGAAAATGTATTTTGCCTTAATTTTTTATTTTTTATTTTTGCAGTTAGGGGTTTACAGATATTGGCTTCATTTCCTGCAAGTTTCATGGCTGTATCAAAGTCGATATTCGAGAATATTTTGGAAGAATTTATTTCAATTATCATCCTCAAGTTCAACCATACATCTCTTTGGAGATCTGTATTAAAAGCATTAGTTGAAATCGGATCATTTATTGAAAAATTTCAAGATTTAGAGAAAATGCAAAGCTTTGATGCTATTATTGTAGAGAAAACAGTTGGTTTGTTATCCTCTGATGACTCATCAATGCCATTATCACTCAAAGTGGAAGCAATATCAGAAATTTGTGTGATTAGTCAAACGTATTTGGTCAAAATTGGTCATGAATTAAGCAATGTTATCTCTACAAATTTACACAAATATTGGTTTGATGGAAACGAAAAATCGGCTGAACATGCAATTCAGCTTTTGGAATGTTACACTGACAAGATTTTTCCATGGTGTCAGAATATTAAAGAATCTGACAACGTGTTTATGAGTTTAATGTTAGAAATTTGGGACGAAATTGAAAAAACCCCGGTTTTTTGCAACACCCGTAATGGAAAGAAGCTTCTAGAAGCAACCATGGATGCAATGAAACATGGGGTAGCAAATTGTTCAGAAAATGGTCAAATCTTGATTCTTGAAAAAGCTTTCAGTATACTTTCTTCAAGCACAATTTTCCAAATTAACGAATCAATGCCAGCTGGCGAGCTTTCTTGTAGAGATGAGTGGATTATATCGTTATTTGATTCAGTTATAATCGCACTTAATCCTAAAACACCGTTGAAAAATACCGAAATAATATTGAAGATTCTAATTAGTGCTCTCAAAACCGGTCATATTCCATCAGCTCATGCATTGGGGTCGTTATTTAACAAGATTCCCTTGAAAGAAAACAATTTAGAAGAAGCAATTGATGCTACATTTAACGGTTATATGATTAAATTGCCAGATAATGATAATTTAACAAGATTAAGTGATGTTAATGTGAATGTGATTATTGGATTATCATGGATGGGAAAAGGATTAATTATGCGGGGTCATGAAAAAGTCAAAGATGTGATTGAATTTTTTTTAAATTGTTTAATTTCATCTAAAACTGTTGATGTGATGAAAGCTGCTGCAGATTCGTTTAATATCATAATGAGTGATTCTGATTATTGTTTGAATAAAAAGTTACATGCAACTATTAGGCCGTTGTATAAACAAAGACTTTTTAATATGGTGATCCCAATATTAATATCATCAGTAGTGAAATCAGATTCACCAATCACAAGGTAACATAATCATGTTTTTTTTTTCTTTAAATTATTTTGAATATCATGTTAATAATGATTGTTTGACTTAACTTACAGATCCATGTTGCATCGAGCCATTGCACATGTTGTATCTAATACTCCACTGAGTGCTATTTTGGGTGAAGCAAAAAAGGTATTTTTTTATAAATTTATAAATTTTATTTTATAAATTTTAAAATTAAAAATTAAAAATTATCTATTTATTTTTATTTTTTAATATTCAATTTTCCAGCTCATCCCGTTGGTGGTAGATGGTTTAACAATCTTGAGTGGAGATGTTGAAAATCGAGACATTGTGAATAAGCTTCTCCTTGTTTTATCAGGATTATTGACTGATAAAAATGGTGAGACTTTTATATATAATAATGATGACGCAAAGAACTATATTGGGATTTAATTTTTGTTTTTAATTTTTATATGTAGGTCAGGAAGCTATATTAGAAAATGCATACGTCATCATCAGATGCCTCAACAAGCTTGTCTTCTACAAACACATGATGGTATGTATGTATTAGAAAATTCATTTATTATTTTTAATTAGTAAAGTTTTTTAAGTAAATAATTAATTTATGACGTGTACAGGTGGTACGTGAGACGGCAATCCAGTGTCTGACCGCAATGACCGAGCTGCCCTATAGTAGGGTATATCGTTTCAGGCCAGAGGTTGGATACATAAACATTAACATATCATTATTTTTTTTTTAATTTCTTCATGTTATTTGTATTTGTATTAAACTACTAATTTACAGGTGCTACAAGTTTTATCAAAAGCTCTAGATGACCTAAAGAGAAGTGTCCGTCAAGAAGCGGTTAAATGTCGGCAAGCATGGTTAGATAATTCAAACCTGCAAATTTTTTAATTTATTAATTTAATTAAATTTAATTAATGGAGGTGTAACCCTTGGTCAAACAGGGCCTCGCTCTCATCTTGAAGTCTTCATACATGAAAGTCAATGAAAGAGTAAGCTCCTAATCTCATCCTGCAATGTACATACTCATGCATCATAGCTCTACAAAATTTCTTATTTATTTAGTTCTTTATTTTTTTGATCTTTTAAGTTGGCTGTTGCTTTATGATATTGATCATTTTGGTGCTTTTGTATTTCTAATTTGTTGCAATATGAGATTAGTGCTAAGTAACGAACGCCATAATTTGTTCGAGCTAATAATCAAGGGAGAACCTACTGTGTAGCATGAATTTCGTCCAAAATTTTCTGAATCGTAGTTCGGCCACTGGAGTTTATTTAAAATAAATTTAATTTCACAAATTCAATTAGGGTATTAGCTGCGCCAAATGGGGAGTGTTAAACGGCTTTTCTTCTTTATATGTATTTTGTAAATTGTAATTAGTTTAAAAAAAGAAAAGTCAAAAAACTAGTCGATTAGATTGATAAATAGTAAAATAGTCGGGGACCAAAAACGAAGTACAAGTAGAACACCACACACCGTACCAACCTTTGAAAAGCTCTAATATTAACCTCGTCTTATTACAACAATACCACTACTACTACAATGAGGTCAAGTGGGTTTTTAAACATAGTCTACTAGTTGAGCCATCTTAGCCCATCAAAGTCCAAAGCTTCTATCTGGGCCTACATGCCGTTTGAGTGGGCCCAACTTGTCTTGACATCTGACGTCAGAATTTTAAAAAAAACAAGCTGTTTTAATTATTTAAACTTGACGTACATGTTTCATGATTAAAGACATGCATTTTAAAAAATAATGAAAAGTACCTGAAAATAAGCTTCAAGCTTCTTTTTGAGAGTTGTATACTCTTTCTTGACTTGTTGGAAAGTCCTCTTGCATCTGCATTACGTACAATTTATTTTATAAACTAGTAAATAATAATCAAATTGAAAAAGATTAGAAGGGTAAAACGGTAATTATGGTACCCTTCGGCATTTAGGGCATTGCAATAATCTCTAAACTTGGTGCACTCAGTTTTGACCTTCTTGGCTCCAATGCTAGTGCTGCTACCCTTAAACTGATGCATGAGACTATCTAATTTGCTGAAATCCAAAGGCCTTTTTTCCCTATTATCATAATTTAATTGGTTTATTAATTAATCATATGTAGAAACATAGATTTGTTTAAGAAGATCGAAAAAAAATCGAATTTGCTTACAAGGCTTGATCGAGATTGTAGAGAAAACGAGCAGAATCGCGATAGTAAGAAGTAACAACTTCCTCTACAAAGTTTGGATTGGTGTTATCTTGCAACTCCTCCAACAAGACAAATTGTTCATCCAGACATCCCTACAAATAATTAGATTTTGAATAAATCTACTAATAGTTTATGCTTATAAATCTAAAAATTGTGATATTATACGATGAACTTGAAACCAACCTGGTCGAAAAGAGATTTTCGAATGTTGGCGATTTGCCTATGCATTTGATTTCTTTCCATTACTAACCCTTCAACGAAATATGCAGAAACCGAATGTTCTTACTAAAAAGAAAGTGTGAACCACAATTAAATGATGCTAAATATGGAATGGGAGGATGGGGTTTTATAGGCCCATAAAGAAAAGAACATGTCATGTCATTTATGAAATAAATTCTGTTGGTTTCTAGCATCGGATCAATATTAGGGCATGATACAAATTTATATGTTAAGACGTTCATTCGTTTAAAAGGTATTCTCGTTTTACAAGTTCTCCAAGGATGGTCGAACTTAATTTGTTCATGATGTATGTGAATTAACTATTGTCGTGATCGTTTTTAACATTCTCTTGACCATTTGATAAAAGTTTATTCAGGAATGGATCAAACTTGTAATCTCTAAGAAGATATTACCACTAGGCTATCATCAAATGAGCTATATTGTATTTTAAAACGTAAATAAGAAAAAAGAGTATTGAATTAATTTTGCCTCTTTCTTTGCATGAGAGGTACTAAGCGACAAAAGGCGCTTATCAAACCATACGGCTTTCTGCATGCGAATGGAATGTGGATTCGATTCTAGGGGCGAGGTAATTGGTAATATGGGGGCGAAAAGTAAGAAAAAAGGTTAATTCCATTTCCAAAATCCAATTAATGAAAGAATAATGAATATTTAATTTCACTTCAATGTAATATAAATAAATACAAATTGCATTGGAATATATACACTTGGGGTATTTTTGGGGTGAGTACATTATATTCCCAAGTAAGCAATCGACAACCAATTGATAGATTAATTAGTCACCAAAAATTATCTTTATAGTAAATCAGAATATATCTCCATACCTGAATCTCACTGGGGCATTATAATATTACCATACCAATATCTTACAACCAAAATCTTAGTTAATAATATTGTAATGCCTTAATAATTATTGTCTTTACTTTCGTTAGAAATATATCTCGTCTTCGTTACATCATGTCTTTGGCTAATGAACTCAATTACATTAAATTGATTAAATATTTAGCTAATAACGAAAAAATTATAGTAATTAAGATACCAAACGTTATTGAAAATGGACATAGGAATCTCTGAAGTCGTGTAGTCACTTTCAGATTAAAGTATTTCGAAGGTACATTCGAAATCTTCAATCGGATAAAATCAGAGAGATCTCAAGAACCGAGAATGTGAAAATTGAAAGAGTTCGTACCATATTTCTTGACCAAAAAACGATAGTTAATTCCATGTTTCACCAACCAATTAGAACTGCTAAAATGCAGTTTTAAAACTGCATAAAACCGATCAAAACTGCCAAGATCAAGTCAAATTCGGGTCGGGTCTAACGGATTGAAAATCCGAGTTTTATTCTAGAATTCGAATTTTCTACACAAACTTTATAAAGGAATATTAAAAGGTCGACCCCAGCCAGGGGCTCTGCCCCTTGGACCCCGTTCCCAGGGGCGCTGCCCCCGGACCCCCGTTGAGTCGGTGTATTTTAATAAGAATAAATTCAAACAAGTGTGCACTCCCGCACCATCCTAACTTGTTCAATATTTATTAAGATTACATTTGATCAACAAGTTTATCCCATTACACTTAAATAATATTGGTGATAGAAATCACCAACAATGGACATATGATCAGTGGCGTCTCCGAGATTTTGAATGCCCTGTGCGAAAACATGAAAATGGGCCCCCTGAATACAAGATTTTTTATAGAAAGTTAGACTTTCTAATTTTTTTTCTATTAAAGTATTAAGTTGAATTTCTAAATGTTAGAAATTGTCTCTGTGGTCTTGCATTTTCAGCTTTATTGTTCCTAAACTTTTTTTTTCGGGATTTTTGTCCCCGTGCTCTTTAAAATTCTGTTTTTCAGTCCTTCCATCCAAATTAGCTGTTAACTAACGGAATATGCCAAAAAACTGAGGGCAGTTTCGTCCTTTTCCTTTTTGCCTTTTAAAATTTTCTTTTTTCTCTTTTCTTTTCATCTTCTTCCTTCATCTTCCCCCAATTCTGAAGATCTAAAATTAAAAGTGAAAAAGCAAAATCTACAATCACCATCTTCATCTTCCCCCCTTTCAACTTCCCTATCTTTCTTCTTCTCTCTACTGTAAATCAATATGCTTTATATTACATAACTCTTGCAGATCTGAAGTGTAATCGACAAACTAGATCGGGTTTCTCATCGTCATCAACATTGACAATCGTCGTTTTCGTCGGCCTCTTTTCTTAGGTCTGCGTCAACATGGGGTTTCTTTTGCAAAAAAGTTAAACGATCGAACAGACTTGAAGGCAAAAATCACTATCTGTGAGGAAAAAATCGAACAGATCGATCGAACTGCATCTGTGAGGGCAAAAATCACGAACAGACGTGAATCAGTCGGTGATGTTGGAACCCTAAAAAGAGAATCGATGTTCGAAAGCAAAAGTTGAAGTTTGACCGAAGACTCTCGACAATATTTAACTTGCAACCAGGAGTTAGGTCACCAAAACACTTAATCAATGAGTAAGTCCGATCGAAAACATCTTGTTCTTCATCACAAAACAGCTCTTTGTCGGACAAATCAAATGACACGCCTGAAATTTGAAATTGTGGGTGTTAAAGGTTTTGTGATTTCCCTGGTTCACGATTAGGAAATATTGGATTATGTTTTCTTGTTGAATTTTGTATTTTTTTTAGCTAATAAAGCTGAGTTTTGTTTAAGAACTTTGAAATTGAAATTAGGGTTCATAAACGAAGAACATTGAAGAAGAAAGGTGCAGAAAAGACCAAAATACCCTCACATGCTTGTGGGCTTAGTTAACAGCTAGATTTGGACGGAAGGACTGAAGAAAAGAATTGTAAAGAGCACAGGGACAAAAATCCCGAAAAAAAAAGTTTAGGGACAAAAAGCTGAAAATACAAGACCATAGGGACAATTTCTGACATTTACCCTAAATTTTAATATTTTATATATAAGATATATATAAAAATTGGATCCTATAAAATTTGGGTCATATGCGGCTGTACCTTCTCAAAGACACCCCTACATATGATGCTAATATGAGTGGCCTTTTGACCTTTTAAACAATTCCATTAAATCAAGGAACAATAGAATTGAATAAAAAGGGTAAGCAACAAATCATGCTTCATTTCAAGTCAGCTCTTTCATTCCTTTCACGAAATCGTATCATGATAGGACCTTCGATTCTTTCACCTTGGTTACGGGTTTATTTCTCTTTCGATATCGAATTATATATACCTATCACACTTATTATTTTACCTACATTATGCTGTCAATTAGTATCAAATTATAGGCAATTTGTCTTATAGATGCCTCCTACACACTCGACTTGATGCATATAAACGCACTTATTCCACATACCAATAATTTTGAATCAAACTTCTGCTTCAAGTAAACGAGTGAACGCCGGCCGGCCTATGATATATATATGCTCGACTAAACAAACATAAATCTAAACACACACTCACCCACGCACACAAAGATATTATACATAGACACACAATCTTTCCATTGGCCCTCGTAACTTTACCTTAAGCAAATTAGAAACAAGTGTATGTTGCTAACAGATTCAGCTTTTCTTCATGCATACAATTTTTTCTTGTTACCTTTGGTGAATTCGTGGTGTATAATAATTAAATTATTATATACTCCCTCCGTCCCAAAAAAAAATTCTCATTTCTCTTGGGCACAAGCTTTTAAGAGATAGTTAGTGGTGAAGTCCTTAGTAAAACTTTTGATTAAAATATATGGTTAGATTAGAGAGAAAAAGTGTTATAGTTGTGGAATAAGTGGTAATAATATTGTTTTATTAAAGAGTAAATTACAGTTTTTGTCCCTGTGGTTTGCCCGATTCTGCGTTTTTATCTCTGTGCTTTTTTTTTCCTGTTTTTTTGTCCCTGAGGTATGCAAAATTCCGTTTTTTTGTCCTTCCGTCCACCTGCCGTCTCTTTTTGGCCGTTAAAGCCCCCACTTGCTGAAAACGTGAGGGCATTTTGGTCTTTATCCATTTTCTATTTTATTTTTACTTTTTTTTCTTTCTCTTCTTCTTCATTGTATTACCAGATTAAGAACCCTAAATTGAAAATCATGTTGAAGAAGGGGAATAACCAAAATCATACCCAAAATCCTAAATGGGTTTTCATATGAAACACCAAGCTCAAAGCTCTTTGTATAAATCTTTGATTTTTCTCTATCTAACTCATATCTCTCACTGGTAAATAAAAAAAAAACCCCACCTTTTTCTTCTTTCTCTCTAAAAATCAATGCTTTTTGTTGTTAGCATGTGTTGAAGAGAACAAAAATGGTGGTATAGTAAGGGTATGTTTGGATAAGCTTTTTGAGCTATAAAATGACTTTTAACTAAAAGTCCTTATTAACTTTTTAGTTTTGAAAAGTAGTTTCAAAACATAATGTTTGTGTTAGCTTATTAACTTATTACTTTGTTTTATTGAAAAGTTAATAAGTTGGTTGAAAAGTAAGGGATTCCTTACTTTTCAAAAACAACTTTTCAAGATTTATCAAAAAGTTATTTAAAAAGTACTTTTCATATTTCTCAAATAACTTTTTAACTTATTAACTTCTTGAAAAGTTAATAAGTTAATAAGGACTTTTCAAAAGTATTCCCAAACACCCTCTAAGTAAGTGTGACTGTGATTTGTGGGTTCGTTGTTTATTTTTTCTGAAAGTTTTTTTCTTTTATACCACCATTGATTCAATTGAAAAAAAGTAAAGGGTCAATTTCTACAAATTTCTTACTACCTCGATCCGGCGACCGTCATACTCTTTCACCCAAAATCAACGCTTCATTTTCTCACAGACCCCAACTTCCCGGAGTTCCGGCGACCTCATCACTGGCGGATTCGGATAACGAATCAGGAGGTCACAACGCCGGCGGCGAGTTATCGGCGAGAGAGCAGGGCATATTCCTTCCGATTGCTAACGTGAGCCGGATCATGAAAAAGGAATTACTGGCAAACGCGAAGATCTCGAAGGATGCAAAGGAGACAGTTCAAGAGTGCGTATCGGAGTTCATCAGTTTCATCACCGGCGAAGCTTCCGACAAGTGTCAACGCGAGAAACGGAAGACGGTTAACGGCGACGATTTGTTGTGGGCGATGACGACGTTAGGTTTTGAAGAATACGTCGAGCCACTGAAAGTGTATTTAGCGAAATACAGACAAAGGAAAGTGAGAAAACAACGATGGGAAGACAAGGTGAGAAGGACAGTTCATCCGGCGGTGCTGGTGGTACAAGCCATGGCTACCATGGCTGCCATTTGCTAAAGTATAAGTCTGTAAGCACATGGTACAAGCCTGGTAAAACAAAGAAGATGAAGGGAGAAAAAAAAAGTAAAAAAAAAATAGAGAGCGGATAAAGACCAAAATGCCCTCACATTTTCAGCACGTGAGGGCTTTAACGGCCAAAAAGAGACGGCAGGTGGACGGAAGGATAAAAAAACGGAATTTTGCATACCTCGGGGACAAAAAAAAGCACAGGGACAAAAACGCAGAATCAGGCAAACCACAAGGACAAAAACTGTAATTTACTCTTTATTAAATGAGCCCTTTAAATTTGAGAAATTGGAACTTTTTGTGGGACAAAATTTTAAGGAATAATGAGAACTTTTTCGTAGGACGGATGAAGTATATAATATTGTTAAAATTATGTTTTTAGAATAGTGGTGTATAACTCATTAAAACCGATACCCATCTAATGAGGGTAAAACAGCAAAAGTTTAACTCTTAAAAGGGTATTTTAAGTAAGTTATTTTTTTTTTTTGAAACGGCAAATGAAATAACGAAAGCTTATTGCCTTACTTGCAATTTTTCAGCGAGCACCCCGAGTTCGAGCTCCGCATAAGCGGGCAAACCCAGCCCCAAAGGGATTTCCAAGGAAAATTCTCCATATATACACGTGTGAGGTATGAGTTAAATTACGTTAATGCAACGCTCCCAAAGTGATTCGAACTCACGACCTGCAGGCCACATGGGTATAAACCCAGTGCCTCAGACCAGCTAGGCTGGCCATCATTGGCAAATAAGTTTTTTAAAAGAGCGAATTACATCTAAGGTCTCTGTGGTTTACCACTTATTGCAGTCACAGTCCCTAAACTTTATTAAGTACACTGGGAGTCCCTGGTGTTGCCACTTTGTTGCACCCGTAGTCCCTGAAGCAAACGGACGTTAATTAATGCCGTTAAGTCCCCCATGTGCACACCACATGATGGGTAGTATGGTAATTGTCCACCTCTTCCTCATATTTAAACCTGAGTAAATTACATGGAAGGTCCCTGTGGTATACTACTTATTACAGTCTTAGTCCCCGATCTTCATTTATTACACCAGAAGTCCCTGGTGTATACACTTTGTTACACGCATGTAGGCCTGTAAACAAACCGAATGTTCAACGAATCATTTGCGAACCGTTCGGCGGGAGTTCATTTATGTTCGTTCGTTTAGCTAAACAAACGAACACAAACAAGATTTTGTGTTCGTTTAGTTAAACAAACGAACACGAACAAATTCCCGTTCGTTCGTTCACGTTCGTGAACATCCGTTCGTGTTTGTTTGTTTACGTTCGTTTGTTAGTGTTTGTTTGAGTTTGTTTATGTTCGTTTGTGTTTGTTTCGTGTTCATTTGTGTTCGTTTGTGTTTGTTTCGTGTACTTTTGTGTTTCTTTATGTTCGTTTGTGTTCGTTTATGTTAAGAAAATTCAGTGTTCACGAACGGTTCGTGAACTAGGGTAACAAACATAAACGAACGGGCATTTGTTCGTGTTCGTTTGTTTAACTAAACGAACACAAAATCTTGTTTGTGTTCGTTTGTTTAGCTAAACGAACGAACATAAATGAACTCCCGCCGAACGGTTCGCAAATGATTCGTTGAACGTTCGGTTCGTTTACAGGCCTACATGCGTGTAACAAAGTGTATACACCAGGGACTTCCGGTGTAATAAATGAAGATCAGGGACTAAGACTGTAATAAGTAGTATACCACAGGGACCTTCCATGTAATTTACTCAGGTTTAAATATGAGGAAGGGGTGGACAATTACCATACTACCCATCATGTGGTGTGCACATGGGGGACTTAACGACATTAATTAACGTCCGTTTGCTTCAGGGACTACGGGTGCAACAAAGTGGCAACACCAGGGACTCCCAGTGTACTTAATGAAGTTTAGGGACTGTGGCTGCAATAAGTGGTAAACCACAGGGACCTTAGATGTAATTCGCTCTTTTTAAAATGACTTATTAGCTTCTTGAGAAGCCAAAATTAAGAAGTAAGATGATCCTTAATTCTTTATTTTTGGCTTATAAAAAAACCAAAAAGTTTGGTCATTTTGAAAGCAAATCCAAACATAGTTTCTACATACACAACTTTAAGTTAAAAAATAAACAATCTCAAATGCATTACAATGGTGTGCATTTTAACTGAAAAATCGAATTCGAACCAAAACCAATCGTACATGTTCTTTGGTTTTCTTATCAGTTCCTTTTTTGTCTTTTTTGTTTCTCGTTTTTTCGGTTCGGTTCCGATTTTTTCGGTTCTAGAATTCAAATTTGACAATTTGGAGTCTAACTCAACATGTAAAACCAGATATAACAAGACGAAACCGGAGCCATTATTTCGGTTCAATTTTTGGTTCTTTTTTTTTTTTAATATTTTTCAGTTTCGATCCGATTTCAAAACAAACACGGTTGGTAGCATCCCATGATTTCTCTCTGATATATCTTCCAGACTATACTTAATTAGTTGTATTGTATAGTCACATCTAATACTTTTGTTAAAGAGCAAAAAGGTGGGTGGGTGGGAAGGGATCAGAATATGATTTTGTGACTTTTAGGGGACAAGAGAAGGAGATTCCATTTCTCCATCATATTATTGCAACATTTTCTGATCTGTACTTTCAGAATAAACACATGCACATCCTACAACTATATTTATCAACCGCAAAACAAAAGAGAAAACAAACAAAGAGCAACTACACTCGTAACGTTTAACCAAAAAACATCATATATACATATGGTCATGCTCCAAATATCAACTAAAAATTAATATTTTATAAATAACTTTAAAATACTAATGGTCATAAAAGAAAATGATAAGGTGTGGATTATGCTTCTGGTGAATACCATATTTATAGCGATAAAATGAGGGGAAAGTATAAAAGAATTGAAATTCAAAATGCAAAGTTATTGGTTATCTGTAAGAAATGAAATCATATACTTCCTCCAATTCAAAACAAGTGATATATTGTTAAATACTCCCCCTTCCCTAAATAAAGTTCTCATTTCTTCCTAAATTTTTGTCCCTAAATAAAGTTCTCATTTATCAAGTTGATGGATATACTTAATAAAATAATATAATTACCAAAAACTCCACTATTAATTATCCATTAACTATCTATCTCTCCAAACCAACTTTATATTTTAATCAAAATTATTACCAATAACCCCACCACTAACTTTCTCCTTAAAACTTGTATCCATGAGAAATGAGAATTTTATTTAGGGACGGATGAGAATAACAATTTAACAATTTTTGGGGAGGTTTATGCTATTTTGCAATTTTAGTTTCAATTCATTGTGTCTGTGATTGTTATGCACGAAACAAATTGGTGGTTTATCATTTTTGTTGATTTGCACAAGGATTTATTTTTTTGGCACAAGGAAATTTGAAGTTAAAGTACAATTTTACCCTTAACATAATAAAACCTAATTTTTCACCTTATACCCTACAAATCATTAAAAAAGACAGCTAATCCTATATTTCGTTTCCAGAAAGTTTTTCTCTAGCTTTATGTATTAAGGTAAATTCTTTTCTTTCATATACAAGCTTTAATTTTGATACCATCACAAATACGTTTAAAAGACCATTAGATGCTAAATTCTTTTGATACCATCACAATTCTTTTCTTTCACCTGTGCAATAATGTGCAACAATTTAATATTGTATTTTGTGTTTTAATAATGTATTCTTAAGGCTTTTACATTTTAATTTCATTATCATATTAATATTAGTATGTTTAATAAACTAAAATCGCATGCATACTAGTAATTTTATTAGAAATGTTAAACATAATAAAGTCGCATACAAATATTTATGATATTTCGTAATTTTAATTTCAGTGTCCCTGGAACCAAAATATAGGAGAAGATGGTTGGCCCTTTTTTATAGGATTTGTAGGGTATAATGTGAAAAATTAGGTTTTATTATGTTAAGGGTAAAATTGTATTTTAACTTTAAATTTCCTTGTGCAAAAAAAATAAATTCTTGTGCAAATCACCACCTTTCGTTTACTTTGGTTGCGTGCTTTCATCATTAATTATTGACAAAAATAAATAGAATTATTATATGGGCCTGGTATATTTAAATAGTATTATATGGGCCTATTTGCAGAGGCAGGCCCATTGAAGAATCATACTCAAAACAAACTGACGGGCTAATATTTTTGGAAGGTAAAGTTGCGTTACGAAACCGCGAACAACGGAAACAAAACCCTCACGAAGATATGCTGAGGTTTGGAGCTCCGGCCACCACCGTCACAACTTCAACCGACGTAATCGCCCGTGTATCTCCGGCAACGTACTCTCACCTTTCTCAGTTTTCTGATTCTCATACAGTCCGCAATTTTAGATATCAACAGGTTTTTTCATAAACTCTTTTGTTATTTTTTTCTGGTAAAATTTATGAGACTGTAACTGACATAACCTTATGTTGAATTCAGAGTTTAAACTTTTCATCACGATTGAGCTTATATCGAAACAAAGCATTGACCGAAGCTGCTGAAAC
The DNA here is from genome assembly GCA_963853835.1 of Calendula officinalis. Taxonomy (NCBI): domain Eukaryota; kingdom Viridiplantae; phylum Streptophyta; class Magnoliopsida; order Asterales; family Asteraceae; genus Calendula; species Calendula officinalis. The sequence continues at coordinate 693,140 of OY970827.1, read as the reverse complement.
CATGGCTGGCTCTATCGTCTCTCCATCTGGTACTGACTACTTAATTCACTTCAATTTGTGCATTTGAATACATAGATCGAATGACAGAACCGTGTGACTATTTGAAACTTGATGTCGCATTTTGGTTCTGAAATGGATAATACTACGCATTTATTATACCTAGTTGACCAAATTCAGGGTAGTAAAATAGTATAGCAGAATCTTCGATAAAATTAATTTAAAGTTTGGACATGAAATCGGTTATAATACTTGCTATTTACTCAACATTGTTTTCCAGCAAGCAAGCAAGCTTTAATTTCGTTGTCAGACAAGAAGGATTTGGATCTTCTTGCCACCGGGCTTCAAGAATTGGGGTAAAATGCTTTTTATATTTAATATTTGTCATAAAACTGTTATTCTACCATTCATATTTAATACTCCAGCTAATTATATATACATCTTTTTCTGCAGATACACAATTGTGTCAACTGGAGGAACAGCATCTGCTCTAGAGAAAGCTGGAATACCTGTAACAAAAGTAGAAGAACTTACCAGATTCCCCGAAATGGTAACTAAAATCACAAATATGTCTTTGATATTTCTAATGGCAGTTACAAAATATAACTAATTTTGCAGCTTGATGGTCGTGTAAAAACGTTACATCCTAATGTACATGGAGGTATTCTTGCTAGAAGAGACCAAAAAAACCACATGGAAGCTTTAGAAAAGCATAGTATTAGTAAGTTAGTTACAATATTTAATTTGTTTTTTTGAAGTTATTAATAATTTATTTAATTTTTTTTTATTGTAGGTACATTTGAATTGGTTGTAGTGAATTTATACCCTTTTTATGAAAAAGTTTCTTCTGCTAATGGAGTTACATTTGATGATGGAATTGAGAACATCGATATTGGTGGTCCTACAATGATAAGAGCTGCAGCAAAGGTTATCGTTAATAAAATGTTATGATATAGATAATAATAATAATAATAGTAATAATAATAATAATAATAATAATAATAATAATAATAATAATAAATATGTTTTTTTGTCTTTTTCTTTTTTAATATATTTTTAACAGAATCACAAGGATGTTTTGGTGGTTGTTGATTCACAAGATTACCCTGCACTTATAAATTTCCTGAAAGAAAACAAAGACGACCAACAATTTAGAAGGAAACTTGCATGGAAAGCTTTCCAACATGTTGCTTCTTATGATTCTGCTGTTTCTGAGTGGTTGTGGAAGCAGACTGAAGGAGGTAATTTCTTTTATTATTAAATACTATAAAATAATAGAAAAAATTTCACATGAAAACTCTTTTTTTTTTTAATTTTTCTTAGAAAATAAATTTCCACCAAGCTTTACGGTCCCACTTTCTCTCAAAAGTTCACTTCGGTATGGTGAAAATCCTCATCAAAAGGCTGCATTTTACACAGACAGTAGTTTGTCTGAAGTTAATGGTGGTGGAATTGCAACCGCCATTCAACACCATGGAAAAGTAAAATTCTAATTTTTTTTTTCCGTTTGAAGAGTAATAATGAATAAAAAAAAGTAACAAACTTTATATTATTTTGTTACAGGAAATGTCATATAATAATTATTTAGATGCTGATGCAGCATGGAACTGTGTTTGTGAGTTTGAGAAACCAACTTGTGTTGTTGTAAAACACACAAACCCTTGTGGGGTGGCTTCACGTGATAATATGGTTGAAGCTTATCGCTTAGCTGTCAAAGGTGACCCCATTAGTGCATTTGGTGGTATAGTAGCCTTTAACAGACAAATAGATGAGGTTAGTTAGTTTGTTAGTCAGTTAAATTCTAATTTACAATAAATTACTTCCCTGTCGTCTATATGAAATTATGGGTTTTACGTGTCCACGATCCCTAATTTTGAAAATTTTAACATCAATGGTCCATTATTTTGAAATTATGGCTTTCGTCCCTTGATTTTTTTTATTATACGGATAATCCCTAATTTTAAATATTGAAATATGTAAAGTCAATGGTCCCTAATTTTGAAACTTGTAACATCAAAAGTCCCTAATTTTGAAACTTGTAACATCAACGGTCCCTCAAAAGTTAACAACCTATTTTTTACTTTCGGGACTGTGGTGTTAAGAATTAGGGATTATGTGTGCAATACAAAATTCGAGGGACGAAATCGATAAATTTAACTAGTTTACTCTTTAATTTAACTTCTTTTCTATCATGCCATGCCATCAACTAAGTATGTGTAACACTTTGTTTTTTTAAGGATCTTGCTAGGGATATAAGAGAATTTAGAAGCCCAACAGACGGTGAAACACGGATGTTTTATGAAATTGTTGTTGCTCCCGGTTATACCGAAAAGGGTCTCGAGATTCTTCGTGGAAAATCCAAGACTTTGAGAATTCTTGAAGCAAAGAAAAATAATAGAGGGAAATTATCACTTAGACAAGTGGGTGGTGGTTGGTTAGCTCAAGATTCAGATGATTTAACACCTGAAGAAATTAAATTCGATTTAGTTTCCAAAAAAGTACCAACCGAAAACGAGCTTCAAGATGCTAAATTTGCATGGTTGTGTGTTAAACATGTTAAAAGTAATGCTATTGCAATTGCAAATGTTAGTTTTGATCTGCAACTATCTTTTTCATATATGGTAATATTAGTACCTTGAACTTGGCTGATTAGGTCCTCTACTACACTGAACTATTAAACTTGACAAAATGATCGATTGGCTCACTAATGCGATCGCGTTTTCTCAACGATTTGCTTCTAATATCTATATATTGAGATGAAAGTATATTTTTAGTCAGTCAAAAGCTCCAACGAAAGTAAGTTAAGTAAGAAAACACGATCAAATTAATTAGTCAGGGTACTAAATCGACCATTTTGTCAAGTTCAGGGTACCCTGTTGCACATTTAATAGTTCATGATAGTTAAGGACCTAATCAACAAAGTTCAGGGTAATAAAATGTATTTTGGCCTTGTTTTAACTTTTGGTTATTCTGTTGCAGAATAACTGTTTATTAGGTATGGGAAGTGGGCAGCCCAATCGTGTGGATAGTGTAAGATTAGCTTTGAGGAAAGCAGGGGATGAGGTCAGAGGAGCTGCTTTAGCTAGTGATGCGTTTTTCCCATTTGGTAATTACTTAACAAACAATATCATATACTACTAATAATTATATATAATTTAATAATCCGTTTATAAATATAAGTTTAACAAGAATGTTTTGTTAAACAGCTTGGAATGATGCGGTTGAAGAAGCGTGTCAAAAAGGGATTGGTGTTATTGCTGAACCGGGTGGCAGTGTGAAAGATGTTGATGCAATCGATTGTTGTGATAAATATAACGTTCCGCTTGTTTTTACTGGTGTGAGGCATTTTCGACATTGAGGAAAATTGAAATTTGATTTTTAGTTTATTTTATTTGCTTCTAAAAATAATAAAAATGTTTTTGGTAGAAGTTTTGGTGTATTATGTCTATGAGATTTTATGAACTCCATGTTGTGATGAAAGTGAAACCTTGTGAAGATCACGACAAGTTTTCTTGTTTTTAACTTTATTTACCAGCCTTCGTAAATCTTCCAAAATCAGTAAACCTTGTGAAAGATCGATAAGGGGTAATTGGTTTTATAAAGATTTTGCTAAATATAGTTTAATTACCTATAAAAACATTTTCTTTTTTAACATAAATTGAAACTTAAAACACATTATATGTTCTACAGAACGATAATGACATTACAAGATATCTTAGTTTTATTATATTTTTTTTCTGGTTTATAAGAACACTTGCTAATTTTTCGACTCTAACGAAACTAAAGTTTCAAATTCTCACGTGCTAAAATCTTTATCTTAATATTCAAAATAAAAAAGGTTAAGTGTTTTATTGCCTCATAAAATGATGACTTTGTTTTTATCATTGTGAAAGAAAAAATAATAAAAAGCCAAGACATGCGTGTCATTAAACAAGAAGGTGGACTAATTTTTCTTTTTGAAAATGCAAATGTTGAGAAGGGGACCAAAGTTTTCAATTGTCGTGTTTCTATGCATGATTGCATGAAAAAGGACCACGAAAACTATTTTAAATTGTTGCCATCAAACTATTTGTATATTTATATGGACGTAGTTCTACTTTGTCCTCAAATTCATTTAAACTTTTACAACATAAAGTAATGAGCTGAAAAGTGTTAGGAAAATTGTGTTGGATTTAAACTAACTTTGTACTCATGTGTATATTTGTATATATCTGTTATATATAATTAATGGTTTGTATATTTAGTTACTCGACGAGTTAACGTATGTTTAAAATAGAGTTGTGGTGAATAATATATAGATTCTAAAAATCTATTTAAAAAAAAAAAGAAATAAAGTGTTCGGAAATTGTCGCACGTTGGAAAAGATCAAACAAAAATGTTCTTTATTAATAAGTTAGGAAGTGAGATTGAATTTAAGCTGTTACGATTTTAATTAATTTTAATTTTGAAAATTAATTAAAAAAAGTTGTATTGATTTCTTTTAATGAGATGAGTTGAATTGTATTAAATTGGTTTAAAAAAAAGTTGTATTGATTTCTCTAGTTCCTTGCTAGAGTCCGTTTTAATTTATTTGCCGGTTCCAAAAAATCACTCAACAATATATATAGAAATCACTAAGTTCATTTATATATACTCCTCCATTTCAACATAAGTGATACACTTTGAAGTTTATGGTTTTTTAAGTGAAATATGATAATGAAAGTTAATTAGATTAAATTGGATAGTTAGTGGAGGATGAGTCCCACATATATTGATTAAAGTGAATTTAATGACATTTAAAAGTAAAAGTAAGGGTAAATGTGTCATTTGACTATATTAAAAGAGATAGTTAGTGAGCATGGGCCCACTACCTTTTATCAAATATGATAAGTTTTCAAAGTGTATCACTTATTTTGTGTGTCACCTACAACACAAACTTCTCTCTTTTGTTCTTGAGCAAACACAAAAAATTCTTGGTGATTGTTCATGGAGTGGATCATATCCGATAATACAAAACTACTCTAGTTGTTGTATCATGGACAATAGACAACAAATATTTTTAAGGGGGTCATGTTTATCATGAGACTCGACGAATTCTATTTCTATCCATTTCTTTTACATATTATGTTAATTGTAACTTTAATTCTTTTATTATATTTTATTTAATAAAATTGATATTAACTGTAACACCTCAATTTTTAAAACAACATTTAAATATCATTTAATCCAATAATATATAATATTGTATCAACATCAAATGCCGATTTTACAAAAACGAAAAGGTTTCTTGTTCGAGATTATCAGAGTTTACAAAAACGGTGTTACAAATTATATCTTCACCATAGGATAAGGACTCTAATCATCAACACCGAGCTAATCTCAACAAGGCCTCTTCTAAACGGGCCTCCTAAATCTTCGATCCCGAACCTGAGTACATATCAAAAACACAAACATAGTACGTGAGACAAAATTGCCTCGTGAGATACCTGGGTTTAAAACCCGATAAACAGCTAGTCACATAATACCATTTAAACTTAAAATAATATTACTGGGTTCATTTGGGTCACTTCATTACTTTCATCATTTGGCCAATATCAAGATAATCAGAATGCCTCCAATCTATCAAGACCATCATATCCACGGTAACCGGAATTCCTCCAATCTACCGGGACTCATAGGTATTGGGTAATCGGAATGCCTCCAATCTACCACTAACCTTAAGGTACCGTAATAACCGGAATGCCTCCAATCTACTACGGCCCTAGGGACATCAACATCATCGTCATCACTTATCTTTTATCATTGTGAGCCTATGGCTCCATCATTTCTCATTCAATTAATCGATTCATCATCACATAAGCAATTCATCAAAATCACATAATTAACTAAATTACTTAAAGACTCGATAAAAGCATTTAAATATAAACATTTACTAACTATGTACTCAGTTTTGAAAGTTCACATGTACTCACCTTAGCCAAGCTTAACCAATTGTTGTGTTCCTTAAACGCCAATATCACTTCTCAAGATTTGAATGCCTCAAATCTTCCAACCGATAACCTATTATCAAAACCAATACAATGGTTTGCATTAATCATCTATACTAACTACATAATCCATGGCTAGTCAACTACTAGCACCATTTTCCCCAAAGTTACCAAACCCTAATTTCATAAATCGCCATATTTTCGTGTATCCATAACATGACCACGTTTTTCTTGTTAAAATACCATAGATCTAAGTTATATTACTTCCATTTAACCATTCATGAACAAATCCATAACTAGGGTTTATGATTCAAGCTTCCCTACTTAAATCTAAGACTTATAACACAAGAGGGTTGAAGATTTACCTTTGTTCTTCAATAAGGAGCAAGAATCACCAAGATTTGATGAAGATTGAGCTCCAAATGTCACCTTACACTCAGAAATCGTTCACACACAAGGAGAGGGAAAAACTAGGGTTTTTATTGTAATAAATGCGGTTTTCCCGTATTAAATGCTGGTGTCGTCCAAAGTTCGCGATCGTTACCATAGTTCGCGTCGTGAACTTCTTCACGCACGCATAGTTCGCGATCGTTACTAGGCCGGGAACTACTTCGCGACGGATTGCCCAAATAGCTGTACCGAGTTCACGATCGTGAACATTAGTTCGCGCCGTGAACTCTCTGAACAGCCCAGGCTGCACTTTTTAATCTTTGGCTCGACCCGGTTTCGCCCATAACTTTCTCGTACGGTGTCCAAATGACACGAAACCAATTCCTACGTTCTTTAAACGATTTATCCTTATTTAACATATTTTTATACAATTTATTTATTTACAAAATTCGGGTCGTTATATTAACTCATATATTTTGTTTATCTACAATTATCCTTATGTTTTTTTTTTTACTAATCAAAATTGACATAAAGAAAATCATATTGATACTCAGTGGCATTTAAAGTTGTTTTTGACATCTGAATTGGTTTATGATGAAATATTATAAGTACTTATATGATTTACGTGTACATTGCCCCTAGTTAAGTAGTAACGGAATCTTCTTCATTTGATTCGGGATATATTTCGGAATGTTCTTCATTTATATTTTGAAATAGGAAACTAAAAATACAAAAACAAAATGAAAATCATATGTTATAAAAAGTGCTTCCAAATTTTCACAATCGTAGCTAGGAATACGATCAACCTTATTTATATTTATACAATAAATATACCGATCCGCACGTATTCTAATTGCTAGTTTGAAGCAACCTTATTTCTATACATACAATGTATACCGATCGATTAGTAACTAACGAAATCAATTAATTAACCGACATAATACATTGGATCAGGAACTTTGAAGACTCGATCACCGGGGTTAGTCCCGATTAAATCACTCCATTGATCACCCATATTACCTCTAATCCTATATCCACCATCTTCCACTGCTTTCCTGTTGCTTGATTTGTACTCCACCGTGCTACCATCCGTAGCTCCCCTATACGTATTTTTTAGCACAAAATTTATGAATACATATATAGCATACATTTAATTAATTTTATTTTTCGGTTCCTATATAGAGTATAATCGAAATTTAAAGACGCGACGTTTAAGAAACAAATATAATAAGGCTGACGGTTAATTAATGATAGTGTTAATTAAGCAAATTAATAAATTACTTACTTAAAAATAAGCTTCTCCCAAATAGTATAACCAACATCCTCTAGATTTTTGGTACGAGCTTCTGTGTACGCATCACTTGTTCCGGTGATAAACACGATTTTAAAACCGAGTTTTATTAGTTCATTATACAATTTAAGAACCCCCGGTAGTGCTGGTGCCGTTGCTGCCGCCACCCACTCCTCAAACGCAGTCGCATTATACGGTACTGCCCTAAAAATCCATCAATTAAAATACATCACATGTAACGATTAAATAAATATAATAATACATTTTCGGAGAATTTGTACCCGAATGCATATATATCACTAGCATAAAACGGGACATTAGAGAGTGTGGTTTCATCCATATCAAATACCCAAACATCCTTGCCATCTCCGGTGAGGTTTAGTCCTTTGGCATACTTGTATGCTTCATTAGCGACAAAATCACAATCTTGTCGATATTGTCCTCCGAGAATGTAATGACGGACATAATCTAGACACTCATTGGGAATACTTTTCCATTTTTGGAGGTTGTTGGTCTCGATGGCTAGCCGCCAGCTTAAGCAGTTGAGGTCGGAATGTAATTTGTAGAAGGCGGAACCGGAGTGTGGCATGAGTAGGTGGATTTGGTTGGTCGAAAATGAAACCACGGTTGTTAGTGTTATGGACAGGATAAGGGTAAGGAACGTGAAACCCATGCTTTAATAGAAAGTTGTACGTGTTATGAAATGGTACCATAGATTATGGTTATATAGGTTGTGTTATGTTAAAAAGGGCTCGTTGGTTTGATATATTACGATATATACCTTGGAAGTTTTCACAATCATTGCACATAAGTAAACGAACTAAAATAAAATAAATAAACTATTGAAACAATGTGGTAGCCACACTTATATAATGTTTCTAGTTAATTAGAGTAAGACGAACTACAAATTATAAACTAAAATCATGATTGCAAATTTATTTAGTGATTTATTTACTAGCAATTAAGGAAATTCAAATTACCCAAGGCTTGTAGCCTAGCTAGTGGTATCCAAGGAGGTTTTAAGGTGTTGCCCATGACCTATTGGTCATGGGTTCAAGTCCCGTCGTGGACAAAAAAAAAAGGTGGAAGGTTCGAGGGAATGCATACTGCTCCTTGTGGATGTCACTGTTTAGGCTCGAACCACAAACTTACTAACTTGCCGTTAGAAAAAAAAAGTAAATTCAAATTAAGAAACGTGGCAAGTAGACATTAGTCTTCTTAGTCAATCAAATTTTGCAACAAATTATTACGTTCTCTTTTTTATGAAAGTTTATCGGGCACAACAACAACAAAAGTCATGACGTTTGCCACTTCTTTAATAATTTTGGAAATATTTTGGCCTCTAAATAATTGAGGTCATGTCGTATAATGCTATAATAGGTTCTTGTGGTTCATCAGGGACGGTACCAGAATAATTTCTAAATATGGACAAATTTTTAGATTGGAAGTCAGATTTTTTAGTGATGTTTTTTTAAGGTCAAATCATAAACAAATCAAATCAGATTTAATTTGAAGAAAGTCTAATCATAAACTAAATCAGTCAAAATCAAAATTCGCTTGTTAATTAATTCAAGAATAAAAATTTCAAAATTTAGCAATATAAAAAATAGAATATAATTTTTTTATAATGGTAGATTTCGCATACAACATTTGTATTGTTAATCCATATTCGTATTTAATTCTGTTATAACAATGAAGTAAATTCTTCAAAGTGTTTATATATGTCACTAGTTAAAATACACGTATAATCAAATAAATTGCAAACATAACATTTTTAAACTAAGAAAAATATGGAGGAAATTAGTCAAAAGAAAAGAAAATTTTAATGATAAATAGAGCAAAAGAAACATTATAAAAGAAATAAGGAAAAAATTAATTTAAAAAAAATGCATATGAAAAGAACTTGGACTGGATGTTATATGTTTTAAGATTAATGAGTTAACCACTAAGTTAATATACGACGTGAATTAGTTATCGCTCATACATTATATATATTTTGATGAGCAGAATTTAAAAATAAACTGACCTATAAAAAATGTATACTAATTGGAAAAAATTTAGGGTGGGTAGGTGCCGACCTTGCCCACCCTCTAGAACCGCCACTGTGCTTCATACACATTTAATTTAATTTAATAACAATAGAAGATGAGTTTTTCCACATTATATACAAATCATTTAAACTCTATATGCTTATTGATTAAGAAGCAACAAATACAATGGTTAAATCCTTATTGATTAAAAAGCAACAAATACAATACTTTATAACTTGATTTCATGACCTACCCTAATTATAAAATAAAACACATGATTCACGACTCTCGTTGCACGTTTTTCGTAACGTGGGATCTCACTTGTATAAAGTTTCTTTTCAAATACGGAGACATAGCTATATATTTAATCATAATAGTATGATCATTACTAGAAAATTTAGCAACGGGTGAAATCCATTAGTAATTTGGCTAAATCAGTTGATAATCCGGTATAATAATGGGATTACCAACGGAAATCGTCTGTCAGTAAAAGGCATGTGGGTAATTTAGTTTACCAACGATCCGATTGGTAAATACCAACATAAAAGCCGTTGGTAATTAAAAATTGCCCATTGGTAATTTGATAGCCAAAAATGTTACAGCCATTGGTAAAAAAAATGGATTATGTTAAAAAAAAAATCAATCCGGATTCTCTTGTCTATTATTTTCAATCATAAATTCGTAATCACATATTGCGATTTTGTTAACGGACAAATAATAAATATATAAGTAATTAAGTACGTACTAGACTTGTGTGTCACTCGAGCATATTTAATATTAGTTGATAAATCATTGTAAGAAGTGAGATCGGTGAGTATTTAAATTTTTTGGTGAAGACTGTAAGGATAATTATCAACAAATTATTTTTAGAAATTGGGATCATTTTCAGAATTATGGATCATTGTCATACTCATAAAGATCCTAAAATTCTGACAATGATCCATTTAAAAAAAAAAAAAATTGGTTGAGAATTGTCCTCGCAGTACTCACCAAACTTTGAATCCTAACCGAATCCTAACCCTCATAGATGAAATACTTCCTCATATTCAAAATAAGTGATACATTGTTGCTTTCACGATTTTTGAGGCAAAAATTTATAATTGGGGTTAAATTAGATTAATTGGATGGTTAGTGAGAAATGGGTCCCACAATTTTTGAATAAAGTAAAGTTAATGATGTTTAAAAGTAAAAGTAAGGGTAAAGAGGTCAATTCACTTTACTAAAGTAAGTAGTTAGTGGATGTGGAGCCCACTACTTTTTACCAAATTAGGTATGTTTTTAAAGTGTGTCACTTATTTTGATACACCCAAATATAGAAATTGTATCACTTATTTTGAATCGGAGGAAGTATATAGTTTATATTATATTAACGTAATAAAAAAAAAAATAACAATTGTTAAACATATATATTAAAGTATGATATTGCATATGCAAATTGGTCAAAATGTTAATGTAATAAAATCAATCAATCTAATAACATAAGTATAAAAGGTTTAGATATCTGATATTAATAGAATTATGATCGTAATAAGAATATTTATTCTGATGTCTAAATTTTAAATATTTTTTAGTTATGCATTTGCAAATTGTGAAGATATTTTTTTAAATGGTAAAAACAAATTAGGACAAACTATAAAAAGAATTTGATGTAAATGTTAACTATGGAGTATATTAGTTGACGAAAGTAAAAGGTGTTCAATTGAAAAACTAAAGAATTAAATAGAAAAAAGTTTAAAAAGAAAAGGTAATTAACATGTGGATGGTAATAACTAAAGGTGGTAACTTTTACACAACATTTTTTAATCTATGTACCATTATAATTGAATATATATTTGTACAATCTCCATTAATACTTGTATATTATGATATATGAATCAAAAAACATGGTACACAAATTAATTTTCGGTACTTAATGTGAACAAGGAAATTGAATGTCATATTAACAAGACTCCAATTGTATTTACTCATTTATTAGTTATGTATAGTTAGATTAGGTCCAAAATTTTGCATTAGTAAATAAAGTTTAACAAGAAACGGGAGGAAAAGAAGATCCATATTTAAATACGTGCTCCAAATTATTACAACCCGAAAAGTTGATGATAGAAAGAGTTTGCTTGACTTTGATCTTGGTCTTATTAAAATACAAATTAACTCCTTCACTAATTAATGAAGTGGATCGGATTAATTAAGCAATGTAATACATAGGATCAGGCAATTTAAAGGTTCGATCACCGGGGTTGGTTCCGAGTAAATCGCTCCATTGATCGCCCATATTACCACGAATCCTGTATCCGCCCACCACCAACTCTTTCCTTTTGCTTGATTTATACGCCACCCCACTTCCATCACCTTCTCCCCTACACATATATATTTCTTTTTTAACAATTATTATGAAACAACAAATAAAAATATAATCAAGAGTTTTTTTTTCTTTTTCAAATACTTACTTAAGAATGAGCTTCTCCCAAGTAGTATAACCAACCGTTTGTAGATTAATTATACGAGCTTCTCTGTAAGCATCTTCGGTTCCAGTAAGAAATACGATCTTAAATCCTAACTTTACTAATCTCTTATAAAGTTTAAGAGCCGCAGCTATTGCGGGTGCCGATCCTTCGGCCACCCAAGCGTTAAAAGCCGTCACGTTAAATGGTATTGCCCTGCTCAATATGCATCCAAAATAATTATATATATACAATTATACAAATAAAGATCAAAAATACATAATTAATTTTTTTAACATAGTTGGTCAATATCTTTTTTAATTTTTTTTTGGGATATCAAACCATTTTTATAAATACTTAACTATTTACCTCATATAGCTTAGTTACTTTTAGACTCCTAAAAACATGTACAAATGTGAATCAAATTGAAACTCAGCATACGCAAAACTTACGCATATGATCAGCCCCAAGCCTTAACAAGCTATGAAGTAAGTTAAAACGATTCTTTTAGAACATATGTATATGTTACTCGTATACATATTTATATAAATAAAATATTTTTTACAAATTACCTCCCATAATAAAAAACTATTCTTACCCGAAAGCAACGGTTTCCCGAGCATAATATGGTATATTAGACAACGTAGTTTCATCGATATCAAAAACCCAAACGTCTTTGCCGTCTCCGGTTAGGTTTAGTCCTTTGGCATATTCATATGCTGCGTATGCGACAACTTCACAATCCTGACGGTATTGTTTTCCGAGCATGTAATGACCGATGTACTCTTCACATGTTGCGGGAACTTGGGTCCAATCACGGAGGTTGTTGGTTTCAACGGCCAGCCGCCAGCTCAGGCAGTTGAGGCCGGAATGTTTATGGCCGGCTGAGCCGGAATGTGGCTTTAGTATGTGGATTACGTCGTATGGATATGCAACCGCCGTTACGGCGGTTAGGAGTATGAAAAATATAGTCAAACTCATTGTTTGTGTGTGGAATGGTGCCATGAGTCATTTTGGTTATATAAGCTCTAGTTTGTGAAAATGGACTCTTTTTGCGGATATATTACGATTATAACCACGGATTATTGACCACCGTATGACTATCAAGCTGTATATTTTATGTTCTCTTATATAATCACATGCTGTTAATATATGGATATATATAAAGAATCAGAAATACTCACTTCCTCCCAAATTTATTATCCACTAGAGAATAACACACAGTTTAAGAAAAGTGCATTAATTACATTATGCCACCAATCAAATTTTCTCTTTCCCACTTAAATATTTTTTAATTGGTTGAAACTTAGGAAGCAGTCATTTTGGGACAAACCAATATAGAAATGTAGACAATAAAAATGGGACGATAGGAGTAATAAAATAGATGCTTCTTTGTCCCAATTAAGTAAGTAGGTACAGGGACGAGTAAACATTGATATTAGTCATTTAACTAAAAACGCATGGCTAGCTCTATGACTTCTATCTATATATTGACAGTTGGAAGCTAATTATTTATTTATTCATGTTTCTTGATGTATGTTTCGTATCATTCGGGAAACACAAAATCGAAAATAGTTATATATTTCGAGAAATAATTAATGTGGGTCACGAATTTCATTGTAGTTGATGCCAAACATGTTAAAATGATTTGTTAAACCACATGAACATATGAAGTACAATAGACAAAAGTAGTAAATTTAAGTATAAATTATTTTATAGATAGGAAAATAAAGTAGAATGTAACACGGAGTACCATTTTTCATAGTAAAGATCAGTGTAAGGTACTTTTACAAACATATTCAATAGCTACATACTTATGATAACTTGTTTCAAATTGTCAAAAAAATTCTGATTTAAAAATAGTTGTTTAGATCTACAAATCTTGTTCATTGACTTGTTGCTTCGAGAATCGTCTTTCTACCCTATATATATATAAAAGAGTTGTTTGGATTTGTATGCTAAAGTAGTAAAGTTGATTGTTTTCAGATATTTAATAAATATAATTATATAATCAACAATAATGAAAATGCTCTAAAAGATAATATTAAGTGCTTTTACAATTTAAATTTGTACACGTACATATAAGCAAGTCTTTCCTGCGCAATTTTATAATGAAGAGAAAAAACGTAATTAGTGATGAAAAACATTGGGTCACCAACAGCCTTAAATTTGTTAATGATACCATCAGTGACCATTCTTCCGGTCGTCACTGTTCGTTACCAAAGATCCGTCACTAGTGACCAAAACAAAAAGCGTCACTATAGTGACCACCTAAAGTCGTCACTATTTTTGTGAAGACTATTTTCATCACTAACTTTCGTCACTAATACTTAAAAAGCTCTGTTAACCGGACAGGTATCATGATGAGCAAATCCAAGCAAATACCAACTGAACTCAGCGGGTTTTCCTTCATTTTGTACACCTGCGCAGTCCTTCTGTGCTCTGAAAACACACAGTTAACAACATTAACACACAGTTAAAAGGATTAACAGAAAAGGGTAGTTTTGGAAATTACTTACTTCACATAGCATATCAAGAAGAAAGCAAACCAATTTCTTTAGTTTCATAAACCCACATCCAAATTATCACCTTAATGGACTAACAATCCATCCAGTAACCGGATTCTGTCTCCGATTTCTAAATTTCTTATGAGAACCGTTTTGTAACCGTTCAAGAATCGAATAAGTAATATAATCTGGAGTCAAACCCTGTTCTTTAAGTTTTGCATACAAATCAACAGCTTCAGCAGTTCTCCCACATCTTTCTAAACAATCTAATAATATATTATACGTAACAATATTCGGACAACAACCTACAAATAGCATTTCATCAAATAATCTAACCGCCATTTCGACTTTATCCGATTTCCCAAAACATTCAATAAGTGTACTATAAGTTACAACATCCGGATTCAAACCCTTTTCTTCCATTTCTTTAAATCTCATGTGGGCTTCATCAACATCGCCGTTTTTACCCAAACAGTTAATCAAAGAATTATAAGATATAATATCAGGTTTACAATCGCTGTTTTCCAGCTCATCAAAGATTTTTAC
This sequence comes from Calendula officinalis, assembly GCA_963853835.1. Taxonomy (NCBI): domain Eukaryota; kingdom Viridiplantae; phylum Streptophyta; class Magnoliopsida; order Asterales; family Asteraceae; genus Calendula; species Calendula officinalis. Next base: position 677,972 of record OY970827.1, on the reverse strand, counting down.
AGCAACAGTAACTTTTCCTGCTCTACCAAAGCTGGATATTAATATATTGTAAGTGAATATATCCGGTACAGGGCCATCTTGTTTCATTTTATCATATAAATCAAGAAGATGAGATATTTGTTTTGATTTTCCGAGAGCAGTGAATACGGTATTGTACATAATAGTATCTGAATTAATTCCCTTTTCATGAATTTTACTTAATAAATCCATAGCTTCGGTGATTTTACCCTCTTTACATAAGCTTTCTAACATGGATAAATATGCATCTCTATCTCCTTTATCATGATAGTTCCACATGTAACAAAACAGACGATGAGCTTCACTAGCATGCCCTAATTTACTAAGTGTTCTTACAAGATATGCATATATGCCCTTATTCATGTATTTCTTTGATAATTCTACAACTTCATCAAGCCTGCCGAGCTGTCCTTGTGAAGCTAAAACATTTAAAATGATACTGTAAGTGAATTCATTGGGGCGGCAATCGTTTTCAACCATTTTTGAGAAAAGATATATAGTTTTGTCAACCATTCGATTCATAGCAAGCACTTGAATAGTAGTATTGTAAGCAATTAAATTTGGAGCTAGGTTTTTGGATAGCATTTCATGAAAAAGTGCTATTGCATCATCAGGTTTCCCAAATTTACCAGTCATTCTGATCATAATTGTGTATGTATATTCATCAGGCTCACAGTGCTTCCGTTTCATGTCTTTAAACACCTCATTTGCTTGATCAACCTGAAAACATACTTCATATCAGTTAATGGTTAGGATAATTTTGGGATATTTGGATTAGAATTGAACAATGATTTTCATAATTCAGACCTTTTCATCTTTAGCAAGAGCGTCAAGTAGCATATTGTAAGCAAAAATATCTGGTTGATATCCTTTCCTTTTCATCTCTTGATAAATCTCCAAACCTTTGTTTGAATCACGAGAGCGTAAATGAGCTTGAAGAAGACATTTATAAGTATACCTATTCATCCTGAGCTCCCATTGTTTAACCAATCGTAAACACCTTTCCAGATCTTCACCGCTGAATATCCCGATTAATAGATTAACAGTGGAGATGTTCCCACGTACGCGAGACCGTTCCATCTCATCGACAATCCGACGAACAGATTCAAACCGGTCAGGCGAGGAAGAGTTTGATAAAATTAGAAGAATCCGGTTATAGGTGAAGCAATCGTGACGGAATTTAGGGATTGAAGAAGGACAAAATCGGAAGAATTGAAGAGCGAGAGATGTAGAATGGAGAGATTTAAGGATTTCGGAAGCTTCAGAAACGGTTAGGGCTAGGGTTAGGGTTTCTAGATAGTCTGATAGTTCGATGAAAGGGTCCAGTGATTTGGAGTGGAGAATGTTGACGACTTTGCAGATGAGGTCACGGCGAGGTAGCGGGTAGCCTCTAGGGTCAAGTTGTTGGATGTTCGGGACGTGAACTTCGACGGCGACTGACCGGCCGTTATCCATTTCAGTGACCACTCTGCCGCTGTACCTGGTGGCGTAGCCACGGCGGAGGAGAAATCTCGACATACCTGCGTTTAGAGAACGATAGTATGTCCGAGTCAAACTGTCAAAGTCAAACAAATAGTCATCCAATTTGGGCTTAAAAAGGCCCAATCACAAAATTACCATTTTGTCTAATTTTATGATTCCTTTGAAACACGATGAACAATTTTCTTTTTAACGAGATACGTATTACTTATTTAAATCACTAATATTCTCTTTTTAATGTGCAAGCTACACAAATAATTTCTCCATAATTTAATGTTATTATATTTTGACAACATAAAAACAATGATTGATTAACACCGAAAAGAACATATACATGGTTTAGAAAATTAAAATCTTCTAACTAGTGATGATAGATAATATAAATTACTTAATGAAGTAGAACTGTACAATAATAATCCACATTAACCTCTCAATCCGTAATAAAGACACTGTTAATAACCTCTTTAAGGTTGTTACAAGCCAAAACCTCAATTTCTCCAAAATCTAATCCATGCAACGATTTCTCAGCTGATTTCGGCACAACACATCTCTTATATCCCAGTTTCGCCACTGTACCCACCCTCTTCTCCATTTTCGGCACCTACATTTGGCAAAATTGTGTGTGTGTATAGACGTGTTTAATAAATAAAAATAAAAATAATAATAAATAATACAAAATTCTTACCATATGAAGCTCTCCACCAAGGCCAATTTCTCCAATGAATGCCACATCGTTAGGGATAGGGAACTCGAGGAAACTGGAGATCAACAATAAACATAAAAAAATATGTTTAAATACAAACTTTTTTAAATTAAATTTGTAGAAAATAGAGAATTAGACATAACATGCCTGCTACAAATTGCTGCTGCAACTGCTAGATCGCCAGCTGTTTCGGTTAGAGTAGCTCCACCCACAACATTCAAGAATATCGACTGTAATAACAAATAACAAAAATATCTAGTAAAAAACCGAGCCAAAAAAGTTAGTGTTTTTCTTGAATCTTACATTTGATTGGAGCTTTAGTCCAGCTTGCTTCATAAGAACCTACAAAAACCTCTTGAATTATTGCAATTTTCTTAATTTGCGTTAGATTCAATAAATAATATTTAATGTTAAACTCACGGAAATAATCATATCAGCTCTGCCTCCTTGAACACCGTTAACTTGCCTAGAAAGCGACGACCCTGCTGCACATAGTGCCTGCAAATTTAATTATATATTTAACAACTTTTTAGATATTTGACTGAAAAAGTCAAACCAAAATCAAGTAAAAAGCACCTGAATTTCAATGACAAATGTGCGAGAGCCATTCATAATTACAGCAATTGCTAGACCTGCCAAAAACTCTGAATCCGGATGTTTCTCACTCAAAAAAATCTCACTAGGATTCGTGACAGCTTTTAGTCCACATGGCGACATTTCAAACACTCCGAGCTGAAAAAAAAAAGTAAAAAAATTATCGTTAAAATTTAAAAATATTATTATACTTTTCCAATGCGAAGAATAATACCTCATCAGTTGAGCCATAACGGTTCTTGAATGCACGAGACGATGAGATGAATACTGCTCCCCCTGCATAATCATGGAATATAATTAAAACAAAAAAATAATATTTAATATTTATAGATACAATGTTATATGAAATAATATGAATAAATGATTTAAAAAAATAGGGTACCAACTTCCATATATAAAACAGCATCAACAATATGCTCCAACACACGAGGTCCAGCTATGTCTCCTGACTTTGTTACGTGTCCAATCTGACACAAACCCGAATTTTTTTAGATAAAATTAATTTGAGTATAATACCAAATTTAACCGACTGTTAAATGATTATAATTTATAATTTATACTCACCAAGAACACGGGTATATTTGATTTCTTAGCAAAACGCAGCAAGGCTGCTGTGCATTCTTTAACCTGTAAAACATCCGATCATTTCCATTTTTTATTAAAATGGATGTTTTCGAGGGTATTATTAAATTAACATAAAATTAAATTAAAAAAAAAAAACGTAACCTGGTAAATTCCTCCAGCACTACCAGTAACTCCCACCAAATGAACAGTTTGGATAGAATCAATGATTAAAGCACGCGGCGACAAACCCTGAGCTTTTACCAAAATGTCCTGAAAATAACCGTAATAAAATGAATTTTCATTATTTATAAATCATTAAATTCATAAAACATGTTCATGAAAAAAACAACGGTATAATAAACTGTTCATATCTTGTAACAAACACCTCGATGTCAGTACTTGAATATAAAAACAATTCCTCCGTGTCAATAAACATACGGTCTGCTCTGTTTCCAATTTTTGCTCAACACTCTGCATTAAATATATTGTTAAATAAAATAGTTATTAATCAATATGGAAAAAAAAAAATGTTTTCATTAATGGTGAAAAATAGATTGTTAACCTCTTCGCCTGAGACATAAAGTACAGGAGCTGGTTTACCGAATTCTTTCCCTTCTGCTAAAATTGCTGCTATCTTCCATAATTCAAATATGTAAATTAAAAATAAAAATAATAAAATTAAAAAATACATAACACTTCCATATTTAAAAAAATTAAATACTACCTCCGTATCAAAATAAGTGATACACTATCTATTTAGGGGTGGAACAAAATAAGTGATACACTTTCAAAACTTACCTTATTTGGTAAAAAAGTGGGACCCATTCTCCACTAACTATCTAATTTAATAAAGTAAAATTACTCTTTTACCCTTATTTTTACTTTTAAACATCATTAATTTCACTACATCCAAAAGAAGTGGGACCCATTATCCACTAACTATCCACTTTATACTATTTTAAATCACTTTCCAATCTTTTGTCTCAAAAATCACAATTTCTCAAATGTATCACTTATTTTGATACGGAGGTATTATGATTCTTTAATACCTGTAACATAAGTGTACTCTTCCCAACACCTGGATCACCACCAACCAAAACCAAAGAACCTGCAAAAATACAAAATATTTGTCACAAAATACAGGTTGAAAACTATAGGTTATTGTGATAACTGATAACAGGTTGCAATGAAACAAATTAAACTTTGATTTCAAAATTTGTGATGGTGTAACCTGGTACAAGGCCTCCACCAAGAACCCTAGAAACTTCAGCTCCAAATAGTCCAGACCTAGAAACAAAAAATTAATAAATTCACTACTTTCATCAAATTAACAAGCAAACTTACAGAGGAAATCGCCAATCTGACTGATTAACGCCTCGATTAACGTCCGTTAATCTTAACGGAACAGCTTCCCCTGCGCCTTTTGGCAACCACGATTGCACGATCTTCTCGGAAACCTGAAACCCATTCGTTTTACCTCCTTTATCAATCTCAACCGTAAATTCCGTCATCGTACCTACACTCCGACATTCACGGCAATACCCCCACCACTGGCCATCTGTGTAACCGCAATCAGAACAAACATATGTACTCTTGCTTTTACTCTTCTTCTTACTACCCCAAAAACCCGACCCGGACCCGCTGATTTGATTCGCCTTCACGATACTCCCGTAAGATCTGTCGGAATCTGAATTCGGTGATTTAGCTTCTGTGTGTTCTGATTCTGCTGCTCGTGTTGTTACTAGATTGCCGGTTACGGGATCGTAAAAAGTGGAAACGGGGGTGAGTTCTTTGACGAAACGGTAATTAGTGGAGTGGAATTTGTGGATTTGGGGGTATTTGGTGGAGATTATGTTGAGAAAGTGAGTACGGGAGTATAGGGTTTGAAATGGTCGCATGTTTGTGATTAGTGTATGAAGATGATGGTAAACAGGAATGGGTTTTAGGGCGGGAAAATTAGGGTTCTTCTGAGATTTTTAGGGTTTATAGAATGAGGGAGTTAAGGAAGATGGAGGGTTTTAGGGAAGAAGACGCGCGAATTTCAAAAAGGAGAAGCAGTCGATAATTTTCATGGGCAATTGGTCACGGTTCATCGATGATTTCTTATTTCGTAGAAATGCAAGAAATCTATAAACCACGAGAAATGCTATTTTAAAAAAATATATTGCCTTTAGATCGTGACATAGGAATTTGATTTTTCAACCATACACTCATTATACTTTTACTGATAGGGTATCCGTACAAAGAAACGGCGGATACCCTGTAATTATATTTGGCGACAACAAATTAGTGGTTCGTAGTCGCAGTAGTGATGATGGCTAGTAGTGGTGGTGGTTGTGGATATTGGGTGTTGATGGTGTGTGGTTGTGGTAATGTCAACTTTTTAAGTTTTAAGGGATTGATAAAAATATATTTGTGTCGAGTAAAGAACATAATGTGTTAAGCCTTGTTGGAGGTAAACTTGTAGATTAAAATGTGGTGGAGTTTATTCATCATATGTGGAGGGTTCGAGGGAAGGCATACTACCCCTTGTGGATGTCAGTGTCTAAGCTCGAACCACTAATTTAATAACTTGTCGTTCAAAAAAGAAAAGTAAAAAATATAAATAGCTTTGTTGGTTAAGACATTATGTTAATAACACATATCTCAATTTCAATTTTTGCATGGAATTTTTTTTTTTTATAAATGCATATATGTCACAAGATAGTAAATATGTTAGCTCATTTAGGAATGTCTAGAACTCATTATAAATAGTATTTTCTTCAAAAGAAAATAAAAGAGTAAATTATAATTCATATGATTTGTTAAAAGTTTTAGATTTGATCCCTAAATTTCATAAATTAAACGGATAGTTCTTAGATATAAAGGTTGGTCACATAGACTATCCGGGTAATATCTCATACTTATGAATCAAATCCAAAACTTTTAACAAAACACATGAATTATCTCTATAATTTACTCAAAATAAAATAAATTTTTACATTAAGCATAAGACGACTATATAATTCACATTTTTAATTTGATCCCGTAACTTTCTTTAATTAATTTGCAGTTTCATTTATACATTCGAAACTTCATTTCATACATCAACGGTTATCGGTCCACCATACAATAATTTAACATGAAGAAAACATATAATCCTTCACCGGCGAAATCGTTCTTCACCGGAAAACCATCGTCTTCAACAACCAGCTCTCCATCTGTAAGCATCCCCCTTTTTGTATCCTCAAATTAACATCAATTATACATTTACGTGTAGAAATAATCAAGGGTTTTGTTAATTCATTCATTTGCTCAAATGGGTCATGCTCAAAATTTGATTTTAGGTTGAATAGATGGCCGATGATGAAGAACAAGAACAGCAAACGCATGCTCTGTTTTTTCTCTTTAAGGTTCTTTAAAATGCATTAATGGTGAAAATTAAGAAGGGTTTTAAATTTTAATTATTAATTAAAAAGATGAGCAACGAAAAGACGGATTTCGCTCCGGTGGTGGTGAAATTTGGGGTGGCTGTAGCATTGTCTCTTGGTGGAATTATGTATACATTGATCGTAAATAAAAGATCTAAAGTTTCTGAATCTTCACATGAACCTTGTAAACGTTTAGGTTTGTGTTGTTCTTTTGTTATTTGTTTATTTTCCTTGAATTTTATTTGTTCATGATATTTTTGGTTGAATGTGTTTTCAGATTGCAACAAGCAGATGAATTTAAGAAGCATTCCTCGAGTATCACAAACATCACAAAGTTCTCTCAATTTTGATCCATTGGAAACAGATAAATATGTAAGATTCTGTTTTACACCATTTTCATTTGTTATTAGTGGGTCCCATAGTAATTACCCTTTTTAGTGGTCGAATATAGGTAATATGTTATGATCAATGATCGTGGTAAATGGTTTATGTCCGCTAGGTTGATATGTTTTTAAGTTTAATCGTAAAAGATTCTTGAATTCTGATAAAAATATAATCTTGGAGAAATGCAACATTGAAAAATCATTATTGTGTTTTTTGACTTGAAATAGGTTTGGTATCCCATAAATGCATTGTTTTTATTTGGAGATTGAAGGTGAAGGAATATGTGTCTTTTTATGGTATTACACATGATGTTGGAGTCATATATGACATGCTTTTGCTTGCAAAGAGAGCAATCCTTTCCTTTTGCAAGAAAAGGGTTAGAAATGTAATCTTATGAAAAGCAACTAATTGTACATTTAGATAGAAATATTTGTGTTTAGTGCATTTGATTAATACTCAACAACTTTTACACCATTAACCATAATCATTGCACAGTATAATTGTACAGTTAGCTATAAATTTGAACTGTGTAATGTATTAAGTAGATATTGTGGTGTATAAATGAATTCTAAATGTATTTGTTATGAAGTTATAATAGTAAATAGACTAGTAAAGAACCTCATGTTATTATATAAATTAATTATGAGTTTTGCTAACCGTTGCTATTAGGGTAATGGTTAAGGATACTAATGTACAAGTTATAATCCATAACTTCCTTAACGTGGTTAGCGAAATTCAGGGAGTCGGTTTATTTTATGGTAAATGTACAATACATTTAAAATTCAATTTTTTTCTTAACCATTGCCTTAAGAATTATGGTTAGCAAAATCCTTAACGATTAATTATAATACTCAATTTCTTAACAAAATTGAAATGCTTTTCTAGACATGTTGTATGTGCAACTTAAAGACTTCCTAAGTAGAAGACAATCTATTCACTCCTACGACTTTTCTTCGTTTTTGTATTATTTTGTGTCGTATTTTCATTTTTTGCACATCAAGATACATATGTGTTTGAGATTCTTGGTTTTGATTTCATGTAGGAGGAGTTACGTATCTCAAACAATCCGGATAACGAATCACCAAGAGGAAATAGACAAGACCAAGAGATCAAAAACCTAAGAAACACAGTCAAAATCCTTAAAGAAAGAGAACACAACTTAGAGATTGAGTTACTCGAATATTATGGTCTAAAACAACAAGAAACCACGGTTATGGAGCTTCAAAACCGACTTAAATTACATAACATGGAGGCTAAAATTTTCACTCTCAAAATGGAGTCTTTACAGGGTGACAACAGAAGATTAGAGGCCCGAATGAGCGATTACAAGAAAGTTGTTGCGGATTTTGAAGCTGCACGGGCCAAAGTAAAAATGCTAAAAAAGAGGATTAAATTTGAAGCCGAACAAAACAAGAAACAGATGTTAGATTTCCATGAACGAGTTCAAAGAATACAGGAAGATGAACACGAGAATAAATTAAGACTCGAGAAAATAAAAGGTTTGGAATTAGAAGTTGAAGAATTGAGAAAATCGAAACACGAGAATAAATTAAGACTCGAGAAAGTAAAATGTTTGGAATTAGAAGTTGAAGAATTGAGAAAATCGAAACACGAGAATAAATTAAGACTCGAGAAAATAAAATGTTTGGAATTAGAAGTTGAAGAATTGAGAAAATCGAAACACGAGAATAAATTAAGACTCGAGAAAGTAAAATGTTTGGAATTAGAAGTTGAAGAATTGAGAAAATCGAAACACGAGAATAAATTAAGACTCGAGAAAGTAAAATGTTTGGAATTAGAAGTTGAAGAATTGAGAAAATCGAAACACGAGAATAAATTAAGACTCGAGAGAGTAAAATGTTTGGAATTAGAAGTTGAAGAATTGAGAAAATCGAAACACGAGAATAAATTAAGACTCGAGAAAATAAAATGTTTGGAATTAGAAGTTGAAGAATTGAGAAAATCGAAACACGAGAATAAATTAAGACTCGAGAAAGTAAAAAGTTTGGAATCGGAAATAAAAGGTTTGGAATTAGAAGTTGAAGAATTGAGAAAATCGAACAACGATTTGATGCTAGAAAATACGGAATTGGGTCATAGGTTAGAAACGGTTCAAACAGAAAATACGGAATTGGGTCATAGGTTAGACACGGTTCAAATAGAAAATACGGAATTGGGTCATAGGTTAGACACGGTTCAAATACTTGCTACATCGGTCTTAGAAGATGCTGAAGTAAGCCCATTAATCCTTGTTTCTAACTTTTCTAGATATGGTTTGGGCGGGCCAGTTCGGGTAACTTATCTATTGCGGGTCAAAACGGTTCAATCGAGTCGGCCCAAAACAATTTTTTGACATTTTTTATGTAAAGAAGTTTGTAATCAATACGTTAAATATGCTAAAAACAATGTTATGCAATAAAAATTGGACTTTTTACACTTTTTTTTATCTATCTTTAATAAATTATTATATAACTCATTAACATGATTGAAAAATACTACTCGTACTAAATCCAAAATAGCCGATACACTTTCTATTTTTTGGTGTATTAACATAAGTGATAAACTTTTAAAATTTACTATATATGGTAAAAAGTAGTGGGTCAAGACCCACTAACTATTTTCTTTAATATAGTGAAATGTCACATTTACCATTACTTTTACAATTTACTTTTAAAAATCATTAATCTCACTTTATTCAAAAGATGTGGGGTTCATTTCTACGAATTATACAATTTAATATAATCTAACTTTCAATATAATATTTTGACTTAAAAACTGTTAAACTAACAACTTATCACTTATTTTGAATCGAAAGAAGTATATTATTTAAGTTATAATCAAGTTTTAATAAAGAAATGAAAAAAGAAGTTAAATCTGTTAAAATTACTCTTCGGTTGGCCCGTATGTTTCTTTTCTAGCTAAATTTTTTATTTGATCCATTTGGCCCTTTAAAGATAAAACCACATTTATAAGCAAACGGGTTGAAATTGCTATCGTAAATTGTCAAACTTTTTTTCTATCTCACGAGTAAATGATTAAATCCGCAGACAGAAGAACTCAAAGAAGAATGCAATAACCTAAAGAAACAAAACGAAGATTTATCAAAAGAAGTCGAGCGACTTCAAGCCGATAGATGCACCGATGTCGAAGAAGTCGTTTACCTTAAATGGATTAACGCATGTTTACGATACGAGCTTAGAAATTACCAACCGGGTCACGGTAAAACGACCGCTCGGGATCTTAGTAAAACACTAAGCCCGAAATCTCAAGAAAAAGCCAAACAAATGATTCTTGAATACGCCAACAAAGAAGGCGGGCTCCCCGAAAACGGTATAAATATACCCGAAACGGATTCGGGCCGATGGTCTCAAGCTTCGGGTATCGCCGATCCCACGGAGTTTGATGAACCGTTTATTGGTGATCAAACACCTCGTAAAAGTAACTATAAATTTTTCGGGAAACTTATTCGAGTTTTAAGAGGGAAAGATAGCCGTAGCAATAGCCCTAACCCCCATAACAACCACCGCCGTAATCATAGCCGAACTTCATCGGCCGGTGACGAAATTAATTTGGTAAATTCGCCCGAGTTTCAAAAGTCAAAAACATCATCATCATGGGGGTTTTTTAAACCTTCGCTTAAACCTTTGAAATTAAAACATAGGCATAGTGATACGAGTTTTTATAAAGAGGTCGATTCCAGCGGTGGCGGCGACAGTAGTGGTGGTCGTGGTGGTCGCCGGTCATGTTCGCCGCCACCGTTGGATGGTAAAAAATCGGAGCTCACGAAATATGCAGAAGCTTTGAAAGAGACTCGTGTGAGACCAACTATCAAGACATATAATAGGAGTTCCTCTGCACTTGATTTCTTTTGATCATTCCCTTTTTTTCAATATGCAAATGTATCATGTCAAATGGAGCGTAAATGCGAAAACAATATATATTGAAAGAAATATATGCATCATTTTTGTCAAGAATACAATTCTATTCATGTTTATTGATTTCTCTTGTGTGTCTTTTGTGTGATTTTATATCATTTTATGTTTCTATTAAATTTAGACTTCGATATCATTTTATATATTTTATAGATCCAATTACTTAGTACATAAGTCTCCTAGTGACTCATCATAGGACATATAAAACCCATTTGTCGGGTTGTTTGTTTACCTTGTATAGATCAATTTCGAGTTTGTAACACGTGAAAATGAATATGTGATCTTTTACATAAACGAGTTCTAATTGATAAACAAGTCTTTTACATGTGATTTGAATTAATTCTTCACATAAGCATAAAACAATAGTAATAGAAACTCAAGTAGCACTTTTTGGAATATAGAACATTGTACATGAAGTATACAAAGTTTATGATCAAGAGTGCGGTAGATCAACGGTTGTGATTTAACTAATGAGCGCGATCCCTTGGAGGATTAACGCATCAGCAAGAACTTGATTAGCGGCTTCCGAAGGATGAACACTGTCCCAGAAAACAAACTGAGTGGCATTGCTACACGTACCTATCGATTTCGGATTGCATAAAAAGACAGTTGTTTCCACTCTTCCTGTTCCACAACACCCTCTTGTAGCCTCCAAAAAACCTTAAAAAAATTTAACCATGAGACGTAAAACAGTAAAAAACTCAACTTTCTGGTAAAAAGATTAAAACCCATTACTTATTTGTCAAAAATATTAAATCTTTGAACTGAAATTCGGTTAAATTGTAATACCATGAGATGCAGGATCTTTAACAAGGTCGTATAGTGGTTGAAATATGTCGAAAATAACAATCTTGAGACCGGGTAGTTGCTTTCCGAGCTGGGTTGCAGCTGCGTTGACTTTCTTGTTGAAAGCTTGTGCATCTGTATTGATGTTTGCTACACACCCCTTTTCATGGTAACCAAATAAAGTTCTAACTGCCGGCAAACACCCCAACGGTGGGAGTGACGTTACCCCAATTCTCCTTGCACCTAACCCATATAGATCCTGATTTTTTGTTTTGTATTTAACCAATCGATCAGAATATCAAACACAAATCATCGTTTAGTGCATTTGGTTTGCCATAATCTTTCATAATTTGAATTCAATTTCATTACGAAGCAATGTTTAGATAATTTTTCTTCCTATATAATTCAGAAATTATATCATTTATTGTAATTGAAATACGTATCAAATTGTTATGAATTCAATTGCATTTCTTATTTAAGTGATCAACTTTAATATTCTATATGCTTTTTTTAAAAAAAGCCGTTCAAATATATTAGAAATAATTTAAAATTTTCTAAAGAAATTCAAAAAAATAAATAGTTAATAAAGAAAATAATAATAAATAAAATAATTATATAAAATTAAAATAATTTTAAAATGATTAATTGATTAAAAAATAGAAATTAAAAAGAAAACATTAGTTGGATTTGAATTTCAGCTAAAATTTAATATAATTCAGTTTATTCAAAATTTAATTCTGTTAGGGGGATTACGATAAAGCAAACGCACTCTAAATCTCTAATATTGTATAATAAATTAATTACCGTAACAAAACTTGAAAAGATTCCTACGAGATACGTTCCGTACTGGTCAGGAGTGTAGGCTTTGTTAAGAAAAGGATTAACGTAGTAATTCTGGACAAAATCGCTGTTACCGGCACTAATTAAGTACAATGCATCTTTAATTATGGAGGCTGCTTTCGTACTTCCGGCAACTTGTACTAGCTTACTTTGATACTCTTTGTAGTATTGTAGTTGTTGCGATAACGGAATTGCATGCTGCAAATTGCAAAATTGATTAGACTAATTGCATAACAACAAAAGGCTAATTAAGTTGAAAGGTTTGTTTTTTTACGCTTGCAATGGCGGTTTTATCATCGTAACCAGATCCAGCTGATGCAAAATTAGCTCCGATCAGAAGATTGTTTCCGGTAGCTTCCGGGCTGAGGTACGCCGGAGCGTATTTTGTGAATCCTAGAGTATCAGCTGTAGTAACATAACAAATATTTGGATTTATATAATTTAGTTCAATTTCAAACATGCATGATGTTGTAGGGAGTGTTTGGAATTGTTTTATAATATTACCTCCTTATCATAATAAATGATATAATTTTTATTTTTACACCTAAGTCTTGTAGCCTAATAATACTGATGTATATGTGTTGTTCATATCTAATGATCATGAGTTTAAGTTCATCCGGTTTGGGTAAAGTGGAGTAAATTAGGTGCTACTCCTTAAAAAAAAAATTTAAACACAATCCCGAACACCCCTATCAGATAACACTTTTAAGAGTGTGTTTAGGATTGCTTAATAAAATTTTTATTTGTTTGTTACGTTTTGAAACATAACGTAAACAATTTTGACGTCGTTTGGGATTGTTTATCTTAACCACTTACAGTATATTTAATTCCCAAAACCCTGTTTTTAATTACCGGTGATGTCGGTCGCAAGTTTTCCATTGCAAAATCTTCCGGTAGATTGATGGTTGATGAAATCACGGCCGTACGGTGGGTAATTAGCTTTGAAAATAGTGGGGAGATAATCATTGTTGCCGACATCAACCGCGGAATCACCGAAAGCCATGATGGCCGGAACTAACGCCGGGGAATCTTGAGCTTCACCGGAGGTAAAGACAATAGCTAGTAATGTAACTACCAACCCCCATGACGTCATTCTAGTAGTGGAATGCATGAACACTTCGCTAGCTATTTAGGATTGTGAATAAGTTGGGTGTTTGTGTGTGTGAATAAAGGTGTATTTATAAAGATGGTGCATTTAATGTAAGTGTTGGTACAGGATCAATTAAAGCAGTTGTCAAGAGATACAGATGGGGGATGGATCAATATTAATCATGGTTTTGGTTCGACATATATATATTCAGGACAATTGGACAAACGATTGTACATTCGGGTATGGTATCAAGTGGTTACCTCTAAAAGGTGTTACATTTTATTTGTTAACGATTATAATAAATGGTAATGTACCACTTAAAGTACGTACACATTAAATTGTCTACTTGTCGATCTTGATTTTACCCCCAAATATCCAAGTTGGTACTAATGTGGCGTATAAAATAATTGATGTATAAATCACCTCTCATATTTTTATTCAGTTGAGATTTAGTTCTGGCGGAGCAAGATCAACCAAACTCCTACCATGTGGGAGTTACTTTTCACAAATTGTGTAACCACGGATTTCCTTAAATCGTGGATAATCCAGGGTGAATATTTTGTGACATGCATCTTACAATTTTTTATAAAGAAATTTCTCATGAATTTTCACTTCTGTTTCAAAATCCATAGGAAATAATATACTTATTTCTCACGGCTTAAAATTCCATGGGAAATCCGTGGGAAAAGTTAAAAGAATCTTCATTTCCTTCTTTCTTTACTTATTGTTTCCTTACATATTTCTCACGATTATTTTATTTTGTGAGAAACTCATAAGGAAACCGTGAGAAAATTTGGCCATGACTTGTTTCTTTTAATCCATTACAGTGGGAAAATTTTCCACTTATTTCAATATTCCGTTGGAATATCCGTAGCTATATACAGATTCTGTAGTGGTGGTATCGGGTTTAAGACACAACATGTGCGTGCATGTTTTTTCTTCTTTTTCTTGTGTAAGATTATTGTTATTAATTACAACTTGTTTATTGTCCACTGATTAGATATAAGATTATTGTTATTAATTAATACTCCGTATCATGTAATTATTTGTAATCCAAACAACTTCTTAAATGCGAAATGGAATACTTGATGTATGATCCTTTTAGGGAAACGAAAAGCATCATGTTTGTTTGTAATACATAACCGTTTAGAGGAAGTGATGGGTATGTCATATGTGTGTTTTTTTACGTGGACGATCGAAGGTGCGTGTGTTAACTTGTGTAATGGTAATACGACATCGTACGTGCATCCATCCATGTGTAGGCAAAGAGACGTGAGGCTACCTTACCTGTCTTCAAATCAATATATGGAAAGCTTTTTAAAAAAATCACATGCATTGGACGCATTCACTCATCTCCCCAACTACTTCACTCCCTAAATTTTTTAACACATTTTATTCCTCAATTAACTGTACGTCTTTGGCCTATTGGTATAGTATGTGCTCTTATCCTTGTGGTCGAGGATAGCCGTGCACAAAAAACCCGAAACCGGACCTGAAAACCGAACCAGTCAAACCCGGTTTTAACCAAAACCGGTTCGGGTTTTTTGAAAACCGGTTGGTTCCTAACCGGTTAGACCCTCCGACCAATAAACCCAGTTCAAACCGGTTATTCCGAAACCAAAACTGGTTTCTAACCGACTATAACCCGAAATAAATTGCACATTTTATAAAACCCCCCCAAAAATACCATTTTTTTCCGGGGAACCGGTTTGTAACAAGTTGTAACCGGTTTGTATCCGGTAGAGTTTTATTCGGGTAAAACCGGTTTGTACCCTAACCGGTTTTAGGAGTAACCGGTTTAAAGGGTTGACCAAAAACTGGTTCAGGTTTGATACCAAAACCGGTTTTGGACAAAACCAATTTTGTGCACCTCTACGTCGAGGGTTCAATTCTCATTATTGGACATATGTGGTATTTAATAGTAGATTAGTATTTTCCGTACACATATCATGTATATCAGTAGTGTATGGAACGGGTTTTGCAAGCATCCGATTTTATGTAAAACTGGACATGGCCAAGCAATGTACGATCAGTTTTGTAATCTTGTTAGTCATTGTTTAGTGACCGTTTGATTTCGATGATTGGTGGGAGGCAAGCGGATTGGAACTTTTGAATTAATGATGAGTTGCTATTTTAGTCATGAAAGGAATGTACAATTTTAATAGAGTTTGTATATACATGGTAAATTGATCTTGATATATGTTTCAAACTTTGAATGTTTTTGTTGATTTAATCCGAACCAGAGATAAATTTCATAACTACATGTACATAAACGCTCAAACTTTGCTGGTAGCCAACAGCCAAGGTCAAAGACACAAACTTTATCCGGGTTCCCTACATCTATACACTTGGGAGCTTTAATATATGTTACGTCCCTTTACCCAAAAAAAACATAAACTTTCCTAAAGTCCCCATTTTGATTAATTGTTAGATTTTAAAAATCTTTATAAGATATAAAATTTTATTATTTACTGAAAAATATGGTTTTGAGAACATTTTGACCAAAAGAACTTTTTATCCCTTTTAGCTAGATTAGGGACTAATTGTTTTATTTTAATTTTTTGTTAAACACTTGAAAATTAGTGTACATTTAAAAATACATACCATTAAAAAAAGTCGAATGGTAAATATAGAATTATATTAGTTGAACAATATAATAAATCTAATTAATTTTTTTCTATATACAATATTTTTTATATGAAAAGAATACCATTTATTAAAGATATATACATGATCACATTATACAACATTTTAAACAAATTATACAAACACTATCAAAGATTATGTTGTATAAAGTAGTTTTGTGGTATAGAAGTTACCTCCATATATATTAGTATACGACTAGCATACAACTTGTTTTGATGAGTTAGACGAGTATGTGATCAATACAAACAATGGTGCATATACCACCAGGGTCGGCCCTGAGTTCGTTAGGGCCCTAGACCAACACTGATTTTAGGCCTCTATCGTAATTGTAAAAATTAAATAAATGGTTCGAAAATCAAACTTTGATTAAAAAGTCCAAACGTTAATAAAAAAAATTGAAATTGTAAGCCTTGGATTTGTAAAATTGACAATAAATATTAAAGATGATCTTGATAACTAACGTACGGGCAGCTGAGATTTAGGAATAAGAGATAACTAAGGGTATATAGTTTTTGGGTTTATATATAGATAAGGCTTTAAAAAAAGGAAAATGATAATGACAGCCCTTTAGGGCTGTCATTAAGAAGACAAAATACACAAAAGACAAGCCCCCTGAATTTTAGGAATATTACTTTTTTAATCAATGTACAAACACTTTATGCATGTTAGTGACAGCCCTAAGGGCTATCATTAACAAAACCCTTACAAAAAATGGCCCCAATTTTTTTTTTTTTTTTTTGTGTGTAGGCTTGGACCTACCCCATATACCTCCAGGGCCAGTGCTGTATACCACATATCAAAACCGAAACAGACTAATCAACACAGAACCAATTTTTTGAAAAATACTATAAATCGAGAATGGGCCATATAATACAAGTTATTGTTCAATGCAACTTTGATTCTACGGTAATTGTTAATTAGGGTGGTTAAAAGTTAAAATAGTGAAATGCATTGAGTTGGGCTTGAGTGACTAGTCAAGAGGTGACTTTCAGAAAGTTTGGGTTGACTTCTATTCAATTTCAGGAGGTGCGTTAATGCATTGAGTTGGGGGATGTCTATCACTTTAATGCCCTTGATAGCGATACGTTCCATGCATCAAAAGCACTGGACCCGTTGACGGTCGCTCCATTTAGGGGTGTTCACTATTTGGATATAATCGGATTGTCCAATTGGACAATTTGGTTTGGTTCGTTTGGATTGGTTATTTGGTTTTTTGGATTGGTTTGGACTTGAACCAAATTAATTGTTTGGTTTTCGGATTGGATTTGGTTTCATATTAAAAACCGGATTGTCCAAATAAACCGAATAGTAATATACTTCGTGTGTGTATATATATATATATATATATGTGTGTGTGTGTGTCCAATGGTTCTAAATTAGTTAACTTAATTGGCTCATTTCCATTAGAAGCGTGAATCATCGAATGACTGATTCCTCCCTTGTCCACACATAACCTTAAGTGTATCAGTTTTCCTTTAATCTTGATTCCTCCCTTGACCCTTCCCATTCGATACTTGAATCACCCACATGTATTGAGGCATTGAGCAACGCAGACATAGGTTTATCTGGCCGTAATATCGACACCTTACTTTGAATCTTTGGTTAGTGTTATGTTAAGATTTTTGCATATATGATTGTAAATGACACAAAACTTGTATTCATGTATAAAGTAGTTTATCCTTTTGGAATTATATCTATTGAACTTAATATTATTTTATGTTATATACTTAAACGGACAAAACCAAACAATCCAAATTGTAGTTTGGTTTGGATCAGTTTGGTTTTTGAATTAGTTTGGACGGTTTGGTTTCAACTTTTAAAAACCGGACTTTATTTGGTTTCATCTATTTGGTTTGGATAAAACCAAACCGTCCAAACGAACACCCCTAGCTTCATTACACATATATTTAGAGATTACATTTACCTATGTACAAAATTAGAACTTTATTAAATTAGAAGATATTTTGAAGAAAAAAACATCATCAAATATATGATATTATCTTAGAAAAACTAATTAGTTTAGATCAATTGGTCACCAAGGCTTGCCTTGGGGTTTTCCTTCAAGAGGTATTGGGTTCAAGCGTTGTTAGAGGTAAAACTTAGAGTTTAAAAGGTGGTGGGGTTTATTCCCCATATGTGGAGGGTTCGAGGGAAGACATATTGCCCCTTGTGGATGTCACTATCTAGGCTCGAACCACTAACTTACTAACTTGCCGTTCAAAAAAACAAATCTTAGAAAAATAACGACGGCTTTATGTTTAGAGCACAAGGTGTGGGAGCTTAGTTATTGGCATGTTATAGCATTTTTTGTCCTATAACTTGGCTATAACTAAGAGATGGAAATGTGGCTCCTTGGGAGCTTAGTTATTGCTTAGTTATAGCCATGTTATAGGGGTCCCACTTAGTTTTTTTTTTCTTTTTTGTATATTTAAAGGACGAAAACATAAATAAAAATACGATTAATTAAAATACGAATGATACATTAAAAAGACGAAAATTAAAAATACGAAAAATTAAAAAACATAAAAATTAAAAATACGAAAAATTAAAAATACGAAAAATTAAAAAACATAGAAATCAAGATCGATATTTGTTTCGAATCCTTTCCTTCTCCAACTCGACCAACGCTTTATCTTCCTCCGACATATGTGTCGTGTCGATTCCAAGGAATGACAACGCCTTGTATCTCGATCTTTCCTTTTGGTGCTCCGATTTCAAAGCTCGGTCTTTCTCTAAATTTGTTTCAACCGTTTCCTTGAATTCGTCTTTTTTAGAAACACTTCCCGACGTGTCCGAACGGGCACTTTTAGATTTTCGTGGTGGCCCTGCGGGTCGTTCGATGGTGTCGTCTCGGAAAAGTGGGTTCGGGTCCTCAAAATCTTCAGAGTCACCTTCAAGTGCTTCCACATGTCGCCTTCTACTGGGTTGAACGGGCTCGGGTGTGTGCCATTTCGAGTGATGTTTCAGAAATTCCCACGCCTTGATATGCTTGAACGCGGTAACTTCATTCTGTTGGTATTGTTGTAGACAACGAGTAAAAACACCCTCGTCGTTTTCACCGCTAAGTCGTTGTGTTCGTTCGACAATTGCAAGAAATTTTCCACACTCCCGGGTCAATGTTGTCCACTTTCCCGTAATCATCTCCTTGTTACGGGGAAAGGATACCACAGAGTTGTATTCGGCAACAACTTTATCCCATAACGAATCAAGATCTAGGTTCCGCCCGCGGACAGGATCTTCTGAAATGGAGATCCAACTTTGTGCCAACGCCAATTCTTCATCTTGAGTCCACCGTGTGCGTTTTATTGGAGCCGCTTTTTCTTTGGCCTTACCCCTTCCTTTTGCCCTCCTCCTTACGGAAGAAGGTTCTTCCGGTTGTGTTTCCGGAATAACTTCGTTAGACGACGTGAATTGTTCGGTAGGGGTTTCGGGTTGTTGAAACATTGGTTCATTTGGGGCGGTTTGTTGAAACATTTGTTGTTGCGTTTGCAAGAACGCAAGTTGTTCCGGGGTTAAGGGTTGGGTAAATGGATTTACAAACGGTTGGCTAAATGGTGTGTTTGATGATTGTGGAGCCGAACTAGATGAGGCCGTTGACGGGAACATGCTTTGGAAAGCAATCAATTAATTAATGAAATCGTTGTGGTTAGACATTGTGAAAGATTTGAGAAGATGAAGTGTTTAAAAAGATGATATAAATTTTGGATGAAAAAGATTGGTATTTATAAGAGATTTGGTAAAAATTAATTTCCCCCCCCCCCCCCCCTCCCACAAAATCCGACCGTTACCCACTTGTTTTTGAAAAATCCGGCCGTTGCAAGCTTATAACGGCTCGTTAAAGCCAAAACGGTAGACCGATAACGAGCGGATGGCGCCACCCACGGTGTGGGTTTGGCGCCGTTTTCGGTCTTTAACGGGCGGATGGCGAGGCCACACCGAGCCCTCTTATAAGCCCCGACTTTTACAAAATGCAAATTCACAAAATGTAGCATCATGTTGATTATACTTTGATTTAGTTAACGATTACTAACTTTATAATACTTAAATTATTTCACTCATTCAATCAAAAAATAATGTCTAACTCGTGTTGAACTCTTGTAAGTTGTAACTAACAAAGAGCAGTTGACTGAATAGTGTTTCAACTTTTATGACAAACTAAATTTGTGAATATTTACATTTTTCATAATATAAATATGTGTTCATATAACTTTAAGAACCGAATTGAAACCAAAGACCATGGTACAGATCGCGGATTCTTTTAAGCTGGCCAATTGCAACCTGCATAGTATATTTAAGCTCTTTTCAGTTTGCTTTACGACATGATTTTAGTTCGATCAAGTTAAATTTTTTAAAACATTCTTAATTAAATAACAATTCAAATTCTTATGAGCGGTCCAAGGCAATGCTACTGGCGGACTTTTGTACGTGTTCCGGTTTTTCGATATTTCTGATGCTAGTGTTGTGATTTAACGGTGTATGGTTGAATGCTGCCTCATGGATATTTATTAGGGTACTAGTCTATAACTCGTGATAAATCACAGATATCTTATAAAATTTTGATAATGTTTTCATATGTATTTTCAAAATCATTTACTTCTTTAATAGTTAATAACATCAACCGGTTTTTATAACCCGTGATGTAACACCTCAATTTTCAAAACGTATTTTAAAACATATCTTTAAATAAAAATATTACAAGATCCCATATCCCAAAATATTATTTAACAAAAACCATTAAAAGTTTATCAGAGTTTAAAACCGGTGTTACAAAACAATATCATAACCATAGGATAATCGGGATCTACCTACGAGCTCCCGAGCTGATCAACACAAGGCCACTTCTAACGGGACCTTCTAATCCTTCGATCCAGAACCTGAGTACATAGCCAAAAACAAAGTTGTACGTGAGACAAAATAGTCTCGTGAGATACATGGGTTTTTCGACCCAATCTTAAAAGATTAATAAACAATAACTGAAATATTATAAGCACTTATCTTTATCAACTTTATTAGCTCATTTTCTAATCATTTATTCGTATTAGCTAATAAGCTTACCATAAGCTCATTCAACACATAAACACAAATATGTAAGCTATCTCCAAGCTTACTCTTTCTTTATCACATATGCAATGGACCTCTCCGAAGCCAACTCTCCCGATATGGGACGTCATAGGTAAACTATCAAGGTAATTGGGAACCCCCATCTTACCGAGATTCATAAGCTCTCCCCGTTTCCGGGTCGTCATGCTCACCCAACACTGGGTGTCGTAAACTGTAACATTCTACTCTTTGCGCAGGGAGGTACCACCCTAAGTAGACGTCTCGTGCTCCCCCATTTCTGGGCGGTCTTATTCCGGATATTTTATTCATCACATATGAGCCTCAGCTCCATTCATCAAATTCATCACATATGAGCCTCAGCTCCATTCATCAAATTCATCATTAATTAGAATACATCTATTCTAATTATCACATCATCCTCATTACTTAAGCATTCTCATTATTGACTTTATCAAGTCCTTTAATAAATAAACTATATTTATTATTTATCAGAAATCATATTACTTTAATTTTTACTTTGACTAGAACACTTATCTCTTACTAGTCACTTTGCACTTATTCTCTTAGTATTTCAATATCTACTTTTATTAATATAATATACTAATCGATACTCATTACTTAAAAAAAATCACCTTCTCAAGCTCTATCAATACATATTATTAATGAACCGATTATCTAACTCTTTTAAACTATTATCTTCGTTCATATGTCTTATTTCCAAAAACTCAATAATTACTTCTCATTATCAAAATCTCTTTAACAATCATTAGTCAATTAGGCATACTTAAATAGTCTACTACTAGCGTTTTCTCATCTTATCAATCATATCTTTATTAAAAACATTTATTAATAAAGACTCCTAAAACATCACGGTTTTCAAAATCATTTGTTATGTACTCAGTAAAAGTCTCATGTACTCACCTTAGCCAAGCTTAATCCTCTTGAGCTTCTTGAATCAAATCCTCACTTCCCAAGACTTGTGAACTCCAAGTCTTCCAACAAATGCCCTAATCATGAAACCACACAAGGTTTAACATCAAACATCACCATTGACTACATAATCTACCACTAGTTTACAACTAGTATCACTTTTCCCCAATTTGACAACCCATAAAACCCTAGGTTTTCCTAGATCTTAAGATCTCCATAAATCCATGTTATCAACATGATTTCCTTGTTAAAATACCACAAATCTGAGTTATATACATCCATTTCATCGCCCATGACAAACCCTCCAACTAGGGTTTGCATACAACACCAACTTTTCCCCAAAAACACCATCTATAACAAATAAGAGTAGAGATTTACCTTATACTTCAACAATATAGCAAGAATCTTCAAGATTGAGTGTGAAAATCGGTTCCAATGGCTTCCTTGCACTCAAAATCGTACACACACACTTGGGAGAAGATTCTAGGGTTTAGAAATGAGAGAAATGGCTGAAATCCCGATTTTAAAGTCTGTACAACAATAAATCGCGTCGCTATCCACAATTTCGCGTCGCTAAATGGTACCCGCGTTTTTTTCGCGTCACAAGATCGCGCCGCGATCTTCCACGCGATCCCGAGATCGCGTCCCCGACCAAAGATAACGTTCGCTAATTCGGGTCGCTGTTTCGCCCAGGCATAAATCGCGTCGCGATTTCCCAGTTCGCGCCGCGATCTCTCTTCACCAGATATTCTTCGTTTTTCCTTCTTGTTCTCATGTTCGGTTTGACCCGCACTCGATTCCAACGATTGAAACAACCTTTAAGTTCCCTCAATACCCATATCTAGCTGATACATAAATCGATACTCGTCATACAAATGTACACATGAATCATTTATTCCCGAAATAATATATATATCAATAATCTTTTCATTTAATCAATTATTCGAAATTTTCGGTCGTTACACGTGAACTTCACAAGTACACAATAATTTAATTGATAGTATTTTTTATATTATAAACAAACATGTCAAATGAATCTAATATAAATAAAAACTAAATATGTATTAAAGTTTAGTTTACACTAAAAAATGAGCCGAATGAAATATATTATGTAAAACAGGCAACGAGTCAAAATGATTCTGGTCAAAATGGGTCTCAAAATATTATTAATAAAAAAAAAATTAAATAGTAATAGAAAAGAAATAAAACTATAGCATATAATCAAAGTAAGTTGATTACCTAAAGATAAAACAACTACTTCCTCCTATTCAAAATAAGTGATACATTTTGATTTTCACGGGTTTTTAGATAAATGATTATAATAATGATTAAATTAGATTAATTGGATGGTTAATGGGGAATGAGTCCCACACATTTTGAATAAATTGGGGTTAATGATGTTTAAAAGTAAAAAGTAAGGGTAAATGAGTCATTTCAAGCATCGACGCGTTAAACTTGGCTTTAATCACTAAATGGATATGGAGATTTTTCAAAGAAAAAGATGCGTTGTGGTGTCGGGTTATTCGTTCCATATATGGAGATGATGGGGGTTTTCAAAAACCGATTCATTATCGTCTTAAATCGGGTACATGGTTAAAAATTATTGGAACTATTAATTATCTTCACGAAAAATATATAGTTGATTATAACGCGATCAATTATAAAGTGGTAAGTGGAGAAAATATTAGATTTTGGTTGGATTCTTGGATTAATACGAGCCAATATATCTTACATTTAATCGTTTATTTAATATAGATTTAAACAAGTTTTGTATGGAAAAAGATAGATGGATGAATAATGATTGGAATTTTAATTGGAGAAGAAATATAAGGGGTGGAGTCGAAGAAGAACAATTGCAAAACTTATTAGCAGTAATTGGTAATGTTCAATTAGAAGAAGGAAAGGATATAGTTCGTTGGAATCTGGGAGAAAAATGTGATTTTACGGTTAGTGATACGAGAAAACATATTAACGCGATCCTATACCCCGGAGGTAATGACGGTTCGAAATGGTGCAATGTCATTCCAATAAAAGTAAATGTATTTATTTGGAGAGCTTGTTTGGACCGATTACCGACACGTTTAAATTTATCTAAAAGAGGTTTGGAATTAAATTATATTTTATGCCCGACGTGTAATCAAGGTATGGAATCAATTTCGCACACTTTCTTTTCATGTAGCATGGCTCGAGAAGTTTGGGCGGCGATATATTGTAACGACCCGAAATTTGTAAATAAATAAAATATGTAAAAATATGATAATTATGGATAAATCATATAAAACATGTGGAAATTGGTTTCGTGTCGTTTGGACACCGTACGAGAAAGTTATGGGCGAAATCGGGTCAAGACACTTGATGAAAAGTGCAGCCTTGCTGCCGTTAGGAGTTCGCGACGCGAACTATTGTTCGCGATCGGGAACTAACTCCAGGAAGTTTGGCCATGGGTCGCTAAGTATTCGCGATGGGGTTAACGATCGTTAAGTTGGCGTACGATTTGTGAAGTTAGCGACGCGAACTACTTCGCGTCGCGAAGTATGGACGTGCAGCATTAAAGACGGGTTTGAGCTCATTTATTGCAAAGTAAAACCCTAGTTTTCTCTCTTGGCGATTTTTGAGCATAGCAGCTGGTTTGGGTTGATTTCTTCACAAATCTTTGGTAGATTTCACTCCTAGAGGAAGATTAAAGGTATATCTTCACTCTTTCATCTTTGTAGCTCAAGATCTATGGATCTTGAAGCTAGGGTTTGAAACCCTAGTTCTTGGGTTGGTGATTTATGGTGAAATAAATGTTGTACACACTTAATAGATGGTATATTAACAAGGAAATCAAGTGTATGGTTAAGATTTGTAAGAATCTTAAGGGTTGGTTAAACCTAGGGTTTGGTAAATCACCATATTTGGGGGAAATGGATTGATGGGTGTTATCTAGAGGTAGATGAACACATTGATAGTAAATTGTGATGATTGAACATTGTATGATCATTGTTTTAGGCTTTCGGTGACATCTTGGAAAGTCGGTGAAATTGTGAAGCAAGAGCTTTGGTGTCAAGAACACAGTTGGAGCATCTTTATTGCTAAGGTGAGTACGTGTGGACTTTACTGAGTACATAGCCCTTGAAATACATTGTTTTTACTTATGAACGGTCTAATTGCTTAATTGAGTAGACTTATAGTTGTGTAGTTAGTTGTGAATTATTGTTAATAATTAACTAACTGGTTTGTTGATGAATGTGATAGCCGAGAGCTAGATTGACATAACCTTTGAGTTATGGTGAGAACGAGATGACGTGATGCTAGTTAGTTCGGGGGCAACCCGATAACTAGACATGGTGATGTTTCTAACTAGTTCGGGGGCAACCCGATAGTTAGATAGGATAGTGTTTCTAGCTAGTTCGGGGGCAACCCGATAGTTGGATTTATGGGTGCTTTTAGCTAGTTCGGGGGCAACCCGATAGTTGGGCACGTTAGTGTTGCTAGTTAGCTCGGGGGCAACCCGATAACTAGATATGTGTTGCTAGGAAAGCAAGGTTGGAGTCACCATAGGGTGACTATATAGATGGACGGAATTACCTGTGTTGATTACTTGGTTAACGTTTATTATTATTAACGGGTCTAAACCCATGTATCTCACGAGACGTTTTTGTTTCACGTACTCCTTGTTTGTTTTTGCTATGTACTCAGGTTCGGGATCGAAGGTTTAGGTACGCATGGATAGAGATGCGGGACCTAGAATAGAAGAACACTAGATTGGATTTAGTCTTAGCTTGGTGATGATCTATTTTGTAACACCTACTTTTATACTCTGATTTCATACCAAGGTTTTTGTAAATCTAAATTGGGGATGTTCTTCTATTTATAAAATGTTTTATTTTGGCCAACATTTGGCATTAAATTTGAGGTGTTACATATATAAATGGTGCAATATTCAAAATTGTAATAGTAATTCTTGGGAAGAATGGTGGGAATCTAGTGAAGACATTACAAATATAAATTATCGTCGCCAAAAATTGCAAGTTATCGGAGGTACAACGGGTTGGATGATTTGGAGATTTAGGAATTCGAAGATTTTTTACGGTGGCAAAATGCGTAAAATATATTTAGTAGATAATATTACTTTATTCTCTTTTGTGTGACTTACCCATAGAAACAAAAAATGTAAGGTTTCTTGGATTGATTGGTTGAAATTTCCTTTGTAATTGTTTAGTCTAGCACTTTGCTAGACTCTAGTAATAAATTTGTCGTTAAAAAACAAAAAATGAGTCATTTCACTTTGTTAAAGTAGATAGTTAGTGGTGAGTGTCCCACCATTTTTTGCCAAATAAGGTAATTTTTTAAAGTTTATCATTCATTTTAAATCACTCTTAAAAGAAAAGTGTATCACTTATTTTGAATCGGATGAAGTATAAAACTTTTATTTTGGTGCATATATGAATTCTCCTAATTTACCATAAATAAATAAACATAATATATTTTTCATTGCCCGTTAAATTTTAAGTGACTACTAATCCATTATAACAATTTCTAACAAATAATATCTTACAAGTTATAACAATTTCTTACAAACTTATCCATTATAACACTCATAAACAAATAATCATTAACCATTTTTATTAAAATACACAACTATAATCTATTGACAAAATATAAAATAAATAAATTTAAAATAATTTTAATTTCACCTAAATAACCTCAACAATGGTCTTAGTAACCCTAGCACCAGCTCTCAATGTAAATATGTAATAAAGATGTCTAAATATTTTAACTCTTACAAAGTGGTCAAAGTGGATGTCTAAGTTTAATTATTTAACGACACTTAATATTCCCAACTGATCCACAACGAGACTTGAACCCGTATAACCAATAGATCATGGATCCTTACACCTAAAAGTTTTTATACCATTAATCAATTTTTCCATATGTTTTAAATAAATCAATTTTTAATTGTTATATAAATTTTACGCCAAAAACTTTAATTTAAATTCCGTGATTTGGTATTTATATAATAATTTTTAAATAGTTATTATCTATTGTAAACTCAATTTCCGTAAAGTTTTTAAAAGCTAACACGTGATAACTTTGTAAATTTTTAGTTGTTGTCAAAATGTAACTATCCAAAACGTATTTATTTTGAATTCAAATCGTATTCAAAATCGCAGTGGCAATTTAAGGTGACGTAGAATGTTTTCATTGGTAGATGATTTATAACGTGACAAAGATGACGTGACAAATATGACGTGAATTAGGTGACGTGTAATACTTTATTTTATTAAAGATAAAGATTTAATATTACTATTATCTTCTTATCTGAGAAATAATACAATTTGTTTCATATGGACTAAGTAGCCGCCTTCTTATTTTCTTTGCTTTTTTTACTTTTTTTTTTGTTGCGGTTCTTTTTGTTCAAACTCTTTTATGCTCCACAATATACTTTTTACTCCACGTACACAATCAATAATACTATAACTTTTAAAAACCGGGGTTTTGAACCGGACTGGCCGATGTGTAAAAAACGGTCGAACCGGTCGAACCGGTTGAACTAGCCAGTTGAACCGGATTACAATATTATATATTATTTATAAACTTTAGCTAAATAGAGAATGTTTTATAGAAACTTATAAATTGATTTATTTCAAAATTTTAAAATCCAACTCTATTTTGCATATTAAAACATATGAAAGCTCTATTTCGCAGCACATGGTTGATTCGTTGTGTTTTATATATTATATATAGCAGCACACTAATTGTAAAGTAGTGTATAATTGTTTAGCAAATTTAAGAGACTATATTGTGGAAGGAGAAAAGGAATTAACTAGCAGGTCAAGGCAATTTCAGCACATCGTTAATAGGAAAAGGAATTTTTTTTTGGAAAATTTCTTATATATCCCTGTAAAAATTAAAAATTATTCTTATATCCTTTCAAATTTTATAAATTGTCTCTATATCCTTATAAAATTTATAATTACTTTCATATCCTTTCAAACCTTTAAAAATTTTCTTTATGTCCAAAAGTTTATTTTATGATTTATTAAATTATTATAATATCAATAATCATTATTATCAAATTTATTTAATTAAAAGATTACTATATTACTCTTATTCTAGCTAAACTTAAACCTAAATCTAAATTAAATGATAGATTATCATAGAGTAGCCGTATATCATATTTGCTGATCACGTTCACGAAGCTTGTGAAGGTTTTGGATTTGGTTATCAATGTTTTTGGTCGCCTGCATGTGTTTCAACAATTGGACTTAGAATTCTTTCTTGCTAGAAGGCATTTCTCTTCTTTTTTAATATATATGATCCATTGTATATTTCAATTTGATTTTTTTATAATATATGGATACACTAATTTATTATATAATAAATAAATTGCAAAAAAGAAATTGTAAAAGCTAATGGATTATATAATCCCTACGTACGTTCGAGCATATATAATCACTTACTCATATATTATAAAAAAAATTGCAAAACACAATGGATTATATATAATAAAAAGAAGGGAAATACTTTCTAGCAAGATGAAATTCTAAGTTCAATGTTGAAACAAATGCAAGCAGTAATGTTTGAACAAAAACATTACCTAAAACCTTCATTAGCTTCGTGATCGTGAACAACAAATATGATATACGGTACTCTGTGATAATCTATCAATTAATTTAGGTTTAGGTTTAAGTTTAGATAGAATAAGGGTAAAATAGTAATCTTTTAATTAAATAAATTTGATAATAATGATAATTGATATTATAATAATTTAATAAATCATAAAATAGGTTTTTGGACATAAAGAAAATTTGTAGAGGTTTGAAAGGATATGAAAGTAATTATAAATTTTATAAGGACATAGAGACAATTTATAAAATTTGAAAGGATATGGGAACAATTTTTAATTTTTACAAGGACATATAAGACTATGCTTAATGGGTGACCGTTCGCAGTTTGGTCACCCCTGTCACATCTGCGCCACATCAGCTTTCTCTCTCCTGATCAAACACACGACCAGACAGCGACCAAATGCCCGTAATGAGTGACCGTTCGGATTTTTTTTTTTAATTTAAATTTCATTAATAATTAAAACATTACATTAAAAATAATTTAAAACATTACATTAAACATAATTAAAAAAACATTAAAAAAACTACTGGTGGGGTCGTCGATTCCAAATGTGTTCCACCAAATCAGATCTAAGATTAAGATGAGTTTGTTTATTATGGATCTCCCTGATAACTTGCAATACTTCTTCATGTGATCGTACGGGGTCGCCTTCACTATGTCGCTCTTCCAATTTGTAAGTATTCGTCTAGAGCATCGGGTACGGTCCCGTATGCTAACTGACGAATTGCAGAAGTGCACCTCATTAGCGGAGAAGTACCTGCGTTCCCAAGTGCATCATATCGTTGCGCAAATAATGGGACGGTATTAGTGAGATCGCGAACAATGCGTGTGAAAAGATCACGACTCATCCTGAAGCGTTTGCGAAAATCATGCTCGTTATACGTCGGATTTTCAGCGAAGTAGGCTGCCACGAGACGGTCATTCGCACCGCCACGGTCCCTATTCACGTATCTTCTAGGAGTTCTAGGGATATTAGAACTAGAACCTTCAAGAAACGCGGCCGCCGTTTGTAAAAAACCAAGATGTATAACCCTGTCCTCTTCCTCGTCGCCAAAAATGAAATTAGCGACATTCATTTCATCGTCGGAACTCATTTTTAGTATAGTGTGTGTGATGTGTGTGTTGTGAGTAAGTATGAATAAAAGAAATGAGAAGTGTGAAATTTTTTAGAAAAAGATTGGGTATTTATAAGGTAAAAAAAGGGGTAAAAATTAAGTTTGAAAGGGGTGTGTTGGAGCCGTTGGAGCGGGCTGCCAACGGTCGAGTATTCGACCGTTCGCCCTTGGCGACGCGTCGGCGATGGTAGGGTGTAACGGGCGGGACGCGTCGGGAGGTCCGATGTGGCGGTCGCGACCGCTCGTTCGGTCGAGTGTTACGGCCGGTCTAAGAAATTTTCCCTTTTTTTTTACTTACTCCATCCCACATTGCTGTGGGAGAAGAAAGATCGACAGATCGCAGCAGTATATATATGGCATGAGTGGTAGTGTTTTCAAGCAGCTCAAAGCAATCTTACCTTTTGTGGATTAGATTTATTTTGAGCATAATTCAAGCTTAATTTCGGTTCAATTACGGTTTTTTAGCTACGGTTCAACCCGGTTCGTATATAAACCGGGCGGTTCAATCCGGCTCATTTTCTGGTTGTTGACCCGCTCAATTGACCCGGCAGCCTATGTGTTTTCCGGTTGGACTGGTCCGACCCGGTCACGAAAACATTATAAAAAAGTTTACATTTCTCCTTAAAATTTTATCCTACAAAAAAGTTTACATTTCTCAAATTTGGGGGGCCGCCTAATAAAATAATATTATTACCAATCATTTCACGAATAAAACACTTTCTCTCTCCAATCTAACTTTATATTTTAATCAAAAGTATTACAAAGGACCCACCACTAACTATCTCCTAAAAAGATTGTATCCAAATTATATGTAAACTTTTTTATGGGACGGAGGGAATACGATTTAGTAAGCTTTGTTTTTTTGAACGGCCATTAGCATTTAGTTAATGGTTTTAATCGGACAGTGAGATTCATAAGAGTTAGTATGACCTCCTGAGTTTCTTCGAACCCTCCGCCTATAAAAATTTAAACCTCACCTCCTATCCATCTGACGAAAAATCTTCAGTAATACTCAAACTTGAGATCTTATGGATGAAAATACACCAAAATTTCATTTAGTGGCCAATTAATTTAATCCACCTGTTTAAACAAATGAACAAGGAAAAAATTAATTACATGAGTGCAAACATCTAAGACGTAGTTGGTCCATCAGTGTAATTGAGTTAAAGCCTAAAATTTGTCACTGCACTTTTTAGTGACCAAACATTTCAGTGGTCACTGGTGAGGTACGTCACCAAATATATATTAGAGACCAAATACAAAAAGTATAGTGATTAGTTTTTTCATCACTGCACTTTTTAGTGACCAAACGTTTCAGTGGTCACTGTTCGTCATATAGGTACTTCACCAGATATATATTAGAGACCAACCAAAAGTTGCCACTATGCTTGTGACGACTTTTTTTTGTCACTGTTTTCGTCAATTAATGGGCACAATGAAGGGCTCTATCATATGTTAGAGACGAAAACTAGGGTCGCTAAAGTAGTGATTAAAATTATGTCTCGTCACTAAAAACTGGTCAATAATGAGCATTTTTCTTGTAATGCCGACTATTTGCGAAATAATAACTGAAACCCCAACTAATCCATGACGTGGGAGGCTATTTACCTTGGGTCGTTATCACCAATACCCGACTGAATCATAGATGCGTACAAGTGGTCATACTATCCCAAGTCACACTTTAAACGATAACATACTGCAGGTCTATAGTAACAAAAAATATTTTTCTGAAAGCAAAATATCTATATAAAAAATGTTAAATATATGAAAAGAATCATTACTTAAAAGATAAATATACAAATTCTGTAGTTCATTTACTAAGACACATTAACAAAATATTATATCAAAGTTTAGCGCACAATTTAAACATATTCTTCTGATGATAGGATGATAAATATGAAGATGAATACAAGAGCCAAGTGATAAACTTTAGGGAAATGATTTTTTATATTATAAAATTACTCCACAAAATCATTGATAAATAATACTTTCATTTGCTTTAAATTATATTCCGTACAATATGATGCAAAATGATTTTTTAATTTTTTTTTTATTTTTTTGTGTGTAAAATCACCTCCTTTCAAGATATTAATATTTTATTTATTGCAAGTACGAGCAATAGTGTTTTTGGGCCTGTGTACCCCTAAAGTCTAAATGTTTCACACTGCCCCATATTTACAAACAATATATCTAAGCTTTGGGCCACAAAACCCACCCAGGATTTTGCTCCATATACCTAGAATTTACATGACCAATTTGTTTGGGAACTCTAATATAGAAAAACATGACCACTTTGTTTGCTCCACTTACTCTAATATTAACGTCGATGGTGATGTTATAGTATAGTGATAATTTACTTTGGGATTGACTATTTGAACACCCCTATCTATTATTTGGATACCCCATAAATTCATAATAATCTTATACAGTCTCCTTCATACTGCGCTGTTAATCACCACCTCTACCAACTTACATGCATCGGAATCATCCTACCATTGTCGCCGCTCACTCTGTCAGTCACTCGGCCATCACCAAGTTGCTCTGCCGCTCATTCCGCCTCCACCACCTAACTCTGCCGCTAACTGCGCCACCACCATCGCATCTTCTGCTCACAACCACCACCACCGTCGACCAACAGTTTTAAGTTTAAAAAAAAAGTGGATAATTATGTTACTTAGTTGTTTGTGATACCAGTTTCCAAATTTTGACTTTAGTTAGGGTGTTTATTTGGTATAGAGGGGTGTCAAAATAGTATGACCCTTTACTTTTATAAAGATCACAGCCCAAAATAGAAAAACATGGAGACTAGCATGCATCAAATTTCTACCTTAAAAATACATATGTGATATATGCTTTGGATTAAAGTTAAATGAAAATAAAATCATATAAATTACTTTTCTCAAAAGCATTTTCAAATGTAAACATTGATACAACTCATAATAATAAAAAAAACAAAATGATCAACATAAACCAAGATCTTAAAATTATCACTTAAGTAATAAAATTTGAGATCAAAAAAATTAACATATAAATTATAAATGAAGTATTGAAATTCTTTTATATCAAAATAATACTTCCTCGTTATCATAATAAGTGATACATTTGAGCTTTCATGAATTTTGAGGGAAAAAATTAAAAATGAGTTAAAATATGAGTAATAAAGTACTCCCTCCGTCCCTAAATAAAGTTCTCATTTTGCCTTCAAATTTTGTCCCTAAATAAAGTTCTCATTTCTCAAATATAAGGGGCCCACTTAATATAATAATATTATTACCAATACTTTCACCACTAACTATCTCTTAAAACACCTTCTCTCTCCAATCAAACCTTATATTTTAATCAAAAGTAATACCAAATACCCCACCACTAACTATCTCCTAAAATGTTGTGCCCAACACAAATGAGAACTTTATTAAGGGACGGAGGGAGTATATAGTTAGTGGATAATAGATCTCACTTTTCTTGGATAAAGTGTATTAATAAGTTTTAAAAATAAAAAAGTAAGGGTATAAGTTCATTTTATTAAAGTGAATAGTTAGTGGAGATTGGGTCCCATATATTTGCCAAATAAGATAACTTTTAAAATGTATCACTTATTGTAAAACACTAATTTATAGAAAGTGTATCACCTATTGTGATAAGGAGGAAGTATAATATTCAAAATAATAGACCTTAAGAATCCAATCCAATATAATATTCGAAACAATTGACCTTAGAATCCAATCCAGTAACGCCTATTTTTTGTTGGTGTTTAGAACCTGTACTTGTGTAGTTGGGCCAACAGAGCCAATCAGCTTTTAGCCCACTATTGTATATTGTTACAAAGGGGGTGATTTTCCTACCACATCTTTTGAGTATTATACCACACTATGTGCATTATATGCTTGTACAGTTTACAGGAATAATTGTACATTGTGGTAGGATTATCAAAAGTTGTGTTATGAAAACTAATTCCCTTCTTACAAACTTCAGAGTATTTTAGGGTTTCAAATTTCAATTTACTTTACCCAAAGCAGTCAAACATTATTGACTGGACAGATTCGTTCACATACTTACGTCGCCACTCGCCATCAACGTACAAATTCATACACAATTTAAATACTAAATGTTTTTTTTTTTTTTTTTTTTTGCTTTTATAGAATCCAAAGCTAAAAAGCCAAAGCCAAAAAACAACCCCACATCATATAATATTAAAAACATAGAGAATCTAGGTAAAGCAAAGCAAAACATAACTTAAAAAACAAAGATCCATCAAATTAAAATTAGAATAAAATTTCAAAATCTGTAGCAGAGTAGCCGACTAGCATTTCAAATGCATTGACACTTGTACCGTACAATTATTTTGCTAACAATGTTAATGGTGAGGACAGAAAGTGAGCATGTAGCTAGCTCCGGTGCAAGTAGCGATACTAGTCGGATCATCGTACGCATACGAGTAAGCCCTCGGACAAGCCACCTTAAAAATCCTAGAATACGCCGTAGGTTTACACGTCTGCGGGTTACCGTAGCTCCCGGTACAACAAAACCTCGGCGAGTTAAACGCCGAACACGCGCTCTTACACGCGACCACGCGCCTCTTATCATGTGACCTAACTTGCAACCCTACCGGACACATCACATTCAGATCGCTAACACACCCTGCGTACGAGCATTTTCCGGTACCTTTAAACGGTGTTATAGCTATCGGAAGGTTGTATCCGTCGACGAGACTGACGTCGTAGAAGTCTTGTTCGGCGGTGAGAGTGATTTCAGCTAACGTGGCCGGTGGAGTACCGCCGGCGCCGTTGCAGAAAAGTGAGCCGCCGCAGTCTCCGGTAGCGCATTTTCCGCGGCCGGTGGCGTCAAAGGCGCAACCTTCACGGCCCCAGAGACGGCCGGACCATGCCGGCGGGAGGAAGAGGGTGTAGGATTTTTTGGGAGGGAGTTTGAAACCGCCGCGAGCGAGGATTGGTGAGCCGGCACCGGGCTGGATTCCGGGCCAGACTGGGTGGGTGCACTTGTTTACCATCATGATGGTGGTGCCGGAGACGCCATGGACGGCGATGAGAAAAAAGACGATGAAAAAGGAGGTGGTCATCTGCAGCTGCATTTGTGTGTGTGTGTTGATAGAGAGAGAAGGAAGCTCACTCAAACCACACTGGACACAAGTCCACAACAACACTAGACGTTACTTATCGTGTTTTCAAAATTTTGGGAAATTAAAAGTAGTACGGTAAAAAAATTAAATTAATATTGTTAGGATTGCCAATGATGGCCAGTCTAGCTGGTCTGACGCACTGGGTTTATATTCATATGGGCTGCAGGTCGTGAGTTCGAATTCTTTTGGGAGCGTTGCATTAGCGTAATTTAACTCATACCTCACACGGGCACATATGGGGAATTTTCCTTGGAAATCCCTTTGGGGGCTGGGTTTGCCCGCTTATGCGGAGCTCGAACTCGGGGTGCTCGCTGAAAAATTGCGAGTAGGCTTCCGTTATTTCATTTGCCGTTTCCAAAAAAAATATTGTTAGGATTGAAAAAGTTTATAAATGTAAAAAGTTATTAATTTATGGATAAATTAATAATTATTAATTTAAAGTATTATTAAATAATTATAATGTATATATCAAACAAAAAAGACAAATTAGTCTATTTCTCTTAATATTACATTGTAGCGAACCTTGAGGCTCAACGTAGATTAGTAACCATTGTGTTCATATGTATTGGAAATCATAAAGACTTTTGAAGTATAGTAAATGTAAACAGCAGTTTATATGAATTACTAATATATGATTTTCTTGAGACTGAATATTATAAAAAGATCTCCAAAAAATTATTATCTTATAGTTTTATTGAATTTTTTAATTTTTTACATTGGCCTAAATTAAAACCGGACAAATTTATTATTTTACAAAGTTTATTAATTTACTAAATATTGATTTAAAGTATTTCTAATATATGTAGTTTTTTACTAATTTGTTTTCCTACAATATGTAAAAATTTATTAATGCAAAATAACCAAAATTTCTTTGATACTAAACATACAATAGTTTTTATGTTACCAGTGATGCCAAATGGCCATTGCATATTACTCCGTAATATATTAGGAGTATATAATTAACTGTAAAATTACGCTTGTTAGAAATAGTAGTGTGTAATTACCTTATACTAATGATAATTCAAAACCGTGTATTTATATCTGATATATCATGATATTATTCATTGTATACATTATTACAAATAACTTTTATAGAGAAATGATACATATGACATAAATAATAACCTAATTATGGACCTGATACTACATGTGATGAATTTATTGGTTAGTGGAATGTGAGTTATTTGATAACACTAATATTCTAGAAAACGTAAGGCGTGACGGCATCATCAAGCCTTAAGTCATGGCAAGCCATGGCGGGTCATGGCGTTTTCCAAAACGTGACTTAACGCGACAATTTTTTTATATAATTTATATATGTGCATGTCAAATTAATTTTGTTTTATAAATCTATTGATTTATATAACAATTCATATATAAATTTCATAAAAAGTGTTATATCCAAATTTATAATTATATATGTTATCGTTTTTTTTTTCAAAAAAAATAATTTCTCAGGCGTCTTACAAAAAACTCGTCATAAAACGCGCTTTATCACACCTTATCTCACGTGACGCCTAGCCTAGCCGTAATAGTCTATTTCGTAATGTCAACGTCGCGTCTCACGCCTTGACGCCACTATAACAAATTTTTTAGAATCTTGGATAACATTAATAGATACATGTGACATTAGGTCATAACACAATTGATATCTATATCAATATATATTATTAATACCTTATTGCCTGTGTATTTGTTGGATTGTTTTTGCATGACCCTACATAATGTTACATCAAATAGTCACTAATACTCTAATACATGTAAGATATACCACTATAGAAAAATGCCACTTTAGTTAATTCCAAATTTATTTATTATTTATTATTATTATTATTTTATTTTTTCTTTTATTTAGCAACACATGACACAAAAAAATTAAATTATAAAACTAATCCAACCAAATTGATTTTGAGGTGATTTTAATTATTCAGTTTATTTTTCACAAACTCAAAACCAATTTAGTTTCTACACAAATACTCCGTATTAGTTTTCTAATTTGATTTTTTTTGTTTAACAGAAGGTTATGAATAAAATAAGAAATTGATTGGAGGGAGTTGTCGTATTGGGATTGTATGATCATGTGATGTCAGTCGCATTGGCTGACACAAATGGGCGGTCACGTGACCACTCACTCAGTCTTTCTTTCTGTCATCCACAAACAAACCCGTTGGATTTTTTCAACACCTCTGCTCCCATTTTCTTTATTCACCTGTTAACTTATACGGAGTATTAAATAGGTAATGATTTTTAGATGATATGTTTTAGATCATACAGTAACTCATTACTAACTTATCATCATTTAAAAAATATTAAAAATTAAACCAACCCACCCCCACCCCCCACGGCCCCACCCCCGGCTTGTGACGAGTTCAACCATCTTTCCCCCTACCGATATGTTTATACCGACAAGTTTGAGAAAAAGACCGGTGTCATCTATGATGAGGTCTCCACGAGATGAAGGGTTGCTGACGAGTTGCACAATGCAACCATTGGCATACGTCTAATAAAATTTCAAACGTAAATGATCTAAGACGAATTTAAACTACTTTCACTATATTACAATAACTAAAATTTAAAAGTATTCTACATGATATAAAATCTACATGATATAAAATTTACTTTTTATTATAGATTAGCAATCAATCTTGTATATAAATTTAAATGTTCTAGTTATAGATTTTTTATATTTAAATAAGATGTGTAGTAACTTATAGTAGAATAATCCAATATCAAATGTTTTGTACATTTCATTAAAATATTGTAAAGTTTTTATTTCGAATTTATACTAAAACATCTTATCTCGGAACACAAACTGAAAAAATAAAGATCTTAACACAAGAAGAAGCCCATCTGCAGAAAATGATTGTAATTAGTAATCGAACAACCCATTTGGTAAAATAAAATGGGCCATGATAGTAGTGCAAAGCGACTGCTTATATTCATGTTCGTTTTTAATTTTTAAATGAAACTTGATATCAAAAAAATTGTTATCGATGATGTTTGAAATACAACTTCATGATTACATTCCCTTTTAACATACCAAATAACTTGTTGTTTTGAAACAACGTTGTAATTATTTATTTATTGTGTATTTCTTTAAGTGATTCGTAACATGCAAAATAATTTACTTTGGATCGAATCTTAGCTGAAAAAGAACGTTATATTTTAATCGGGACATTCCAAAATATGTTTGTTTGTTTCTTTTGGAAAATATTATTGCGAACTATTACATGAGTAAATTACCAAATATCCCTGTGATTTGATTGAAATTACGAATTTAGTTCTTATCTTTTAAAAATTACACGGATAATCATACATTTTGTTCTCGAACACTCCCTCTTATTATATGTTCAACTCTACTTAACGAAGTCAAAACACAAAAATACCGAACCGAAGCATAAGTGACTTAATTATTTATTGTACACAAATTACGGAAAGACACCTTTTACCAAATTGCTTTAAAAAAAACCTAAAAAAAAAACTTATACATAAGTCACTTGAGAACTCCAAAACATCATTGACAAGTAACATAACAAACTAACATCTATTGCTTTCATCTTATTGAAACAAATACTTATTCCTATTAATGACGTCATAATTAACCGAAACTAACTCGTTTCACTCTATCTCTCTTCACCATCTTAACTTTGGTGGAAAATACTGCATCATGGAAAAATCAAAATAAGCATTCATAAATACTTAGAACCAGTTTCATAATATACGGTCGAAAAAATGTCCTCACCTTATCGATGAGAGATTGATAGTATGGCTTCACTTTCTCGACATCCACACGAACTTTGCTCTTGCTGTATAAGT
The DNA here is from genome assembly GCA_963853835.1 of Calendula officinalis. NCBI lineage: Eukaryota > Viridiplantae > Streptophyta > Magnoliopsida > Asterales > Asteraceae > Calendula > Calendula officinalis. Next base: position 638,852 of record OY970827.1, on the reverse strand, counting down.
CGTATTTGCTGTATTTACACGTATAAAAGTGCGTTATAAGGAATAGAAATTAACTTCAAACAAATAAAATAAAATAAATGTGTATTTTCAAACTCGGTGAAAACATTATGAGATTAAATGTTTACTTGAATATTTGAAGCCACTTTAGATTCTCGACGCCTTCCTCATTCATCAAGTGTCTATATCCTTCGGATCTATGCAACGCTGTTGTAGAAAACGAGAATCAAGTAATTAACGGGTTCCATAAGCCGATTTTAATTTCAATTATTAAATAGAGTTCTTACCATAGAACGAATGGTATCTTATAATGAAAAGTCCAGCCGAAGGAAGAGTGGTTCCATTTTCCTTTGCAACCTAAGTAAATGTTACAAATAAATATTAAAACTTGTTACAAATGATGACCTACACGAAACAAAATATATTCTTGAATAGTAGAGTGTCAATTTGTACCAAATACATGTAGTCATCGTGCCCCCATGACATCATAACGTTGTCGAGTCCACATCCTTGAGAGTAAATTCCGTATTTTGTATTATACGTGGGATTGTTGTAGTCGGAATTTTCCAAGAAATACTGCTTTCAGAAAACCAAATAAAATTAGAAAAAAAATATTAAAATTTAAATACTATTTGCTTGCGAGTTATTGTTAGTATAATCGATGAGTTTATCTGAATATAAACCTTATTGTGAACGATTGATTTGTCAAAAGCACATCCGACTGGAAATGTGTCACCTACAACCGCCCATTGAGGAAGTTCCCCAAAACTAGGATGAAGCAAAACCTTTCCAAGATCTATAAAACACATTGTCAAGTTATATGTTATAAAAACATAACATCTAAGGATTTATTTATTTATTATTATTTTTGTTATTTATAGGTATTCAAATGTACCATGGATTAAGGCAGTCAAGTGAAGCCAATCTTGGTTAGGATAGTCTTTTCGGATGGCTTCCGCGGTTTGTAACAAGTGTTCAATTTGAGGCTCATCTAAGTCGGGATCACTCTCGTCAACTACTTCGTTCAAGAGTTCACAACATTCCCAAATGCTCATTTCGACCTTGTCCAATTTTTGGTACTCCTGTCTCATCTTTTTTACCTATATATGTATTCATTGACAATTTTAATGACCGGATTTAAAAAAAAAATGATAATGACAGCCCTTAGGGCTGCTATTAAGAAGGTTTAAATAACAAAAGACAACTTCCTGAATTTTAGGAATATTACTTTTTTAATCAATGTACAAGTTTTTTATACATGTTAGTGACAGTCCTTAGGGCTATCAATAACAAAACCCTTTAAAAATATATAAAAAATATTTTGAGACAATAAAAAGATACTTACAAAATCAACTGTTTGGTTGATGTGGTTCACTCGGTAAAAGTCTTCCACACTTTTTTGTCTTTCGCTCTCTATATCGTAATCCCTATCAAACAAAAATTAGCATTACTTTTTGAGACACATTCCTAACTTACCTAAAATTGGTCCTAAATAGTGTCCAAGCCCAATGGCAATAATAATTTATTTTGTCCTTTCTAATAGAGTAAAATTCGACGATCCCTTAACTCTACAAGGCTGTTCTTGTGAATTCATTATATTTATTACTGACCATCGCTAATAAAATTAAAAAAGATCTAAATCCACAAAAATTAGAAGAGAATTTTGTTAAGTTAGGAAATAACCTAAAATTGTGACCAAAAGAATTAGCATGGGGAATACAAAATCCACCATCTAACACCAATTCTGTATCCTCCTTCCTCTTTGGGATCTGCTCCTCACTTGCGTTTTCTGTTTTCAAACATAAACAAATAACAAATTAATATACACAAAAAGATATATGCAATTCGCTTCTTTAAATATTGAAATTAAGTTTAGTTCCAAAGTTTAAGAAAATCATAAGTAAGATCCTAGCAAAACTTGATACTATCACTTTTCAAAAGTATTAGTTCATAAATAAGGAAAACAAACCCAAAAAAAGGAAAAAATGTGATTTCAAACTTTAAGGAATCCATAACCAATTGTAAAAGAAAATTACAGAAACAAAAACATACGATCTTGAAAATACGTGAAAATCTAATACTCCGTAGTATATAACAAATGCTATACGTCTAATTAGTAATTACATATTGAAAGTTACATTTTACATAAATGATTAATACAAATCTAATGGAATCAATATCTCAAATTAATCCAAAAATTTTTATTTTTATTTCATGCAATTAATCCATTATCATTATTTCAAGCATGTAAGATTATCATACACATAAAGAGGTAAAAAAATAAACCGATTGTTACCATAATGGGGTTGATCAACAATGATTGTCATCTTTATGAATCCGCAAAATATAGAAATTCGTTAAAACACCAAAAAATAATATTGTTTGGTGGTAGATATGAGAGAAGAAAAAGAATTGGGTGCAAATTGTGAAGAAAAAAAGAGGGTATTTATAACACGCCGGAAAGTCCTTCCCTGAGATTTCATAATCACCGAGTCCTTTCCTGAAAACACAAATTCTTCCCACTCCTTCTCCCGCAAATTTTAATTAAATATTTTAAATTATGATATTTTTTTATTAAATGCAAAAAATCAAAATGGTGATAGGTGGAGAGTAGGGAGGGGTTGTAGATTTGAGATTTTGATGACGTGGCAATATGTGCTTGTTTCAAGGATGCACCGTACTGCATGTGTTTTTTTGGTAACGGTACCTACTCATAGACTTACTCATTAGATGAAAACACGTGTTAAAATTAAGTGATAATATTAGGAGAGAGAATAGTAGAATACATATATCATCCTATTAAATGTGTAAACCCATAAGTAGGTTTAAATGGTAGGACTAGGGTGTTAACGAGTCGAGCTTTTAACGAGCTACTCGAGTTCGAGCTCGTTTATATCGAGCTCGAGCCTATACAAATTCAATCTCGAGTCGAGCTCGAACAAAAAACAAGACTCGATTAATCTCACGAGCCGAGCCTAATAATTTAATACTCGACTCGGCTCGTTCGATGGCTCGTTTAATCTCGAGCCGAACGAGCTAGAACGATCTTAACGAGTCGGTCCTAACGAGCCAAACAAGTGTTTTATACAAGAAGTACAAGTGTTGATACAATAAGTACAAGAATATTGATGAGTTTAGAACAACTCTATATAAATCGATCTTTAGGCTCAAGAATAGTTAGTTCTTGATCTGAAATATACAATTACAAATAATAAAACTTGCGGAATTAAACGAACATATTTGTATTGCTAAACAAGGTTTCATCATCATCTTTATATACAATGATTACTAAAAGCCCCAATTCTACGTATAAATATGTAGAACGGTTTTGGTTAACAGGATCAAACGACCTTGAGGCTTAGAGTACACACACATACACGTTAAAACGTGGGTTTCAAGAACGACTAATTCTATACCTCTAGGTTTCTTTATATAATAGAAAACTTAAAGATTTACAAGGAAAAGATAATACTAAATCTTTTAAGCTAATAAAGATATACTATATCTTTTACATTTATGATTATCTCCTAAATCTTTATTCATATATTGTCTTCCATATCTTCAATTTAGGTCCTTGTACTTTATAAGTTTTGACACATCAAATCTTTAATGAATAGTATAGAAATATTCCTAACAAATATACATATATTAATAGGGATGTTAACGAGTCGAGTAATTAACGAGCTTTTCGAGTATGTAAATTAGTTATTTTCAAAAAACATGAAATTATAAACGAGTATCGAGCTCGAGCTCGAACACTATATAAATATTCGAGCTCGAGCTCAATTTTAAAAGCTTATTCGAGCTCGAGTCGAGCTCGAGCCGAGTAATTACTAAACGAGCCGAGCCCAAATTTCTTGATATTCGACTCGACTCGAATTGTTAACACCCCTAGGTAGGACTAAATATTATTTCTGTTTTTTTTTTTCATGATTAAAGATTTTTTCTTTATTTTGTTGTGGGCCGCACGTGACTCAGATATGTGTTGGCATCAACTCACAGCCGCTCAGTCTCTGTCGCTCACGTAACGTTCTAGGAAATATAATACTCGATCTGAAAAACAAGAAGTCATTTCGTGTCTAATAAAAACTGCGTTTATATATTTACTCTAGGATTTGCAAAGCATAATTCTTAGGTAGTGTTTAAGAATTATTTAATTTAACTTTATCTTTGGGGTGGTTAGTCAAAATTATCTTAGGTAGTGTTTAAGAATTCTTAGGTAGTCAAAATTATCTTTGGGGTGGGTCAGTTAGTAATTTCAAAAGAGATGTTTTTTTTTTTTTTTAAACAAACTTACATTAACTTTAAGCATTTAAGTTCTTATTAATTGTGGCTATAAAAATACTATATATAATATGTTTAAGATTTTTATTTTGTGAACGGTAAAAGAAGACAAGTGATCGGGCTACAGCAATGTCAACACTCCCCCAAAGACCCCCAAAGAAACTTATATTATAAAAAGAAAGCTAATAAAAAACTAGCAAATTACAACGGACCGCAAAAAAAAAAAGACATACAATTCCACCTATCAACTAAATAAAGAACCTAAAAACAGGATCTTAGATCGTCACGCCATTCATCTTTGGGCCAGTCAATAATTTTTTAAGAGATATAAAGTTATATCTTAAAATATGTATTTTGTTCTTTTAATATAAAATATTTTTTAGGGTTTTGTATAAATATCAGTAAATAATTTTTTGGGTATCATATGAAAATTCCTCATAGTATCGCATAAGGTAAAAAAGCATGCTAATTATTAATATTTTCCATTTTTATTTTTTAAATAGAAGATATTTCAAATAAATATCAAGAACCGGAAATAAAGTATTTATTTTATTGAGAACGTGAAAATGACGTATAACTTTATGATTCAAAAGTCATTATATTACTATGTAGATTTTTTTTTTTTTGAAAGGCAACGGGGATACCCTAGAGCTTCGGTAATGCCATCACCCTCGGGACACCCACGAAAAACAAATATAAAAAGCTAGTAAGACACTAGCAAAGTACCAAATTACAACCCAGAAATTAAAAGAGAAAAAGCCTACAACCAAACAACACAGCGGAAGACACCAAAAACACCCGAATAAAACAAAATCCACCAAATTAGAAACACTCATCAGGTCTACCAATCCAAATAGGCCAACTGTACTCCAAAGAAGAAATGTTAGAGCGATTCTTCAACCATAGGAACGAGAACGTTTGAACATCAGAGAATGCTAAATCCTCCAAATCGTTCACCTGTCGGTTAAAAACGCGATCGTTCCTGAACTTCCAAATGACCCACAACATCACCTGAATCATGCCACTAAAAGCCTTCAATCTATGACCACTAAACCCGGCGCTTATACCCCATCGAAATAGAGATTCCATAGAATCGATAGAATCGTAAGAAACTCCCCACCACTGCCCGATCAACACAAGCAACCGGCGAGCAAAGGGGCAAGCAATAAAGAGGTGATCTTCAGTTTCATCAGCGTTGTTACAAAACGGGCAGTAGCAAGAGAGAAGGGTGATACCACGTTTATCCAGATTAGACTTTGTCGGCATACGACGATGACCCGCTTTCCAAGCATTAATTCCGACTTTGATAGGAACCCAACTGTTCCAGACAAAATTTTCAATACGGTCTCGAGGAAGAGAAAGATCGTCGTAGGCGTTTCTAAGAGAAGCAACAGAAAAAATACCACTGTTCTCAAGAGCCCAGACCCATCTATTTCCAAGCCCGTTCTGATCAGGGGCCTCCGTGAGCAACGAAACAAGAGGAATGTTCACCTTGTCAAGCTCCTTAAAAACTTTAAGAGTGTTACGCCAAATCCCAGGGAATTTACCAACAAAATTGATTCCCGAGAGACCACCAGTCGGTCCATGAAAGGATTGAATCGAACGTTTCCAAAGAGAGCTTTGATCGGTCTTAAATCTCCAAATCCATTTGGTAAGAAGAGCGAGATTAAGAGCCTTAAGACTACCAACACCTAGACCTCCGTTGTCTTTGAGGGTTAAAATAAGTTTCCATGCCACCCAAGCAATCTTTTTATCATTATTAGAAGACCCCCAAAAGAATCTAGACCGTATACTCTCGAGATCAGTTAAGACTTTAACCGGAGCTTTAAATAGCGAGAAAAAATAAATCCCGAGACTGCCTAAGACCGATTTTAAAAGAGTGAGCCTTCCACCGATAGACATTGAATTAGCCTTCCACTTGGAAAGTTTAGATCTGAATTTTTCGAGAATAGGGGCCCAAGACTCGATTTTATTCATTGAAACACCGATTGGTAACCCAAGGTACGAGATGGGGAGAGAGCCGGATTGACAAAAGAATTTGTGAGCTAGCCTTTGAACCTCGTTACCGTCAACCCCAATACTGTAGATACAACTTTTACTCATGTTGATACTAAGGCCAGATGAAAGATTAAAACATCTCATGAGGCGAATGAAGTTGGAGGTGTTATGATCCGACCATTCCCCGACTACAATCGTGTCATCAGCGAATTGGAGGTGAGAAATGCACGGCCCGTTATTCGGCAATTGCAAGCCGTTAAAAATGCCCACTTGTCTAGCTTTCTTCATGGCTAAATTGAAACCCTCAGCCGCAATAATGAACAAAAAGGGAGCTAACGGGTCACCTTGGCGAAGTCCCCGTCGCATAAGAAATTCATTTGACGGGGATCCGTTGATAAGAACAGAGACTTTGGCGGAGGACAAACAACCCATAATCCATTTCCTCCATAATTGACCGAAATTCATTTGACACATAATCTCATCCAGGTAATCCCAATAAACCGAATCAAAAGCTTTATTGAAATCGATCTTAAAAAACATAGCAGCCCGCTTTGACTGTTTAAGCCAAGAAATCGTTTCACTAATAATAAAAGGCCCATCAAGAATGCTTCTGCTACGAATGAAAGCAGATTGTTCTTCGCCAACGATATAGTCAATCACCAATTTTAAACGATTAGCCAACACCTTTGCCACAATTTTGTATAAACTGTTAAGTAAACTGATCGGTCTGTAGTCGGAGAATGATAAGGGAGAGCTGCACTTAGGTATGAGGGCGAGGAAGGACGAGTTACAACCAATACCGAAGCTGCCCGATTGTTCAAAACATTTAATTGCAGCATAAAGATCCAATTTTATAGTCTCCCAAAATTTCTTAAAAAAAACCGCAGAAAACCCGTCCGGACCAGGGGCTTTGTCCGAACCAAAACTCCAAACTGCAGCTTTTATCTCAGATTCAGTGAATCCCACCTCGAGAGAATTAGCTTGAGAACCAGTAAGTTTTTTAAACTCATCACTGATAAAAGACGGTCGAGGATTAGGGTTAGCAGAGAATTTGTTCTTGAAGAAGTTAAAAGCAATTTCTTTAATCATGCCAGGTTCTGAGATCCAAACACCGTTCTCCGAGATCCCGTGAATAAAATTAGATCGACGCCTTCCATATTGCCCACATCTAAACCCTAAATTAACTTGTGTTTTTTTAAATTGTTTTTGTGTTTTTATAAATTATTTTCATTATGGAGTGTGTAATAATATGATAGTAAAGTTTAATTAAAATCTACAAAATTGAAGAATTAGGATTTTTGAACTGAATGCAAGTAAAATAAGTTAAATTTTTTATTATTTAGAATTAAATAACTTACGGGATTAAAATGTAAGAAAAACTGTTGGTCACGCAATTTAAGGTGTCGAGGAGACCCAGCCACCTAACGTGTGAACAATTCAAAAGGGTTGGGCTGTCATTTTGTATTTATTAGGCTGAAACCTGTAACAATATTTCTTACCATTTTCCGCGCGCTTACGTGTCACCATCGTTCTCGGGCTTACCCGATTACCGTGATACACAACCATGAACCCGGGACATTCCCGACTCGATTGTCATCGAGTCGGTTTGATATTTCACGGTCGTGTTTTTTATTTCGAATTCCAAGTCATCTAGAGAGCTGACTAATTATAAATACAAAGCGATCATCTAATTTTCAGGTAACACAGGGTCAGTACATGTGGGCCTCTATGGTCACAAGAGGTGAAGAGGGTGAACTTCTGATAATTTGGTTATTATGAAAAACCAAATCCAACCAATAATAAACTATCATTTTCGGTTTCAGTTCCATCAATTTTAGTTTAATTTTTGAACCGCGCTCACCTTAATGTATCGTTAATGTCATTTGAAGATACACAACTTAAGATATCTATGATTATTTGAAATTTGATATGATGAATAGTATTACAATAATTGGTATAAAATTACAAAAAATATAGTACTGAAACCATGCCGTGCCGTAAGGATGTTGCTTCGTCTTTCAACTCATTATTGAAATTAAGACTTAACGTTTAATGAGTTGTTAACTTCACTAAGAACTGTTGTATGAAAGAATTAAAGGTTTCTTTACAAAATACAAATGTACTTTTAGGTACATTAGTTATTGTATTTCTCCCCCTACATAAACTGGTAAAAAAGAGGGATTATATTCAATTTACTGAGAAAAGTCAAACATTTGGTTCTAATATATGCAATCTTATTGGTATTCCCCTTATATAATTCGTTGAAAAATAATTTTATATTTCGTTTGGGTCATCTGCTAAGCTCATGGTTGGTGTTTTTTTTAACAACAGATTTATTACTAGAGTTGTTAAATATAAATTTTATATTTCGTTTAGGTCATCTGCTAAATCCTAAGTCCCTAAAGAAATGTGAAGTTATAGTAACATTTTATGAGTATTATTAAATAACAAGAAAAATATCACATAAGCCGACAACTCAATATTTTCACACGCTGAATCGGTCTATAGGTTAGTTAATAACCAAAATGAGCACAAAATCATCTTTTGATGCTTACATAACGTGAAAGGAAGACAGGGAAATTAATGGTCTGAAGAAGAACACAGGTACTTTGTGCTTTACTGGTTGTACTCTTTCAGATTTATGGAAATAGAGTACGATTATAGTATTTCTTTACTGCATAATTTGTTATTCTATTACGAAGTATAATAATTATTCATACGAGTATCTAACAGTTAATGGCTTAATGCCTTTTGAGTGTTGACCCTGAGGTCAAACAGTTGATATTTGATTTGTCTATTTCATGTTATTATGGCATTCGCGTGATTAATTAGGTTTTAATCGTAATATGATATATCACAGGCAATTCCTGGAGGGATTATCGAAAAGGCGATTGGCGAATCATTTCAAGAAAGTATGTGACCACAAGAACACCAACACAAGTCGCTACTCATGCTCAAAAGTATTTCAACCACAAAAAATTACCAACAAAAGACAAGAAGAGATCAAGTATTTTTGACATCGCCACCGTGGTGGCTCAGCCACCTAAACACCAGCAAAAAACACCACAACCGCCAACACAAACACCGATGACACCTCCAACAACAACGCTAGTGCCGCCACCACAACCACACCCATATGATTATTTATTTGACTTCCAAGGACTATGTACATAGACCTTATTTAAGTTTATTTTAACTGAATAGGATTGTTTTGCATAGAATTAACCATCACTAGCTGCAGAATAAAAGTTACGAAATATATTTATCTTGTTTTTTTTAGTCTTCGTTATAAGCTTTTGGAATATCGGTTGTTTATAATAATGTCATGGTGAACTTGAGAATCATCATTCATATTTCATCAATACATTTTGGTTTATATTTTACTCTATTGAGCATTTTAATCACTATTTTAAGCATTTTGGTTTAATTTACACTTTAATTTGATACATTACGCACAACGGCACGAGTCATAGAACGCCCATTGCTGGTATCGACTTCTAGACATGGGGAGTGGCTACTGTTTGTTATTTCAGTCTTTTTTGTATGTAGATGAAGTTATGAACATCTTACTTATATATGCTTAATTGACTTATAGAATTATAAATTGTTTTGTTTATATTGCATCTTTCAAATACACTTCAAGAATAGGGTTGAACTCATGTCTCATAATTTGGAGACTGCATATGGTCCAAATCCAAGATAGTGATAATTGAATTTGTATAAAAACATTTTTAATGTGTATATTTGTTAAATCATATATTTGTCTGATGTGGTTTTTGGCTATATAGGTGCACTCGTTAATTGTTTTGAATTTTGATTAGGAAAATTAAGATACAAATTCAGACAGGTTTCCTTATAACTGCGTATTCTCAATACACTCTACAAGAGTAATGCCAGACACGTTTAATTCACAAAAAATTTCTGGATTATATTACCAGAAATAAAAATTAACATACTATGAAATTAAATCAATTATATCAAGCAATTACGATTCTGAATATAATTACTATTTAACATTCTATCGATATATATGTGTATTGATTCATATAAAATGCGCACACAACAATAGGAAGTAAAATTAACTGGAATTTGCAGGTAATTGACTGCTAATGCATAAATTATTAAGGAAATCTCACAAAACAAAGTTGAATACCTCTGTTACAGCAATGTTGACCAAAAAAACACGAAGAAACGCGCCTAAATCAAACGATCCACCTGATCTTCACATATTCTCCATCAACGTTGGTGGATTTTTGGATAGCTTCATCGCCATCGAAAAAATCGTTTCTAAAAACGCGCTCCTTTTTGCTGTGCTCGTGGATGCAGTATATGAACAACAGATTAAAATTGATTATTTTACTTATAAAGTTTCGCGCTCTATTCCACCAAATTGGATTAAGATTTTAAAGAATTTTCATGTTAAATAATTGGGGGAAATCATAGCTGCTGTGCTTCTTTTCTTTCTTCTGCGTTCTGGATTTCGGTTGTTGGGCTGTTTAATTGGGCTGTTTTTCGGGTGAAATAAACAAAAACAATCACCACACTCAAAGTCCAATAGTAAGCACCAATAATACATGCACATACATAATATTTTTGTTAGTTTTTTAAATATAATCTATGTTTTAAAATAATCTATAGCCAATTTCTGACATAAAATTCCAATATTTTATTAATTTATTTACAAATGTTGATGAGACTTTTTTTTAACGCCATAAAAAGTTATTAACTAGAAACAAACTAGCAAGAAGTTTGACGACAAAGAAGCAACTATAAACTACAAAAACCAGCAATCATGACGTTAAATTCCAGTATTGAAATTTTGATGCTTGATCTAAAAGAACCATTGAGTCTGAGCCAGTGTAATTATTGATATAGATTTTTCTGCATTATGATTGAAAATTTGATCATTTATATTTTTCTAAATGAACCAAAACACCATAAAAATGGCAGTAAGGCAAATATATTTTTAAAACGTGTTAAAACGTAGGGGTTTGTTGGAAGTGTTTGCAGCATAAAGAGAGTATTTTAATTGTTTTGTTATTTTATTTATTTAATCTAATAGGGATAAAAGTATGATAACTATTAGGGCATGTTGACCATGATATTATTCAAAACAAACAATTTTCCAAAAGCCTAAAAAGAACAAAAAACAAAGAAATAATATAAGTTTACTTTATGAAGCTAGACAGCTAGTGATGGTTAATTCCATGCAAATCAATCCTATTATGTTAAAATAAATTTAAATAAGGTCTTTGTACTTAAGTCTTCATTAATAGAGTAATCTTGAAAAAGGGCACACATAGTCAACATTTTCATAGCCCATTTGTGGTAGTATTCCATCTAGGAAGTCAAAGAAATCATCATATGGTTGCGGTGGTGGTGGCGGCACTAGCATTGTTGTTGGCGGTGTGATTGGTGTTTGTGTTGGTGTTAGTGGTGGCTGAGCCACCACGGTGATATCAGCGGTGGTGATGTCATGAATACTTGGTCTCTTCTTGTCTTTCGCTGGTGAGTTTAACCGGATGAAATACTTTTGAGCATGACTAGCGACTTGTTTTGGTGTCCTTGTGCGAACACACTTTGTTGAAATGCTTCGCAATCGCCTTTTCCATATTCCTTCAATCCCCCGAGGAATTGCCTGTGATTATATCAAAATCAAAAGCTAATTAATCACACGAATGCAATAATAACATGAATTAGATAATCCAAAATCAGTATCCTTTTCAAAAAATAGTTACATGAATAGCTTGTAACTTCTTCAAGAATCAATTGTAAGTAATACCTTTTAATCGAAAAAAATCAACTTAATTCGACTAAACATTAAGAAAATTAATTTATGTACCACATATTGCAATTATTGTAATGTAGATATTAAAAATTATAGTGTAAAAATCCTAAAAATCACCACTAAACATTAAATACTCATATGCAGAATTATAATAGAATCACAAATTATGGAGTAAATAAATCTAAATAATTCCGCAAAGAGTACAACCAGTAAAGCACAAAGTACCTGTGTTCATCTTCAGACCAAGCCCCTATCTTCATTTCACGTCCTCGATGTTTGGACCCCTTCGCCGGTTCAGACGATATCTGACTCGTTTCCATCCCAGAATTCAAACTAACCGCCGATTCCTTCCGATCACCATTATCCGGATAACTGACTGAAACCCGACCCGACTCGCTTGCATTTATAAAGTTCTCCAGCGCCTGGTAATAAGTTATTAACTCCGCCGTCGCTGCTTGAATTGGCAAATGGTTCATACTTAAATTCATATCCGTACGTAGGAGAATTGATTGAGTACGGTTTATGTGTCCAATCTTTGTATACGAATCTATACTTATATAGTTTTGGTTTCAAACTCCGGTGAGTTATTTAAGGAATGTGAAATTGGTATGACTAGGCAGAATTTTAAGTTGACTAGATAGGATTAAATCTTCATGCGTATTTACAATTAAAATAAATTTTCTTATACTTTACTTATTTATATTATAATTATCATATTTATAATTAAAATACATTTTCAATACTCTTTTTATATGTAATACAGAGTATTATCTTTGTATTAAAAAGGAAAATAGTCGTAACACAATCTTTGCATACTTATGGCGTCTCATAATTATCATTGCTTAAAATATAACGTTCATGTCCTTATATTGTAAGAGATGATATTTATTCCTATCATTTGTTCATATTTATCTTCCTACCATTTTATAAGATAATATTTGTAATCCACTAATTCTCTCACATAATATTATCTTTTGATTTTGACATGTGTCTTGATCTAATGATTAGGAAGATAAGTAGAAAAACAAATGGTAAGAAGCAATATCATTATTTTTATGTTATTACATATTATCTGTTTAAAGCATAATCTTTATATTTAAATAAGATGAATATAGTTATAACAAAAAAAAAATTAAAATAGTTATTGGTTAGAATAATTTTACTGAAACATGTATTTTTATTGTTAATTAGTGTTAACGTATCATCACTTAATTAATTTTAACGTTATGTGTTCATGGTGGATTTGGCGTTCATCGATTTGCTCTGGCATGAGCCACAAAAAAGTTTACGACATCGATTTGCTTTAGAATCACGAAAAAAACAACCATACAAACTAGTTATATATATATAATTTTTCATGAATCTACAATCACAAACTTCGATTCACCAAGTAACGGATCAACCAAAATCTATAGAGAAGTAAATGACCACACCCGACGGAAAAAAATGGTGCAACAAGAGAAGAAATATATAGATGAAAGATTCTTTTTAACATAGAGAAGAAACGCAAACGAGCAACAAGTTGCGTCGTTATTCCTTTTTTAATTGCAAACTAATAATTTTTTTAAAAACAACATTTGTGGATCTATGTGTCATAACATTGCTATGCATAACATGTTGGATTCTGTTGAGAAGCTCCATCACCCTAGGTGCAAGAAAACCAAAAATATCAAATGTAAAATGAATAAACACGTGTAACACGTCAGACTGAGAAAAGTGATATTTACCGTTTGCCATTAATTCGACAATGAGAATGAGAATATACACATAATTCGATGGGTTAATTTAATGCTTACAGATGGAAATATGAAAAATATTGTTGATCCAAGGCTAATGGGGGATTATGACATTAATTCAGCATGGGAGTAGAACTGGCGTTGACCTGTGTTGACCAAACACCTAGCAAAAGACCAACCATGAAGGAAGTGGTGGTTGAGTTAAATGATTGTTTGGTTACAGATATAGCTTGTCAGGAGACTTAATCAAAGAAGCTAACTGAACTCACGTCTCTTTATTTGGAGAGAACATATGGTCCTAATACAAGATAGTGATAAGTGAATTTGTAAAAAAAAACATTTTAATGGAAATGTTATATTTGTCTTGATGTGGTTATTAGTTATAAAGATGCACTCGTTAATTGTTTTGATTAGGAAAAGTAAGATACAAATTCAGATAGGTTCTTTGAAAGTCTGTGAGGTTTTATTTAAAAGTAATTGGTTGTAGATAGAGTAGCACAAAATCCTTCTAAACGCTTAAAAGCTTTATTATTTGTCCAAGGACATTAACCCGAAATAACCATGAAATAAATAAGGTTTATTCAAAACAATCAATTTTCCAAGAAATAATATAACTTTACTTTCTGCAGCTAGTGATGGTTAACTCTACGTAAATCAATCCTATCCTGTTAAAATAAATGTAAATAAAGTCTATGTACTTAATTCTTCATTAAGAGAGTAATCTTCAAAAAGGGTTCCCATAGTCATAGCCCATTTGTGGTAGTATTCCTTCTTGGAAGTCAAATAAACCATTAGCACCATAGTCATAGCCCATTTGTGGTAGTATTCCTTCTTGGAAGTGAAATAAACCATTAGTACTATAGTCATAGCCCATTTGTGGTGGTATTCCTTCTTGGAAGTCAAATAAACCATTAGTACCATAGTCATAGCCCATTTGTGGTAGTATTCCTTCTTGGAAGTCAAATAAACCATTAGCACCATAGTCATAGCCCATTTGTGGTAGTATTCCTTCTTGGAAGTGAAATAAACCATTAGTACTATAGTCATAGCCCATTTGTGGTGGTATTCCTTCTTGGAAGTCAAATAAACCATTAGTACCATAGTCATAGCCCATTTGTGGTAGTATTCCTTCTTGGAAGTCAAATAAACCATTAGTACCATAGTCATAGTCATAGCCCATTTGTGGTAGTATTCCTCCTTGGAAGTCAAATAAATCATCATGTGCCGGTGGTAGTGGTAGTGGTTGTGGCGGCGGTGGTGGCGGCAGCACTAGCGGTGTTGGTGTTTGTGTTGGCGGTAGCGGTGGCTGAACGAGCATGGTGGTATACGTGGTGGTGGTGATGTCGTGAATACTAAATCGCTTCTTGTCTTTTGTTGGTGATTTTTTGCGGATGAAATACTTTTGAGCATGACTAGCGACTTGTGTTGGTGTTCTTGTGGTCACATACTTTCTTGAAATGCTTCGCCAATCGCCTTTTCCATATTTCTCCAATCCCGCCAGGAATCGCCTGTGATCATATTAAAATCAAAATCTAATTAATCACACAAATGCAATAATAACATGAATTACATAAATCAAATATCAACCGTACGTTTGACTTCAGGGTCAACACTCAAAAGGCATTAATTGCTATTATGCAAAATCAAATATCAACTGTTTAACATGAACTAGAACTCTTTTAATATCATTAATGATCTATCATTCAAAATCAGTATTTTCTTCAAAACATACCATAACATTATATATCCATATGAATTACTGTAATATAATAGAATCACAAAATATGGAGTAAAGAAATATAAATAATTCCTCAAAGAGTACAACCAGTAAAGCAAAACGTACATGTGTTCATCTTCACTCCAAGGAATCCCTTTCTTCCTTCCACGTTTTCCATGTTTGGACCCCTTCCTCGGCTCAACCGACATCCCAGAATCCAAACTCATTGGCAAATGGTTCATACTTGAATTGATATCGATGTGTAGGAAAATTGATTTGATTATGGTTTATGTGTCCAAATCTTAATCTACGAATCTATACTTATATAGTTTTCGTTTCAAACTCTGGTGAGGTATTTATGGAATGTGACATTGGTATGACTAGGCATAATTTTAGGTTGACTGGATATGATTTCGCGCGTATTGACGATTAGAATAGATTTTCATATGCATATTTATGTTATGATTATCAAATTTACAATTAAAATAGATTTGCATATACTTATTTATGTACAGTATAATATTTATGTTTATCTTTGCATACTTATGTTATCGTATAATTATCATTGCTTAATATGTAACGTTCTTATCCTTACATTATTTCATATTATCGGGTTAGAGCAGAATCTTTATACTTATACTATATTTTATCTTCATATAAGATGAGAATAGTTATAACATAATTTTTTCATAATAGTTAATGGTTAGAATAACTTTACTAAAATATGTATTTTTATTGTAAGTGTTAACGTATCATCACTTAATAAACTATTTATATTATTTTTTTCATAAATCTATAACCACAAACTTCAATTCATCAAGTACCTGATCGACCAAAATCTATAGAGAGATGCCTGATGGGTACCTCTCTGGAACTGATTTATTGTCAGACGGGATAGAACTAGATGAGAAAAATAAAATATATTGGACAAAATGACCACACCCCAGGGAAAAATGGTGCATCGAAAAAACTAATAAAATCATATTATTATTATTATTATTATTATTATTATTATTATTATTATTTGAACGACAATTTTATAAAAGGCTAGCAAGAAGCTAAACCTAACTAGAACTAGGCCACATTATTATCAACTAAAATTTCATTATAGAAATAATTGGGTACTTGACGAACTCTTTATTAATTACTATTTAAAATAAATCAAAATCATCCTTAACTTATGTAGTATTAATTTCTTATATCTCTCAGCCAAAAATTATTAACAAAACTAAATGATTAACATCTCTATTCACTATTTTTCCTTTCGTTTTGTATGAACTGGAATATACGAGCAGCTGATTCAGACGCCAATTTAGTATTACGTGGCACAACTTTAATCACTTTAATCTTTCAATCAATTCCTTTTAAATCTGTACATTGATCTGAATCTTGAACCATTGGTGTTGTTGGAAACAATTGAAGTTCATATTTTTTCTTTCGGCATTATTCTCTAATTGTGTTAATAAATTACAACCAATTTTAACATTTTTGTTATGATTAATCTCGTTATTTTCAATCGTGGGAGAACAAGAACGGTTGGTTATTGTCAGTAATCCGTACGATGTAAATAGTGGCGTGTTGGGAAATACATTAATGGGAAAAGTGAGTGTGTGGCTCTCACATACCTAAGCTTAGGTGTGAGACCACACAAAACTACATATTTTTGGTTTAAAAAAAAAATATAACTCATTGTTCATCACATAAACACATTAGTGTATTAAAAACCGTCTAAAACTCATCATTTATCTTAGTCTTAGTTATGTTTTTATGTTGAAATGATGTTTCAAACTTCATGTTCTTGAAATGGTGCTTATTATGTTTTTCGTTAGTTTGTAGAAGTTATCTTCGAGCAAGAGATCGGGTGATTCTGCTAACAATTACTGTACCTGTTCAAGTTTTTCGATTGTTAGTTAATTAAATAAAAATTATTCAAACCTTAAACTATGGAAAAAAAAAAGAGATTAGTTTAAACTTTAAAGTACGTGTAATGTTTATGTATGCAATGTACCTTGATCAATCGATGCAGCTCGAAGAGTTGTGACTGAAAAATTCTTTGTTGTCTGAAAGAAAAGACCATGGTTAATGAAAACCGTCATAACTTAATTAAAGTGGTAACCCAAATAGAAAAAAGTAAAATTAATTGAAGTTACATTTATCAAATAAAAACTTTTTAAAGTGCATGTGTGCCTTCCTATATATTACAAAGAAAATGTTTACAAGACCAAGGCCAGTGCCAATGTTTCTAGTATTCTTTGGTTGTCATCGGTAAACCGACACCATTAGTATAGAAGTGTTGATTGCAAACTTTTGTTAAGATCGGTGCCAACCGCAACACCAACTGACACGTTCAGATTTTTCTATATAATTATCACGTCAGCTGACACCTCAATTGACAATCAACTGACACACTCATACCAACAAGACAATAATACTTCTTCTCTTCAGTTTTTTAGACTAACCGAACACTTCTTCACTTTTATTGATAGGACCAAGATCTTCATAATTGCTTCTTTTACTTTTACCATTATCTTCTAACAAAGGCCAAACAGAATTACTAGTCCTTTCTGTACCATTTTTGCAACCCATATTTTCTTGAAAACTAAAACTTTTTCTTTTAAGCGGCAAACTAATGTTTGGATCTTGTAAAGTTTCAAACTTTATCATAATAACACGACATGGGTTCCTTAGTAATGTCGTTAATCATTGTACCATTTAATTTGTTCTCTTGGGTTGTACCAGTATCTGGCTGTTTTAATTGTTTATATAAACCGAATGACAAACTTGGAACCAAGTATTCATCCTTGTCTTTAACCTTCTTGGTACATTCGTCGTGAAATTAGGAACACAGAGAGCCAATCTTTTTTTGAAAAAAAATGTATGTATTAACAGTTTAACACACTTTTAACTTTACGCAAACTATAATTTTACGTAACTAGTCCTTCAACTAAGTTTCTACTTACATAAACGATTGTGTAATACATAAAATGTATCTTAAAACTACGTCTTCATTCTCATTCTCATTCTCATCACCTTCATATTACTTTTCTAAAAATATTAGTAACTTCAGGAAAAAATACCCGATATTTTGATTAACACAATAATGCATTGATTAATACAAGGGCGATATTTTGTAAAAAAGAAAATATATTAAGAGGTCATCATTGACTTATGTGTAATACATAAAATGTATCTTAAAACTATGTTTATTTTGTTAAAATTATGTTATTTTATTTATGAAAAATGTTATTGATTCTTACTAATTTATTAAGTGTTCATAATTATCTTCTCATTAAGTAAAATATAAGAATAATATAAGGAAAGAAAATAAATGAATTCATGTACCTATCAATTTGATCATGACAAGTATAAAATCAGTGGATGATATAAGGAAAGAGAATTAATGAATTATACATATGAAGTTTAAAAATGTTTAGACACAAGAACCATTTCTCATATCATTTTTTATGAATAGCAACTTAAAATAAACAAAAATAATAAACATCAATAACATTTATTAATACTATTAAATTCTAAAATACATTATTTAATGCAACCTTGAAAAATCACAATTATTTATCATTTGCGTGTTCTTGCAGAAAGTAACCGACTCGTTAATATGCAGTCAGCGAGACAACGTGGACCAGAAAGCACGAAAACCTAGATCGCTGCTGGAGGATCGATTCGTCGGATTTTACACAGGTTCTCGCTCAATTCTCCTTATTTTCTATGGTGATTTCACAATCTCCTCCCTCAATTTGAATTCATCTGATCAATCAATAGAATTTGTCCTAATACTATGAAAATATCATCGTGTTGTATATTATAGTTATAATCGAAATTTGATCGCACCTTTACGATGGTGATTGCCTTAGTCGATAAATTTCATCGATTATACTGTTTTCAGTTCGTATACTCGGTTGAATCTAATTCATAGTTTGATTTTATATTTTTCGATTTCTAGGGTTTTGGAGTATATGATAGACTGTGTGTCTGTGTTAACCTCATGATTTTGAGAATACTGTAGTGCAAAAAAGTGGTGATCTTATTATGCAAATAGATTTCTATGTAATTCAAGACATGATATCATGAATTTTCTTCACTTTTGAGTTTTGACATATAGATGAATGCTAGTCCTCTTACATTTTATGCGCAATACAATCATACTTAATTGACTGCTGCTGTGCATTTTTGTTAATCATAGGATTATGGCCAATTAGTTCACAAATTTAATTTATGTTTTGCTGTGACTAGTTTAAGCAAGATTAGGGCTTTGAAGTGCTTTTATGACATGTGTTTTTGTGTTTGTGAACATTCAGGTTTCTGTGAGTCAATAGTTAATTTTATGGAAAGTAATTTCTGCAGCATAACTCTAGGTAATACAGTTAACATAAAATGTTCATGAAAACCAGACGGCTGATAATCGATAGGCAACTGAAAAAAAAAAATTCTGCAAATAAGAAGCTGTTAATGATCAACAAAAAGAAGCAGAAAACAGAACATTCATCCAGTTTGGGTAATCAGTTAGGGCACAATAAGAAACTGATCAAACAACATGCTGATGGTGTAGACAAAAACAGCAAGACCTTAATCTCAGGTTCATGTAAAAAAGATACCCCGAGTAACAAGAAATCAAAGAGAAAACTTTCATCCATTTTAAAAAAATCAATCAGGAGTAGAAAGAAACGAAAAATGGAAAAAGTTGATAAATTGGATGAAATAATCGAACCGGTTGATCATATATCAGAATTACCCGAACCCATTATCCACCATATTCTGTCTCTTTTAAGGTGCCCAAAAGACGTTACCCGAACAACTGCCTGGTCCAAGAAATGGAGATCAATTTGGGCTTCGTTTTTCACGTTTGACTTTGACCAAAAAAAGTTCAACACATCAGTTGCAGGAGACCAAACCGAGAAATTTATAACTTATGTTGATAATTCATTAGCAGCTAAACTCGACCCGATGCACAGTGTACAAAAATTCAAGATATCTTTATCAAATCCCAATATCAAGTTGAAACTTTGTATGGATAATTGGATTAATTCGGCTTTAGACAAAAACGTAAAAGAGCTCGAGATTTTTACCGAATGTAAGAAAAAACGACACTATATATTACCTATTAATGTCGTGACAGCAAAAACGTTAACTTCACTGAAATTATACGGTTGCAAATTTGATGAAAAAATCGCCATTGATTTATATAATTTAAAAGAATTATCAATAAAAGAATCTCATGCAAATGCAGATTTAATTCATAGTTTCATTAAAGGTTGTCCATCAATGGAGGATTTAAGATTAGTACATTGTACAGGAATAGGCAGTTTGAACATTTCAACTCTGGTTAAACTAACCACGGTTCACATACACGAGTGTCACGGGCTGGTTTCGGTCAAAGTTGACTTACCTAATCTCACAAGCTTTTTACATTGGAGCAAGAAATCATGGATTTGTGAAGTAGAAATGACAGGCTGTGAAAATCTGAAACATTTAACATTAAAAGATCCGAATTTGACAAATAAAATGTTCCAAGATTATGTTGCAAAGTTCCCTAATCTTGAAAAAATAAGTTTGAGAGAATGTGATGAGCTGTCACGGATATTCATATTGAGTTTAACACTTACGGGATTGTCGGTAATTCGATGCAAAAAACTTGAGTGTTTTCTTTTTCTTGCACCAAATTTAACCGTTCTAGAATATTCCGGTGAAAAGATGCCTTTTTCTTCAATGGATATTGAATATTTGCATGAGGCAAATTTACATTTACAAATTAGAAAAAATCGGTCTGTTATTTTTCCCGAGATGCTGAGCTTTTTAAGGAAGTTTGAGAAATACGGAGATTGGAACCTGATTGTGAGCTCTAACAAGGTAATAATTTAAGGCCAAAATACATTTTAGTACCCTGAACTTGGCTTACTAGGTCAGCATGGTACCCTAAACTTAACAAAATGGTAAATTTAGTTCCCTGACTCATTAATTTGATCGTGTTTTCTTACTTGACTGATTGACTAAAAAATATATGTTCATCTCAATATATTAATATTGTAAGCAAAATCACAAATGAGTGAGTTAGAGTACTAAATAGACCATTCTGTCAAGTTCAGAGTAGTAGAAGACCTAGTCAGCAAGTTAAGGGTACTAAAATGCATTTTGGCCTTAATTTAACTCTTTTTATGTAGCTAATTGTGAATTAATCTTCACGTAAATGCTAATATTGTTTCGTATTGTGTTTTTTGAAGAATATAACTATCTATGAAGACATGCAAAAAATGCCGCATCTATCATCAAATGATCTCCAATTAGAATTTATAAAATCTCCAATGAAATTGAAGAATTATGTCGATAATTTACTCCGAATGTCTCGACCGAAGACTTTGTCATTGGTGTCATCTTCCAGTAGTGAGTTTTTAAAGGTAACGTGACTTTTATTTATTTATATTTTTAATATAATTTAATTAATAATATCTCATGATTTGTTTGTAATATAATTTTTAATATAATTTTTAATATTACAAAATTATATTTTAATAAAAAATTAAATACAATTTAATTGATTTAATATTTATTTTTTTAGTTCTGTAAGGAGAAGATAATGTCAAGAGAAGAAAATCCAAAATGCTGTACATATTACTCAAAGAAATGCTGGCTTCATTGTATTAAAGATGTAAAAATGTCGGTGTTTAATAGAGCTGAATCTCAAAATCTGCAACAGATTACATTTTTATTTAACTGGCAATCTTAGAAAATCTCTTAGTTATCTTGATTCTAGACTGCAGTTTAACTGAAGTATTATATTTGTAGAGATATTGATATAAATATCTGTATAGACATTATGGTGCAATTAGTTATCTTGATTCTAGACTGCAGTTTACTTTAGATTATGTTAACAGAAATTTCTATTAATCTTTATTTTAGCATGGACGTTAAATATCATTAGAAGTATTTACTATTCCCTTCATTTTAAATAAATGTTTCGGATCAAACTGAACTAAAATGACTTATTTTGATCCATTACCAAATTATTTAAGAAACAAGATCTACAGGTAGAATGTTTAAAAGCCAAAAGTACTACTCGTATATTTTTTCTGCTAACATTAAATACACGTTTTATGCAACAAAAAATGTATTTGGATGGAATCGAAATTAGTGCATGTTTAATGTAACAAGTACGTAGTATGCAACCAAATTCAGTGCATATTTTATGCATCCACAGTATAAAACAAAGACCTTATTTGTTGTAATGGAATCAAAATACGAATCAGATGCTTAACACAAGTAGTACTTTGTTTACTCTTACCATAGTTTACTTATGGGTGTTAAAAAATTTCAAAAGAAAAATGATATTTAATCCTACTATTTAGACCTACACATAGGCTTACTTACTTGATAGGTTGACATGTGTATTCCACTAGATCTCTCTTAATATTATCCCTTGATTTTAACACGTGTCTTTCAAAAAAATATCGGTAGGCCTAAATACCATTACTCATTTCAAAAACATATCCGGTATCCAAAATCCGAGTATCCGAGAATCTTTTAACTTTGGAAAACCTCTCAATCGATAAAGTAGCAAATCCATATAACGTTTCTTGTGACATTGTCAATCTTAAATAGTTTATGCGATTTTAAGCTTTGGAATTTTTTTTATGCTGAAGCAACTGTTACAAAAATGTATAATATAATTCTACATGTAATATAAGCATTTGGAAAATAGTCATGTATTATAATATAAGAAAGTATATCAATTGGTTTGTCATGTTCTACGTTTATGATTTCTCTTAGAATACTATAACTTTAATTATGAAAAAATCTATACACCATCTTAGAAAACAATCATTGTGAATTATGAAGGTTAAGACAACCATCTTTTAGGCTAATTTTTGGTAGTCAAATTTAACATACTAACTACAATGCATGTTTTAAGTAACAAAAACCTTTTTGGAATGGAATCAGAATCGGAAATTGGTGCATATTTTATGTAACATGAACCTGTGTTGGAATGCAATTGGCGCATGTTTTAATTTCTATGTATCCACAATATCAAACAAAGACCTTCATTGGAACGGAATCGGATCCAAATCGTATGCTTAACATAGTAGCACTTTGTTGCTCTATATATATTAGTAATTTATGTGCAAGAAAATTATACTCAAACTGCATTTACATCTCTCCTTAAGGCTTATATTTCTAGCAATTTCTTGTACTCATCATGGTATGAACTATGAAACTCCTAATTTACTACTCCCTCCGTCCCATTTTAATTGTCCATAATACTATTTTAGTTTGTCCTACAAAAATTGTCCTTTCCTAAACATTAACCAATCAAAAAACATTTAAGTGAGAAAGAGAAAATTTAATTGGTGATATAGTATAATTAATGTACTTTTCTTAAACTGTGTGCTTTTTTGTAGTGGACAATAAAAATGGGACGGAGGGAGTACTTAATTTTCTCTAAAATCTTTTTGTGCAAATAAGTTTTCTCATAAATACTAACAGGATAAAAGCATGCAATTGGGACCATGGGGAGGAAATGGCGGGAATCAATGGGATGATGGAGTACACACTGGAATTAGAGAAATCACTCTTGTATACAGTAGTTGTATCGACTCGATACGTGTAATATATGATGACAATGGTGCACCATTTGAGGCTGAAAAACATGGTGGTATGGGTGGAACCCGAAGTGCTCAGGTACATTTTTTTCTTGATCTAGGGGTGCATTTATTTTGAACTTAACTGACTAGGTGATGTTTGGTAAGCCTCTTAATGATATAGTTAAGAGGTCAGCCTCTTAATCGGACAGATTCTGAGTGTTTGGTAAGACCTCTTATTCAGCCTCTGAATCAATAATTCAACATGTTCTGCCTCTTGTTCGAACATATATCAGGGGAAGTCTGAATTATTCAGACCTCCGCATTATTCAGATATTAATCATTCAGATGCTACCAAACAACACCCTACTATCTTAAAGATGCATCATGGTACCTTGAACTTGACAAAATGATCGATTTATTATCTTGACTTATTAATTTGATCACGTTTTCTAACTTGACCTATTTATATGGGAGATTTTGACGGAATAAAAAATATAAGTTCATCTCAATATATTGATATTAGAAGCAAATTACGTTTGAAAACAAGATCAAACCAGTGAACCAGCGTAATAAATCGACCATTTTATCAAGTCTATGGTGTCATGCTACACCTTTAATAATTCAGGTTAGTAGTGACCTAGTCAGTTAAGTTAAAAGTTCTAAAATTCATTTTAATAATCTAATCTTAACTTATTGGATTAATGTAATTAGTTATCGATTAATTTCAGATTAAGCTACAATTTCCGGACGAGATCTTGATCAGTGTTAGCGGGCATTACTACCCCGTGGTCTATGGGGGTGGCGCGGTGATTCGATCACTCACTTTCAAGAGCAACAAAAGGACATTTGGCCCATTTGGGGTTGAACAAGGAACCCCCTTTAATTTCTTTAAAAACGGGTCACATATTGTTGGTTTTCACGGGAAAAACGGGTGGTTTCTAGATTCACTCGGCTTCTACTTATCGACCCCTAAACCAACCCTCTTCCAAATGTTCGGGAGGCTGTTTAAAGGGTTTAACTTTAACCCTCTTGCTAAAAAAGATGGTGATAATCAGAAAAACTAGGGCTCGAGAGGTTCTATACAAGCCCTTAAAAGTATGATATTGTACTGATTCTTATAAAGCTTATGAACATAAGCATAAGCACTAAATAAAAGAATCTGTAGTCAAAATTATATACTATATATTTTGTTTTTAATGATTCTTTTTCATCATTGTCGAAATCTCAGAACCACCAAAACAGTAACAATTAAAAATAAAACAAGTGAGATTACCAATTCATATAACTTATATAGCACAAGATGCATTGTTCCATAGTAGATAGTACTAGTATTCAATGACATAACACAAACAGAAATCAGTCAAATATACATATTCAATCCCAAACTGCAGATATAGTGTGCATAAACAAAAACAATTACTAAAATTCATGAAAAATAGAAATTCAGTTACTCTTAACCACGGGCTTTAAGCTCTGCAAGGCGTCTGGTTAGGTCATCTTCTTCAACTTTCTCAGTGTTCTTCGTTGGCACTGCGTGTCCAGCAGGTTGTGGCAATCCAACCGAAACCTCAAGACCATAATTATCTGCCACTTGTTGCATCAAACTGTTAACCTCACCTTCAGGAGTCGAAAGCGATGTGCTTCCAGCCATGGAGCTCTCCATGAACTCAGCTTGCACCTCCATGTTCACAAATTGACGCTCAAATTGGTCCATAGTTTCCGACATCTTCTGTAAATTACCTGTAGCTAGGGTTGACTCGAGAGATTTCACGATCGATCCCATAGATTTACTGATCGTTGTCATCTTCGCTTGAGTATCGAGCCTTGCGACTACTGCATCGAGTCGTGATGATAAACGGAGGTAATTCATCTGTTCGCTACGTTTACGGATCGCGTTTTCAGCGTAGATCCTTGCTCCGTCCATGTTTCCTTTCTCGATCGCTTTCTTAACTTTGAGTTTCTCTGATTTCTCGTCTTTCTCGCACTTTCTGGCCTGACGTTGAAGGCTTTTGGCCGTGAACTTGAGCTCCATGATCTGGTTCATTAATTTCTCGGCTTGACCCATGGTTTTTTGTAAATCTGTTGATGAATCGAAGAAGTTGAGAGCAAAACCTTCAACTTGATTGAACTGTATATGAAGATTGCAGGTAAAGCCCTCTCTTAATCTAGGGTTTGATCTATCGGAATTTCCTAGGGCTTTCAATTGGGGGGTATTTGCACTTTGTTGGACTCCGAAACGCGTCTTATATAACACGGGTGAGTGACCGTTGCACTGTGGGTCCGGATATCACACGGATTATACATAGAAAAACTAGCAATACGTATCCATCAATTCAACTTTTTTTTTTTTTTTAACAGCATCAATTCAACTTCTTCACTGTATATGTTTTTATAACTTTTAATTAATTATTTTTTGAACGGGTTTCATTCAAAACAAACTAGCGAGTAGCTAGAAAACAACACTAAAACAAGAACAAAAGGAAAATAAGAACTACAGTCATATCGACAATAGTTACAACACCAAATACTTCAATTCGAATTAAGACCAACTGATGTGTTTGATCTAGTTATTAAATTATACTCCTAAATACTACTATTCTAGACTACCACTTTCATAGGCAAGTATACCTAATCGTGGGTAATATAGCTTAGATAAGTATTTCGGGTTATCGAATCCACAGGGAACGGTTATGTAATCAAGTAATAGTAAATTAAAGAATTAATCAAAGAAAGAGTTTTGAACATGATTTGGATTTTATCTAATGTAAATACTGAATTTCAGAAACAAAGAACGTTAATTGGAAATTAATTTGAGATTTAAAAGATATTCACTATGTATGGATTCATCTAGTACTAAGTATGGTTATTAAGCACCGGCTAGTTTAATGTTCTAGAAGTCACGGTATTAGATTTCTCTCAATTCCATTTAATAAACTAATTACAACTAATAGGAATTTCTTCTCTCAAAAGTTATAACTAATCACACTTCTATTTGTTGAAATTACCGTCTTGAATTAACTAAGACCTCTAACCTAGAATTCTCATTACTAGGGTCGAATTTCTTGTTTAATCTAACTTATTGGAATCTTGTCTCTAATCCCTATTTCTAGTGAATTACCAACTAGGTCATAATGAAAAGTTGGAGAAATGATCAATTTAATCAAATGTTGTCAATACCTAATTGAATCAATCATTAACGATAAAGAAACGAAAATTCATAGATTGAACCAAAAAGAGTAATTAAACATCAACAATCGTTTGAACATAAACATAACCCTAAAATTAAACCATACTTAGTCCTAGAATCATCCAAACATAATGAATAAAAAGATTACTAGCACATAGACATGCTAGAAATCGACAAACAAGGATTCAAAGATAGAAATACAACCATGAAATTGTTCCAAAATGATAAGAAATCAATAATTGCTTGTAGTTTGATGAAACCCTTGAAGAAATGCTCTGGAAAATCGTCCTTAACTGCCAAAAAACGTATATGTTTTTCAAGATAACTGCCTTTTTGCCCTATTCTGCTATAAATCGATTTTCTGGACGCAGAGTTCGCTTCACGAACTCTAATAGTTCGCGTCGCGAACTCCAAAACACGGGAAGTTGGAGAAGCGAACTCAGGTTCGCGATCGCGAGGGTTGTCCAGAGATTTTTCTTGTATATTTTGTGTAGTTCATGACCACCTTCACGAATGGGAACTCCCAAAATGTTGTATTTTGTGACTTTTGCTATCTTTTTGGTCTTTTTTTCACCTTCTTCCATACTATAACACCTGAAATACATAAAAGACATTATATTGAGTAATATCACATGAATTTATTTACAAAATGTACTAAATTTATGTGATATTGACGGGTTTGAACGTGTCTAAAAACGTCAATATCAAAATCCCCACACTTAAACTTTGCTTGTCCTCAAGCAAATCATCCTGAAAAATCTGTTAGTAAGACACCAATCCAATGCATATGACAAACATCTCAATCACAATCAATGCCAATTTTAGAATTTAGTTTAATTTAGCAAATAAAATTTTACCTAGATTTTATATCCAATTTTGTGTACCAAACTAGCTAACTTTTCATAAACCTACTAATTTTTGGCTACCTTAATTATACCAATTTTAATTTAGAATCTCTTCATTCTTGCATAATCTACAAATATCATCTTTATGAAAACCACCCAATTAGTAGGGTTAAATTAAGGAAAATTAGTTTAAATATCATTGGGTAGCGTAAACGCTTTATTCATGTATGCTTTATTCAAGCTTATTTATTTTTGCTTATTTTCTTTCTTTCTTTCTTTCTTTTTTTTTTTTATTTGTTTGGTGGGAAGAACCTCAGCTCGTATGCCCCCCGCGTAGCAGACTTTCCACCAACATGTCCAGATCAGTTGACCTTAGAATGCTAGGTTTGAAGGACCCCCCGGGCTTACTTGTCCGAGTGACACACGTCCGGTTGTTTGTTCTTCCACAATATTTGATTAATAACTTTTTAATATATTTTTGTTTATTATTCACAATGATGTGCATCGTAAACTAAAGGCCCTTATCTTAACCTAATGTCATTGGGAGCTAGTAAAACTAACCTTAATTTTCTTAAAGACGATTCTTATATATTATGCAAGGCATTTCCAATTTTCTACGTTAAAATTACCATAATCAAAGAGCTAAAATTCTTAAATCTATGAAAAGCCACAAATATTGAAACATAAAAACTAGCTAAAATTCTATCATTTAAATTAAACTTTGTCTCCCAAAATTGTTTTCAAAAGCATCGAGATGTGTCATAAAAAAAAATTTAACCATTAAATCGGTTTTCTTACTCGGATGATTATTTTCGAAGATTTAACAAATTTTAAATGGTGGATTTCTTTTTAAATACACCCCCTTCCCACACTTAAGTGTTTGCATTGTCCCCAATGCAATAAACTTGACAAAATTTAGGAAATCGAGGTCATAAGAAAGTATACGACCTGAGGATGTGATGTGTACATTCCCGGTGAAATTTTTTTTTTGAATTCCGGAGCAGTTTGCAAGAATCCGCAACAAAACAGCAATCACGACGAACACCTAAAAACAAACAAAAACAGAAATACGGTTTTTTTTTTTTTTTTTTTTTTTTTTTTTTTTTAAAAACGGCTGCATCACTGGGGTGGCGGGTACTGGCGGTACCAAGTATTGGAATCCTGGGACCATGCATCATAAGTTGGGTAATTCGGTGGTGCGGGGGTTTGTGGAACCCATGTTGGCAATGTAGAGTGATCGAATGGCGGAGGGCGTTGGTATAGGTCGGGATATAAATTGTAATTGGCAACATCGGTTTGCCAATTCATTTGGTGTTCAACCCGCCTTTCATGATAGTGAGAGCGTTGCATATGCGTTTGCATTTGCAATTGCCAAGTGTCGGCCGAAGATCGTACATGCGCAACATCAATCTGCATAGTGTCCATCCTCTCGGTTAATTGATTATAAGAAAAGTATGGATCAAACGAGGATGGACCCGACCCGGATCCCGAGGCACCGTGAGGATCAAAACCGTGACCCGCCATCGGTATTTGATCGTTCATAGGTCTGTCATCGATTGGTGCCTCCTCCATGTTTTCATCTTCGTTCTCTTGACTTACCGCCGCAACATTATCCTCCACCGGAGGATGCTCATTCCAAACCATTCATTTGTCGGTCCTCGAACAACAACCACCATACCATGCAATAAAGCATCATCTATTGGTTCCATGTCACGAACCGTTAAAGTTCGCATTACTCTTTGGCTCAATCGAATCGCCGATTTGGCTAATCTCATAACATAGTGACCTCCCGTCAAGCCACTATCCGTTCGTAGACCTTTTGCTTGGCCACTCAAATAATTAGCAATAACATATGGAATGTTAGTGAATGCATC
Organism: Calendula officinalis; assembly: GCA_963853835.1. Taxonomy (NCBI): domain Eukaryota; kingdom Viridiplantae; phylum Streptophyta; class Magnoliopsida; order Asterales; family Asteraceae; genus Calendula; species Calendula officinalis. The sequence goes on along the minus strand of OY970827.1, from coordinate 608,835 downwards.
TTTGTTAATTAGTTGGTGGAGCAACCACATGTCGTATTTATTTACTTTTTCGGACCCTTTGCCACGTTGGCGGATAGTGTTAGATATCATCCGATGCAAGTATCGGTAAGTGCCCCGACGAATATTATTCGATTTTGTATTAGCATTCTTATACGGACCAGCACCAATTTGTGCCCAAAAGCCATCCACATTTCTAGCTTCAATGCAATCACAAAGACCAAAATATTCCCTAAAGTAGTCATTGTCGATATCTTCTCTAGTGTAAATGCCCGCATATACCGCGAAATCAAAAAGACTACAATTGACCCATTGGTTAGCCACTCGATAACTTATAGTGTCAATATGGGGCCATTTATATGCGGTTTCTTTGTCGAAGTTTATGGTGGCAAGGAATTCACGTAACAGTTGTTCACAAGTGGGTTCGTTGATTACGAGAGCTCGTTCCCAAGCTCGGCATGTGAAAACCACGTTACCCGTGAAATTTCTATATTCTCGAAACAAGTATGTTCTGATCTCCTCATCTTTTCCCAGTTGTTCTAAAAGATCAAAATCTGGGCTTCTACCAACTTCAATCCTTTTTCCGGAGATGCGGATTTTTGCAGCTTCGCACTCAAGTGCAATTTGTTCGGTTCTAGCATTGCTGAAATCGAGGAATATGTGATGACCATTGGGTTCGAGCTCAGCCGGGAAGCCATCAGCCAAGAGCACGGGTCCCGGGGGAGGTACAGGTTCAGGTTCGGGTGAAGGTGGACGGTGACGTATGCGTCCACGCCCACGGGACGTAGATGCGTCAGTCTTTTGCTGTTTCTACAAATAACACAACATAATCACAATGTTAAAAAGTATATAACTATCAACCAATGGAAGGGTGTCGGGATTCAAACTATAGAATATTAAACAACGTTACCCCTTCCCACACTTAGTTTTTAATTTCATTTAAAATTTTCTTTAGAACTAAGTGTATTACAATCATTTAACATTGTAAAAAAAAAAAATTGTTGTTAAACCTTGAACATTATTCAGCAAAATACTTGAAGTAAATTGACCAAAACTTTTGCCCTAAACCGAATTTTAAACTAGTTATGTTAAAATTGTAAAAATTAGAACATAATAACTAGTTCAATCAATTAAAACCAACTTAAATAATTGCAATTTTTCGGAATTTCACCATATCATACCCAAAACTTCCCAAATCTCAACAATGTAGGACACGAAACCCACTAATCTTAAAGAATGTAACTATTCAAGCATAAAGACTAAGGATTTCGACTAGGGTTCAACCAAGCAACAATGAAGAACTAGAATGCTAAGTTTCATAAGAAATCTAACAAAACAAAACAAAAAAAAAAAAATCAAAAAAAATTCGGACCCTAAACCCGAAATTAACTGAAAACCTAGCCTCAAATGAGAAAAACTTACCCTAGTTCGCATAATGATGGAGATTTGGGGACGAAATCGGAAGAAAAACGGCAAGAAATGAAGGATTCAGGTGGTTTTATGGCTGTTCTGCTCGAATGGGTTCGCGAATGGGGGTTAGGGTTATCGACAATGAGGCTGGAAGAGACACGGCATATTTAAAAGATGGAAAGTTCGCGTCGCGAAGCCCCAGGGTTCGCTTCGCGAACTTAGACTGACCCGGATAAGAAGTTGGGTTGACCCGGACCCGGAACGCGAACTAGGAGATCACGAACACGAACTAGTTCGCGACCAGAAGCCAAAATCGCTGGACAACCCTCGCGTTCGCGAGGTCACCGAGTTCGCGACGCGAACGACAAAATTTTGCCAAAAGCGATTCTTTTTCCAGAATTTTAAATAGAATGACCACAAAGACACCTAATGAATGCAGAAAATTTATTCAAAGAGCTAAACTAACGCTGAAAGGAAAAGGAATTAACCACAAAACACACGGGTTGCCTCCCGAGAAGCGCTTAAAAGATTATTGAGTCTAAAGCTCAACTCGATGCTACTCTTCTCTTACTTACGAGCACCAACCGAGATGAAATGAATCACCTCCTCTTCCTCCAATTTCTCCTTCTCCAAATTACCATTCCCTTCATGATAAAGTTTCAAACGGTGACCGTTTATGCTAAAACGGCCATTATCACAAATGATCTCCACATACCCGGAAGGTTTTTGTTGGACAACGGTGTAAGGACCGGCCCATTTGGATTTAAGCTTTCCGGGAGAAAACTTATAACGAGATTGATAAATTAGGACTTTATCTCCCGGTTTGAAACATTTGAAGGTTTTCAATTTATTGTCATGCCAACGTTTCGTATTTTCTTTATAAATTCGAGAATTCTCGTAGGCATGAGATCTTTCTTCGGTAAGAACATTTAATTGGAATTTGCGGTTGTGACCCGCCATGATTACATCCATGTTACATTCGTGAAGAGCCCAAAAGGCTTTGTGTTCAATTTCGATCGGAATGTGACATGCTTTCCCGTAAACCATACGGTACGGGGTGTAACCGGTAGGTGTTTTAAACGCGGTTCGGAATGCCCAAAGAGCATCATCTAACTTTTGAGACCAAATTTTTGGATTTCGATCAATGGTTTTCTCAAGGATCCTCTTAAGTGCTCGATTAGTGTTTTCAACTTGTCCACTTGTTTGTGGATGATAAGAAGTTGAAAAACGGTGATGGACACCATATCTTTGCAAAGTTTTCTCCATTAGGTGATTGGCAAAATGGGTGCCCCGATCACTAATGAGAGCACGAGGACATCCGAACCTACAAAAGAGAGCTTGAACAAATTTGACTACGACCCGGGCATCATTTGTGGGTAATGCTTTTGCCTCGGCCCATTTGGAGACGTAGTCGACGGCTACAAGAATGTACTTATTACCATGGGAGCTCGGGAATGGGCCCATGAAATCAATGCCCCAAACATCGAACACCTCACAAACTTGAATGCTATGTTGAGGCATTTCGTCTCGTTTGGAGATGCTACCCGTTCGTTGGCAAGCATCACAAGCCTTGACCAATTTATATGAATCTTTAAAAATCGTTGGCCAATAAAATCCCGCATCTAATACTTTCCGGGCGGTGAGGTTAGGTCCGAAGTGGCCCCCGGTGGGTCCCTTATGACATTCGTTGAGAATGACGTAAGCTTCCTCACCGTAAACACATCGCCTATGAACAAAATCAGGCCCGACCCGGAATAAGTAAGGATTCTCCCAATAATAGTACTTAAGATCGGAGAAAAATTTCCCTTTTTGTTGATGAGTCATACCCTTTACAAGGATACCCGCCGCCAAATAATTTGCCATGTCGGCGAACCACGGGTCATCAGACACTTGTAAAGCGTTGACCACTTCAAGGAATTCATCGGGAAATTTATCATTTATCCCATTTTCATCACATTCCTCCAAATATGGATTTTCGAGGCGGGATAAATGATCAGCTGCAAGGTTTTCCGCCCCCTTCTTATCCTTGATCTCAATGTCGAATTCTTGCAAGAGGAGAATCCAACGTATGAGTCGAGGTTTGGCGTCTTGCTTAGCAAAGAGATGTTTCAATGCGGAATGATCGGTGTACACAATGGTTTTCGACAACACAAGGTAAGGTCGAAATTTATCAAAAGCGAACACAACCGCAAGTAATTCTTTTTCGGTGGTTGTATAGTTCACTTGAGCACCATTGAGTGTTCGGCTAGCATAATAGATTGGTTGAAAGTGATTGTTCTTTCTTTGCCCCAACACCGCACCGAGTGCATAATCACTCGCATCACACATCAACTCAAATGGTAATTCCCAATCGGGAGAAACCATGATCGGAGCCTCGGTAAGTTTTTCCTTTAACAAATCAAAGGATTCTACACATTCGTTTGAGAAAACAAAAGGTATATCCTTCTCAAGTAAATGGGTCATGGGTCGGGTGATTTTAGAAAAATCTTTGATAAACCGACGGTAAAAACCCGCATGACCAAGGAAACTTCTCACGGCTCTCACATTCGAGGGTGGAGGTAGCTTAGATATGACATCTATTTTAGCTTTATCTACCTCAATTCCCTTCTCAGAAATTTTATGTCCTAGCACAATGCCTTCTTGCACCATGAAGTGACATTTCTCCCAATTAAGCACTAAATTGGATTCCTCACACCTTCTTAAAATCCTCTCAAGATTTGCTAGACATGAAGTAAATGAGTTCCCGAAAACCGAGAAGTCATCCATGAATACTTCCATACAATCCTCTATCATGTCTTGGAAAATAGCCGTCATGCAACGTTGGAACGTGGCCGGAGCGTTGCATAGACCAAACGGCATTCTCCTATAAGAAAATGTACCAAAGGGGCATGTGAACGTGGTTTTTTCTTGATCAAGGGGGTCAATAGGAATCTGAAAATAGCCGGAAAAGCCATCGAGGAAACAATAGAAGTTGTTTCCCGCGAGTCGTTCCAACATTTGATCAATGAATGGTAAAGGAAAATGATCCTTTCGGGTGGCATCATTTAGCTTGCGGTAATCAATACACACTCGCCAAACCGTGACAGTTCGAGTAGGGATTAGTTCACCCTTCTCGTTTTTTATGACTGTCATACCCCCTTTTTTCGGTACGACTTGTACCGGACTCACCCACGGGCTATCGGAGATAGGGTAGATGAGTCCCGCATCAAGAAGTTTAAGAACTTCTTTTTTAACCACATCTTTGACATTCGGGTTTAATCTTCTTTGCCTTTGCACACTTGGCTTGAAATTTTCCTCCATGAGGATTTTGTGTGTACAATAGGCGGGATTTATACCCGGAATGTCAGCTGTTTTCCAAGCAATGGCTTGTCTATGAGTTTTGAGAATTTTTATAAGATCGGCTTTTTCGGTGGAGGATAACTTAGATGAAATGATGACCGGAAGACTAGAATCACCTTCTAAAAAGGCATACTCTAAATGGTTTGGTAAAGTTTTAAGCTCTAGAGTAGGTGGCTCTTCTAAAGAAGTTTTAATTCGAAGGTTGTCTTTAGGGTCAAATTTCTCAAACACAACATCTCCTACCTCGGATTCCTCACCATCTACATGAAGCAAATCCTCGAACTCTTGGAGATCTCGGATTGTTTCATCGGAATCAATAGTGAAATCACCTTTTGTGGTGACATCATTACAATCGAGGTCGAGAAAGGAAGTAACCTCCTCATCGATACATGAATCGATAACATCAATGAAATAACAAGAATCATCGGATTTGGAGGTATGCTTCATGGCTTTCTCAATAGAGAAGGTGACCCTATCATCATCTATTCCTAGACTTAGTTGTTTCTTAGACACATGAAACATGGCGTCCGCCGTGTTCAAGAAAGGTCTACCTAGAATTAGCGGGACTTTGGGATCCACATCCATTTCTAGGACAACGAAGTCTACGGGGAATACGAATTTATCAACCCTAACAGGAACATTTTCTGCTATGCCAATGGGATATGTGTATGAAAGGTTTGCTAATCTCAAGATCATCCTAGTCGGCTTAAAATCGGTTAATCCTATTTTTGTAGCTATCGACAAGGGCATTAAACTAATACTAGCACCTAAATCTGCTAGACCATTACAAACCGGTAAATTATTAAAGAGACAAGGGATTATGAAACTCCCTGGGTCCTCTAGCTTTGGTGGCATCTTGGATTCTATGATCGCCGAGCATTCTTCACTCAACACAGCTGAAGATGCTTCCTCCATTTGCACTTTATTTGACACCAAATCCTTAATAAACTTTCCATAATTTGGCATACCTGCCAACATATCAACCAAAGGCACGTTAATGCGTACCTGTTTAATCATTTCAACAAACTTACCATATTTTTCTTTGAGCTTTTCCTTTCTCAACCGTTGTGGGAAAGGAACTTTAGGCAGGTAAGAATTTGTTGTTGCTTCCTTCTTTGATTCACTCTTCTTCGGTTCATCTTTTTCTATAATCTTCTCAACAATCACCCCTTCTTCAATCATTGGTGTCCCCTCTTCTACAAGTACCTGTTCACTAGAATTATTATTAGTAATTTTAACCATTGGTGAACTTACCTCTTTACCACTTCGTGTGGTAATGGCTTTGACATCCCTTGAGTTGTTAAAGTCTCCTTTGGGATTCGCTTGGGTAGAAGGGGGTAAATTGCCTTGAGGTCTTTCGGTTAAGGCTTGGGCAATTCTCCCAATATCTCTCTCTAAGTTTTGAATGGTGGCTTGTTGGTTTCTAATACATTGTTTCATCTCTTTCGAGTCTTGTTTGGTTTCTTCATTTGTTTTGGCTTGGCTAGCCATAAACTGACCAAACATGCTCTCGAGAGACATGTGCTCTTCGGGCTTTGAACTCGAACCGGGTGTGTTAGAATTATTCCGGGGAGGGTAATTGGATTGGTTATTGTTGTTTTGAGGGAAACCGGGTGGATGTGATGGTCTAGGGGGAAATTATTGTTATTGTTATTGTAACCCCTATTGTTGTTGTATCCTTGGTTTCCTCGTTGATAGTTTTGCCCGTAACCTTGGTTTAAATAATTAACCTCCTCCTCGGTCATCATCGGTTGGTGTTGTTGACATTCCTTTGCAAGGTGGGGTCCACCGCATTTATCACAACCAACCTGTATCGCATGTAAAGAAGATGTTATTTTATCTAATTTACGTTCTAACATTACCTGGTTATTCTTTATGGCGGCGACTTCATCATTTTGTCTATCGTCAACCGCATTGACCGAACCCGTTTGTTTTCCGGCTCTTCTATCGGTGGCCCATTCCGCATTGTGCATGGCCATATCCTCCAAAAGTTGGTATCCTTCCGTAGGGGTTTTATACATGAATATTCCACCACTCGATGAATCAAGGGTGGATCGAGCATTGTTAGACAAACCCCTATAGAAGAGATGGACGATATCACTCTTCTCAAACCCATGATTTGGGCATCTCCTCAACATTCCTTTGAAACGTTCCCATGCTTCCGTTAATGTTTCCCCAGCTTCCTGTTGAAAAGCCATAATATCAGTTTTTAATTTATCCGCTTTCGCGGGTGGAAAATAACGGTGTATAAATCGACTTCGGAGTTCTTCCCAAGTCGAAATAGAGTTTGGCTCAAGGGATTTAACCCAAATTTTAGCCTCTCCAATTAGACTAAAAGGGAAGAGTCGAAGTCGTATCGCATCTTGCGAAACGTTAGGAATCCTAAACAATTGGCATATGTCATTAAAGCACTCAATATGGTGATTTGGGTCATTGGTGAGTCTACCATCATAACCCAAATCACGAACCATACTAAGGAATTGACTTTTTATTTCAAAATTTATGCCATTTATCTCCGGAAGTCTAATTGCCGGAATGGCATCAACCGGGGCATTTTGCCTCGTTTGCCACATCGGACGTTCCGGTGGTGGGTCTCGATCACCCATTTGGTTATCAAGAATCGGCTCTTGATTAACTATTGGTTCTAAATTAACAGGAGTTTGCTCCTGATTTTCAGAACTTTGGACTTGAACTTCAAAAAGCGGATTTTGATTTTCAAGACTCGGTTCCCCAATATTTTGAGCTTTCTTTATGGTTGCGTTGTATCTTGCTTCTAATTGAATCCTCTGTCTCCTTCGAAAAAGTTTCTCTGGATCAGAAGACGGTGAGGGTTGATCAGCTTTAGACTTTTTGCCTCTAAGAGTATTCTTATTGCTCATGCACCTGCACAACTCAAAGCAAAGAGTTAACACGCAACTGATAGACAAAATAATGGAAAACAGAAATTACAAATTAAATAACTTATTTAAGAATAAATTCTTAAATAAGGATCAATTAACTAATTAACTTTCAAAAACCTAAAAACATAAAACCGGTCCCCGGCAGCGGCGCCAAAAACTTGATGTGTTTGATCTAGTTATTAAATTATACTCCTAAATACTACTATTCTAGACTACCACTTTCATAGGCAAGTATACCTAATCGTGGGTAATATAGCTTAGATAAGTATTTCGGGTTATCGAATCCACAGGGAACGGTTATGTAATCAAGTAATAGTAAATTAAAGAATTAATCAAAGAAAGAGTTTTGAACATGATTTGGATTTTATCTAATGTAAATACTGAATTTCAGAAACAAAGAACGTTAATTGGAAATTAATTTGAGATTTAAAAGATATTCACTATGTATGGATTCATCTAGTACTAAGTATGGTTATTAAGCACCGGCTAGTTTAATGTTCTAGAAGTCACGGTATTAGATTTCTCTCAATTCCATTTAATAAACTAATTACAACTAATAGGAATTTCTTCTCTCAAAAGTTATAACTAATCACACTTCTATTTGTTGAAATTACCGTCTTGAATTAACTAAGACCTCTAACCTAGAATTCTCATTACTAGGGTCGAATTTCTTGTTTAATCTAACTTATTGGAATCTTGTCTCTAATCCCTATTTCTAGTGAATTACCAACTAGGTCATAATGAAAAGTTGGAGAAATGATCAATTTAATCAAATGTTGTCAATACCTAATTGAATCAATCATTAACGATAAAGAAACGAAAATTCATAGATTGAACCAAAAAGAGTAATTAAACATCAACAATCGTTTGAACATAAACATAACCCTAAAATTAAACCATACTTAGTCCTAGAATCATCCAAACATAATAAATAAAAAGATTACTAGCACATAGACATGCTAGAAATCGACAAACAAGGATTCAAAGATAGAAATACAACCATGAAATTGTTCCAAAATGATAAGAAATCAATAATTGCTTGTAGTTTGATGAAACCCTTGAAGAAATGCTCTGGAAAATCGTCCTTAACTGCCAAAAAACGTATATGTTTTTCAAGATAACTGCCTTTTTGCCCTATTCTGATATAAATCGATTTTCTGGACGCATAGTTCGCTTCACGAACTCTAATAGTTCGCGTCGCGAACTCCAAAACACGGGAAGTTGGAGAAGCGAACTCAGGTTCGCGATCGCGAGGGTTGTCCAGAGATTTTTCTTGTATATTTTGTGTAGTTCATGACCACCTTCACGAATGGGAACTCCCAAAATGTTGTATTTTGTGACTTTTGCTATCTTTTTGGTCTTTTTTTCACCTTCTTCCATACTATAACACCTGAAATACATAAAAGACATTATATTGAGTAATATCACATGAATTTATTTACAAAATGTACTAAATTTATGTGATATTGACGGGTTTGAACGTGTCTAAAAACGTCAATACCAACCTAATTTAGATCTATGCTTTATCCAAAAACCCCTCTTATGTACGTATAAGATCAAAATAGATGCTCCTCATCCTCAATTGCATGTCAAGCTTTTTGAGCTTGCTGCAGTCTAAACTTATACGAGAAAATTTACGCCTGCTACTCATTGAAGTCACAAAATTGAAGTCACAAAGGTTCCAGATCCAAGTGTCCCTATAAACACCATTTAAATAAATACTTCCAAGCAATTTGGTTAGTTCCACTAATTAATTATTCGATCATCCTCTTAAGTATCTTTTCCATTATCTAAATTATAAAATCTTGGAAATTTGTCATAGAGGCTAAAATTCTCAACCCAATGATCGGTCCACAATTTTGTATTGTTTCCATCATCCATTATTTATTAAACAGAATTTAAAATTTTAACCCCTTTTTTTCTGCCTTCTCCTTGCCTACTTTAATAATACTCACTCCGTCCCACAAAAAACTTCCCATTTGACCTTAATTTTTTGTCCCACAAAAAACTTCTTATTTCAATAAAATACTATTATTACTAAGGACCCCACCACTAACTATCCACTAATTATCTTTCTCTCTCCAAACCAATCTTATATTTTAATCAAAATTATTACCAATAACCCCACCACTAACTATCACCTTAAAACTTGTGCCCATGTCAAATAGGAAGTTTTTTGTGGGACGGAGGGAGTATTACACGAAACATGTGATTTAGTAAGTAATATATCTGACATGTAATAAATATAATTAGGTTGGTTACAAGTCTTTTTTGCTTAAGGTAAATATGAAATTTCAAACACATTTCTATGTACTTTAACTCTGTGATTAATATCATTTAACGGGATAATTCATTTTCCAAAAAATAAAAATAAAAAAAATGTGATGTACTATCAATTTATACCGGTGTGTATTAACTATACGTACAAATATATACTTTTAAAACACATTATTAGAATTGTTAAAACCTGACATGATACAACAAAAATACACAAAATTAAACGAAATTGAGACCAAAGCAAAATTTGAATTTGTGTTCATATCGTATAAAACAAACACGAAGTCATGTCATGTTCAAGTTCATAAACTGATACGAAATTGACACGACAGTTATAATTTTGGGAACATTAGTAGTACTTTTTTTTATATTTTTTTTTCGTGTTTGCTGTGTTTCTTGATTTTTAAGCATGTACAAAGTAAGCAATTTGATTGTTTGTTATTTATCATGTATTGTTGTGTTCATCATTTTTTTTATTAGGTCATGTTTCGTGTCATGTTCTGATTGAGGAAGAAAGAACTCGTGTTGTATCTTGTTATCCAATAATACAAAACGATAACACAATTTAACATGCTTACACAATATGCAACAGTTGGTTTCTTATATGCTTAAAATCTGGAAAAGAGTAAATTGCAAATAATATCATTGTGTTTTGGTTAATTGACGTTTGATATATACTATATTGAAAATTTGAAAGTGCAAGCCGCCCGTATTTTGATACCTTTGGCCCATTATGATTATGAGGTCTCTCCAACGGTCAGTTGAGGGCATTTGCGTAATTTCAACCAACCCCCTCTCTCTTCAACACCCCACAAGGCCACAACCCTAAACCTATTGGGGGTGTTTGGGAAAGGTTATTTAAAAAGCTTATGCTTATTAGTTTATAAGTTTATGAGCTTATCTTCCTACTTACTAATATATTTAGACCTACCTCTTTTAGTAAGTTTAAGGACCTCCTTAATTTTAAGTTTAAGGAGATTTTCACTTTTAGTAAGTTCTTTAACTAAAAAAATAAAGTGTTACTTACACGATTCGAACACAAGACCTCTCCTAAGTAGTCACTGTGTGTTAACCACTTCAACTACTTGATTATTTTGATTTGTTCCAGATACTAATATATATAAGCTTTAACGTCACCAGAACTGAACCATCATTTCTCTATTTAAAAGGCTCATATTTACTTTCACAAAAAAAGCCAATTTCGGATATGATCCTACCATCACTAATGTCAGCACCTACCACCACTACGCACCACCACTCATCACCATTGCTATTGTCACCACCACCGGTACTGTCATCACTTCGAAATATAGTTACGGGTACCCGCCGCCGCATTGCGCGGGTACCCTGCTAGTTTAGATTAATAAGTTTTTGTTAAATTGAGTGTTTGGAAGGACTTATATAAGCTTATTATAAAATGACTAAAGAGGACCTTAGTTATAGGCTAATAAGCTTAAGTATTAAGCTTATTGTAAAATGAGAGGGTAAGGATGTAAAAATCCCTTAATTAGCTTATAATCCCCTTCAAATTAACTTATTTAAAACCCCCTAAATAAGCTTATAAGCACAAACATATAAGCTCTTCTAAACACTTACAAAAGCTTATCAAACTTAAATAAGTTTAAAAGCTAATAAGCTCTATAAATAACCTCCCCCAAACCCCCCACAACCCACCTGTCTTGTTAACATTTCTTTCTGTCAAAAATCCCCACAACCCATCAAGAAACCCCTACCGGTCTCCGGCGACAGAGAGTGTTGCCCTCTGCAAACATCCGTCGCCCACTGTCTTCTCCGGGAAGTAGCAGATCTCCGGCGACCCCACTGTCTAACCACCACAGTCTTCATCGTTACAACATTTTTTAATTCCGGCCATGAATTAGAAAATCTGAGGTTTAATAAGTACTAATTAATTGGATTAAAATATATCTATTAATCACCGTCAAACTAACGCAGACATGTTTCTTCTTCAATTTTCATCTTCAAGGCACCAAGTGGTCCAATCAAACGGCGTACATCATCTTTGATGTATTTTAAGGTAACTACAAAACAAAATATTGTATATTACCGATTGATTTTATTTTCTAAGAAGTGACATTTCATACCTAACCGGGGAGAATTTTCATACAATGAAGTATGTGCAATCGATGGCGGTGATTAGTATAAATGAAGATAGAAGAACGATTGATGCAAGATGAATCATAGTGTTTTCATTAACAAAATCCGGATCGTTATTTAGTTCAAAGTCTGCAGGTTTTTAAAATTCTTTTCTTCTTTCTATTAAATTTGAAACTGCAGTTTCATTGACTCTTCAATTCTTTTTTTCTTTGTTTTCTTAGTCAGATGTTGCATCAAGACGCTGAATCTTGTAGGATCCGGAACCATTTTCTTCTTATAATTTAGGAAGTTTTGTGTTTTTTTTTCCTTCTCAGATTTGAGAAACAGGTCATCTTCTTGGATGTTTTCATCCGGTGTTTTTTTTCCCTCCTACAGCTATAACCGGTTTGATTTCGTAGCCGGTTCGTCGCTAAAACCCGAAACCGATCCCAAACCGACGGTTATGAGCTGAACCGATCCGGTATCGTTAAACCGGTTTTTACCGGACTGGATAAAAATCCGGTTTTCTTGTTCACATCCAATTAGTGTGTCAGGGATGGCCGAAACGGCGAAACTCATTCACCACTCGCCGGAAATTAATCTCTATAGTTTCCGGCCACTTGTCAATTATTCCAGAGACTGCGTGTTCGTTACGTCAAAGAAATATCAAAACGAATGTTTCCCTGCATTTTGCACTGATTAATTCACATTGATATGTGTGCGGTTTTTTGTCTTTCACCTGAATTCGTCGCTGAGTTCAGAGTTCATCTTCATTAATTCAAAGTCGGCCGCCGATTGGGTGACACATTAAGCCGCCACGTGGCGAACTCATTCATCACTCTCCAATCTCCATGCGCCATCACACCCCTATATTTTCGAATTCTCAAACACCTGTCACTAATTTTATCGAATCCTTTTCCGCGTTACAGCCGAAACACGCCCTCTAAATATCGCCAATTTCGATTTCCGTAAAACCCTAAACTTGACATTCGGATGATTTCAATTTGAATTTTCAGTCGTTTTTGTAGGAGCTTTTTAGAATTCGAATTTTGTTTCACGAAATAACGAATTTCACGTAGGAAATTTATTTTTTCCTTTTTAGGAAATTGTTGGAAAATTCGGAAATGGATAAATCCAACGAAGAACACGCACCTTTTGAAATGGGCGTGGTTGTTCCTAAGACCATACCAGATCAAATTGGGGAAGGATATGGACATAATTGTGTTGAATTTCTAGTGAATGAATTTCAAAAAGTTGGTCTAATTGTTGACAGAGTTCCTGGCCTTCATGATGAATTCCTTAAGGTTCATTCTTCTACTCCTTAATGTAATTCGTAAGAACATTCATAATTCACTGAATGTATATAATTATTTTGTTATGACTTATGATAAAAATTGAAAACTCAGCACCTTGTAAATTTGAATTTCAAAACCCTAATAAAATTTGTTACAGATGTTGAGCAATTGATTGGCTTAACAGAAGTTTAATTACGTTTTATTTACAGTTAGCAGCACCTGTGGAAATTTTAGGGAAGGCAGCTGCTGAGTTACAGTTGAAGAAAAGAACTCAAATAGGTTAAATTACAATAATCCTTCCTAAATAATCTTGCATTAATGTGCTGTTTAATTATGTAATATTGTTTTTTAGGGGTTGATTTACAATTTGAATGGGATGAATCTGAGGCTTTTATCAAACAAGAAGATGGTTCATTATTCAGTTGGTGTGAGCGTTTTCGTTGCTACAATCACATGATATACGGAATCGTACGTTATTAAATCCAAATAAATGCAAAAAAAATTATAAAAAATAATAAAATATAGTCTACTTTATTACAGTAGTTATTAACTTATTATCTTTAACCAGGTTAATGAGAGTGAATCTGCTGTTATTTTAAAATCCAACTGTAGAGATGTTAAATGGGAGCCTGGGGAACCCCTTGTGTGGAAGTTGGAAAAAGAAGCCATTATTAAAGAAGTATTTCCTATACATGGTACAGTCACAATTTTTTATTTATTTTATTTATTTTTTAAATGTTTTTTCACGTATGGCTTCATTTAGATGAGATTAAGAGAAAACATCTTATAAACTGTTGGGCTCTGAACTTTTGGGATATTACAAATCAACCCCTTGATGAGATATATGCTTACTATGGAGCAAAGGTAAAACAGTGGTTGTTTTTATAATAATTTTGAAAATTAACTTTTTTATTTTTATTTTCTGGTCATCTTGAATGCAATGTAGATTGCAACATATTTTGCTTTTCTTGGGATGTACACAAAGTGGTTGTTTTTTCCTGCTGCGTTTGGGCTAATCTTGCAATTGGTTGATTTTGGGTATGTCACTCTCTTTGTATTACTTACAATCACCTGATTATAAATTTTTAATTATTATTGTTTATCTTATTATATTATTATTTATTATTTTTTCCAGATCTTTGCAGTTGTTGGTGCTTCCCTTTTTCTTCTTATGTGTAATTTCATGGGCAGTTTTCTTTTTCCAATTCTGGAAACGGAAAAACTCTACCCTTTTGGCTAGGTAAGTTATATGATCTTTGTGCGTTTTATATATTTTTTCTTGCTTTTATCCACTTGTGTGTTGGGTCATTAAAAGATGGTTTTATGTCCCAATTAGATCATTAAAAACTTCTAAATCAATTACTTTTATACAAAAAAAATTATCACTATATAAATTTAGCATTTTTTTATAAGAACTATGATTTTTGAAACTTTTTATTTGTGTGTAACACACCTTTTATGACCCAATTGGATGAAAAATTGTACAATAAACAGTGACAAATGTACAAGTTTGTTTTTATTGTTAGCCAAAAAACTGTTATTTAATCTTAATTTTTTAATTACAAATTGTAGGTGGCAAATTTGTTATTCAGTGGGGGCAGAATCTGGTTATAAATACATGGACACAGAATGGAGTGCATTTCATTCATCGGTAGGATTAACTAAAAAAATTGGGGCAATTAAAACTAAGGAAAAAGAGAAATTTCAAAGAGAAGAATGGTTTAGTCGTATGATGAGATTTAGAAATGATGCAATTATTATTTTTAGTATTATATGCCTTCAACTTCCATTTGAATTAGCATATGCACATTTGTATGAAATCATTACATCTGATTACATCAAGTAAGCATCTTATCTTAATTGTGTTTTATTTTGGCCAAAATGCATTTTAGTAACCCCTGAACTTGGCTAACTAGGTCATCTACTACCCTGAACTATTAAAAGCTACAACGCGATCAAATTAATGAGTCAGGGTACTAAATTGATCATTCTGTCAAATTCAGGGTACACCTTTAATAGTTCAGGGTAGTATAACACCTATTCAACCAAGTTCTAGGTAGTAAGATGTATTTTGGGCTAATTGTATTTTATGTTTTCATGCAATTACAAACAATTTTTTTGTTTGAAATAAATAATTTTTATTTCAGGTTTGGGTTGACATCAGTGTATCTGTTTGCAATTCAATATTTCACACAAATGGGAGGGAAGGTGTCTGTGAAGCTAATAAAGGATGAAAATAATGACAGCAGTGAGTACAGAGCTAACAGTTTGATTTACAAGGTCGAAACCAGATAAATGGAACTAATTTGTAAATAAATATAATGAAATTATTTTAAAAATAAATTTAATCTTTTTGGGCAGGTGTTTGGGCTGTACTTTATGCAATCATATATAGGAATACTTTATCATGCAATTCTTCATCGTAATATTATGACTCTTCGTCAAGTGATTATTCAGCGTTTAATAATATCTGAGGTAGTGAATTATTTATTTTCAAAATTATGTTTTTTGTGATTATAACTTTCTGAAAATGTTTTCCAGTTGCTGGATAATTTGAAGGAAAATTCACTACCTTACATCAAATACAGCTATAAAAAATATAGATCCCTGAGGTATGTCTCTTTGACTTTCGGTTTTTATTTGACTCCCATAATATTGTTTTGTAGCTAATTTTTGCTGGCTCTTTTATTTTATTTATTTATTTATTTATTATAATTATTGAAGAAACAAGAGAAAAAGAGATAGGAGTATGGCGAGCAGAAAATCTTATTTAAATTCTAGGGTTGAGAAGGAGTACTTAAAGCCTATATACTCTGCAAGCGTTGGTGATGAACTCGAAGATGGACTCTTTGATGGTAATGTATTCAAATATGAAATTAAATATATATATATATATATATATATATATATATATATATATATATATATATATATATATTATAGGTGACAAAATGGGCAGGTCAGGTCGGGTTGGGCAGGCCCGTCAAAATTTTCATTCATATTTTGGAATTTCACCAAAAAAAAATATATCATGTATTGAATAAGATTATGAAAAACTACTAACTTAATAATCTAACTTCTTTCAATTAAGTGATTTTAAGCTAAGTTTCAAGTTTTTACCCGTTTGACCTGATAAAGATAAAACACAGCTGAAATTAACCCGAAATTTTAGTCAAACGGGTCAAAATTGCCACCTGTTAACATTTACTGCATATCACATAAAAATGTTGTGCAGAATTTCTAGAGATGGCTTTGCAATTCGGGTTGATTATGATGTTTGCTTGTGCATACCCTCCTGCATTTGCTTTTGCTCTATTGGTAAAGTCATACCTTACTTTCTTATTTTATTTTAATGTTCTACACTCTAATTTTAAAAAAAAAAAAATAGTTGTAAGTAAGTTATAGATGATTGTGGCATGCAGATTAATGTTACAGAAATTAGAACAGATGCCCTAAAGATTCTGGCCATGTATAGAAGACCAGTTCCTCGAGTTTCTGCAACAATAGGAGCATGGCTCAACATATTTCAGGTACACACACACACACACACACACATATATACAATTATAATTATTTAAAAATGGTGTGATTTTATTTTTGTTGTTGCAGTTTTTGATAGTTGTATCAATATGCACCAACTGTGTGCTTTTGGTATGTTTATATGATAGAGAGGGAAATTGGAACATTTCTCCAGGGCTTGCAGCCATCCTCATCATGGAACATCTCCTCCTTCTCATCAAGTTCGGTTTCTCAAGGATTGTACCCGAGGTACCACCCTTTTTTCTATTTTCCCTATCAACGGGTCGGGTTCTGTTTTTATCTCAAATGTCTCAAATTTTTAGCTTATTTTAAATAATTGGTAATCACATTATTTAGAGCAAATTACACGGATGGTCCCTGTGGTTTGCCAAAAAAATCATGGATTTGGTCCTAAGTCTCAAAAAGTACACCGATGGTCCCTAATTCGGGAACCTTGTCATGCTTTTGGTCCCTAATACTAATTGCCGTTAAAATTGGCTGTTAATTATTTTAAAATGATGGTTTTCCTACACGGATGTCTACCAAATTGCAAAACATATACTCCCTCCGTCCCTAAATAAAGTTCCCATTTGTGTTGGGCACAATATTTTAGGAGATAGTTAGTGGTGGGGTATTTGGTATTACTTTTGATTAAAATATAAGGTTTGATTGGAGAGAGAGTGTTTTAAAGAGATAGTTAGTGGTGAAAGTATTGGTAATGATATTATTATATTAAGTGGGCCCCTTATGTTTGAGAAATGGGAACTTTATTTAGGGACAAAACTTGAAGGAGAAATGGGAACTTTATTTAGGGACGGAGGGAGTAAAATAGAAGGGTAAAATCATCACTTTAAAAAATTTAACAGCCAACTTTAACGGCAGTTAGTATTAGGGACTAAAAGCGTGACAAGGTTTCTGAATTTGGGGCCATCTGTGTACTTTTTGAGACTTAGGGACCAAATCCATGATTTTTGGCAAACCACAGGGACCATCCGTGTAATTTACTCTATTATTTATGGGTTTTGATAACGACAGCCCTAAGAGCTGTCATAAGACACGCATTAAAAACTTATACATCTAACTATAACAAACTTCTTAATAGAGACAGCCTAGATTAGTGTACAACTATTTATGCATTACAGACAGTCCTAAGGGCTGTCATTATCAAAACTCACTATTTATGATGGAACATAAAAAGGGACAAAAAACGGTTGCCCGACCCAACTATCTTGCCACCTAATCTAGTGATTTGGGCTTCTAATTTTTTTTTTTCCGTTTTTGTAGGAACCTGATTGGGTAAAAGCAAACCGGATGAAGAATGCAACTGAAGCACAAAACATGTGTTCAAAACAACTTTTGAGAAATATTTCTGGTGGTAGAGGAATGCTCGTCCCACCTTCAAACTAGTTTTCTCTCTTGTTTAATATTACAATTAGTAGCTAAACCACGTATTAAATTTAGCTCCGGGTAAGACTTCTTAATTTTGTAGCTAAAAAGAATGTCGTCGTAAGTATCATAGCAAAGTATTTTATGTTCTTATGTTGTTTGTTACAAACTTTGTTCAGTTCAAATATAGAGTGAAATTAACTTAAAGCTAATGATGAACATCTAGTGTTTAACAAAAATCTTGATTACCATGATAACTAACCGATTGGAGTATATATTTGCAAGCATGTATTTGAATTTGAACACACAAATGCACAAACATTCGTCATCTGATGTAGAATCAAAAACAATAATACAGATTGATCTCGTTGATTCTAAAAATATTTAGGACAATCTAAACCAAAAATCATGTTGATTCAACAATATCGTGGATTTAGATCTTCAAAACATGTTCAATGCAAAAACAAGAATTTTGGGAGAGAAGAATCAATTTTCTTAAAATAAAAAACTAATTCTTACAAAGTGTAAAACAACATTACATAAGCCCAAGCGGGCTAAAAAACACAAATGAGCCGAAAATTGGGCATAAAACAAAGTTTAAATTTTAGAAACCAAAACTAAAAATGCAAATAACTCTCCAAAACAGCGTCGATACGGAACTTTTAACTCGTCGAACGCCTTGAACAGAGACCCGACGTAAAAGTTATGCCCAGTCTTTTTCTTCGGGTGATGTTGAGCTTCAAGGAATAAAAGAGTCCGTTCCTCCACATGTTCGAGCTTCACATGCTTAATTTGCATGAGGTGTCTTAATCATTAGTTGCATCTAGTCATCGATCTGTGGTTGTGGTGACCTGGCGGGCACATCACATTGGGGCTGATCAACTAGCCACTGGAACTCCCTTTGCTGACCTGGCGGGCATATTTCTGGATTTCAAACTTGAATTTCCTCGAATCAAGTCTTGATAGTGATTTGATTCCAGGATCAATTGATATCTCCATGAATGAGAAGCATTGATTGTACTTTGAGTTTTGCGGGTGCACGGCGGTTGGGGATGGTGGGATCCCGGCAGGTGGTGGTGATTGCTTCCATTAGAGTGTTGAGATTAATGAAGTTGCCACCAATGGTTGGTTTATAAAGGGTTGATTGAGGAATACTCGATAATGTGTGTTCTTGAAACGTGTGGGTTAAGAACTTAAGACCTCATTGACCGTTGACTTTTCATATATTCCATTAGCGTTTTTTTAAATTCAACACCTTGGTTGATTACTAACTTGAAGGTTAGGTATGTATACAGTATATATGTGACTTGTCCACGTGGACTAGGATTATGACTACGACTATGTATCGAAACGGAAACCATCAGAACATGTAGGTTAGGTTCAAGTTGATTGATCTGTCAACATTTTGTAGTTCCAAAAATTGTTTGTGGTTTGCAGTTTTTGGCACTTTTCGTTTTTCTTCGAAACCCTAAAAATAATTGCTTAAAAGGCTAATGTATTTGAAGTACATGTCGCTTATTAGACTGGTGCCAACGGTACCGCCGGTTGGCACGCCGGTTGTGCCACCGTTGGCACGGCCCGACGGTTTGAGCTACGCGAGTTTGGAGACGAGACGAGAGACGGAAAAATGGTGGGACCCTTGTACTTTTTAACCGTTAATAATTCCAAAAAACCTTTTTTTTCTTTTTTTTTAAATGGTAATAATTCAAAAAAAAATTAATAATTCAAAAAAATTCAAAAAAAATTCAAAAAAATCCAAAAAAATTAAAACTTTTTACATTTATAAATACCCACTCATTTCTTCTATTTTTTACACCACATTCACCTTATTTATCTCTCAAAAAATTCATACTTCCTCCAAAACTTGAAAAAATGTCCAAAAAACGTCAATCATCGGTATTCAACGACGTGTGAGAGCTATTTAATTAATGTCTTTTTTTTATTGACTGTTAGTTTTTTTTTAATTAATGTCTTTTTTTATTAATGTCTTTTTTTTTTAATTAATGTCTTTTTTTTTAATTAATGTATTTTTTTTAATTAATGTCTTTTTTTATGTAATATTTTTTAATTAATGATATATATTTTTATTAGTTATATGTTTTAATAAGTTGTATATTTTTATTAGAAAAAGAAAAGTAAATGGTGGGGCCCAAATTTGGTGAAGTGACGGAGTGTTGTTGGCATGACTACGTCAGTTTAATTTTAGTTAGTTTGTCTGCTGACGTGGCGCTGAGTTGGCAGCAACTGACGGCGTCAGTTGCCGTCACCATTGGGAGCGGTCTTAGGCACGCGCACGTATATATAATACATTTTTTTCTTCTATAAGTAGACGTGTAAATATGTTAATGATGTTGATCAGAATTAGTTAAATCAATAGTATGTATTTTCAGAAGCACATTGGGTTTGAATGTTATTTGTAGAGTAAATTACACGAATGGTCCCTGTGGTTTACACATTGTTTTGGATTTAGTCCCTAAGTTTCAGTAATTACACCCGTGGTCACTGTGGTTTACACTTCGTATTGGTTTTGGTCCCTAATACTAACAGCCGTTAAAATTTGCTGTTAAATTTTTTTAATTGACAATTTTACCCTCACCCTTACCATCTCCTTCCTCTTTCATTCATCTCTGCATACAAAAACATACCCAAATCAAAACCCTAACCCCTAATTTCAGACTGATTAATCATTCAAAATTAACTTTAATTGAGAATATTTCAGAAGTACAACAATCACTTAGATGGAGACATATAATTATGATTTTGATGAATTTATATACAGAATATGATGAAAATAGGAACTCACGGGCTCATCAGAAAGGGAATTCGAGGCAGGATCATATAGTGAGACGACAAGAGCATTAGGGATTCCACTTCGACCTTCACAACCACCGCCAACAAATATCACATAATTTGATTCATTACCTGAATTCTCATCATCTTGTTTGGGATCTCTTCAGAATTGCTGTGGATACGAGACAAAGTTGATAAATCTTGAAAGGGGATAATCTTTGTCAAAGCTGTGACTGAATTAATTAAAAATTTTGATCTTTTCTGAGTTCTTGGACGATGGCGGATCGATGGTGGACTGGAAATGTGGGGTTGAATCCGATGTCATCTTCCGGCCAACCTCCGTCGCTTCACTTGAGGAACACAACGGAGGAAGAGATTTCTGAACCCACGAGCTCCGGCGTTGGTCGGCGACGGTGGTCGATGGCGTCAATGACTGAGAAAGGTCACACTGCTTCCGACGATGGCGTCAATGGCGGTGGCTACATCAATTCTGATTGCTTCAATAGAACTTTCGATTAATCACGAGTTCTGGTTCAGCGCCACCGTAATTCGCTCCCAACTGAATCAAAATCAAACACATGATTTCGATTAGGGTTTAGGGCTCCACGAATTGAGGATCATTATGGAAAAACCCCCAAATTTACTCCGATGATGATGATGAAGATGATGCTCTCTGGTTATTTGGAAATCAGTAGTGGAAGTGATATTTCCGAGCGTATTGAAACATTTGCAAATTGTCGAATGAAATGAATAAGAAAATTGGAATTGGAAGTATTATTTGATCGCATAAAGAGAACGATTAAGCAGAGATGAATGATTAAGCATTATTTGGGTATGTTTTTATATGCAAAGATGAATGAAAGAGGAAGGTGATGGTGAGGGTAAAATTGTTAATTAAAAAAATTTAACAGCAAATTTTAACGGTTGTTAGTATTAGGAACCAAAACCAATATGAAGTGTAAACCACAGTGACCACGGGTGTAATTACTGAGACTTAGGGACTAAATCCAAAACATTGTATAAACCACAGGGACCATTCGTATAATTTACTCTTATTTGTATCTAAAAAAATAAAACTTCAGATAAAAGTCAAACCCACAAAATTCTCAGGTTGAATTGGAACACTGATTTCAGGTCAAAAGTTCGTAACTTTGGTCCAAATATATTACTTCCTCTGTTTCAAAGTAAGTGATATATGATATACATTTGTCTCACGTTTTTTAAGACAAAATATGATAATTAGATTTTAATTAGATTAAATTAGATAATTAGTAGCGGACGGACACCACAAATTTGGAATAACGTGAATATAATGATGTTTAAAAGTAAAAATGAGGATAAATGTGTAATTTCACTATATTAAATGAGATAGTTAGTGGGTGTGGGCCCATGAATATTTACCAAATAAGGTAAATTTTCAAAGTCTATCACTTATTTTGAAAAGTGTATCAGTTATTTTGAAAAGGAAGTATAATTGTTTCACAATTTTACATGATCACGTTATATGCCGAGATGCACATGACAACTTCTAGTCCGCTGTTGATAGATGCTACTGTATCAATCACATTATTCCTAGATGTTACTGTTAAAAGACACATAATCATGCCAAAAGTTTGCGTCCAAATTTGGATGATTTGATTCAATGTATTTATGTTTTCCACAAATGGAAAAAGGCAATATATCCAAGAACCATGAACCTAGAATCGAGGGTTTCCAAAAAAATTCAACTTTTTTGGGGTTTTTTGAACTTTGGACCAAACCAAATAAGACCAAAAACCGATATTGCATGAAAATTAAAACAAAAAACCAGAACTATATAACTCAATTCGGTTTGGTAGTTTTAGCCGGTTCTGGGTACAGTTTGCACATGCCTAGTTTTAGTAACAAAACACAGGATGGCATACAGGTCCCATAATTATAGGAAACATATGCACATATCACTCTTGAGAAACACCATCAACACTGTATTCGATAAGAAAATCTAACCAAATTGAGTTGAAAATCATTTAAATATCCGCAAGGAAAACAAAAGATCAACAGACATAAGGGAAGGGCATAAGTAAAAGATAATTATGATAAAATATCATATTGGGGTGGGCTTCATTTCCTACCAGGGACCTTGTAAGCCTGTCTGTTCTTCTTCTTGACTCCAGACTTTGAAACCTTAAGGCTTCTGTTTACTGCACTCAACCTAGCAAGAGCAGCTTTCTTCAAATCTGGCCTGTAGTAGTTATCAGCCACCTGAATCAAATAATCCAACCATCAAAACCTTAATCATCTTATTTATAAACTAAGTTTCAATGTTAAAAGCAGTCAGTTCAAACAATAAATGTAATGTGCCATGCCCAAGTAAACAGAATCAATTTCTATCATCCTAGGTCAATGAAAACCAACCAATTTGCAATCAACTTCAAATAAATCTCACATTCTAACTAAAAAGTGCAAATTTACTAAACAATTAGCAATGAACCACAACAGAAAATCTTTCTCAAAACTGTCAAAAGAATACCTGGTTTGAGACCGCCTTTGCCATACGGTAGAACTCTTTCTTCATGACAGATTTGTGAAGCAAACTTGCAGGCTTTCCTTGTTTCTTAGTCTTGGATGTTGCAAGCAACACAGATTGGTCCTTACCAGCTGGCTGGATGGTCACAGTTTTCTTGTTGGCTAGCCCTATAAGTAATTATACAAACATTATCAAAACCAAAATAAAATAAAATAAATGTCGTGCAAGCTGATTAAGGGAGGAGTAAATCATACAACATTTTGATATAAACATCAGAAACGCGTAACAAAAGTTTATGCCACAAATCATTACTACAAACCCTAAACCGAAAATTGTAAGGAAAAATGTTGTATATAAATCATGATAGAAATATATAACTTGGTGATTACCTGAGTGTTTGTATGAATTGAGATTGTAGAGATTATTAGGCTCTTTACTGAACTGAACGCTCTGGTTTCCATTACCGAACTCCTTAACAAGAAAAGAGTTGTTCCTCTTTACGATCTCCCAAATCAGTTGGCCTGGTACTGACGCCATTACTCCTATTTCACTGCAAATAAGAGCCAATCACATCAGCATAGAAATGAATGCACGCATCAAGATGTAAATAGTTCGTCTTACAGTTAGGGTTTTGCTCCGGCGGCTAATTAGAATTCGTGAAGGCGGAGGGAAAAAAACGTAGTTCGTCTATATATATATGTGCTGCTATCAAAACCCTAGCCCGGTTTTCATTTAGGCCCTCATATTTTGGTTATTTTACCCGCTAAATTTGTTTAACATAGCCCGGTTGAATTTGGGCTCATCCTTGTTTGTTTTTCCTTTCCTAAAATAACAATTTGGGCCCACCTAACTTTACCAAATAACATGTCATTTATAGGCTACAAGACGAAAGAAACTACACGTATTACCTAAGAACTCGTTTCTCTTTATTCTTCGGAGATCATTTCTTCGTACCAAACATGATGATTTCTATGCTACAAATTCACATATATGCAAATGTAGCGATAACAATTTTGATTGTACTAAAACTCAATTAATTTCAAGAGATATAGTATAATAAGATCTTGAGATACGACATATGTTGATTTTGCCCTATCATCAAAAGTTAAAATTATTTAAATGTATAATAAAAATCATCCTAAATAATCAATCTTCTTAAAGACAACAACTATCTATATATACACAGGGTTTCTATAATTATTTCCTTGTTCTGACATACTGCTAGCAACTGTCAGAAATGCAGATATAACTGCCCCGTGAATTAAAGCCCTGAATACAAGAAGAAACTTAGCACAAAAATAGATTAAATTAAATTGAAGACCCAAGGCCAAGGGTAATCTTACTCGGGGCTTTCTTTCTGATAGCCAAATTCGACTGCTGCTTTGAGAGCTCGTTGGTACGTGTGTTTCATTGCTTCCTGCCATAAAAAAATAATATTATTCATAAATAAACATAACATAACATATAATAAAATTAATAATACCTTTATTTGTATAAAATGAGGAACTAATTACATGCCTGTAGTTTAGTCTCAAAGTCCTCAGGTGCCCAATTCAGATTGTACTCTTTTAGCTCAAGTTCACCAGCAACAACCTGAGCATAAATCATATTTTAAAAAAACAAAGAAGTGCTTTAATAAAAAGAAAATGCCGATTTAGTAAGTTAATACTCCCTCCGTCCCACAAAGAAGTTTACATTTCTTTTGGGCACAAGATTTTAGGTGATAGTTAGTGGTGGGGTCAATAATAATACTTTTGATTAAATTATAAGGTTGAATTGGAGAGAGAAAGTGTTTTATTGGTAATAATATTATTTTATTAGGTGGACCCCCCAAATTTGAGAAATGTAAACTTTTTTGTGGGACAAAATTTTAAGGAGAAATGTAAACTTTTTTGTGGGACGGAGGGAGTAATAGGCAGCAATTTCAACCATAATTAATGAACGTGTTGATTTGTGTTATGTTAAAATAATGGGTTGAAAGTGTGTTATGTTAAAATAATGGGTTGAAAGTCATCCCACGTGTATTTTTAATGCATACAAGTATAATAAATTAGATTATTATGTAATAATATTTATTTTGTAATCATGTTTAATGCATTAAGTATGTATAATAAAACATAATAAACAAAGATGGTTACATATACCCCTCCAGTACCAGCAGCTATAGAAGGAGCAATTAGAACATTTGCCCCCTTTAAAACATCCATTGCTTCAGGGGTACATGGCATATTAGAACCTAGCCAAAAAAAATTAATACCATAATTAAAACAAATTCATAATTAAAAAAATTGTTTATAAAATAATTAACCACCTTCAACAAGTTTACGACATCCCGAATTAACCAAACTAATGGCATCAGAATGATCTATTTCATTTTGTGAAGCACACGGAAATGCCACGTCACATCCTACATTCCAAGGTTTTAATTCATCAAAGTATTTAGCACGAGCATACGTCTTTGAATAATCTCTGGAGATTAGGATAATAATTAATAATTAATGATGAGATTAAATATAAAAGGGAATACAAAAAAACCTCAATGTTCTATGTTGTGCTTTGATGTCTCTAAGGAAAGATAGTTTCATGAAATCAAATCCGTCCTCGTCCACTAAATAACCCTTTGAGTCTGTTTGCCCAAATTATTACATTATTAAAAATTGATTTATTAAAATTATATTTTATAAAATAGAAATGGACCGTAATATTCATATTGTAATGTGCCAACTATCATTACAATTTTCTTTCAATTATTTAATAATTAATGTATGGAAAAAAAAATTAGAAATCTTGAAGGTGAATATTACCTGAAACCGTGATGGGAAGAGCACCATATGCAATAAGCTTCTCTAAGACATGCATTGCTATTTTTCGGGACCCGCTAACTACACATCTATAAACACAAAAATACAAAATAACAATTAACTATATAAAAAAAATGAAAAATGAAAACTTAAATATGGTTCGGTGTTAAACCTTAATCCTTTGAGTTCTTTATTCATGTCTGCAAGTATAAGTTGTGCAAAGAAAACCTGTAAAATTTAATCCAATTAGTTAACCAGTTATTTTTTATTTTATTTTTTTATTTAATTAGCAAAATGAAGGATTACCAGTCCATAACCAGTAGCTTCAGTACGAAGGCTGGAACCGGACCAATTAAGTCTCGGGCCAGTAAAACTTCCCTGCATAAATAAACATTATAAAGAAAATCCAAACTAACGATTTTGACCAGTTTATGGATAAACGGATCGATTTGGGCCTCTAACAGGCCAAATTGATTATATATTAATCGTTTAATTTTCGAAAGTAGATTATCATTTTAATAACATGATTTTTTTTATGCAAAATTACCAAGAAAGGTAACCAAAGATCCGAAATTTGAAATGTTGGGTACCAAAAGTTTTCTTGCTCGTCAAAAGGCTCCACCCAATCCGGCCCGTTTTGACCCGTTACCCAACCCGGCCTGTTTTGACACCTCTAAAGAAAATAATGCAACCTCACCTGAGAATGTCCAGCTAGACGTCTATATTGACCATATAGAAAACCCATTTCACGAGTCCCAACACCCATCTCCTCTGAAGGAAGATCCTAATATTTTAATAAAAAAAACATTACACATTTTCAAAATTAAATAATTAATAAACATAAAAGTAATAATTTAATAAAATTGATTTTGGATACCTTATCAGGGCTGATGTAACGGTACAACTCATCCATATAGCTCTGACAAAAGTGCATAATCTACAAACACGAGATCATAACATAATTGATTAAGTGTAAATTATATAAACCGTCCCTGTGGTTCGTATGAAATTATGGATTTCATCCCTCAGACTTTTGTTATTACACAAATAGTCCCTAATTTTGAAACTTGCACATCAACTGTCCCTAAAAACTTGACAACCTTTTTTGCTTCAAGGACCGTTCGTGTTACAACTTACAAGTTTCAAAATTAGAGACTATCCGTGTAATAAGAAAAGTCGAGGGACGAAACCCATTATTTTATAAAAGCCATAGGGATGATTTATGTAATTTACTCATAAATTAAAGACAATACCTCGTTGTCAGTTTTCCCTTTTGGATCAAAATCACTTCCACCTGATGCTCCTCCAAGTCGATAAGGAGATAATGCAGTCCGTAATGTCTGTTCAGTCAAACAGAAAGGCAAAAAAAATTCAAATTATCAGGAAAAATAAAAAAAAAATTAAAAAAAAAAACTGCAACAAAGTAAAAGATGGATGAATACCTGCTGATAACCAAGAAATTTGGCAATACTTAAATTCATAAAAGGGTGGAAACGAAGGCCTCCCCTGCACGGGCCCAAAGTCTGATTGAATTGAACCCTAAACCCCCGATTCACATGCATTTCACCCCTATCATCAACCCATGGAACCCGAAACATAATTGTCCTTTCGGGCTCCAATAATCGCTCCATCGTGTTCACATAACTAAAATAATTAAAAGAAACATTATAGGTGCCAAAATTGTGGGTCGGGTCGGGACGGGCGGGTTGGGTAACGGGTCAAAATTGGTTTAACTCTAACTCGGTTTAAAAAATCCAGTTTAGATAATTATAAACGAAGAATTGCATGGTTAAATAAGGAAAATGATAAACATGGCCTTAAGGATTATTGTTTTTGTGGTTAAAGTACAAATCTTTAAGCATAAGATGGTTAGTAGTTTTTAAATGTTTTACACATTTGACCCATTAGGTTAAATGGGTTCAAAACCTACCCCGAGTTTTTTGAAATTACTCTTTCAAGAGCATGAATAACTTCTTGCACTGACTGTATGAACTCAAGCTCATTAGGATCCCGTTTTAATGCAGCTTCAACAATCGATCTAGCCGATTTTGACATGAGAGCTATAAAAAAAAATTCAACAACAATTAAATAACATTAAAACATAAAATTAAACAAATTAATAAAATATTTTACAACAAACCTTTTACATAAATCGGTTTATTATCAGCAATAATCTTATCCTTAGAAGCTAATTGAAGCCGAAGTGCTTCTTTATGAAGCAAACTATTATTATGTTCTTCTAATGCACTCATTTGCATATTTCTACTACCTTCATTTCCATAAGGATTTCTTCTATGTTTTCTACCATATTCTCTGCAAACCGAACAGAATATTCTCGTTGTTCCTTCTTTTATATCTACATACGCCCATTTGTATGTATCGGCCCATTCTTCTCTCCATCTTTTAACCACTTTTTTCTTCCGTTTCACGGGTAATGATTTCAATAATTCTTGATCATCACTTTGAAGTTGTTTCACAACTGTCATATTTTTGTTTTCATCATGATCATCAGTTGAAGAATCTAGGGGCGTAATGGTAATTAGTGGATTGTGAGAAAATGACGGGTCATTGTCACCGGGCCCGATTTCTAAATCGATTTCTCCACTGATTTCTCTGACAACTAAATGATGTCGTTGTTGAATAATGCTGATGTCATCCATTGCAGAATTCATGCCTAACCCGACAACTGGAAGCAACATTCAGCATCACAAGTGTAATTCACAATCGGGTCGGGCCTTTTTTGCTCTGCAGAAACGCAAAGGAATAATCGTTTTAGCTAAAAGAAGAGTATCTAAAATCGGTCGATAAAATTTCAATATAATTTTGTAACAATTCAATTCAGAGATTCATCGCGCAACATAAAACCCTAATTACAGCTTTCGGTATCATTTAGATATTCAGTCAATTCACATAGTCATACCTCAGTTGATTCTCACCAAAAGATTATAACTTCATTTAATTAAACAACTATGTTTACTGCAAAAAATTAACCTAGATAAATTAAACCGAAATTGGGAACTTACTGGACTGTGCTTTGACTTCTTAAGTGTCGTATGAACTTAACGAAAAATGCCAACTGCCAACTGAACCTTGATCACGCATTCCTTTTGAAGCTCGATCATGAGAAATTAATCAGAAGATAAATTATGTAAAAATACATTAACCCAGTGTGTAGAAAAACAAATAGATAAATTATAATTCTGTAATGAAATTTGGGGAGATATTGGGGATTATTATGAAAACAGAGTTGAAAAGAGTATGAAGCAGCAGATTGTATGAAGAAGAAGGAGGAGATACAGTAATAGTAGAAAGAAATTGGGGTAAGTGAAAAACAGAAGATGAATGGGGGAGAGAAACAGGGTTTACTTTCATGAAAAAGTCATGGTATTCAATATTTGGCTAAATGGTCAAAAAGTTATTTATACAGTTTTTTTAATAATTTAATATTTTGAGCTTTATTAAACAAAACACAAGAAACAATTTATAGGTTAAAAAAGCATCTAATTACCTTTGTTTGGTTAATAATGGTTAAAGAAATGGTATACCTAATATGACTTATCAAAAGTTGTGTTTATAATATTTAAATATGTTAAAGTTGGTTTATTTTTATAATTTTACAGTTTTTCTGGCATATTTAGTTGAAATTGGTCAAATAATAATAATAATAATAATAATGCATATCTTGATGGTCTATAGAGTTGTTCTGATAAATGAGTGGCTTAGTTAAAAATTTTGAAAACTAGGGAGGCATGTACGCACATAACCCCTTTATTTACATAAATATTATTATAGTTTATGCTTTTCATAATTATTTTGTTGTTGGTATTTAATCTATTCTATATATAAGCTAGCATTGTTACCAAATTACTTGTAACATGGCCGTATATGAGTGACGCTGTTGAGAGTTCACATCTTATCTGAGATATATATGAGGTATTAGATTGCACATATATGTGAATATTTTTGTAATTGGAAAAACAAAACCTATCGTCATTAATAGCATTCGACATATAATATAAAAAGTGTACAATACAAACTAATGAACATTAATGTTTGTTTGTTTTTTTTTTTTTTGTATTTTGTTGAAAGTATAACCAAAATGCACATGGCATCTATGATTTCTCTTGTATGTGTTAGATGTACATGTTTATTATTTATGAATGTTATTGATATGCTTATTCTATTAAATTAAATTGCTTTTTGTTTTTTAATTATTAATTGATACATTACCTAAAAGATTAATATTGGCTTCCCTGAATGCATAAACAAATGAAATAAAGTCATTATTGGATATTGGTGTTATAATTTATTAAAAAAGATAGTATAACCTTTTAACTCCGTATAGAATTTTATTAAAACGTTTGTTGACTTGATGATAAGTATTCATAGATTGAAGTCAAAATTTCAAAAAAGCACCCATTCAAATAAGAAAAACACCATTTGGGCCTTGGCCCATTCCCTATCCCCTACATCCGGGTTCTGATGGGGCCCCACCCCCACCCTGATCCACTTCAGCTTATCCAGAATCCAGATGCTTTGTATACATGTTGGCTCGAATGGGGTCCTCCACTTGATCACAAAGGCGAATTACCTAATTCTGATTCGAATTCCAATTTTGATTGCTACAGTTGGTACCATCAATATGATGACGATGAAGAAATTCCACCAACTAACTAACGATGTGTTTAGGCATCAATTTGTTATGTTTTAACGCAGTTTAAGTAAGAGATTTTGAGTGTTTGCATAAATTAAAATGTTCATAACATATATAAGTTGTTTTAATTAAGTATTCTGGATCAACTTATTTGAAACAAATTTGCAATTAGATATCCCAAACGCCCCTGATTTGAGCATGTTTTTGGGAAAGTTATAAAAAGTTGTTTGGGTAAAGCCCTCAAAAAGGAGTTTTCAAGAAGTAAGGAACCTCTTACTTTTCAAAACTCTTTTTGAAAAAGCTCATCCAAACATGCCCAACTCAAACATTGTGTGTGTGTGTTGGAATAATAAATTACATGATAAATTCCTAAAACGAGTTTTGACTACTAGTCTTCTGAAATGACTAATTAAGGAAAACACTCAAACAGCAACTTTTGGCACAACTTCTATCAGCAATGAAGAAGAAATTAAGAGGTAGTTTACCTATTTTGTAGCTTAATTTGGTTTTTAACAATAAAACTAGAGCCATTTTGTAGTTAACTATGTTCAGGATCACAGGAAATTAAGAGGAAAATACAAAATTAAAAAGTAGCAAACAGCCAAACACATAGGATAATCATACATTAGCATATAATTACACGAGAATGATCTAATCGGAACATACATTGCCGGAGAATACAGCCGATCAACCGCCGGTAGGTTTCAATCTTCATAGATACGACACTCGTCCGTTTCAGGATTCTCCTCACAAAACGACTGCAAAGGATCCTTGTTCTCATCAAGCTTTCGCCGGAGATCAGCTTTCGCCTGACTAACTTCCTCCACCTCGTCCCACGCCACCTTGCACTCGTCGGAATCACGATCTCCCTCGCAAACTTGAGTCGCTTCAGCAACTTTTGCTTCTATTAACTCCGTTAGCTTCTTCTCCCTCATCTGCGTTCCTTTGTACTTTGCTGATCGACCTCCGATTCCGTTCACAATAACTGAAGTCCTCCGACATCGTGTTGCTCTCGCCGGAACATAGATCGGAGCATGGATCGCCTTGTTATTGACTCCTTGAACAGATCTAAGAGATAACGGAAACTTGAAGCTCATAACATTGATTTCCATGGATGACACAAACCCTGTGACTTGAAAAGTTTATTGAAGACCCGTGAGCTATTCTTTTGCTCGTAATACGGTGGTTGCACAGGAAAATAATGAGAAGAAATCAACCCTATATGGTTTCTAGATTCTTCATTTGGTTAAGGCCATGTCGGAAAGTTTATTTAAAGATTTTTAAGTTTATTAATTTATTAAGTTTGAAAATCAAAGTAATATTCAAATTTAATAAGCTTAAAAACCTCTTAAATAAGTATTGTTTATTTGGTTAAGCATATTATTTGGTTAAAAAATTGAAACATTTACATCCTCGCCACTTAATTAATTTAAAGTTATTATAAAATTTTCTTCTCATTCGGATATTTTTAGGTTTGGATGCAGCCATAGCTAGCAGCATGCAAGTTTATTTTTTTAAAAATATGTTCCTTTTTATAGTGGTTCCTCCGTGGTGGTGTTCCGCTCGTGATGGAGATGACTTAACCATTTTCATGATAATTTTTTTAATATTACTCTATCCATATAATAAATATTTACATATTGAATAGATAAACTCGGTGATCTATTGGAGATCATTTTTTACTCGCCCTTACCACTTATAAATAGTCTACTAGTGCTTGATTTGTAGTCGTATCATATTACTTTAGTGTACAAATCAGCTACCAAATCAACAAGCATCACACACGTGTGTGAGTTGGTATTCATATCGGTTGGTATAAATCTATAATGGTGCAACTTCGTTGTAATAATTAGTTATTTTTATTTTCTAGTTAGTTAAGGCTCTAATAAGCAAATCAATGAAAATGAAAAAGAGTAATACGCTAATTTAAATAAAAACTTTATAAATTAACTAGTTTAACTTTGTACAAAGCGAAAAGGCCTTGAGAACCCGATTCTGATTAGAAAATTCAATTAAACTAGATGGCTAAATTAAAACCTTATCAATACAAATATTACACCCAAACCAAATCCATTTCTGACAAAAATTAATACAAAAAAAAAAAAAAAAAAAAAGAAGCAAAAAAATATAAAAAGAAAAGTACATGTACAATGTTTATATACCAACATGAACGCCGCCATAACTAATCCAAAACTTCTACTTCTCCTATATGCCTACCGAAACCTCAACCATGTTGCAAATAACTTCATTAATCACCCACCACCTTTATACACATCCAACAACTTAATGCTGCAAACAGTTAAAAACGAAAAATTTCATAATTAAAAAGAAAACAACAAAAGCATCTTTATGTTTGATCTGTTGGTGCAGTTTGTGTGTCATCCTTTGGTTTGTTTGTCAGCAAAGTCTTTAATCATCTCCTTCAAATGCTGTGTACAAAGTAAATTCTTGTGATTTAAATAGAAAATATATTCATATAAATACTGACTTAACTAGAGTTAGATAGAAACCTGCAATTCGTGATGAAGAACAACAAATATCTTCTTCAGCCGTTTATGTTTCTGCACAATCCAATACTTCCATTATTAAACCTCACAAAACTTCATATTTATATTTTATAATAAAAATATCAAAAAAAACATACGCTTCCACATTGGCGATAAGATTCCATTAACTGCTCCAATATTTTGTTATATCTATCATTATCTCTTCCTTTAGCAAGCTCAAGGTCCCTTCCAAACGTTTGAAACTCGTTCCTAAATATTTAAAATATAATTTAATTAAATAATAAGATAATTACAAGACAAAAAATAAAATTTTCCAATACCTGTAAGCCTCTAAAGTCTTGTTCAACGTGTTGTAACAATCATACTTCTCGCGATACTCCTGTACATATTCGTTGTACCTAAAGCAATCATCATATAAGTTTTTGTCAAGATTTTTAATATATATCATTATAAAAATTAATTTTTTTTAACAAAAAATTAAAAAGGTTTAATGCATCAAATCTGTACTTACTGTGAACGATCTCTTATTGGTCCTTTCATCTCTGGTACATCCTTCTCATACTTGATATATGAAGTGATACTTTCATCCGAACATGACACAATCTCTCTCCTCTTTTGTCCATTATTATTATTAATGTTGTTGTTATTATTATTATTATTATTATTATTATAATTATTACTATCCCTATTATTGTTATTATTATTATCTATATTCCAGAAATCCTTCTTTTTTTCTCCTGAATCTTTGGACTTATTCCTTTTCTTATCTTTTGTAGTAACAGGAATTACTTGTTTCTCATGCTTATGTGGCACTTTCCTTTGACTTTGACCATCTGTGTGTGGTTCTGAGCCAATGTTCTGGCTTGCTCCAGCCTTACTATAGTGGGACCCACTTTTTGCAAGATCTAATCTTGAAATCGGTTTATCATTAAATTTTGCAAAATCATCAACACTTTTAGGATCTAAATGTGTTCTTCCAGCTGGCTTTCCTTTACTTTCATCAAGATTCCAGTAATCTGAACTTGATTTGTTGTTTTCTGACTGCTTAAAAGAATTATTTTTCTCAAAGCGGTTTTTATTACCCCCCGAGGGCTCTTCATGTACATTCTCACGAAATTCACCCATTTCTAAATCTGAGAGCTCTCTTCTAAGTGTGGGCCCGGGCCCACGTCCATTTATGGCAGGTGAGGTTTTCATGTCATTAGGAGAATCCTTAATTATTAAACCCGGTTCCTTAATCTTTCCAAACTGAGCTCCATGTTTCTTTTGATGAGAGCTTGAATGTTTGCTTCCAGAATTCTTTGGAGGTTTTCTACCCTTATCTTGTGGACCAGTATCCAGGTCAGCAGGAGGTTTTGCACGTGCATTAAGATCAATCGATCTCGGGCCCGAATCTAAACTAGGGTTTCCAAAGAAATCATGATTATCAACTTTTTCATAATCATAATCAGAAGCAATTCTACCCATTGTTTGATTATTATTGACTTTATACGGGCCTTCATTGGGCCCGTCACTAATCGGGCTCTCTAAGAAGGAGTTTCTCCCCTTAGTTTGAGCCCGATCACCCGATCTTAATCTTTTTGAATTTTCATTCTCATCAAAATGCTTCTCATCAGATCCCCTTTTGGATGAATAATCATTTCTACCATGATTATTATCATACAGATTTGTGTTATCTGGAAACAAGATGTTGTTGGTGGTTACATTAAAATCAGTTTCTTGATCATCTTCAAATAAATCCTTTTCAAGCTCGATTAATCCAGACTCGTGATGATCATCTTTATCACCATATAAATTATGTGTGTTGTGATCTAACGGTTGTGATTTAATCTTGGGTTCTTTATCATCATCACTCATAATATCTACATCTTCATCAGACCCTTGTTTGCTGTTAGAAGAAGCATCACTGTCACTGTCACTGCTACTTCCACTCTGACCAGGACTGTCACTGTCACTGCTGTCACTGTCACTGTCACTTTCACTTCTGCTCATACTAGGGTTAACTGCAACATCTTCATTATTGTGAGAAACTTTTTTATCACTTAATACATCTGGAGAAATATGATCGATATCGATATTTAAATCTTCATAAGGTTCAGAAATTAGGTCAACTGGTTGCTCGAATTCATCCGTTTTAAAGGGGAAACTAGATTCAGGAACGGTTGCTTCTGCATGGTGATTATTGTTTTCTGGAGAACTGAAAAAATTGGAAAATTGTGCAAGATTTTTACAATTTCAGCATGTAACATAAATAAAAATATTAAAAATACTATTTTTTGAAGTTACCTTCCACTTTCAGATAAAGATTTCTTGGAACTGTCTAACTCGACATCAGGTTTCAAAATATATTTTCCTGGAGCTTTTAAAACAGCAATCTGAATGAAAAAACAATGTCATTCAACAAGCCTTGAAGACCACAGTATTAATTATTAAATAATAATAATAATAATAATCATATTAATACTTACTCTTTTCAAGATGGGCTCAATTTGCTTTACAGATGTGGGAACCGTTTCTCCTACTGCTTTCTCTAGAGCCTAAAAAGACAAATTGAGAATATATAAGAGGAAAAAACTGCATAAATAATAGTAGTATTACAGTAATAATTTAACCCTTTAAGTAAAAAAAATTAGGAGGTTGTATGAAGTTTCATCCCGTTTGACCCATTCCCTTTTTAGATATATCTTTTGATTTGGCCCGTTTATAAGTAATAGGTTAAAATTGTACCTTGATGTTCATTCCTTGTGGTTTCTCCGTTAGAAGAGAAACTAACAAACTCTGCAGATCAATAGGTTTGTTTCCAAATCTGTCATTACTCCCAGGTTCAAACTGTAAATTGCCAGCTGGAACTCTATTCTCAGAAGTAGTAGCATTTTCTTTACTAAATGGAGTGAAATTAGTTTCTTCCCTGTTTGCATTTTGCACTTTATTAAAGTTATTATTTTTATTAAGTGGTGATAATTGAGCACCAGATTGTTCAGGTGTAAATAGTAGTGGTGAAGCTGGAGGCCTGATTTTGGAAGGAGTTGATGAAGACAGTTTTACACCAGATTTAGGAGGAATTACAGCTGTCAAAAAGATATATGATCAATATTTAATTATTTATTTTTGTAAATATTATATACTTTTATCATTATAAATATTACCATCATTAGATCACTTACTTGAAGTTTCAGCTTTCTGCTTTTTGAATGGGGGCTCTTTCTTTTTGTTGAATGATTTCCATGAATTATTCACTGAAACCAACACGTAAAAATAAGAAATTTAATTTTTTTCATTATGTTTCAGGCACAAACTAAAGGAATAACAGGAAAAAATAATTAAAATACCTTCAGCAGCAGCCATGGCCTTCACTTGATTCTTCATAGATGGATTTCCATGGTCTAAAATAATGGCTCTGTAAAAAATTATCAAAATGGTAAGTTAAAATGTTAAAAACCATCAATCAACTGGTGGTAACTGTAAGATAACAGATACTCAAAAAGAAGCCCTAATAACATTCAGTACCTGCTAGTTAACAGATAACCTAGCGCTAATCATATCGGCAAAAATAAGGGCAAGTTGCAATATAAATGTTTATTGAAGGTCAAAATGCATTTTAGTACCCAGAACTTGGCTGACTAGGTCCTCTACTACCCTGAACTATTAAAGGTGTAGCATGGTACCTTAAACTTGACAAAATAGTCGATTTAGTACCATGACTCATTAATTTGATCGCATTTTCTTGCTTGACTTACTTTCGTTGGAGCTTTTGACAAACTAAAAAATATACGTTCATCTCAATATATTAATATGAGAAGCAAATAATGTGAGAAAACAAGACCAGATTAGCGAGTCAGGGTATTAAATCGACCATCTTGTCAAGTTTAGGGTACCATATTGCACCTTTAACAGTTTAGGGTAGTAGATGACCTAGTCAGCCAAGTTCAGGGTACTAAAGTGCATTTTGGCCTTTACTAAAGTATTATAAAGTATAAACATATGTGAACACCGATACAATATTGCTCATATGAAACATGAAACATACTTTCGTGATTTGTGTTGGCGTTCTGCTTCCACTGTGCGCATTTTAACCTGGTTTTGAACTTTGTCATCTAATTCACGTTGCACATTTAACTTTCTCCAAGCACCACCAGATTCAACAAGCAATCCATCTCCATTATCACCACCTCGTTGTTCCTCATAAATGTCACATAAATCTCCTGTTTCTTGGGACCATGTGAATCTGAACTCCTTCCCTCCAACATTAATGACCTAAAACAATTTCAAAAGATTATCAATGAACTTTGAGTGATCTAATAGACACATATAAACAATTTCTGCAGTTTTTTTTTAGAGATCACTAGCTAACAAATAAAGTGTTTAATACTTTAATCAGATAACCAATGGTGCAAAACCTACATGATCATCTCCTGCTAGGTGCACAATTTTTCATGACAGTTTCAATTATATTAAGTAACTCGAGCTCTAATGAAGATTTGGGATGTAAATTGCTAATTTAACCTAGTAAGGGAATTTGGTAGAGAAGCTTAATTTCCTTGATCGTGAACCAGTAAGCATTAGATTCATTGAATGATTTATCAGCATAAGAAATTTATGCTGCGGAATCACCACTGTTTATAAACCAGTGGCCAATTTTCACTAATCTAGGATTATTAAGCACCAAACACAACTTCGGAGAACACGTAAAACCCGTTAAATAGAGGCAATATTCAGGCAAAATAAACCTACATTCCCGGCGAGATTTTTAGCACTTGAATCAAATTTGATCCTGGCGGCACCGCCCTCCGATTCTAGGCGCTTGATTTCTTCAACAAGAACAGGTGTAAGCTTTATAATCATACCGAAGTTGAGAGGATTGTTACGAACTAGACTGAAGGTTTCATCGGCCGTAGAGACCGCAGCAGGGGGGACGGGGGTATTGCTACTGTTACGGCGACCACCACCGGCGGATAGACGACCGCCGCCAGGGGTTGCGGATGGGCGTTGAACAGAAGAAGGTTGGAAGGTCGAGTGGATATTCCGCTTAACAGGGCCGCCGCCTCGGCCACGGCCGAGTTTACCGGAACCACCGTACATTACCGGACGTCAATTTGTTGCGGAGTAATCAATCTGGGCGGGGGTACGGTGGGAACCAGAGGGGAATTGCGCAGTTGCAAACCTTGATACCGTCACAAGGAAAAAATGCGAAAGAATTTGGGAATTCTTCGATTTACTTTTTGTTCGATTTTTATTTACTTTTTACCCGTTGAAAATAAATAAATAAATAAAACATAAAAATAATATAAAAGAGATAAAAAAAAATATGACATGTCATCCGTTGATATTGTTTACTATCCATTTTGTCAGCTTCATTTGTTTCTTTTTTATCTTCTTTTATGATATGATACGATAAGAAATCATAACAAAAAATATATATGTAATATTTTAACAACTCTCTCTGTTTACATATACTTCAGGAAGAACCAAGAATTGAGAAAATAGTCTCAGCTGGACTGAGGACTGAAACAGTGACGCTTGGAACCGAATCAAAACGTCATGAGAACCGGGGGGACTCAACCGAACCGATAAAGTTTCTTCGACTTTTTTTCTACTTTTTATTGGTTTTGGATCGAACCGATTGGGAACCGAGAACCATTTTGCATGAAAATTAAAACCGAGATCCGAACCAACATAACTCACTCCAGTCACTCCGGTCCGGTTCAATTATGTGTGGTGGGTCTTTGTCCAGATTGCACATACCTATATGGGATGTAATTTGATCGTTAATATTGAAATTAATTTATACTCCGTATATCATAAAGATATAGCGATAGCATACAACATTACTGGTATACAAATCTAAATAAATATACCAATGTTTATAAAAAGTTGTAAGTAGATGATTGAACAGATGATAAGATTAAATCACGTCATGTAACTTTTAAAGGCCTTTACGCCAAGTTAATCATAGTTTGTGTAAAAGCTATGTAATTTTCTATGTTGTTATTTTAGTTATGATTTGTTTTAGACTTTCTATAAGTTCCAATAACTTTCATGTCATGTATGTTGTTCCTTGTGAAAAGGGAACTATGCTATTATGGGTATGGGATTTGAGAATATGGGAAATTGGTCAATAAAAACTATTATAACTTACATATTTAGTTTTTGGTTAAAATTTTAGATTTCCACTTTTCAACCACAATTCAGTTATTGAAAACAAAAATAACCAAAATTGCAAAATTAATCATGACCATTGAAATCATTTATAGGTAAAAATATCATAAACATCGTTACTCTCGAGAAGAACTTTCATAAAAACCATTAGTACAATCAACTCTTGCAATTCTAAAGAGGTACGGTATTTTACATGCCTTTACATCGTAGTTGTCATGTCACTCAAAATCACACAATAAGATGGTGAAGCGTATCGCAAAACCTAATGTGCACAATGTACAATCATATTTTAAAATTTATTTACTATATTTTTTCAACAAATTACATAAATACACGAGCTATTTAATGGAATCCTCATTGGTCGTACATACATCATCATGTGCTACAAACTACACAAACATCATGAATTTATTTGACACGGATCCAAAATATATTTTTTGTAATTATCGTCTTTTGTGTTTTGTAGTGTCGTTGCCACATTTGACAAAACCACTAATGTCACTATTCATCCATATAACTCAATACATTAAATTCCCACCGCAATGGCCACGAGTCTATGTCTCATAGTGTGTGTTTATTATAAGCTCTATGTTTAATTAGAAACTTTGTGCTAAACTAAACACATGTATGATTAATATTTAAATTATGTAAATGTATAAATAATTTAGAAATTCTCAGATATGTAAAAGTTCGATTTTTAATTTAAAGATTAAGTGTAATGATATTGCTTTCTATCATATATTCCTATTTATCTTTATATTCATTAAATCAAGACATTGTCTGTCAAAATCAAGGATAATATTAAGAGAGAATTAATAAATTATACATATCATCTGAGTGAATAAGAAAATGAGTAGGAATAAATATTATTTTTCAAAAATTAATTAAGAGGATTTGATCTAATCGATTAAACGAAAAAAACAGGCCTGATCACGGGCTCATCATTAAGATCCCGGTCCTTGAAGAGGCCCAATTAGCAAATGACTGTATTGCCCCTCACCGAAATTATTTGTACGTTCTCTTGTCTCGATTGTGATAGATTTTTCTAAACTGGTCTCTCGGTTATAGTTAGGGGTGAGCATAATAGGGTACCCGCCGGTTTCGACCGGAACCGGAATTGGAACCGCAGGTTCCTTGAATATACGAACCGGATTTGGAACCTGTAAGACAGGTTCCTAAATTGTCGGAACCCGAACCAGATCCACCGGTTCCAGGGCAGGTTCCGGTTACCCTGTCTCTAAATTCATAAACATTTAACTATTACTAACTAAATAAACAAGACAATAAATTACACAAACTAACGATTACAAATATCATTTAGCGAGTTTAAATATGGTTTAAGGATTACTAACTAAATATTACAAATATCACATACGAGAGAGGCGGAGGTCGGAGAATGGCGGTGGTTGTGCAGCTATGGTCGAGAGAGGCGGAGAGGTAAGTACGAGAGCAGAAGTGGCGACTGGCGAGATAAAATGAAACCCGAAGTGGCTAATTCTAATTTCTAACTCATGTAATCGGTAAATAGGGATAATTTTAGAGCCCCAATTTTTGGCCCAATAAGTGATAAAACAACCCATATAATTTGGACTGTTAAAAATACAGCTATGATATATTTGGGTAAAATCATTTATTTTAATGTATTTATATTTAATAAAAATATACAGGGTATCCGCCGATTCTAGGTTCTTTAATTTTGAGAACCGGAACCTCTTAGTCCAGTTCCCTAATTTTAGGAACCAGAACCGGAACCTCCTAGCAGGTTCCGGATCCGGAACCTCCGGTTCCCAAACGGTTCTGGTTCTGATTCCGATTCCCGTTACCCTCTTTTTTTTGGTCTTTTTCTGCTCACCCTAGTTATAGTTGCCCTTTCCTCCAAGCAAACACCAGATTCTTCCGCTCGATCGCGCCAACAATCACAAGCTTCCGTAATCATGCCGACAGGTTCGATTAACGTTTTTCTGGTTGAAATTACAGTTAATTAAAACATTGATTTACGAATCAATCAACAGTTTGTGCACAGTATTACACTCATTTTTTCAAATTAAACTCACTTCGCTGTCATTGATTACTGATTATAAACGTTAGCGACTTGCGATTTTTGATTTAGCATGTGTTGTAGCTGATTTAATTTGTTGATGTGTTTCATTTTCGTATCTAGGGCTCAACATAGGGAGTTAGATTTTGTAAGATATAGTTTGTGATGGATAGACATGATTTTCTTAATGATTCGAAACGTTTGCATCAGACAGCAATAGTGTAGCAGGTGATTGAAGTTTGTTTGTTTAGGAATAAACAATATTGTATACCTGCTCTGAACTGTGCTAGATTATGATCTCTCTCTCTCTCTCTCTCTCTCTCTCTCTCTCCATGTCTATCTCCTGTGGTATGATTGTATTTTTAGGTTAGGAAAGCCAAACGGGGGTCTACATTGAAGCGAAAGCATCAATACTACTAGCTGACAGCTTTGCATCACTGTAACTTCATTTTATGAATGTCTGGACCTTAACAGAATCATTAGATAGAAATCGTCTGAATAGAAATGTTGCATTGTCATACTGCGTGTGGTTTTTAACTGAGGTATTGTTGCTTTTATGATTTTCATGGCCTCAGGCCTCATGGGCTATGCACGGTATACATATGTACTTCATATCAGTAAATGATGAGTGGTCTAAACAGGATCAATTGATCATAGAAAATTTTAAGGCAGTTTTTATTTGGTTTTCTAAATCCCGAGTCTAAACTGGACTTGGTTAGGGTCTAATGCAGAACTTAAACAGAAAGGAAGCTGTTTACTGGCCCAGTATTAGAAAGTTGACATAGCTAATATTGGAGATAGTTATATAACCTTATATCTGGAGTACCTCTGTAAAAAATTTCATCTATTTTTATACTTTTATGTTTGCGTGTGAGAGCCGGAAAACTAGGTGCATCGGTTCGATTGTTATTTTTTCTGTACATTTGTTTTTTGTGTGGGCTGTTGCGGCTTTGTCTTTTGGATGTCATGCTTTTTTACGACAGCTGCTATAGTTTATATATGGTTCTGCTGTT
Organism: Calendula officinalis; assembly: GCA_963853835.1. NCBI lineage: Eukaryota > Viridiplantae > Streptophyta > Magnoliopsida > Asterales > Asteraceae > Calendula > Calendula officinalis. Next base: position 566,153 of record OY970827.1, on the reverse strand, counting down.
TTGGTTAGCTTCCTCTTCTTAGAATCCTGCTGGTAGATATGAGAGCATCTGTATGTTCAAAAAGAAAACTTCACATTATCGTATGCACATGCTTTACAACACCACGGTTTAAGTTTTTGTTAAAAACATTATGTATTTTTGACACTGTGATTCACATGTGCTCACAGTGAGTGTAAAATGGCAAAAAGAGCTATACCCAGCAGTGGAGATAGATACAACCCAGCCCCCATATGTTTTCAAATGCCAGCTGTATGATCTCACAGGAGTACCACCTGAAAGGCAAAGGATATCAATTGGAGGTGTATTATTAAAGGTAAGACTATGTTTCTACATGCAAAAAATATTTTCTCTTTTTTTATAAGTAGTATCAAGCAATCTAACATTTAAGATCTCATAATTTTTTTTTTTCTTCTGTAAATCAGGATGACTCTGATTGGTCAAAGTTCAAGGTGAAAGAGGTAAATGGTGTATCTCTTACATACGACAGTTGTTTGTCTTGCACTCTAGAAATTGGTAGTAATATACTAATATTTATTTATTTATATATATAGCGTCAAAAATTAATGATGATGGGAACTGCTGATGAGATTGTGAAGGCTCCAGAAAAGGGTCCTGTTTTTATGGAAGACCTTCCGGAAGAAGAACAAGTAGTTGCTGTGGTAAAGCTCTTGATTTTAGAGCATAAGCATATGAGTTTTCAATATATAAATATAATTCATGCCTATTTAATTTTATTTTTTTGTAGGGTCATTCTGCTGGGTTATTTAATCTGGGAAATACCTGCTACATGAATTCCACTATGCAGTGCCTGCATTCTGTCCCAGAACTCAAATCTGCATTGATTGAGTAACTCATCTTTTATCACTTGACTAATTTTGTGATTAATAAAATTAATCTTTCCTGCAAAGCAAATGATATCTTTTATTTTTTATTATTTTATTTTCCAGGTATCCACCATCTGGTAGAAGCAATGATTTGGACCAGTCTTCTCATCTATTAACTGTTGCAACACGAGACTTATTTAATGAGCTCGATAAGAATGTGAAACCTGTTGCACCAATGCAGTTTTGGATGGTACATTTTCCCCTTAATTTGCATAATACAATATATATTTATTGGTTATGATGGAATTTGTTTATGGTGGTAGGTGTTGAGGAAAAAGTATCCTCAATTTGGGCAGCTGCATAATGGGTCCTTTATGCAACAGGTTTGTTAAGATTTATTCTCTTTTGATATAAAGTTTATTGCTCAAATTGTCTAATCTTATAAGTTTTGGCAATACCTTTTGATTAACTCAGGATGCTGAAGAATGTTGGACACAGATTTTGTATACTCTTTCTCAGGCCCTTAGATCACCAAATTCCAGGTATTTTGATATTTTAGTCTATTGGAATTATTGATCACAATCACCTTTTTATCATAGAAACCACTACACAGATAGTCAGATACATGAATGTATGTATACCATTAATGTATATATACAGAAAACACATTTTTTAATATGGTGTATTTTGTGTTTTATCAAATTGATAACTGATAGGAACTTGATTCCTATCTTGGAAATGATACAGAAAACTCATTGTAACACTGATTTCCTTTCAATTCGAGAAGAAAGGGTTTCTCCCAAAAGTGTAAAACTTTTAATTCATAATTTCATAGATGATCCCTTTCTTACAAGAGAAGGAGTTTAAATACTACTAGCCATTTGGGGGTGACTGCCACAGGGCAAAACAACATGTCCTTCCCACCAATAGCATACTACTGACACAAGTAGTGCTCACACCACCTATGTAATAAAACAGAAATTAAACTAAAGACAAAACAATTTCTTCTAGCCAAAGTTACTGCTTGTTACTGCCTTTCTTTTTCCTCCTTTGATAACTAAACTAGCATTGGCCGGGTCTTATCATTACCGGCGTCCCAAACTTTCACCTTGTCCTCAAGGTGGAATTCTGGGAATCGCAAATTGACTTTGGTGAAGTCTTCCCATGTAGCTTTTGCTTCAGTCAATCCCTGCCACTCAGTTAATACTTTCAATTCGTCACTTCCACCACTCTTTTTCTTCCTGGTTCCAAGTAAAGCATGATCGATTAACAATTCACGCCCAACACGAACAAGTTCTGGTCTAACATCTTTCACTCTCGTACCAATATCTATTAATTGATATTCTATTTCTTCTCCATTTTGGCAATGTGGAATTCTAGCCATTTCTTCTCCATCACTGTTCTCTAATGAAGACAATAGCTCAATGTTTTGCCCAACATCAGCTTCAAAACATTGCAACAAAAACCTAACTGCAGCAACATATGTTTGGGACGGAAAAAGGTGTTCTTGACTGGATATTAGCAATTGGGGCTGTTGGGTAACAATGTAATTTAGCATGTTGGTTAGTTTAGGGTGTTTAATATTAGTAGTGGATCTTCCTTGATCTTTATGTTCTGCTCCAACATTCCCATTGAACAACAAAAACAGCCTATCTATGAGTTTCGGGTCATCTAACTCCACTCCATAAGTCTTCTTCTTCAAAAGCTCCTCCTTTTTCTTAATAACAGCCTTGTGTCTGTCTAGCCTTGTGTCTGTCTGCCCATGCAACAATTTCATCACTAATTTGTCTTGAATGACACTCACCAATCACCTTGATGACTATTCTCAAAATGATATCTTGGTGTTGAGTAGTAAGCTTTGATATGTTAGCTATCATAGTTGGAGCAATATTTTCTTTTTTCTCTTTACCAACACGGTCAAATGCCATCTCGACATAAACAATGCAAAATTTTCTAACCATGGGAGCAGTATTATCTTCCATATACAACTGACATAACTCTTCCAACGGCAAACTGATCTCTTGCTGGTGTTTCACTCTCTTTTTCACATGGCTTAGGATTTCCATCACCTTTCCCCCTCTAAAACTGAGTACCGCAACCTCCACCTTCTCTTCATTAATGAGTTGGTAAATTGCGAAGAACCGTTTTGCTTGAATGATCCACCCATCTGGAATTGAGCCATCAACGGTAGGCATGTCTATATTTTCATCCAAATTAGCTGCAATTTGAGCAACATTTTGCTGCAACTGCAGGCCTGCACCCACAGAATCCGTAGGCAAATTTTGGCCAAAACTCTCCTCTAAAACCTTTTGATCAGAACCAATTAAATTAGCAGCAGAGGCTGCCATTTCAGCCCAGCTATTAGCATTACTTCCATGAACAATCTGGGCTGGAACAGGACCCAAAACAGTAGCAAAATGGGCAGAATTCTGCAATTTTACCTCTTCCACATTTGACACTTTTGAGTCCAAACTATTAACAGGATCAGAAATAACATGCTGCACACTAGCCTGAACCGGCCTAACAACACTAACATCATCAATAGACCGAAATGAATCTGCAGGGTTAAAGTTATGAACAGAATTTGCAGCCCTATCAACAACATTACCCATTACTTCACTAGTTTGACCCGATTCAACATTCACAGCCTTAACATTAGAGGCCATAACATCAGACACATTCAGAACCTCATTCACGACACACTTAGAATCACTAATAACAAACTTACTTGCTTTGGAATGTTTTGGAACCCGAACAACACGAACTGCATCCCTTGGTTCTTCTTCACAATCAACAAACTCATCTTCGAATTCTCTAACTTCATCAATATCATCATTCTCACTACTAGACCTTCTGTTACCCAACTTATCAATCGTTACCCGCCGGACCCTTGACCTCCGACGAGACAGATGTCTTCTAGATGCATAACTATTAGGAAATCTCGACGAAGGAGTATGAAATAGATCATCAGAAGCAGCAATTGATTGTTGTAACATGTTGTCCTCACCCATACGAGCACCAGGGAGTGTTTGTTGCACCCCCACAACTCGATTTTCCGGCAAACCCATAACTGGCGATCGCCGACAGCTCCAACACAGTAAAAGAAACCACCGATTTCCGTCGATTACTTGACAGATCCATGTTCCCCACTCCTGCCAACCATGTATCACATCTTCATTTCCATCCCGTTTTTGCTCAAAGGAACCAAAAACAAACCCTGGCCGCCACTACTGCTAGGTTCAGCCCTGCCGGGGAAGGGTCCTCCCGAGAGTTGCCCTTTGTTCTTCAGAGGTGGTTCACCGGTGGGTGTTAGCACACCAGAGAAGGGGAAACTGGTAGAGGCAGAAAAGTGTCCGCTTGAGCAGAAGGGTGATTCCATTCCGCCACCGCCTGAGCGTCGATTAGTGTCGCTTCTCTCCAACAACTTTGTCATTGCGGAGGTGAGTTCATCCATCTTGTGTTTTACACACTCCAGGTCGGTTGCCCGACTTTGAATCTGAGTTTTCAAGACTTGCATAAGACCCATTTTTTCTTCCACAGCCTCCATTCTTTTGCCAGCAGCCACGTCCTGATTTGTAGATCCCATGATATTTGTGCTCTGATACCAATTTGATTCCTATCTTGGAAATGATACAGAAAACTCATTGTAACACTGATTTCCTTTCAATTCGAGAAGAAAGGGTTTCTCCCAAAAGTGTAAAACTTTTAATTCATAATTTCATAGATGATCCCTTTCTTACAAGAGAAGGAGTTTAAATACTACTAGCCATTTGGGGGTGACTGCCACAGGGCAAAACAACATGTCCTTCCCACCAATAGCATACTACTGACACAAGTAGTGCTCACACCACCTATGTAATAAAACAGAAATTAAACTAAAGACAAAACAATTTCTTCTAGCCAAAGTTACTGCTTGTTACTGCCTTTCTTTTTCCTACTTTGATAACTAAACTAGCATTGGCCGGGTCTTATCAATAACAACTATCCTGATCTTATGTGCAGTGTTAATTTTGATACAGTGAAGAACCTTTTTGGCATTGACCTAGTCAGCAGGTACCTACTGGTTTTACTTTATACAAAACAATAATTTTATTTTCCATTTGAAATAATGAGAAACTGTATGCCTATTGTATGGTTATGGCTGAAATTATGTTGGTTTATCATATTTTGGTTTTATTTGATGGTGTGTAGGGTGCATTGTGCAGAAAGTGGTGAAGAAAGTTTAGAGACAGAATCCATTTATTCTCTTAAATGTCATATATCACATGAGGTCAATCATTTGCACGAGGGCCTCAAGCATGTAACTTTTATTCTCCTCCTTTCTCTTTAAATGTCATATATAGCATGAAATGACCATCTTACCCCCTTCACTTTCCGCAAACAAAAAAATAATCAATAAATAAAGTTTCCACCAATAAAACATTAAATACAAAATCAAAACAAGATAAAAAAAAATTAATTTCTACTAAACACACCATTATACTTTTGCAATCATATAATCAATCTTTTGATTTTAAATTTTGTGAAAATACACCCTATATTATATATTTATGTGTGTATGTGTGTGTATTTATATATATGTATGACCTGATCAGCAACATTTGAGTTTGTTGACAACTTACACAATTAGTATACTAACCAACTTATATTCTATATTTTTTACTTTTTTATATATGCGCTGACCAAGTTATATATTGCAGGGGCTGAAATCAGAGCTAGAAAAGGCTTCTCCTTCTTTGGGACGCAGTGCAGTTTACTTAAAGGATTCACACATTAATGGATTGCCAAAGTAATGCCTATACTATCTCTCTTTATTTATGTATTTATTTTTCACCAAAGTCTAACATGTTTGATAATACAAGCACTAATAAATATGTAAAACCTTTTTCTTCGTATGCAAGGTACTTGACTATTCAGTTTGTCCGATTTTTCTGGAAGAGGGAGTCTAATCAGAAAGCAAAGATTTTGAGGGTAACTAATTTACTTAATTAAAAATCCATATATATTCACCACATAACCACTAAAATAAAAATTTGTTCAGATTTACTTGAATTTATGTATTAATGAAGTTATTTAAGTTCATCATGGTACTTGATTTTTTTATAACAGAAAGTGGATTATCCATTGGAATTGGATATTTTTGATCTTTGTTCAGATGAACTTCGCAAAAAGCTGGAAGCTCCTCGTCAGGTTTGTAACTTGTACATTATGAATATGCTTATTATTATTAATAATATAAAGTTATTTTAAATTAATCATAGTAAATTGGTAATTAATATATCTTCAGTATTGTATGGTTATAATATTTGTGATTTGGATTTGAACTTTTGATATTTTAGTTGTTAAGAGAGGAAGATGGTAGAAAAGCTGGTTTGAAACTCAAAGAGAAAAGCTCTGCCTCAGCCTCAGCCTCAGCCTCAGTGGACAGTGATGTTAAGATGTCTGATGCAGAGGTATTTAGATTTGGTTACAATTTATTCAAATGTCTCGTATATATATATATATACATGCTTATAAATTATAATGGATATTTTTTTATCAATTTTTTTATAAATTTGTGTAGGGATCATCTAGTGTAAGTGGAGAATCATCTAAAGCTACAACTGCAGAAGGTTAATTTCTTTTATTAATTTCTATTCTTAACAAAATCTTTGCTTCTGGCATAAAACCACCCTTCATTAGATCAGTTGGAGAAGTCAACTCCTTTCTACTCACATTTTTTTAATTTTTACTATGTATCTGTTTTTCTTTTTAAGTTTAGCATCAATTGTATATATGATTATTATGCTTCAAGTATAGTAATTGTATTGGATTATTATATGCATCAGGTGATAAGAATATGCAGCTGACTGGAGTGTATGATTTGGTGGCTGTGTTGACTCATAAAGGCAGAAGTGCAGATTCTGGTCATTATGTTGCTTGGGTCAAGCAAGAAAATGGTATTTTACCATTATTTTCATACTAATTTGCCATCAAAAGCACAAGCTAATAATAATAATAATTAATGTTGGTGTAATAGGGAAATGGATCCAATTTGATGATGATAATCCAATCCCACAAAGGGAAGAAGATATAACAAAACTTTCTGGAGGAGGTACGACTCATTCTCTCTCAAATATTCCTTTTTGGTAGGGGTTAACGGGTCAAAATGGGGCCGGGTCGGGTAATAATGCTTTTTTGGTCCATATTTATAAACTTAATGCATTATTTATGATATATTACCGTAAACCATGTTTTAAAAACTTAATTTTTTTTTATTGTTTTGTGGGTTACAGGCGATTGGCATATGGCTTACATTTGCATGTACAAGGCTCGCACCATTGCCATGTAATGTTGTTTCTGTTATATTCGTGTAATTTGATAATCAAACTATGATTTAGTTTTACACCAACTTAGAATTTGGATTGAAGAACCCCCAGATTTCAGTTGCACATTTGTGTTTGTTGTGGTTTTAACTTTCTCAGTCAAAAATGTATACACAAAGATTTCGGTTCTTTTCAAAAATGTATTGCCTTTAATACTTCATGATAGTTAAAGATTCAATCAACTAAATTTAGGGTATTAAAATGTGTTTTGGCGTTTTGTGAATTTCATGAATACAAGTTATTATAAACGTGAAAACTATTTTATAAAGTGGAAAATGTGATCCAAGTTAAAATCATGCAACTCGAACTTTATTCAATGAACGTCTTGCCTCTTTTGTCTATCGAGGTAGGTGGTGTATCATGAAAACACACACGAACAAACAAAAGTCGGTCACGTTCCATGTTATTTGTTGGTCTGGTTTTCTTCAAATATTTTTACAAGAACCAATCTAAAAGTGCCAATGTGTCATTTTCAACATGTGGCCATATCGTTAAGGGGGTGTTTGGATTAACTTGAATGTGTCTTTTACACTAATCCGATATCTTTCGGTGATGTACTAAACGATGTCGTTTTACTAATATTTATTCAAATAACGTTAGGAATTTCCGGTACCTTTGAGGCTTTGACATATATGGCTCAGGTATGGCCACGCTTTTTCCTAAGAAACCAGATAAAAAACTAATGGAGTTTTGGTTAAAACACTTGAAACTTGTCACATATATTCATTAGTGCATCAAAGTACATCTATACTCAAGCCATAGGTGATCAAAATCCATATAAAACACTTGTTCAAAATTATCTTAATTATGTTTTTTTGTTGCAATGGTGTTTCAAGCTTCATATTTTTTAAAATGGTATTTATATTGAACCCATGTGCATTTGTGCGTATGGTTTTATAATTGTCTAAGTATTTTAATATGATTGGAAATTGGCAAACATTTGTTCAAATTAAGCGTTTAAACTAAAAACTACATAATTTTGGATGATTCCACACTTAAATTTATGTGCGTGACAGTCGCACAATCACTATCATCACTAATTAAATAGTATAATTATCTCTCAAGGAAAACGCTAATTTTTCACTTTTCACTTAACAATAATACCGGCATTCATGAACCGATTATTGCGCAGATAAAGAATAAGCAAATCCCAAACACTTATAGTTACTACTATCTAAAAAAATTGTCTTAAGAGTGTAACTTTTTTATTATTTGTTTATTTATAATATACTTGGTAACATCTTCACAATTTCAATAATACCATATAACCATAATTAGCTAAAAAAAAAATAAAAAAATCATCCGACTAATAAAATAAAGAGAGCTGATTCGTACACAGCAATTTTTAACCATATAGAGCAAATTATCTCAAATGACAATCATGTCCTTCCTTTACTTTCAACACATCTTTTAACACATTTTACATTTTACCCCTCCCATTAAGGGTATGATTGTCATTTATAATGAATTTGTTCTGTATAGATAAAAATTGCTCCGTCCCTAAAATAAATTTAGGTGAATATTTCTCATGATCCGTAATTCCGTAATTCCATCCATTCCGTCCACTTTCACGAATGCTCGATTCTCCTCCTCCACCACCACCACTTCTAATCCGATCATCATCATCATTCACACTCAAATAGTTCCTCAGAAAGAAACCGGTGGCTGGAGCTCTGTTCAAACCTCCGTCTTCAGATCCATTGCTCGATTTCGGTCTCAACACATCCACAAAACTTCCAATTTGCTCCAGGTGATTCAATCTTAATTTACCTTGATCGTTACTAATATCGAACATCGGAGACAGCACAGGCTTCAATTGAGCTGGCGCTGGCGGTTGTGGTGGAGTTGTCGCTGGTGAAGTAGAAGGCGATGAATTATTAGAACGTTTGCTTGAAGTTGAAGATCGTTTGGTGGTTTTACGAGTACCGCCACCGATCGGAATTTTACGGAGAGTTCCACCTTTGGTCCAATAACGTCGACAGTTTTTACAAAAATGGCGCGGTTGTGAGAGATTGTAGTTGTTGTAATAACAGAATTTAGTGTTGGTTGAATCGCATCTAGGGCAATTTAGATGCTCGTGTTCTGGAAATTGAGGAAGCATGCTCATGTTGGGTGATGGATCCTGATGCATTTTTGGGTGGAAATTAAAGCTTGAAATTTGGGAATTTGAGATGAGAGAGATATTTTAGGGAAATGAAATTCGATTTTTGGTGTCGACGTTCACCCGCTGTCCCTCATACTGGAAGTCAAATGTTAGGTTATATCTACTACTCTATTTCATTTCTCTCAAAATATATAAAAATAAAAATAGTAATAAACGTGAGGATTTGAGAAGAATTAATTTTAATAAATAATTCTTAAAACTTCAATAGTAATAAAGTATAATTTTACAATTATTAAATATAATTTTTAATATAAGTAATAATTAAAACTTCGATCAATAATTCTTATCTCGTACATTTAAAACATGAGAATTAATTTTTACATCACAACTTTTGATTCATATACCATAACGTATAAATATTACTGCAAACTGTACAAATATATGAAATAATAATTGTAATATATAGTATCAATTAAAAGATGTGGTACATAAATCATCCCCTTTTAAATATGAGTTAGAAAAATCTTTAATAAATAACTACTCTATTTTCTAATTCACATTCGCATTCTAAAGTTTAATAAAAACACCAATGAGCTTTCTATAAATGGTTATTGTAATAAAGATTTATACTTCATAATAACCTTCTTAATCTTTAATTTGTAAAATCATTGTACGAAAACATGATAGTTTTTATGTAAAAACATATCTTAATGTTAAAGATCAATATAAAGAAATGACGTATTCTCCTTGACTTACTGATATATTTATTACGGAGTAAAAGCTTTTAAAATAAAAGGAACGAAGTTTCCGGTATTATTTAATGTAGAATTAATGAAAGCTTACATTTTTCTATTCCATCTTTTCGGGTTTGCTTAATGCCCGCTAACGAACTTTCTAAATATAGTATATGAGAAATGGTATTAATACATATAATTCATTGCTAGTTTATGTTACTATTCACCACAAAATAAAATATATAATCCACTAATTCACTTTCCTCATATCATCTCTTAATTTATCTTTTTGCCCTTTTTTTTCTTTCCTTTTTTGCAATAAAGCTTTATCCCCCATCAAGTAAGAAAAAAGAGAGAAAGTGAATGAGTATGTACAATTAATTGAGCGGGTTATAGTTTAACACTGCAAAACTTATTATCACAACCAATAAATTTTAATTAGTCAAGTTATACAAGAAATCCAAACATCCCAGAAAATGATTTCGGCCAGCCCGATGACTAAATCAGACTGAGAACCGTGGCTTTCCGATTTTATGAGAGTTTTTTGGTTTTGGACCGACCGTGCCGGTCCAAAAACGTTTTTGCATGAACATCAAAACCGAGAACCACACTAGTATTATTTAGCTCGGTCTGATTCGATTTGACTCGACGGATCCGACTAGTTCTCAGTCCAGTATTCACCTACATATATATCCCAAAGTGTTCGAATCTTTGTATATCTAATATGTTAATGTTAATTATAGGCAATATAAAATAGAGCATCCTTGAGGAGGGGTGTCATTATCATTTATCAATAATCATCCCGCATGCAAAAGGCCTGCTAAAATAATTTGGTAATTGGTATTCGTATCATTATAATCATTTTATCATTTAGCAAAAAATAAAAACAAAAGAAATAAGCATCACACGTCCATTCATATAAAAAAAATATAAAGATGCATTATAAGTTACTATAACCTTCTTCTTATATTTGTCGGTATCCTTCACTTTGTAGTTTTAAGTATCTTATTTTTTAAATCTACCAACTACTAACACATATTTCAAAGAGAAAAAAAAATATATTAATCGATAGAACATGATTTAGGATTAAAATTTAATTGCTTAAGGAAGGCGTCTTTGGTAGTATAATCACACATACAAATACCATACGTAACAATAAAACTAAGTATAATATATAGGTTTTATGATTAGTGATTTACTAATATTGATTATGTATTATTATATACTTGCTTGCTACGAAAACTTGTATTATAGTTGCGAAGGTGGTGTATGTGTTAATCGTACTTTCATATTATATAAATCACCTCCCTATGTTATTCTACTGAACAAATTGATTTTTGTTAATGACAAATAGAGAGCACCGTATTAACAAAAATTGGTTCTTATTGTATATAACAATTATCAACTTGATGAAAAGTAACACAATCTTGTCGCCTCATGCTTCAGAGAATATCCTGTTTTTTGCCATATGCATCTACCTACTAAATTCACATTCATCACCTGAGTCTACCTACAAAAACAATTTCCTTCATACTGATTGATGGCCGTTCTTAATTCAACTTCTTTTTTCTGGTGATTTTCTGATCTTTTTCTGTTTGAAGTTCCCTTTTTTATTTTTGAACTTTCTTGCTTTTGAATTAGGTAGAAGGTGATCATATAAATATATAATTGTAAAAGTACTCGTATACTAGTAACTTTTAATTTATGGTAAAACTTAAAAGGTGAAAGTGAAAGCAAGTGGTCCGATTCTTGATTGAATTAATCTACGGTCTTCAAAAAGCAAAAGGTCAACGCCAAAGCAATGAGAAATAAATAGAACAGTTATCTAGTTTGTTCTAAGATTATAGTTATTCTTTGCAAGAAGATTTTAATTTTATCTTTATATAGACAAGGAAAAATTATCTCAAAAGAATGATTAACTAAAAACCATTAAAAAATACAAGTGTTATTATTATTAGGATTTGCCTTATAGGGCTATGGTTAAGACACCAACTTTCACTTAAAACCCCATCAATCACCAATGATTTAGCAACCAAAACTTATTTTTTTTAACCATCATTTATCAACCATCCTATAGAATTTTGGTTGTTAACCATAACACTAAACACTATGATTAGCAACATCCTTAATTTCAATAGATAACTTTTTTATAGGTTTTTAACTTTTACCAATAACCATTGGGAACTATACAATATTATATTTTGAAATTAACCATTATCCCCACTCACGTCGCATTTATAAGAGATTTGACTTTTCCAATGGGAATTGTGGTTGTCAACTTGTCATAGAGGACCAATTTTAATAGTCAAAGTAATATCAATGCATACAAATCCATAAAATTCAAGGTCTACTTCAAACCCCGACATGAAAAGACACCAATATAAGACCAGTGGATAAATAAATTCTACGGCGTGTGGTTCAAACTTGGATAACATGAGACTACATTGTAAGTTAATAAACCATTTATAATTTAGACATGTGATGTTACCCTTTTTCTAGAACTTCAAGTAATGTATACATGCTTATTAACAAATATACTACTATGTAAAATAGTAACAGAAATATAATACGGTAAATTACAAAAATTATACATGTGATATTTTATTTTTGGAAATTTTATCCCTAAACATTTTCTTTAGGTCTTTGTCCATGCAGTCTTCATTTTTGATTGATTTTTTCCTTCCATCTATTTCCCCCGCTAAACCCAATATAATAATAAAGATGACGACAACACAACTTCAATAATAATAATAATAACAATAATAATAATAATAATAAAAACTCTAATGGCCTGCAATGAAAGTTTAATAAGCAGCAAAGCTCCTTCCCAACTAAACTTAGTTAACTACATCTTAGCTTAAAACCCTAAATGCAATATATATATTCTGACATCCATAATTTTCTCAGCTACAATATCACTCTGTTTTCCTCACTTCAATCCATCAACAACACAAAATAAAAACATCACTTTTGCAATAAATCTATCATTTTGTCAATATATAAAAAAAATGGAGGGTTAAGCAGAAAATCTGGAGGATATAAAGCAAATAATTTCATCAGCAGCAAATGAGCCAACTTGCTTTTTTAAATCTTTTAATTTAGAACCCTTTTCGACCCGTTTTTGGTGGGACCCGTTTGACGGTTGATTGTCCAACAAAAGTCTTGAAAACCCGACATTTTTCTCTCATATAAGTTGTGAGTAATTTTTATGCATAATACATATACAAACTGTTTGCAGCAGCACAAGCAATTGAGTTTTCAGTAGGATGCCATGCTAAATGGAGCAATTTTGTTGTGAAATCCAATGAGTTCCCATTTGTGTCATTTCCTGGACTTTCTCCTCCTATATATATATATATATATATTTAATTAAATTATGTAAAAGAGAAATGATAATTTAAATTAATATTTAATTAAAGATGGTTAACCTCGTCTAACTACACGAGTTATGCTGCTGCTTAGAGATCTTGAAGGCCTCGAAGGAGTCTGCACTTGTCGCCTACAACACATGTCAGTTTTGGTTATATTTTTCTTTCTAATAGGTGGTGATTTTCACCACATTTTTAGACCTATACACCACAATAGTTGCTTTATATGTTTGTACAGTCTGCAGTAATGCTTGTACAATGTGGTACATGCATAAAAAAATGTGGTGTACAAATTAGTTCACATTTCTAATGGGCCAAAACCAGCCCATCCCAACCCCTACTAAAGTTGCAGCATGTTTTGGCCCGTCATCCAATACCCACATTTTGCCACCATACAAAAAGTACTCTCAGGTCAAACTGACCTGTTTTGACCCATCCCTAAAATTTGAACTGCCCGACCCGTCCATTTTACTACTACCTATAAATAAACTACCAAAAGCATTAAATACCTCATTGGGTTTTTGCTTGCTTCCAGGGTAGTTGCTTCAGTACTGGTGGGCCCAGACCCAAATACACGGAACAAATTGCTGAAACCATATTAATTTAAAGACGTAAGTAAGTGGCCACAAAATTAAATTCAATATAAACATTACCTGTAAGAACCAGTTGCTACTCGCTCACCATCACCACTTAAACAACACTCGAATTTATCAAAAATCGAATCATTTTCATACAAATCACAGAGCTGGAGATTGATATTTGCAGAATATCAATGATCAAAATGCAAAAAAATTAAAAATTATAAATGGCAGCAACATCTTTGGTGTCGGAATGTGAGGATGTATACCATACCTTAGGTCTTAAATATTCATGGACCTGAAATGTTGAAACTGGACCAGAATCCATATTGATGTCCCATAACTGCATAAACCAGTTATTATAATAAATAACAATTATGTAAGATATTTCTTATGAACAGGTTGATTCGGGTTATGTCACAATATTCCAAGGTAATGAATGGGTCAAAAGTTGCCCAGTGTATTTTTAATGTTGAAAAAGTATATTGATACGAACCCATCCCATACTAGGCTCGCACCATGCTCATAAATCCAAGTGTAGAACTCACTCCCAAAAGCTAGCTTGAAGGAGGAGGGGACACTTAGGCTTATAAGCCACCATTTAGTTTTTACTCTAGCCAATGTAGGATCATAACATATATAAATTATGTAACCATATCTGCCACGCTGACTTATAAAAATATCTATTTTTTTTGGCCAATTCGGGCCAACCCGGCCCACATTTTGCCACCTTTAGTAACAAATTTTCCTGCAAAAAATAATCACAAACCTTAAGAGTCATATAGTCACGACTTAATATATATCTTCCATTTCTCCCAAACTTAATATCTGAAATAGATGCTATTATCTCAGTGAAGAAAGATCTTGAACCAGGTGATTCTTGTTCTTCAAACCTACCAAAAAAATGTCTCAAATTAGTTACTAATATTATAAGGGTTTTGTTAATTACATGCATAAAAAATTTGTAATTTCATTATTGAAAGGGTAATTCCTAAAATCCTAGGTAGTTATTGATTGATGTACAACTTCATTTTATGCCCTTTCGTTATAATTCTCATATTATTATATCAATTACACATCTTAAAATCAAATTATGTAAAAATAAAGCAACATAATTGGAACTGTGACAATAAAAAATGTGAAAGAAAGCAAACAAAATACTTACAATTTAGAATGTCTATCACACAATGCAGACTGACGCAAATCAATAAGGCGAATGGACCCTTTTGAACTACTATATGCTAGTGTGTTACAATGAGTCGGATGAAATTCAGCTGATGTAATCACCTCTGTAAGTAATCAAAAATATAAATGCAAATATAAATATAATGAACATATGCATACATGATTAGGGTACAATATAAATTGTTTGTAAATCAAATAGCATATATATACCAGTTAGGTCCTCCATATTTGCAGGCTTGACATCAACAATGTTGAAACTTTGATTGCTAATTTCCAAATTCCAAAGGTTTATTCGAAGATCATCAGCAGAGATGAATGTTTCACAATCACTAATGCAAACGCAAGGAACATAATGGAATTAAATGATAGTTTATACTTTATAAGGTAAAATTTAAATAATTTGTTAAATATGGAATAGTTAGTTTTGTTAACGAGTCAAAATGTTTATTTTGGGTGCAGGTAGGTCGAAATGACCTGAAACAGTTTTTTTCCAACAGAGCTAGATTTATATTAATAGCTACATTGTCAAATATGATTAAAGAAATTATATTATTTCAAGAATAATCTTTTTGTAATAATTATTCAGAAGGTCTAAGGGCATGTTTGGGAAAGCTTATTTAAGGGGTTTTTAAGCTTATTAAGCTTGAATATTGCTTTAATATTCGAGCTTAATAAGCTAATAAGCTTAAAAGCCCCTTAAATAAGCTTTCCAAAACATGGCCTAACATTAAAGTAAATATAATTTCTTTAATCATATTTGATAACTGATAGTGTAGTCCAACTTTACATCTTGCAATAAGGCTCATTTTATTACTAGGCAAAAATTAAAATTAAAAAAATTTCCTGTAAAAATATAATTCCAAACCTGTTATTTGAGATAGAATTGATATGATAATCATGTGCATGAGCATACACTCTTCTACATCTTGCAACAATGCTCGTTTCATCACTAGTTACCTACAAAAATATACTTTCAGTAAGAACAATTGCAAGAAGATAACATTTATAAACTGATTAAACTATTAAAATCTTTATAAAAGGAATAAAATTGATATCACTGCAACCGATAAATCCAAGATATGTACAAGCACATAAAGCATAGTTGAGTACAACTACCACGGGTAAACGTAGTGACTGTAATGCCCCTAGGTCCTTGTTCAAACTAGTGTAAGATTTATCCATATTTTCTCCATTTGACAACTTATTGCTCAAAGAAACACTAGAACTTGCTATACTTCCATTTACACCAGATTTAGAAGGTTCCATGTTTATGTCAGCAATTTTCTTAATCTTCTTTTCTTGGACCTGAAAAATCAGCAAAAAAAATATTAATTTATAAAAAATAAATAAAATTAAGTTAAAGTAACTACCTTCCAGTATTTGATGGTTTTGTCATTGGTAGACAGAAGGAAAAGGGCGCCATTAGCTGTTTGGCACCATTTTATTTTATTAATTTTCTCCTCAATCTCAAGAGACTTCAAATAATCAAACTGAAAGCAAAAAAGTGAGATGCAAATCACAAGTAAATTAAAAAATCATTATAAAATATAAATAAATAATAAAAATAATAAAATAAAAAAACCTCAGGTTCATGACTCTGGAACTCAGTTTTGTAACGGAACTCTGGATGCCTATTACTTGGGTAATCGGTTTTCTCTAAATCCTTTCTATTTCCACCATGCTATAAAGTTGAACAGGATTATATTATTAAAAAAAAAAAAACAGATTATATATACAAGAAATTATTTAATTAAATCTGGTACTAGTATACTACTGACCTCTTTTGTATCAGTCCTCTCGAATAATACCACTCTTCCTCCACGATCACCAGTAGCAAGATGATCACCACTTTTATCAAACTCTATAGCCGAGATGATATCAACTGTTACACATATTACATAAAAAAATTAATCGGTCTGCACGTGGTTGGTTTGTATTTGTCAATACTATTTGAGGTACTAAATTCGGTCCACAACATTCATGTTGTTTTGCCAATTATAGAAACATGGTAACACTTGCAAGATTCCATATGTTTAGCAGTTTAAGATACTGTAAACCAGGAAAACTGTACTTTTTATTAAGGAAACATAGAAATATTTCCAATGTGTCACAACATCTACATCAGAAAAACCGCTTTCACTTACAAAACTCAGCCTAATACACAAGATATTTACTGTTAGATACGTTTATTATGAAGGTCTAATACTGAATAAGTATTAGTATTAGATTTTCTTCATAATATGTGCAACCACTGCAAGTCTGCAAAGCTTGCTTAAAGCTTCCAGCTACTTTAATTACCTCTAAACAAAACATGCATTTCAAGAAGTTAATTAAAAGCAAGAAGACAGAAACAGCTTGATTAACAGTAACTTGATCAATGTACAATTGTGAATTTGTCGTTTTGTAATTGATTTAGGTCAACAACTTAACCAAGTACCGGTATTAAATACAGCCTAATTTAATTGTTCCGGATTCATGGATGATTGAGCGATGTACCGATCCAAGAAAAAGATCAAACAAAAACGCTAATCAAAACACGAATCTGAAGATTCACATAGCATCATATAATAAGTGATAAATTAGTTTACTATTTACCTTCTTGAACTTCTTCACCGGCGGTGCGTTCACCGAAAACCTGAGAGAATTTCCAGTCAAGCTGCGGCGGTGGACCCGCCGGAGCTGCCGTAACATCTCCATCACCACCGGTCATTGCTTTTACGCCTTTTTAATTAATCAAGGAACTAAATACTATAATCAAATTAATGAACTAGAAACTAAAATCAAATCAACAACACGGATCGCTTTTTCCTAATTATTATTCTTCGAGATCGCAAGCTTCCGGACCGTCAGATGATTTCATCAAATAAAAAAAACAAAAGAATGTCGCCTTTACAGATTCATTTAACCATTAATAAGCATCATCCATTCAATTCATCAATCATCATCATCAGCAATAACACACACATCGCTTAATTCGTAGATTGAGATTTAATTTTTCTCTCTCTAAAAAAAAAAAAGAGGATAAATATGGAAATTTGGGCAACAAAACCGTTCTTTTTGCCTCCGAACACACCAAAACTCTCCGTCGCAGCGAATACTCTCTCCCAATTATTAATTTTATTTTCTTCTGTCGTTTACGATAATATGAAGGTGTGATGAACAGTTGGTGACTTTATTACGTAACAGTCGAATCAGATTGTGCCATGTGGAAAGCGTGGATGCATAAGAATGGTGCGTGACGGTCTTTGCTTGACAGGCAGTGAGTAGAGCTAGAAGTATATAAAGCAGATGGGAGGACATTGAAAAACAAACAGTCTTTTTCTTATTGACTGCAGACATTTGGTCCATATCTTCTCTGCAGATGTGGTCCGCAGACTGCAGACATTCTTTCTCTTCAAAAACAAACAGCACCATAGTGTTATCGAGGACTGTAGAGTGTACACGACCGGGGTTGAGTTAGCCATGACACCAGGGTGAGGAAGTATGCAATTACGTTTATATCCTTCTCTTTTGATCTCTTACCATATTTTTCTTGTACGATTTTATTTAAAAACAAAAAAACAAAAAGTTAGGTATAAAATTGATTGTTATTTTATTTATAAGCTGCAGTGCATATTTTTAAGAGTCGAAGGCAGTAGAAAATTTCTATCAGTGTAAGTTACTAAAGTTCATTTTAGTCTTATTAATTTAAAGATCAAAATGAAATAGAAGAACGTTTTAGTTGCAAAAAATATATATATTTTTTTTAATTAACCAACAAAAAGTTCAAAATCTGAAAACTAAAAGGCTACTATTATCTTTATTTACGAGTTTATAAATTTCTTTTATAGACAAAAAATATGATTTTTTCGATCTCAACATAAAAAACTTGTTATTAGTTTAAAAGATTCGTATATATTAATGGTATAAGTGATCTACTTAGTATTTGATCTTTCTTATCATCCTTGTATAAATTACTAATAAAATGAAATTGTAGCATTTTATATTTTACTATCTATAGACTCGTAAACTTTATTTACGTGTTGTGTTTAAGTTTTAGTACATTGATATGGTCCATTACATTCTTGTATTTCCTGTAATAAATACAAGCCATATGATAGTTATGTTATCATCTTTTTGTATATATCAAAAAAGTGTCATGCTTATTATAACATGTTCCATCTTTTCATCGCATATTTTGCATGAACTTTTTTCCATAAAATACTATTCATCACATGGCAAAAATTATAGCATAAGCAATAAAAGTAACACATTTTCAATATTACAAGAATTAAATGAACTTTTAATCTATTATTTTTATATCAAGAGTACTTCATTTTCTCTCTCTCTCTTTTTTCATAGCAAAAATACGAAGAGTACGATACAACAAGCCTTATTAATATCAACTCGGTTATTAATATTTCTGTTTGATTTTAGTTATTAAAATGAAATACTCAACAAAGTATCATTTATTTCTAAAGCGTAAAATCTGAATTTTTACAAGTATTTTCCTATTTTTACTTTAGCAATATTTACATCAAAGCCTTAATGATGTCACTTTGCAGATCTATCAAATCTAATGTATAAATGATGAAAATATTTAATTTGATTAAAGTCTTAATGAAATAGTAAAATGCCACTCTTCATGTTTTCGACATTTTTCAAGCGAACTAAATTTGGGCCCTCAATAATCCTGTAAATGACATGTAAAGTTAATTTGCTGCAAGCCCAATATTGAAATTGATAGTACGTCATCGTTTGGGCCGACTGAAAGTGCTACCATTTTTTTCGGTAAAGCGCCATACATGACAGTTGAAAAATGTTTTTTACAGTAATTAAACATGATAAAATTATATTTAAATAAAGAATTTTGTTGATCATAAACCTTAAGAGAAAAATTATAGTTTTAAGAATTTTTGTCTACAGTAGGACCAGGTCTGAAGCTCGGCTAGTCATTTATCTAATCATCTTTTCCTTTAAAATAAATAAATTCAACGTATTCAATTAAAAATTACCAAAAAATAAAGAATCTGAATTATTGTATATATATCATATATATATGATTGGTTTGGGAGAATCTCATCGGCGATGTATATGCTGTCTTCATACGGTGCAGTGTGTCGACTCCATATCAGAATATCAGATCACATGATGTGTTTCTACGTGTCCATCTCTTGCTATATCACTAATAATAAATTTTAACTAATTTATATACAAGTAAATTTCTATTATATAGTATATGTTTTACAGCAAAGTATTTGACTTATAAGGTCAAACTTGGTAGTTGGACATATGTAGTCATTTTTGTCCGCCAACCTCCTCATGATTATAGAAAATTATACGTTTAATCATACCATTAATAGCTAATGGTTAACAAAATTCATAATTAAATATCGTTTAAGCAATTTAAAATTAAAACTATTTTAATTTTAAAACAAAATCAACAAATAAAAGATAAATATTGAACAACTCTCTACTTTTTTTTTTAACCAGCAAAAAAAGGCAACAAGACGAGCTTCGGCATTGCCATCACCCTCCCGAATATCTGTCCCTAAGAGCCGACGGTTGCGTAGTGCTTTCCCAATCGACAAGTTGTAACTCAACTTTGATTCTAAATTCCTCTAGAAACGCATATCCTTTTCCTAAACTACCACTTTTCACAATCACTTGTAAATTTTGCATCATATATTGTAAATAAACTGTAAATTTTCCTAAACTAAATTCCTCTAGAAGAATACCGCATGTCAAAATTTTATTACTGGTATATCTTATCAAAGGAATTTTCAAAGGCAATCTAAAAAACTGTAAACCAAAATGTGACGTGAATTAAATAAATTATGTTTTACGTGTATGGTTGGAAAACTAATTGGAGGTGCGATGTTAGAGCATTAGGTGTGATCACTTGGAGTCGGATGTCACCTATGTGCTACCTATACACCACATCACTATTTCACATTTCACATTCAAAACCCCCCAAATACCCCATCTACCATCACTAACCAATAATACTCCTTTGGGACCCACAAAAATACCCCTAACTTACAAAATTGTAACATACGAGTTTTTGTTTCATCTAAAATATATCTTTACACGTAAGTAACTTGGATTATGTGTATTAAATGCTCAAAACATGTTTGCCATGCTTTAGTTGTGTTTTGTGCAAATATGGTGGTAATATGATAAGTATACAATGATTAAGAAAAACATGTATTGTAACACCTCAATTTTTATAACAAAATATTTGGCCAAAATATATCATTTTCATTAAATAGAAGAACTATTCCCAAAATATGGATTTACAAAAACCTTTGGTATGAAAATCAGAGTATAAAGTTGGTGTTACAAAATAGATCAAAACCAAAGCCAAGTTTAAATCCAATCTAGTGTTCTTCTACTCTAGGCCCCGCATCTCTATCCATGCGCACCTATACCTTCGATCCCGAACCTGAGTACATAGCAAAACAAACAAGGAGTACGTGAGACAATAAAGTCTCGTGAGATACATGGGTTTTAGACCCAAGGATAACAAACAACAATTTATATAAACATAATTATATAAACAACACGTCTACTCAGTCTAGCCACCCTATTGTGACCTATCGATCTTGATCCTTAACAATCATATCTAGCTACCGGAATCCACCGCACTAACTAGAAGCAACTTAACTTATTAACCGAAATCCATCGCCATTAATAAGTTCCACATTAGCTTATTAACCGAAATCCATCGCCATTAATAAGCCTCAAGATACCGGCAAGAGGGATTCGCCCAATCTACCGATATCTGCCTTACTCGCCGGAATACGTCCAGTTAGCAAGACTACTAACGTGGATGAGTCGATGGGAATCCACCCAACTGCCCCTCAATCCACACCTCATGACCGGGGGTCCCCCGCATTATCACATCATCTCGATCATATCATAACTCAATGGTTATGCCTATCTAGCCATCGGCTATCACATCATCATCAAACAAGTTAGTCCAATATTATCAATAATATCTATCACTAACTCAACATACTATAAGTCTACACACATAGGCAAATAGACCATAACACAAGTAAGAAAGTAATTCAAAGGCTATGTACTCAGTAAAGTCCACACGTACTCACCTTAGCAATAAGATGCTCCAACCGTGTTCCTGACACCCAATCTCTTGCTTCCCAATCAATCAACCTTCCAAGACTTCACCAAAAGCCTAATATGACAATCACAAGTTGATCAACATCACATTCTACTAATAATGTGTCCATCTATCTCTAGATAACACTCACTAACACATTTCCCCCAATTGTGGTGATTTACCAAACCCTAGGTTTAACCAACCCTTAAGATTCTTACAAATCTTAACCATACCCTTGAATCCTTTGTTAAAATACCACTTACTAAGCATATTCATGCTTAATTTCACCATAAATCACCAACCCAAGAACTAGGGTTTCAAACCCTAGCTTCAAGATCCATAGATCTTGTGCTACAAAGATGAAAGAGTGAAAATATACATTTAATCTTCCACTAGGAGTGAAATCTACCAAGGATTTGTGAAGAAATCACCCAAAATCAGATGCTATGCTCGAAAATCGCCAAAGAGAGAAACTATGGTTTTGATATGCAATAATGAGCAAAATTCCGTCTTTAATGCCTGGTTGGACGAGTTCGCGCCGCGAACAGGTAGTTCGCGCCGCGAACTTCCCTTGTCGCGAACTTCTTCCCGATCGTGAGCCAGCCGTGAACTCGATCACCAAAAATCCCAACTCTCTGTTCCAAGTTCGCGATCGCGAACTCCAGTTCGCGCCGCGAACTACCCTATGCAGCCAGGCTGCATTTTCAACCTTTGTCTCGACCCGGTTTCGACCATAACTTTCTCATACGGTGTCCAAATGACACGAAACCAATTTCCACGTTCTTTAAATGATTTATCCTTATTTATCATATTTTTACATAATTTATTTATTTACAAATTTCGGGTCGTTACATGTATGAGCAAATAATATAACATTTGTAACACTCATTTCCGAAGCGTCAAATTTGGGAACGAGTATCGTGGAATAAAGTTGTGAATTTATGAATATAATCTAAATGGAGTTGTAGTACTCGTTATGAGGTTTCCAACGATATAAAGAACGTTAAAAACGGAGTTCGTATGAAGAAGTTGCGGGCGTTTGAAAAATGGATGAAAATTTCCGTTAGTGTTGTTAAGTATTTAACCGGCGGACACCCCACCGTTAGAGCGAGTGAGAGCGCGTGCGTGGGTCCCTGGGGCTGAAAGTTTGACACGGTGTCCCTAAGAGATGTATGCAAGTGGTGTTAAAATTTCATGCAGATCAGAGGTCGTTTAGACCCTGTGCCGCACCATTTACAGAACAGAATACATGCAATCAGCCTAAAAACTCTCTCTTTCATTAAGTGTGTGTTCTTGGTGTTCTACTGTGTGTGAACGATTTTAAGCTCAAATCAAAGGGGTTTTTACATGCATGTAAAGATTTAAAGGTAACTCATCTCCCTTATCATATATATGAGTAGAAATCATGGTAGAAATGGGTGATTTGGTGAAGGTGATGAACCCACTTATGGGTAAGCCTCATGAACCATGAAATCAAGTTGGGAGTTTAGACTTATAAACTGATTTAAGGTTTTTAATGATGATATGAAGGCTAGATTGTGTTGAAAATATATGCATGTTCATGTTAGAAATGAAAAGAAGCATATACGGGTTTTGTGCATACATGTATGTGTTGTACATTGACGGATTTTGACCCGTGGCTTAGTTTGTTTGAGTTTTATGAAAATAAAGTTATGGAATGGGCTGTGATTTTGGGAACATTGTATATGTTGGAATTATAATACTTGGTTGTATGTGTTGTATCTAGTTTTGGAATCCGGAAGGCAAGATCAAAGTTTTGGAAGGTTGGAGTTTTGTCCGTCTACATCTATGCCAAGGTGAGTTCATCTATGTACAATTGTATACTAGTAGTTATATATCTAAATGCTACGTGTTTAATTGTTATTTGGTTTATTGTTATCACATATGTGATGCTTAGAACATTGAATTGGTAATTCTAGTGATTTTACTGTAATATGATTAAATGAAGTTTGAATCATTGATAAACTCTTGCTATGTGTATTGATTTGTAAGAATATAGTGATTATTTGTGGTATGCTTTGTGTATAATCTTTTGATAGATGTCTTGATTGATGGAATATCATTGTGGTGTCTCACTTGATATCGATTCATGTCGTATAAATTCCTTGTATTGAGTCTCGGTTGGATTGCCCTAGTATGAGATTCATTTTTATTGATTCGGGTTGTGATAATCCTCTTGTTCCGGTCTCGTGGAGTTATCGTTGTTATTGTTTCGTTTGATATCGAATATGAGTTACCCGTACGAATTCCTTGAGAGATGATTTCGTTTTGTGAGGACCCACGGCGGCTCGAGTATTACTTTGTGTAATATGTTGAGCGGTGGACGCGGGAGTACCTGGCGGAGGAGTGGTATGGACCGTGGTGGTGAAGCTGGATCATGGACTCGGTTAGGGGTGCCTTGATCACCTTCATCGGCCTCATTCCCTAATGGCCTAAGGGGGAATGACGCACTTTGATTCGTTTGGATGGTATTGAGATCTCATTGATTCATGATGTGGTATTGTCTATCGGTTCCGGTGGTTACGTGATGATTCTCGTGGAGTGTTGATTCGGTGATTGGTTCTCGATTGCGTTTATTATCCGGCAAACTCTTGTTGATTCTTGCGATATAGTTATATTCTCAATGTCAGTCATTCAGTAATTCTTGTTGATTCCGGATAAGTGTTGATACTCGGCTATGACGGATTCTCGGTAAATCTCATGTTAAGGTGCAAGGTTTCTCGGTTAGTTATGTATTGACTTGTTCTTGCTATAATATGAATACTTGAATAGTTTTATACCATTTATATGTTATTATTTCTTTGTTTTGTATATAATGCTAGTATTATTTTGTACTTTATGAACTCACTAAGCTCGTTGTAGCTTACCCGTTTAGTGGACGAACTTTTTACAGGAAAAGATAAGAGTAAGCATATAGGAACTTGAAGTTGATCGGAGGCTTAAGAAGATATACTTCTGGTATATTTAGGAATGCGGGAAGTTGGGTAGTTTTGTATTTTGATTGTAGTTAGTTGGTTTGTATCCATAGACATTATTGGTAGTGAGATCTTGGCTCATTTGTTGTCTTTTGTATAGTCGTTATCAGGTTTCGAATGGTTAATTGTAATTAGATAGTTATTGGATTGTTGTTAGTTTTGATTGGTGGGTGTTTTGAACCGGTCGTCACAAAAATACCCTTTAAAAAAATCTCTCTCTCTCTCTCTCTCTCCTCGCCGGCCTCGCCAGTGCTCCGGCGAAATGCCTCACTCACACCACACGGGGTGTGATGGCGGAAGGAAAAGCTCGTTAAAATGATGTCATGTCATATTTGGCGAGAGGGAGTCGCCACCATACCCTCCCCTCTTAAGCTGGTAGCTAGAAGTTGGAACTCGAAACGTTTAATTAAAATAAAAAGATTGTACTTTTATTTGTACACGAGTTTTTCCCAAAATATCTAGAATTATAAATGTAAAATGACATATAAAAATGTTAAACATGACAAAATTATATTTTTTAAAGTTAAATAAAATAGTTTTTTTTTTCCCTTTCGTGATATTTTAGTAATAGAAGTTATATCTCTCATATTTGATCAAACGTAAAAGTTATGGGAAATGGTATTGATACTTACTAATTGTTGTGCTTGTATATGTGACTAATTATTTGACCACGATAAGTGTTAAATATAAGGGATGATATGGGGTTAAGATTTAGTTGATTACACATATCAAGTTTAGAAATAGTATGAACATGTGTAGAAAGAAAATGTAGAAATAAATAAAATTTCTCAAATATTTATATCTAAAACAAAATTGTATAGATTTATGCAAAATATATGGTATAAACATGTTGAGATAAATATGAACAATTTTGAATCGGTTCGATATTATATCCGAACTAAATTTATGGACTACATTCAATTGCACGGTTTAGGTCGGAAAAGAGTGGCTAACTTTAGAATACAGAAGGCATATTCTCCTTCATATTCCCGCGCTTTTTCGATACCCCGTTCCATTTTGAACACATTTCATCAAACCGTCAGATCACTCTCCCCTAATCACGTGACCTAATCCAACGGTGAATATTTATCCACAGAAAACAGAATTTCATTATATTATTCTCATAATATTCCTTTGGCATCTTCCCTTTTGCCTCACTATAAATAGACTCCACGTACTCTCTGCCTTCCAACAACTATCTCCGATCATCAAATCCTCCCCGGAGTTACGATTATTTCGGCGAAAATGTCAGGAATTGTAGTGATTTTCGACTTCGACAAGACGATAATCGATATTGACAGTGACAATTGGGTGGTTGATGAATTGGGCGCTACAGATCTCTTCAATGAACTCCTTCCGACGATGCCGTGGAATTCTCTCATGGTACTACGTCTTCTATTTTCAGATCTTCAATCGATTTTATGTTTTTTTACGCAATTTAATAATGTCAATCGTTAATTAACTCAACACTTACGAATTCGTTGTTTATTGGAAAAAAACAGGACAGAATGATGACGGAATTGCATTTGCAAAATAAATCAGTCGATGATATTGAACGAGTACTAAGTCACGTGCCTATACATCCGCGAACTGTTCCCGCCATTAAAGCTGCACATGCTCTAGGGTAATTAATTTACTAATTCAATTTTTTATCTGCCGTTTCCAAAAAAAAAAAATTCAATTTTTTGTCAATCGATCTATGATGTCCTGTTTCTGGTTTAGGATCTATGCTCACCTAATTTGTTAATTCAGATGCGATTTGCGAGTAGTTAGCGATGCGAATACATTCTTCATCGAGACTGTATTGAAGCACCTTGGAATTCGAGAATGTTTCTCTGAGATCAACACTAATCCAAGTTATGTTGATAATGGTGGCAAGTTAAGGATTTTTCCGTACTATGATTTTGAGAAATCACCACATGGTTGCAGTCTCTGTCCTCCTAACATGTGCAAGGTATGCTTTTATTCCATTGTTTTAATTAAAACATAAAAGAATATATTCATATGCAAACATTTGATCTATTTTAATTTCTTTTTAAATAGGGTAAAATAATAGAAAGAATTCAAACAATGGAAGAAAATAAGAGGATTATATATTTGGGTGATGGAGCGGGCGATTTTTGCCCGAGTTTGAAGCTTCTAGAAGGTGATTACATGATGCCAAGGAAAGATTTTCCCGTTTGGGACTTAATATGCAAAAATCGGGATTTGGTTAAAGCCGAGGTCCATAAATGGACTAATGGGGAGGATCAGGAGCAGATCCTCCTACGACTTATTACTTCAGTAATTGCGAAGAATAATGCTGATAACACAAATCAATTGTTTGATTGCAAGTTTGAGACGATTGCTCTTGAAGCTTTGCCTAAACCTCTTTATGTTCCTCATTGATTGATCCTTGGATTATTAACTAAATTATTTTTCGCTAGTGTTATAGTTTAGATGTTTTTGTTGAAGTTTGATTGATGTAACAAGAATGTATTTCCTAAACCTATCTATGTTCCTCATTGGAAGTAAAAGACTAGAAAGTTTATATTCTTTTGTGCGAATATATTATTCTATCTCTAGTTGAAGTGATCTGTCATCTGTGATATTACATAAGTATCAAGAGAGACTAATGAATCGAGTATCTATTCTCGTAGAGGATGCATAATAAA
Source organism: Calendula officinalis (assembly GCA_963853835.1). Taxonomy (NCBI): domain Eukaryota; kingdom Viridiplantae; phylum Streptophyta; class Magnoliopsida; order Asterales; family Asteraceae; genus Calendula; species Calendula officinalis. The sequence continues at coordinate 538,243 of OY970827.1, read as the reverse complement.
GTGTACAATGTTTATTGATATTATGTGAGATGCCATCATAATGGGGTTACATCATCAAAGCATATTTTAATGTATTTTTTACTAGTTGAGAGTATCTCGTATTATACCGACAATTTCGAATATGCAATGATACTTTTCGATAGCATATTCAAAACATGAAGTACATTTTATTCAAAGAAACATGCAATATATTTTATCGAAAACACAATATTATTAATGCGATATATAATAGATAAAACTATGCGATCAAACTATCAGTTTTTTGAGGTCCTCTAGGCATTACTTTTTCCCTTTCTGATCAGTCTGTGAGATGAGATATAAAAAAAAAATTGTTAGTATATAAGGATAAAGATTAAGGCCATGTTTAGCAAAAAAGAAAAAGAAAGAAAACACAAGAATCTATAAAATGTTAAATACATGGAATGAGGAATGAAAATAGATATTGGTTCTAACTTATTTTGTTTCGAGAATATTAAATAGTATAGTCATTGATAAACTAATTATTGGACAAGTGTTATGAAAGCTTAAGTGATTGCCATGTAGCAACCATATGTTTATTTTATTAGATACATAGATTACTAATATCAAAATTGAAATACTTTAAAGAGAAAAATGTTGAATACTAAAACAATCTTGCTGATATTAATTATTGATGTTATATATGGGAACTGGGGAAGGAATGAGTAGTTTCAATCAATACAATACAATGTTATGATTTCGAAATGCATCAAATGAATTTTTTAATTGCAGGGTCAAACAAGTCGTCTTAATTTGTTGTTTCAACGAAATTAAGTCTCATATCTTTACCAATTTTAGGTAACTAAATGACATCATTTTACAATATGATGTGACAAAAAGAAATTCAAAACGCAAGCTATGATATATAGTTTGCTAAATAAAAACAGATGTTATATTCTTTTTGATAAAAAGAGTTTTAATTTTGGGCAAAAATAATAGTCGCTCCTTCTTTCATGATGCTTATCATAAGCAAAATTCTCTTTGATTTAACAACAAAAGAAATATAACATCTATTCTCCTTTATTCATAATCGTGTACAAATTAAATTGTTAATGTCTTAAACATGATTTGCTATCTAATTATGTTATAAGAAATAATTCATGAATAATGATATATGTCTAAATTCTTTAGTGACGCCGAATATCACTTGTCATCCCAGACACGGCAAAGACCTCGCCAAATGATTTGGTAAGATTTAACGCCACCAAACGAGCTTTGACGTGTGTTTAACATTACCACGCTCAAAGCTCTTACAATTAAATGGACTAATTACAGTACTATCTACTTGCTTTAACCTAATACAAAAATGTGGTGATTTTTACATCACATTTTTTAATCTATATACTACAATCGTTATTTTACATATTTATATATTATATAGTCTACATGAATACTTATATATAATATAATAAAAAAACATGATACATAAATCAATTCTCACTACAAAACCGAGTATCTACCCACCACGAAAGTTGTGGGCCCCCAAGAATGCCCACCTTTCACAAGAATCTCATGGTTGGTATTTACCTAATCCGCAAATTCATGGCCAAAAGAACCCGATTCTCCTAAACGGATATACTTCGTCATATTCCCTTTACTTTCTTCTATACTTGCAGTATATTCCTTTTAATAACACAACCACCATCAGATCACTTACCAATTGTCACGTGACAACAAACCAACGGCATAGATCAACTCCCACAACTTATATTCTTCCTTTGGCATCTTAAATCCCTCTACCTTTTCATTTCCTATATATACATTCACTTGTTACATTTTACACAACAAACACATTCTTCTCACCAACAAATACTTGAGGTTTTCAATTCGTGTTCTTTCGTAAAAAAAAATGTCTGGAGTGGTAGTGATATTTGACTTTGACAAGACGATTATCGACATCGATAGTGACAACTGGGTAGTCGATGAATTAGGTGCTACTGATTTGTTCAACCAACTTCTTCCCACAATGCCTTGGAACTCTGTCATGGTACTGATTTTTGCGATTTTTTTTGTTTTGTTATTTTTTTTTTTTTTTTGGAAAAATATAAATATTCAATATTGTTCGTGTTTGTATTTGATATTGTTTTGAAAATCAGGACAAGATGATGGAGGAGCTACATTCACAAGGCAAGAGCATTGAAGATATTAAGGAAGTTCTCAAACGTGTCCCGATACATCCTAGGGTTGTTCCGGCCATTAAAGCTGCATATGCTTTAGGGTAACTACTCTTATTCTATATTTTTGTAAGTTTACTGGGTTCTATTTTAAAACTAGTTGGTTGTAACTCAGGATACTTATAAACACATTACATATTTTTTTATTTGTCTGGGACAATGCTCAATTATTTCTATTATTTAAACATGTAATAATTTAATTATATTTGTGAAATTACTTAATGGGTGGATAATAAACTTTTTTTCAGGTGTGATTTAAGAGTATTGAGTGATGCTAATATGTTTTACATAGAGACGATACTTAAACATCTTGAGATACGAGAATGTTTCTCCGAGATTAACACGAACCCTGGATTTGTGGACGATGAAGGAAAGTTGAGGATTTTTCCGTACCATGATTTCAACACTTTCTCTCATGGTTGCACTCTTTGCCCTCCTAACATGTGCAAGGTGAATATTTAGATGTGTTTTAGCTTCTTGTTAGAGCTTCTATATATTCTTTCTTATTTTTATAGTTAATCTTTGGCATTAAAATCCAAAGTTTGTAGCCTAGTGGTATCTAAGGAGGATTTAAGGTGTTGAACATGACCTATTGGTCATAGGTTCAAGTCCCGTGGACAAAAATGTGAAAGGTTCGAGGGAAGACATACTGCCCCTTGTGGATGTCAATGTCTAGGCTCGAACCACTAACTTGCTAACTAGCCGTTCAAAAAAAAAATCTTTGGTGTTAAAAGACAAAATGTTTTATTACATTTTGTTGAACGACGATAAAAATGAACAGAAAAAATGTTTTATTATAGTTAATATTTTAAATATATTTTTTTTGGGAAATAATTTGTACTACAGTGTACAAGTATTCATGCAGACTGTACAAATATATAAAATAATAATTATGGTGTATAATTCACCACCTTTATTTTAACCTTAAATGATACCTCTTTTCTAATAACAACGTTAAGAGTTGTTTTTAAACATGTTTTTAAATTTAAATGAATGAAATTTTAGGCACCAATCTTTAACTATGTAAAAACAACTAATGTGTAGAATTGTCATTATCAAAACTAATTGATATTTGTATTTTTTATTTTTGTTTTTTAATATTATTTTCATAAACTTTTAACAGGGTAAAATAATAGAAAGAATTCAAGGCACTTTACCAATAGAAGGCAAGAAAAGAATAATATATTTAGGAGACGGAGCGGGTGATTTTTGCCCGAGTTTAAAGCTAGTAGAAGGAGATTACATGATGCCAAGAAAAGATTTCCCCGTTTGGGACTTGATATGTAAAAACCGTCACCTTCTTAAAGCCGATGTCCATGAATGGGTTGATGGGGAAGATCTCGAACGACTTCTTCTTCAACTAATCACAATAATCTTAGTGGAGGATGACAATACAAATCAATTGCTTGATTGCAAGTTTGAGACAATTGCACATGAAGTTTTGCCTAAACCTCTCTATGTTCCTTAATTAGTAAGACTAATCATGTACAACTATCCCAAAATATTGGAGCTGATTTAAATAATACCGTTTGTGTTTGGCTTCTGTTTTTCTCTTCTTGTCTTGTGCTTTATCATCATACAATGATACAAATATAACAATGGTGAATGAACCGCATACACTTAAAGCCGCCTATCCAATTTATTTTTTCAATTTGGGCCAAGCGGTTCTCTTCTTTTGAAGTGATATACATATGTTTTTAACTTTTTTTAAAATCATACCTTTCAAAAAAATAATTATCACTTTGTTTTATAACGAAACTTGAACCTAAACCTACAACCTTTTAGTTAATTGATAATTTACATATCGATATACTACAAGTAATTTAGTTATTTTTTTATTTTATATTTGGTCTAAAGAGATATAAACAAATGAACTATGTAAGACTCATTTATAAAAACCTCTTACAATATTTTCGGATAGTGAAAATATGGCTACTTGGCTATTAAAGATAGTTCATGAATTGGTGATTTAATATGATATAATCCGTTGGTCTACGATAGTAGATGCTCAAATTAAGTTTACAAACAACACAAACTGTGATCGATTAACTTAAGCTGAATTCGACGATAATTTAACATCGTGAGAGTCAGAAATGCAGAAATGAGCTCAGACACATACAAGGCGTTCAAATTAATATGATTATACAATAGACATGATTTTCTAGAAATACAGAAATGAGCTTAGACACATAAAAGGCGTTCAAATTAATATGATTATACAATAGACATGATTTCTCATCAGGGTTCCGAATCATTCAAATGAAATTCTTTTCCAGCAACATATTTTTAATTTCTAGGTATTTTAAGAACAAGTTAAAGTTAATTTTATCGAGTATGGTTCTAAACTTCTAATTGATTGGTCGAGCATACAATACAACTCACGTAAATGGTCAAAAACCCAGGTTATATTAAAACTCAGCTTGCTTAGTTATTTGGCAGAAAGAAATAAAAGTCAAAGGATTATTTCTAAAATCTGATGATGACTCCAGTTACTCAGTGAATAACACTATTACTAGAGAACAGTAATCTCAAACAAACCGTAATTTTAATAGTAATTTATTATCATCCTCAAATCACATAAATGAACGATGTATGATCCATCGTCTCCCCAGGGACATCTTCATGCACATTCGGTTTCTCTTTTCCACCAACCAATCTCGCCGGATTCCCAACCGCCGTCGTCCTCGGCGGCACATCAATCATCACCAACGACCCCGCCCCAATCTTCGCCCCTTCCCCAATCTTCACATTCCCCAAAACCGTTGCTCCGGCACCGATCAAAACACCATCCCCAATCTTAGGATGCCGATCGCCACCTACCTTCCCGGTACCTCCTAACGTCACGTGATGCAAAATCGACACGTTGTTACCTACCACCGCCGTTTCGCCAATCACCACGCCGGTAGCGTGATCCAACAGAATTCCTTTCCCAACCCTAGCGGCGGGATGAATATCAACCGCGAAAACATCCGCTACGCGCGAGTGCAGCGCAAGTGCTATAGGCTTGCGGTTTAACGCCCATAGCCTATGCGCCACACGATGAGCTTGAATCGCTAAAAAGCCTTTGTAGTTCAGTAAACAGTGAGCGAACGAGATGCACGCGGGGTCGCGTTGACGCGCGGCGCGTAGGTCGGCGACGGTGGCGGAAAGGAGAGATGAATCGGAGGAGAACGTGTTGAGGAAGAGATCGTAAAGGAGCGTGGAGAGAAGTGTTGAAGAACAGAGTTTGTTACCTAAATGGAAAGAGAGTGAGCGCGTGAGAGATGAGTGTGAAATGATTGTGGAGTAGAGGTAGCTAGCGAGAGCTGGTTCTGATTCGGCGTCACGGCGAGCTTCGGCTTTGATCTCGTTCCAGACCCACTCACTTTCGTTTTCTCCGGTGGTAACGCCGCCGTTGGCGGTGGTTTGTGTAGATGATGATGACAACATTGTGGTTTGTGATGTGGCGGGCCGGCCTTGAACCGGCATGTCTATAAAGTTGGAAATGTGTGTGGATATGTGTGCGGCCCAAATCAAATGATGTGCGAAATAGCATATACCAGAAAATTCGTTATGTGTTTTTACCTAATTGCCCTTCGTCCATAATTACCAGCCATTTATCTAAGCTAACGAAAGTGTTGTTTGGTAAGCCTCTTAATGATTCAGTTAAGAGGTCACTAGGTCAGTCTCTTAATCGGACAGCAGTCAAATGCTAGAAAATTTATTTATAATGGATAATCCTATTAAGGGGGTGTTTGGGAAAGCTTATTTAAAGGGACTTATAGCTTATGAGCTTATATAAGCTTAAATAATCCCTTTAAAAAGGGATTATTAAGGCTTATATAAGCTTATAAGCCATAAACACCTCTAAATAAGCTTTCCCAAACACCCCCTAAGAAGTTTGATACTCTTGTTCCAATTATCCCAATGATTGAATCATTGGCTAATTTAAAATTTTGTAACGCATTGGGACATCCTATTGGTAAGGCGGTTTGGGCCGATTTATCAGATTCTGATATTATTTAGCGCTTTGGGCGTATATACAAAAATCTTTCTCATTATAATAGTGGATCTTCAAAAAAAAAAAAGAGCGTTTGATAAGAACACTTAATTAGTCTCTGAATCAGTATTCAACTTGTTCTGCCTCTTAATCGGACATATGTCAAGGAAAATCTTAATCTTTTAGATATTTGTATCATTCAGATACTAATCATTCATATGCTACCAAGCAACACCCAAACGTATTTGACAAATAATTATACTGAAAAATATAAAATGACATAAAACAACACAACTAAAGGGTGATTTGATAATTTATCTTAACATTTGTGCTTTAAAAATACTTAGAAACCAAGGTTGAACTTCTTGTTGTAGAGATTTGATGAACAACAAAGAACACAAATACCGTATAAAAATATAGAATTTATTGGAAAAGATCCAGAATATAAATCCTTTCATTTCTTTTGGAGAATGAATAAAATTTCAAGTTCGATGTATCTGATGACGATAAAGGTCCGGATTCATTATTCCCTCCGGCTGAAAAAGTACAAATAAATAAAACTATAAAAAGAAGCTTCCTATAAAGGACAAAAACATTGAATTCTTCAACCGACTAAATTCACTCATAAAACCTACTAAATTCACTCATAAGCATGCCCTCTTCGGTTGGAGAGAAAAAGTGGAATATGTCGATCTAGGGAATGTATTCGGTTGATGTCATGGTTAGGCCCCTTGCATTTAATATATTATTTAATATTTTGTGTGTATTTTATAATGGTGGGTCCCAAAAAACTAAAGAGAAGTGTATTATTGACATGAATATGTCAATTTAATGTCGGTTGGAGTATCAGCTGATTTTAATTTGGCAAAAACCTAAGTGTCAGTTTGTGTCATGTTGGGAGCGGTCTAGCAGTGTGTCAAAGTTTCCTTATAACCTAAAAGTTACACAAAGCAAACAATTTTTATTTTTTTTAAATATACGACTGGCTCCTTGGGTGGTCGAGTTTTGCTCGTGATATATGCAATTGAACCATCGTGACCGATTCAGAACCTTCTCGACCACTCTGGTAAATGTTTACATAAGAAAAATAAACTAGTATAATTTGCAATTTATTCTTCTGGATTTTGCATTATTTCATGTAATACAAGTCCAAAATTTCTTATAAAGAATTACATATTACATACAATATATGCATATGTGTGTGTATATATAAATATACACACGCATATGTATACATGTAGATATACAACAAATAATGACATGATTTACTTTTACTTTTAACATGAGATGATATTACCAGTTCTTTTTTCATTTTTGAGCAGAGCTACTCCTGCAGCTCGACCAGTACTCAGCGACAAGTTTTGAGAAATAGGAATCGGACTCCATTAGCTTCGCAGGCTCATCATATTCCATCAATTTACCTACACATAATGTTACCATTTTATATAAAATATGATTTAAACAATCATAGGTGGTAATTTCAACTCATTACTTGGAAATGGGTCAACTCGGGTTTAGATTTTGTCTCGGATCAAATGGGCTAAACTTAAAAACTTACCTACAAATTAACGGGTCAGATGGGTTGAAAATCGCCCTTATTCAAATGCTTTTAGCCTTTTTAAATTGATTTAATCAAACAAATTAGACATTATATTGATAAATAGTTATTTTTATGAGGGTTATTCGAATAAATAGCAATATATTATCCCACAATTTCTAATTCTAGCAACCAACTTCGAAAATTCTCTAAAACGGGAACAAATTTCATGTTTTGCACAAGCCTAACCGTATCTTATTATTTTATGCAATTTTTGATTTTTTTTAATCACATTTAATAAATTAATTATTTACAAAAAGTGTTCACGAGTCAATACGATCCAACGTGCCCATTTTCCCACATTTAAGTACAACCATAACTTGAATAAAATTAAATTAAATACTAATTATAATTGTGGTTAAGAAAATGGTTGATCAAAACATACCAAAAGAGAGAACCATAACCATATCACTGTCTATGACTGTTGGGATTCTGTGGGCCACTGTAACAACGGTGCAATTTGAGAATTCTTGTCTTATAATCCTCTGTATGGTTGCATCTGTGTCTGAATCAATGGATGCAGTTGCTTCATCTAAAACAAGAATCTTGTTTCTCCTTATCAACACTCTTCCAAGACAAAAAAGTTGCCTTTGACCCATACTCCAATTTTCACCTTCATCACTCACTGTTTTGTTAAAAACACAAAAACAAAGCTAAAAGGCTTAGTTTGAATCATTATTGACTAATTTAATTAATTAGACAAGAAATTGCTCATCAAAATTTAGCTGCTTATTGGTATTGTAATGAGAACTCACCGGAAGAATCTAAACCATTTGGGAGATTGCTAATTGTGCTCTTAAGCTGGCATTTCTCCAATGCCTGCAAGAATCAGTCAATTTAATAAGGATTTATAGCAGTTGTTTTACAATCAAAGGGGATCAGCTTTCAAGATGTGGCAATTTCAATCCATTTACTTGTAAAAAATCAGTCTATTCAGGTTATGTAATATGTCAAATGGGTAAAAGTAAACTGTAGTTAGCTTAAAATGAAGGCCAAAATGTATTTTACTACTTGGCTAACTAGGTCTTTTTACTACCATGAACTATTACAGGTGCAGCGGGTACCCTGAACTTGGCAAAATGGTCGATTTAGTACCTTGACTCGCTAAGTTGTCTCACGTGATTCGATTCTAGCATCAATCAATATATTGAGATAATCGTACTTTTTTTTTGGCCCATTAGAAGCTCCATTGAAAGTAAGTCAAATAAAAAAATACGATCAATTTAACGAGCCAGGTACTAAATCGATCATTTTGTCAAGTACATGGTACCATGTTGCACCTTTAATAGTTCAAAGTAGTAGAACACCTAGTCAACCAAGTTCAGGTACTAAAATCTATTCTTGCCTGATATGTAACATGCAAGCAAAATGGGGACCAAAAGTCACCTGAAGGCAAAGGCGGTAGGAGGGGGTGGTCAAGGTGGGCTATTGACCACCCTCCAAATGCAATTAATATGTTTTATTTAGGATATAAAGTGTAAATTGTGCAAAATGACCACCTAAAAGTGAAACTTGCAAATGACCATCTAAAAGTAAAAACAAAAACTAAAAAAGTGACCGTCCAATTCCTCCCCTACATACTATCTTCTTCGTCACATAACATCTCAATGACTAGCCGTTGCCTTCTGGTTGAAGTTTAAGGTAACTATTAAACCAATCTCGAATATCATTGTTGTATTATCTTAAGTACATATTCATGAATCATATAATTATCACTTTTATTGAAGTTTTTATCACCCGAAACATCACCGGAATTGTTACAAGAATTGAATTGTGAATTGCTATTTGAGAAGTTGTATTTGTTAATTGTTATCATCACACCAAATTCATATTACATTGTTTGTAAAACTATAAATAAGAGATTGATAAGTTGATTTGTTCACGTGTCATTCAAAATTCCAAATTCTTATTGATGGTTACTAACTTTAACGGGAAGTTCAGTTTTTTGCTATCGATCGAGCTCAATTAGATCATCCTTTGATTATTTCCTTACCGATGTTGCATGTGATAAAACTAAAATTAATACAACTTTAACTGGTGTGTTTGATAGTGTTGCTGATATTTAATTGTCAAAAAAATTCAGGGTATGAGACCCTCCGCCGAAACAATGATATGTAATTATTTATAACTTACAGCACTTAGTATATGTATTGTTTTTAACTGCTTAATATATAAACTTACATTTTACTACGTGTTTATTATTTTAAGTTTTGCCCCCTCATAATATTTTTCCTGGTACCGCCCACTGCCTGAAGGTGTATTTTTAATGCATACAAAACCTTGTTAATCATATCAATCCGATAGTAAATTATTATTGAAATAACACAAGTTTTATAATCATGCTAATTCTGTATAAAATCATAATCTAAATTCTGTTACCTTCCATATTTGATCGTCAGAGTGAAGTCCTAAAGGATCCAAATTTGTCCGTATACTACCCTTAAAAAGGGTGGGTTCTTGAGGGATGACACTTAATTTCATTCTGAGGTCCTTTAGGCCAATGGAGCAAATGTCCAAACCATCAATAAGAATGTTTCCAGTATCAGGTTCTACCAAACGAAAAAGTGCAGTTATTAATGTTGTTTTCCCACTTCCTGTTCTTCCAACAATGCCTACTCGACTTCCTTCTTTAAATGTGCAACTAATTCCTTTGAGAACTAATGGAGCATTTGGACGGTACCTAATCTGCAAAACATCATTCAAACATCATAAATTAATAAACTAGTTTTAGGTGTTGTTTGGTAGTATCTGAATGATTACCCTGACATCTGTCCGATTAAGAGGCAGATAATGTTGAATTATTGATTCAGAGGCTGATTAAGAGGTCTTACCAAACACTCTGAATCTGTCCGATTAAGAGGTCTGTCCGATTAAGAGGCTGACCTCTTAACTGAATCATTAAAAGGCTTACCAAACAGCACCTTAACCTCATGTCATACACAGACTTCCAGTGTTGTTAAAATCGGTCTAGTAATCGGTGCAATTTATCAGTCAAGGTCCAAATCGGTCAATCTTACTTAAAAAAAACTAAAAATGAATTTTAGGGTTTTTTATTGACTAATTTAGTTATTTTTTGACCCAGAACTCAACCCGTTGTGACCCACAAAAAAATCACCCGCGTTGACCCAGAACCCGACCCACCCATTTTGCCACCTATTAGCAGAACAAGTAGGCTAACCTTAACATCATGAAACTCAATTCTGCCCTTTGAAGGCCAAAAAGATGGTGGTCTATTATTCTCCACAACTGCTGCAGGCTCAGATGAAATGTGCATATACTGTTTAATCCGTTCTACAGAAATGATGTAATTTGATAGACTACAATACCAGCGGGTCAAAAACACATGGGCATTTGTTAGTGCCAGTGCATACGACAGTGCAAGCCCAACTAACCCTGCAAAAATATCAAATTTTATTTCAATAAGTTAATTAACATTATAACTTAGGCACATGTCATAAAATAGCAATATACTTTAACCAATGGTCCATTTTGGTAATTGCAAGTTTTTATCTACCCCATTTTGGTAATTAAAATATTTGCATCCCTATCTGATGCTTATCATTTTTACAATGATTAATGCTATAATTACCAATAAAAGGCGACTAAAAGCTGGTACTTATCAAAATAGACCTTTAAAATTAAAACTACCAAAACAGACCACTAGTTAAAGTATATTGCTATTTTATAAATTTAGCCTAAAACTTATAACAAATTCTGAATAAAAGAAAAAGAAAAATAAATAAAAATACATATACCTGGAGGAATAGAACCCTTTGGAAGTAAAACGAGGAAAAAAGCAGCGGTAAAAAGTGTGAGATTTTGAAGTGCTTCTGCTCTTAAAACCAACCATTCTAAAGTCGCGTTTGTGAAAATGAAAGCACGTGCATCAATATCTACTAATTTAAGGTAGTTTTTGAAAAACATGTTTTCTTTTTTGAATGCCCGAATTGTAGCTACTCCAAGTGATGTTTCAGATGCATAATTTACTACAGGTGCTTTTGTTGTTCCATTAATTCTGATCAGTTCCCTTGCACATGGTTGATAATACCCCTACACAAAACCAAAAAAAAAAAAGATTATTTACTATCTTACATTGTTCTTATCATTCACTTGTACATGTGGCACTTTTAACCCGTTTACTTAAGAAAGGATTAATTCTGGTTATGTTTTATCTCTTAACACATAAAAATAGTTAGCTGAATAGGAGTCAAACGGGTTGAAAACTGCCCGAAAGGTTATTTAAATGCATTAAACCTCGTAAATCACTTTTTTTCAAAATACTAGATCATTTTTTAAATAATAGAATTTTTGTAATCATATTCGAGACATTATATTTATAAAAGAAATTCGAGACATTAATTATTTATAAAAGAGCTAAATTCACCTGGAAATATTTTGTAGCTATTGTGGCAAAGATGCCTACAATGAGGACTTGCCATGTCACTGATGTCATAACAATAATTGTGGTGAGCAATTCAACACTAGAAACCAATACAAAGGCAAACGAGAACGGTATATCAAAATCCAATACACTCATATCTGTTGAAGCCTGCATAAAAAAAATTAAAAAATAAAAATTATATTTGATTTTATTTTATTGCATAATTATTCAAGAACTTACTCGTGTTAAAATCCGCCCAACTGGTGTAGAATCAAAGAATAACATGGGAGCTTTAAAGACCGAATTGGTGAACTTTGAGAAAAAGGATTTAGATGCTTTTAATCCCAAAAGGGTAGTGGATAGACCTCTTAAAAAAACAAAAAACGCACTTAAGGTTGAGATTAATGCATAAACACCGATTAACATAATACTACTGATATTAGGAACTTTAACAGCATAAGCTAACCAATAACTAGCTGCAGCTTGAAGACCAGAAAACACAATCTGAACTAAAACACTCAAAAACAAAAGAAACCTATTTTCTGAGATAATAATGTAATCCAAGAAAGGTTTCCATCCAATATCACCAACTGGCTTTTCTTCTTCTTCAGTTAATTGTACTGATGTCTTTGATTTCTGTTCTTCAGTTTCATTTCTAGGGTTTAAGTTGTTTTTTGTTTCTGTTATTTGACTGTTTTTGTTTTCATACGATGAAGACTCTAAATCTGTTATAACGTTTTTGTGAGCATTTACTAGTTGCTCAAAAGCCGTGCCTGCCTTTACGAGGTCCTTATACTTTCCTGATTGAGTAATTTTACCACCTTCCATCACCTTTAATCAATTACAAAAATTAAAACAAATAAATAACACAACTAAAAAACAAGTAATAAGCAATTGATTTAAAATTCAAAAATATACCAGAATATTGTCAACCTCTGAGAGAAACTCAACTTGATGAGTCACAAGAATGACCGTTTTGCCCCCTAAAGCAGTCATAACACAATCCTGAAAGTTAAATAATTCAAATATAACGACGAAAAAATAAAACAAAAAATGCAATAAAATAGAAAATTAAAATTTTCTAACATTAAAAAGAGTTGCTGCTGTATGTGCATCAACAGCACTAAACGGGTCATCAAGAAGATATATATCAGCATCATTGTAAACTGCTCTAGCAAGTTGAATTCTCTGTTTTTGACCACCACTCATATTCAGTCCCCTTTGACCAATTTCGGTCAAATCACCATGATTAAAATCATTTAAATCCTTATCTAAAGCACATGATTTTACTGCATTTTCATATTTAATTGCATCCATTGGCTTTCCATAAAGTATGTTATCTCTAATTGTCCCACTTTGAATCCATGAAGCTTGACTAACATAAGCAATTGATCCAAAAACATCCACCTGGATACAAACAATAACAATAAGCTTTAGAATATAAAATACTATTGCCAAATATTAAATAAATAAAAAAACAAAAACGATAGTGGACTCACAGTTCCTGAAATTTTTGGTATTTCATGGAGTATAGCATACAAAAGAGATGATTTTCCAGCACCAACAGGCCCACAAATCACAACTTTTTGTCCTCTAATAACTTCTAAATTTATACCTTCGAGTGTCGGAAGAGATGATTCTGGATCCCAACTGAAATTGCCATTTTGTATGCTGATGCATGTATCTGTGACTGTATCCTTTTGTTCTTGATTTTCATTTTTTAATTCATTTTCATTAAGAAATGAATTGATTCTATTAAATGAGACCTTTGTTTGAATCAACACTGAAAGAGCTTGTGGAAAGTACTTAACTGGTTCAGACATTGTTCTTAAAGTTGCCAAAATTGTGAAAATTGTTGCAGCATTTAAAGGAGCACTTTTAAAAAAAGCACAACCGAAAAGAACAGCTGAAGAAACAATAGTTGGTGACATCCAATACAAAATGGACCCGTAAGCCTTTTGGTATAGAGATTTACTTAACCATTTGAACTCATTTTCTCTACAAGATTCTATAAAATCCTTAAACTTGTCTTCCCATGATTGTAACTTAATGATTTTCATATTATTTAGGATTTCAGAAGTTGACCGAAGCCTTTTATCTTGTGCAGCCATAAATTGTAACTGACATTTTTGCAATGCATTTGCAAATGGCACGTTTAGAAGCCCATACAAAATCAAAGGGACTAAACCAGGAAGAACGCCGATTCCTACTACAAAAAATAAAACACCGATTGCTAAAAATAACTGAACAAAAGAAGTCCAAGAAATATGGACCCACAAAGGAAATTCACCCATTCTGTAAGCATCAACACCGATATAGTTAACTATTTCTCCTGTTGAATGTTGTTTTCTTCCTAAGCTAGAAAGCTTAAGTTGTTTATCATAAACTGCCACCATTAATGCTGACCTCATTCTCATACCTAATCTTTTTGCATCAAAGAAAAAATGTCTTTGAGATAAAGATTCAACAACCTTAACTACCATTAAGCATCCAACCAATAGGATTCCATATTGTAATTTTTTTATCTCGCTGTTCGAATAGTTAACAAATGCATAGAGTAACAATGGAGAACATATGACAGCAATAGTCCTAAGTAAAGCATTAATTCCTATAACTACCATTTCTTTACCATAAACTCTTTGTAACGCTTTGCCTACCAATTTAACATCGTTTGAAGTTTTCTCCCTTTGAAGTTGTTCAAATGCTATTTTAAATTGTTCAAATGCAACATGAGCTTGATCTTTAGGTGCTAAAGATGGAATATCTTCAAGAACTAATGGCTTTCTATAAGCTAAGGAAATTAAAGGATTTACCCAAGAGAATACCAATTTGCTGAGAAATTTAGGTTCTTCTAACTGGTTTGTGTTTGATTCGTTGGTTTCATGTGTTCTGTTGGCTAATAATGGATCTAATAAGCTCTCATGTGCTTGTTGAGAGAAAAATTCTTTGTAATTTCTCAGAGCACATAAAAGAAGAAAGAAACTAACAAGCCATTGGATAAATTCCAATACTGAGATACTATGTTTCTCAACTAAATTCTCGATTTCTATAGTAGATTTAAACACAAATAGTAACATCCACCAAACAGAAACTAGAACTTCAATCGATTTTGATCTTTCTATGAGCAATGAAACAGTCAAAGTCAACCATATAAGTACTCTACCAACTTCCATCACCCAATTTGAACAATCATAATTTCTCGTTTTAGCTATCAGCTCCCATAAACAATCACCAGCAAACGCAATACCAGTGAGAAAACAGCAGATTGCAACTGATGCAGATATCCAGTCAATTCTCCTGTACTGATTCTCACGTATTCCATATTTTTTTAGATAAACAGCTAATAAAATCACATAGAACACAATAACAAGCACGAAATTCAACAAATCTAAAATTATCCTTTGACCGTTTGGTGAAACAAAATTACATTCATCCTGACAAATGCATCCGCCTGCAAAATTGCAAATGTATCGTTGTATAGAATTAATTAGTATATATAATTTCAAAATTTTGGTACTGAAAACCTAGAACGAGTATATAATTACGATAACACATGACGACAAACGTAACATCAAACTATAGAATGTTAGTAACAACTTAATGCTAGTAGACAAACGTTTTGCATAACACGTGAAGAATTACCGAGTATACTCCTCGAAAACGCCATTGATGCTAGAGATCTCTGTGTCTGCTCAAATTCAAACGATAAACTCCATTATTGAGCAGTGAGCACAAGCTGCTGTTCAGCGTGATTAGTACGTCTTGTAGTCGGAAGAGGTCTTCTTTTAAGAGTTCGTCCGTAAGCATCTTCTCCGTCTCAGTACTATACAATTATAATTTATATAAATTACCCCCCAACTATTTCAAACCTTCTATTTCAGTCCTTGTATTTATTAGGTAGGTGTATGTGGTCTAATCACTTAACTTAATGTGGGTGGTAATCATTTTTTATTTAATTTTAATGTATATTGTGTAAAAAGTGGGTGGGAAAGAAAGGCAGAAAAGAAAGAAGAAAGAAATTATTCCATTTATTTACTTTGTTTAATGGTGTGAAACTTTTTTATTACTCGATCCGGAAAGAATACTGAATGTGAGTATAAATTTATAATTGACATGTATATTACACTTTGTTATGTGTTATATATTAATTTACCAACCATCTTTTAGTTTAAAAAATTGAATTGATAGTCTTTATTTCTATAAAGTTTCGCACATGTGATATCTTTTTCTTTCTTTTTTTGCTACTATGTATTAAGAATTTCCGTCAAGTCACATGTGATGCATTTATTGCATTTTCTTTTTCATTTTGTTATGTTTCAAAATAGTTATCCATTTCTAAATTCTAACCAATCGAACAACTTTTAAGTTTTTAATAAAAATTTTAATTGGTGATACATTATAATTGTTTTCTTAATCTGTATATTTTTATTTAATGAAAATAATTTTCGGATGGAATAAGTATTTATTATGACATTTACTAACAGAAATATATTTAATTAGTTAATAATTAAAACAAATGTAATTATTTGTAATATGTAAATCTACTTTTATGATGGACAAATCCAGGTCCCATTAAACTCACCCAGACAAAAGTAAATGCATTGGGAACTTATGATGCATGGGTGTGCGTCTTAGATGGTTTCAAGTTTCAACCCACGATTCTAACGTGTGCTGTTCAAATGAAATCTTATCAAAAGCGTATCCCACTCCGGTATCTTCCGATTTTTGTACATTGACTTTTAAAGATAAATGATATTACAGTAATATTTATTAAGGGTTTTGCTAATGACAGTTCTTAGGGCTGTCACTAACATGCATAAAAAGATTGTACATTTATTGATGAAGTAGTGATCCTTAATTTCAGGGGGCAGTTTTTACTTTGATTTTGCCTGCCCTAAGGGCTGTCATTAGCATTTTCCATTTATTAATTGTTTATCATAATATAATATTTTGATTTTGACATAGATCTGGATTAAATTGGTAAATAAATAAGTAGACATAAAAAGACATAAATACTAGTGTCGGTAAAATCCAACCTGACATGTCAACACAACCCGTTAAGAACTTAAAATTTGTGGGTTGGGTTATAACTTTTTATGCGTGGGTCGTAAACGAGTCAACCTGTTTACAACCCGCCATATAAACAAGTTGGATTGGGTTTAGATTTAAATCTCATTTACAACCCGCCACCCATTTAAATATTATATATGTCTTAAATATATAATATAATATCTTATTATTTATTTTTTATATATCTTAAATACATAATATAATAATATAATATGCTGCTATAAATTAAAATTTACCAACGCACATAATATAATATCTTAATTTCTCGATAACTAAATAGGCGAATAGACATAAATATGTCATGGAAACAATAGTCAATTTGCTTAAATTATAGACTTTTATGTTGTATTTTGAACAACTATTAGTAGTTGTTAACTTATGTTTGTATTTTGCAACTAATCGAATTATTTTGTTATTTAACTCTTAAAATATGTGTATTATATTTTTACTAATTTATAATATAATATTTTAATGGGTCAATTCACTTATGACCCAACTTGTTTAATAAATAAGTTGGATTGAAATTTTCAACTCGCGAACTCAAACAACCAACTCGACTAATTGCCACCCCTAATAAATATCACTACTTTATTTTAAATATTTTTTTGTAATGGGTATGAAATAAAATATAATTTATTGTATTACCGACAAAATATATGGCTGTGATAAGTTATTAATAGGGAGTGACGGATGCGCTAAGTTTGGTTTAACTTATCAAATTATATGATTAAAATAATAATTTAAAATAATGTTTTAAACATCTATATATTGTAAGTTTGTAACACTTTAATTTATCTTCCCTATCTATTCAGATATAAATAAAATATATAGTTATATTTATTATGGTGTAAGAGTATGATCTCTGGAACGTAAATATTAAAATGAGATTTGAGAAATTGACTTTCGTATAAAACTAAAATTATGCTAGAATTTTGAATTCACTTGCTTAAAGTGTTTTTTAAAAATAAATGAAAGTCTTACATTTATGAGGTTATATTATAGGAAAAGTGATATGCCTTGCTAGCAGTTATACTGAGCGGTACCATACCAGTACTGAATCGGTATTCGGTACAGAGTTTTCCTAGTACTGAATCAGTATTCGGTACAGAGTTTTCCTAGTTCTAAAACCGGGTATCAAGTCCATTGGTTTGGTACGAAACCAATTTGGTTCTGGTACGCTTGGCTTTGTTCATCATGGTACCCATCTGGTTAGGAACCATAATTGGTGGTATCGATTATCCTGGGTATGAAAATTAGCCTGTAAATGTAAATAAGGACGAATATATGTGTATTAAAAAGTAATAGGTTAAAAATATAAACATTCAAATATTTGACTAGGTTCGATTAATATTTCAATAGGTTATACGTTATCCCCTAGATTTTGTTTACACACAAGGATTTAGTGCCCGCGCTTCGCGACGGGTTGCAAAAATACAAATTATATTTATAAACTAAGAAGCGGTTGCAAAAATACAAATTATATTTATAAACTAACATGCTAACATTTCATTAGGATAAACCCCCACTCTATTTATTGGAGCATTTCATGTGCCATTAAATAAAAAGTTTGAATATACAGAACATAACACGTATTTATGTAGCATTTCCGTTGTGTAATTAAAATACAGAGTATCAAATATTATAAGTTAACTAGCAGGGTACCCGTGCAATGCGGCGGCGGGTACCCGTAACTATATTTCGAAGTGACGACAGTACCGGTGGTGGTGACAATAGCGAGCGATGGTGATGAGTGGTGCGTAGTGATGATAGGTGCTGACATTAGTGATGGTAGGATCAGATCCGAAATTGGTCTTTTTTGTGAAAGTAAATATGGGCCTTTTAAATAGAGAAATGATGGTTGAAGTCTGGTGACGTTAAAGCTTATATATATATATATATATTACTATATGAAATAAATCAAAATAATCAAGTAGTTGAAATGGTTAACACACAGTGACTACTTAATAAAGGTCTTAATAAAGGTCTTGTGTTCGAATCCTGTAAGTAACACTTTATTTTTTTAGTTAAAGAACTTACTAAAAGTGGAAATCTCCTTAAACTTAAAATTAAGGAGCTCCTTAAACTTACCAAAAGAGGTAGGCCTAAATGCATTATTAAGTAGTAAGATAAGAGAAATTTTAATTCTACATTAAATAAATTAGTTAAGTTTACATACATGGGACTTTCTAACTTTGTTTTAAAATGTTTAAAGAAAGCTTTAAAAATATAAATGGGTATACCAGGCAAAGAATAACCCACACTGAGACACATTTCTAACTTTTTGTTTCACGTCATTGAAGATATAAAGGTGAAAATTAAGTATTTCTGAAAGAACAGGGGATGTTTTTGATTTTGGTGTTCACACCATTTGGTGTAGGACACATCTTATTCTCTCAGTTTTTAGAACCATCTTGAGCAATAGTTATCAACTTACCATCTCCAACATAGTTGAACAGCTATGTCAAACAAAAAGTCAAATTCTATAAAAATAAGAAAATGCCAATTATACCTTTAAAAACTATTCATCTAGTGTAGTACATCCTGATAAATGTTATATAGGTAATATTAGTTGAATAATTGATAAAAAATCATTTCTTCTTTTATACACGCAATGGTTTAACATTAATTTAAAACAATAATAACACGAGGTTTTGGTGTTGCATTTGAGTATTTGACTATGTTATACTTTAGATACTAATATTTTGAGAATGAGGGTGGTGGATTGTGGTTGAATTTGGTCTTCTAAAAGATGAAATTCCAAGAAGGCTTCAAGCTTAACACTTATGAGCAAAAAAATCTAGCTACAAATGTTTCGGGTTGACTTAGGTTACACTTTCGATACTAATATTATATGTATGATTGATAATGAAATGAGGGTTAAAATGTGTTACTAGTGTAGAAAGATTGTAATATGAATTTTTAGGTGTAAATTAGTATTTATCGCTAAAAAAGTGGTGGTTTAGTTATTAGATTTTTTCTTTATAAAACTGAAATATTTAGAAGGTTACATGTTTAATTAGTGGGAGCAAGAGAATATATTTCTTATGGCTATCAATGTTTAATTGTGCCGACTTCATCTACCCGTAAAGTAGGTAATCGTCTTAAGACTAATTAGTTTACAAATTAAGTCGGAAGAAAGGTTAAAGAAAAAGGCCAAAGAAAAACTACATACAAATCCACGTAGCGCGTGTAAGTAAGCCCCGTCTTTAATTACACAAGACCAGCACATTCACATGGTCTTGATTTTTCGAAAGTTTTGGTACATATTTTGAATTATAGAGTTATACATCAACATTCATCTTTAATTTGGGTCCACATTTTAACTACACATTTAATCATTTATACCTCGACCTTCGTCTTTAATATTTGTCCATTGCATTTTGGGAAGGAACAATTTTGGAAGTTAATCGAAGGGGTTGAAGGTGGAGGTCATTCGGTCAAGACACGGGTAGGGTTGAAAAGTGGTGACGATTCCTTAAAATATTGGAGTGACCAAAATGCCATTACCCCTAAATGATTTATATAGGACTATATAGTTTATACTCCGTATTATTTTTTTGGTAACCCAACTCGACCCACTAAAAGAATCTATATTCTATTAGTTCATCTCGTAGGCCTTGGTCCGTGGGCCGTGTGAGTCTATAAACAATACATCATAAAAAATTAACATACCGGAAAATATAAAAGGAACTAATTTGTATACAATAATTTTTTACGCATATACTGCAGTGTATAAGTAATACTGAAAGCTATATTGTGTACGGACACTTAATGAGTCTCTTGATATCGACCACCATGTGGAGTGGAAATGGTGTATGACAAATTCAAGGAGACTGTTTGCTGACAGCTGCAATTCAATGCTTAAATGGTCCAAAGTATCTAACTTTGATACAACACAAATATATTGTTGAATTTTGGATCTTTAATTACCCTACTTGAAAATATTCTCTAAACATAAGCTGTGTTATTAATCTCAAAGTTACCGAAAGGAAGCTATATGAGAAACCTCTTAGCAGCCTCAAGAAATTCGGGTTAAGCTTCCAATGATTATAAGAGCAATGCAAATTCAAATCATTGAAATTACAATCAATGATTCAAATTATGAATATCCATCAAATGATTTAAACGTTTTTACTGGAAATTAAGCACAAAACATGAGAACTGAACAGAAATAAAGTAGCAATTGTATTTCAGAGGAAGGAATTAATGTTTGCGCACAAATTGAATTTCATATACTTCACACGTAGCCA
The DNA here is from genome assembly GCA_963853835.1 of Calendula officinalis. Lineage (NCBI taxonomy): Eukaryota > Viridiplantae > Streptophyta > Magnoliopsida > Asterales > Asteraceae > Calendula > Calendula officinalis. The sequence goes on along the minus strand of OY970827.1, from coordinate 516,774 downwards.
CATAGGTACAAAAGAATCGTGCTAAAAGTTTAAACAGAAGAAATCAATGAGAAATGAACAATTAATTACAAAAAACTGAAGATTAACAAACAAATAGCTGGAGATTTGCAATCAGTATGAAGATTAATTCAAATCTACCTTCGATAACGAAGAAGATGCAAAATAGCAACCCGATTACAATTTACACGTTCTCTTCATCTAACGACAAATCATCAGTTTTCCTCAACGCAGCGTGAACCATCACAACAATCACTCCGATAAATATTGACGAAAATATGTTTCTCGTGACGCCGGTCAACAGCAGCAAAACGATTGTTAAACCCGATAAAATCCATAGTACTGTACTATCATCGATTATACGGTGAAAAATCACCAGAGGCTCGTCACGGAGGAAGTAAAGGAACAACCAGGCTGCCATCATCACCACGAATACAATCAACGAAATCGGATGCCATAACAGGCTAAGGAACAAAATCAATAGCATAATTATCGCGTAGTTCATACGGAAGTAACCGACGTTCGTTTTGATTCGCGAAAACGCATCGGAGACGCCGTGAGGAAAGTCAACTGATCCGAGATTGAACATCTCTCTCCACGGACGTCGTGTACCTAATCCAGATTTTATGCGTGCTTTTGCTCGGGATAGGTATTCGACGTTCGTCCCTCCCGTTGATGTCGTCGGAATCGTGCCGTAAGTCGTCATCGTCGCCGGCGATCTGGAGAGGGCCCTGGGCGAAATAGGGGGAATTTATCTGTGGTTGGGGAGTCCAAGTCCAAGCTGTCGAGAAGGGCCCGAATGACTGATAGTAGTAGCCTAGTACGTTTGTTTGATGAGTTTAAAACTGATTAAAAATGGTTGTTTGATATTAAAATGGTGAGTTTCAATATTTTTGGTACATATTCATGAATTCATCATTTTATCCATTTCTTTCATTTATGTTATTAAAATAACTTTTTGAAAAATAAGAAATAAAATTCTGAATAATGAGAAGGAAAAAAGTTTATTAGTAGTAGTAGCGTTTATTTTGTATTGTTTTAGAACCAAAAATAATAGAACACTTAAACAATTTACTATCTTAAACATGTCCGAAACAATACTTGATGCCGCAACCTTTTGTACCACATCCATGACACATATACTTTTTATTTATAAGTGTTTCAAAATAGGTGATACGTTTTAAAATTTACCTTATTTAGTAAGAAAATTAAACATATCTTCCACTAACTATTCACCTTAATATAATGAAATTACATTTTTGAACCTTACTTTTATTTTTAAACATTATTAATATCACTTAATAAAAGTGGAGTTCAACTTCAACTAACTATCCACTTTAACATGGTACGCTCCCTTCCTAAAAAGTAAAGATCACACTTTCATTGCTTGTCCGGAAAAAAGCAACTCGGAATTGCATAAGTGATCAGTGAACCTATCTACTAAGCCGCTCTAATAAGCTTCCATCCTAGAATCTTAAGAGCTGCAAGTCAGGATAGACAAGACGACACTGATTGGTTTGGGGTGATCGGGTCCAAAAATGTGACCGACCCCATATTTAAGGATCATCCTTGTAATTTCTGAAATTTAGCGACTAAATTCAAAAAATTTGTCAAACACATGTGATTTATCTAAACAATTTTAGAGTAATAATATTTCTTCCTATCATATCCTTACCCAGTTCGATCATGATAAGTGTCAAAATTAAAAAATGATGTAAGAAAAGACAATTAGTAGATGACACATGTAAAAAAAATATATAAAAGAAATATATTATTTCTTATAGTTTTATTATTAATCTTAGTCCTGATAAATTATTATTCCAAGCATCCTATAATATCTCCTTATTTCTTAATCGTGGTAGGTAGTGTTTAGTATGATTTGGATATTTGTATGATTTGGATATTTGAAAATTGAAATGTATTTAATGCTGTCTTTCTTATACGATGCTATGTGTGAAATCTATATAGTATACACACATTATCCTTATTTTTTATTTATTTATAAAAATCAGTGGCTGAAAAATGTGTATTGGTCCATGTCTATATTCTTGTATCGATCCAGATGCGGTACTGATCCAGTAGCGATTCAATAAATTGTTTGCGAACTGGTTTCGTAACTTTAGTTGACCAATTTCTAGGGCTCTTTTACGTCACATTTTTTTCATGTAAATGTACGAAATCGTGAAATATATGTTTACAAATACAACATAAATCGAAATTTCAAATCAAAATTGTAGGATAGAGTTCGAATCCAACATTTACAGTCGCTCGAATTTTGATCAGATACATCAAATCGGAGAAGTTTGAGATCTCTCCGGTAACCATGGGAGCGGCGGCGAGCTCGTCGACCTCGGTATATTTCTCTCTCTTACACGAGCACTTGCTTTCTCTTCCTATTCATGTAATTATTCTATATGTATGAGGACTGAAATTGTGAATCTGAATTAGGAGATATAGAGATCGAGCTCGCTGACGATTGGGGAAAAGTTATGTACGGCGTTGATACCGTGTGCAGTTCTAATCGAGGTCGTGATCTACAGCTTATCGTCTTGTTTCGATGCTCCAGGTAGCCGTGCAGTTAAACCTGTTCATTCGTATGATGACGTCAGACGTCTTGCTCGTAATTCGCCATGTCAGTTTATTACATTTACTTCCTAATTATTATCAAGTTTTGAATGTTGTGATCTGTTTCTGCTGTTCTAATACGATACGTGTTTCAGTTACGGTTAATGAAGTGGAAGCACTGCGTGAATTGTTTAATCAGTTGAGCAATTCGATTATAGACGATGGACTCATACATAAGGTATGTTACCTCGAAATTTCTTATTTCTCGCTTGATTTTACCTTAATTTCAGTTAATTGATATGAAAAACTTGATTTGAATTATATATACTACTAATACTAAGCAAGTAGATACTCAACTTTCTCTTGTGACAAATCTGACTGCTGCATAGATTGATAGAATAGATATATTTGGTATGCAGATATGAGGCAGAACTAATGTAATGGAGGTTATCCAACTATTTAAACAAATTTATAGATCATCCAATTATGTATCCAGTTTCGTTAATATCAAATCTGGAGAATAACACACCGGATTATGTAGATAACAGTACAATTTGTTAAGAACACTTAAGTAAATAATTTATCAAACACTAAAAAAAATCTTAAGAAAGTAGCTTCCATATACATTATCCCTTATAGTAACTGAAATTTCTCATAAATTCCTTAATTTTTTTCTTTGAAGGAGGAGCTACAATTAGCTTTGCTCAAATCAGCAGGTGGAGAGAATCTTTTCTTGAACAGGGTAATTCCTTATTATAGCCCATGCTTTATTTCTTAAGATTACTCTAAATAAAAAAGTTTGGAATGTAACACTGTTACAAGATCTTAGTCATAATTAATCAAATCTTTTGTTTCACAAATTATTTATTTTGGAGGGTATATATGTAAATTTCAAACTTATGATTTACGGCACTCAGTATTGTAACTATGTTTCTGTATATCTTTTGTATCTAGGTTTTTGATCTATTTGATGAGAAGCAAAACGGTGTTATTGAATTTGAGGAATTTGTCCATGTATTGAGCATTTTCCATCCTTATGCCCCAATGGAACAAAAAATTGATTGTAAGTTTTAAGAAAACTTCGTTTTTTTTACGTGTTTTCATACTTAATAGTAGTTCGTTTATGCAGTTGCTTTCAGATTATATGATTTGAGACGAACTGGCTTCATAGAACGGGAAGAAGTAAGTCCATTTGGGTAATCTTTTTTCATACATTTTAACCGATTTTTATTTATTTATTTATTAATATTTTTTATCAGGTTAAAGAAATGATTGTTGCCACTTTAAAGGAAACCGGGATGCATCTTTCAGAAGAAATTCTTGAAGAAATAATCGATAATGTAATACTTCTCAGAGCTGATAAATCATTCTTCTTGTTATTAGATATATACTTACATATGTACAACTACAATCTAGCACATGTACAACACCCTAAAGCGTGAGTTTGCGTGTTCAGACATTTGCAGATGCGGATGCTGACATGGACGGAAGAATCAACAAAGAAGAGTGGAGGAATTTTGTTATTCAGCGACCACAACTCTTGAAGAACATGACCCTTCCATCTCTTAGGTACAACTATTGCATCACTTTGACTGTTATTTAACGAGTCAAACCAAAGTTTTATCGAACCGTTTCTAAAATTATTGTATGGGTTAAAATGTTAAGTTAGTGAAATTTAAGGATTAAAACTAATTAAACCAAATATAAACGTTGTATTGCTTTATTTTGTTAGGGATGTGACAACAGCTTTCCCGAGTTTTATATTCAACACAGGAGTAGATGATTGACTGCTCAAGTTTCCATCAATCTTTGATCATTATATTTGTTGAGTTGTTGTCAAAGTTGTCATTTTTTGTGTAAGCAAATGTGTTTGGACTTGTAATATTTGTATTTTATCTACTTTAGATTGAAAGGTATATTTCTCCCATCTTTTAATATGAAAAAAAAAAGAAGTTTTGAGAGATCCGTCCAATTGTTTTCTATAAAAATATTCTAGAGATACATCCATTTGTTTATCTAATAAGATTTGAGAGATCCATCCGTTTGTTTTAATATGTAAAGCACTTCGTCATTCTTTTTATTCTATTCAACAAGTAGAGATTTGCACAACTTGTTTAATTTCCTCGAAAAAAGGTATTTCCGTTTATAACACTCTCCGTGTGTACTTGAGCTTTACTTGTGATGTACACAAGTTAACCATCATTCCCTTGGTCATTTGTAGGGGTGAGCATTTGGACCGAAAAACCGAACCGAAATCAACTGAAACCAAATCGATTTGAAACCGAAAACATGTAATCGGTTTGGTTTTCATATTTGTAATGTTATGGTTTTTGGTTTCGGTGCTGCTCGGTCCGGTCCTTGGATAGGGTGAGCATTCGGGCTGAAAAAATTGAATCGAACCGAAACCGAAAAAATATAATCAATTCGGTTTTCATTTTTGAAAATTCATCGATTCAGTTTTGATTTGGTTCACTTTCTAAACCGTGTTCACCATAGTCATTTGGTAAATATTTATAGGATCGAACCTGTAACTCTCAGAGATTATTTCACTCTGAGATATCATTTCAGGCAACATTTTCGCTAAACTTCACTAGATGGTAATGTGTACGACTTGTTTAACGACAGCAATAATTGCAAGTATACAACAAAATGAAGCTTGAAAATTCCAATTTTCACAAAAATATACAACATCAAGCAAATCCACCATGATCAATACACACCAAATGTACAATTCCGATGGTAATGTGTGCGACTTGTTTAACGACAACAATAATTGCAAGTATACAACAAAATGAAGCTTGAAAATTCCAATTTTCACAAAAATATACAACATCAAGCAAATCCATCATGATCAATACACACCAAATGTACAATTCCGAATGTTTTAATCCTTCAACTTTTAGCCATTACAACGGAGGAACTGATTTTGCTCGAATGAATTGTTTGAGTAAAGCTTACAGTTTCGGAAGGAACCAAGGACCGTTTCAAACATGATCAGCAATTTTGATGAAGAATTAAAATTTCTGTACAGGATGCGATCTACTCCGAATTGAAAGCATGTAAAAAAGCAAATAAGCAATAACAGACTAAATCAGTGATCAGCAATTGAAAACAGACGCAAATAATCAGTTTAGCATCACCGAATTGAAACACAGGTCCGTTTTCTATTCAATTAACGATATAAAGTAAGACCAAAAGTAGTTGAACATAAATTCATCACGCAATCAATTAATCTATATACCTCCGATGGAAAAATTGACAGCGAGGAGAAGAGGCCAGATGAACTTGTAACGGCGTCCGAGTGACTCCGGAGGCGGTGGCGTCGGAGTAGCAGATTGAGCAGCCATTGACGAAGATCGAGCCGGTGGTTAATGCAGACCCCTGAGGTGAGCTGTTAACTCAATTATACTCACTCTTATTCAAAATAAAAATAAACGATAATGTTAATTTTATGGTTTTTGAGATTAATTACTATGTATAATAAATGTTAGATTTATTTGGATAGTTAGTAGTGACGAAGTCTTACTTTTTTTGAAAATAAGGCCTTATGTTTAAAAGTCAAATGAGTCATTTTAAATGACATAGTTAGTGAGTGTAATTTTTATTATTTTTTTTATCAAATAAGATAAATTTTCAAAGTATATAACTTATTTTAGTATACCAAAAAATATAAAAAAGAATTACTTATTTTGAATCGAATGAAGTATAAAGAGTTATCAAATCCCCTATTATCGTATGAATTATTGTAACGTATCCAGCAAATATTAAAATACATTTAATAAAACAACTATTTCTTAAATATGTATTTAATAAAATTAATGAACTCTAACTTTTATCATTGTAGAATATAAATTAAATATAATTTTTTAAATAAAAACAATTGTTTCATTAAATGCACCATATGCCACAATTTTTTTTTGACGGCATAGGGGGATTAAGTGATGTTTGATTCCCAAACTCCAAATGGCATCATTTAAAAACCCAACCCTAAAGCTATAAAGGTTATTACATTTAGGGCATGTTTGGGAAAACTTATTAACCGAGCTTATGAGTTTATTAGCTTATTAAACTCAAATTTACTTGAAAATTCAAGCTAATTTGAGCTTAATAAGCCCTGTTAATAAGCTTTTTCAAATACGCCGTTAGCCTTTTATTTAAACCAAGAGAACATCATAGCTTGCAAATCCTCCTGCATATTTCTCATATAGATAATTTTTTGTTGTTGAAAATCAAATAATTTCTAGTTTTCCATCTAATCCAAAGCATATAGCAACCTCAAGGAATTTTATTATTTTTTTGGACTTCCCTTTGTGCAATAGTATCGAAAATAAGATGATTAAGTGAGGTTTGATTGCTAAACTCCGATTGACACCATTTAAAAAACCAACCTCAAAGCCACATTGGCGCCAAACTCCAATTGGCACAAAGGTTTATTGATTGTCCCACCATGTAGTGCCGTTCGAACCAAACCTGACATGACAAACTACCAACACATGGGTGTAGACCAACCAATTTGGTCGACTTCTAAAATTTCGAGGATATAATATTCAGGTTTTATCATATCCGAAATGGCCAAATTGAGATTCGTCCCTTTCATTGTGATACACGTGATAAATGAAACAAAAGATACACAGTAATTTTGTAAGAAAAAATGATGGTGTGAATTTGGTCAAGCAGGTAACAAATTAGACATATTTGAACAAGACAAAAGAAACTAAGAGATTAAATTATTTAATGAAACAAAATACAGAAAACAAAGTTAATACTTCCTCCGTTTCAAAATAAGTTATACACTTTCCATTTTGGGGTGTTTTAAAATAAGTGACACACTTTAAAAATTTATCATATTTGGTAAAAAGTAGTGGGGACGACACCCACTAACTATCTCATTAATATAATGAGATGACACATATATCCTTATTTTTTACTTTATAACATCATTAACTTCACGTCAATCAAAATATGCGGGACCCAACCCCCACTAACTATCCACTTTAATCTAATTAACCTTCATTATCATATTTTGTCTCAAAAAACGTGTAACTCAAAATGTCTCACTTATTTTGAAACGGAGGAAGTAATAAAAATATTGTGAAAGAAAATTTAAAAATTGAATGAAAATTTGAGGATTAAATATTAACCCTACTATTTAAAACTCAAATATTCAAGAAAAAAAATGTTCTCTAGTATCATTTAAGATATTTGTCTTAAAAAATTTCAGCATAAATTTACATTTCGTACCTCTATTTAAAAAATAAAAAATAAAAACAAAAACAATCTTATAGCATGGCCCATAATTGCCTTTTAAGACCCGGTATAAAACTTGATGATTAAGGCCGCTATATGGGCCCCAATGAGTCCACTTCCCACAACACGGTTTGCTTTATTAAGATTTCCTTTTCAACTCAAAGTAAATTAACTATGTTTATTTTTTCAAGTCAACTGGCAACATCTATTTTTTAAAGATATTTTAACATCATAAAAATTACTATAAATATTATAATTATTATTTTAATATGTTGTATATTTGCTATAATAAATGTACATTATGCTATATGATATTTGAAATTATTTCCACCAAGCTCATATTACACAAGATACTTTTGACTCTAAAGTAAATGTCGAGGTTGCATTGATGCGTTATGCAATTTTCTACTCACGCATGCAACTGAAAGTTCAAGTTGTTTACAATTACGTCAATACGTCACTTTTTGGTCTTATATCATCGTTATCTTCTCATGAACACTTCTGGTTTCCATGCTTCTCATCAAATTAATTTTTCTTTATTAAATACTTAAGGTTATAATCTATTTATCTCTTATGTTCATATTGTACGGTGTAGAACCTTATGTGTAAACATAGTATATCTGTAGATTTATATATTGACATCAATACAATGTATAACACTAACGAGTATTTTCACAATCTCCAACATAGTATCAAACCTCTTTTTCTCGAAACCCTATTTTACAAGATCTGGACTCTTAATAAATAAATAATTACGTACTTCTACAAATAGGTTTTCATAATAATGTAGAATTAAAAGTGAAGTAACTTCATTTCTTCAAATGGCTCTGAAAAAAAAAATCAAAAATGATAATGGGATCGGAGTAAGAAGTAGCCAAAGGAATATTTTTGTATCATTAAGGAATTAATTTTGTTAATTCAAACCAATGTTTTAAAACCCGGGTTATTGCTCGGCCCGGTGTGATGACCGAGTCACGGTTCAACCGGTTCAACCGGTTTAACCGGCGGTTCAACCGGAAAACCGCAAATCATAGGAATTAAGAAAAAATACAACAAATACAACCCAGGCAACAAACATTACCTTGGCAGCAAACAAATACAACCAGACAGCAAACATTACCTTGGAACAGATACAAAAAATCCAACCGATTCAAGTAAGAAAATCCAACAAACAACTCGTTTAATTGATCTCAACAAGATTCAAGCAATGTTTTACCTTCTTGAATTCAACAGCAAACAAATCGAATCGCAGATTCGCAGCAAACAAATCAAATCGAGCAAACACATTATCGATGGTGTCACTGGTGTTGGATCTGATTTGAGCGTGAATGTTAGCCAAAAACGAACGTTAAAGCCAGAAACGAATGAGCGTGATTCAAAGGAGCGTCTGATCTGATTTTCATAGGGTTTTATTAAAATTCCGGGTCTTAACGAGTCGCCGGGTCGCCGGGTCGCCGGTTGAACCGGTTACCCGGCCGGGTTTCACCGGGCAGAAAATAGACAAATAACCGGACCGAGTTGACCCGCTCTTTGGACCGGGTCCCGGTTGAACCGGTTGAACCGGCCGGGTCAACCCGGGTTTTAAAACATTGATTCAAACAATAATTTGTGACTTGTACACTCATCAGCCACATGGAGTGTCACGTGATGCAAGTGTGCATATGTTATGGTGGTCATATGCAAGAAATAATAATATATTTATGTAATATTATGCAAATTAAGTCAATATATACTTACTTTGGTTTGAAGTCAAAATTAACAAGTAGATAGTTACTCCCTCCGTCCCACAAAAAACTTCCCATTTCACCCTAAATTTTTATCCCACAAAAAACTTCCCATTTGCTACATATGATGGGCTCCACATAATAAAATACTATTATTACTAAGGACCCCACCACTTATTATCCACTAACTATCATTCTCTCTCCAAATCAATCTTATATTTTAATCAAATATATTACCAATACCCCACCACTAACCATTACCTTAAAACTTGTGCATAAGTGAAATGGGAAGTTTTTTGTGGGACGGAGGGAGTACTTCTGACTGGTTTGTTAGGAAGCTTCAGTAAATAGAAAATATGGGTCAAGATCGGATCCAGAACCCAAACCCTGACAGCAGCAGGATTTATCGATCCTAAAACCCAGCAATTATATGTGGAATCATTAGTTGGATTCTTGTTTTAAATTTATAAGGGAAATGCTAACAAGTGCCCTTAGGGCAATGGTTAGCAAATCCCAATTTATAATACAACATATTTCAAGAAACACATTATTAAATAATTAGTTTGCATACCATATGCATTTGCTTATTAAAGCAATGTTATAAAAATCTGGCTGAACTAGTTGGTTGGACTGGAAAGCATGGAGGTAGCTAGTCGAAAATGAGTCGGTTAGATTGGTGGTTATATCTTAGTGGAATCGGTCTGTTGGACATAAAATCCGGTTAAACCAAAAAAAGTCAACTTTTCTAAACATATTAGATATATAAAATAAACACACAATTCTTTTTTAATATATTTTGAAACTTAAAAATATTAAATTTAATTGAAAGTTATATTTCAAAATTTAATCCACTTTAATGTTGGTAATTTCACTAATTTGTATCACCGATATGATTTAAGTGTAATGAGATAATCTTATTGACTAAATGCAATCTTAATAAATATTGGACAAGTTATGGTAGTGCGAAGTGCATACATGTTTCAATTTATTCTGATTAACATACATTGGCACGATCAAAGGGGCAAAGCCGAATCCGACCCGGTTTTGACGGTTTTAGGTAGTTTGCAGTTGCCAAAAGACAATTTTTTATAGGTTCTGAAAAACCGGAAATAACACGTTTTGTTCATCTATTTCACTGGTAAGATTTAAACATAACAAATCAAAGATTTCTCTGTTCGACTTTCTCTCTGATGGTACCTAATTAAAAATTTTATAGTACCCCTAAAATATATTAATCTAAAAGTTATTACACGATTTCAAATATTCCAATCAAATAAGATTTAATACAATTTTCTAACATTTAACTCATTTTTCGTAGAAAATTCATTTAATCTGTCACTTTCTCTAGGTTCCCTTCCTCCACTTCTCACCGTCATAAAGCTATACAATAATTGGGCCTGTCCCGTGAATATATAAATATAGTGACAAAATCACGTACAAAAATTGCAGAACAAATTATGATTTAACAAATAATTATTACTTTGGATGCCTTTATTATATTTACAACCCTGTAAAAAGTAATAACCCTTTTCACGTTTCGACTAGATTTATCTCATCTTTTCTTGAATAATTTCGATGTTTTTTCAGTTTTATGCTATTAAAAACTATATATATTTTTTTTCTATTATTAGTTTTTTTTCTTTAATTAGATTATATATGAAAAAATTAGGTTAATCATAACTCTTACATGTTTTTTCATACTCTTCACACTATCACACACATTTTTATACTTACATGTGTTTTATTGCGTATGTTTCTATAGACATGCAAAGGTCTCAATTTCAATTTCAAGTTCAAGTCATACATATTATATATTTTTGTATAAACATAAATATGTCATAAAATAACAACTGTATTAGTTGAAAATTAAACTTTATTACTTTTCAGACGTTTATAATGCATTATATTATAAAGTTTAAAAAATCTGTATTAGTATTTTCAAGAACATAAAGATGAAAAAATAAATAAAAAGTTAGATGTTAAATCCTCGCCAATATTTATGAAGCATAATAAACTTTACCCATGTCGGTAAATCTATAAATTAAGTTTCGTAAAACAAAAAACATGTATTATTAAATAAAACAAAATAAATTTAAATGTTATGTCCTTGAATTTTCAGCTAAAATCTATGAAAAATATTCAGCTTTACCAATGTCGGTAAATCTTTAAAATAAACTTCTTAAAATAGAAACTATATATTTTTTAAGTAAAAAAAGAATTAATTATAATGTTGTTTTAGGAAACAAAAAGTAGGCCCATGTATAACAAGTCCTTTGTCCATAAAAGCACCCCCAAAGCACTCATTTACTCTTGCAAAATCTCCACACTCTCCACTCTACAGTGAAGACACATTAAAGCAACCATTTTTATTTTTTATTTTTAATATTCTATAAAACCCATTAGTAGAACACAGCTGTAGTGTGTCTTTCTTGGTATCTTTCTTTATTCCAAAATATTTATAAAAAAAAAGGAAAAAAGAATAGAATAAAGTGGAGGGAAGTTTCTGATTAAGGGAAAAGAATATTACTTACAACAAGGGGGGAATACAGTTTGCTCAGTGTGTGTTTTTAGTGATTTTCAACAAAATGCCCAAATTTAATTTGGTTTTATTATTATTGAGTTTATGGGTTTGTTTGTGTATGGGTTCTGTTACTTATGATCATAAAGCAATCACCATTAATGGTGAAAGAAGGATTCTTCTTTCTGGATCCATTCATTACCCAAGAAGCACTCCTGAGGTATGGTACAGTACAACTCATCAATGCACTTCATGGGTTCTTTTCTTTTTAGATTTCTTGAATTTTTCTTGTTTTCAAGATTAATTTTTGATGAATAAAAATGGTTTCTTTTTATGTTTTTAGATGTGGCCAGATCTTATTCAGAAAGCTAAAGAAGGAGGTTTGGATGTGATTCAGACTTATGTTTTTTGGAATGGGCATGAACCACAACCTGGTAAAGTAAGTATTTTTACTCTCTCTCTGTGTGTGTGTGTTTTAATATTATATTATTTTTTAATTAATTTGCATTATTATTATTTTTTCAGTATTATTTTGAAGACAGGTATGATTTGGTTAAGTTTATTAAGCTAGTTAAGGAAGCTGGACTCTATGTTAATCTCAGAATTGGCCCATATGCTTGTGCTGAATGGAACTTTGGGTATATTCATGAACTTTATATTAATTCTTTTTAAATTATTTAAATAATTTCAATTTTTTTATCTACTATTTTGTTATTGCATTTTCAGGGGATTTCCAGTTTGGTTAAAATATGTGCCAGGAATTAGTTTTAGAACAGATAATGCTCCTTTCAAGGTCTCATTCTCAATCTTCAATGCAATTATAAATTATTTTTTTCTTTATCTTTTGTCATGATGATTTAATTAAATTAATTTATTAATTATTATAGGCTGCTATGGAAGTTTTCACAAGGAAGATAGTGAGTATGATGAAATCAGAAGGATTATATGAAAATCAAGGTGGTCCTATTATTTTATCCCAGGTAGTAAAAAACAATTTTTTTACTCTGTTTTTATAGCATTTGGGTCAAATGGGTAAAATTTAAAAACTTGGATCATAAAACGGGTTAAACGAGTCGAAAATAGCCTAAAGTGATTCCAACATTCTGTAAAGCAGTTATTGAAAATAAATAGAAACTATTATTTATTATAGTCTTTTAATCGTATTTATTGAGTTAATTATCTAAAAAAAGAAAAATATTTGAACAAGAAAATGTTGGCAAATCAACCAAATACAACCCGGCCCGTTTTAGATTATACTTTTTTTAATCTAATTATTATAAAAGTTCAAAACTTTCAACAAGTGTTGGCAGATCAACCAAACACTACCCGACCCGTTTTGACAATCATTAAAAATCACTTATTTAATCTCGTACCCGATTGACCTACCATTTTACAATCGTACCCGTTTAGCATTAACAAATCTTGATTTTTAATAAAAAATTTATTTAACAGATTGAAAACGAATACGGGCCAATGGAGTATGAATATGGAGATCCGGCTCGGGCCTATTCAAAATGGGCAGCTAATATGGCAGTGGGTCTAAAAACAGGAGTTCCATGGATTATGTGCAAACAAGATGATGCACCTGACCCAATTGTAAGTTAGTTACTTCATGTTGCTTTTTGTCTTTTTCTCCACTTTATTATTGACTTTTTTTTATTCTTTTATGATCATTATTGTTATTATTATTGGATTCCTGTATCCAATGCACATGGCCACCTTTTTCCCTTGTCTCCATTATATTTTATTGGTTTATATTTACAAGAAAGTAAATCTTGTTTTGGTAATTGCAGATCAACACTTGCAATGGTTTTTACTGTGATTATTTCACTCCAAATAGAGATTTTAAACCCAAAATGTGGACCGAAGCGTGGTCAGGATGGTAATTCTATATTTATTTTTATTTATTATTTATTATTATTTTAGTATTTTATTTATCTTTTTGTAACCTGGGAAATTCTATTTTTAACTCAAATTTAATAGGATAAATTTCACAATAAGTATCCAATTTTCAGAAAATTGAAATTTGAGGTACATAACTTATTTCCTTTCAAAGTTATTAAAAAATCCCAGAAAAATGAGGTTTCTTTTTACCATTTTTGTAAAATTTTCGGGTACCTCAAATGAAAATTTTCAGAAAGTTTGGTCCCCAAATTTAAATGCTAAAAAACTTATTTATAGACAGTTGGATACCTTTAATTCAACTTTTCAGAAAGTTTGATACTTTTCAGTTGTTAAAAAAGGGTACAATTTTGTGCAATTAACCCCACTTTAATATTATGTTATTAAAAGAAAATTTGCTATTTTTTTGTTTGTTTAATATTCTTGTTTTAATGAAGGTTCACAGAATTTGGAGGAGCAATTCCTTACAGACCAGCTGAAGATTTGGCATATTCTGTTGCTAAATTTATCCAGACGGGTGGATCGTTCATTAATTACTATATGGTAACTTACTTTTTGAAATTTATTTTATTAATTATTTGGTGGTTGATAATGTTATTTAAAATTGTATTTTGATAGTACCATGGAGGAACAAATTTTGGTAGGACTGCAGGTGGCCCGTTTATTGCAACAAGCTACGACTATGATGCCCCTTTGGATGAATTTGGTATGTTACAAGTTTAATAATCCTGATATTTTGTTCATAAAATTATATTTTTTTTCAATAATAATCTGAAGTTTTGTTCAAAAATTAATAGTTTTAATAATAATCTAAAGCTAAAAAAAAGAAATTATTTTTAGGAGGTTTTATGCATTAACAATACACTTTGGGCCACTTACAACCCGTTTGTTATGCAGGTTTAAAAAGGGAAGCTAAATGGGGGCACTTGAAAGATTTGCACAGAGCAATAAAACTATGTGAGCCCGTTTTAGTAACTGGAGACCCGAAAGTTATCTCACTTGGAAACTATCAAAAGGTTGAATTTTTTTTTTAATATTTTTTTTTTTTTTTTAAAAAAGGTCGAATTTTTTTCATCCCGCTTATTTATACTCGATCTTTTCGAGTTAAAAGTGGGGCCCGCCTTTTAAATTTGTAATTTTTTTTGCAGGCATACGTTTATGAACATAAAACTCGAGGTTGTGCAGCTTTTCTTGCAAATGATGACAAATCGGTTTTTGCAAAAGTCAATTTCCGAAGTCAACATTATAATCTGCCCCCTTGGTCTATTAGCATCCTACCCGATTGCAAGAACACTGTTTATAATACAGCAAGGGTGAGAAAGATTGTATATTTTAGAGACTTATATAATTATAACCCAACCAAACATGGCCCGTTTAGCTAATCGGGTTGATATCATTTAACCCGCAATCCAACTAGACGGGTTGACCCGTTTACGATTTGAATTATCGTTTGGGCTCAACCCTAACCCGTGATTAACAGGTAGGTGCACAGACGACAGTGATGAAAATGACCCGAGAACCAACAGGGTTTGGTTGGCAATCTTACAATGATGAGACAGAATATTATGATGACAATACATTTGGCACAATTGGATTATTGGAGCAATTGAATGTGACAAGAGATGTTTCTGATTATTTGTGGTACATGACCGAGTAAGTACTCTATACACCACAATCTTTATTGGAATATAGTGTTCAAATATAGGTGGCAAAACAAGCGGGTCAAACGGGTCGGGTCAAAATGGGTAAATTTCTAAAACAATTTGAGAGGTTGTATGAATTGAAAATACCACTTTTTTGCATCTTGCGTGACTTTTGACGTGTTCTGTTTTTAGTTGACCCGTTTGAGATAAAACATACCCCAATACAATCCATTTATAAGTAAATGGGTTAAAATCGCCACTTCTAGTTTAAATCTAGAAATAAAGTTTAAAAATTTAAACTAAAACTAACGGGTTTTAAAACGTTATTTATTGGGATTAGTGTCAAGATTGATGCCAATGAAAGATTCTTAATAAGAGGAGAACAACCGACACTTACAGCCTTATCTGCTGGTCACGCTTTGCATGTTTTCATCAACGGTCAACTATCAGGTATTATAAATTGTATATAAATTAAATTTCAAAACAATTCTTAGTTTTGGGAAAAATTCACAATTTTATGACTAATTACAAAGATTATCCCTATGATTCTTTACTTTAAAGAATTACATTAATAATCCTTTTTTTTTTGGAAATAGTCTAAAGTTGGTTAATTTTTTCTGTTAAACAATTACACAGTCCTGTTCTGTTGATATATTTAATAGATGTGAGGCTAAAGGACTTTAGATGCAAAATATTTCCAAAAAAAGGACTACCAATGTAAATTTTAAAGTAAATGACCATACTTGAAATTTGTGTTAAATCCGAGGGACTATTTCGAAAAATATTTATATTTTTTGTTTTCAACAGGAACTGTATACGGAAGCCTAGAAAACCCGAAAATAAGTTTCAATAATGTGGTGAATCTAAAAGCTGGTCTTAACAAGATTTCGCTGCTAAGCATTGCTGTTGGTCTTCCGGTATGTTCATCAACAACATTTTTTAACAAGATTTTATAACATTTTTAACAAGAGCTCAAAATTAGTTATCACCGCAAGAAAATGACCTTTAGTGGTACATTTATAAGTGTCGCTAAAAGTGTAAAAAAACTGTCACTAAAGGGTTCTAGGTGTTATGCGATTTTACCCCTATAGCGACACAATAAAGGATGGGAAATATAGTCTTGACATTTTTTTGATATAATTTTTTATTATAAAGTGAGTAAAACCTAACATTTATATAGTTTACCCACATTTTACAGAAATATTGGTACAAAAAATAAAAGTTCTTACTATTTTATAAAGAGTTTTGCTAGCAACAACCTTTATCACTGTTGGTTATTAATAAATATCAAAAACACTTATTCAATTAACATTTCTTAAATCACTATAAATATTTATTTTCAAAACTTTATTTTGGAAAGAAAAAAAAATGGAACTTTTTTGTCATTAAATGTTACTCCCTCCGTCCCATTTTTATTGTCCACTACAAAAAAACACATAGTTTAAGAAAAGTACATTAATTATACTATGTCACCAATCATATTTTCTCTTTCCCACTTAAATGTTTTTTGATTGGTTGAAATTAAGGAAAAGGACATTCTTTGTGGGACAAACTAAAATAGTATACTAGACATTTTTCTACTAGACAATAAAAATGGGACGGCGGGAGTAGTTTCCTAATGTTTTTTATTGGTATTTCAGAATATTGGTCCACATTTTGAGACATGGAATGCTGGTGTTCTCGGTCCCGTTATGCTTTCTGGTTTAAACGAAGGGAGGAGGGATTTATCGTGGCAAAAATGGTCTTATAAGGTTTAATTATTTTCAATATTTATCGATTTTTATTCATTTTTTAATTGTTTTATAATTTTTGAATATTGAATGATTTGATTAGGTTGGGCTTAAAGGCGAAATTTTAAGTCTTCACTCGCTCAGTGGTAGCTCATCTGTCGAATGGGTTCAAGGTTCTTATGTCGCTCAAAAACAACCGCTAACATGGTACAAGGTAAATAATCATTTTTCATGTTCAAACTACATTTTGGTACCGAATTTGGTTAATTACTATTCAAAGGTGATAAACTTGACAAAATAGTTGATTTAGTATCCAGGCTCATTAAATTGATTACATTTTCTTACTTGACTTATTTTAGTTAGAACTTTTGACGGATTAAAAAATATATGTTTATCTTAGTATATTGATATTAGAAGCAAATTACATGAGAAAACAAGATCAAATTAGTGAGAGAGCTAGAGTACTAAATCGATCATTTTGTCAAATTTAGGTATTATATTGCACCTTTAATATTTCATAATAGTAGAAGACTTAGTCAGCCTAGTTCAATGTACTAAAATACATTTTGACTTTTTTTTTAAGTTTGAATGAACAGATTTTTCAGTTTAATTAACTAGTAATGGTATTTAGACCTACTCATAGAGTCATAGGCCTACTTATTAGATGAAGACACGTGTCAAAATCAATGGATAATATTATGAGAGAGAATTAGTGGAATACACATGTTAACCTATCAAGTGGGTATGCTTATGAGTAGGTCTAAATGGTAAGACTAAATATCATTTCTTTTAATTAAATACAATTAAATTTACGATTTTCTTTTTTGACCTTTTCAGGCGATTTTTGATGCTCCGAGTGGGGATGAACCGTTAGCATTAGACATGAACAGCATGGGTAAAGGTCAAATATGGGTCAACGGTCAAAGCATCGGTCGTTATTGGCCGGCGTACAAAGCCACGGGTTCTTGTACGACTTGTAATTACACCGGTTATTATTACGAGAAAAAATGCCTAAGCAATTGCGGTGAAGCCTCACAAAGATGGTACCGTTAATGTCAACATTTTCAATTTCCGATTTAATTAATTTAAGAGTTAATTACATGGATGGTCCTTTAAGTTTATAGCATATTTCACTAATGGTCCTTTAGTTTCAAAAATTACACCGATGGTCCTTATTTTTGAAAGATTTTTCACCGATGGTCCTTTACCAGAATGTCCGTTTATTTTTCAAGTTAACTAACATCACATGTGATGCACTTGGGGGTATTTTGGTAAATTTTTGAAATTAAAGGACCATTGGTGAAATTTGCTATAAACTTAAAGGACCATTCGTGTAATTTAAATGAGAAGGGGAAAGACAAATTGACTAAAATACCCCCAAGTGCATCACATGTGATGTCAGTTAACTTGAAAAATAAACGGACATTTTGGTAAAGGACCATCGGTGAAAAACCTTTCAAAAATAAGGACCCTCGGTGTAATTTTTGAAACTAAAGAACCATTGGTGAAATTTACTATAAACCTAAAGGACCATCCATGTAATTAACTCTTAAATTAAAAAAATCATATTTCATATTTTTTGTTTCAGGTATCACGTGCCTCGATCATGGCTAAAACCGAGAGGAAATTTGTTGGTTGTTTTTGAAGAATTAGGAGGAATTCCGTACGGGATTTCGTTAGTGAAACGTGAAATTTATAGTGTGTGCGCTGATATCTACGAGTGGCAACCGTCGCTAAAAAGTTACCAGGTGCAAGTTTCCGGTGAAGCTACAAAACCGTTGAGACCGAAAGCGCACCTCTCGTGCAACTCCGGTCAGAAAATCTCCGCCGTTAAATTTGCTAGTTTTGGCACGCCGTTAGGCGGTTGTGGCAATTTCCGTGAAGGTAGTTGTCATGCACATAGCTCCTATGACATCTTCAATAAGGTATTTAATTTAATTCACACATGCAATTTACAAATTAAAAATCTGGTTGAACTGTCCAGTCGGACCAGAAATGAGAACGTAGCTGATTGGAAACATGTTTAAACATAAAAATTTGGTTGAATCGACAGGTCGAACCAAAATTAAACAACTTTTTAAAAAAAATAGATAAATAAAATGGACATGGATTTATTATATAGGTTTTGAAACTAAATATAATAAACTTAGTTGGAAAAAGTTTTGAGAAAATTTTTATTTTCTATGATATACTTCCTCCGATACAAAATAAGTGCTACACTTTTCTTATATGGGTTATTCAAAATAAGTGCTACACTTTCCTTATTTGGTAAATTTTTTTATATAAAATTATCACTTTATCCCTACTTAACTTTATTAAACATCATTAATTTGTCATTCCTAACCATATTGTGGGACCCTTCCTCACTAGTTATCCTCTTTAATCTATCATAATCTCTATTACAATGTTTCCATCAAAAAACGTGAAAGTAAAAGTGCAGCACTTATTTCTACATCATTACATAACTATTTTATCATAAGTACTCAACGATATAGTCATATGGTTCAACCGACCGCCTAATCTAATGCGAATTGTTCAACTGTATTTAGAACATTGGTCGGTTCAATACAAAATCTAATTTTTAAACATTGCACACAGAGACACTGTCATTAGTGACACAATATCAAGTGTCTCTATATCTATAATTTTAGTGACACTATAAAAAGTGTGTGTAAGTTGTCATAGTTCCGGGTTTAATACATTTTTATTGAAAAATTGGTGTTACAAAAAGATCTAAAATATATCCCCACATTCTCTTATGTGCCAAAATATATACAGGTCTTTATAGCTGACACGTTTCATTTTTTTAATGTGTCACTATGATAGTTTTGTCACTTTGTGACTGAGTTTTACATTTAGTGACACGTTTGCATCTAGACTTTGTGACAGAATTTTTAACCTTTAGTGACTATACCGTGTGTCACTAAATAGCATTTTTTTTTGTAGGTTTGCATCGGTCAAGAATCGTGTGCTGTAGGGGTATCACCCGAGGTCTTTAGAGGCGATCCATGTCCAGGTGTAATGAAGAAATTATCAGTGGAAGTTATTTGCAGCTGATCGATGAATTGGCTTTCTTGATTCTTTTTTAGGGTATTTAGAGTAATTTACACGGATGGTCCTTTAAGTTAATAACAAATTTCACCAATGGTCTTTTAATTTCAAAAACTACACTGATGGTTCTTAATTTTGAAAGATTTTTCACCGATGGTCCTTTACACTAACTGACGTTAATTTTTTCTGTTAACTTACCCCATGTGCAATGCACATGAGGTAAAAAAGTCATTTTTCGATTCATTTCTTTTTATTCCTAAACTAAAAACTTTTATTTAAGATAAAAAAATTAATTTAAGAATGAAAATAAATTGAAAATGACTTTTTTAAGAGTTAACAGAATAAATTAACCTCAGTTAGTGTAAAGAACCATCGGTGAAAAACCTTTTAAAATTAAGGACCATCAGTGTAATTTTTGAAACTAAAGGACCATTGGTGAAATTTCTTATTTAATTTACTCGGGTATTTATTTAAGAGTTACACACGTGTGAACTTCTTTACAACACACGTGTTAGAAGTGTATCCCACGTACGATTTTATGCTTTTGCAGAAGGTGAAGTTGTACAGATATACAACACACCATTTTGGTCGAAAGGCATTAGATTTTTAAGGTCAAATTTGGTGTATATAGAAACAGAAGAGGTTTAATGATTCTTTCTTGAAAAGAGTTTTGTTTTACGATGTTAAAGAATCTCTATCATATCGGATTAAATCGATCTTTTTAGGTTTCAAATATTTTATACAAATAAAAGGCCAAGCTCTTGCTGCACCTATCAACTAATTTTCTGAAAATTATGCCAATAAATGAAATTTGTGCTAACATCATATATATATTCTGTGTAACAATATGGTTGGTTCCTTGATGAATCATTCCCCATAACGTACATTTTATATATGCCATTTGAACCGACCATGTTACTAAACTAACCATGTTATTGTATACTTCTTTCTTGTCTATTTTGATATGTTCTAAATTAATTGTCTACATTTAAGTTTAAACCAATAAAAAAGAACTTAAGTGAGAAAAAGAAAATATGATTGGTGATGCAATGTAATTTATTGTACTTTTCTTAAAGGAGAAAAAGAAAATATGATTGGTGATGCAATGTAATTTATTGTACTTTTCTTAAACTATGTGTTTTTTATCTAGTATTCAATAATTTTAGGACGGAGGGAGTATAAAACTATGCATAATGGTGTGTCGCACCCTTTATGTCGTCGTGTGTCTCACCTTCTCTGACGCATCTCTCCCTTAATGAGAAACATGTCTCCTCATTGCATTCGGTTGTCCTTGCGACCGACGCCGATCTGTGTGGTGTGGCATTGGTTGCTTGTACATTACGCATGGTAAGTATCATTAAAGCTATTTTTTAATGTTTAATCATAAGTTTGTTCATCATTACAAAGATATGGTTGAAATTTGTCATATTTTAGTCTAAAAAAAGAAAAATAATATAACACCGATATCCACACATAGTCTAAGGTGTTGTTTGTTTTTTTGACAAAAGGTCTTCCTGGGGTCTTTTGTCTTCGCGGCGCAGACCACGCGCAGAAAAAGCCTCCAACATATGTTTGTTTTTTGGAAGCTCGCAGATCTTTTTATATCTGCATAAGGTCTTCTCCAAGAAGCTTTGGGCATTAGCTTCTTGGGTCTTCCAAACTAAAAAAAACACATCCGCCAAACAACCTACTATATTGTTGTATGAATTATTTTAATGTTGTTAGAAATAGGATATACTTCCTCCGATTCAAAATAAGTGATACACTTTGGATTTCACGCTTTTTGAGGTAAAAGTTTATAATGAATATTAAATTAGATTAATTGGATGGTTAGTGGAGAATGGGTCCCACATTTTTTTGAATAAAGTGAGATTAATGATGTTTAAAAGTAAAAGTAAGGGTAAAATGGTCATTTCATTTTGTTAAAGTAGATAGTTAGTGGGTGTGGGTCCTACTATTTTTTGTCAAATAAGGTAATTTTCTAAAGTGTATCATTTATTTTGATACACCCCAAAAAGGAAAGTGTATCACTTATTTTGAATCGGAGGAAGTATTAAATTTCTATTTATTTCAGCAAGTTTACAGATGTTGAAAAACAAACAACACCTCTCTTGCAGACTGCAGACCTTTGATCATCCAAAAGTTGCAGCAATTAACAAATGTGATCCGCAGAAAGCAAATCTTTTTACTCTAAAATAACAATCAAACACCTAAAATTTGGGTGTATATCCACCATTTAAAATGGAAAAAGGAAAGATTAGAATAATAATAAATGAAACTTGAAGCTAAAGTTTGAAAACAACACTTGGGATTGCAAATGGGAATTCAAACATCACATCGACAGCATCTTTCCTCCATTTTCGACCATTTCTGATTTTTTATAACAGAAATATCTTCATATCCAAATAGTAGTATTACTTCTGTAAACCACCACTGGTTTCCTTCGCGAAATGACGACCGCCGCCGCCCACCGGCGATGATGATGATACATCCTAACTTCCTAAATCTAAATCCATCAACGAAAATTCACAATAACTACACTGTTATGTTTCCAGTTCTCTTAATATCCTTCTTATCTTTCTCTCTCCTCTTTTTTTCTCTCTATACCAGAAGGCGGCAGCGGCAGCGGCAGCTTCAGGACCAACAATCACCGCCGCTGATCACCGACATTGTCCGTACTATCAATAATACTAACGATCACAGCACCGCCATTCAAAACCTAAAATCCAACGATTCGGACCCTAACCATTCATTACTTCTCGAGATCTTACCGGCTCTTTTAGAGGAAGCTCCGGCGAAGAAGAGCGGAGAAGCTCCGGAAACCGGCGACGAGGAGTTTGTTGAGAAGAAGAAGAAGAATAAGAATAGAAGAGGGAAGAAGAAAAACAAACGATCTGATTGCGATGATTCGATTGAAAATCAAATAGTGGTAAAGGAAGAACTGATTGATGGAATAACGAAACAGAAAGTGAATCCAGATTTAGTGTGTTTATATCCTTTTACTTCATCTTCTAGTGCAACACAGAGAAAAATTAAACAACAATATGATGAGCTTGTTAAATCTCATGAGTCCAATGGATTGACTTTACTTCAGGTTTACTTATGTTTTTCAATTTCAGTTTTTAATCACAAATTTTGTATATTCGGTGTTCAATATGCATGTGTGATGCTATATTACTGTGTCAAATGATTTTGGGGTTTCCGGATGAAGAATTTTATGTTCAAATTGGTACATTAAGGATTTCTTTCCAATTTTGACTTTTTGAGGCTTTTAAATTTTCCATTATGGAATAATTAGTTGGCAGAATTAGCAAGTGACATGGCATGTTAATTAAAGGCATAAACTTATGGATTCTGAATGCTATTTCTAATCAGTAATCACCATTATGGTAATTACCTAATTAGCTTTACTCAGTAGTCATACTTTAATTATTCATGCAGGTTGGACAATTTGTGAACTGTTTGATTGAAGCAAGAAATGAATTAAAGCACAAGTATGCAATCAAATGACACACTTTTTGTTTTTAAAGTAATATAAATCTGTTTTTATGTTAATTTTCCGACAATTATTTTGAATTATTAGGTCTGAGGTTATTCATAGGAAGTTTACCATAACAAAGGCTCTATTATTTAAGGCAGATAGGTCTTCATTTGACCGATTGCGTAAACAGGTTGGTGATATAACTTTAATTATGATATTTTAAATTTTATAAGCAATGGAAATTCGGTTGTGTTAGTAATTAGTATTTAATCATGTGCAGATATATAAACTAGAATTAGAACAGAAGAGGTTAGAAGAAGATGCATTTGTATATAATTGGCTTCAACAACAGCTTAAGATTTCACCTGCTTACAAAAAGGTATAATTCTTAAAAATAAATTAATTTTAATAATTATTATGCATCTTTTATAGTCAACCAAAGTATTGATGGGTCAACCCAACCTCACCTGGCCCGTTTTTTATTTAGCTCGAAAGTTGGCCCTAACTTGTTTTAATCAGCTAGCCAGCCCGCCCGTTTTGCCACCTATAAGTACCACTAGGCTGGGTGATGCAATATTTATAAGGATTAGCAAGATGTATGGCAGTTTCAACCTATTTACTTATGAATGGGTCGATTTGGGTTGTGTTTTATTTAGAATGGGTCAAACGGGTTGAAAGTGGACCAAAATCTACTTTTTAATACATAAAACCTTATAAACCGTTTAATTCAAAAACTTTGATCATCATTGTAATAGATTTGTTTCTGTAATCATAATTAACGCATTCATTATTTATCAAGTATGGACAAAATAGTATTAGCGGGTCAACTTAACCAAATCCAGACTAAACACTTAAGTGACCCATTTCAACCTGAACCTGTTTGACCGACCCATTACCCAACGTCCCAACCCGCCTGACCTGCTTAAGTGCTTATATTACTACCTCTAAACTTTGACTTTGACTTTGACTTTGACATAGATGCTTGAAATTGGTGCTTACATGGAATCGAAGGCAAAATCTGTTGAACCAACAGATGATACTGATTCTGACATATCTGATATATCTTTTGAGGAGCTATTAGCTCAGGAGAAAAAAGATTCTTTTTGGTCAGTTTTCTCTTATCATTTTCAGATTATGTTTTATCACCATCTTCTGCTAAACTTGTATAATTTCATTTGCAGGCAAAAAAAGGGGAAGCCCACATCAGGGTCAGGTTGATGGCCCGTTTTTCGGCAGATAGAGTTATCTTGTAGATTATAAAGCTTTTTATATGTAACTCAACCGAATATATTTTTGTTTTTGGTTACACGAGTTTTTGGTAACACTAGAACCATGGAATGCTGCAATTAAGTTGCTATTATGCCAATGTCACTATCGAAATTTACAGTTGCAAATTCATTAAATAGCATCCAAGTTTGACAATTGTCCCAATTAGGTCATTAGTTTTTTTTTTCCTTTCTTTCTCATAACCAGTTAAACTAAATGAAATAGTTATAAAATTTAATTACTATTTAGTGACTATTTTAAAATGTATACAGGAAACTAGTCACTTTAAGTCAAACCTGCGAAAGAAAAAAAAAACTATATATACCAAGTTATATAATGGTTTCATTAGCTCGCTCAGTAAATTAGTTGGGAAAATACTTGGTATTAATACACTTGGAGCTTAGAGTACCTTTCAGAAAAGTTAAATTTAATCATTATATTTCAAGATCATTATACTTATGAAAATCAGTCATATTTAAGTCACTAGAAACCGGAATATAAATTTTAACAAGTGATATACAGTGACCATTATACACGGAAAAGTTAAAGATATAAAATAGGCAATTAAAGTTGATATATAGGATTAATGTTTGTAAACAAGAACAAAAAGAAAAAGAAAAATTGATTATAATTATTAGAAAAGGGGACAACATACAAACCAAAAGCCCTAAAAACTAGAAAATTAGGAAAAGTCTTGTTACTACTAAGCATATGGTAAATGTCATCTAACAAAAGATTACACACACCCCTTGTGCCTCTCACGTGCAACTACCATCATCATCATCATCATCATCATCATCATCATCATCATCATCATCATCATCATCATCATCATCATCATCATCATCATCTTCATTTCATCACATTCTCATAAAAATATCTTTACATCAAAATCAGTCTATCTTCACAGATGAGTAAATCTTCCGTACAAACCACAAGCACGCATAAAACCCGATCGTACCCGTTAACACGAAAAACGCATACGAAGCAATCGACATGTACCCGAAATACAAAATCCCCGAAACCAATTTCGTGATTTCCAATTTCGTGAAGAAGTAAAACACCGAATAGAGGAAAAGATACAGTGC
This sequence comes from Calendula officinalis, assembly GCA_963853835.1. Classification (NCBI taxonomy): domain Eukaryota; kingdom Viridiplantae; phylum Streptophyta; class Magnoliopsida; order Asterales; family Asteraceae; genus Calendula; species Calendula officinalis. The sequence continues at coordinate 490,562 of OY970827.1, read as the reverse complement.
GGATGACCCCGCGGTAAGGTACGCCCTCCACCACCAGTTATAATCTTCACTGCATAATTGAAAGTAACATAACACCACCGTTATTTCCGCACACGTGATTATTAAAATCACAAACACGATGAATAAGAACCCGAATATGTAGTAGAATTGGTTCAACCAAATCGAGGTTAAAATGAAGAATAATTCAATGAAAACCGCGCCAAATGGTAAAATCCCGCCAATTAGGATGGAGAAAACGGGTGTCATGTACCAAGCTTGTTCGGGTACTTGTCGCGGGATTTTGTTTGTTTTCACCGGGTCTTCAACCACGGGTTTCTTGAAGCCCAAGTAACTGCCAACAAAAACTAACGGTACCGAAATCCCGAACCATAAACACACGAGAGCAAACATTGTCCCGAAAGGAACAGCTCCCGAAGATTCCTCGCCCCAAATTATCGCGTTTAAAACGAAGAAAATTGAAAATAAAATACCCGGAAACATGAAGGCGGTTTTTAAAGTGTTTCTCTTCCATTCTGTGCCTTTGAGCATTTTGTATAAACGGGCTGAAGAATAGCCCGCGAATAAGCCCATGAACACCCATAATAGGACCATGGCGGTCATGAGCCCGCCACGGTTGGAAGGTGATAGGAAACCTAGTAATGCAAACATCATGGTGACAAGTGTCATTCCTAGGATTTGGACACCTGTCCCGGCATAGACGGAGAGGAGCCCGGATTTTGATGGGGCCCGAAACACGTCCCCGTGAAGAAGCTTCCAGCCCGTTTCTTCTTGTGCTTCGTCTTGTGTGTCTAATTGGTTGTAATTTGCAATGTCTCGGTATAATGTTCTCATCATTATCATGGCTACCATTCCCGAAAGAAAAAGGACTATCATTAGTGAATTTATGATTGAAAACCAGTGGATTTGATCGTCGTTCATCAGAAGGTACGTGTCCCAACGTGATGCCCATTTAATATCACTCTCCTACAAAAATTTATAAAAAAAAAAGATTAAATAAATTAAAAAAAAGGTATAATAATTTGTAGGGAAAATTTCTTTCATATGCTTCTAAAATTCATTTATTTTAATATCATAAATTATCTCTATATCATTCTAAACTTTTTAATTACCTTCATATACTTCCAAATCTTTAAACCTCTCTTTTATGTCCAAAAACCTATTTTGATATTTATTAAATCATTATAAAATTTTCAAGATGTTAATTTAATATTTTACCGTTTAGTCACTGTGATCTACGTACGTTAGTAGGTAGACATTTAATTTAGGTTTGACTAGAATAAGGATAATATAGTAATTTTTAAATAAATGAATTTGATGATAATAATTATTGATATTATAATGATTTAATAAATATCAAAATATGTTTTTTTAACATAAAAGAGTTTTAAATGTTTGGACTTTGGAAGGATATGGAGGCAATTAAAAAATTTAGAAGGATATAGAAATAATTTTAGATTTTTGAAAGGATATAAAAATAATTTATGAACTTTAAAAGGATATAAAAGAAATTCTCCCTAATTTGTAATATATATTGGAAGAACATTGTAACATACCTTAAAAGAAACATCATAGGTAAATACGATTTCTTTGCCTGTATCAACTTCTTGTGGGACCGTGCTTCCTTGAATTATATTTTTTGTATTTTGATTGCATGTTGTTAATTGAGGGTTATTTTCATCCCACTCCTTGTACTCGTGATTGATGCTATTAGGGGCAAAAGTATATACTTAAATTGTTCCAATAAATCAAATTAAAAGGAAAATTTATTAATTATCCAATAATTTAGGTCAGGAATGAGAATTGAATACCTGTTTGGAGTAACTTCAAACCCAACAATTCGAGCAGAATCAGTCTCGAGGTCCTTGTGATACATGACTCTAAAGCTCAGGTGATTATTGATGAAATACTTTTCCTCTTTGCTCTATTTATAATAAAATTATAAATAAATAAATAAAATCGTAAAAATATTATTTCAAAAAAAAAAAAATGGTTAAAGTGCAACTTTGGCCTACAAAACTTACCCCAGCATAATTTCCTTTAAACCCTACACGAAAACCATGTTCATAAGTTGTTGACTGACTACCATCCCGTCTTTGTCTAAGAACAGCAACTGGGAGATTATCCAAAATCCTGCATTTCAGTTCAAGGTTAAAAAAAAACATTAAAAAAACTACTTATGCCCTTTAACATTTAAGAAAAAAATCATTTATAAATAATAAAAGAGATGATTTTTTTATAAGAATGGCACATACATGTTAACACGGTATTCATCATCAATTTTTTCTTTAAAGTTCTTTGCAGATTGAGCATCAAGTTTCACTCTACAACCAACTTTACATGGGAGCTCTTCTCTCATGTGAAACTGAAATGAAAATAAAAAGCTTATATCATTTAAAAATCACATTATAAAAAATTACCACAAGAATAATTTTAGTTATTTATACTCACCGTGTAGACTGAATTCTCTATGCGATCACCTCGCAGAACTTCCCCTAAGTTTTCAGCACTGTTTTGAATGTGTTTAGGCTTACAGTAATTCAAGTAATAGTAGTCATAAGGAAGTTGTGTTTTTGTAGATGATAGCTTGTTGACTTTGACTTGAAGAGGATCGCCCTGATAAAAGGATCAGACTTTATCAAATTACAATAATAAGCTTATAAAAAATAGCTACAAGTAAGATAAAAGACAATTTTCAATTCATTAATTAACAATCCTGTTTCTGTGCATAAATCCTTAAAAGTGCTAATTTACAGAATCTGAGCCTCGTTATCAATTAACTGATTACGAATTTACGATACTTCACAATCACCATACCTCCTTTTTACATTGAGAAATCTAATATATTTACTACCATAACATATAACTGCCATTAACACGGTCAGTTTCTCATAGAACAAAATCTCTTAGGAAATTTGAAGAATTAGCATCAATTCATAAGAGCAAGCAACATCAAATGTGATTCGCTATAGATCAGCAGCAGGCAAGATGAAATCAAATCGAATTCGCCACATCAACGAAAACGCTCCCTCTGTTACACATCCCTAAACTAACTCTTTGAAAATTAAAAAATTATTTGATTACACTGGCTTACCGTTCCCAATTTACATATAAGATTGTATTATAAGCAACATTCTCCCAAAAAAAATGTTATGCAAACAACACCTTCAGAAAAAGTAATCAGAAACAAAAGCATAACCAACTGGTAGATCCAAACTCAATTTATACGGATCGGAAGCTATATAGTAACTATAGCCGCGCAGTAAAACAAAAACCTTAGATCCAAGAAATAGGTTGTATATCACATAAATAGGTGTTGACCTCGGTAGGTAAACAAGATTGAATCTGAATAAAATGCAGTAATTAGATCCAACGAACATTGAGAGATTTGAGATTACGTACCCTTTGGAAATCACGAGGAGCAACACCGGGGAGATAAAATGATTCAGACGATGAGATGAAGAAGACGATTGCGATTGAGATGAAGATGAATCCATTGGATCTCCACTCCATCTTCGATCGGAGTGAAAATGAGATCTTGATCAAAGTGCAGAGGAAGGAAGGAACCAGAAGAAATGGTTGTTTCGTGTGATGTTAAATTATAGACTTCTTGGGATTTGTTATTTCCAGGTTCATATTTGCTATTTCCACTCTTCTCTTGGATTTGATTTTTTGTCTTAAAAACAGAAAATAAGATTATAATATTATTCCACTGTGACACCGACGTCGTAGCCCGAATTTCACGGTTTAGAGATATAAATATTCCCCCCTCCATCGTGTAGATAAATTAATTAATTCGGTTGTCGAAGATAATACAAATTAGCAAGTGGTAAAATTTGACCCAATCTAATAATGGAAAATGAACAAATAAAACGTAAAAACGCCTATTAAAATTTTGTAAATCAATTTCTTTTAAACTAGCAGGGTACCCTCGCAATGCGGCGACGGGTACCCAGAAACCATATTTCGTGGCGAGCAAGTGTTGTTCGTTTACACGGTAATAATTGTTGCTAGAAATAAATAATTAAACGGAAATGTGGATTTTGGTAAGAGTTGGTGATTTACAACGTCGTATATTTAATTTTATTGGGTAAAATGGTTTTCGAGTAACAGACTTTTGTTATTAAGTGTGGGTGGTGTTACCAAAGTGTAATGTATAGCAAGTGGTTAACACATAGTGATAAGTTAGGAGAGGTCTTGGGTTCGAATCTTATTAGCCGCGGTTTAATTTTTTTTAAGGTAGAGAACTAACTAACAAAAGTGGAAAGGTCCTTAAAATCAAGTTTAAGGAACTCATTAAACTTGCCTAATGGGGTAGGTCTAAATGCTTTATATAGTAGTAAGATAATGTGAAGCGGGTTATAAATGGATCGGTATTTTATTATACAAGATTCTTTTAGTAAAACTGTAAAAGGTTATCGGGTACGGATCATTATTAACAGGTAAAGAAATTATAAATTATCTTACTACTTACTAATGCATTTAGGTCTACCTCTTTTAGTAAGTTTAAGGAGCTATAGGATTCGAACACAAGACCTCTCCTAAGTTGTCACTGTGTGTTAACCATTTCAACTACTTGATTATTTTAATTTATTCCAGATATTAATATATATAAGCTTTAACATCACCAGAACTCAACCATCATTTCTCTATTTAAAAGGCCCGTATTTACTTTTACAAAAAAGACCAATTTCGGATCTGATCTTACCATCACTAATGTCAGCACCTACCATCACTACGTACCACCACTCATCACCATCGCTGTTGTCACCACCACCGGTACTGTGGTCACTTCGAAATATAGTTACAGGTACCCGCCGCCGCATTGTGCGAGTAACCCGCTAGTATTCAAACATAGATAATTATGTTTAAATCAAATCAGGGTCAAAAATCACTTTATTCCCATGCCTAACTTAAAAGTCTAGAAGAGCCTCCCTTTATATCGCCAAAGTTAGAAGGTGGATTTGGCGCGCAAATCGGTTTTGAATTCTTCGATTAAGCAAGTGACTGGTAGGTCTACGCATACAATGGAACATAAAATTGAGGGAAAACATTCGCGTTGCTATTTGTTGCAGAAGATAAGAGGTAAGAATTGATCAATTTCGTTAAATTCAAGTTCATCTGACGATAACCTGCTGGATGAAAACTGACATGCATATGCAGAATTTACTCGTTTAATTGTTGAAGATCTTTCCCATGGCCGTTCGCCGGTGATTAGCATCCATTGCTTCCGCAATTACTGCACTGATACTTCTGGAAAATGGTTAGTTGTGTTAATTTCCCCATTTTTCGACTGATTTTTTGTTTTTCGTTTATTTGCACCTTAATACTTGCTGAGGTGCACTAATTGAAATATATTTGCCGTTTTTTATAGGATTAAATGTATGAACTGTAAGCATGTTTGTGGTATAAATTGTCATTAGAATTTCGTATCTAAGTAGTAATCCAAATAGCTGCGGTTTTGGAGGCTTAGGGCATGTTTGGGAAAGCTTATGTAAGGGGTTTTGAGCTTATTAGCTTAATAAGCTTAAATAAGCTTGAATTTTCAAAAAGAGACTGCTTAGAAGAATTAATTCTGTGTTTTTGTGCAGCTATTGCAGCAATGATTCAGTTAAAGGAGTGGAGAACCTCACACTACACTTGGAGTGCCATGCACGCAGATTGGGTGAGTATTAAGCTGATGAATGAAACAAATTTTGCATTTAAATTGCTACTGGAGGGATCCTGTTGAATAGCTCTATGTTCTAAAATCTAAATTATTATTTTTACATTTTCTCAGACATATTACTGCGGGTGCTACTTATTGTTCAGCAACTTCTGCAAGAAAATAGGCATGGGACAAAGAGAGACATTTATTACATGCATCCTTCTGTCTTTCAAGGTACTAACACAGCAACAGATCCTGTAATTTAGGACTTGGCATGAATGATGTCACTGATCTAATTTTTTTATATATATTAATCTATTCCAGAGCAATCAGTTGTTGAACGTGCCATCAATGACATTTGCATCCTTCTTCAGTGCAGTCGCCACAACCTAAATGTTGTATGTATTCTCCTCTTTTTTTTTTTTTTTTTTTATGTATTCTATTATCATATCCAAGGTTTCAATATATGGAATTGAGCCTCGAGGCAGAAAAAGAATTTTTTTTTCTAAAACTCATAAAAACAACACAAAACATTATCTAACCCAAATATAAGTTTAAAAGGACATAGTTAACGTATCCGCAAAAAGATCATAGTTAAGGGCATAAGTTTAAACGAAAGCTAAAATTGCAGTGAATTTTATAAAAAAACTGCAGTCATCTGTAAGCTAAAATTGCAGTAATTTTATAAAAACTGCAGTGAATTTGGCATATTATAAAAACTGCAGTCAAAAACTTAAGGGAAGTTTCTGGAACATCTTATTTCTAACTCCTTATTCTCTTGCAGGTGTCTGTTGCGAAAGGGTCGGTAAAAACCATTAAAAAGATGTTGAGTTGTGTATAATTTGGCATCCAAAGTAGTGAGTTTATTATTGTTTCAGATTGGTGATGGGATGGCTGAGATTCTCAGAAGATAACAGGATATTTAACTGCCTAAACAACCCTGATACTGTAAGAAGGAAAACCTCATCTTTTACTCTTACAAGTTTCTGACTAGACTGTATTTGATGGTTGATATCTGATCTGATCTGCTGGCAGGCACACTCAATTCCAGTTCACGTGGAACAAGTTAAAGGTGTTATTTGTTTGTTTCCTCCATAAATGTTAAAAATCATGATATATTGTTTGGTTGTTGTGCCTACAGATATCATCAGTGTTGCAGACTACATACTAGTTGTCGAGAAGGAATCAGGTCAGCCACTGTTGCAAAAATCGGTCAATATTTGGCAAGGTCAACTAAAGTCAAAATTGATTATTAAAAAAAGAAAAAACATTTCTAGAGTTACTTTTTTTAGTGATGTTAGCTTGTATATAAATAGAGGACATCACCCAATTACGATGGTTGGTTGTATGATTTTGCAAGGATTTGCTAATTCTTTTTTTATTTTTAAATAATTTCCCTTGTAATTTATGTAGAAACTGATTTTTAATTTGGACTGATAAAAGTGTTATGTTATGCAGTATTCCAACGACTAGCAAATGATTGTTTTTGCAAGACAAATCGTAGCATTGTCATCACGGTAGGTAGGGGTGTCCATCGGGTCGGGTCGGGCCAGGGCTCCAATCGGGTCGGGTCAGGGCTCCAATCGGGCCGGTCAGTTTATCGTGAATTAGCCATTAACTGTATCATCATATCTACAGGGCAGAGGTTACCCTGATATTTCAACAAGGAGGTAAAGTAAAGATTCAGTTATTTATATTTATATTATATATTTCATATGAGGACCCACAGACTGATTTCTGAAGCAGGTTCTTGAGGCTACTGGTTGACCAGCTCCACTTGCCTGTATATTGTTTGGTTGATTGTGATCCATATGGCTTTGACATCTTGACCACATACCGCTTTGGTTCAATGGTAATATCTTTTTTTTTTTTAACATTTTAGAAATTATATATGTTAACAATAATAATGTGATATTGTTGAAGCAAATGGCATATGATGCAAAGAATATGAGGGTTCCTGAGATACAATGGCTTGGAGTATTTCCTTTTGATGCTGAGAAATATAATATTCCACACCACTGTCTCCTTCCTATGACACCCCAAGGTCTGCTGCCTAATAATAAGAGTAAATTACACGGATGGTCCTTTAAGTTTATAGCAAATTTCACCAATGATCCTTTAGTTTCAAAAATTACACTGATGGTCCTTAATTCTGAAAGGTTTTTCACTGATGGTCCTTTACACTAACTGACGTTAATTTATTCTGTTAACTCACCCCATGTGCAATGCACGTGATGGTAAAAAAGTCATTTTTTATTTTTTTCATACTTAAATTAATTTTTTATATCTTAAATAAAAGTTTTTAGTTTAAGAATAAAAAAAAAGAAATGAAAAATGACTTTTTTACCCTCATGTCATGTGCATTGCACATGGGGTAAGTTAACGGAAAAAATTAACGTCAGTTAGTGTAAAGGATCATAGGTGAAAAACCTTTCAAAATTAAGGACCATCAGTGTAATTTTTGAAACTAAAGGGCCATCGGTGAAATTTGCTATAAACTTAAAGGACCATCCGTGTAATTTACTCCTAATAATAATAATAGTCTTTGTTTCCTTGTTGGTTCAATCTAATCTAATCTTTTTGTTTTCAGATAAGGTGAAAACGGAGGCCATTTTGAATCGATGCTATTTGCAAAGACTCGTGCCACAATGGAGGTTGGTTGACTTTTTTTTTTTAACTGCTAACAATAAATAAATCTTTGAAAACATGTATTTTGTTGTAATTAGGTTGGAAGTAGAGTTGCTGCTAGAAAGTGGAGTGAAGTTTGAGATTGAAGCATTATCTGTGCACTCCCTTTCCTTCTTGTCAAAACAGTATCTACCATCTAAGATTCAAGGTCGGTTCATTCCCTATATACTTGGAAGTAAAATCTGTCATTTAAACTTTTTAATTTATTTATAATAAATATATGTTGTGATAAATTTTGTTGAAGGATTGTTGTCTGAAAGTATGGGATGCTCAACAAAATGTTTTCAAAGAAACTGATACAAACATACTATTAAAGCCAGTATTGCGTACAGGTGAGCATGTAGAGCTTTTAAACTCAATCATCCACAACTAAGACACAAAAACTACAATTATGTGCTTATAATCATTCTTATAATAATTACTTAAATCTTTAAATACAAATTTTTTTCAAGATTTGTATAGAATTTTACTTCTTGAAAACCTTTATTTTGTTTTTTTTGTTTAGCTAGTTTGTTTTTCTTCTCCTAATTTGACCCATTTGAAAATAGGGATAATTTCATACACGTCCTTGCAAACTTCCAATATTGCGTATATATCCTTGCAAAAATCATTATTACGTATATATCCTTCTAGAACCTCAAAATTCTCATATGTATCCTTTTACTTAATTTAATTAAATCTTTTAAAATTTAAAAAAACATAAAACATAATCTAAATTAATGGTAAAATAGCCTAAAAATCCTTGACGAATAAAATACAATTGTCAAATTTGGCAAGAAAACACCCTTAACGTAATAAAAAAAACCCTTGACCTTTAAGGGTATTTAGGGCATTTTACCATTACTTTAGATTGTCATTTATATTTTATTAAATTTTAAATGATTTTAATATTATTAAATTAGGTAAAAAGATATATTTGAAATTTTTGAGGTTTTGAAAGGATACGTAATAATGAAGTTTGCAAGGATATATATGTAATTGTAGAAGTTTGCAAGGACGTGTATGAAATTATCCCTTGAAAATATGTTTAGACTTTGCTTTTGTGCGACTTATACTTACCCTTGTGGCCTTGAGTTATCTGTAGTATATTTGTAAATTTCTCCCGTATGATAATTTTTTGGTTCCATAACTTCCATTAAGGTGAAGATTAACAACATAATCCATGTTTCCACAACATGATCCTAACATAATAAATATTGGGCCGTTCAAACACTGCTTCGTATTAATACGTTTTTCCCCAGATTGAACACGACATTCGTGCTATATCTGTTTCAAAAGTCCAAAACTTTATTTTTGTTTTCGCCTAAAATGCTACAAATTAATACGGAGTATAGTTTTTGGGTTGATTTGTCTAGAAATAAGAATTATGTTATGTAATTGATTACATAAAATATACCAAGTATTGATTTTTTTGTTATAACGTTTTATGTTACTATATTTGTTTTGTTACAAGTATTGATTTTTTTTGTAAGGAAAAATGCGTTATAAATATCAAGTTGTAAATAATTTTGTAAAATTCATTCAAAACGTAACAAACTATATTTTCATTCAGTATTTGATCCATATAGAAGGGTATTATGGTCATTATTGCCATTCATATTGGTCATTCAGAAGTATCAACAAACAACTTCTTTTTATTCAGAAGCATAACAATACATAGCCTCTTAATCATTCAGGTTACATAATCATTCAGCGCTAAACCATTATATTTTAACAAACACCACCTAACATCCGCCCCTAAATCGAAACATGAAGCAACACCACAAATTAAACAGACAACACGTTTAGGAAATGTAAGAGTTTAATCTAATCCTAAGGAGTTGGACAAGTAAGGATGTGTGATTTGAATTTCTCCAACTCCTCGATAACCTCATCCTGCGGCCTATGAATCAAATCCATCATCCTCCATATCTGCACATTAGATTAGATTAGATTACAAAAAAAGATGTTTAAGAATATAATTTATTTAATTAAATTAGTAATTAGTTAATAATCCTACCTGTAGTGTACCACCTCCACCAGTGCTTTCGCCATCATCAGATACACTCACAATTGTCCATGGATCATGTGAGTTCCAGTGAAAATCAACCACTTTGTCCCTGCAATTGTTAAACATTAATTAATATTATTTATTATCTTCATGTTAAAGTAATGAAATTCATTTACCACTTGATCATGTCATTTTATTATAAAAATACTATATATCTCATTTTAATCAACAATTTTACATTTATATCCCTTAAACTATATTGAACTTTACAAATATTATTCAATTTCCACACAATTATATTTTGAGTTGTCATTCACTAATTACATTTACAAAATATCTTAAACCTTTATTTAAGATAACAATGAAGGATAAAATATAATGTAAAGATTTTTTTTATAAGAAACACACTTATTATCAGCTAATTTCTTTTATTTTACGTGTTTATATTGTAAATCTATAATATTACACACAACTTTTTACTGAAAATATCCAGGGATTAAACTAGTAATAATATAATATTAAGAGAAAATGAATAAAAAAGTAAGTGCTGGCAGGTCAACCCAAACTTAGCTATTTTGACCGATTACCCAACCAGCCCAATTTTCATGGCTTTCAAATATTAAAAAATTAAGAAAGTTTTTACCTGTGGCCAGAGTGACGGAACAATAAGCCTGGTGCAAACTTTGAGGCTGGACCAGAACGTTCACCAATCTGGACATGAACAAACATGTTAAAAACACGTAAAAAAATAAAATAATAGTGGGTTCATTTAAATATGCATCCAAAAGTATGTAAATTTGCAATCTTTTGGATTAAAATAATTATGCGATTAAAAATATAATATAATAAATGGCTTCTTACCTTGTTGTGATCCCAGATGTTCAAGACACCATCCTCAGCTGAACTTCCAAAGATAGATGATTTATCAGGAGACCACTGAGATTATATTATTTTGCTTGTGAATAAACATATTAAATAATCTAGTAATAAAATTAAATATAAAAAACATTAATACCTGTACACAAAGAACAGCAGCACTGTGATTAGTAAATATGTGTACAGGTGATCCAACCCCATTAGAAGTAAGACTTCGACGATCAAACAAACGAACAGTGTTATCAGCAGACCTGAAATAAAAATAAATTTTAATTTTTGGAATAATATTCGAAAATAAAAATATGCTTTTTTAAATAATGCAATAAATAACACAGAAAAAAGACAGTGTATGTGTGATGCACCCAGTCAAAATGAAGTTTTCATCAATGGGGTTCCAATCAACACAGTGGAGATCAGCATCATGAGCTTTCTCAACCTGCAAAAATAAAATATAAAAATATAAAAACTTAAAAAACTAATTTTTTTTTTTTTTAAAAGAAGAAAAAAAGTAGGTACAAAATCACCTTGACAACAGGAGAAGACCCAGTTCTCGCATCCCATAGAATAAGACAAGAATCATCACCAACACTACAGAATTCTTGTGCACTTCACCGCACAGATAACAAGATTAAAAATAATTAATTAGTTAGCGAATATATAACTGCAATAATTATTTAACTTCTTGTAACTTTTTTGACCCGTTTGAAATCAAACATAACCCAAATGGATCCATTTACAGTTAAACGGGTTGAATTTACCTAGAAGGGCAGAATTGTACATCCTCAACAGTATCATCATGCCCTTGAAAAACACCTCTTGCTTGAATTTTAGGGCTTTCAGTAGGTTTCTCATCACTACCCTTTGGGCTTTTACCACCATTAGATCCTGCTCCAGAATCTGTTGCTAAAGTTGAGATATGATCATGTATACTCCATAACACAACTGATTTGTCCTTGCCTGCCACAAATAAATTAAATTAAATTAATTATTGAGTGAAGTAATTATTATAATATTTCTGCACAATGGTGACTCGATAATACATCACCTCCAGATAGTACAAAGGGTTCACTTTGGCACATAGCAAGAGCAAATTCAGCATTTTCTTGATGACCAGTCAAGATCTTGAAAATTAAAGAAAATAAATAAATAAATAAGAATATCATATAAACAAAAAGTGATAATTCATAATCGTGTAATATGTAGGCATAAAATATGGGCCCACCAGATCAGGATGAGACTCTGTGGCTCCTAAGACAGCATGGCGATTGGGCTGAGCTTCAACATCCCAGATAAGTACCTGGTTAATAAAAAGATTAAAAAAGAAAAAGAATAAAGTCATGTTGATTTAAATCTTTAATTATATATCAAATATGAACAAATAAATGTAACATGTGGATTTACATCAGGACTGTCTGTATGTGTGGCTACTATTTTGCTGTTCTGAGGAAGCTCCCTGATGCGATTTACCTTCACAAATATAAAAAAATGTCAATAATTTTTTTTTATAAAAAAGAAATTTTCAAAAATGTTATTACCTCTCCAGGATGGATAATGGTTTTAAACTTCTTTACAAAGGGAGACCGTGCTTCTTCATTGAACTACAACACCAATAGTCATTTAAGGATTATCAAATAATAACTAAAATTATAAATCATAATTTGTTACTCGTATGCAATGATCATCACCTGTGCAATGTGTTCAGCAGCTGCAACTCTTGGTTTAACAATTTCACAATTTGCTATCACGAGTGTGTTTGGAACACTCCCATCAGTCTGAAACAATTAATTTCAGTGAAAAATAGTAATTTAAATTTAATAAAAAATTATGTATTAATAATTAAGAGCTTCATTCACCTGTTCTGACAGGTAGAGTCGTTGGCGATTCTTGTAAGTAGCTTGTTCTAGTAATGGCCCCCATCTATTTACAAAACAATACCCAAAGTCAGTAACATGCATTTTAACCCAAATTCAAATGACACTTATCAATAATGCCATTATTATTAACAATTTTATTTAGATATAATGTTACCGGTTAACTTAATTCCTTAAATATATAAAAATTAAATTAAAAATTATATATAGTCCTTATCAATTATACGGACGAACCGGCATGAAAGAGATGGCCAAAGGAGGTTGTGGTTGGCGAGCCAGTCGTAGAGAATGGGGACGAGAGACTTCCACTGTGTGTAGCGTTCGTTCACCGACGGCTGCCGTCCTGCTTTCCCGCCTCGTTCCTTCATTTTCTTCGTCTCTCTCAAAAGCTCCACAGTCGACTACAGTGTGCTTGCTTTAACTGAAAAACACAAACCTTTTTTTGCCTTTGAAATTTCACCAAAACATATCAAAAAAAGAGTACTTCGTTTGTAGACTATGCGTTGACTATGGTGGATCATTTAACTGCCCAATTAGATTTTTGTTTACATTTTATAACTGTATAACAAAAATGTTTAAAAAATGGAAAAAAATTTAAATTTTGCTATGGTATTTTATATGTTCTGAGTCAAATAATATAATCAGATATTATAACGATTTGATTTTCAAATCCAAGCTTATTAATCGTGCATTAAATACTAATCATGACACGATGTCATTATAATAAGTACGACCTGTATTAATCGTGTCTTTTTTCTGACTCTTTCACACACTTTTTTATATGATAATTATCTATATAATTTTTATGATTATAAAATATATATTTATCCTAAGGATAAAGACGTCTACACCGTAGATAATTATCATCTAATATATTCATATGAAAAATATAATATCTGTCACATAAGTTTTATGAATAGTAGAATACGGGGTTGAACCGCTATTTCATGAATCAATTTCCAATGTAAAAAGAAAAATAAAAGAGGAAAAGGAAAACGAAATTAAATTAAATAACTTTTTATTTTATTTTTTATACCGCCGTTTTATGTTTACTGCCAATTATTTTCTTTTATTTTTCTTCTCATAAAAGAAAAACCTTTGTATATCATCAGACCAGTGTCACGCCCACCTTTCAACGAAGTCCAACAACTCAAAAGAGGACGATTCATTCATTATTATTTCCTGAGATCGCACTCTGTTTATCTTCTTCTGCAAGAAATCACAGATCAAATCTCAGCTTCAACTGTTATCAATGGGTACGCAATCCGTTCGTTATAGAATCCTAGCAGTAATTTTGTTCTGTATTGAATTTATTCAACTCAGAACCCTAGCGCTTTATTGATTAAATGAATGATTCAATTAAAGCATTTAAATCGATTGTTATTGGTATGATGTTGGGAATATAACAGCAGAAGTTGTAAGCTACTGGTGATCGTACTTCAATCTCGATGTTAGTTTAGCGGTTCGATACTCCTGATTGCTCATCTGTTCAATTAGGTTTTACTAAATTATGATCTTGACTGAAGCTTATAGTATTGTATTGATCAAATATACCTGTATACGCATGTTGCTTATTTGATCGAATTAACTGTATACATTCCCCCTATTATTTGCTATCTTTCAAAACACGAGATTAAACTTCAAACTTTTCTATTGACTACAAATTTATCGTCTATTTATGGATCTGGATAATTTATTTTTGGAATAAGGTCTAGTTAAACCTAATTTAATACTAACTGTCTAGATGTGTTAAGTCTCCCCCTTTTAAAACAGAGAAAATGACTTGTGCCATTAATTAAAGGAATTTTGTTGTAATTTTGTATAATCATGCGAGTAATTTCTTATTTCAGATAAAGAAGCAGAGTGTTGCTCTACCCACCTCATAGAAGGGGATGGTACTTTCAATGCAGTTGGACTTGATAATTTTATCAAACAAGTCAAACTTGGAGAATGTGGACTTTCTTATGCTGTTGTTGCTATCATGGGACCACAAAGCAGTGGTATGTCTCATACTCTCATTTATGCCTTCCAAAAATGAACTTTTTTATAGAGTATATTATATGACTCGAAACAATCCGTTATTACTTGAAATTAGTTTATTTTCTTCTAGAATTACTCATAAAATGGTTTATGCACAAGTTTTGACATTAATGAGCTTCTTACAGGGAAGAGTACACTTTTAAATCATCTTTTTCATACCAACTTCAGGGAAATGGATGCTTACAGGGGAAGGCATGTTCTGATTTACTTTTTTTATTTTGTTTTCTTGTTACTTCAGTCATTTTTTTATTTTTCATTTTTTATTTTACAATTTTCATTATCAGGTCTCAGACCACCAAAGGTATTTGGATAGCAAGATGTCCTGGTATTGAACCTTGCACCATTGTGATGGATCTCGAGGGTACTGATGGAAGAGAGCGAGGAGAGGTAATTTTAAATAAATAAAAAGTATTTACTATTGTTATCTCGTTGAACACAAATTGTTGTCACATTTAGTTGTTTTTATTTCATTCTTTTTGCTATTTTATATAAACATTATATATAACTTGTTCAGGATGACACTGCATTCGAGAAACAAAGTGCACTTTTTGCACTTGCTGTTTCAGATATAGTGCTTATAAACATGTAAGTTTTCTGGTAACTTAAAACAATCTTAACTTCTTGTAAACTTGCATTTATCGATAATATTCTGTTACACAGGTGGTGTCATGATATTGGGCGTGAGCAGGCTGCAAATAAACCTCTTCTGAAAACCGTATTCCAGGTACATTATCTGTATCTCTATTTTATCTATTTCTCATGGTTCGTCTGTTAACCTTGTTTTTTTTTTTTAGGTTATGTTGCGATTATTTAGTCCACGTAAAACAACTTTAATGTTTGTTATACGTGATAAAACAAGGGTAAGTTTTCTCAACTTGAAATATTTGTACCTTATTCATAGATAACATAAATCATAATATAATATAATTATCTTTTGTTGGTCTACAGACGCCTCTTGAAAATCTAGAGCCTGTCTTGAGGGAAGATATCCAAAAGGTAACCTTTTTTTGTTTTTATTTTCATATATGTATTTATAGCTATACATATTATTTTGTCACTTTAAAAAGTAACTATGTTATTTTCTGTAGATATGGGATTCTGTTCCCAAGCCAGAAGCCCACAAACACACCCCACTGAGCGAGTTTTTTAATGTAAGAATCTTCTGTTATATTTTTTAATCATCTTTTGGGACAGAATAATATGTTTAATACCACATTGTAACTTCTCATTGATTGAGTCACCAGGTCCAAGTTGTTGCACTTTCTAGTTATGAAGAAAAGGAAGAACAGTTTAAAGAACAGGTATGCTAAATTTTATTTATTTTAATATTCTTACAACATTTTTTTTAATTTCTTTTTTCCCATTTTGGAAGGTGGCTAGTTTAAGGCAGAAATTCTTCCAGTCAATTGCACCTGGTGGTTTAGCAGGTGATAGGCGAGGTGTTGTTCCTGCTTCAGGTTTTTCTTTCAGTTCACAACAAATCTGGAAAGTTATTAAGGAGAATAAAGACCTTGACTTGCCTGCTCACAAGGTTTTATCATCTTTTTTTTTTTTTTTTTTTTTTTTAATTTAATTTAATTAACAATTTTGTTAAAATCTGACATGCTGTATACATGTTTAAATTCTTTTTATAATCTATAAATTTGTGAGTAGGTTATGGTGGCAACTGTTCGATGTGAAGAAATTGCAAATGAGAAATATTCCTCCTTTGTTGCAAATGAGGTACATATTTTAGTACCTAATTAAACTGACACATTTTATTTAATATTTAAACTAAATAAATATTGCAGGACTGGCAAGAATTAGAAGAAGCTGTACAATCACATCTTGTGCCTGGATTTGGAAAGAAGCTAAGTTCACTGCTTAACAAAGCTTTATCCAGGTATTACAATATCCCTACATCATAACACTTAGTTTTGGACATTTACATGTATTTAATATTTTATTATTTTACATATTTTTTTCAGTTATGATGAGGAAGCTACTTACTTTGAAGATAGTGTCAGATCTGCAAAGAGAAAACATTTGGAAGAGAAATTGTTGCAAGTAATGTTTATTTTTTTTTAAATTTTTATTACTTAAATTATCTGTAATATTACTCATTAATTGGTAATTTTCTATTATGTTAAGCTTATTCAACCAGCCTACCAATTGATGTTGGAACACATACGGTCTGGAACACTTGAAAACTTCAAAAAAGCACTTAATGATGCTCTAAATGAAGGACAAGGGTTTGCAGTAGCTGCACGTAAATGCAGTCAAAAGTTCATGCAACAATTTGATGAACAATGTGAAGGTATACAAAATTAGCTATTTGTATTTAGTTAATCCTATGATTATTATTATTTAGTTTAATAATTTTTATTTTCAGATGCTGTTATCAAGCAATCCAATTGGGACTCGGGTAAAGTAAGAGATAAATTTTCTCGCGATTTAAATTCACATATTTCCGAAGTTCGAACCGCCAAACTATCTGAACTTACTGCACTATATGAGGTAATTATTATTATTATTATTTGAAATTATTATTATTTATATTATTATTTGTTATTAAAGCCCCTTGAGATGATTTTTATATATAATAAAGCAAAATAAATGCATCATTAATAAATTATTAGTTAATTAGCATTCAGTTTTTGTCATTAAAAAATGGACGGTGTCATCTTTTCTATTAATGGACATATATACTCTTATTTTTATCAAATAATAACTTAATTTAAAAAATATGCGAAACCTTTATCTAAAGATGATTCAAATATATGCCTTATTTACTTCCATTCAAAAATAATAATTTTTATATGTAACGTATATAGGTATGAACTTATATATATTATATATACATTTTTACTGAAAAGGAGCGTGGATTACACGGGAATTAATCTTGAATAATTAGTAAATTTACGATTTTTTTTGCAGTCGAAATTAAAAGAGGCTTTATATGGTCCTGTGGAAGCACTTCTAGAAGGAGGTAGTGATGACACATGGCCTGCAATAAGAAAACTTCTTTCTCAAGTAACTGAAACAGCCGTCTCTGAATTTTCTTTTGCACTTTCTGGCTTTGAAATTGATGAACAAGAAAAAAATGATATGATTTCAAAATTAAAAAGTTATGCAAGAGGTGTAGTTGAAGGGAAAACCAAAGAAGAAGCTGCCAAAGTTTTGTATCGCATGAAAGAAAGGTACTTTTATGCTTGGAAATATCAATTTTTTTGTTAGATTTAGGGCTCAGAGGTGGCAATTTCGACCATTTACTAGCGAACGGGCTGATTTAAGTTAAACGGATCGAAAATCGCTAAAATATTAGTGTTAATGCGTAAAAAGCCTAATTTTTTAAAAATAAATTACAGAAATTGTCCTTGTGGTGTTTCAAATTCTATGATTTTATCCCTAAACATTTTGTTTCGTGATTTTTATCCATGTGGTTTTCAAATTTTACTTTTTCCGTCCATTTTTGTCCCTAAGGGTATTTTGGTCATTTTAGGTCAAAATGGATGAAAAAATGAAATTTGACAACACAGGGAATTAAGACCACGAAAAAAAATAATTTAGAGATAAAATCACAGAATTTGAAACACCACAGGACAATTTCTGTAATTTACTCCTTTTTTAATTAAGAAATTTTATTATTATCAAAATCATATTTAAAACACTAATTATATTTTAAAAAGTAAGATATCTAACAATCTTTTGTCAGGTAAACCCGCACAAAAAGTACACGCTTTGACCCGTTACCCAACCCGCTCGTTTGCCATCTATATTAGTTTGTATTGGTGATTCAATTTCTACTTCACTATAACTGATTTTCAATCTGTTAAATTACACAGATTTACATCCATATTTAACCATGATAATGATTCAATGCCACGAGTTTGGACCGGAAAGGAAGATATTCGAGCAATTACCAAAACTGCCCGATCTTCTGTAAGAAATATTTTCAATAATTTTCATTATTTTTTAATAATTTTCTCATTTATTTATATTTATTTTTTCAGTCTTTAAAGTTGCTTTCTGTGCTGGCTGCAATTCGTTTGGATGAAGAAACTGATACAATTGGGGATACACTTGTCCTCACATTAGTGGACCTGAAAAAAGGCACTGGTAAAAGCACCACTGACCCGTTGGCATCAAGCACATGGGAAGAGGTATTTATGTATCATTTATAAATATGACATAAATTATTATTATTATTTTTTAATAATAAGTGGATTTGATAATATTCAGGTACCAGCTACAAAGACACTTATAACTCCTGTTCAATGTAAATCATTATGGAGCCAATTTCAAAGAGAAACCGAGTATACCATCACCCAAGCTATTGCTTCCCAGGTATGAACTTATCACTTTCTTTGACTTTTTTTTTAAATGATGGTCAATTACCATTTTAACCCTATGTTATGGTTTTTAGGAAGCTAATAAGCGTAATAACAACTGGTTACCACCTCCATGGGCTATTGCTGCAATGGTGGTTCTTGGATTTAACGAGTTTATGACTCTTTTGAGGTTATTTTTGTCTTTATTTATATTTCCCTTTCATATTTCTTCATCACATTAAATCACACTTTACTAATTTTTTATTTTGCAGGAATCCTTTATGGCTGCTTGTCATATTCGTGAGTTACTTGCTTCTTAAAGCTTTATGGGTTCAACTAGACATTTCTGGTGAATTTCGCAATGGCGCAGTAAGTTTCTAAAATTTCTAGGGTTAACTCTGTTTTAAGCCAAAAACTTTCACAAAAAAAAAAAAGAAAATAATAAATTAAAATAATAAAAATAACAAATTGAAAAAATTAAATAAATAAAAAAAAAGTAAATTAGGCACAAGTATGAATTTGAATTCCAGCTATAAATTTTGTAGCCAAACGCGCAATAGATTTAAGTTCCAGCAAAATGACTGGTGACAAAAGGGTAAAAAAAGCAGTAAGTTAACCAAAGTTTGAGGATTAAAACATAATTAACCCAATCTTGTATTTTTATCAAAACATTTTCTTATTTATGTTTTTGGTGGCTACAGCTCCCAGGGATTCTTTCATTATCCACGAAGTTTCTTCCGACAGTTACAAATCTTCTTAGAAAACTAGCAGAAGAAGGTCAAAGGCCCGTTAACACTGAAGCCCAAAGAAATACTTCAAGCCCACCTCAACCGTCAACCATCACTCACAGTAGTTTATCATCAACAGCTTCATCTGAGGTAACTATGGAAAATGAAACAGAATACACTAGTCCTTTAAGACACAACAAAGACCTTTAAACATTCCATAATCTATGCTAAAACGTGTTTATTTTGGCGACAAGAGAAAAAAACACGTGTTTATTTAAGAGGGTATAGAGTTTAAATGTCAGAGATTAGAGGGATTTGTTGTATAATATGGTCGTGTTCTTGGTGATTTGTGCTAAAAGTTGTACTTGCATCTTACTATTTATTTGTTTTGTTGTTTGGAATTAAGCTTCTTAATTTTTGTTGTGCCAAATTAAACAATTTTACGTGGGTATTACATAGGGTTAATTATGTTTTTTTTCATAATTTTTTATTTATTAATTCAGCCATTTAACACTTATTCCTCATGATTTGATCCAACCATGTGATTCTATCGTAAGCTAATACCATTGTCGGCTTGTGGTATGTCATTAATCGGATTAAATTTTAAGCTAATAAGAGTAAGTTCAAGATGTAATGAAATTATGATGATTAAAACTAAATCAAACAGATCTGGATGTATTATGTCCTTATATATATCAAGAAATTCAATCTGTACATCAGTATTGAACATATTGACCCAAATCACTCAAAAGATTCCATCTTTATAAATTAGAAGAAAACCCATGTTGTTCATGATCACTCACTCATACTTCCTCTAGACAAACCTCTTAAGCGTTGCCAGAACCGCTTCCTCTTTCCCATTCTCAAAGGAGCCGAATTAAACTGTCTTCTAAACGATTCAGATTCCAAACCACCACTCCTCAAATCGGTTCCCGAAAACCCAATCTTTGAATCATAACCACTCATCTGTTGATGAGTCAACTCAGATCGATCCATCATTTCAAAGTCAACATCTTCATCCCGACTATAACTTCTTGAATCCGTTTCTCTTATCTCATCAAACTCATTACACACGAGCTTCAATGCTTGAACCACTTCGCCCATGAACGGGCGGTGTGATACTTCGGGTTGCACACACATTGATGCAATGGCTGCAACTTTGAGTATGCTATCAAATGAGTTCATGATGTTTGGGTCAATGATTGACTCTAGTGCTTCCTTGTTTGTGAGCAGTGGTCGGGCCCATGTGACCAGATTTTCTTGGCCCGGTGGTTGTAATAGGTCCACGGGCTTTCTTCCTGTTAGAAGCTCGAGAAGAACTACACCGTAGCTGTACACATCACTTTTTACCAAAAGATGGCCCGTCATCGCGTATTCGGGTGCCAAGTACCTGTATGAAATTTGATTAATTGTTGCATGTACAAATGGTCATTAATTTATAAATAAAAGATCTTTTTACAGGAAAAAAATCTTTTTGGATATCATCTAATTAACTAAGTTTTTATATTTTTGTTATACAATTATAAGCATGGTACGTACCCGAAGGTTCCCATGACATGTGTTGATATATGTTTATGGCCATCCAATGCTGTTCTAGCCAACCCAAAATCCGAAACTTTTGGAGTAAAATCATTTTCGAGTAAAATATTACTCGATTTGAAGTCCCGATGAATGACACGTGGACTTGAATCTTCATGCAAGTACGCTAAACCACGTGCTGCACCTAGAGCGATCTTCATTCTCGCACACCAGCTCAATGGTTGCATCTTCTCACCACCTGAAATCGAAAAATTAGATCGAGCAACAGATTCAATAAATTCGTATTGTTTACCATGTAAATGAGATTCAACGCTTCCATTTGGAACAAGCTCGTAAACCAGACAACGGAAATGATCGGCGGTGCAAATTCCCAACAGTTTCACCAAATTCCGATGGTGAAGACGGCTGAGCATCTCAACTTCCGCCAAAAACTCACGGCTGCCTTGCCGGTCGTCTCGTTTAAGAACTTTCACGGCAACTTTCCGTTCATCTTCAAGAACGCCACTATAAACGATACCGAAACCGCCTTCTCCGAGTATTCTCTGGGAATCAAAGTTATCAGTGGCTCTCTCGATCTCGATCAAGCTATAAATCTTCGCGGTTCCGGTGTACGCCGCTAAACTTGAGCTAAACGACATCGTTTCTGAACTTTTCCTGCTTCCTACGATCAACGATTCACCGGTCCCTAATTTGATACCAATTGCTTCCAATAGTTACGGTTTGTTACTAGATTCAAAATTGTAAACATAGAACGAAACAGTCAATTACCTGATGGTTTCAATGACGTTAGTCCGTGACGGTTATTTTCCGATTGTGAATGGGAAGAACAACATCCACATTTCAACAAAATGAGCCAAAGAGCTCCGATGAGAACAACTAAAGCAGTGACGGAAGATAAAATAACCACTGCGATCATACTTTTGTTCGGTTTACTGTTATTATCCCTACCGTTTCTCGGTATGTTAACTCCGATAGGCTTAAACGGCTGTCCTTTATTACCATTTACAGAATCAGATTCGTCGACATTTACATCGGAATTTGTAGGAATCGAAGGTGGAGATGGTGGAAGCCCTAATATCAGATCAAAATCCAAAAACAATCAAAAATTTGAAATTCTTCAAATTTGCAGATTAATGATAATAATATGAGATAGTAAGTTTCTAAAACCTGGATAGCGAACATTTACAACTTCAAATGCTCCAAATCGAGTTGTGTTGATAAAAACTTGTTTCTTCCAGAACTTTTGATAGATTGAAAATGCAGTTGCAGGATCAAAATTCTGTGTCAGGGGTACTAAATTGACAATAACAATGGTTTTGTCAAGCTGCTCACCGGCTCCCATGATTCGGGCTTGGCTTACATTGAGTCGAACACTTGTGGCAATTTCAGTAGCGAGTTCAGAGACCAATGGGAAGAATGTGTATGGAGAAATAATGAGGCGTAATTTGACTTCAATTGGCCATACACATGCACAAGGTGATCCTGCTGGTGTGTAAGTCAATGGCTGTGTGCAAATCACTGTTGTACAATCTGCAGGTAAATATTGAAATCGATTTGAGTTAATACCAGTAATTAATCACAATTTGTTCAGGTAAAATCTGTAAACTTTATCACAGTAACGTTAATAAATTTGAATTAAGTAATTTCTTTAACGGGTTGCATTCATTTAATTGGGCGGATTTAGTCTCATTTGAACCAATATATGAATATAAACCCAAATCCACCAATAAGTAAACGGGTGAAACTAACTATTACTTCTACTAATCATAAATACTTGACGTATTAAATATGATTACGAAAACTGTGCTATTATGATAATAATCATATTTTAACAAAATTTTGGTGCGGTTTTGAGGTTCGACCCATTTTAACTGATTTTTTTAGTTTTACCCATTGGCCCTTTACAGATATTAAGAAAAACTATATTCTTAATTGACCAATTTATAATTTAGTAAATTACCTTCATTAGGAGGTGGTGGAGGTAATGCAAAAACTGGAATGGGTGGTGGAGCAGTGTTCTTTGTCAATGAGGAGCTTGATGGAGAAATTGCAGGCCCTAAAAAAGAATAGTATTTTCATTAACCTATAAAAGAAATTATTAAGATGATAGAAAGATTGAAACTTTAATGCTCTTGCTCACCAAATCGGCTTGTTGGATCAACGGGTGATGGTGCAGGGCCATATGAACCTGTTCAAGATAAAAAAAGATCAAAGCTTTAGAAATCATGCAACGGCTAGTTTTGGGACATTTTCATTATGACAAAACTGACCTTGGATGTAAGTTGGTGGTTGGGCGTGGTACGAGGGTGTAGGGGCAAAATGGTCATGTTTTGTTCTTTCATGACGATATCTATGAAACGAGATACTAGAAAAAGGCCTAAATCCTCGTTTCGTCCATTTTGTTGCATGATGTTTCGAGGGAAAATGTTTGTCATTGTGATCAGGAGCTAAAGATTGATCACTAGTGGGAGATAATGCCCTAGAAGTGCCATGATCTGTAGCAAGTAGTTCATAATTGTGTTAGATAGTTTGACTTTTTAGGTCAAACAAGTTACTTTTTGGTTTTGAGAATAATATGGATTTATTTGTAATTCGCTAAAACGAATGTAATATATGCAAACTTTTAAAATTGTGTGTCTTAAATATCCGTAGCACAGTTTTTTACTTTCATTGGAGATCATGACAATTTTGGGGTAGAAAAATGAGTAGTCTGACCAGAAAAGTCAAGATTATGGATGTATCCCTAATTATGCAACGTTGACTTGACATAACAAGTCAATACATACTCACTATTTTCGTCTTCGCGATTTAAAAATACAAAAACTCAAAAAGTAACATCTTCCGAATTAAAAATTCGTTTAAATTGGTATAAATGATGTCAAAATAAGTCCTTTTTTTCAATAGGAAAAAAGTCAAATTTGTGTACGTTTGTTAGGTACAATATAACTAAAAACAAAGACTAGAATACATTGAATCTTCCAAGAGAAAACAGATCAATTAAAAAATGAACTAAAAGTACAAAGTAACTATCTAGTGATAAAGAAATATAACTGAAAATAAAGATGAAATGATCTTTTATAGGTCATAACTTCAATCTTTTCTCTGATAAACTTTACCATATAACCAGGGAAAAGTTCGAAAACGATCACTAACAGAACAATCAAAGCACAGCCACTCTTAGGAGCCCATAAAAAAATTAAAATACAAAGCAACAAGTAGTATGACAATCAGGGATCAACTTAAAAGTTTTAAAATTAAAATATTATTTCCTGATATCAACAAGACAACAGCTTAGAATATCAAGAATTTTGGTTGAACTGATATCATGAATCCCAGTATAAATTTCATTCAAAAAGCTGAAAATTTAACACAAGTTTTATCATTTTCCATAATTAATCTCTTCAAATTTGATCCCAAATTACAATTTCAAGAAAACTCAATTGCAATAAACTCAAGAACATATAATTTGATTCATGAATCCCATATCCTCAATTGCATATAAAACATTAAAAAGAATATAAATTTATTAAAGTAATTAACATTATGAACACAATAACCAACTTACCTGCAGATCTAAGAGCCAAAGAATCACCACCGACAAAAAAAATCAAGAATGTGATCAATCTGAGAATCACTTGAAACCCCATTAACAAGCAAACTGAACATGCAACAAAAAGCTTTAATCTTTGATCACCCCACAACCAAGAATTGCATTGCACACTTGTACTGTACAACCCATAACTGCTTGTTAAAAGAATTAATTGTGTAAAGGGCAGATTTGTCTATTTGATGAAAAAAAGCTACAAAATTTGCAGAGCTTGTTAGAGCTTGCTATTAATGGAATAGTGATATAGTTTGTCACCTATAATCAAAAGGGTAAAGATCAAGAACACAATAAAAGCAAGACAATTTACACACTCCTTCTCAAAAGCAAATAATGGAATTATGGGTTTATCAGTGGTATATGAGTAGTACTGTGAGTGATGAATTGATGAGAGAAATTAGGAGAGAGAAAGTAGGAGAGAGAAAGTAGGAGCATTGGATATTGATTTTCAGGTTATTCTTCAATGTCCAATAACTATGATTATGATTTCTTATTAGAGATGTTAGTTGGGATCTAGAAGGTTTTTTTGAATTGGTTAGTCGTTTATTTTGTTTAATTTGACTTTTGTTGCCTAAACTCCCATTTTAAAATTATTTATTTATATATTAGGAGGAGATTCACATTATCCAGTCTTTGGAAAAGCTTGTTTCTTTAGCTTTGCTTTTCTTTTCTTTTTCTTTATTATGACATTGATATGTAATTATTATTAATTAATAAAACAAAAGAAGCCATATATATTATAAGATATTTTTTAGTTTATAAATTGACTATTTATTTGTTAAAAAAATATTAAATAAATATAATTAGGGCTTTCACCTTAGTTTTTTTATCATTTATTTTTTATACTATAGAACTACTTCACATACGACATTATACGAAGTATAATATTTAGAAGAAACTATATAAATACTACGGAGTATAAAATAATGATTATATTTGCTATCAATTTCTAATATTTTATTCGTGAGCTCAATTTCTTTTCATTTTTTAGAATTGAAAACGTGTTATGGGGCACAAACAGGATCCATGCTCCTTATTAGTCCTTTCTTGTACCCAAAGGGAAGATAAGAGTAAGAGAAAATAGGAGAAAATGATGGCTAAAATGATTTGAACATTCTTTTATTTCTTGAAAAAGTCGTAATCTATTAAATAACACATATAAATAAAGTTCGAATTAACTAACTCTCAAGTTATTTCATAAAATTGTCAATTACTTGAACTATATAGGGCAAACAAACTGTAATTATTGTATTAAAAGATATTGCTTTTCATTTTTGTTATAATTATTCCATAGTTGATTAATTTATAAGTACTTTACAAAAGTGGTAGTACTTCTCTTCATAAACAAGTTTCATACATGTGGATGATATTTGAAAAGTTATAACAAAAATATAGTAGTATTAATAATTTAATGGAGGCTATCAAACTTGCATCAAGCTTCTATGTCTTCTTTTAGGAAGTAAATTATCCAGAAATCCGTCATTAGTATGCAACTATGCATTTTGTATTAAATTTTATATTACAAGAACGAGTTTTTTAACACTATCGTTATCATTTATAGGGTAGGCATTTATACATAGCTCCGCCACTTGTGTAAACTTTTATAATGTTCTTAAAAAAGTTGGTGATGTGTTTTATGGAAATTTAGTGAACTAATACTTTTACAAATATATATTTTAATTTATCGACTTTGTAGAGAATAAACATTAAAAATTTAATGGAAGGTATCCCATCAAACATTCAAACCGCAAAGGAGGACCGTAGTAGTGGTAGTGGATTGTTGCTTTGATTTGGAATGTGGTGTCGGACACCACCCACCTCATTAATATTTTATGTTATTTATTTTATTGGTTATATTGTCGGTGCATATAAATGGCTTAAAAGGCAATTTCTTAAGAAAATACATATCTTTTTAATTTTTATTTAAGTAATAATTTTATAAAATTGAAGTTGTTTTTAGTTTTTAGAAAATTTAGTAGAGCAAATGTATGTGTTCATACTTCGCAATGAATTAACAAAGATACATATCGTATATATAAATTAACAAATTTATAAATTAATTAAAAAAAAGAAAAAAAACTATTTATATACTTAATAATACCATTTCCGTAATGGTAGTTGAAGATATGTAGGTTTGCTTTAAAAGTTCAAATCGACTAGTTTTAATTTAAGGAAATAAGAAACCATAGTTGATAAAAAAATAATACTTGTAATATATAACCAATGAGATTCTTGCACATTTTCTTCACAATTATCATGTGGGGGCACTTTTGACCAGTGAATTATTGGCGAGTTAAGATGACCTCTACTAGTGTTAGGCTATTTCTTGACATAATATTTAAATTTGACCTAATTTTCATGTTACATAAACTACCTTGTAAATAATTAAAATTTATCTAATACCACAAGAATGATAAGTTAATAGTAGGGATGACGATGAGGTAGAAAAAATTTATGACTTGCAGATATCTGTGTTTGTGATAGGCGGGTAAACTCAAAAAGTTTCATGCGTAGATTCTCATGCCCATAATGGATTGGTAAATTCAAAAAATCATACAGATTTGTAAAAACTTTTACCCGTTGACGGGTCGCCGGTGAGTCACAAGTACGCTAGATTTGTCGCGAGTAAAACCCACCCTAATTTACATGTATAATGATATGTGAATATGCATACCTATATTTAATTGTGCATTTGCTATATTTATATTTTTTTCTACAATCAGTAACTTCACACCTTAAATCTTGATCCTTTAATAAACCTTCTACCTGATTAATAATGTAAATTAGGTAACATATAATCGTCTACGGGTACCGTTGATCCAATGGGTCAAGAAAAAATCATGGGTTACGGGCGTGGGTAAGAAGGGATTTGGATCAATGACCCGTGGACATCCCTATTTAATAGGCTAATAGCATGCATTTTGTCGTCCATATTGATTATTGAATGCTTTTATCCATCCTATTAAGTATTACCCTTTAAGAAAAAATGGGCTGATTTTGGCCATTCAACTATCTTTTGTAAGAGAAAGCCCAATATGAATATTTTTCAATTTCTACATATTTATACCCTATTCAAATGAACATATATCAATAATTTAAATTGGTGCAATTAAATATGCATAAATTTTCTTACAATGCTATATTTCTAAGTATGTATTGCTTTAAAAGTGAATAAAAAACAGATTTCTGGACAATATTTTCAAAAAGAAATTTGTGTTATTGATGAGGTTAGTAGGAATTACCTATGTATATATAGGCTAATTCCCCAAAACATAAATAATGATAAAGTCATGACTGACCGCCTGTCAAAGTCATGACCGCCTGTCAAAGTCATGACCGCCTGTCAAAGTCATGCTCGCCTGTCAAAGTCATGCTCGCCTGTCAAAGTCATGACTGCCTGTCAAAGTCATGCCCGCCTGTCAAAGTCATGACCGCCTGTCAAAGTCATGCTCGCCTGTCAAAGTCATGACTGCCTGTCAAAGTCATGCTCGCCTGTCAAAGTCATGACCGCCTGTCAAAGTCATGAACGCCTGTCAAGTTATCAGGTCAGGTCATCACCGCCTGTCAGGATGGTCAGCGTGTGTCTTATTGGCCGTCATAATGGCGCTTCATGACTGCTTTATTGCAAGGCGTTACACGATCATTGACGTTGTCATAATGGCGCTTCATGACTGCTTTATTACAGTCATAATGGGCCAACGTTCCATGTACCTGGCCATATAAATAACTGGCCTAACTCACTGTCGAGGATATACTCAGACAGATAAAAGAAGCCTAAAACACAGAGATAACATACTCTCACTTTCACCTTCGCACTCAACCTCGATCACCCTAGGTTCGCCAAGAGCTTGTTGGGTTTGCACTGTGATCATCCAGGAGATTCAAGGTTGACGTCGCCTGGTCTTTGTGTTTGACAATCGTTGTTCGAACATTGGCGCCATCCGTGGGACACGTTTTTCAACGGCGTTTCACTTTTCCAAACTTTTTTTTTTCTTCCTCAATAATCACACCTTTCCTATGGCGGATACACAGCCATCACTGATCACTTCTTCATCGCCATTAATAACCACTACCGTGATTACCACTATACCCGATGTAACACCTCAATTTTCAAAACAACATTTAAATACCATTTAATTCAAAAATACATAATATTGTATCAACATCAGATACCAGTTTTACAAAAACGAAAAGGTTTCTTGTTCGAGATTATCAGAGTTTACAAAACGGTGTTACAAATTATATCTTAACCATAGGATAAGGACTCTAATCATCAACACCGAGCTAATCTCAACAAGGCCTCTTCTAAACGGGCCTCCTAGATCTTCGATCCCGAACCTGAGTACATAGCAAAAACACAAACATAGTACGTGAGACAAAATTGCCTCGTGAGATACATGGGTTTTAGACCCGATAAACAAATAGTCAAATAATATCATTTAATCTTAAAATAATATTACTAAGTTTGTTTTGGGTCACTTTATCACTTTCATCATTGGCCAATGTCAAGATAATCGGAATGCCTCCAATCTATCAAGACCATCATTTCCACGGTAATCGGAATGCCTCCAATCTACCGGGACTCATAGGTATTGGGTAATCGGAATGCCTCCAATCTACCACTAACCTTAAGGTACCGTAGTAACCGGAATGCCTCCAATCTACTACGGCCCTAGGGACATCATCATCATCATCATCATCATCATTACTTATCCTTTATCGTTATGAGCTTATAGCTCCATCATTTCTCAATAAATCAATCATTTCGTTATCAAACAAGCAATTCATCATAAATCATATAAATGACTAAATTACTTAAAGACTCGACAAATCATTAGGTCATAAAAACATTTACTAGCTATGTACCCAGTTTAAAAGTCACATGTACTCACCTTAGCCAAGCTTATCCAATGTTGTGTTCCTTGAACACCAATATCACTTCTCAAGATTTGAATGCCTCAAATCCACCAACCGGTAACCTATTATCAAAACCAATACAATGGTTTGCATCATTTATCAATACTAACTACATAATCCATGGCTAGCTAACTACTAGCACCATTTTCCCCAAAATCACCAAACCCTAAGTTCATAAGTCACCACATTTTCGTGTATCCAAAACATGACCACGTTTTCCTTGACAAAATACCATGGATCTAAGTTATTTCACTTCCATTTAACCATTCATGAACAAATCCATAACTAGGGTTTATGATTCAAGCTTCCATACTCAATTCTAAGACTTATAACACAAGGGGTTTGAAGATTTACCTTTGTTCTTCAATGAGGAGTAAGAATCACCAAGATTTGATGAAGATTGAGCTCCAAACGACACCTTACACTCAAAAATCGTTCACACACAAGAAGGGGAAAAACTAGGGTTTTGAAATGTGTAATAAATGAGTTTTCCCGAATTTAATGCTGGTGTCGCGAAAGTTCGCGATCGCTATCAATAGTTCGCGACGCGAACTTTTTCTTGCACGCATAATTCGCGATCGTTACCGGGTCGGGAACTACTTCGCGTCGATTGGCCCAACTCGCTGGACCGAGTTCACGATCGCGACCAAGACTTCGCGCCGCGAACTCCCATAGCAGCCCAGGCTGCACTTTTTGATCCTTGGTTCGACCCGGTTTCGCCCATAACTTTCTCGTACGGTGTCCAAACGACACGAAACCAATTCCTACGTTCTTTAAACGAATTATCCTTATTTAACATATTTTTGTACAATTTATTTATTTACAAAATTCGGGTCGTTACAACTATCCACCCCTTAAGGAGATTCCGTCCTCGGAATCTCATCATAGTTCACGAAATTCGGGTACCTTTTCCGAATCTCGTCCTTGACTTCCCAAGTCAAGTTCGGCCCAAGCGAATGCTTCCACTTGACCAACACCAATTCAATTTCTTTATTCCGAAGTTTCTTGGTTTTCGACTCTAATATGGCTTCGGGTTCTTCTATCAACCGGTTCGGGGCATCAACCCGCAATTCTTGCAACGGAATTATATTTTCAACTTCACCCACGAACTTCTTCAAATAACTTACATGAAACGTATCGTGAACACCTTGAAGTTCGGGTGGGAGTTCTAACTTGAAAGCTTGCAACCCGACCCGTTTCAAAATCTTAAACGGGCCAACATACCTTGGGCTCAATTTGCCTTTCTTACCAAACCGCATTACGCCTTTCCAAGGCGATACTTTCAACATCACCATGTCTTCAACATTCAAATCATACGGCCTCTTTTTCAAACCCGAGTAGCTTCTTTGTCGATCTTGGGCTATTTTCATATTTGTTTGGATTATCCCAACCTTTTCATTGGTCAACTTAACAATTTCGGGACCCGTGAGTTTCGTCTCACCGGCCTCGAGCCAGCACGATGGAGTCCTACATTTCCTACCATACAACGCCTCATAAGGCGGCATCTTAACGGTCGATTGGTAACTATTATTGTAGGAGAACTCAACTAACGGTAAATGTTCATCCCATTTACCTCCAAAATCTAGCACACACGATCTTAGCATATCCTCAACCGTTTGAATGGTTCTCTCACTTTGACCATCGGTTTGCGGGTGGTAAGCCGTACTCAACCGCAATTTCGTTCCCAACTCGTCTTGCAACGATCTCCAAAATCTCGAGGTAAACCTCGCGTCTCTATCGGACACAATCGACAACGGGACTCCATGAAGTCTTACTACTTCATCAACATACAACTTTGCCAACTTCTCAAGTGGCATGGTTTCTCGAATCGCCAAGAATAATGCACTTTTGGTCAATCCGGTCAACAATGACCCAAATGGCGTCGTGGTTCTTGCTCGTCTTTGGCAATCCAACAATGAAATCCATTGTTATATCATCCCATTTTCCGGCCGGGATTTGTAACGATTGAGCTACCCCGTAAGGTACTTGATGCTCGGCTTTTACTTGTGCACACGTGGCACACTTAGAAATATACTTTGCCACTCTTGCCTTCATCCCGGGCCACCAATACATCTTCTTCATATCTTGATACGTTTTTGTACTTCCCGGGTGGATCGAATACTTAGACTTATGAACATCATTTAGTAACTCCTTTCGGGTACCCCCGAACTTGGGAACCCAAATTCGACCACCGACGGTTTTCAACCCTTGCTTGTTTTCCACGAAGTGTTGGTTCTTTCCCAAACGCTCTTGCCTTAATTCATCTTTCTCCATCACTTCCCGTTGGGCATTCTTGATCCGTTCTACTATACTCGAGACTACTTCAATACGTGTTAGCCTTCCCTTTATCGGCTTTTCATAAACTTTTCGGCTTAAGGCGTCGGCTACCACATTGGCCTTCCCCGCATGGTAGACAATTTCACAATCATAATCTTGTATCAACTCGATCCATCTCCTTTGCCTCATATTTAGGTCTTTTTGAGTGAAAACGTATTGAAGACTTTTGTGATCCGTATACAACGTACACCTTGTACCATATAAGTAGTGTCTCCATAATTTTAAAGCAAATACTATCGCCGCCAATTCCAAATCGTGAGTCGTATATCTTTCTTCCGCATTCTTTAGTTGTCTCGAGGCGTAAGCAATCACTTTCCCCCGTTGCATCAAAACACAACCCAAACCTTTATGTGAAGCATCACTATACACGATGAAGTCTTCCATACCTTCGGGTAACGTGAGAATCGGGGCGTTACACAATTTTTCCTTTAATGTAGCAAATGCATTTTCTTGTTTTTCTCCCCACACAAACTCACTACTCTTTCGGGTCAACAATGTGAGTGGTGTCGCCACTCGAGAAAAGTCTTGAATAAATCGACGGTAATATCCGGCAAGGCCGAGAAAACTTCTCACTTCGGTTGGAGTTCGTGGCGGTTCCCACTTCATAACCGCTTCAATCTTTGACGGGTCAACTTTGATTCCTTCTCGGGACACGACATGACCAAGGAATTGGACTTCTCGAATCCAAAATTCGCACTTAGAAAACTTAGCATACAGTTTCTCTCGTTGTAGCACTTCTAACGTTTGTCTTAGATGACTCTCGTGTTCTTCTTCGGTTTTTGAATAAATAAGGATATCGTCAATAAATACGATAAGAAATTTGTCGAGGAATGGTTTGCAAACCCGATTCATAAGATCCATAAAAATGGCCGGTGCATTAGTCAACCCAAATGGCATCACCAAAAACTCGTAATGCCCATAGCGTGTACGAAACGCCGTCTTCTCGGTATCTCCTTCTTTCACTCGAACTTGATGGTAACCCGATCTCAAATCGATCTTCGAGAAATAGTCGGCACCTTGAAGTTGATCAAATAAATCGTCGATTCTAGGCAATGGGTACCGGTTCTTAATAGTCATCTTGTTCAACTCTCGGTAGTCAATGCACATTCTCATAGAACCGTCTTTCTTCTTAACAAATAATACAGGCGCACCCCATGGAGACGAGCTAGGACGAATAAATCCTTTGTCGAGTAACTCTTGCAATTGGGACATCAATTCCCGCATCTCGGTGGGAGCCAATCGGTATGGAGCACGAGCTATCGGCGTCGCTCCCGGAACTAAATCAATACGGAATTCTACTTGCCTCTCCGGCGGCAATCCCGGTAAATCGTCGGGAAATACCTCGGGAAAATCCCGAATCACCTTTACATTTTCCACCGACTTCTTCTCTTTCCTTCCATCTAATACATATGCTAGAAAGGACGAACATCCTTTGGCTAAACATTTCCTAGCTTTAACCGCGGTCATAAGACATGGTAGATGGTGTCGTCTCTCACCATACACATAAACTTTTTCATTGTCGGGAGTCCTAATCGAGACTATCTTCTTTCCACATAAAATCTTTGCTTGATTCTCACCCAACCAATCCATACCTATAACTATATCAAAACCCGCAATTTCCATGGGTAATAAATTCACCTTAAACTTTCTCCCATCTATTTCCAATTCACAATCTCGACACATATGTTGAACTATAGAGGTTTTACCATCCGCAATTTCTATATCATAAATTTCATCAAGGAGTTCTAATGGCACATTCAACATCACAACAAAATCATGTGACACAAACGAATAAGTAGCACCCGAGTCAAATAAGATCCGGGCGGGAATAGAATTTACGAGTAGGGTACCTGAAACGACATCGTGGGCCTCCTTGGCTTCTTCTCGGGTAAGTTGGAAGGACCGTCCCTTGACCTTTGTCGGCTCCGCTTTCTTTTGAGCGGTCGACACCATGGTCTCACTTCCCTTCTTCGGGCATGCATTGCTATAGTGCCCTTTTTCATGGCACGAATAGCACTCAATTTCATCCAACGGTTTGACCCGGCAATCCCTTGCCAAATGTCCCGGCCTTCCACACTTGAAACACGACTTTGAGTCCACCAAACATTCTCCCTTGTGGTCTTTGCCACACTTCTTACAAGCACCAACACTCGATTGTTTAGAGAAGGTCGGAGTGAACTTTCCCTTCTTCACCGAACCCGAGCTCCCCTCAAACTTCCTCTTCTCAAACTTTTCAAACTTCGGCCTCTCGTTGATTCTTCTTTGGCCAACCTCTTCAACATTTCTCGCCGCACCGATAGCTTCATCGAGTGTGGCGGCCCTTTTAACCTCCAATTCATACTCCCACGGGAGTCCATTAGCATAACGAACAATCCGGGATCTCTCATCCGGATACAATTTGATCACAAACGGGATTAGTCCCGTGAACTTTTTAGTGTACTCATCGACGCTCAAACTTCCTTTCTTCAAATGCACAAACTCCTCTTGAAGTTTCTCCAAGTTCCTCTCGGGGCAAAACTTTGCCTTTAACCGCTTCACAAACTCATCCCAAGTCATCTTGTACACCGCCCTTTTTCCCAACGTTTCATACATGGTGTCCCACCACACGAGGGCCTCATCCTTCAACAAACGAGAAGCATAGATTACCATATCACCTTCCTTGCATTTACTAGCTTCAAGGACTTGTTCAGTTTCACGGATCCAACGGATCGTGACTTTCGGTTCGGAACTACCATAGTAGTTATCGGGCTTAAAGGCCATAAAGTTCTTATACGTGCACCCCTTCCTTTCCCTCGGTTCGGGCTCACTTTCATCTTCTTCCGTTGATGATTTCTCAGTTTGAGCAACACTACTTGACTTGCTCTTTGTGCGGGGTGGAGATTCCTCCCGCCTTTCACGTGCCCTATGCTCATTGAGAAGTCGGTTCACATCCTCGTTCACTATGTCCCTCATTTGATTGAACATAGTTTGGAGGTGTTCTACGGTGACCGGGGTGTGAGTATTCCTTTCAACACCCGAATTTTCCTCCCCTTCCCGAGGTGGAGGACCAAACACCGGTTCGACAATGTTGTTCGAATCTTGCCCTTGATCAAGTGGGCCTCTTGTACTTCTAGTTCTCACCATTTTGCTATAATAAGACATTAATCATTTAGAAGTCAATTTATCAAAGTAACGGTAACATTGACCGTCCCAAAACCAAACATGACCTAATCCTCCAAGGTCAACCCTATTGAACCTACACTTAAGGTCTCAATAGCCATTTCACAAGTATCCTATGGAACCTACGGTCCTACTAGCTCAGTTTAAGTCTAGGATGGTCAACTCAACCTAGTTCACTTAAACTATAGCTCTGATACCAAGTTGTAACACCTCAATTTTCAAAACAACATTTAAATACCATTTAATTCAAAAATACATAATATTGTATCAACATCAGATACCAGTTTTACAAAAACGAAAAGGTTTCTTGTTCGAGATTATCAGAGTTTACAAAACGGTGTTACAAATTATATCTTAACCATAGGATAAGGACTCTAATCATCAACACCGAGCTAATCTCAACAAGGCCTCTTCTAAACGGGCCTCCTAGATCTTCGATCCCGAACCTGAGTACATAGCAAAAACACAAACATAGTACGTGAGACAAAATTGCCTCGTGAGATACATGGGTTTTAGACCCGATAAACAAATAGTCAAATAATATCATTTAATCTTAAAATAATATTACTAAGTTTGTTTTGGGTCACTTTATCACTTTCATCATTGGCCAATGTCAAGATAATCGGAATGCCTCCAATCTATCAAGACCATCATTTCCACGGTAATCGGAATGCCTCCAATCTACCGGGACTCATAGGTATTGGGTAATCGGAATGCCTCCAATCTACCACTAACCTTAAGGTACCGTAGTAACCGGAATGCCTCCAATCTACTACGGCCCTAGGGACATCATCATCATCATCATCATCATCATTACTTATCCTTTATCGTTATGAGCTTATAGCTCCATCATTTCTCAATAAATCAATCATTTCGTTATCAAACAAGCAATTCATCATAAATCATATAAATGACTAAATTACTTAAAGACTCGACAAATCATTAGGTCATAAAAACATTTACTAGCTATGTACCCAGTTTAAAAGTCACATGTACTCACCTTAGCCAAGCTTATCCAATGTTGTGTTCCTTGAACACCAATATCACTTCTCAAGATTTGAATGCCTCAAATCCACCAACCGGTAACCTATTATCAAAACCAATACAATGGTTTGCATCATTTATCAATACTAACTACATAATCCATGGCTAGCTAACTACTAGCACCATTTTCCCCAAAATCACCAAACCCTAAGTTCATAAGTCACCACATTTTCGTGTATCCAAAACATGACCACGTTTTCCTTGACAAAATACCATGGATCTAAGTTATTTCACTTCCATTTAACCATTCATGAACAAATCCATAACTAGGGTTTATGATTCAAGCTTCCATACTCAATTCTAAGACTTATAACACAAGGGGTTTGAAGATTTACCTTTGTTCTTCAATGAGGAGTAAGAATCACCAAGATTTGATGAAGATTGAGCTCCAAACGACACCTTACACTCAAAAATCGTTCACACACAAGAAGGGGAAAAACTAGGGTTTTGAAATGTGTAATAAATGAGTTTTCCCGAATTTAATGCTGGTGTCGCGAAAGTTCGCGATCGCTATCAATAGTTCGCGACGCGAACTTTTTCTTGCACGCATAATTCGCGATCGTTACCGGGTCGGGAACTACTTCGCGTCGATTGGCCCAACTCGCTGGACCGAGTTCACGATCGCGACCAAGACTTCGCGCCGCGAACTCCCATAGCAGCCCAGGCTGCACTTTTTGATCCTTGGTTCGACCCGGTTTCGCCCATAACTTTCTCGTACGGTGTCCAAACGACACGAAACCAATTCCTACGTTCTTTAAACGAATTATCCTTATTTAACATATTTTTGTACAATTTATTTATTTACAAAATTCGGGTCGTTACACCCGAGGCGGTGATAACCTCGCCCAGTCGTATCATGGAACCATACGTCGATTCTGAGTGGACGGTGTCGGATGTCAGGACACAAGGGTATCCCTCTTTAACAAGTCCACTTTTCTCCACAAGGCTTGTTGGATCAAGTTCGTTTACCTCACCACAGCCAGTGACGCCCATCCCTTCATTTCAGCCTCTTTTGTCCCACGGGACAAGCTCTCAGGAGGATGGCACGGATCCGGTCAGACAGCCTGTTTCCACCTTTCCACAAGCCGCTACGCCAGGAGTTCGGGAGGATCCAATTGTGGAGTTACTCCGAAGGTTGGCTCAGAGTGCCCAACCACCACCACCTCCTCCACCACCTACTTCATCGGACTTGTTGTCTCAGTTGGTAGCGGCGTTGCGCCCAGCACCGCAGCCACCGGTTGTTCAACCAGTCGATCCGTTGTCACAATTACTGGAGCAGTTACGACAACCACCCATTCACATCACCCCACCACCACCTCCACCACAGGATACATCTAATGATATGTTGCGAGTGTTACAAGCACTCGTGGCAGCAGCTGCACCACCCCGAGCGGCCACTATGCCTTTGTCGGTGGTTAGTTCGAAGTTTTGTGACTGGGTGGCCAGATGCCCTCTCCCAGATAAACAAAAAGTTCCAACCATAGTTGGTACTTACGACGGTACACGAGATCCTGATGACCACCTTGCTCTTTTTGAACAGGCCATTATGACAGAGAAATGGCTAGACCCAGTCGCTTGTCACATGTTCCCTGGCACGTTACAGGGTTTCGCTCGTGATTGGTTTGCTGACTTACCGGAGAGGAGTATTCAAGACTTTGCAGATCTAAAGGCCAAATTTGTGACTCACTTTATCCAGCAAAAGAAGCAGCAGAGAACTCATATAGAAGCACATTTGCTGCGACAAAGGGAAGGCGAGGGGTTACGCGACTTCATTCAGCGTTACACGCAGGAGTGCCAGAAAATTGTCGCCTTACCCGAAAGTCAGCAAATTTCGGGTTTTACCCTCTCCTTGCTTCCAGGACAACTGCAAGAAAAGTTAATCAAGAGAACTCCAATTACTTTCAAAGAAGCCACGGACAGGGCATATGACTATCTAAGGTCAAAAGAAACTGTCTCACTGACAAGAGAGGTAGGCGGCAAGTCATGGACTGACACGTCAGATCGCAGGCATGATGCTCTCACTGGTGATCATCAACGAGATGAAAGGAGCAACCGGAGGTTTGGCCCATACGATAAACATCCGTCTGAGCGTGCTCTTAGCAAAACACCAAAAGAAATCTTGATAACAGAGCAGGTGTGCGCTACCTTCACACCTCCACCCCAGATGGAGCATAGGTCGGGTACGAAAAACATGAATAAATACTGTGATTTCCATGAAGATCATGGACACGACACGAATGCCTGTAGAGAGCTAAAAAGGGAAATCAGGCGGGCTTTGGAAGAAGGCAAACTAGAACACCTTGTCCCTGGCGCTAAGCAGCAAGCAAATAAACTTCCATTTAAGAAGAGTTATGCCTGGCAAAAGAAGGGGGAAGACACAGAACATCCCGGACCACCTGATGGTCATATCCTCATGATACATGAGGGAGCCAATATTAACTGACCTATCAAGGTGCGATACTCTTTACTGTCATTTCTTCCTTTATGTTTTCAATACATGTTTCCAAGCACATGGAATGTCATGGTCATGCATGAAACTGGCGATAATAACATTTGGTCTGATCTTGTATCCCAATATTATCTCACAATATCATTTTTCTATGGTTTTTGCATAAACAAATAAATATTGAAGTAAGGATTCAATACAAAAAGCATAAGGCCACAATAGACATCTCAGTCTAAAGCCAAACATGCACTTTCATTACGTACAATGTTACAACTTGAGCATGCATGTGCATGTACACAACTAAGAACATAGTTCAATACAACATGTATGAAGCCAAAAAAGACAACCTTGTCTGGCCAAATAACATACAATCATACTCGTCTTTTAATCTACTTGATAAAAGATAAGCACTTCTCACTGGGAAGCGACAATCCTCGCGAGTAAACAAAGTAACGGTTAACCAACAAAAGTGCCATTGGTACAGTGTCACAGGCACAATATAAAGCATACATCAGAGATACCCAAATCTACCCAGGTCATTGGCATACACCGTCATGCACACCCAAGACGGTGTCATGGACACAACATCCATAATAAAAAGATAAAAAAATGTGTTATTGGCTTGATCATCCAATAAAACATTATTTTTCAAAGCAAAGCAATGGACAAGCAAGTACGTGTAACGTAGCGAGCAACTTAGTTAAACCTGCATCAAGACATACACTTACAATTAACAAGGAGTTAATTATTTAAGCGTGCAAAAAAGTTGGCTAAAACTCTCGGCCTAACACCGCCGGTCACCACCTACCGCCGGTCCATGGCTACGCAATGGCTACCACCGGTCGGGACTTTTAAACCGCCGGTTCGGACGAAACCCAATGCCGGCGGACGAAACTCAAAACCGCCGGTCGGGACCTTTAAACCGCCGTCGATCAACACCAACCCTAACCCTACGACCGCCGGTCTCTGCTTGCCCCCTACGACCGCCGGTCTCGACTGCTTGACGACCGCCGGTCTCGACTGCTTGACGACCGCCGGTCTCGACTGCTTGACGAACCGCCGGTCTGTGCCGGTCTGCGTGAACTAGGAAAGCCTGCATGAATGTGACCGCCGGTTCTGCATGAATGGTGACCGCCGGTCTGCATGAATGGTAATCGCCGGTCTCGCTTGATCGCCGGTCTGTACCGCCTGCCCTTCGATCACCTTGCGCAACTTGTACCGCCGGTCCAACTAAACCGGCAGCCGGTCAAACCCTAAATTGACCGCCGGTTCCCAACGAACCCTAAGATCGAAATCAAATGACCGCCGGTCTTAGGCTTCTGACAGCCGGTTAACGATCGTCTGCGGACCGCAACAAACCTCACATAAAGTGTTGAAGCTCTCCCTGTTTTGCGATAATAAAGAAGCTCTGTAGATCATCGAATTAAATCTAGCCTTGCGGACCGGTGTGCGGATTGCACGAACCGCCGGTCGTTACCTCCGCCGGTCAAGGACAGCCGGTCATAGTTACGAGTCGAACAAAAAACCGGTCAAGGACAGCCGGTCATGGTCAAGGACAGCCGGTCAAGAGCAGCCCAAAAAAAAAAAAAAAAAAAAAAAAAAAAAAACCGGAAGAAGACTTACTTGATAGTTACGACTTGCAAATCGACTTTTTTGGCAAATCCTAACTCGGGGGCATGATGAGGTTAGTAGGAATTACCTATGTATATATAGGCTAATTCCCCAAAACCTAAATAATGATAAAGTCATGACTGACCGCCTGTCAAAGTCATGACCGCCTGTCAAAGTCATGACCGCCTGTCAAAGTCATGCTCGCCTGTCAAAGTTATGCTCGCCTGTCAAAGTCATGACTGCCTGTCAAAGTCATGCCCGCCTGTCAAAGTCATGACCGCCTGTCAAAGTCATGCTCGCCTGTCAAAGTCATGACTGCCTGTCAAAGTCATGCTCGCCTGTCAAAGTCATGACCGCCTGTCAAAGTCATGAACGCCTGTCAAGTTATCAGGTCAGGTCATCACCGCCTGTCAGGATGGTCAGCGTGTGTCTTATTGGCCGTCATAATGGCGCTTCATGACTGCTTTATTGCAAGGCGTTACACGATCATTGACGTTGTCATAATGGCGCTTCATGACTGCTTTATTACAGTCATAATGGGCCAACGTTCCATGTACCTGGCCATATAAATACCTGGCCTAACTCATTGTCGAGGATATACTCAGACAGATAAAAGAAGCCTAAAACACAGAGATAACATACTCTCACTTTCACCTTCGCACTCAACCTCGATCACCCTAGGTTCGCCAAGAGCTTGTTGGGTTTGCACTGTGATCATCCAGGAGATTCAAGGTTGACGTCGCCTGGTGTTTGTGTTTGACAATCGTTGTTCGAACAGTTATTGTTTTTAAATTCAAATAATTGAATAAGATAAAACTAATAAATAAATTAAATTAAATTAAATAAGAGAAATACGTTCAATAAAATTTAATAAAATACAAGTCCTAAAAAATATATAATTTGAAGAAAATAATTTAAAAGTCATAAAATAGAATAATTTAATAAACAAACTAATCAAACACGTCTGGCTTCCGATCCCAAGCCCCCTCCCGATTTAGACCCCGATCTTCAGTATGACCACTTATTTTCTCACAAATCTTTATTTCCCATTTTCATTATTAATTTTATATCTTCTCATAACTCATCCACTGGCATAAGGTTTAGAGGTTGACTTGTAAATATTTCGTTTTTGTAGTATCGTTTTTATGTTTTTAGATGATTTCGAAGGTTTGATATGATAAATTCATCAAATGACATGTAATCCAGTTATCCAACTACACAAATATAAAGTCATAAATCTTTACCTAACTCCTGTTTATAGGGTAAGAAATATCAAGTAATAATTAATAGGAAAATAATATAATAAATGTTTACCAAAGATGGATGTGTTGACTAATTAAGTGCCCACACACTAAAACGCCCCGAATCAAGTGGCTGTTTCCACCGTATTTTCTTTTGTCATGTTATCCTTTTTTTAAGCACGCATTTTTAGAAGCATATGCGTAGTAAATTCCAAAATTATCCAAGTAGTCTTAGTTTATAAGTTATAACAAAAATAAATTTAAAAAATATATTATTGGGTGATTAGGTGAACACAAACTAATTTTAGTTGAGTTGTTTCTCAACCTACCCATTT
The DNA here is from genome assembly GCA_963853835.1 of Calendula officinalis. NCBI lineage: Eukaryota > Viridiplantae > Streptophyta > Magnoliopsida > Asterales > Asteraceae > Calendula > Calendula officinalis. The sequence continues at coordinate 448,182 of OY970827.1, read as the reverse complement.
ATCGCTACTAATTAAGGTTCTTCGCTACTAAAATGCTAATTAATTCAAATGTTTTATTTATTTAGTTTATCAAAGTGAACGTAACTTTAGATTCTTATTTATAAGATTAAACTAATTAAACATACAAGTGGGTACCAGTCTAAAAAAATCAAGTTGACTATAAAATTATCAAAAAGAACACCAACTGTCAAATTAATATTGTTTTCACTACTAGTAATGTAAAAGGTAGACGATTATATTTTTATTTGAAAATACAAAGACTGTTTTTAGGGAGATTACGTATACAATCCGTTGTAAATGGAAACAAATAAAAATCTAACGTGATTCATTTTCACGCTTCAATTGTTAAGTATGACTTCCTATATTTTCCTAAATAAATGAGGGAATATATATTATATTTTTAATTATTAAATAAAGGGAAAATGAGGAGAGGAATTTGATGTATTCCCTCCAACTCCGATAACAGCGTTGCACCACCTCCCTTCGTCTCTGGTTACAGAGTTGCTATCTCTGTCACTTTCCGGCACCACCGTCACCAGCAATTTACACGCAAATCTCACCTAACAAATCAATTAAATACACACACATTCAGCAGATCATCCTTCAAAACAATTTCAATGGCAGAAAAAATCTATCCTGCCGCCAAGCCTAGCGCCGGCCCTGCTCCCGCTACAGCCGCCGGAAACCCTTCGTTTCCGGCTACCAAGGCTCAGCTCTACAACAACACTCGTCCAGTATACAGACCACAACCCCGTCGCAGCCGCCGTAGCTGCTGCTGCTCTTTATGTCTCTGGTTCACCTTCATCATCATGATTTTAATAGTCATTGGCGCCATTGCCGGCGGCGTGATGTACGTTCTCTACCGTCCTCACCGCCCTACGTTCTCAGTTGCATCTCTCCACGTCTCTCAGTTCAATCTGACGTCATCGAATAAACTCAATACGAAGCTCAATTTCACCATTACGGCTCGTAACCCTAACAAGAAGATCGTGTTCTACTACGATCCGGTTTCCGTTTCATTCAATTCGAGAGACGTAGACGTCGGTGACGGAACGATACCGGCGTTCACTATGGGGAAGAAGAATACGACGACGTTGAGAACAGTTGCAACGACGATTGGACAGAGTGTTGATGATAACAGTGGTTTGAAATCAGATCTGAAGAATAAAAAGAGTTTGCTACTGAAGATCCAGCTCGACACAAAAGTGAAGGCGAAGATCGGAAGCTTCACGACTAAAAAGTTACCGATTAGAGTTAAATGTGAGGGAATCAAGGCGGCGGCTCCCACCGGAAAAACAGCGACAACGGCAACAACTTCCGATGCGAAGTGTAAGGTCGATCTTCGAATTAAGATCTGGAAATGGACCATTTGATTGAGATTATAATTGAAGAAATTACAAAGGTGTGATTATCTGGTTTTGAATTTTTACAGACTGTTTTTGTTAAACACTATTGCGTTTTTTTGGGATAATTTGCTTCTTTAGGGCAGGATTATGGTGTTTCATATTATATCCATAGAACACGTTATAAGTTTGATTTATCCATAATTGGAATTTGAGTTTTTTTCATTCTTTTCTAAAACGGGGAATAAAGCAAAAAAATGCAAGGAAATGATTGGTACTACAGCTGGAGGTCGCAATTGAATCGGGTCGATAAATACAACGCATTCAATAAATAACTTATTAGGGTTGAACTTTTGAACGTGTTCAAATAGTACTATTAAAAATTATAAATTGCATACTCGTATTATAAGTTTAATTACGTTTCTAGAAAAATCTTAACTATTTATCACTTTTATGAATAGTTATGTCTATTATTCTTAATTTTTGTGGTTGAAAGTGATTTTTTATAACTTAATTGTCGTGTTTTATCATAATTTGGTGAGCAAACTAACCAAGTGAACAACTAAAAAGTGATTATTGTTTACAATATACTCCTTAGTTTGTTTTTAGAATACTACAGTTGCTTTTATGAGAATTTAACCTTTAAACAAATATAAAAGTTGTGTAAAAACAAAATATAAGATTTTTGTAAAACAAAATCATTATATAGAAAATGTTACACCCGTAAGTAAGAGTATTGCAAGAAATAGTCATTGTCGGTGGAAGAAACGGCGTGGTATGGTTCTGTTTTGTAGGGCCCGAAGGCACGCTATTTACATGTTTCAAACCAATGAGGCATCTCATTCAATGCTCACATTATGTCACCAACCGAACTAAGATTCCAAACCAATGATATTTCGTTTTAATATTACCATTACTAACTCAAATACAATTGTATTCCTAACAAGTTTTTTTCTTCAAGTTTCTAAACATAATGGTCATTTAATATTCACTAGATGTAGTTTAATGCCATATAATATGTTTTAACCAATAATACAATCATCAAATAAAGATTTGTTCGCTTCTAAGACTACTTTTAACATGAAAGATAATCTATATACATACTTAAATAGGCCTATACTCAATATTACCTTTGTATTATTAATCAAATGTTCTAGACAGATAAAGTATATGGATATGCATTCTCTTTTTATTCTAATTTGGGAGCCGTATTAAATTATTATTTTTTCTTTTTTTGTCTCAATAGGATTGAACGAATTTGGAAATGACACCTAAAGCCTAAGAGAACGTCATTAATAAATCGTTGTCATGATTTAGAAAAGTATTCTATTCTAACATAATTAATAACACATGCTGACATGTTACACTTTACATGATATAGAAATGGAAATCATGGCCTCCAATTGCGACCAATTTATTAATTTTAATATTCTCTTTGTCCCTCTGTATTACAATATGCACGCATGATTTTTACGTATCGGCTCATTAACATAACACATCACAAATAAAAAAGATACTTCCTCCTTTTCAAAATAAGTGACACTTTTTTTTTTGTGATTCAAAATAAGCGACACACTTTGAAAAATTATCTTATTTGACAAACAATAATGGGACACACACCTACTATCTACTTTAATAAAGTGAAATGAATCCTTTACCCTTACTTTTTACTTTTAAACATCATTAACCCCACTTTATTCAAAATGCGTGGGACCCATTCCCCACTAACTATCCAATTAATTTAATTTAATCATCATTATAATCTTTTGCCTCAAATATCGTGAAATCTAAAGTGTGTCACTTATTGAGGAAGTATAAAATTTGTAACTTATAATAAGGACAATAACATAGTTGCATTTTTTAATCCAACAAGTCGTCAACAATGACACATTTCAATTGTGAAGTCCTAAAGACAGATTCACACAAGGGTGAAACGTGGGTTTAAGGTTTTGCACAAACAATGTTTATAGCTTATGAGCCCTCAAATGATTTGAACCGCAAGTGAAGTCTTTTTGGTCAACTGAACTGACTACGAGCTCGGGTTCTGGATTTTCTAACTCAAATACCACCTACATAGACAAGGTGAAATTCGGTTAATAAAATATTCAATATTAACAGTCCAAAATACAATTTTGACCCAATTACTTATTAACCATTGATTCAAGTTATACTTTATTTTAAAGGGTACATATAACAATATAACATATTATTTTGAAATAATATAACATTTTTATACACAGATATTATTTAAGACTTCTTTAAAAATTTGGATAAAAGTTTTTAAAAAAATATTGGACAAACTTTCTTTCGGGTCAACCGACCTGACCCGTTTTTTGCCACCAAAACATAGGCTCATACACACACGCACACATAAGGGTAGGTTAATACCAAGACGTTTTTTCCTTGTTTTAGAATCGGAGCGGGTACATAGAGGTTACACTGGGGCCCAAAAGACTGCAAAAAAGATGAAAAAAAGTGATAATAAATTTTAAGCCCATAATAACATCACAAAACCAATTAATAATAAATTAACATAATTTTACCGGCCAAAATCTCCCGATATTGAAGTCATTTACAAATGCTACACCTTTACCCCAACCATTAAAGGACATGTATGTGTCTGTTACATTTTTAACAACAAAACTGCCTCTATAGAAACCCGGTTCTTTTAAATTTACACCTGAAACCAATGTTACTGATATTGAATCATCTTTAACTATAAGTAGTTAGAGTAATGACAAACACATTAATTATCTAGAGTAAATTACAGAAATTGTCCCTGTGGTGTTTCAAATCCTATGATTTTATCCCTAAACTTTTTTTTCGTGATTTATGTCCCTGTCGTCCATTTTGACGTAAAATGACCAAAATACCCTTATAAAAAAATTCAAAAGAAATAATTACAAGGGTATTTTGGTCATTTTAGGTCAAAATAGATGGAAAATTTGAAATTTAAAGACCATAAGGACAAAATCACAAAAACAAAAGTTTAGGGATAAAATCGCAAAATTTGAAACAACACAGGGACAATTTATGTAATTTACTCAATTATATATTAAAAATCTTTAAAACATACCGCGTTTGATTTTTAGGGTTTTACGGGCAGAAACTGCAAGAAAATTAGAATATGACTTGTTAAAAACAGGATTTATTTTCGGTAATTCATTTAAATTGCTGAGAGGAATTGGTAGCATTTTCCACTTGAGCAGAGGTTTCCCATCTAAGTAAACAGCAGACAGTATGCCCTATAAAACAACAATAATTAATAATATAGTGATTTATTATAATAATTAATAAATGGTGTTAAAGTTAGGACTTTTACCTTGCTATCAAACAAGTACGGGCCATAATTTATACGACCCATGTTTTCAACCTAAAAAAAGGAAGAAGAAAAAAAGGTACAAATCAAATTAATAAAATTATACGAAAAAAGAAAAGAAGGGATTTGGAAAATATGGATTTTGACCAAAATTAACAAGTCAAGGAGACAAATTTACCAAAATTAACAGCAATCTACTACTGGAAGCACAGTCAGCATTAGGAAGATTAACAGGCTTATTTGACCATCTATTGATTGTGCCAACATATTTTGGTCTTTCACTTTTATCTTCAGAAAGACATGTAACATACACTTGGGCTCTGTCATGCACCTGAAACTAAAATTTAAAATAAAAAAATATCAATATATTAATACGAAGATTTTAGAGATAGCAAAATGGGCAGGCTGGGTCGGTCCGGGTTGGGTTGGTTGACCCGAATTACCTTTGGTATAGACAAAGTGCTCTCATTGCCTTTAGTTACGTATTCAGAGGCATATAATAAAAATCCAAACATCTGGAAATGAGTGAAATTAGTTGAGTAATAATTATGTGACTATAATAAATAAAAAATGGATTTGAGATGAACATAAATTATATACTTGGCCTGCAGCCTCCATTGATATTGGGTTCTCAGATTCAACAGCTTTAATGGATAAATCACTGTCTAGTGTATATGGATCAAACAAAGATGCTATTTTTTCTAATTTAATACGACCGTATCCTGTTTTTTCATTATTTGAAGGAATTGGAGGGAGAGAAACTGTACTGCACTTAGCTATAACCGCCCGTATTGCTGATTAAAATTACATAATATTTATTATTATTATTGATTTATTATGATAAATATTATTTGTAGAGGGGAGATATTACCTTTGAACTTTGCACCATCTACATCACCAGACTCGCTAATAGGAGCATCCTATAAAAAATGTTTATAAAATTATTATTTTTTTATAAAAAAATATGAGAAGTGGATGATATGAGGTTGGTTGCTTACATAATCATAAGATGTAAGATCAGCATTGTAGTCGGATTCTTGAGCAGCATTTGCACCATTATAAAATCCAAAATTGGTTCCACCATGAGCCATCTATAAGTGACAAAACATGACATCATCACGATGTCAGGTAAATGATGCGTACAAGTAAAGGTGGCAAGATGGTCGGGTCAGATAACGGGTCGACCCGTTTCCCTAAGAACGGGTTGAAATTACCACCTCTAATTTCAAAAGTTTTATACTTCATATAACATACATAAAGGACAACAGAGCCATTTCTTGATATAATATTTTCCAGTGCAGATGCTGTAGAAATTGCATCTGTTGAAGCAATATTCTCTCCCCAATGGGTAAGCCACCCCGTGTAAAATTCTCTGAAATGATAAAATATAAAATAATAAAATATAAACTAATTTAATAATAATTTACATGAATTAAAGTGAGATACCTACGCAGAAAGTGGTGGTGATTTTCCTGGTGCATTATATGCCTTTTGCATCTTAAATATAGGCCAAGGATCCTCTCCGGTTGAAAAGTCAACCGCTACAGTTAAACTTTGCAATATTAAAATCATAAAATATACATTATAATTATAAATTATTTAATAATAGATGAAATTCAGAGACATTTCACCTGATAAGACACTGTCTCCACGTATGGTTCCTTTAGTGAGAGTATCTCTAGTGCCTCCATCCGTAGTATATCTATAAACATTAAATATATATATATATATATATATATATATAATTAATTCATAAACATGAAATACATATTGAAGTTTGATGCTAAAAATTACATTTATACCCGCACATTAACTTACAGAATTATATCATCTCCGAGATGTGATCGCGCTAAGTTGACCAAATGATGCAAATAATCTTTATCATCTCCATACGAACCAAACTCATTCTCGATCTGCAAAAAATAACCAAAACTATATATATTACAAAAAAGCTAAATATATTAGTGATAATTATTAAACAGAACAACTGAGATACATTAATAGTTTTACCCACCTGAACCATTATTATAGGACCTCCTTTGTGGTAAAGAAGATGAGAAAGTTTAGGAAGTAATATCCCAAACCATGTATCAACCTGCAACAACTTGTGATTAATAAGTCATAAAATGAATAAAAGAATAAATAAAATATTTACCAAAGCAAGGTATGCTGGATCTGATGATCTTAGTTTAATTGCTGGTTCTTTAGTAAGTAACCAAGCAGGAAAGCCGCCAAAATCCCATTCTGCAACAAAAAATGGTATTCATATCCTTAATTTTCTTTTTGCATTTAGTATTAACATATATGAAATAAAAAATTAAAAATCAAATAAACCGATATATTCAGATTTGGTAGCTGTTCTAACCTGCACATATGTAAGGACCAGGCCTTAGCATAACCAGCAAATCTAACTTCTGACACAACTCAAGAAACGAAACTATATCTGCAATTCCATCAAAATCGAGTTGACCTTCTTTAGGTTCATGCAGATTCCATGGAACATAAGTTTGAATTGCATTCAACCCTAAAGCCTTTGCTCTTAATAATCTATCTTCCCAATACTGCAACCAAATTATGAAATGAAATGAAATCATTTACTGCATTCATCAAAATACAGAAGATAAACTTCCAAAAATGGTCACGAATTCATGATTGATGATAAATATATGTGTTTGTAGCTCCATCCTAATATAAGGTGACAAATTGTATCAAGCTAAAACCGATATATATGAAAGGTAATTGCTACTTATTTTAACAGATCAATTGCAGAATGTATTGTTAATTTCAAACAATTGAGTATATGTACTAGCATTTATGATTCAATAGGTTACAGAAACTGTACAAGAGGAAGGGTACGGAAATAATGTATGTCTCCGCCGATAATTTGAAAAGGCTCTCCATCTTTCCAGAACATATCATCGGCAATTTCAAACTTTCGTGCATTAGCAACCTGTTAATTTTTAAATCAGGTGTTAGCTAATCATAATGATCACTAAATAAACATGAAGAAGGGTCGTAGCTAGGGTTTAGTAACTCACTTGATGATGATGATGATGTTTTGGGGGTTTAGAGATGGGGGAAGGAAGAGGAGCGAAAACAGTAGAGAAAGCAACGAGACAGAGGAGAAGAACGATGATCGTGGTCGTCTTCAGGCTTCTTCGTTTCGCCATTGCAGTTGACTTCTTCGCCGTCGCTATCGGCGTTTGTTCTTCACTCAGCTTTCCATTTTTCCGACCACTTTATTTGAGCTAAGACAGCCGTAGGTGGATCATTTTGACTGTCTTTTGAGCTAAGACCCCATAATTTTCAGTATTTGCAATCAATGAAACATCAAATAATAATAATCATCTTTAATTTTTACCATTTTAGATAATGTAATAAATATAATTTTCAATTAAAATGAAAATTTCATTAATTGCACCAAATGTATGCCCAGGGGATACATTAGAAAAACACTTTAGAAGATAAACAGTTAATAAAATACAAGTTAATATATTTCCTCCGATTCAAAATAAGTGCTACACTTTCCTTATATGAGTTATTCAAAATAAGTGTTACACTTTCCTTATTTGGTAAATTTTTGTATATAAAATTATCATTTTATCATTACTTAATTTTATTAAACATCATTAATTTGTCATTTCCAACCATATTGTGGGACACTTCTTCACTAATTATCCCCTTTAATCTATCATAATCTCTATTACAATGTTTTACATAAAAAATCATGAAAGTAATAGTATAGCACTTATTTTGAATCGGCGGAAGTATGTAACATTAAGATTTATGAACTGAAATGATCTATAATTTGATCATTAAGATTTTTTATTTTTTTTTTGTATGATATTACATTCTATATAGAGTTTTATAGTAAGGTGAAAAATGGTATAGTTGTGACCTAAAATAATTTAATATGAGAAGTGATATTACTTTTTACTATTTGTTCCTTTTAAAGTGACATCGGGTGAGGATTTAAATTTTGGTGAAGATTGTAAAGATAATTTCAACCAATCATTTTTAAAATTTTTAGATTATTTTCAGAAATTTTGGATCATTGTTAAAAAATGTTTCCTCATAAGTATCCAAAATTTCTGACAATGATCCAATTTTTTTAAAATGATTAGTTGAGAATTGTACTCGCAGTCCTCACCAATTTTAAGTCCTCACCGGATTCTAACTCTGTTCCTATCAATCTTCATACTCATTAGATGAAGATAGGTGTCAAAATCAAGGGTTGATATGAGGAAATAGAATTAATAGAGTACACATATCATAATTATAGCTTATTGAAATAATTTATGAACTATGATTAGTTAGAAAAGGGTTGGTTGCAAGTGTGATAGTTATTCATGAATCTAAACCAATTAATCTCCTAATATTATTACTTCTTCAGTCTAAAAAATTGGAACACTAAGTCGATGTGTAATTTAATGAAAAGTATAATGAATAATTAAATACCTAATAATACCATCTTACAGTATGTTGTAAAAATTTTAAGAAGTAACAAAATGGACAGTTTGAGACATCGTTTTCCTAATTTTTGTTTATTAAGCTTGTTATACTTCGATACTAATTAAGCCCAAATATGGATTGTCAGGATGGAACGAATCCCATGAAAAGCCCATCTCTAATAAACCCAAGTAAACAATACTACAAATCTACAATAGCATGTGAGTTGTGACATGCTCCATTCATCGAAGATGGTAAACTAGTTAGAAAATTTATAGTATATTGCCGTATCTTGATAATTTTAAAAATATTTAGCTAACAGAAATATCATTTAAAATTATGATAAAATAAAAGGTGAAAATGAAATGCACCAAATATATTAATCGTTAAATGGATTAATATATTTACTAAGCATATTTATTATTATTCTTTTTAATAAAAATTAAGGGATTCAAACATATTATACTAGTAAGCAAATCAAATGCTATATAAATACAACCTAAAACGATACTATAACAAAATAAAAATAAAAATAGTTATATATTTAACTACTCGAAAGGCTTTTTAATCTCAACTATTACTTGGAAAATTAAAATAAAATGAATGATTTGCATGAAAATAATAATGGAATTGCAAAAAAGGAATAATGATTGATATATAAATTGCATTTGAGGGACAAGTAGTATCACTTTCCAATATTTGCTTTTTGGCTTTTCTATTATTTCTAAATAAAAGTTTACTCCTACTACACTTTATGATAGATCATGGCCTAATCATACCTTCATCAATCTTTAAAGTATGAATTTAATATCTTATAAAAGTTACACTAGCTTCATGGTCATAACAATATAAATTTTTTTTTAAAATAATATAAGGAAATAGAGGTTTAAAGATAGAGTTTTGTTAATGACAGCCTTTAGGGCTGTCACTAACATGCATAAAATGCTTGTACATTGATTAAAAAAGTAATATTTCTAAAATTCAGGGGGCTTGTCTTTTGTGTATTTTGCCTTCTTAATGACAGCCCTAAGAGCTGTCATTATCATTTTCCTAAAAGATATAAAAATAAGAAAAAAGATTATGTATGCGTGCACCTAATTTAATGAATATAAATATAGATAATTCTTCAAGTCTTTATATCAATTCTATAGCTAGCTATCTTAGCTGATGACAGTTGTGAAAGTTGGTAATGCATATACATCTGTTAAAGTTAAATCTATAAATAAACACAATATAACATGCAAAATAACTCAATTAGTTGAAACGTAAATACAAAACGAAATAGCATTTAAAATTAATCACCCATTTTAATCGTACATAGTTACATTACAAAAATTATAAAAAAAAAAAAGAATCATAATTTGACGACTTTTTTAAATGATAACAAATGAGTTTTACCAACGCCATAGCATATATTAAGTTGCAATTAATTAACATAAAATTTTCATTTAATACATTTTATATAATGGTAGAATTTTTTTTTTAATCCTATTCAATCCATATATGAAAAACAAACCGCTTCATTAAACACAATATAATTAACCAAGTGACAAACGATCAGCGACAAAATGTGCAATTGCTATGTTCTCGTCGTAAATTTACCGGTAACTTATTATAATCATTTAATGAATATTTAATGTACATAGTTGGTAAAGTTAGTTTTAACTTACTTTGATGATTTTTAATAGTTGCATTATTATTATTCCTATAGAAAAAGAAAGAATTGTTGTTTATTACGGGTTTCTTCAAATAATCAAGTTTTACTCATAATGTACGAGATCCAACTGTTTCTTTAACTATTTATAAATTTTTTCCTCTAATCAATATTTACATCAAAATATAAAATCCATGATGATTAGAAAATTATAGCATTCATCCATATAATTAATTTGACATTTTCATGAAAATATTATTTTTCTATGCCCCATTTCAGGAATCTTTCCAGGGAGAATCCAATGCCACCCATCCCCATACGGCCATACGTGTATAATGTTTTTATGTGTGTTTTTTTTAAACTCGGTTATTTAAAGTCCGAAACTCATCAAAATCTGAGCAAATATCAACCATTAAATGTTCCGAGCAATTTAAAATTTAGTAACCGTGATAATATATGATTGGCAATGGTTTAACCATATACAGCATCACATGTTTCAAGTTACAATAAGAATATAGATCATTAAAGTTTACAAAAAGAAAATAAATTTAAAGATTACTTTTTTTTTTTTTGCACAATAAAAGAAGACAACGGAGAGCGAGCTTTGACAATTCAAACCAAAAGGTAATTAACCCTAATTTGATTAATAATTAATCATTTAATTACCTTGCATGCCATGGGAATGAGTGGGAGCTTTAAGCCCCAAGAAATCCCTTGTCATTCCCTCATTACCCATAACTCCACTACCAATATTACCAACATTGCCACTCTTATCATCATGCATCATCATCATCATCATATAATGATCATGATCATGATCATGATGATGGTGTTTAGATGATGCATGACTTCCATGGTTATTTCCATGATCATTATCTTGGTCATATTTTTCTTCTTTCTTTGAATCCAAGATTTGACTAAATGCATCTTCAAAAGTTGACACGTCAGCAAAACCATCTGAATTCATCATCATCATCATGTTTATGTTATTCAAGTTCATGGGATGATGATGATGATGAAAAGCAGGTGATAATGAGGGTCCACCTGCACATGCACTACCATCTTTAGCATTCCCAAAAGAAGCCATGGCTATCATCTCTTGAGGGTCAAATGAGGACAGATTTATCAGACCGCTTGAACTACTTGTACCACCATTGTTGTTACCAGACACGTGAGTTTGGTGGTGGGGTCTCATGGAAGTTGTACATGGTGCTTGTACACTTGTACCTCTACTGCTTAAATGACTTGTACCCATCTGAGCTGCTTTTTGCAGCAATGCAGTAGCTGACATGTACGCAGATGGTGCTGGATGGTAGGCTGGCCCACCACCAAGACTTGTACTAGTACTACTAGGGCTACAGTCTTGATCTTGGGATTGGGTTTGAGTCTGTAGCCATGATGGAAATGGGTTTTCTTCTTTCTTTAAAAAAGAACCACGAATCGGGTCAAGAAGATGATCAGAGAAATGGGTCGTGGGTATTTGACCCGGAATTAAACTCGGGTCTATTCCAGCGATTGCTCGTGCACTTTCTTCTGCCAATGCATCACAAAAAGCTCTATGTGTGATGAAACTATCCCTCCTGTACATTTTCAAGATGTATGTTTAAAAACACTCAAAAGAAAGAATATCCATGAAACAAGGAACACTCCAAACACAAAAACTTTCCGAAATAAAGATAAAAACCCATCTCGATACGCATTCTTAATCCAAAAACACAGACACCCACAAAAGAAAGTTAACTAATTTATTCAAAAAAATGTACTTTTTAATCAGAAAGAAAACAGTCAAAGAATCAAAATTGTCAATAAATATGAAAAAGGGTCTTCATTTATTATATGATTCTAGGGCTATTTAATGTTTTTTAAGCTCATAACCCCATCTTGGTAATCTCATTTCTCAATTTCAGTAACTCTTAAATTAGCGTACGTGGTAAACTTTCACTCAATTGTTATATCCGATTTCATCATATATTGTAGTTTATCGATTTAAACGTATAAAAAATTATAGAGTAAAGAAATTATTTATTCCATCTTTCAAATTTTACGATTTTATTCATATATATTTTTTATTTTTTTGTCCATAACGAAAAGAAAATATAAGAATAAAATCATAAAATTCGAAAAAAAAACACATGAATAATTTCTGTTATAATATTGGTATATTTAATGCTTGAATGTAGATAATAAATGAAGGAATTTTTACCTAGAAAAAAGGGTTCCACAGTCGCATTTGTACTCTCTAGTACCACAAGTTTTGGAATGAGCTTTCCAATCGGATTGAACAGCGTACCTCTTTGAACATTTATCACATTTCCATTTCTTTTCACCATGTTTTCTGCTAAAATGTTTTTTGATTCCAGTTAAATCCCCAAGAGCCCTAGACGGTTCATGATGCACACAGTTGACTTCTGGACACACATACACTTTCTTCCTCACAATCTCATTCTTGTTCCTCTGCTTTAATTTCCATGGTAGATTATGCCCTCTTCTATGAAGTTGAAGATTTTGATCTCTTTGAAACCCTTTGTTGCATATTTCACACACAAATCTGTTTGTTGCCATTAATGTCGTTGGTGATAATGATATCACTTCTGCTTCTGGATCTATAACACAAAATAAAAATCACCATAACGACAAAAATTGAAGAAAAATCACATTTTTTTCTTTCAAATTGTTGAAAATTTGATAACCCACCATTCTTTTATGAAAATAATGAAAACCCATGTAAAAAGATTAAAGATTTAAGACATTTTGGTCATGGGTCAATCGTTAGTCTATTGTTGACTGTTTAAAATTTAATTAATAACCCATGCTACTGTTATTTCATTAGATTAATTAAAATGAAAGATTAAATATTTATGAAATAACATGAGAAAAGAATAAATATTTATGACATTTTGGACATGGGTCAACTGTAAGTCTCTAGGTGACTGTTTTAATTGATGACTAGCTATGCTATTTCAAAGTAAAGAAAATTTTAAAATCTATAATTATTTTTTATGAAAATGAGAAAACCCATGAAGAAAGATTGAAGATTTAAGAGATTTTGAACCTGGGTTGCCTGGAAGATTCCTTTTTCTCTTTAGTGATGGTTGACTTTGACTTGGAGGAGGCTGTGCAAAGTACTGTTGATGATTTGGATTTGGATTATAATTACTTCCAATTTCTTGACCTTTATTTTCAGAACAAGAATTAGTAGTATTTGCATGAAGATCACCAGATGCAGAACTCAAATTTGATATATTATCTTCCAAAATCACCTTTTGTTGTTTCATCATCATCTTCTTCTTTCTTTAGGTGTCAATATGCGTGTGTTAGTGTGTGTGTGTGTGTATATATATATGTAGTAGCAGTGTATCTATAGATATAGTATGGTATGTTGCATCATCATGAAAAGGTAATTTAAGATGTACATAGAAGACAAAAGAAGAATTTAAACTTGGAAAGAAGCTAAAGATGAAAAAAGGTTTTTGTTTGAACCTAAGTTTACTTGTTGAAAATTCAACTGTTTTCTATGAATTTTGGCATCAACCAAACAGACAATGTTTGGTTTTTCAAAAGGAAACTAAAGCAGACCCTTCAAGTATTATATGACCAGTTGTTGCTTCATGAACCTCACACACACAAAAACACACAGTGGTGTGTGTTCTTGAATCTTGGTAGAGAGAGAGAGAGAGAGAGAGGGGGTGGATGAAAAGAGAATGGGAATGAAGCTAAAAAGATGAGTGAGAGTGGGGTTAGGGTTGATGTGTGACTTGGGTACCGCTTTCTGTCTTTTTCTCTCTTCTGTTTCCCAATCTCTCTCTCTTTAAATCTATTTCCTTTTTGCATATTACTGTACTAATTATCTCCTTTTAACAATAAAAGTTTTGAATTTTTCTTGCTAAATTACCTTTCTTATATTCCATTTCTTTTCAAAACAAAAAAAAAATGGCTTGTCAAGATATATATGATTAATTTTTTATTTTTTTTGTTGATAATTTGAGTATTTTATTTGTTTTAGTTTTACATGTAGTATGAAATTGGCGCAAGTAAATCTCCGTGACCACGAAAGTATATTTTTTGATACTCATAGAGATTGAACATTGACCTAATAAAAGTTTTTTTTAAGAAACCAAACTCTGTTTATTAATACACCACTATGTAGTTAAGGTAAGAAAAAAAGTTAATTATGAATTAAAAAAACAAAAGAAATTACTTACTAGCTTATCGAAATTATAATATACCCTTATGCACGAGAAATAAGCTAAGTTAAACATCATTAATATTTTTCCTTGGTCTATCTTTGCTAATTTTCCATTTCTATATCATATTATGTGATATTTGGGAAAATAATTCATATGCAAATACATGCTTAAAAAATGTTTTAGAAAGAAAATTTGTCATATTCTAAATTCAAAGACTAAGATAAGAAATAGAACTGTCAATGATTCTAGACGTATCACGGATGCATATATTAATACTCTATTTTGTGTACAACTAATTCATATCATTCATTTGATATGGATAACATAACATACAGATAACATTTGATATAGATAACATAATACTCTATTTTGTGTACAACTAATTCGTATCACGTATGCATAAAATATCTCTTATTTTGGAGTCATGGGTGTAACTCAAAATATAGATAACATAACATAGTACAACACATGTAACGAATTATAATCTATAGTACATTCATTTGATAATATTATTAAAAAAATAATTGTTTTTTTATTTATTGTTTATAATAAATATGGATTAGGATCAAGTGAGAACTCAAAATCCGGTAAAGACTGCGAGGATAATTTTCATCCACCCATTTGTTCAAGGGCACAAAGGTCTTTGGAAAACTCATATTTCCTCTCTGTGCCACTTGTCATCCAATGATTGGATGTGAGTTTTTTTCCCCACTTCATTTTTCATCCATATTATTTTTTATTTGAAAAACTAAAAATCTAAAAATCCCAAAGTTTTTAAAATTAAATTTTCCATAAAATAAGTATAGTCATGAAAATTTGAAAAAAAAATATCAAAAATTAACAATGATACAAAATTAACAATGACATAAAATTAAAAATGATCCAAAATAACAATGATGCTAATTTAAATAAAATGTTCCAAGATTATGTATGATTGTTATTTTTTGACTAATTATTTATATAAAATTATGCTCATGCAAAATTAATAATGATCCAAAAATAAAAAACTGATCCAAAATTTACAAAATAGTCTAAAATTAACAAAATGATCCTAAATTCAAATTAATCAAAAATTTCATCTAAGTTATTTATTTATTTTTTTTAAAATTTTCATGATTATACTCATTTTGTAGAAAATTTAATTTTAAGAACTTTGATTTTTTCAGGAATTTTTTTTACAAATATAAAAAAGTTTTGACCGAAAAACGAAGTTAGGGGGACATAAACCCACCAAATCACAAAGTAACAAGTGGCAGAAGGAGAGAGAAAAAGTTTGCAAATGACCATTTTAACCCTCTTAGTTTTCTTTTTCCCCCAATATTTTGTTAAACTTTACACAAAATCTTTTGAACTTCAACCATTGTTTATTTTTCTTCACATTAAATCCTAGTCATTGCATTTATATTGTTCGATTAAAGACTCAGATTTGTCATTGCAGTCATCACGCAAAAAAGAGTCACCACTCGATCCCATTCTAGTAAATATCAAGTCAAAATTAATGATTAAAATTATGCAACTTCAATGTTTCCGTCAAGAAAATGTTGATTCACTAAGATCTCCCGCAAGAGTACGCCTGTACCTGAGTTTTAGGGTGTGCTTGATTGAAGGTATTAAGGAGTGTGCAATGGGATTGATTGTCATTATAGGTGTTTGGTTTGTTCCAAGGTAATCAGTGATTACTTACTAGTAAATAATGCACCATTCCCCATCAAATTGGGGGTAATGAACTCTATAATGCTTTAACCCACTATTATTATATTAAATTATGTTACTATTGTAGGGTTTCACATAACCTGATCAACCACTTGGGTCAACCTCCTAGTCACTTGGTTCGAACCATTACTGACAAGAACATGAACTTGTCCTTGCCGATTAAACCAACTAGCTAGTTTAATCTCTAAAGCGGAACTGAGATTAAACTTAATCATTAAACCCTAAAGGATTGGGGATGTTGGAAATATAGACTAGATTAACAAGAAAGAAACCTTGTACGAAAAACTCGAACACACACACACACTGGTGTGTATTCGACGGCCACCAAGAACCCTAGGGTTCTTGGTTTCGGTCGTACATAGAGAAAGAGGAAAAGAGGTTTTCCAAATCATACTTTAATCTTGCTTAAGTAAGTCCACTGATGATGAACACAACGAGAAGCCTTCTAGTTAGTTGATGCAACGATCTTTGATATTCAAGGACTTGAAGAACACGAAGAACGAACGAAGAACACCAAGGGCTTGGTGTTCCTTGTATTCGGCCGGGGAAGGAATTCGTGGGTGCAAGGGGGTTTTATGGTTACCTTAAGCCTCTTATTTATAGATAAATAAGTTGCACTTTAGGACCCTCTAGTTTAATTAAGATTAATTCTTTAATTAAACTTTCTTTTTTACGTTTCCATCCCTTATAGTTTAACTAGTTATTCTTGTTGCACTTAATTATTAAATGTCTAGTATTATACACTTATATATTTCGTGTATATCAAATATACGAAATATATACTTTGTATTTTATACTTTTAATAATTAATTATATAATAAAATTTATATAATAAAAGACAATAATATTATCCAAACACTATATGATTTAATTGCTTTAAATCATATTATGACACATTGTAAATTTACTCAACTAGTAAATGTACAAATACTTGTATTAATTAGTTAGTTAAACTAATCTAGTAATAAGTTAAACTTAACTTAATACTTAACTGATTAATAATGACTATTATGAATCATTCTTCTTCCAAGTATCATTACATATCTTACTCGTATTACATGCACTCACCGGTGTGATCCTTAAGTGTTTCGTAGGCATGAATGTATCATCATAGGTTGACTAACTGTGCACATAAATCCAACAACTATTATATATAAATATAATATAATCCTATTATATTAACTAGAATTATTATTATATTAATTAATATTATTATTATATTAATAATAATAATATTATACCAATTAATATTGTTATTATATTAATTATTATTATATATTAATTAATATATTATTGTTATATGTAACGACCCGAAATTTGTAAATAAATAAATTGGATAAAAATATGATAAATAAGGATAAATCGTTTAAAGAACGTAGGAATTGGTTTCGTGTCGTTTGGACACCGTATGAGAAAGTTATGGGCGAAACCGGGTCGAGACAAAGATGAAAAAGTGCAGCCCAGCTGCCTAAAGGAGTTCGCGTCGCGAACTAAGGATGGCGATCGCGAACTAGCTCCAGGGAGTTTGGCCTTTTATCGCGAAGAAGTTCACGTCCGATTAACGATCGCGATCTATGAAAATCGCATAGTTAGCGACGCGAACTATTGTTCGCGTCGTGAACTATTGTCGTGCAGCATTAAAATCGGGTTGGAGCTCATTTGATGAAATAGAAAACCCTAGTTCTTCCTTTTGGCGATTTTGGAGCTCAAGTGCAGATCTTGGTTGATTTCTTCTCAAATCTTTGTTAGATTTCACTCCTAGTCGAAGATTAAAGGTATATCTTCACTCTTTGATCTTTGTAGCTCAAGATCTATGTATTTGGGTGTATGGCTTTGAAACCCTAGCTCTTTGGGTTATGGGTTATGGTGATATAAGTGTTGTATACACTTAATAGATGGTATATTAACAAGGAAAACAAGTGTATGATTATGATTTGTAAGAATCTTAAGGGTTGGTCAAACCTAGGGTTTGGTAAATCACCATATTTGGGGGAAATAGATTGATGGGTGTTATCTAGAGGTAGATGAACACATTGATAGTAGATTGTGATGTTGAATATTGTATGATCATTGTTTTAGGCTTTCGGTGACATCTTGGAAGTCGGTGAAATTGTGAAGCAAGAGATTGGGTGTCAAGAACACGATTTGAGCATCATATTGCTAAGGTGAGTACGTGTGGACTTTACTGAGTACATAGCCTATGAAGTACATTTATTTTATTAATTGTGTTATGGTCTATTTGTTATTTGTGTAGACTAGTAGTTAGAAGTTAGTTATACCGATAGTTGTATCGAACTAACTTGCTTGATGATAGACGTGATAGCCGAGAGCTAGATTGACATAACCATCGAGTTATGATATGGTGAGATGATGTGATGATGCGGGGGATCCCCGGTCATGAGGTATGGAATGGGGAGCATTTGGGCGGATCCCCATCGGCCCATTCCATGATAGTAGTCTTGCTAACTGGAAGTAGTCCGGCGAGCAAGGCAGGTATTGGTAGATTGGGCAATTCCCTCTTGCCTTTACCTTGAAGCTTGTTAATGCGGGGGATCCCCGGTTAATAAGTTAATGTGGTTCTAGTTGGTTGGGGACGTCCCGACAACTAGATATGATTGCTAGGAAAGCAAGGTATTAGAGTCACAATAGGGTGACTAGATAGATGGGTGATAGCTTATGAGTTTGTCTGTTTGTTTGATTGTGATTCGGTTATTATTATTAACCTTTGGGTCTAAACCCATGTAGCTCACGAGACGTTTTTGTCTCACGTACTCCTTGTGTTGTTTTGCTATGTACTCAGGTTCGGGATCGAAGGCTTAGGTTCGCACGGATAGAGTTGCGGGACTTAGAGTAGAAGAACTTTAGATTGGATTTATGCTTAGCTTTGGTTTTGATATATTTTGTAACACCGAAACTTTATACTCTGATTCATACCAAAGGTTTTTGTAAATCCATACTTTTGGGATAGTTCTTCTATTTATGAAAAATGTTTTATTTTGGGCAATTATTTTGTAAATAAAAATTGAGGTGTTACAACTTGGTATCAGAGCTATAGTTTAAGTGAATTAGGTTGGATGACCATCCTAGTCTTAGACTGTAGCATTAGGAATGTAAGATTCCTTGAGATCGATAGGTTGACCTTGAGACTTTATATTAAGTTTAGGGTTTAACCTAGGGGACCGATGAGAATTGATATGATTATGGATATTGAGTCTTTGAGACTAATGGGTTGTACACAAGGTACTAAATGTTTAATGTCTTTCGTTTAGTCTTGATCAAAAGAAATGGTGACCACGCATAGAAGTGGTAAAGCCCCGGAGGGCCGGGAGGAAGAAATACCTCATGTCGAGGTGGTGGTTGAACAGGAAAGTCAACCGTCGATGCATCAAGTTGATGAATCGGAGGTCGGAGCTAATAGAACTCCGGTGACCATGGCGGACCTCCAAGCTATTATTGAACAACTCAAGGGAGTGGTGGCCGATGAGGTGCACCGCATCATTGGGGACCGTGAGAGGTCGGGTGGAGATCGTGTATCCGAGGCTAGATCGGATGAGAAAACCAGGGATGGTGGCACTCGAGTGGAAAAATCCTCCACAGGTGGTTGTAGTGATGCAAGGGCGAGACCCGATGAAAATTATGGTTGTTCTTTTAAGACATTCATGGCTTGTAGGCCAAACACGTATACGGGTAGTTCGGACCCGAAGGTAACAATGAGGTGGATCCGAGAAACCGAGAG
This sequence comes from Calendula officinalis, assembly GCA_963853835.1. Classification (NCBI taxonomy): domain Eukaryota; kingdom Viridiplantae; phylum Streptophyta; class Magnoliopsida; order Asterales; family Asteraceae; genus Calendula; species Calendula officinalis. The sequence goes on along the minus strand of OY970827.1, from coordinate 427,781 downwards.
GGTTATCGGTAGTAGTAAGTGTAAGGATGCCGATATGGTGACGTATGCGTCACAACTATTGAAAGAAGATGCCATGGTGTGGTGGGATATCGTGTATGAGACCCTCGGGAGGGAGGTGATTGAGAAGATGTCATGGGACGACTTTACCACGAGGTTGAAGAGAAAGTTTTGCCCCGACAGGGATTTGGAGAAGATGCATGAGAGGTTTGTAAACCTAAAGAAGGGTAATAGGTCGGTTGAGGAGTACTCAAGGGAGTTCACGGGATTGCTCCCGTTTGTTGCAAGAACTTATTTTGAGGAAGGATCGAGGGTAGTCCGGTATGCTTGTGGGCTACCTTGGGATTACCAATTGGAGGTAAGGAGAGCGGTCACACTCGATGAGGCCATTGGTGCCGCCCGGGGTGTGGAAGAGGTAGATGCGACAAGGAATGCCGTGAGGGCCCATGTGAACGAGAAAAGGAAAGCCGAGAGTGGCTCGGGAACTTCTAAAAAGGGGAAGTTCACATCAAATTCCTTCAAGCAAGGAAGCGTTGCCCCGTGCAAGAGATGCGGGAAGAACCATGCCGGCGAGTGCCGAGGAGTTTCGAAGGTGTGCTATATTTGTGGAAAGACGGGGCATATAGCACGGGATTGTAGATCCAAGACACTCTCCGAGGTGGAGTGTTACTCGTGCCATGAAATGGGACACTATAGCAATGCGTGCCCGAAAAAGAGGATCGAGCCAAAGGTGCCCGCGGCTCAAAAGAAAGAGGAACCGGCTCAAGTAAGGGGACGTTCCTTTCAGGTGACTCGAGAGGAAGCAAGAGAGGTGCACGATGTAGTATCAGGTACTTTATTCATTAACTTCATGCCATCTTCTATATTATTTGATTCGGATTCTACTTATTCGTTGTGTCTTATGAGTTCGGTTGTAAATTGAATGTGCCGTCCGAAATGTTAGATGAGGTTTATGAAATAGAAGTAGCCGACGGGAAAACGTCTATGGTTGAATGTGTTTATAGAAATTGTGAAATAGAAATAGACGGTAGAAAGTTTAAGGTGGATTTGTTGCCCATGGGAATTAGGGTGTTTGATGTGGTTATCGGTATGGATTGGTTGGGTATGCACCAAGCCAAGATATTGTGTGGATATAGCTTAATGGTTGGATTATCGCACGGATTGGTGGTTATAGGAATTGGAGGAAAGTTGTATGACGTGGATGTTTATTTGGGGAATGATTTTCCCGGTTAGTTATGTGTATGGAAATTATATTTTTAGAAAGGAATATGGTTCGATGTGTCGCAGATAGTAAGGATATAGGGGTTGATGTTATTATATGGTATCAAAAGAGGAACCGCAAGGACGGTAAATGTTTCCAACAAATGGATAGTAGTACAATGAAGTACTAAGTTTTGGTAAGAATTGTAGTAAGGATGGAAATTTGGAAATGGAAATCTTGGAATTGAAACTTGAGTATTTGGCGGGAATCCGGATAAGAAATGTAATGCTAATGTATGTAAATGGGAAAGAAAAGAATGAGTAAAGGTATAGTGATGCCTTGGAACTAATAAATGTAACATAGGTGGAAAAGAGTAAGTGTCAGGAATGGCATATTTTAATTGGTAGAAATGGTTGAGTAAAAAAAAAAAAAAAAATTGGCATGTAGCCATAACAAGTTTCGGGGCAAGGGATGATCGATTTGATATTAAGGGTAAGATGACGAGTATGGGCAAGATGTCATAATAATGAGGTGATATAATATGACATTGTGTGTGTGAGGCTACGACTGGGAAATAAATATCTCAAGGTATCGCGATGTAGAAAGACGGGAACATGGAATGTTGGGCTAATGTGTGCCAAGTCATGGGTCACAAATGTAGACCGGAGTCGATTGGTTGACTCAAAGGCGATCGGGTTGGCCGGTGAACTTTGGTTAAAGGAATAGATTGGTGGTTACCCCGGTGGTAATAAAAGGATTGGAAATCGGTAATAAGGAAATGGACCGGTCAAGGGAGATTGATGTGTAAGTGAAACGGTAAACGACAATCGGAGATTTTATTGGTATACCCTCGGGGTGCAATGCATGTACATTATATGATGGCCTTGGAAGGCATATAATAATGGAAGGATAATATTATATGAATTGTGCTAAGTACTATGTTCGATGGGAGACTTATGAATAGGGAAGGAAAAAAAAAAAGATAATGCGATTTTTTTTTTTTATGGGAGAGGTGCTAGAACGCGCGATGAGCGATTGGATGATCGAATGGGTAAGATAGTAGCAAGGCTACGCGATGCGAAAGGATGGATGTCAGATGACATTGGCGTGACATATACATATGGTTGTATATGCGCATGATGATGATGCTTGGATGGTATTGGTGACATATACATATGATTGTATATGTGCATAATGGATACGTTCAGATTGAGTTGGCGTGATATATATATGTATATATATGTAGGTGTGTATGCGTATGTGTTTATATGACGAAGATAGAACCAAGGGGTTAATGAGTATTGCTATTATGTTATGGTAAATGAAAATTTGGTTGGAAATGCGGGTGGCATTAGGTCATGTATAGGTATGGGATGCCTACGACTTCTCGAATATGAGAAAAAGGATGCTGTTAGAAAGCAATTGTCATTGGGAACCAGTATATGGTCAGCTTGTGTGAAATTATGGTATGTGAGGCGAAGATGATTGAAATGGTACTAAGAAATGGTATAGGTGACCAAATGAAAGTTAAGAAACGGTAAAGGGTTGATGTGACCATAAGGGAATGTGAGAACTTGGGGAAATTTGAAAAGGTTTGAAATTTTGGAAATATGGACGATTGTTAAGGAAACATTAATGGGTGTAACCGGAAGTGATAAGTCGAGAATGAGATCTCGAGGGTAGGGAATCTGTTAATTGGAAAAAGTATGGTTGACTTTAGGCAAAAGTCAAGTTTTGTCAACATATGATTAGTTGACTTGGTTAAGGATGGGTTTTGACTTTCGTTTCGAATGACTCGCAATGATAGTAGTATAATGTATTAGTTGTGTGTATGAGAAAGAGGTAATGACGTAATTAAAAGAGTTATAGACAATTATGTCACTTTGACCCGTTGGGCGTTTTCAAGTCGAATTTGGGAATTGGGTATCTAATGGTTGATAAATTATAATTAGAGGTCGATGGTAAAGGAAATTGTTAAAGTGTAGTTGACTTTGTTCGTAAGTCAAGGGTTAGACGAGGTTGGAATGTGGTAACTTGGTCGAAGCTAGACTTTGACATTGGTGTTGGTCAATTAGTTGATTATAATGCGTGGGTCATGTCATTTCTATATGTATAAGATGATTGGTTAAAGGATTGAAAGTCTTGTGGTCAAAATTGTGCAAGTTTGGCCCATTTGGGCACTAAAGGCTTAAGATTGATTTTTGACCGTTTGGATCTAACGGGATTAATTGAATGTTTACATACATATTGTTGACTAATTCGGGATGAGAAAAGGTTAACGGTAATAACCGCGGGAGAATGAGAATGGATACTCGGTAGAATGTAAATTGGAATTTCTTTTGAGTGATTCCGAGGACGGAATCCTGTTAAGGGGAAGATAGTTGTAACGACCCGAAATTTGTAAATAAATAAATTGGATAAAAATATGATAAATAAGGATAAATCGTTTAAAGAACGTAGGAATTGGTTTCGTGTCGTTTGGACACCGTATGAGAAAGTTATGGGCGAAACCGGGTCGAGACAAAGATGAAAAAGTGCAGCCCAGCTGCCTAAAGGAGTTCGCGTCGCGAACTAAGGATGGCGATCGCGAACTAGCTCCAGGGAGTTTGGCCTTTTATCGCGAAGAAGTTCACGTCCGATTAACGATCGCGATCTATGAAAATCGCATAGTTAGCGACGCGAACTATTGTTCGCGTCGTGAACTATTGTCGTGCAGCATTAAAATCGGGTTGGAGCTCATTTGATGAAATAGAAAACCCTAGTTCTTCCTTTTGGCGATTTTGGAGCTCAAGTGCAGATCTTGGTTGATTTCTTCTCAAATCTTTGTTAGATTTCACTCCTAGTCGAAGATTAAAGGTATATCTTCACTCTTTGATCTTTGTAGCTCAAGATCTATGTATTTGGGTGTATGGCTTTGAAACCCTAGCTCTTTGGGTTATGGGTTATGGTGATATAAGTGTTGTATACACTTAATAGATGGTATATTAACAAGGAAAACAAGTGTATGATTATGATTTGTAAGAATCTTAAGGGTTGGTCAAACCTAGGGTTTGGTAAATCACCATATTTGGGGGAAATAGATTGATGGGTGTTATCTAGAGGTAGATGAACACATTGATAGTATATTGTGATGTTGAATATTGTATGATCATTGTTTTAGGCTTTCGGTGACATCTTGGAAGTCGGTGAAATTGTGAAGCAAGAGATTGGGTGTCAAGAACACGATTTGAGCATCATATTGCTAAGGTGAGTACGTGTGGACTTTACTGAGTACATAGCCTATGAAGTACATTTATTTTATTAATTGTGTTATGGTCTATTTGTTATTTGTGTAGACTAGTAGTTAGAAGTTAGTTATACCGATAGTTGTATCGAACTAACTTGCTTGATGATAGACGTGATAGCCGAGAGCTAGATTGACATAACCATCGAGTTATGATATGGTGAGATGATGTGATGATGCGGGGGATCCCCGGTCATGAGGTATGGAATGGGGAGCATTTGGGCGGATCCCCATCGGCCCATTCCATGATAGTAGTCTTGCTAACTGGAAGTAGTCCGGCGAGCAAGGCAGGTATTGGTAGATTGGGTAATTCCCTCTTGCCTTTACCTTGAAGCTTGTTAATGCGGGGGATCCCCGGTTAATAAGTTAATGTGGTTCTAGTTGGTTGGGGACGTCCCGACAACTAGATATGATTGCTAGGAAAGCAAGGTATTAGAGTCACAATAGGGTGACTAGATAGATGGGTGATAGCTTATGAGTTTGTCTGTTTGTTTGATTGTGATTCGGTTATTATTATTAACCTTTGGGTCTAAACCCATGTAGCTCACGAGACGTTTTTGTCTCACGTACTCCTTGTGTTGTTTTGCTATGTACTCAGGTTCGGGATCGAAGGCTTAGGTTCGCACGGATAGAGTTGCGGGACTTAGAGTAGAAGAACTTTAGATTGGATTTATGCTTAGCTTTGGTTTTGATATATTTTGTAACACCGAAACTTTATACTCTGATTCATACCAAAGGTTTTTGTAAATCCATACTTTTGGGATAGTTCTTCTATTTATGAAAAATGTTTTATTTTGGGCAATTATTTTGTAAATAAAAATTGAGGTGTTACAACTTGGTATCAGAGCTATAGTTTAAGTGAATTAGGTTGGATGACCATCCTAGTCTTAGACTGTAGCATTAGGAATGTAAGATTCCTTGAGATCGATAGGTTGACCTTGAGACTTTATATTAAGTTTAGGGTTGAACCTAGGGGACCGATGAGAATTGATATGATTATGGATATTGAGTCTTTGAGACTAATGGGTTGTACACAAGGTACTAAATGTTTAATGTCTTTCGTTTAGTCTTGATCAAAAGAAATGGTGACCACGCATAGAAGTGGTAAAGCCCCGGAGGGCCGGGAGGAAGAAATACCTCATGTCGAGGTGGTGGTTGAACAGGAAAGTCAACCGTCGATGCATCAAGTTGATGAATCGGAGGTCGGAGCTAATAGAACTCCGGTGACCATGGCGGACCTCCAAGCTATTATTGAACAACTCAAGGGAGTGGTGGCCGATGAGGTGCACCGCATCATTGGGGACCGTGAGAGGTCGGGTGGAGATCGTGTATCCGAGGCTAGATCGGATGAGAAAACCAGGGATGGTGGCACTCGAGTGGAAAAATCCTCCACAGGTGGTTGTAGTGATGCAAGGGCGAGACCCGATGAAAATTATGGTTGTTCTTTTAAGACATTCATGGCTTGTAGGCCAAACACGTATACGGGTAGTTCGGACCCGAAGGTAACAATGAGGTGGATCCGAGAAACCGAGAGGGTTATCGGTAGTAGTAAGTGTAAGGATGCCGATATGGTGACGTATGCGTCACAACTATTGAAAGAAGATGCCATGGTGTGGTGGGATATCGTGTATGAGACCCTCGGGAGGGAGGTGATTGAGAAGATGTCATGGGACGACTTTACCACGAGGTTGAAGAGAAAGTTTTGCCCCGACAGGGATTTGGAGAAGATGCATGAGAGGTTTGTAAACCTAAAGAAGGGTAATAGGTCGGTTGAGGAGTACTCAAGGGAGTTCACGGGATTGCTCCCGTTTGTTGCAAGAACTTATTTTGAGGAAGGATCGAGGGTAGTCCGGTATGCTTGTGGGCTACCTTGGGATTACCAATTGGAGGTAAGGAGAGCGGTCACACTCGATGAGGCCATTGGTGCCGCCCGGGGTGTGGAAGAGGTAGATGCGACAAGGAATGCCGTGAGGGCCCATGTGAACGAGAAAAGGAAAGCCGAGAGTGGCTCGGGAACTTCTAAAAAGGGGAAGTTCACATCAAATTCCTTCAAGCAAGGAAGCGTTGCCCCGTGCAAGAGATGCGGGAAGAACCATGCCGGCGAGTGCCGAGGAGTTTCGAAGGTGTGCTATATTTGTGGAAAGACGGGGCATATAGCACGGGATTGTAGATCCAAGACACTCTCCGAGGTGGAGTGTTACTCGTGCCATGAAATTATAGGTGTTTGGTTTGTTCCAAGGTAATCAGTGATTACTTACTAGTAAATAATGCACCATTCCCCATCAAATTGGGGGTAATGAACTCTATAATGCTTTAACCCACTATTATTATATTAAATTATGTTACTATTGTAGGGTTTCACATAACCTGATCAACCACTTGGGTCAACCTCCTAGTCACTTGGTTCGAACCATTACTGACAAGAACATGAACTTGTCCTTGCCGATTAAACCAACTAGCTAGTTTAATCTCTAAAGCGGAACTGAGATTAAACTTAATCATTAAACCCTAAAGGATTGGGGATGTTGGAAATATAGACTAGATTAACAAGAAAGAAACCTTGTACGAAAAACTCGAACACACACACACACTGGTGTGTATTCGACGGCCACCAAGAACCCTAGGGTTCTTGGTTTCGGTCGTACATAGAGAAAGAGGAAAAGAGGTTTTCCAAATCATACTTTAATCTTGCTTAAGTAAGTCCACTGATGATGAACACAACGAGAAGCCTTCTAGTTAGTTGATGCAACGATCTTTGATATTCAAGGACTTGAAGAACACGAAGAACGAACGAAGAACACCAAGGGCTTGGTGTTCCTTGTATTCGGCCGGGGAAGGAATTCGTGGGTGCAAGGGGGTTTTATGGTTACCTTAAGCCTCTTATTTATAGATAAATAAGTTGCACTTTAGGACCCTCTAGTTTAATTAAGATTAATTCTTTAATTAAACTTTCTTTTTTACGTTTCCATCCCTTATAGTTTAACTAGTTATTCTTGTTGCACTTAATTATTAAATGTCTAGTATTATACACTTATATATTTCGTGTATATCAAATATACGAAATATATACTTTGTATTTTATACTTTTAATAATTAATTATATAATAAAATTTATATAATAAAAGACAATAATATTATCCAAACACTATATGATTTAATTGCTTTAAATCATATTATGACACATTGTAAATTTACTCAACTAGTAAATGTACAAATACTTGTATTAATTAGTTAGTTAAACTAATCTAGTAATAAGTTAAACTTAACTTAATACTTAACTGATTAATAATGACTATTATGAATCATTCTTCTTCCAAGTATCATTACATATCTTACTCGTATTACATGCACTCACCGGTGTGATCCTTAAGTGTTTCGTAGGCATGAATGTATCATCATAGGTTGACTAACTGTGCACATAAATCCAACAACTATTATATATAAATATAATATAATCCTATTATATTAACTAGAATTATTATTATATTAATTAATATTATTATTATATTAATAATAATAATATTATACCAATTAATATTGTTATTATATTAATTATTATTATATATTAATTAATATATTATTGTTATATATATTATTAAATTTAAATTATATATATATAATATTATTATATTATTTTAATTAATATTACTATTATATTAATGTATAATATTATTATATTAATTAATATTATTATTATATTAATTAATATTAATTATTATATTAATTATTATTATTATTATTATATATTAATTAAAATTATTATTATATTAATTAATATTATTATATATGTATATATTATTATATTTAAATTATATATATTATTATAAAGCAAGCAACATTAATGGTAAAGGGAATACTAAGGAATCCCATTGTATTTCTTAGTATTCCTATTATTATTTTTCTTTCTCATTACAAACTTTGAATCAAACGCCCTTAGTTTACAGATAATATTATTGACATGACGAAAATTAAAAAAACCCCAAGTATATGCATATATTTTCCTATTATTATCATGACGACATGTAACAATAATTCAATAGATGCTACAGAGAGAGAATACAAACCCTTTTAGCTGATAGATTATTGACAAATAAGCGTTACTCACTCTAAAATGAAGATTGGTTTAGTTAGTGCTTATTATCATCCAACTTTCCTTTTCATACTTGCTTCATGGTCTTTCATATGTTTGAATGATTAGCAAAGTTATTGTCAAATAGAAATCTCAATTATTAAAGCTATTATACAACAACACCAACCAATTTTTAATTACCTTAACCTAACTTTAGCAAATTGTTTAATCACTCTTGCATGGTAAACATGAAATTTGATCACCTAAATAAATAAATGATAATCCTATCATTTGATTAGTTACTGAATATATATGTTAATAATTAAAAAGAGACTATAAAAGCATATCAAAACATATATTATAGTTTGTGAAATGGTTTTTATGTTGTAAAAATCATTTTCCTTCATCTAACTATTGTATCTGTTGCGACATAAAAAAGTTGTTGGAAAAGAAATAAAACATATAACTAATTAACTATCCAATGTTATGTATATTTTATAATTTATTAGATATGATGATTAATTTGCAATATATATTTAGATAAAAACTACCGAAAGTCAAATAAAGAACAAAATAGAATATATACGAAAAACATAACTAAAAAAAACTACATTTAGAATTTTCAAAACATTATGCCGTCTGTATCATGTAAATATAAACATTAAGCCGTCTGTATCATTATACTTGCAAAACATTATGTTTGAATTTTCAAATTTGAAAACGACATGGAATATAATTTATTTAATAAATTAAAATATGACTATAATTATGTACACAAAATTTCATGTTTTCTATATTTTATTCACATTTCACATGAATGTTTTTCTTTGGATCTATCTTTAGTAAAATATAATACTTGTTTTGTCTCTACATATATATACTTTATAATATAAATAAACCCCAATTATTTAATTTTTCAAATGGGATCTTGCTCAACCCCGAAGATAGCAACATGCTCTCCCATGACTCACCTTTCTCTTTTATATTGTTGTTTTAACAAAATTGATTAAAAAAATGTTGAGTGCACAACATAGATTCATAGTATCAAATTTTAAGCAAGAAATTATTTTAGGTAACATATACTTAATAGTTAAAATATGTTTTAAAATCATGAGTTGAATTGACTTCTTCTATACGTACGGGTGAATTGTATGTATTTAACTTTTCTCATATACAAATATCGTTTTGGCAGGATATTTGGATAGGTGACGAACCTTTATATTCTCGATTCAACAGGTTATTTCGTTTGGATTTAAATGAAAATTGTACTATAGATGATCGGCACATATCAGGTAATTGGAACTTGCAATGGCAATGGTGGACCTAGAACAAATGTTAAGGGGTAGTACAATTTTTTTCTGCATAATATACAATAGGATTATAATTAAAAAAGTACAGGTCCATTAAACATTACAAAACGACAAATTAGAATAAAAGTTAATTTTGAAGTTGCCATCTTCGTTGCCTGTTTTCCGAAAACGAGTTATTAAATTTTTCATCCGTAACCTTCATAAGTGTTTCATTTTCTACACTACAAATCAATTGGTTTATGTTGTTCATTTTCCAACTGAGAGACAAAAAGGTAATGGTTTTTTTGTTCAAATTGTCATAAAGTTGAAAGTGAGCTTCATTTATTTAATTAAATTGAATTGACACCTGAGCTCACTAATAATCTAAACATTCAATATTGGGGCTTTCAAGTTCGGACTATTTTTTTGCTGAAATTGTAAGTGAAGGGTAGGCAAATACTTTTTTAGGGGTAGCTAGCACCGACATATACTTTATTTTTTTGCGAAATTATTTACACTTCTGGTCAAAAATTAAGGGGTAGCACGGGCCCTCCCGGGCTCCAAAGAGGTCTGCCAGTGGGCAATGGCGCCGACCAGTAACCTTTGGACGTGTTGAGGACATGTTTCACATTTTATTAAATGAGGTTCGTCATACTAATTTATCTTATGCTCCCGATTCATGTATATGGAATCTGGGTGACGATGAAACTTTCTCGGTATCTAATACGAGAAAATATATTGATAATGTTATTCTTCCTTTGATAAATACAATCACAACATGGAAAAACAACCTTCCAAGAAAGGTGAATATTTTCATTTGGAGATTACGCCTAGATAGGCTTCCTCATCATTTAAACCTTTCTAAGCGTGGTTTAGAAATTGACTCTATAATGTGTCCGATTTGTAATATCCATGTTGAGTCAAATGATTATATTCTCTGCACTTGTAACGTTGCTTCAACCGTTTAGAATCTGATTCGGAGTTGGTGTAATATCTATGTTCCTAATCTTTCTTCCTATCCTGATTGGTTCAATTGGTTTGATAATAGCTCGAGTTCCTTCAACAACAAGAACTGTCTATATGTTATCGTTGCATCTATGTTTTGGGTGCTTTGGAAATATCGCAATAGTATCATGATTTCTTCTCATCCAGTGAGAAAATGTGATTTGTTTGACTTAAGGGGTGTTTGGGATTGCTTATTGAAAATAGATTATGTGTTTTCAAAATGGATAATCAGATAATCAGCGGTTACAAAACGTGATTTTGAAAAATAGTGTTTGGATTGGATTATGCTGTTTGAAATCGCAATAATCAGATAATCAGCTCTTTCAGTGTTTGGGAAACTTGATTATTTGTTTAGTTAATATGTAAAATGTAAAATAAGCCATTTTCAAAACGCAATAAGCACCTCCCAACCTACTTTTTCAAAATTTCATTTTGAAGGCTCCAAAACGTAAATAAGTGATTATTTCAAACTTTTTGCCAAACACTCCAATTAGATTATTTGAGTTTTGAAAACGCAATAAGCAAATAATCAACCTCAAAACGCAATCCCAAACACCCTCTTAATTCGCTTATTTTCTTTTTCTTAGTTAAAATATAGAGGTAGGAAAATCACTAATTGGACTGATTGGCTTTGTAACCCTTTGTAATTTTCTAGCATTTTGCTAGTTTTATATAAATCTTGCCATTAAAAAAAAATATTAGTTTATAACTCGAAAAAATACAGTTTACTAGAATAAAACATTGTTTTTTATTCACTTATGAAAGTAAAAGTATTAAATAATACATACAATATAATTAACATAATTCAAAATTGACCGCTTATAAAATAAATAGATTAAAAAAAGTACAAGACGAACCGAAATGATAATAGAAAATTTGGATGATGCTGACATACATACACCAATTTGAAAGCAAAATGGTATTTCGGCAATAAAGATCTACCGAATCTTTCCTCAGACTTCCACTCTACACGTCATTCGTAAGTTTGACTATTGTTTCATTTTGTTCAAATTCGTATAATATCTAAATCGGTGGATTTATTCTGTTAATTCATAATCAGCATTCGCTAAAATAATTTAAGAAAAATACTAAAACACATATAGTGAACTTAATAAGGTGTTAATAAGATCAATAGTTCACGTCTGAAACGCATGTTGCAAAAATGATGTGTTTATAAGCATATGATTTAGCAAAAATACAAAAAAAATTGAGTGGTTTATTCATTTGTTATGTTATGGTCCCATTAATTTCATGTAAATAACATTTGTGCAACATAGAGTTCACGGGTACCGGAATATCAAAAGTAGATGGACCTACATTTGATCATTTGTATATCTATATGAGCTGGCTTGGGGAAAAACCACCACCTTTCAATTAATTCTTGCATTATTTAAAAGATATATCTAAAAATACTAATAATACCTATTTAGTTGCTTATAATAATTTCAATATGTAAAGATACACTTTTATTTATTATTACATCAAAAGCTACAGTATAAAGAAAGTAAATCACGTGACAATTCAAGAGATAAAATTAATGAGTCAAAATACTAAATTAACAATTTTTACAAATTAGTTTACCATATTGCACATTTATTTTAGCCAAACAAATATAGTGCTTAAAATTGTTTTACAATAACTACAAAAATTTATGCATAATTATTTGTTAGCAATCTGTAGTTATATTATCGACTAATTACTCTTAAAAAATAACATGAAACTTCATATAATGTTACATTTTTAGAAAAAAGATTCATTTAAAAAAAATATCCACAAAGAGAGGATATCACTCATACCAGTAATTCAACAGAAACTACATAAGAAAAACCCCTTTAAAATTGCCAAGATTTACATAACAGCATCAAACTGACAACTGTTTAACTCAACGAGTCAACTCGGATGAGAAGTGCAGCAGTAGGTATGCAGATCAATAACTAAGGTTCCAAAGATGAATAATACAAATAATTAATTGCATGAAATTAATGTTTAATATGGTATTTATTCGTTTGGAAAATGTGTGAAAAATGGTTTTTATAGGTTAATTGGAAGTCGAAGGCCGTCATAACTGAGTTGCACATCTAAACCTTCGGTTTCCTTCAACTTTAAGAGCCCTTCATTCACTTCCTCATGATCCATCAAATGCATCATACCTTTTTAATCAAATAAAATTAAGTAATTTTAAAATAAAAAAACATGTTATATTTAAAAACATGAAGAAAAGAAGTAGAGAAAGACAAAAAAAGATACCTGTGAAAAGGGTTCTTTTTGGCTGGATTTTTCGCACTTCTTCCAAAGCCTAAGGTACAAAACTACATGAGCACCAACACAATAACAAAAAGATATAAAAATAATCATGAAATATAACCTTTGGAAGTCCAAAATGCGTTGAAGAGGATCGATCTGGCCTTAAAGCATCCTGAAAACACAAAATTAACCCAATTTTCAATAGTGATCATTGGGGGGTGGGGGGGGGGGGGGTGGGGGGAGGGGGTTTGTTGATTACCATTATAAGAATTTCACAGTCTTTCAAAAGGGGGTAAGTCTCGCCGGGTATTTCACTAACATCACTGCAACCATTCAAAGATTAATGTCAGAGATTTTGATTATATATGCATATGTATATATATAGGGTCTGGTTATGCAAGAACCTTATTTTTGCGAGAACTATAGATATGTGTTAATTCACGTATTTTAAAATTCATTCATGGATAAATGTTAGTAAAGATTCAAATATGGACAAAAAATATATATAATTAACTCTTAATTACATGGTATATATATATATACACGCACACACAGACACACACAAGTCTATATGTGTGTGAGAATACGGGTTTGACATTATTACCTAATGTAACAAACATCGCCAAAACGGAAGCCTAATGAACGGTAATTACGACCATGCCACACAGGTAGAGGAGTAAACTGATAGCACAAACACACAAATCATGCATCATAATAAGATACCATAAACCAAATATATATATCAATGATCTAAAAAACTTAAAAACAACACTTTAAAGATTCTTTCAAGAAAATAATAGGAAATTGAATTAAAACCTTAAGGTCATGTATAATAAACGGTTTTTCATGTATGATATCGAACTGCAATTCCGAGACTGCAGCTCCAGGTGTCACCACACTCGTGTCTACCAGATAATAATGAGTTTTTTTCATCACCTGCAATTGATATATAAAATAATAACTTATTATTATTATTTGGAAATTTAATATTATATAAGGGATGGTTAAACTTTGAACCTCAAAATCACGTTCGGCAACATAAATGGGAATGTGCGGTTGGATATTATTTGTCCAGTCACGGAGGTCGTCCAAACCTAAAAAGTGTGCCGAAACAACTTTAGGGGCATATGTGTAAATTGATTCGCTTAATTATGGTATCAATTAGCAAAATATTATTAAGAAAAAAATACAAGAAATTTAACATTAAGACCTCCAATTGCATCAGCATGAGAATGGGTTATCACAACTGCATCTAGTGTTCTTATCCTGTAAAAATTAGAATACAAAATGTCAAATAAAGGCAATGCTTTTAACCCATTTAGTTGTAAGTGGGTCATTTGTAGTATTATTCAAATTATATACTTTTTGTAATCATATCTAACACATTAGCAGCTATAAATAAATCAAATCAAAAATATTTAAGGGAAATGAGAAATGACAATCTTACCCATAGGTAGGGAACCAACGAAGAGCACTTTGGTAGAAGAACCTGTAAGACCAATTTTGTTAAAGAAATGGGTCAAACAAATTAAAAGTCAACTATAGCAAACTCAAGTGCTTTAAACCTCCTAAATTGCTTAGTTTTACTAAAAAAAACTAGATCATTTAATATAAAAAATTTAAAATAATTTTTGGAAGCAAATTTAATATATTAATTAGTTATAATACTAAAAAGAAGACGGAAAAAGTGTTGGCGGGTCAACCAACCTCACTCAGATTCTTTTGAGTTTTGACCCATTTTTCTAAATAAATCACCCGTTTTGACCATAATCGTGAAACCCAACTGGCCCATTTTCCACCTATAGTCGAGGACATTAGTTCAAGTTATTAAAGATATTAAAAAAATGAAACTAGCAGCATTTGACTAATTGAAATACACATTTTATTTTATAGCATTTCAGGAAAGCATAAACTAAAAATTAGTAAAGAAAGCATATTTTACATACTTGCCGGCATCTATAAGAATGTTACATGTGCCAGAAGGTTTAGGATAACGAACAAGGATGCTTGTATTTAGTCTTTTATTCTTATTTCCTGGTTCCACAGCTTTTGAGCAAACCTGAAAAACAAAATCATTATTAAAAAAAAGTAAATAAACCGTTCAATTTTACAAAATTAGTTAATTCAGTTGGATAATTACCGGGCATTTTTTTAAGGGATCGGTAAGGCAGCTCACTCGTGGAATTCCTTCACTGGTCCCTGTTCCCATAAATATTATTTCGGGTTGCTCAAGCTCTCCTTTCTGTACACCTGCAACAAATTTAAATAGTTTTGCACATTCAGGATAAAATGAATAATTAAAAAAATTTCACCCTGCAACACTATATATATAGATGTTTGGATTATGTTTCCAAGGGGGTGTTTTGCATTGAACTTTGAAAGTTGCAGATAATCAGATTTTAGTTATGGTGAAATTGAATATATACTCATACTTTTATGGTTATCTTAAATAGCAATCATATGAGTTGTCCGATTAAAAAGCCCTAATACACATGTAATCAATTTAAGAGCGCCGAATTCAGGGATCACTTCCAGAACATGTGAAATTGAATTTGAACTTACTTGAATTCGATTGCAGGGAAGCAGATGAAAGAATGCGGTTGAATTGAAGGGGAGAAGGAGAGCTCCCATGGCTGGAAACTGAAACTGAAAAGGGTTTAGTATTTGATCGGGTCAGACGAGCGAAACGGGTCATGGAAGACGGGAAAGGACGAAATGGTCCCTGTGTTAGGATCATTTCATCTGGATTCTGTGACCCCAACACTTCCTCTTCAAGAAAACTTTTACGTTACAGTCATATGTAGAACAGAAAGGGTAACCAAAAGGTCAACATATTTTATTTTCATTTCCGCCCTTGTACTTATGTGAAAACTCAAAACTCGTTGATGTTATTGATTATTCTTAATTTTAACTAGTTTTTTTTTGTTTATGTTAAAGTAGCAACTTCTTTTAAGTTTTAACTACTATTTTGGCAATTTGGTACAAGTACTATCATATGTTTTGTAGCAAAAACATGTTATAATTTCCTATAATTGGTTGTATAAAAAAGTAGGAAGTTCTGTAATGTCTCAGTAATTGAAGCATTGAAACGAGCACTTCATCTATCTAAACATGTAAGAGAACACATAATTAGTTGAATTAGACCGCTGCCAACGGCAAGCGTCGGGGGGCGTCGACGGGGCGTCGAGCCACGACGGCGTTGGCACCGAGCCGTCGTGGCCGGCGTCGTGGCGAGGACGGGCGTGGGAAGCCGTCGAGGTGTGTTTGTGGGTGTTTGTGGAGAGAGAGAGCCGAGAGAGAGAGAGTTCTGGGGAAGACGAAGGGGAGGGGGGGGTTGGGACTTGTACCATATGCATTTTCACTTGTACATTTTAATAAAAATCTTATTTCTTTCTCTTTTTTTTCTTTAATTTATTTTTTTAATTTATATTTTTTATATATATTTGTTTTAATAATAAATATAAATAAATTTTTTTCAAAAATACTTTTTTTTTTTGTTCTTTAAATTTTAATAAATGTAATATTTTTATAATTTACTATTATTTTTATTTAATTTAAGCCATGTATTTTTAAACTAATGTAATATATTTAATGATGATGTGGAAAGGATGGGTTTAGTGATGGGTTAGTGATGGGTAGGGTTGGCACGAACGTGTCAGTAGCGGGTCAGTAAGGATGCGATGACGTGGCGCTAGTGATGTGTTTAGTGATGGGGAAGGGTTGGGAGAGGCCTTAGAAAACAAGTTTAAACCAAATTAGTCATAATAATCAATTTAATATTCAAAAAACATATGTCATCACTAATAAGTACAAAGTAGCCCAATAAAATAATTATATTAATTCTACGAAAGACAAGACAATAGTAAACATGATAGGGACTTAGGGTTGTGTCTAAACATGATTCTGATTCCACACAGATAATTTAAAATAATGATGAATTTCATATATATATTTACATAGACATCAAACTAACAAAAATGCACAATCATATAAACATTAAATATAACTTCAAATTTACACTGATTCTCTATCTTTAGTATCTTCGAAAACTAAACACTGATTGTAGAACTGCCACTAACATTAATTTAACGAGTAGTTATCCCCAGTGTTTTAAAACCCGGGTCCGACTGGGAAATGGAAATATGTCGGGCCAAATCGACCGGTTTAAAGTCTATTTATGAACCGCTTCGAACCAGTCGAGTTAACTGTGAACCCCGGTCGGATCGACCGGTCGAACCCGGGTTTTTGTAACTTTGGTAATTTTTTTAAAAAAAATAGTTTTTGTAAATTTTAAATTATTATAATATTTGTTTTGTAATTTTTTAGAATTTTTTTGCATTTATATACCTTTTACATAATTAATTTAACATAAATAATCAATAGCATTGTAATCCGGTTGAACCGGTTCGACCACTTTTAGAGTATCGCCCGGTCCGATTCAAAATCCGGGTTTTAAAACATTGGTTATCCCTAATCTTAAAAGTATACATCACACTATTATGTGGCTGTATTAAAGTATGAGGGTCATTTTAGCTATTTAGAATAAAAGCAGGGGTCTAATTGTATCTTCTTATTAGTAAAGGAAGTCAAGTGTTAATGTAGTAACAAACCACATGGTTAGTTGGCAGAGACCTGAAATTACTTGATGAGAAGATATAAATTTAAATGTTATTTCATTGCCCTTCTCTCTCACTTAAATTCCTTGCTGTAAACACTGTTGATCTTGCTCTCAATCCTAACTAATATCACACACATCTAAATGTTATTTGAGAGTTGCTGATTAAGTTAATTATTACAGTTGTTTTTCAATCGATTTTGGTGATGTTCGGTTTCTAGACTGATAGACAAGTAAAATGATTGACAAAAGACACAAAATACAAAAACCAGAACAATAAATATATTCATAAGTTCCTTTTGACAATCTAGAAATCAAATTAAAAATATAAGAAAGACAAACAAAAATGAACCCAAAACACCAACACTGCCATTGAATCAAATCTATTGTTGTTTGCACTCAGGAGGTCTCTCGCCTTGTTCACCACCAGCATGCACAATACCACCCTTCTGCAAATAATGCTTAAAATCAGTCAGTATAAAATCATAAACAATTGATTAAAAATTAAATCATTTTTGTACTTACCTTATGTCCAGAAGACTGCCACATTACAAAACACACAACAGAAAGAATCAATAATTAGTATATCCCTAAAAAAAGTTGAAAATTATGAACCCTAATTTAAACAAAACTTGTGAAGAAACTTTACCTTCTTTTTGCTTTTGCCTATGGTTTCCTCTTCATCTTCATCATCATCGTCCTCGTCATCATCCTCGTCATCATCTTCAATATCATCATCATCCTCATCATCATCATCCTCGTCATCATCTTCAATTCCTTCAAACTCATCTTCTTGAACAGCTTCACCAGTAAACCAAGAGACTGCATGGGGGATTATTTTGTCCCTTATGGTTGACCTGAGTCAACAAACAAAACAAGTTTGGTCTAATTTATGAAATAAAAATACTCATTAGTAACTAATTAATTACATATTTAATTATAAAACTAACCCAATGTCATAGTCTTGTTCCATTTGATTCTGGAGTTCTTCAGCCTGCAAATCAAATTACAACACTTAAAACACAAACCAAAACAAAAAAAATGCATCAAATGTGATTTTTTTTAATTATTAACTTAAATGATTTTACCATTTCTTCATCAATCTCATCCTCATCTTCAGGCACTTGTGGAGGGTTAAAAAAGTTGAAAAAGCTTTCACAATCCTCTGTTTTGGTTATGGGCTTGGGATTCTTTGATCCTTTTTTTGGCTTCTTTTTCAGTATCTTTTGTGTCAAGCATTTTCCAGGTAACCATTCGATTTCAGTTCTAAAAAGTGCAAAAATAATATAATATAACATGAACTTAAGAGAATGTTAGAACTTGTACAGTGGAAAAAGAAAATCAGTTACCCAATCGCCTTCTCTAAAATAGGCTCATCATCATCAATCATATGATAAACTTTGGTAAGAACAGAGTTCTTAAAAAACGGGTTGGTGTCAAAAAAGAACTCAAGCTTAAAACCCTTGGGATCATCCATACGGTACCACTTAATATCCTTAAGATATTTGAGAGCTTCTTCATCTCGTTCTGAAATCTAAAAAAAAATTACAAATTATTAATACAAAAAAACTGTTAACTCCAGGAACAATCATCACTTTTCTTACAAACCATGAAATAAATAAATAAATGCATGAAATTAACAGTACCTCCTCAGCCAATATATCATTAGTCTTCATTGCATTTAACCAAAAATTTGGAACACCCTTTTCTGTTAATACCATTGTCATTAGTGATGCTAAACAAATAAAAAAAAGTGGAAAAACTAAAAAAATAAGTTTACCTTCTTTAGCTTTATCATCTGTAACGTCCATTGCAGTTTCATCATTGACTCCATCAACTTCAACAACACCGTTTACTATGTCGTATCTCTGCAGTTTTATAGTTAATTGTCAGAGCAGAAGTGCAGAACAAATTAACAAAATCATTAGTTTACACACCTTTGAATATAGTGGTGCATAGAGTTTTTGGTATTTGGCTTCAAGAGCTGCTCTTTCTTCAAAAAACTTGGCCTCCAGCTTATCATGTTCACTCTGCAAAATTGATAATATCAGCATACCATAAATTAAGTATGCGATTCAGCTATGTAAACATCACACAAAATTAACTTAAGATAGAAGAATAATAATAACACAACAATAAAGAGAATTACTTTTAACCGAATCACTCAAAATTAACTATGGCAACTAAACATGCCCACATAGCAAGCATAAAATATATCAGTTCATCACAACATTTAAAACAACTGATCCTATTTTACCTGAATTTCTCTTAGAACCTCGACTCTCTTCCTCACTGATGGAGTCAAATTCTCAAGAACATCCGAGTGTTGCCCTGCCAGGTTCTGGAGCTTATCCTACAAACAAAACGCACATCAGAACAATAACATAACAAACCATAGCAACAATTTTGCATACAAATAGAAAAAAACTGAAGAAATCAACCATAATAAATAACCTTTAAGGCGTTTACAAGTCCAGCTCGTTCCTCCTCACTAAGGCCTAGAAGATTAATCAAATCAAGACAACAAATTTCATATTAATTTAGGATAACAGAAGATTCGGTATTTTGGGATGATAAGAGGTGAACATACCTGTAGCCGCGGCGGCCGGTAGGGAAGCGCCAAGATCGGAGACATCAAACGGTTCTTTCTTGTTGTTTCCCATGGCGGACGACTTGTGTAGCTGAAACCCTAGAAATTACAAACGAGGTTGAAGAGAAAGGGAGGGAAAGTGACGGATAGGGATAGATGAAAAGGTTTTGGGGGCGAGTGGGCCGTTAAGTAGTCTCGCGTTGTGACCTTATACAACTCTTGGGATTTTATAGTCTTGAGGTGGGGCTGAGTTGAGTTTCACGCGCAGTTGGTAGCGCGTGGACTTAAGTGGGACGAACGTTAAGTATTTTTTTTTTTATAACGGAAAATAATTACATATAAAGGGATTGACCCCAAAACCTCCTTGCTAGTTTTACTCCATATTAAGTAGTTGGGCTCATACTTATTTTTGGGCTGGGTTCGTTTTTGAAGGCGAAGCATAATGGAAATTTATTTAATATCTTATATTTATTACCATTATTTTTGGAAATATTATAATGAATCACATTGAAAAAATATAAATGGTTTTTTAATATGTGTCTCTAGGCACATGTTTAAACTCATTAACTACTACAATCTCCGTCCTAAATTATTGTCCACATTTGAATATCACACAATTTAAGAAAAATATATTTATTAGACTGTGCAACCTAGGCCTGTGCACGGTCCAAGAACCGGATCGAACTGGACTGAACCGAATAGGACCGAGAACCGAAAAAATGGTTTTTGCTGGACCAAGGACCGAACCGATGGTACTCGGAACCGAACCGAAACGGACCAACAACCGGCCGGGACCGAACCGAACCGAGAACCGAGGTAATTTCTTCGAATTTTTTTGGTTTTTCTCGGTTTTGGACCGAACCGAACCGGTTGAAACCGAACCGATTGGAACCGAGAATCGAATTTTCATAAAAAAATATAACCGAGAACCGAACCGATGTAGCTCGGTTCGGTCCAGTTCTACGGTCTCGATCGGTTCTCGGTCCAATTTGCACAGACCTAGTGCAACCAATATAATTTTATCTTTACCACCTAGGTGTTTTTTGATTAGTTAAATTTTTAAGTGGACAATCATTTTGGGACATTTAAAAAAGGAAACATGGACAGTGAAAATGGGACGGAGGTAGTATCAACTTTCCATTAAAATTAAAAAAAGTATTAAATGCATTCCTTAAAAATGTAAAATATAAACTTCATTAATGTATAATAAGCCTTTATTATAAAACTTAAATTAGTGAGTGTAAACATATGCCTAGGGAGTATATGTTAGTTACTGACGTCACCATTGACTTCCCCAGCCCAAAGAAGAAAACTAACACTAGCTACTAAAAGAGCATGCCAAAATTTTCGGCAAACCGACAGCTATCTGTTAGCTACCGACGTCACCATTGGCACCCAACACTATGTTAGTAAAATAAATATGAGCGGCTTAATAAGATGTTTAAACCTTTGGAGTAAACTTCAATTAACAATTTAACTTTTTTTTTAAACGGCAAATCTAATCTACTCATAATTACCACATATGTCCACGACGAGACTCGAACTCCTGACCTCAAGATTGAGAGGCAAACACCATACCACTAGGCCAAATGCCTTTTGGTAATTAACAATAACAATTTGACTTATCGTGATAAATAAATAAATAAATTCGTATGAAATTAATTAATTAAGAAAAACCGCTAAAGAATCGAAATACGGCTGAAAATATTGTTTTAAATAAGCATTAAAACGGCGTCGTATACTGGAGCATACTTTTCGCCCAAAAAGTTATACTCCATCAAATACACACAGTGATTAGAGAAAACAATTCTGGATTTCGAAGACTCAAACATCGCGGCGTATATCTTCTTCGACCGCAACCAGCTAGGGTTTTTTAGCTCTTTCAAATCATCAAAATCAAACCCTAAATTCATAACCAATTTCTCCAATATCCTCATTAAAAGAAAACATCCGTAAGATCGTCATTATTGTTTGTCCGGTTGTTATTTTATTCAATCTATCTACAAGTTATTCATTCCTACAGTTTCGAAACGTGATAAATTGTTTGGAAATCATCTGAAATAACAGTTATATTGATTTTCCGGTCTTATTATAGGTAGGATACAAAGACAGATTAGAAAGAAGTATCGTTTTAGCTGGAAATGGATGGGCCGTTCGCTAATGGCGACGATGAACAACTACAGTTTGTAAACACGAATCAAAATCATGAAGATTATGATGATAATGTAGATGATAGTGGTGGAGGCAATGGGATAAGACATTCAATCAATGACAGTAGTCGTGATTCCTCTGCAGGGTTAGTTTGTTGTATAGTTTGTGTATTTAGTTATTTGTAGGGTTTAGAAATACATGTTATGTTTAGTAGTACAGTTTAGTGTAGTTACCCATCAAATTCATGTATATGATGTGTTATTTCAATGGTGGGAGAGATAGTAGTATGTTTGGTTACACAGGATAATAAAAAGAAAAAAAAGATGACAGATTGTGTTATGAGTTTGAAAGTTAACATCTAAATTTTGTTGTGTGATAGAAAACTTTTTGTTGGAGGCATTGCGTGGGAGACTTCTGAAGGTATGTTATTGCAGCTTAAAATTTTGATTATATGCTTTTTTGTTTAATTAAGTTAACGGATAAATAACATTGGATATGTACTTCTATATTGAATATTATGACGATTTTTGTGATTTATTGGAAAATTACTGGGATGCGATTTAGTATCAATGTCATTACATATAAGTCATGTTTTTTGATCATAATTTATTAATTTATAAGTCTATGGTTTGTTTTCCAGAGTCTTTTAGCAATTACTTCAGCAACTATGGCGAAATAACAGATTCTGTGATAATGATGGATAAAATTACTGGAAGACCACGTGGATTTGGATTTGTAACTTTTGCTAACCCAGCCGATGCTGATAAAGTCCTGGAGCAAGATCATGTCATAGATGGAAGACAAGTAAGATACATGGCATTAACTCATTATGTTATCACATAAATTTCATCTGTATAAAAGTGTAACCCAAATCGACCCGTTTAACTTATATTTATTTGGCACCTATGCTTTATAATGTGTTCCTAAATCAGGTTGAAGTGAAGAGGACAGTTCCTAGAGAGGATGTGCAGGGTGGTAGAGTGGTATCAAGAACGAAGAAAATTTTCGTTGGTGGTATACCATTGACTTTAACAGAAGGTAGTCAACCATTTCATTTCTTGATATTATAATCTATGAATTATATTAACATTTATAAGTTTAACGTGTAGATGATATGAGGGAATATTTCTCAAATTATGGTGGTATAATTGAGCATCAGATTATGCTAGATCATGTTACTGGACGATCAAGAGGTTTTGGTTTTGTTACATTTGATAGTGAAGAAGCTGTGGATAAGATATTCGGTGATGGTCAAATACATGAACTTGGAGGCAAACAAGTGAGTAAATTATATTAATTTTTTTTTAAGAATAAAATAGTTGATAATAATAATATTATATTAGGTGGAGGTAAAAAGGGCTGAGCCTAAAAGAGGTGGCGGTGATTTTTCATATGACAGCCGATCACGTCGTGGTGGTGGTGGTTCAAAGTCTTATGGTGGTGGTGGCGGCTTTGGTGGCAGGGGTGGGTATGGTGGTGGTGGTTATGGGGGGAAGACAGATAGAGGATATGATGATTATGGTGGTGGTTATTCTGGTTATGGGGGAGGAGTGTATGGAGGTGGTGGGTTTTATCCTGGGTTTGGTGGATATGGGTATGGGTATGGGTTTGGTGGGGCCATGTATGGTGGTGCTGGATATGCAGGTGGTGGTTATGGTGGTGGGTATGGTGGTGGTCGGGGTTATGGAAGTGGTGGTGCAGCTGGCGGTGGCGGTTATGGTAGAGGTGGCGGTTATGGGTATGGATACGGGTATGATAATGGCAATGGCAGTGGCAGTAGTGGTAGTGGAAGGTTTCATCCATATAGGAAGTGAGATGATAGGTTATAGATGAGATGGGGTTTGCAGTTTGGGTTATTTGTTTTCATGTATGTGAATTTTCTTGAATTGTATTTTATTACCAATTTAGACTTAAGGAACTCGAATTTGTAACTATAAGTTGACTAATCAAATTCACTATGTTTTGTTCATCAAATTGTACTCAGGTTTCTATGCTTTCGTATGTGCAATTATTACTTTATGGCAAAATTTGCATTTTAAAATACCCTGAACTTAACTTTCTACTATTACGAACTATTAAAAGCCTAGTATAGATACCTAAACTTGATAAAATTATTAATTTAGTATCTTGACTTACTAATTTTGCTAATCTTGTTTTTTCAGTTTTTTTGTCCCTAAAGATTTTTGGATTTCACTTTTCCGTCCTTCCGTCCAAAATCCTCCGTTAACTGACGAAATTTTTTGCCATTTCCCCAAATTACCCCAATTTTAACTTTTTTTCTTATTATTTTTACATTTTTCTTTTTCTTTTTCTTTTTCCATTCTTTCTTCCTTCTTCATCTTCTACTATTGTTCTTCATCCAAATACTATTCAGATCCAAAACATATTAATCTCAGACGTGTCTTTGATTTCCAATAATATATACTATTCAACTGTGTCTTTGATTCTCTGTTGAACCCACAAAAGAAAAAGAGGGTCCCCGCACACAAGAAAAAGAGGGCCCACCACATTTTAAACCCTAAATTGATTTCGCTGGTGTTAATTGTTTTTACCGGAGATTTTGAAGGTTGCCGGTGGTGAATGTTACCGGCGGTGGTGATGATAAGACAAGAGAAAGAAGAACGTGAAGAACCCTAAAAGGGGAGGGAAGATGAGAGAGATGTAGTACGGTAGGTGAGGCACCTCGATATGAGTTTTTGAAAAGAGGTATCGATCGTGGGAAGAAGACGAAGATCTGTGATTGTTTCTGAAGCCGGATAGAGGTGAACTTCTCAAGATCTGAGTTTTTTTAAGGCAATGAAGTTTTGTAAAGGGGAATGAAAAAGAGGATAGATTTGATCTTCATGTTGCGCAAAATGCATATTTTGATAGTATCGTACAAGTAGACAATGCATAGTGAACATCACTACCTCCTGTTGATTTCATAGTTGCAGGTTCTTTGATTTGGGTTTTGAGTTCGTCCGTACAAGTTTAGGGATATGGTGGTAGCAGGGGTTGAAGGAGTCAAATTGGGGGTAGATGGATGAAGATTAAAGAGAAGAAAAAAATTGGAAATAAAAAAGAAAAATGAAAAAGACTAAAATGCCCTCACATGTGTTGCATTTCACGTTAGTTAATGGCTAAAATTAGACGGAAGGACAAAAAACTAAAATCCAAAAATCTTTAGGGACAAAAAAACTGAAGAAAAAAGTTTAAGGACATAAATGCAGAATTGGGTATACCACATGGACAAATTCTGTAATTTACCCTAAAGTAAATCAAGTAAGAAAACAAGATCAAATTAGAAATCAGGGTACTAAATCGACAATTTTATCAAATTCAGGTATCCTGTTGCGCCTTTATTAATTTGGGATAGTAGAAGACCTAATCAGCCAAGCATAGGGTACTAAAATGTATTTTAGGGGATGTGTGGGAAAGCTTATTTAAGGGGCTTTTAAGCTTATTAAACTCGAAAATTAAAAAACTCCTTAAATAAGCTTTCCCAAACATGCCATTAGTCTTTATTAGGTACGCCCTATGCATCTCAAACAACAATCACGAGCAAGATTTTATAATATTGCATAAAAACAGAGAATAGTAACAGTCTTACTCTGAGTATTACACAACAAAACATCTCAAACAACAATCAATATCTCTCAAAAGGAAAACCAAACACATATATACAACTAACTATTAATAATAATTAAACAAGCAATCATCCTTAGATTAACCTTTCATTTGCTTATTAATTAATTAATAACTCTGTTTACTTTTTGCTTCTTTGGCCCGTTACACTTCCCTTTCCCTGATGCAGTTTTTATCATATCTTCAACATTAATCATATAAATATTTTCGGGCCCCGGTGAACTAAAATCAGCCGGGTTTCGGTTAATTGTGCAGATCTCACTCCCCGACGGGCCAAATGCGGGTCCGAACACCCCGTTGACCAATTTGTTTCGGTCTTCAGTAGCATGCCAAGGAAGAGGAAAAGTATAAGAATCATCTGCTCTATTATAACCTCTTGATTTATCCTCTTGTGGTTTATAATAACCTTGTTGACCATGACCGGAAGTCAACTTAACATTTTGACCCGTTTGAAACACGCTAGAGAACGAGCTCGCAATAGGATTTTGTACTCCGGGTCTCAACCCAGAGTATGTAAAGTGAGGATTCACAATTGGGCTTGCAACAGTTGACCTGCATTGACTGTTGTAACAAGGAGAAATTGGTTTCGTTTGACCGATTGTATTATACGGTTGACTTGACTTTCCTGCATCCATCAGACTTAGCAATTGCATTGCGGGAATCGCTTCATTAGAATAAGAAGAATCATACGAAGATTTCCGTTTTAGATTCGGCATTTCTGAAGATTCCAAATTGTTATAATCCTCAACAACGTTTGAAGCCACAACATTCAAATCCAAATCCATCATGTTCTTCCCCTTATCCTTTTCCGAGTATTTCACATACGGTTGACCAAACAACATCCGGTCGTTGACCGTCTCATTCTGATGTGACCCATTGTTATTATACTTATTAAACGCATGCAAACTAGTCGGGTTGTAGATATGACTATGATGACCCATTTTATTATTATTATTATTATTATTATTATTATTATTATTATTATTATTATTATTATTATTATTATTATTATTATTATTATTATTATTATTATTATTATTATTATTTCCTTTCGGTAAATGATAATCATAATGCCTTTGAGATCCCGAATCCGGCATCCAAACGCCACCGCATGTCGGTTTGTGTGTTAATCCATCAAACATTGTGAACCCGGGATTTCTCATTGTGGGGCCCACATTGTCACTCATGGGCCTTATCATGTTGATGTATTCATGATGATGATGTAATGATGATGTCATTCCTTCATTCATATTAACCTTACGAAAGCCCGTTGCGTTCGGTATTAGCCCGTTGTTGTTACCGATCGTTGAAAAGTGGGTCCTACTTTCACATAAATTCCTCTCGTATTGATTTTTCGCCATAAGTTCGATAATTTCCCGTTCATCTGATCTCCCGATTGAAAACATATTCTCTTGTCTTTGATGATTATGATTATAATTATGATTCTGATTATGATTTTGATGATTATGAGGTGAGTATCCTCTAACTCCATTGTTCCTCTTGTGTGGATCCGAAAAATCCTATAAACAACATACAATTAAATCACACAAACTTATTATTTAAACATTTAATTAATTATAATTACAGAAAATACCAATTTCTGATGACCAGAGCAACCTCCATATGGAACCTGAGTATAAGGTCGTTGCTCCTGAATAACCGTTGTTCTAGGAACGTGACGATTGCTGACATCATCAAAACTACTTGATTCCCCCAAGAAAAAGCCAGGTTTTCTACCATGATCGTGACCGTTGGTTCGATTCAGAATCGACAGCTGAGATCGAACGTGTGCTTGCGAGTCATAATTTAAAGAAAGACCTAACCCTAATTCAGTATCCGACTGTCGATCTTTAATCCTCTTTGAACTCTCACCAAAAAATTTACTTTTCAGAGGATTGTTTGATGGAATTTTGTTTTTTGAATTGAATTTTTTGTCTGGTTTTGGCGGGACCATGGAGTTAGAGTAGGGTTCTGATCCTCTGCTTTTAGGTACACCGTAAGTATTCTTAATTACCTGATTATCTGTTTTTCCCATATCACTAAATATTGACTTCCAAGCTGTCATTGCATCACTACCAGCTTTACCAAGAACTGAACTCCTTTGTGTTCCGTGTTTATTCCATTGAAATTTGTTACGTGTTTCTCCAATTTCACGAGCTACCGGTTCTCTAGAATGTTCCGGAACATTGTCTTTTGCAACTGTATTCCCCTTTGAAGCTTTGACTTTTTTACCATCAACAGGTCTCTGATCATGAGCATGATCATGATCAAGATCATGATCATGTGGTATTTTTCTCTTTATTTGTGAAGAAGATGCCAATAAATTTTCCTTTTTTTGTTGCTGGATTTCGGTTTTTCCACATAGTAATTCCTTTAATAAACGCACTTTTCGAGTCTTTCGTTTTGGATGCCCGTTCAAGTATTCATCCGGTTGACCCGATTCGATTGGTTGACCCGTTACAGTTTCCTTCGTTTTCTGTATTTCCTCTAGAGTTTTCAAATCATTACTCACTAAATTCTTACTGTTTGCAGCAACTTGTGTCTCAACAGAACAAAACTTGGGAGTTTCTTGACTAATTTTGACTTTCGCAGGAGAAGGTTGACTTTTATCAAGTCCTATAGTAACAGCAACACATTCACTTCCATCATCATTCTTACCATCAACAGATTTAACACCTGACCAGTAAAATAAAAACTGAATAATCTGATGTCTTTGATACTGATTCAAAATAAATTGTGAATTACCTGAAGTACCCTCACCAAAAGGGAGCACTGCAGGAGGGCATGATCTTGCAGAAGGACGAAATAGACATTGATCACATGCAGAGATTAATGGGGTCTCATGTGTTGCATTTTCAGTTCCATTATTCTGCAAACACCTTTGACATAACCAGTATCTGAAATTGGGGATATCCATTGGCGGGAGTTCGTCGGTATATGGTAACAAGTTGTTGCTACCTTTTTCACGCATTCCCGCAACATAACCTCTGGATGAATAAATAAATATAAAAAAAATTGTCATATATAATAATATAAATGTTTAAATGTAATAGAAATAAAGAAGTTCAGTTTCTTGCTAATTATCCAAGTCATGATCCTAAAATGTAATTAGACCATTAGGAGATACGGATCAGAGACGGTTGACTAAATAATATGATTAGATTGAGACAAAATTGTTGCGAAAAAAATTAAAATGAAAAACAACAGAAAAATGTGCTAACTGTAAACAAATCAGAAACTGTTATTATCAACAGAAAAAGTCAATAATGAAAATAGTCAACGGAAATGATTCACAATGTGTAATGGAAATTAAAACAGTTATTAATTAAAACTTACCGTATAGAAAAATGCCTACACTTTTCAGCATCATTCTTCTCCTTAACAATACCAAGTTTAATACTTAACGAATTGATCTTGACCGTTGATCGGTTGGAGTTTAGTACATTGTTCCCTTGAGCATGATTAATCTTATCAGAATCTATTGAGACAATACTCCTTTCATCATTGTTATTCATGTTTAAGATATCACTGTCACAAAAAATATTCAAATGTGATTAAACTTTATCTTAAAGAAAATTGTATTAATTAAAAAGAATATATATATAACAGCAGGAGACTACAGACATTTCATGTGTGTTTAAAGTGAGTAGATAATCATAATACAACATGCATGCAAAATCTAACCTTCTTGCATGGCTTAATTCAATCAAGAAACACCAAACAACTAATAGATTTAAACAACAAATTCACATTATCTGTCGGTCAAATAGTTTGACTAGAGACTCTATATAACACACAGCTACCAGTTTTGGCTTCATATTGATACATTTCCTATGTCTGATATTTTAAATTTAAGTAAAAAGTTCAAACATGTTAATAGTGATTTGATGTCCAAGGTGATATTGAGAACACAGCATAATAATGCAGAAACTAAACAGTAATAAAGCTAAAGTAAAGGTCAGTTACACGAGCTCAATTAATAGATACATGACAAAAGAAATAATATATGAGAAGAAAAAACCAACTGAGCTGAACTACCTATCACATGTACAACACAGATGTAGGTCTAGCTTAAATCAATCACCAAACACTAGAAATTATAGCTAGGAAATTCAACATCAAAATTCACATATCCCATTAGTTAATAGGATGAACAAACCCTAAAATACAAAAGAAATAGTAAGCTCGATAATTTGTAGGCATAGATAGATTCACAGCTAAATACAGTCAACAAACACCGACACAGATAACAAAATTAACGATAAGGTCAACACATCAATTAGGGTTTTTTTTTTTCTCTTTCTCCGCCGCTCCCACTTAAAAAGTAAATAAAAAGGATAAAGCTTTTTCGGTTATCAAGAAAACCCAATTCAAATTAATGCGATTTATCCCAAATTCACAATCGCTACACCGTTTCACCCACACAATTACTCACATACAAACATTTTAGGTTTATACGACTACTCAAATCCATAAGCTTAGCTGTCAAGCAGAAACATAAACATAAACTCATTCAAGAGATACCATATAAGGAAATAAACTTGAAAATTTTACAAGAAAGTGAGCTCAGATCATAAGCTATAACCGATGTACATAAAAAAACAAAAGCAAAAACAAAATAAAAAATACCGACAAACGAAAACCCAACAGATCTGAACTCGATTTCCTCAACCAAAAGAGTTGAAACAACAATCAGTAGATCCAGAATCAAAAACCGAACCCGAAATCATAAACTTTACTTACAGATTTACAGCTGATGGCGAGTAATTAGAGCGCGAATCTCCCGAAAACCCTAGTCGTCACCACTTGAGGTTTCCACGAAATAGAGAGAGAAACATGTAGTGAGAGAAAGTGAGAGAAGTGTGTGTTTGTAGAGAGAGAAATAGTGAGGTTTTCTATATGCTAGAATACACGTATAGAGAGAGAAACACACAGTGAACGTGTAAAGTATGTGAGCCCAAACCAATAACAATTCGCCACGTTAACCAAATAGTGAGTGCTAGTTGTTTGTTATCGCAATTACAAAAAATCAAAACCCTAATTCATTTCACGCGCTTTACGGACACGCGCCTTGTTAGGTAACTAGTCAATATTCTAGTCATTGAGGTCTTGTCAGATAGTCCAGAAGATGCCGCGCACTTAACCCTGTTTTTATTGGCTCGTGCTCTTCACGCGCCCACAAACGCATATGTTATGGGGTTTTGCTGGCAGGAGGCTTCAAAAATTAAAATAAATTAATTGATGGGTCGATTGAAAACCAACTTTTATTGTTTTAGATTTTTGGGAGGGTATATTTGGTAATACAGGGGTAATAGTGGAAATAATTACTAAAAAAAGGGGGACGATTACGTGAAGTAGGGTTTGACATATAATTTTGGTTTACAAAATAACTATTGGATTAACTATAATTTAATATAAAAAATACAACTATTAGTTGGATGATTTTATTTTACTTAAGGAATAACAAAAGTACGAAATCATATCAAAATTCTAGTAAGTAGTTGCAAAAAAGGCTAATTCACAATTATAGATAGGAATATAAATTTAGTTTCAAATAGTGCCAGAACTAATTTTTTAGTCTAACTACAAATGTTGCATGCTATGAACTTTCATAAAATGGTTTCACAAATAGTTTAATAGGAATGTTTAGTTATATATTTTCTATTTATTTTTTTGTACGGTAGAATTTTGTTAAAAGAAAAAGTTAGAAAATACTATAAAACACCTCAAAGCACTGAAATAACCACGGCCTGATAAATGTTTATTAATAGTGTTGGGGTTTCTAAATTTGTTGTTGATAGATTTTTACTCATTTACGTATGAGATATTTTGCATCATATTAGTAAAATATTTAGGCTTACATTGTGATAATTCTAAGATCGGGATCATTTGCTAATGGTGTACCCTGAATATGTTCCAGGCGTTAAACTTAATTAGATGTACTTATCCAAATAAATTAGCTAGTTTAAGTAAACCAAATGAATCATATGTTTTTTTTTAACGACAAAAGAAATAATTAATTAAAGCATATAGCAAGTAGTAGGGGTGAACATAAAAACCGAAAAACTGAAATCAATCCGTTAAAACCGACAAAATCAAATCGATAACCGAAACCATTTCAAAACCGATGGTTTGGTTTTAGATTTTCAAACCGATGGATTTAGTTCGGTTTCGGTTTTAACCAAAAATCGTCTCATTAAGAAACCGGCCCACTAATATTTAACATATTTTTTTTAATTTTGTATCTACTAAATAGAAGTCGATCTATTTAAATATTTAAAAGTCTATCTACTACGGTTCATCAATGTTTATACCGTTATTATATGCTACAAAATACGTGTTTGAATTTTTGGTTGAAATTGGTATTCATTGTTAAAATATGTTATTAGACATTGAACTTAATGTTGGAAATTATATATTGTTACTGAAATTTATATGTAATTTTGGAAAAATGAAGATTAGTGCGTGAAATTATATATCTATAGTTAAGACGATGTGGATTCGGTTTTAAAACCGAAACCAAACCGTTAAAGGTTAAAAAACCGCTAAAACCGAAATTATTAGAAATCGAAACCATTGGGTTTGAAAATCCTAGAACCGAAATTAGTGGATTGAGTTCAGCTTAAGCCTAAAACCGCCCATTGAACACCCCTAGCAAGTAGCTAGAACAGGTAACAAATACAAAAGACTAGGTGGAACTTCGAACTCGGATTCAATAATGACGTGGAATATTGAACATATATGTGGGACCATTGATTCCATGGTTACCTTCAACTCTTCAAGCTAGGTTCGAGATATAATGGATAGGACAACAACGATATATTATCTCTTAAAAAATATATTTAAAAAGTATATATGGGGTTGGAGGTAACGGTTAGTGTGTCTTATATAGACATGCATAATGATCTCGTCTGTGAATCTCTCAAGAAACTTTCTCCTTTTCTCCTAATCATATCCTTTATTAGATGAAAATAAATTCTTGCACCATATTTTTTCTTATTTGTACCACATTGTACAATTATTACTACAAACTATACAAAATGTATAAAATACCTATTATGATGTACTCCCTCCGTTCCTAAATAAAGTTCTCATTTCATTTGGACACAAATTTTAAGGAAAAAGTTAGTAGTGAGGTCATTGGTAATAAAATTGATTAAAATATAAAGTTGGTCTGGAGAGAGAAAGATAGTTAGTGGATAGTAAGTAGTGGGTTCTTTGATAATTATATTATTTTATTAAGTGGACCCCATCAACTTGTGAAATGAGAACTTTATTTAGGAACAAAAATTTAAGGAGAAATGAGAACTTTATTTAGAGACGGAGGGTGTATATGTTAAATTATATGGTGTAAAAATCACTATATTTATTAAATATTGATCGACTTGAACGCCTGAGGCGTCAATCCTTGGGACAAATAGAAATATGCAAAATAAAATCTTGCACGGTCTAAACATCACAAAAATTATTTTAAAACATTTTTTTGGTACTGTTCAATGTTACCATATATTTTTTAATAAGTACATATTTGAATCTTCGACAAAAAAGACTTGGAGTTAAGACCGATTGACCGATCATGTTTTCTCACATCAAAAATAGTATGCAATGCCTACAAATATATCCGTTTATACTTCGAAATAAAAGAGACACTATTTATTACTCCCTCCGTCCCACAAAAAACTTCCCATTTGATATGGGCACAAGTTTTAAGGGGATAGTTATTGGTGGGGTCATTGGTAATAATTTTGATTAAAATATAAGATTGGTTTGGAGAGAGAAAGATGGTTAGTGGATAGTTAGTGGTGGGGTCCTTAGTAATAATAGTATTTTATTATGTGGAGCCCATCAATTAAATGAAATGAGAAGTTTTTTGTGGGACAAAAAATTAAGGTAAAATGGGAAGATTTTTGTGGGACGGAGGGAGTAGTTAGTTATATATAAGATGACTAGTCATGTTCATATATATATATATACTAGCTACAAAACCCGCCCGATGGGCGGGTATGCTGTAAATTTTAGTATGTAGAAAAATGTCCAAAAACTTTATATATTTCTAAATGACATAATAATCGATAGATGTGATGATGATTTTGTACAAAAAAAGGGTAAATGAAGAAATGTTACACGGGCATTTTATTAAATGAAGAATCCAGCTTTTTATGCCGTAATCCGTAATATCTGAAGTCTGGTTCCGTTGCACAATCCAGCTTTTTATGCCGTAACATAGAATGCCGGTTTTATGGAAATTATATTGAGTCGTGTATCACTTCTGAATAAATACGATTGAGTCGCTGATTGATCTTTTAAATATTTATTTGTTTCCTTGTATGTAGGATCTTTTAAATAGTTATTTATTTGTTTCCTTGTATGTAGCATATGAATGTAGACCGTAAGCCGTACCAGATTCATTTGCCGTATATGGAGCGTA
This sequence comes from Calendula officinalis, assembly GCA_963853835.1. Classification (NCBI taxonomy): domain Eukaryota; kingdom Viridiplantae; phylum Streptophyta; class Magnoliopsida; order Asterales; family Asteraceae; genus Calendula; species Calendula officinalis. The sequence goes on along the minus strand of OY970827.1, from coordinate 393,285 downwards.
TGAATGTAGACCGTAAGCTGTACCAGATTCGTTTGTATTAGTGCAAATGACGTGGACCAATCAGGGAATTCCAAGTGGCATTATGGACGAATAGGAATGCTTGGAATTGCCATGGTGTCAAACCCTCTTCAAATTTAGGCCTCATATATAGGGTAGGATATGAATGTAGGATCTTTTAAATAGTTATTTATTTGTTTCCTTGTATGTAGCATATGAATGTAGACCGTAAGCCGTACCAGATTCGTTTGCCGTATATGGAGCGTATGAATGTAGACCGTAAGCTGTACCAGATTCGTTTGTATTAGTGCAAATGACGTGGACCAATCAGGGAATTCCAAGTGGCATTATGGACGAATAGGAATGCTTGGAATTGCCATGGTGTCAAACCCTCTTCAAATTTAGGCCTCATATATAGGGTAGGATTTCTTGATGGAAATATGGTATTTCTTTGTTTTGTTTGGTGTTTTTTTTTTTTTTTTTTTTTTTTTTTGATGACACAGAACGTATAAAAGGATACATCCTCACTCTCAGATATGATCATAATATTTTAGGTTAATATTATTTAAATATTAAAATTGTTTTTCGAGTTATTAATGTCCTATATATGTTTAACTCGAATTGGGTTATTGTTACCATAATTTAAGTAATTTGTAGTTCTTATACTTTTTACTAAGTACCTGCTAGTTATATTAAATTTGGAGTAAATTATATAGAAGGTCTATGTAGTAGAGACTGTAGAGTATTATTTATTATAATCTCAATTTTTTAAATTCATTTATTACAGTACGTCCCTATTGTATAGACTTTATTACACTGTTGCTCTCTACAGGCGTTGCAATTTTTTTAAATGACCAAACTACCCTTTAACGCTTTGAAATAAAGCGAATATAAAATATTGTGAATCTAATGAGTGATAAACCAATATATTATCCGTGAAATTTACTCTATTAATTGATTTTTCTTTTTAATTTTTTCCCTCTATCCATATTTTTCTCTCTATCTCTTTGATTTCAAAACTCAATCAATAACTATTGTCGTCACGTCACCACACCCTCTGAAAAAGTCGATCAACCCCAACCCCTACATTCAATTGTTTTCTCCAGTTGTTCTGCCACTCGTGACGTTCTCTCAACATGCGTCTCTAAAACATAATAAGTGATATACCACATGTACATTCAGTGTAATTTATTCTTAAATTTGTCGTAAAAGGAGAAATATAATGGCCTAGAAACTAACCTAATTTCAACCTAATGTCACACACATGCATTTTTAGTGATTGTTAGGCCACTATATTACTTTTATTTCAATATAAATGTGATATTAATCATGTCTTTATAATATGTGCTTGAAGTATTAAAGGGTCACTGGCTTAGCGTTAAGGTGTTTTCCCTCCATCCATAAAGTTAGGGGTTCGAGTGTCATAATTGACATATGTGATTTTTAGTAGTAGATTAGGATTTGCCGTTCAAAAAAAAGTTACTAATGTTAAGTGATATTAATTAACTTTATTCTCCTTTTATAATTTCGTAACTTCTTTAAGTCGGTAAATTTCAGACTTACTACTATGATTAGTTGTATATTTTTACAATCTTTTAATTAAACAACGATAAAAATACATTTTATAAACATGTGCAATTTAATTCATATGTAAAAATGGGAACATAAAATTTATTACGTATACTGGATATGAACATATATATGTATAATATAATTTAAGAGAATGATAGAGTTGTCTAAATATTAACTTAATTATCTAATGGAAAATGATAATGACAGCCCTTAGGGCTATTAATAAAAAGTCAAAATCAATATAAAAATTTCCCCCTGAATTTTAGGATCACTGCTCCATCAATGAATATACAAGCATTTTATGCATATTAATTAACAAAACCCTATCTAATATACATATCGTGTATCTAAATCCATAATTATATTAATATTTACACATCATTTAAAGTACTCATAAATTACATCATAATATCCACAATAAAGCATGAATCTATGATCACATACTAATTAAGAACACCTTCGAAATTGTCTTGTTTTATTGCTTAAGTTAATCTACGCTGCCTATCTCTGAATGAAATTATAGAAGTATCTTATTAACTCAGTTTGTGAAATGATGATCTAAATAAACTATATTTATTTTTCCAATAAATAAATAATAATTTATCGAAGCAAAATTCAATATTTATATTTTTCAAACTGGAAAGAGTGGTGGAAAGTGACCCAACGCAGGGAGTCATTATTGCAGTACTATACAAAAGTATACACCACACGCGCGTACATCTAGACATCCAGTAATTAAAAACATATTAAATAAAGTATAGACTATTCAATTACTTGCACTAAATTAACGTCCGTTTATTAAAAATAGACTTTGCTCTTTAATCATAAACAGCTAAGTAACCACACAATGCAACGATATATATCATATAATTAAATTTTGCAGTAAGTAAATGAATTTCGATATATATTTTTTCATCAATAAATGTAAAGTTTCATATTTCATTCATCCACAATCCAACAAAACCTAAATTTAATAATTTTGGACAAAAAATCAGGGGATAAAGTATATTAATCACAAAAATAAAAATATATGAGAATGTAATTGATCGAAACACCACATTTAATTCAAACGAAAACATGATTGTAACCAAAAAGTATGTTTATTACATGTCGTAAACATACACATAAACAAACTACCTCTAGGCAAGGTCGTTAGCGAGTTGTGGACTTCGTTCTCTCTTGGTTAAGAAGATTGAGAAGTTTCGACATTGAAGAGATGCTGATGACGACTGCGTAGGTTGGGTGGGAGGGTAATATGCTAGCCGTGGGAGAAGAGCATATTTAAGTCTTCATAACTGAAATTGCTCTATATTATTAAAATATGCTTTGTAGAAATCAAGTTCAATCATTAGAAGCATAAATTTTATTTTATTTCCCCCCTTTACAACACATAATTTAAATGTTGCTAATTATAAAAAGATTAAAATTAATTAAAAAATATTTACGATGTCGTTGTTTATATTTTTTAATTACATGTTACATCGATCTAAATATTTTAGACTCTAATCAAAATATAAGTGTATAATAATTTTTTGTGCGTTTATATATTCTATATATATGACGCAGGCCATAAAGTTGTTTCCTATTAGTTGTATCATTAGGCACCGATAATATTGCATTCACGTCATTTTTTAAGTTTTTTATTAATACATAACCAAGATTTAGTCTAATATTGACTCCTACCTTTTTCATGAAGGTACCGCGGCTCTCGGTAGAGTTTGTGGTGCTAGTGGATGTTTCTTAGGGTACAAAGTGTGGCTTAATGCCCCGTTCAAAAAAAAAAACAAAAAAAAAAAAACAAAGTGTGGCTTAATATTAAAAGCATTTTTGTTTTTATAGGGGTTTAATAAATATCTTAATTTTTTTTTTGTATTCCTATAATATTTGTTTGGAATCCACACAAATATACCCTAATTAAATTAAACCAATCATAATTTAAAGAGAAAAAATCTTTTAACGTGCACTACTCCTTTGGTGAACGCGTATTTGGCGCCGAGGGTGGTATAGTCTGACAAGCTTTGGCGCCATCAAAGTGCCTATTCCATTGCTTACTCTTTAGGTGATGTGCTCCTTTTTTCTGCTTGAGCGTTGTGTTATGCACCCCTTTAACTCATTTTGGTATTTTTACCACATATCTTGGTCTTATAGTCTCATTATGCTTCTAGGATACATAAAAACAAAGTCAATTAGCCCCAAAGAGTTTCTGGATAATGTTATTATTTAGTCATATATGAAAACTACTAAACAAAAATTAATATTTTCTCATGTTGTTAGGAAAATTTAAAAAATTACTTCATCCGATTCAATATAAGTGATATATTATCGGTTTCACAGTTTTGAAATAGAAAAATTATAATGAATATTATATTAAATTAAATTGAAATGTTAGTGGAGATAAGTCTCACACATTTAGAAAAAAAGTGAAATTAATGATGTTTAAAAATAATATTATAAGTAAATAAGTTATTTTATTATATTAAAATAAAGAGTTATCGAATGTGGGCCCACTAAAATCAGGGGAACTATATAATTTGAAGCTCTTTATTTCCAGACAGTTCATGTAAAGAATCCTATACCCAAGTATTTATTTGTAATTTTTTTTTTAAATGGCTAGTTAGTAAGTTAGTGGTTCGAACCTATATAGTGATATCCATAAGGGGCAGTTGGTCTTCCCTCGAACTCTCCACCTATGGGGAATAAACACCACCATTTATCCACGACGGTACTTGAACTCATGACCAATATATCATGGGCAACATCTTATCTTTTTCACCAATATCACTAGGCTAGAAGCCTTTGATATTTATTTGTAAATTAATATGTTAAAAGACCTCCATGCCCTAGTTTTGACAAAGAATAGATTAAATGATTAATGAGCTCGGAATAAAATCACAAAAAAGCCAAAGTTATAAATCTTGGTGGTAGCAAGAGAATGAATTCGAAAATTGCCAAATAGATACACCAGTTAGTACACATATATATGAATTAAAGGCTTTTTGTACCTGGATAAGCTAAACAATATACATGTCAAGATTAAATATAAAGACTGTTATTTTTTTAGTCTATTTAACATGTCTCTTGCCCAATTTTTATATTTAGAGAAAAAAGGTATCTCTTGAGAATATTTTTCTACAAGATAGACTACTAAATTGGCTAAAAGAAGGCTAAGGAATATATTCTTCGATTAAAAGATTCTGAAACACTAAAGTTAGACGGAGAGATCAAATGCGGTTTGTGGAGCATGTGTGTATGTGCTCGATCTAATTAGTCAGTTCGGATTTGAGCACTAATATTTGGAACGACGACGTAAAAATTAAATAATTCACTTGCAAAATTTACGGAAACCCCAAATAAGAAAACCCAGTTAGAAGCAAGCAACCGCATTTCCACAATATTCATTAAATGCCAAATGGGTTTAAAAATCGGGTCAAATTGCGGGTTTGGAGCTAAAAAGTAAATTGATTTGGGCAGAAGGAGACGGGCTGCCAGCGGGGCAGATAATACATCATAGTTGGTTTCAAGCCCCTTTATTTTTAATCATTTACATCATAGTGGGTTTCAAGCCCATTAATTTTTAATCATTTTCTTTATCTTTCGTGTTTTGATAAATGATATTTTTCCTTATAATTTTTTTTACTTATCTCCTCAATACAGATGTAATAAATAAATAATGAGATTAAAATAAAAATTAATGAATTTCATATGACAATCATTTTATAGGTAGGATGATAAAGTACTGATATAGAGGAAATTTATATAACAATTATTTTATAGATAGGATGATAAAGTACTGATATAGAGGAAATTTACGTCAAAGGGTATGTTGGTGAATGCTTCAGATTCTTTATTCAAAAAAATCCCATAAACTCTAAAATTTTATATTTGACGACTTACATTGTTGTAACTTGTAAGTCTACTTTTGTACATCAATCAATTATCTCAATTACAAATTTAAGGTCTGACAAATAAAACCAAAAGTTCCGATTTAAAGTACGAACAAAAACCATCAAAAATAGATAAGACCAGCTTACTAAAATTAAAATATATGTTATATAGTTTGTTATATATTTTGGGTTTTTCTAACACGTGCCCCCTAGGCACAGGTTAGGGTGCATTGATTAACACAAACTTTTCATTAAAACCAAAAAAGACATTTAATACAACTTTTGAAACTGTAATATATGACTTCATTAATGTGTATTAAGTTTTTATTAGGAAACTTGGAGTAAATCAATGCACCCTAACACGTGTCTAGGGGCACATGTTAGAAAAACTCATATATTTTTTGAACAGTACATACTTACTCCAATTTGTCCGTGACAGGACTTGAACCCATGACATATAAGTCATGGTAACATTTTATACATTACACTAATGCTACAAGCTTTTATATAGTTTTGTTATCACAGATATACATTGTGGACTTGTGGTATGTGAATTGAGGCTATCATTTGCTTAAATGGGTGTTTAAAGTATATAGTTAGAGTTAGAGTTCTCACTGTTTAACCACATGACATTCTTTCTACACTTTACATCTAATTTATCATAAAAAGGGAAATGTGTTGCCGATACTCATATGTTTCTTAACTTGTAACCAAATTTGTATCCAGAGTCCCCACCTAGCTACTACATCTACTTTTAACATATATACTTACACACTCAGTGTCTCTTACTGTGTGTATGTACCATAATGGATATATTATATCTTCATCAATGTGAAATTAAATTTACATTATATATATAGAGGCATATATCTCAAGAACATGTGAAGAAACTGCAAATATGTTCTCTTTTTTCAAATGGGAATTACATAAGAAACATACCATTGTCCCCTCTGAATTAAAGGCCCTGAATCTAGCAATATTTAGGTTAATTTACTCATTCTTTGTCAAGAAACACACATATTAGCACTAATTATAATTAATTACATTATACTTCTTACCTTTGTTCACCACAAATTGTGGCAACACCAATAATGATGATGATGGTGAGGATGAAGATGACGGAAAATTTGACAAGAAACTCTCAAGGTAATCCGTTTGAGAACTTATAGACGGGTTCAACCCGAGTGAGTTGATAATTGGTTGGGTATCATCCATGGTTGAATTGATATCATTTGTTCGGTGACCTAGTTTAAATGGGACTATGAGGTGGTTATGGTCTGTTTTTTGGGCAAGGATTAGGTCATAGTTTTCGGGTTTAAGGATATTGTGATCATACGAGTTCAAAAATTCCATTGTGGGAAATTGATTATCGAAAATTGAAGAATTGACTGTGAATGATGGTGGAAGAGGAGGAAGATTAGGGGTAGGATCATCATTAAAGCATTTATCAAGATTGATCAAAGGTGGTGGTGCATGACCATGAACATGATGATTGTGATCATGGATCATATTGTGGGATTGATATGGGCTTATTATCACGTTAGGGTTTACATCAAATAAACCCTCAAAATATTGATGATCATCACATATAGGAAGATGAATATTGGTGGTTTTAGAGCTATGAAAGGTGGTAACAAGATTATGACTATGAGCAAGAAGCTTCTTTTTAATACTCGAGTTCCAAAAGTTCTTAACCTCGTTATCCGTTCTTCCCGGTAAATGTTTTGCAATTTGCGCCCATCTATACATCCAAAAGAAACATATATATCAAAACACGTACTTAATAATTAACAGATTAATCCATGACAATTAAAAATTCAAAACCGAAATAGTAAAAGTTATGATCTTTCATACCTATTTCCAAGGATCCGGTGTAGGTCTACTATGAGAGTGGCTTCTTGGGAAGAAAAGCTTCCTCGTTTTAAATCCGGTCTTAGGTAATTAATCCATCGCAACCTGCAACTCTTGCCGCATCTTTGGAGCCCTAGATTAAAGGTTAACAATATTCAAATTAAATACCCATAAAAATCATTAATATAGATCTAAACTAGTCGGTCTCTCTTCCATACACAAACACAAAAGTACTAGCGGCCGGCCTTATATATATGTTTTACATATACATGCATGACGTGTGTGTGTTGAGAGAGAGAGAGAGAGAGAGAGATTGGACCAGCAAGTTTAGGAACGGAGCTCCAGCAGCCATGGCCGTGTGAAGTAATGTATTTGATGAGTTTTTGGTCTTCTTCGGGTGACCACAACCCTCTTTTCACCTTTTGTTTGTTGCAGCAACTGTGTCCACCTCCATGCCCCATATTTTTCTACCTATCTTCTTTCTTGCTATTGCTATGGAACTAATAATTAAGATCGAATATATATATATTTTTTAGGCAATTAATGAATATAAACTCACACTTTTGTGATGAAAAATAGATGACTGACTGTAATGCCAAAGAGAGAGAGAGTGAGTGAGTGTGTGTGTTGTGTTAGTAGTACTGCAGGAAGTGGCCTTATATTTGGGTCCTACTTTTGTCTTATGTAATTTAAATTAATTCCTTAGTATAAATCAACCATCATTGAAAAAAAATTTGATTTTTACAGCATAACTTTTATATATCTACTACAATTAATAGCAACTGTAAAATTTATATAGTATAATTATAATATTAAATTTGTGGTATAGAAATGAATTCTATTTCAAATAAAAAAATGTTTGAAAATATTTTTATATTTGAAATTTGTAGTAAGTGGCCTTATGTTTGGGTTTGTGAGTGGCCTTGTATTTGGGATTTTTGTAGTATATTATTGATTATTATAATATCACAATTTGAAACGTTATTAAAGTTTCAGAATTGGATGAACGAATTTTATTGGAAAAACAGTAATTAGTGTCAATATCGTGTTTTGAAAACATAATAAAAATATCGCAATTTCAAACACCTTTTCAGAGCAAACGTTAAACACAACCAAATTATAAAACTATATGACCGAGTTATAAATTTAGACTTCTCTTTTCGAGCAACATTAATTGATTGCGGGGACAGTGGCGCACCCAGAAAAAAGTTTGAGAGATTGCACAATTTATTATTTATATTATATAAAAAAATAAATTTTTTTGGAAAGTATAATTTCATTACATATGTCAGAAAATATTTATAAATTACATTATAAAGTTAATCTCTTCGTTCTTTCATTTTCTGAAAATAATTGATTACACTTTCAATTGTAACATCTAAAAGGGCTTTTGCACAAATCAACGCTTGATTCAAAAAATAATCACCCATTTTAATGCTCAAATTGGTCTTTAGAAGCTTCTCTGCAGAAGCATATTTCAGTTGTTGCAGTTAAAACCAGCAAAACCAATACCAACTTTAATAACCTATATATAGATAATGGAAAGAACGATATTTTCCTGTTTCAGAATCAGTAAATAATACAAACTTAATAAATAATGAGTAATGAGCTTTATTTAATTTTTATTGGACTTTAATTATATTTTTCTTAATCCATCTTTTTAACAAATATTTAAATAGAACATATATTATATTTTTTCTAATACATAAGGATATTCGTTGAATTTTTTTCTTAGGGGGTGTCATCTACATTAAAAAAAAAAAATTAACATTAATCCGAAAATTTTAAGGGGTTGCCCGGGCAACCCCGTGCACCATACTAGGTCCTCCCCTGATAGGATCATGATATACAAGTTTCACGACAATAATTATATTATTATTGACCCGTTAACTCTAATTTGGTAATTGGTTGTTATGAAAATGTCATATCTTTAAATTGCAAAGTTTTATTTATTTATGTAGGTGCGTGTCATAGTAAAATTAAATCATTAAACTTATGTGACCACAATAATGAAAACTTATTCGACCACGAAGCAGATAGGCATCAAAACAAATATAAAGTGCGATATAAACATGTTGGGTGAAGATATAACAACACAAACTATCAGAGTCAATAACTATTTGTTCTTTATTTCCAACGATTGACTTAAACTGTAAAGTTACATTCGTTTCGAGTTTTATAGATCACCAAAATAGATTAAATCCTAATATTTACTAGATTAAAAAGAGTTGCATGAAAAGCATGGTTAATCCTAAAAGGGAATTAATTTTCGTACCACCCTTTTGGATGAACTCACCACATTATACATATATTTGTGCATTATGTACAATCATATAAAGCTATTATTGTGGGTGTTAAAAGATGTGGTGTAAAAATCACTCTTTATCCTAAAATGATTAGACTTGCATTGGAATGAGATTAGCCAATGATGGCCAGCCTAGCTGGTCTGAGGCACTGGGTTTGTACCCATGTGGGCTGCAGGTCGTGAATTCGAATCTCTTTGGGAGCGTTGAATTAGCGTAACTTAAATCACACCTCACACGGGCACATATGGGGAATTTTCCTTGAAAATCCCTTTGGGGGCTGGGTTTGCCCGCTTATGCGGAGCTCGAACTCGGGGTGCTCGCTGAAAATTGCGAGTAGGCTTCAGTTATTTCATTTGCCGTTTCAAAAAAAAAATTGTGTTATTATTTTTATTACATACTCCCTCCATCCCACAAAAAAGTACATATTTCTCATGGGCACAAATCTTAGCAAAATAGTTAGTGCTGGGGTAATTGATATTACTTTTGATTAAAATATAAGGTTTGATTGGAGAGAGAAAGATAGTTAGTGGATAGTTAGTGGTGGGGTCTTTGAAAATTATATTATTTTATTGAGTGGACCCCCATCAATTTGAGAAATGAGAATTTTTTTGTGGGACAAAAGTTTAGGGAGAAATGAGTACTTTTTTGTGGGACGAAGGGAGTATAATTGAGGGGGCGCTTGATTCGAAGTGGGTAATGGGAAAGGGAAAGGTAATAGGAATACTAAGGAATGTAATGGGCATTCCTTAATATTCCTTTAATCATTGATGTTGCTTGGTTATTAAGGAGTTTATACATGCATGAATAAAAATTAATATTTAAAATTAATATTTAAAATTAATATTTAAAATTAATATAATATAATATATTATATTATATATAAATTATATATAAATTAATATATATTATAATATATTTAAATAATATTAATAATAATTAATATATTATAATGATATTAAAATAATGTAATAATATATATATATATATATTTAAATAATATTAATAATAACTAAATAATTAATATATATGTATTATAATATATTATAATAATATTTAAATAATGTATATAATATATATTTAAATAATATTATTAATAATTAATATAATATATATAATATTTAAATCATATATATATATATATATATTAATATTTAAATAATATATATGATATTTTTATGATATATATAATATTTAAATATTAATAATATTTAAATAATATATATATATAAATTTAAATAATATTAGTAACAATTAAATAATTAATATAATAATATATATAATATTTAAATAATTTTAATATATATGTATATATAATAATATATACTATATTATCTATAATTAATATAATATATTACTCGTATATATTATATAATATAAAATGTATATAATATAATAAAATAGAAGAGAATATTTATAAATAATTGTTAAAGCATTACCTAGTTCATTACCTCCAATTTAGTGGGTAATGATGAATTGTATAGTACTCCCTCCGTCCCACAAAAAAGTTCCCATTTCACTTGGGCACAAGATTTTAGGAGATAATTAGTTGTGGGGTATTGGTAATTCTTTTAATTAAAATATAAGGTTAGATTGGAGAGAGAAAGTGTTTTAGTGGTGGAATCTTTGGTAATAATAATATTTTATTGAGTGGGTCCCTCATATTTGAGAAATGAGAACTTTTTTGTGGGACAAAATTATAAGGAGAAATGAGAACTTTTTTGTGGGACGGAGGGAGTAATAAGTAATGATTGATTACCTTGTGACAAAACAAGCAATTTTAATTATAATCAATCCCATTACCCACCTCTCAAAACCTCCAACTAAGCACACCCTGAGACTAAGAGCTAGAATTAAAGCAATATCAACAGAGTACTTAGCTTTTATTATTTTAAGAAATGTAACTTCTTAAATGCTTTTAAGTTTTTCTTTTTATTAAACAACGTATTCAATTTAATAAAATAATTATGGTTTAATAGTCAATTTGAAAAACCAGTTGTGGGACCATATAGATAAAATCAAGGTCAAATACTTCTAGTCAACCAATTCTCCATTGGTAGAGAGAAGTATACGGTGTACTAACTCCCACCTTATATTACAGTAGTCCTTTCCCAAAATGGTATCAAGATTACCATCAATGGCCATTACACCCTTCATCACCATCACCGAACTGTATGGCTTTATTTTGGTGCTTAAACATCCTCGCAATCAAGTGCATCAGGCCCCATTATAAGTATTGTGATCCTTCAGTGACCCCGATGTGACATTTCCATATTTGGCCTTTTATTCTAAATGGTTACTTAATCATGTGGAATCAATGCCTACAGCCAGAGGCGTCGGACAGAGAGGACAAATTTGTCCATTCATAATTAACTATTAATTTAATGTTGCAACTTACGAAAAACAAATATTTGTTAAATATACGAGTACTGTTACATGTCTCCTAAATTAGTAACTTTTAAAATGCTCTTTGTGCTATTTCATGGATATATATAGGGATGAGATCGGGGTTCAAAACTGACCCTAATGAACTCAGACCCGAAACATCTGGGACTCGATTTTCAAAGAATTAAATTGCGTTACAGAAATGGTTTTGGTTCGATTCAGGTAAATCGGGTATATGCCCGATTTGAACCGAAACCGTAATTGGAGCCGGTTTCGTATGTTGTATCATTTTCGTTAGTTTATATACATGTAACATTAGAATGATTTACAAATAGCAATCAACAATTGTAATAAACATGAATCAATTAATACCAATACTCCAATAGTACGTACTATTATACCAAAACAAATTTCAAGTATATAGTTAATTAGATTTAGGTTCAGGATCTCAGACCCGATTTGTTATATACCTGATGTACCATGAATCAAAAGACCTGATACCAGATTTCATGAAAAAGTTAGACCCGAACGAGTAATCCGGTTCCAATTCGATACGAGTACATGTTTGAATTTCCAGTTCTATGTCTCATCCATAAATATAAAGGGCTCGAATTCTACTAGTAATAAACACATAATACAATAACACCAAATTAAGAGACATGATATTTAGTCTTATCATTTGGTCCTACTCATAGTTCTACCCATTTGATAGGATGACATGTGTACTCAACTAATTCTCTCTCATAATATTATCCCTTGATATTGACACATGTTTTTATCTAATGAGTAGAAATATGAGTATGACCAAATGATAGGAGTAAATATCATTACTCTCAAATTAAATATGAAATAATGATGTTTAACAAATGTAGATACCATCATTAACTATAAAACAACACCCATGCATATAGTGCATCACTTTCAGTCTTTCACACGATTGGGTTGAGTACGGGTTGACCGGTGGCTCCAGTGTTTAGATATTGGTCGTCTTGTATTTAAAGTCAGGTCATTTCATGAGCCCACGTGTCTTGGTCCACGTGTCATTTCAGAGCCCACGTGTCTTGGTCCAAGTCGCTTCAGAAATGAAACTTACCATATGTATTGCGTGCATGTTCTCATTGTTTGGTGGTTTTAAAAAATTACACAATAGATATTATAACTATAAGGAATTTGATAACGAAATCCTGAAGGACTGTTTTTGTATTCAGTTGATACAAGTTAAATATAATATAATAATATAGCATAAACATGCTAACAGTCAGATGAATACAAGTTCACAAATATAATTTCATAGTAAATTCTCTAAAGTTTTTGATGTTCCATACTTTTACTCTTTTGGTACTTTACATCAGACATTTAGATCTACTTGGATTTAAATAATGAGTTTATAAGTATAGGTTTATTAAAATAAGAAAAGGAAAAAAAAACGCCAAAAACACTACAAGAAAAAAGGATTTCGTGACAACACAACTTTCGTCACTAACAATTAACAACATAAATTTCGATATTAAATCAATTTAGTGACGAAAACTGAGCTCGTTACTTTTCGTCAATCTAGGCCTGTCACATTAGGGGTGTCAAATTTGTACCGAATAAAACCAACCAACATGCTACCAACCGTACCAATAATAGTTGGTAGCCAATATGTTGGTAGCCAATATGTTGGTAGCCAACATGTTTGGTTGGTAGTACCGTACCAATTATGTAATCATGGTACGGTAATGGTACAAAAATTTTAGATACCATGGTATACTGTACCAACCAAGATATATATATTTTATGATTCTTAGTTAAATATATTGTACCGAACTACCAACCTATTTGCCCAAGACTCCAATTACCACAAGATAGCTACATCTTTTGTTACTTTATCATACTAGATTATGTTAATATAGCACGTAACATATTATATCACTTTGCTTATTTTGTTTCCGTGTTCGAAAACTTGTTAATATGATTAACTAGTCGATAATGATAAAATATCATTGTTTTTTTGTTATTAATTTTTTTTAATTTCATATAAGTTTGTGATGTTGGTATATACCATTACCAATTTGTACCAACCACGATTATTGGTAGCCAAACAAATTGGTACCAAGTAAACTTGGTATGATATTGGTAGCTAAATCAGCGTACCAATTATAGTTGGTACGGTACACGGTATGAAGAAAATATAAATGGTACTGTACCATGTTCACCCCTATGTCACACTAGATGACCAGATACCAAAAGTTGTCACTAGTAGTGATAAGTATACTCGTCACTAACTTTATTCGTTACTGAGTCTGTTATTAATTAACAAAAGTCGTCACTAACTTGGTCAAATTAGTGACAAGATACAAAAGTCTTCGCATCAAACCTGTTAGCTTTGTCACTAAATATTTACCGGTGATAAACATTAAAAAAGACATGTTTTTCTCCTGAAATGTTATCACAGTGACCAAAAATTGTTCATCGCTAATTTCTGTCACTAATAAGAATTTTTCTTGCAGCTAATGAAAGAAACATACAGAGAATATGTCCAACAAGGGTTTGGAGATATAGCAACAGACTCATTTTCGATGTCATTAAACCGCTTAGAGCATCTAGTGGCATCACTTGAGTCAAACACCATCTTATAGCGCAATATCAGCGCCACCTCGACATTCCTCATTTTACATTAACAGCCTCAAATACATGTTCACTTATAACTCAAGTCAAAATATTTATTTTGAGACTCATTAAAATACTCAATTCACTCACAGCACATACTACAAAAAAAAAAAAAAATTGAAAAAAAAAACAATTCTCAGCGCAAGTGGGTTTGCGTGGGACTTGGCCCAAGCGGGTCCCGGTGTGGTGGCTTGGGATGGGGGCGTGGAAAGGAGGTGTCACCTCTCTTCGGTATGGGAGTGGCGCCACGGCACCGTTGTACACTTGAAGATTTTTTAAAAGTATTTTCTTTTATTTAGATCATGATCGCAATAGGAAACCAAAATTAATTGGAACGAATGTGCAACAAACAATTTTGATCACTTATTTACTTATGTGATAATGTTTCATCATGTATGTGAATTTTTCTGTAACAAAATTACACACATATATAGTTAAATCTTAATTATTACTTTTTAATCATTAAGATGTGAAATGACGCTAACATTTTATGCTTGTCTTCTTCCATTAATCATTGTACCAATGCAATAAGGAAGTACGTCAAACCCAGATATTAGGTTTACATATTTTATTGTTTTATTTATCAAGACTGGCATATAAACAAGCTTCATCATATTATTTGTACACTTTTTTGTAGACTATTCGAAGAAAAACAAGTGATCAACATTGATCGCATTTTCTAGAACATTGATCATGACATGAAGAGATACGAGTTCATAGTCTACTAAAAGACTGTAAAAATTACAAATTACAAATTAACATGTATATATGCATACACGCGATTACCAAAAAGCAAATGTAGCTTAAAATTACTGGGTTAGATCCGGTGAGAGTGAAAAAATTGGTGAGTATTGCGAGGATAATACTCAACCAACCGTGTAACAAATATTGAATTATTATCTGGAAATATAGGATATTCAGCTTCATCAAGAAAAATTAGATCATTTTCAGGAAACATTTGATCAACATCAGAAAATATTTGATCATAATCAAGAAAAATTTAATCATCATCAGTTCTCACCAAATTTCGAGTCCTAAATCGATCTCATTTCTACATTTACTAAAGTTGGCATAAATCGGTAAGGGTATTCGTTTGAATCCAATTCTTTTACTTAAGAATCAACCTCGCGCTTCCAAAACGACTAAACAACGATTAGGATTGGGGTATATTACTATTACAAGAAAATATGGCCAAGGGTTTGAAGTTTGAGACTTGTTCTTGAACATGGAAGTGTGGTTGTGATGGAAGAAAGAGAAACAAACAACATTCTTAGACATAAATGTAGGCACATGGAACAATTAATGACACAAGAGGCCCATTTCTTGATTTGATGAACAATCAAAGGACACAACCCATGCCATAGGTTTTGTTTTTAACAAGGTTGTGGAGGAATCATAGAAAGCTCATAAAGAGAAATGCATGAAAAAAATCTTGAAGTGGCCTCTTTATTCACTCATAGAGATTATAGGCTTTCATTGGTATGTGTCTTTTTTTAGTTAATTTTGCTCTAGTTTTCGTAGAGGGGGTTAAGTCTCACTTTGTCTCTACGTACGTAGGGGATGGGAACCTCTTTTTTTCAACCTCATGAATACACCAAGGTGCTGTTTGTTTTTTGACAAAAAGTTTTCCTGAGGTCTTTTGTTTTCACGGCGCAGACCACGCGCAGAAAAATACTTGCGCAGATGTTTGTTTTTCGGAAGCCCGCAGATCTTATATTGTCTGCCTAAGGTCTTCCCCAGGAAGACTTGGGTATTAGCTTCTTGGTTCTTCCAAACTTCAAAAAAAAAATCTCCAAACTTAATTAATATTATTATTATGTTAATATATAACATTATTATATTAATTAATATTATTATTATATAGGAGTATTAATTAATATTAATATTATAAAAATATATATTATTATATTAATATATTTTATTATTATGTTAATATATAATATTATTTTATTAATTAATATTATTATTTTATTAATTAATATTATTATATTATTAGATAATAATATATATATTATTAAATTTAAATTATGTATATTATTATTATATATAAATATATTAATATATATTATTATTATATTAATGTATAATATTATTATCTTAATTAATATTTATTATATATTACTTTAATTTAAGATCAACATGGATTATAATTATATAATTAATATTTATTATATATATATCTTACTTTCGTAAGGATTTTGACCAAAAAGAATAAAAAATTGTAAACGAATTGTAAGATAAAAGTAAACAAATTGTTATTGCAATGTATGGATTATTTCAATGTTGCAAGATAGAGTATATTTTAAATTTCAGTTTATTTAAGCAGTGTGCAGATATTAAAAAAAAACAACAGTTTTCTTGAAGACTGTCAGACCTTTGGTCCATCTCAGAAGCTGCAGCAGCTGGCAGATGTGGTCCGCAGACAGCAGATCTTTTTGCTCTGTAAAAACAAACAGCACCCAAGTGACTTATTCTTTTGTGGATTATTTATTGACTTATTTAATTCAATTAAGTATACCAATTAAGTGACAAACATTTGTGTTTTCTTTGTATGTTTTTGGACAAAATGTCACATATACATTAGAATTGAATTAGATATTACATTATATAATTAATTAAAAATTTAAATAATTGTAGCAACCTAAAAGTAATTCTTGACATAATTCTAAACGGGAGTTTGCGGTTTGACAAAAACTCTTCCGCTGACATTCTAGATGCAGCACTACATAACACCCAAGCTAGGGTAGAATTAAGAGAAACAAGTGCCAGCATATGGCTTTCTAAATTTCAAAAGCAAGCAATGTGACAAAAGGCTAAAAAATGAGCATGAAAACACACATGACTAGCCATAGCTATGATGCAAAAAAAGGGTATATGTGAGAAGATATCAATCACTCATAAATCAAACAGTTTCCAAAATTGTAAGAGACGCATGATCTCATCACTTCCCAAGTCAAATAGTAACGACATAAATAATAAAAAGAAATATGTATGAGAATATATCAAATTATTCAACTTTATTTTAACTAATATCACAAATTTATCAAAACTAATTTATAGATCACTTATACATCTGGTTCGAAGATAATCATAATTTTCTTCAAAAACAAAATATACCATTCACTACTTTTTTGTATTTCAAATAAATTAAAAAAGTTTTCTGTCATTCAATATTTTTATGAGTTGTTATAAACAAAATTGTATATTGAATTATGTGACTTCAACATCTGGGTGATTTTCATATACATTATGATACAATAAAAATAAGTGTTTTACTAATGATAGCTTTTGTAATTATTTTAAAAAATTATTAAATACATTATTAAATAATTATACAAATAAAAAAGTAATGACATTCTTGTAGTCCCCACACTTAAAGTCCTCTTTTTCTACTCGAGATTTAAGGGATAAGCTTTTCTTTAACTTACCACATACATCATCTCTATTCTTTTGTTCATTTTCATGCTTCTTTTTTCATGGGATCTTGATTTTTTACCCAAATCAATCACTCTCCCACATGAAAATCAATCTTCTGTTATATCTCAAAACACGTATGCATGTATTATAACAAACTAGTCAAAACCTTATGAAAACGCCCCACGACCTGTTTCCTCCTGTGACGTCATTTTCTTTTTACGATATGATCATTAGGTGCAAACATATAACCATAGTCATGATTTTGAACAAAGAGTGACATAAATATTGAAAAAGAAAAAAAACACCCTTCATTTAGTTTAAAGTTCGACATAACATATGTTAGGGAATACACTAACGGTTTCACTTGTGTACCATACAAGTTCTTTAAAGATCAACAAGGAAATGGATCCCGAATCATAACAAATCGTATCATCCCCACTTCCCGATCGATGTATAAAAACAGAAATACAAAAGATTCACATCTCAACCGACTCTCTTCTAAGCTTGTTTTATACCTAAACATCCAAAACGAGTAACACAACGAGCTGTTGAAATCTAAGCATTAGAAAATAACCAAATTAGCAATCTTGATACACGTTTAATTACACGTGTCATTTAACCCCTTCGGCTTCTAACTTCATCATATCGATCAATGAACATTGGTGGGTACAAATCTTTACTGAAATCAGTTGAAGAAAGATCGGTATGATCAGCACTTTTTCTTGCTGTCACACCTTTTGAAAGTGGGCTCGCGGGTTTTTGATTATGAGATAAGTTTTTGCAAACCCGTCTTTTTGCTTTGATCGATTCTGTTAGATTCATGTAACTAGGTTTGCTTACACTTCCATCTTTACCACTGTTGCTTGAAACACGTGTTTCAGAAGTTGAAGATGATGAATTTGTTGATGATGTGCTTTCATCAAACATGGATCCAGAACACGGGTTTGTTGATGATGATTGTGTAATTGGGCTTGAGATAAACGGTTTCGCCGAGTTGAATATGAACAAGATTTAACACTACGGTCATCATAATTTTTGATATCAGATGAAAGTTTTTGAGAATTGCTAATGTTTTCCCAAGATTTTGTAGCCATCCAACCATTTAACCAACTCCATTCGGATGTTTGCTTGCTTGATCTTGGAGAATCAGGCTTATTTGCCCGTTGTCGCTGTTAAAAAGAAAATAAAATAAATTACCATGTTACTAAAGATTAATTATAACTAATAAAAAAACAAAACCCATATTACAAGATTTAAATAAATCATCACCTGTTGATAAAAGGCATAAGCTTTAGCTCTGTCTCTCTTAATGGCACCATCTTGCTTCATCTGTTCTTTTGATCTTATTTCTTCGGCTGTTCCATGACTACTGCACCATCCACTCTATTACAAGCAAATAACATTTGTTAAAAGCAAAAAAAATAAAATGATAATTAAAAATAAATAACTTGAATTTACCTCGGATTGTTTACTTTGGGTTCTTGAAGTTACTAAACATTGTGTATTTTGGGCTGATTGAGCTCTAGCACGAGCCTGAGCTCGAACAAGAGCTTGCATACACCTATAAGTCATGTCGGCCTGTTTTCTAACTAACCGACCTCGTACAATGGCTTGTAACCGTACAAGTGCTTTTAGCGCCCGTAAAGCTTGTCTTGCCTACAATAAGAACCATATCAATAGAAATGTGGTTAATAAGATATTAAGATTAACAAAAGAAGAGTATTTTGTTTAATTTTGTGATGTTTGATGCTACACACCAATAATCTTATCAACACTATCGTTATATTTATCAAGAAATCTCAATTTTATTGACTCCTTATCTAAAGATGGTTGGTTTGGGTTATATTATATCTCTAAGAAGTCAAATTGGCAAAACAAAGCATAATTAGCTAAATCTTATAATTTAAATAGTAAATTATTATTTTAATAATATAACTTTCAGAATATTTTTTTATACATCAGTAGTTTATCAAATTTTATAAATTGAACAAAAAATATAGACGGGTCAGCCTAACCCACGCATGACCCATTTACCCTGCACGTTTTGCCACCTCTAGAACACCTCCACCTTAAAAACTCTCTTAGGCATTTCTACAAAAATCTATAGCTAATTCATCATCGGGTCCTCAAATTATATCTCAAAAATCAAAATTGAGATAAATTATAGTTTTTACCAGTAAGGTTAGGGCTTAATATAAATAAAATTAGAGTAAAATACATAATATAAGTGGTTAAAATTACCAGGAAGGAGCGGATTGAATTCGGATAGCAGCCCATTCCTGTCTAACAACCATGAAATCTTTAGGTGGAGCTCTAACCACGGTAGCAACAGCAGCAGAAAACGAAACATCTTCAGAAGTCGATAAACGTCCTTTCATCCCTTTCGAAGATGATGATGAACATCCAGCTGACGGACTTCTCCAAAGCTTCCATGTCCTGCTCCCGAATCTTCTCCTACCAACAAAAATACATTCAATTGAACTAATTCCACCAAATTCGTTTAAAAATCTATGGAAAAATTAAACAAATTATCACGTTGTTGGGATTCCACTTTTGAAATCCAATTAATGATTTAATCCATTTCGCAGAAGCTCCCATTTGAGAGAACCTAGAGCTGGAGTCTGTTTTTCGTAGGTGAATTTGAGAAATTAAAGTGAACTAGGGTTTGAAGGAAGGGGGAGAGTTGTTTGAATTTTGAACCAAAAAAGGGGAAATCAAAAGAGAAGAAGAAAGTAACGGATAGTTTTTATTTATTCGTAATTAATTATAATTATTATTAGGGTAAATTACAGAAATTGTCCCTGAGTTATACCCGATTCTGCATTTCTGTCCCTAAACTTTTTTTGTCGGTTTTTTTGTCCCTAAAGTTTTTAGATTTTACTTTTCTGTCCTTCCGTCAAATTTTAGCAGTTATGTAACATGAAATGCCAAAAAAACAAGGGTATTTTCGTCCTTTTATATTTTTCCATTTTAATTTTTCTTTTTTCTCTCTTTCTTTTTTCATCTTCCCCATTTCTTCTTTCATCATTCAAACCCAAACAAAAATTCATGTTCAAAACAATCAAATAGAATATGCAAACGCACTTGAAAATAATTACAATAAAATACTAACACTTTTTAGTCGCCATTTTTTCATTTCAGTAACAATAAGTGTACCTTGATTTCAGATTCATGTAAGAAATAGACAAAATCAAACCGCAAATTACGATCGGAAACTGAACAGTTTGATAGATAAAACAGAATAATGATCGGATGGATTTACAAAGCCCACAAACTTTACGTCAAGATTTCCCCTTTCTTCTTCTTTGCGTTCAAAGGTGGAAATGGCCCGATTAGGATTTTCAGAAATTGAAGATGGCGACAGATTCGCAGATCTTCAAAAGTTGTCTTGAAGATGGTGAAGATAGTGACTGATTAGGGTTCTCTAAAAGCTGTTTTGAAAATCGCAGATCTTCAGAATCGACAATGTTCTTCTTCCGGAGCTGTTATTCAGTATGTCAACGTTTCCGGCCACCGGCCCGACGCCGGAAACTTCAAAGCCATCTTCACTTACGCCTACTTCTGCTTCTACACAAGCCCTTTTTTATGATTTAGTTCTGATTTCATTCTTCAATTTGGGGGCTTCTAATATTGGGTTTGATTTTTGTTTGATTTTGATTTGATTCATCTATCTAATGTTTTAATTTTAGGTGCGGGTTAATAGTTGGAGGTTTGTTTGTTTGTTTGGTGTTCTTGAGGCATAAGGTTGAGGTTAATAGTTGCAGGTTTGATTTTAGGTGTGGGTTAAAGTAAACTATTGAATTATAAGGTACAAGTAGTTTGCTTAAAAAGAGTTAAAATATGGGTAATTTGGGAAAATGGACAAAAATATCGTCAGTTAACGGAGGATTTTGGACGGAAGGACAGAAAAATGAAATCCAAAAATCTTTAAGGACAAAAAAACCGACAAAAAAACTTTAAGGACAGAAATGCAGAATCGGGTATACTACAGAACAATTTCTGTAATTTACCCTTATTATTATGTGAAAACGATTGAGTTGTAACTAATAAGAGCGTAATGGCGTGAATACGATTTCCCGTTTTTTGTGTTGTGGAGCTTTGAACAGTGTGACAGTATTTTGGGCTTTCGGATCCCAAGAGGCTACAATGGGCCAAAACTGCATTGGGCTTGTAACATAGTATTCTGAGAAGCCCAAGTTATTTATGAAATCAAAGCAATTTGGTGTGATCACACAATACACATCAAAAAAAGAAAACATCAATTTAACTCATTTGAAATTTGTATGCCCAACTTTACTAAACATAACGTTTGGCATTTGTGTTAGTTAAGAAACTGGTCACTGTGTTGCAAGACCTTTAGTAATCATAATGGGTTATAGGAGTAGTTGATATTTATAGTCTGGATGATTTATTGTGAGTAGATTTTACACCACAAAAACTACTATGCATATCATAATCATTTTTTTACGATGCTTCTATAGGTTCCTTTATATATTGTACAACTAGGTTAAAGCCCGTGAAAAATCACGGGTTGTAACTTTTTATTCTGAATGCAATTAAAAGATTTAAAAAAATTGAATTTTATATTAAAAATTTGTTATGGTTTTGATTTTAAGCTCATGCAGATTACCAATCCCAAATACTCCATAATATTTTAGAGAACCAGTTGATTAAGGCTTCTGCAGAATCAAGGAAGACGAATTTTATTTTATGATTATAACCGGTACAATAAACTGTTTAATTAGGCTATGATTCACTAAAAGAGGATAATTCCGATAATTTAGTAGATAATTAAGATATATTTGAATTCAATACTAAATTAACTAAGATAATTATGGTAAATTTAAAATCTATAATAAACTAAATCTGTTAATTTAAGAAACCATATTAACACCCGTGAAAATTTAAATCATGTTCCCTAATTGCTTGATTATGACAATAAATGCAGTAAATAAATTGAATTAAAAATCGGATATAAACAATGAGCGGGAAAACGAATTTCTAGATGAATATGGGAGTGACACGTGGCACCCTAAAAAGCTTAACATTGATGTATGAAATAATATATGTGGTATAGAAATTACTACTCTTACTGGATTCTCTCCTTATGTTAAGATTAACATTCTTCTCAATTTTGAAAAAAATATTTTAAAAAATAATATTGTTAAGCATTGCTCTAAGGTAATAATTAATTTATTAATTTATTAATTTATTTGGTTTTAAATATTTATAAATTAACTAATAAAAAACTACTCGTGTAAATTTAACTAACAAGCTTGTATTACATAATATGTAATGGAAAAAAGATACAATAAGATTATTTGGTAAGCAATATTTGGTTAGCCGTCTAAAAGATGATTATGTAATATTAGAATATAATAATCATATAATTAGTATCACTAATACTAAAATATGAAAAGAAAAATGATGCTTGGATGTATTTTGTTTATAACGAGTAATATATTGCTCCGCGCGTTGCTGCGGAATTTTTTTTGCATAATTTTTTTTTTTTGCCTCAGTTAGGATCATAATTTACGGTAATATTTTAAAATCTTAATTGTCTATGTATTTGATTGAAAAAAAAAATCTATCATAAATTACGATATTAATTGAAATAAAAAGTATTATATAATCCAAATATCAATAGAGTATATATTATGAGAAATATAAAATAATCTAAAATTTCTGACAATGATCCAATTTTTTTAAAATGATTGGTTGAGAATTATCTTCGCAGTCCTTATCGATTTTTCAGTTCTCACCGGATCCCATTTCTATGCTCTTTAAACTATATTTGAAAATTTTTATTATTTAATTTGATTAAATAATTAAAGTTTGAGATGGCGGTTGTTATTTCTATTTCTATACTTAAATATTATGTTTGCCTGCCTTTATTCAATATTTAGTTATCAAACATTAACGGCGTTAAATTTTGTGAATAGTAATCTAACGGGTAAGTGAACCATAAATGTATAATAGTAGTAATCTCTACTATCTATAAAGAGTGAATGACTTTCTAATTATAGCAGGTCTTAAAATTGGCCTGCTATTTCTGGAAGGTCTTAAACCCACGTCTTAAATGAAAAAAAACCATCCGCAGGATTCGAACTTGGGTATCTAGACTCCTTTTTATTCACCTTACCACTTAACCACATCACATTTTTGAAGCAAAAGCGAAACACTAAACCGGTATGCTTTAACCGTTACAAGTAAGGCGTTTTTAATATTAACACATTAATTAAAAGCGGTTAAAATTACTTATGTTTTGTAACATTTAAATCCTTTAAAATTTTACTATCCGTTTTTTAACATCGAAATTATTTATACATTAAAACAATCATTTACTTCATACTTTTTTTGCTTCAATAATGGTAAGGTGAATAAAGAGTTTTAGTTTTAGCACCTTAAAAACCATACGTTTTTTATGGATTAAATCATTCAACATTTGACTAAACGTTTTTCATTGAATTCCTTATTAATTTTACGTTTTTTTTAGACATAATACAATCATTCAACATTTGACTGAACGTTTGTCATTGAATTCCTTATTAATTTTACGTTTTTTTAGCCATAATTAAATCATTCAACATTTGACTGAACGTTTTTCATTGAATTCCTTATTAATTTTACGTTTCTTTTTAGCCATAATTAAATCATTCAACATTTGACTGGACGTTTTTCATTGAATTCCTTATTAATTTTACGTTTTTTTTAGCCATAATACAATCATTCAACATTTGACTGAACGTTTTTCATTGAATTCCTTATTAATTTTACGTTTTTTAGCCATAATTAAATCATTCAACATTTGACTGAACGTTTTTCATTGAATTCCTTATTAATTTTACGTTTCTTTTTAGCCATAATTAAATCATTCAACATTTGACTGAACGTTTTTCATTGAATTTCTTATTAATTTTACGTTTCTTTTTAGCCATATATATATACACCATCAAGAGACGTTGGGATTGTAGTGCAACCTACAAACGACGTTCACACATACAATCATATTATCTACTTCATGGCTTTAATCACCCAATATGATGCTTCATTGCTCCAGCCACTGCCACGACCAGTTGAAGAAGTTGAGGTACCGTCTATTTGGCTAAATTAAGAGTTTCAAATTCTTACTTTAAAATCATAAAGTTGTTGTTAACTAATATTTTTCTATTTCTCTTTCGAAGGAATTTGATGGATATGAACCGATTGAAAACTTTGAAGACCTCTGGAATCCACATTACTGGTACAAATGTAAATTTGTTCGAGTTGAATATGTTTGGCTTGACCACAAACATAACATACTATATTTGTTCCTGCTTGACAAATTTGTAAGTTCCTACCAATTATTATACGCTCTCTTTATTTATTGTACTAATAATCATTTATTTTCAGAGGCACAAATTCGCTGCGATTATCCCCCCCGTCTTATTTTCTGCATACCAACGCTGAAAACTAGAAGGCGGTGTCTTTTCCTTAAAGTATTTCAAAATTGATTACAATGACGTCGAATACTATCCTAATTTCAGTTGAAAAGGCGTGGGAAAATTTTGAGTTTTGCATGATCTTTAAATGCTAGAGTTTGTATTAACGGCCAGGGTATTTAACGGATTGTGGCGGGTTCCGGTCAAAATGGGTAATATTTTTACGGGGCCTCTTTATAATGCTAACGCAAATGAAAACTACAGGTAAGACCTTAACCCACCCGAGCAATGGATGATGGAAACTTTGAGTCTTTGACTCGATAGCTAATTCACCGTTCACGTCTACAAAGAGAATACAACCATAACGAAATGAATTGTATGGTTTCTTTTGCAGCCGCTTGTGTTTACCACTCAACCCGTCGGAGGCCCAGAATGAGTCAAGTGGTTTGGGCCTTAGAAGGATACGTTGAATGTCTGACCTAAACGATGGTATCCGACCCGGTCAAAGCTCAGTCTTCTTGTCCCATAGGAACTCATTTATTAATTTTGTAGTCAGAAAACCATGTAACCGAACAATATTTGAATTAAAAAGGGTTTAAATTGGCGTTTAATGTGATTTTATTTGAATTAAAATGTGAATATGTTGTGCGTTGTTAATCACTGCCTTTTTGGCAAAATAACCATAGTCACCATTTAGTCTATTTAATAAGATGCAAATTTAGCTCCTTTTAAAATACGTTTTGTAAATTCACATGTTGAGTTGAGATAAATCTGATGGAAGGATGATACTTGAGATTGAACATGAACATGAACGGGCAGGGTAATGTTTCAGGTCAAACGGGCAATTTATTCGTACATGTTGAATAGGCATGGTCCAACGAATTGTACGGGTTTAATATGATATGTTTGTCATGAATTATATATTAGGTGAGACTTTGGTTTTGAGTATACCTTAATCTTAAGTTTTTCCCGTTTGACAAGATTGACAAATTTGACATGTTTGACCCGTTTAATATAAAAAAATCATGTTGAAAATGCTCTAGATTTTAATGATTTTGTAGAGATTATATAAATACTCGATTTAACCTACTTCTCAACTTGAATCATTACAGATTAATAAGGTTAAGGTTAACCCATTTATGGAATTTTAAAATTAACCTTTTTAATGTACCCACAACCGCAAAGCGCGGGTTGGTTTAAGACCGTGAGAAACTTATATATGGTTTTAGAACCCTTGCAAGATCTTTCTGGTTTTGAAAATTCCTAAAGATTTTGACTATTTTTTCTCTTTCTACATATTCGTAATTTTGGTTAATCTCCAAATTAATACTGTTAAGTATCGTATTTAATTCATATCATCCAATTATCTCGAGACTAAATGAAACTCAACATGTAGATATGAGCCCTTTACTTTAATAAAAATCCATTTTCTGATTAGGTAATGGTTTTTATACGCTAATTACTTTTTTTGGAGTAAATTTTCATAACTTCATATTGGATTAACCATGTTAATTATATCTAAAATACTATTCTGAATATGTCATTTCAATCAATTTTATACAGGCATATTATTTTTCAGAAGACCATAAACCTGGACTTAGAGATGCACAAAAACCGGTTAGGCCAAAAACCGGTTTCGGTTTTGACCGTAACCGGTTTTGGTCAACGCTCGTAATAACCGGTTTTCGGTTAACCGGTTTCTTTGGGGACTCGAAAACTCTAACCGGTGTAAGGGGTATTGTAACCGGTTCGGTTTCGGTTACAAACCGGTTAACCGGTCAAAACCGGTGTGTTGACCAAATTTGCGGTCGGTTTCGAGTCAAAACCGGTTCGGTTAACCGGTTACTAACCGGTTCGAACCATAAAACCCCCAACCGGTTACTAACCGATCGGTTATTCAATAACCGAACCGGTTATGGTCAAAACCGATTTTGACCGGTTTCGGTTACGGTTCGGGTACCGGTTTCGGTTTCGGTTTCGGTTATTTTGTGCACCTCTACCTGGACTTGAGGTTGAAAAAGAGAATATACATAAAGCTGGAGGTTATATTCATTTTGGTTGAGTTGGTGGGAGTCTAAATTTGGCTAGAGTTATTGGTAGTTCACTGAGAATCATTTGTTTTTTTTTTTTTCTTCTGATTATTTTATTTGTATGGATAATGAAAATGAGTCTTTAATCATCTTTTAGGTTATATGGAACTGAAAAGAGATATAACACCTCCCCCTGTGAAGCAAATTTTAACTGCTAATACATCAATTTAAACTTGGTAAGTTGAAGCTTTTTCATTAGTGTTGTTATTAGTAACATGATTAGTTGCTTGCAGAGGTGGAAAATCGGGCGGGTAAACTGAGTTGCGTAACAAGTCAAAATCAAAACGGGAAATTTTGTATGGGTTGAAAAGATGGTCATCAACTCAGGTAAATTTAATTTGTTATATTGTCTTTGACTTTAAGGTCAAACAAACCAATTCAACTTCGAATCTCAAATGAATAAAAATGGCGGGAATTCAAACAAACTAGCGATATTGTCTTTCGCCTTCGAAGTTACTTGCCTGTTGTTTTGGGTATTCATTGAATAAGAATGACGGGAATTCCATTTTTATTAATTAAATAAATTTTGTTGTGTTGGAGACATACAACTTGATTAAAGACATTTATTTTTTGTACTAACTATTAATGGGTTTTTACGATATGTGTTTTAATGTTCTTGCAGCTATTTTGTGCTCATCTTTTGTGTTACATGGTTTCATTTTGTGCTCTTCATTACCATATGTAGTTTTTTTTGCATTTGCTTTAACAATCCAGCATTATTGGTGGCAATTGGATCTGCTTCAAAGTCTAATTTGTTGTTACATGGCTCAATTCGAAAACCTCATGTGTCTGATATTGTTTAGCTATTTCAATATTAAACGACTCATTATTATATTTGATTGGATAGAGTTTATGCATAACTAAATGAAAAAATTTATAACCCCAATGATGTTATTTACTTTGTATTGGCAAATAATTAGTTTAGTTTATAATTTGGCTATGGGCAAAATCATTTATTGAGATTCTACAACGTGCATTTTGTAATTAACTGTAATTAGTGAGTAATTATGCAATATTAGCATACTCACTTTATGTTAATCTGATTAATGCCAAATATTTGACAATTACGTAAAAGTAAAGACTGGTTTGGAAAATTTTGAGAAAATATATCTTTTAATCCTTAATTTTCCGATAGTTGAACTTTCACAACTAAATATATAATTTAAATAATTTGTGTAAGAGACATCTAACATGTTTTGTATACCAATTTGACTCGTTTATTATGATACCCATTTGATGCGTTTTATCCATTTTGTATAATGTCTTTTTGACCCATTTCGTATAATACCCATTTGACATGTTTCATTTAATACATATATTACCCATGGCACCCATTTTTACACATACTAATTTATTTTAATATTAGGTCACAAGATAGGTGACATACATTTAATTTTGACCATTTTGACTTAGACGAGTCATTTTTGGCTTTTTTTTTTTCAAGGAATACTCTTTTGACCATTTTTAGTTAATATACATTTAACCCTAAACCCTGATGCATTAATAGAATCACCAATATAAAAAATATGAATATTGAAAAAATTTGGGAGTTTCGCTGATAATATGTTATGGGGCCCTTTTAAGATTTTAGTGTAGTTAGCCTAATTTTTGCGTTTTTTCGGCATGCTTATTATCCAATACAGTTAAGCATATACATATTGAGGTATTTACATTGCATTTGATTATCTCTTTACTATATATAATGCAGGTCTTAAACTCGCATTTCTTTTATTGCAAGGCCTTAAACCTACATCCGAAACCTGCAATAAAAAATGCACAACCCGAGTTTCGAACCTAGGACCTCAGGCACACAACATATATGGCTCAAAATTGGGTGCCCGATATTACTTTTACGGTATATCAATCCCTCCTAGGGATTATGTAATGGCACGAGACTTATATGCAGAAAGTTTGAGCCAAATCTAATTGATGCGGAAATAGCCGTTGGCCAGCATGCTGGAAAAAGAGTTTTTTTTTTCTCCAAGAATGCCTCTATCTACGTCTGAAGCCGACATGTTTCCTTTCAAGTTGAAAAGAAAATAGTTTCCGGTTAGGCTAAGCTTTGCGATGACAATCAACAAAGCCCAATGACAGACAATTCCAAACGTGGGCGTTTATCTGCCGGAATCGGTGTTCTTGCATGGGCAACTTTACGTTTCTCTTTCAAGAGGAATTTCACGTGACAATACAAAAGTATTGGTAACTCCATCAAAAAAAATTAATCTCGACGGAGTTTACACGCAAACGTGGTGTATCGAGAGGTTTTACATGATGAGTAACACGCATAAACAGACATTTTTCCCCATATTTTATACTTAATTAGGTTTATCGTGTTACCTCTAATTTATTCACAGTTTTCATGCTTATGTATTGTATTCGTTTATGTAACTAATAGACTTTTAATCGCTATGAATTTATAGTTCGCAGTCCGCCGCATCGTGCGGGTTTTAACCTAGTAGTAATAATATGATAACGGATTATTTTACAACTCTTAACTATTAAGAAAACAATATTGTCGAATAATCTTTATTACAAACATAACAACTTCATTTGCACCGGTGATCATTTCCTTTTTTAACATTAGAATAAATTTTGTTGAAACTAAACAAATGACATGTATCTCATTGGCACTAGTTGTGTAGGTGTTCTACAAAGTTATGAGTTCAAGTTTTGCTGTAAAAAAAATTGATGTAGATATAAAGGTATGTTAGCATTAAAAAATTTTTTTGTTGAAAGCAACTTTACAACACTGATTATCGAATTCAAAACACTCTAGCTAAACAATAAACATAATTAATAAAATCATTAAGATTTAAGACTTAAGAGGTAGTTTCTTAGCTCCATAGCAACTTAGCTTTCAAATTAATTTAGAACTACGGAACACGTACGTAGGTTGGGCATGGGTGACCGGTCATTAAGACTTGGTCCTCGTGTTTACTAGGAAAATCTTGAATTACGTGTAGATGTGTGTACGTATATGTATGTCAGTTTGTATATGTAATACTTGCCTATAACCCGTGATGAATCACGGGCGGTTTGTAAAGATGTTAATTTGACTTATATTTATGTAACCATTTTAATATTGATTTTATAGAAATAACTAATTTTGAACGGAAAATAAATATATAATAAAACATTCATTGATAAATATATAATTGACAATGTAGAGTTTTGAATGATTGCAATTGAAACCGTATAGAAAACCTGAGAACTGCAATATTATTAAAAAGCTAGCAAGGGGTTAGCACTAAATACAAACAAAATAAAACACCAAAAACAACCTACCAAAGAAAACACGTAGAATAAAAAATGCAGCAACCCAGAAAGTTAAACAAAGCGGGATATTACATATTATAAAACGACTTATTATATAAAAGATCAAATATCCCTTACATCTACGATCTGTATAAAATTCAGAGAACGTAGTGGTGTTAAGACCAATGAGACGCAATTTGCAAATGCGATAATTTTGTTGTTTATACAGAGATATAATAATCGTCTTTATGAAAATTGATAAGTTTTTGCCATGAAAAAGATAACTGATGCCACATTAACTTGCTGCACTAATAACCATTCTTGATTATAGTAACTGATGCTTAATTATCTTTCTTTTCAAATAACATGCCATAATTATTGTTATTATAAGTGAAGACGTTCACATCGCATTATATTTAGTTTTAAACACGCGTAACCAATGAGAATTAATAAGAATATCACGTTGAGTTGGGAAGGTTACAAGATACATGTCTTATAATCTTTCATTAATTTAGTGACTCATGGATTGACTTATATATGTGAACTGATTCATACAGAACAACTTTTATCCATACAGAGCAAATTCACCCAAATGATAATCATGCCCTTAATGCGAGGGGTGAAATGCAAAATGTGTTTAGAGTAGACACGTACAACATAACATGTAGACATAAGTAAGCTTTTAATTGGTGTCTTAATGCACCTTTATTATGGCATGACGTTACAAGATGCTTGTACACGTATATAAGTAAATATCCCACTGATTACACGTCTGCACATAAGCGTGGTGACACTTGCACATCGAATGTACACATAAGCCTCACACATGGTATAAGGAATGATGTGCTATTATGACATGACTAACATGACATGTCAATGTTTTAAAAAAAAACTTGGTTTAATATATGTATATAGAGATAAAGGAAGGGCATGATTGTCATTTGAGATGAATTTGCTCTGTATGGATAAAAGGTGTTCTGTACGAATCAACTCCCCTTATATTTAGAGTAGACACGTACAACATAACATGTAGACATAAGTAAGCTTTTAATTGGTGTCTTAATGCACCTTTATTATGGCATGACGTTACAAGATGCTTGTACACGTATATAAGTAAATATCCCATTGATTACACGTCTACACATAAGCGTGGTGACACTTGCACATCGAATGTACACATAAGCCTCACACATGGCATAAGGAATGATGTGCTATTATGACATAACTAACATGACATGTCAATGTTTTAAAAAAACCTTGGTTTAATATATGTATATAGAGATAGGAATTGGTCCTTATAAAGATCACTAAAAGTGAGGTGGCTTAAAAGTGCATATGTGGACTTTTAGGTGGCAATAATGACTTGGCATTTAAGTGCCAAGTGACCTCATACATGACATAAGTTATGATGTGCCATTATGACATGGCTTTATAGATTTCAAAAAAACTTCTTTTAATATATATAAAGATGTTATCAAACTGATGATCTTGTCTGCAATTTTTAGTTTTTTAGATAAATTTAATTTTTAGCTTCTTATATTTTCACAAACAATGTGGCGTCATATCGACGAAGTTAATTTTTTTATACAATTAATTACCTCCTTTATTTCTTGTCAACGTACAAATATTTCAGCACGTGCTTGAGCAAATACGGTTAAAATTTGTAATTTTTTATCATGACAGAAGTCGTCATACACTTGCATAAATAAGAACACATATGTTGCCCCATGATTATTAACTTCAATAATACAATAAAAGTAATAACAAATACAAAAATGAATAAAGGAAATCTTTTCTTCTCAAAAGCAAAGAAAAGAAAAGAAAAAATTAGGTAAAATGACAAAGTATCACTGTATCAATGATGCACCGGCACTTCGACATCGGAACACACGCTTAAACGCTTTTATTGGGCGTTTACATCGAATATATTTACTTGTACCACCCTATAGTTTATGTTAATTCATCAAACACGTTAAATCTTCCCCAAAGAATTCATCAATTGCGAAGAGGTCCTTTAACTTGATTAATAAGTAATGAACCCTTTCGGCAACTAAAAAGATTGTATCTACTTTCATTTGTTAAATGACTAAAAACCAACGGTTATTGGTTCAAAATTTAAGTGTTGTGTTCGTTATTCCGCCCCATGTTTACTAGTCTTGGCGAAAGGTGGACACGAGGACTCGGTCTTGGTGACGGGATTGGACCACTGCTAGAAAACATCGTATTATTAACCATTTTAAGGTTTCTTGGTGATAGATTCACTTTTTCAAGTGCTTGGAATTGTAGTTTTGTCGGGTACTCTCTTACGCAACCAATCCTAGGACCTGTCCCTGATGTCCATCTCGGGGATGTTAAATTTCCTAATTCTTGGATCCCCGTTTTTTCACGATGGCCATTTACAATTTCTTTTGGGAGTCTTTCTTCATTAAGAGGTTGGATCTTTATTGACGGTTTGCCGCTTATTGTACTAGACTTAGATTTTGCATCACGGGTAGCATTGGCAAATGGATCATCATCGTCTAATGGACATTTCTGAACAATATTTTTAAAAAATAGGTTACAAAATTACTTGTATATCATACTATATAGTAAAGTAGTAACAAAAAAAAAAATATGTGATATTTTCTTGTAAATTATACCTTGACGTTGGTCAAGTCAACTCGATGCTCCTCGAGAAAGCAAATGAACTCCTTAAAGTTTTCTTCGGTAGGATGATAATGACCACTATATGGCCATACAGCCTGTCACAAAATGATACATGCATGTAAGAACTTATGTTATGTGAGTTTCAATGTTGTAAT
Organism: Calendula officinalis; assembly: GCA_963853835.1. Lineage (NCBI taxonomy): Eukaryota > Viridiplantae > Streptophyta > Magnoliopsida > Asterales > Asteraceae > Calendula > Calendula officinalis. Next base: position 359,657 of record OY970827.1, on the reverse strand, counting down.
GAGTATATTCTTGTTAGCTAATTATGAAACAACAAATTATATATACCTCAAGAGATCCATCATTAACAACCATACGTCCGGCTGCCGTAGTAGCTGCACCAGCCAAAAAACTAGAATGTTGAAACAAACCTTTTTGTTTCTGGGCAACATATAAGGTTCTTGATGTGCTAAGAACAAAGATCCATTTAGTTCCCTTGATGGTTTTCACGAATTTTCGACTTTGTTTGTACAATAACTTTCCATTTTCGATAATCACTTCATATTCTTCCCTCTCTTTCTACAATTATGAATCGTGATTATAGGTCAAATTTCACAAAATATAATTTGTTATTTATTTTTTTACAAATGAAAAAAAACAAATTATTGTAAGTGATGGTTGAGACATACAGGTCCAAGATATTTGATGCATTGATATTGTAGTAAATTTCTCGGGCATATTTCGACACTTATTTCCTTACCATCTCCAACGTCCAACCTAAAAATGCCATAAAAATGGTTTTTGAAACATGAGTCACTTGAAACTATAAAAATAAATTAATGGAAGTAGTTATTGTAGTGATAATAATTTGTGATATAAGATTACCAGTAAAAGAATGGTTGTGAGCTTTGACTTGTAAACCAAACATTGTAATATAACTGTAGGTTATGCCCATAACGATGACGTGGATCAATCTATAAAAAACACAAAATAAAAAACATTAATTCTTTTGTAAGAACAATGTCGTACTAGCTTCACAATGTTACATTTTTCATGAACATATGCTTGACGTACCGCCTCAAGCCAGTGGCAGATGGCTAGTTTTTGCGCATTTTTGTCTTTGGATAACCCTTTCCCAACCTAGATATGAAACACTAATAACTTTAGGACTTAATTTGGTTTAAATGAAAGATGAGGGTAGTAAAATGTAAATATACGGTACTTGATCTTTTGTCCAGTGGTCAACATTCAAACTCATCAATTTCAATTGCTTTGAAGATGAGTCATGGTCACGTATTTAAGAATTTGTCAAATTTGGATTCTTTATAATCAAACATATCTTGTTTATATAACACCTTCTTATAACAAATGCTCAAAGAGGCAAAGACTAATTATAATCTTTAAAATAGTACCACCTAAATAAGTATCGTGACTAAATGTTTGACTAACTCTTAAAAAAATTTTAAATTAGTTAATTATACAAAACTAGTACCTTTGCAACCCTGGTACAAGCTCTCCCCCATCTCGAGACAGCACTCTCGGGCTGCTTGTCGCTGAAAAACGACACCGAACTCCGCTTCAACGCTGCAAAGTCTAAAGCTTTCCACCTACACAAATACGTAACTTTATTATTAAAATAAAGTATTTTCAAAATGCACCATGATCTATAAATTTTAGATGAAATTTACATAAGATAACATGCATAAGGTCCTAAAAGTGAATACTAAACGTACGTAACATGTATTAGCGATAATGGGTCGTGTCAAAATTATAAAAGATCGGGTTTTAAGCTTTTATTAACATTATAATCAAATAGGTAATATCTAACCATAGTTCTTCAACAACAACTGCACAATCGGCAAGATTTCTTCGAGTTCGGTAGCTTTTGTAGAATTTCTGAATCGTAAGAGCGGCAGCATCAAGCTCGCTAACAGGTCTTGAAGACGAAAAGATAATGGAACTCGGGTTACTAACAACCTCATGGAAGCCATTTTCACTGGTTTTGGACAAATTTTCTTGATGATCAAGAACAAGATTCTTGAAAGAATGGACGTTGATATGACCAAACACTCTGCTAAATTCACGAACCCTTTTCAAGATCCAGAAAAGAGATATGAAATTAACTCCCATGGAGGTGGGATTAAAAAAAACGCAAAAATGAATCAAAGGTTGAAAATTTGATGTTGAAATGAGGGTAGTTTGGTTACGTTGGTGGGATTTTGAGTATTTATAGATGTGGAAATGAAGAAAGAACATGTGGAAAGAGATGCAACCGTCAAAGGCGCATGTCGAGACAATGGTGTTGGAAAAAGTGGAGCGTGTTATTCCCATGACATCGGCTTATTCTACCTCTTCAGTTTGTCCTAACTGTTAACACCTTCTCTTTCGTTGAAAAAGAATGTTCGATTCAGTCAACTCAAAAAACTGAAGAAAATAAGTATTATTAATATATATCTTAATTATCAATTATAGTATCATCTAATGATGTGGCACAAATTTAACGTGTCAATTAATGTCACTGAGTGTTTTTTTTTTAACAACAGAAGGGGCAAACAACCACGAGCTTCGGCAAATCCATCACCCGCACCGCAAGCATCCAAAAACTAATATTATTAAAAACATGGCCTAGCAAGAAGCTAGAAACCACCAGATCGTCCAAACATATACAAATACAAACAACAAAGCACCGGAAAAAAAAAAAACGAAATATAGTACTACAAACTCCAAAACTTCACCAAAACTAAACACTGGAAATTTTAAACCAAACCGGTAACATCGGTCATATAGAAGAAGGATCGGAGATCCACGGCCCCCAAACACTACTACCCCAATTTGACTTTGATCTCTGTTTGATCCACAAAAAAGCTTGACCTTCAGCTTGCAACAAAAATGACGGAATGCATCCAGATTTGTGCTCGAACACTGACTCGTTTCTAAGTTTCCATATATGTCACTGAGTGTTACTATAATTTTATTGGTTTATGTGTAAGATCAATTTTTAAGGATCATATAAAATGTACAAATGTATAAATATTTCAATAAAAGTAATAAACAATTAAATACTTAAATACAACACTCACTTAGTGGGGTTTTCTTTGAATTAATATTGTTTAATAGAGCAAATGATGTTTAACTCAGTTGGATTGATGCATGAGTTTTACTCCCATATGAGGCGTGAAGTCTGAAGTTCTAATCCTGTAAACACCTCTTGTGGTGCTGAATATGAGGGATTTTTCTCTGGAAATCCCTACGGGGGCTGAGTTTGCCCTGTAAATGAGCTCGAACCTGGGGTACTCGCTTGAAAATTGCAAGTAAGCTTCCGTTGATATCATTTCTCGTTTCCAAAAAATATTATTTAATAGAAGTTAGTATGTAATCAAATCATTCTATTGTTGTCTTAAATTTGCTTTACCAAACCGACATTTTATGCTCAAGATAGTAAGATGGTTAATTAGAGCGTAAATACTTGCACTAAATTTTTTGTTGTATAATTTACGTGTGATCATTAATTATACCCTTTCAACATCAGATGCTCAAGAAACGTTATTGTACCCAACTTTGGAGTTTGGACCACACTGAAAGGAAACAATTTAAAGCGGACGTACACGATAATCACTCCATGACAAATTAAAACGTAGTCAAGAAAATTCTTGGTTGAAAAAGAAGGACTAATGAGCCATGGTAGACCACTCCCGATGGTTTATTAAAATTGACTGTCCCGATGGTTTATTAAAATTGACTGGTCAGTTATTGTTACCTCAGTGACACGTCAGCAGATACCAAAACTGAATGATAATACTTCATCATTGTTGACAATAACTCATCACTTAATATTTACCTTACACTTATTTTAATTTAAGTTTTTACAAAATAAAAAATATACGCACATTGCAAAGTGACAGTTTGCTTAACCAGAAATGAACCGAAGATCCATTTGCAGAGGTCGTAATTCAAGCTTCAATTATCTTCCCGTATTTAAGTTTGTATAATAAGAATAAAAACTTATATGAGTATGCTCAAAACCTTATACACGTTTGTTTGACTTAATATGAATACGTTGTTACTTTTTGTAGCATCAATAATAAAATTATCATCTATGCATTTTTTTCACATTTTTGTGTTGTAGCGACAAAAGTGGTAAAAAGTAAAATTACAAAATCTCATCATTTTCCCTAAAAGGATGAAAGGAACATGCCTTGTTTACTTATTGTAACACTAATCCGGTCCACTTATTTTTTGGTGAAAGGGACATAATCATTTTTAAAACCGTTTTCAAACTTAACACTAACTGGTCTTTAAAAATAATTATATAATTAACACTAACTATGCGTTCATTAACCGGGCCCGACAAGACCATGCCTAGCTTATCACACGTAACTAAAAATAGATTCAAATATTGTTAAACTTCTGTCCAGTTTCCTCGTATCATACTTTTTGAGTATCCAATCCGGGTGGATAATCTGTTTAATTGATATGAAATAATTAATATATTCATAACATAAACACTAAGACCAGACCACCCTTGACCCTACCCCCAAGTGGAGAGACATCATACTTTAATATATATTGTCTTCCTTGCATGTTTATATTCAAATGGGAAGACGATACTTATCATCACCTTTGTCATAACTTGTGGTTGTTTCTAATGATCCTTCCTTTGATTTGTCATACAATAACTAGTTATAATTTTCAAAACCCAAAGGTTGTATACCGATATCCCAAATGCCAACTAGTATGTTATTTGAAGTGAACTTATGAGGTAAATAGAAACCAATGTTAGGATACGATGAGAACTAAAAAATTAGTAAATATTGTTGTAAGAACAATCATCAACCAATCGTTTAAGCAATATTGTATTGAATTATTATAAGGAAAAACTGAATCTTCAGAATGAAATATTGATTTTTTATCAAGAGACATTATACGATCACCAAAAAAATATTGAATCATAATCAAGATTGAATCATTATCAATTCTCGCAGTTCTCAATAAATTTTAAATATGCTCAACGTAATGATTTTATATCTATGATTCAAAATCTTCTCCTATATATGAGGCCTAATTTGGCTTGGGTTTGACAACTAGGCAATTCCGACCTCTCTCATTGGCCGGTTTTGCCACGTGTAATTCTCCGATTGGCCCATGCATCTCATGAACAAATCCGTTTGGTTTTCTAAGATAATCAGTTACTAATTTGCTCCGCTAAACACATCGATACCAATTTAATTCTTTTTTAATTCATATAAATTCCTTTTTAAACCTCCTTATTTATCTCAACAATAAGTTTTACAAGTATATCGACTTTATAACTACAAAAATTCGAATTTGAATTTATTTTTGGATTGATAGCATTACTTTCCTAACAAACATTCAATCACCAATCTATAATATATTATTCCACTGAAGTTTCCGTTAATATTGTTCTTATTTTTAACAATTTAATTTCTTCTCTAAAAAATTCTTATAGTATATATAGACAACACATAATTGCTTCCCTATTGTATTGAGCACCTCAGATTTCTCTGAGCTTAAATTTTATTCACAGGTACACGCCTTATTTATGCATCCTTTTATCATTTAATTTTATTGCATGTGTCGATTATTGTTTATTGTCTGCCGATTACAGACTTCTGTAATCAACATTATTTAGAAAAAAATTGATTAAAACTGATATGATTTTTTGTGTGTGTTTTAAACAGATTTTCACAGGTACAGCCTTCAGTAATCATAACTCGTGGAAATCACTATTGATATTTACTTTGTTTTAAACTGGCATTTTAAATTTTTTGTGGAAATCATTGTTTCAAACTGATATTTACTTCGTTATAAACTGATATTATAAAAAAAATTAAAAAAAATATTCTAAATATATTTTTTGGTTTATTTTTGACAAAAATGTTAACATATTATGTACCATATCACTGTTTTCATTTTATTTTAGATATAGTTAGTGGTCGATCTTTGTTAATAATTTTGATTAAAATTTAAGGTTATTTTAAAGAGACAAAGATAGTTAGTGGCTGCTTTGGTATAAAAAAAACTATTTTATTGAGTACACCCTATTAAGTTCGAGAAATGAGAATTTTGTTTGAGACAAAAATTTAAGGGGAAAGGGGGACTTTGTTATTAGTAAGTATTATTTTTGAATTTTTAAATAATTTTATTTTCCTTAATGTTTTATCATTTGAGCTACTGATTATTTCTCTCATTCAAAATTCTAAAAAATAAACAGAATAAAACTTGCATTTTATCAAGAAATAGTAGATTTATAGGAAATGTTACTTTTATGCATGAAGTGGTAAAGAATGAAGTCAGGCTAATTGTTTGTACTCTCAATTACAAAACCACAGTTAGATCTAACTAATAAATCTTGAAGCATCCCCGCCCGGGCGGGTTATGAAGTTAGTCTCCCACCTATATATGGAGCAAGGACATGATTTTAATTTGATGACATGTACCAATAACATTGCTTCTTAATGATGACATGGACGCTGACTCAAAGGGCATAATAGGCAATTAACTTCTTCTTTATATGGAAACATATTCAAGTCTTCTCTCGCTCCGTTTTTCGCCCATAGCTTTGTTTTTTATTTGTAAACAAACAATTTTAAGAAAATCAAAGTTCTTAAAATTAAATTCTTTACGAAATGAGTTTAGTCATAAAAATTTCAAAAAAAAATGTCATGGTTCAAACATTTTACGAAAACAAATCTTATGATCTAAAAGTGTAGTTTAAATTTATTATGATCACAAAATGTTATAATTACAAAAATTTTAAGAAAATAAAAGTTTTTAAAATTAAATTCTTTACGAAATGAGTATAGACATAAAAATTTGAACAAAAAAATGTCATGGTTCAAATATTTTACGAAAAAAATCTTATGATCTAAAAATGTAATTTAAATTTATTATGGTCACAAAATGTTATGATCACAAAATGTTACGATCCAAATTTATTATAATCCAATTTTATTATGATCGAAAGTTATAATAATCAATGTTTAAAAATATTATGATCCAAAAATATTATAGTCTAAACTTATTATTATCAACACTTACAGATGAAATTGTTGATGATACTATGTTTAGCCTCGATCTTTACACCACATAATTCTTGTATACTATAAAAATGTCAGGTGTCACGCATCATATATTGAAGTTAAAGATAGATGCTCCTGTAATGTGTATGCAAAACATTGATCAGAAAGTAGATTTATACAATAGAACTAGGCTAATATAATTGAAGGTAAGATCATGACAAAGTTTGTACAATTTATGTTATCCCCCGTATGATTATTAGTCCTTACGACAAAACTATGCTGCTTTCAAATTGAGCCGAAGACAATTTCCTATTTAAGTACGTTTTTCAATGACTATTAAAAAAACAATGGGCGAACATTGTCACGGGTTGATTTGTTTGTCCCAATATCAGTATTCTCACATGACCAGCTATATGTTGATGTATCAAGAGTAAAGAGAAACAAATGCTTGAAAATTATTTGTTGCGACCAAGATGGTAACTATACAAACTCAACAACAAACGTCTTATACAATAAAATTTCGTTTTCTTTTTTGATTTATTTTTACCTATTATTCATGTACAACAAAACCTTTAATCATCATTATAATAATAATTGACCATATATGTAACACCACATTCTTAGAGCCATTTTTTTTTAAATAAGCATACGGAAGCGATTTAGGAAAACTATAAATCCTAATTATTACATATCATAAAAGCCATTTGCATATTAACCAAATTATATAAAACATTTAAGGGTGTTACAAAAGAAACAGGCTCGACCCGGTTACAAAATCAGAGTACGGTCAGACTTCCAAAACCCGACTCTAGTCAAGCCTAATCCACAACCTGAAAAGAGTCAACAAATGAGGGATTAGCACAAAGCTAAGTGAATAGAAATAAACATCAATTTGCATAACCACAACAAGTTAGAAATCAAGAGAAATCAATAGGGAAAATCCGTCCAAACTTCCACAAGCAATTGGACGTTATGAGAGGATCGGCGGTCGGGCGAGGACCTTCAACTGTTGTCAGCCAACAACAGTCAACCGATGGCTTCTTTACTAGTGGCACGGTGATCCCTCCTTACGTAACGAATTCGAAGGAGTCCGATCGCCCCCACCAAGAGTAACGAAGCGTAGCCGAAAACCACCATAGCTAACTTCTAAAAAAACATGTGCACATACTACCATTAACCACTACACTAAGGTTAAACTTGTAAAAAGAAATGCAGCCAAGAAATCTGCTCATGACAAAGTTCGCGTCGTGAACTCAGAGTTCGCGTCGCGAACTAAGAGTTCACGATCCGCGAACTTCGTCACGACCAAGACCCCATTTCTCTGACCCGAGTTCACGATCGCGAACACAAGTTCGCGACGCGAACTCCCCCAGATACCAAATCCTGCACTTTTTTCTCAAAACTCTACCATTCCCTAATTTTGTACATCACACAAGAAAGAAGGTTAAGTCCACTCACCTTAGCTTCCTTTTCGTGCCGAGCTCAATGATCTTATATCACTGAGGCTCCTTCCCTTTTCCTGTACAAAATGAATACCGAATTAGTTACCCGAAATCATCAATTATGTAACAAGTACTATAAGCTAAACACCATTATTTGAGGTCAATCAAATGGCAACAAAAGCTTGCATTTCAACACATAATACTTACCATGTCTAGAATTTCATTAAGTTAATTCTAAACCAAACTTAATGCATTTCAATCAAATTACACACATTAGGCCCAAACGGGTCAAACACATATTCGAGCTCATACTTGTCAAATAACAATTTCATATTGTCAGGTTCCTTACTTAACATTGATCTAAGCAATTTGCACAACATTTGTATACATGTATAAGTTAATCATCTATTGACCTAAAATAGGTCAATCTGCACAATTTGCAACCAAACACGTCAAAATCCGACATTAACATAATCGTACATCCAATTAGACAACTAACACATATTTGACAATTAGAGTTTACAAGCCATACAAGACTAAAAGTCAACTCCCAGGTTTGACCAAAGTCAACAATCTACAAATTTAGCTAGTTATGACTAAATTTCCATTTTAGCCAAACACTACCAACACCAATGCATATTCATAACAAGAAACTAGAAATTCTTCATAACTAACAATCATCATTTAACATACATAATTAACCTAACACAACATTAAGAACATCAAAATACACAATTCATCAAATTAGGGAAAAACCATCTTATTCCCAAAAAAATCACCATTGATGGAGCTTTTATGGAAGCTTCACCAAATGGTCCATAACTAGCAACAATGCATGTAACACTTGCAAGAACTCAATTAATCACTAATTCATCCAACAATTCCAGATAATAAGCAAGATTTGACAAGAATTTCATAAAAACCCACTAGCACAAGAACCCTATATCATTCAAGCTCAAGAACATGAAACCCTAGCTAAGGAAGAAGAGAACTTACTTAATCTAGCTTCTAGATTCCGAAAATCACACAAGGAAGGCAAGAACTACAAGGATTGATCTTCAATTTGAGAGAAAAAACTCAAGAAATGTGGGTGTGTGTGTGTGTCGTGTTCCAGCAGAGAGAAAGAAGAGAGGGAGACCAAAAAATGACATCTGCCCTTATGAAATAACACGTACACCCTTCTCCCAAAAACATGTATTTTCAATTAAACACAGTACAGGATGTTAGGTTCACAGATAATTAATTTAGACCTAACTAACTCCAATTTTAACAACGAATATATTTTTAGAACCCCGATTCAGAAATGAACCCAAATATGTAAAAATCACTTTAACATTTAAAATATCTCAGTTTTACTAATTTTTTACCCCATGGTTAAAAATACACTTAATTCAAATAAATCATATAAAATAATCAAATAATAAACAATAAGATATTACTTACCAAAAGTAATAAAATATTATGGGTTGGGTCTCGGGATGTTACAATATAATTTCCTACGTTTTTTTCATCATTATATATTATATTTTTTACAGCTAGCCCGCCCATCGGGCGGGTTATGAAACTAGTATACATATACTCCCTCTGTCCCACAAAAAAGTTCTCATTTCTATCATAAATTTTGTCCCACAAAAAAGTTCTCATTTCTATTAAATAATATTATTATTATGGACCCCACCACCAACTATCTCTTAAAAACACTTTCTCTCTCCAATTAACCTTATATTTTAATAAAAAATAGTACCAAAGACCCCACTATCAATTATCTCCTAAATACTTGTGCCCAAAGGAAATGAGAACCTTTTTGTGGGACGGAGGGAGTATAAGCTAATAAACTAAACGTATAAATACCAAAACTAACATTCTTAAAACAATTAAAAAAAATGAAACAACCACAGAATTAAATAGAGTTTTTTAAAAAATGCTGCACTTACTATTATCGTAGTGGAAAAAAGATCATAAAATTTAAATACAAAGATATATAGTGATAAAAAAAATATAATTGTGAATTTAGATTTATTTTAATGTTTCCTTTTTTATATCTGGGTGAAAATGTAAATTTCATTTTTAGTTGAATAAAATTATAGGAGTTAAAGTGAAATTTGGGAAATTGTATAATTCAATTAAGAAGAAAATGACATGTGTATATGAGATGAGATGTACAAGCTAATTGATTGGTGAATGTTAAAAATCCTAATTGCATTTAGTTCTTTATTAGATTAAGGCCAACAAAATCAATATACAAGTATAAAAAATTAAAAATAGATATAGTATACATTGATGTTTACTCTACTACTAGCACATTCTATAAGATTTTCGAAACGATCAAATTCGGAGGCAATATTGTTAAATATTGTTATTATAGTTTTGACGACAATTTTAAATATGAAAAATGGTTTCCTCTTTTTCGTTATGTTTTATTTATTTGACTAATATATGAATGCCAAATTATATTTTAGGATTTTCCGTGCAATGACAAAGACCATAATCACTTACAAAGAAGCTTCAATTATGTCTTCATTAAATATTAAACTCATTACTTATCATAGGTACAAAAGTTGTGTACCTTGTCTTTTTTTACAATATTTGGTTTTATCGACATTTATTCAAACCAAACGATAAAAGCGAGTTAGCTTTTTGAAAACATGACATTTTTTCATATATAGAGGTTAATAAGATGATCATATACTTATTAGTTAGAGTAAATGTCTACACACGTTCACACAAAGAAATTAAAGTAATAACAAATAAAGCTAAATCCAACATAATATTACGTCTACACTTAAAAGTTTAAGATACGAAATTATGTTGTATTGTGATTGTAGGGTTGCATTAAGGTAGTCTTTAATTTTTATATAGTCCTAAAGTATAAATCTCAAACATTGATAAGTATAAGTAATGTTAAGATTAATCACATATTTTATAGCATTTTAATAATGACAGCCCTAAGGGCTGTCAATAGACATGCATAAAAAATTTGTACATCAATATGTAACTACCTCCTGAAATTTAGGAACTACTTCTCTCCATAGATAAATGTACAACTCTTATGCACTTATTGACAGCCCGACAGCCCTAAGGGCTGTCATTAGCAAAACTCTATTTTATATATTGAGGGATATTTTGGTCACTTAAAAATATTTATTTATTATTTATTTTTATAGAACAATTATTATTATTATGATTATTTTTTATATAAAAAATTGTATTTTCGTTAATAACATATAATTTGATTGCATACTGAATCACATGTAATTATATACTGAATCACATGTGAGTGTACTAAAACATTAAGTATGATTAAATATACAATCACATGTGATTTTACATTAAAATCACATGTGATTAAGTACTACATGTAATTATCAAATAAATATTGTTTTTTAATAAAAAAAGAGTAAATTACACAAATTGTCCCTGTGGTATATTTGATTATGCGTTTTTATCCCTGTAATTTTTTGTTCGTTTTTTTGTTCCTGTAAAATTTTAGATTCTACATTTATGTCATTCCGTCCAATTTCTTCCGTTAAAGTAACGTGAAATGCCAAGGATATTTCGTCCTTTTCCATTTTTTCTTTAAATTTTTCTTTTTTCTTTCTTTCCTTTTCATCTTCTTTCTCTTTCATATCCTTCTAAAAAAACCCTAAAAGCAATTCTACACAGTCGCAAATCTAAACAGCCGTCTTGCAAATTTTCAATTGTAATGTTGATTTTTCAAAATTCAAATTGAACCACTTTTTCAAAAACCCAAAGAACACTAAACTCAAACAGTTATCTTGCAATCTACACCAGATCTGAACCAAAGAACACCAAACCCAGGCATGTGATTTTGATTTTGGGTTGGAGTTAGACCACTGGAATAAAGAAAAGAAATAAAATCCGAGGGGTGTGAGATGGTGGTGGTGTTGGAACGGTGGTGATGTGGGGGTGTTAAATCTTGGAGTATGCAACATTTGAAATCTTGGAGGTTGCAACCATTTGAACGATGGTGATGTGGGGATATATCCTAGCAATAAATTTTTAAAATTTACAAAATTTGCAGCTCCTCCGCCTCCACCGTGAACCACCGTCTTCTCCGGCCAAAATTGAAGCTCCGACCACTGAAGCTTCGCCGGCTCCATTGTGAACCACTTGTTTAACGAGATCGATTCACGAGAATTGGAAGGTTTGGTTTTGTGGTGCTATTGATTTCTTCGCCCTCTTCTCCTGCACATCTGATCGATTCTCGCCAGATCTTCGGAGGTGCTGTTGATTTCTCAAATTTGATTGATTTGTTTTTCTTTTGAGTTTTGTTGATTCTGATTTATTAAAGAGAAGATGAAGATGACATGTGGGTTTTGTTCATATTTTTACGAAAGTACATGTTTTAAGGCACAAGTTACATGTAAATCAGAAGATGACAAAAATACCCTCCCATGCTTGGCATATGAGGTTACTTAACGATGAAATTTAGACGGAAAAAAACTAAAAAAAAAAGTATACGGACATAAACTTAAAATTTAAAATTTTACAGCGACAAAAAAACTAAAAAAAAAAATATACAGACAAAAACACAGAATCGAGTATATCACATGGACAGTTTGTGTAATTTACTCAAAAATAATAAAAATAAAAATAAAAAATAAAAATAAAAATCATTTTTTTTTTCAAATGACAAATGACCAAAATACCTCTTCATGTATAAATATGTAATTAATCTTGATCATTAGATCTTATTAATCAATAGTGAGATTTGTCCCTTATGACTACACAAAAATTAAAGACTACCTCGAACATTTTTTTATGAATGTATAAAAAATACACGTTAATATTAGATTAAATACTAAACAAACAAGGATAAAAGTGAAGCAAAATATTAATAACCACATAAAATACTCACCTTTTAGTTAAATGAGCCTACATTTTTATCTTCTCTTTTTTTTCGGCGAAGTGGAGGGGCTTAATGTCGCCATGAAATCGGCTTGTGACAAAAATCTCTTTCATGCTCAATCAATTGGTTCAAGCGGCCCTAAATTATCACACTTATTGTATGCGGATGATGCGATTTTTATTGGCCACGGTTCGAGTCATAACTTGGCAAATCTCGCAAGAATTCTAAGATGTTTCAATGTCTCATCCGGTTTAAATGTCAATTTCCACAAATCTAAACTATTTGGAATAGGTGTGTCGACATCCCAACTAAACAATTGGGCTAACATACTTCATTGTGTTCCGGGTTCCTTCCCGTTTGACTATCTTGGTGTTCCGGTAGGTGTTAACATGAATCTAAAAAAACATTGGATTCCGGTTATCAATCGGTTTAATTCAAAGTTATCCGATCGGAAATCAAAAAAATTATCTTTTGGTGGGAAGTTAACACTTGTCAAATCGGTATTAGGTAGTCTACCTTTGTACTACTTCTCATTATTTAAAGTCCCCGCTTGTGTAATTGAAAAACTTGAACAAATAAGAAGAAGATTTCTTTGGGGTGATAAGAAAATCAATTGGGTTGCTTGGTCAACCGTCTTAGCTCCAAAAGAAAATGGTGGGTTAGGCATTGGATCTCTCAAAGCTCAAAACTATGCGCTATTGATAAAATGGTGGTGGAAATTACGGAACGCTAAAAATTGCATTTGGAAGAATGTTATCATGTCAATTCATAATTTGCATAACAAACCATTTCATATCATGGCGGCGAGGAACTTGACCGGTGTATGGTGCAACATTTCTCGAGTGGATTCCGAACTCATAAAATTGGGTTATGGCTATTTTGATGCCTTTTCGATCAGCCTTGGTTCCGGTTCTTCAATATTATTTTGGAAGGACATATGGTTTGGGGACTGTTCCTTTCAGTCAATGTTTCCAAACTTATATGGTATTGAAGCATGCAAAACGTGTTCGGCATCGGAACGTATAACATCTTCCGGTTTTAGGTGGGAATGGAAACGTGGTTTTAATAATCATATCATTGTTAACGAATTTATATCCTTGCTGAATCTCATTAACAGTGTGCGTTTACTCAATACTCCGGACAAATTATGGTGTAAGGTCTCTAATGACGGTTCATTTGCGGTACATCATATTCGTCATTGGCTTGATCGTAAACTCACGACCATCGGGTACGTCAACATGCCTTTGCTAGCCGCCATACCCCTAAAAGTTAAATGCTTTGTTTGGCGGGTCGGCTTGGGCCGGATACCGGTTGCAAAATGCTTGGAGAAAAGAGGTGTGAATATTGGTTCAACAACATGCATGGTGTGTAATAATAACGAGGAAGACATTGATCATACTTTTCTTAGGTGCCCACGTACAATAGAGATTTTATCATGGATCTTCAATTGGTGTGAAATCACTTTACCTACTTTCAACTCGGTCACGGATCTAATAGAATTTGGTGTTGGTTGGGGGAATTGCATTAAGAAAAGAAAAGTGCTCACGGCAATAATTCATTGCATGATTTGGTGCATTTGGAAGGCGCGTAATGAAACGGTGTTCAATAATACACACAAGACTTACACGGTCATAGCGGGTGACATTGTTTCAACTTCACATTTATGGTTGAAAAATAGGAGTAATTTATGTTGTAATTTGATCGATTGGAGTATCTCTCCTTTTTTGTCTTGTTTGTAATTCTCCGTCTTAGTTTCTTGCTAAGCTCGGGTCTTTTTAATATATTTGTCGTTTCCAAAAAAACAAAAGTGGAGCATCAACAGACAGAAGCCAAGTGAAAGCATGGTGCTAACGCATTCTCTGCCTTCGGTTTGTGCCATTAATAACCTTCATGCGTCTATTTTCTTAATAATATTTGGTCTATATCTTTTTCGCTAACCATTATTTTTTTGTAAAGAATCATTGTAACATCATCAATTATTTAAAAATCTACGTTAACTATGAAGTTTAATTAAAGTTTACCAATATTGTAATTGTGACGTAATTTCAATTGACTTACAGAAGTAAATTAATGTGACATTTTATTGTTATAAACCAAGAGAGTACAATTATAAAATTGTTTTCAGAATTATGGGTCCATAACCGAAGTTTGACCACTCCCGTCAAAGCTTACGTTGGACTTCCGAGTATGTATACAAGAACGTGAGAACTGAGAACTGTGAACCGAGAAACAGAGTTTTTCCATTTCCCATACAAATTACAGAAACAGTCCTTTCATTTCTTTAATTTCCCATTTTGGTACAACATATTTCTTTTTTTCACATTACAATTCAAAAGCTAACATTCATTTGACAAAAACTGTCCACTAGTTTTTCCACTTAAAAAAGATTCACTTTAGATATCGCATGTATCATGTCATTCATGTGCATGAACTATTATATGATTTATCTTTATCTTCATTTCAATATTATAATTTGCACATGTCACCAAACATATGAATTCTAAAAGTAATCTTTCAATTTTGCTAAAATTATGGTTATTTATATCTTATCTTCCTCATATTTTGTTTGTTACGAATTAAGTATCGGTTAGTGTTGTTAACTAAAAACACACATTTGATGAAAAATGATTATAATATTTTCTTTGATTCATTCAAATATTCAACAAGTAAATCAATAAAAAGGTATTTGAATATATTCAAAATTGTTATAATGTTTACAAACCATTAATTAACTATTTCATTTTCAGAAAACCCAAAAATTATATCAATTTTTGCTAAATTATAAGCTGCAACTATATGAGAGGTGAGTTTTAAAAAAAAAAAAATTATTTGTACATATAAAATACATGCTATGGTGACTTTTTTTTTTAACGGCAAGAGAAAACCTGGGAGCTTCGGCAAAGCCATCACCCCCTAAGAACCCACAGAAAACATATATAAAAAGCTAGCAAGACACTAGCAAAAAAGATACAACCAAAGGAACAATCCAAAAAAGAAACAACTAAAAACAAACAAACCAAACAGAGGCAAACCTAAACAAAATTAAAACGCCTAAGCTAAACAATCTCCAGGGGTGTTATATTTTATGCATATGGGTTATTTTTTTCAGTGTTAAATTATACTCCGTATCCCTTATGATAACTATACCATAATCATGTGAATTCCGGTTCTTTATTACAAAATTTGTAAAATTTTGACCGGCATTCAATTTTATTTACAATGTATTAAGTAATATTGATTTCTTTTAAAATATATAAACTAAAGATTTATACCCAAAATAAAAGGGAAGATTGAGGATAATTTATAGTCCAATGACACGTATGTACAGTAAAACTTCCATATATTAATACTGGATAAATTAATACTCGATAAATTAATAATCTCGATAATATTAATAATTTATCCGGTCCCAACTTGGGACTAGTACAAAATCGGACCACAATCGATAAAATAATAAGATAATAATTTTTTTGAAATCCTAATGTAAATATATTAGTCCCAACCAAACTATAAATTAATAATTATTAAAATAAAATTCCAAAACTCTGGAGTTATCAAGTAAAAAATGAATCTAGTCACTTGTTTTTTTGTGAACTTCAAATCTACATTGATCATTAGACATTTTATAGTGATCAATCTAGATCTATGTACATTGAACTTGACAAGTTCATTAATGTGGGAATTTTAAAGGTCTTGTGAATGTGAATGTGATTCAAAATTTTGAAGATCCCGTGAATATGTGAATACGTATTAGATAGATTGATTTTATAATAATATTATCTTTAAATTAATAATTTATTAATTTATCGATAAATTAATATCTCGTTAAGTTAATAAAATATTCTAATCCCAACCTTATTAATTAATGGACATACTTCATATTTAGCATTTAGGTGGATCCAATGGTCCCATAGTATTTGTTTGTTTAATGTTCTTTTCTAGATGTGTATAACTTTTACTAGGGAATTTATTGGTTTTATGTATTTGAAGAATTCATGAAGATTTCGCTTTAAAACTTGTTTTTAATGGCAAATACTAATATACTACATACGATCACAATGAGATTTGAACTTTTAGTTATAAGAATGAAGTGTATCATACAACTATACAACAGTACAACTAGACCAAATATCTACCAAATATCTTTTGTACTTCAAAACTTGTTTGGTCTTGGATTGATGCATTACAACTAAAAAAATCCATGTATTTTAACAATTTAAAATTATAAAAGAGAATAATCAAAATCTATAACCACGCATCTTTTCATTGTATGTTGGGTCGAGATTTCGCAAATAACAACATTTAACAAGAAAATAAAAACATTTGTCAATTTTTTACCCATAAATTGACTCAATAACAATAAAAATAAAAATGTTAGTTATTATACTCTTAACAATACCATCTACCGTTTTCCATATGAAAACACGGTTTCTATGGCTTATGGTCCATTGACTGTGTCTTTTCTTTTATTATTGACCAGCCTATAACCCGTGATTAATCACGGGTGGCTTATAAAATTTTTCAAGCAATTCAAATACGCAAACAAATATTATTTGTCAAACAATGCAGGAAATTAAAGTTAATAAAATATAATTGTCAACATTGTTAAAGAAAATTTGACTTAGTACATTCTTCAAGCATTTGCAAACGAAAATTCATGTTACCGAGAAGTGGTTTTGCTTGCAACCACCTACAAAACATTTTACAATAAGATTTTAGAAAAGTTAATACGGGTTAAAATGGAATAGTGGTTGATGTGCATTTTCAAGCCTCAGTTGTCATCCTATTGTTGCAGTAGATTTGTACAGAGAACATTTGGTAAGTGTAAAAAATGTCATCCCAAGATGACCCATTTAGAAGTAAAAGGATGATACTATTTTAATAAATTAAATGTTCTAAATTCAAATACCATGCTTCAACAATTTGTGATGGTGCTAAGTCTGGTGCTAAACGGTGATTGCATCCTAAAGCCACATCTACATAAAGGGCATCTTAAACACCATCACATGAGATTATAAGTCTCTCACCAGCACAGGATAGCTGCAGTAGTTAAATTAATGATTTATAGAAATATTGAAATATTAATACTACAGGCTTTATAAGATATAAATCATTTAATAAGCTATATAGTCAATCATATATGTTAATTAACAGGATTAACTAACTAACATTTATTTGCTTAACATAAGGAACATGAACGATGAATTCCCCAACATCTCAATCTCCAAACAAAAAAAATATAAGAAAAAAAAAAGAATAACAAAACAAAGTTCAAATCGAAAGATAAAACCTAAAAGAATCAAATGACAGTATCTTAAAAATCAAAAAACTAACCTGAGATCAAAATGTCACCTGTAACATCAATTTTTTTCTAAATCAAATTTAATGATATAGAACATATACTCAGTTCAACATGAAAACAATGATATCAAATTCAATGATTTAAAATATGAAGCAGATATAGAATATACAGGTGAATTACAGGTGTTATAATTATCCCGAAACTGATACATAATCATAATTACTATTTTCCTCTTCTCAATTCAAACGCTATAATTATACAGAAGCATGAGCTTAACCATTGAAGACAATAGGAGCGATGGGTAATTAGGCTGTAAGAACTTCTACTCCAATTTTAGTTACGTACATGGTAATTCAAAATTAGTCAATTCAACCCGTTACAGAACCCTCCCATTTCAGTACCAAAAAATCTGGATCATTAAAAATAATGAATTACCTAGAGAGTACGTTCGAATTGAGCCCTAATGTTTGCCATCTCCAATAACAGCAGTGAAACCACATTCTAACACGCGATACACCTACATCAAAAACTATCATTTAGTATAATATTAAATTAATTAATTATTTAATATATTGCTCAAATTAAATTACCTATATTTATCATAGGTTCAGTAGTGAAGATTTATCCAGCTTTCATCACACCAGCTGAATTATTTCCTTTATTTCAAATTAAGCACAACATGCCAAATAAGAAAAACCACCCACCTAAGTGATATATCATATAACATGCTTCCTCCCATGTCCATTCACAAGTGACTTTTGGTGGCAATAGTGACTTGGCATTTAAGTGCCAAGTGGAGCCCAATTCATCACCAATGGGTCTGCTTGATTGTAACCCAAATGCAGATTAACCGCCACAATAGCACACTGCCCATTGAAAAACTCATGTGTGGGTAACATACCCTTTTGGGTTTGACCAAACAATTGACCTTTTTCAACACATTCAGAAAGAACAATTCAATAAACTCATGGTCAGTCTAGCTGGTCTGAGGCACTGGGTTTATACCCATGTGGGCTGCAGGTCGTGAGTTCGAATCCCTTTGGGAGCGTTGCATTAGCGTAATTTAACTCATACCTCATACGGGCACATATGGGGAATTTTCCTTGGGAATCCCTTTGGGGGCTGGGTTTGCCCGCTTATGCGGAGCTCGAACTCGGGGTGCTCGCTGAAAAATTGCGAGTAGGCTTCCGTTATTTCATTTGCCGTTTCCAAAAAAAAAATAAAAAATAAATTAGTTGAAATAAAGAGGGCCAAATATAAAATTTAGCTGAAATAAAATGTGTCAAATAAAAAATATTAGCAGAAAGAAAACGGGTCAAAAATAATAATTCCCTTTACTGCGATATCAAGATACATACTTATGTTTTAACATGGAGGGCTGCACATGCAATTCATCTATTTATCAGTCTCAAAGTCAACCATCTATTTATCCCAGTCAATGAAGTTTTCATACAAACTTTTAACCAGATCTAGTGACACCTGCCAAAGAAGAATAAAATTAAGATTTTTTTTATCAATTCGTCTTCAGAACAAAAGAAAAGTTAATATATACAAATAAATTTATAGATATGGGTATCATGATGGAGTAAAGAGGCTCAAATCTCAAAGGAATGGTTAGTAGTTCATACCATGGGCCCTTATATGGATATAAAACATACAATGCAGCAATGCTGCATTAAAAGATCATAAAATTAAAATTGATTTTAATTTCTGAAACAAAGAATTCTTGCTTCTTAATCCTCCCATATATTCCCATATATACCTAAAACAAATACAACTACAATTTGAGAAATGAATATAGCTCCAGTGAATTTGCACCACTTGCAGTATGTTATGGTTATGCACCACTCTACTAATTTCCCTCAAATTCTTCTTTTGCTCTATAAAATTATGCAAATTAACTCTTAGGTAAAAAAACACTAAACAAGATTGAGCCCATCTCGTGAAGAATTGGTTGGATAATGGATCAAAATGGGTAATCTTTTCAAGTTGCCCAAATAAATTTCACAAATGACTATATGTAATTACAAAAAAAGTAGCTGCAAAATAAATATAAAATAAGGAGCAGGTAGCATAATAGAACTTGCAACTTTTCTCTATATATAATTATTTAAGTTTTGTTATAATATTGAAATAACAAAACTAAACCCAACACTCGTCATTAACCAGATTCAAATAGACCATTTATGAAAATGGTGCAGGTTTCTGACGTCAAGAAAAGTTATTTCTTTGAAGAGAAGTGGCACATAACGTTGTCTTCACGGAATAAAGTGTTGTATGAAAATTTATGAGTAAAAATCATAAATTATGTGTATAACCGAGATACGAAGAAAAAAAATCCACCAATTATGAGTATGATCACTTCTAAGTTCTAACAAAATAATACTTTTACATTGACGCTGATAACCGAGATTCGAAGAACAGATCTTTGACTCAGAGTTGAAATCCGAATATTCAGTCAAATCACCAGCACAACAATTCGTGATTTATGATATATACAAATTCTAAAAATAATCAACACAATTCAAAGAAAGAATTATGGATTTAGGATAATCGTATAAGATGAAGCGTAACTCTAGGGTTTGTAAAACGTTGTCCGTAAGATTAAAATGTTGAAATGAGACAGTGAGTTGCTGATGAAAACCACAAGCTAATTTAAATGTGGGGATTGAAAGATGAACCAAAATAAAACGGCTGAAATAAAGAGAGAAATGGCCGGAGAAGTTACAGCTTCAATTTCTCTTGAAAATTGAAGGCATGCGTTGAAGAATGGAGGGAGTGCTGAGCTGGAACTATTGACATGGCTCATGAAGGGTGTATTGCTAATGTGGACGTTATGTGGCATTTGACATGGCATTTAGTGCCGTGCCATGTGGCTTTAATATTTTAAAAAAAGTCTCTTTAATTATATATAAAGATTTGAAGTTATAAAATTTTCAAGAATTCAAGGGGACCAAGTTTTTTGCGTGGGAGATAATGTAGAATGAAAAAGTCTTTGTCAAAACATTCTATTTTTATGCGCATTTATAATTTATTATTTGGTGTTTTTAATGCATTATCAAAAAGATGTGTATATGAGTGTCAAGCTGTAGTCTGTATGTCCTTAAATCAGATAACAGTTAATAAGTTAAATTATGAGTAACATCACAAAGTACAAAACAACATACATCTATAACATTTTTAATGTTAACTTATGCATAACTATGAAACATCTCTATGTTATTATCCAAAAGTTTTTATTCACAAGTGACAACTCGAGAGTTTCACTCTTTTGGACCCCAAAAAAGGTTAATATTCACATGTGGGAATTTGAATTTCTGAAAAGTTATACGGTTAGCAGATACTGTCAAGTACACTTTTAAACTTTTTTTAATAATTTTCCTTTTTTTTAATAATTTTCAGAAAATGGTACTGGTTTCTATTAAATTTTTATAATTATCATCATAATTATTTGATCAATACAAGTGTATAAATCAAATACTAATATTATAAAAGAAATTTGGTGAATTTCACACGTCACTTAATTTATGAGTAACATAATATAGTGAGAATTAGGGTAAATTACAATTTTTGTCCCTGACCTATGGCCGATTCGGGGTTTTTGTCCCTAATGTTTTTTTGTCGGTTTTTTTGTCCCTTAAGTTTTTCAAATTCTGGAAATTTGTCCTTCCGTCCAATTTTGACCGTTAAGTGACGATTTTTTTTGTTAATTCCCCAAATTACCCATATTTTAACTCTTTTTAAGCAAACTACTTGTACCTTATGCTTCAATAATTGTACTTTATGTTCATCTTCCTCTCTCCTTCAACAACATCAAGAACACCTTCATTATCAACCATCTTCTTCAAGAACACCTTCATTACAAACAAATCAAACCCCTTTTTCGTTCAATTTCTGCAAACATAAACCCTAAATCGGAACTTGCAAATCGTTTTTATGAATAAGAACTTGCAAATCGAAACATGCAAACCCTAAATCGGAACTTGCAAACCCCCACATCTCCATCTGCAATCGTTGTTTTATTTACAGATTCAGAAGCGGAGAAGGTCTGGTGAGCGGCTGGAGAAGGCGATGGGTCACCGTTATCGGAGTGTAAATGAAGTGATTCATCTTCATCACCGGGATCATCAAAGTCGAATCGCTATGAAAGTGAAGATGAGACGAACCGGAATTCGAATGCGAATGACGGTGTGCAGCCACCGGTGCTGACGGAGGTCCAGAAGAATCTCCCTTTCGTTGAGAAGGGATTTTAAGCACCGGAGAAGAAGAGCTATCACCGGCTCCGTCGCCTGCGGTTGAGGAATGGAGATCGAAGAAATTTTTTAACGAATCACCAACGGATTTGAGAGACTGAAAATAAGCTAAATGAGCTTCAGCTAGAGCGTAACGTTGGTGAATTACTTCATCGAGAAATTGGCATCTTTTCCGGCATAAAGCTACCGCCGGCGAATCGTCAGGCTTGGAACCCACACAACCCATGCTTATTATTGCTTTTTAAAAATTTGATCTTGATTTAGGATTAGAGTTCATGGATCAGTTGGGGGTTGGGGAAGAAGATGAAGAATGGTGAAAAGGACTATAATGCCCTCACATGCCTTGTATTTTTCGTCACTTAACGGCTAAAAATAGACGGAATGAGAAATTTCCAGAATTTTAAAAACTTAAAGGACAAAAAAACGGACAAAAAAACATTATGGACAAAAACCCCGAATCGGCCATAGATCAGGGATAAAAACTGTAATTTACCCTGAGAATTAAGAACATTTATTAGGAAACAACACAATTTTTATAATTTTCTCTCTCATTAACACCCAACGCATCAAGTTGAAAATATAACACGATACGTAAGTATTTGAGCCCAAAATAAACTATGGAGCTCAAGCCCGTTAAGTAACAATTATTTGATATTTGGGCTCAAAGTTATGACCTTGCAACACATGGGAACACTAATTTTCATAAATCTTTTAGTATTTTCTAAATGCACGTGACATCTCTAAAGTACTTAAGACATTAAAACAAACAAACTTATGCCAATTGTTATGTTTAGACTTGGCTAACAAATAAAAAATCGATAATTTTTTTGGTATAGATCGAGATGGATTAGCAACAAACACTTTCTGATCATATTTTTTAGCTATTTTTTAGTTAAATGGTTATTATTTTGAATATGCTCTCGAAAATAAAATCTTTAATATGATTACAAAAAATAAATTACTTAACAATCTAATATTTTTGAACAAAATCATTTAGAATATTATGTGCAACACTTTGAACAGCTCTAATACATTGGGTCTAAATGTTTAATATTTCCTTTAAAATTAAATTTCTTTTGATCCGTTTATTTTTCTCTCTTTTTATCTAATTTTTTTTTATGGATTTTGCTAACCATAGTCCCTAGGGCAATGGTTAAGAAAAAAAACTTAAATTTATTGTACATAAACCAAAGAAAAAATCACCACATACATTTCACTAACCACTTAAAGATAATTATACTTTTAAACTTAAACATTATTATTCTTAACCATTGCTTTTATCAAAACCCTTTATTTATATGAGATATGTGGCTTGAAATGTCCACTTCTACTTATGCTATAACATATTCAAGGTATGGCTTCAATTCATGAACTTCACGTTTCTGTGAGTTTGGGTTTATAGAATGGGCATATAATGATATAATGCCAAGCATTAAATAAATCTGAATATTTTAAATTAGTGTAAAATATTACTACTAACAAGTTATTAACTATTTCGTCTTTAATCATTTTTACTCATGTTATATATGAAAATGGGATGTTTTTCAGAAATTAATGCAAAGACAAAAATAATATTTAACATTTAATATCATATGTTCCTCATATATATATTAGCAAAACCTTTACAAATTTGACAATGCTTCTTTTCTTTTTCTTTCCTTTTTCTTTTTTTGTACGTGTCTCACTTGAAGAAGTTACTACCATTACCATCATTCCCATAAATGATAAATCCCATTATTATATTCAATTTTAGACCTGTTATTTATATCTAATATGATATATGTTGTTTGCAAATTCCAAATATAAAATACAACGATATCAAATTAAATAATTGATATCCATTTCGTTAATTAAGTAGGCTTGAGGTTCGATGAAAATTGCAACATTTTGTGTCGATATTCGTAGATGGCAAAACATATATTTGAATTACTACTAGCCCTGGCTTGGCTCAGTATTGATGATTTTCCTAAGGAGCTAACTTTATGAGCCGGCTCGATCATCTTGTTTTGTAGTAGTGATGTTGGTCGGGTGACGTTTGTCAAGAATTTAAAGTTAGACGTGAATAATTGAGTCATGTTGCCTTTTTCAATGTGACCTAGTTTAAGTTACAAATGAAAGATCCTCACTGCATCCTTCCACCAAAAAACTTTAAATTCCACATTATTTAAAAGTGGCCCATGAATTTGTTGACACATCAACCTCATTTTATAAAACACCACAAGATTTACTTGCTTTTGATGCCACCCATCATTTTCATATTTATTAATCCACGCTTGTGTAGGTGTGTTTAACTACTTTTATACTACTAAAAATTAGTGTCAAAATACAATCAGCTACCTGTCCTGATGTTAACTTAATAATGAATACGTATAAAATAAGGGAGCTGATTTTTTCAGAGTATTTTTTTTATCCATATAGAGCGATTTCATTACAAATGACAATTATGTTACTTCATTTCTATTTATCAAATTTTACATTTCACCCCTTTCATTAAGGACATAATTGTCCTATGATATAAAATTGTTCTGCTGCCTATGCATAGATAAAAAAATGTTCTGTAACAATCACCTCCCATAAAATAATCATTTAAATCAGCCTGATAATTTAAAATTAAATGTTACAAAAAATATTTCCTTTCAAATGGTAGGAAAAAAGAAACCAAAAAGCATGAAATAATATAACAACATAAGTAGATGTTGTCCAATGAAATGCTAAACTAATAAAAATAGACATCTGGTATAAAATAATGCGTAAAGTAATAACCTAATAAATAATACTAACTTATAATTATTATTAAATTAAAATATAATTATACAACTAAATACCACATTATGTCTTCAACATATTTGAATTCATAATATATTAGTTGATGGACAACTTACCTATCACTAAAATACAAAATATTACCCTGTCATCGGTGGTGTTAAATGTTGAACTCTATTCACAATGTTGTGACAATGACGACTTGTGGTATTATTTTTCCGGATTTTGTTAAACTTCGTATTATTATGTTAAAAATTAGCAAGTATATAAACTATGTTCCAAGTTCAAATTCTTTCGATGTATCAATTTAATCAATGAAAGTTTCTTTCTACTCAAATAAGTAATACAGTAGACGTTACAATTTATAAAAAGAAAATTGAACTTTAAAATCGATTATACGGCCAGCCAAGGCCTTTGGGCTATGATGACCCGAATAATGTTTTATAATGCAATCAAAACGGCAAAAGAATCACTGTTAATGCCTTGAAATCTCCTCTTTTCATACTAGCAAGTACCAAACAAGTATAATATTATTTCATAGAGGTTTTAAAAGTATACAAATGATGATCCTCACAACTTCTCCTACCAATATATATCTTTTTTTTTGTTAACGCCGTATAGCTAGTTTCAACTTGTATTGGGAGTCGACTAATTTCAAGACGATCACCCACTTTGTAGGTAGCCTGGAGTCGGCACGGTTGAACCTTCGTGGCTACAAGGTGGTAACTTTTGTTGCTCATAAAGATTGAACTTGAAACCTCCTGATCAAAAATTTCACCAGTTTCTTAAATCAAACATGATTCATTATAACACCACGCTTGTGGCTTGTAGCTTACCATAATTTGTACTAAATCATGTAGCTTGATATATAGGTCGAAAACAAATGTTTTTTTTAATAACTTTAATTACTGAAAACTATAGAGTTTATTGACTTCGTTGAATTAGATGCAAATTGGCATGTAGGAAATAGATTTACTAGTTGAAGCAATAAGGAGGTAAATAGGAATTGAGTGGAATGAGAAACCTTTTCCCCATCTTTACTACTTTTGCTTTTAATAGAATATACGGAGTATGTGTTTGCACTCCCCCCCCCCCCCCCCCCCCCCCCCTCTCCCCCCTCTTTAAAAAAACAATGTGAAACCAAAGTAAATTGCTTTTATAAGCAAAAGTAATGAATGCTAATATCAAGGTTACTTTCAATTACCTATATGGATCCTAGGTGTTTGATGCAATAGTCTAGTCTTATTTTAATTGACATTTCGAACGATATGTTGATTGCTTAATGGTAAGAATATATGAAATGGTATTTTAAAGGTCAAGGATACAATCTATTTTCTAGCTAAACATTTATCAACTTGTCAGATTAAGGTTAAGAAATAATCTCGTTAATTATTAGGTCGTATATATAGCGAGTAAAGCTCTGTCACCTAGTGGGAACTTGTTATATACGGAAATACCCTTTTAAATAAGATTATTTTATTTGATATTTCTTTTAGTAGATTTGATTTTAAAGTTTACAATCATATTTTTTCTATTCTTTACCCACATTTCATTATTGCTTTTTATCATATGAAATGAAAAGGAAAATATGAAGTGATAAAGAGTATGGATGGAGATTCCTGTTTCCTATTTTAAAACCTTAAAAAACCAACGTTTAGACTTTAGACGTTGAGTCTGTTGTCATCAGGGGTGGACCTAGTATGGTGCATGAGATTGCCAGTGTAACCCCTAGAAGTTGTTCGAATAGTGTTAAAATAGTATTATATTTAAAAAAAATAAAAAAAATTTAGTATAGGTGAAACTCCTGAGAAAAAAATATGCAATGTGGGACACCCCTGAGAAAAATATGTGCAACGTAGGACACCCCTCAATTTCTTTTCTGGATCCGCCACTGGTTGTCATTTGTATATATGCTGACAAAACCATACTGAAGAGAACAATATTTTTGTCCTTAATATTTAAGTAGGGAGTTTAGGTGTTTGAACTATGAAGAGAATCCAATATTTTAATACGTACGTTGCATAGATTGAAAAACTAATATTAATATTAAACTTTTTTTATAATATTTAATAAAATTTCAAGAAATATTACAAGGTAAATATATCAACACGGTGAATATATATCCTATATTCTTTTCCAAGTTTATTTCATAAAACATGGTAAAGAATATAGGGTATATATTTACTTACATATTTCACTAAAATCAGTTGCACTTATTTTATGAGATTTTTAGGTCGTTTTTCCCAAACTTAATGATATGACAAGTTTTTTTTTTTTAGGGTATTCTTGTTTATGACACACTTTCTTGAAGTGGAAGAGTTTTGTCTGTGATGTATGCGACTTAACATTTATATGATATCTGGATAATGTTTACTCAATGAGACATTGAGTAATCGAATACGTGACATTTACGAAATCATTCACGAACCCTTAATATTACGCTATCATGAGGGTACTTATGCCCTGGACTCATTTACTTAAACCATTTTGATTACACATCGAACCACAGTGTTCGACAATTTATCGGATAATACATAATTATAATTAGGCATAAAAAATTAAAGAAAAAAAAAACAAACATCACGCGTGGAATTGTTTGACTCTAGATGTCTCATTTTAATATCACAGCACGTACATGTGAAAATTACAAACAATATTTACTGTTACAACTTACAAGAAACATCTATTAATATTCTCATTTCTATTTCAAGGGAGCATGTTATTAAATGAAGAACATGTGTCCATGTTTAATTACGAATATGCAAAGATAAATATCTTATTTACCTTATTTATATTACTTCGTATTAAATTTAAGAAAAATAGCACTGTATTTAAATTTTAAAAAAAAATAATATTCATCTAACGTAGATGAATTATAGATGAATAATAGTAATATTTTATCATGTGAAATATTATTTTAGGTAATTTATCATTGTTTTAATTGTAAGGAAATTTGTCGTAAAGATTGCCAGATATGGCATCTCACCAACGTGTACGACAAGGTGACAATATTTCAGGATTTCCACGATAGGCTATACGAATTTTGGTAACTCTTCAATTTTTTTCTTTTTTATAAATAACACAAAGTATACATATTTCATAATAAACATAATTATCCAGAATCAAAATCTTATTTTTTATGAGCAGCATCTCTTCAATTAACATAACAATTCAATATAATAGTTAAATTATATCTTAATTTTCAATTGTGTTTCGTTAATTCCCAAGTTGCTTCCTCCATTGACCCAATTAAAAATAATAAGTTCGATAAACGTTGCATCGTGTACCCCTACCAAATACTAACTAAATACATATAATAATAACTATGCTTCCTCCGTTAAATTATAGTAAACATTATATTTCATAACATATCAACATATCATATATGTCAATTGTGTTTATAGAGTGGGAGGCCTCAACGTAGGGGTGAGCACTTTGACCGAAAAAACCGAACCGAACTGAAAACCGACTGAAACCGAAAACGATAACATGTTATTGGTTCGGTTTCAATTTTGAAAATTCATCGTTTTCGGTTTCAGTTCTACGGGTTTGTTTCGGTTTGGTTTTCGTAAAAGGATGAACATTTGGCTTAAAAAAATCGGACCGAAACCGAACCGAACTAAAACCGATAACATGTTATCGGTTCAGTTTCGGTTTCAGTTCTATCGGTTTCGGTTCCGCGAAACTCACCTCTGCCTCAACGTGGGGGACTACTCTGTATATAGTAGTAGTACCTGACTACCTGTAACCATATCCGAATAAAACTAAGGAAAAAGATACAAGTTAATAATTTCCCAAGATAGTTGCTATCTTTAAATAAGTAAGAATGATATTTATGGTAATTCATTTATGAGTGTTTCATATTAATTTAAGAGTTGTAAACTAATTTAAATATTTTTTAATTATAAATTTCAAATTTTAGAGAAAAGTGATATTTAAAAGTAGTACCGGAAAATAATGAAAAAAAAGAATTTGATGAACATGTTAGATAAAATATCAGTTTAATGAAATTAAGAGGATTAAAGTGAGATAAAAAATTTAGATAGGAATTAAAAAAAAATACTCTCCTTGGTTTAATATCTCTATAACACCCATTTGAATAAAAAAAAAAAACATATATTCTAAAGCAACTGAAATTTACAAAAATAAAAAAATAAAGAGAAAAAACCTCATTTTCAACTTTAGTAGACTTCATTCATTTGGCGAAAGGTTGCGATAAAATAATTCTTATGGTCTGGAAATATCTCTACTTTATTTTTAAATTTTCTAATATCCCTGAAAAATTATTGTATGAAGATCCTCAATTATATTCCATCAGGAAATAAAAAGAAAAAAAAAAACTTACTTGCTCCTTAAAGTATAAACACATTTTTTGCATTTTCATACAATATTCCAATAAACCATGCCTTTAATAATACACATAAAAAAGTTACCTTATTTTGAAATCTGAAAAAAAGGAAAGAACGATATAAGTGGCCCCACATTGATCACGTCCTGCCACGTAAGGAAAAGTGGGACCCTTATAACTCGGGTGTGGGTCGGAATCCGGAGTCAGTTGGACCGACTGGAGTTAAACTTCGTCAACAAGAAAAATAACACGTCTTTTTTTGCACCATATTTAATTTAATTTCTATAAATTATCATTAATTTAAAAAATGCAAATATATTACGCCAGGTTGCATGAATATTTAAAGATCATTTAATCCATTTAAGTTTTGAAATTGTGAGAATTAATAAATTAATTAATTTATGTATCGTTTTGTTTTTGTAAACTAAAATTTTAGTGAAAGAGACGAACGGAGAAAGAGGGGTTTTGTTCTTCCGGTTGCCTGAACCCTTTTTTTCTCAGTTACCATTTTTTCACGATCTCAACAACAGTCAACACAACGAGCTGGCATTCTTTGATTTTATCGTATTCAAATGAAATTGTTTCCATTTTCGTTATTATTTATGAACTCTCTTGCTTATCAGGTACCTTTTTTAAATCTCTATCTTCGACTGTATTATTTTATTTCCTTTCAAATTGGGTTTCGAATTTTTGCTTGAATTACTTCATTCGGTTTTGCTTGATTCATGTTACGGCAATGCATTTTCTTTTCTTGACTCTTTGCTTTTGTTTAGCTGATTGTTCTTTGTTTTGGATTTTATGTAAATTGATCTTCCAATTTAGCTTTTCGTTCGTGTGAATCTCTTCAGTGGTAAGGGTTTCAATTTGATCTCCCTTCTTCTTCTTTCGTTATCAGTTCGTGTTAAATTGTAGCTAAAAAACTAGAATTTTAAGAATATTGTTTCTGTTGAAGTTATTATTTGATATCAGAATGGCTTTGTTCCATCTTACGAATGATTTTAGCTCGCAGTTCAACTGTTTGTTTAAATGCCAACACTAAATCTGCAAGTCAAACATGTTTACTCACAAATTGGGTTCAAACCTGTGCAGGATTTGTAGCATTTTGTTGGTAAATTCAGCATTCTCGTGAGTTATTCCTGCTTTTTTGGTGGTAGTTGTGCTAAAATCTCAGTAAATTATGGCTGGTGGAAGAATAAGAGCTAGGTTAAAAAGAAGCAGTCTTTACACATTCGGTTGCATTCGACCACCTTGTGAATCTAGCGACGAGCCACATCAGATTAACGGGCCAGGTTTTTCCCGACACATTTGTTGTAATCAGCCTGGTTTCCATCGAAAAAAGCCTCTCAAATATCCTACAAATTACATATCCACCACAAAATACAACATAATCACCTTCTTACCAAAAGCCCTATTTGAGCAATTTAGGCGTGTTGCTAATCTGTATTTCTTATTAACAGCAGTATTGTCTCTGACAGCTGTATCACCATTTTCACCTTACAGTATGATTGCACCATTAGTGTTTGTAATCGGGATTAGTATGGTTAAAGAAGCAGTTGAAAATTGGCACCGATTCATGCAGGATATGAAGGTAAACATGAGAAAAGTTTTAGTTCATACTGGAAATGGTGTTTTTGTTAAAAAACCATGGATGAAACTCGAGGTTGGAAATGTGGTAAGAGTGGAAAAAGATCGGTTTTTTCCCGCCGATTTACTGTTTTTATCGTCTAGTTATGAAGACGGGATTTGTTATGTTGAAACAATGAATTTAGACGGCGAGACAAATTTAAAAGTTAAAAGATCATTAGAGGTAACATTACCGTTAGATGATGATGCAAGTTTCAAAGATTTTAGGGCAACGGTTAAATGTGAAGACCCGAACCCTAATTTGTACACCTTTGTGGGAAATTTTGAATATGATCGACAAATGTATCCACTTGATCCTAGTCAGATTCTTCTTAGAGATTCAAAGCTTCGTAATACGGGTCATGTATATGGGGTGGTTATATTTTCGGGTCATGATAGTAAAGTTATGCAAAATGCTACAAAATCGCCTTCAAAAAGGAGCACAATTGAGAAACAAATGGATAAAATCATTTATGTCCTTTTTACCCTTCTTGTTTTGATCTCTTCAATTAGTTCAATAGGGTTTGCTATCAAGACTAAATATCAAATGCCCGATTGGTGGTACCTACCGCCCGATGACAAGAATTTGTATAATCCCGATAAACCTACCCGATCGGGCTTCGGGCATCTGATTACTGCCCTAATTCTTTACGGGTATTTAATACCGATTTCTCTATATGTATCTATTGAACTTGTGAAGGTTTTACAAGCATTGTTTATAAATCAAGATATACACATGTATGATGAAGAAACAGGCACTCCCGCACAAGCACGAACATCAAATTTAAATGAGGAGTTAGGTATGGTTGACACGATTCTTTCTGATAAAACTGGAACATTAACATGTAATCAAATGGATTTTTTAAAGTGTTCAATAGCTGGAATCCCGTATGGAATGCGTTCTAGTGAAGTAGAACTAGCTGCTGCTAGTCAAATGGCTATGGATCTTGACGGGCCCGAACATGATTTTTCAAGACGAAATGGGCCCGAAATTGAATTGGAAGTTGTACCTACTCCTCGAGGTGTAGGTTCGCACAATCGAATTAAGGGGTTTAGTTTTGAAGACGGTCGGCTTATGAATGGGAATTGGGCCCATGAGCCCAATAAAGATGTTATCTTGTTGTTTTTCCGGATTCTTGCTCTTTGTCATACTGCAATTCCTGAATTGAATGAAGAAACGGGAGTTCTTAATTATGAAGCTGAGTCACCGGATGAAGGAGCTTTTCTTGTTGCAGCTCGGGAATTTGGATTTGAGTATTTTAAACGAACTCAATCGAGTATATTTGTTCGTGAGAGACATATTTCGACTCACGAACCCATTGAAAGGTATTTTAATTTTTAATTAATTTACATTATAATGTTCCTATTCTTACATATTATTGTTAAACAGGGAGTTCAAACTACTTAATCTTTTGGATTTCACAAGCAAACGAAAAAGGATGTCAGTTATTATTCAGGATGAAACCGGACAAATATTGTTATTGTGCAAAGGCGCAGACAGGTCAGTTGGGTAACGGGTCGGGTTGACCAGGAGCTTTTTTTGTCCAAAAGTTTTTAACTTTTTTAAAAATAATTAGTTCTCGTATTGTAATTATGAGGTTTTGCCGACTTTTTACTCGTTTGAGGACGAAAACAGAACCGAATCGACCTGTTCATAAGTAAATGGGTCGAACTTCTACTCAAATTGTTCCATTTTGAAATCTAATCCACTTTTTGGTGGACATTTCAGCATTATCTTTGAACGATTATCGAAAAACGGAAGATCATTTGAGGAATCGACGAAACAGCATCTGAAGGAATATGCAGAATCTGGATTAAGAACCCTAGCATTTGCTTACAGAAAGCTTGAAGAATCTGAATATTATTCATGGAATGATGAGTTTATGAAAGCAAAAACTTCAATTGGTGGTGATAGAGACACAATGCTTGAACAATTATCTGATGTAATGGAAAAAGACCTAATACTTGTTGGTGCAACTGCAGTTGAAGACAAACTTCAACAAGGGGTATTAATTATTAATTATTAATTACTTTTGAGGATTTTTTATAATTTTTAATGGTTTCTTTTATAGGTGCCCCAATGTATCGATAAACTGGCACAAGCTGGTCTTAAAATTTGGGTTCTTACAGGCGATAAAATGGAAACTGCTATCAACATAGGGTATGACCCAGAATTTTAATCGGGTTGCAAAATTTAGTTAAAAAAATAAAATGATAAAAATCCAAACTTTATTTTGGGATTGTGCAGATTTGCTTGCAGTTTGCTTAGACAGGGGATGAGGCAGATATGTATAGCCACAACTGCTGACATGTTAACCCATGAGTCCAAGAAGGTACGTTTTCTTAACGGGCCCAAGGCCCGACCCGGTCTGTTATATTATTTATTTTTGGGTAACTGATTATAAATTATACTCCCTCCGTCCCACAAAAAAGTTCCCATTTCCCTTTGGCACAAGATTTTAGGTGATAGTTAATGGTGGGATCATTGGTATTATTTTGATTAAAATATAAGGTTGGTTTGGAGAGAGAAAGATAATTAGTGGATGTTATTGATGGAGTTTTTAATAATAATAATATTTTATTGTGTGGAGCCCACCACATGTGAGAAATGGGAACTTTTTTGTGGGACAAAAGCTTTAGGAGAAATGGGAACTTTTTTGTGGGACGGAGGGAGTAATATATAATAGTTATATTAAATTATGAAAAATTGTTGATTAGGCTGTAAAGGAGAACATTTTGATGCAAATTACAAATGGATCTCAAATGGTGAAGCTTGAAAAGGATCCACATGCTGCATTTGCATTGATTATTGATGGAAAGACACTAACTTATGCTTTAGAGGATGATTTAAAGCACAATTTCTTGAATTTAGCAATTGATTGTGCATCTGTTATATGTTGTCGTGTCTCTCCTAAGCAAAAGGCCTTGGTATGTTTTTAATTTTCGTTTTAAGTTTAATTATAGATTATATTTTAAAAAAATGTTTAATTAGGTTACAAGATTAGTGAAAGAAGGCACTGGAAAAACAACTTTAGCAATTGGAGATGGTGCAAATGATGTTGGAATGATTCAAGAAGCTGATATTGGTGTCGGTATCAGTGGGGTTGAAGGAATGCAGGTTTGTTCTAAAACGGGCGGGTCGGGTCGGGCCAAATCATGTTGCTTACACTTGTAGGTTTTCTGCAGGCTGTGATGGCTAGTGATTTTGCGATAGCACAGTTTCGGTTTCTTGAAAGGCTTCTTGTTGTACATGGTCATTGGTGCTATAAAAGAATTGCTCAAATGGTATAAATAATAAATTAATTTCTTTTTTAATTTTTAATTAAATTTTGAGGTTATTGATTAACTAATTATTAATTATACCAACAGATTTGCTATTTCTTTTACAAGAATATTGCTTTTGGGCTAACACTGTTCTACTTCGAGGCATTTACGGGGTTTTCAGGACAATCGGTTTATGATGATTGGTATATGTTACTATTTAATGTTGTTCTTACATCATTGCCCGTTATTTCACTTGGAGTTTTCGAACAAGATGTTTCTTCAGAGATTTGCTTACAGGTTATTATTTTTTATTTTTTTTATTTCAATTATTGTTGATTTTATTAAAAAGAAGCCCGAAATGTGCAGTTTCCGGCATTATATCAGCAAGGAGCAAGAAACCTATTTTTCGACTGGTACAGAATATTCGGGTGGATGGGAAACGGGCTCTACTGCTCCCTAATCGTCTTTTTCCTAAACATCATAATCTTCTACGACCAAGCTTTCCGGTCAAATGGTCAAACTGCTGACATGGCAGTAGTGGGGACGGCTATGTTCACATGCGTGATCTACTCAGTCAACTGCCAGATCGCCTTAACAATGAGCCACTTTACATGGATACAACACTTGTTAATCGCGTTTAGCATCGTCACATGGTACATCTTCCTAGTATTATACGGTATGATGTCTCCCGATCTATCGGGAAACGTGTACAAGATCTTTCTAGAAGCTTTAGCTCCCGCACCAATCTACTGGCTAAGTATACTACTAGTCACGGTTGCTTGTAATCTGCCTTATCTGGCTCACATTTCGTTTCAAAGATCGTTTAATCCTATGGATCATCACGTGATCCAAGAAATTAAATATTATAAAAAAGATGTTGAGGATCGGCATATGTGGAGAAGAGAAAAGTCAAAAGCGAGACAAGAAACGAAGATCGGGTTTTCGGCACGGGTCGATGCAAAAATCAGACAATTACGGTCTAAATTGCACAAGAAATCGAGTCCTCGAGGTGTTTTGTACCCCACCCCTACTTAAAACTCTTGGGTTTTTTTGGTTGTGTGTGTGTGTGTAATTATAACAAGGGTATAGTGAAAATATTGATTTGGTAAGGTGAATAGAAAGTATGTTAACTGAAGTACAATTGTAGCTAGGGTTTCGTTCGCAGTTGATATAGATACTAATTAGATAGTTTGATATCTACATAGATCAATTTCTAAAATTTCTTAAAAAGTTGGTGGTTTTCACTAATAAAATAGATCATTGGTAATGATAGATAATTAACTAATTTTTAACATAAATGTGTTTGAATAATACCCAGCCCTTAGTTATCAGTAATTTAGAATCATGAATTATTATACGATCCAAATGATTATACAAGGTGAGAATTATTGTTTATTTATTGTCATTGAATAAACTCAAGATACATATATGCAGTAATGAGTGTCCTCACATTTGAATGCAGCTTTGAAAACCTTAAAAATTGGCATCAAATTCTAACCTTTATTTGTTTCCCCATCTTAAGACATAATCTCAAGATATTTAGAGGACAAGAAGAGTTGATCTACACATTGTTTTTCCACTTCGATCACATGTTTTTTTTTTTTTTGTGGTAACCCGAGTTCCAACAGTAACAACTACCCAAAAGAATTAAAGAAACAATACACAATTAAGTTTTCACCTTGAAAATCAGCTACACCATTTCAGCCTTAACTATCTTCAAAATCAACAAATTAAGTCAAAATTTTATATGTATAACGAGATATATATAAAAAAAAAACAAACAATCAGACAGAAAGAGACATAAAACAAAAGAGGAATTTCTCTTGATAAATTAATACATGTTGGCCAAGTTTCTAAAACACATCCAATTACCATTAAATATGATGTGAAGACATCAAATCCTGTGAAAAATCAAGATTAAAAGCTTTATGAAAGACAAGTTCACCAGGCAACAAAAATTGATCATTTTGCAACATTTCCACCAAAATCAGTGCTCAACTTACAAGAGAACAAGCCCCAATTCTGATGGTCTGAGTGCTTGATTTAACCGGTAATTGTACAGATAATAATGCAGTTGTCCATCACCTGGCCCAAATTTCAAATCCTTCAAAAACCCTTCATTTTCCATTACATCTAAAGCATTAAAAACATCATAGCCCTTTTTCTTAGCAACAATTAAAGCATCATTCATCAACTGAATTAATGGAGTTTTAGTGGACACATTGTAGTAAGAATATGCAGCTTTCAAACTTGAGTAATTCTGATTGCCAAGAATTGTTGAGGGAAGTGTGTAAAAACTGCAAAAATCAGTTACATCGCCAATTTCAGGGCTTTCAACCAGATAACTGTCAACTACATCTTCTTTAGGAAGCAGCCAATGTTCTACATCGTTTTCATCAAAATCAGGTGCGACTATGAATTGTTTCATGTAATCCCTAAGCAAACGGGTCACAGCAGGAACATCATGGAGCTCCATTTTTCTAAACCCGGGTGTGATTGGTGAATCTGGTAACTTGTACAGTTTAATGGTTCGGCTCATTGTCATTCGGGCACCGAGCCTAGAAAAACCAACATCTATGAGTTTTTTAGGGTTCAAAGATCTGTGCCAATACTGACAAGTTGAGATAGGTGTCGGTAAAACCACACCAGCAGTATAAGCAGCCTGCCATATATTCTCCATGTGAACTCTTCTTGTAACTTCTTTAATCATAACAGGTGCGAGCCTTTTTGATCTTAGTTTCTTATGAACACAAAGGAAATTAATCTCTGCCATGTTAACAACATTATCTTTTGCCCTAATTCTTGCAGGCACACCGGTTATAAAAGCTACCAACTTTTTTGAAGTTTTGACTCGAACACCGATATGCCAACTTCTGAAATAACCAGGAGGTCGAAGTGCCCAATGAAGAAACTCTTTTGAATAGTTAAACCTAAACATGTTTTCATCATCTTCAACATAATTAATTGCAAGGAGATTATAAACCTCGAGACACATTTCCTGTGTATCCATATCACATGTAATCCATTCGTAAGGACCAGGAAGATTATAGGGTTCTTGTTTAACCTCTGATAATGGTGTTGGTGGTTCAATTGGGCCTTCAGGTAAACTAGGGTTACCTAAATCCTTAAATTGCCCAACAGGTTGTGTTTCCCAAAACTTGTGCCTTTTGGAAACAGTCATGGATTCCTGAACCTTTTGTGATATTGCATCAATGGAAGCCTCACTCTCATTAGTCTGAGGATTTATAGTTCCATCAGAGTTAAGGACAGGTGATCTGGAATTCCCATTGTTATCGGCCATCTCAAAATTCAATTAAACCAGCAAAAAACTGTAAATTTAACGCAGATTAGTCCAGTAAAGAGCAGTAAGCGGATATATCTAAGATAAACATTAATTAATTTCGCAGATTCTACGCTATGTTTATTGAATATAAAAATTCGTTATAAAACATGAAGTATATACGTAAACTACAATTGAGAAACATCTTCACGCAAATTAACAACAAAAATTCACTGACGAAGATCTTTAAATAAAAACTAGCAACACGAAGACTGAAATTTACGCACTCGTTGCCGGCAATTCAAAGATACGAGTCGAAGAAGATTTACCTACTACGATCCGGATGTGCCGACGGTGAGGAAGGATCGCCGGAGCAGTGAGCGAAGAAGATCTAATTATTTGGGATCATGTTACGATTTGGCGATCGAAAAATAGAGAAAGATATAAGCATCGAAATACACGGCAGATTTGTAGATATAGACATATTAAAAAAAGGTTTTGATATGCATTTAGTCATTATTAAAACCTTAAAAAAAATTAAGATTTCAAATCACCAATTTTATATCGTTTTACGGAGTAATTAATTATTATTTGGACTTTTTCAAACGGGTTTATATATAATCTAGCTACTTGTTTGAAACAAAGTACGACTCTCAATTTGCCTTCTATAATAAGTCCCTATAAGTAGGGGTGTTAATGAGTCGAGCTTTTAACAAGCTATTCGAGCTCGAGCTCGTTTATATCGAGCTCGAGCCTATACTAATTCGATCTCGAGTCGAGCTCGAACATATAACAAGACTCGATTAATTTCACGAGCCGAGCCTAATAATTTAATACTCGACTCGGCTCGTTCGATAGCTCGTTTAATCTCGAGCCAAACGAGCCAGGCGATCTTCACGAGTCGATCCTAACTAGCCGAACAAGTGTTTTATACAATAAGTACAAGTGTTGACACAATATAAGTACAAGAATATACATATATTAGTAGGGGTGTTAACGAGTCGAGTAATTAACGAGTTTTTCGAGTTTGCAAATTAGTTATTTTCAAAAAATATGGAATCATAAACGAGTATCGAGCTCGAGCTCGAACACTATATAAATATTCGAGATCGAGCTCGAGCCCAGTTTTAAAAGCTTATTCGAGCTCAAGTCGAGCTCGAGCCGAGCCGAGCCCAAATTTCCTGATATTCGACTCGACTCGAATCTTTAACACCCCTACCTATAAGCATCTCTCATCCAGAAGTCGATATGGGATCGCTAATATTTTATTTTAACTTTTTTCCATTCGATGTGGGACACTAATAAAACTTAGAAATTAGAATTGAGAAGTGATATTTGATCTTATTATTTGTTTCTACTTTTTACTCACTTGATGGAATGATACGTATAATTCACTAATTTTCTCTTAATATTATCTCTTAATTTTGACACATATCTTCATTTATTAAATGTTACTATAAATACGACTAAATGGTAGGAATCAATACCATTACTTATTAGAATTACAACCAAATGCTTCTTTCATCTAAACAATAATAATATATAATTTATGTTTTGCTCTTTTTTTATTATTTGTTATAAAGAAATTCGTTTTGGCTTGTTATTCTTTGTTATTTGTTATAGAGAAATTCATTCTGTTTCGTTAATTTGTATATGTTTTATAAGTTTAAACCAACTATGACGACATCCAGTTTTGGAACGGTTCAAACAATTAGACCGCTGAACCTTCCAACTGGTAGGGCCATTTGTTTGTTGTCCTATCTGGTTTTCAAAGTAAACTTGGACCTATTTTCACACACTTAGGAGCATAATCGGTTTTTTCTACAAATTTGATTGGGCTTGAAACAATGTCATTTTATGTTCAAACCACAACAAACTTTGTAAATGGTTTATGCTCCAGTTCTAGACTCAATTGGTTTACATCAATGTGATTCTACACAAACGAACATAAACAAATGAACATACATAAACGAACGGATTACCAAATGTTCACAAACCTAAATGAACGAACGAGATATATATGTTCATTCTTTTAACTAAACAAACATAAAAGGATGTAGTTTACAATTGCAAGTGGACAAAACACAATACCTATCACCCTAAGAAAAATGGTCCCTTCTGTATATTTTTAAAAAAAAAAATTATATTCAAGAATAACCACCAGTTTTAACAGTTTTTTTATTCAGTTTTGTAGCAAATCAGATTAAAAGTTTTTTTAAAGAATAAAATAAGGTGGTTGGTCACACATAAGTTAATAAACCCAGATATGTATAATCTTTAAGTCCCAAAAACAAACATGCTCATAAAAAACATCAAAGATACAAATATACTGAACAAAAGTTCCAAAACCGAACATAAGCATTGTACACAAGCCCTAAAACATTACATTATTAACCACAAGATGAACTAACCATGCAAGCAGCACTTCAAGGCTTCAGCACAACCATTCCCTTTTCCATGCCTGTAAGAATATGAAATCAATATTATTAAGCAATAAATAAATGAATAAATAAAACTTAAAAACAGTAAACTTACACATTTGATGAAGGTCTTCAGCTAATTTTAACATAACAGTGCTCTCTTCTAGCAGCTCAGCAATCTTATCATCCTCTTCACAAGCTTTAACTGCTTGTTGATAGAAGTTTTCAGCAATAGCAACAGCACGAGCAGCAACTCTTGCAGCATCTTCAGCAGTTTCTGTAGGAACACCTTCTGTTTCTGCTTCACAGGATGGACCCTTCAACTTAAACCGCTCGCCAACCTGTCACATCGAATTATATAAAAAAAACTCGTCTTTTTGCTAAATACTCGAATTATAATTATCTAAAAGAACTATAGACTAATAAAGGATAAATATGTGTTAGGAAAAGAAAATAAATAAATAAAATTATATTGTACTAATTGATACAAAAAAAATTTGCTCACCTTCTCGACTTCTCCTGTTAATATCAGTCTTCTGAGTTTTGACTTCACAAATCTTGTGAAATTTTCGGGTAACGCATGCTTACTCTGCAACCAACATGTGTAAATGTAAAATATTAAAATAAAAAATAATTTAAAATATTGAGAATCCCAACTTTCCTGAAACAAGTTTCTTCTAATTTCTGTGCAAACTACTAAAATATTTAACATAGAAACAACAATATAATAATAATAATAATAATAATAATAATAATAATAATAATAATAATAATAATAATAATAATAAGTAATAATAATAATAATATTAGTCTGACCTTAATAAAGTTACAAATTGCAGTGAGGTCAGGACCATTTGGATCTTCAATGGTAGAAAGAGCCTCTAAAATCATTGTCTTCCAACTGGTAAAAGAGCATCACATCAAAATAAGAAAATTTAGTTCACAATAAGTTTAAACCATATTATCTCAAGAAAAGAAGAAAAAAAAAACGTAGTGAGGGGATGATGCTGAGTCATCATACCTAAGTAGTGGGGCAGCAGATGGTGGATTTTCAGTAACTGTTTGTGTTATGCTAGGAATTGGAGTTGGAGATTTAATTCTGTTCCTGCTTCTTGGCCTGGATGATGGTCTTCTAGAAGGTTCAGCTGAGTCATCATGCCTAAGTAGTGGGGCAGCAGATTGTGGATTTTCAGTAACTGTTTCTGTTATGATAGGAATTGGAGTTTTAATCCTGTCCCTGCTACTTGACTTGGATGATGGTCTTCTAGAAGGTTCAGCTGAGTCACCATGCCTAAGTAGTAGCGGGGCAGCAGATGGTGGATTTTCAGTAACTGTTTCTGTTATGAGAGCAGTTGGAGTTCTAATTCTGTCCCGGCTTCTTGACCTGGATGGTGGTCTTCTAGAAGGTTCAGCTGAGTCATCATGCCTAAGTAGTAGCGGGGCAGCAGATGGTGGATTTTCAGTAACTGTTTCTGTTATGATAGGAGTTGGAGTTCTAATTCTCTCCCTGGGTCTTCTAGAAGGTTCTGCTGAGTCATCATACCTAAGTAGCGGGGCAGTCGACGGTGGGTTTTCAGTAACTGTTTCTGTTATGATAGGAGTTGGAGTTCTAATTCTGTCCCTGTGTCTTCTAGAAGGTTCTGCTGAGTCATCATACCTAAGTAGCAGGGCAGTCGACGGTGGGTTTTCAGTAACTGTTTCTGTTTCTGTTATGTTAAGAGTTGGAGTTCTAATTCTGTCCCTGCTACTTGACCCGGTACCACTTACATTCATGTTACGCCATTTGTCCTGCATATTTTTAGATGCAAAATACAACACTTTTACTACAGATTCACTATCAAAACTATACATCTTGCAATTAGGTAAAACATTAATCTGCATCTCTTACAAGAAAGAAATCATTCATACATTAATTGTTAAGCTTTATATCTGTATATATATAGATCTGAAATTGCAAAATCGCTTATATCAAGAATCAAATATATGATGAAAATGAAGAAAAAAAAACAACAAAAAATTGGTGAAAGGAAATAAACCTTTAGGTCGATGTTCGATCGATGAGCTAGTGAAGGTGAAAATTGGGGATCTGAAAGAATAACTTTCCATTTTCCATGCCCGTATCTTTCGACACCTGCACTTAAAGCTTCTTCTTCCTCCTTTGACCATTTGTGCTTCTGTTTTGACATGTAATCGGTATACAAATTGAAAATAGGGTATACAGATTAAAGGGCAAACTTCCTTTATTTATTGACTTCAATTATGTTTACTGGTTTATTTGCTAACCCTAGAGGGAAATCTTTTCAGCCGTTGGATCAATAATCCAAGGGCACAAAATGTATCATTAAATTGGACTTATTCCACCCGTTAGACTTATGCAAGAGCCCAATAACAAGATATCCGCGTATATACATAATCGTATCGATAAAACATGGAAGTTCATAGAAGGTGTATTTTGCAATTAGGTAAATTATTAAATATTAAATCTATGTCTCTCAAATGAAAGTAGTAATTAAACATTAACTATAATTTCTCTTACACGAAAGTTGCAGTTCCGACATGGATTGTGAGTATTCATATGTGTGTGTGTGTAGATAAAAAAAATCTTCTTTTGTACAATGGAATTTGATGACATGGTTGGCAAAAGGAACAAACAAAATTCGATTTCAAAATTGTTATTTGAATAAGGGATATATATATAAGAGTCGAATTGATACAAGGTAAGCAACAAATATGGTCAATCAAATTACAACATATATCCATGTTAGGAACATAATGTAACATAAATTGCGAGAACTAATAAACTAAATAGCGATTTTAGTAACTTTTGGGAGATAAAGAGAATAAGATTACAAAATGGCATACACTTGGATTATGATCTAACAACTAGAATTAGCCCCGTTAATGAAGCCTGTGCAATCAATGTTTAAGTTCATTACTACATTTATGTTCAGCTTAAGAAGTGAATCGAATTCCTATCAAAATCAGCATAATCAAATTTATTATGCTTACAGTAGATTTGTTTAGGGTTTGCAATTTGCTAGAGAACAAGGAGAAAAGGTGAAAGCATATAGACCTTGAGACTGGATGGAAATGGTGAGCCGTGAGAATGCTCTTCCGGTTCCCGTTTGCCGTTGCAGTTGCGGTGTCTGATTACACATGGATTTCAATTCCTCTGATCGACTTCCATCGCTTTAAAATTCGCGGGATGGTATTTTCTGATAGAAATTGGAGAAGCGCCCAGTGGGCTGTTGGCCCAAACAGTGTGGAGCTAATTACTTATTTACTTCACTAGTTGTCTAATTAAGGTAGGGTTAGGATTCTTGAAAATCGGTGAGGATTGCGAGAACAAATTTCAATCACTTATTATAAAAAGGGTATAAAGGTCTTTTTTGAACCCCCTATACTCATTTTGTCACTTATCCTCTTATAATTGGATTTTTTTCTCTCTACTTCGTTTTTCGCCTATAACTTTTTTTTTTTTTTGTAAAATAAAAAATCTAAAAATGCCAAAAATTTAAAATTAAATTTTTTACAAAATAAATATAGTCATGAAATTATTATTTGTTATCACCTAAATTAACCAAATTAATATTAGTTAGTATCACCTAAATTGGTTTGGTTAGATTAACCTGCTAATATATCTTTCATAGATTAATAAATCGTCATTGTATTAGATATTGTAAACAAAAGTATTGTTTAACATAGAGATCCTCCTCTAAGAGTGTAAAATCAAATTGTCGGGTCAGATTTAAATCTTATCAAGTCAGGCTTATCAGGTTTAAAGTTAAAAATATCTAACCCGAAACTCTACATTATCGAGAATCATATTAGTAAGGTTGACCCGATCGGCCGGTTGTCTTAATACTTTTGTTACATAATGAACCAGAACAAAATCGTATAACCAACTTATAAAGAGAGATATATATAAGATGCTTTTTAAACATAACCATATAACCAATGCTTAAAAGTTCTGAGAAATTAATATAACTATATTACTTTAAAACCAATATCATTATATCATCATATTCGAACACATGTTA
The DNA here is from genome assembly GCA_963853835.1 of Calendula officinalis. Taxonomy (NCBI): domain Eukaryota; kingdom Viridiplantae; phylum Streptophyta; class Magnoliopsida; order Asterales; family Asteraceae; genus Calendula; species Calendula officinalis. Next base: position 315,314 of record OY970827.1, on the reverse strand, counting down.
TTTAAAATATTATTTTAATCTTCAATCTCAATTAAAATAAGACCACTCAGCTCACCCTACAATCGACACTAAACTGACGTACTCATGCCAACAATACATCTTCCCGTAATATTTTTAGGACCCACCATTACAAAATATACACACAAAATACCTCTTTGGGCCCACAATTACCCACTGATCTCTCCCTCAATCCCGTCTCCAAAGTGGCGCAAAGCAACTAGCGGAATCAACTGATCTAACCATTGGCACAGAGTGATACCGCCAGTTGAAAGAAATTGAAAGTGGCGTAACCCGTTGACACCAGTCTAAGTATCTAACAAGAATTCATTATTTGTTTATTGAGATTGAAATTAGTATCTAACAAGAATTCATTATTTGTATAAAAAGCAATAGCGGGTGCAACTTGTAGTTTACCAAGAGACCTTTAAATTTTAAAAATATTTTAACTTGTGTAGGTAAAAATATTTTAAATTAAATATATTAACTTAAAAAATAATTTAACATCTAGAAACTAATATAACCATTAACTTGCCGTAAGTAAAAAAATATTTTAAATTTTAAGGAAAAAACCTTTGAATTTCAATCAGGTCTAATCGGGTCAACCAGAAACCCAACAAAAGCAAGTAATCTGAACCTGATACCGACCCGATGCTAGCATCGGGTTTATCAAGTCGGGTTATACAAACTCGATACCGACATAGACCCGAATTCACCAAACATACACGCATAAACGGATTCAGGTCAGGCCGACCCTTTTGGCATCCCTAAATGCAGATTGAGTTGCTTAACTTGCATAACCTTCTAAACCATCTTTATTTCATCATCTAGAAACATGATGTGTACAATTGCAGCCTTGTGTGAATATGAACACCAAATGTAAAAGCACATTCTTGTTAATACATTAAATAACACTATAAACCACATCTATTGATGGACATCCACCCTACTTCCATCAACCCTTGACTAATGAAGTCAAACATATAAACAACTAACTAATAACTAACTAACTAACTGTATAATCATCAGCCTGCTAACACATTCTACATGCATAAAAAAACTCAACTCTGTTCTCGCCACACTATACTCATCATTTTAGAACAAAATTTGGGTCAGCCTCCAGGACTTGCAACTCAGGACCCACAAAAAGTGGAAATACAAGTTTCAAACTCAAATAAAACTGTCATCTAAAACAGGAAACTATAACTATATAGGCAGGAGAAGATATTGTGTGAGTAGCATGATAATATGATATACTCTTTCTCTCCCTAAATACTTAAGAGTTATCTAGCTAAAACTTACACATTATCTAAGTAGATACTTACTTACATGTCCCAATTCAATTACTTTGACTCTAAACAATCAGAGAAATTCATAACCCTAATCAAATAACGCATTTCCAAGTCCCTGCATAGCATAGATAGGATGATTCACCAATTGACAGGATGATCTTTCACATACTTTTAGGCAAAACCTGCAGCCGACTGCAGTAATCACAACCATATTACCATAACTTGTAAAAAACGCAAATCATTATCTCATACAACAAACATTCAATTAATCAACGGTATTGTAAATTCCATACCAGTACAGATATGAATTATTAGTCACTAACACTTTTTAATAGAAAAAACACCATAAAAATAGGTACACAAATCAAATTGCATTTTCTTCCATGCGAAAACTTGTCAATCAACAATATTAGTAAATCGGAACACGTTTTACTCCTCAAGATCAAAACTGTAATAGAAACGGATACCGGTTAGGCTTAGATCGGTACGTATCGCTTCAAAACTTGCTTTCCTGTAACTGCCAAGCCTACCGTTATTCCACCAATAGCTCCGGCGATCGCCGCCGACCTAGGTCCCGACGCAGCCCTAAAAAGCGCTCCAGTACCTAACCCAGCCACCACGCTGTTAATAATATCATCCGTATCCCTAACCGCAACCATACCGCTCTCCAACCCTGCATACAACAATCCGATCACACCTGCGCGATTTCCGATCTGCCGACCGGCTTGACCCGAAGCATTAAGGATCCGATTAACTCTAAGCTTCGCAGAATCTCCAGCTTCAAAAGCTTTGACTCCGTCGACAAAACCTTTTCCGGCACCGACTACGGCGCCACCGAGGTAACCGATTCCGGTGTAATAGGTGAGGTTTTCACCCCAAGAACGGCGTTGAGCGATGGATTCTTCTTGGAAGAGGTATTCAGGAGATGTGGGGAGTTTGTATATGGTTTTTGTAGGGAACTGAAGGTCTTGGTAAGGATTGTATAGTCGACGGTTATGGCTGTCGTCGTTTTCGTTTTGATTCGAAGAGCTTTGCTGGTAAGACATGGCGGATTTAGGTTTAGGGTTTTGATTATGGTGAGAATTAGAGCCCCAATGTTTGTTTGTAGAGAGGGGCGAAGGAGGGTTTTAACGAACCGGATTCGTTTTGGTTTAAAAGTGATGTAGGATGTAGACCGGTTTATTACGTGCATCAAACGAAATTTAGAAACTCCCTATAATAAGTCACTAGGGTTTAATGCCTTTTTATTTTCTACTAGTACTATTTAATTTCATATGTTGGTTAAAATTAGAAAGATCATTAAAATACATGGCCTTTCAAGTAATGCTGTCATATATTTAGAATCCTGAAATTTTCTCAAATCCTATAATAACCACAAATTTTTTGTCTATATATCCTATCAACAAGTATGTGTAGTAATTTTGATCTATTTATTTATGAATTTGTCGATTTAATTTTATGTTTAGTGTGTAATAGTAAAAATTAAAAAGATTAGAGTAAAGATAACAATCGAAAGCCTAACAAAGTGTACTTGACTTCCAAATCATTTCATAACTTTTATAATCTTACTAGACACTAATTATTTATAAAATATTATGTTTGTTGGACAAAAAAGTATTTCGGGTGAGACTAACCCGACTCTTTCAACCAACACATATATTACTCGTGTTGTTATTTTTGTCCAGAATTAAAAAAAACTAACCAGACTCATACGCAATTTCTTAAATAATGTGAAATATATTGACATATTTTATAGAGAAGTGGTATTGATTCATACTATTTAGTCATATTCATAGTTCTACCCATTAAATTAAGATAAATGTCAAAATCAAGTGAATTACACATGTCAAGTTTAGAAGTGAGTGTGACTATGAGTAAGAATAAAAAATAAGAACAAATATATTTGTGTATTTTGTATGATCAATATTCGATAGTGTATTTCCTATGTTGAATGTTGAATCGGGCTGAATTAAACATGAGTTTTTTTATCATTCGGCTTTGAGTTCTGCCTTTTTTTCTCATTTGGGCCTCGAGTTCTAGCAAGACGTTGGGCCATTTCTGCAGCTTCTATCGCAGCTTTCCGCTTTTGTTTCTCAATAAAGAAACATAAACAAATTTTTTAAAAGTAATACTTTCATAGATTTATTTGGCCTTTAGTGCTTTACCAATCAAAATCAATGAGATGAGACAAATATGTCTATTTTTTGCACCACTCTTTTTAATGGTTCAAAATAATTAGTTATTTAACCCAATGATAAAAATTGTGCCAAATAAACATATTTAACACTGTTTTTTCACTCTTGTAAAAAAGTTAGTCCCAAAAGCTATTTTTCTTGCAGTGAGAGCTGATCAAGGGGAGGGATGGTTAAAGCTTAATATTACTAAACCATTTAATAATGTGGATGAAAAAACCTTTACATCAAAGGGTTATATAAAGATAGGATTGGCCTTAAAAATAAAACACTAATAAAAAATGTAAATGCAATGATCGTGTAGGTTAGACAAATAATAACTTTCGTAAAAAGTAAAATAGTGTTGTTCGATATAGTATTATTATCTATATGTCTAGAGACAAACCAATACTATATAACACGGCCACAAATACCTTTAAATAAAAACAAGGTACAAGGTTTAATTAAATTATAAAACATGTACGAAATGAAATTAGTCGCACAACCAATGGGGCTTGGACACCACGTTCGCCAATTCCAAATTGAATTCTATTTAAATAACTAATCCAATGGTGATTTATAACATATGAAAAAATATTTGAGCAATTATAATACTGCATTTTTATTTAGATTTATTATTTTCAGTTAACTTTTAAATCCGGATGTAGTCATTAGCACCGCTATTAAGAAGTTTGAGAATAATATGCTTAGAAACAAAATAATTGGTGATGTATATATTAAAAGAAGTTAATAATAAACAAACAGGAGAAATAAGAAGCAAAAAAAAGGTTAAAGATTACTTTTTATCTCTTCTTTTCCTCCATTTTAATACTTGTAACTTGTAAGACAAACGAGTGAGAGTACTGGACACATCAATCAACAGATTTAATATATCGTTGGTCTAAGAATATGCTTATCCCAATTCTTTTTAAGTGATACATATTTTTATTTTTAAATATTATTAATACTGAATCAAAATGGATAAGACTAATCGAATGAACCAAACCTATTCTAACATCAATCTTCCTTATTGAATCATCAGTGATAAATATTTTAGATGTAATTCTCGAAACTATAGTACTATTTGTAAAATTTGATATAAATCATAAGAACGATTGGTATAATTTACTCGTTAGTCGAAATATTGAGCTCAATTCATTTGGTACCAATTTTTATTTTATATTTTACTTTCAAAGGGGTCACGTAGGTATATCTTCAAATCATGGGGGGTCTCTACAATTTCACACAAATTGAGGGTAGAATATATCACAATGTCATAACTTTGGTGGTATTTGGACAAATTTTCTGATAATAAATCCATTATTTTATCAACACAAAGAAAATGCATTGAATTTTGTTGATAAAATGCACCTATACATGTCACCAAAGCAGTAAAAGCATTCCCGAGGAACCCCCTCTATCTCTCTCACACACACATTTCCTCTCTCTAGAAAATATTGCATATTTTCATTTGCTGGCCAAAAAAGAAAGCTCAAGAACACATTTTTACTTTTAATTGATCACTGGTAAGCAGTTTGCAGTTGTTTTGATCTGAATTTTTGTTGGGAAAAAATATATATAAATCAAAATTAGAGTTTATTTAGTTTTCTTGAATCAGCTAGATATTATCCAATATTGTTAATTATCAATATCAGTTTATTTTATCAAGTTATGAGAAGAAAACCTAAATTAAGTTGAAAGGCTGAAAAGGGTTGCCTCAGATCCATGGAACCCAGATTTCACATGTTGAAAAATTGAAAAAGTCTTCACCTTTTTAGGGTTTACTCTGTGAATCTTTGTGGGTTTGGTTTTTTTTTTAGTTTCTTGATGCTTATTGGTGAAAATAGGATTTGGGGTTTGGAATCTTGGATTCTTTAGGTAGATTCTAAAGAACCCTAATTTCTTGTATTATTGAAATTCATCTTAAGGAATCATCAGATCCAGTATTTGTAACCGTTGGATCTGTTGACCAAATCTTGACTCCTCATTATTACAAAAGGGATGGATTATTATTGATCAAGATTAAGGGAATTGATAAGCAATTTGAAGGTTATGTTGATGCAATTAGAAAAATATTTGTAGTTAGAAAAAAGAAGAAAGTTTAGAACTTTAGATGGAAGAGATGCCACCTACGGTTTCGGTTACTTTTAGTTTAACCAATTCGATTTCTGAAAACTCAACAATCGGAAATCATGTCGATTTCACTCGAATGACGGTATTTACCGAAACCGCAACGGGAAATGAAGATATTATGATTCAAGAAAGTGATGCAGATGAAACTATGTCAGTTGGTGATGAACAATCGATTGAAATTAACAGCCAAATAGGTAGTTTAAAAGCATCTGTAATGGCAATTGAAGGTATAGATAACGGTCAAATAGTTGCAAAGGTGATTAGTTTGGAAGCAACAATCGAAAGCACAAACGAACACACGTTAAAAGCATCTGTAATGGCGATTTCTGACAAGAATCATAGTAAAGTTGTCAGGAGTGTTTTTGAGTTAGAATATTTACCGCTTTGGGGATATAATTCGGTTTGTGGAAAAAGACCTGAAATGGAAGATGCTGTTGTGGCTGTTCCTCAATTTATGAAAGTACCGATTAAAATGTTTGTTGCAGATCATGTTATCGATACGGTCAATCCAAATTTGAGTGATTTAACTGCTCATTTTTTTGGAGTTTATGATGGGCATGGAGGCTTTCAGGTATATCTTGACCCATTATTAAAATTTTTATTGCTTTATAGACATTTAAAAGTGCGTTATCATAGTGATTATTGCAATTTGAAGAGTCGTAATTAAATAATGAATTAATCAAATAATCATTCGTTTTATTGAATTCGAAACAATCACTTATCAGTATTTGGGTAAAAAATAATCATATTTGAAATTTGAAGAATTAGGTAAGTAGAAGCCGTAGCCCGTAAGAAGACTGATCATAGATTATTTAATTACCTAATTTTGTTTTAAGTAATTGATTATATAATTACCTAATTTTGCTTATGATTCTTGAAGTCGTAATTATCACTTAGATAATGTTACTAGAAAAAGATAGCTTATTATAGTAATAATATGCGAGTGGTTTTTTATAATCATATTTAATACACTATAAATTACTCGTAAATAGTTTCTAAATATGGACTTGAAAAGTATTTGCTCATAAATAATTTAAGAAACCGGCATGTACCCTTTGATGGCCCGTTACCCAATCCGCCTGTTTTGCCACATCATCAAAACTGGAATTTAATTATTTATTTATGTAGGTCGCTAATTACTGTCGTGATCGAGTTCACACTGCTTTAGAGGAAGAACTAAAAATCATGAAACAAGAATTAGTTAAAGGGACAAACACCGACACTGTACAAATCAGTTGGGAAAAAGCTTTCACTAATTGTTTCCAGAAAGTAGATGATGAGGTCAGCGGGAAAATTAGCAGAAAAGTCAACGAGGACCCACCTGCTGACATGGCAACTTGTGAACCAGTGGCTGCAGAGACTGTGGGGTCCACTGCTGTGGTGGCGTTAATTTGTTCATCACATATTGTTGTTGCAAATTGTGGTGATTCTCGAGCTGTTCTCTATCGTGGCAAAGAAGCTGTAGCTTTATCAAATGATCATAAAGTAACGACATATTTTATTTTATTTTTCATGTTGAATTTTTTTATTTTTTTCTAAATCTAATTTTTTTATTAAATGTTTGATTTTTTTTTAGCCGAACAGGGAAGATGAATATGAAAGAATTGAGGCTGCAGGGGGAAAGGTTATACAATGGAATGGACACCGTGTTTTTGGTGTTCTTGCAATGTCGAGATCTATTGGTTAGTTAATTAGTTAGTTTTTTTATATATAAATATAGTCGATATGGTGTGTTTCGGCCCGTTTGACATAACCTGTTCTTCTGTTTGGTGTGTTTCGGCCCGTTTGACATAACCCGTTCTTCTGTTTGGTGTGTTTCCGCCCATTTGACATAACCCGTTCTTTTGTTTGGTGTGTTTCGGCCCGTTTGACATAACCCGTTCTTCTGTTTGGTGTGTTTCGGCCCGTTTGACATAACCCGTTCTTTTGTTTGGTGTGTTTCGGCCCGTTTGACATAACCCGTTCTTTTGTTTGGTGTGTTTTTTAGGTGATAGATATCTGAAACCGTGGATAATACCCGAACCCGAAGTGACATTCACGGCCCGAGCCCGTGAAGACGAATGTCTTATTTTAGCAAGTGACGGATTATGGGACGTTATGTCAAACGAAGAAGCATGTGAAATTGCAAGAAAACGTATTTTAATTTGGCATAAAAAAAACATTGGAAATACAATCGAACGGGAAATTAAGGGAATCGATCCTGCAGCACAAGCAGCAGCTGATTATCTCTCGATGTTGGCTCAACAAAAAGGAAGTAAAGATAACATTTCGGTTATTGTTGATCTTAAAGCTCAAAGAAGGTTTAAAACAAAATCTTGATTGATTTATCGTATTTTATGATGATATAGTTTTATATTTTGATTTTCTCATTGTTGGTCCATTCATTTTTCATTATGGGCTTTAAATGTGTGTATGAGAATACTCTTGTTGTTTAATATTATATTAGTTTGTAGAGACTGCTTAGTATCTCACAAAGTAAGGGTAAAATTTTGGAGTTAAAAAATCGAACTAAAAACCGACTCTAACCGAACTGAAACCCAAAACATTTAATTAGTTGTAATTTCATGATTTTTAATTTTGGTTCCATCGATTTCGGCCAGATATGGTCCAGTCCTCAAATATGGTGAGCATTTACGCTGAAGAATCCGAATCTGACCGAAAACAGACCGAAACTGAAAACATATAATCAGTTTGGTTTTCAGTTTTAAAGTTCACCAATGTCGGTTTTGATTGGATTTATGAACGTTGTTCACCCTATTTCTAAGGTACATGTTAGAAAAAAAATATTATATTCAAAGAAAATAATGATGACAGTTAAGGTGTTAAGATATAGATTACAAATTTGTACATTAATTAATACTCTCTCTGTCCCATAAAAAAATTTACATTTCATTTGGGTACAATCTTTTAGGAGATAGTTAGTGGTGGGATGAGGATCCTTTGTAATACTTTTGATTAAAATATAATATTAGATTGGAGAGAGAAAGTGTTTTATTGGTTGAATGATTGGTAATAATATTATTTTATTAGGTGGACCCCCTAAATTTGAGAAATGTAAACTTTTTTGTGGGATAAAATTTTAAGAAGAAATGTAAATTTTTTTGTGGGACGGAGGAAGTATATACCAATGCGCTTACAATATTGTCACTTCATAAAGAAAATATAAGTTATTAATGTACATAATAATAATTCTTATAAAATATAGCGAAATTCTTTAATTAATACAAAATTTACAAAAATTAACTGGTCATAACTAATCTTAGGCTTCTTTTATCTCATGGTAATTATGATATTTGGTTCTTACAAGTAGGCAAACCTTATAAAACAAGATAGTTGTTATATGACTGTATTTAATAAGACTACTTAGATCGGTGTTATCGGGAGGAATCGACGGCGTCGGTTGAAGCTTTTTTCCCCCTCTACCGTTGGCACAGAGAGATTGGTTGGAGGAGTCGGTTTGCTTCCACTAGTTTGGGACGGGAAGAGTGGAGGGATCGGTTGGTGTGGTGGGTCGCAAAGGGGTATTTTGTGTGTGTATATTTTGTAACGGTGAGTCTCAAAAAACTGAAGAAAGAAAGATATTGTTGACATGAGTATGTCAGTTTAGTGTTGTTGATGATGAGCTAACGTGTCACTGATTTAGTAAAAGCTAACGACGTTAGTTTCTTCCACTGTTGGGACTGGTCTTATGTGCCTATAAATTTTGGTTATGTGCCTATAAATTTAGTTGGGCCATATAGAGAATTGATTGAATAATATGAGGTTAGATAATTAGTACATTATACATATTTAATAATAGAAATGATATATGTTTTTACTTATTTTTCTATTCGCTACATGATAACATAGATAATCCATTAATTCGCTTTCCGCATATTATCCTTTTATTTTAACACTCATCTTATTTAAGTAAGTAAGAAGATAAACAAAGAAATAGTAGTAATACATATACATATAACATTTTTTGAAAACAATTTTTTTTTTGCTTGAGACAAAAGCAATTGATGTTATGGAATTTATTAGGAGTGAGTTTAGTCCAGAAATCGAACCAAAATTGATAATGATGTTATTTCAAAATCGAAACCGAACCTATTACATGTTTTGGTTCGGTTCAGTTTTATTTGCCCAAACATTCACACCTATTCAAGGACCGAACCAAAACCGAAAATGATAGATATCCAAGACCGATCTAATTACAAATTTCAGTTTCAATTCACTTGCTTGCACTTTAGTTCGATTTTTTGAATCCAAATTATCACCTCTGTGGGATTCTTTTGAACGCAAATAGAATTGACATAGACAAGTATCTAACTTTAAGGAGGCCGTCGGCGTTTCTTTGATTTTTTCTCCTCATTCATTTTTTCAACGTATTAAATGTCACTCAAACGACTTTTTTTCACACGTTATGATATATGGATTGTAACGAGATGAAATTGGGTTTTCATATTTGTTCCACATCTTACATTAAAACGCAATAGCGATGATATATGTATTGTCGTACGTTTATATACATATTCATCAAAAAAGATATAAATAAATACGATATCACTTTTACTTGCACAAAGCACTCAGCTCTGATTTATCGTTTAAGGATAATTAGACATTTATAAATATATCTAATTTAGACATTAACTAATGTTTGGCTCTACTTATAACAACTGTCATTTGAAGGATTAATAATCAAAATTCTTCCACGTTTTGAAAACGTAGACCACCTTTTACATGTAAAATATGTGAATCTAACCATTACTACGCCATAACATGCCATATGATTATATACATAAAATACTATTTTAACCCCCCCTCCCCTCCTCATAAAATCAATATTTTGACGATCGGGTCCGGCCGGAAAATGTGTATGTTGTCAGACAGATGTAGCCGATAAGCAAAAAGTGGGCTGGATTGAGCCGCTGAGTTTTTAACAGAACCGGGTTGACCGGGCCTATAAACCTGGTTGGGCCGTATTGATTTTGAAACAGATTAGAAACTATTAAAAATTCAATTAATAATTTAAGAGTTTTGATAATGGCGTCCCTTAGGGCTGTCATAAGACATGCATTATAGACTTGTATATTAATCTACAACCGACTCCTAAATTTTGGGAACTACTTCATTGTACAACTTTTTCTGCATATCAAAACCCATAATTTAATATAGCATTACTTTTGTTGGAAATTAGTTTTAGAAATTTTATAAAAAAAATTACTACTTTTTAAGTCATCTTTTATTATTTATGTACATTTTATATTATTAACTTATCATAAATACTGCATAATATTATACCCTAATTCTGTTCGATTGTTTTTAAAACATCGACCAATTTGATTCAAAATTTAGACTTCAATGTTAGAAAATAGTCAAATGCTACTCATGAATTTCTGATTTTAATCTCCAGATAAGAGGCCAGCTTATAAGGATTATAATTTATCCATTTTTCTAGTCGACCATGATTACTATTGTTCTTTTACAGAAAATGGAGTTGATGAAATAATTTGTTGACGAATTTAGATATAACATGCAAAATAGGATAAAATTTACTTTTTGTTTTTATAAGTCGTGGCTGAGTTTATACGCACTGATTTTTTTTCACTGGTCTTTAAAATTTATTGTTTAATCTCATTAAAAAAAATAAGTCGACTGGTCTTTCTAAATTGATCACTTTTGTTTTCTTTCCAAAATAGAGTTTTATTTAATTATTATTATTAAGCTAAATAGATAGGTCGTGTTCTTCGCATGGAGACGTGTAGATATAGCAAAATGCGAGGGAATGAAGCTGTCATCTCCACAAAACATGCGATGTGGTGCTCTTTTTTAAATGTTTAAATCTTATAGTTAATGTTATCCATCATTAGAATATAAATACTAATATTGATATGGATTAGTTACGATTATAAAATTTATAAATTATATTATAAAATTTTAATAATATATTTTAAAAGTAATTAATTTATCATTTTTTGTTTAAATTATATGATCAATATAAAAAGTTACATTTCTCTAGACAACAAAGACTTTTCTATTTTCACCCCAATTTTGGAATTAAACAATTGATCGGGTATAACAAATTACTTCATCACTAATAGAAATGCTTTAATGACTCGACGATCTTTTCTCATGGATCCATGATCAAATGCTAACTAACACGTCTTAACAAAAAATTAATGTACATTCTCATTAAAAAGAAAACTAAACCGTACAAATACTTTAATCAATAGTCATTATAAAATATCCATGTGAGATATGATAGATTAATTTTAGTAGGTTTTCTTAATATTGCTTATTAAAAACTAGTCTAAGCATTTGGTAACTAAACAAAAACAGTCACAAATTATATATAAAGTGCAGCGTCATACAACACCATATATAGACGATGAGTGTTTTATTAGAGGCATGCCAAGTTTCCAACGAGCACGTCCTCAAACTTGTCGTGCGCTCGTCACCAGTGGCACCAACCTTGTCGTTGGCTGCTCTCGTCGCCACCTTGGCGTCTGACAACTACCGACGAGGATGATGTGACGCTACTGATGAGTTAGAGTACACATCACATTTGAGAGAAACCTTATGCAACTTAATTTTATTTCAAATTTAATCGAATATAAAAATAAGTTTGAAATATCAAAGTCCCAAATCAAGACTTGTAAAAAATAAACTAACGTGCATCTAAACTTCGATATTGTTAGACTAAATTTGAACTCGAAGTTAGGACTCAAGATAGGTCACTATATTTGTAAACTTCGAGATCAAGTTTAACCTAACAAAATCAAACTCATCCATGTTTATAACTTACTTTATGACATGCAATAGTAAGTTAGTATCATAATGTTCCATCTACTAGTGTTCCATTTGATTTTTATTCAAATTGATCAAGGTTTTTTTTAATAAATACAATACATAAGTTAGTAAAAAATATATTAGATATAATATGTCATTATCCCTTCTATTTTTGTACCAAATCAAATATGCAACAAACAAAGCACATTAGGATTACCAAACACTTACATATACTCTTCCTTTCTACCAACTAAAATGCTTAAAGCAAAACCAAAAAGCTTTGATTCTCTCTCAACACCGGAATTCATGGAAGATGATGTGGAAGAGGAGACCCCAAAATCACCATTTTGGATTCAAACCACCACCACCACCACCCGCTGCAGTATCTCCGCCCTCTTATTCAACTCTTTAGTATTAATCATTTTCTTGCTATTGATTGCAATAGTATCCATGGTGTTCATCATTCCATCCATTATTGATTACTCATCTCACATTTTTAAACCAAATTTAGTGAAAAGAAGTTGGGATTCCATTAATTTATTATTGGTTTTGATTGCTTTGTTATTTGGATTTCTTAGTAGAAACATTAATAATGATGAAAAAGTAAGTTATGATAATGGCTATGATCGGAGTGAGCCGGAATTAACAGCCGGACCTCCGATCATGTCACCGGAAAACTCAATCCCACACCAATGGTATGATTTACAAGATGATAAGATGAAATCTGATATTGGGTTAAGAAGGCAAAAGACTAGCAGCTCCTACCCTGATCTCCGGGAGCTATCGCCGCCGTGGAAACACCGTGATGCTGTTGATCCTTGGCGATTTTCAGATGATACACATTTAAATTATTACCGGGTTTTGGAGTCCAACAGGAATTATGTCCGGCAACGGAGCCGGCGTATCGAAATTCAAGAAAATCCATATACCATGGAGCTGCCACCGCCGGAAAAAGATTTTTACTTTCCACCACCGTCTCCGCCGTATCTGCCGCCACAACCGCCAGCTCATACAGTGAAAAAGAAGACAAAGAGGGTATACGATAATGTTGCTAAAGAGGATGGAGAAAGATGCAGCAACTCCGGTAACGGTAAAATGATGTCGCCGGAAACAGAGTCATCGGAGAAAAAAGGCGGGAGAGGTGAGAGGAAAAGAGGAAATGGGGAAAAGAGAAGAGCTAGAAGCTCCGAACCGAGAAGAATATTGTCGCCGGTGATTGATCCGTTACCGGAGCCTTCATCGCCGCCACCGGTTTCGCCATTGACTGAACGGAAAAGAAACGGTGGCAGCGTAACTAAAGACTTCTTTACATCTTTCTACCATAAGAAGAAAAAGAAGCTGCAGAGAGGGAGGAGCGTCGATAATATAGGTTCTCTGTTACACCATTCTCAATCGCCGGCGGTCAAAATTCAGCTACCACCGCCGTCTCCGCCGCCACCTCCTCCGTCAGCTCACAATAACTTGTTTCCATCCAGAAAAGACAATAAAAAGAAATTTATATCTGTCACCATAGCTCCTCCGGCACCATCTCCACCTCCGCCGCCGCCGCCACCTCCGCCGCGTACAGCAAACCGTGCGCCACGGCCAACCATAACACGATTGGCCCCGTTCGTGACAGAAAAGCCACGAACACCATTTCCGCTGACAAGTTTCAACGGCATTGACGACAGCTCAAGCGGTGGCGAGTCGCCGATGAAGCAAATTCCACCACCACCGCCGCTTCCGCCGTTCATTATGCCGGATTGGAAATTCGCAGTGGAAGGTGACTTTGTTAGATTGCAGAGCACATTGAGCTCCAGAAGTGTGTCTCCTGACGGAGATGAAGCTCGGTCTCCGTCGTCTGACGTGGATATTGTGGCGACGGCGGTGGCGCCGCCTGTTTTCTTTCCGAGCCCTGACGTGGACACTAAAGCTGATAGCTTTATTGCAAAATTTAGGGCCGGGTTGAAACTTGAGAGAATGTCCAAACTTGGGCCAGGCCCAGATCCAAATGAGACTTAATGGGCTTCCCCCTCATTGTTTTATTTTTAATCTTATTTCGACTTGTCATCGGTGCATTTTTCAGATATTATGAAAGTATAGAAATCTGGCTTTTTATGTAAAAAGGTAACTCCGCTCATTTTTATTACATTACATTAAATTTATTATTTTTTGGTAAATTTCTTTTAGTGTTGTGTCGAGATGACAATAATGAAGCCATAAATACTACAAAGCATGTGAGGTTTTGACTTTGGATCTCTAGCTGTCTTGAGAATGAAAGAATAATATAAAAATTCCTGTTTTTGTTGACTAGATTATCTATTATATAAATAATTATATAACATAACATAAATTTTGAGAAACCTTTAGGTATAAGACACATATTTATAAATTATTCAACAGCATAATCGAATACTGTATAGTCGATTGTAGTTATGTGGTCATTGGATTTTTAGTTAATCCTCTGGCTAATTTAGGTATAAGATATTCCTCCTGTTTAATATTTTTAATCCATTTGGATTTGATTTTAATTTGTTCAATGCTTTGCTTCAAGTTCCTTACAAATCCGGGAGTCATTCGGCTGCTGAAAAATTCTTCCACCTCTTCTGCCATGTCATCACTGCTAAACTGAAATGTTTTAAAAAAAATATTACTTTTATGTTTACACAATCATGTGATTTATAACAAACATGAAAAACACGTGTTCTCCTAATTTGCTCGAGCTTAAGGGTATTTTGGTCATTTCTATTCTATGTTCATAAGTCATAAGACTAGTACTTACAGGTGACACAATATCTCTGATGAAATGATGGAACACCATCCCATCACCCCACCGGTTTATGATCACATCCCAGTTCTCCTGAAAATGGCCCATTTATGTAATACAATTATTATAAGAAATAATTTAAAATTATAATTATTCATAATTTTTTTTTGCTTCACCTTTAACCATATCCATGCTGTTTCACGGGCTTCTAAGCTTATCCGTCTAGTCACATATACTGTGTCTTGTTCCCGAAACTGTGAGCAAGTGCAGAAATTAATTTTAAAATAATTAAATAAATAAAATTATTAGCTGACTTAAGCAAGACAAATAACTACATAATTAAGTGTAATACCTCATTAGATAGCATGAGGTTCAAAACCTCTTTAACTAAATCTGGATCTGGAGAAGAAGCTACACAACCTGAGGATAGTAATATATACACCAAATCAGCAGAAAAGTAGGAGTATAAAGTATTTGACCCATTTACTTATAAAATGGGTCGACCCGGTTATGTATTATCCCTAATAGGTCAAAATGGATCAAATAGGTCAAACATGTCGCCCAAAACATATTTTCAATGCATAAAACCTCCTAAAATTATTTAAATAAAAAAATATTATTATTGAGATAATTTAAGTTTTAAAACCATATTTAACGTGTACTCTTTTTTAAAAATAAAAATAAATAAATGCGTACTCAGAATTCTTGTTTTCTCTTGAACTGCATCGGCTTCTCTATATAGCTTTAGTAGGGAATCAACCTTACTTCTGTCAACAGTACTTGAACATCTCATTATAGAAATGTATGCAGCCTAAATCAAATTATTTTATTTTCAAATTAGTAGTTGAATTACAGAATAATGAGAATATTAACGAAATACGGGTGACTAGTTAATGTTTACCTTTCTGATACCAACTGGAAACACCGATGTGTTTTTGTCATTTATATATATATGAAATCTTTGTATTAATTCTTCATGAGTTTCTTTATGTCCAAAAGTAGCCAATGCCATATAAACCTCTTCCCTTAACATTGCGTTTGAATGGCTTTCACCAGATACACCTTCAAACCCTAATTTCCTGAACATTATTAAATAAAAAGTTCTGAAACATGTATGTATGTATATCTATCTATGCGCGTGTGTGTGTGGGTGCTTACTGTGCGGTTGATATGATGAGATCAATAAAGAACTGGTTCATATGATTCCAAGGATCATAAATAGCATCTTTTAATATTTTTGCAGTATTATAACAAGCCTGCAACAAAAACAGTGAAACAAACATGTCAGATCCACCAAATTACATGTTATGAGGAATGATTAACAAAAATCATAAGATTAGTACGGTGATTAGTCTGGAAAACACAAGATAATCAGGATCCTCTCTGTACAAATCCATCAATGAAAGAAGAAATAAAATCGACTCTTCACCAGCCTCACAGAGAGCATAAGTGTCATCCAGTATGCCTGTAAACAAAATTATTATTGTAAATAAGGAAGACCCATTTTGACCCGACCCGACCCGCCCGTTTAACAAGAAGTCAGACATACCAAATTTATCTTCTGGTGACAAGCATTTGTCTTCTATAGCTTTCCTCAATCGAGCTATGAGTGGGCTATCATACTTCACCCTATAAAAGCCCGTATGCCCAACGTTGACTTTGACCCAAGGATTTTCAGCAATTTCTTTATTTTGATTGATATTTGAGTAATAGGAATGAAAAAGGTCTGCTAAATTTAATTTTCCAGATTTTGTTTCTAAAAGATAATTCTTGCAGTTATTATATGAGCCGACTGATAAAGTTATTGGTACAATCCATTGACCTTCACCTTGCAATCCCAATGACATAAACCGGGCCTGCAAAGATCAAATATAAGTTTTAATTTAATTTATTAATTTAAATTATGAAATTAATAGCTAAAAAGAACAAAACCTGCTCAAATTCCAATATGTTGTTTTCAAGTTTGACATATATAACTGGATATCCAGTTTGCTTTGTCCAAATGTCCATTAATTTGTTAACTTCAACACCAGATTCCTCTGAAAGAACACTCCATAAATCCTCTGTTTTTGCGTTTTTGTTTGCATATTTCTTCATGTAAGAACTTAATGATTTCTAAATTCAGCAAAACAAGTAGCTTCATCAGAAATATATAAAGGGTATTTTGGGAAATTCATGGATTCTATTTAACAACCTGGAAAACGTTATCTCCAACATACTCTTTTAACATGCGAACGAGAGATGATCCTTTCTGATAGCTTATATCATCAAAAACTTCATGAACCGAGCTAGCATTAACTACCTCCACCTATAAATACGGGTCAAATATAAAAACATGGAAAAAAATTATAAAAAATGAAACAAATTGAACGGGTTTAACAATATAGTTTTTGTAATCATACTTGCTATGTTAATCATTTACAAAAATACAGAAAATTGACAAAAAAAACAAAAAAAAACTGATCTTGACCCGTTACCTGCCCCGCCCATTATATTACCTCAACTGGGTGTGACTGTTCCAATGAATCTAAGCGGAGACCGCCAGCTGTCTCTTCTAGAAACTGTGTCCAAATTCTCCATTCAGGAAATAAGTAATCGGTTGCAAAATAGCTTACCTAAATGATCACATATCATAATAAGAAAATTATGGCCAGCTGTACATCAAATTGTAATGAAAATTTAAAAAGTCTCACCCATGTTGCAAAACCCTCATTTAACCATAGATGAGTCCACCATTCCATTGTTACTAGATTACCAAACCATTGGTGCCCAACTTCATGTGTTACAACAATCGAAAGCTGAAATTTTATTTGATAATTTATTTATTTATTTATTTATTTACCTCAACTCAAGAAGCTTTGACTATATATAAGTATAAAAACTAGGTTTAAAAATATTAATTTAAAAAAATATTTACTTACTCGTTGTGTGTTAGCTGCTGTTGAGAGCAAATCATCATGTAGCAATTCTGTTTCCCGATAAGTGATCAACCCGTAATTTTCCATGGCCCCACAAGAAAAATCAGGAACAGCTACCATATCTAACTTTGGAAGTGTGTAAGGCATCGAAAAATACCTAAAAAAATAAAAATATTAATGAAAATTCAAAGAAATTTTCCTGCAACTAAACACACTTTAATTTGTTTTGTTTCTTACTTTATAATAATTTTGGATAATTATATGCTTTATAATTTACATAATTAAAGTTACTTACTTTGTATATAGTTCAAGTGACTTGACTGAAATACTTAACGCTAACTTGCCATTATCACTCTTACCAACAGGACAATATGCACGAACCCTAATTCCTGCATGAGCAGTTGCAATGAAGAAAGTCAAACAAGAGTCAACTGTTTAAAACTTCATTCAAATTAGCATTACATTACCATCACTTGTTGTTTCTTCAATGTAATCAAATAAACCAATCACAACTGCCACCAAATAAGTTGACATAATTGGGGTTTCCTCAAAGCAGACAGTTTTAAAATTTCCATTGGTTGTTTCCTCAGAAACAGGCATATTTGACAAAACAGTTAACTCTGATGGTACACTAGTAACTGTTATCTTGAAGATAGCCTGCATGCATTTTAAATATAAAATTATTATTTAAAAGTTTGAGTGAGTTTAGTGGAACAATTATGAAACTTGATTACTATTTAGTGAAATCTTTGACTTTTCTAAGTATCAAGAATATATCTTATTGTTATATTTTATAAAATCAATACAAATTTACATGCCTTGAGGGCAGGTTCATCCCAACATGGAAAACACCTGCGTGCATCAGCAGGTTCAAATTGAGTAACTGCCATATTTTTTCTCACATCTCCATCAACATAAGTCCTGCAAAAAATGATCAAATTAAAGGAAAAACATACAACGGAACTTATTATTTAACAGTCAATAAAAGGTCAACCCTTTGTAGAAACCCTTCATTTGTTCGTTAAGAACTCCAGTAAATTTAATCTCCAAAACACCATCTCCCACACGGAGAAGCTCATCAAAAACCAACACGAGCATCTCATAATCGTTATCCAGCACCACTTCACTGGGAACCACTTTCTGCAATTTCACAAACACCTGGTGAGCATACCAAAATAAAGGTAGAAAACTGAACTATTTGACTACATGGTTGTTGGAGTCTGTGAAGATAGATTCATGAACCGCGAGATCTATCGAATTCAACACGAGGAATCTGGTAGTGTCCAGTATAGACACGTCAACCGTTACGGAGCCTGAAAAGTTGCATGATTCGAGATTGGGGTTCAGAGTGAGATTATAACGATGAGGGATTGCGAATTTGGGAAGTCTGTGTTGGCCTTTGAAGTGCTCGATCATCTGTTGTTCCTTTTGATTCATGATGTTGGTATGATGCAGTGATGGGTTGAGTCGCTGAGTGAAGTGATAAAGTGGAAACTGCTGCTACAATGATCAAAAGATGATAAGAGGTTAGTTGGCGTGTTTGACGCGGGAACTGATGATTGAGTTGTTTTGGAGTTTCGTGCGAAAGTGAGCATTGCATCGAACAGGTTCCTTGCATTTGTAATGGTGTGGGTCCGGCGACGGTGGTCCGATGAAGACATGATTATGGCGATTGGCAGTGTGAGGCTAAACAGAAGATAACAAGGTGTCATGACTCATTGAAGAAGATAAAACAATATGGTCAACGTGGTTGGCTCGCAAGTCGCATCGCATAAAACCCAGTCCCAGTGTTTTAAAACCCGGGTTGACCCGGCCGGTTCAACCGCGACCTGGTGTGAGAGACGGTTCAACCATGATCGGGTATTTGCTTAGAACCGACCCAGTTCGACCCGACCCGAGTTGACCCGGATTTTAATCTTTTACTTCAAATGCATAAACTTTACTACATGATGCACATATTTTTTATATAGTATTTTTTTATATGTTGATGATTGACCTGATTTATAAGTTTTTACTTCAAATGTATAATAATGTACAAACTTTACTACATGATGTACACATCTTTTATATAAATATATTTTTATATGTTGTTAGTTGATCCGGGTTGACCCACCGGTTGAACCGGTTGACCCGTAACTCGGTCATCTGACCGGACCGAGTAATAACCCGGATTTTAAAACATTTCCCAATCCACAAGTACAACTGTGTCTCCCTAATTTTCGGGATGGGCTTCGAGATGAGAGCCAAGATCAGCCCAAGAGAAGGAAAAGTCTCGTTGAACTAAAAGAGTTATAGGCCCAAATGCCTTTTTTAGTGGCAGTGGGCCCGATAACTGGGTTTGCAACATGGGCCTTTGTTTTGATTTTACGGTAATGGATATATCATATACATAGTTCGATTCAAAATAAGTGATGTACTTTGAATTTTACAGTTTTTTAAATAAAAGATTGTAATGATGGTTAATTTATATTAATTAGATGGTTAGTGAGGAGTGAATCCGACACCTTTTGAATAAAGTGAGGTTAATGGTATTTAAAAGTAAAAAGTAGATAGTCAGTGAGTGTGGGTCCTCCTATTTTTTTCGTCAAATAAGGTAATATTTCAAAGTGTGTCACTTATTTTGAATCACTTTAAAAAGAAAAGGGTGTCAATTATATTGAATCGGAGGAAGTATGTCTTCTTTTAATCCAAAACTCAATTACGAAGCCTACTAATCAATGTTTTTAAAATCCGGGTTCAATCGATCAGTTTGTCCGGTCTAATTGGGAAACGGAAGTATGCGGGCCGAATCATCATAGTTGAAAGTTTGTTTAGTTGTCAACCCGATTGCAAATTTGGGAAGTTTGTGTTAACCCGGTTGGACCGTGTTTTTTCCCCTTTGTCTTTCAATCTCATTTTGTTATTAATGTTAATTTATTATATCATTTTTGCTACATTTGGAGTTTTGTACTAACTTATACTTGTTTTGAAGTTTGTAACATTAAGTTTCCGATTGATTATTAGTGAATTGTATCATTTTGTTTTATAAATTACGAAATAAAAGTTGTTGAATTTTATTAGAAAAATAGTTTACATGGTTTTTTGGATTTGTTATAATATTTGTTTTATGTTTTTTTTTGTATTTATGTACTTTATACATAACTAATTTAACATAAATACTTTTTTTTAACGGCAATTTAGTAAGTTAGTGGTTCGAGACTATACAATTACATCTACAAGGGGCAGTATGCCTTCCCTCGAACCTTTCACCTATGGGGAATAAACCCCACGTCCACGGCGGGACTTGAACCCATGACCTTAGCCATGGACAACACCTTATCTTTTTCACCAATACCATTAGGCTAGAAGCCTTGGGTTAACATAAATACTTAATATTATTGTAATTCGGTTGAACCATCCGGTTAAACTGGTCCGACTATTTTTAATGCATTGACCGGTCATTTCAAAATCCGTGTTTTTAAACATTGCTACTAACCTTCTGGCAATGGTCAACAGTTGCAAAATGAAGACTTTTCAAATCGTGTAAACTAGCAAAGGCATTCTTTTCAATTTGTTTACCTATGTGTGATAGATGATCTTCATGGACAGAACACATATTTTCATGAAGTGCAAAATTTCAAATGCTTTTTTGTTTGACATAAAACAATTCTGCTTTTAATATTTTAACTTATTTTTTTGACTATTTCAATTTACACCGGAAACCTCTTTTTGAAGCCTTATTAAGAATTTTCTTAGAAAAAGCTTATTATCTCATTTTACTTTTATTTAGTTTTTTTTTTTTTGGAACGAACCAGTTAGTAAGTTAGTGGTTTAAGCCTACACAGTGACATTCACAAGGGGCAGTATGTCTTCCTCGACATATGAGGGAATAAGCTCTACCATTTATCCACGACAGAACTTAAACCCATGATCAATACATTATCAATATCACTAAGCTAGAAGGTATCATAAACACAAATTGGGCCTTTGGGTTAGACATCTTAAATCATGATACTTGCGCGAAAGCTAAGACAATAAGATCCGGCCCAACTAATATCTGCCATTCGTTTCTAACGTACGCACATTAAACTCCTTTTAGTCTTAAACCCTAAACCCTTACCCTTACCCTAGCTGGAAGAAACAAACCAGAACCAACAACACAACTCACCGGAGGACCGCCTTTGCAGTCAAATTTTGTTATTTGGACCCTAGCTTGTTCCCGTAGTCAATCAATAACCATCGATTCCATAACCGACTCTGTAATTCAGGTCAGTTTCCCCCATTTTTACTTACAATTTTTGTTTATCGCAGGGTGTTTGTGGCAACTTCCGGTCAACTGCACCACTTCCTCGCCTCCATCTGCCGCCGGGTTGGAATAGGAACAACCCTAAATGACAATAGACGGGAGTTTTCGGATTGAACACGAGCTGGAAAGGTTTCTTCTTCGATGTCCCAAGCTTGTAGCTGCTCCCCAGCTAGATAACTTGGTAAAAAAGGTACTTAGAACTTCGTATTATCTCCATTAACATCGGTTACTGTTACATTTATGCCAAAATTTAGCTCGAATTTGAAATTCAAGTTACAACTTTTTTTTTTTTCTAATTTGGAGGGAAATGTTTTCCTTTAACTTTGTTTCGTGCATTGATATTTTTAGGGCAAAAAGTTAACAGAGGAAGAACTGATTGATGGACTAGCAGAATTACTTTTACACCCTCGTTATACAATTCCATTAGTGGGGTGTTTTCGTCCAATTGCACGAAAGATTGTTGATCGTGTTGTTGCTTTGTTGCGTTTGGTACCTGATTTGACTTCTGATTCCAATGATTCGATGCTCGAGTTCGATGAAGGAAGATTATTTAAGGAGCCTGAAAATGAAAATTCAGATTGTGAAGAAATTATTTGTATTATTAATTTATATGTCAAATGTGGGAGAGGTTTGAGACTACACGAGCTTTCTTGTTTGGCGTTTTCACGTGCTCTTGATCTGGTACCATATATATCTGGGTATGATCACTTGTACATTTATTATTATTATTATTATTTTTATATTTTTGACTCAAGGTTATATGAGTATGCATATTCTATTACTTAATGTAGGTCTGTAAGGGAGTATTTCAAATTTGCACCACCTCCATTTAAAAGAATTTTGGATAAGGATCTTACAGCATCATTAGAGCAGGTATAACGACTTGTAAATCATAATTTATTCAAATTAGATTAAATTGATCGATTATGAAGTGAGATTAATATTGTCTTTTGTGCACATTTATGACCTAATTGTTGTTTTGCTTTATCAGGAAGGACTTCATATATTAGATGCTGTTCGAGTATCATATCGTATACTTTTAGCAGAACCTGAAACTTTTGCTAGATTATGGGATTGGTCATGTTATTTAGACCTTGTACCTTTAATCAGTGGTTTTAATGGAGGAAATACAGAACTTTTAATGGACATAAGATGGTGTGCAGTTCAAATCTTAACATTGGTTTTAAAGATTAATGACCGATTCATGAGAAAAACGAAAACGAGTGATATGTCAACTTCAGGCTTTGAGTTTCATGATGAAGAAGCTTTTGGTTGTTTATTGCGGTTAGTATTTTTTTCTCCCATTTTGATGGTGTTACAAACATATATATATATATATCTATATATTTTGTGGGCATCACACTATTTATGTTTTTTGTATATAGGTGGAAGGATTTTCTTGAGGATATATCTTTAGAGAAGGCTGGCTTTTATCTTGAACCATTTAGTGAGAGCGCATCGGGTTCTTCTGAGGAAGACATAAATTGGAGCAAAATGGAGGCAAAATTGTAAATGAAACTTAGTAATTAAATGCAACATAATACTTTTTCTAGTCATTTTTATAATATTAAATGCAACATATATCAGGGATTTGCCTAAAAGTGGAAGACCTTTTGTTCTAACATCAAATGTGAAGAAAAGTTTTGAGATGGTACTGTTGGCAGTTAATCAGAGGTGGCCCGTTCTTCTTTATGGTCCAGCTGGTTCGGGCAAAACTGCTCTCATTAGCAGGTTAGCCCAGGGTCATGGGAGTCAAGGTATGTTTTTTCTTCGTTTTATAATTTATTTATATTATTGCAAGAATAATACACTGTTTAATGCATGTATTTGATATTTTTTAGTTTTATTTATTTAGATTTTATGTCATGTATTTTTGTTCCAGTTTTATCTATTCACATGGATGAACAAATTGATGGAAAAACACTAATCGGGAGCTATGTATGTGCTGAACAACCGGGAGAATTTAGGTGGCAGCCTGGTTCACTTACTCAGGTTAGTTAATGGTTACTCATTTTTGTTTTATTTTATTTTTTATCAGAAATCAGAAATTAATATCTTGAGTCTTGATCAAATTTTTTTTATATGCACAGGCCATTATTAATGGACTTTGGGTTGTTTTTGAGGACATTGATAAAGCTCCTGCAGATGTACAATCAATCTTGTTACCTTTGCTAGAAGGTTCTAGTACATTCTTAACTGGCCATGGGGAGGTATTTGCATCATTTGTTAGTTTTGGATATTATTATTGCTTGTTTTTTAGTTGTATTAATCAATTAAACGGTTAATGTTTGTTTCTACTGTTTGCAGGCAATTAGGGTTAGTGAAAGCTTCCGCCTTTTTTCTACAGTTTCAAGCTCAAGGTTAGATGCATCCGGTGTCATAACAGGTATGTGATCACATGTTCGTCTTATGTGTCAAATACATATACATGCATATATTATATATATACACACACACACACACATACATTTATATTTATATATTTATATAATTGTATTTTGTTTGCTTTTGTTGTTTGAAATGTAGCTAGAAACTCTCTTGGTGCACTATGGAGGAGGGTAATGGTGGGTCCCTCAAGTACCAGTGACATGGAATGTATTGTGAAAGCCTGGTACCCAGATTTGGAATCACTTTGTGAAAAACTTATAGGTGATGATCATTAGATTAATGTAATTCATAATATTTTATCTCTTTTTGAATAAAAAAATAATATTCTATAATTTTACAACTTCTTGCAGAAACCTTTGTAAAGGTTAACCAACTTACAGGCTTTCAACTTGGAAATTCTGTGAATTTTTCATCTGCTGGCAGGTTTTCATTGAGGTATTGAGCCATATGATAAGTTTCTTTTTTGTGATTATTTATTTGTTTTTTTACCTGTCTATTTATTTATGTATTTATTTATCTGTGTATATTTGCAGGGATCTTTTAAAATGGTGCAAAAGAATTATTGGTTTGGGTTTTCAGTATATGGGGGATAATATGACAGCTTATGTGGCCAAGTGTATCTATCAAGAGGTGATATTATTATATAAATATTCCTCTTTTTTTTCTTCTTTCTATTTTTTTATATATTATTATCTTATGATTTATCATGGTTGATTAATTGGAGTGTATTTTGCAGGCTGTTGATGTTTTTGCAACCTCTTCAAGCTCTGTAGAAATGCGAAAGAGAATTATGAAAGAGTTAGCAGAGATTTGGGAAATACCGATTTCAAGTCCAATTACATTATTTCCTGTTGATAAACCTGTTGTTCAGGTTTTTTCTCTTTTTATAACATGCGCCAGAACATCTGTTTTTTATATTAACTATTTTGTTTATCATTAAAAATATTTATCTGCAGGATTTTGGGTCTAACATACGTGTTGGACGAGTAACTCTTGAACGCACACGAAGACCTGTGAGTTTAATGTTATCTGGTTTTTAGAACTTAGGATTTAGGTTTTAGAGATTGATTTTAATAAATATTTTTTAATACAGGCCAAATTGGCTGAGATTAAATCATTTGTTGAGATTCGTACTTCACTGCATATCCTTGAAAGAGTAGCTGGATCTGTTAAATGTAACGAGCCCGTTCTTTTGGTTGGTGAAACGGGTACTGGAAAGACAACACTGGTGCAAAATTTGGCTGCAAGGCTCGGTCAGAAACTTACAGTTTTGGTAAGTTTCTAACAAAATCTGGTTAAATTGTCATTGTCAAAACATACATTTGCTTAGGACCTTTTAAGCCATCTTGGGTGACTTTTGACCCGTTCAACTCATTTAAATCCATTTCCACTTTAGCTAACTCTTATTAATTATATTGTGTTACAGAACTTGAGTCAGCAAAGTGATGTTGCAGACCTGCTGGGAGGATTTAAACCTATGAATGCACAGTTTTTATGCATTCCTCTTTATCAGGAGTTTGAAGAACTCTTTAAAAAGACATTTTCATTGAAGGTATGGTCTATCATGCCATGAATTTTTCAACTCTTTTTTTAATAAAACAGCTATAAAAGAATGTTTTTTTTGTTGGTAAAACGCAGGATAATGAGACTTTTCTTGCTATCGTAAGAAAATCTGTCTCTGATAAAAACTGGAATGTGTTATTTAACAGTCTCAAGAAGGGTGTTCAAACAGTGATAAACAAACCTAGTTTAAAAAGAAAACGAGGTGAAGAATTAATTAAAAAATGGGAAAGTTTTTCGTTAAAACTTGAAGCAGCGTGGTCTCAGATCAGCAATTCAGATGGAATGGTTTTTTCATTTGTTGAAGGTGTTTTTATAACTGCTTTAAGAAAAGGTGAATGGATATTATTAGATGAAATTAATTTAGCACCACCCGAAACCCTTCAGAGAGTTGTTGGTGTTCTTGAAGATGAAATCGGGTCACTTTGTTTAGCAGAAAGAGGAGATGTGAATTATATTTCTAGAAACCCTAATTTTCGGATATTTGGTTGTATGAATCCTGCAACTGATGCTGGTAAAAGAGATTTACCACTGTCTTTAAGAAGCCGATTTACAGAGTTTTATATGGATGATGAGTTGGAAGATGAAGATTTGATTCTTTTTATTAATCGGTTTATGGAACAAGATCATTCAGTTAAAGACACGACTAATAAAATCTTGAATTTTTTTAAAATAGCAAAAAATCAATCTGAAGAAAGATTGCAAGACGGTGCTAATCAGAAACCGCAATACAGTTTAAGATCACTTTATCGTGCCCTAGAATATACAATGAAGGCTAGAAAACAGTTTGGATTTTTAAAAGCTATTTATGATGGATTTTCAATGTTTTTTCTTACTATGTTAGATCCTCCAAGTGCCAAATTAATGGAGAATTTAATTGTAAAATATTTATTAAATGGAAAACAGGTCCAACATGCTTCATTTGATGATTATCTTGTTGACTGGAAGAATTTTAACTCTAATGATTTTGTGGATAATTATGTTTTAACCGACACTGTGAAGAAACAACTTAGCAATTTAGCACGTGCTGTTTTCATAAGAAAATATCCAGTTCTGTTACAGGGGCCCACATCTAGTGGAAAAACTAGTCTTGTTCAGTTTCTTGCTGCAACAACAGGCCATGAATTTGTGAGGATTAATAATCACGAACACACGGATTTACAAGAATATTTAGGTTCTTATATAACTGATGCTACTGGAAAACTTGTTTTCCAAGAAGGTGTGTTGGTTAAAGCGGTTAGAAACGGGCATTGGATTGTTCTTGATGAACTTAATTTAGCTCCATCTGATGTTCTAGAAGCATTAAATCGGTTACTTGATGATAATCGAGAACTTTTTGTACCCGAATTATGTGAAACAATTCGTGCACATCCACATTTTATGCTTTTCGCTACCCAAAATCCACCGACTTTTTACGGTGGAAGGAAGATGCTTTCTAGAGCATTCCGGAACCGGTTTGTTGAGATCCACGTGGATGAAATTCCACAAAATGAATTGATTAATATTTTGGAAAAAAGATGTAAAATTCCTAAAAGTTATGCGGATAAAATGATTAAGGTTATGAAAGATTTGCAAGTGCATAGACAAAGTAGTAAAGTTTTTGCGGGAAAACACGGGTTTATTACACCTCGTGATTTGTTTCGGTGGGCTGATCGGTACCGAATGTTTGGAAAATCCTATGAAGATTTAGGTCGGGATGGTTATTATTTGTTGGCTGAAAGATTGCGTGATGAAAAAGAAAAAGAAGTCGTTCTTGAAGTTTTGGAGAAAAATCTGAGAATCAAACTTTCTACTAGTCTTATGTACAAAGAGGTAATATTTCGATATGAATCTTGATTTTAAATTTTTATTTTAATAATTTATTTAACTGAATCTTTTGATTGTGGAACACTAGGTGGAGGTAGGTGGGGATGCAGCTATGAACTTGCAAAAATCATTGGTTGCTTCTGGGGATCTAAAAAGGCATGTATAAATCTTATTCTTATTATGATTTTTTTTTGTTTTTTTTTTAAATACATAAATGGTTTATATAGGAGTATAGATATATTAACTGTTTTTTTTTGTGTGTGTGTGCAGGGTGGTTTGGACGGATAGTATGTGGCGGTTATATTTTCTTGTTGAAAGATGTTATAGGTTACGGGAACCTGTACTTTTGGTTGGAGAAACTGGTGGCGGGAAAACAACAGTATGCCAGCTGTTGAGTTTTGCCTTGAGATCCAAGTTACATATTTTGAATTGTCATCAATATACAGAAACTTCTGATTTTCTTGGGGTTCGTGTTTTCTCTTTCAACTATCTTTATTATTTAATTTACATAATATGTTATGGCTAAATATGTCTCCTTTATAAATGGTTAAAGACCCAAAATTTGGTCTAGTTTAGTCCTGACAGTTGCAACCTGTTATAGCCTTTTCTATCTTTTAAAAGTAATTAATCGTTTTTTTGTCTTTTAGTTATTAACTGATAACTAAATGGGGACGTTTTTTTATATAACAGGGATTCTTTCCTGTTCGAGAAAGATCAGAATTAGCTTCAGACTACACAAATTTGTGTGAGCAGCTATTGCAGTCAAGACCATTTTTACACTTCCCTCATGATGCTGTAAGTTTTGAGTAACATGTTTTGTGTTAATACATGTAATTAACTAATTATGGTGGTTAATGATATAGTATTTTTTGGTGCAGGCAATTTCTGCAGACATTAATCAAGCTTCAATTACACTTGATCAAGTGACTAAAGTGATAAAATATTACAAAGATGGTCAAGTTTTTGATGCTGATGTCAGCTTAGATGAAGTTAATTCTGTTGAAGAAATCGGACAACGTTTATCTCTGCTTCATAAAAAATGGTCCACAATCTTTACATGGCAAGATGGCCCGCTTGTTGAAGCGATGAAAAATGGTGACCTATTTCTTGTTGATGAAATTTCATTGGCCGATGATAGTGTTCTTGAGAGATTAAATAGTGTTTTGGAGCCTGAAAGGAAATTGGTATGTTTTTTTCCCATCAGTACTAGAATGTTTTAAGTTTCTTCTCTTTTTTGGCCAAAAATCATTTTAGTAACCCGAACTTGGCTGACTAGGTCTTCTACTACCATGAACTATTAAAAGTGCATCATGTTACCCTGAACTTGACAAAATAGTCGATTTAGTACCCTGTCCTATTAATTCGATCGCGTTTCTCACATGATTTGCTTATAATATCAATGTATTGAGATGAACGTGTTCAAGGTACCATGTTGCATCTTTAAAAGTTCAGGGTAGTAAAATGTATTTTGGCCTTCTATTTTCAATAAATTAAAATGTTTTGTTTTTGGTTCAACAGTCTTTGGCTGAGAAAGGTGGATCTGATCTTGAGAAAATAACAGCACATGAGAACTTTTTCATACTTGCGACAATGAATCCTGGTGGTGATTATGGTAAAAAAGAATTATCTCCAGCACTTAGGAATCGTTTTACAGAAATATGGGTCCCACCTGTTACTGAGCTGAGTGAGCTCAAGTGTATAGCATTAGAAAAGTATGTAATTAATCTATCTATCTTATATTCAGAATATTTTCAAATATATGTCATGTGAATTATAACATACAAAACCCTAATTAAATTTTCAGGATCTGGAATCCTGAAATCTCTTTTGTAGCAGATGCTATGATAAATTTCTGGAAGGTATGATTTACTTCAATTTATGTCTCACAATCTGTTCAATTGCCAATATTAATTTTATAATTTATATTTGGTGTTTTGTAGTGGTTTAATCAGTTACAAACGGGAAGAATGCTTACAGTGAGAGATCTTTTGTCTTGGATAGATTTTATTAATATGACCGAGAAAAGTTTAGGTGCAGAAGTTGCATTGTTACATGGTTCTTTTCTTGTTTTGCTTGATGGACTAAGTTTAGGTATCACTTCAAATTAACTATGTTTATATTATTAATTATTTGTTTCTCTCAATTTTGTGTTCATAATTGCTTTACATAAACACTATAATGCCATTTTTGTTCTAGTTTTATTTGTTTATATATTCTTTTTTCAATTAGGTACCGGAATTTCGAAAATTGAGGCTGAAGAGTTGAGGGAAAGATGCTTGTCATTTCTTACCGAACAATTAAAGGTACAGTTCCATATATTTAGTACATTTTAAATAATCATCTTCATTATATGTATTTTGTACTTTTTATCTTCAATTGATTACTGAAACATGTAAGTGGTTATTGCAACAGGAAAGCAAACCGAATCAATCAAACATTTTAACAACTGAAAATTATGGTTGGTCTAATATTCTAAAGTCTGCTGAGTCACTATCTAGTAATGGCATGGATTTGGACACTTCTTTTGGAATTCATCCATTCTACATTGAGAAAGGTAAGATATATGATTATGATTAATCAGTCGTAATTTCTTAAAAAAAGGATCCGTGCAAAATACAAGAATGATTTCAATTTATGCATTTTGTTCTATGTATTTTCACTCTTGGACTGTTGAAATATGTATATGTTATATGTGTATATATATATTAATATTAATGTGAGGTGTTTTTTTGTGCCGTAGGTGATAAACATTTAGAGGCTAAAGGATTTGAGTTTCTGGCACCAACTACGCGCAGGAATTCCTTGCGTGTATTACGGGCTATGCAGCTTAAAAAACCTGGTAACTTATTGTTAAATTCTGGTTTTTATGTTTTTTTTTTTGTCAAAATGGGTTCGGTTGGGTTGATCTAGAACAATTCTATAGTTTTTTTTTATATTTTTTTTTTATTTAGTTATTGCAAAATACTCAATTTTAAGTACAAAACTTATACCATTTCGACTTGTTTGAGATAAAATATAACCCGAATTACTCGTTCATAACTAAATGGGCGAAATAGCCACATCTACTGTTTACTGTCTTTAAATGATATCTTAACTGTCTTTCTTGATGTGTGCAATTATAGTTCTGTTAGAAGGAAGTCCAGGTGTTGGAAAGACGAGTTTAGTCCTTGCACTTGGAAAATTTTCTGGACATTCTGTTGTACGGATAAACTTATCAGAACAGGTCACCGAAATTCTCCCATTTTTTATTTTCCCCTAGTTTTTTATTTATTTTAATTTAATTAATTTTTATAAACTGATTCTTAACTGTCTAATTGTTAATCTAATTATAGACTGACATGATGGATTTACTGGGTTCGGATTTACCCGTTGAAAGTGATGAAGGGATGCAGTTTGCTTGGTCTGATGGTATCCTATTGCAGGTAAAACAACAATTTTCTCTCTAAAAAAAGTATACCTTTTATAACCGATGTTGAAAGTATTTTTATTATTTTATATATTTTTTGTTTTTATTCAGGCTCTAAAGAATGGATCTTGGGTTTTGCTTGATGAACTTAATCTGGCTTCACAATCGGTGTTAGAGGTGTGACTTGATCTTTGCTTATTTAAAGTTTATTTATTTGAACTAACATATCTATTAAATTTAGGGTTTGAACGCTATTCTAGATCATCGAGCAGAGGTTTTTATCCCGGAATTGGGCCGTACTTTCAAATGCCCTTCATCTTTTAGGGTTTTTGCTTGTCAGAACCCTTCAAATCAAGGGGGTGGCAGAAAGGGACTTCCTAAATCTTTTCTCAACCGTTTTACTAAGGTCTTGCTTCTAACATTTTTTCATATAGTGACATCATCATAATATCGGGCCTTTTTTGGCCCATAAGACATTACTAAAGATAATATGTAACCTTTTTTTCAGGTATATGTTGATGAATTAATTGAGGAAGACCATCTTTTCATCTGTAGCTCTTTGCATCCTTCTGTTCCAGTATCATTGCTTTCAAAGCTGATTACATTCAATAAACGGTTATATGAAGATACAATGATAAATCATAAATTTGGACAATCTGGATCCCCGTGGGAGTTTAATTTACGAGATATTATTCGCTCATGTCAAATCATAGATGGTTATTTTTTTATATATATTTTATTTAAATTAAATTATTTTCAAAAATCATATATCTGAATATTGAAAAAAATGTTTGATTTTTAGGTGCTCCCGAAAATGCAAAAAACGATTGCTTTCTGAACACTGTGTATGTCCAAAGAATGCGTTCATCAACCGACCGTCTAGAAGTTGTTAATCTATATGAACAGATTTTTGGAGTAAAACCGTTTATAAATTTAAATCCACGTGTGCAGCTTAATCCAGAAAATTTAATTATTGGAAACACGTTTTTAAAAAGGAGTAATATTCAGTCATCAACCGTTTCTTCATGTGAACTAAAAATACTGCCAGCTCAGCGTCAAAGTTTAGAAACTGTAGCACAATGTTTGCATAATCAATGGTTAGTTTTGCTAATTGGTCCAGCAGCTTCTGGTAAAACATCTATGATAAGACTAATGTCACAATTAACTGGAAACGTGTTAAATGAACTTAATCTCTCATCTGCAACTGATATATCTGAATTGCTTGGTTGTTTTGAGCAATATAATGCTATTCGTCATTATCGTTTGGTCATTGACCAAGTTGACCGGTACATGAACACATACATGACAACTGAAACATTCACAAAACGTAAGGATTTGGTCACTCGTTGGTTGACTTTTTCATCAAGTTCTGATCATAATTCTTCGACTCCTGTTGAAAATTGGAGTAAAGGAATCTTCCGGTCTCTACCCTTATTAATCGATATTATTGAGAATTTAAAGTCGGATTTGGAAAACAATATTGAAGATTTTGATAGATTGTTGAAGATTGTTAAGAAATTGCAAGATGATCAAAGGAAATTGATATATCCTGCAAAATTTGAATGGGTAACTGGATTGTTAATAAAGGCTATTGAGAATGGAGAATGGATTGTACTTGAAAATGCAAATCTTTGCAACCCTACGGTTTGTATTCTGTTCAATTTTCTTACTACAAATTGGTCCGGGTTTTGGGTTGGGTATTATATCAAACGGGTCGAATCACCCAATTTGGTCAAACAGGTTATAAGTTGACCAACATCTATTTTGAAAACATACAAAAAAAATTTGATTTTAACTGGAACCGATTTTGACCCGTGTTGGTGACCAACCCGACCCATATTTTCTTTTTGGTTCAATATTTTATTATGTTGCAATTTACTGTCTAAACGTATATCTTTTTTTTTAATTTAAATTATAGGTTCTTGATAGAATCAACTCTCTAGTTGAGCAATCAGGATCAATAACAGTTAACGAATGTGGGACTGTTGAAGGAAAACCAATGCTTCTTCATCCTCACCCTAATTTTAGAATGTTCTTAACAGTTAACCCTGCATATGGTGAAGTATCACGGGCCATGAGAAACCGAGGTGTTGAAATCTATCTAATGGAACCATACGGGTCAATTAGTGGGACCCGTGATGATGATGATGAGAATGAACTCAAAGATATAACAAGATTTCTTGCTCTTTCAAGTATACCTAACCAACATTTAGTTAATTCCATGGCTAAATCACATCTTTATGCTAAGAAATGCGGGTTAAAACACAATGTTTGCATTTCAAATCTTGAACTTATGAGGTGGGTCCAGTTATTTCAACGGTTGCTTGTAAATGGGAATCGGGCTTTTTGGAGTTTGAAAATTAGTTTTGAGCACACATATTTGTCCTCTTTAGGTGAATTTGAGGGAAAAGATATTATTGACGAAATAACTAGTTCTTACTTGTCAATTGCTGAGGTGTACAACTATAAATCTTATCCAGATTGGTCTTTATGCTTACCTGGCGGGTGGCCCGCAACTTTGATGGTAAGTGATTTTGTATGGTATTCAATTGAAACTTCAGTTAAGCAAAACTGCATGTATGTTGAATATCTTGGTGCTCAATTGGGCTCACATTCGTTTCGGGCCCGTTTGAATCTGGGCCAAATGGAATATGTTGAACGTGATAGTAATTGTAATTCCATGAGAACATATGTTACAGATTTAGGAAAATTGCATGACATCATGTTCCCGAATGCTGACATGGCAGGGTCAGGTAGTATCCAACAAACAAGATTTGATGTTGCATTAACGTGTAAAAAGCTGCTGTTTGCTGCTAATTGGTCAATTGAACAGGCAACCGAAAATGATCTGAAAGTTTATCTGTTATGGTTCGGGTGGTTAAGTGATAGTTTACAAGGACATTGCTTGTTTTTCACGTCATTTTTAAAACTTTTGAGTGAAGAATTAAACCATCCTATTTGGAACTGTATTAGACATTATCGAGGGGTAGTTTTGTCAAATGATGTTAATTCAACACCAATGCTTTCACTGGATGCTAATTGTAACCAACTTCTAACAAATGCGGTTAAGTCTGTTGGGTTGTTAAGAGTTAGTTATCACCAGTGGAATACTGAGAGTGAGTTTAAGTTTAATGATAAAACACGGATTTTTATTCCTGTTTTACTATCTTTAAGGCGGCTTGAAGAAAGAATTCTTGATATGATTGTTGATTCACCGTTCTTTCATGTGATTTTTGAACTTTATAAAAAGTTAATCGATGATCATTTATCTGCTTGGAATGGTTTAGTGTCGTCTCAATTTGATTGTATGTTGATTTCTTGGCGTTCTTTAGTAAAACATGCTAAAAACTTGAAGGAGTTTTGTGCAAATGAAGTAGAATCATTTCAGGTACCTCTTCCTTCGGATGTTGCAATTTTACCCCATTACTTTATAGATTAATCTCTTAACTCATAAGCAATATACCTTAGATTGTGGTCCATTTTGGTAATTTGAAGTTTTTAAGGTCCGTTTTGGTAATTACAAGTTTTAAAAAACCTATTATAGTTTTAAAAAGTGTATTGCTATTTTATGACGTTTGCCCTTATTTTATTCATATATTTAGACTTACATATTTCGTTTTTTGATGTGCTAATTACTAAATTGTAATTGTGTAGAATGAGATGAGGAATTTGGAAAGAGATTATTGTTGGTCTTTTAGTTCACAAAGGTCGTTACTGTGGGCCCATGGTGGTCATCCATTTGCACCATCTTCAGTTGAGATATATACAAAACAACAACAGCTGTTAAATCTTTGTCATTCTATTTGGACAAGTGGGACCACCTTGCAAGAGTTAGGTACATGTTAATTTCTTCTATTTTTATTATAATTATTGTTATTTAACGCTATTATGTTAATTGTAGCCAACAAAGATCCCACTGATGCTGCTATTTCTACAAATCCAGAACTCCGCTTTCTTGCTATGCAAGGTAAACTATTAGTTGATATAATTCTGGGTTTTTCTTCTAGAAGCATTTGATGATATATTATTTATGGTGTATGAAGGTATTTGCATGTCTGCATTTATCATGAGCAAAGTGGATGAAGATGATCTTGATGTTTTAAAGCAGATGGAAGAAATGTATCAGGTATCAAAACAATCATCTCATTCATTCATGAAATGAAAGTTCTAATTTTTCTTTTTCTATACATAATTTTCATATAACAATATCACTTATGTTGAAAACTTAATATTGCAGATGCTTCTAAGTAAATTCCATTTCGAAAAAGAGAAGCTGGAAAAGATTAAAGCTTCAGTATTCGGTGGTTTATCTGGTTGTTGCATGATGAACAGTGACATGTTATGTCAATCTTCTGGTTTGAGCTGTTGGATTGACACTTTGCCTTTAAATGATTATATGTCTTTTGGTCTTGATATGAGGATTCTTCAAGAATTATCAAATATTCTTGTTCTTGATGGGAAGGAACTTCAATCTGTAAGACCCAATTTCATTTTTTTAGTATAAATTTAAATTTATAGGTAAAAGAATAGATTTATGGTTCAGTTTGGTCTAGAATCAACCATACCCAATTTAGTGACCAACCCAGCTCTTCAAATTTTTGGTTTTCTCATGATATTTATAATAAATAATTTGACAATTATTTTGTTTTGTTAGGGTTTATCTCGTTTGCGTTGGCTCTTGGAATATACTTTGAAGTTTTCGATAAACTATTCTTCAAGGCCTCCAACCGATTTCTCCCCTTACCAGAAAATTTCCTGGGTTCTTGATGCTTGGACTTCTGTTAATTCTGGTTAGTGCAACTTTTTCACTATAAATGTGATAGCATCTTAAATCTTAAAATACATAATTAATGCTAATTAATCTTTTTTACAGCACATGGAATAATTTCTAGTACTGCCCTTGAGATGTGGTTTAATTGGCACACATCATTGTGGAAGCATCATTCAAATCATGTAAAGGTATGCATCATTTAGCATTATACAAGTGATGATTTTGATTTCTGCAGTTAGTTAGTTACTAATGTTTGTGTATTTGATGCAGAACCAACATGCAGATTTGATACCTGATATGCTTTTTCAGCCAGTTGCAACACTCTCATTGGACAAAATTTTGTAAGCAACTAAATTTCTTGCAGTTACTATTTTTAAATTGCATAACCATTTTAAATGTGGTTACAACTTAGAGATTATATATTAATAGTATATAAATTTTAGCAAGAACACTCCACAAATGTCATGTAACTACATAGATTACCGAATGAAGCATTAAATATATTATCTTCTCAATTTTACATACATATATATTACTGATTTAAATCTATAATTTTATTTTTTATTTTTTATTTGAAATGAAGGCAAAATGCAGTTGGTATTAAGGATCTTAATGCACATGGATTAAAACTTGGAGTTGCATCACGTAATCTTTGGCTAAGTTCTCCACATGTTGCTGAGTGTCGAAGTTTCTTTTTGTCATCTGCTCGGTCTCTCTTTCAGCAGGTTGTTACTATTTTCATATTTTTTAAGGTGTCATATAATGTTACATATAGTTAATATTATTTTCCTAATTTCTAACTTTTTTTTAATCTTTTTATTCAGATAATACTTGCCCACGAGAAGTCATTTGAAGCTGATAATTATTCTTTAATTAAATCCATGTTCTTTTCAGCTCAGGTAAGTGTGATGATTGTAAATTTCACATAGTATTTTCATTTGATGCAATTAACACAATTTGTTCTTTCTAACAGCAAGTTGATGTGAATGTTGTTATATCTCTGCTGACATCATCAACACACCGCGTTCTGAAATCCTTAGTAATTTCTTATATCAAGCCACTGCTTCATGAGCTTTATGCCCCAAATTCTACTGGTAAACAACCAATTATAAATTCATTAGTCTCTCTACAATTAGTATTTATATAATAATAACAATAATAATAGTAATAATAATTCACCATTTTTTTTGTAGATTCATTGTTTAACCTTGGTTGTGCTTGGTTACGAATTGGGTATTTACGGTATCATCTTTTACAATGCTGTGATGATGTGGACCCCGCTGTCAAGAAGAATTTTAAATATTTTCAACTGAATGAGAGGATTGCATCACTTGAACTTGATATACAAGTACTATTTCTCACTCATAAAATGAAATTATGATATTATTTATCTTTAAATGTTTTTACAATTTTCATATCGTTAAATACAGGTGAGGGAAGAGTGTGTCCATCTGGCAGGATGTTTTTCTTCAACTGAGGCTGATAAGGAGAAAAGAGAATTACTAAACAATCTTAAAGCTGAAAGAAACAGGCTCCAAAAACAGGTACAAATAATTATTTTTTTAATATGTTATTTTTTTGTTTCTTCTCCAGCAGTATATAAACATGTTCTTCAATTACATGATGTGATTCTTTTATTCTCAGGTTGTGTTCCGTTCTGATCCTAGAAAGTTTAAGAAATTGAGATCCGAATGTGATGAATTTCTGAAATTGGTCGTTGCACCATTTGGTCTTTTAGAGAATATGGAGAATTTAAATATGCAACGGGTTGCTGACCAAGTGCATAATTGGCAGGTATTATACTTGTAAAAATAAAAAGATCACATTTTCGACCCGTTTACTTATAAAATGTTGGATTTGGTTATGCTTTATATCTAATTGATCAAACTGGTAAAAAAAAGTAAAATAACTTGTTTTGACCTTATACTTGTATATGTGATTTACATCTACCATATTGGATTTTTTCTTATGTATGTGTCTAACTTTTGGCTTGTAAATATTTTCTCAGGAAACTGCAACACATTTTGTGGACCGATTATCAAATGAATACTTTGAGTATGTTGATATAATTCAACCTGTTCAGATTGCAGTATACGAGATGAAATTAGGGTTGTCATTAGTTCTGTCGAACAGTCTAAGAAATCAGTTTATGAATAAAGTTGGGCAGAAAAGTATCGATGCTGTTTTGGTAATTTATAAATAGTTTTTATTACTTTATAATTGTTGTTCTGGTAATAATTATTTAGTTTTTTATTTTTTATTTTGAATTTCAGGGTTCAATTTATTCATTTATGAGATTTCCGAGGGGTATGACCAGAAAAGATGTTTCATATATAGAAGACAATTATCATGCTAAACTTTGTTATTTTGATAAATCATTCCCTACTTATATGGGGGAAGATGATATGCGTCTGGTGGAAACTTTGGTTATTTCTGCTAAAGACGACAGGAGTGATGAAACGGTTTGTTATTTTCCTTAATTTATTTTTATTTTTCTTAAAGTTGAGATAATTAATCGATGTTTTATGTTTATTATTATATTAGGGATCTGTTTTGCAACTGAAAGCTGCAGTTCATCAAAATGTTCTTCATCGCGTGGTGCATTATGTGGCCCAGGCCCATTTTCTTGACAATGCATCGTTCAAGGTGATTATCTTTTAAGATGAATTTTTAGATATTTAATGGAACAAGTTGAATAATAATATTTTCTTTTTATTTTCAGCTTTTGGATAAGATGTTTGATGAGTTTGCAAACCTTTGGATGAAAATGAAAATTCAAGTTAGAACAAAAGAAGAACTTGATTCTCAACAATACAGATTCAAACCTCGTGCTTTCGATATTAAAGATATTATCGAAATGGACGTTTCTACCCTTGAAAATTCAGTTGAAAATGAAGCCTTTTCAGAGTGGCAAGAATTGGCATCTGAAGAAGTTGAAGTACCCGTTGAAAAGGTAACATTTTTATATGACTTTGGCATTTTCTGTCGCAACATTTTTCTTTATTTATAGTGATAATAATACATATAATATGTAGAATAATGCTGCTGGTGAAGAGCATGAAGTGTTAGAAAAAGAATGGAATCTTTTGCTGGAATCTATGTTGAACGATATGGTCAATGTTTATAATACAGTATTTGGTTCAACCGATATCCTTCAAGCTGTGAGTTGACTTATTTGACCCTTGTACTTGATATTTGATGGAAATATCACAAATATCTTTTTTGGCTCTAATTGCTGTTGGTTTTACTCAGGCTGGATTTGTTCAAGTATCTGATTCTGATAGGCTGCGTTCTTTCTTGGACTCTTATGCTTTGGGTACAAGAGTAATAAAAGGTGATTAATTTTGGTATATTTTACATATGTGCCTAATTACATTATGATAACATTTTATATCATACTAATTTTTCAGATCTACAAGGCCTATTTTGTTCAAGTTTAGATGCTAAACTCATCCCAGAACATGTTCTACGCCTTTGTTTGGAGCATGATCAGAAATTTGTTCCACCGAAAAATGATTACAACTTTTACAAGGTTTAGATTGCTATATTTTTTTTTTTATTAAAAAATTTAATTTTTTTTGAAGTTTTTAATTCTCAACTCTTATTGGCTTATGATATAGGATTCAAATGCTTCATTGTTGTCTAAGATGGTGGATCCAGTTATAAATCTTCAAGAACGAATTCGTCATTTTCTAACCGAATGGGATGATCATCCTGCTCTTCAAAAAATAGTTGATGTCATTGATATGATCTTGTCTATACCTATGACCACCCCTCTTGCTAAGGTCATAATTTTTATTTTTTATTAATTATAATCAGTGGAATAAAATAAAAAGCAAAAACTTGTAGGCTTATAGCTTTTGATATATGTATATTTTTTTCTTCTTTTATAGGCTATGTCAGGACTGCAGTTTTTACTTAACAGGGTTCGAAATCTTCAAGAAACTGTTTCAAAGTTTCCACTTTCAAGTAAGCATTTAATTTTGAGATTTTTATGTTTGAGGGGGACCACTAACAAATTCTGTTATTGCAATTTGCAGATCAGTTAGATCCAATTATTGCAATTGTATCTTCATGGCAAAAAATGGAGTTTGAATCATGGCCTGCTATACTTGATGAAGTTCAAGCTCGATTCGATGCTAATGCTGGACAGGTATAACAAGTTTTTTATTTGATCAGTTAATTTCTAATAAGTTGTTTTTTTTTTCTTTCTTTTTTCTTGTTTTTGGGTGATTTGTGATGATTAATTTCTATTTCAGTTATGGTTTCCACTATACTCGGTTCTTCGGCAAAGTCATTCGGCTGATACAGATGACTATAGTCAGTCTACCATGCAGAGGCAAGTTTGTTCATATATTTTGATGTATTATAAATAAAATCAAAGTCTTGCTCTTTTTTTAGTTATATTTACTTGTATTTTACGCACAGTTTGGAGGAATTTATTCAGACTTCCAGCATTGGTGAATTTAAAAAACGTCTTCAACTTGTGTTTGCTTTCCATGGCCACATCAGCAGCTCCATAACTCAGGAATCTAATTTAAGGTTCGCCAACTCTTGTATTCTTCGTCCACTTTTAGTAAAATAATTAATGCGTTAAGTATTATAACGAAAACACAAATATTACCATTAAAAACAATTAAGGAATTTGTATTTATTTAAAGAACACTTTAAACAACTCTAAACCAGTTAATATATTTTAGATATTATATTATATGGTCATACTTAATATTGTCTTGTATTATGCAGCCGTGGCCATGAGGACAATGTGAAGATTCTTTACAATACATTTGGTTTCTACATTCAGTTCCTGCCTATGTAACTTTTATTTTTTTCATTTTCTTTTTATATATTAAACTTATATCTATATATACTAATATGTATAAATTAATATTTCAGTATAATGGAGCAATTAACATCTAATAGAAAGAGTATTGAGGGTGAGCTTCATGAACTCCTGAAGCTGTGCAAGTGGGAGCGTAACGAGTGGTTCATGACAATGGAGACTTCAAAACGTACTCGCGAGAAATTTAAGAAGTTGATTCAGAAATATACTGTAAGTCACCTAATTTATATAATTAGGGTTTCATTATAAATTCAATTATATAGTGGCCTAATTTATATGTTAATGTTGCAGGATGTGTTGAAGCAACCGGCGATGCTTATTCTTAATCAAGTAGCAGCTCGAAATGGAATAAAAACGACAGCTGTCAATGGTCCTGTTGCTACTTCATTTGGTGATTCCTTTGACAAATACAAGCAAGTCCTTGATGTTGCTTGCAATAAAACTCAACTCAAAACCAAAAATAGGTACTTAAGTATCTCTAATATGTTCCTTTATGGTTAATCTCATACGGGTTGAAATTTGCCCGATTTTGTTCATTACATAATTGTGGTTACAGAAAGAACAAAAAGAGTTGGCGGGTCTACCCGGTTTAAGCCCGTGTTTCTGACTAGTTGTTTTGGGATACAGGTTCATCTGGCCTTCCACTTGGAGAAATAAAGTAGATCTTGCATTTGAAGATATGAATGCTACAAAAGCTATCAGTGTCCCGTTGGAGGAAGCTAAATGTACTTATTTACCATAAAAAATTTCCATTTCCATTTTTTTTTGTTTGTATTTAATCCTTTTTGGGTCGTTTTGCAGGCAATATAGAAAGTGTGAGCAAATTCATAGATTTCGAGTCCTCAAGTGGTGTTAGTAAAGAAGAATGGAGACAAGTTCGACACACATTTGAGAAAATCAGCTCGAATGTTGTTGATTGTGGTGAACTTTGGAAGGATGAAAAGAAGAGTTTAGGAAAACGAAGGGCGTTGTCGGAATTTTTAAAGTTATTGGATGGTTGTGGATTGTCTAAACACAGATCTACTTTCATTCAGGTATCAGATTTTGCTTTCTTAGTTCTAGAACGGCTTGACCCGAAAAACTTAAATAGGGCCAGAAACCGAACCGAAACCGAAATGGTTCAGGTTCCGGTTTCGGTTCGGTTTTTTCAGCCCAGATGCTCACCCCCTAAACTTAATTCCCAAATAATTATTTAATTTTTTGCATCATATAGGATGAATTAGTGACAAATAAATCAAGTCGATGGTTTCTCCAACCGTCATATATTATGGAGCATTTGCTACTTAAAGAAGGAAAACTTGATGAGAAAGCTCAAATGGAACCTGTTGTAGTTGACTGGAAAACTGCAAATGAATACTTCTTCAAAAGTATATCTTCTTTGGGTCATTTGAGACAAGTCTGCTTGAACTTTCACAAGGATTTTACACTTGAACAGGTTAACTAATTTGCCTCATTTTAGCCAAGATTTAGATTAATTTGTTAGTTAATCTGTTTATTTAATTAATGAATTCTATTTTCATTTATAGGTTAATCGGTCTGTGTCTTACCTTGATCATCTTGTCGAGATACAAAACTCGCATAGAGCTGCAGCCTATGAATTTTCTCAAGGACTGGAAAATTTGAAAAAACGCAGTTTTCCA
The DNA here is from genome assembly GCA_963853835.1 of Calendula officinalis. Taxonomy (NCBI): domain Eukaryota; kingdom Viridiplantae; phylum Streptophyta; class Magnoliopsida; order Asterales; family Asteraceae; genus Calendula; species Calendula officinalis. The sequence goes on along the minus strand of OY970827.1, from coordinate 272,587 downwards.
TTACAAAACTTATTTTCAAGCACCCAATCTTCCACGTGTTCCTTTTCTCACAATCAGAATATTGTTTTTGAATGCATTTGCCGACAAAAGGTTGTTTTCTTATACTGCAGTTAAACATTTATATTTCATTTTTTGTTAATATTTAATATTGTTTAATTTTGATTTTGCAGCAACTGTTTGATACTATGTGCAACACCTTAAATGACGAATGTTTGTTGCTAAAAAGTGTTGAAAACAATCATAAAAACAATTGTCAAAGTGTTGGAGTTGCTGCTAGTCAGATTCGTCTTTTTCTTGAAAAGTTTGTTCATGAATTCAACAAGTCTAAGGTACACTATTAATATTACTATTGTTATTATTATTATTCTTAATCTTTTTAATTTAAATTATGTAACCTTGATGTATACAGTATACTCATATTAAACAATTTTAACAGGAAATGCTGGATAGTTATCTTTTTGGTGACTGTGGCAGTCTAATAAGCACATCAGTTGTACTGTATCCTTATGGAATTACTAAGCAAATGGAACAATTTGTTCAACATAACTTTATGTTAGTTAAGGATTTTAAGGAGCATTTAGGGATTATTCGTAAGCAAGATGTGCATGCAGGATTAGCAAAAGATGTTCTGCTTGACCATTTTCAGGAGATCTTTACGAAGGTAATTGATTTTCTTAATTATAATGAGATGTCACTTGTCAGTTCAACATGTTGTTCTCAAACGGGTCAAATCAAAAAAAGAGGAATGTGTCAAGTGGGTCAAATGGGCTGATTTTTTACCCGATTATTTTATTTTCTTTTCTTTTCTCAGGGTAACCTTTTAGATGAGTACTATAATTCTGCAATTGAAGCAAGAAATCAATCACGAAAAGTTCAAGATGCTGATGCTATATCTAAAGCCGATGTTCGGTTCACCGAGTCACTTAGAAAAACATGCAAACACATTGCTGATGGTTTTGACCGAGTCAACTTAGTAAATAACAAACTTGACCCGTCTGAAGATTACTTGGGAAACATCACCACCTGGCAAAGCTTATTCACATCTAGAGTAGAAAATCTACAGCTGCACACTTTACATGAAGAATTAGTGAAAACACTTAACTTTGCTGTAAGTGCATTCTTTATTGAGTAATTTACATAAATAGCCCCTTAACTTTCTATTACAAAATATAGGGACCATTTTTTCAGCAGATAATTGTTATTGATTTATACAGGGAGAAGTGATGAACCTTTATTGGAATGAAGAAAAAAGTCTTTGTATAGTTGAGACACAACTTAAGCATCTTTATTCACTATTGGACCTACTGATTATGTTTGGAAACGGTCTTCTTAGTGACTTTATGCTGGCCCACAGAACCGTAAGTTCTTGTATTTCACAAACTCTTCTTTATGATTTTATTTATTTATTATTTTTATTTTTTTACAGTTGTCTATGGTAACTCATGTACTGGCGGAGATTTTTGCATCTTTATATTCGCAAGGTTATGGATGCATAGCAGATGAGGAGGAAGAAGATAATGGTGATAAAGCTCAAGATGCAACTGGAACTGGTATGGGTGAAGGCGCAGGTGTTAAGGATGTTAGTGAACAAATAGAAGATGAAGATCAACTACTTGGAACTGAAAAGGTAACTCAAAACTATATTATAAATTCAATTAAAACAAAAAACAAAACGAAAAAGTTGACCTGTTTTAAGGTGAATTTGACCCGTTTGTTTACTGTAGGCGGGTGATGAAGAAGATGGGTTAAATGATGACCCGAGTAAAAATGAAAAAGGTATAGAAATGGAACAGGATTTTAAGGCTGATGCATTTAGTGTTAGTGAAGACGAAACTGATGATGAAAACAATGATGAAGATGATGAACCACAGTTGGATTCTGCAATGGGAGAAACTGGCGATGATAGTGAAATTGTTGATGAGAAAGTTGGGGATAATAAAGATGATGAAAATGATGAGAATAATAAGAAAAATGAAAAATATGAAACCGGGCCGTCAGTTAAAGATGATGATTCAAGTGGTAGAGAGCTTAGAGCTAAAGAAGATGATGATCTGGCAACTGCTGATGAAGCTGGAGAAAATGATGAATCTAATAAACAAAATGATGAAAATGACGATTCTACCCCTGAGGATGGTGGTGCTGATGATGATGTTGAAGATATGAATGTAGATAAAGATGAAGCATTTTCTGAACCTACTGGATTGAAGCCCGATGAGCCAGATGCCAGCCTGGATGATGATATTGATATGAATCAGCAAGATGATGTGGATCAGAATGAAGATGATGGAACTGAAACAGTTGATGAGTCAGCAGAGGTAAATGATGGTGAAGAAGAAAATAACCAAGAAAACCCGGATGAAAACGGGCCTGAATCGTTGGCTGAAAGTTCTGATATGGAAACTGATGAAAATAACCAGGAAAAGAACACTGATGCTGACGTGGCGGCGCAAAAGAATGATGTCACTGCACCGATTGCTAATGATTTTGGTGTTGACCAAAAGTCAAATGACGTTTCTGCTAGTCAACCGAATAATGGGTCAGCTGGTGCATCAATGAGAGAGATTGCACCCGAAGTTACATGGTCTAATAGTAATGATTTGAACAGTGATTTAGCACCTGTACAAGGTTTGCCTAACTCTACACAGAATGAAATTACTGTTGCTGACTCATCAAAAGGTGGGAAATTAAATGACGAACATATCAGTCAGTTACCCGAGCTTGATTCTTCAACTACCCAGAAAAACGAGCCCAACCCGTTTCGGAACATCGGTGATGCACTTGAGGGCTGGAAAGAACGGGCTAAAGTATCAACTGATTTGGAAGAAAAGAAAGACGAGCCCATGGATGACATGGACGCTGATGTGGACGCTGATGTGGATGCAGATGAATACGGGTTCACATCTGGGTTGGAAAAAGGAACAGCCCAAGCACTCGGGCCCGCTGCAGCCGACCAGGTTGATAAAAACATTGACGGGAAAGAGCCCGGAGATGAAAACGGGCCAGCAAACAAAAAGGACGATTCTTCCGAAATGGACATTGAAGAACAGCATGTTGAAAGCCGGCCCGTTAAGAATCAATCATTAAATAACGGGAATAATAATGTTCCCAACAAGATGGAAGTTGAAGAAACCAAAATCCCCGATGAAATTCCGGAAGCTTCTATCCCGAATGAAGGTGATGGACATGGTAATGGAGATAGTTTGGTGCATATGAAACGGGATTATGTGACCGATGATGTGAGTCAACTCGGTCAACTTTCTATCGGTGATGATGATATGGGGATAGCCCGTGATCTTGAAGATGTTTCTGGTGAAATGAGAGATTCTGCAACTGTTTTATGGAGAAAATATGAATTACAAACAACAAGATTGTCTCAAGAACTGGCTGAGCAGTTGCGTTTGGTTATGGAACCAACTCTTGCTAGCAAACTTCAAGGGGATTATAAAACCGGAAAACGGATTAACATGAAAAAGGTATGATTTTAAATTTATAATTTTTGTTTAAAATGTAAATTTTCATATATATATATTTATGCTGGTATAATTTTAGGTAATTCCTTATATTGCAAGTCATTACCGGAAAGATAAAATATGGTTGAGACGAACACGACCTAGTAAACGTAATTATCAAGTTGTGATTGCTGTGGATGATTCTAGAAGCATGTCAGAGAATAATTGTGGCAGTAATGCAATGGAAGCTTTGGTGACAGTTTGTCGAGCAATGTCACAATTGGAAGTTGGGAATTTGGCAGTTGCAAGTTTTGGTAAAAAGGGAAATATTCAATTATTACATGATTTTGATCACCAGTTCACCGCAGAAGCTGGAATTAAGGTTAGTATTCCATTAAATTGGCAATTTTGACCTGTTAAATTTGGTGTTGACTGGATGTTGTTGACTTCAGATGCTTTCGAGTTTGACTTTCAAGCAAGAAAACACAATAGCTGACGAGCCCATGGCTGACCTACTGAAATTCTTGAATAACACGTTGGATTCTGCAGCAACCAATGCAAGGCTGCCATCTGGACAAAGTCCACTTGAGCAGCTTGTTTTGATTATAGCTGATGGCCATCTTCATGAAAAGGTGAGTTTTTCATTTTCAATTTTTATTATAAGCAGAATTTTAACTTTGGTTATTATTGTTATTTACTTACCATTAAATTTTTGTATGTACAGGAGAATCTAAAACGTCGCATTAGAGACTGTTTGAGCAAAAAACGAATGGTTGCTTTTCTGCTTTTGGATAACCCAAACGATCCAATTACTGAACATCAGGTGACCACACTCCCTTATTAATCAATAAAAATATATAAACCTTTTTAAAAAAAAAAATTATGAATAGTTAATGTTATTCCATTTTCCAGGAAGCATTATTTGAAGGCGGTGAAGTTCGTGTGGTTAAATATATGGATTCTTTCCCATTCCCATTTTATGTCATCTTGAAGGACATTGAAAGTCTTCCAAGAACACTTGCTGATTTATTAAGACAAGTAAGCCATAATTCTTTTATTATTATTAGTATTTATATATTTCATTATTATGCGGAAGTTAATTAACCATATTTTCTTACCTACCCAATTGCAGTGGTTTGAGCTAATGCAACTTTCGGGGGCCTAAATCTGGCTGCTTAGTGGGCTTCTGCACAATTTTGAAGATGTTAGTAGAATATGTGAAATTATAAAAAAGAATTTTTAGGGTTTTGAAAATGGTGAGGGAAGGAAACATGGATATAAGTTTGTGTTTTAGATGATACTTTGTATAGCTTTTTACCTTTTTCTCATCTGAAATTTTGTAGAAGTGTAACCCTTGTTCTATTTATATATACTAGCATTATGCCTGCTTTTTGTAGTGAGTTAAGAATTTTTATAGGTTGATTCAGGAATGTGTTTATGATGCCCAGTTATTACCAATTATAAATTCGTCCAAAATCATAGATTTTTATATAAATGTTACCATCTTTATATAATCTATTGCTTCGGGATACAAATTATCAACTTCTATTTATAATGTTTTATCTAGTTATACATGAATTTTGTTAAAAGTAGATTTATATTAACCTTTTAAAATGTTTTTTTGTGGAGTATGAAATTAATGTAATGATGAAGGTATGGCTGTCAAATCGTGCTATCGTTTCGTGTTGCTGGATAAAACGACACGACACGAATTCGTTCAACACGAAAACGACACGACACGAAGTCGTGTTTTATTTTACTAACACGAACACGACACGGTTAAAAAACGATAAACACGACAAACACGACAATACAAAATAAATAACAAATTTCTTACTTATTACATGTTAAAAACACGACAAACACGATAAACATGACAAAATCATAACTATCGTGTCAATTTCGTGTTAATCTCTGAACACGACACGACTTCGTGTTTGTTTTACACAACACGAACACGACACGAACACGAATTCAAATTTCAGTTTCGTCCCAATTTCGTTTCGTTTCGTGTATTTTTGTCGTGTCGTGTCAAGTTTTGACAGCCCTAGATGAATGTATTAGAGAAATCACTTTCAAAGGGAGTTTAGCTCCATTTACTTATTTGGTCAAATTGAGTAAATAAATTTATATGAAAATATAGTTTAATGAAACAGGGGAAATTTAGTAAAATTAAATTCTTCGAAATATAAGAGAATGATAAATATAAAGATGTTAGCTCGTATTTTTGAAGTTTTGGAACTATAAGTCTTGCAAGATAAATAAATCGTAAATTTTCAAAGAGTAATGGTATTTAATCCTATTATCTAGAATTAATATCATTTCTCATTTTCGAAACAGATAAGAATTTATGTTACCGGCAACCTACACGTGTCAGCTTGTGCAGGTTGTCTGTTTTTCCACTTTTCCTATTCTGGTCTTTTGCATATTCATTCGCATGAATTTCCACCATCCTCTCCCTTTGATTCATTGCTCATTTATTTCATCTACGGAAAGCTCTTGTTTAGCCGGATCTCTCGCCGGCAACCACCGTTCTTCGTCCATGGCCGTTATTTATTCGACGGACGGTGATAGATTATAAATTCATTACGGTATGAACATTTTCGTTATGTTAGATCAATTTTAACGTCCTGTTTTAAATCTGAAATCGCGTGAAGATTTTTAGCTCTTAGAAGGTTGTTCCGTTGTAATAGTTTTATTAGGCGTAATTTCAGTTCTGATGAATGTTATGTATTCAACAATACTATTGTGATCTCGATCACTGTTTTACGATTCTAGATTTTCGGATTTAGGTTTACGTATTATAGTTTTGGCGTTTATTGTATAGGTTTTTATATATGTATGCTTTTAGCTAGCTAGGTAGACCTTTGATTGAATCATAATCGTCGAAATCGCTAAAAGTGGCGAAACGGAAAATGAATTTGAGTACCGTTGAGGACGAATCTTCTTCTTCTTCGGATGCAATTGTTCATAAGCAAGAGGAAATCGAATCTTCTTCTTCTTCGGATGAAAATGTTCATAAACCAGAGGAAATCGATTGGCATATGCTCGATAAAACGAAGTTTTTCTTCCTTGGTGCAGGGCTATTTTCCTGTGTATCAGCTACACTTTATCCGGTGGTGGTATTGAAAACCAGACAGCAGATTTCATCCTCTCATTTATCAAGTTTTAAGACTGCATTTTCGATTCTCAGATATGAAGGTTTAAGAGGACTTTATAGAGGCTTTGGGACTTCATTAGTTGGAACAATTCCTGCTCGAGCACTTTACATGACAGCATTAGAAGTCACTAAAAGTAATGTCGGCTCGAGTACTGTAGAATTAGGGTTTCCAGAACCTACTGCTGCTGCAATTGCAAATGCAATGGCTGGACTGACTGCTGCATTGACAGCTCAGCTTGTTTGGACACCGATTGATGTGGTAAGCCAAAGACTCATGGTTCAGGGAAATGATTATAGTACTAATTTGAGAGTCCCAAATTCACAGAAATATATGAACGGAATTGATGCTTTTCGAAAAATTTTAAGAACAGATGGACCAAGAGGTTTATACAGAGGTTTTGGTATATCAGTTATGACATATGCACCATCAAATGCAGTTTGGTGGGCTTCATATTCTGTGGCCCAAAGACTTGTTTGGGGTGGAATTGGGTCATATATGGGTAAAAGAGACGATTTTTGCTACGAGAATGGTGGTGTGGTTGGTTATAGACCTGATGCAAGAACTGTAATGGCAGTTCAAGGTGTTAGTGCCGCCATGGCTGGCGGTGTTTCAGCTTTAGTTACAATGCCATTGGATACAATCAAGACAAGATTACAGGTTCTTGATAGTAGTGATGATAATAATGGCAGGAAAACACCAAGTGTTGGTCAAACTGTGAGGAATTTAGTGAGGGAAGGTGGTTGGATGGCTTTTTATAGAGGTTTAGGTCCTCGGTGGGCTTCTATGTCCATGTCAGCAACCACCATGATCACAACTTATGAGCTTCTTAAACGGTTATCAACTAAAAATCAAGAAAATTTGGTATCATGAACACTGAAGAAACACAACAAAGGTATCCAATTTTATAGATCCTAGGAAATACCACTATCCTGTAATTTCATTTCGTCTTTTAGAGGTCTGATCCTATATAAAGTATGTCTTTTTCAAAGTCGATGAACAAAAAATCTTAAACTGATGAGAATTTGTGTTCATCAATTTGAAAGGAAAAACTGTGCTAAGAACACTTTTTAGTTGACCTTTTAGCTTGTCTATGATGTTGTGAATTTTTTCTTTTTTTTGGTTAGAGGATTAACATGTTTTGTTAATATGTAATTGAGTATGTATAATCTTATCTTTTATATAATTGAGTGCCCTTTTTTCTTTTTTAAAGTTTGGATCTTTATCCATGGAGTAGATAATGGATTAGGAATTTAGAATCTAATAATATTATATTTTGGTAGGTAAGGGATCAAGGCCAACATTGGGGAATAACTTATGTTTTCATTTATAACAATTCTATTTTATTAGCATTATCCACGAGACTATAAGCAGATGTTGATGGGTGAAGAAATTCTTTGGGATTTTTGTACATTAACTAATAGTTTGGTGGGACTGACTACCAATCTGAAAGGGATCTTTTCAGGTTTGTATATTACAAGTGGATTCTTATTTTATATTCCCAAGATCTGGTAAAATGAGAAATTGGAACTTTTAACTACCTTAATTATTTTTTAAATACAAATGGCTTAAACAAATAATAGATTGGAAATACTTAAAGGAGTATCTAAATACATGTAATCATACTAAGTTTTATGCCGCTTGATTAGTAGCAAAGTTGTATTATTCTTCAGCTAAAGTAACTCAAACTTTTGTAATGACAAAAATGGGTCAAGTTTCAATATTGTTTCGTTGTGAAAGTTTTAATAACCGCTTAAAAATCGAATGGCCTAAATGAAACAATTATAAAAACTTAGTTATTATGTATTTGATTATTTTTTTCAAATTTCACCTATGATGACATGTAACTTTTTTTATTAACTAATGTTTTATTAAGAAAATGAACAGAGACAATTGCTACGCAACAAGAACAGAAATGATATTGCACATAGGCGAAGCTTTAATGTCTATGATTTGTTGACTACAATAAGTCAACAATTAAAAAAAGCATACGAATCATAGTACAAGAGATAAGTATTTCAACAATTAAATTCTTGGATTAAGAAGATAATGCAAAGTGGGTGGGCTGACCAAATTATACAGCAACTGAGGTCCACCAACAAAAAAACATAACTACTAAACACAAGTTAGAAAGTATGAGACAGTTAAGAAAGACAAGATGATATCAAGGCCGAGCTCTTTTGTTGGTGCAAGTTGGACACTTGTAGTGCTTGATGTGTTGAGCTCTAGCTGGTGTGATCTTCACACACTTACCATGAAACCATTTCTCACAAATATCACAGCAAATCCAGAACTCATCTGATGCATAATTCTCCCCGCAGGCCCCACATAAAGTCTCCCCGTGTTCTTCTTCATCATCCTCTAATCCTTCATCTTCATCTTTCATTGCTGCTGCTGGAGGTTGTTGCTTTGGGTATTTTCCCTGAGATTCTGCTTCTCTCTGTTCACTCACCCATGAATACAATCAATTATGAGTGGGTCGGGTCGGGTTGAGCCACAAGCATTATTTTTACATCTTTCTTGGATTTTACACATAATTAATGTATTAAATATGGGACGTAAACTATCAAAAAGTGATTGCCATACAACAAATAATAGTCAGTTGACAATTTTACCCTCGCAACATAAGAAAAGGCAAAAACAAGGGCTTGAGATGTAAAGTCAAAATTGTCATAAACAACTGTTTGTTGTGCAATTATCAATTAAATTTTTTATATAAAAAAGTAAAAAGATAACCGCATTATTATTAGTTTATCACAACCCCACCCAGATTGGGCACCCAGTGAACACTCAAAAAAATAAATTATGGGCAGAATTTCTATAAAAATAAAAATCATTTCTCATAATGAAGTGTATTTTTTATTATCTCACATCACATGTACAATAGTTTATGTGAAATATTTGCTAAAGATGTTTTTGTGATTTTGTTTTCGCGGCTTAAAATCCTGGATCTGCCCCAATTTTGAACATGTTTTAAGAGTGTATAACCATTTGACCCATAGGTAATAAACCCATTTGAAGGTAAATGGGTTTAAAATATGTTGAATTAAGTCAAAACTAAACCAGAATGATTTGAAAAGAAGTGGTGAACTCATAAACTAGGGTTCAATTGTTTTATCCGCTAATTGCAGAATTTAAACCCTTAAAAAGAAATATTGGTTTACCATTTTGGAGTTTGATTTGGATTTGGTGCTACTGACACTGTGATTTGAGACTGCAACTTTCTCCTTCTGGTTTTTCTTTGCAGCACCACTTACAACCTCAAATATCGTTGGGAGATCATTTATCATGTTGAAAAGACGCTTCCTGCATCATTCAAAAAAATAGATAATGAATTTTAACTGTTAACAAATATGAAAGAAATTGATTAAATTTCTGTATCTGTATTACAAGATCTATATATCAAAACTGTCTTTTCTCCAAATGCATGTAATGTGATTAGCTAATGGATAAAGCAAGTCCATTTTATCTAGGAATATAATAAATACATAATAAAAAGAAAAGATTGCACACCTGTCAGCTTTGTCAAATCCAAATCTTGCACCAAAATAGAAGGCAACAGAAAGCAACCAAGCATCACTGTGAACAGCAACCAAAGATAACCAGTCTTTCTCCTGCATTCCATCTCTTGCAAAGTTTATTCCCAAAGCTGGTTCTGGCAGTTCTGGTGGGACCTCTTCAGCTGGCAAATTTACCTCCCATTGCTCACTAGGAAACCCGTACAAACACAGATTTTCCTTTTCTGTAATTCAACAACACGTACAGTTAGGCTTTCAAAGGAATGTCAAATGATGCTAACATACTTTTTTTATCACATCACATCATGTATAAACAAGTCTTTGTACCAGATTTTCACGCAGATGGCTAAACAAGTTAACATTTAGTAGCTTGAAGCCTTGAACAATGAATTCAAAAGAACTTAAAGATTTATACACGTACCTAAGGTACAAATGTGTACTTTACACCTCTGGTGATTATCTGATTTATACAAACCTTTGTTTCCAGATTTTTTCAAAGAATTAATTCAAATCCATATGAATCGCTTAACATAGTTAGTAGATTATACACCCCTCCTTAGAATTAAAACAAACAGACTCAAAAGTTATAACATAATCCATATCCAATTAAGAAATTAAGGAAACTCCTGGAGATAGGTACGGCAGACTAGGCTAGTAATCTCAACTTTGAAAGTAATGCCAACCGAAAAGTAACCTAATGAAGATTATATAAACAGTTCTATAGAACTATTATTGCGTCATTAATGATTAAACTATAGAGTATAGACCATACATCCGCTACATGTATAGCTCACAGAATTACAAAATTTGCAGATTTGTATATTACCTAATGAAGGTTGTACACCATTTGAAGTCACAAATAATGATGTAACAGCACACACTCTAAAATGCAAAAGAAAACCAGATAATGATGTAACAGTCTCCAATTTTATTCATTTTTTCCGATTTTAGCTAAGTGCATGAATTCGACATGCAGGAAAAAGGATTAACGGAAATCAAACAACAACGCAATGAAATAGATGTAGAACCCTAACCTGGATCACACTGCTGGAAAAATTCTTCAACCTCTGCAACAATTAATACAAATTTCGAGATTATTCAAAAGGAAAACCAGTGAGAATTTTTTAAAAACAAAACGAGCAGGAGAAAAGGACAAAAAGTAATCTAACCGGTGGTAAGAGCTTTGATCATGCCGGCACGACGACCTTTGAAATCCCTAAAAACGTCTTCAACTGTGCGTGGATTATACTGTGCTGCCTCCATGAAAGTAACACGAAGATAGCTACAAATACAAAATGCAGAAATCGAGAAGAATAAATGACTTTTAGGTCAAATTAGTACCAAAATTATAGATAGAAGAAGAGCGCAGCAATTGAAGAGCAGCACTGTATACGAGCTCTACAATTTCACCAAAACTTTTGGCTAGTTTCAGAGAGAGAGAGAGAGAGAGAGAGAAGAAATGGGTGCTTGGCGGATTTGAATCTAATGATAAAAGAAGGGTTTAACTATAATTGATTTTATGGGTGATGAGTCCGAGAAATCAGAATCCCAATTTTGGATTTTGCCTCTCAAAATGCTGCCCCAATTCTTAAAGGGAATGCGATAAAATAAAAATAAAAAGGTTCGTTTAAACTTTGTTAGTTTGTTCACAGAAAGTTATATTTTTTATAAATTTTATCTTGACGATAATTTTTACTCATTTTTTTTTATCATTACTAGTCTTTTGCATATGTAATGCACGGGTATAAAAGAATTGAAACAGGTCAAATGAATCGTACTTTAGAAGATCAACAAATATAATAATTCAATAGGATAAAGTTAAAAATTTTGATCAATTTAAACACAATTAAAGCAAAGTAACCATTTTTTAAAACCCGGGTCTTTGGTCAATTGGTTGATCGACATGGACAAATAAAAATACATAAGAAAATATAGGCAAAGAAAAACATATCAAAAGAAACAACAATTTCTGTTGATGAATTAATATATGTTCATTAAGTTTTAAAATATGGTAATCATGATATCGAAATTAAAACCAGTTTTCAATAATTACCATTTGATTTATCACCTTAATTATTGATTTAGCACTTGATGATCATAATTTACCCTTAAAAAACATAATAAAAATTGCAGACATAATTCAAAAACTCCAATCAACAATAAATCTGATTACAAGTTGGGGCTAGCCCACTTGGCTAACATAGAGAGAAACTAACAAGGAGGTCTTGGGTTCAATCCCAAGCATAGGAGATTTATATATAATTATTTGCCGGTTCAAAAAAAAACAATAAATCTGATTATGAATACATAAGCTATGAACTGAATGTCATTTTCGTACAAAAATTTCGCAGTTAACACCAGTATTAGATTTCTCGCATCGAGATGTACAAAAGAACTAAGTCATCCGAATTATTTAATATAAAAAAAAATTGAAATCAAAATTTTGTTAGTAGTTACATTGCATGGAAGGATCAAGTTAACATGCTGGATCACACAATTTTTTTCATATTTTTTATTTGACATATAGTTTTCTCGTTGTTTTATTGGTTTGGGTTGAATGGCTAACAATTGTAAAAATTTAAATTATTAAATTGTGTAGGTAGAAAAAATAAAAAACCAAGTTGTGTTGGATTACTAATAAATGTGTGTTACTTCGAAAATGAGAAACCTAACAATAAACAAAACCTGAAATATGTTATTATTAACGGCTTAACGCAATTAATTTTGACTTCATTACCATAGAAGAAGAATACCCCCCTTTTCTCCTAATCCATCTTACAAAACCCTCGCTCCTCGAACTCTACCTCTCTGCCGTTCTCTGTTTTTCTTCATTTTCGCTCATAACGTAATACTTTTGAAACATTCGATTGATATTTCTGGAGTATACATCTACACACAACACATTCCTTTCTTCATTTCATCTTCTATTGTCTTCTTTTGTGTTTGCAATCCGTTTTGGAGATGGTCTCTGGTTCGCGATTCGAAGGGGGTAACGCAACGCACAATTTATCAGCTGGTGTTCGTAAAACGATTCAATCCATCAAAGAAATCGTTGGTAATCACTCGGATGCTGATATTTACTCTACCCTTAAAGAGACCAACATGGATCCCACTCAAAAATTGTTAAATCAAGGTTTCCTTCTTTCTTTTTTATCTGTGCTCTGTTCTTTTGTCACTGAATTGCTCGAGTAATATGGTATTTGAGTGGATTTATTGTTGGATTTGATCAATGTTGTAAAAATCATTCGGCGGTACCTCGGCGGTGGACCACCTTCAAGCGATTAATCGGTCTCGGCGGCGATTAATCGGCGGATACCATAAAATACATGGGAATTTATATTTAAAATTATATATTACTAAAATTGGACATGTTAAGCAACAATTAAGTTGATACAAGTCAGTAAAATAGGCAACATTCACCAAAAATTGGACATGTTAAGCAACAGTTAAGTTGATACAAGTGTAACAGTGAAGAAACAAAGCTTCAATCTTCAGTTCTGACCTACAACAGTCTACAACAGGCAACATTCAACAATAATTGTAACCCTAAAGGATTAAACACAGATTGAAGTAACCCTAGTGGATCGAGTGAGAGATTGACAGACGAGAGAGAGAGAGAGACAGGTCGCAATTCAGCAAGACGAGAGAGAGGGACGCACGAACGACTGAACGAGAGAGAGAGAGAGAGAGAGAGAGAGAGAGAGAGAGAGAGAGAGAGAGAGAGATCGGAGAATCATACCTGTGAGAAGAGAGCAGCGATTGTCGGAGCGGAGGAAGAGAGCAGTCGCCGATCGTAGGAGGAGGAGTTCATACGATGTTAATTTTGTTTTTTTTAACCCTAAAACTATTTAAAAAAGGGGGAAATTTTCGTTTTTTACCTTTGTTGACTTGGTCAACTTTGACCGATAAGGGCCGAGAAAGACCGATAAGGCCCGATAAAGACCAAAAACCTTCAAACTGCAACGATTAGGTATTTCTCACTCGGCAGCCGACCGCCAAGCGCCTAGGCGGCCGCCAAGACCGATTTTTACAACACTGGATTTGATTTAGGGTTTATATCTTGATGTTAGAACTTGAAAGTTTTTAGGGGGATTGGAATCTAAATTGACTGAGAATCCAGGACTTCTTTTTAGGGTTTGACTAAGCTTATAAAGTTAGTAACATGTTGCAGTGTTTCTGTTGTTAATAAGGATGCTAAAGGACTGGTTTATGTAGTACCACCCTTTCCCTTTCATAGAATACTGGCCAACAATCAGAATGCTGTTTCTTTGTCGTCATAATCAGATTCAACAACTAAATGTATATAAATAGTTACTTAAACAAGTATTCCTAAAGATTACCTTTTAAACTATGGTTGAATTTGGTCCAAAACACGCTGGTTGAATTGAATTTGTCTGATACACTTACTTAGTTGTTAAGTAACTAGTAAGGGTGGTTTGGTCATTTTACAAATAAGTCATAAGTCGGTTAGAAGTTGTTAGAAGCTAGTAGCTGATTTGTGAGTCTATAAATAAAGTGTAGTAGTCTAATATCAGGCATTCGGTTATTTTGTTGTAATGACTTTGTTGGGAGAGAGTCACGTCTCGAATAGTGGCGATTTATCAAATTGGATTGAATCTCATTGATTCAATCACTGTTTCATTGATTTCTGTGTGTTTGTGTGTGAAATTGTTACTAAATTGACTGTGAAGTGCATCAAATTGGTATCAGAGCTCATACGATTCTGTTTCTTAAGTCAATTCTGAAATCGATTCTGAGTTCATCGAAGATGGCGACACGATCAAATAGTCAACGGTTTGAGGAATTGGAAAGCGGAATGGTGAATTTGCAAGGTGCGCAGGGACGTCTGGAATCGGCGATTCAGTATACGCAATCGACGTTCGAATCCAAATTCACGTCGTTTGAATCCAGATTCACGACGTTTGAATCCAAATTCTCATCATTGGAACAGACGATGCAAGCGATGATGCAACAATTGACGCAATTGAGTAGAAATCCAACGGACAGACCTTGCGAGGTCAATTCCAGTGCGGAGGAAGGTCGTTCTCGGACCGCCAATCAAACGCCGCCGAACAACGCAGCTGAATTACCGCAGAAGACTGTTGAAACACCGAAACGTTCTGGCGCGGCTAATTCGAGCTCATACGATGTCCGTAATCGCAATTTCGGTCGGCATTTCGAATCAGGCTCGTTTTTCGCCATTAAAGGTCGGAAATTAGAGATTCCGGTGTTCGATGGAACCGATCCAGATTCGTGGATTCTTAGGGCAGAACGCTACTTTGCCCTAAATCGATTAACAGCAGAAGAGAAACTTGAAATTGCTGTTATCTCCTTTGAATCTGACGCGTTACAGTGGTTCCAGTGGGAAGATAAGAGGCGTCGTATAAGACATTGGGAGGAATTGAAGGAATTATTGCTTCTCAAGTTTAGAAGCAATACAGAGGGAACATTATGTGAACAATTTTTAGCTGTGAAGCAGGAAACATCGGTAAGTGAGTACATTCAGAAATTTATTTCACTTGCTGCTCCACTGAATGAAGTATCTGAGGAAGTGTTCGTGAGCCAATTCCTAAATGGCCTCAAACCAGAAATTAGGGCTGAGTTGAGGATTATTAATCCTAAAAATTTGGATGTAATAATGCAAATAGCAGCCAAGGTCGAGGAGAAGAATAGAATCATTAGCAATGAGAGATCATTCCCGAGTAGCTACCGGAAAATGTTTGACCCTGTTACAGAGGATAAGAACCTGCTGGACATCGGAAGAAAGGGTGAGGCGAATGAATACAAACCGACCAACCAGTTTCGTCGGTTGACTGATAAAGAGTTGCAGATTAAGAAAGCTCAAGGGTTATGTTACCGGTGCGACGAAAAGTATATGCCGGGACATCAATGCAAAATGAAGGAGTTGAATGTGGTGGTCGTGCAAGAAGGTGAGGAGGCAAATCATGGCCGCTTTCATTTTTCCACACCTTGAGGACAAGGTGGAAGTTCGAGGGGAGGGTATTGATACACTTACTTAGTTGTTAAGTAACTAGTAAGGGTGGTTTGGTCATTTTACAAATAAGTCATAAGTCGGTTAGAAGTTGTTAGAAGCTAGTAGCTGATTTGTGAGTCTATAAATAAAGTGTAGTAGTCTAATATCAGGCATTCGGTTATTTTGTTGTAATGACTTTGTTGGGAGAGAGTCACGTCTCGAATAGTGGCGATTTATCAAATTGGATTGAATCTCATTGATTCAATCACTGTTTCATTGATTTCTGTGTGTTTGTGTGTGAAATTGTTACTAAATTGACTGTGAAGTGCATCATTGTCATCTTTAAAGGTGGTTGGTAACACATAATTAGTGAGGTTACTTTTGATGTTGAATTGCAGGACATGTTTCCTACATGAGTACATGTATTGCTTTGATTTTGCTTTTTTTTCAGCAATTACTTGTATATTGTCTTACTACTTGTTTTTTTTTGTTTTGTTATCAGACCCGTTTCATGAAGTTAGGAGAAGAAGAGACAAAAAGAAGGAGGTTACACCATTGAAGGATCCGATGCCAAGAAAGCCTGTTGAACAGCCAGTTCAAGTTCAAGTTCAAGAGATGAAGCCTAACACATATTCAGATCGTTACACTCGAAGGCCAAGCTACGTTAGGAATAACGTATCTGGTAATTATATAATTTGCTTATTATTTTATTTTATAAAAATCTTGCTTCAAATGTTATCTGGTAGTTATCCATCACAGTATTCACTGTTTGATGAATGGAATTTTACTAGATGCAGGAGCAACTAGACAGTTTCGTGTTGTGAGAGACAACAGATTTAATCGTAACGAGAATAGAATTATGAAACCACCTGTTAAAGAGTCTCCAACTTCGAATGTGTCTGAAAAGAGGTAATTACGTCTGTTATGTTATACCTAAGATTTATGGCTTTTTTCAGTTTTTAACTGTCATGTTAATTTTATGTTATGCACAGTTCGGCTGAGGCTTCAAAAAGTAAAAAATCACCGAATATGGCAGTTGATTCACAATCCAAACAAGTAAAAAGTGTTAATTTGAGTGGTAAACCACATGATTTGGTTACATCACCAAGCAGTTCAGTAGTAGGAGTTTATTCATCTTCTTCTGACCCGGTTCATATACCATCTAGACCAGCTGCAAACATTGGAGCCATAAAACGTGAAGTTGGTGTTTGGCGCCATGCAACTGAAAAGCTGGCCTCAAAAGAACAGTTTAGATCGTTTCCTGCTGTTTCTATAAATGATCAACTCAATGTGTCTGAATCAGTTCATACCGTAAGGTCCTTGAATAATCAATATAGTAACAGACCACATCAACAAATTGCGACTCATCAAAAAGGTATGAACCATCTTAAATATGTTCTAATCTTCAAACTCTCATCTTTTTTACCTTTAGCCCTTAAACTTTTTTTGCCGCATGATTTAGTCCCTAAGCTTCACTTAACTTGTTAAAAATGACCATTTTAACCCCCAAATGTTTTTTTTCCCTCGTAGTCCCTTAACTTTTATATAAAGTTTTATGCCAATTATTTATAAAAATGAAGTTAAAAGATTAGTGAATGTTTGAGAAATTAAGTTTGAGGGTTAAATCGACAAATATGTGAAAGTTTCAGGATTAACCATACTTATCCTAAGAAAAGCTACGCCTCTTCACAAAATGATTGGTTAGACCAGTTATTGGGTTACAAAAGGGTTAAAACATCAAGTCAAGAAAAGTTTAGGGGTTAAACAATAAGTCAACGAAAGCTTAGGATTAAAACATTGATTAACCCTTATTGATTTGATTTGTAGATTGTTATCAATCTTGAGTCCCCTAAAGCACTTATAAATCACGTAGATACGCCATGTTTTCTTTTTTTATATATTGTGTTGTATCTTATGTCAATTTGGTGTTTTAAAATGTAGTTTCTCAGGGAATAAGGAGTGGAAACCGAAATCGAGTAAGAAAGTGAGTGTTACTGAGGTCGGTGTTATCGGGACGCCTAAAAAATCCACATCATCTCCTGCTAAGGATCTGGTTACAGAAGCTGTTCAATTGCAGGATACATCGCCAGCTCGTGAGGATCAAAACGTGATCATTGCAGCACATATTCGGGTATCGGAGAGTGATCGTATTCGTTTGACTTTTGGTAGTTTGGGAAGCGAGGTTGACTCTCCACAGAATTCTGTAGCTAAGAATGTTGAAGATTCAGTTATTGAACCTTTGGCAAGGTTGGTTTATTATTATATATTTGATCTGTTTGTATAACGGTTAGGTTTTGTCATTTTGATCTTATTGTGGACTTTGGATGACAGTTTATCAGTTAGTTCTCCGGATTCTTGTGGTGAAGTACCTTCTGGAAGCATACAAATTGAGCTGGTAGATGAACGTGTGCAGAGTTCTGGTTCTGTTTCTCCTGATTCAGAGTCAACATCTGAACAACAATCGGCTGATAGACTCGCAAGTCCACAAAACATGGAAAACTACACCAATATCGGTCTACCTTCTGAGCCCCAACAGCAGCAAAATTCTTCTGAATTACCGAGTTTTTCGGTTAGTGGACTCTTTTTTTTTTTTTTTTTTTTTTTTTTTTTGTATGCCCGATTGTAATTTATTGTTATTTACATGTCTTATTTTTGTAGCAGGCGTATGATCCTCAGACTGGATATGACATGTCTTATTTCAGACCAGCTACTGATGAATCACTCAGGGGTCAAATCCCTCAGGAGGTGAATTTATAAATGATTAATATTAATTATATTGTAATTTCGTTTATAAATGACTGATTTGATGTATTTTTTTAGCAGGCATTTAGTTCTCATGTGGCTAACAGTATCCCTGCAACAACAATACCGATGGTACATCAGCAGCAGCCTCAAATGTACCCACAAGTTCATTTTGCTAATATTATGCAGTTTTTATCTCCCGTGTATGTCCCACCAATGGTTACTCTAACAACCCTACCTACTCCCCCCACCCCACCAGTGGTAGCAGTTACGTGCTGATGCCAGGTGGCAACGTAAATAAATACGCAATTCCACAATATAAATCTGGCAGCCCTACCGGGGGGTTTAGTGGATACAATACTCCTGATTCCTCTCGAATCAAGTACAAAGATGGAAATGTTTATGTTTCTAACCCTCAGGTACATCCTTCTTACATTATTAACCTCTTATAGTATGGAGATCTTATGGTGTAACTCTGTTACAGGGAGAGACATCTGAAGTTTGGATGAATCCAAGGGACATCATACTACAACATGGCGGGACAAACCGCCTATCACAGCGGTCATCCCTCATTCAATGCTGCTGCACAATCTTCTCATACCGGGCATATGGGCGGTGGAGTGGCGGTCCTGGAACCCAAGTTGGCGGCTATCAGTTGAGCTGGACAGGAAACTTTTGAAACGCTTATCATATGCCTTTTTATTCTCTATGGGGACTCATAGTTATACAAGCGTTTTCTTTATTTAAAACTTACAAGTGTTTTCCCCCTTTTTCTCTTCTCTTTATTACAAATTTCTTTATAATCGTCCCAAACCATATTTCTAATACCAAAATTGTCCCAAAACCGGCCCAATTGGTGTTATATGGAAATGAAGTGATAGTTTCAACTTTTATTATGTCATGTTTGTCCCTTTTTCCATGTCACATCAATAATATTGGATTACATTTAGTTGAGAAAGTAAAATGAAAAGAGTCCAAAATCTATTCTATTGTTATAAATGATGAATTATGACAAATATAGTGTTTGTTTTAACTCTAGTTGCTTTGCTTTCTTTGTCAGTATTTTTGCTTTGAGGTAAATGTGGTGTTTCAGCCACATTGTTATGTACTTTAACTTTGAGATTAATAATACATTGGGGCGATCCAAGAAAAGAATCCAAGACTATTATATTTGAGGTGTACGGATAGAGAGAGACAAGGGAACATCCAAGTGGCGGGTTAACTGATCTGACACTTGGTTTCTATACTTTCAACTTCATGTAAATGTCCCTTTGTGATTTACCTCTTCTTTTAGGTTCATAATAATTACTACCATTTATCAAGTTGTTTTATCTTTTAAATTACATTTACTTTCCAAGCACATTGTTTGGTCCTGATTTATGGATGTTTTCAAAATAATCTTACAGCTTAAATATCCACAATGATTTGAAAGAAATATGTTCGGGGGCACGTTATTAGACACTGTGAGTGGTATTTATCTGTGTGAATATTCGTATTTCAAATAAAGATAATAAATTAGTATATTAATTACTATAAATCAATCTCTATTTGTAGGCTTTGTACATGATATAGCTAGGGAACTATCATGTCGTAAGAAAGGAAAGCACTGAATTATTATCATTGATTTAAGACTCCATGGGCCATGTGTTGAAAAAAGTAGTAATTATTAGTATTTATTTGTTTGTTATAAAATAGCTCAATTAGCTTTGCCGTATCGCCACCCGCATTTAACCCACAATTAGCTTTTCTTATAAATAAAGCTAGACAGTGTAATATATTGAGAACAATATAAGAACACACACAAATATAATAAGAATAACTCTCTTATTAACTCAAGGTTTATAACTCAAACTTCAAGAACACAAAACTTACACACAATACATAACTCATACGTGTGTGTATATATAGCTAACATAATAGAGTCCTAAACCAACACAACTAATAACTAGATAACTCCTAATATTAGATAACTCCTAATATTCAAATATGGACTCATAATTATCTTTTACTTCAAGCTTATCTCAACATTCTCCCCCTTAAGCTTGAACTTTCCTTCTCCTATGTCTTGAACTCCAATAAGACTCCTCATTTCTTTGAACTTGACTCTTCCAAGAGATTTTGTCAGAATATCAGCTTTCTGTTCATTTCCCGGTACATGCTCTACTTCTACTTGTTCATTCCCAACACATTCTCGGATGAAATGATATTTTCTGTGTATGTGTTTGCTCCGTCCATGGAACACTGGATTCTTAGTTAGAGCAATCGCTGATTTGTTATCAACTCTTATAGTCACTTTCTCACAGTTTTCTTCAATAATTTCACTTAGGAGTTCTTGAAGCCATATGGCTTGTTTTGCAGCTTCTGTCGCAGCCATGAACTCGGCCTCACAGGATGATAGAGCAACAGTTTCTTGCTTCTGAGAACACCAAGTAATTGGTGATTCGTCAAGATAGAATATATGACCAGATGTACTCTTTCCATCATCTGGATCTACATTATGCGAGCTATCACTATATCCCACTAATATAGTCTTACTGCTTTTCTTGAACACAAGCCCATACGAAATCGAGCCTCGTAAATACCTCAACACCTGCTTCAGGGCTGCACCATGTGATTCTTTTGGTTCCTGCATGTATCGGCTCAATACTCCAACGCTATAGGACAGATCTGGACGCGTATGAAGAAGATATCTAAGACACCCTATAACCCTTCTATACTTATTTTCATCGATGCCCCTTTCATGCAAAGATTTAGACAGTTTTATGTTCATCTCCATTGGTGCATGGGACATATTACATTCACTCATCCCATTTTCTTCAAGGATTTGTTGTGCATATCGTTCTTGCTTTAGCACAATGCACCCTTCATCTTGAATTACCTCAATTCCGAGGTAAAACGTTAACCTCCCAAGATCACTCATCTCAAACTTGGTTGCCATCTCTTGTTTAAAATCAAGTATAGATTTTAACAGTGAACCAGTAACTAGTAAATCATCTACGTACACCACAACAAGAAGAAGATTACCGTTTCGTTCCTTTTGATACAATGAAGGCTCCTTTGAACATTTATTAAACTTCATGTCTAGAAGGATTTGGTTCAGTTTAGTGTTCCACGCTCTTGGTGCTTGCTTTAACCCATAAAGGGCTTTATTCAGTTTATACACTTTGTCTTCTTTTCCCTTTATCACAAATCCTTCTGGTTGAGTAACATATACTTCTTCCTTTAAGTCTCCATGAAGAAATGCGGTTTTTACATCAAGATGATGTATTTCCCAACCACATGAAGCAGCTAAAGCAATGACTAAACGAATTGTCTCGATACGAGCCACTGGGGCAAATACTTCGTCATAATCAATACCATGTTTTTGAACATACCCTTTTGCCACCAACCGTGCCTTATGCTTGTTGATGCTTCCATCAGAATTTCTTTTCACCTTGAACACCCACTTTAAGCCAATTGGTTTTGTTCCGATCGGAAGATCAACTAGGCACCATGTATTATTCTTCTCTATCGAAGACAACTCCTCTTTACAAGCTTCGACCCATACCCGTGACTCTTTTGCCTCATTGTAATCCCATGGTTCATCGCTTATTGTGACCAAGAGTCTTTCACAGTCTTCCTCGTGAAACAGTACATAATCGTTTAGGTATGCTGGTTGTACACTTTCTCTGGTTGATCTTCGTAGTGGTGGTGACAGAGTTTGTTCTTGCTCTTGCTCATCATCATCATCACTTTCACCTTCTCCATTTGCCTCATTATGAGATACACTGTCACTCATAACTCGAGTGGTGTGAGTGTACTCAGGCGTGCCGAACACAAGGTGATCATCACCATTACTGATTTCCTTTTGTTCGGTATTCCAATTCCATCCCTTTGCCTCATCAAAAACAACATCTCGACTTACTATGATCCTTTTATTCTTAGGATCAAATAGTCGATAGGCCTTTGATCCAGGTTCTGTACCTAAATGGACCAAGATTCTTGACCTATTATCAAGTTTTTTTCTTCCAACAGAATCGGTTTTAGTGTAACCGATGCAACCAAAAATTCTCAAATGTTCGACATTTGGTTTCTTTCCTTTCAACACTTCATATGGAGTTGTATTACCTAACGAGCTTGATGAAACTCGGTTAAGTAAATATGTAGCGTGTCTGACTGCTTCTCCCCACAAGTAGTGTGGTAGACCTTTGTGTTTTAATATACTTCTAGTCATCTCTAGAAGCGTTCTGTTTCTTCTTTCGACTACCCCGTTTTGTTGGGGAGTATAGGGAGCGGTCAGGTGTCTTGTGATACCGTGCTTATCACAGTAGGAATTGAATGCTTCTGATACAAACTCCCCTCCTCTGTCAGTACGGAGGGTTTTGATCACCGACTTCGATTCTTGTTCAGCAACTAACTTGAACCTTTTGAACTTCTCGAAGGCTTCGCTCTTTTCTTTTAACAGAATAGTCCACATATAGCGTGAGTGATCATCAATTAACACGAATACATACCTCTTTTGCCCCGGTGTGGGGGGTGTAATTGGTCCGCATAAGTCTCCATGCACAAGTTCAAGAGGTTGGGTGGCTCGGTATTTAGACACCTGTGGGAAGGGTTGTCTAGTCTGCTTTCCAAGCATGCACGATCCACATGTTTCCTTTTCTATTGGGATGCTTGGTATACCAACAACTAGTGACTTGTTGATCATGATTTTCATCATACCATAGTTAATATGACCAAGCCTTGCGTGCCACTTTGATGACTCCACATTACTCGTGGTTTTTAGGCATTTTAAGTTTCCTTCATCAACATAGAGCTTGACTTTGTATAACCGGTTTCTAGATCGTGTGGTTTTCATCATGACTTGTTTCGCACGATCATAGAGAATCAGGAAATCATCTTCCATTATCACACGACAACCTGCTTCCGTTGCTTGCCCCAGACTCACGATATTACTCTTCAAATTTGGTATGTAATACACGTTATTTAGCATTTTTTTCTCACCATTCTTGAGGACGAAACAAATAGAACCTTTTCCTTTGATATCAATTCGTGAGTCATCACCAAACCTCACTTTTCCAGTGATTTTTTCATCTAGATGAGCAAAGAACTTGAGGTTTCCGCTCATGTGATTACTGGCACCATTATCAAGGTACCATACATTCTTTGTGTCTAGGTCGGTATCAAACAGGTTTGGGTTCACCTTGTCTTCATTGAGGTATACTACCTCATGCATCATTAACTCGTCGGCTTCCTGGGTATCTTCATCCTTCTTCTCGATGGCCTCAAGAAGTTTAAGTAAACGATCAGGACAGTCTGATGCATAATGCCCAACTTTGTCACATCGATAGCAAGTGATCTGTGAAACATCACGTCGCATACCATTCGATCTTCCACGTCCTCTTCCTCTCCAAGTAGAGCGACCTCCTCGTCCTCTACCTCTGTTAGACGTGTAATTTTCTTGTTGTTGGTCATTATTGGCAAACATCAGTTTCTCTTGATCATCCGGTTGATCTTCTTCTTCGTCTTTAATTCGTTCCTCATAAGCTTTGAGTCTGCCTACAATGTCTTCAAAACTAGTCGTTTTGAGATCTAGAACTTGCTCGAGAGATGCTACAATAAGTATGTATTTTTTTCTTGGTAAGCTTTTCAAGAATTTCTTTACAAGACTCGTTTCTTGTATTGTTTCTCCAAGAGAGGCTGCCTTAGAGGAGATCTCTGACAATTTTCCAACAAACGAATCAATGGTATCATCTTCCGCCATCTTGATTCTGTCGAAGTCAGCCATTAGGGTTTGTAGTCTCGCCTCTCTTACTCTTTCTGCACCAACATATCTCGATCTTATAGCATCCCAGATCTCTTTTGCAGACTCGAGATCGCCGACTTGCAGTATCAACGCTTCCGATATGGACTGGAACAGCAATGCTATCGCCATATTATTTTTTTCTTCGCTGCCGTTTCCTGGTTCGATGGATTCCCAGACTTTGTTGACCTTCAGAGCGATCTTCATTCTCATAGCCCAAACAGTATAGTTTGAGGAATTAAGCATAGGAAGCTTGACAGACGACGTGGATCCGCCGTCTTTGAACGACGTCTCACCTTCATCTTTAGGTGATTTGTCGCCCATGTTTGATCTTGATTTCGCAGGCTCTGATACCAATTATTGAGAACAATATAAGAACACACACAAATATAATAAGAATAACTCTCTTATTAACTCAAGGTTTATAACTCAAACTTCAAGAACACAAAACTTACACACAATACATAACTCATACGTGTGTGTATATATAGCTAACATAATAGAGTCCTAAACCAACACAACTAATAACTAGATAACTCCTAATATTAGATAACTCCTAATATTCAAATATGGACTCATAATTATCTTTTACTTCAAGCTTATCTCAACATAATAACTGTAATACAGGTAAGAGTCAATAATACTTTACCTTTCAATCTAGGTTTAATTTTGTTTCAAATGCAACCTGTATTCGCTTCTACAGAGCGATAATGGACGCGGTTGATCGGCATCAATACACCTGCCGGAAAGAAAGTCCGTCATTCTCATCGATGTTGCTTGACGTGATCTACCGTTCGATTGATGAAAGAGACAGTGTTCGACGAAATGCCGGTGCGAACCAGGTGGCGGTTCGACGGAAATCAGCTACCGGTTTCGAATCTAGTTCCCGGCGAAGTGAAGGTAACTCGTTCTACTTCAACTCAGATGTCGGTTCGTCCTGTTGTAGTTATCCAACAGGATTTCCTTCGTCGGAGATATACGGGTTTCCAGCGAGGCCTAAACCCATTAGAACCAACTTACATGAAGAAAATGAATGCAAGCATCAACTGCAACCGAATGCTAAGCTCGAAGTGAAGAGGAAATCGAGAGCTATGAAGATCTACGGTTACATGAAGAAAGGTAAGCAGCCGATTTCACCGGGAGGTCGGTTAGCGACATTTATAATTTCACTTTTTTCTACGAAAAAATCGAAGATTTCATCGCCTTGTACTGGAGGTCACGATGAGGTCGTAATTCATGCAAATAGGAAATCAAAATCTGTTGATGCTTCAACGTCTTCATCAGCGACGTCGTTTTCACGATCGTGCTTGAGCAAAACTCCGTCTTCCTCAAGAGGTAAGTTAACCACCGCCGGCATGAAACGGTCCGTTAAGTTTTATCCGGCGAACGTGATCGTGGACGACTATTCTCAGCCTCGTGGAAACAATTCAGAGTACAGATCTGATTTGCCTGTTGTGAGATTCGGAAGAAAATCAATTACCGAGCAGAGAAACTGCGGCATTGAAGAAACTACCAGGAATCTGTTGAGGAATTACCGGAAGAAAGTTGAACATATGATTGATTCGATGAAAAATAATGTTACGAACAGTGATGATGATGAAACTGCGAGCTCCGATTTGTTTGAACTGGATCATCTTTCTGCAATTGGAATCGACGGACGTATGCAAGAGTTACCTCTGTATGAAACAACAAGTATTGACGCAAATCGAGCCATTGCTAATGGTCTCCTTGTCTAATCAACAGCTTCCCATAAAGCAAACATACACTGTTCAAAACTTCAATGTAATTTCCCGTTTTTACCAACAAAAAAAGTTTTAATTTTTAATTTCGTAAAATAAAAAATAGCATTGATATATGAAAAAAAGATTTTTATTTTTTAGGGTAATATGAAATAAGTATATATTGGCATCTTAAGACTATGCGTAATCGTAAGTTCCTCCATGCGTCCCCTTAAGCCAGACTCGTCCTCCCCCTTACGCCATAAGCGCGTCCCACTCGGTCGCCAAATTTTCAAAGAGATGTGGTTGTTTTGAAAGGGTATGAGTTTGATCGCCGGCTACGTGGATTTGCTCGGGATTTTTATATGTTTTGTCGCATGAGAAAAAGCTGATGTGACATTAATGTGTCAGGCCCATTACACATAGTCTAAATGTGCCGAAAATAGCGACCGAACTATTAAATGATTTTTTTAATTTATTTTGCAAAGTTTATTTAAGTACTTTTCTTGATGATTCTCTTTTGATTTGATAATAGTTATTTCTATATCCTATAAATAAATTGCTCTCATTGCTGTTTTCACTATAATTAGTTACTTACTAATAATATAGATAGTTTTTTTGTTTTTTTTTTTCTGAAAAGCAAAATTTTCATATAACTAATATTAGGGGTAACATACACATTTCTTTTTGGTATAAGTATGTATTTGAAATTTAATCTAATGTATTTAGTCTAAGTAGTCTATGAAATTTCTAGGCTTTTGTCGGTGTAACTAAGCTATAGAAGTTCATGTAAAATGTTGTCTTCGTATTAATCAGAAAAAAGCGTCTTTCAATTATAAACGTAGTTTGTAAGAAGTTAAAAACACATACAAATTCCGTATCTCTTATGCAACAACTTGTCTTTGCTATTTTTTCTAAAATTTTTAGATAGACCTAATTAATGAATCAAAACCATTTAAGACTGAACACATAACTTAATCATTTCATCGTCTCTTCCCATATCCATAATTTATTTTTCGACCTTTTCTTGCTAGGTTAATGAATTATGTCTTAATATTGCTTCAGTAGAAAAACCATGTGGGAAAATTTGGATTAAAAGGAAATGATGATGAGAAGAAGCAAAAAGTGGGGCATAAAGATGATATTTGCTTCTAGTATCAATTTTCATCATTAGTTATGCCATTTGTTAACTTCTGGTGACCTTACTAATTGTTACATGTTGATAATAATAAAAGTCACACTTAACTTTTTTATTACTGTTTATGGGTGCTTGATGGGGGTGTTCTGGATTCTAAAATAACAATAATAATAATAGTATAGAGTCAAATTTTAGGTTAATACTTTAATTTTTTATAATAATTCAGTGCTCAAGGTTCATTATACAACAATCTAGCTTGCATCATTTGTATGTATTAGTTTATAACCTATGCTAGGTCAGAAATGAAAAAAATGAATAATCAAGTAAATTTCAGACTTACAAAAATATTTTCTTAAGTTAAACAAAAATATTCAATAACAAAATTAAAATCATAAGATATTTAATTATTTCAATATAGGTGCATTTCTTTTTTACTTTTCCCTGAACAAGAAATTGTTTTGTAAACGGGGAACTAATATGCAATGATGGGAGCAACCATAAAATGTTCCTTCTTCCTAGTGGAGATTGGGCCCAGCACTTGTTTTTGTATAGAATAATCCTTCTTGATTTAAAATTAATTCCGAGTAATTTCAAAATATGGTGAAAGTATGGTTTAGGGAAAAATAAAATCAGCTCGCAACTTTGTAAAAGAAGTTTATTTTCTTCAATCTTTTCCGATGCATATAAAATGGTCAATTCTATTAGAGGGCTGGGTGTGGGAGTAGTTATACTCCCGTTATAGACTAATAACCCCGCCAAACATCAAAAATCCACACCATGCTCTTCGTTATGCCCTCGTCAAATCAGTTTCGCCATAGCCACAACCGTTCGCCAAAGGAAGAAGCTGGGGGTGGGGGGTTGGGGGTGGGGTGTCCAACCAATCAAAATACATCAAATAACAAATGTGTGACCCCCCATAACACCACTTTAACTATAACATCAGGGATCCACTTTTCTCTCCTCAAGTTATAGCCAAGTTATAAGTCCAAAAACTCTATAACATGCCTATAACATGCCTTCCACACTTTGTGCTCTTAGACTGTATACGGTGTTATCCCTATGTGTTAAAGGAATATTAAAGCTTTTTGGCTTTTAACATAGATGTTAACACATTACCCCTCCCTCATGCAATAACCAAAAATAAACGTTAAATACTCGCCAATTCAATGCCTTTTAAAGCACAAGAAGCAGTTGACGCTCGCCAATTCGATGATTGTTGGTTGATGTTTGACGCTACCAAAAGGCTATAATGGGCTATTAACGAGACCCCGCATTGTGCTTCAGAGTAGTAATTTATTCTTGTGATAATTATTTAGATTAATTGAGTGAATTTTATTTTTAGATGAAATTATATAATTATATATTCTGAAAAATAGTTAACAATTTTCTTACTAAGCAATATGCCAATAACTTATTTTGAATACTAAACAGAAACTCATAAATGCATGAAATCACGTACTTCCTCAAATTCATAGTAAGTGATATATTTTTTATTTATGAGTGTATCAAAATACATGATACACTTTGAAAACTTAACTTATTTGGTAAAAGTTAGTAAGACTCATCCTTACTTTATTATCTATCGCTTTTAATATAGTGTAATGACTCATACTCACTTTATTTAAAAGATGTAGAACTCATTATTCATTAACTATATAATTTAATTTAATATAACATTTATTATGATAATTTGCTTTAAAAATAGTTAAACCAATAATGTATTATTTATTTTGAATCGTAGAAGATAATATTATTGGTTTTATAAAGCTAAACTCGCCTTTAGGGCTTTAGTTATATTATTGCATATAAGAAGAAAAAGGGATACAGAAAAAGGGAAATGAGAAGGTCCCTTTTACCAACTTTATGAAATTGACAATTTACCTAAACATATGATGACCCGTTTTGATTTGTTTTTAAAAAGAAACATAAAAATCTTCATTCGACTTTTATCCTAAATTTGATTCTAAAGAAAACATCTAGGTTTGATTAAATTTATTATTATTTGAATCATTATTTGAATTATTATTATTACTATTATTATGCTATGCATCTAACTGCTACAAAAATTAGAAAGTACTTCATATAACTTTAAGAAATTATAAAATATATTTTGTATATCATGTCAACCCCATCCTAGCTTCAACAACTGTGAATCCTAATCATTTTTATGCATTAGGGTTGTTCGAATGTAGGCTTAAGTTTTTTTTATTGCAAATTATAGGCATTTAATTAGTTTCTGCAAACAAATTTTGCTTATGTTTATTTGACTATCAAAAGTCAAATAATCAGTTTCATATAAACTATAGTTTTAAAGGACATTTTTTATCTAATTCAAGAAGTTCTTATTAAGTTTCTCTAGTTTTCATATACTTCGTATCTATCTTTTTCATAGTCATGCTGTTTTAGGTTATCATTTTCTAATATTAGTTTTAAATAATTATAATTTCTTAAATATTTCAACAACTACGTCTGTACATCCAAACACTATTTCATACAATTTAACGTGTTTCGGTTATTGTGAGTATAAGTTTATAAGGTTTCATCTTAAAATTAATTTTGTGTAAGATGAGTAACTCCTTATAAGCACATTACATGTTTATTATTCATCTAATGTGAGACATCACTAAATACGCCCTCACATGTGGATTTTTTTTGCGCCTAACACGGGGATATTTTATTGGTTACGTAAGGTTCGTGTAGCCGTTTAACTAAATACGGGTAAACCTTGCTCTGATATCATATAAGTTTGTGAGATTCCATCTTAAAACCAATTGTTTGTAAGAGTAGCTCATGATCCATATAAGCCCATTGCATATACATTATTTGTTTAATATGAAACACAGTGAAATTGTCATTATTTAATATTACATGAAATCTTTAATCCGTATGTAATGAGGAGCGTCAAGTTCTGGGGTAGGGGCCTTTTAGAAAATAGACACCCTCAGTTTATTAAATTTCCCTTTTGTCTTCTTACGATATAGACTTGGGTCTCCTTTCGCCAATGTGTTATAGTCCGGATTTTTAGTCAACCTGATATTATAACCGATTCACGATTTAACCGATACATCAACCCATCTCAAATCGCCTAATTTTCTTAATGTTTTAAAACCTAAATTTTTAGCCGGTCTTGTATGATGATCGGATCACAATTCAACCGTTAGAACTGGCAGGTCAACCGGGTCAAATCACCTAATTTCTCATGATTCAATTCCAAAATCACATTTCAAATCGCATTATTTCACATTATTCGATTTCCAAAATCGCCACATCATCTTCCAAATCGTCTGATTCGATTTCTAATCTCGACAAAGTAGCTTTCTAAATTGAAGTTTAAACTAGATGTATGGCTACAAACGGGTCACAAACGGGGGTCCCAGGTTTCACAAAAACCGCCGGGTCGCAACAGGCCATTAATGAGCAAAATCAAACATTTTACTTTGGCTCTCTTCAACGGGTTCTGGTTTAACCGATTGACATGACCGGGTCGACCCGGGTTCTAAAACACTGTAATTTCTCATGATTCGACTAATTAGCTTTCAAATTTGAAGTTCAAATGAGATTTTATGGCTACAAATGTGTCACAAACGGTTTCTGGGTCGGCCGGGTCCCCGTGTTTCACAAAAAAACCTTGGTCGCAATGGGTCATTGGCGAGCGTAAACTCGAATACTTTTAACCGCTTGAACCTGTGTTTAAGACAATTCCTCTTGTTACGTCCTTAAGACCACCCCCAATGTTAACTTTGGACGGATGTAATCAATATAAAAATATTCACTTTTATTAAAACACGTCTCACCTCTTTGTCGCTCGTTTTACCGGCTTCTCAGCCGACAACAAGAAACCAATGGCACCGTTCCATAGACTTCCCCAAACCGACCCAATCCTAAGAAATGATTGGCACGTACTTAATGGCCCTTTAATTATAGGATACGGTACATCAGTGGACATTAATCGTAGGACCTAATGCAGCCAGTGATAAGTTGCAAAATCAACATCAAAGCTTTAAAAGTATTAAATATAGGTGTTCTTAGTTTTTATTTATTTAATTTAGTATCAAAGGTACACCATGTTCAATGAATTTTTAAGCAGTAGTTTTTTTTTGAACGGCTAGTTAGTAAGTTAGTAGTTCGAGTCTAGGCAATGACATCCACAAGGGGCATTATGCCTTCTTACGAACCTTACACCTATTTGTCTACGACGGGAATGGTCAACAGCTTATCTTTTTCGACAAAGACATCACCCCACACTAACGACACTTGTAGAAGGGAACTACAATATAAATCTAGCAAGAGGACAACACCAAGTACAAAAAAAAACCAAAACCCCAAATACAAAGAAAAACAAAAAAACCAGACAAACACCTAGATCACAATAGAGCTAGAAACTAAGTAGCCATTAGTAACTTAGCCCATAAACCACTAGCATACTTAAATTAGCCCATCTATAATATAATTTAACTTTAGCCCATTTGTAATTTATACATTCGAAGTTGTAGCCCGTTAACACTTCAATCTAATTGTCCTAATCTCACGTTTCTGATCTTCACCAGTCATTAATTAAAATCAGTTTAAATCGCCTTATGCTTCTACCAACAATCTATCTCTTCTTTGTCTCTTTCAGTTTCGCCACATTAGCGTCACAACACTTCTTTCCTATTAACATGAAAAATGACACACTCATACCAACATCATCTATTCCTTCATTTTCTAGTCTTGTAACATTATCGTCACATACTATTAAATGTTTTCAAGTATAAAAAAGGTTTCAAGCCATAATTTTTTAGTGTGTGTAATTCGATTTAATTTGACCATCATAAACAGTGGATTATTGTTTGTTCATGTTAAACTGTATTGCCTAGTTGTAGTTAGCCAATTATATTTAGTTTTCCAGTCTTGTAACTGCTTGATTTCATTGGGGCGTGGATCCTAAATCTGTTGTTTATTCAGGAGAAAGTTTACAAAATTGTGGCGGTCATGTTGTCCTGAGACAAAAGAGTGTTGTTGTGGTGGCCGGCAACATAAATCCAGGATGCTGCAAGTGTCCCCATATTTCATGCCACTGCAGGTGCAATCCTAAATGTAACCCATGTTCATGCTTTTAAATGTAATATATGGACATTAATTTTCAAGATACTCGTAGAATATTATTACGGGTTTTGCTAATCAATTCCCTTAGGGCTATGGTTAATGTACAACTAGTCAAGCATAACTATATGCTACCTTGAGGTGGTTAGTGAAATGTAGGTGGTGGTTTTTTATGATACAATGTACACTAAGTTTAAGCTTTCTTTCTTAACCATTGCCCTAAGGGTTATGGTTAACAAAATCCTATTATTAATTAGTTAATATGTAGTAAATTTCAGTTCATCGATGTCAGTTTATATCAAAGTAATCTCCACAGAAATCTTTCACGACAAGTCGACAGTACAAGAGAGCAACAAATGCAGTGAAAATAGAACGCATGGTTGCGTGAATATTTATAATAATCAAGATACAACACATAACCGAGTTCTAAATCTTATTATAGCCTAAGAATAAAACCAATATAAAACAGCAAAGATAATAAAGACGAATCGATATATAGAAAACTACATGATAAAAGGCCAATTTCATTCGTTTACCCCTAATTTTATGCAATACACTTTCTAGCAACATTTAACATTGGGCTATTTACCTCAATGTTTATTTAGAGCAACGACAGTATGATCCGCAACCCACTAATATACTAAAAGCCCATTAAGCCTCACTTGATAATAAAGATGGTTATTGTTTTTTTTAGAAATAGTATTGGTGCTTAATATTTATATTTAGTTATGTATTTTACTCATCTGATTAAGAAAATTATTAAAATTAAGGGATGAACAAGTACATAGAATTAATGGATTATACATGTTATCTTGTGGTGTCTAATAACATGAAGTAATATAAATAGTAAACATCAATATTCAATACCATTTTGTTTTTTAACAAAAGTAATCCTATTTGAACGAACTTTTAAGTTTAACAATCACCATTAGTGATTATTAATTTATAATTTTCACCACAAAAATATAAATCCAATATGTAATAACAATCATCACTCCGTTTAATATTTGTGAATACTGACAGAATCCCAAGAAACAAGCAACCCATTAGATATATTATTCTCATCATTATTATTAGGGTTTTCATAAGGGCTGTTAAAAGACATGCATAATAAACATGTACATTCATTGTAATCGACCCCTGTATTTTAGGAATTACTCCCTCTATAGTACAATTTTTTATGCACTTATTGACAGCACTTAGGGTTGTCATTATCAAAACTCTTATTATTATTATATTTCATGGATAGTTTTATATTATTATTATTGAGAAATATTGTTGAGGAATAAATCTCAGTTTTTAGATCAAGTGACCTCCAAATCACATTATCACTAACATCACATGTGATTCAACACATCAATACCACCACCACCTCATATGTATTAAATTATATATGATTGCACACCGCCGACCTGATGTGTCGAAATTAAATTTGAAAATATTGGTTCAAAATAAAAGGATGACGTGGCAGGACTATACGAACCGGATGTATTTGGGCCCACAATAACTGGTCCCCATGTGAAAATTGCGTAATTCAGATTTAAAACATCCGATCGAGGGTATGAATGGATGATTAAACAAATCACTTCCGCCGGAATCTTATTCTAACCATGGCTTAACACCACGACCTCCGATCAAATGGATCGGAAACAGGAGATATACAGTACGCCGTAGAATATGGCCGTTAGGGCGGAAGAAGCTGCCGACGGTGAGACTCGGAGGGTGAAAATGTTTAGAATGAAATGGATGAAGTTGAAAAAGGCGTGCACGTTGAAGAAGCTGAAAGAGTATTATTCTTCGGTTTTGATTGAAGCCGGGGAGGCCCGGCTTATGTTAGAATCTTCGTTTGCCGTACCTGTAATGGGACTTTCATTTAACACCTATCATTAATCGCTCGCCGGATTTATCACCGGAGATCCGTGTTTATGTCCACTTTGGCGGTTAGCCTGCATAATTTTCCATTTCCCTCCAGAGAAGTGAATTGCATGGTAATTATGTATGTCCTTTTCTTATCTTTTTAATTTTTGTGGTTATGCTTTGTTCATAAGTTGTATTTAGAATTTCAAAACAGTAAACTCAATTCAACACAAACCCTTAAGGTTTTTGCTGTGATATGGTTCACAATTTTAATTTAAAAGCAAGTATTTAACCATCAATTTATATCCACAATTTATATGAATAACCAAATATTCGGAGTATAATTAAATTAATTGCTACTTTTGAGGCTAGATAGGTTATCCATTGTTCTAACTTTTGAGGCTACATGCTAATTAGTATCAATTAATATTGATATGCATATAAATATTTTGATATGTATATATAAATATTGATATATATACATATCAATATTTTGCATGTAGACTACAGCTTCTATGTTTGAAAATATTTTGGATCGTGTTTTAAGGAATATTTCGTCGTATATTTTGTGATGGTAATTTGTTTGTACACTGAAAGAAATAAAATAACAATTCCTACCCATATAAAAATGATTGTCATGTGACATTTGTCGGGCGAAAAATTAGAAAGCAAAGAATATATGGGACACCCCATCAAAACATTGTCGTGGTATCATCACCTTCAGTTCTTGATAGACTTCATATAATTCAGGTTTTTAAGTTAATGACCATATATATCAAACTTATAAATTTAGGCGATTAGATTATGTGTAATGGGTGACGACTGTTTTAGTGATCACCTCAAACACATCAGCGTCATATCAGCCCAACCAAACACATAAAAAATCCCGATCAAACCACGTAACCAGACGACCAAACCATACGTGTCGCGCTTGAGGTCTTGTAAAGGGGAGGACGCGTACAAGATGAAGGGATGCTTCATGCGACCACCCCAATATGCCTATCTTAGTTAATTTAATGATAAATACTACTATGATACTATTTGATTCTTTTTAGAGGTTCTTCGAGACCTGTTTAGTTGGATAAACTCTTTGTGATGGGTTGCTCTTTAATGGGTCATGTTTGATCATCCATATCTTTCTAGTATTAGTACATATATCGAATGTCTCTGAAGTATACAGGTAAATATATAGCGACACAATAAAAATAAAGAATATATATATATATATATATATATATATATATATATATATATATATATATATATATATATATATATCTAGTGACACGAAAAAATGTCACTAATATCCATAGATAGTGACACAAAAAAATATGGAAATTATATACTTTTTCTTATTGTGACACATTTTTTCATAATAAAGTGTCACTAATTATACCATATACCCCCACTTTCTAAAAGGTATCACCAAAACACAGACAGCGTGACATTTTTCATTATTTTTCTTGTGTTGATATATTAATGAACATATTTATTTTGGGTATTTTTAATATGAGTTATTAAAAGAGGCAGAATATTTGACGTCGAATGAATCTTTAGTTAACTTCGAATGTGCTGTTTGCTCTTTGTATTTTGGTATGAGATTGATCTGTCTAGAAATCGTTATGATATTTTTATATATAACTTTTTTAACAATGTGTTGATTTGGACATGTATTTGTATACTTATTTCACCATGAACACTATTAAGAAACAATGCATGCTCTTAAAATACTATTAACTTGTAAGGACGGTTAGTACACGGTAAGGATTTGTTTAGTCACTAAATGGCCATTTTTCTTTTGGAGTCATATGAAGGCATTTAATAGTATGAATATCAAATATGCGTTTCACTAGTTGTGTCACTTACTCACTTGTGTGTGTCGGTATGTGTATATGGACTGGAAGCAGAAGATTATATTGAATCTTGTTCACAAAAAAAAGTTAATAGACCGAGTGAGATGACAAATTAGTATATGATAGTACCCCATTAATAAATAATTGGTAGACTAATTGTGCTTATCCGAGGCACTTCTTATTTATAGATTAATTCTAAGAAAACTCAATCATAGCTTTTGTTGGTATAATTGGTGTTGTAGGCTGTTTAATACTTTCCATTTCTTACTAGTTTTTTAAAGTGTTATGTTATCGTTAAAAAAAGATAATTGATAATAGCAACTATGAATAAAATAAGAAACTCGGAGGCTTACAATTAAATGAAAGTTGAATTGATTTTTGGTTGTCGATATTCTTCCCTATCTAAATAAGATGCTAAAACCTTAAGTATTAACTTTGGAGGTAAATGTTTAAGGTAGTTCATTAATTTTATCTAGTCTAAAGGGATAATTATTAGCCCCTGGATCAAGAAAAATCAATGGTCAATATCAAGATTTAAACCACCACCACCACTACAAACACATGTGCTTCTCCGGCGGCGGCGATCGGCGGCGGCGGCCGGCGGCCGGCGGTGGCTGTAGGTGGGGGATTTGATCTTGACCATCTTGATCCAATGGCTAGGATTTATCCCTTGGGACTAGACAAATCCTTTGGACTTCCTAGAATACAACTCTAACTTTGAATTTATTTTCTTATATGTGCAACGTATTATGATTAGGGTAAAATCAGTATAACTTAGGCCGCGCATTTTTAGAAAGTATTCAAATCTCAGTATACATATAATGCCAATGTTAATAAATGGCATGACATTACTTTAGATTAAGACTTTTAACGACCCTTTTAAATATACAAATGACATTCAAACAAAGACTTTTAACGACCTGATTACATTAAGATAATAAGTTATTTTCGTAATGATATATTGCTTGCACGTCTTGTGTTCTTGTGCAATACATTTATCCATATATGATAAACAAGATATTTTTAAACAGTTAAAACAGTTAGTTTTTCTTTACTGAATTCTCACAAAAGAAAATATAATGAATATATCATGGGCCTGCTGGTACCACATCTTGGGACTATTATTATATGTTTGGGTTAATAAAAATTAATTAATGGTCCAAACTTTCAAAATCAATTAAGCCCAAATTCTCAAAATAATGTACTTCCTCCGTATCAAAATAAGTGACACACTTTTTATTTTGAGGTGTATCAAAATAAGTGACACATTTTGAAAATTTTCCTTATTTGGTAAAAATAGTGTGACTCATACCCACTAACTATCCACTTTAATAAAGTGAAACTACCCTTATACCCTTACTTTTACTATTAAAAACTCATTAATATCACTTTT
This sequence comes from Calendula officinalis, assembly GCA_963853835.1. Lineage (NCBI taxonomy): Eukaryota > Viridiplantae > Streptophyta > Magnoliopsida > Asterales > Asteraceae > Calendula > Calendula officinalis. The sequence goes on along the minus strand of OY970827.1, from coordinate 234,923 downwards.
CAAGAAAGGTGGGACACATCCTCCACTAACTATGTACTTTAATCTATTTTAACATCTACTTTAATCTTTTACCTCAAAAAACGTGTAAGCCAACTTTTGTCACTTAGAGCATCCACAATGCTCAATCTATCCAATGACTTCTTACTTTTGTCACATCATCAAATAACCTATTGTTAAAAACTTCTCTAATGGTTAACCTCTTCAAAGACTTTTTCTTAAAAATTACTAATTTACCTTTAACTATATCAAATGTTTTATAAATACCCCTCACTTATTTAATTTAACAATTCTTATAGCATTATAAAACTTAATATTTTTTAAAATGTCTTTTACATAATTATTATAATGCTAGACCCTAAAAATTATTGACATATGATAAAGTTATAATTTATAGTTATATAAATAATAAATGATTAACATATAAATATATACATGAGTTTAAAATGTAAAATTGTTAAATATAGGGACTAAATGAATCAAATATTGAAAGATGTTCAAGTGGTTGGGGAAGATCAAGTGGTTGGAGCAACCTCTTAAAAAAGTCATTCATTCCAATGGTAAAAAGTCACTTTAAAGGTTATTCAAATAGTACCAACCTCATCTTCAACCTCCCATTGGAGATGCTCTTATTTTGATACGGATGAAGTATAATGATTTAATGGGTTATTTTTCCTTCCATGTCAAATGAGAATTGATATTGCTACCACAACTTTTAATGGTTTTACCATACCGTACAAATTTTACATCTAATTGTACAAGTATATTAAGCATTATATGTGGTACATACCTTAAAAGTTGTGGTAGAAAAATCACCCATATATTAAATGATGATCTTTGGGTTAAAATGAATGAAGGGTTAAGCCAGTTATATGTAAACTCATTTCGAGATTAATCTACTCACACTCTATAGTTCTAATACATACTAACATACAAAGCTAAAAACGTATAGTAACTTCTATTTCTTAACAAAAAAATATAAGTTTTATAAGATTTCCGAGCCCTTGCTACTATTTTCTGTTCCACGAAAGATTAAAGGTACATGTTTTATTGTTTGTTGAAACACGTATTTGTATTAAATTCAAGCCACAAAGAAAACATGTTATCATACTGCTTTTATTTTGTTATCACTTTAACGATTTCGAAACTTTCAATCTCTTCATAAGAGAGACAACGTATTTCATAAAAATCTATTCGATTTTAACATATTTATTTAAACGTTGGGTATTTTGAATCCTGAAGGACCTAATCGTTCAATCTTTCTTGTGAAACTTCAGTTTTTATCTATTTATCTAAACCAATCATAAATTAGATATGGACTTGACTATTAATAAAGGGAAACATTAGAGATATTAATGATTAAACTGAAGGAATGATCCAAATTGGATACCATGAAAGCTCTAGCGACACGCCAACATGTACCCTTTTCATTTTATGTTTTAAAAAAACATATATATATTTTTGTAATCCGGGTTCTAACTCACTTTGTTGAACATCCATAATGCAACTGACGAACAACAAAAACAACTAGGTAATAATATACTGTATATATGTTTTCTCCTAAAATATAGTCTCAAAAAGTTATTTTAAATGTATATCAACTAAAATTTATTAAAGGTCTACAAATATGAACTTTATGTCACAAGACATAACCATAAACGTCTGTGTGTAAATTACTAAATTACGATGTTTATTAACAAATATGTTTATTTTTTCGTGACTAAACAGAATTTTGTAGTAGAAAGAGGAGACACGTATGTACATAACGTCCATATAAACTCGAATTCAACAAGAAAAAATTAATTAATTAAAAAATGATTGGTGGAAAAACTAGAGAAAACAACACCGGCCATTGCTCCACCAAAAAAATATTAATAAAAGTCAACAAAAAAGATGATTTTTAACGAATTCAAGGCCCCAACAGAATCTGAGTAGGTGACGGGGTCCCCTGTTCTAAAATAGCTGCGCCTACCAACTCTATGCTACTCTAAAATGTAAGGCCGGTAGGTTGCTCCGCCGTAGCACCACCACATGAAAATCCAATTTAGGCGGACGTCACCAGTTTCGTACCGTACCGGTAGCTTTCAGGAAACCAAATCTAGTGTTTTCCGATGAAAAAAGTGGACGGCGTATGGCTGCAAATATTGGAAAATTGAACAATTGTTATTTTCCGCTAAATACCACTATATATAATTCTTTTTATTTACTTAGTCAAAGTTAGTAATAGGACATGCTTCATCTCCTATCATATCTGGAAGACGTGTATATAACCTATACATATGCGTATAATTATGTAACTAAAATAAATATTAAAATCAACGAATGATATAAGAATAGAGAATTAGTGACTCACACATGTTATCTCGAGATAAATAGCACCATGAAATATGCACAAATAGTAAGCATAAATACAATTTCTTCGAAAGAGAATACAATTCATTGTTTACGATTTTGCTTAACCAAATTATTGTTAGAAACTTTACTAATTTCGATTCTGAGAAGTCGTGAAACACTTTCAGATCAAAGTATTTCGTCAGTACTACGAAATCTTCGATTGGATAAAATCACAATTTGCAAGAACAAATAATTTATGTGTGTTATCAGAATTTTCATACCAAATGAAGATTATGACAAAAACATGTTTAATCCACATTTTGTAGAAAACTGAATGGAACTGCTTAATGGCAGTTATAAAACTGTCTAAAACTGCTCAAAACCGCTCAAAACTAGGTCGGGATTGGGTCAGATTTAACAGGTTAAAAAACCGGGTTTTATTTTAGAATTCAAATTTTCTACACATTTTTTTAAAGGAATATAAACCTAAATGAAAAAAATTCGCGCAGATCTGGCAGCTCGACCCCAGCCATGGACTCTGCCCCTTGGACCCCGACCATCCTTACTCGTTCAATATTTATTTAAATTATATTCGGTCAACAAGTTTATTCCATTACACTTAAATAATATTTGTGATATAAATCACAAACAATTATAATACTTTTTAACCACATTGCTTACATAGATATAATAAATTATACGATTATCATTATCATCAATGCGTGAAAGCGGATGAAATAGAATAGGGAGTGCGAGTTACACTTATAGACATTTGAAACCCATGTAACCTATGAAAGAACGTGCTACAAGATTAATATTATTAGATTATACGTAAGGGGTGACCACTGTTTCGGTGGTCACTCGTGACATATAACAAATGACCAAATTGCGACCAAACTCACGTAAGGGGCGACCACTAATTTTTTTATAATTAAATTTCATTAAGAATTGAAAACATTATATTAATAATAATAAAAAACATTATATTAATAGAGAGTATTGGCGTCGGGATTTAGAGCGTTTAGTTTTGGGAATTTTGGAAGACATTTTTGAGAGAATAGAGAGTGTTATTGAGTATGTTAAAAAGAAATGAGAAATGTGAAATATTTGGTAAAAGAATTGGGTATTTATAGGGTAAAAACGAGGTAAAAATGAAGTTTGAATGGTGGGTGGAGAGTTGCATATAGTCGTTGCAAAGGGGAGAGGAAGTAAATATTTGACTGTTGGCCACGACCTCCAACTGTCGTCTGGCCGACCTCAATGGCAATGGGACGCGTCGCGGGTGGTCAAGGTGGCGACCGAATAAGGGCAACCGGTCCCTTTACGCATAGGCTTTGAGTTTATAACAACAAGATTCGTCTATATACATTTATTTATTTCTTTAAATAAAGTCATTCATTCGCTTAATATAACTTATAGACATTTGAAACCCATGTAATGTAACCTATAAAAGGACATGCTACAAGATTACAATTAATTAGAAACCGACAATGACAATATCAATTTGTATACATTCATTTATTTCTTTTAATAAGCATTTATCACTTAATATAACCCTTTGGATTAAAAAAAAACATTTATTCGCTTAATATAACCATTTAAACCCAAGACAGTGTTTTATGGCAAAGCCACAACAAATAAAGTACAAACGCTATTATTAGTTAATAACTCATAACTTAACACGAAACAAACGCTAACTCATAACTTAACATGATAATTAAGGTTTAAGAGAAAATAATAGTTATTATTGTTGTAAAAGTTGAACAAAATGAATATTATGACAACTAAGTTTTATAATATAACAATTTGACAGTATTCACATTTACGTTAGGGTACTATTATTTTGACACTTCTCTCTATCACATAAACACCCTTATCTTAAAAAATACAAAATAATTTAAATCTTTTACCATTAGTTAGTAATAATGTAAATATTTTATTTTTTATTATTAATTTTTTATTTTTATTAAATTGTAATTAAATCTTTTTTTAACATGTTACATTTACTTATTTATAATTTGTTATATTTTTAATTGATAATTTAAATGTTTAATTAATCCTTAGTTTAATTTAAATAAAACTGGTTATAATTACTAAGTTATAATTTAATTTTGTTTTTATAAAATACATAAAGTAATTAATAAAATACAATAGGATGTTCGAATAGAATTAACAGGTGTCTAAATTGTCAACTATTAAACGCTAACCTAATCACTAGTCTCTAGCGATGTAAACTCACTGTTTTAATAAACAAAAATTATATATGCAGCCACTGATCATGTCTAAGAAATTTGTTGTATCATCTTTAAGAGGCAATTAAATTGCTTTATTAGCCTTATTTTCCCTTTTCATGTATAGACGTATATTTATTAAATAAAAATATAGTATAAAAATTACAATATTCCCCTTATTTAAAATTGAAGGTGATTTGCATATGGACAGAAAATGAAGCACACACAAAGTTTATGTATTTGTAACAAATATCAAAATATTGTCTCATATTTGTATGCATAATTCTTTTTTCAGTATACGAATCATCTTCTCTTTTAAAAGATAGATTATTAAATGTGTGTTTTTTTGTATTATTTTATTAAATAGATTCGTGCCTAACCTTGGTATGTTCAACTGGACCAAGACATCACTTTTTTATACGTGTTGTATAATTATAACAATGCTTTGAAAGTTTGAATGCAGATTAATTATTTATAATTTTATAGAATTACTGCATGCAAAGCATGGTCACTTTGCTTCTGTACTAACTTTCCAAAGAAAAGAAAAACAATGTCACATTGCTTTCGGCAAAAAAAAAAAAAAAAGAGTTTTATATCATATAAAAAAGTAAAAATGGCCCTTTCCTTACAACAATATTTAATTTGTAACTTATTTTAATAAGAAAATCTAATATACCATTAATTAGACAAATTTGAAGAACACTTGTAGTAGACTATGTGACTATATGTTAACTTCTATGAACTGTTTGGTGATGTTTGTTTTTTTTACACATTCTTTTAAAAAACTTATTAATTCTAATTCCATCAAAAAAATTCATAATGAAAACACTTATTATTTTCTTTTCAATCTCTTATTTCATTTTTACATGTTAACTAGACAAATAATCAAGTTTGACAAACACTAAAAAAACTAATTATTGCGATTTCAAACAACATAATCAAATCCAAACATTATTTTATTGAATCACATTTTGTAATCGCTAATTATTAAATTATTCATTTTTGAAACAAATAATTTATTTTCAATAAGCAATCGCAACCACTCCCTAAATCTATAAATATTGGGAGCCTCGAGTCGAAATTCTTAACGCATCAATTGGCCTCTCCTTTTTAAGCCAAGGTGTATTGCGTATACAAGTTACTTCCCATAGATTAGACATTGAATCTTGTTCATGCCACCAATTGATCATGTCGGATTAACTCTCATAGTATTAATTAATTTAATAATCAATCATAAAGTTACAATCCAATACAAAATATAACAATAGTTACGATCAAATTTTAAATCCAGATTTATATTCTAGTATAATTTACTAGTACTATAGTAGTACAAGATCCAACATGTGTATAATTATTTAAAATTTCCTATAAGGTAAGGACTCACATGCTACTTTTAGAGGAAAAGGGGGTTTAATATCCATTCTTGTGAAACTCAGGGACATAAATGGGCCCATTTCAGTTCTTACATCCGGAGCCCCACTTTCGTGTTACCCCCCCGGCCGCGTTTTGACTCGTGAAACCAGAAACTCGGTTTGACTCGCAACATCAGACACCCTCCTGTATATATCAGCCACGATGAGGGAATTTATGATCACAAGAAAGCGATTGAAATTTCAAAACAGTTTTAAACGTGGAGTGTTTGTACTTGGACTGACATAACTGGGCGGTGGTGATATCATTCCGTCTTTTCAAAATTCAAATCATTTTTTCGTATATATATAACATACTTCTTTCATACCCACCAAACTCAGTTTTTCCCAATTTTAAATACTGTTTCAAATTTCCGTTCTGGAATTGAGATGGCACTAACCAAAGAAATCATGGGTAGTTGTTCTATGATGGAGAAATCGTCGTTTATTGGGTTCAATGTTATTAAAGATTCCCAATTTTGTGTAAACCCCAGTTTGATTCAACTTGACAAAAGGAGGTTGAGATCGAGTCAATTGAGAAAAAGTGTTGGAACGAGGAATCCGGCGGTGGTGGTGGCGGCGGCAATTAGTGAAGATTTGGTCAAATTGGTCAGAGTTGAAAAACCGGTTTCTTTTAAGGTGAGAGCTGTGTTGACTGTTAGGAACAAGAACAAGGAGGATTTCACGGAGACAATTTTCAGGAAAATTGATGCTTTTGCTGATCAGATTGGGAGAAATGTTGTTCTGGAGCTGTATAGTAATGATATTGATCCAAGTAAGCCACCTGTTCGATGAAATGCCTCAGTGTATTTTTATCATTTTTAATCATATCTTTAGCTTTTTATTAATGTATTACTAATTGCATTTTTTAAATTTTGTTTTAAATTTGATGTTGAAGAAACAAGAGCTCCAAAGAAAAGTAAAGAAGCTGTGTTGAAGGATTGGTCAAAGAAGTCAAATCTTAAAACTGAAAGGGTTAATTACACTGCTGATATATTAGTGGATTCAGAATTTGGAATTCCTGGAGCAATTACCATCACTAATAAGCACCAAAAAGAGTTCTTTTTGGAGACTATCACCATTGAAGGATTTGCATGTGGTCCTGTTCATTTCCCTTGTAATTCTTGGGTTCAATCTACCAAAGATCATCCTAAACCCAGAATTTTCTTCTCTAATCAGGTAACTAATCATAATTATCCTTCTTAATCATTCCAACTTGAAGACTTCTCCATGTAGTTTTCTACTTTTCTAGTCAAGTCTTGATTTTTATTTGCTGTTATTCAGCTTAAAGTTCCTTAGCCTAACTGCCTAACAGTCCAATTTTAAATTAAGAAGTCAAATATTCAAACTTTGAAAGTCAACCCTCAATTTCTCCCTGGTGACTTGTAATATCTTGAATATTCATGATCTTGAACTAATTTGTTTTATACTTGCAGCCCTATTTGCCCGATGACACACCATTAGGGCTAAAATCTTTGAGAGATGAAGAACTTAAAGATTTAAGGGGTGATGGTACAGGTGTGAGGAAATTATCAGATCGAATATATGATTATGATGTTTATAACGATTTAGGAAATCCCGATAGAGGAAATGATTTTGTTAGGCCTACACTCGGTGGCGATAAAATCCCATATCCAAGAAGATGTCGAACTGGACGTGTACCTAGTGATACTGGTATATAAATTATATATATATACATACCCACATACATTTAATAGCTATTAATATGAGTGTGTATTTTGTAGATATTTCAGCTGAGAGTAGAGTTGAGAAGCCATTACCGATGTATGTTCCAAGAGACGAACAGTTTGAAGAATCAAAAGCAAATGCTTTTTCAACAGGGCGGTTAAAGGCGGTTTTACATAATCTATTGCCATCAATGGTGGCAAGTATTTCTAAAAAACACGACTTTAAAGGGTTTTCACAAATCGATAGTCTTTATAGTGAAGGAGTTCTTTTAAAATTAGGGCTTCAAGATGACCTATTGAAGAAGCTTCCGTTGCCTAATTTGGTTACTCGGTTACATGAATCTAGTCAGGGTGGCGGTCTTCTTAAGTATGATACACCAAAGATTCTTTCCAGTAAGTGTTTGATTAATCCCATATTATTATTATTTTTAATTATAATTGCATGTTAAAGAATTTAATGAAGATTATAATGGTTTTTTCAGAGGATAAATTTGCATGGTTACGTGATGATGAATTTGCCCGCCAAGCAATTGCGGGGGTGAACCCTGTGAGCATAGAGAAGCTTAAGGTTTTCCCACCAGTGAGTCAGCTTGACCCTGAAAAATATGGCCCGCAAGAGTCTGCTCTTACAGAAGAACACATCGCGGGCCAACTTAATGGCTTGACTGTACAACAGGTAACATATCCATTTTCATCACTCCTTTTTAACTGTTTCTTATGCACTATAATTGCCGCTAGATGTAGCAAATTGGGCGGTTCGGGTAATGGGTCAAAACTGGTTTAGGTCAAAATGTGGTATGAGTCGGGTTATGCTGGCTCAGAGTGCTATCAGTCAAGTTTTTATATTATTTTGTCAAATAGTAATCTTATATGATGTTTTAGAGGTTTTATTTTATGCCTTTAATGGGCAACTTCCGACCCATTTGTTTTTATTCTTGAATTTGGCCCGCTAGAGATGAAACATAACCAAAATCGACCCATTCTTTAGTAAACGGGTCAAAATCGCCACACTTTATAACGCCATTAAGTAGTCTATATTAAGTGTACTAACAGAAGATTATGTTGTTGATATAATTAACAGGCAATTGAGGAAAATAAGCTATTTATAATAGACTACCACGACATATACCTACCATTTCTAGACCGAATAAACGCACTCGATGGACGCAAAGCATACGCAACACGCACAATATTTTACCTAAATCCATCGGGCACACTGATGCCCATTGCAATCGAGCTCAGCTCAATACGCGGGTCAAAGTCAAAGCATGTGGTCAAACCAGCAACCGATGCCACCAGCAACTGGCTATGGCAGCTGGCTAAAGCCCATGTGTGCTCAAACGATGCTGGTGTGCACCAACTGGTCCACCATTGGTTGAGAACTCATGCAACTATGGAACCGTTCATATTGGCTGCACACAGACAGTTGAGTGCAATGCATCCTATTTATAAGCTGTTGGACCCGCATATGAGATATACATTGGAGATTAATCAGTTGGCCAGACAGAATTTGATTAATGCTGATGGTGTTATTGAAGCATGTTTTACTCCCGGAAAATTTTGCATGGAGATTAGTGCTGCTGCTTATAAAAACTGGCGCTTTGATTTAGAAGGTCTTCCCGCTGATCTTATTACAAGGTAATATTAATATTTTTTTATTTTATAAATTATGGTTTTTATAAATTACTGAGTTTTACATTTGTCCGCATATAATCATTTTATACAAACCTATCATTTTTATATGTAAACTTAACATCCTTTTCTATTATAATTATCATTTTTGAATCTATGCTTTTTTTTTTTTTTTTTTGTAAAAACATCTTTTAATAATCTAATCGAGAAACACTTCCATCTTCTGGGTAAAATTGATTAAATACAGACAAAATATAAAAGTACTACAAGAAGTTCTAAAAATGAAACAATAACCAGCACTAAAATTTGAACCCAAACCTTACTCCAGCTTAATCTAATGAAATTTCTTTGTTGGTGATGATCTATACAGAGGTATGGCGGTTCCTGACCCAAGCAAGCCACATGGTCTGAAACTTTTAATAGAAGACTACCCATATGCAGCCGATGGGCTCATGATTTGGGACGCCATCCAGACCTGGGTCCGAACCTACGTGAACCGGTACTACCCAGACTCAGCCCATGTGTGCAACGACCGTGAGCTCCAAGCATGGTATGCCGAGTCAATCAACGTGGGCCACGCTGACCTCCGACACGAGGACTGGTGGCCCACCTTAGCCGACGCAGATGACCTAACCGCCATCCTAACCACCATCATCTGGCTCGCATCGGCTCAACACGCAGCACTCAACTTCGGCCAATACCCGTATGGTGGCTATGTACCAAACCGCCCTCCGCTAACCCGACGGTTACTCCCTGATGAAAACGACCCCGAATACACGAGTTTCCATGATGACCCGCAAAAATACTTTTTATCAGCTTTACCGAGCTTATTACAGTCAACAAAATACATGGCTGTAGTGGACACATTATCTACTCACTCACCCGATGAAGAATATATTGGTGAAAGACAGCAAAGGGATACTTGGTCTGGTGATTCAGAGATTGTTGAAGCGTTTTACGGGTTTTCGGCTGAAATTCAACGCATTGAAAAGGAAATCGAGAAACGAAACAGTGATACGAGTTTAAAGAACCGGTGTGGTGCGGGGGTTTTGCCATATCAACTTCTTACACCAAGTTCAGAAGCTGGAGTGACATGTAGAGGTATTCCAAATAGTGTGTCCATTTGAATTATGGGGTCAATTTTTTTATAACCCAATCAAGGTTTTTATAAGTGTTGAGTAGTTTGCATATATGTAATGTATATCAAGATTCTTAGTTGCACATTTTCAGTGCATATATTTGTATGTATAATCATCTCATTAAAATAAATGGTAAATGGTGTTATGTATATCAAGGTAAAAATGTTGATGGGCTGCCTCAGATTTTGGTTATGTATCATCAACATTCTTATTATTCAAATATTATAAGAAAAATTGATTCTTATACAACAATTTTTACATATACAAAAAAAATTAATAGCAAATGATAATTATGACATCCTTTTTTTTTTTTTTTTTTTGCCACAAATGGTTATAGAAATAAAGTCATTATTATCAGTTTTTGTCACTTAAATTATTTCAAAATTGCTGAAAACAATTTAATTTTGATTTCAAATATTATTATTATTTGTAAACAAATTCGGCATGATTTTTGTCATATAAACGAAAACAATTTAATCTTTGGCTATAGAATCGATTTCACATAAATGTCCGGCTGTTTATAGAAACCATAAAAAATACTCGTACATATTAAAGTGAAAAAAATAATACGACGCCTGAGAGATTCGAACTCTCGCGGGGAAACCCCATGTACTTAGCAGGCACACGCCTTAACCACTAGGCCAAAGCGTCGCTATTTGACGAATTTGGTACCCTATTCTATATATCACTTATAAAAAATTGGTCAATTCATTAAAATGGTACAATCATGTTAATTATTTTATTAGATAAATCATAGTGTTAGTTTGAAGGATATAGTTTTGAATTTCTAAAAGTATTCTTCGTATCTCTGTTTGTAATCTAATACAATGAAGTAATCTTCTTTTTTTATATATCAATAAAAAGTTCAATAAATGTAAACTAAAAAGTTGGTTAACTGCTAACTTTTAAATTTGGTTGACATAAAAATAGTTTTATTATACAAGATCTGATATCCTATGATTAATTATATATATGTTAAATAATATATTGTAATAATTCGTATCCTTCGATGACGTTGGTTTATAAAATAATAAGATAAGATAAGATCATTCGATGTTGTGCTGATTGATATCAATCTATCTATATAAATAAAAGTTAACTTTATAGTTATTGTATATTCGTTGTACACTCTCCTAGTAATATTATTTTGGAATAGTAACAATTAACAAATGCTTTGACGGTGAATAAACTTTTAGAGAGTATTTTCCGTATATGAATAAACTTAAGATCAAGTATTGAATTAAACAATGTTATATTAATATGATATTAGTTGACACTTTAATTGACACACTTATACTAAAAATACTATTTTACTTAATATTTTATAAATAAAATCTTTAAAATAATATCTTCTGCATCGCCTTTTTACACTTCAGTAAATTGACGCATCCGAACCAACCACCATACCAATGGATCATTACCTACTCGAACTGACGTCCAACTAGTGGCGGAATCAGGAAAAAAAATTGAAAGGTGTCACCGAATGCACTTTCTTTTCCTCAGAAAGGCCACTTACACTAAAATTTTAAAAAAATTAATATTATTTTATCAATATTCAAAAATATTCCCTAAGTTGCCAATACACTATACTAAGTTCTCCCCTCTCCACCCCAATTGAAGAAACCGTTCACACACGTCTTATTAAACCACCAAACACACCTAGCAAAAGTTTTGTTCTCTTTATTCTTACCTACAAACTTGTAACCTAATTATTCTCCTCAGAATATATCTTTTTTAAATTGATTTTCCTTTTATTATTTTTGTATTTAATCGGACTATTATTATAATAGCATTAACAACTTAGATGAAGTAATCCTTATCTGTCGCATTCAAATAAATGTTTAATAGCAAGTTGATCCCTTAATTCAATAAGAAATGGGAGAGAGTTAATAGCTTTTGTTGAAAGTACAATACACCTTAATTTTTTAAAGATGGAAATAAGATCTAAACATTTTATGTATAGTATATATAGTTGTATTTTTTTAGAATAATAATTTTTGATCAAATATTATATTTGTTTTATAAAATCAAACATTTAATTATAGTTATTTCCTTGACTTTAAAAATAACTGGGACAATTATATATCTTTGTTTAATACCACCTGACTGTGACTGTCTACAACTCTACACAAACATCAACATAAGAGTGTCACGTATGTTAGTCGTTAATATGATCATTATCTCAATAATTCTAGAATTACAAAATATGTAAAATACCCAAAATGCCCTTGGGTCTCACCTGTTCAGTTCTTCCTCTGGTACAATATGTTGACTTATTCCAGCTATACCAAGAGACTCCAAAAATTTTGTGTGCATTTTCAGAGATGAATCTCCAAAATTATAATTACTTATTATTTTGATGACATGTTTTAATTAAAATAAATGTTGAATAAATTACAAACATTTTGTGCTCAGAATCATGCTCTTCGTATAACTGTTGCTGAGTTATAGAAACATCAAAACCTTGTTTTGGAATACTATAGAATTCCCTAAGCTCCTGAGATAATAAGAACGCACATCAGTTTTTTAAATAAATTATTAAATGAAAGAAAATAAATAAAATAATATTAAATTTTTAGTGTTGACCTGTCGACAATATCGAATTAGTTCTTTGAGTTTAGTGGCACTTCTGAACAAACCATCTTTGTATATCTGTTCAGAAAAATTTAAGCAATTAGATATGACATATGAAAAAGATATTTTTTATTAAAAAATAAAATCAGATGATGTTTAACCAACCTGATTTATGTAAATTCTTTCTTCAACAGTACCACAAGTCATTAACCGATATACAAAAACATCTTTCTTTTGTCCAACACAATATGCACGGGCAACACTTTGACTATCAATATTGCAAACAAATATAAATATTAAAATTGTAAATAAAATTAATTTTTTTATAATTTTATAATAAATTAAGAAAAATAGCAACCTTGGGTTCCAAGCTGGATCAACTACAATAACACGGTCTGCCTTTGTAAGAGTATGTCCCAATCCAGCAGCAACTCGAGATGTCAAAAGAAAAATTGGAGCTCCAACACCTTTGTGAAAATCTTGTTATATATAAATAATATTTATTATTTATATCCAATAAAATAATATTAATTGTTTTTCAAATAAAAAAATATTGACGTTCACAAACTTTGATCTGTGTCCTGCTGTTGTATTACCATCAATCCTCAAAACTTTTAGCCTCTGGCATTAAGTGTATCCTAAAAAGTTAAAAATTATATATACATAATTAGAAAAACGGGTGGTTCGGGTAGTAAAATGCATTTTGGGCAATAAAAAAAATAGAATTTGTGTAAAATAAATTGATAAAGATAATAAAACAGTTTGCAATAAACCTGAATATGATTAAGCATTTTACAGTTCTGGGAGAAGATAAGAACATGATGACCTTCTGGAATCAGCTTATCCTGGTACATAAAGTTAAAAAAAAACAATTATCAAACGAAATTTAATTTTTAAAGTGACTAAATTTATGTGATATTAATAATTTCTAACCAACAAAGATGCAATAAAAAATATTTTGCATGAAAGATTGTTGTTATTTTCCTCAGTATCATATTTATCTGCAAGATCGGCTACATGCATTGCTAATTTCTTTGCAACACCATGATCATTTTGATTTAGAGAAGATTTCGTTCCTTCAAGAACATCTCCAACAGCTCTTTTTGTTAACAAAAGTGGATGATCACATATCTTTTTCAATATCCAAACAATATATGAACATTAAAATCATAAGAACATGATTCACAATTAATAAAAAAAATAACAAAATAAAAGTAGTACCGAGATAGCAGCTAAATTTGAACCATCAAAAGCTGAATGAACAATCTCACTGCTTAAAAATGCTTCGTATAGTTGCCGCTGCAAACAAAAAAGATTAAATTTTTAAAGTTGAAAAAAGATTATTTTTTTAATGATTAATGATTATTATAAGTACCTGACAGCTGGATAATTTTAACCACACGATAATCTCATCCTTTTTTGGAAGTTTAGCTATAATTGTACAACCATATTCACCAAATACCTCGCTTTTAAGCCGGCGAAGAAAATAGGGCTGAATACAGTTTCTTAAATCATGATTATTATATTAAAATAATAGTTAATAATAATTAATAATATACTAATTTTGTTAATATTGTTTACTGGTTTATATATATAACAATATAAACCAAAACCTGTGCAGCAGCTGAACCAAGGCGCTTAACTTCATCAGATGCATTTTTGTTATTTCCATGAAGGATTTTTGCTTCGTATCTTTCCTTAAAACTGAAAAAAGAAATATATATTATACTTATAATTATATATCACAATTAGAAAAAGGAAAAAATTAATAAATAATTTGAAAGCCAAATGGGACTTTTTAACTATTACCATTTCTTGTCACCCAAAAGTTCCGGACAAGAGAAGTTAAACAAAGCCCATAAATCCTAGATTAAATTAACATAACTAACAGATAACTAAACGGGATTTTAAAAACAACTAGTGGCGGAATGAGGAAAAAAATATTGAGGGGTGTCACCGAATGCACTTTTTTTTTTCCTCAGAAAGGTCACTTACACTAACATTATAAAAAGATAACATTATTTTATCACTAATCAAAAGAATTCCCTAAGTTGCCCATACACTATACTAAATTCTCCCCTCCGCCACCCCAACTGAAGAAACCGTTCACACATGTCTTATTAAACCACTAAACACACCTAGCAAAAGTTTTGTTCTCTTTATTCTTACCCACAAACTTGTAACCTAACTATTCTCTTCATGGGCGGTACCAAGGGGTGGGCATCTGCCTACCCTAAATTTTTTCCTATTAATATAATTTTTTATGGGCTACTTTATTTCTTCATTTTTGCTAATCAAAAGATGTATTATATATATGAGTGATAACCAATCCATAAATCTTTGCCCACCCTTGGAAAAAATTCGGCAATGTAAATTTTTTTGCCCACTTATAAATAAATTTCTGGTACCGCCCCTAATTCTCTTCAGAATATATCATTTTTAAATTGATTTTCCTTTTATTATTTTTGTATATAATCGGACTATTATTAAAATAGCATTAACAACTTAGATTAAGTAATCATTATCTGTCGCATTCAAATAAATGTTTAATAGCAAGTTGATCCGTTAATTCAGTAAGAAATTTGAGAGAGTTAATAGCTTTTGTTGAAAGTATAGTACACCTTAATTTTTTAAAGATGGAAATAAGATTTAAACATTTTATGTATAGTATACTATGTAGTTGTATATTTTTAGAATAATAATTTTTGATCAAATATATATTATATTTGTTTTATAAAATCAAACATTTAATTATAGTTATTTCCTTGACCTTAAAAATAACTGGGCCAATTATATATCTTTGTTTAATACCACCTGACTGTGACTGTCTACAGTTCTACATAGACATCAACATAAGAGTGTCACGTATGTTACTCGTTAATATGATCATTATCTCAATAAAAATTTATGTTACACACAAAATTTATGTTATAATCTACTAGCACGAATATTATTTTTCTCCAATATTTGGAAAACACACACAAACACCTCTATATCATTATCGTAAAAGTTAGTACTAATTTTATATAAAAAAAATACTCCGTATAATATAAGAAAATAAATTAAAACTACAAAACCATAAAATAAACAGAGAGTAGTAGAAACAGAGTGACTAAGGCTTGCGTTTAACATTACTATCTTAAAACAGATTGTACTGTTTATAATTAGACAATGTCAACTAATTTGCATCAAATCGACTATGGTTACATGGTCAATATATACGTTTATCATATGTCATATGACAATGATAATAGGTATTTGTACAGATAATGTTTTAACAAAACATCATATCGTGATTAAGATGTATAATGTACATGCAATTGTACAGTTAATTAATGCAGTCAGGTTGTTTTTCAATTTCAACTTTTAATCCACACCTTAACACAATCCGGTAATTTTTTTTGAGTTCGTGAGTCGTTAGATGAGCGTCAAAATTCACAATCCAAGTCGATCATATCAAACTAAGCCTAAACCCCACATATTAATGAGTAAATAGCTTTAGACTTTCTGGTCCGACATTAATAATTTGAACGTGAAGCCAAGGTTTGTAGTCTTGTGGTATTAGTCAGGGGCGTTTCCGAGATTTCGAAGGACCTGTGCGAATATAAGAAAATGGGCCCCTAAGTGCAAGATATATTAAAAAAAATTGGATTTTATAATTTTTTCCTGTTAAATTTTTAAGTTGACTTAAAATTTTAACATATACATATAAGATGTATATAAAAAAATTGGGCCTCCTCCGAAATATGGGCCTTGTGCGGCTGCACCTGTTGCACCTCCTCAAAGACACCCCTGGTATTAATGTTCGGTGTAAAATATTATCTAGGAGATATAAATCATGAGTTCAAATGAACCAATTTAAAGTATTAGGTGTCGTTCAAATTTTTATTTTTTAAATATACTAACTCAGTAATTGTGACTAATTAATGTATCTATACATATCAACATCACATGCTTTATTGACATGGTAAGTACTTTTGTTTCTCTAATTATAAGTATTAAAAAAATATTATTTGATTAATAGTTTGGTAGCTGATGATGTATATTGTACTCAATCTATTTATTTATTAATTAGTTCTTTACATGTATTTTTTTCGTCTTTTTGACTTATTTGAAAGTTAAATGGCGACCTCGTTTTTATAATCGAATAAAATTAGGCTTAATATATCATTTATTAACTAACAACAATAATGTTTACCCGACTAAGTATGTAATTTCGAAGGGTATTTTCTTTTAACGTCACTAAATATATTCCACTTGTTCGTTGTTCCTATCAAGGTTTAAACCCATAATCTTTAAGTCCATGAGAAATACTATATACACTAATACTATTAAAAAAGTATGTAAAATGACATCAAGTTGAATTGACCTATTTTTTTGAGCGGTAACTTGCCTTATATATTACTCCAGCTACGAGAAATTTAATTAACTAAAAAGGATGAATAATAAGTGCGCGCTATGATTAAATAAGTTTTATTCACCAACGGATCTCAAGGCATTGACTAAAATAAAAAATTAAACTTTTAAATTCGATAATTTTATTAGTAGAGCTTCTTTTTTACATGAACACATGTACGTATTATACATCTTTAACCTTCAAATGCGTTTTGAAAGCCAAAAAATGGGATCACAAACAATACATTTCGAGTGGAAGCCTTGGGTGAGCAATAGTAATAAGTGGGTCCTTTTTCGGAGTCGATAACCCGAATATTTCTTCCATGACTAAATCCTCTCTCATTATTTTATCGGGAAGTTTCCAGTCAAATCCGTGAAGTAAATTAGCCAAGCTTGACTCAATCACCTTTAGTCCTAAACTATAACCAGGACACATCCTTCAATAACTCAAAGTGGTTACCTTTCGCATCAATTTCCTTGTCAATAAATCTTTCGGGACCGGGTTTATCCCACAACTTGGGATCTCTCCCTATGGTCCATACACTAACCATCAATCGAGTGTCTTTTGGAATATCATAACCGGCTACTTTACAATCGTTGCGTGCGAGCCAACATTGGTGCCACGGGGTGTAACCTCATTGTCTCCTTAGCAATTGCCTGAACGTAAGGAAGGTTAGGCAAGTCCTTCTCTTCTACCCATCTATCTCGACCTATAACCCGATCTAGTTCCTCAGTCGCCTTTTTAAATAATTGTGGTTTCTTGGGCAATTGCCCATTCCACCGGAACTTTCCGTGCAAGCAAGTCCTAAAAGTTAATTTAGTAGATAAAGCATATTGAAGGGAGAAATTAATCATTTTATATAATAATTAAGGCTATTTAATTATTCAGAAAAAATATATATATATACCTGGGTGAACCCTTTTACATTGAGAGTGGGATCATCGGCAATCTGCAACAGCAAATCAACCATGTCGGATCCGCCCGCATCATGCTCGTGTACTCAAGAAACCGATCAAATTTCTTGCTCACCGCCTTCGACAAGGTCCATGAAAGCCATCCATGGTATCCAATAATCTCCAAGCCATTCAATAAGAACAACTCATCTTCTTAAATTCGTTTCCCGATTCATCACAATAGTTCTTCCCCAACACCATCCGACTAATCACATTTAAACTAGCCGTCGATAGATAATCTTTCAACATAATCTCCTCACCTGCCGACTGATGAACCGCCTTTAGAAGTGACTTCATCTCCTCCACCGACTCCAACCGTTTTGCACTGAACAACTCCACCACACACGTGCTTGCCGGGGACCACGTGATATCAGGTGGTGTATTTTCCGGCAGCGGGCGGCAGGAGAAGTTTTTGTCCATAGTTTTCAGGAAAACTTGACCCACTACAACGTCATAGGAACCAAATTTGAGGTGCATGGTAATTTTTAGAGAGGTCGTGGACTGAGGGAGTGTGCCCATGAGGTTGCCGATAATGGGCAAGGGTTTGGGGCCAGGTTGAGCTTTCTGGGACGGCGGAGGTGGTGGGCAAGGAGGAGGAGCACCACCGTGGCTACCCATGTAGCGGCATAAGAATTGATTATGGCGTATTGCTCCATTTTATAAATATGGTGATGAAAAGAGTGAAAAATGGGGGTATATTTATAGATTAATCAACACAATATTCTACTCCATTACTTAATTAATCAGCATTTAATTGATCGTATTACTTATTTTTTTTGTTTATGAGGGTTTCTTACGATTAGCTAAAATTGACGTTAAATATTATTGTTAATAGTTTATAATATTAAATTGATTAATATATACGTGCATGCTATAGTTTGAACAGCTTCCAATAGAAAACAAGATGTTGCTGACTTCAAAGTCAAAGGAAATTGGTTTGAAAAACGATGTACAGTTTTTGCCGGAGAGAGTACAACTGTCATTGCGGAGGTCTTCATTAATCATTATTAGAGATGCACAAAACGGTTTGACCGTACCCTAACCAGTCAAAGAAACCGAACCGGTTATGGTCAACGATTTTGTAACCGGTTACACAAAAACCGGTTTCGGTTTGTACCCGATTTTGAAGCCTGAAAACCGCACCCGATCGTAACCGGTTAGGGTCGGGTCCTAACCGGTTCGGGTATAATACCCGAAAAAAACCGGTTACACCGTTTATTTTATAATTGTTTTGTTTTTTTTGCCGTAATTCGATAACAAGCACGATTTAACGTTATATTAAAACACAAACATTCATTAAACATCAAAATGTTCAAGACATTCAAATACAAACCATTAAACATGAAAATACGAAAGTTCAAAAGTCGAAACAATTAGATTAAAAGTACAAATCATCGTTTTTTTCCCGAAAGTTCGATATCAAACACAAGTACTTGAAGTACACAACCATTACTCTTCGTCCTCTTCTTGTGGGTCGTTATCTTCATATTCATAACCATCGGAGCTTGATGCGCGGGAGGATTCATCTTGAGTGATTTCTTCATCCGAAAGTGATATTGCAAGACCTTCTTCCACTTCCATATTGTGAAGTTCTTCTTCAACGTCAAATTCCTTCTCTAGTGTTTGTATGTTTTGAATACGCTCCGCTGCATCCAAGTGATCCTTCAAGTAAATGCACATCTCCAAAGACGCCGGTGTGAGTCTTGTTCTCCGGATAGATAATATCCTGCCACTAAGAGAAAAAGCCGATTCCGAAGCTACCGTAGAAGCTTGGACACTTAGTAAATCTCTGGCCATGGCGCTTAGAATGGGAAATTGAGGTTCCCGTTCTTTCCACCAAGCCAATATATCAAACTTTTCAATTTCTTGAGGGGTCATATTGCCTAAAAAGTTCGTTCCTACATATCTCGTCAATTCGCTATTCGCGGATTGTTGACTACCCTCACCCCTAGCCCGTTTAGTCGTTTCTTGTCTTATAGAGTTATATAAATTGGCTAATGGGTCTTGCGAAATTTCATAGTTTCCAAACATTGGGGCAAATGAACTTGAAGATGCATTAGGTGAACCATACTTTTCAAAATAAACCCCAAACAAAGATGTAAAATTATTCCAAAACTTAGTTTGTTGTTTAGAAATATATGTAGGTTTTCCCACATGTAAATTCAAATCAAGACAAATTCTTTCAATAAGGGTTTCGACCCCAATTTTATTTAAACAAGGGTTTAACATGGCGGCACACGTAATTGCCAAAGGTATTTGTTTGAAATATTTTTGTTACCGTTTCTCTACAATCTTTTTTATCACTAAATGTCGCTTTTCTTGTGTAGTATATATGTAACATAATAAGTCTGTACACTATTAATAGTGAAAATTAATTGTAGATAAACAAGAAACAAAACGTTCAAAACATTGCGTTTGGAGTTGACACGTATACTCTTACGGTGTATCCAAATGTCGATTACGTGTTCATTGTTGGCTCGTGGCCATTCTCAATGAGATTAATGAAGAGAAATCTGATGATGATGAGTGATGGCAAATGAAGCGAATGCACCTTCAATATAATAAAAGGCGAAAAACAAGTTTCGTTGTTTCTTGATAGATGTTTGTTATATATCCGTAGTTGTATCTCGTGTGAAATGCATCAATAATTCTATATAATTAGCTGAAAATGTTACACTTTTAAACATTATAATTTCATTTAAGTAAGCTTATTAATACCTTGTTATATATGATTATTATTTGGAGTGTGCCGTTTAGTGACACAATAAAAAGTACCACTGTATTTGAGTTGTAACGACATTTTTAAAGTAATACAGAAAGTGCAAAACCTACATGTTTTATTTGACACTTTTGTAGTATAGTTATATTTGAGTTCTTATTTAGAATTATATTATTTGGTTGGAAAATCTGTCTAAATATAGGAATACACTTCAAAGTATAACTTCCAACGACCTTTAAAAGAATAAAATGCAAAATAACCATTAACGTTTCTTAAACTTTTTTTTTCCTTTTTTTTTTTGAATGACAAGTTAAGAAGTTATTGCTTCGAGCCTAGTTAATGACATCCACAAAAGGCAATATGACTAACGTTTCTTAATCAACAAACGATTTTAATTAAATAATCAAATATTGACATTTTCTAATCATTAATCCTTTCAAAGTTTCAATCATCAACCGTCTCATACTCTCAGTTGCTATCTGAAGTTAATAGCCCTAAAGATTTGACTATTAAGATTAAAAATTGGTTACAATAAGTTGAGATTATAATGAATTCTCAGTTATTAATCTTCACAAATCACTTATAAATAAAACAATCTTATTTTATATAATTACATAAATAATAGTAAAAAAAACCGAATAATATTATTTTATGTAAAATCCGAATGTTAAATTTTGTTATGTTTAGATATGATTGGCGTACAGATATCGATACTTAGCAACGGCAAATACGCGGCACGAATATATCCTGACGCGTATGCTTTCTCCATTTAACATCGATTTCACCATCTGATTCCGATCACAACAATGGCCCAAACAAATTATCATCCGGCACCGGCAAACATGGCGAATCCGATGGCAGTCGTCAGCCCTCACTTTCTAGCTCCGTATCCGGTAGATCTAACTATCGTCAGAAAACTCTTGTCCCTTTCTGACGGAAACTTCGCCGTTACTGACGTCAACGGTAACGTTATGTTCAAAGTCAAAGCTAAACATTTAAGTCTTTGTGATCGGAGAGTTTTGCTTGATGCTTATGGTAATCCGATCTTGTCGTTCCAAAAAAAAAAAAGTTTGAATTTAGAGCGAATTACATCTAAGGTCCCTGTGGTTTACCACTTATTGCAGCCACAGTCCCTAAACTTCATTAAGTACACTGGGAGTCCCTGGTGTTGCCACTTTGTTGCACCCGTAGTCCCTGAAGCAAACGGACGTTAAGTAAAGTCGTTAAATCTCCCATGTGCACATCACATGATGGGTAGTATGGTAATTATCCACCCCTTCCTCATATTTAAACCCGAGTAAATTACATGGAAGGTCCCCGTGGTATACTACTTATTACAGCCTTAGTCCCTGAACTACATTTATTACACCGGAAGTCCCTGGAGTATACACTTTGTTACACACATGTAGGCATGTAAACGAACGAACGGTTCGTGAACTAGGGTAACAAACATAAACTAGGGTAACAAACATGTGTTTTTTTACGTTCGTTTGTGTTCGTTTATGTTTGTTAAGAAAATTTAGTGTTCACGAACGGTTCGTGAACTAGGGTAACAAACATAAACGAACACAAACGAACATAAACAAACACAAACGTACACGAAACAAACACAAACAAACACGAAACAAACACAAACAAACATAAACAAACTCAAACGAACACTAACAAACGAACGTAAACAAACGAAAACGAACGTATGTTCACGAACATAAACGAACGAACTGGCCTTTGTTCGTGTTCATTTGTTTAGTTTGTTTAATTAAACGAACACAAAATCTTATTTGTGTTCGTTTGTTTAGCTAAACGAACGAACATAAACGAACTCCCGTCGAACGGTTCGCGAACGATTCGTTGAACGTTTGGTTCGTTTACAGGCTTACATGTGTGTAACAGAGTGTATTCACCAGGGACTTCCGGTGTAATAAATGAAGTTTAAGGACTAAGACTGTAATAAGTAGTATACCACAGGACCTTCCATGTAATTTACTCAGGTTTAAGTATGAGGAAGGGGTGGACAATTACCATACTACCCATCATGTGATGTGCACATGGGGGATTTAACGGCTTTAATTAACGTTCGTTTGCTTCAGGGACTACGGGTGCAACAAAGTGGCAACACCAGGGACTCCCAGTGTACTTAATGAAGTTTAGGGACCGTGGCTGCAATAAGTGGTAAACCACAGGGACCTTAGATGTAATTCGCTCTTGAATTTATTTACTCTCCTTTTAATTTTTGTACTTTTTTATTAAAATACGATTATTAAAATATTGCTAATTACTTCGATCTTAAAAAGTTAAAATATTGCTGATTTAATCAAGTTTAATTAGGTCTCTTCCAACCCTTACCCATCACTAAACCCATCAGTAGCGTCACGTCATCACATCCTTACTGACACGCTACTGACACGGTCGTGCCAACCCTACCCATCACTAACCCATCACTAAACTCATTCTTTCCACATCATCATTTTTAATTAAATTAAATAATTATAAAATAAATAAATTATATTGATTTAAAAATACATTATTTAAAAAAAATGATGTTAAATTAAAAAAATTACATTTAAAAATATATTAATTTAAACTTATTTTTTTCTGAAAGAAAGTAGTATATTTTTATTCCTAAAACTAATATATAATTTATTTTAAAACTGAAAAAACAAATATAAAAGAAAAAAGAAAAAAAAATAATTTTTTATTAAAAAAATGCAAAATGTACAAGCTTTTAAGCTTGATGTACAACCTCAACCCCCTCCCCTCTTCCTCTTCCCCCCTCCCCCTCTCTCTTTTCCCCTCTCTCTTCCGGCACCCACGACGGAAACCTCGCCCGCGTCCTCACCCCGACGTATCTCCGGCGACGCCACCCACGACGCGGCCGTGCCAACGGCAAAAAAACGCCGCCGACGTGGGCTACCGACGGCTTGTTGGCACGGGTCTTATATTTTCTGATATAATCATTTGATCTATACTTGTATTAATCGAAGGAGTAGAAAAATAAGTATAAATATTTAGTAAAAACAATATTTTATGTACTATATAATGTTTAATTAACCATACTATAGATAAGTGTTTGTACAATTTTATGGTATTGTATCATGTATAATGTAAGGGTGTGTAAGTTTGAAATATACAAATGGAAATGATGTCTTGTTTGTTGTTACTTTGTCGCTAATTAAACAACCAATCTTTGATCTTTTTTAATATGCTCTACCTACCTTCGGTTCCGTCTCTACGATTAATGAACACGAACCAGCCCTTATTTGAGTTCCTTTGCTAACGAATAAAGTGTTCGATTTCCTCGACAAACGAATATGAACAAAACCTCTTTCGGTTCGTTTACATGCTTACTTAAAACAGTAAGTGTTATATTTTGGTTTACAAAAATATTTGTATAATTTTTAAAATAGAGATGGGCATTTGGGCCAAAAAATCGAATCGAAAATCAATCAAAACCGAAATCATGTAATTAGTTCTGTTTCGGTTTTGGAAATTCAATATTTTTAGTGTCGGTTTAGTTTGGTTTGGCTTCTAAACTGAGCTCACCCCTACTCATTACAAGATGACATGTAATTAACTAATTTTTTTTATATCATCTTTTAGTTTTAAAGAGCATCTCCAATGAGAGTTTTTTTAAAAGCTTTTTACTATTACAATAAATCTTTAAAAGACTTTTTACCATTGTAATAACTAGCTTTTCTAAAAGCTTATTGCAATGACTTTTTTTTCTACTAAGCTTTTAACTTACTTTTAATGTTTGTCTTTTTTAATTCTTTATACTTAATAACTTTACATTTTAAACCTTAGATATATAATATATAAATTATTTATTATATTTTTATTAGTTAATAAATAAATTATATAATATCTAATGCTAATTATTACAATATATTTGTATGAACATATTTTAAAAAATATTATATTTAGTAAGATTTTAAAATATTGTCAAATTATATATAGGAGTATTTATAGAACATTTGAGATAGATTAAGTTAAATTAGAAATTTTGTAAAAGAAAAAGTTTTTTGCAAAGGTTAACCATTGAAGATGTTATTTAGGAAGGGGTTTTTGATTAATGGAATATTAATGTGTCAAAAGTAATAAGCTTTTGAAAGGTTAACCATTTGGGATGCTCTAACAACATGATCAATAATCAAGTAAGATCTCTGCCAACGGCTTACGCCGGTCTTCCGCCACTTTTCAGCCGGTTTCCACCACCATTGGCACGGCTTCCGCCAGTCTTCCGCCAGTTTAGTTGCAGCCGGTTTGGAGACGGGATCGGAGAGGTTGCGCCGGTTGTTGGGTGGGTCGAAAGGGGTATTTTGTGTGTGTGTGTTTTTGTAATGGTGGGTCCCAAAAAATTAAATGGAAGTGGTATTGTTGGCATGGTTACGTCAGTTTAGTGTCGGTTGGAGATTGAGCTGACGTGAAGCTGATTTGGAAATAATTAACGGTATCAGTTTGCCAAACCATCAGCACCGGTCTAAGTAAATAGTGGCCACACAAGTAACAATAAATAGTGCGATACCATTTCTCTTTAAACACATAAATAAAAAACAAAATGATAAACATCTATAGGGTACGTGTCTTGATGTTGGCCACACAAAAGTGAACTCAAACCCTCAAAACAAATAAATCAGGTCAAAACATAGTTGGGGGGAAAAACTTGGCAATTTCATCAGTTCCCAATTCCAAGTTCGCAAAAAACTAGGGTTTCGACGTAATTAGGGCTAATGTCTAGTCCAGAAAGGGACGACGATGACGATCACCAGGTTCTTCGTATTGCAGATGCGATTCCTTTGATTGATAAAAAAGTAAACATCATCGGTGTTGTATCGGAGGCCAGTATACCCAAGAAAAGCAAAGGCACTGGTTCGTATACGATGTTTCTTTATTATTTTAGTTTTAAATATTAGGTATTTTTAACTAACTAATTTGAGCATTATTTATCGTTTTACTCTAGATTATTATTGCACACTAAAGATTATCGATAAATCACATCCGAGTGGGATATCTGTTAACTTTTTTGCTGAAAGTCCTAAAAATCTCCCACATGCTGAGTCACCTGGTGATATTATTCAGCTCTCTCGTGTTGTGGTAAATCCCTCTGTTCCTTACGTTACTATTCATAGTTACAAAGTTGTTTGTGTATAAATAATATATACCAAAATGCATTTTAATATCCTCAACTTTTGAGCAATTACAGCTGCAGTATGGTTATCTTGAACTTGACAAAATGGTTAATTTAGCATCATGACTCACTAATATCATCTTGTTTTTTCACGTGGTTTGCTTCTAGTATCAAGATGAACGTATAGTTTTTAGTCTGTCAAAATCAACGAAAGTAAGTCGTGCGATCAAATTAATGAGTCAGGAACTCAGGATACTAAATCAATCATTTTGTCAAGTTCAAGGTACCATGTTGCACCTTTAATAGGCGAGGGTAGTAAAAGACCTAGTTATCAAAGTTCAGGGTACTAAAATGCATTTTGGCTAGTAACAAATAAATCTCCTTTTGTTGTTATTTCAGATTAAAAAGTATTCGTTAGGGGTTAATGCTGTTTCCTTAAAAAGCTGTTCGTCATTTGCATTGTACGATGGAAAATATGGTTCAGAAATTGTACCTTATCAAGTTTGGTATCACTTACATACTAGAGAGCAACACAAAAAGATCATCGCGTACCTGAGAGAGTGGGCAATCGATCAACCTCAGCTAGGTACTCAAGTCAACATTTTTGAGATTCATATATTATCGTGTTTATTACATTTGTTTGCTATTTATCGTTAATCAACAGATAGCTTATCAGTGAGTGAAATGAAGCAAGGGCAACAATGTAATTTGATTTGTCAGGTGATTCATGTATCTAAAGTCACGGAAGATGAGTGGATGCTTTTTGTATGGGATGGAACTGATGCTCCACCTGTGAAGTGAGTGGTCAAACATGGATTTTGACTTTGTGGGATGAATTATATATGATGTTATTATTTAAATGTATAGGATTGAAGAAGAGCTTGAGAACCCTATTCCTCTGCAGATAGAAGCATCGTCTCTTTTGTCAAGAGAGATGTTGCTTACATTTCCAAGGGTTGGAACGGTTTTAAGGATGACAGGTGGCAGCTGCAATGAGAAGTTGAACCTACACCTACTCAAAGGTGGTACATGGGTTAAGTTTTGGAGTATTAATGTTGAAGTTCGTTTTGGTATATGGTGTGGAGTTCTACTACCAAAAACTCGGATCATTACTTTGGGCAATGATGATAAGCATGTGCAAAGGTGCCAAAGGTGCAGTATGCATAACCATAAAACCACCACTAAAAGTTGTTTTTTTTTTTTTGTTTTTTTTTTTTTTTGTTGTTGTAAAGTATTTGGATTTAAAATGTGATTCAGGAAATATGATGAACGAATGAAACACAAATGGGGTCGAATGCCTGATACGTGCTTCCCTTGGCCTTCTCATGTAACAGGTTTTGCATGCAAACACATTACATGTATATATATATATATATATATATATATATATATATATATATATATATATATATATATATATATATATATATATATATATATATATATATGTCCTTGCTTATACATTTAGGGGCTGTTTGATAGGAACAAAATGATTAAGCGCTGAATGATTCAACGGTCTGAATGATTAAGAGGTTATGTATAAAACTTGTTTTGAATATGAGAAACGTTTTGATAAGTATTCTGACTGCTTAATGATTCAGCATATCCTTTAAGGTTGAATGATTCAGCACTTTTTTGCTGTCCCATTCAGCATAATCTTCATTCAGAGGCGCTAAACAAACGCACTGAATGCTGAATGCTGAATCATTGAGCGCTGAATGGCTCCATTAAGCTGCAAACAAACAACACCTTATATTATATGCAGATGTAGATGAAGACCATGAGCACGCGCCTTTTTTTACACTGATGGATGTTCTCACCTATCCACATGTATGCTATAAATACATGTGTAGATTAAAGCTGGATGTATAATTAATGTGGGATATTTTGCAGGTAACGGCTAAATACAAGTGTGTAGTTCGGGTATTGGAAACATTGCCAGGTCACCCTCAAGACTTGCGTGCTCCTTGTGGTACTTATAGGGTTAGGCTTACCCTTGAAGATCCTACAGCAAGACTTGATGCATTTGTATGCGCAGAAGATGGGGTATGTATACATATATGTATATATATTTATGTATTTTATTAAAATATTGATGTTTTAGGTGAAGTTTTTTGGGGAAGATCCGGATCCTTTGATGATGATAAAAAGGCATAACGCGTTGCTTGGAGTTGAAGAAACAGATGAGAAGAAGGTGAGAGATCCTCCATGGGTGCAATGTTGTATAAAATCTTATTATCTTGACGAGAATGACAAGTGGGGTACCAGAAAATATCGCATCTTTGGTACCACACTTAGCTCTTGCTATAACTAACTTTTGGCTGTTAGTGTTAAAGGACAATCATTTTGCAATTTACCTCCTCCCATGCATTAAAAACAAAGGAGGAGTATAGTTGTCCTTTGACATGTGACTGCTATTTAATAGTATGGGGTGTAAGTGTAGTGAAACAGGAAAGATATGTATCTTTTTGCTAAAATGTCTGGAATTAGGATAGATTATGTCCCAAGTAGTACTTGTATAGTATGATAAAACCGGAAAGTTGCGTCTCCTTTTGCTAATATATTTAATATGTTTGGAACAAGGAGTTGGTTGGTGTTTCGCGATGGGTTATACATCATATTTATAAAATAATTTGTTATTAATTTTGTAATATTCCTAAAATTCAGGGGTTGTCTTTTGTGTATTTTGCCTTCTTAATGATAGCCCTAAAGGCTGTCATTAGCATTTTCCTTAATTACCATTGATTAATAATTGAAATGTGTCTCTTATAATTACAAAAAATTTAAATACTATCATGAACACATCTCTAGTTTTATAACAAATGAATTGAAAGTAGGATGTATCAAACTCAGACTCTCAGAGGTCTGCAAGACGTGAGGCCATTTCAAGCAACCCTTATTACCACTTGGGCCAAGACCATTTTATTAAGACTTTCAAACACAACCTATAATATAATTTTTTAATCATTTTCTTATGAACATTGTCTTTACTATCATAATAAATGTATATATAAGTAAAAATGGTTTGTAATTGTGGCTAAAATAAACACATGGGAAGTATGAATGTTCTTTTGGGTTAGAAAATTCAACCGTGCCGAACCACCAATAATAATTCACTTAAAAGTTAAAAAAAAAAGAAAAAAAATGCAGAATTAAGGAGTATATGTTAGCCGTTAAAAAAGAAACGTCTAAAATTACAAACCATGCGTCCATGCCGCACCAGCACCACAATAGTCATGAGACTAATTAGCAAATCAATATAAAGATATACTACCATTTGGTCTTACTCATAGTCATACTTATCAAGTCAAAATCAAGGGATAATATTACAATACAGAATTAGTGAATTACACATGTCATTCTATCAATTGAATAAGATTATAAGTAGGACCAAATGATTTGACTAAATATCATTTCTCTTATATTATTTAACTTTCTAGCTAGGACTTTTTTTTTTTAAAAAATATTTTGCAAACATTGGGTCCGAGTCCGACATGGCCACTAGGCTCGCTACTGGCCTACAGTAGAAAATATTTTCCAATATTACGGGCCCAAGCCCAAGAGATCATTCGGCGATTTACAACACTGAATGGAATGAAGGTGTTGCGCATGAGATTTTTTTTTAACGGCAAATAAACACTCCCACTGATTCGGTTAAGATGCAAAGGACCTTCTTCCGCCGACTTTCGCTTCTCAGTTCAGTAGCCGGATGACGTCCCCACTTTTCTAATCCGCCGCCGTTCGTCGTCCGCCGCTTCACCTCCTCTGCAACACCGGCTGTGATTACAAACACTGGCTTGTGGTTATGGATCCTCCCATAGGTTATCCGCTACGACATCAAATTGTTGAAGGGTACGTACAAACCCTAGCTTCCGCATTGGGCAGGTATGTTATATTTGCAATTAAGGAACAGTCAGACGCTGATTTGTGGTATGATGCAGTGAGGAAGAAGCTAAGGCCCCGTTTGTTTTGACGTAATCCTCCGTAATCTTCCGTAATTATAATTCAATTACATTACGGAGGACGTTTGGATGACCCATTTTTTTCGTAATTCAATTACGACGTAATTTCGAATTACGATATTCGTTGTAATTGAAATCCGTCCCAACACCCTACGAATTCAATTACGATCTTTTAGTAAAGTAACAAATTTGAATATCTTATATACTTCAGATTTTAAAATCATTTAAAAAAATTAAAAAAAATTAAAAAATCTTAAAAAAATTGAAAAAATTAAAAAAAATTAAAAAAAAATTAAAAAATTTTAAAAAACTCTAAAAATATTTTAAAAAATTTTAAAAATTTTAAAAAATTTTAAAAATTTTAAAAAATTTTAAAAATTTTAAAAACTTTTTAAAAAAATTTTAAAAAAATTTTAAAATTTTTTTAAAAAAATTTAAAATTAAAAATTAAAATTTTTTAAAAAATTTTAAAAAATTTAAAAAAAATTAAAAAAAATTTAAAATTTTTTTAATAAATTTAAAAATTTTAAAAAAATCAAAAAAAAGTTAAAAAAATAAAAACTATTTATTTATTTTTAAAATGTAAACAAATAATAAAAAAAATTTAAAAATAAAAGAAATTAAAAAAATAATAAATAATAAAATATTGAAAAAAAATTTAAAAAAGTTTTTAAAAAAAGTCATAAGTATTGATTTGAATTACAATTCAAAATTTTGGTAACCAAACGCGTAAGCGTATTCAATTACAACTCAATTCAATTACAACCGAATTCAAATACAACCGATTTCAATTACATTACGGAGGATTACGTTGAGCCAAACGCCCCCTAAGAGATCAATATATTCGGTTTCTACAAAGTATTACTATGCTTTCGGTTGCACAAGTAACGAAAATGTGGTTCATAGTATCAAATCTAGATTGTCTTCTTTGTATACATTTTTTAATTAATTTTAAATCAGATAATTGTTGAATTTTAATGCAATTATGTTTGTTTGCAGCTATGCCCAATGTCAGATGGGTTTTACCCGATTCTCATCATCGTCTCGATAACAATGATTATGGAGGTACACTTTAAGTTCCCTTTAGTTTTAAAATTCATAGTCATTGTGTTAATCTTGTGAAAATTGATAAACTCTGTTGGCCCATTTTCTTTTATTTCCTAGGCCTAATTTTATGAACTTGCTAGGACTCATGATGGTAATTTGGATTACAATTAGTTTAAGATATGATACAAATGTTAAAATTTGTTCGACAGGAGAACCATTTGTTGATGGGAGTGTTGTTCCGTACGATGAGATGTTTCACGAGGAATGGCTACAAGATCAAAGTGATAGGCGCAGAAGGAGATCGAGAAGGAAACAATTGAATGTGGAAAGTGACTGAAAATATATTGGTGATTAAATTCGAGTATTTGGTGGGATTGAAAATACTAGTTATTTCCATGAACCGCAAAAATAGTTTATTCTCTTCTAAAAGAATACCTTTTAGCGGTTGCTAATAAATAACACAAGTTGCGGGCCGGGTTTCACCTTGAAGTTGTCATTCTCATGTTTTGTGCAGATGGAATGTGTTGCAAGTTTACTGAAAAACATTATTGTTATTGTTGTAGTACATAATTTGTATTTGGAGAGACAGAATGTATTATATTTGAAGCCCCCCTTAAATTATGTTTTTCCCCATGTTTTTACTGCTAATTCCCTCCCTGCCTATTCTGTTTTGCAAGAAGAGATACTTTTTGTCTCAAACCTTTTTGTGTTGTACTGAATCCTGGATTCGTAGTATGTGTCATGTTTTTTGGGTTAAATCCGGGACCTGGAAACCTTATTTTTGAAAGAAAATAAAATGATAGGATATTTTATAAACATAAATTTAAACACAGTTTTAATCAAAGCATAAATTTCATTGATTCACAGGTTTTTACATTTTGATTCATCGTCTACACTTTATTATTGATTCTCGAATTTACATTTTGGAATGATTTACATTGAGGAAATATATATTTATTCATACTAATCGAACAAGTGCGAATTAATCCAACAACGCGAATAAATAGTCATAGCTGTGGGGGTTACGGCGGTAGTTACAGTCTGTCGGCAGTTTGCCTTTGGTTGCATCTTTTATTTGATTATTCTTTTATACTAAAATAGTGCATTAGAAGCGTCAATTTTCTTTAGATATACATTATTTTGACAAAAGATTCATAAATTGTACACAAAACCATATTACTCTCTTTTTTTAGATGCTTAGTTTAGAATTTGGGATGTAAAAGATCTGTTTTACTGATAGCGACTTATTCAATCGCATCATGGTATATAGAATAGGTGATGATTTTTACATCACATGTTTTAATTTATCTACCCAACCATTACATTGTTTACTCGTACAGTATGTGGGTTATCTATTATAAATATTATCACCTAAACTGACGGGATTTGTTTCTTGTTCTTGAAGCCTAGAAATTAGGCAGTTGCTATTAAACAAATCCCTCATCAACAGCTTTCAACTTAATTAGTTGTTAAGCTGTGATTATCTTTCATGCTCATTTAGGTGTCCCCAAGCATGTAAGTTATCTTAATAGAATAATCACTCCCTTTTTGAGGTGTGCTTGCAGCTGCTTGTTTTTTTTTTCCTACAACGTGAATATGGCATTAAACTTGTATTACTTTCAATTGTTTAATTAATCTGAAACTGCATGTATATTGTTGCATTTAGTGCTTCTTTTCATCATCTTTTTTTCTAATTAATTACTCTTGTTTGTCAAGACTAGGAATATCTGATTATGCTAATTAATCATTATTTAATGTCATTTCAATAATACAAAAAATTCAGCGCTATGACAAGTTTCTACCAGCCACCACCATCTGTATGGCGTTGTATTTTATACATTATGATGGAAATAGCCCTATAAGTATTAACATAAAATAATGTTTCCTAATAATCCATGCTTTACAGATTTAATTAGTTATCAATTAGTTGCATATATGTGTAAATTGTGTCCTACAAAATTTGTATATGAATTCGTTTTAGTTTTCAAACTGGACACCTTTCTTGACCAGGTGGAGTATTTCGTTTAAGATGACTCGTTTGGAAAGTTCTGGTTTCTTAATTTAAATTTAAATATTAATGGGTCTTGTTACAAGTTTAAATCAATTATTCTTCCGCGTAGCATGTGATGTGAAAATTCATTTCGATTTCGTCCCTTTGACTTGTATTGTTAAAATTCACTTCAAATTGTAGGAAAGCATCTAAACTATTTTGAATTTTTGATACATGCTTTGAGTTCACATTACAAAGGGTGTAACTATGGGTGAGCTTGGTTTAAAAACCAAACTCAACCGAAACTGAAAGAACTGAAACAGAAAATAATGAATTATCAAAACCGAAATCAAACCGATAACATGTTATGGGTTTTGGTTCGTTTCGTTTTCGGTTCTGGTTTTTTTAGGCCAAATGTTCATCCTTATCCGAAGACTGAATCGAACCAACCGAAAACGATGAATTTTCAAAAATGAACTCAAATCGATAACATGTTATCGATTTCGATTCGGTTCGTTTTCAGTTGGTTTTTGGTTCGATTTTTTCAGCCCAAATGCTCACCAGTGAGTGTAACTAAAGGAATTAAGTATCGTTGTTTTTTTAATTTTACGTTATAGAAAATCAAGTAAAAAAATATGTGATCAAATCAAATATTTGACAATGATTTATTGGCACAAATTCTGTAAAAACTTAAATTTTTGTGTCATTACAAATCTTCCTTTGAAGATGAATTGCTGCATATACTACTAAATCTTGGTATCCAATACAAACCAAACAAACCTCTCTTTTTGAAGATATGAAAACAAAATAACAACAATAAAAAAAACTACCTTGATCCAAATCAACATTTTAACAAATTCACACCCCCATTTTCTTTAGGCCTAGGCAACAATGGAGAATTTGTACCCTTTTTAAAGTTTTTATACAAAGCCGTATCAGAATATACCGCTCGAGACCTCATCGATCTTATCCTATGCTTATGCCGGTGACCTTTTACCGGTTCCCGCTGGCGATTGTTTTCTTTCTTCTCAACCACCACCGCATCACCGCTATTATCTTCTTCTTTCTCTTTACCATCATTCTTTTCTTCACCTTTTTGTCCTTCGTTAGGTGCAATATACACAAAAGAACCAACTAGTGAATCTTCTATTTCGAGCACATGTTCCAATATCTTGACCACTTCATTCATGTTTGGTCTACATTTCGGGTGGTGGCTCAAACACCGGCTAGCCAACACCACTGCTTTCTTAGCCGCTAATACCGGATAATTACCGTCTAGTTTAGGGTCCATGATCCTGTCAAGATTGTTTGGATCTTTCAAAAGTGGTCTACCCCATTCCACTAAACATTGCTCTCTACTTGGTCTTTTCTTATCCATTGATCTTCTACCCGTTAATAACTCCAATAAAACAACCCCAAAACTATAAACATCACTCATAGTCGTTAGATGACCTGTCATGACGTACTCGGGTGCAGCATATCCGTGTGTTCCCATCACTCGTGTACTGACATGTGTCTCATCTCCTTCGGGCCCATCTTTTGCTAGCCCAAAATCCGATAGTTTAGCAGTATAATCCTGTTCATAGAACACAACATTTAGTACTTCAATTTTCACAAAACAATAAAACGAATGTAAAGGTTTACCGATCCGAGTAATATATTTGAAATTTTGAAATCGCGATAAATGACGGGTTTTTCCTCCCCGTGAAGAAAGGCGAGTGCGATCTGAATCCGGGTCAACCATGGTAATGAAATCGAATACCCTGAATCCATAAAGAAAATACTTAGTTCTACCAATAATAATATCATATAAACAAAAGAAATATTACTTCTAGATAGTTGACTTTCTAGATTGCCCCTTGCCATATATTCATAAACAAGAAGCCTGTTTCTGTCCTCACAGCAATAACCAATCAACTTCACAAGATGAGGATGTCTCAATTGCCCCAAAAAGGTCACTTCAGCCTATAATAATATCAAGCATTGAATTAACTTAAGGATTATACTTTAAAAAATAATCATTACTAACTTACATACCAGCCATTCATTGTGACCTTGACCACCATCCAAATCCAATAACTTAACCGCAACGGGTTGAGCCTCTAACCCTGGTCTCATCTTATCGTCAATGAACCCTTTATGAACGGGTCCAAACCCACCTTCACCAAGAAAATTACTAGACGCAAAATTATGTGTGATCTTAGTAAGCTGATCCAAAGTGAATTCGTGTAAATCCCACCCGATAATCGAATTCGAAAGAGCGTTAATTTGTGATAGCGATGAATCAACATCGGATATCGATAACCTTTGTGATAAACTGGTTTTAGGAACGAGAATTTGAGGGTCAAGTGTTGATGTTTTTTGTTTGTGAAACAACCAAATAGAAGAGTTTTGAATGTGTTGGGAGCCATGATCGAGAGAATAATGTGTTACAAATGGTGGTGTGGGTTATGAGTATAAGTAGGTGTGAAGAAATTCATATGTGGGGTTCACCTGGTCAGTTTTAGGGGTAAACCAACCAAAAATGATTTGAAAAGAAGATAGAAGTTGGTGGTAACAGGGTTTTGGTTTTTGTTTACAAGATTCTTGGCACAAAAAAGTCTAAAGGCTAACTAACCACTTACTTTATTTTACACCCACCTGGGTTGATCACACATGAAAATAATATGATTATATACTACTATAATATATTATCTTATATATTGTATGCAGAGTTTGGATTTTATAATACAGAGTAAGATACAACTCTTGTAGCATAAGTTACAAGCTCTTATAGAAGTGGTGGGTTGGTTTTGGAACTTGTTAATCTTTCCATAGCATGGGCCTAGAAGCAAAGGGAAATTGAAGTAGTCTGCTTTTTCTTTTGAGAATATTTCTTTTTTCTGTCAAACCCTCAACTATTTTTATTTGTATCTCTTTTATATAGTCTAAAAATACATCTAAGATATTGTTTATACTTCTTCCTTCGACTCTCATATAAGTGATATAATTTTAATAAGTGATATATTTTAATACTTTATCTTATTTGATAAAAAAGTAGTGAACTAACTATTTCTTTAATATAGTGAAATAATCATTTTATCTATATTTTTACTTTTAAACATCTTTATTTTATTTTATTTAAAATGTGTGAGACTTGTTCCTCACTAATTATCAAATTTAATCTATTCTAACTATCATTATAATCTTTTAAACTAATAATACATCATTTAATTGGAATTGGAGGAAGTAGATAAAATTGGTGTGTGGGTCGTAACTTGACTTTGACAACCTGTACAAGAGCTATTAAAATACTAGAAGTCTGTAAATGTCATGGTCAACAAAATTTTGCCCTTATTGCTTATGGGGGCCATTAACACGTCTAGATATTGAAAATTTATGCAACTTATTTTGTTCTTTTCATAATTTAGTTTACTAATAATTTTTGTTTGAAGATAATATTCTATTGAAGTTCTGGCATTCTACACCAAGTACCGTGTAGTACTTGTTTCTAGAATCAAATGGTTACTACCTATAATCATCATACTTTATAAGTTTTATAAAAGCTCGACTTAGATATATAATTAAGGCTCTCCCTTGTATATTCTTACTTGGACTCGATATATGGGACCGGCTACAGTCAAGTTCATGAAGCACTCGTGAACACGGCTGACCCTCCTATATGGGCTCAAAAAATTTACAATGTATATACTCTTTAGGGACCTATATCCCTAATGACTACTTAATAATTTGGTGTTTTGGTAATTTGTTATTAATTTGTGGAATAATAATAACATTTTGACATGTTTAACATGTTTGACATGCTAACTTGTTTAAACCGTTTAATTAAACGGGTTGTATGGGTCAGGTTTGGGTTGAAAGTAAACATGTTAGGGTTGAGATATCTGACCCGTTTATACAAACATATTGATTTCAGATTGAATATTTCTAACTTGTAAACCCGCGAACCCAAACTATTTAACCCTAATCCAACCTGAATTATCACCCCTAACCTAGGCATGAGATAGTTTCTTAGTCACAAAAGTAGCATATTCTACGATTTACATGTGGCAACTTTTTTGGGCTTGGATTTTTGTGGGTCTTAATGGGCCAAATCATGTGGTCCCTTGGCATTCTTGAAAATATGTATAAATAATAAATGGATCCTAGTAAATAAATTTGTCTTTTCTGTCGAGGGGAATATAATATTGATTCAAAAAGAAAGCTTTGGTAATTTCTATAAAGCGCGTCTTTCTGATATTTGTTTTCATTGATTAATATTTGAGTGTGGACTTTTGAATAAAACAAGTCATGGCCGTTGTTCTTGAAATTATTTTTTTTATTTATTTCGAATTGACAATTTTTCCTCTTCAAAATTTTATCACGGAATCACTTCATGTCGCACTCCGCGTGATTCTTTCAATATCAGTCTAATATCTATTGTTCTCAACTTATGAGCTATTGAAAATGAGCTATTGAAAATTTGTTTATAATAATCCAAGGAACAAAGTATTTAAGCAAAGAGATTCGTACACCTACGTGTCTCACTAGAAGCAGTAACTCTACCATTATATAGAGATATAACTATCTAAATCTTGTGTTCTTCGTAGTCATATAGTATATAGAACGATTATCTAACCTATTAATTTAATAGCCTGGATTTCAATACATTAACTATATTTTAATTACACAAATATGTGTAGTGAAAGTATAGTTGGGTCTGCCATTCTTCATGTGTAAAGACAGCTATCCTCTAGAACCTTTTATAAAATAATTAATAATAATAACGGAACTTCTGAAACAAATGCAAATATTTTAAGTTACATCGTAACAACATATATGACAAGATATCACAATCAACACAAAGAAGGCACTTGTTGTGTTAAACTATACAAGTCGTAAATTTTCAGTTTTTAATAATGTTGATAGGATTTAATAGACATATAACTTTAGTGTTATTGAAGAAATAATCTTGATGAACAATTTAACAAACCGTAGAATCGTCACAAAATTTAGTGAAAGATAAAGTTAAACTCAATAGAATAGTTTGTTTATGAAGGGGTTAAAGAAAAGGGAGTCAACGGGTAGCAGGTCAGCTCAATCAAACAAAATGCATTACATGGTGGTTGACGCGGTCGTGCATTTTGGCTTCTTATGTTCTCACAATCAATCTCCTACTTTTATCATTTAAATGATTAGATTTTGTCCGCATAATATCTTCATCACATATTTTTCTAACAAACTTGGTATAGTTATACCATGTACATTGAACGTGCTTACATTCACATTTTGTGTATGTATCCAATAAAAAAAGGTACATAATCTAACGGTGCCAAAGATTTAAAATTATGATTATCAGAATAACTGATTGTATAGAATGGTTCCGTGGGACTCAAACCTTAGAGATTAGGCTATTGATATAGTCTAATATTCCCGTCATTTAACTACAAAAAAATTAGAAAAATCAACACCCAGTGTAGCGAGAGCGTTTTTTTGCATAGTTGGTGCGAAATTATCTTGTATACCGAATATCAATACGAGGTACGGTTCCAGTATGGCTTATCGAAAAAAGGTTTCATCTTATATTTTTGCACTAATCTACGTGCATCTTAAAATTAGACCACGGCCATAACTTTATAGATCACCCAATTTTATATTTGTTTTTGCTTACCCATTTTTAATTACTAAATCTACGCTAGAAAATTATAAAACTACAGAAAATTTGAACATATAAAATTATACAAAAAACAAGTTAGATATAAAATATTGGTTATCCTGTTCTAAATCACTTGTATGATAATAAAAAATAATTTGTAAAAGAGAAAAACAATTTTCCATTGGGTGAATCAAATAGTGTAAAAAAGTGAAAAACTATTTTCACTTCCATGCAAAAGGAATGAGCAACATATCTCCATAAGATGGTAACTGGATCAGATTACGTTTGCGTGGAAAAAAAAAAAAGAGGTACGCATTTTTTAATACTTGCGAATGGCCCATGACATAAAAAATGAAGCAATAAATTCAAACATTCACATTACCAACACATGATTTTCAAAAAAAACGACGTTAATTAAGAATTTCCAACAAATTACCAAAAACATTCTATCCTATGCAGAAACATGGGGAGGGAGTAATAAAAAGTAGTTCCCAAAGCAAAATTCAACCCCATTAAAAACGAATTGGAGACAACATAAACAAACAGATTAATCAAGGAAATGTATCATGACACTTTGACTGCTTTGGAAATTTACACCTGCAAAAGAATAATTAAATCAAACATTCGATATAATTTCACGAAATGGAAAAGGATTAGTTTAATGCTACCTCGAGATGAATGATATTTACAGGGCAAAAACCTGCATGTATCAAACACGTTAAAGTATAAAGCAACTGTTAAACATTATATGAAAACCTTTTGAGAACAACCAGAAACTGGTGATGCTATCTGAAAACAAGGCTTCCATTCTGCTCTACTCTCAATTTCTCAATTAGAGATTGGTAAAATGACTTCATATCATTGCCCTAAAATACAACCCCCAAAATTACATTACATGTATAAAGATTCAGAAAATTTATTTTGATAAATGTACCTGCAGTTTCTGACAGTACTCCTCTGCTAAATTTTGAGGGCAATGTGCAGCAACAAAACCTTTTGATACAAAATTAATCAGAAAATCGTTTCCAATACATAATCTTCTGAGCCAGTACGATTTCTCCAAATAAAACAAGCTGCAAACAAATACAATTATATTAAGTGAGCTTTAATATGGAAAAACTCAAGTAAAGAGGTATTTGCATCACGGAACTCAAAGGACTTATCAAGCACGCTATACAAACAACAGTTTGTTGCAAAAGCTTCAATTACAAAACTTTGAAAACCAGGTACCTGTAACTTGACATATTAAAATATTTTCCACCAACACAACATCAAACTTTTATTCATTACCTTCTCTTCACCGAAAGGCCTAGTGGACCAATCTTTAATCAGTCTAATAAATATTTGTACACAAGCCTATAGTAATCACACCAACATTTTGTTAATCTCTTAATAATTAATTAATCAGAATAATGAAGATTTTACACACCTTTCTAACGACGAGATCCTTGTGATTGCATGAAGTAAATAAAAGTAACTGCATCATTGGATCCAAATATGGTCGACTTTTTGGAGAAAGAAATACTGATGACAAATCATGTGTTGCCACCACATGAAGAAAGGTATAAAATGTGCGTTGAAGTTCTTGCAATTCACGAATTTCCTAAAACAACCATTATGTACGCTTAATAGTTTTTTAAAAAAAAAAATAAAATAAAAATTAGGTGTACCTCGGTGTTGGTGCCTGGGCCGGAAGGAATGGTGTCCCTTGGTAAAATGGTAAATATTCTAGCAGCAATAACAGGGTATACATTTTCCAAAATATCTTGGACAGAAATATTAAATTTGCAAATAAGTTGATTTAGTAGTACAATAAATCCCACAAGTTCCTTTGGCTGCATGCATAATAAATGTCGTCACGCACGCATATTTAAGGAAAGATGAATTAGTAATAAATAAATACCTCACTTTCAGCAAGTAACTGCTCCAATGCTTTTGGTAGGTAAGGAAATACAGATGATCCTAATGTCTCCACCATGCGGTGAATAAATGATGTAACCTGAGCAAGCAAGAATCAATCAGACATGAGCAAAAAATAAAATAAAAACCTAATAATCGTACCTTTGAGCGCAAAGGTTCTACTTTTGGGAAGATCACAAGAATTTGTAGGAGCACATCCAAAGTCTACAGCAAAAGAGTAAAAATAAGTTAGAAATATATACACAGAATGTAGTATAAGTTGGTCCTTACAGACGGAAATAAACAGTTAAATTTGTCATCATGAGAAAATATAATGTTAGAGAGTAAGTTTAATGTATAACGCAAATGGTAAGTAATAAAGCAAAATTAAGTAGGGAAATCCAGAGATGAGAGATTACACCAGTGACTAATCTTACTTAGGTATTAACATCACTAAAATTAAATAGCAACCTGCTTGAACATGAGACCAATGGCCGGACGACTGGCAGTTACAAGACGCTCGCTGAACCCCTGTGAACATTACATTAAAAGGTGAGTGAGTACACATTAGATATTCATACCAAATATATAATAAAACAAAACCTTGCTCAGTGCATTAATGGCCATTATGATTTGTTGAATATTGCCAACTTTTGATTCCGAGTTTTCAACTCTGGTGGAGCTCGTAATCAATATCTCAACCTAATAAATCACAATATTCGCACATTATATAACTTCAATTAAAAAAAAAAAAAAAAGGTCAAACACATATCGCATTTATAGATACTAATAAAGCAGTAAACCAATTGAGAGTTTTGCCAGCCAATTAACATTTTCTTCTATTTATTTTTCCTATTTCACTTTTTCCAATTTTCAATTTAGCCCTCCTAATTTCATTCAACTAAATTTAACTTTTATATGTCATCAATTTCTTTTTATATTTGTCATTATTTACCTTTACCTCTTCTAATAAAGGAATTTTCTTACTACAATCTGAAAATTTATAAATAATATTTACGATTTAGACATTAAATAGATATTATTATTACGATCAAAATTACATTAATATCAAATATTTAAACTTCTTTCTATAATAATTTTTTTTACGTTAACCTATTAATCAATTTTCATTTGCAATATGATACATAATATGTTTTACAGTTGCTTTTCATTTATGTTATTATCTTAAAGTAATACGAGACTCAATAATCTAGTATCATAAATGGGTTTGTATCATAAACAAGAGTCGAGCTTGAAACCTGTTGACAAAGAGGAGTAAGCAAAGATGATAGGTATTCTGACTGCTGGCACGTCTTCCATTCCAATTAACAGACCTATTGCCTGTAAATATATTAGATAATGTAAACAAAAATGAATGAAAATGATAAACAATTACCTCGAAAATGTGACTGCCATCTTCAGATCCAGAAAGTTCTTTGGATGCATAATCCATACTTGTAAACTGAGAAACAATATCTTGCAAACTTTGCAGAATCGTTTCAATAAAAGGCACAAGTTTTGCTTTAAGCAATTTCACAACTCTCATGAAAAGATAACTTGCCCTTCTTGACTTTTGAATGGTGTATACCTCGGTCATCAAGAAATGCAGCCAAAACCAGAGGAATATATTGATTATTTTCAAGAACAAATTTCATATATCTTGTTATTGTATCAAGATACACCAGTGCAACAAGGCGGTTAGAATGACAAGGAAATTTAGTGGATAAAAGCATGGGTACAAGTTTACCCACTGCCCGATTTCATTGCTTCTTCACTTAATGATTCACCATAAGCATAGAACAGAGACAAAGCAGCTTCCACTTGTTCAACATTAATGTCAAGACTGGACCCCACTGCATTTGATAACGAATTTCTTATGAAGATTTGGGTATGATCCGGTGCTACTCGCCCTACGTTACGCAGCAACACAAGCAGATCTTTTCTATGCTCCACCATTCGATCTTCTTCTTCACTGCCTACTTTATCTAACACATCCAGATTCTCACGGTACATAGGATCAAATCTAATTTGAATACGGATTACTTCCAGTATCTGACCCACGTGAAACAGTTGTGTTTCAGTTAATGCTTTCATTGTGGTAACATAACTGGAAAGAAACTGAACTATACTAAATGTAGTGTCGATTTCACAGTTTTGCATGATGTAAAAAACGGTCGGTGTTTAGAAGATCAATGGAAGCTCGTTTCAGATCCCCATTGTTGAGATGCTTTAAGCAGTCTAAAAGCTCGGATGCGTACCCTGTAAGTAAAGAAGTCAACCCAGATACAAACTCAGAGTCAACATCGCCGGCTACTAACCCGATTCATTTGTAGGCTTTGCAAAAGGGTGAGTGGGTCCATCCGTTTAGAAACGACGGCTAGAACACAACCAGAAGCTGCACATCTGAGATGATCGGGTAAATTGTCTACCAGCATTAATTCAAATAAAAACGGGAGGAAAGTGTTGTTTGCAATTAAACATCTATAGTAAAAATAATAAGTAATCCTTGATTCCAAAAGAAGTTAACAACTCTATCCAAATCTTCAAAGCTGTCATGCTAATTAATTATGGGTTTTATTAATGAATAATGACTGTCATTAAGATGTGATTACGTTATAAATCGCCATTAATTGTTTATTTATAGTCATTACGATAATCTATTATTCCATTAATTATTTATTTATAGTCATTACGATAATCTGTATCCATATGTGTATAGGGGAGGTTTTAAGCTGAAATAAAATGAAGGTACTGTGAAATGAAAAAAAGGTAAAATTCTGAAAATATGAACTATAAACAGATTAAGGAATACGTGTACTTATAATAAGAAGATAAAAATAATATAAAAACTGTTCCCTGTATTTTAGGATCACTACTCCATCAATGAATGTACAATCATTTTATGCATGTTATAGACAACCCTTAGGGCTGTCATTAACAAAACTCATTTTAGAAACACTACTCCATAAATGAATGTACACGTATTTTATGCATGTTATAGACAGCCATTAGGGCTATCATTAACAAAACCCTATTTTTTATTAGCTATATTATGTTTGTATAAGAGGGGGATCAATTTTTTTTTTTAGAAACGGTAAATAGATTTGTAAATGAAAAATCCCAAAATTTAGCAAGTAGCTAAAAAAGAGAGAGAAATATACAAATTACATGTATATTACAATTACATGTTTAAAGTGAAGACAATGGAACTCCAATTAATTGATTACATGTAAATTTA
Organism: Calendula officinalis; assembly: GCA_963853835.1. Lineage (NCBI taxonomy): Eukaryota > Viridiplantae > Streptophyta > Magnoliopsida > Asterales > Asteraceae > Calendula > Calendula officinalis. The sequence goes on along the minus strand of OY970827.1, from coordinate 190,952 downwards.
CCCTTATGCGTATCGCATTCAATGATATTAATATAATTTCATCTGCAATCGTCATAACGGATCGTAGATATCTAAAATTCAAATTTTTATGATCAAACTTTGTTTTAATATCCACGTAAGCTTAATTCCAGAAACAACGTTTTCCGTTATTTTAGGCATTTTGCAAGGGGCATCTGGTAATTTTACATCCCGTTCCTTCGCCTTGCCGCTAAGCAACATTTATTTCCATATTTATTGCGTACAAATAATAGAGTTCGTCTATTCGAAACAGGAAAAGAGGAACCCCCCTTTCTTCAATATCTTTGACCTTCTTCAGATCAACAAATTCGTCGAATTCCCTAATTTTTTCCCTTTAATTCGTATGTAAATACCTAATTGATCCTCAATATTCATTTGTTTTCTCCATTCATTCAGTCAAACAATTTACCTTTCAAAGTGTATATGATCAGAACCTAGATTTTAGATTATACAAAATTGATCTGCTTTATCAATCATGGTGGTTCCTACAATAACACTGTACGCGAGTCCTCCAAGTAGTGTGTGTTCAACACCGTATCCATGTCACATCAATTCACATGGATCCTATGATTTTGATATAACCAGCCGTTCGTCGTCGTCGACGACGGCGACCGCTTCTTCACAAAAAACAACCGTCGGTGGCCTTTCTTCGCTTTTCTCTTCTTCTTCATGCTTTTCCTCCGGTGGAACGGACGACTTGACATCGTCGAGAGGTGGTGAAGAGTTGAGCAATTCGTTTTCCTACTCGTCTTTTGGGTCGTGCTTGAAACGCGATCATTTTCATCAGAGTCCGATCTCAGTGATTCAAGGTCCAGTTTCGTTGAGCAGTATTTCGTCGATGAGATCGCCGCCGGAAAGAGAGGGTTCTGTTCGTGTTGGCACCAGGCGGTTGTTTAAAAAGTTTGTTACCCACGCCTTAGGCTCGTATGTAAACTATTCGCCTAGTTTTCGAATGGATGTTAATATTGAAGAACTCACATTTATTATGGATGGCAATGATAATAATTTGAAGGAATCAAATCACGAGCCTTATGCTAAAGAGATGCTTATGACTGCACAGATAAAACATAATATATTCAACGATGATCTCGTTATCAAAGCTTTTTATGAAGCTGAGAAAGCGCATAAAGGGCAGGTATTGACTAATAATGTCGTATGTTTACTTAATTTCATTCTATCTGTTTTTATGTATAAAAGTTGGAATATTGATCTGTAGATGCGAGCCAATGGAGATCCTTATTTACAACATTGTGTGGAAACTGCTGGTTTGCTAGCATCCATAGGGGCCAGTTCTATGGTAGTTTCTGCAGGGCTTCTACATGACACACTCGATGATTCTTTTGTGAGTTATGATTATATTCTTCAATCTTTTGGAGCTGGACTAGCAGATCTTGTTGAAGGGGTATGAGTCTACAAGATGAACCTCTGTCTTTTACATGCATTTTTGTTTGGATTCGAAATCTTACTATTCTTTATTTCTTTTGTTTAGCAAGTATATTACTTGTTAAAATTTGCACCATGCACATTTTGCTACTGGATCATTTGTAGGAGTAGATTTATGAAGTTTCATGTGATTTGATGAATACATACATACATATATAGAGATATATTTACCTGTGTCTGTATGGGACTATGATGTTTGAGATATGGCACATCAGGAGTAGTTCTTTATAACAGTATTTAAAATTCAACGATACTGCAAAAAGTAGGTAGTTTTACCATTGCGATATTGGCATCCATCTTTTCCCAGTATCTTTTATAACCAAAAGTCTAAAATTATATGGTTAAATATTTACAGGTGTCCAAATTGAGTCAATTGAGCAAACTTGCTCGTGAAAGCAATACAGCAACTAAAACGGTTGAGGCAGATCGTATGCACACCATGTTTCTTGCAATGGCTGATGCGAGAGCTGTGCTTATAAAATTGGCTGATAGATTACACAATATGATGACACTAGATGCACTACCTTTATGTAAACAATACAGATTTGCAAAAGAAACTATGGAAATATTCGCTCCTTTAGCAAACCGTTTAGGAATCGTGAGTTGGAAAGAACAGTTAGAAAATCTTTGCTTCAAATATATCAACCCAAATCAGTACAAAGATTTATCCTCACAACTTTTAAAATCCTTTAATGAGGCAATGGTCACTTCTGCTGCTGAAAAATTGGAACGAGCTCTTAAAAATGGATCCATTTCTTATCATGTTTTATACGGGAGACACAAAAGCTTGTATAGCATTCATTGCAAAATGCTAAAGTATGTCTCTTTACCCTACACCATATTTATTATTTAATCTTCATAATTAAGAAATATATTTTTTCCTTTTGGTGCAGGAAAAAGTTAAGTATGGATGAAATCCATGATATCCATGGGTTAAGGCTGATTGTGGAAAATGTAGAGGACTGCTATGAAGCATTGTATCTTGTTCATAAATTATGGTCCCAAGTACCTGGAAAATTCAAAGATTACATAAAGCGTCCAAAGTGTAACGGGTATGTAATCTATACTCCCAAAGATTTCCTTTTTGCATATTTAGTTTTATTTATTTAAATTTCATATTGTAGGTATCGATCTTTGCACACAGTAGTAATTGGGGAAGGATTGATTCCACTAGAAGTTCAAATAAGAACAAAAGAGATGCATTCGCAAGCCGAATTTGGATTTGCAGCTCACTGGAGATACAAAGAAGGCTATTGTATGCATTCTTCATTTGTGTTGCAAATGGTTGAGTGGGCCCGTTGGGTTGTTACATGGCAGTGTGAGACTATGATGAAACATCACTCTTCAGTTGGTTACATGAAACCACCTTGCAATTCCCCTTTTCATTCTGAAGATTGCAGACATTCTTATAAGCCCTCTTGTGGTTCTGATGGGCCCGTTTTTGTTATCGTAATTGAGAATGACAAGGTTGGTAACCTAAAAGTTGTATTTTTTCATATACTGGGCCAAAATCTTGGTATGGGTGAAAACAGTTTGGGTTGACTAGAAACAGTTTTTTGTCCAAAATTATAGTAATAATGTAATGTTTTAAATAAAATTTTATATGCATTAAATTGGACCGTAGAGGTAAAATTTTTTACGTGAGTTAAGTAAATGGGTATAGTAATTTGAGAAATTATTGGGTAATGATGTGATGGCAGATGTCAGTGCAAGAATTTGCTGCAAATTCGACATTTAAGGATCTTATAACTAGAGCTAATCATGGAAGCTATCCCCCATATGGATTTTCAGTGAAGCAAGAATTGATGCCGAAACTGAATGACGAGACTGTGAGTGATTTTAGTTGCAAACTGAATATGGGGGATTTAGTGGAATTAACTCCAAAAATACCAGACAAGTCATTAACAGAATACAGGGAAGAAATTGAACGTATGTATGAAAGTGGGGTTCCTGCTGGTAACAGGATTGGTTGGAGAAGATGATAATGTGCGTGTAAATACAGGTACGTTCTTTATAGCTATAAAGTTGAAAACAAGTGTTGAGTTAATTCTTATATGTAATAGCGGCTTGTATTTGTAAATATGTGTTATTTGGTGTAATATAATTAAGAGCTAGCTAGCTGCCCATTGTTGGAGAAGCTTAGAACCAAACGAAATAGAAAGAATATAATTCAAGAAGTAGCTTTAAGATCAACGTACTTTGAGTATCGACTCACATTATAATGGGATAATGATGTGCGAGTTAGTTACAAGTAATAATATAATATAATATAATAATAATAAATGTAGTATTATCCTATCTCCAGAAGAAATGTTGCCAATACAAGACAAACAACCGCCTAAACCCCAGGCGATTCAATTTCACATGATGATGATGATGTGGTTTTAATTAAGAAGCATTGGCATGGCGAGGAAAAGATGATGAGTTGAGTCCTTGGGTGTTTCTGAATCGGCCATCTTCCACAAAGGAATGATTAATTACAGTAAATGTTGATAGGTGAAGGAAAAGTGAAGCCGTCCGTCCGAAAACCACGCACTCCGCATCAAACAATTTAATATTTTCTTCTTTTTAATATTTTCCGCCAAACATCCTTTACTTTCCCTTCCCAAATTATCCATCCTCATTAATCATTCTAATGCCGGGACCTAGGGGTGGCAATTTCTGACCCGACACGAAACCCGACCTGAAACCGACACGAAAATAAACAGGTTTGGGTTGGGGTAAAAAATAATTGGGTCAGTCTCGGGTTGAGTCAGCTGACCCGTTTATTAAACAGGTTAGGTCCGGGTCAATGATAATATAAATGGGTTGACCCGCCAACCCGTTTAATTATTAAAATGTATTTTAAAATATATATATTTATACTTAATTTATACGTTACTAGTTAAAACATAATTAATAGTTTGGTAAAAATTAAAAATGTTACTTAGTAATTTGGTGATTAGTATTTTGTTATGAATTTGTGTAATAATAACAACATTTTGACCTGTTTGACCCATTTAACTTGTTTAACCTGATAACCTGTTTAACCCGTTTTATTAAATGGGTTATATGGGTTAGGTTTGGGTTGAACTTAAACAGGTTAGGGTTGAGATAGCTGACCCGTTTATATAAACAGGTCGGTTTCGGGTTGAACATTTCTGACCCGCCAACCCGGGAACCCGAACCCGTCAACCCGAACCCGACCTGAATTGCCAACCCGAACCTAACATTTTGTTTTTTAATTATTTTTTTAATTTGTGATTAGTTTGAGGTATTTTTTGTAAGTCTCAAATGGATGTTATAAGAATGTTACCGAGAGATGATAATTTTAAAGTGCGTTAAAACTATATTAAAGACATAAAACATCTATACTATAAATTTAACTTATCACAATACCTAGTGCTCTAATAACTTCATTAGTTTAAATACTGACAAACCTTGAAAGGGAATACTTGCTATTATTTTGTAAACTACAATCCAAACAATATAACTGGGGACGTGAATTGTGACATGGACATTTAAATGTCAAAAACGTGTTAATCAATTAATTGTGAAAAAGCATGCTGCTAGCTAGCTATTATTGTGATTGGTAGGAATCGGTTATACTCTGAATTTGATTTTAAATATCGACGATATAATTATAGGGTTTTCTTGGATTGGATCGGAGTGTCGTGGTTTTCGTTTTTTAAGTTCTAAATTTCTCATATATAATATTGGTGATTTTTCGTGTGTGCTTTTGAGTTCTTCTATAGCTTATAGATAAAGAGAATGAATCATTACTACTTTCTCCAGTAGCTTAATAAGGATTATTGTTTTAGTGGTAATAAAAGATTTATTGTTTAATATTTCAATAGTTATTTTTTTCTTACATTTCCTTATTCAACTTTCCTGGGTAGCCGAATATATAAAAATGCTTTCCATTTTAATTAATAATAATTAAAATGTATATTAGTTTTTAAGTTAAGTGATAAAAAATATCTTTACAAAATTTGTACTATAAAAATACAGTTCTGTTATAGATTAACATTGATTGCATGCCGAAAGGTTTTTTTTGTTGAGAGTTGTATATAAATCTGTACTCGAGTTATATTTACGTACGTTAACTTTAACCAAAAATAAAAAATAAAAAAAAAATTCATTTGACAGGGAACAAGAAAATCACACGAATGCATGTTTAATGTACAAATTAAACACTCTATACACGTAAGTATGTTACATGTTTATGTCGTAAAAATAATTACCCTAGCATATTTCAATAAAGGGTTTTGATAATGATAGCCCTAAGGGTTGTCTCTAAGTGCATTAAATATGGTACGGATGAGTAATTTTTAAAATTCAGGAGTCGGTTACAAATAGATGTACACTACATTTATGCATGTCTTATAAGGGTGTCATTATCAAAACCCTTCAATAAAACATGTCACGTATATTTTAGAGATGATGTTGGGCCTTTTTCGAAAATGCATTAGTCCCCACAAGAAAGGAAAAGAAAATATTGTAAGGGGGGTGTGATTTATTTGTGATCTTTGCTTTGTTTATATACCGGCTGAAACATTCAAACCGGGATTGGGGTACCCTGTGTCAGGTTCAAACCGGGATTGGGTACCCCTTTTCAGTCAAAAAAGCAAACCGGGTATGGGGTCTCCTCCGTTTGAGTAAAAAAGCTGCTGGAAGGGACTGCCACCTCGAAGACACATGTCGGGTTATGATTCAAACCGGGTATGCCATACCCGGTTAGCATTATTTTTGTAAAATATTGAAAAAGAGCATTATTTGTGCAATTTTAAATAATACTGCATTATTTATACAAAAAACTCCTACTTTTTAAGAGCGGCCACAATTAGTGGCGGGACGTTAAGGATGACTAATAACAAGCTAGCCTTGTTCATGTGCCTACGGGCTACGACAATTGACAAACCGAAGTCGGCCCCCACCTGTACTCCATTAATTACCTCACTTTAAAATTAAAACAAGTGCTTTAATGTTTTCTAATAGTTTTGATCTTTTTGTATAAAACTACTAGTTGTAGACCCGCAAGAAAGACAATAAGCACTATAGTTAGTGGCATTTTAGTAAAAATTTAAAAGATTTTTGAGTTTATTATTTGTAGTTTATAATAAATGTTAGAGTAAATTACACTGATGATCCTTATAGTTTATAGTAAATTTAATCAATAGTCCTTTAGTTTAAAAAATTACACGAATAGTCCTTATTTTTTAAACTTGTTTCACTTGTGTTCCTTTACACTAACTAACGTTAAATGTTTTTGTTAACTAATCTCATGTGCAATGCTCTCATGTGCAATGCACACGAGGTAAAATAGTAAAACATCATTTGTGTACAATCATTAAAGCATATGTTAAAACCATCCTTATGTGTACAACTAAATTTGCATACCGTACAACTCTAATATCCTCTCTCTCGAGTCTCGATCTCTTTCTATCTGTTCAAGGCACCACCCCCACCCATCCAAGTCTGTAGCCACCACCATAGGAATCAAGAGAATGTGAATCGATATTCATGACAAATCGGACCACAAGCTTACCACCTGCAAACCGGGATTCGTTTTAGATTTAGAATCGGACCACAAATCGAACATGTTATGGTTACTTAAGCACTGTTACAAATGGAATTTCAATCGCCGGCAGCAGCAGCTCAATCGCCGTCGCCAACGTGGAATCTTCACCCGCCATCACCTAGCGGCTTCCCCGTTTCCGACACCTCCACCGCCACCGAATAAATCCAGATCGCCGCCGTACAAACCCAGATCGTTGCCCATACAAACCTAGATCTACCGTTGTACAAACCATATGTCATGGTATTGGGTGTATTAGCATCTGAGAACAAGATTCAACAAGTGTTCAAGTAGAGAAAGACATGTCTGTGTAGAGAGTGGAAAACAAAAGCAATTGAAATACAATAAATTGGAGTGATTGGTTTCTGTTTAAGAGAAATAACAAGTTGGTTTCACAACTGAAATACAATAACTACGAGTGATTGTATTTGCTTTCACGTTTCACGATAGAGGAAGAAGAAGAAGGGATAGGGGAGATAAGAGAAACACGTGTAGAGTGTGGATGTGTCTGCAGAGAGAAACATGGCAAGAAGAAAGGATACTGATAAAATGACTATTTTATCTTCATGTGCATTGTACATTGAGCTAGTTAATAGATAAATTTAACGTTAGTTAGTGTAAAGGACTACAGATGAAAAATGTTTCAAAAATAAGGACTATTCATGTAATTTTTAAAACTAAATGACTATCGATGAAATTTGATACAAACCATAAGGACCATCAGTGTAATTTACTCTAAATGTTCGACATTTACTAGTAATAAATTTTCAAGCTTATTTGAGTTTATTAAATCAAAAATTCCTTCAATTAAGTTTTCCCCCTAAGTTGAACTTCTGACTAGCAATTCGGGTTTGTGCGGTTGATCAAGTGGAGTTTTATCAAGTTCAAGCATGAGTCATGTTTTGGCATCTGCTAGAGTTCTATTTCGAGATTTATGTACATATTTTTAATATTATCTGTTCAAGTTGATCTTAAATTTTTATTGAGCTTTTTATATTTATGATATGTATTTATGCGTGTATACCTTCAAGCTTTTTGAGTCGAATTTGAGTCAATATCGAGTCCTCTTGAGCCAAATTTGAGCTTACATTTCGAAAGTTCAAGCCTAATCTAAATAAGTTTGTTTGTGGCGTGGTTAACAGAATGCATTGAAAAATAAATATACTTAACAGACAATATGGAAAATAAATACTTCCTCCAATTCAAAATAAGTGCTACACTTGCTTTATATGTGTGATTTAAAATAAGTGCTACACTTTAAAAAATTACCTTATTTGGCAAAAAATATTAGGACCCACCCCCACTAATTATCTACTTTAACAAAGTGAAATAACTCATTCACCCTCAATTTTTATTTTTAAACATCATTAATTTCACTTTATTCAAAAGGTGTGTGAACCATTATCCACTAACAATTCAATTAATCTAATTTAATCATCATTATAATTTTTTGACTCAAAAACTGAGAAAACCAAAGTGTAGTAGAATTGGAGGAAGTATATCTGGTGTGAGGGGTGAGCTACCCTGCCACCACCGCAATAAATAGTCAGAATTTGGAGTAAATTCAATCGACACCTACGTGAACGGGGTACCGGAATGCATCTAAGCTGAAAGATTGCTTAAACTGGTGTTCATGCTTTTTCACCCGTACCTGCTAATTTGATCAGAAATTGCGTACGCACTCAAGGTGTTTGATGAATTGCCTAAGTGAAAGTGAGTAAATACCCCAAATCAACAATTCGTAAAATATGATCTGTAAGTCCATCCTCTTTCATATTTCATATAATTGATCAAGAAAGTTCGCTCATTGTCTGTTTGAAACTTTAAAGTTGTTTTCTTTTTTGCAAACCTGGCTATACTTGAATATATTGATACAAAATGTAGTATCAAGTTGAAATGTGCACGTGAACGATTAAGAAACCAACACTAAATGAAAACTTATTGCTAATAGTTCTAACTTCTAATTTCCATAGAGAACAAAATGAAACAGGTTGACCTTTCCACCATAACCCAACAGATTTATCTGTTTCTTCAACTCTCAAAACCCAATTATTGTCATACTTCCTCAATAACGATCGAGCTCCATTTTCCCGAAAAACATCCCCAACATTTTTCATTCTTTCACCCCATTTTTCTTTTGTTTTGTTCATTTTACACATGTTATTCAATGCTTTTGAAGCTTCACCTTCCATCATTTCTCTTTCTTCCATATCTCTCCCTTTAAACGCCACACTTGTTGAATCCAAAAAACTCCAGTCACTTTTTTCGCAAATCCCGTCTCGAAGTTACTACAATTATCCCAACTGCATTCCATGTTGTTATCGCTCAAAATCACTCCTTTCGGTTCAAGATCTCGCATCAGTTTCAAGAACTCGGTTCTGTTGTCCGGATTGTTGTGGGTTAGATTGTGAACTCTAAACTGAGCACATGGGTTTAGCAACTGGTCATGTATAAAATATGTGATAATCTTGACCATTAGATCTTATTGATCAATGGTTGAGATTTATCACTGAGGGACCTAGTAAATTGTATCCTTTAAAAGTGGAGTTCAGTTAATATATGCTGATCACATTCCCATAGGCCACTTGCAGAATCTTGTATAGGGTAAATTCTTATACTACAAGATTATATAATGTTTTTATCAAAAAAGTTGCACATTAATTGGGATAAATAAGTACACAAGGCCCATTAGAGGCCCTATGCAGACCGGATGATTAGCACATTGCTCCACAGGCCCTATACTTGGAGTCCACTGAGAGTAGCTTGAGCTCGATAGGCTTCAGTCTCGCTCAAAAGTTGGAGAAAAATAGTATATATATATATATATATTTACTTAGATACATATGTATGGTTCAGTAAAAAGTGGAACTCGACTCGAATAGCTCAAATACATATATAAACGCTACCAATGTAACACACGGGCTGTTTAATTAAAATTTGTAATTCTGACTTTATTTTTACTCGCCGATTGTGAATTCTAAAATGAAGCTGAAGTGTAGATGCATTAAATATTTGATATTGAAACCATTTAATGTAAACGGTAATGTTAAAGAAAAATCAATGCAATTTAAAAGAAATTGATTGAAAAAAGCAACATTATTAAAGAAAGCATTACAACGAAAGTACACCATCTACAAATGGGTGAGGGGACTGAAAAGTCATTAGACTCAGAAAAGTCGATAAAAACTTCAGTTATAGTCGAGTTCGGGTTGTTAATTATTTTGAGCCCATTGTGTTTAAATTTACAAAGTTAGATGATTTATAAGTTAGAGATAGAATGGTTTTTGCAGAACACTAGTTAAATGCACAGAAAGCATGTAGCTTTAATGACGGAGAAGTCGAGCGCAATCAAGTAAGTATATTTGCATGAATATCTTAAAATGAAGTAGGTAGGCCCAGTACTATTGTTACCGGTAGATTTGGCCCTTGTAAAATTTGCATGGGTCAGCTTCTGTTGTGAGTTCTGATAATATTAAATTGCTATTCTTTTCCCCCATGCAAACGGCCGGCTTCCTACATCTCATCAAATGATTATTATATTGTTATTTCTGTCTCTCCAAAAAGGTATCTGTCATATGCATGGAACAGTCGTTTCGTTAAGTTTTCATTTAATGAAAATTAACCTTTAAGATAAAAAATCATCGATCCTCTAGCTAGCTAGACAACAACACATAACATATTTTTCTAATAACTTTTTTATCAATAATGTGATTTAATATAGTGTGATTAAGGAAAGGATTAATTGCAGTTAAATATAAATATAGAGGGGATGGTGTACGTAGGTTGATGGTAATTTCTGTTTATGGGGGTGGTGTGAAAGTACTGGGCATTATTTAAATTTGATTTACTGCTGGGGCTAGGATGCCAGTCAACAGGTGACCAGTCAGTGCCTCAAACAAACTGCCAAATAAGGATTCAAACACAGTAATATCTTTTCTTTTTTCATTTCATCACATAATTACGTACAAAGATAATTAAAAACAAAAAGTAGACATTTTTTCACATTATCAACCTCAGAAAAATACAATTTGAATCAGGAGTTGAAAGAAAAAGGAATACTAATTAGTCTGAGTTGTACCATGAAAAATGATGACCAAAAAGTAGTAATTATTTCTCCTCAGTTTGAGTATTTTCTGGTATGCATGTGATATGAGTCCCCTCAAAACTTCCAACATGCACCTTTCCACCACCTGCCCACACATTTTTTTTTCTTTCACAAATTAATTGAGTTTTTCTTGTAAATGCTACCACACTTGATAATAGAACCAAAATGTCTTTATGAAACCACATACCTTACATGTGTTTCCCCTTAATGTTGCCATGTCAGATTTTTATAACATGAGATTTTCAAAAATCCGTGATACAGAAGTCGTCAAGTGAGTGAAAACGATCAAAGTCACAAAGACCAAAACTTAATTTCTTCGCGCAAAAGACAATACTCGTGTCATTTAAGATCATACTGGGAAATGTAGTACTTACGTGGGTACTACGTATTTAACTAATTTATAGTGGAAGCTTTCAAAATAAAATTGGTATCGACTATTGAGTCGTACGTGTGTAGTTATTAGACAAGGAAATATGAATATTAAATTATGGAGATGGAGTGAGAGTGTATTTTGAAACATGATTGTATTGTATTGCATGGTAAGGCTATATGGTATGGGTCAATGTGTGGGGTGTAGTCCCGTGTGGCAATCACCACATCACACCAAAAAAAATGAACACCATCCACCTTTACACCATTCTTGAATGTGAAAAGGGTCCCACCATATCACTCACACATCCCCCCCCCCCCCCCCACGCCCGTTTCAAACCGTTGCCTGATCCACCACGCCTTGCCTCCACATGTGGAGGGGGGTGGTGTTCAAAATTTCCTCCACGGTGTGGAGCCTCCACCTCATCTCCACCTCACTTCCACATCACCCATTCTTCCACGCCGTGTGACCATTCCTACCGGTCTAATGGATTTCCGTAAAGGTAAAGGTAAAGGTAAAGGTGGCAGACATATATAGCTAGGCACCAAATTGTAACACCCCAAATTTTACAAGAATTTAATATGATTTATTATTCATATATAATATTTATTTATAATATTGGTCATTTAAAGATAAAAGAAAGTTGAATTAAGTTTAGGGTTAAATATGTGAAGTCATGAAATTTAAAGGGTGACTTATGTAAATGATTCAATATAAGACATGGAATAACATTCTTCCAGGAAGTTCATTTTCCAAACGTGTTTTCACATTACGTGTGTGTGTGTTTGACGTATCGAGTTCAAGGGAAGAAGAAAAGATCATAAGTTGAAATTAACAGATGTTAGTACAAGATTAACACACAAAGATCAGTTACAAATCAATCACAAGGTATGATTTTTCCTTTTAGTTGAGTTATGTTATTAGGGTTTATATAAATTAAACCCAAGTGAATTAGTAGTTGACTTATATGATTATATGTTGTTTCTAGACACCTAATTAAACTTCCAAATGAAGTAATTTTAGATGGTTCAAGATAAGATAAGCTGGTTCATGTGATTTAATATATGATTAGTAAATTAGTGTTCAAAAGGAGGAAGTTTTAGTAAGGTAAATAATTGTGCTCACCAAGTGTTTGTGAAATTGCTTGAATGAGATTTCAAGTATAAGTTGTGTAAGAAAACCATTGTTTTAACTAGTTATTATGTATGGATGGTTTTGAACTTTTGATTAATTATTAGTCAAATTATGTGTAAGTATAAGGTTATGCTATTATAGTTATATGAGTATCAACTTTATGTTTGAGTTATGTGTTATGTTAATTGAAAAGAATTGATCTTTAATGAGAAGATTATGATAGTAATTGAGGTTGATCCTTGTTCAAATTGTTCCCAAATGTATTATAAAAGTTGGGATTAGTTGCTAAAAGAATTAGAAGTCAAATTGAGTTAAAAGTATATGGTTTTCACAAAAGTCCGAATTTGGACAGCATGTTGAGCAGAAAATGGGATGTTTTGTAAAAATCATATAAAATCAACCGTAACTCGGATTTTGATGAGGTCAGAACCATTGGAAAGGTATTCGAGTCTACTTTCCAATGAAATTGGTTTCAGGGGCAGAATCATAGTATAACTTAGTCAGCTGTTTAAAATGTTACAGGTTGTCCAGATTACATAAAAATGCTATTTTGATTTAAGACATGTTTGATGATATGGTTATAGAAATTAATCATATTATTATCAAAAGTTGTATATTAATGTGTATATGTACATGATTGTATAATTAGGTGTGCAAGGTTCTCTAACTTCTCAAGTAGCGGGTCAAACGGGTTAAACGGGCCAAACAGATCAAAGGAGACATCAAGGTGAGTAATGGGTCGGGCATGGGATAAGTAAATGGCACCCGGTAATACGTCTTATATCTTTAGTATGAGGGTGTGCATTTACTTGATTAGATTATAGTTTTTAGTTTATATAACTTTGTCATGATTTATATTAATTGTTAGTATTAACCTTAAATTATATAGACAAGTTGATATGTGAACATAATTGGTTAAATGACACCCGGGAATACGCCTTATACCTTTAGTATGAGGGTGTGCATTTATCTATTAGATATTATATTGCAAGTTTATATAGTTTCAAGTAATCAACACATTTTCATGTTTTTAGTTGTCATGTGTAAAAGTGTAACAAGTTAGCAAGTTTGGCAAGTTGACAAACTAATTAGTAGAATATTGGCAAGTTAGTTAGTATGTGTGATATGTCAAGAATCATAATTTACTAGATCACGTGGGCATGTTAGATAGCATATGTGAAATGCCCAAAATCACTTATGCTAGATCATGTGGCAAGCTAGTTGTGTTTGTACAAGATCATGAGCCAAGTTAGTTGTGTTTTGTGATATGTTATGTTATCACTTACACAAGATCATGTGGTATGTTAGTAGTATATGAGATATGCCAAGTAATTATTTATACTAGAGCAAGTGTCAGTTTATTAGTATTTGGTATATATCAAATATTTACCAATATGAGTGCAAGTAGCAAGTAAATAGGTGACAATAAGCCAAGTTTCAAAGATATGTAAAGAATATGACATGTATAGAGGTTCATGTGTTCAAGCTAATATTAGCAAAGTTATCTAGGTTTATATATATATTCGTTACTCACTAAGCAATTATGCTTACCCCTTCATGTTTTCATGTTTATAGGTGGAACAAGTTAAATTGGACGGTTCGGGAAGGAATGGGATAGCTAACGGAGATTATGGTGATTTAGGTATAAAAATCACCTCTCTTGGACTTGTTATGATTATTAACTTGCACACCCATATTTTAAATGCAATTTGGATAAATTGCATAAGTTTAGTCATTTTGTCATGTTGTAAATGTCATAATTAAAAGTTGGTTTTCAGTAGTAGTTTTCACAGTTGGATTGTTTTGAAAGAGTTTTATATGATGACATGGCTCTATAGTCACCAACACAACACAACACAACAAATGTAGACAGTGCACTGTACCTACCTAGTGGTGATCAGCTATATCTCTCTCTCTTGTGTGAGAGAGAGATCTAGAGAGAGATTTGGGGTTGATTCCCTAGCCTATAAACACACACAGGAGCCCCAAGAAGCTAGCTAGAAGAGTAACTTAAAAAGAGTTGGTTGTTGTGGCCAACAAGATGATGATGGGTAGCAGCTGTAATCTTAATCAAAATCAAAATCATAATGCATTGTTCACAGCAGCACAATGGGAAGAACTGGAAATATATGGTTTCAGGAGTTCCAGTCCCTACTCACCTCATCTTGTCTGTCAGAACAAGTTTATATCATTCTTCCAATTCACTATCTCACCAACCCATGCCACCTGTAAGTCGTCTTCTTCATCAATCTTAATTAGTTACTTAACTTCAATTAACTAATTAATGATTATGTTTTTACTTAATAATCGATCAGTGGGAGTATGGGAAGGAAGCTTTCAGTACAATCAATTGTATGGCTATGGAAGTTTAGAACCAGGAAGATGTAGAAGAACAGATGGGAAGAAATGGAGGTGTTCTAAAGAAGCTTATCCTGATTCTAAATATGCACATGCATCGTGGTTCAAGAAAGCCTGTGGAATTCTCTCCATCAACCAGTACTCTTATTAATGTTTCTTCATCATCATCAACTACAATCTCTAAATCAATTCATAATATCAATAAATGTTATCTAATCACACCAATTTTATGGATTATTCTCATCAAACCCTAAAGGATTACAGGTATTAATCCCTGTTTTGTGTCTTTTGTGTTGAATTAGCTGTTGGCATGATGAAATGTCTGAATGAAAATATATAGGTACTTGCAAGGAATGAAGGATTTGGGGGAAGGAACTAAATGATCCTTACAACAACACCAATCAAAAGATGACAGCTCATCATAACTACTCCCATTTCAACTTGAAAGAACAACACCAAAACAAAAAGGAAGAAAAGTCACAAGGCATTGTTTCGTTATGGGTACTGATTTCATTAAGTCATCCCCACAAAATCCACCATTCTAAAGGTTGACGAAACAACAAGTAAACAACCATTCCACCATTTCTTTTCACAACCAAACCCTAACCCTAACCCTGCTTGGGTTGAAGTTGACCAAAACCAAAACCAACTCATTAACCCACCGAAATCCCCTTTGTCCACCCAACATCTTTTCCAATCCAAACCCAGACCTTACTGGTAGTAGAACCGAAGTAGTAATTAGATATTATTAGGAGTATAACTATTACTGCATGGATTGTAGTAGTAATTAGTATGTTTTTATTATGTTTAATCTAAATGCATTAATTATTGTTTGTTACAGAAGCATGTGCTTTTTAATTAGGTTTAGAATGAATGGAAGGTAGGGCAACAAACAGAAGAATTAGATGTTTGGGCCTGGGGGGTAAAAGTGTATCTATCCAAGTAATTCACTTGTCATTATCAAAATATTGTAACATGCCATACCCTGCTCCCCACAGTTCACTTTCTGAAATCTAAATATCAACAGTATTTGTTACAATTATGCAAGACAGCTTTCAGAATCTATCTTCCTTGTGTTTGTGTTGAAACAACTTAACTATACAGTCAGTCAAAGCTACCGGTTGACTTAATCATGCAATCTAATTTGAAAATGGAATTGTAGTGGAAATTAATATGCCAATTCATTCAGTGGAATTTTTTGTGTTTAGTTTTATAATGTGATGAATGAATAGTGTTGTTGGCAGGTGGATACTTGAAAAGTACAATTTACGATAGAGTAGAGTGGACACATGTCCCCAGTTCCTCACATACACATGTCAAACCACTAACTCCCGTTTAAAAAAAAAAAAAAAAAAAAAAAAAAACTTTTGTTATCTTCATCTATATTCACTAGGTATATAATGTATTACTTAATTACTTAGGCTCTGTTTGGTTTATGGGTATAGGAATGAGGAATCGGTATAATTCTTTTCTTTGTATGGACATTTGCTTGATAGGTAAGAGGTTAAAATTTCAGAATGAAACCCGGGTCTTGCATCGGACCCACTAAGTGGGGTTGGGTATGGAAAACCCATTCCAGACTACTGTCAAATCCATACTTTCTTTATAATGGCAGTTTGAATGCTATCTTTGATGGCCAATACCAATTGGTTATTGCATGGTTTGTTACATAAAAAAATTAGAAAGAAAAGTGAAAGAAACAGATGAGGTTTGGTTTTGGTTCTGTGGGATTACCAGGGGCGTCTCCGAAAATTTGAAGACACAGTGCGATAAACGAAAATGGGCCCTGTAAATAGAAGATTTATATAAAAAAATTGGACTTTCTAATTTTTTAGTTAAAGTACTTAGTTAGTTTAAAACTTTAAGCTTATATATATAAGATTATATAAAAAATTGGGCTCCCTTTAAAATATGGACTTTGTGCAGCTGCACCTTCTCAAAAACACCCTTGGGGATTAGGATTGGACCAAACCAAAACCAAAATGGGGTCCAACTGACCCCTTCATTTCATTTCATTCACAAACAGACAAGGCCAGTAAATCAATCACTTCGGTTTTTACTCAAGGTCAGAGAGATGCGATTTTGGACATTATAATTTCTCTCTTCCAGGAGAATACAGCTAAGATGTTCAGAACAAAGATTTTTAATTACACCAACAAGGTCTAAAAATCTAGGATTACTTTTTGAAAAATATATAAATTTTATTAATATTAAAAAAAAAACTTGTATAATAACTGAAATGTATCATAGCATCTAATTAAAACGATCAAATTCCACATTGTTACATTTGGATTTATAATATAATGTTTGCGAGTTGGTTGATAGGATGATAAGTAGACATTAAATACCACTTGACAAAGACATGTAGGTTGAGGTAATATTAGGTTGCAAGTCAAAGTGTCAAACTATTAACTATGTCCCATCGTTATCCTACCAGAGTAATATTGTGCAATAAATAAGATAGGGTGGATTTATATGTATAAGAAAGTAATCCCTACCTTTCTATACTTTGAAGATAAACTATGGTGATCATTAACATGTCCTTATTAATAGATAGGACTTCAATCCAAGGCTTGTAGCCTAGTGGTTACGGTGAAAGGAGTAAGGTGTTGTTCATGATCTATAGGTCATGGGTTCAAGTCCCGTCGTGATAATAGGAGTAGACCGTTCATAAAAATAAAATAGATAGGACTTTGATAACGACAATACTAATTACTATTTTTAAGATTTAGTTTTAGTTATTTTTTGAAATGAACTTAGCCCCAACATCTTACTAATTCATCTACCTATATAAGGAGATCATGACAAGTGTCTTTTTCTATTTCCTCGCTCCTAGTCTACTCCCTTCATTCTGCCATGTGGTCATCTATCAGAAGATTTGTGGGCGTAAAATGTAATTATCTTCAATTGTTCTTTCTTATACTACCTGGTTTACATTTTTCTATATCCGTTAATGTTATAACCACTTAATGCATGTTACCAAACATATATACAAATGTCTCAAGAGCTTTTAATCAAACATTTTAAAACAGATTAACCAAATGCAGTTCTCGTTTGATGAATTTTTGCAGCTGTACAAGCATTGCTAGATGGTCAAAGTCAGCCCCAGGCCATAGTTCACAACTAATTTCCCATCAAATCCAAAATTCTGCAGCATCAAAGTAAGAGCAGTTACATGAGATAATTCAACCTATCATTCCATCTCATTCAGAACTCAGAAAATATCAACTAGCCACTAAATAAAACCTAATTTTCTCCAGGAAATTGGTCTTACATTATTTTGAATATCACGAAACAATACAAAACTTACATCATACAGGTCATTCACTAGTTGATCTGGACTAGGAGAGAATGCACTGTTCACATAGACAAACTGAAAAAGGACAAACAGGGCAGCAGTTAATCATGTGCTCAAAGTTTACTGCACTCTGAAGTGGACACCATAACAAAACCTACTTACCAAAGTCTCCCTGTGAAGCTGGCGACGAAGAAAATCAATCACTTTCGAAAATTTATCTGTTCCAGCAATCTGAAAATTTTAGAAAAATGATTTACTTAACTATCAATCATAACATTGATATGTTTAACCTCGATTATAATACAGAATCGATGGCATGCACAAAAAGCAGTGCAGCAACAATGATACCATATTACCATGATGACCTAATTCAACCAGTTATTATCATTAAACTGAACAACAAACAAGACAATTTCTTAGACTATAATCTGAAGTCGGCAGCATAGGGAAATCTAAAATCATACTTAATTCATAACTCTAGTGACACATACAAGTGAAATACGATCATATTATTACTAACGTAACTATAATCTGAATTAGGGTTGTCAAAATCTATTTCCTAGATTCCAAACGAGAAGTGCGGACGTTTGATGAAAATCAAACTTAAGGTACGAGTTATTATAAAAAAATCCCCAATCTACTTGATTAAAGTAAAAATTAACCTTGAATTTAGCTTGTTTGAGAATCGGAGCATCACCGGTAGCTCTCAAATGCACAACAACTGCGAAACATGACCAATGAACAATATTTAATATTACAAAACCTAATCAATTAGTAAAGCAGAATCAACTGGAACAGAAAATGCTAAAATCTGTTCTTCGAGTAATTGATTTTGATGACAGTGAGCTGACCTTTACGAGAAGAAATCGGAGAGTCGGAAGCCATGGAAACGGTTTCTTGTTCTGGAGAAGAAACGTAATGTTTTCCCAATTTCCCCAGGGCCAGGGCCAGGGCCTATGGATCCCTTTGTTCATGTTGGGCGGAAGTCAATTCATAAACGAGTTAACGAAATAAAATTAAAAATTAGTTATAAACTTTTAGTACTTCGTAAAAGAAGTTCTACAATAAGTAGTTGAATCATAAACATTTTTACCCCCAAAACATGTTAATTTCATGTTTTCAAGTATATAACGAAAGATCACATTTATAAGTTAAAAAAATAATGCATTATTATTACTTTTCTTATAACGTTTGCAACATAAGTGTGTGTTTAATATACACAATTTATCGTATTAAACAGGGTGGAACTATAAATTCAAAGGACAAAACATTTACTTATATAAGTTCAATAACTAAATCAATAAAAATGATGTACAAATAATTGTAAATTTGTAGGCATAATTATTTGGAAAATGGGGACAATGACAAACCATGAATCCAGGACAATACTATTAATACAGGCCTTAAACAAAAATTGTCACAATGATAAAAACGGTACTATGAAGTGAAGTTCTTCCACTTTAATCAAATGTAAGAGTGCCACTATATGAAAGAATTGATTTTATTTTATTAGAATTTACAAAGTCATTGAAGTAGCTTATTTAATTTGTATAATTAACATATTTAAAAACATGGTAAGTCAAAAAAATTAACATATTTTAACCACATCTTTAAAGTTTATTTAATTTGTATAATCTATTTGAAGTAGTTTTTATAAACAAGTTTAGAGCTTAAGAAAAATAACTAAGCCTTTCATAATTAACACAAACAATCACACATAACAAGTTTTTATGTAATATATGATTTTGATGTGGTATTATTGAGCCGACCAGTTGGTAGGAGGAGAATGGTTGATCTAAAACTAAAAGGGACAAAAGAGTCCTATGATTACCAAATACTACTTTCGAATCCACAAAGCATCTTCAACACAGACACACCTCATCCAAACAGAATCATCAACAGCTCACATAACTTACCATTGACTTTTACCCACTTTTTTTCAACACCCAAATTCAATGTCTATTAATCAGATTCTTGAAAATGAAACACACACCCTTTCTATTAATTCAGAATCAACATATTCTGGTCAGATATAATATACCCAAAAGGGCAGCTTTAAGAAGTATTCCATACTATTACAGAAACGTAATTATTTATTCATGATTAATCAAAACCCCCTGCCTGCATATCTTAAGATTTTGAAGGGATTGTCGAACCTGAAAGTAATAACAACAAATGGAAACATGCTTAAATCAATAGCTAACAAGGCGTTTTAAACAAATATTACAACACGGGTAGTAGCTTGAATTGCCAATTATGAAACAGATATTCCTAAAGAAAGATGAATTATCATAACAAAGACTTACACAAAGGAATCTGCTTAATTTCTTAGCCAGATCTTCCTCTTTTTTTGCCATCAGATCTAAATGTCCCACCAGATTCTGCTTCAGACGAAGCATCCATTGATTTGCTAAATAGATCACCATAAAGATCAACCACCCTTTTAACATTGGTGTTGAGCTCTCTGATTAGACCCACGTTTCTTGTGAGATTAACGGGTAATTTGGACTCTTGATTCTGGTTAATCTGGTTGATTAGCAGCCGGTTTTGGTCTAAAATGTTTTGCACTTGTACAAAGCTTTTCTGAAATGTTTGTAGTACTTTACCATCTACTCCTAATTGTGATCCATTCCCAATTCCTGAAAATATATCACCCTCCATTTTCCTTTTGTCTTCCTTGTGTCACTCAACACCACCAGTAATTAAAGACCTGTAATTTTGTAAGATGAAAAATAATAATTAAAATGAGTTGGGAAACACTCTAGAATGCATAAAAATGATCACAAATACTTTCAATAATGACTACTGGATCATCTTTTATGGGTCCCTAGCAATCTTTCAATTCCATTTTTGGGTTCTGATTTGGATTAAGATAATGTAATCTACCTATTTATGACTCTACACGCCTTTTGTGGATAAAAAGATGATATTACTGAATTGTCTACGAACAATGCCCCAGAGCATCATTGTGCAAATCACCAAAAGATTGCTCAGAGCATCATTGATAAACATACAAAGATGCCAGAGAACAATGAAATCAAATAAAAAAAAAAAATCCTTCATTACCCCACAATTATAAATAATAAATTAAATCACGAACCCCAATTAAACTCATGGAATTAAACACAGCAATGTCATGCACAGCTGGCATTTTATCAAACACCCAGAAGGCAAGATTACGTATAAAACCAAAATTCATAAAACAAAACAGAAAGAAGCGTTGAAATTTTATGGAATGAAAGAAAAAGAAAAAAATAATTACCTGGAAAGTAAAGAGCATTATTTGCGACAACGTAAAAGGTATCGAAATCAGGAAATGCCAAAATAGGCAGAGACCTGAAATCATTAGGAAGAAAGAGAGAGATATACGATTAGATTAGAATTCTTCCGTATTTGAGATTTGACAGTACACACACCGTGAGAGAGTGTGTGTGTGTATTCTGTTCCTTTCTCTCTCCTCGTTTACTTGACCTGCGGGATTCTCCGCATTTGCGTTTTCTTTTTCTTTTCTGGACGAAAGAAGACGACTTTTCAACATGTTCCCCCCCTTTGTATTCTACTGTACTGTAGCTGGACCGGGTGGATTTGTTTGTTTTCTGGACCGGATATAATCCGACCTAATCCCCAAATTTCTTGATTTTGACATAAAGTTATTATTATTGCTGTTGATCCGATCACTTTTTTGGGGGTTTCATAATGAGACCCAATCAACGGTTGCACGTTCAGAGAGTTTTTTTTAACTAACACTAGTTATTTCTATAGAGTTGCGTTCAGGGAAGTCCAAAAAAATTATATAAGATGGTATATACAAAACATTTAAGATAGATAAAGGTAAATTGGAAATATTGTTAAAGAAAAAACTTTTGAAAATGTTAACCATTGGAGATGCTATTTATGTAGAGGTTTTTGGTAGTAGATTGTTAATGTGGCAAAAGTAATACGCTATTGTAAGGTTAACCATTGGGGATGCTCTTATGAGCTTATTTAAGTGTAAATCGACTTACATTTTTAAGCTTAAATAAGCTTATAAACTAATAAGCTAGTTAAATAAGCTTTCCCAAATAACCCTTAATTTCAATGTCTTGTAATTATATAAAATATTTACTTTTAGCAAGTCTAAAAACAAGTGACTGTGGGAGTCGGGAGTCATTTTGTAAGCTGGTGAATGACTCTCACAGTCACTTGCTTTTTTAATGCAGTTACCCTAATTTCATTTGGAAGGAGTTGATGAAGTTGTGTCATGTGAATCAAATAGCTAGTGATTGGGGTAATATTATTGAACAAATGGCCAGTCTCCCTAGTAATAACAGCATTAACAGTGTGATGAGAAGGATGGTGGTTACAGCTGCAGTATATTTTGTATGGAAAGAAAGGAATGAAAGAATTTTTAAGCTTAAGAGTAAACCGCGGGATGTTCTGTTGCACAACATTCAGGAGTGTATTAGGTTGCAACTTATGGAGCTCAAGGTGAAAACTACAAAGAATGTGTTGAAAGTGGCTGTAGATTGGAATGTCAGGATGAAGTTTTGCTGATGTTTTTTTTTCTGGTTCTTTGTATGTGTTGTTCAATTCTTTGTATGTCTTTGGTTGTATTGTTTTCTTGTTTTGTATGTTTGGACCGTTTAATTTCTTAATATATTTCTGGTGGGCTAGTGTTGGGTGATGACAATGCCGAAACTCAATTTCTAGCTTTTCCACTTTTATGAGAAAAAAAAATATATTTGTCCCATTAAGCCTACAAAACTAATTACCTGTAATCATAACAATCCTGTGGAAAAATACTAATAGTTTTCTTTTATTTTTTGTATTTTTAAATGTAGTGATATGAATATATTAATTTATGAATATTATGTGTATGTTTGTAAACATGTAACGAAGCACATACATATACTCCTCGTTCTGAACAATTTATCATCAAATGCATAAAACAATAAAAACTAACAAATTATTGTGTAAAATCTATTTTGAAATTTCTTTATATATAATAAAATATGCAATAAGTTAGATATGTTCCCATTGAATAACTAACAAGATTATTTAAAGCATCAGAAAAGGGTGGACGTTTTTTAAAGCACACAAGTTTTTGTATATCTTACAGAGTAATTTTTTTTTATCTATATAGAGTAATTTAATGTTAAAGGACAATCATGCCCTTAATTTCCTTTTATCATACTTTCCATTTCACCCCTTCACAGTAAGGGCATAATTATCTTTTAACATGAAATTACTCTGCATGGATAAAAGTTGCTCTGTAAGAATCACGTCTCTTTTGTATAACATACTAATTGTTTTGAACTTTTGATACATGTAATATACTTCCTCCGTATCAAAATAAGTGAATCACTTTGAAGTTTATGTTTTTTGAGGCAAAATAAGGTAATAAGAGATTAGTGAAATTAAATGGGTAATTATAATGAATGAGCCCCACACCTTTTACTATTTTGTTGCTTTTCATAAATGATGAAAAAGTTAAATATAGGAAGATGACAAACATGGATGGGATCCCACACCTTTAATGGTGTTTAAAGATGGATAAATAAGGGTAAAAGGATAATTTTAAATATAAAAACTTACCAAACATTGATGGGATCCCACACGCTGATGCAGACTGTTCGCGTGTGTTCCTCAGCCATGATGATGCTGTAACCCAGGGCCGGTCCCGAGAATTTAAAGGCCCTGCTCAATTTATCTAGAAAGACCCTAAAATTTATAAATTCAAAAATTATAACAATAAAATTCTAATTTGTATCTAATCTCATAATAAAATACAGAAAAGAAAAGTATAAAAAGATTAAAAGAAAGAAATCACTAGATTTGCAAGTTCCTTTTAACCAAATCAAATCGGTATGGTACTTCACTTAATACAAATCTCTCACCTATATATCTCCCACCTATATATGGGGCAATATCTTAAGTCAATTTTTTGATATGGCAATTTGACTTCTAATTATTGGTTGTTTATTCCACGTCAAAGGGTATCTTAGGAATAAAAATTACACATCACCAAGGCAATTGGTTTTCACGTGATTCACTTTGGGATCCTTCTTCTTCTCACCAAAAGAATTTTCAAAATTGGGGCAGCCTCTTTACGATGCCGCTTATATCACATCTCCTCCCATATGAAACCCTACATTTCCATCGGCGCCACCTCAAGTCCACATTATCAGTCTTCATTTGCTTCATCGATTTTTAGGTTTTTAGTCCTAGATTTTGGATCGCGGACATGGATTTTGTGTTAAAATTAGGTTCTTAGGGGTTTTGTGTAATTTGATTATGGATTTCGTGTTTAAATCAGATTTTCAGGGTTTCTGAGGAATTCGATTATGGGTTTTGTTTATGATTTCATTTTCTAAAAGTTTGATTGTTGGTTTTGAGTTTGTAGTACTCTGAAAATACTAATTCTTGAATATGATTTTTTTTGGACAATTACATACGGATTACTGGGTTTTCTTCCGATCTTTTCCATCAACATGGAATTTCAACTTCAAGTTGAAGGTAATTTTATGGTCAATTGTGATTAAGGAGGTGTTTGGATTAGGTCCGTAATATCATTTGGAATGTTGCCACTCAAGCTACTGCTACAATTGCTCCATGATCGCTCTGCGCTCTGCACAGGACATTACCTGAATTTATTTTGTTTTTATTGAAGTTCAGTGATTTGTTTTAAATAATAATTTTTATATGGGTTGTAGGGGGCATTTGAAATACGCTTTAGCAAGCTTATCTTTTTGTGAGTCATTTAATTTGGATCTTCTGAGACCATCAACTACTTTGACTTTACCTGAATTGTGGCTCTTGCTCAGGTCAAGACATGCAAAACATGCTTTAAACCTAATTCATGGTGCATTTCCAATTATTCTGGGCCAAGGTGGCCTTCAGCTTAGATCTCGAGCATTTACAATATTCTTATTGTTGTGTACAGTGTACTGTATTTAGTGTAAGCGAATATATCCACTTTATGAGCTGTTTTAAGAAGATTAGCAATGCTGTGATTGATGACGGACTAATTAATAAGGTTTGTAAATTTTAAATACATTTGGGGTTTCTGTAATGGGTCAATCAATTGGTTAGTGTAACGGGTCAATTGGTTAGGGTAAATGGCTTAATTAAGATATGAAATATGTCAAATGGGTTGAAAGTCGTCCATAGGGTATTTCAATGCATAAAAAACTTCTAAAACCGCTTTACTTATAAAATTTGTGTTTTTTCATCTCATTTTCAATCCTTTTTGTTAATATTTTTGTTATTATATGTTCATCTCAGCTTCAAAGCCCGCCCGAGAAAGCCCAAGTTCTTGAAGCTTTCTTGAAGCTGTGTTGAAGGAGATTGTGGATTTGGTAATTTATCACAAAATTTTGTGATATTTTGTTTCTTGGTTTGTGTTTTTATTTGCTGAATTTGGTTAATATTTGCAGGAAAGAATACCAGTTGAAGAAGTTTTTTGTTTCTTGAATTTGATTAAGGTTTATATGGAATCCATAAACCGTGATTAATCAAATTCAGCAGCAATACGTTACAAAGTAGAAATCAGGATTTCTAGAAGGTTGTTTAGTGTTACCATTTTTAGCATCAAATGGTATTTAAAAATCATGATCTGAATCTGCGATTGGAGCATTCGGTAAGTAGATTTTGATGATATTTGGTTCTCCAAATTATATGAAATGATTTTGAGGGTAATCTGCGTTGGTAAGCAGATTTTTGTTTCTCCAAAATATAGTATCAACCTGTTTACTTATAAATAGTTCGAT
Source organism: Calendula officinalis (assembly GCA_963853835.1). Lineage (NCBI taxonomy): Eukaryota > Viridiplantae > Streptophyta > Magnoliopsida > Asterales > Asteraceae > Calendula > Calendula officinalis. The sequence continues at coordinate 164,921 of OY970827.1, read as the reverse complement.
TCGGGTTGTGTTTTTAATTAATCAATGTCGGACTCAATGCTAAGTCTGATTTAACCCGTTTACTTATAAATGGATTCGGATCCGGTGATCGGTGTTTTAGCTGCTGTTTGGTACAATGCCTACCTCAAACAAGTCTGATTTATGGCTTGCTTTCATTTTCAATATACTAACTAGAGGTGGGGGAAATGGGCAGTTCGGGTAATGGCATAAGGGTTTCAGGTCCAAAATGGACAATTCTTGATGTGGGACAGTTGGGTTGTCCCAAAACTTTATTTTTTTCTGAAACTTTTATGGTTCGTTTTAGTTGCATATATTTTCTTTTTCTAATTTTACTATTAATAATAATAATAATAATAATAATAATAATAATAATAATAATAATAATAATAATAATAATAATACTATAATCTTGATGCATACAGGATATTGTCCTATTGGCGTAGAGAGTCAAAATGGAAGCAATTGGGTGAACTACTCATGTCTGCTGGAATGGTATTTTAAAACTTTTTCTACAAAAGATAAGTTTATACTTTTTTGTAATATTTAGAACACGTATGATAAATCCCTTAAAATTAAAGATAGAAACGTATTTGAAGTTTAGTTTTAATGTTTGGACATTGCAGTTGGAAATGACACAGGATTTTTGAGTGATTTATTGCTCCTTTTTTACGGTTTATTCATCATTTCAATAACAATTGACTATTTGATTTCGTAAGTTCATTTTATATTTTGAAGCTAACCCGCCCATTCGGGCGGGCTTTGAAGCTAGTGACATTATAATCAATACTGCAACACAGATTCAACTGTTCTTTTAAATAACTCAATGACTCTAACACTTTGAAGACGCAAATTATGTCTAAAATTGATTTTATATTCATAAATAATTACATGATTAGTTGATTACCTCCTTTAAAAAATTAATCACAACGTTAGTGGATCACTAGGATCACCAAGTAAAACCAACAATCATGAACCAATCTTCTTATTGTTAACTAAAATCCAATTATAAAAATCAAAATAAGAAAAGACGTTAGAATCACAATTGTATATAACATGTATCTCTTGTAAGAATCTTATCAATCATATAGAATGAATGTAAAAAAAAAAAAAAAAAAAACCCCTCTGATTTAGGACGAAATCATCAAGGAGGCAACCAAGAACAACATTTTGAAGGATGCTAATTGTGATTTACTGATTGATAACCCCTGTGTTCAAAGACTAATCTGTGATTATGCACTCCCGAATGTGATTTCTGAATTTCTTGATAGATGTGGCAATGCCGATGCCGACATGCGGTAATGTGTTATCGGGTTGCACCATAATTAAGGATCTGAGCCTAATGGATATTACTAAAAATTTTGGGCCCTAATTTGAAAGTTGTTCATTAGCACAGGTTGAACCTGCCTATTATAAAAACAAATTAATTCATTAATCTACCAAGTCAAGTTCACCTACGCAAATGAGAATGTGGGGACCAGATCAGCTCCATTAATAAATTCATCCACAAGCACCTCATCATATTTATAGGTATAATTACAAGTGCTCATTTCCACCTATCAACTTCGAGTTACACTTTAGGTCACATGGGTTAAACTATTTTTAAGCATCCACTAAACCCAACCTCCAGCAAATGTAACATACGTAGTTGTAGATAACTCTTTTTGCTCCCAGCAGTTCCACCACCTAAAGAAATCTGCATGCAATACAAACTCCTTCAAAAAATAAACAAGAAAATAAATGATAGGTTATGATGAAGCTGGATAATCTTGAAATGCTTTAAGAAGATGAGGAATTACAAGCTTTGCAATCCATCCAGCAGCTGCAACCATTCCACAATGAGCATAACCTAATATTACATCACTAACTCCACCCTCATGTACAACTGCTCCACTTGCAGCCCGCGAATCAATAAAAGAAACGTTTTTGTTTTGTGGTTCAATAATATCAAAATCTGCAACCAATTTATAATCTGCTATTAACAAATCCATATTATGTTATGGTGGAAAAAGCGCAACAAAAATATGAACCTCTCATTGTAAGAAAACTCAGGATCATTTTTCATTTTCTTCTCTAAGAAATTAATTGCTTCTTGCTCTTTCAGTCCAGCACTTGCACAATTTTCACAAAATAAAACATTAGACAATGTGGCAACAGGTGACTGAGCTGAAATCCAGTTTTGTGACCAAAGAAATGGCCAGCTGGGTCACATTTGAAGAGTCAGGGCAAAACCATAGCAACTGCAACGAAACATATAAAAAGGATTTTTCAAAAAAGAATGTTTGATGAAGTTTTTTGACAGGAAGAAACAGACAAGGGGTCTCATGTTGAGTGTAGACTTGTCAGCAATCCAAATACACAAGATTAAATGCTAAATTTGGGACCTGCAAGGAATTTCATGATTTTTGTATATCTCATGTGGAAACATTATTAATTATGGTCAAATATACACTGTGGTGCATTAAAAAAATATGCAGGTTGACAAAAAGAGCATGCCAAATAAACCTAATTAATTTAAAACCATAATGAAAGATTACCATCTAGCCAATAGGCATCTCATATCCATACTTAAAAACGAAACTCAGCTGCTTGTTGAACCAAAGTCCTTGCATCAGCCAACAAGATCGAATTCAGTCTTGACTCACAGATTAAATACACATAAATCTGTAACAATGATGTGTATGATTGTTTAAAATGGAAGATACGGGCTTGGGGAGAAAAAATGGTAATGTTTCCACGACTTATGATGATTAGTGTTATGTTGTTCCCCGCTTTCTTCTCTTCTCCGGTCGCTTTTCTTTATTCCCAAGACAACCATTCATGAAAATAACGACGTTTATGGGTCCATATTTGTTATTTTTCGAGCCATGGGCCTGTTTAGCATTCGTGTATGTTTTTCTTACTGGGCCTTTCCCAATTAAATCAATAAAAAATCCAAACTTTACGGCCCTGGTTACTTCTCATACATATAATGGCTTATGCTGCTATTAACATATGATTGTGTTCCGCTGGTTTGTTAACATATTCCCTTCAAATTGTTATATACCTATTGTGGATATCTGATTTGATTTGTTATCATTAATAACATGTATTAGAAAAATAATATGCTGTGGTTATCTTAGCTTGCCTTTTAGCTATTGGATATAATAGCATTATGTAGTATTTGTTGGTGACCTGATTTCATTAGACATAAAAAGGAGCTAATAGCTACTTTGTTTTTCTGTTATAATCATGATACACTTGACCTAATATTTAGCTTTGCTTGAAATATGGTAATTGCATTTGTCTTCTGCCTTACATGGATACAAATGGAACAGTTGATCACAACATACTTTTTATTGATGTCTAATTTGCTTCTGAGTTGTCAAATCCGTCATTTAGTGTTACTTGTGAAAAATGTTTCTATGGCATTCTGTTTGTGACTTTTCAGTTATTGATTTGTTTTTCATTTGTGATTATGTTGCCGTGTATCACATGGGTTGATCAGAAAGTATGGCCTTATGTGTTGTCGGCAATGGAGGGGAAGGTCTGTTTATAATATAGTTCAAGAAAGAGTCGTCTCATTTCCTTACTTCTTCGTTCTTTCTAATTCATTCACTTCAAGACTGGTTCTGAACGCCGCGTAACATCATCTTCAAGCAACCTCCATTGTACCGGTGCGACCACTAAAGAATTGCTTATACACTAAACAGCTGCTTATATACGCTTACTAAAAGATACAGGCCTGACCAAGAGCGCAAAAGAGCTTTATTTAGAATTAGAGTAAGGGCACGCCATTTGCAATGCCTTTTCTTGCTTTCGACAGGACCCCCGCTTTCACAGGAAATCGGTTTCATCACTCAATTTATACTATGCTACTTTCTCAAAGTTACATGATGATTTATTTGAAATCTAATTTTTTTATCTACCATTGATCTCATTGGCATTGCAGTGGTCATGGTTATTTATCTGCCAATTTGCATTTCTTTAATTCCCTTTTCTTATTTCTTCTTTACAGTATCGTTGATTCGCATCAATGAAGATTGCAGTTTAAGTTGGCAATCATTAATCAAAAGATGATCTCTATAAATTTTTAGTATTGAGGTTGACACAATTTTTCATTTTCAGTTTTAAGATGGTATTTATGATTCATGTGTGACAATTAAAGTGCCACTCTTTTTGTTGTTTGGTTTTGCCCATCTTTTGACTTTTGATTATTCAACTTTACTTCTTGTGCTTTTGAAGCTTGTAAAAATCGATTGGCGGTATCTAATTTTAGCTTTTAACTTAACTTTAACAAGCCTATAAGCAATACTTTTGCTCTTGAGCCTTTATTATCTAAAGTGACGTGATATTGATTTAGTAAAAATTAAAATGTTAGATGGTAGTCATTGTTTGACACCATTTTTTATAGGTTTTCACAAGTCAACAATGCAACAAAAGAATACTTTATAATTTGAGTAAATTACACGAAAGGTCCCTGTGGTTTGCCACTTATTACAGCCACAGTCCCTGGTCTTCATTTATTACACTGGAAGTCCCTGGTGTATTCAATTTGTTACACCTGACGCCCCTCTGTCAAACGGCCGTTTAAAACATCCGTTAAGTGACCCATGTGCACCTCACGTGATGGGAAAAATTGTAATTTTCCTTCCCCTTTTAAAGAGTAAATTACATGGAAGGACCATGTGGTTTTCCACTTATTACAGTCACAGTCCCTGAACTTCGTTATTACATCGGAAGTCCCTAGTGTATTCAATTTGTTACATCCGACGTCCCTCTGTCAAGCGGTCTCTGTTAAGTGACCCATGTGCACCTCATATGATGGGCACAATGTTAATGCTCTGTAAATAAGTGATCATAAAGTTCGGTAAGAAAAAAATTCAAAAAAAATCATAAGTACACAAAACACATACCATAAAGTTCATTACAGTTGTTTTCTTCATCATTGGTACCTCTTTCACTGCTCTATTGGCTCATCATTGTTGGAAAAGAAGGGTCTTTTGAAGAACAAATAGAGTGGAGAGAAGAGAGGGAAAAATGAGGGAATAAGTGAAGGGACAGCTGGTGTAAATTGGGGAACACACGTTTAAGGGGTGTTGGGGGGGGGGGGGGGGGGGAGAATTACCATTGTTCACATCATGTAAGGTGCACATGAGTCACTTAACATATCTTTTAGACGTCCGTTTGATAGAGGGACGTCGGGTGTAACAAATTGAATACACCAGAGACTTCAATTGTAATAAACGAAGTTCAGGGACTGTGGCTGTAATAAGTTGCAAACCACAAGGACATTTCGTGTAATTTACTCTTTAAAAGGGGAAGGGAAATTACGATTTTGCCCATCATGTGAGGTGCACATGGGTCACTTAACGGAAGATTTAGACGTCTGTTTGACAGAGGGACGTCGGGTGTAACAAATTAAATACACCAGGGACTTCCAGTGTAATAAACAAAGACCAGTGACTGTGGCTGTAATAAGTGGCAAACCACATGAACTTTTTGTGTAATTTACTCTTAGCGGTCCCAATGCAACCTTTGGTTGGCGAAGACAATCAGGCATCTTACCGTTGGTACGGCTCTTCAATTTGATGCTTTCGGTTTTAAATTTTAGTTTTGGGAAAATAAGAGGGTATGCTTCGGTTGGTGAAGTGGGGCTCAAAGGGGTATCATTTTATTTTTAATTTTATTAAACTAAAATGGCCACACGTACTCCGTTTCAAAAGCAATAGACATTAAAATGGATATTACCTATAATAACATTTGCCAAAGGCAAATGCTATTCATGAGCAGTTGATGAGCAGGGTTTTTCCACTCATCAAGAAGGTTTTGGTTCAGTGAAGGACAACAAAATCAGAGAGTGAGAGAATGGATCGAACATTTCTCCACAAAATCAGGGCATTACCATTCCTCCACAAAATCAGGGCATTACCATTCCTTCCCATCTCCATAAAATCAGGGCATTACCATTCCTTTGGCCAGTCATATGATCAAAGGTAAGTACAAGACCATGCTAAGAGCATCTCCAACCAACCTCTATCATTCCCTCTATCTCTATATTTGAAGTTTTATCTTCTCCAACCCACCTATATCTCTCACTCTAAATATAGAGTGAGAGAAAAACTCCCTCTATATTTGAAGTGAGAGAGTGTCCACTCTATCCATGGATCCCACATTCCTTACTATAATTTTCTTTTGTAATGTAATATAAATTAATTAAAAATATGATTTTTATGGGTCCCACTAGTTTTAGAGGGATGGATAGAGTTTATGATTGGAGTTGAGGTTATGTTTAGAGTGAATGAATCCACAAATTATAGAGATAGTGAGTTTTATAGAGTTTATGGTCGGAGATACTCTAATATCTCTTCCCAAATCTAATTGATAATGCCCTGATGTTTGATATCTCCTTTTCTTTTCCTCATTTTCTCCTTCCATCATTTCAGTTTTCTGCCGTGGTTTAAACCTCAAGAGCAATGGATTCAGAGAATTTGGTGATCTAGGGTTTCCGCCGTTGATAAATTTGAAACAGGTACTTTACAGTGATATTTGTGTGATTCAAGTGGTGATTTCTTGGACATTTAGGTTTATGAATACCTGAACGGTACCGGTTTTTTTCTTCTTGCTAATGGTCAAACAGCTCCGTGTTTCAGGTGATTACAAGGAAGGAAACATGAAATTAGAATGAAAGAGCCTTAGATTTGCCGACTATACAGTGAGATTTGTGAAATTTAAGTGGTAATTTCTTGGATATTTATGTTTATGAACACCTGGAACAGTATTGGTCTTATTTTTTTCTTGCTAACGGTCACCCAACTATATGTTTCATGCTTCCAAAACCATCAATGTTGATATCATAGTTTTTTTTTTTTTTTTTTTTTGTGTGGCTGCATTGGCATACCTTCACATGGGTGTCTCAATAAGAAAATGGAGAGTAATGCTGGTATAGTGAGTACCAGGTAGATCTTTCCACCGACCCACTTCCTTCAATATGGTTTGTAATTGTTTGTTTAATCAATCGATCATCTGCAAAATCTAGATGTTTATGTAAAAAAATTCTAGAATTAAATGTTGTGGTATATGGATTATGCATATACAAGAATACTTTTGACCCATTTAGGGTATAACTTTTATTCTTAAACGGGTCAAAAGGGTTAGCTAACAAGGAAATGGGTTGGAAGAATGTACTGGTCTCAAAACTCAAACCATGTGATATTTTCTTTGGTAATGTAGAGAAATATGAATAACCATAAAGGAAATATTGATTTGTTAAACTTAAAAAACCAATCTTAAAAAACCATCAGTTTTACTTAAAAATTAACAATCTTTTATCAGTTTTCAGGTTTATAACGAGTCTATGTGACCTTAGAAGTCAAACGATATGATTTTACTGAAAAGGATAAAGGTTGGACCTTGGACCCATTTGGTTTATATTCTAATTCTAATAGGTCAAGCGAATAAACTAGCTAGCAAGTAAACGCTTCGAGAAAATACTGGTCTTAAAAGCACGTACCAAATTTAGGGTATTATTTTTAATTCTAAATGGGTTAAAAAAAAGTTGTGGTATAGACCATTTTCTAGACGTTTGATCTTAATTTTAAACTTCTCTTTATCAATAGTTGTGGTATATGCAATAAAATGTAGTGAGTAATTCCATTAAGGAGGGATCTTTATCGGTTGGTTTTGTAGAAAAATCTGGAATTTTGCTTGCTGAATTGTAAAATTTGCTAGCAATCCATTAAGTCATTTGATTAAAAATTGGATCTTTATTTGTGAGGTTATAAAGATTTATTGAATTTTGCAGTTCATGCTCTTTCAATGTTTAAAGAAGGCATATTTGATGACCCATTATTGGTTTTATGAAGTTGGAATGCTTTGGTCGAGATGGTGGTTTAGGTAACTGCTTTAAATTTTGGTTTTTCTTTATGATTTCTAGAAATCTTATTTGCTTATTTTATTGGTGCTTATTTTATTGTTGTTTAGTTTATTCTCGATTATTTATTAAATATCAAGAAGCTCATAAACAGTACCATCTTCACAATTAGTGGAATTAGTTCAAAATTCAATTAATAAAATTGCATCAAGCGGTCAACCAATTGAAGTTACCTCCTTTATCAAAATCCGATTCCCGTATTTTGAAAACAAACATTTTCCTCAAACATTAGGTCGGGCCCTCGGGTTTGAAGCAAAGAAAAACTAACCCAAAACCCGACCCGATAAGAAATTAGGTTGATCGGGTTCGGACTGATCGGGTTGAAACCCGATCGGGGTGGACGGGTTACGTAGCACCACTAAAAAACAGCGACCTGTTTATAACAATTTTGGTATAACACTTTATAACATTGCATTAATGAAAATTTCTCTAATTTTTATCTTTTATCATCATATTAGAAAGAAAAAAAACAATATTATATTCACTCTATACGTAATTTTTAAAACTTATAGATGTGTTTGTTTATTTGTTTGAGCTGTTTAAAAAGCAAAAACAAATGCATTGTGTCAAGAGTTTATTTCTTATCATACAATTCACATGATTCTAGATTTCTAGGAACTTAAAACTGATTACAACCACATGACACTAATAGCATTATATATTTAATAGTAAAAAAATATCTTAAATTTTAAAGGAATAAAAAACAATCGGATCTAATCGGGTCAACCCGATACCCAATAGAGGTAAGCATTCCTAACTGATATCTAACCTAAAACTAGCGTCGGGTTTGCCGGGTCGGGTAAAAACCCGATATCAACATAAGACCCGCGTACACCCGATCCGACTAGCATATTTGGGTTCAGATTCGGGTCGGGTCAAGTTGACCCTTTGACACCCCTAGATACCTGTAACATCACTCAACCAATATCACCTTCAAGTGTCGTTTTTTGAAGAAAATATGTACACACACATTGTTGATAATATGGAAAATGATTTGCCAGCTGGGAGCTTGAACCATCAATTTCATAAACGTAATTGAATTCTAATGGCTTTTCTGTTGAAATTGTGATGGCCCTATTTTTGAATATTTGGTGAATATAAAATTTTTACAGGTTGAATTGATTCAGATTCAGTTGATTTAATTTTTGAGGTGCATTCATCCAGAAAAGTGAATGATTTTAGGAAGTCATTTATCCAGAAAAGTACATTTGTGCAGTCTTGCATGTAAGTCGTTTATCTATGTTTCATATGTACATATACATGGTATTCAAACTCTCAAGTACCTACATTGTTTCGACTTGACATGAACCGAAGAAGCTTGACTAATTGATCGAAATTGAATTACCAATTTTGGTTTGGTTTTGGTTCATGCTGTTTCCAAAAAATTAGTTTTTGGGTTTGATTATGTTTTCGCCCGATACTCAGTCACTTGAAACATTGTTACTATCATTTAGACGAGCAGTTCCACAATTTTGCCAAGTTACAATACACTGCTTTTGTTCATCATAATTATCTGAGATTTCTTCAAAATATACATGTGGATAGTTGATATCATTGCATTTAAATGTGTGCAGGTATCTTTTTGCACCATCTTTTGTATCGACTATAAATATGTTAATCTATAAATATGATTTCCCGCCGCGAAGCGCGGGCACTAATTCCTCGTTTTCTACTAAATAAGAGGAGAATTAAACCCATTTATTTTAGTGTTGAAGAAATTAAATAATTTAAAAATGTTTTTGGTTATTGATGGAAAGAGAAAAAAGAAAGGGGTTGAGTTCATTAGAAAATTCTTTTAATTAAGAAGTTAAAAGAAAGAATGTATAGTAATTAGCCAATGTCGGGTTAATTTGGAACAGAAGAGTGTAGGAAGATGGATTCAATTACGTACGTGTGCAGCTAGCTTCAACCTCTGCACTAGTGGTTGTTGGGTATGTATTATATATTACAAGCTGGAAACATATATATATATATATATATATATATATATATTGATTAGTTTATTATAAGACCATTTTCTTTCTTTCTTTTATATATGCATGGGATACTGGAATAAAATCATGATTTCATATCAAAGCCTCCTCTTTTGAAACATAAAGAGATCGAGATTGACATAAAAAATAGTGGTGAGTGAGAGTCGTGAGATTAATCAGGTGCTATACAGGAAGGAACCCCAAAAAGGGTAAAGGAAAAGCTACAGAAAACGATGATGAAGATGCAAATGATGGGTTAAAACCGACTCTGAATGTAAGTTTAATCATGTTTTGTCTATGCCAAACATTTACCAAAATAATTAGAGGTACTGATAATTTTACTTTGTCTTCAGATATTGTGTTAGAGATATGAATATGAAGCTGGAAAATGGATCAACCATGTGTAAATCTCCCAACAACATTCACCCTTGCCCAGATCTCAAGAGGACATATATATACTCGTTTTTCTTTTATTTATTATCTTATTTCTACCTTGGAATGTGGATGCCTGTTTATGGCTTCAATACTTTGTTGTGGATCAATTATGTACTCATCTATTAAAAAGGTTAGACATTGATATTAATATTAATATTTCTGATACAAGTGGTATATGGTGATTGCTAGACTCTCTTCTTTTTTTTTTCTTTTTTTTTTTTATTTATAAAAAGCAACTTATATAATGCAAACATGAAAGATAAAGAAAGGGTCTTGACATTACTTCAAGACATGAAGTCATCTTAGTTTTTACTTAAAAGAACATTTTCTGTTAATTGTAGCTTCTCATTTTTTTTTTCATTATATTACAGTTAAATATGAATTGTATTTTCCTGAGTAATAAAAGGAAAATTATTATAATATCTTCAATATGTGTTGTCGAATATGGTTATATGAAATGTATTTTATATTCATTATTTAAGCAATAATTGGGATTTTCAAATTCAAGAATCATACTTATGACATTCTTATAAAAAGAGGGATGAGTTTAGAATATTAAGATATATTAAAGGGCCAATGAAGATAATATAGTTGAACCAAAAGACTCCGGTTGAAATATTACTATATTCCACAGGAGTCCACCTCTTCTCCCATCGCCCCCAGATTTGGGGATAGTTAATTTAGGGTTTATAGATTAGATCTGAGAAGAAAAGAAAAAAATAGCACTCTTTCTTGATATTTTACGAGATTTTATTATTTGGTGAAAATTGTCTGTAGTCCGCTGATTTCTCTAGGGTTTTCATTTTTCCTATTCATCATTGGAATTAGGATAATTGTAGTATTGGGAGGTAACGGTGTTAAGATCGAGAGGCTGCTGCCAATGCAAGTTTCTTTATTTTTCCAAAGAATTTTTCGGTGATTTTTCATATACCGGAAATTTTGAGTTCGATGTCGTGGGCGGGACCTGAAGATATATATTTGTCTACTTCTCTAGCAAGCTATCTTGATAGTAAGTTTTTTTTTTAATCATACTTTGCCTCAATTTTCTACTGTTACATGTTTTGCCACGTTTCTGGAATTTTGAATGCTGTGGAGTTTACAGATTATATGTTCGTAACATGTTATAATTTCTCTTGTTTTGCCCCATTTATCGAACGATTTTATTGCTAAAATTTATATGTGGATTTGCGGAATGTGTTAAGAAGGCTCTATTATTTTTCTACCTAGGTCAAATAAACTTGTTTTTGTAAGGTTTAACCGCCCAAGATTTTTTGATCATGTAACCATTTTAATACACGCATTATAATTATAATATAGAAAAGTAAACCAAAACAACCTGTTTCGGTAAATAAATTAAAAAATATCTTACAACATTGGAACGGAATTGATCTCATAGTTTAACAAAAGTTTGAGTGTCTGAGATGGAACAATTTGAAATTTGATTATTTTTGCACTTTGAAATATTATTGGTTTTCTATATGGTGGTAATGTATCATGGTGGCGTGGATTGCTTTCTTTATTCTTACTAATGTGTTTTTCTTGTAAGAAGTATTAATCTCATATTTTAGGAAACGATAACACCCATGATTTAGTAACTAAATCCTAGAGCTACTATTTTAACGAAAACAGTGAAAGTGTTGTTACTTTCTTGTAAGAATACCATTGGACTTTACCATCATTTGTGTATTGCTTGTGAACCAGTGTAGTATTAGACTTTAGAGTACAGTGAACCTTTTAGCTGTTTAATTAATATTTTTATCCAGCAGAGGTACGATATTTAAAGATGTCATTATGTCATCATTATATTAGATAGGAATCAACAAGTCTAGTTTTGTACCCCCATGCATAACTTTAGGCGTTGACCAAGTGCTAAATGAACAACATAAAGTGAAGTTTAGATTTACAAACTGCTATGTTGATAGAGATAGAAAAATGTTGATAGATTAACAGACAAGAATTATGTAAATGAATTTGTCTTAATTTTTGTACAGAGAAGCTTCTTGTATTGCTGCGAGATGGGAGGAAGCTATTGGGGATACTTCGATCTTTTGATCAATTTGGTACTTGAATTGAAACTAAAATTAAGAGTGAATAATGATAGTGTTTTTGGTACTGATGAATAGTTGTATGTAGCGAATGCTGTCCTTGAAGGTGCATGTGAGCGAGTAATTGTTGGTGATCTTTATTGTGACATCCCATTAGGTCTATATGTTATCCGTGGTGAAAATGTTGTTTTAATTGGCGAGCTGGTATGACATTGTTATTATTATTATTATTATGTTGATAGATAATTCATCTTATTTTATGTTTTCTGATATTCACTTAGGAATTGGAGAAGGAAGAACTTCCACCTCATATGACTCGTGTTTCTGAAACTGAGATAAAAAGGGTAACTATTATTATATGGCTTTAAATAATATGTTTTTCTGGTTATATTATGTTTTTTTTTTTTTTTGTGCAGGCTCAGAAGGTGGAGAGGGAGGCTAGTGATCTGAAGGGAACGATGAGAAAAAGGATGGAATTTCTTGATATGGATTAATAAGGCTAGTGTTTAAATGTCATCTTCTTCCGCAAATATTATCGCGGCTTTCTTGTTTCTGTTTAAATGGCATAGTTATTCTCAAGTTTCTGTGTTTTGGTACCTGTAATACGGGTGTGATGTTGCACTGTTTTGTTTTTTTGTGAGGCTAACATGTCTCTTGATAATTTGTTTGCTAGACTCAAATGCAGGAAAAAACTGTCTATGAATCAAGATTCGTTGTTGTCATTCCCATAATACAAAGTAAAAACACCTAAAGTTACATATTTACTAGGTTTTAGTGATGACAATAACGTTATTACTGTACTACACAATATCTAATCAGTCTCTTAGAATTTAAAATTTGTGAAAATCGATATAATACGTATAAATGAAGTTGAAGAACTTTACACAAATCCAAAATTCAATTGAAGCCGCTATATAACACACAAACAAAAAAATCTTTTGCTGTTTTGCACAAGTACTACTCTTAGTGTTATAAAAATAGTTTTGTTCATTTATTAAGGTGTATTTATAGATTCAAGCTTCCATGATAAATACAAAAATTGTATTTAATTTATTTCAAAAAAATGTAAAAATAAGACTTCATCGTTGTGTATACTATTACATGTTAGAAAAATCTAGTAGTATTAGAGCATCTCCAACCATACTCTATCACACACTCTATCTCTATATTTGAAGTTAATTCTTTTCCAACCTAACTCTATCACTAACTTTAAATATATTTGAAGTGAGAGAGTGTTAACTCTATCCAAGGGCCCCACTTTGCAATGCGAGTAGAATTGTTAGTGGAATGTGGGTCCCATTAGGTTTTGAAGAGAAGAATAGAGTGTATGATTGAAGTTGAGATATGGGAATGGTCCCACAATTTATAGAGATTATAGTTAGAGATGGTCTTAGACATCGTTGCTGAACGTTGTGGGTAGGTTACTCGGTTTACAATGTTTGGGTTTAGTCGGTATTAACTTGACAACCTAACTAATTACCTGCACACTCAATTATATTACCTTTTTAGCTCCAGATCTATATTCATCATTCACGCAATGCCATCGGATTCATTGACGCCGATACTGATTGTTATGCATTCAAGCTTCAGAAATTCGCCAAAAAGGGAAACGCATATGATTTGTAGTTGACGGAAGGAATCGTCCTAACCTCAATGGCGATCTTCAATTGTTTACTTCTTATAACTAGTAGTATTTGTTAATGCTATTTCATGGAATTAATTCGATAGAAGTAGGATTGTGAGTACTCAAAAAACGGTGAGGACTCGTGAGGACACTTCATAAAAATTTCAAAAAATTCCGAAAAAAATATATATAACTCACCATGATTATTACTACATTTGACCCAAAAAAATTTTGAAAAAAAAATTATGATCCACTTTTTTTTGCGGATCATAACAATGATCCATATTTTTTTTTGGATCATTATTATAATCCATATTTTTATTTTTGGATCATTTTTGAAAAACTTTTTTTTTTGATCTTATTGGCTGCGATTTAGATATTTAAAAAAGAAATTTTTTTAAAAAAAGTTTGTTTTGGATCATTTTTAGTGTTTTTTTTAGAGTCATCGCAGTCCTCACCGGGAAAAGAATCCTCACCGGATCCGGACCCTAATTCGATAAATATGCTTGCTTACAACTAAGAAGCTCAGAAAATTATGAAATTAGTATTGCAAAATTAGTTTGATTATTAGTTTAACTCGCAAGCTATCACTGATCTTACTCTTTTCTTTCATCTGAAACAGGCTTGATTTATTTGATGTTGATGATCGAGAGACAATTGGGGGATCAGCTATCTGCTGCACTGCAGATCGATCTAGGTGCATGTAAAGAAGGTGATATTATTCACCGCCAATCTGCCTCAAGTACGTTTTTGGTGTCTCATTTGACCTAAATCACGAAACTGCCACTTTACAACCAAGGTCACCAAAACCGGGATGTACTTCATGCATTGTGAACCAAGATTAAGTGATATGATGATTCAAGGGGAAAAATATATCCTACTAAGGGCTAGGGGTGAGCAGAAAAAGTGGGTAACCGGAATTGGAGTCGGAACCGCTTTGGAACCGGCGGTTCCGGTTCCTAAAATTTTGAAACCGTGCTAAGAGGTTCCGGTTCCGGTTCTCAAAATTTAGGAACCGGTAACCGGTGGATAACCGGAACCGGCGATTATTCGGTCTATTTTTATTAAAATATTATATATATGAGAAATTCTACACTATCATTTTATTGATACTCCCGATTCAGAAATACTTTAAAATGCTCCAAGCATTGTAATTGGTTCATAGATAATACTATTTGACCTTGTAGACACTAATTAAGATAATTAATTATCTTAATTATCCTAATATAATTAAACTTTCAAGTAAAAATGATAATAAACAGCCGTTCCACCTCTTTGGTGGAACATTACAACTTTTACGTTATAACTTAACTAGGTTAAAGCCCGTGAAAAATCACGGGTTGTCACATTTTACGCTCAACGTAATTAATATAGAACAAAAAAATTAATCATTTATTTCTTGATGATTATTCAAGAAAATATAAACCAATCAAATAAAACATTAAAAAAATCAAACATTGTTTAATATAACAAAACAATGTCTTTAACAAAAAATAAAATTAAGCTAAATTTCTAAACACCTCCATAAATATAGATAATGTAATTTTCAGACTATTATTAGCTTCAAGCTAGTACTCCTCTTCATTCCTAAATGTTCTTTATAATCCAAATCAGGAATCATGGTTGTGATTTGATTCTAAATTTTTATTACATACATACCAGTCAACTGAACATGAGCTGCTTACGTACCTTTGACTGAAAAAAAGATATTGATCATATAATGATCGGTTAATAAAAACATTCAAAGCCTATTATTGTAAAGTAGGATCAAATTAATCAAAAACTTCTCGAGTCAAAGTCACCCAAAGGTACATATTGAGCGGGTCATTTGACTATAACGGGTCATATGGTAAGCTTTGAAAACAAAGATGGGCTAAAATGGCAACGTATTGAGCGGGTCAAATGGGTCAAAAGTCACCCTAAATATACTCAAAAAGTATCAAACCTCTATGATCATTTTGTTTCAAAATTTAGGTTATTAATGCATTAACAAAGTTTTCTTACTAATATTTATGATATTAGTTATATATACAGTAAAAAAGTGTGTAGCGGCCATACCCACTTTGAGACCTGCCCGACCCACCCATTTTTTCACATAGTAAAATCAACCACTTACATGTGTATAAGCATCATCATCATCATCTGTAAAAGCGGTTATTTCAAGATCACCATCATTTATTGGGACTACAACTGAAAGTGACATGGGTTTGTTTTTATTTTGTTATGATTAGTATCATTGAGAATCCAAGAACTGGGAATTTGTAATATTAACTATATATTTGTGTAGTTAATACTTTATAAAAAGAAACTGCTACTTTGAGATCTAGTTATAAAATTGGACTTTGACTCGTGCATGCAATAAACGGGTCGATTTGGGTTTATAATTTGACTCTAACGGATCAAACAGGCAAGCTTTGAAAACAAAGACCGACTATAACGGAAACATTTTCAGCGGATCAAAAGACACCCAAAGGTACTAAAAAAGTATAAAACCTCTATAATTGTTTTGTTTCAAAATTTAAGTTATCAATGCAATAATAAAGTTTACTTACTATAATATTCATAACATTTGACTATTATAGTCAAATTTATGAAACAAAGTATATACTTCAATATAAATTGCTCAAACTGTAATATTTGACTATTTTATTTAAAAAATAACAATATTGATGCATTGATATGTTAACTATCATGGACAAATAACACTGACTATTAAAAATTAAATAAACCATAAAACCAACATGCAACATGAATCAAAATGTTGCATACCCAAATATTAATCGACTATTAATTTTTTTTTAGATATAATCAATGCCTATTAAATTACATTTAATATAAGGCTTTAAAAGCCCAAAAAAGGTTTAGGTGCATTATAAAATAAAAATAAAAACTAAAAAAACAGTTTGACTATTTTTATAATATAGTAAAAAAAATCTGAAAAATAGTAGATAAAAGGGATAGGGTCAATATGTAGTGTCATATTGTTAGCCTTTAAAATCATTATAAAAAAAAATAAAAAAAAAATAGCATAAACATATAACATGTATTAAAAGACATAGGTATTCTCCAGATTCATCTAAAAGGCTAGGGTATAAACATGCACATTACTCAAAGGTCCACCAACATGTTTAGGATGATGAAACTTGCAGGATGCACCAAACTTACATGTTCCTGTTCCTAAATAATACTACATACTTTTACAAAGTTAAACATTGTGAAAGAAAATATAAACAATTTAAAAGAAATGTATAAATTTGTGTAAGTTATAAAAAAAAAAGCAGAGTACCTGACAAGGAGGTTCTCCTGGTCTCTCTGGGTAAGCACACCCTCCTGTTATTTTTGCAACCCCTCCAGCCTATAAGCATTATAAATTAGAGTTATAAAGACTTTATATAAGTAATGTTACAATATTGTTATATATTTGTGATTGTGGTTTATTGCATGCACGAGTTGAATTAGATACATAATAAATGCATATTAATAAGAGCAAATTTCTGAAGTATGTCACTTCTTTGCCTTTCCTAGATAGTTGTAAAAATGACATTACTTGCAATGATACAGTTGACATTAATCCTTCTTTTCTGAAGCCTACAAGTTTAATTTAAATTTTTTGTAAATTTATATAATGCCACTATGTTAGCATTCAAAAGAATATTAAACAAAACCTACGATTGCTTTTTAGAATTTTGGCTTTCTGACTCATGAAAGTAACCCGAGGTACTCTCATTTCTTGCATCTGCACAAACACCAACAAAAAAGAAAGCTACTAAGATTAGATAGGAAGCAAACTTTAATATTTAAAACACAAACGTATAAAAAATCAAGCATAATTAACTCAAAATATCATGAATTAATCAACATCCTAATTAGTTCTCATCTAAGGAGAAAAACATCTTACTTGTGTGGAAGTAATCCACATCTATGTCCATTTTCTTTGTGTATAATCTGTGAACTTCTTAACAATACTCGAGCAGACATATATTAATATCATGTAAAGAAGTTTCTCTTCAAGACATTTCATCAAACACCTTAAGCGCAGTCTCCATATCACAACCGGCTCTTGCTTACCTTCAACATTCTAATGATAACATCCTTTAATTTTAGTAACTGAAACATAAATACAACACGAAATAACCAATCATCATCATAATGTTATTTAAAAAAAATTAGCAAATGGGCAGATATGAGAGCATTACCTGCTGAAGATGTGTAATGCTGCTAAAAGCATTGTTAATTCTCCAATCACGTGACAAATCATCGATCGACTTAACATCTAACAAAGAAATGGTGAATAAATATCGATAAATCATCACTTCAACTTTAAATTGTTTCTGAATCACCGATTTATAAGTTCTTACAATTTTGAAACAAACCTTGAAACATATGCGAACGTTATTGTAGAAAGCGGATCTTCCTTCAACCTTGAAACTAATTATTGTTTATAAATTCACCATCCTAGTGAATCTGCAACTGAAAAGTACGAACATTAAAGGGATATGGGATATGAGATACGGGGATATGAGACACATGTTAATGGTTGAATCTATTATCCCACGTACTTCCGTATTATATGCAGGATTTTAGGATTCCAAAGCAGTTATACTAAAATGCAGGAATTAAAAAAATTAAAAAAATACGTCTGAATCTTTTAGAGGCTGCCATGTGTCTCTCTGAATTCTGAAGGGGTCCACGTGGCCTAAAAATGGCTTTGTATTATTTGATATATAGATAGATTTTTAAATATGATGATTTTATAAACATTAAATTTTGAATTATTGATAATTACGAATTACCATATAAAGATATTGACTAATTGTTTTTAATTGCTTTTAAATCACTCCAACTTATTTGCCCATTAAATATATGATTATTACCATATAAAGATAGTGACTAATTGCTTTTAATATGTTTTATTAGTAATGCAAACGCTCAAGTTGAAAGATCAAAGAAATAGATAGAATTTACTTTTTTCGAGTAATTATGGTCGTCAAAATGGCAAGTTTATTTCCAAAAATAAATACCACTTATTTTTCCAACTATAACAAAACGTCCACAACCTTTTAATTATTTTGGTTTTTCATTAATTATTGTCCCTAATATACATATATACTCTATTGGGTAATGCTTTATACAAACTTATGTATTCCATATATTATGGTCACTTGTTAGTCCTTTTAACATTTAGGACTTCAGAACTTATTTCGATTCGGACGGGCTTTGAAGCTAATAAATTTATAAACAAGTTACATTATCAAATAGAAATGCATTGGTGATGCAATAAATTAGTATGATGATAGTAAATTAAGAGTCATTGTACATAATTTGGAACGTTGACCGCCTTTATTATTGTAGAATAATATGGTGGCAAGGGAAGTTTAAGACCTACTAATTATAAAATAATATGGTGGCAATACTAATAGTGATGGTAGGTGCCAACAATGTAACATCCTAAAACCGGCCTAGTAGTTTTAGGTATATTTGGATATTTGATAAATATCTATTTAACCATAAGTTGAATAAAGTGACTAAATGTTAAATAAATTGTTTGACCTTTTGTCCTTTTGTGATATTTTAATCAAGGGATTAAAATATCCGGTTTCTGAAATGTTTAAAGGATTATATGATTTTTATACTTTTGGATTATCCTTTTAATATCGCCTCCGAATATATTTTCGTTTTTAAAATTGGAGTCCGTTTGGTATTTTAAATAAATTAACTACGAAAGGGACTTTTGTATCGTATTGTTTAAAAAGTTAAAAATGGCAAGTGGGCCCCCTTTTCTCTCTTTTGGCCGGACGTGGAGGATAAGGGAGGAGCCTTATCCTCTTTCTTCCTTCATCTTTCCATGTTTTTTCTTTTAACACAAAACCCACCAAAAAAACCCCTTTGGAGCCTTCTTGACACTTTGAAGATTCCTAGCTTGGATCCTTCCTTTCGTTGCCTAGATCTCGAAATTCTTAGAGTGTTGGGGTAAGCTATTTTTCCTTGTTAGTTGTTTTTAAAGTTCTTGCAAAAATGATAAACTAGGGTTGTGGATTTTGTAAGGTTTATGCTAGTTAATTTATAGCAATGGCATTTTAATATTATTATGGGTTTATTAGATGTATTACATAAAAAAATACATACATGTTACTTGTTCATTGTGTGTGGGTGTTGTAGATGCGTGAGTGTGTGCATGGTGTATGTGAAATTATGGGTTGTGGGGGTATTGTACAAGTATTTAAACAAAGGGTGCAAGTGGTGTGTGCGTGAGAGTGTTATGTGTGTGCGCAGGTGTGTGTGTGTGTGTCATTTGGGTGGTTGTGGCTTTTGTTGTGTGATGATAGGAATAATGCAAGAGTTTAGGATCCTAGTTGTGCAAGTAAGTTGTACAAAAGTGGGGGTTGCCTAAATAAATAAATAGATAAATAAATAAATAGATAAATAAATAAATAGATAAATAAATAAAAAAGTTATTTACAAACATAAGTTTATTATAATTCAAATGCTTAGTTTAGAAAAGTGTTAATCTTGTTGGATTGATTATCTAATTATAGCTTGCTAGATGTGGTGATTATATGGTTGTTTATGACTTGAAAGTATGAAATTGCTAGTATATTGTTTGTATGGATTCTATGAACTAGTAAGTGGTGAGTTGGTAGTCATGTGTCAAAAAATGGAGTTTTGTCTTGTTGAAATAACTAGTTAGCCATGAATTGCTAAATGATATGACTATAGCTTTAAAGTGGTGTTTGGAAAGTGCTAAAGTCAAATGTAACGTTTTGACCCGTTTGGGTAAATATTATGAAAGTTGATTAAATGTGTTCTAGTATGCTTTGACTTGGACTAGCAATGTCAATAACATGATAATTACATATTTTGATAAATTGTAATGTGTTGACTTGTTGTAGTTAAATTCGGGCCTCGACCCGTTTGGATGTTTTATGCTATATTGGTTAGATATGGCTTGGTTGTATTTGACATGAATTGCAAAAGTATAACATGACATGTTTATATGATATTACAAGTACTTAGTTATTCATGTGGTGCAAGTGTTAGTGTTAAATGTATATTTAACATTGTTTATAATTTGGCGGAATTATATACTAATTCGGTATTCCTTTGGTGTACAGGAACTGGAATCGAGACTCAGAAACATTAGACCTCTGAGTTCGACAAGTGGAAGTAACGGTGAGTGGACTTAACCTCAAACTCGGTTACAATCGGTTTGGTATTGCCTGTATGG
The DNA here is from genome assembly GCA_963853835.1 of Calendula officinalis. Classification (NCBI taxonomy): domain Eukaryota; kingdom Viridiplantae; phylum Streptophyta; class Magnoliopsida; order Asterales; family Asteraceae; genus Calendula; species Calendula officinalis. The sequence continues at coordinate 143,710 of OY970827.1, read as the reverse complement.
GAAAGGTGCAGGAAAATACAGGAAACATGCAGGAAAATACAGGAAAATGCAGGAAACGCTCCCTGGAGCGAGTTCAAGATCGTGAACTTTAGTTCACGTCGTGAACTCTAGTTCACGTTCGTGAACTACTGTTCACGATTGTGAACTTCAGATTACAGGTTTTTCGGGTCGTTTTTTGGGCGCGAATCGTTGACAGTTTGCTTGTTTGGTACCTGTTCGTTCGGGTTAGATGAAATAGGATGTGTGCACATAGATGGAAAGGTTTTGCTTGATTGGTAGCAATAACTCGGTTAGTGGAAATCGAGGATAGATAAGAGGTCAGTGTCGGATGGATAACGGCTGGGCAAAAGGTATCGACTAATAGGGTATCCGACCTTACCTGTATGCGTTACATGGTTAAGGGGAGGGAGTTGCCCGGGTGTTGGATACGAAGCGCCAACGGTTACTGTGGTTCTGGCCAACCACGGTTTAAGTCCCGCAAAGCCACCGTTCCTCAGTGATAGTGTTTACCCAACGCGGAGATGTTTTATAACTTCCGTGTTAGCAATCGGAGATGTAGAATCTACTTCCGAGGTTAGTAGGCGGAGATGTAGAGTTACTTCCGTGCTTAGGGATTAGATAGTTAGCGGTTATTGGTTCGGTGGAACAATGATTCAAGGGAACAATGGTTAAGCGGTTACGAGGAGTAACAATCGTAGAGATGTTGGTGCTTGCTTGTCGAGCTTTGCATAATTTAAAGTTTATGTTCATTCACTTAGCTTTGTGCTAATCCCTCCCCCGTTGAATCTTTTCAGGTTGATCGGTGCTTTGGACGGGATGATTGACCAAGCTCAATGGGTTGTGTTGTAAAGTGAGCCATGTCGTTTAAGTGACACCGTTTTTGTATTGTTTAAGCAATGTTCATTTTAGAAGCTTATTGTGGGACCTTGTTTGTAAACTAAACTAAACTAAACTAACCTAGAGGATAACCTAATCGCCTTCGGACATTTTAAAAAAAAAACGCTTTCTAAATTTTGCGGTGTTACAACTTGGTATCAGAGCTTCGGTTTGGCAATGGATACACGGGGTTGGTGTTCCATTCCCAAATCGTGGCTCAAGTTTGGTCAAGTTGTAACATATGAAAACATATTAAAAAATAACTTTAAAAATAAATAACTTTGTTATAATTCCGAATTCCTTGTTGGGCCGGTGTAAATATACTTTGGGAACAGCTTATGTAAAAAGTGTTACGAATTTGTAACCAAAGCTGTGACTTTGGCTTAGCGGTAAGAGATTCACCTATGGAGCTTGCCCACCCGGGTTCGAGCCTTGTCCAAAGTAGCTTTTTAATTATTTTTCAGGCAAAATGAACATTGTTAAATATGACAGGTTTGAATTCAGACATTCCTTATTTAGAAATGTCTATTTGCTTTATAAAGTAGTATAGATGATCGTGTATATCTTTTATTGCTCCTATGGATCCAATATCACCTTGTGGTTATATTATAACATACATTTAATAAAGTGCTTTTCTAAAACTTAGATTTCATATACTTCCTCTGTTTCAAAATAAAGTGATACACTTTCCATTTTACCATATTTGGTAAAAGGTAGTGGGGTCCACACCCACTAACTATCTCATTAATATAATGAAATGACACATATACTCTTACTTTTTGCTTTTAAACATCATTAACTTCACTTCAATCAAAATATATGAGACACATCCCCCAGTAACTATCCATTTTAAACTAATTAACCTTCATTATCATATTTTGCTTTAAGAAACGTGAAACTCAAAGTGTATCACTTATTTTGAAACGGAGGAAGTATGTATTTTTAAAAGCACAACCAGATTAAGGCCCACATATTCTTTTTGCTCACTAGTAAGAATGAATGATTTCACGAATATCCGTTGGTATTTTGTTGTTGAAGTTAGATATGCTGCATTAAGGGTGTGTATTAAAACTGGGAAACCGAGATTGAATCGTCTTGTTAAAAAAAAGTTGAATGTTAACCGACCTCCATATATATTAACGATATAACATTTATTACTTAAAAGACGGAATGTAAACACATCCGTGGTCCTAGTCATTTGGTAAGGTTTTCGTATTATTGACTAGGAGTTCGTGAGGTCTAAAATGACAATTACTACCATTAAGTTCTTAACTTTAATATTTAATATCTAGACTTTTTTCCATCAGATTTTTTACCTTTTCTTTTTTCTAACTTTGCAAAAGTTACATTTTTTTCCTCTTAAATTTAACTTTGTATGAAATGACATATTACTAACATCTAGATTTTTTCTAATTAATTCGACGCCTTGCTCTTGCTTTTGTTTTATAATTAAATATTTTAATCCGTTATCCTTTCTGGCCCATATGTTAAGTCTTTTTGTTTCAATTATTTATGTTGTTTTTTAAAAAAAATTATTTGTTAAATCTTTTTTTTTGTTGTTTTTGCAACTTTTTTTTCTACCTGTTTTTCTTGATCTTTTTACCATCTTTTTTCTTTGTTGACTTTTTTCTTCTTCAGTTATAGAATATTATCCTCTAAATATTCGTGGTGGATGCACTTCGTAAGGATATATATTTTACTATTGACAATTAGTACTTCCTCCGATTCAAAATAAGTGTAGCTCACTACTTAGGTGGTGTTTGATATCATCTGAATGATATAGAGGTCTAAATGCTGTTAAATTTTTTATTTAGAGACAGATTAAGAGTCCATATCAAATTTTCTGTTGAAGCAAAATTTTCATCAACAGGTACGTGTATGATGATTTAACATTAAATTACTTATAGTTTTAGTCGTCTAACTTCACCAAATCAACCCCTGATTAGTTTCGTTTCTGGAACCTAATTGCAGTAAAGTGAATCGAATATGTTTGTAACCAGGTAAACGCATTTTGATTATAAATCTTTTGTTTTGGCGTTCGGGTTGAGAAATTTATTCTGGTATCTTCCATTATAAACGACCTAGGGTTCTCGTATTTTGGTTTTCGTTATTCAATGTGTATGGATGAAGCTGATGTTGGGGTTTATGTAGGAGTGAGTATGACATGGGTGTGAACACCTTCTCTCCAGAAGGGCGGTTGTTTCAGGTTGAATGAGGCCATTAAGGTGAGGATGTTGTGGTAATCTGTGTGGGTGTTTATGATTGAAGACCAAGGAAGGGGTTGTTGTTGCTCTTGGTATGTGTTGTGTGAGCTTCATCACTGGTATGGTATCAATCTCAATCATTATGATGTTGCGAAGATGATGGAAATTGTGATTGTGAGTGTGTTTGTTACAGATACTATACGGATCCATCAGGCACCTTCTGGCAATGCAATGGAAAAGCAATAGGCTAAGATGATGGAAATTGTGATTGTGAGGTGCTGACAGCTCTCTGCAGGTGAGGTCTAGTCTTCATTTTCTTTTCATTTCTCTCAATTCCTATTGATATTTGCAGGAGTTGAGAAGCTGAAACAATGAAGCAAGTCATGGAAGAAAAGGTGAGTTGTTATTTTGTCTGTCTAGTGTATCATTATAATTATGTCAGAAAAGAATGATGTTTTCTCTTTTTACAAGATTGTATATAAACTAAGTTGGATTTGAATATAGAGACGGCTAAAATTTGTTATTCATTTATTATAGATAATTTCCATAGAGTTATTGGTGATGTTGAAACAAAAAACTAATCACGATACTCAGCCATGAACTTGGTGTGGAAATCTTTTAGTTTAGAAATTATGGCTGGAATCTTGTCCTCCTGAGGCAATATTGTGCACCTAAAATGCCATGTTCCCGGGACCTGTCATACAATACAATACAATACATGAGTTACCAAATTGAGATGATTATAATAATAATAATATATGAGAGGAGAGGAGAGGAGAGGAGAGTAATTGTGACCTGACCAAAACCGCTGCCAGGAACGACAACAATACCAGTAGCATTAAGGAGACTAATGGCATAATATGCATCTCCTGCCTTTTTGGCTTCTTCTGCTGCTTTTATTGCTTTCTTTGGCAGCTTAATGTTTGGAAACAGGTACATTGCCCCCTCCGCTCTGTTGCAACTAATCCCCTCTAAGCTGTTAAATGCATCTTCCAACATCTATTCAAACTTAAATATATAATCATTCAAACATATAATTAATTCAACTCACCTTTGCACGTCTTCCCAGCGATTTTAGGATCCCATCTCTTTCAGCAAAATACTCATCATAGGATTCATCTCCAACCTGTATACATTCATTATGTGACATGGCAATGTGTATATTTATATATACACAGAGAAAGAGAAAGCCACCTTTGGAGGGCTCATGACAAGGCTTGCAAGTATTTGACCAGATATATTGGAACACAGATGCCACCTTGTAAAACTGTTGTCTAACCTCAGGACTAAAACCAGTCACCTCCATGTAGCCACCTCTTTTCCCACACTCACCATGATATCCTGTAAAACCACATCACCTTTACCATCTACCTACCTCTCAACTATTAATTAATTTGCATACCTTTCGACACCGACTGAAAAGAGACCAACGGGATATCCTTTTCTCCATATCCCATACAACGGCATATTTTCTTGAATGAGTTGAATTTCTTATCTGCTGCAAATATATTCTCCTGGTACACCTGCAACCAAAACTAACTGATCCTCAAGGCCTAATCCTCACAACTATTGCCATTACTTACCTCGTCTGCCAACAGAACTAAACCTTCTTTCTTGCACAACTCCACAACTTGTCTTTGGTTTTCCTCCGCAAGAACCTATATATCAAGACCAAATAGTAACCGCTCCCCTCTCATCATAATTTATATGTTTGTTTTTACCTGTCCTGTTGGGTTCCCCGGGTTAATTACAACCAAAGCCCTGACAGTAATACCCTTTTGTCTGGCACTGTCCAGTTGCTTCTTGAGTTCAGAGATCTCCAATCCCCATCCCCTTGTCTCATCAAGATAATAACGAACCTGAAAACACACATCATGTCATGAGCAGTAGAACTGAGTAAGAAAAAGACATGACTTACAAGAGTACCACCGTGAAGGGCAATGGAAGCAGAATAAAGAGGGTACTGAGGAATAGGACAAAGAATTCCATCATTCTCGGATCTTATTAACAACTGCATCATCATATGAACCTGGCAACACAAGTTGATCAAATAAGTTTCTAGTAAGAGTCAAGACATGAAGTTTACCCCAGGGCTGGCACCATCTGTCAAGAAGATGTCATCAGGATCAGCAGGAAAACCATCGCGAGCCTCAATACCAGCAGCAATCACATCACGCAATCCCTTGATGCCCTGACTGTGACTGTATGCCCCAGTAGCTCTCCCAGGCATCTCATCCAAGATCATCAACGCCCGCTTTATGGAATCCCCACTGCAACAACACCAATAAGCCAGGATGGTTTCTGTTGATTGGAAAGAATATATATATAATAATTACCTAAACAAACTATGTGTTTCCCTCTTGTCCAATAACCCAGGATGGTCACATAATGCAAGAACCTCTCGGAAGAAAGTTATGGGCTTTTGACCCAGAGATTGGGGATTTCCAATATTACAGTAAAGTATCTGCCAGAGTAGTCAAGGCTTATACATATTTGCCATATATGTATGTGTTCAAATTCTAACTTTTTTTTCCCTTCATTTTTCAATTACCTCCTCAAATGGATGGGAACCTGGATTTGCTGCCAAGTCCTGTTGTAATTTCTGTAACAGCAAGTTTTTAAGATATACTGAAAAATAAATCGGTATTTTAGGCAAGACGATACCTGAGCTATGGAGACAATTTCACCACGAACGGCATACTCACATTTCAATATCTGAAAATAAAGAGCATATATGTATTTTATATGTAAATCTGACCAATGCAGCGAGGAACATCAACTGAAATGAAAACCTTGGGGTTGAGAGAATCAACGGTAACAGGGGGTGTTGAAGCCATGTCTGTGTAAGAACGATACAGTGACGATCTATTTGAAGAATAATAAAATGCTATATGACAAGGATTCAATTTCACCACGCTTTTTGCTACCAAATCTTCACAGAGCCATCGCCGATAATGAAATCATATTCCTACGCTTTGGCTTCCATTTCCAATTCAAACTCACCTTAATTATTCCCATTTCTACCCTCAACCTCTATCCTATTTAACACTCAACCCCCTTCTGCATTATCCTTTCCCCTTATTCTACTATTACCCACCACTCTCTTTTCCCACCTTTATAATTGGTAATTGAGGTTATATTAAATAAAAACGGGAATGATATAGATGTAGTCAAAAATAAAAGGCGGTAATAGAGGGATAACTTGAAGGGGAGGGAGGCGGTGGTTAGGCTTGGTCAGTGCTACATTCCGTTACAATTTACGCATGATTGCCACTTTCTACACTACCATTCAATTACTATCTTTTTTACAGAAAATACATCAACCAATTCCCAGTTGATTTCTAAGATTTTATAACTGATGATTATGAATATAATTTAGCTAGATCTAAAGAATATAATTTAGCATTGAATTTTATTTAACACATTATAATATGATATCTAAAAAATCATACAATAGGAGTTGGATGGCCAAAGAACATGTAGGGGGTAAGATAGTCTTTTTCACTACACATCCTTGTTGACATAGGAAGAGGAGTATAACCCCACCACAATCAAGGTCACAATTTCGGAAATCGGAATTTCGATTTGAGGTTCAGAGAATTTCACCTATCTTTTGCTTATTGTCAACTCCAATTCCATATTTTCCTGCTTTTCGATCTTCGGCTCAAAGGTTTTGATTACGATCGTACTTCTTTTCTCTCTACTGTTGTTTCTTATTTTAATTTTCACTTGCTATTACACTTTCTTGTGTTTTGGTTTCTATCCTAATTATTTAGGTTAAACCATTGACAACTTTTTACGATACTGAAACAGTCGGGCTTAATGAGTGATAGAATTAATTGTATGCCGCATGAATTTGTTTTAGGTTTGTGTGCTGATCAATTGGGCGTCCCTGCATCTTAATAGCATACCGACGCTACACCAACAAATTTTCAAAGCTTGGTATTAAAATTAATCCCTTCTAATATTAGGGGAAACAAAATGTTAATTATCAGGTTAGGACTGCTAATTTTACTTGGTGGCCTTTCTTAAATAATCTTTTAATGTATTGGATTCAAATAACATGATGTAGGTATTAGAGGTTGCACAAGTTGTAGAAACCTTAACGTGACATAAACTTTCTCATCATTTTGTTTTGATAGATATCTGCTTTGTATAAAGGTAAACCTATATTATTATTTTTTTTTATCAAACTCATGCATGCTATATGCCTTTCTGATTCCTTGATACTGGCGGCAAATATCTGATTTTATCCTGCTTCTTCTTGTAAGTACATGAAAACAAAATTTATCTAATGTTATGCAAGTTGAGAGTTAGGAGAAAGGAACTAAATGAGCTTTGTACTGTTTTGTATATTGTAAGCTACACTATTGGGCCTCTAGTTTACTTTAAAATCTTTTAATTATATATGAATCCTTGTAAGGATTGATTCATCGATATGCAGTAAGTTTTGTATTTGGAGCTTAGAGGATGCGGTATGGTGGCGAGAAGGGGTGGGCGCCGGACGCCACATAGGCGCGCCGGACGCGCCACGACACCGGGCGTTACGCCAGCGAGGCGGTGCGCCGGCCCGTCGACGGAAGCAGCGGACGAATGGTGGTGGGACACGTGGACTAGCCGTTGGCAACGGCTAGTTTCCAGATTTTTAATTTTTTTTTTTTTTTTTTAAATAAACCATTAACCCTTATAAATACCAACCCTTTTACACAATATTTCCACACACCATTTCTCACCATTTCTCAAACTAAACCCTTTCACACAATATTTTCTACATAATCTTTGATCAAAATGCGTCGAAATTTGATGGATCCCGGAAGTTATTCGTCCGATGTCGACGATGAGACGGATATTTTTTTTATGACTCAAGCGCATCAATACATGCAACGTCAACAAGCTCAACCAACCCGGACTCGCGTGCCAGTCTATCGAGATCGTGAAGCTGCCGAGCAACGTTTATTGGACGACTACTTTGGTGATAATCCAAAGCTAAGTTGCACGGAAACGGATACGGAACGGGGAAACGGATACGGGAAACGGCAAAACTTAAAAATTCAAGATACGGATACGGCAGAGATACGGCACATAAAATATAAAATATATATATATATATATATATATATATATATATATATATAGAATATGGATCAAGAAAGAAGTTGGCTTATTTAGAGAAGTTAAAGAAGCAATTAAGAGCCTTGATTTAGTTAGAACATTCAATGGGGCTTAAGGGCATGATTGTCATTTTACCCCCTCCTCCAACATATAAAACTCTCTTTTTTGATTTTCCCCCCATTCGTGATTTTCACCTCTGCTCATCTTCTTTCCTACAGCTCCATCAATGGCTTCTCCTCCTCAATAAGAACCCTAATAATTTCATGATTTCAGATCCAAATACATGGAATGATAAGAACCCTAACGTATTTGCCTGAATCAACTTCCATTCGTGATTCCTGATTCAGTCAGTTCCGTTTTACCCTATTACATCAATCAGCTCAAATATTGATTTCAGATCTACAATAACGTGATTCAGGCATTAATCGTTTGTTTTCTTCAACAATTTCGTGATTCAATCAGTTCCAATCAGCTCCAATCGTATACAGGTATGTTCTTCAACCATTAAGTGATTTCTCCTCTTCCTATATGAATGATTAAGGCATTTCTCCTCCAATAACCTCTAGGTCACCTGATTTCTAGTCCTCAATCAGCTGCTATTCACATGATTTCTCCTCCTCGATCAGCTCCAGGTTGCGCAGCTCCTATGCGAGCCCTAAATCAGTCTCGAATGAGGGAATCAGATCCAGATGCAGAGTGTACTTATGAATCAGATCCAGGTAACTCGCAGATCTTTAAACCCGTGTGAATTGGTGCTAATTATATATGATATTTGCATTTGCATGTTCATCTGAAATTTTAAACACCTGCCTGGAATTTGCATTTGCATTTTCGTCTGAAATTTTAAACAACTGACTGCATTTGCATTTGAATTTTCATCTGAAATATTAAACAGCTTACTGGAATTTGCATTTTCATCTGAAATATAAAACAACTGCCTGTAAATTGCATTTGCATTTACATCTGAAATATAAAACCACTGCCTAGAATTTGCATCTGGAATATTAAACAATGAATGCATTTGCATTTTCATACTTTCAATTGCATTTTCATCTTCTGCACTTAGTTTCTAAAGTTTAACTATGTTTTGTAGTTTTAATATATTTTGCTTTGTTTTTTTTTTCCAGATTTAGATCATGTTCCAGCTTCTCTTCGAATTGGTTTTGAAAAAGTTTATTCTGTTGGTGATAAGTATTGGGTTCCTAATGTTCCCATTCCTAAAACACCCATTAATGGTATGCAATTTGATTCTTTGGGCGATGCTTGGAATTTCTATAAAGAGTATGCTATTTGGGATGTTGTGTCTTTTGATGCTACATATAGGACTAATAAGTGAGTTATGCATTTTCGTATTCTTGTGCATTTTCATATTCCTGTGCATTTGCATTTTCATATTACTGTGCATTTATTTTCTGATTTACTTTCTGTTTTTTTAATAGTATGATATGGTTTTCATACCATTTACTGGGATAGACAACCATAAAAATGTGTCGTGTTTGGTGCTGCTATGTTGAGTAAAGAGAATGTTGCATCCTACAAGTGGTTATGCAATGCTTTTATTAAAGCTTATCCTTCTCAGCCTAAGTTGGTACTAACTGATCAGGATCCGGCGATGAAAATCGCTATTGACTCTTGCTTTACCATGTCGAGGCATCGACTATGTATGTGGCACATAATGGAGAAAGTTACTACCAAGGTATCCTCTGTTATTACTTCTTATGCATTTTTAGATTTTCATTTACTTTTTGTGGTTTTAACTATTTATTTTTTATATAGGTTTCCTTTGTTGTATGTAATGCTGATTTTAAACAGAAATTATGTAGAATTGTATGGACGGATAAGTTGGAACCTGAAGTTTTTGATCATCTTTGGCATGCCACCATTGCTGAGTTTAATCTTGAAGATAATAATTGGCTATTGGACATGTTTGGGTTAAGAAAATTTTGGATTCCAGCATATTTTAGAGACTTGGAATTCTCTGGCTTGATGCGTACTTCGTCAAGATCCGAGTCGGAGAATCATATGTTTAACCAGTTGATGAATTCAAGTTCAACTCTTGTTGAGTTTTTGTCTCATTTTGACACTGCTATGTATGAGCAAAGGTTCACGCAATCAAAAAACGACCATGAAAGTTCATATACTTCTCCCGTTATGACCCATGATTGGGTTATTGAGAATGAAGCTGCTAGATTTTTCACCCGATCAGTTTTTGATGACCTCAGTCGTGAAATTCGTTATTCAATAAACAAATGTATGTCCTTATCTTATGATAATGCTGATGGTTTAAAGAAGTTCAAAATCACCGACACTAGTGTTGATTCCATCCTACTTGATGATTCTATTGATAGAGTCAAGGAGGCGAGACTCTTTGATGAATTTTTCCCTGATGAGAGTGAGGTTGTTAAAATTTTCAATTATTTTCCCCCATTACCTTTTGCATTTGCATTTTCATTTGAATCTGCATTTGCATTTGCATTTTCATTTAAATTTGCATTTGCATTTTCATGTTTAAGACTTATTTGACATTTTACCACTTTTTTCTTGTAGGTTGTTTATAATGTTTCTCTGGAGGAATTTACATGTACATGCAAACGATATGAAAGATTTGGACTGTTATGTAGACATATATTCTATGTTCTCCGGGTGTGCAAGTTCATTAAATTCCCAAGGAAATATATATGTAAACGTTGGACAAAAAATGTTGTTCCCCCTAAAATTTGTTTGAACCCTGGTGTAAAGCCTACTATTTCACCTGAGGATTTGGGTTTGAGTGAGCTTATTAGCAAAGTTCACTTGAATGTGGAACTATCATTGGATAAACTTGTTGGAAATAGGGAAAAACTTATAAAGTTTTTGAAAGCACAAGAAAAGCTTCTAGAGGAATGCGAGAAAGACTATGATGCTTCTGATGAGATCGGAACTACTGAGTTTATTTGTGAGATGGTAGGTTTTGAGCAACCACAGATAGGTGATGTTAATGCCCCTCAAGGTATTCACAATAAAGGAAGTAGGTTGAAGAAAAGGATCACTAGTTCGCGTGAAAACGCTATTTCTAAATCACAAAAAATAGGGAGAATGTGTGGTCACTGTAAAAGCCGTGATCCGCATAATATTCGCACTTGTCCAGAAAGAAAAAAAAAGTTGAAGAAAGAAAAAAAGTTGAAGATGCACAGAAAAAAAGCGCAACAACCAAATGATGATGCAGGATTTTCTTGAATGACACATTATTTTTTTAATTGGTTCCGTTTTATATTCTTACCAAATGTAGTTAAAAATACTTTGACATTTATATTTTCATTATATCTAGTTATTCCCTGAATTCTGAAATACTAATTATGTTTTAAATAATGTCAGTTGCATTTGCATTTTCATACTCAGTTGAATTCAAGCAGTAGCTTTCTTATTTTACATTAGGTTTCTGCTTTAAAAACTCAGTTGCATTTGCATTTTTATACCTGCAGTCTCATTTTTATTTTATGTAATTTGAATTTTAACTTCTTTTTCCGTTTTAAATACTAGGTTGCATTTGCATTTTCGTACTTGCAGTTTCATTTTCACTTTCATACTTGCAATTGCATTTCGTCTTTCATTTTATACAGTTATCCCGTGAACTTATAAATACTAGTTCTGTTTCAAACACTAGGTTTTGCATTTTGCCTTTTCAATATTACCATTTATTTGGCATTTTCATTAAACCTAGTCATTCCCTAAAATTTTATCCAACTTTTTGACATAATGATAGTTGCATTTGCATTTTCATAGTTGCATTTGCATTTTCATTACATATATCTTTTTTACAATTTCTATTCTCTTTTACCTTTTCATGTATCATCACCACGTGATCCAATTTTGTGTACCTGCACTTGTATTGAATATCATAACAAAAAAAAAAAGAAAAAGAAAAAGAATCAGAATCATAACAATCTATACTACTTCTACAACCATCCATCATTCCATATAATCACAAAAAACCAACCAACAAAAAGTTTGAAAAAAAACCAACCAACCTCAAAAACACATTCAAACACCTAAATCTAGCAATCCATATTATCAAAAGCCAACAAATTACCTAGTTTGTACGTATACATAACAAACCTAATTTTTAGTTAGACCACCACATTTTTTTCTGCATTTATCGTAAGGCGATTGTAGGGCGGCTGATGGTTTCAGTGTTCTTTTAGGTCTCTCAGAAATATTCAATTCAACTTCAACTTTCTTTTTCTTCCCTTTTTGAATCTTCTTCTTCATCTTTTCAATTGTTTCATCATCTCTTTCTTCACTTACATCTTCAAACATCTCGGTTGCCTCTTCCGCCCCCTCTCCTTTTTCACTTTTTTCTACTTCTGCATTTTCATTTAATCATACCTTTTCTACACTGCTTTTCTACATAATGTCAGTTGCATTTGCATTTGCATTTTCATTTTATGTAGTTATTTCCTAAATTTTTTACATAACAGTTCTATTTTCAAATACTGTCCGTTGCATTTGCATTTTCGTAGTTGCATTTGTATTTTCAGTAAATATACTCCATGAACTTTAAATGCAAAAAAAATTTACTTTCTTTTTTTTTCTTACTTTCTACACACAGAAATGCATATACAATAAGGGAATGAATACACACCTTCCGTTTGCTTCTCCGTTGTTTCTTTCTTTTGATTTCTTACTTCCTTGTCCTTTTTTTGTTCCCTTTCCTTTACCGTTTCCTTCTCCTTTACTACTTCCGTTTGCTTCATTGGCATTCTTTTTCTTTTTTTCGGTAGATTTGCATAACACGGTGACCCGCAAGCATCACTATCACCTTCCGTTTCTCCACTTTCTCCTTCCGTTTCTTCGCTTTCCCCTTCCGTTTCTTCACTTTCTCCTTGTGTTTCTTCACTTTCTCCTTCTGTTTCTTCTTTTTCTTCACTTGCCTCTATTTCTGTAATCCACATGTTACATATGTTACATAATTCTTTTTCCAATAATGCAATGCATATACACACATACATAATCACCTCACATTTTAAGAATTCAACCTAAAAATGCATACACAGAAATGCAAATGCATACACAAAAATGCAAATGAGTGATTACCTTCTTGAACTTCCTCAGTATTATTTCTCCTTTCTGTTTCCACACACAAAACTTCCTCATCGATGATAGTAGTCTTCTTTCTTTTACCTTCATTAACCCTAGATTGCATAGATTTCCATCTTGTAGAATCCCGTGTTTGTGATCTTTTTTTCATCTTGTATCTGTTAATGAGAGTATTGAATGTCTTTCTCATTTACAACACTAACTTTACCTGCAATTTAGGAAGCATATTAGCTTTTTGTGTCAATAAACCTTTAATAGATACACATATGAAAATGCAAATGCATTTTAGCAGTTTGCAATATCCTTGACCAAACAAACAATATGCATTTTCTTATTTAATAGGGCTGCTGCAACTGATGGATTCTCATATGAAAATGCAAATGCATACACAAAATACACAATAGACATTTTAAATCGTTGACAAAGGGGTGTAAATTTTCACATGTAAAGGCAATACAACTGGAAAGTATACAAAATCGTTGACAAATGAGTGTAAATTTTCACATGTTAAGGCAATACAACTGGAAAATATACAAAATCGTTGACAAAGGGGTGTAAATTCCAGGTTTGAGTAGTACCTGAGTGACCAAACCTGCATAGAGAGGTCGATTGAGACCGATAATCGCCGATTGAGACCGAGAATCGCTGATTGAGACTTGAATCCTGGAAACCCTAGTCGATTGGTCGATTAAGACCGAGAATCGTTTGTGCTAGAATCGTGGAAACCCTAGCCGAGCATCGCTCCCTGCGTCAATTGTGTCTTGAATCGTGGAAAGGATTTAGAACGATAAAAACCATAGGGTTTGTTTTGAGAATTGTTAGGTTTTGAGAACGAGAGAAAGGGGGAGAAAGAACGTGAGTGTAAAATCACAGGTGAGAGACAGTTCTTTTGACTATTTTACCCCTATATGCTTATTTTCATCCGGATTCCCCCCATAATTTAATAATGCGCGTCTCTTTAAAGTCCTATAATCTGAACCTTTCAATTCATGATCTAAGGGCTATAATCTATTCCCTATATTCTTTAATTAGTAGTGGTTTTCTATGGATCCACACCCTATATATATATATATATATATTAAAGAAATTCCAAATAGATATTATTGATGTAAAGTGTATAAACTCTAAAAATATTAAATCTTTCACATGTAATTAATTATCAATAATCAAATCATTTTTTAAATCCGATTCATCTAGTGACAGATCAACGACCTCCAAAACCCTACATCTTCCATTAAAATAAAAAGCATATCCACCTACATTCCACATCTTTACATCTTCCATCGAATCAAAAACTCATGACAATGTTTAAAAAAACACAGATACGTTTCTTGAAACGCCGAAGAAACTTCACAGATACGTTTCTGGCACCTGAGAAACGTTTCGGGCAGGTATCCTAGGAGTATCGGTTTCCCAAAGGTTTCCGATACGGGAGCGGCACTCTAGATGGAGTTTCCGTGCAACTTAGATCCAAAGTACCCTGAGACGGTTTTCCGGCGTCGCTTTCGTATGAGCAGGCGATTATTCTTAGAAATAGTCGAAGGTATTTCTAACTATACTGCTGAACCTCTTCCTAACCATTTTGAATTTTTTAAAGTACGACCGGATGCCACCGGTTTAATGGGTTTTAGTGTTATAATGAAATGCACGTCTGCCATTCGCCAATTGGCGTATGGCATAACACCTGATTCACTTGATGAATATTTACAAATTGGTGAACATTGTGCACGTGATTGTCTAAATCATTTTACCAAGTGTATTATCGACTTATATACCGCTGAGTATTTAAGGAAACCCGACATCCATGACGTTCAAAACCTATATACAAAACACGAGAACGCTCATGGGTTTCCTGGAATGCTTGGTAGTATAGATTGTATGCATTGGGAGTGGACCAACTGTCCAAAAGCATGGCACGGCCAATATGGTAGGGGTGATAAAAAATACCCAACTATAATACTAGAGGCTGTCGCCTCGCAAGATTTGTGGATTTGGCACGCATTTTTTGGGGTTGCGGGTGCCAATAACGACCTCACTGTGTTAAATAACTCACCCTTGTTTGATAACCTTCTTGACAATATTGCTCCTTCGGTCCCTTTTGTTGTAAATGGAGTGACTTATCAGAACGGGTACTACCTAGCTGATGGTATTTACCCACAATGGGCAAGCTTTGTCAAATCATTTACTGTTGCACGAGACGAAAAACGTGCTTACTTCAAAAGAAGACAAGAAAGTGCAAGAAAAGACGTAGAACGTGCATTTGGTGTCTTACAGGGGCGTTGGGGGATTATTCGCCAACCGGCTCGTTCGTGGAGTGTCAACAAGCTACGTAGAACCATGTACGCATGCATCATATTGCATAACATGATTGTAAAAGATCAAAACTTTGCCATAAGCGATATGAACGAGTTGTATGTGACTCCACAACTTAATTTAGAACGTACTTGGGTCGAGAGAGCCGAAATACAACGACTGAGATCACGGGAATTACGTGATAAACGTACACACGAATCGCTCCAACGAAATATTATGGACCATATTTGGCAACAATATCAAGAAAATCGTGTGTAATTTTTTTCCTAATTTTCGGTCTTTTTTTTTTATTTTTCGGTAATTTTTTTTTATTTTCGGTAATTTTTTTTATTTTTTAGGTATTTTTATTTTGTATTGTGTAATATTTATTTTAATGAAGTATTATGTTTTTAAAAAAAGAAAAAAGAAAAAAAGGGTGGTGGGGCCCAAATGGCTTAAGTGATGGTAGAGGGGGTATTTGGGGGTTTTGAATGTGAAATGTGAAATGGTGATGTGGCGCATAGGTGGCGCAGAGGTGGCGAAGTGGCTTAAGCCACCACACCCCTTGCTCTTATGAATTGTGTTTGAGTTGTTGTAATAAAATATGTGTATTAATTATAGAGCGTCCATCACTTAAGCCTGTCTGTGAGATGGCTGATAAAGCATGTGTAAAGCGTCTTCAAAAGGAATATAGAGCGATTTGTAAAGTATGCCTTCCTTCATGTTTTATATAATATATAGTTTACATTGTTCATGTACTCATACATTCATACACCATACTGGAATCTATAGGGACCCTGAGGTGTTATTTGCATGATCCAAAAGCTCTCATTTTACAAGTTGGAAATGTTAAGCAGTGTTTAGTGTGAGTTTTAAATAAATAATTTAGTGATGTTGAATTGCAGGAACCTGTTTCGCATGTAGTTGCTGGGCCTTCCCCAAATGACATTCTTGAGTGGGCATTTGCATTTGATTTCATAAATAACAGTTGATTCATGTATTTTGATTTCAGATTATATATAGGTTATTATGGTTTTGTTGTAATTTTGGTCATTGACACGTTAGGTGGATGGTAAAATAAAGTTTCCTCCATTTAAACCTCCAGGAAGGATTTGATAATTAGTGCAGTGCAGATTGGGTTTGTTATGACGACTCCCAATGAGACAAAAGAAACTGTGCCTGTGAATGAGTGATTGTAAGTGATGCATTGTTTTTCTTCAAATGTGAAAGAAACTGTGTCTGTTTCCAGTCCATCCAGAAACTTGGAACCCAATGTGGTCGGTGTCTAGGTATGCTATGGTTTTTATGTATTAATAAATCCAATGTATTAAGGTTGCGTTTCATTTGATGCAGTATCCTGTCGTTCATATGAATTATAAATGTAAGTTTTAATCATATGGAATTGCAGATGGACAGCAGTGCGTTGCAGAGAAGCAGCGGCTTCAATTGTAAAAAGTGAGTTTGAGTTGGACACCTTCATTATATCTCATCTGCATAACCATCTCTCTCTTATGTTTGGCAGGAAGAGAAAAAGCTGCTTTGGTGGAGAAGAAACATGAAGTGGCAAAAGAAGATTTGAAGAAACAGTCTTGGATTGGATGCTGCTCTTGTTACTTTCATTTCTAATGGCTTTGCCTCTCCTCATGGATCTTTAATTATATTGTTTTACAATTTAGTATTACCCATTCATTTCATCATATGCTATTCCTATTTTCCAAAATCATAACAAACATGCATAATGCAATTCAATTACCCTTTGATTCTCTTCATACCAAATGCTAAAAGAGACAACTTTGATTAAAAATACTCTTCTGCAAAACAGAGACGCTAAACTAACTACAACATATGATTTCTTCTAACCTAATATATATATATCATATGATTTCTTCTAACCTAATATATCCAATACCAGATATACAAATTCAATAAACAGACAAAACAAAAACATATATATCTATGTATGAGTATGCATATATATTTTGATCAAAAATGGTCTCTGGTCCGTTGTTCGTAATGGCAGGGGTTGTTAATAAACCGCCTAGGGGTTGTTAAAATCCTTGTTAATGATCTCATTCGAGAGGAAAGGGGTGATTTTTGATCTTCATCACCATTAGGTATCTCAATCACTAAATCTGTTCTTGCTCATTTACCTGCTGCGAGGTTGATGATGATGTTCTTCCAGTTCCAGTTGGGAAGTTAAAGTGCTGACTTGAGTTTCATCACCCCAAAACAAAATATTTGTTGGGAAATCCCCATTTTCTAATAAATTCACCACATATCAATGCATTCCACATGAAATCCATGACAGCATTTGGGCAAAATTCGAGCCTTTTCTCCCTCTCCCAGCTCTGATAAACAGACTGTACACTCCAATCCTTGCTCGAATTCTGAAAGCTATAACCGGAATGGTTTTCAAAAATGAGGGACGCCGGAGGACGGCGGGTGTTGGGGTCTTGTTCACAACCACTTGTGGAGAAAGAAACATAAAATCACAACTACAGACAACAGGCACCCAGGTCGACCACATCATAACTGTTCATCGTCTATCCACAATATCACTAAACCTCAAAACTGGCTTTCTGATTAATTTACGAATGCCAGGTGTTGTGATGGAATTTAGGGAAGCAGATAAATTGCAACGACAATTTAAGGAACAAGAAGTCGACGAGAATTGAGTGTTGGACAGAAAGTGACATAAACTAATATGCGATTGCAGGTGACCAAAATCGTGTTGTGTTGCATCTTGTTTTGTTTGTTTCTTATCGACTGGCTTTGGATTTTGGAGATAGTGATGGAAACTGAAATCTATTCTCATCGACACCATCCTTAACTACAAATATCTCATCTTTAGGCCAACTTATGAAATAGGGGAGAATCACAATTTTTAATTCATCTACCATAATTGTTGTTTAACTTACTTGTATAATTAACTCCAAAATTTGTACTTGTGGTGTAAGAAATAAAAGTTGTGATATATAAATGAATTCTCTTATGAAATAAGTTCGGGCACCTAAAAGGGCAAAGAAAAACTACTGAGTATTTAACAACCAAATCCTTATAATTTGAAATACGAAGTATATAAGTTGGCTTCTATCATGCGGATTTGATCGCAAGAGACAACCATATTACCTATTTACTTATGTTGCCTAAATAATTTTAGGGTTTTGTTAGGGCTGTTTCTAACATGTATAAAATGCTTGTACATTTATTGACAAGGTAGTGATCCTAACATGCATAAAAGACTTGTACATTTATTGACAAGGTAGTGATCCTAAAATTCAGGGGGCGGTTTTATATCTATTTTACCTTCTTATTGACAACCCTTAGAGCTGTCATTATCATTTTCCATAATTTTAGGCATGCCAATTACTTATGCTCGCTAAATAATAATACGGAGTATATTTTTATATTCAAGTAAATTTCTTGGTGTACAAATTACTAATTCTAGTTATTTATATAATGTTTTATGACAAATAACTTTAAGATTTAGTTATATTGGTATCAGAGTTGGTGGATCTCCAATAATTAACCTCATAGTGACTTATTATTTTATCACATCAATTTTCACTAATCAAACAATATTTATAAAAAGTTTCTGAAATGGTTAATCTTTCTAAAAGTATTTTCTTATTATTATTACTAGTTTACCTTTATATATCTCAAATGTTTTATAAATGTCCCTCATATATAATTTAACATTTTTTTATATCATTTTCTAAAACTTAACATAAAAAATAAAAAAAACTAACCATCATGTTTGTTCTTTATCAAATAGTATTGAATATGATAAAGTTATCATTTATAGTTATAAAAATAATACAGAATTCACATATAAATATATATATGGGTTTAAAATGTAAAATTATTAAATGGAATTTGGGATCCTTAATGGCACGAACATTCAACCAAATGAAGGAAAGTGAATTCTATTCAAATATTGATGAAATTGAAATTCATTCAAATGTTGATGAATAAGAATTACAAGGTTGGATGAAAAGTTATTTTTACATTTATACCCTTTATTTATTTTGACTTAATAAAACTCGCCATCACCCACCACCACCACCACACACCAACTACCGCCCACCACCACCCACAGCCACCTCTACAACCCACCACCACATGTCGCCGCCCATCGCCATTGGCTCCTTCCGCCAACACCACCACCGCCCACCATCACTACCGCCCACCACCAACACCCACCGCCCACCACCACCCACGACCACCACTATTGCCTACAACCACCACCATAATAACCACCCACCATCATAACCGTCCACCACCACCACTATCATCACCCACCACCCACATCCAAAGCAAAAAAACCAATATGGGCAAATTAGTCATTTTACAGAATTACAATTCCAATTTCTTCCAACCAAACAGAATATTTAAATTGAATTCCAATTTCATTTTCTTCGAACCAAACAAAATATGAAATTGGATTCAAATTCTTGACGGATTCCAATTTCATCCTAGATTTTAATTTCACCAGAAACATTCTGCAAATCAAACAGACAAACATCACCTAAGTGATTAGAGTGACTTTTAAAAAAAGTTATGTCCTAATGATGAAAAAACTATTGTAAGATTTATTCGAATAATAATAAGCTTTTATAAAAATCCTAATTCGTAAGGCTCGATCTCAAATTATGTGTCATAAATAATGTCAAAAGAAAAAAAATGTACTTTTATCTAACTTAGAGTATCTCACATGATAAACCTTTTAATTTTTTTTATAAAATTGTCATGTTATGTCACTTCAGCAATGAATATACTTATAATTTTATAAAGAGTAAATTACTGTTTTTGTCCCTGTGGTTTATCCGATTCTGCGTTTTTGTCTCTATACTTTTTTTCTGTTTTTTTGTCCCTAAACTATGTCAAATTCCGTTTTTTTATCCTTCCGTCCACCCTCCGTTTCCTTTTGACCGTTAAACCCCTCACGTGCTGAAAATGTGAGGGTATTTTGGTCCTTTTAAACCCTTCTTCCCCAAACTCCTCATTTTCCTTTTCTTTCTTCTTCCTTGTAGAAACCCTGACACCCTTGACCTGCAACATATGAAATCTTCAAAGATCTGATTTCCATTGATTTGTTCCTCCTCCATCATCTTCTTCACAACAAAAACCACATAGTAGAACAGTAAAGTAACCTTACAATTTAAATAAAATATAAAAACCATTACAAAGAGCTTTGAACAAGATCAGTGGTTCTTGAATTCATTTCGTCATCACCATTTATGTACACTTTGAATTCATCTCCATTTAGGATTTCCATGATAAATCGATTACAGATCTGGTTTGAGTAGGTTAAAGATCTGAATCAATTAGGGATTTTGGATTTTAGCTTATGATTTCCAGATCTGGTTTGATGGAGACGAACAGTACGAAGATAAACATGTAAATCATCAAAAAGGGCTCTGACCACCGCCGAAGACCTAGGTCCTGACGCCGCTTCCACCAACCGTCGGAATCCTCCCACCGTCGAAATTTGGGGTCTTCAAATTAGGGTTCTTCAAATTGAGATTCTTCAAATTGGTTGTGTTCTTCAAATTATTGTTTGTGTCCACACCTGTGAAGAACCACCATCACACATTTGTAGGCAACACCTACAAATTAATGAATCCAAAATTAATGCCCAAAGCACGTGAGGTAAGTTTGAATTTTGGGTTTTCCACACCTACAAATTGTGAGCGTTTTGATTTATTCTTTGAAGATGAAGGTGTTGCAGGTGATGATGAAATGAATTCAAGATCAGTTCAAAGCTACTGATCTTGTTCAAACTAACAATGTTAAGCACGTGATGGTGTTGCAGGTGATGATGAAATGAATTCATTTCTTTGAACAAGATCAGTTCAAACTAACAATTTTGGGAATGCGTTCTTGGTGTAAAAAGACATAAATACCCTCACGTTTTAAGCACGTGAGGGGTTTTAACGGTGGAAAACTAACAGACTTGGACGGAATGACAAAAAAACGGAATTTGACATAGTTCAGGGACAAAAAAACAGGAAAAAAAAAGTATAAGGACAAAAACGCAGAATCGGTTAAACCACAGGGACAAAAACAGTAATTTACTCTTTTATAAATTAATAGTAGTATATATTGTGCATAAACTTTCTAAAAAGCTATGAAATATTGAAATTCATATGCGTTTAGTTTTGAGGCGAACATAGTTAATGAGAAATTGTATTTATTTTTATTATTTATTTATGCTTATTTTTTTATTCACTAGATGAAGACAAGTGTTAAAATTAAGAAATGATATGGGTAATGTTTTCGTGACCAGGTTGGACCGACCGGTTACATCAGTCGGACCGGAAAATGGATACCATGCCGGTCCGAATTAGCAGGTCAACATACCAAAAACGAGCCAGAATGAACCGCCCGGTTTTTAACAGACCGAGGTTGAACCGGATATTAAAAACCCATTTAAAACTGGATCTCAACTTTAAAGTTTAAACTATACTCAAATGAATCAAACGGAAAAGGGATTTCATTAAGCTACTGGTAAATTTTCCCTGCATGTGTCATATATATACTGCTGATACATACTGAAATTTCTCCTCCCACAGCAATGTGGGATGGAAAAAATTATCTTTCGTTTTTTTTTTTTTCTTCCTTTTTCCTATTAGTTAGAGAACACCGAATAGCACTATAGCAGTGAAGGAATTGGGATGTGCTGCTAATGCTATCTCTAATATTACGGACCACCAGTGTAATAAAAAGTGTATCATGAGGATGTCGAGTGTGATATATTGTATTGTTTTGGTATAGTATTATTTAACTTGTATATCCATATAATATATTGATATATTATAGTTTCATTATTTAACTCATTATTTGGTTTTGTTATTGAATTTTTTTGGTTATTAAGTATATAACATTTAGAAGTTAGTTAACACTAACAGTAGCATTTTTTCATTTAGTGAATTTTGTATAAAGTATTTGCAGTTTTAATGCATGAATTGGTGTCTGTCTGAGTGGTTCCATGCGTCCACTAAGAGTATACGGTGTGGTAACGAGGGGGCTACCGCCGGAAGCCATGTCGGCTCGCCGGTCTCGCCATCACACCCCTCGTTACGTGAGCGAGGGGCACCGCCGGACCATCGACGAACCCAACGAGCGAATCACAGGCTGCCACGTGGACTAGCCGTTGGGCAACGGCATTAATTCAAAAAAATTAATTTTTTTTTAAATAAACCTTTAACCCTTATAAATACCACCCTTTTATACAATATTTTCACACAACATTTCTCGCACTTTCTCAAACTAAACCTTTTCACGCAACATTTTCTACACATTTTTGTGACCAAAATGCGTCGAAATTTGATGGACCCCGATAGTTATTCATCTGATATCGACGATGAGACGGATATTTTTTTTATGACTCAAGCGCATCAGTACATGCAACGCCAACAAGCTCAACCAACCCGGACCCGAGTGCCAGTCTATCGAGATCGTGAAGCTGCCGATCAACGTTTTTCGGTATTTGTATTTTTTAATTTGTAGTTTGTATTTGTTGTTTTAATGAAATATTAAATTGTTTGAAAAAAAGAAAAAGAAAAAGAAAAGTGGTAGGACCCAAATGGCTTAAGTGATGGTAGAAGGGTATTTGGGGATTTTGAATGTGAAATGTGAAATGGTGATATGACGCAGAGGTGGAGCAGATGTGGCTTCCGACCCAATGTGACCACACCTTATGCTCTAATGACCTTGAAGTCTTCCTCTCAGTCCCGATTGCTCCATTTTTTGTTCTCCCTTTATTTTTCCCTTCCATCAAGCTTGCGAAAATTTCGAAAATTACATAATAATTTTTTCCCCTAAAACTATTATTGTTAGACTTTTCTTTATTCTTTCATTTGCAATCCAATAAAGTTTGTTTCAAGTCAGTATTGAGATACGTTTCACTTAGAATAGTGATATTTGATTCTTTTATTATTACTCTTTTAAACAAAATTGGTTTCAAAGAGGTCTTAATTTCCAAAATTACAGATTATATGATCTTATTTTATCATAAACTTTTTGGATTGACATGAGATGCACAAATATAAAAGAAACTGATAAAATTTTACATAATAACTAAGGATAAAAATAACTTGAATACAATCAGGAGAATAACAAAAGTCTCACATATAGTTATACGTTGTACAATTGAAAGGTGTATTGATATAAACCACCTTTTGGGCATCGTATGAAATCTCTACGGCCTCGCACGGGGTACTTTCTGCTAGTTTGATTACAAAATCGCTTTAAATTTTTAGGTACCGTATCAACTTGTGCATATGATGTAATCATCTTGGATTTTAGGCTTAAAAAGTTAAATTTCAGGCACAATTTGTTATCACACGGAATTCCGTTTTTAATTTCTTTATATTATATTGGTTTGTATGCAGGAAAAAGGAAGGGGAGATGTTTAGTAAAGTGTGAATATGTAACGTAATTAAGTGTGGCGTATTGAGTTACGAGACATGGCGTCACAACAAATGACGAGGCGATCTGACAGACAGTTGCTATAAAAAGTAGACCCAAATCTGGATCCATCCATCCAAACTTGGACATGAGTATAGCTACTTGATATTGCAACCTGCAAATGGTGGAATTACGGACCTCTTCAGATACGGAATATTTGGCAACGGTGCTAAATTCCTCGGTGTCAGTCGGTAATGAGCATAGGTGGGTGATCATAGTATCCATAATTCATATTGTGTGACAAGCCAAAAGATGCAAATTTGATAGTGATAAGTTTTAGAGGGACAGAACCGTTTGATGCAGATGACTGATTTTGATTACTCATGATCCCAAAAGTAGGCATGGGATTTTTAGAGGCCATGGGTCTGGGAGACAGATCAAATCCATCTTCCTTCCTAAAACTTGTTCAAGTAAGAAACACAGAGCAGTTTCAGGCATCAAATGAGGGTGCATACTTAGGCGGAAGCTGGAGAGGTTAGTTGAGGAACATAAGAATGCCAAGTTTGTGGTGACTGGGAGGGGCTCTGGCCATATTATTCCCAACAATGTTAGGAGGAAGAACAACTGTTACAGAGGTTGCTATGTGTGCACACATTTGGACAGCCAAGAGTTGGGAACCGGGAGGTATATGGAATCAAAATTACAACAGCAGATATTACAGGATGGTCTATTGCAATGCTCTTGTTCCAAGGCTGCCCTATGACAACACAACCTTCTTGTACAAGCATTTCGGGGTATGCCTCTACTATGACGCCTTCTTTGTCCGCCACGTACGTGCTCTTTCTTATTAATTATCATCATCAATCTTAACAAATTAACCTTGTTGTGGATTGCAGAAAGTGGATGAAGAACCAAACAGGAACAGCTACGCTACCTGATTCCAGAGTATTTGAATGCTGTGTGGGAATTAGTGAGAGGTGTGGGAATGGGAATGATATATGGCCAGGAATACAAGGAGTCGATGCGGATCATGGGTTTGGCAATTCCGGGTGTTTCTGCTCATGCTCCTCCTAATTACATTAATTCCATAAGACTTGGAACCTGAAAACATGTCAACCACCTTGTATGCGTCTCAATATCTCTCATTAAAGAAAAGGAAAATATATAAATATATATATAAACTTTAGTGGTTATACGTAATACAAGGTGTTTTTTTTTTGTTGGGTTTCTTATGAACTTAGCTTGGTTGTTACCTGAATCATTTTTTGGGCCAGCCAAGGAGACCCAACCGCATTTTGTTTCCCAATCCCAGCCATTCGTTTAAATGATTCTTTTTATGTATCTTTTTTTTTTTTAAATAAAGTACCCATAAGCCCTTGACCATTAGATGCTCATTATTTTTAGTACAACTTTTAAGGGTTGATTTTTCCAGAACCTAAAGTAAACTTTCAAAACAATCTTACAAATTTTTTTGAAGGTACTAATTTGAAATTCTACTAAATATTCAATAAAGACTTCTTTTGTGGTGGCAAGTAACTAATAATATATTTATAAGTTGCCACTAATAATTTTTTGTTACAGTTAACTTGATACGATGATAATAAACTAATTATGTTTTAAAGTAGAAACCGGATTTAAATAGATAGTGATATGCAACAACAGACAAAGGTTGAGATCTATCACACATATGATTTGCAAAGCTCCACAAGAAAAGAAAAAAAAATGTAGGATTATACAAGGCCACCATCCGTAGCAATACATGTTTATATTTATGTACCAAGATATGGGCTACGAGTCGCTGCAGGATGAGTATTTCCATTCTCCACAAGCTTCGCAACGTTCCGTTTCTACTGCATTTTCTAGAGTACAAAATTTGCATGACCATATCATCCTACTTGTCTTGGGTTACAAGCTTCACATGTGACAGCCACCGCCTGCTTATATATATATATATATTCATCATTATACTGTAGTTTAACAAGCTTCACATAATGTCTGGATAAAAAGAAATGTACCTGGTTTAATAATGTACAAGCACCACATAGCCAAGATGCTTGGGTAAAGAAGAAGTTTGCTCCTGAATCTGAGTTTGAGTTTGAGAAGGACACCACAAATCATCATGCAGTCTTGTCTGTGCAGCAGCTTGAATTGGGGTAAGAACATTCCTGATGCTGCTGTCACCCCCAACACGTTTTGGACCAGAAGTCCCTCGTTGCACTCTGTTTTCAGCAGCAGAGAGTGCTTTCTGGCGTAATGATGACAGGGGAGGTTGGCCACCCAATCTTTTCCCACGAAGATGCCCACTTCCCTTAGCCATCAAATCTTCACATTCCTGTAACAATATCCTTGCTAAGTTAACAATGTCTGGCATGGCCCATATGCTGTGTATATTTACCTTTCTAATTTCATCCAGTAGATTGTAGAAGTCAGCATTATGCGGGCCAATTTGATTGTGGCAGAGCTCATGAAGCATGGTATCTGCTCATACCTCCCGCTTGCCTCCTCAGCCTCACTTTTACCTCCATTTACATTCAGCCCGAGAAGGGCAGGATTCGAGGGCCAAAATTCACAGAGGATCTTCACTTTCCATTTGCGCTTCCGCATGATTGGCTGCACCTGTTTTGCTACTTTTTCTTTTGCCTCCCCTTCTCCAACCATCTTCAGAGCCTTGATTTCCCACACTTTGTTCAGCTCATTCAGATCCATATAACAAACCTACAATATTCTGTACCCTGCCTTCTGAAACTCTATCTTGGAAATGATACTAATCAGCAACCAAGTTTAATTATTATGTGAATTCACCAAGTTTAATTACTATTACTATTAGAAGCTAACAAGATGAAATCATGTAGTTCCCACGCCACCATTAGTTTCATAGTTTGTTAATATTATTATTTGTGGTTATTATATGCAATACCATGTTTCCAGAAGACAGTTGATAGGGTTACGTGTAATATACATAACTTACAAATTTCTTTCTTTTTGATTATATGTATTTAGTTAATCAAATTATCATCTTTAGCTTCTTCAATCAACTAAAATGCAAGTCAGAGATGGGAATTTCATGGATAATTATTTTTAAGGTCCCTGCCCAATAAGCCCGTGACATGGACAATTATTTTTTAAAATAAATTAGCATAAGTATCATAATCGTAAACCTTTCATCAAGTCAACATCAACAGCTCGTTTCGATTTCATCTTCAAACAAACTAACTAATAAGCACGATCGATGTTTTATATGACTATGATAATCAGGTATTCAAATGCCTAGCAAAATAACAATTTCCGACATTTAATGCAAATGCAGATGAAATTGAGAAAAATATAAATAGACGTAAACCCCAATTACCGAATTAGAAAGAGGGAGCATACCTATAAGAAATAGACTGGACGATGATTCAAATGGATGTTAAATCAATTGCAATTATGTTGAAGGGAGATTAATATAGCCCTAATTATCTTTATCCGCAAGAAACACTCGTCATCGATGACGCCGCCTCCGTGTCTCGCATCCTGGACTTGACTAATGTAGATGATTGACTTGCCCGAACAAGGTTTTTTTTTTTTTTTTTTTTTTTTTTTTTTTTTTTTGAGTAAATAAATTACACTGTCCTTTAAGTTTATAGCAAATTTCATAAATAATTTTTTTATTTCAAAAATTACACTGATGGTCCTTAGTTCTGAAAGTTTTTTCACCGCTGCTCCTTTACACTACCGACGTTAATTTTTTCTGTTAACTAACCTCATGTGCAATGCACATGAGGGTAAAAAAGTCATTTTCATTTCATTTCTTTTTATTTTAAAACTAAAAACTTTTATTTAAGATAAAACAAATTAATTTAAGAATGAAAAGAAATGAAAAATAACTTTTTTACCCTTATGTGCATTGCACATGGGGTAAGTTAACAGAAAAAATTAACGTCGGTTAGTGTAAAGGACCATCGGTGAAAAACCTTTCAGAATTAAGGACTATCGGTGTATTTTTTGAAACTAAAGGACCATTTGTGAAATTTGCTATAAACTTAAAGGACCATCTGTGTAATTTACTCTTTTTTTTCACGTGAATAAGACTTAATTGATATAAATTTAGTTCCACATATTCAAAATGGGAGCTACTTCGTACAAAACACATTTTATTTATACAGAGCAAATTCATCCTAAATTACAATCATGTCGTTCCTTTACTGGGAAAATTGTTTATATGTCCTTGTAAATATTATAAATTATTTTTATATCTTTTCAGTATTCAAAAATTATCTTTTATCCTTATAAACTTTTTAATTACCTTCATATTCTTCCAAATCTTTAAAAATTTCTTTTATGTCCATAAAGCTATTTTAGAATTTATAATATCATTAAATATTAATAATTATTATCATTAAACATATTTATTTACAGATTTACTGTATTACCCTCATTCTATCTAAACTTAAACCTAAACCTAAATAAATTGAAAGATCAACCGTACGTATGAAACCAAGGAGCAACCGTATAGGTGATTCATGAAATTCTCCATTAATGAATTCCATCTTCACGTGTATTACTTCCAAGTAATTGCTAGAAGGTATTTCTTCATTTATTACATATTATTTATTTATGTGGTTAGTATTCTCTAATTTGTATTTAAAGAATTAATTATGAGTTGATATCATTAACAGAAACGATACTGATGAAAAGTAATTAATCTTTTGAGTAACATCATCCTATACACATTTCTCGTAAAATTTGGAGCTAACTTTACTACCAATAAAGAATGTTTGAATAATAGCATCAGTGAAACCAACTTCACATTCCAGTGAAGGAAGCAGTTTCTAGACATTTAAACAAACAGTTGGTGTGCATGTTAGCAAAACAGAGGAAATTTTCAAATGTTTCTTCAATTACATGGTTCGGAACCTTCCCGGCCTAGAACCAACAAATCTGAGAACTGAAATAGACATAGGTAGGAAAGAAGAACCGGACTTAAAATCAGAGAATTAAAAACATTCGTTGGTTAGCACCCAACAGTGGTGGCCTATGCCGACATTATGATAAAACTATTAATTAAGCTCTTAAAAGTGTTTGTATGATCCCAAAAAAGCGACAAATCTGAAGTAGCAGAAATTGAGCTTTTTTTGTTATGCAGTTTGTTAATGAGTTAATTCAAACTTTATGCAATAGATTATATAGATACAGATTAGAATGCTGGAATCTTTAAATAGAATAATGGCAATATAGTAAATTTTTAGATAAATATATTTACTGATAATGATTATTGATATTTAATGATAAAATAAATTTTAAAATAGGTTTTTGGACATAAAAGAAATTTTTAAAGGTTTGGAAGGATGTGAAAATAATTAAAAAGTTTATAAGGATAAAAAGATAATTTATAAATATTTAAAGGATATAAAAATAATTTATAATATTTACAAGGACATATAAATAATATTCCCTTACTTTGAATACATTTTGCAGTTCACCTGTAACACACCAATTTTCCAACCAAATTTAAGCTTTTTAAATAAACAAGTTTAGTAATTTAAAATCCATAAAAATCCAAAAGTTATTTAAACAAACATTTGGAAAGATTACAAGTGCCAAAAACTAGTGTTACAATCATATCAAAACTAAAGTCTTAGGGAATCAAATGGTACACCGAGCTAATCATCCAATGCTAATACTACGGGCCGCCTAATCCTTAGCTCCCGAACCTGAGTACATAGTCAAAAGAAATGTAGTACGTGAGACAAAATTGTCTCGTGAGAAACATGGGTTTTAGACCCGGTTAGAAATAGTTGCAATAAAATAATAATTAAATAATTATCACATTGCACATAGTCAATCATACTCTAAGGCTTGCCATAAGCCCAACACATACGTAACGGGCCTCCCCGAAACAAACTCCCCCGATATGGGTTATCTAGGTAAACTCCCCCGTTTTCCGGGTTATCTATTTGCTCCCCTGATTTCCGGGTTATCTCAAACTCCCCCGCTTTTCGGGTTATCTATTTCTCGACATACTACTCTTGCGCAGGGTGGTACCGCCCCAAGTAGTAGCCACTAACTCCCCCAACTTGTGTGGGTTATCTAGGATCCAATTGATTAGCTACCACATAACAAATCATCAACTTGGGTCAAGCCCCATATCACAAACTCATGTCTACTAGTGGTAACTAAACACATAGGGAACAATTCAAGTCAATTCAACTCAAGTCAATACAATTCAATATTTTCTTTATTAAAACAATAATCTAATAAAGACTCTAAGAAATCAATTCAAACTATAAATCATGGTTTACTATGTACTCAGAAAGATCACATGTACTCACCTTAGCAATGCTATCTAATACTTGTGTTGGTCAACACAAATCCTTACTTCTTAGTCAAAGAAGTATTCCCAATCACAAGGTCTTCTTGACCTAATATCAATATCATCACAAATACTAGTTATTATCCATCATTAGCACTAATTAATTCATAATAATATCCCCAAATCACCAAGTTCATACAACTTGGTGGAATCTCAAACCCTAGTTCAAGATTTCTATCCATAAGTCCCAAATCTAGCTTGTACACATTGATCACAAGCATACAAGAAATGGTTTACACCCAAAATTGGTCATCTTCCCCAAAGATGACATGGTTGCTTCCCCAACCACCATTGATGCCCAAGAAAAGCTTGAAAAACTAATTACCAAGCATGAAGGATAAAAAATCCTTACCTTTGATGTTAAAATCTTCAAGATTGATGAAGATTTGAGCCAAGAATCTCCAAAAAAGAGCTCTCTCTCTCTCTAAAAACGGCCACTAGGGTTTTAGGGGTGATAAATGAGCTAAAACCCTGATTTCCATGATTTTATATAGCCCAGACAGAGATCGCGTCGCGATCTGGTATTTCGTGCCGCGAACATGCTCCCGCTATTTTTCGCGTTGCTTTTAGCGACGCTATCCCGACGCTATCTTCGACGCTATCCTTGACGCTATCTTAGAGGCCTCGCTATTTCGGGTCGCTGTTCGACCAAGGCACAGATCGCGCCGTGAACTTGGAGATCGCGCCGCGATCTCTCGATTTCTGCTATACCCGATTTTCTAACTTGTTAAACCCCAATTCTCGACCCATTTTCCAATCACACAAGTTTTAAACATCCAAACACTTAATAAATAAAAAGGTATAATAGCCTAATCATAGTATCTTAAATTCATACAATCCGAATAATAATTCAAATACAAATTATGAAAATTCCGGTCGTTACATCACCCCTCTTATTAAAGGCATGGTTATCATTTGGGATGAATTTGCTCTGTATGGATAAAAGTTGCTTTGTACGAATCAGCTCCCATTCAAAATAAGTGATACACTTCTAATATTTAGGTGTATCAAAATAAGTATATATTTAAAAATTTATCTTATTTGGTAAAAAGTAGTATGTCACACCCACTAACTATTTCCTTTAACATAATGAAATAACACATTTACGATTACTTTTGCTTTTAACACATCAATAACCTTATTTTATTTAAAATGTGTGGGACACATTCTCCACTGACCATCTAATTAATCTAATCTAACTCTCATTATAATCTTTTGTCTCAAAAACTGTGAAATCAACAATGTATCACTTATTTTGAATCGGAGTAAGTATAATGTTTAATATACTCTTTAAAAGAGAAAAGTGTAAGATTGATTAAAAGTAGTGTACTTATTCAACATACAGGTTTTGCATTAGAAAGAATTAGAAGGGTAATTGCACAATGCAGTGACAGATACCTTGTAACTATATTTTGCGTTAAACAATTGGTGGATGGTGATCGCGATAGTAACGTGGGCGGTGTTCGCAGGTGATGGTGGGTGGTAGTCGCTGGTGGTGGTGGATGGCTACTTTTCTTTGGTTTTGATCCTGACATTATGATTATGCTTCTCATCCATTCAATTAGATCTCTCTTTCTATCCGTACCATCATATATTTGTAGTCTGTGTGCAAAGTAGAGAAGGGAATTTCATGTCATGTCATAAGCATATATCATGTCATGAGTACGTTTATACACTATTCAATGAAATGTTAATAGATGTTCTGCAATTTTGTAATTATCATCACGACCAAGGCTGTAATTTGGTCTGTTCCTAAGTTAATTATGAAGTTGACTAATAACATTCAGGGATCAAAGCATGGATCTATTCTGCCAAAGGTTAAGTAAAGTTTTCAACCTCCTTCAAGGCCTTTTAGTTTAACTAAGATTGATGGATTGTTGGAAAAAGTTGTGATAAAATGATTTTTCACCAACTTTGGACCTATATAATTGTATATATATGTGTTATATATAGTTATTGGTTGGTAGCTTTGTGTTATCCTATGTGAGAGCTACGCAACGATATATAGCGTGTCCAAAGTCGAGTTGTGGTGAATGAGATATCGGCTCTCAAAGTAGGGTGTTTGAAACAAGAAATCTTGGAAGTGTGGATGTTGGGAGAGTATCCCACATTGGAAAAATGACAAACCATTTGTTGGTTTATAAGGTTTGAAGTATGTTAGAAGATTAAATCCTTATACATGAGTTTTACCCGCACGCTTACGCGACAACTGCAGCTCCACAAACATGGGCCATGTGCAGCTCCACAAAATTACCTATACCGGCTAAAATAAAAAAATAAACTCGTGTTTTCTTCTTATATCCTAAATATTATATAGCCACTTAGTTAAACAAAACAATACAGCACAAAAAGATAACACTAAAAGCGAAGAATTTTCCATGTGAATGCTACTATGATCAAAGTAATCATTCATCTTAGGATATCATGTCCAGAGAGATAAAAGCTAAATACCTTAAATTCATACTCCCTCCGTCAAAAATTTATTATCCACCACAGAAAAAAAACACACAATTTAAGAAATATACATTAATTATATTATGTCATCAATCAAATTTTTTCTTTCCCACTTAAATATTTTTTGATTTGTTGAAATTTAGGAAAGACAGTCTTTTATGGGACAAACTAAAATAGTAAACTAGACTAAAAATGGGACGGAGGGAGTATTTAATACTATCAGGTGATTAACTACGTAAAGAAGATCACATGTACTCACCTTAGCAATGCTATCCAATACTTGTGTTGGTCAACACAAATCCTTACTTCTTAGTTAAAGAAGTATTCCCAATCACAAGGTCTTCTTGACCTAATATCAATATCATCACAAATACTAGTTATTATCCATCATTAGCACTAATTAATTCATAATAATATCCCCAAATCACCAAGTTCATACAACTTGGTGGAATCTCAAACCCTAGTTCAAGATTTCTATCCATAAGTCCCAAATCTAGCTTGTACACATTGATCACAAGCATACAAGGAATGGTTTACACCCAAAATTGGTCATCTTCCCCAAAGATGACATGGTTGGTTCCCCAACCACCATTGATGCCCAAGAAAAGCTTGAAAAACTAATTACCAAGCATGAAGGATAAAAAATCCTTACCTTTGATGTTAAAATCTTCAAGATTGATGAAGATTTGAGCCAAGAATCTCCAAAAACGAGCTCTCTCTCTCTCTCTAAAAACGGCCACTAGGGTTTTAGGGGTGATAAATGAGTTAAAACCCTGATTTCCACGATTTTATATAGCCCAGACAGAGATCGCGTCGCGATCTGGTAGTTCGCGCCGCGAACATGCTCCCGCTATTTTTCGCGTTGCTTTTAGCGACGATATCCCGACGCTATCTTCGACGCTATCCTTGAAGCTATCTTAGAGGCCTCGCTATTTCGGGTCGCTGTTCGACCAAGGCACAGATCGCGCCGCGAACTTGGAGATCGCGCCGCGATCTCTCGATTTCTGCTATACCCGATTTTCTAACTTGTTAAACCCCAATTCTCGACCCATTTTCCAATCACACAAGTTTTAAACATCCAAACACTTAATAAATAAAAAGGTATAATAGCCTAATCATAATATCTTAAATTCATACAATCCGAATAATAATTCAAATACAAATTATGAAAATTCCGGTCGTTACAACTACCTACCCCTTAAGAGGATTCCGTCCTCGGAATCGCATCATAGTCCACAAAGTTCGGGTAGCGTTTCTTCATCTCATCTTTGACTTCCCAAGTCAAGTTGGGTCCAAGGGAATGCTTCCACTTGACCAACACCAATTCAATCTCTTTGTTCCTCAACTTCTTTGTTTGGGCCTCCAATATGGCCTCGGGTTCTTCAATCAATCGATTAGGTGCATCGACCCGCAAGTCTTGAAGTGGGATCACATTCTCCACTTCACCCAAAAACTTCTTCAAATTACACACATGGAATGTGTCGTGGACACCTTGCAACTCGGGTGGGAGTTCTAACTTAAATGCTTGCAAGTCGACCCGTTTCAATATCTTAAACGGGCCAACATACCTTGGGCTCAATTTGCCCTTCTTTCCAAATCTCATCACGCCTTTCCAAGGCGACACCTTTAACATCACCATATCACCAATATCCAAGTCATATGGTCGCTTTTTCAAACCCGAATAACTTCTTTGAGGATCTTGTGCGGCTTTCATATTTGCTTGAATTATTCCAATTTTCTCATTTGTTATTTTCACAATCTCGGGACCCGTGAGTTTCGTCTCACCCGCCTCTAACCAACAAGAAGGCGTCCTACATTTTCTCCCATACAATGCCTCAAACGGTGGCATTTGGATACTTGCATGATAACTATTGTTATATGAAAATTCAACCAACGGTAAATGTTCATCCCATTTACCACCAAAATCCATCACACACGATCTCAACATATCTTCTACCGTTTGGATCGTTCTTTCACTTTGACCATCGGTTTGCGGATGGTAAGCCGTGCTCAATCTCAACTTAGTACCCAACTCTTCTTGGAGTGATCTCCAAAATCTCGAGGTAAACCTTACATCCCGATCGGATACAATCGAAATCGGTACCCCATGCAACCGAACCACTTCATCAACATATAATTTAGCCAACTTCTCGAGTGGCATAGTTTCACGAATAGCTAGGAATAACGCACTTTTTGTTAACCTATCAACAATCACCCAAATGGCATCATGATTTCTATTCGTTTTTGGAAGACCAACAATAAAATCCATGGTGATGTCTTCCCATTTCCCGGCCGGCACTTGCAACGATTGTGCAACCCCATAAGGCACTTGGTGCTCGGCTCTCACTTGTGCACACGTGGCACACTTTGAAATGTACTTTGCTACCCTCGACTTCATCCCCGGCCACCAATACACCCTCTTCAAGTCTTGATAAGTCTTTGTACTTCCGGGATGAATCGAATACTTGGACTTGTGAGCATCATTTAACAATACCTTTCGGTTTCCACCAAATTTTGGAACCCAAATCCGACCATTCACGGTTTTCAACCCTTGAGAATTTTCTTCAAATACTTGGTTCTTTCCCAATCTCTCTTGTCTATACTCATCTTTTCCCATCACTTCGGTTTGTGCGGTTTTTATGCTTTCAATAAGACTAGATACCACTTCAATCCGCATCAACTTAGCCTTGACCGGCTTCTCATAAACTTTTCTACTCAAGGCGTCGGCCACCACATTAGCCTTTCCTTCATAATAAACGATTTCACAATCATAGTCATTAATCAACTCAATCCACCTTCTTTGCCTCATATTCAAATCCTTTTGTGTAAACACATACTTAAGACTTTTATGATCCGTGTACAATGTACACCTTGTTCCATACAAGTAATGCCTCCAAATCTTCAAGGCAAAAACGATCGCCGCCAATTCCAAATCATGAGTAGTATACCTCGTTTCCGCATCCTTCAGTTGTCTTGAAGCATAAGCTATCACTTTCCCTCTTTGCATCAAAACACAACCAAGACCCTTATTCGAGGCGTCACTATACACCACGAAATCTTCCATACCATCGGGTAGTGTAAGGATCGGTGCATTGCACAATTTCTCCTTCAACAAGGCAAATGCATCCTCTTGCTTTTTCCCCCCAATCAAACTTCACCTCCTTCCTTGTTAACATAGTGAGTGGTACCGCCACTCGGGAAAAATCTTCAATAAATCTTCGGTAGTAACCGGCTAAACCAAGGAAACTTCTTACTTCGGTTGGAGTCTTCGGTGCCTCCCAATTCTTTACCGCTTCAATTTTGGACGGGTCAACCTTTATCCCGTTTCTAGATACTACATGACCAAGGAATTGGACTTCTCGTAACCAAAATTCACACTTAGAAAATTTTGCATACAATTTTTCTCGTTTTAACACTTCTAAAGTTTGCTTCAAATGTTCTTCATGTTCTTCTTCGGTTTTGGAGTAGATAAGGATATCATCAATAAATACTATGAGAAATTTATCGAGGAAAGGTTTACAAACCCTATTCATGAGATCCATGAAAATAGCCGGGGCATTCGTCAAACCGAATGGCATCACCAAGAATTCATAATGCCCATAACGTGTTCTAAAGGCCGTCTTCTCGGTATCACCTTCTCTAACTCAAACTTGATGGTAACCCGATCTCAAATCGATTTTAGAGAAATAATCGGCTCCTTGAAGTTGATCAAACAAATCATCAATTCTTGGCAAAGGATATCGGTTCTTAATCGTCATCTTGTTAAGCTCTCAGTAATCAATACACATCCTCATTGAACCGTCTTTCTTCTTCACGAATAAAACCGGTGCACCCCACGGTGACGAACTAGGACGGATAAAACCTTTATCAAGCAACTCTTGTAATTGAGACATTAGCTCACGCATTTCGGTTGGGGCTAGACGATACGGGGCTCGGGCAATCGGCGTCGCCCCCGGAACTAAATCAATACGAAACTCGACTTGTCTCTCCGGTGGCAAACCGGGCAAGTCGTCGGGAAATACTTCGGGAAAATCCCTAATGATCTTCACATTATTCACCGTCTTCTTCTTTTTTCTCCCATCAAGGACATAGGCTATGAATGACGAACATCCCTTTGATAAACACTTTCTTGCTTTAATGGCGGTAATAAGATTTGGCATATGATGCCTCTTTTCTCCATAAATATACACTTTCTCATTCTCGGGAGATTTGATCGACACCAACTTCTTTCCACACAAAATTTTGGCTTGGTGGATTCTCAACCAATCCATCCCAATAATCACATCGAATGCCTTAATTCTCATTGGCATTAAATCAACCTTGAACTTCTTACTATCGATTTCTAATTCACAATCTCTATAGATATGTTGAACCATAGAGGTTTTTCCATCGGCTACTTCTATTTCATACAAATCATCAAGTAACTCTAGTGGAACCTTAAACTTAGCACCAAATTCATGAGACACGAAAGAATAAGTAGAACCCGAATCAATCAATACATAAGTGGGTATGGAGTTTATGAATAAGGTACCTGAGACGACATCATGAGTCTCTTTTGCTTCCTCTCGGGTAAGTTGGAAGGCTCTTCCTTTGACTTTTGACGGCTCCGGTTTCTTGTGAGCGGTTGACACCAACGTTTCGGTTCCTTTCTTTGGACAAACATTACTATAGTGCCCCTTTTCATGGCATGAGAAACACTCCACCTCATCAAGGTTTCTCACCTTGCAATCCTTTGCTTTGTGGCCAAAACGCCCACACTTGAAGCAACCACCCGAATCCGCTTTGCATTCACCTTTGTGGTGCCTACCACACTTTCTACACCCTCCAACACTACCTTGTTTTGACCCACTCGGGGTGAACTTGCTCTTCTTCGATGGCCCCGAAAAACTTTCAAACTTTCTCTTTTCGTTACCCATAGACCTCTCTTGAACTCTTCTCTTTCCCACTTTCTCAACACTTCGGGCAACATTAATGGCCTCATCAAGAGTAGCCGCCCTCTTCACCTCAAGTTCATACTCACATTGCAACCCATTAGCAAACCGAACCACATGACTACGTTCGGTTGGGTAGGCATTCATCACAAACGGAAGGTATCCCGTGAACTTCTTGGTGTATTCATCCAAAGTCAAATTGCCTTTCTTGAAATGCAAGAACTCTTCCAACAACTCTTCCAACTCCCTTTCGGGACAAAACTTCTCCTTGAGTCTCCTAGTGAACTCTTCCCATGACATCTTGTAGACAGCTTTCTTTCCCAACGATTCATACACGGTGACCCACCAAGTCAAAGCATCATCCTTAAGCAAACGTGAGGCATAGGTCACCATGTCCTCTTCTTTACACTTGCTACTCTCAAGCACGTGTTCCGTCTCCCGGATCCAACGAATGGTGTCCTTTGGTTCCATGCTCCCGTAGTAGTTGTCGGGTCGGCATGCCAAGAATGTCTAGTAAGAACATCCTTCACGTTCAATCTTGTCAACACTTCCATCCTCATTGGAGGATTTCTCGGTCGGAACACTATCTCCCGTTGTTTGGGTCCTTGTGAGAGGAGGGGTATCCTCCCTCTCTTCCCTTTCTTCTTCATCACGACCTTCCTCTTGGTCCCTTTCCTCATCATCATTCCAATTCAACCGATCGTTAATGATCCGGTTCACATCTTTTTGCATCACCTCCCTCATATGGGTGAGCATGGATTGAATGGCTTCAATTGTTACCGGTACATTGTTGTTACCAACACCGGATGCGGCCCCACCATTTCCATTACGAGGCGTGTTGGGAATCACATTTGAATCCCCTTCCCCATCCGGTACAACTCGACCACTTCTTGTTCTAGCCATCTTACTAACATAAGATGTCAACCAATGTCCAATTATTTGACTAAATACACATAGAATATAAGAAAAACTCGATCTAAAACAATCCCCTAAATGGTCAACCCTAATTCTCAAAGGTCAACCTAACTTCCTGTGGCACATAATGTCCCAAAAGCAAAGTCTAAGTCTAGGGTGGGTAAACCAACCTAATTCACTTAGACTAAAGCTCTGATACCAAGTTGTAACACACCAATTTTCCAACCAAATTTAAGCTTTTTAAATAAACAAGTTTAGTAATTTAAAATCCATAAAAATCCAAAAGTAATTTAAACAAACATTTGGAAAGATTACAAGTGCCAAAAACTAGTGTTACAATCATATCAAAACTAAAGTCTTAGGGAATCAAATGGTACACCGAGCTAATCATCCAATGCTAATACTACGGGCCGCCTAATCCTTAGCTCCCGAACCTGAGTACATAGTCAAAAGAAATGTAGTACGTGAGACAAAATTGTCTCGTGAGAAACATGGGTTTTAGACCCGGTTAGAAATAGTTGCAATAAAATAATAATTAAATAATTATCACATTGCACATAGTCAATCATACTCTAAGGCTTGCCATAAGCCCAACACATACGTAACGGGCCTCCCCGAAACAAACTCCCCCGATATGGGTTATCTAGGTAAACTCCCCCGTTTTCCGGGTTATCTATTTGCTCCCCTGATTTCCGGGTTATCTCAAACTCCCCCGCTTTTCGGGTTATCTATTTCTCGACATACTACTCTTGCGCAGGGTGGTACCGCCCCAAGTAGTAGCCACTAACTCCCCCAACTTGTGTGGGTTATCTAGGATCCAATTGATTAGCTACCACATAACAAATCATCAACTTGGGTCAAGCCCCATATCACAAACTCATGTCTACTAGTGGTAACTAAACACATAGGGAACAATTCAAGTCAATTCAACTCAAGTCAATACAATTCAATATTTTCTTTATTAAAACAATAATCTAATAAAGACTCTAAGAAATCAATTCAAACTATAAATCATGGTTTACTATGTACTCAGAAAGATCACATGTACTCACCTTAGCAATGCTATCCAATACTTGTGTTGGTCAACACAAATCCTTACTTCTTAGTCAAAGAAGTATTCCCAATCACAAGGTCTTCTTGACCTAATATCAATATCATCACAAATACTAGTTATTATCCATCATTAGCACTAATTAATTCATAATAATATCCCCAAATCACCAAGTTCATACAACTTGGTGGAATCTCAAACCCTAGTTCAAGATTTCTATCCATAAGTCCCAAATCTAGCTTGTACACATTGATCACAAGCATACAAGGAATGGTTTACACCCAAAATTGGTCATCTTCCCCAAAGATGACATGGTTGGTTCCCCAACCACCATTGATGCCCAAGAAAAGCTTGAAAAACTAATTACCAAGCATGAAGGATCAAAAATCCTTACCTGTGATGTTAAAATCTTCAAGATTGATGAAGATTTGAGCTAAGAATCTCCAAAAACGAGCTCTCTCTCTCTAAAAACGGCCACTAGGGTTTTAGGGGTGATAAATGAGCTAAAACCCTGATTTCCATGATTTTATATAGCCCAGACAGAGATCGCGTCGCGATCTGGTATTTCGTGCCGCGAACATGCTCCCGCTATTTTTCGCGTTGCTTTTAGCGACGCTATACCGACGCTATCTTCGACGCTATCCTTGACGCTATCTTAGAGGCCTCGCTATTTCGGGTCGCTGTTCGACCAAGGCACAGATCGCGCCGTGAACTTGGAGATCGCGCCGCGATCTCTCGATTTCTGCTATACCCGATTTTCTAACTTGTTAAACCCCAATTCTCGACCCATTTTCCAATCACACAAGTTTT
The DNA here is from genome assembly GCA_963853835.1 of Calendula officinalis. Classification (NCBI taxonomy): domain Eukaryota; kingdom Viridiplantae; phylum Streptophyta; class Magnoliopsida; order Asterales; family Asteraceae; genus Calendula; species Calendula officinalis. The sequence goes on along the minus strand of OY970827.1, from coordinate 103,225 downwards.
AAACATCCAAACACTTAATAAATAAAAAGGTATAATAGCCTAATCATAATATCTTAAATTCATACAATCCGAATAATAATTCAAATACAAATTATGAAAATTCTGGTCGTTACATCACCCCTCTTATTAAGGGCATGGTTATCATTTGGGATGAATTTGCTCTGTATGGATAAAAGTTGCTTTGTACGAATCAGCTTCCATTCAAAATAAGTGATACACTTCTAATATTTAGGTGTATCAAAATAAGTATATATTTAAAAATTTATCTTATTTGGTAAAAAGTAGTATGTCACACCCACTAACTATTTCCTTTAACATAATGAAATAACACATTTACGATTACTTTTGCTTTTAACACATCAATAACCTTATTTTATTTAAAATGTGTGGGACACATTCTCCACTGACCATCTAATTAATCTAATCTAACTCTCATTATAATCTTTTGTCTTAAAAACTGTGAAATCAACAATGTATCACTTATCTTGAATCGGAGTAAGTATAATGTTTAATATACCCTTTAAAAGAGAAAAGTGTAAGATTGATTAAAAGTAGTGTACTTATTCAACATACAGGTTTTGCATTAGAAAGAATTAGAAGGGTAATTGCACAATGCAGTGACAAATACCTTGTAACTATATTTTGCGTTAACCAATTGGTGGATGGTGATCGCGATAGTAACGTGGGCGGTGTTCGCAGGTGATGGTGGGTGGTAGTCGCTGGTGGTGGTGGATGGCTACTTTTCTTTGGTTTTGATCCTGACATTATGATTATGCTTCTCATCCATTCAATTAGATCTCTCTTTCTATCCGTACCATCATATATTTGTAGTCTGTGTGCAAAGTAGAGAAGGGAATTTCATGTCATGTCATAAGCATATATCATGTCATGAGTACGTTTATACACTATTCAATGAAATGTTAATAGATGTTCTGCAATTTTGTAATTATCATCACGACCAAGGCTGTAATTTGGTCTGTTCCTAAATTAATTACGAAGCTGACTATTAACATTCAGGGATCAAAGCATGGATCTATTCTGCCAAAGGTTAAGTAAAGTTTTCAACCTCCTTCAAGGCCTTTTAGTTTAACTAAGATTGATGGATTGTTGGAAAAAGTTGTGATAAAATGATTTTTCACCAACTTTGGACCTATATAATTGTGTATATATGTGTTATATATAGTTATTGGTTGGTAGCTTTGTGTTATCCTATGTGAGAGCTACACAACGATATATAGCGTGTCCAAAGTCGAGTTGTGGTGAATGAGATATCGGCTCTCAAAGTAGGGTGTTTGAAACAAGAAATATTGGAAGTGTGGATGTTGGGAGAGTATCCCACATTGGAAAAATGACAAACCATTTGTTGGTTTATAAGGTTTGAAGTATGATAGAAGTTTAAATCCTTATACATGGGTTTTACCCGCACGCCTACGCGACAACTGCAGCTCCACAAACATGGGCCATGTGCAGCTCCACAAAATTACCTATACCGGCTAAAATAAAAAAATAAACTCGTGTTTTCTTCTTATATCCTAAATATTATATAGCCACTTAGTTAAACAAAACAATACAGCACAAAAAGATAACACTGAAAGCGAAGAATTTTCCATGTGAATGCTACTATGGTCAAAGTAATCATTCATCTTAGGATATCATGTCCAGAGAGATAAAAGCTAAATACCTTAAATTCATACTCCCTCCGTCAAAAATTTATTATCCACCACAGAAAAAAAACACACAATTTAAGAAATATACATTAATTATATTATGTCATCAATTAAATTTTTTCTTTCCCACTTAAATATTTTTTGATTTGTTGAAATTTAGGAAAGACAGTCTTTTATGGGACAAACTAAAATAGTAAACTAGACTAAAAATGGGACGGAGGGAGTATTTAATACTATCAGGTGATTAACTACGTAAAGAATGATAACGCGGGTATAACATTTTAAAATTAAAAAAAATCAAAAAAAGTTATGTATTTTATCGTACCTTCATGAGTTCATCATCTGCTTATGGGATACTACTAAATAATGATGAAACTAAAACCTATTAATGATAATTTCAGACTAGTATTAGAGCACATAGCGGGCTGACCCATCACCCACCACGTCCATTAGACTGCCCGTAATGGGCGACTTTTATGGTGGTCGCGACCTCCACATCTGCCACTCCCGACGCGTCCCCAGCGTTACACACTCCCACCCTCGACGCGTCGACCAAGCCTATCGGTCGACTATTCGACCGATAAAATCCGACCGTTCAACGTTCAAAATCTGACCAACCCTATCGGTTACCCATTACGGGCTATTGGTCACTGTTTGGTCATGTGTTTGATCAGGAGAGAGAAAGCTGATGTGGCACAGATGTGGCAGGGGTGACCGATATCGGTCACCCATTACACATAGTCTTACGAACCCATGGTCCCACACTGGCCTATCTAGTATCTACGGTGGGTGTGCGCGCGGTTGGAAGAGTGTACGAAAAAAAGAAAAAGAAAAATAAGAAAAGAAGAAATTACCTTACTAACATTTTACAAAGTAAAATTCTGTTCATCAACAGTTGATGAGCATTTTAATTTTTTTTTAATTTTAAAATTATACATAGAGATAAATTATGTGAGAAGCTTCTTGATTTTTTCTTCAGACAATCTCAACAACCATCCTTTCTTCACACATTTTCCATATCCTAATTCCCACGAAGTGAGGGCAAGGTGTTCAATCAAATCAAAAGTTCAAGACCATGCTTCCCAAATCAAATCGCAGGGATCCATGGAGAATAAACAAAAGCAATCGATGTCATCTTCTCCACTAAAAAAAACCCTAAATTCTCTCTTAACATGTTACATATATCAAATTTGTTAATTTCTTTGAAATATGGAGCTATTTAAAGAGAAATTCGAAGGTGAAGCTCATAGTAGCTGCATCGAGTGAGATCAGAAGTCGAGAATTTGTTGAAGCTCATCGCGCGCGGGTGACATGCTCTCTCGAAAAAACCATTTAGAGGGCTCAACCCAATTGTGTAGGCTTGAGCCCATTAGGGTTAGTAATGATTAGGGTTTCTTGTGTTCTCTATATATATGAGATTGTAATGGTCCAGTGAATCAATAAAATACAATTTTCTTTATAATATCTTACATGGTATCAGAGCCAACGATCTAGAGGAAACCTACCGGAGTAAAATCATCCTCCGGCCTCCGGCTAATCGTCGGTGATTCGGAGGGATCTCTTTTTATTGTTTTCATTCTTAGTATTACATTTTCCTTTTTTTTCCTTTCCCCCTAATAGCCACGAAGCAAACCAGATAAATCATCATAGCCAAGAAGCTCAAATCCGTGAAAATTTTCTTCGTTTCTTCTTGCAAAACAGCCACAAATCATCATAGCCAAGAAGCTCAAATCCGTGAAAATTTTCTTCGTTTCTTCTTGCAAAACAGCCACGGCTGTTCTTCTTCTTCTATAATTTCCATTTTAGAAGCTACGGCTTTTATTTTCTTTCTTGTTTTCAGTCTCAACCAATTTTTTTTCTACAAGAAATTCATACATGTGAAATCACCTTTTGCCTACAACCACGGCTAAATTGGAAACAACATGTTCCCCGAAACAGCCGGTTAATTCAATTTTTTTCACTTCTGTTTACGTTTTTTTTCTTTTCCTCAAACAGCATGTTCCTTTCGTTGAAATCCTTTCTTTTTCTTCAAAACAGCCACGGCTGTTCTTATTTTGTTGCTGGGAAATCATCGGGGAATATTCTCAGATCTACTCACCACCGATCATCGTATTCTCAGATCTGTATCTCACGTGTTATATCATCATCCTCTTCATAGGCTGCTGCTTCTCCGTGGAGATCTCCGGCACAGCAACCTCCGGCTAGAAACAACAAGATAGTGCTGGAACTAGTGCCGCCTTTGACGGCAGTTCGTTGTGTTTTTCCTTTTACAGTGAAGCTTTACGGGAGGAAGAAGATAATGGCTGCTAAGTTTATGTTTTTTTATTGGTTCAAAAACCCTAATTATTATTTTCTTTTATTTCTAGTTTAATAGTTCAAGAGCCACGACTCTACCACTATTTTTTTTTCTTTTCTTTTTCAAAGCTACGTGCTTGAAAATTGTCAAGAGCCATGAGCTTTTATTATTGTGTTTTACTCCAGTCTCGAGCTTTCGTGACTTCGCCGCTCGGACTGCCGGAGAGTATTAGAGGGCTCAACCCAATTGTGTAGGCTTGAGCCCATTAGGGTTAGTAATGATTAGGATTTCTTATGTTCTCTATATATATGAGATTGTAATGGTCCAATGAATCAATAAAATATAATTCTCTTTATAATATCTTACAATGGTTTCTACAAAAAGAGGGAGAAACAGGTATTTAGGTTTGCCTTTTTCCAAATATTAATGTTTGGTATTTTGTCATATTACTTATACTAACATTTCTACAGGACATGAACAGAGCTCAATGCAGTTGGTGAGAAATTTGGTGTGAAGCTTAATGCAGTTGGTGAGAAATTTGGTGTATAGAATGAAAGAGATGACAATATGTGAGAAATATGGCACCCGCGTGTCATCATTCTTCAACGCACTTTTGCCTCTTTCTTTTGTATTTCTTTATCAACATCAATGGAGATTTTTAATTTTATTTATTAATATTCATCATCTGGTGGAGATTTCTTCTTTTTCTTTTTGTATTTGGTTTGTCTATTTGGTTTGGAGTATCTTGAATCTTCTTTAATCGTACAGGTCATCAGAATTATAAAAGCCCTAATCGTCATCTTCGCATTCATGTTCTAGAGCACAAAATTGTTCCTCATATAGTCTTCAGCATCTTTATCATATTCCTCATACTCTTATGATCATCTTCATAATATTGTTGTTGGAAACGAACCCGCGGATGTGCTCTTCTACATAAGTGGAACGAGGTATGTTTCTATCCAATTATAAAGTCAACATCTTCGGTAACGGTACTTTCAAGATGTTCCATATTCGTTAGATCTAAAAAAATGTATTTTAGTTGTGTACTCCGACGAGCTGAAAACCTTGATTTGTGTATTCTCCTAGCACCATGCTTAAATTCAATGGAGGTGTAGTATCCACTTTTTCGTTGGATGCACCGGTCAATATAGGTTGGTAGATATATGTTACGGACATTGGAACATGAATATATAAATATATTTGATATTGAAGCATATACTTAGCTCTTACCATAGGTTAAAATTTGTTTGACTGTCAAGAGGTATGAAAATATATAAAAATCAGCTTATTGAATACCTCTTTGGAAAGGTAAAAATTTGTTTGGCTAATTCGTTTGCTCTTACCAATATTATATATGAGGTCTGTATAGTTATATCTTTGTAGTATGTACAATATGAAGAATTGTTAATTGTTACTTTAGTAACTAATAAAGAACCTTGAATAAAAAAGTTTGTGCATTTGGAAGACAAAAGTAGTCAAAAAGTAGTTTATAAACTTAATGTTTTTTATTTTGTTTCTTGATTTAGTAACAAAGATTTCATATTAACGTTGAGAAATTTTATAAAATTTATAAAAATCTTGACTGTTTGGATTATTATATCATAAACTTAATAAAGTGGCATGGACTCCATAAAGATGGGGATAGAGGAAAGACACGTTAAAGCTTTCCTGGACCACTTTGTTGGTTAGATTTTAATCACGCTTTAGCAGGGGATTGATATCAAAGATTCATGACCGTGCATATGGTTGGTAAAGAGCAATGTTTTATAACCCGGTTTTCAATCGACCCCCACCTCAAGGGTCAACCGGTTAAACTGGTAGGCCATCCTAAGTCAACTAAAAACATAGACACCATCAATCTCAAACATAAACTCATCAATTCACCGATATGGTAATTTAAACGGGTCATTTCCGGGCTGGGCAGTTAATATCGGTGGGATCTCACTGGGATCTCAGTGGGATCTCGGATCTCAGAGATCAAAATAATACCGGTCCCAAATACAGGTCCCAAATATAGGTACCGAGAATATCGGCGATATTGACCGGGATCTCACCGATATTTTGAAATCGGGATCTCGGTTTTTTTCCTGTAATTTTTTTTGGATATGTTGCTTGACTTGGGCACCAATTTTAATAATATCTAACCTAGTTTTTTGAGCCCATTAAAAAAAGCCCACTCTACTCCAGAACCTAAACGTCAATTACCTCCTTTTACCTTTACGTCAATATCTAACCTAGTTTTTTGTGCTATGTTTGTTGTTTAGTTTTTTATGGTTTAGACAATATTGACTACTTTTTGGGACCTTTTGGGACTTTTTATGCTATGTACATGTCTTTAACTCTTTAAATATAACTATATATAATATATACGGAGTATAATTTTTACAGTACAATATAAAAAACCGATATCCCACCGATATCTCACTGAGATAAACGATATCCCAGATCTAGGACCTCGACCTGTATTCATTTTCTGACCTGTATAACTGCATAGTTTCCGGGTCTCCTGGTTAGACAAAAGTCGGGTCGGGTCTCAACGGGTGATTAATGAGCAAAAAAACGGATCAAATTTTCTCTTTTCAAGATTATTTTCAAAATATTCCCATTCTCATTAGATGAAAAAAAAGAAAACACAATGCAAGTATAGTACCTGCACAAGTCTCTTAATTTTAACAGATAGCATTTAGTTTTTGACTCTGAAGTTTTTCAAAAGAATGATTATCCATAAAATGTCGAGTAAGTTTTACTACAAAAAGTCAAAGTTCGTCTTATTTCTTGAAAAACAATAGTAAAATGTCGTATATGTCCTTTGTCTAAAATGCAATGGTAATCCAAAACATGAATCTAGGGCAGTTGTGTGCAGAGTTGCACATTCGTTTTCGTGGTTTGGATCATTTCAGTCAGAGAGGAAATAAGATATTGAAATTGTTAGAATTTTGGCTAATTATACAATTAAACATCATTTTTCAATATGAGCGAAAGTGATGGTTAATCTTTTTCACTGGTCAAGAAAATGATTTTTTTATAGATCTTACTTCAAAAAAATATGCAGGTGAACGTTACCTATAATAACATTTGCCATGAGCAGTTGATGAGCAGGGTTTCTTCACTCTTCAAGAAGGTTTTGGTTTTAAAATATCTTTTGTATTGTGGCTATAGGTTTTCATTTTTGAATATTAGAATATCTAATGTCTGTTTCACGTTATGTAGGTTTTTGAAGTAAAATTACCGAGGCTGCGATTATGACAGCTTCATCAACGAATCTGTGAGTAAATTTAGGGATTTTATGCTTTAATTGTTTGGTATAGTGTATTTATTAGGGATAATTTCATATATATCCTTGCAAATTTCCAATATTACATATATATCCTTGCAAACTTCATTATTACGTGTATATCCTTCAAAAACTTCAAAATTCACACATATATCCTTTTACCCAATTTTAAAAAAAAAATCAAAATAGATCTGATGGTGAGACACATTTCAACACATATCAAGATTTTCATTCTTGATCTTTTTTTTCTTAAACTGGATTCTTATTGGTTCCAATTTTAGGCTCCTCCTCCTCAATAGAGAACATCTCCAAAAAATGATTTTTCAGACCACAAGCAGATTTCTACACAGGTGATTCCTTTCTTTTTCTAAATTTTTTATCTTTTTTCACCAATTCAGACTTCTCTTATCAAAATAAACTTTTTTTGGTTTTATAAAAAGTTTAAAGGAACCGAGCATCATTAAGGTCGAGGAGAAGTTGAGAAAGAGTAGCAAAGAGGAGATATTGATTATTGAGTTTGACCGAGGATAACAAAAAGTCAAACCGTTCAAGAAACTGGAGAATCCTCAAAGCAAGCAATGAATGAAGAACAGCTTCATATCGATTTAGAAAAACCCAACAAGGATAATTCCAGCAACAGATCACTCCATTAAACTCTCAAACATCAGCAATTATCAGCTAAACCTGAAACCCAAACAAATGGGGTAAGAACTAAAAAATATTAAAAAATTCCAAAATTTCTCTCTTTAAAGTATAAAAATAATAAAAATTGATCGTTCATGTGACATTTTTGGCAATTAGCAGGTATGTTGCACCATTACAGGGAGTCATATGATCATATCTATGGATGGCAACTACATGCCTTGAGCTCCAATTCAGGTACTTACAATCTTTTTTTTTTTCTTTTTAATTTAAATTATCGGTTAAAAATGATGAATTTTGCAGCAGCTACAAAGGTTTATTGGTTAATTTAAAATGATAAAAATGATGAATTTTTTTAATTTGCAATTCATGTACTTTATTTTGTCAAAACTTGGTGTCAATATTTATATAGTAATAGAAAGGTCTATTGGTTATGTAAAATATGATGTTTATATTATCAAGCTTTTGTTGTACGAACGGTGCTTATGTTTTAAGATTTTGTATGATGTATGTGTATAAGAATATGCTTGCGTGTCAAATTTTTGTATCGACTATAAATATGTTAATCTATAATTATGATGTGTATATTTTCACCCCGCCGCGAAGCGCGGGCACCAATTCCTCGTGGTCACAATTTTAGGAAAAATCTTTACCCAAAACATACTATAAATCCACATAAATTAATTCAATTTATCACACCTATATAAATCTTTCTCTTCTATAATCATTCTATTTTCTTAATTCCAAACCTCCTAAAAATACTATAGATTCAAATGTTAGTTGTTCAAAAAGAAAAAAAATCATCAAGAAAACAATCCAACACAGCATCAAACTACAATTGACATCCCACATTCATCAATTTTTGGGTCTCCTACATGCTTTTAAACAAAAAAACATGTAAATTCCAACTTAATCTTACTTACAACCATCACTGTTTTTCAGCAAAATCTTGCAATATACTCCCTCCATCCCTAAATAAAGTCATCATTTCTCCTTCAAGTTTTGATTTCTTAAACTTAAGGGGCCCACTTAATATAATAATATTATTACCAATACTTTCACCACTAATTATCTCCTAAAACACTTTCTCTCTCTAATCAAATCTTATATTTGAATCAAAAGTAATACCAAATACCAGGGACGGATGTAGTATATAGCACACGGTGGCACGTGCTACTACTTGAAAAAATTCTGTACGGTAAATTTTCGGAACTTCTTTTTTGTTATTGTATTTTCAATACATTAATATATATCCGAAAAGTCATAATAATATAGGTATGTTGGCTAGCACAGCTGGCTAACACCTTGTGCATGTATAGAGGAGGTTTAGAGTTCGAATCTTGTCCTTCTTACTTTTTTAAATCAACTTTTTTTCTTTTCTTAGCCTCTATATTACAAGGGTTTTTTTTTCTCAGCCCATACATATATTTCAACTTTTTTTCTTTTTAACCCTATATATTTCAAAAAAAAAAAGTTATATCACCACAAGAGTGCTATCACTGGTGGAAATTTCTAGTTCCGCCCCTGCCAAATACCCCACCACTAACTATCTCTAGATCTAAACAGCTAAGGCATTAAATTGAATTGAATTGAATAGGATTGGTAAGAGTTAGTTTAGACAGTGAGAGAGTAATTACTTGGTTTCTGAGGTTTTCCGTCAACCCACTTGGAGACAGAGAAATGGACCTTCTCCCGACTGATAGCTTCAGACTTATAGGGTTCTTTGAGACAATTAGGCACTAGATTGGCACGGAGTATGTTATGTACGTCATCCCTGCAGATCTCCAAAATGGAACGGCAGCGTTTGAAGCCATCTCCAAAATCTCCGATCTCTTTCCCCTCGTGTTCCTTCGTCGGCTGCAACTGAGGGTTTCAAAACTTTCTCCGACTACTGGGTACAAGAAATGATTGCAGAGAATGGAATTGCAGAGAAAGAGAAAGAGAAAGAGAATTCGTCTGGAGAATGATAATTGACTTTCTGTTTGATAGCACAGAGACTTCAGTAGAGAAATGTAACAGAGAATCATTTACCAACTTCTGCAAATATTTTTTTCCACAATAATCATTATTTAAACACAAAACATACAAAAATATAGATAAATTAATAATAAAAATTCATTAATAAAATCAATGATAACATCTAAAAATACTCAAGTAAAGCAACTAAAAATCAAAATCTTATAGGAACTCGGATGATTAAACTCAAATTTATGAAAACCCAGATGTTTACTTTCAATAACTTTGTAACAATTCAGCAAGTTTACTTCTATATTAAACAACAAAAATGACTAGAATTAACAAGACAAAATCCTTTTTTAATTCTCATTATATGATTCTCCTCTTTTCCCTTTGTTTAGTAGAGAATTAAAATTAGAGAAAATGAAAAGTTTTTTTTCTCCATCTTCTTTTCTCAATGTAACCAAACAAGAGACTTTACATTCATTTTCCTTTCTCTGCCTCCAAATCTCTGTACCAAACACACCCCTGGAGTTGTATATAACGAGAGAGCGAATATGTTACAGCATCTCCGACCATAAATTCTATATAATTCTCACTATCTCTATAAATAGTGGGATCACTCACTCCAAATAATATTCAAACTCCAACCATAAACTCTATTCTTCCATTCAAAAACTTTTAAAAATAATGGGACTCATATGCCACTAACAATTGCACTCACAAATAAATGTGGGGCCCATGGATAGAGTTAATTCCTCTCACTTCAAATATAGAGGGAGTTTTTCTCTCACTCTATATTTGAAGTTGATGATAGAGTTGGGTTGGAGAGAAAATAACTTCAAATATAGAAATAGAGGCTTTGATAGAGTATTGTTGGATCCAATGCCAAAAACTTTCCCTGTGGGTTGTGGCCCCGTTTATATGCTTAGGCTATGGGGTATGGGCCTCACCATAACTTGAAAATTTATGCCACATCATCTGCCACCTCAGCAACCACACCACACCACACCACACCACTTTATCCAGGAAATACCCACAACACCACACCATAATATTTCATTCCATTTAATTTTAAATACAAAAAAAGAAAGAAAAAAAAAAGAAAACATTTCACCCAATCACGAGCAAGTATCTCTCTTGATGTCCCGTTAAGACCCGTGACCGTGGCCACTTCATCACCACTAGTGGTTGTAACGACCCGAAATTTGTAAATAAATAAATTGTACAAAAATGTGATAAATATGGATAATTCATTTAAAACACGTAGGAATTGATTTCGTGTCATTTGGACACCGTATGACAAAGTTATGGACGAAACCGGGTCAAGACATGGAAGAAAAAGTGCAGCCTTGGCTGCCTGGGGAGTTCGCGGCGCGAGGATAGAGCTCCCGATCGCGAACTTCGAACAGAGAGTTGGCATTTTGAGGATGGGAGTTCGCGGGCTGTTCACGATCGCGAGGAAGTTCGCGACCCGCATAGTTCGCGGCGCGAACTCTTGTTCACGGCGCGAACTTCCCCGACCAGCTATATTAAAGTCGGGTTTGGCTCATTAAATGCCATCCAAAACCCTAGTTTTCTCCTACCAGCTGGTGTGGGCGATTTTTTAGCATAAAGTGGCGATTGAAGCTTAATCTTCACTAAATCTTGGTGATTCTTGCTCCTAGTTGAAGAACAAAGGTAAATCTTCATCTCTCTTGGGTTTTTAGCCATAGATTCAAGTAGGGAAAACTTGAATCTCAAACCCTAGTTTTGAGTTTGTTCATAAATGGTTAAATGGAAGTTGTATAACTTATATCTATGGTGTTTTAACAAGGAAAATGTGTTTATGAAATGGATCTATGAAAATATGAAGTTTTTGGAATTAGGGTTTGGTAATTTGGGGAAATATGATGCTAGTTGGTGACTAGCCATGGAATATGTAGTTAGTATTGATGTTTGATGTAAACCATTGTATTGGTTTTGGTATTAGGTCATTTGGTGGAAGAACTTGAGGCATACAAGTCTTGAGAAGTGGTAATCTTGTTCAAGAATCATATCTTGAAGTGAGCTTGACTAAGGTGAGTACATGTGAACTTTCAAAACTGAGTACATAGCTAGTAAATGTTTTATGTTTAAATGTTTTATCGAGTCTATAAGTAATTTAGTTAATTATGTGATTATTAATGAATTGCTTATGTGATGAAGATTGATAATTGATTTAGAAATGATGGAGCTATAAGCTCATAGTGATAAAGACAAGTAATGATGATGATGATGTCCCTAGGGCCATGATAGATTGGAGGCATTCCGGTTATTATGGTTCTTTAAGGTTAGTGGTAGATTGGAGGCATTCCGATTACCCAATACCTATGAGTCCCGGTAGATTGGAGGCATTCCGGTTACCATGGATATGATGGTCTTGATAGATTGGAGGCATTCCGATTATCTTGACATTGGCCAATGATGAAAGAAAAGAAGTGACCCGAATGAAATTAATAATAATATTATAATATAAATGATATTATGTGACTAGTTGTCTATCGGGTCTAAAACTCATGTATCTCACGAGGCAATTTTGTCTCACGTACTATGTTTGTCTTTTTGCTTTGTACTCAGGTTCGGGATCGAAGATCTAGGAGGCCCGTTTAAGAGAGGCCTTGTTGAGATTAGCTCGGTGTTGATTATTAGAGTTCTTGTCCTATGGCTAAGATATAATTTGTAACACCGTTTTTGTAAACTCTGATAATCTCAAACAAGAAACCTTTTTAGTTTTTGTAAAGGCGGTTTTTGACAACCGATACATTATTACACATTTTGGGATGAATTGTTATTTAAATATTGTTTTAAAATTTGAGGTGTTACAGTGGTGGGGGTGGTGTTCCCCTCTCCACCACCCGGTTAAGATTGCCTAGTCATCACCACACCACGGGACTTTTATGCCCATAGCATTTAGCCTTATAGCACACTTTTCTTCAACCAGGTTTAAAAAAAAACAAAACAAAACATAAACATTGTCGATTTGTTAGTGTAAAACGAAAATTAAGAGGAGGATAAGAACAAACACAAAATAGAATGAAACAAACTAACACAACGCAAATAGACGCATACGGATTTCATGATGGATTCGGGAAAATAGGAAAATCTATCTATATAATAATAAAAGAAGCTTTTAGTGCCACATGTCATTTTTTTAGAGCTCTTATTTGCCATGTGTCATCTTCTGATTGGTTCCTTCAACTTTTTCCCGCCCAATGTATCCCGTTTTATTTTGTGAAGCTGTTCAATATTTGGCCAGGCTTCTGTCACAGTTAATTCATGGAGTAATTTACGGAATTATAATAACAAATATGGTATATCCAAGTTATTCAAGGAGTACTTTACGGAATTATGTTAATTCATTCGATATATATATTTTTTATTAAAATTGAATTCATTCCATAAATAAATTATATTTCAATTGTAGTTGTAATTTTCCTGTTGTGAATTATGATTGTTGAGCCAATTTCATATTTTAAATCAAGGATAGCATCTTCACGGTCAAAAGTTTTATTTCATTTTCTTTACTTTTGATCAACAGTTGTATATGGATATATGTAAATTTATTTCTTAATTTGCATGACTCAGATTATGATCATATATTACTATTAACATAGTGTTTTTTTAAGGAGGAAGGAAAACTTTTGCTGAAGGGGAACTACGCATTGTTGACAAACACGGTTATATAATTAGGGCCGCCAGCATAAAGATTTTCGATTTCTTCCTTTAAAACAACTATGTTCTGGACTACAAAGCCATAGTCTTCATTCTTTGTTTTTTATGAATCTTTTACAACTCGTTTGTACTGTTTTTTTATATGTATAATTGTTTACATTCTTAACAGAGCACATTCAATCTTCAATAAGAGTTGAATTTCCTGCTGTAACAATGGTTAGCTATTTCATATGCATGTTTTAAAACTTCTGTATTGAAGTTTCATATAATTTTGTACTCTTGAAGATAATCTGTTAAATTGTCAATATCAATGAATTGTAGGTTTAATTAAAATAACTTTTATTTTGATTATTATTAATTTTTCCTTTGGTTATGTTTATTAGATATAAAATGGAAATGTGATTATTAGTCGTTTATGACAGGGAGGCATAGCAAGAATCTTAGATGGTAAATGCAATTGTTAAGATATCGGTATAAATTTTGACCGATTTATGTTAGTTAATTAAATTTCTCTATTTTCTATAAATTTATTAACTTAAATTCATATTTATAAATTTTAAAAGTTACGCTAAACAAAATTATTGGTCACTAATTAATTTTCACGGGTTATAACCTAATATATACTATCTAAACACCTAATTCGTTTAGGTTGATAATAAAAATTGTGCATCATTCGTTCATTTGCATCACCTTCAAGAAACCGGGTTAAAGTCATTGCATAAACCCTAAACCTTAAAATTTCGCTTTTATTGATTTTATAATTTTCAGAATTTTCAAATTTTTATATACTATTTCAAAGTTTTAAAACAATGAGCATCCTTAGTTTTTCTATAGATTAATCAATCAATCTGACTTTGTCTATTTGAGTTGACTTGTAAAGTCAACAATGATGGGCCCAGTGTTAAAAATGAATAAAAATTTAAGTTGACTTTTAAGGGTTTATGTTTTATTGTGTTACTGGGACTATTATGGTATAACTTTTAACAATACAGTGGTAATAATTTTAATTGTTTTGAATTGAGTTACAGGACATAGGCGACGGGCCTCTTGCATATATCTTTGGACTGTTATGATAGCTGAACAATATTTCAGCGATCATAGTATGCCTCACCGACTCACAATTGGCTAAAAAAAAAGAGTTTAATCTAAATATCAGTTGATAAATGTTTGTTTGTTGTGTTTAATAGTTTAATCTTTTTATCAATTTATTAGAAATAAGATGGTGGAGACTGGAGAGTGCCAAAGAAATCATAAATCTGAAAGCTAGCAATTCAGATATCTACAACAAGATTCAAAACGTGTATATAGAAATCGGTAGCTCGCCAGTTGTAAACACTCATTTTCTTAACTGCACTAACAAAATTGTATATATTGATATTAGACAAGCATTTAAAAATTTGTTCATGTATATATAAAACATTTACGATCAATAAAATTATTAACCACCACCCGTGAATTTCGCGGGTTATAACCTAGTGTGTTATATTCATATGAATGATGCGCACATCTATATATTTACATGGGTTCTGCTGGGTTCTACCTAATAAATGGGTTCGGTAAATAATTCGCCCATATATATATATATATATATATATATATATATATATATATATATATATATATATATATATATATATATATATATATATATATATATATATATATAGTTATGTCGCGTGAAATTTTTATATAATACTCAAAAATCTGTTTACTGATATTAATATAACACCTAAAATATTATTTTATATTAAAGAAACAAAATATATGTGCTAAGATATTCCCCATCCAAGATATATCCGGCGAATAAGAAGAATATCTCAAATGTTTGATAAAGTAATTTAGATGTCATGTTTCTTCAATTATGTACTTTTTGAAATAGCTATTACAAATGCTTAAAGTGTATTAAGGATGTCAAATAAACGAAATCCGTTTTGACCTATTTTAAATTCGGTAGATCGAGTCGGGTAGTTCGGGTATCGGGTATAAACATTTGGGTATAGGGTAACCCGAAATAAAACGGGCCGGGTATAAGGTAATACTTTAAGACGTGTATACCCGAATACTCTAATTTTTTTTAAAGGTTTTTAAAGGTATATTATTTAGTTTTATAAATAAAATATTATTGTTATTCTTGTAATCTATGAATTTCATCTAAGTAAATGATAGAGCCGCATGTTAGTTGAAATTTGATAAAGTTACGGACAAATATGGTGTATTAAGATAGAAATATAAAGATTGTGGTTGCCAGGCAATACAAGTGTGCAAATTCTTAGTCAGTATATCCGTACCCAGCCTATTACCCGGACTATCCATACCTAAATACCCAAACATTAATTTGATTTGACTATTGGGTATGTTTTATATTTGAAGAAAACCAAACTATCTGATCCGAATTACTCGAAACCCGAAAAATATACCCGATTAACACTCGTATAATGTATCAATCTTATATTCCCCTGAAGAAGTATTTGAACACATAAAGAGTTATTGTAATTTTGTTTTTAAAACTAGGAGGATTTATGGTTGTAATATGAAGAAACTAAATGACTAACTAATTTAGTTGTGTAATTTACTCTTTATTTTGTTATGTTTGACGTCACTGTTTCCATATGACGGCCTTGCTAGACCTAAAATGCGTCTCCCCCAATCCAGATTCGTTATCAACATCATCATCCAGAATCGCTTTCGAATCACCCACAGAAATCCAGTTTAATTGTAATTCAAATTCAACTGAATTGATGATGGTTCTTCAATCTGTGAGTATTTCAATCTCACCATCTATCATCTTCCCCAAAGTTGCATTTTATCCTTTTAAACCTTCGATATACAAATACAAACTAAAATCATGTCCCAATTCCCTGCAGCCTTTAAGATGTTCCGTTTCTGTGGCTCCGCAACCAACCTCCCATTTAGAATCCAGTATAAAACCATCTCCAGCTGAGATTTCAAGAACAATTATGGAGTTGTCCTGTGTTGGTACCTTCTCCACTGCCCCTGCACAAGGCGGTTGGCCTCTTGGTGTTGGGGTCCGATTTGCAGTTGATCCTGCTGATGGCACACCAATTGTTTGCTTAAGTGCATCTCACCAACATTTCGCTTCCGACAAAAGGTCCACCCTGAATGTTCAGGTATTTCCTTTCTTATGACATAGCTCATCCTTGTACTTGTATATGTCTTTTTTGAATGTGTGTTTATCTAGTTGGCATGCGAACCACACAATGCACCATCCAAGGCACCTTTCACAGACCCGACGATCAAATTGTCTTCAAGGTACTTACTTACTTGCTTGTGCATCTTTGATAGACATTTGGATTTGGTTACTAGCTTAGGGATTTTCCCATATAAAGATGACAAAAATATGGCATGAAGACAGTCACTATGGGAAAAGAGGTTCAGAGAAAAAGCAGACAGTGACTTTATTCACATTCTTGCTGTGGAGCGGGTGCTACAAATGGACAACTTCATGGAGGTGTAACTTGTACTTGTGGATTTGTTAATTTCCATCAGAATAAAATTTGGAATGGCAATCTCACAACGCAGGAGGGTGTGTGGGTTAGTTGTTCAGAGTATAAACTAGCAAATGCTGATCCACTGCGAGATTTTGCTGAGCATCTAGTTCATGAGATAAATACACATAACATGGAAGATGTTCTCCGGTTTTGCAATGTCTATGTGGACTCGGATGTCCAGGTTGGCATGAGAACCTTTGAAAGACATCAATTTCATTTGGTTGTGGTTGTTGATGTTCAGGTGTCAGAAGCAAAGATGGTGTGGATTGACCGGCTAGGGCTCGACATACATATCTATTCTCCCGAAAATGATGTCTTTGAGGTGCGGATCCCTTTCCCTAGACAAGTCACAAATGAGAAGGGTGCAAAATCATCTTTTAATGGTATGGCCCAACTCGCTTGGGAAGTTGAAAAGAATTATCAGAAAGTCAAACACTTGAAGAAGATCGCTTCCAAAACTTATAAGTAAACCTATTTTTTGTGGGATGGAAAGAGTTAAGTAGATTGGTTGTGTTCAAAATAATTTATATTTCAGAGTTTTGTATCCTGCCTCCTGATTTTGAGTATACCATTTTGTAAGATTTCTGTCTCATTTCAGCTTTTAAATAGTTATACAAGAAACATATTGCCCTTTTGCGTTAGAAAGTTAATGCATGTACCTACATCTGATGATAGAAATGCCTCTTTCACAAGCCAGTTTATTTCAGTATGCATAAACTTTGAATACTAAGTTAGTGTAAGAAAGTTATTATGTGGTCCTGATTAGGATTCTGATTTTCTTTACCTAAGATTTATGCAAGTAACAACATATGTTTATTTTACATATAGGATAGGATATATGCAGATGATTATTGATTATGTGCAGCAGTTGTTGGTGAGAAGCGAGCTGCAACAACAGTCTTGATCTTACCCATCAGGCTTGTGCACTTACTGCTGTCATACTTTGGCTGGAACATGCCACTCACTATATTCTCTAGGCTCTCTGCACTATATTTGTATTTCCCGGTCCCACCTCCCACCAAGATCAGGTACTTGGGAAGTATTAGTTGCAGTATTAGCTGGCAGGTTTCCCATCTCAAATCTCTGTCACACAAAACCCACCCTGATTGTTTTCTGCACACTTTATCAAATGCTTCATTGAATCCTCTCACTCTTTTCTTGACATCTCCTACTCCTGCTATGTCATTAGCTGGGATCTTTCCCCAACTCTCCTTCAAATAGAGCGCTGCATAGTATTCCACGTGGCCCTCGTGTCGTTTTAACCAAGATTCCCCCATTAGGTCCCCGAGCCTTGTGCCCTTCACATGTTTGGTCAAGTAGCAACTGCTGTTCATCATGAAAATATAAGATAGAGCAGCGTCTTCATATCTCTTTGCCCATGTCTCTAAGTTAATTTCCAGTGCTGTTACTATGCTGTGAACCGAGGCAAGCCCCTTGTTGTGATTGTACCAACTGCAGTGAATTTGAAGAACTTGATCCAGCACAGCTCTGTAGTCATCATCCAGCAGCTCGTTGCAGTATTCTGTTACAAAGCTTACCAGTCTGGGAACTGCACCATCTGCTGGAGGATCTGTTAGCCTTTGCAGCTCAATTTGTGCCGACAGCTCCTGGAACATTTCACAGGCCCCATTCACAACCTTCTTGACCAGATCCCTTGTCTCACTTTGAATTTCTGAACAGGATTTCCCACCAAAAATTCTGTTGAAGTCCTGTCTCAGGCTGTTGAGGGTGGCAAACATGTCCAGCAGCTTGAATAGCTTCATTGCTTCTTTCTTGCCCTTTGTAATGGTGTTCCCGAATTTGATAAAACTTTTAATTCCTGATTGGAGTGCAATCTTGGAGAAGCAATCTGGGCAGTGGCCAAACACCTGGGTGCACAGAGTGTACTCCAGTTGAAGCAGATGTTTTACTAGGAACTCCAACTGCCTCCCCCATTCATCGATGTAACCAGCCTCTATCTCATCAAATTCAATCTCCAGATAATCCAAGTCAAGGTCTTGTAAACTTGCTTGAACAACTGTGGTGCGAACCTCAGCATAAATAGACATGCAGCTGCTGTCACTTTGAAAATAGGCAACGATGGCTTTGAGGTTCTGGACAACAGGAACAGGTAGAGCAGGTGCATCAACCTCGCTTTCGTCATCACCGGAGGAGAAAAGGGAGGAAGGAAGCTGAAGAGGCAGAGAGTTGCGGGCCAAAAGATTTCTGAAGACGTCTTCCAGGTGTCGGTGGGCAATAGCAACAGATCCTTGGCAACGCTCCTCGGTTGCGTGCAGCTGTTGGAGCAGACACAGAGTCTTGCAGACATTGGAGTGGTAGTGAGCTGCGGTGGTCCTGTGGAGGAGAAACTGCTTCACATCTTCCACCCACAGGATTGCTAATCTGCAGGTGTCGGTGAGAAGCCTGAGTGCTTGTCTAAAGCGTTTAAGGAGAGAGAGATAGAGGTTCAAGTTGAGATGGTCGGGAGAAGAGACCATGACCAAGCCCCCGAGCTCATCTACTACTTTGTACACCCTGAAAACACCAGAAAGCGGTGCAAGTGCACGGTCAACAGGCTCCCTGATGCCAAAAGTGGCGCATTTGCATGCCATGTTTCGCACAGCCGCTTCCAAAAATGGAAAGGCGTCATTGATACGAGAGAAATTGGCACAGCTTTTGTGAATTTCAAAGTCTATCTGTCTTGATCGGTGTAAGCTAGAGTTGAGGAGATCTCTGGTGTGTATGAGTTGTTCCATTTTAATTTTCAAGTTGAGACAATGGAATTATAAGTTAAAAAGTTTTAATTTCTCCACCAAACATACCAAATGAGGTTTATTCAAACCTAACTTCACTGCCCTGCCATGCCTTGCCTTTACTCATACTCTTGGTTTTACTTCATCTCACCAACTCCCTCCCCCATTTTCTTTCTCAGAGAGACATCTGGGCTTCGTCAAACTTATTTTGGAAACTTAGAGTCAGTGTCATGGTCAAGTGTTGTATGACAAGGGAGGTTTGTTTCTACATATTAATATTTTGAACATTCCAATGTATCAAACATCAACAAATTAAATAAGTACAATACAAGTGAGTTGATCATCTTCGACACGCAATGCAACGTTGATATGGTTTGCTGAAAACCCTGGCCAAAGGAGTCTGTGGAACTGGGATTAGCTTTCCAACAATGGCAAGAGGCCAACTGTAACATCATAATAAATTTAATCAAAATCTACATTCATGAGAAATTGTAAGCAATAAGTGAACCAACCTGATAATGCCAATAACAATGGAGACAACCCATAGATTCAAACCAAGTCTAACTGTGGATGTGAACTTTCCAAGGAATTGAACAATCATGATCTGTTTAGCAACAAGAAAAACTTGAAAATAAGCTCGAAACAATGAAAAACTTGAGCTTATCAAGCTGGCATTATGGATACAAAACAAGGCAAGTTTGTTACCTGAAGCAGAATGGTTGTTCCTACTATTCCCATAAAAATATGGTTTTTAGTCACTCCTGAAAATACGTTCATTTCTTCTGGTTTTCGAGCATTGAACTCATTGAATATCTGTTATATTCAAACAAAAATAGGAAAGGAGAGATTTTCAAGAGAAACTTGCTTTATCAAAACCAAGTGTTATATATTAGAGTTGGATCAGGGGGTGACTTACTTGACACAGAACGAATGCATTGAAAATTAAGGTATTCTTGACAGCGTTTCCCCTTTCATCGTTGTTTAAGTTGAGAATAGCTAAACCATGAAAGTTGAGGACAAGGAGAACCGCAACTTGATATAGAGCCTACCATTTTCATTATTATTGCAATTTATATATACACAAGTTGAGAAGATATATATGATGCTAGCTAGTAAAACCATAGATAACCTGTACAATCAAGTTGCGCCACATGATATTCGTCACAAGAGGTTCCCTGAAGATTAAAACGGAAACGGATCATACATACATACATACATACATACATACTGATTTTAGACTAATTATATTTTAAATTAAACCTCCGGCCAACAGGAGATCTGTGCATAAGATGATCCGTTGGAGGTTCAGTTGCCAATGCCAATGCTCCAAGGGTGTCCATGATCAGATTAACCCAAAGAAGCTGCACCACAAACAACATTAACCCAACACACACAATCTCCAATCTCATTTTAATTACAAACATTAACATTTTATTTGAGCTTGCCTGCACAGTTTTTAGAGGTACATCTCCAGAGGAAACTGCTGCAACAACATTTATCACAAGTGCTGCAACATTAACAGTAAGCTGGAACTGGATAAACTTCTGAATATTTGCATAAACCGAGCGACCCCAACGCACAACCTATGATTAAAACAAAGCTTCCAAACATAAGAAAACTAGATTTGTTTTGAGTGATAGCTCCTCTTTTTTAAAATATCAATTTCCACACAACCTCGATTACCAAGCAATGATTCCAATATTAACCACTGTCTCTCCTCAAATTAACTCTTTTTCATGAATGAAGGTATCTTTTTCATCATCATATACATGTATGTTCCCACATAACTTCTAAACTCAAAAGATATTATGCACTGCCAGTAAGATTCACATTGTTTTCCTATTTAAGACATACATTCACTATAGTGTACGAAACTAAAAATTAAGTATGACAACAAACTTTTTCCCAATAGTATGACTAATATCATATATCAATGCAATTAAGCAACCCTCTTCGATCATGATGGTATGTTAAAACTATGATGTGTTTAATTTACAGGCCATATGACAGTGAAAAGGACAAGGTTGCAGTAAGACATGTAAATTATTCACAATAGTTGGCACAGACCTTTACAACTGAAGCAAAATTATCATCCAAAATGATGACGTCAGAGCTTTCTTTTGCAACTTCGGTTCCTTGAATGCCCATGGCAAGACCTATATCAGCCTACAGATCGAGAGTATGAAAAGGAAGCTGGTAAATATACAAAAACATGTAGTAATAGAATTAGGAAGAATTGAAACCTCATGAAGTGCAGGAGCATCATTTGTTCCGTCTCCAGTAACTGCAACAACTTCCCCAAGCTTACGAAGAGTTTGCACAAGTAAGAGCTTATCACTAGGGGAAGACCTCCCCATCACCTGTTCATCAACATCCACACACACATAATTCAAGTCTGCAACTTATTAATCAAAATCATTAACATATACATACCGCTATTTGTTTGGAAGCATTTTCTCTCTCTTTCTCGGAATACTCCCGAAATGTCTTCCCTTCAATAATTTTTGGCTCTGTTGCATCTTCTCCTAAAGCAAGTATTCCGCACTCCATGGCAATTGCTTTTGCTGTTTGAATGTTATCCCCCGTCACCATCCGAACCTGTACATTTAACAATTCCCCTTTTTTATATTTAGCAACCAAGATCGAATTGTTTGATAGGGTTCACTACAACTACTAAGACAATTATCTAAGAATCCCATGTTTTTAATGATTAGGCTCACATTTGGACTACTATTGTTATTTTTCAGAATGCAATTACGTACGTACCTTGACACCGGCATCCGTGCATACTCTTACAGCATTTTTTACACCTGGACGACAAGGGTCCTGACAAGGTAGAATTCATTGGTAAAATTACAGATGGAGTAAAATGAGAAGCAGGGATTATATTTATGCAGATGATGAGTACCTTTATACCCACAATGGCAAGCAGAACAAGGTCATGTTCAGGTAAATTCCATTGGGCCATCTGCTCTTCATCCACAGGAACATCATCTGTATCATACTTTCTGTACGCAAGGGCAACACACCGCAAGCTCCTTGCAGCCATCTCCTCGATAGCTTTCTTAAAATATTCCTGTTTCAACATAAAAAGAATTCCAAAGTTACATATCAATTAGGGGTTAGATATGATATGAGTTACTGACCATATCCTTATGAATGGGCTGCAGGGAACCCTCTGCATCAAGATATTCTTTACACAAAGCCAACACTATTTCAGCTGCTCCCTTCCAATGTATGCGAACTTGAGAGTCAGCCTGCCATGCATTCATGACGAATTAAGGTGACTAAAAAAAATAATTAACATCAACGCTAATTCAGACAAACATGCATACCCCTCGCAATGCAACACCACCTCGCTTCTTTGACGAGTTAAAAGGAGCGACATACAGGAGGGTGGACTGCGATCTCACACCATCAAAGCTCATCCCAATCTGTAATTAATTAATTAATTAATATATATGAAACTGAATGAAAAATGATGTTCAAAAGGGAACCTCGACACCCCACTGGAGAACAGCCTTCTCTGTTGGAGATCCAGAAATCTCTATGCATGCACCATTCTGTCAACACACGTACCTTGCTAATTAAGCTTAATTAATTAATTATTAGGCTTCTTAATTATACACATGATGATATCGAGAATATATACCTTGGAGGAGAAAACACTGCCTGACGTGTTATGTGCAATTCCCTCATTTAACAAAGAGGCAGCACTTGTATGATATTGCGACCCAGCTTCACGCGGGTCAATTTTCTTTTGCCCAACATAGGCCTCCACGACTGTCATCTGTAACATAATACGAGTATTTTTTAATAAACTACAGTACAGTAGTTGGGGTTGGAAATTCATATACAACCAACCTGATTCAGAGTTAAAGTTCCAGTTTTATCACTGCAGATAGTAGTTGCAGAGCCCATAGTTTCACAAGCTGAGAGTCTACGGACCAAGGCCTTGTCTGCCATCATCTTCTTCATCGAGTATGCTAGCCTGTAGGCATGCAGGTTTAAGGAAATTAAGTTAGAAAAAACAAACACATATATATATATATATATATATATATATATATATATATATATATATATATATATATATATATATATATATATATATATATATATATACAGGCGTGCGTGTGTAAGCAACAATTACACTCACGTCAGTGTTACAGCCAATGGAAGCCCTTCAGGAACTGCAACAACTACAATCGTTACCTAAAATGTTCAGCCATATATATATATATTAGCTAATTAAGGAAGACGGGCGGAAATTAAGATGAAGGAAACATATATAATCACCAACTTACTGCAGCAGTAAATATATGTATGACACCATGAACTGCTTTGCTAAGACTTGTTTCACGGTCAAATTGGACACTTCCATCAGGGTTTTTTGAGTTACCAGTGAAGAACCTGAACAACTCCGATCCACGTCAAATTACAAAATAAGTTAATTGATGGTAAAAATGACATAACAGATTTTACCTAGCCAAAAGGACAACCAACACGAGTAATGCTACTGAGAGCCCAACTATACCTATAAATGTTGCAACACCATTCAAGCGTACCTATCAACCATCATCCGTACCTGACCTGAGTGAGAATATATATACGAATTAATAGTACTGATAAAGCGGGACCAAACCTGCAAGGGGGTTTCTTCACCGGTATCTTCAGATATGCTTGCCATTAACAATCCCCATTCAGTATTTATTCCCACACTGGCCACCTAAACACATATGGAAGAAGAAGAAAGGTGATTAATTAATTTTGCTTATAATTCGTACGTGGAGATGTGTTTACAAATGTAAAGTTGAGAGCATCCAATCCCACCGTTTTTGTTACAATTCATTTAACATAATAGATATTTAAAGCATAACATATATATATTATGGGTAGCAGGTCACCAGCATAGTTCCAGCACCATCTGCTACCTTGCAGCCGGACATCAAAAAAGGTGTTTTTTGATCCTTGCGCACCTAAAAAGTGAGATTATATATGTGAGTTATATGAATACACCAATTTATTTATTAAGACATGATTATGTGAGTTAATTTATTTAACTTCCATTTAGCAAGGAGGTTTAACCAGCTTACAATCTTGCTTTCCCCGGTCATGCTAGATTCATCAATGGCTAGAGAGTGACCTTTTATTAGGAGACCATCAGCAGGGACCTACCAACAAGAGAATTGAAAGAACTCGATCTTCTTAATTAGTATCTATGTTAATTAAGATCGAGATAATTGATGAATATAACCAACTAATTAATTAATTACCTGATCACCAATTGTAAGAGGTATTACATCACCGACTACCACATCATATATCGAAACCTTCTCTCTTCTTCCACCTCGAGTTATCTGATTGAATTTGGATGTAAGACAGGAAACTAGACAAAACTAACCTCATTAATTAGCACACAAACCTCTATCTGTATATTTCGCTTTTCTGCATTTAAATTCTGGAATTGCAGGGACTGTCTATAATCACTGGTTGCTATTATCATAATTTGCAGAAACAATAGAATATGTTATGATCAGAGCTGGTAGATTACTAGTAAATAAGCAGGGGGAAATTAAAGGAAAACATGCATGAATTGACTCACCCGTCACAAAAATAACCAAAAGAACAGCAAATGTAATGCTTCCTCCATCATACCATCCTTCTTCAACACCCTACACACAAGCAAACACATGGTGAAGAGAAAAATAGATATATGCACACATTGTTGTTGTTCTTTTGAACTTGCCTCTGTTATTATTCCTAGCACAAGTGATGTTGCGGCAGCTACTGTTAATATAATAAGGGTTAAATCTTTCCAAGCATCACGAACAAATCTCTGCAAATTGAATAACATATATATATAGCCATGATCATCAACTGCAGATGCTACTGTTAATATATAGCCGTCAAGAAATAGGTTTGATCATGAGTACCCAAAAGCTTTTTCCTTTTTTCACAGGATAAGTATTGGACCCAAATGCATTCCTCCGGTCTGATAATTCATTATCATCTCCCGCTACTCCCCTGTCCAGATCAGTTTTCAGCATCTCTGATAACCCTTGCACCTGGATATTGAATTGAATTGAATTGAAATGTACGTAGTAGGGAAAAACATGATATATATGCTTAAGATCAAAAACAACTTGCCCCGCCATATTGATGGAGAGCAGATGTATTATGATCCCTGGTCATTGAAACAAGTTGCTCGAGTGCAATACCATAACCACCACTTGGACACGGAGGAGCTACTGTGGTCCCTACTCCTATATATATATATATATACCAAGAAATTGAAATTATATGTAGGGTTGAATTAGTTTCAGAACCAATTAAGGCTACAGAACCAGCAGAACTCAATCTAAACCATTGATTTTTGAAATGAAATGATCATGGAAGACACATTAATGTATTTGATGAGGGATCCCCAAATATTGGTTTGCATGGATGTCATTCATGCATGTATACATATATGTTATTGCGCATGTATGTTTTTATGCATGTATACATAAGTGTTATCTATACATATATGTATACATGCATGAATGACATCCATGCAAATAAATATTTGGGGGTCCCTCATCAAATACATTAATGTCTCTTCCATGATCATTTCATTTCAAAAATCAATTGTTTAGATTGAGTTCTGGCCTTAATTGGTTCTGATTCTAATTCTACACATTATATGTATATGTATACGAAGGTATCATGCATTATATCATACCAAGTGCGCGTTGCCCAGCCAATTTGAATAGCAATGCAGCCTACAAATATAAGGTACGTATATGTTAAAAAATAATTAGTTGATATCACTATCATAATTAAACACAAGTATATATATATGCGCAACATTAATTAATTAATACCCTTATCACTTGAGAATGTGACCTAATCATCCTTCTCCTTTTTTCTTGATCTTCATTTTTTCGCAAGTCCAATGTGTATCGGAAGCGACGTGATGCATTAAGCACAAGGGCAGCTTGCTGTAATGGACATGCTCATAATTAGCTTATTTAATTAGTTTTTACGTACATAATCATCAACATGCATTATCCATCAAAATTAAGTTTCCGGTTTAAGCACAAGCAGGGCAGCTTAATTAATTGTTAAGTGAATTCTAAAAGAAACTAATTTATTATTTCTGTTAAACTAATTTGTGTAAAATGGATGGTCTCCAATTAACCATTTCTTACCAATATAATGAATAGCTAGCTAGGTTATAAGGAATGTCAATAGTCCAATTGCAACTTTTTTTTTTTTTGCCAATGATGGCCAGCCTAGCTGGTCTGAGGCACTGAGTTTATACCCATGTGGGCTGCAGGTCGTGAGTTCGATTCCCTTTGGGAGCGTTGCATTAGCGTAATTTAACTCATACCTCACACGGGCACATATGGGGAATTTTCCTTGGAAATCCCTTTGGGGGCTGGGTTTGCCCGCTTATGCGGAGCTCGAACTCGGGGTGCTCGCTGAAAAATTGCGAGTAGACTTCCGTTATTTCATTTGCCGTTTCCAAAAAAAAAATTGCAACTTTTTTGCTATCACATCGATCCCAAAAGCATATATTCATACACTTGGTCAAGTTCAAATTAAATTACTTTATTCTCAGGACTATATATCTTGTGGCACATGATTTTCAGATCCAAAACTAAATGGATGATATGGTTTTCATATCTATTTTCAGTTCAAAAGAGTGACTGGGGTACGTAGCTAGAACTACAACCAGTTTTTCACCTTCCAAGAAGTGAATAAAACTTCAAGTACTATAATTATGTATGTATTGTTAACTATTCTGTCGTTGTATCAAATTGGAAGTGTGTGTGTGTCTCTTAGAGAGAGATCGATCGGGCAACATAAAGAATTGAATTGTGCAAGTTGTTTCAGAAGAAATTGATCGAATGGAGCTCACTCTCCAGCGTCTGAGGCTCTCGGTGGAGGCCTTTTTGGTAGTAGTGATGTCGAAAGGATCATCAAAATCAAAAACGTCATCAATGACAGGGCCACTTTCGATGTCGGCAAGAGGAGGAGGAGTGGTCGGCGATGGAGAAGAGCTTCTGCTTCCGGTCATTGATAAGATGATTTACAATTCGGAGTGTGAGGAGTGATTGAGTGATACTGAGTGAGTGAGTGTTTGTGTTGTGCGTGATCTGGAATGAAGGAGAGGACAACCGCCATCTTAGCACCCTCCGATCCATCGGGGAGAAAATTCTAACTTTAGGGTGGTTTTTATAAGTCCTAATAAAAGTAGGGTCACTCTCTTATTCTATTCTAAAATTAGTATTTAGATTTTTTTAAATATAAATCTGAATATCTCCATGCACACACGCCCCTTTTCTTTATTTTCTCTTTCTTCGATTCTATTTTTATTTTTACTTTGGTGTAACTTTCCACCTATTATATTTTAGTTCATAACTTTTTGTAAATCTATGCTATCTTCTGAGTTTATAAGCTTGTTATTCATGTTACTGAAACAATAGTATTACACATTCTGGTTTATTCATGAAGAAAGTTATATAACTTAGCAGTACTTAGGTCTCTTGATCTTGTAGAGATGATTTCGAGTATTAATCTACTGGAAGCTTTTGTTTTGGAAGCCTTATTGTCATGATCGAATAACCAAAACAAGTTATTGCCAACCCAGATCTACTAATAACAAGAAGTTGCAGCGGATCAACACTTGTATTAATATATTAAGAACAATAGAATACTGTATATTGAATGAACACTGAACAATAATATTAAGAACACAGTGATTCACAAAAAGCTTCAATGTATATTATTGATTAACAATACACACGTACGTTTACAATTCGTAAGGAACTACTTATAGCAGTCCTTGAAGCCTAACTATTTACCCTAGTTATTCTAGGACTTGATTTTCATCGAATTATAAAAGATATACATTGAATAACATTCTATAACTAACTCTGCGAAGATCTCGGACTTGATTTGCTCCAAATACGCGTATCAGTAGTAACTGCAATCACCGGTAGTAAATATGCATCATCAGTAGTAAATGTGATGATCAGCAGTAACTCTGATAATCAGTAGTAAGTCAGTTATACTTTTCACCAGTATCAACTCATCAGTATCAAGTGTTTCTGCCCCATCAGTAGTAACCATAGTCTTCATCAGTAGTAACCATGATCAGTACTAACTGCAGCATCAGTAATAAGTTGAACTATGATTTGTTCTAACAATCTCCCCCTAAACTTATTGATTCTCTTTCAATCAATCAAGTTTTTTCTTACTTCTGCTTCTCCTTTTTCTTTTCTTCCAACAGTTTTGCTCTTCTTTGATCTCCTTCTAAAGTCTGTTGGTTTCTTTTATTCCTTTGTGCAATAATATATTTGCTGATCTTTTTCACAAATTCATTTAACTTGTTTTGGAACATCACAGCATCATTAGACTTAATAAAATTCATGCACCAAAGTTGATAAAGAGTTTTCTCAGAATGAGGATACTCTTTTTCATATAGGAATAACTCACACTTCTTACTTGTATATTCAAAGAAGTACATGTTGACTGTTGGTAGCACATTCCAGGCTTGAATATTCTCTGGATTTGTAAACTTCTCTGGATATTCATCTGGATAGAAAGCAGCATTAATCATTTCTGTAATGTAACATGCAACTGAATTCTTCCAGGTCTTCTTGGTCATTCTTGGTTTACCAATAATCAACATCTTGATTATGTCACTTCTGGTTAGGGACATGACTAAAGGTTTCCAAGCTCTAAATCTTTGAGTGACCTTATCTTCTCTAACAATCTCAATCACATCATCTGTACATCTCCAGTTGATGATTGGATTGCTTTCTAGGGGAGCAATAGGAAGATCATGAACTTGAACTACTTGTAGTTTCTTCTTTCTTTGTTCTAGTTCAGATTGATCAGTCTTCCTTTTTCTTGTAGTTAAAGAGAGTTCACCAGATGTTTCACCAGTTATAGTTTTTCTTTCTTTCATTTCTTTGGAGTTTATCTGTTCAAGCTTTGTGGTGTCCTTCTCTTTAATCTTTTGTTCAAGAAGGTCCTTCTTCTTCTCCACACAGTACTTTTCAATTAAATTGATCAACTTCATTCTTCCAAAGGCCTTTGTGTTGTGACCTCTTGACTTCAAGAATGTGACCATTTCTTTCTTCTTGTCTGCAAATTCTTCTGGCATATCAGCCTTCTGCTCTTTGCATTCTTGTACTTGTGCTTCAAGAAGTTCTATTGTTTCAGATTCAAGTTGCCTTATTTTTTGTAGTTCTCTTTGTTGTAATTCTTTTCTATTTCTGCAACTTGTTTGGTTTTGACCTTGTGTTGAAATTGTGGCAGTTTTGATATGTCAGCTATATCTGCCAATTTTATTTCTGTGAAGGGTTGTCTTAGTATTCTAGTCCTTTCTGCTAATTTTCTGTTCTCAATGGCTAGAGAGGCTTCAACCTTTTTCAAGTAATTTGCCCTCTTTATTTTCCATTTATCATTCTTTGCTGACCGAGCATAATTAATTTTGTTGACCATCTCATGACCTTGTGCTCTATTAGGTTGGTCTTCATCAGCAATTTCATTTCCCTTTCCTATGTAATTGTCACTCTTTTTATCTGGTGCAGCTTCAATTCTAAATTTGTGACCATAAGTATGTATTTGTGACATGGGAAGTATTTTGGGATGTGGAGGTAGAGTGCATTCATCAACTTCCAGCCAGTTGATATCATCATCAATATCTTTCACCACCAATTGTGTTGATCTTGTTGCTGGTGATGGTGGAATTATTACTGCAGGCTCTAGTAGTGGTGGCAGCTCAATAATATCATCAGTAGTAGCCAAGGTAGTTACTACTGGTATGTCTTCAGGAATTACTACTGATAGGGCATCAGTAGTGTTTGCTGCCTCTTCTTGATTTACTACTGCTATGACATCAGTAGTAGTAGGAGTTACTACTGATGCTTCTTGTTGAGCTTGTTCTTCCATAGGAGCAGTAGTAGTAGCCTCATCAGTAATATCCAGCTTTTCTAGTCTTTCATCATTAACCTGGCCTTCATCAACCTTTGTTTCTTTAAGATTGAGGAGAGAAGTTGCTGCTGCTGCAATAGATTCATCTATCATGCTTTGTATGTTTTCCTTCTCCCCCTTAGTGAGCTCAACTGGTGGAGCATCACTACTGCCAACCTTCTTTTTCAACCTTCGAATGATTCTTGTTTGTTGAAGAAGTTTGTGCTCATATAATTTCATCCTTTTGTTAATTGTGTTGATATGCTTCCTCATATAGGTCATGGTTTTTCCTTGATTTGTTAAATATTTCAGACAATCTTGTACATTGGTTTCAAGGTTTTCCATCCTATCCTTCAATTGTTTTTGTTCAATACTGCCCTCACTCCTTCTAGCAAGATCATCGGGCTCACTAACAGGTACATTGGCTTTAAGGTTTTCCATCCTTTCCGTCAAATCAATAGTTTCAGTTCTACCCTCATCACTTCTTGTGATGAAATGGGTTGTTTGGACACTATCTTCTTCCTAGAAGAAGCAGTAGTGCCCCCCCCTGTGGTTTCTTGGCACCGGGGTCCTCTTAGTAATTCCTCAAAAGAGTCATCACTAAGAGTTGCCGAGGTCTGGGTCTTAGTGATGTTCTCACTATCCTGTGCACCCACCTTTGGGGCATCAGTAGTGAGATCCCTTTCCTCATGCCCTCTCTCCTCCTTGGAGGACAACTCTTGAAGCCTGGGGTTTGACTCAATGGGTCCCCTGGTGTCCTTTAAGGAAGATTTCTTCCTTTTATATCTTTTCTGGACTGATTTGGCTATTGGCTGGTCTTCTACAGAGTGAAGAGTAGCACTCTGCAGATTGAGTTCATGTTCCTGGGACACATTCAGGACATCTAATTGGGTGGATGATTGAGTGACTGTTTGGGGTTGTGTTTGGGCTGCATTTGGGGGTGAAGGAGTGGGTTGAGGTTCAATTGAGGTTGTGTCTTTGATTGAACCTTCTCCAAGATTTGGTTGATCTTTGATCATGTTAGGAAACAGAGGGGTTTCCTTGGCCGAAAATTTAAATTGTTTTCTCATATTTGAGAAAACTTTCTTGTTCAACTCAGGTGTTGTACAAATATTTTTGGGAGTTGACAAGTTTTGCAATTCACAATTTATTAAATGTTGAAGAAATCTGGGATACATTAAAAATTTTATAGTAGAAAGATTTCCCAACATTCCCTTAAAAATCATATTTGAAAAATTAAAGACTTGGTCTGTGCATAAACAAACAACAGCAGATGCTATTGACTTGTTAAACTCATTCCAAGAGCTTCTTTTAGGAGAAAGACAATGTTGAATGGTGTGTATTAAAAATTTCCATTGTCGGGAGAGAAGACCTTTTTGAAAAGTGACAATGTCAAGTCTTCCCTCATATCCCATTGTTTGTAAACATTCAACAAGTTCTTCCTTGGGTAAAGAAATCATACCTTCATCATCATGGAGTTGTAGATGGTGTCTGATTGATCGTTCTGATATAAAGTTTTCTTTTCCATCTACTACTGACCTTATCTTAGTAAGGCCTGTATCATCAACTTGTTCTGCATTCTCCCAGAAACTCACTAGGTGTTGTTGATAGGCCTTAGGATTTATAGTGAGTGCAAACTTTATATACGAATGTTTCAAAAACATGACGATTGGACGAAAGTCATTCGTTCCGTCTGGATTCTTTATGTAACACCCCAAGACCCGGCCTAGCATTTTTAAGGTTGTCGGTAAGTTTATTTTATTATTTATAATTTTAAAGAATTTTATTTGAGTTAGTAGAATTTTTAACCACGGGGTTAAAAATTAGCAAAACTAAGATAGATATATATTAGTATGATTTTTATATATCTGGGTCCACTTTTGAATCAGGGTTCTAGTGGTATTTTTAGTTTTGAGATCAGAGTTCGTTTCGGGTACCAAATTAAACGTAGTAGTTTTGTATTATAATATAAATTAAAAAAAAAAATAAGCCCTTAGTAGCTATGCACGTGTGATTATGACTTAAGGGAATGTTTCAAAAAAAAATATAATATATATATATATATATATATATATATATATATATATATATATATATATATATATATATATCATTATCTAAATCTCAGTCTCACTCTCTCGTCTCTGCCTCACGTATACAACACAAATCACACACAAAAATATAGGAACTTTGATTGAAGCTTAAATATTTGAAGGCTCTTGTTCTAAATTCGAAATTGAAGTCCTCATCTAGTAAGTAATCTTCTCTTGTATTTAGGGTTTTAGTTTTTGTGTGTTCTTGATCAAGTGGAAGAATTAGGGTTAGGGTTCTTGATGGGTTTTCGGTGAAAACTCGAAATTTATGATTCTTTTAGGTTAGGTTATGGTAAGGAAGTGTTATACTTGTTAGTTGAATGATTGAAACATCCAAATTGAACCTAATTTATAGTTAGTGATTCTTGGGTCAAGAACCCTAATTTTGGAGATGATGATTTATGTGAATTTGTGATTGTTTAGGATTGTAATTAGTATTATAATTGTGTTAGAAACTAGTTATAACATTAAATTAATTGTTTGGTAATAATTAGATAAAAATTAGTAAGTTGTGAATTTTGGTTAGTTTGATTTTTGTAAAGTCAAATTTGGATTTGATGAAGATGGAATTTGATTGTATGCATTTCTTAAATTAGTTGTGAAGTTGTAATGATATGAATTCATATGTTAATATGTTTTAGTTAAGAATCGGGTTTTGACCCGTTTGGGTCAAATTAATACCTTAGATGTGCATTTACAAGTTAGATGTTGAATTTGACTTTGTGGAGTCAAAATACTTATTTGTGCAGAATTTTGGTTGTGTAATGGTTTAGAATTGAGTTTGAAGTTTATGTATATTTTGACTTGAAATGGTACTAATTTGGGTATTGTTTCGGTTAGCAGGAAAAGAGAAGGCGAAGACTCAGTGATATAAGACAACTGAGTGTGGATTCGTGTATGCAAAGGTGAGT
Source organism: Calendula officinalis (assembly GCA_963853835.1). NCBI lineage: Eukaryota > Viridiplantae > Streptophyta > Magnoliopsida > Asterales > Asteraceae > Calendula > Calendula officinalis. The sequence goes on along the minus strand of OY970827.1, from coordinate 69,481 downwards.
GGATTTATAACCCTTGTACTGTTTAATTGCAATGATTTAGGTTGCAATTTGTTATGTTTGGTTTTGGAAGTTTTTAGCTAAAATGGGCATAAATTTTTGAGTTGAAAATGGGCAGAAATTTTTAGTTGAAAGCGGGCAGAAATTTTTGACGGCTTGTTTCCGAGAAACCAAACAGAAACCTGAAATAGCGAACTCGAAACTTTTCGCGACGCGAATTTTTGGCGTGGGCAAAAATTTTTGTCGTGGGCAGAAATGTTTGTGATGGACTGTTGTTTGACTGCAAAACTTTGTGTTGTGATTTACACAGTATGATTTAATGTTAATTAACTGGCTATGTGTTAATTAATCGATATGTGCACATGAAAAAGTATAGAGGCAGCTTGACTGGGTGGCTGGGCTTTCGTTTACTGTTAGATAACGGTAATTGTACCTTGGCATATTCGTTGTGTCTTAAGGAAGCTTTACCATTGCTAATGAGTAAAGGGCTATCGGTAAGCTATTGTTAGGCCCACAACAGTTGTAAGGTTCCGCAAAACCGCCGTACCTCTCGTTATTTGTGATTATGTAAAAGAGATTGTGAATCGAGATTGTTGAATTTAGACATTATAATGTGTTATAGTTTCAATCACTTAGCTTTGTGCTAATCCCCCACTGTGTTGATTCTTTTGTAGGTTTTTGGGAAGCTCTGATTAGGAATGAATGACCAAATCATAAAGATAGTTTTTTTGAAGTCGAGCCCGAAAGTTTATAACACCGTTTTGTAAATATTAAATTACTTTACTTTTACATCGTCTGTAAATTAATTAGTTTAAACGCTTCCGTGTTTTCTAAAAAAAAAATGGCATAAAAATTACGGTGTTATAATTTGGTATCAGAGCATTGGTTTGGCAATGAGTATACGTTTAGGTGTACATTTCCAAATCAAGGCTCGAGTTTGGTCAATCATTCCTAGAGTGTGGGGATTAGGAAAGATTAGATAAGGCGTGGAAGTTAGTATGTTAGGTACTAACGAATTTAAAACTAATGTTTTGTGAGATGATGTGTTGATTACAGATATGGCCGATAACGAGCAGAATATTCATGTGACCCTATCAACGACTGAAACGGGTAATGTTGGAACTTCGGGTAATACAAATGAGAATCGGGAGGATTACATTGTCAGAATGGAAAATGAATTACAACATCTTCATAATTATATTGAAGAAATGCAACGAAATCAAGCTAATCAAATACCAATCCCAACAACAATGCCTACATTTTCAATACCGATCCATACTATGCCAACCCCAATTATGTCAACCATTTCTATGCCACCACCCACACTACCCGAATCATTTCGATTCCAACCTCCGATCCAATCACAAGGAGTTCCTCAATATACTTTTATACCATATCCTATTTCTACCGGGGTCAAACCTCAATGTACTTATAAGCAATTTCTTGACTGTAAACCACCGGAGTACAAGGGTAGTAATGATCCAAGTGTGACTTTAAATTGGTTGAGGGAAATGGAAAGAACTTTAGATGCAGCAAATTGTGAAGATCGAATGAAGGTGAAATATGCTTCGAGAATGTTAAAAGAAAGGGCTATGCAATGGTGGGATGTTTGGACAAAACAAATGTCCCCTGCCGAAGAAGATGCAATTACTTGGAAAGAATTCTATGATAGGATGTGTGATTATTTTTGTAATGAATTCGAGATGAATAAAATTAGGAAGGAGTTTATGAATTTACAAATGGGAGATAGGATGTCGGTTGATGAGTTAATCAAGCAGTTCAATGATAAACTTAGATTTGTGAAGCAGTGGGTGCCCGATGAAAAGTCACAGTTACAACACTTTGTGGAAGCATTGTTGCCTGATTATAGAGGTATAGTTCGAACAGCAAGTTCATTAACTCAAGCTTTTAATTTGGCAAGATCTGCTGAGGGTGATCATAAAGCAAAGGAAAGAATGAATCGGGAAAGAGGAGGTTCACAAAGATCCAGATTCGATCAGTCGGGTTCTCAACAAAATAGAAGGTGGCAAGGGAATCAGAGACAGGGTTCTCAAGGGTCAAATGTTAGAAGACCGAGTGAAAGTGTGTCAAGTCAAAAGTCACAATGGTGTAATCGATGCAAGTCTTATCATTCTGGGTCGTGTACGGCTCAGACGATGAAGTGTATTCGGTGTGGGCAGATGGGGCATGAGAGTAAGGATTGTAGGTTTCCTCGGAACGTGTGTTGGAATTGTCATAAGGAGGGACATCGGGTTGGTGATTGTCCAACGGGAAAGAGGTTTGGGTCCGGTTCAGGGTCAGGGTCGGCGGGTGGTTCGTTATCTTCAACGGGCCAAAAGAGAAAGAACCCTCCTACACCCGAGGGTAGAGCCTTTCAGATGACGGTAGATGATGCTATATCTACCGACGACGTTATCACCGGTATGTTCTTGATTAATAATATACCTGCACGTGTACTTTTTGATTCCGGTGCTAATCGTTCTTTTATTTCGATAAAATTTTGTGATAAATTGAATTTACCTGTTAAAAATGTGACAACACCATTAGAGATTGAAGTAGCAGATGGTAAGGCGGTTCCGGTCACAACATCTGTGTCCGGGGCACGTATAGATATTGATGGTGTTTATTTTGACGTATTTCTTTTAGTAATGCCGATATCCGGCTTTGATGTGGTACTTGGTATGGATTGGCTAAGTACTAATAGAGCAAATATTAAGTGTCATAAGAAGTTAATTTCTTTTCCTTTATCTGACGGGACACGTATAGTGGCCCGTGGGGAATGTGCCAATTCATTTATTCCATTAATATCTCTTATGAAAGCTAGAAAGGCATTAGTCAAGGGGTGTGAATTATTTTTGGCATATGCAATTGATGCCCGTAAAGAAAAGAAGACGGTTAATGATATCCGGGTGGTATCGGAATACCCGGAAGTGTTTCCCGATGAGTTGCATGGGTTACCTCCCATTCGAGAGGTAGAATTCAAAATTGATCTTATTCCCGGAACTAGTCCAGTTGCTCGGGCTCCGTATCGTTTGGCGCCGTCGGAAATTCGAGAAATGATGACCCAAATTCAAGAACTTCTTGATAAGGGTTTTATCCGGTCAAGTTCCTCACCTTGGGGAGCTCCGGTTTTATTCGTAAAGAAGAAAGACGGTACGTTTCGTATGTGTATAGATTACCGGGAATTAAATAAGAGAACCGTGAAGAATAAATATCCGTTGCCTCGAATAGATGATTTATTTGATCAACTACAAGGTGCTTCCTATTTTTCAAAAATTGATTTACGGTCGGGTTATCATCAAGTGCGTGTACATGAAGATGATGTTCACAAAACCGCTTTTCGTACCCGATACGGTCATTATGAGTTCCTAGTTATGCCTTTCGGGCTAACAAACGCACCCGCGATATTTATGGATCTTATGAATCGGGTATGTCGACCTTTCTTAGATAAATTTGTCATTGTATTTATAGATGACATACTGATCTATTCTAAAACCGAATCGGATCACGAGGATCATTTGAGGCAAGTTTTGAGCACTTTGAAACGTGAACAATTATATGCTAAATTTTCGAAATGTGAATTTTGGTTACAAGAAGTACAGTTTTTAGGCCATGTTATTTGTGCAGACGGGGTGAAAGTTGATCCATCAAAGATAACAGCGGTTATGAATTGGAGTGCACCGAAAACACCGTCAGAAATCAAGAGTTTTCTTGGATTGGCGGGTTATTATAGAAGATTTATTAAAGACTTTTCGAAAATTGCGAGTCCATTAACCAAATTAACAAGAAAAGATGTACCGTACCGGTGGAATGAAGAACAAGAGAAGGCGTTCCAAACTTTAAAAGAATTATTATGTCAAGCACCAATTCTCGCGCTACCCGAAGGTTCGGAAGATTTTGTAGTTTATTGTGATGCTTCATATTTGGGTTTAGGGTGTGTATTAATGCAAAGAGATCGGGTGATTGCTTATGCTTCTCGACAGTTAAAGAACCACGAAAGGAATTACCCTACTCATGATTTAGAGTTAGCGGCGGTAATTTTTGCATTAAAACTGTGGAGACACTATTTGTATGGAACCAAATGCATTATTTGTACCGATCACAAAAGCCTACAATATGTGTTTTCGCAAAAAGAATTAAATATGAGACAAAGACGGTGGCTAGAAATTATAAAAGATTATGATTGTGAAATTAAGTATCACCCGGGAAAGGCAAATGTAGTTGCGGATGCATTAAGTCGAAAAGGATCGTCAAATAATGTTCGGTTTATGAGAATCGAAATTGTATCCGAGTTGATAGATCGATTAAAGATTTGTCAACAAGAAGCTTTATTAGATGATAATTTAAAAAACGAGATCATGACAAAGCGAAAAGATGAATTAGAAGTTGATTCTCGAGGGTTAAAAACCTTCCATACACGTGTTTGGGTGCCTTTGATTGGTGGGTTACGTGATCTTATTATGACGGAGGCGCACAAGTCACGCTTATCTATTCATCCGGGTAGTACAAAGATGTATAATGATTTGAAAGTTTTCTATTGGTGGCCGACAATGAAGACCGATGTGGCGCAATTTGTGGAAAAATGCCATATTTGTGCTCAAGTAAAAGCCGAACACCAAAAGCCATACGGGTCTTTGAAACAGTTAGAAATTCCCGAGTGGAAATGGGAAAATATAACTATGGATTTCGTTACTAAACTTCCTCGTACCCAAAGAAATCATGATATGATGTGGGTGATAGTAGATCGGTTGACAAAAAGTGCTCATTTCTTAGCTACTAGTGAAACCGCATCACTTGATAAACTAGCTAAATTGTATATTGATGAAATCGTGTCCCGACATGGTATTCCTTTATCGATTGTATCCGATCGAGATCCTCGATTTGTTTCTAATTTTTGGAAAGGATTACAACGGGAATTGGGGACTCGAGTTAATTTGAGTACCGCAATCACCCACAAACCGATGGGCAAACCGAGAGGACGATACAAACTCTCGAAGATACGCTACGAGCATGTGTTTTGGAATATGGTGGATCGTGGGATACACATTTACCGTTGGTGGAATTTGCTTATAATAACTCATATCATTCGAGTATTAAAATGCCACCGTATGAAATGTTATATGGTCGTCGGTGTAGAACTCCTACTTGTTGGTTAGAAGCCGGGGAAAAGCATTATGCCGGACCCGATATTGTTGAAATGACCGCCGAGAAAGTGAAAATAGCCCGAGAGAAGTTGAAAGCGGCTCGAGATAGACAAAAGATGTACGCGGATCCCCGACGTCGACCGGTTACGTTTGAACAAGGTGAGTTAGTATATTTGAAAGTGTCACCGTGGAAAGGGGTTATACGGTTCGGGAAACGTGGAAAGTTAGCACCGCGATATATTGGACCGTTTCCGATTCGGCGGGTAGTTAATGATCAAACGGTTGCATTATATCTTCCTCAGGAATTAGCGGGTATTCATGACACATTTAATGTGTATTATTTGAAAAAGTGTCATGTTGAAGATGAAAATCAAGTGTTACCGATACGGGATTTGAAAGTTGATATGAAAAAGAGGTTAGTCGAAGAACCGGTTGAATTATTAGATCGAAAAGTTACTAAGTTACGAAAGAAGCAGATTCCGATGGTATTAGTAAAGTGGAAACATAGTTTAGGTTCAAATTTAACGTGGGAAACGGAAGAAGATATGAAGAATCGTTATCCGGGTTTATTTGAACGTGTTGAGATTCCGAGGACGGAATCTCTTTAAGGAGGGGAGATTTGTAACACCCCAAGACCCGGCCTAGCATTTTTAAGGTTGTCGGTAAGTTTATTTTATTATTTATAATTTTAAAGAATTTTATTTGATTTAGTAGAATTTTTAACCACGGGGTTAAAAATTAGCAAAACTAAGATAGATATATATTAGTATGATTTTTATATATTTGGGTCCACTTTTGAATCAGGGTTCTAGTGGTATTTTTAGTTCCGAGATCAGAGTTCGTTTCGGGTACCAAATTAAACGTAGTAGTTTTGTATTATAATATAAATTAAAAAAAAATAAGCCCTTAGTAGCTATGCACGTGTGATTATGACTTAAGGGAATGTTTCAAAAAAAAATATAATATATATATATATATATATATATATATATATATATATATATATATATATATATATATATATATATATATATATATATATATATATATATATATATATATATATATCATTATCTCAATCTCAGTCTCACTCTCTCGTCTCTGCCTCACGTATACAACACAAATCACACACAAAAATATAGGAACTTTGATTGAAGCTTAAATCTTTGAAGGCTCATGTCCTAAATTCGAAATTGAAGTCCTCATCTAGTAAGTAATCTTCTCTTGTATTTAGGGTTTTAGTTTTTGTGTGTTCTTTATCAAGTGGAAGAATTAGGGTTAGGGTTCTTGATGGGTTTTCGGTGAAAACTCGAAATTTATGATTCTTTTAGGTTAGGTTATGATAAGGAAGTGTTATACTTGTTAGTTGAATGATTGAAACATCCAAATTGAACCTAATTTATAGTTAGTGATTCTTGGGTCAAGAACCCTAATTTTGGAGATGATGATTTATGTGAATTTGTGATTGTTTAGGATTGTAATTAGTATTATAATTGTGTTAGAAACTAGTTATAACATTAAATTAATTGTTTGGTAATAATTAGATAAAAATTAGTAAGTTGTGAATTTTGGTTAGTTTGATTTTTGTAAAGTCAAATTTGGATTTGATGAAGATGGAATTTGATTGTATGCATTTCTTAAATTAGTTGTGAAGTTGTAATGATATGAATTCATATGTTAATATGTTTTAGTTAAGAATCGGGTTTTGACCCGTTTGGGTCAAATTAATACCTTAGATGTGCATTTACAAGTTAGATGTTGAATTTGACTTTGTGGAGTCAAAATACTTGTTTGTGCAGAATTTTGGTTGTGTAATGGTTTAGAATTGAGTTTGAAGTTTATGTATATTTTGACTTGAAATGGTACTAATTTGGGTATTGTTTCGGTTAGCAGGAAAAGAGAAGGCGAAGACTCAGTGATATAAGACAACTGAGTGTGGATTCGTGTATGCAAAGGTGAGTGGATTTATAACCCTTGTACTGTTTAATTGCAATGATTTAGGTTGCAATTTGTTATGTTTGGTTTTGGAAGTTTTTAGCTAAAATGGGCATAAATTTTTGAGTTGAAAATGGGCAGAAATTTTTAGTTGAAAGCGGGCAGAAATTTTTGACGGCTTGTTTCCGAGAAACCAAACAGAAACCTGAAATAGCGAACTCGAAACTTTTTGCGACGCGAATTTTTGGCGTGGGCAAAAATGTTTGTCGTGGGCAGAAATTTTTGTGATGGACTGTTGTTTGACTGCAAAACTTTGTGTTGTGATTTACACAGTATGATTTAATGTTAATTAACTGGCTATGTGTTAATTAATCGATATGTGCACATGAAAAAAGTATAGAGGCAGCTTGACTGGGTGGCTGGGCTTTCGTTTACTGTTAGATAACGGTAATTGTACCTTGGCATATTCGTTGTGTCTTAAGGAAGCTTTACCATTGCTAATGAGTAAAGGGCTATCGGTAAGCTGTTGTTAGGCCCACAACAGTTGTAAGGTTCCGCAAAACCGCCGTACCTCTCGTTATTTGTGATTATGTAAAAGAGATTGTGAATCGAGATTGTTGAATTTAGACATTATAATGTGTTATAGTTTCAATCACTTAGCTTTGTGCTAATCCCCCACTGTGTTGATTCTTTTGTAGGTTTTTGGGAAGCTCTGATTAGGAATGAATGACCAAATCATAAAGATAGGTTTTTTGAAGTCGAGCCCGAAAGTTTATAACACCGTTTTGTAAATATTAAATTACTTTACTTTTACATCGTCTGTAAATTAATTAGTTTAAACGCTTCCGTGTTTTCTAAAAAAAAAAATGGCATAAAAATTACGGTGTTATACTTTAGATACGCACACATGTTGTGAAACTCTGAGTATTTGAGATTTGTTTGAACATCAAGAGATTGTAGAGTTGCCATTGTCGTCGATTTTGTGTTTGATCGTTTGATTTGAGAGAACAAGTATGAATGTTTGTTACTGGTGCAGGGTTTATGATCGCGATTTAGGGTTTATCGAGAGGATTTAGCAAATCGATGTGTGGATAATGCTAAGTTAATCGACTTCAGCTATTTATATCTTACGATTTGATCTGCAAAAATACTAAATTGCCCTTCGAATCATAACACAACGGTTATTTTCTTGGGGGTTAGTTTGGTAACTTTGACAATTTAAAGACCAGTAGTAAATTAGATACCAGTAGAGAACGTCAGTGGTATCTATGAACGTCAGTAGTAACTAAGGATTTTGACATCAGTAGTGACTGTAGACATCAGTAGTAACTAATGAACTTTAATACTGACCTAATTTACCAACCCTAGCAGTAGTAACAACCATTTTAGAGACCAGTAGTATTTTGTGCATACTCAATACACACCAGTAGTAATGACCTACCAGTAGTATTTTGTGCACACAACTACATGCCATACTGACCTACCAGTAGTAAAACACTTATTAAAATAAATAACTTTTTACAACAGAAAAACTCTTACACATGATTTTGATTGTGAAATTAATTTATTAAAATCATTCCAATACTGCTAACTAAGAAGCTGAATCTTCCTACATCAAATGCTTCTGTAAAAGATCTGCTAATTGATTGTCAGTATGAATTTTAACTACTTTAATCAACTTCTTTTCATTACAATCTCTTATAAAGTGAAATCTTATTTCAATGTGTTTAGTTTTAGAGTGTTTTACTGGATTGTTCACAATGCTAATAGCACTTTGATTATCAATAAAAATAGGAGTTTTAAGGATAGAGATACCAAAGTCTAGAAGCTGGTTTTGAATCCAAAGTACTTGAGCACAACAAGCAGATGCAACTACATACTCTGCTTCAGCAGTTGATGTTGATACATTTGTTTGTTTCTTACATTGCCATGACACCAGTCTTGATCCAAAGAATTGACATCCACCAGTAGTGGACTTTCTATCTTGACATTCACCTCCATAGTCACTATCTGTGTAGGCTATGAGTTCAAATGGTGAGTCATGTGGATACCATAGACCAAGTGATGGTTTGCCTTTCAAGTATCTGATTATTCTTTTGACAGCCTGCAAATGTAGTTCTTTAGGTCTTGCTTGATATCTTGCACACACACAAACACTGTACGTAATGTCAGGTCTTGATGCAGTTAAGTACATCAAAGAGCCTATCATTGATCTATATAAGTGTTCATCTACATCCTCCCCCTCAGCATCAGGATGTAGGTGTTTGTGTGTTTCCATTGGTGTACTTCCACTCTTGCAGTCTTTCATGGTAAACTTCTCCAAGATGTCTTTAACATACTTTGATTGGTTTATCAAAATACCATCTGATCTTTGATTGACTTGGAGTCCAAGGAAGAAATTCATTGGACCCATGGAGCTCATCTTGAATTTGGTTTGCATGAGATCCTCAAACTCTTTACCTAATAAATCATTTGTTGATCCAAAAATGATATCATCTACATAGATTTGAACTAGTAGTATATCATTTTTGACCTTTCTTGTGAACAGAGTCTTGTCAATAGCTCCTCTTTTAAAATCATTCTTCAACAAGTATGATGATAATGTATCATACCATGCTCTTGGTGCCTGATGTAGGTCATACAGAGCTTTGTCTAGTTTGAATACATAGTCACCATTTTCTGGATCTTCAAAATCTGGAGGTTGACACACATATACTTCTTCTTCAATTTTCCCATACAGGAATGCACTCTTCACATCCATTTGATAGACTTTAAACTTCTTGTATGAAGCATATGCTAGGAATATTCTTATTGCTTCAATTCTTGCAACAGGAGCATATACTTCATCATAGTCTATTCCTTCTTCTTGAGTGTATCCTTGGGCTACAAGTCTGGCTTTGTTCTTGATCACTATACCTCTTTCATATTTCTTGTTTCTAAAGATCCATCTTCTTCCAATGTCTCTTTTTCCTTTGGGTAAAGGTACAAGTGTCCAAACAGCTTGTAATTTGAATTGAAGGAGTTCTTCTTGCATTGCCTCAATCCAGTTTGAATCCTTCATTGCTTGTTGAATCTTCTTTGGTTCATCCTGAGACAGAAAACATTCAAACATACATTCATTAGCAATTAAACTTATGTTACACATGTTTGCGGTTAGACTTTTATTTAATTTGCTTCTTGTTTGTAGTTGTGAGTTAACATCACTTAGAACATTGTCTAATGGATGGTTCTTTTGAGTCCTTGAGTTTGTAGCTCTATCAACCACTAGTTGATTTTCAAGATTTGACTCATTTGTCTCAGGGATTTGTTCCTCTTGAGGTTCTTCATTGTCATTGATGTTTGGTTCATCATTATTTGCTGGTTCAGAGTTACTACTAGGACCAGTAGTATTTTGAGAATTTAGGTTATTGCTAGGACCAGTAGTATTATGAGTACTATTACTGGTACCAGTAGTATTTGAATTACTACTGTCCTCATTATCTGATTCACTACTGCTCCCAGAATCTGAGTTATTACTGTTCTCAGTATTAACTGTGGGAATAGTATCAACTACTATGTATCTCATCTCTTCTTGACCAGAATTGAAAGATGATGTTCCTTCCTTTTGAGTATGACAATTTGAATCACCTGCATTTAAATCCAAGTTAGTGTTAAAGGATTTGGTTAGATTGTCTATGTTAAATAGCCAATCTGGACCATTTCCTTGTTCATTAGGTATATTCTCATTAAAGGATACATTGATGCTTTCTTCAATAATCCTTAATCTTTTGTTGAACACTCTGTATGATTTGCTTTGAGTAGAGTATCCCACAAAGATTTCATCATCAGCTTTGCAGTCAAACTTACCAATTTGTTCTCTTGTAATCAAAATAGTACAAGGACAACCAAATAATTTTAAGAAACTTATGGAAGGTTTTCTTTTGTTAAAAAGTTCATATGGTGTTTTATGATGTGGCTTAACTATTAATACTCTGTTTTGTACATAACAGGCAGTATTAACAGCTTCAGCCCAAAAAGTAATTGGTAATTTTGAGTCTGCTAACATTGATCTTGCTGCTTCAATGATGGTTCTATTTCTTCTTTCAGCTACACCATTTTGTTGAGGAGTTCTAGGTGAGTTGTATTGCCTGTCAATACCTTTAAGATCACAAAAGTTAATTAAGTTAGCATTTTTAAATTATGTGCCATTATCACATCTTATTGCTTTAACTTTTTGGTCAGATGTGTTCTCCAGTTTAACAATTAAGTTCTTGATGAGTTTACTTGTTTCATCTTTTTTCCTGAGAAAGAAAACCCATGTATATCTGGAAAAGTCATCAGTAATAACAAGACAATATTGTTTCTTTCCAATGCTCATTACATTTGTAGGTCCAAAAAGGTCCATATGTAAGAGTTGTAAAGGAACAGAAATAGAATTTACAATTTTGGACATATGAGAAGACTTATGTTGTTTACCTTTTAGGCATGCAACACAATGATGATCACACATGAACTGTTTTTGTGGTAATCCAATTACCAAGTTCTTTCTTACTAAATTGTTCATATTTTTAAAGTTTGTGTGACACATCCTTCTATGCCATAGTTCTGATTCAGTAGTGTTTGCCTTGGATATAAAACAGTTGACCTCATTTGAAGAAATGAGTTCTCCCCCTATATCCAGGTGTTAAGGCAAAAAGCCTTACCCCTTTGGATCTTAAGATAACAAAACAACCTAGACTAGCTTTGACTTTATATGTAGAATAATATAGCTAAGTTTAGGTCTGATACTGAGTGATCAGTATTAGAACTCAGTATCAGTACTCAGTATCAGATAGTGATACTGAGTAGAAGGACTGAGTGATACTCAGTATAGTAACGGACTAAGATCAAATCCCTTGATCTTAGTCATTTTCCTTGCTTAGTCCTTCGGTTACTCCTTTGCTCATTATGTAAGATCTCTATAACATTATAAATAGAGATCATCTTGCAAAGGAGTACTTACCAATTTACTTTACACATTCACATCTTTTGTAATTGATCAGTGGTATTGCTTTTCCGCAGCATACCACACTTAGTGGATTTATACATTGACTATATTCTTGTGTTATCACTTTAATATTTCTCTAAGTATAATAATCTATCAATTAACATTACAAACCAGGGTTGTTGTGACCTAACAACTGGTATCAGAGCAGGCTAAATAATCTCTTATTTAGTCGATCTATAACCCTGGCAGCCATTTCCTACATCTATCCCTCCAACACTCAAAAATCCAAAATGTCTACAATTGTTGCACCAATTATGTCTGGAAAGGGCGTACCCATCTTTGATGGAAAAGACTTCCATCAATGGAAGCTCAAAGCTCAGTGGTATCTTAAATCTATTCATCATGAGATGCTCACTGTGCTAAATGATGGTCCCATCATTCCACAAACTGTGGAACCGGTTGCTGCTACTGATGATGCTCCCGAGGGCATAAGATCTGTACCTAAACTAAAGCACAACTGGACTGATACTGACCGTCAGTTGTATGCTTTAGACTCCAGAGCTAAAGGAGTGATTGGTAATGCTGTTACAAAAGAGATACTTAATGCAATTATGAAATTGCCAACAGCAAAGGCTATGTGGGATAGCCTATCAGTCACTTATGAAGGTACAGCAAAGGTGAAGTTGCAAAGAAAAAGCAACATGAGAAGGAAATATGAAAATTTCTTTTCAACTCCAAATGAAGACATCACCACTCTCTATAACAGGTTCAATACTGTTATCCATGATTTAATCAGTGTAGGCATTGTGAAAGAGGAAGGAGAGCTTGTTCAAAAGTTTCTGGATAGCCTTCCTCAACAATTTCTTGACATGACAAACTCTGTCAATGCTGCTAACAACATTGAGTCATACACTCTTCAAACTTTGTATGGTTTAATGCTGAATCATGAGGAGAATAATGCTGCAAGACTGATCAACTGGAAGAAAACTGACAAGTCTTCCACTGGTATGGCTCTAGTTGTGCAACAGGCTTATACTGTGACTGAGCCAGAAGAACCAGAAGTTGATCTTGCTGATGCTGAGGCAGAAGAGCTTGAAACTCAAATGGCTCTCATGTCTATGAAGCTGGATCAGTTGAAGAAGAAGAGGCTTGGTGTTAGCTCTTCTAATACTGACCCTAGATCAGGTCTGTGCTATAGGTGTGGAAAGCCTGGACATATTGCTGCAAATTGTCATACTAAGTCTTCTGAGACTGACCAAAATGACAAGATTGCATACCGAGCAAAAAGATATAGAGACAAATATGTCAAGCTGAAGAATTGGAGCAAGGGAAAGAGGGCAGAAGGAAATGGAGCACCTCATCAAGCACTTTACTCAGAAGCCTGGATGGATGAAGAGTTAAGTGATGATGAAGAAGAGATTGAGAATAAAGCCTTTATGGCTTTCACTGAAGATGATTTGAAGAGTTCCTTTGAAAAGGATATCAAAGAGGCTGAGAGGATGAGTGTTCATACTGATTGGGATTCCACTCAGTTGTACAAGGTAAGTTCCTTTCAAACTTATTCAGTGAATGAAAAAATCAAGATTTTTGAGTATATGCTTGTTGATCTTAAAACTTCTGTACAAAAAGAAAAAGCTTTAAAATTAACAATTAAAGAACTTGAAAGGGTAAATAATGAAAACTTGGATAAATTAGCAAAATATAAAGATTTAGAACTAAATTTTTCAGATTTAAAAGACATTAACCAAAGATTAGCTGATAAAGCTCATTTACACAAACTTGAAAAAGAAAAATTTGAAAAACAGTGTAAATCTTGGGGAAATGCTTCAATAAAATTAAATAAATGTTTAAATGAACAATTTCCAGAAAATGTGAGGGCTGCACTTTGTGTTGATCCTCAATTTAAAAACAGGAACAATTTTGCTGATTTATTTGAAGAGTTTTCTACTATGAACCCTATTAATTTTGTAAAAGCTAAAACTTTATGTGAAGTTGGATGTCAAACTGAGTCAGATGATGAAGAAAATGAAATTTTAGAAAAACCTATTGGTCCTTCCATCTGCTCAAAGTGCTATACTGAGCTACAAGAACTCAGTATTGAATTTCAAATAACAGAAATTTCTGATACCGAGCTACCAATAGTTCAGTATGACACTTCTGCTGTTCCACCTTTTGAATTATTATTTAATACAACAACTTTTGAATTATATAATGATAATAAAACAACTTCTATCTCACATGTTTCATCAAATACAGAAGTTGCAGGAACAGAAACATCAAATACTGAGACATCTAAAGAACCTGTTAAAGTTGTTTCTTCAAAACATGATAAACAAAAGACAACTTCAACTAGGTCTTTGGTTGGCAAAGACAAGAAGTCTACCACTAATAAAATTAGAAAGACTTCTCTGCCAAATAAAAATAAGCAACCAGATCATCCATCTCCTAAACCAGTTAAAAACAATGTTAATACATCTATTAGAAATAACAAAATTAATGTTTTAAAAACACTTGGTGATCAGGTCAAATCTTTAAGTAAACAATTTGCAAAACTCGTTCATACTGACCTACCAAAAGTGAAACATTTTTCTAAAATACCATATGAAAATATGTTTAGAAATAGACCTAGGAAATGTTATAGATGTCATCATACTGGTCATAAGGGAGATGAATGCTGGACTGATCTCTCAAGTCCTAGGTACTCAGTACCAAAGAAAAGGAGAGAAACTAAGTCAGTATCACCAAAGAAAACTTCTAAAGTTACCCCTGAAGTGATACCGACCTCTCCACATAAAGAGATCAAGTCAAATTGTGCTTATCCCACCAAAGGTCCCATTCAAAAATGGGTTCCTAAAAGGAACTAACTCTTATTTTGTGTCTTGTGCAGGGTGACAGAAAGTGGTACTTAGATAGTGGCTGCTCAAGACACATGACAGGCAGTATGGAATACCTTCTTAATTATACTCCAGAGAAGGGTCCTTCTGTCAAGTTTGGAGATGACTCGGTGGGAAAGACAAGAGGTTATGGTGTGATCAAGGCAGGCAACATAACTTTTAAAAGAGTTGCCTATGTAGAGGGTCTTAAACACAATCTGCTCAGTATTAGCCAGATGTGTGATGATGACAATGAAGCTCGATTCAGAAAGGTTGCAGGAATCATCTACAATGATAAAGGGCAGCCTGTACTCATTGCTAGAAGAGAAAAAGACGTATATGTGGTCAACCTGTCTGAAATAGACCCAACTATTCGAGTATGCCTGCTTTCTAAAGTCAAGCCAGAATTACATTGGCTATGGCACAAGAAACTCTCTCACATCAATTTTAGAAATATCAACGAGCTCAGTATGAAGAAACTGGTGAGAGGATTGCCCACAATTACTTATTCAAAAGATAAGTTATGCTCAGCATGTGAAATGGGCAAGCAGAAGAAGAGTTCATTCAAATCTAAAGTCAATCATTCCATCAATGAACCTCTTACTATGATACATATGGATCTTTTTGGCCCCATTAGCACACCATCTTTGGCCAAAAAGATCTATACTCTAGTCTTAGTTGATGAATTCTCAAGATATACTTGGGTCATCTTCCTCAAGACTAAGTCAGATGCAACAACAGAAATCATTGCCTTTATAAAAAGAGAGGAACTTCAAAAAGGCAACAAGGTCAAGCAACTTAGAAGTGACCATGGTACTGAGTTTAAGAACTCAGTATTAGCAGATTTCTGTGAAGAAAAAGGAATCATTCAAAACTTCTCTGCAGCCTACACACCCCAACAAAATGGTGTTGTAGAAAGAAAGAACAGAACACTGATTGGAGCTGCAAGAACTTTATTATGCCATGCTGGACTGGCACTGAGTTTCTGGGCTGAAGCTGTAAACTATGCAAACTTCACTCAGAATAGAGCCACTATAGTCCAAAGACATCTGAAGACTCCATATGAGTTATACAATGGCAAGATTCCTAATGTGGAATATTTCCACATCTTTGGGAGTAAATGTCTTGTACTCAGTACAAAACAAAATCTCAATAAATTTGCTCCTAAAGCAAATGAAGGTGTGTTCATGGGCTACTCTCCACACTCCAAAGCTTTCAGAGTGTATATCATCTCAACCAAGATGATTGTAGAATCCATTCATGTCACATTCGATGAAGATCAGAATGAGCATTCTACCTCAGCAAGTGAAGACATAAGTGGCATAGATATTCTATGCAATCCAGAACACTCCATTGCTGAACAGCCTAAGTTTCATCCACACTTTATTCCTAATAAGTTTAATGAAACTGATCAAGTTCAAACTCAGTATCACTCAAATGAGACTAATACTGAGGTTCCCATATCAGAGAACCTCCATACTGAGTTTCCAACTAATGATCTGAACCACTCTATTTATGAAGAAGGTGAAACATCCAACACTTCACAAGAATCCACATCAACTCTGCAAAATGAAGATGAACAGCAACCTGCACTGTCTAATACTGATCAGAATTCCACTCAGTATCAGACAGACAACACACCAAATCAACAAGATATTGTTGATCCTATTTCAAATGCTCCCTTAGGAAACAATTTAAGGGAACACAGAGACCATCCACACTCAAACATTATTGGTCCTATTGAAGAAGGTGTCCAAACAAGAAGAAAATTAGAATTTCCAACCCAAGCAACTGCAAACTTTTGTTTTTTCTCAAGTTTTCTATCTACCATTGAACCAAAGAAAGCTGATGATGCTCTATTAGATGAAGATTGGGTAGAGGCTATGCAAGAAGAGCTCACAGAGTTTGAAAGAAACAAAGTTTGGAACTTAGTACCACCTCCTTCTGGCAAAACTATTATTGGTACTAAGTGGGTGTTTAGAAACAAGATGGACAAGGATGGTGTTGTCATCAGAAACAAAGCAAGGTTAGTTGCTCAAGGTTACAGGCAAGAAGAAGGCATTGACTATGATGAAACTTTTGCACCAGTTGCAAGAATTGAAGCTATTAGGTTGTATCTTGCATATGCAGCCTTTAAGAATTTCAAAGTTTATCAGATGGATGTCAAAAGTGCTTTTCTAAATGGAAAACTACAAGAAGAAGTTTATGTTAAACAACCTCCAGGTTTTGTTGATCCCAAATTTCCTCATTATGTTTTCAAGCTTGATAAAGCTCTATATGGGCTCAAACAAGCTCCAAGAGCCTGGTATGACACCTTGTCTGAGTATCTTATTGAAAACAAGTTTACAAGAGGTAAAATTGATAAAACACTATTTTCAAAAAGGAAAGGTTCTGACATCTTACTCATTCAGATATATGTAGATGACATTATCTTTGGTTCCACTGACAAGTCAATGTGTGACTGGTTTGCTAAGATAATGTCAACTCAGTATCAGATGAGTATGATGGGAGAACTTACTTACTTTCTTGGTTTACAAGTTGAACAAAAGCCTGATGGCACTTTTATAAATCAAAGTAAGTATGTGCATGACATGTTAAAGAAATACAACTTTGAAAATTTATCTTCCATGCACACTCCTATGGGTACTCAGGATAAGATAAGTAAGGATGAAACTGGTAAACCAGTATGTCAATCCACATACCGAGGTATGATTGGTTCCTTACTTTACTTAACTGCTAGTAGGCCTGATATCATGTTTGCCACATGTTTGTGTGCTCGGTATCAGGCTGATCCTAAAGAATCACACATGAAAGCAGTTAAGCGCATCTTTAGATATCTTACAGGTACTCCTAACCTGGGTCTTTGGTATCCCAAAGACTCAAACTTTGACCTTGAAGGGTACACAGATGCAGATTTTGCAGGTTGTAGATTGGACAGAAAGAGCACAAGTGGAGGATGTCAATTCCTAGGTGGAAGATTAGTTGGCTGGTCATCCAAGAAACAAAATTCAGTAGCAACTTCCACAGCAGAAGCAGAATATGTTGCTGCAGGAAGTTGTTGTGCTCAATTATTATGGATGCAGTATCAACTCTTAGACTATGGGTTCAACTTTCATAAGACTCCTATTCATTGTGATAACAAGAGTGCTATTGCTATCACAGAGAACTCAGTCTATCACTCCAAAACCAAGCACATTGATATCAGACACCACTTTATTCGAGATAATGTGGAAAAAGGTAAGGTTGAAGTTGATTATGTACCAACAAATGAACAATTGGCTGATGTATTTACTAAACCTCTTCCCGAAGAAAGGTTTATGTATTTACTAGGGCAATTAGGTATGTTGAATCCTTAATCTTTATTAAATTTCTTTAAAACTGAGCGCTCAGTATCACTCCTGTTGATACTGACCACTCAGTATCACTAGTCTGTTATCATCAAAATTTAAATTTTTTATTTTTTTTATTAATTTCAAGAGTAAATTAATTGTTTTTATATTTTTAAAAATTTTTTTTTTAAAATTAATTTTTTTTTTACTCGGTATTGGGGTATGACGGCTCTTACACCGAGCTTAATCCTCATACTGCTCAAACGGTAACCTTTCTTAATAAGAAAGTTACCGTTGGCAGAGGATAAGGCAGTCAAATCAGCCGTTTTTACTTCCCAATACCTTAATTATCTTTCAAATCTCCTATAAATAACCGTTTATTTTTTACTTCAAATTTTTTTTTAACTGTTATTTCTTCTTTCATCTTAAATTCTCTCTGCGATTAACGATTTCACTTTCTCTTAGCAAGCACATTCTTTCAAATCAAAATCACAGATGGCGAATTACACTTTTGTTGCTCCAGAAGTTCAATCGGAAATCCAATTCCGAAATAATGAAGTACCCAGGTTTGCGAGGAACAACATCACAGCAAATTTCAATATTCCTCAAGCCTGGGCATGCCAAGAGTTCACAAACATTGTGACTTTTCTGAAAAATTGCCCAATTGCTCGTGCACTGACCTTGTCTCCTCGAGCAATTTACCCAGAAATGCTATGCGAGTTTTGGTACTCTGCTACACTCGATTCTCCAGATATGATTGCTGGGTGGGTAATTAGAGATCAAAGAAGGGCATTTGTTTCTACTGCAATCATTCGTGAAGCACTGAGACTTCCCGCCCAAGCTCAGTATGACCCATTTGTTGATCGATCAGAGGCACGCTCTGTACTGCCTTTTCTGGGTCGAAGAGGAACAACGGGCACAATCAAAAGAAATGAATTTGGTCCTATGTGGGGTATTCTTATCACAACAATAATTAGATGTATGACCCACAAGACGGGAGCTTTGGACGAAATAAACGAATTTGGGATGCAAATAGTACATGCTCTGTACTATGGAAGAAATATCGATTATGCTCGCCTAATTTTCAATGAATTAGCTACACTGGTTCGAGCAAACACAAGGGAATGCAATGTCCCTTTCTGCAGATTTCTATCACTCATCTTTCAACACTCAATGCCCACACAGCTTTATGATGATTTTCACAGTCCAAGAGTTGATCTTCCTCCACTTAGTGAGAAGATTTTCTTTTACAGACCAAGAGAAGGAGAACCTCTTCTAAGTCCTCCTATGTGGGCCATTGTTCAAGAACACATTGATGATGTAGAACACATGTCTGATACTGAGTCAGACAATGATGATGATGATGATAATGATGATGATAGTGGAAATGGAGCACAGGCTGGTCAAGATATTGAGATGCAGGATGTCCCACAAGTTCAAGAACAAACTATCTCTCCACCTGCACAAGATCTTGCTGCTCCACATATTGAAACCGATCGTGAAACTGAGTCCTCAGAAGACACACCACTGGTTCTTCGAAGAAGAAGAAGGAATGTTTCTCCTATCATCATGGGCAACTTATCATCTGAGGAGGTGCAGCCTGCAAATGTTCCATCATTAACTGCATCTATTCAAGCCCAAAGCTTTATTGCAGCCACCGCTGACCTTCCAGGTCCAGAACAAGCTCCACCTGCTCAACCAATTGAGGAACCTCATATTCCTCTTGATGTGGAGATTCTATATGCACAAACTACACTGGAAGGTGCTCAGCATGACAGAGGGGTCGGTATTGAAGATGTTGGTGCTGCACATCAACAAACACATGATCCTGCACCGACCTCTGCAGATGCTCGAAGGGAATCTGACAGAGTCTCAGGTATGAATTTCTAAAAACCCTTAAACTTATATATATATATTTCATTCCCAAATAGAGACTAAGTATTGGCCAGTACCAACTCAATACTGACCAAAGTCTCAAACGATCTTTCAAATATATATCCTCTTATGGCCAACATAGCTAGCCCACTGCTGCTATGCAAAATTCATATACTGAGCACACTAAATTGATCATTGTCAGTCTACAGTTGTCTCAACATTTAAAGAGACAATGGTGGTTGATGTCATACTGACACCCACTGGTGCTGCTTGAATAATGTCCAACTTATTTTTGAGTTGGGTAGCATCATTCAAGAAATGATCCCAAACCCTTAAGCCACAAAAAAATCCAAAAATATCCAATGGGGTTTAGCCACATTTCTGTTATCACTCTAATACCGAGTGATAAACATTGAAAATAACAAGAAGCACATCCCAGGCTTCGAATTCCCACACCCAAACCTTTTAGTAAATGTGACTTATCCTATACTGAGCTACTTAAATTTTCACACTCACCTTTACTAAAATCTTCTTACACATGCTATGCACAAGTCCACAATATTTCATCCAATACCAGATGAAATACAGACTTCACAAACCCTGTTTATATGATTGTAGAATTAAACAACACCACAATTCTATTTGATAAACCTTTCATTCTAACCAGTTTTATATTTTTGTTTCTTTAGCACCATCTGTGCAGGGTATTCAGGCATCTCAAACTGCAGCAGACCAAGTGACTCTGCAAGCAATCATGCAGCACATTCTGGCCATCCAACAAACTCAACATGTAATACTAGCCAGAATGGACAAGATGAGTGGTGATATTGACTTAATAAAACAGTCAGTATCACTCCTTCAACAACCACAGCAGCATCCACAAACTCCACCAGGTTCACATGGTGATCACAATGAAGAAGGAGAAGGAGAAGGAGGTGCTGGTGATACTGATGCTGCAACTGAGCCCATGCCCTCCCCTACTCTTGAACAACCTGAAGGGGACATGGGTGGTGATACTGATCCTCTTCCCTCCTCATCAAATGATAACAAAAAGGGGGAGAAGAGACAAAGAGATACTGAGGTTGATCAAACTGAGCCATCTGCTCAGGGGGAGAAAAGAAGAAGATTGAATGAAGATCAACCTCCACAACAAGAACAACAACATCAGCAAAGCCCTCATACTGAGCCAATTCGGATTCAGTATGAGAGAAGAAGACAAAGAACTAGGTCAGCATTACAAGTTCAAGACCCTCTTGAGCCATCTGCTCAGGGGGAGACTCATACTGACCAACCACAGCAAGCTTATACTGAGCCACCTGCTCTAGAAGAAAATAACTTACAAATTGTGGTTTATAGACCTTTTGTGTGGCCCATTGCTGATGATGAAGATGAAGAACATCCAGTGGAATCAGAAGATTTTTTAAACTTTGCATTGGATGAAGCAAATAAAGAAACCTCTTCATCATCATTCTCAGATGATGAAAAGCATACAAGAAAATCTATCTCATCTCAAGCTGAAGGACCTTCTAGAATTCCTAGAAGACCAATAACCAGAAGAATGACAAATGTGGTTATGTCCTCAGAATCTAGTGAAGAACGAGATCCAGCTCCTCTGATCTCAAGACCTAGAAGATCTGCTCAGTTTACTGAGGGAAAGAGTGAAGCTGAGGATGAGATTGAGGCCCAAAAGTTCTTCCCTGTTAAGGAAGAACCTGAATCTGAGTCTGAAGATGTTCCAAGAAGATCTCATACTGTAAGAAGAACTGGAGATGAATTACTTGAACAGTATTGGAACATTGTGGCACAAAGAACAAGATATAGGGAAACAAGGATGAGTATGCTGAGGAAGAAAGCATTTCCAACTGTAAGAGACATATACTGGCTAAATGAGTTTGTCAACAAAATAAAGGTCAAAACTGTTGATAAATCAATTGTTGCAACTTGTACTGGGCCAGTCAGTCCTCCAATGAAGTTTCTCCTCCATGACATTCAAAATATGGGACTTCATGATTGGATAAAAATTGCTAGACTGATCAAGGAAATGCCCTCAAGATCTTCTGAAGCCCAAGTGATGATGGATGAAATCTGGGTTGTATCTGCTATATGCTATGAAAAAGGCATTCTTTATGCAGCAGAATACAGGGCACTCAGTGTGATGACTGAAGCTATGAGGAACAACAAACCTGAGTGTTTTAATACTTTCAAAATAATTCCCACATATACTGTTCCCCCTAATCTCATTTTTCAGGATCAAAAGAGTACCATATATCCAACATCTGGATACATGTATACTGACTCAGATGACAGGGAATGCTTCATTACTGAAGCGGATTTGGCAAAAGCTCCTATCAGCCATTTGGTGGGCCTTAAATGGATGATAACCAAGAAAGAAGATGCTTGGTTTAGAAAAAAAGATAGTTGCTGTACTAAACAACAGGCAAGATGAACTGAAGAAAAGAGAAGAGTTCATCCATGTGAAGAAGGAAGTCTTCTACGAGTTTGAATCGATCAACAAAGACTAAAGAAGAAGACTTTGCAGCCTGTAGCTTATTTTGTTTAGTTTTTCTTTGTAACTGTTTTGTTATCATTAGATAGGGGGAGATTGTTAAGGCAAAAAGCCTTACCCCTTTGAATCTTAAGATAACAAAACAACCTAGACTAGCTTTGACTTTATATGTAGAATAATATAGCTAAGTTTAGGTCTGATACTGAGTGATCAGTATTAGAACTCAGTATCAGTACTCAGTATCAGATAGTGATACTGAGTAGAAGGACTGAGTGATACTCAGTATAGTAACGGACTAAGATCAAATCCCTTGATCTTAGTCATTTTCCTTGCTTAGTCCTTCGGTTACTCCTTTGCTCATTATGTAAGATCTCTATAACATTATAAATAGAGATCATCTTGCAAAGGAGTACTTACCAATTTACTTTACACATTCACATCTTTTGTAATTGATCAGTGGTATTGCTTTTCCGCAGCATACCACACTTAGTGGATTTATACATTGACTATATTCTTGTGTTATCACTTTAATATTTCTCTAAGTATAATAATCTATCAATTAACATTACAAACCAGGGTTGTTGTGACCTAACACCAGGCAATACACATTGTTTCTCCTTGGAGTTCTCAAAACTACATATTTTTCATCTAAAACAAAGTCAGGAGAAAGAATGATGCACTCTTGTTCTTTTTATCACATACTTGAGACACACTGACAAGATTGTATTTTAGCTCAGCTACATAAAATACATCATCAAAAGTAATTTTACCATTGGTAACTGTACCTTTGCCTGTAATCTTACCTCCCTTTGGGTTCTCACCAAAGGCCACATACCCTCCATCAAATGACTTGAAATCCTTAAGAATTTGCAGATTTCCAGTCATGTGCCTTGAGCATCCACTATCAATGTGCCATGTTCTACCTTCTTCAGGGATCTGAATGCTCTGCACAAGTAAGTAAAAGATTAGTTAAGTTTGGGAACCCAAGATTTATATGTCTTGGGTTCATCCTTTGAAAAGTAAGATTTAGGAGATTTAATTTTAAACATTGTTGGTACCCATACCTGTTTAGTACTGGTGTTTTGTTTTACTACTGCCCTTTTAGATTTGTTACTGGTGTCTGAGTTTACTACTGACCTTGGTCTATACCCATTATATTTAGCTTTTGAATACTTTACTACGGATGGACCAGTAGTATTTGGGTAATTACCATGTTTAGGATAACCAGTAGTGTTTTTAACATTTGGTTTGGCAGCAGTAGTATTTTTAAAATTAGGGTTTTTACCAGTAGTGTTTTGGTACTGGTACCCAACAGCATTGTAATTTTGGTTAGGATCAGTAGTAAACCTTTTAAAGTTTCTACTGGTGTTGGAAAAATTAAAATATTATTTATTTTGATTTATTTTTCCATTATTTTTGAAATAATTGCTGTTCTTTGGGCTTCCAACTCTTTTATTTTGCACAAACCTTGGTGCATTTCTTCCAAATTTTGGTGTTTCAGATTTTTGAGATTTTGTTTTATTTACTACTGATGGATCAGTAGTATCTTTTATCCTTTGTGTTTTTGCTTTTTCTTTAGAATTTTTAAATTATTTGAACTCTTTGCAGTTAATTGGATTGAAGTGACAATCATTTGCTAAATGGTTTACTTTGTTGCAAATAACACATCTTAATTTCTTATCCTTAGCACCTTCAGGTTTTCTTTGATCTAAGAGTTGATTTTTATTTCTTTCATTTCCCCTTCTTAAATTTTTTGGTATATTTTATGCATCATATTTAGGAGAGTCATTTTGACTTTGTGCTGTGTGGAAACTTGTATCAATTGAGTCTGTAGTTTGATCATCATCAGAAGAATCATTTGATTCAGATGTTTCATTATTAGATTCAGTTTGATTTTCATTTTTTAATTCATTTATTATTCTTTCTGAACTAGCTTTAAGTGGAGGAATGAATTTATATGGAGGTGGTACAGCATGATATCCCACTCCATGCACAACTTTTTCAGTGGTTTGATTACTTGTTAATTCATTAACAATTTGAAAACTTCTTTCAAACTTTTTAATGGTTAATTTATTTTGTTCTAGTTCCATTTGATATTCTTCTAGTTTGATCAAAGTTTCTTTTAATTTTAATTCAAGATGTTCTTTTTCATAAGTGGTTTGTAGCAATTCTTCTTTTATCTTTTGATCAGTTATTTTATAAATTTTAATTTGATTTTCAAGATCAGCTATACAACCATTATATTCAATTCTTCTATTTCTATTTAGAATCATCTCTTCAAGTGTTTCTTTATTAAGTTTTTCTAAATCTTTATATGCTTTAATGCATTCAGGAGTGCAAGATTTAGAATGTACCTTAGTAGGAGAATCAGTGAAAGCCATGAGAGCTTGATTCTGTGCATGTTCCTCTGCTTGAAAGCTCCAATCATAACCTTGTCCTTGTTGTGAAACAAGAGCAGTTGAGTTTGATCTTTTGTCTGGCTGAGGACATTCTTTAGCAAAGTACCCAAGGTTGTTACAGTTGTAACATTTGACTTTAGTCTTGTCAAATCCAGCCTTGTCACCTTTGTTGTATTTAAGGTTTGTTCTACCAGTCCTCTTCAAGAACCTTTTGGTTCTCAGGCTCAGCATAGCCATCTTCCATTTTAGATCCATTTCTTCAAGATCATCAGGATTCAATTGTTCCAAATAATCACTAATTAGTGCAGTATGCACATGACTAGTGAAGAAGGATTCTCTTGCAGTATCTTCACAATCTGCAGCCTTTCCTGTAGTAGTTTCTTGAACTTGACCTGTACTAGATACAAAAGCAGCATTGTTTGAAGATAACATAGGAGTTTTAGAGCTTACCTCGGATTCAAACACCCTAAGCTCATTGTACAATTCATCCAGCTCTTTTTCTTCCAGAGCATCATCTTGTCTATATATGACTGTGTACATAGACCATTCTTCTCCAAGAGATCTGAGAAATTTTCTGTTGACATCATCATTGTCTGGTTTCACACCAACTTGATTCAATTCACCAATGAGTTTGTTGAACCTATCAAAGATTTGAGATAGGGATTCATTCTTTTGGCCTTTGAAATTTTCAAAGTCCTGTTTTAGTACAGACTTCATGTTTCTTTTGGTGCTTTTGGTGCCAACAAATCTCTTTTCCAGTGTCTGCCACAACATCTTTGCATCATCATATTCAACAAAGAGATGTTGATAATCATTAGGAATGACCAGTAGAAGAGTGCTTAGAGCTTTGAGTTCAATTCCTCTGTCTTTCTACTCCTTTTCACACTTGAGTTTGTCTGCTTCAGTTGCAGAACTTGTTGCTTGATTGTGAACGGTTTTGTTTCCTTCAACAACAACCTCCCACATGGAATAATCAGTAATAAGCATGTATTGCTTAATACGATTCTTCCACATTCCAAAGTTATTGGGAGTGAGTATAGGGATTTTATTTGCTTGAGTACTTTCATTGTTATCAGTCATGATTAACAATCTGTGTGTTTTTCAAGATTAAAACTTTTTGTTGTTCTTAAAATTCGTAGATCTAGAACCAATAAGCTCTGATACCACTTGTCAGGATCGAATAACCAAAACAAGTTATTGCCAACCCATATCTACTAATAACAAGAAGTTGCAGCGTATCAACACTTGTATTAATATATTAAGAACAATAGAATACTGTATACTGAATGAACAATGAACAATAATATTAAGAACACAGTGATTCACAAAAAGCTTCAATGTATATTATTGATTAACAATACACACGTACGTTTACAATTCGTAAGGAACTACTTATAGCAGTCCTTGAAGCCTAACTATTTACCCTAGTTATTCTAGGACTTGATTTTCATCGAATTATAAAAGATATACATTGAATAATATTCTATAACTAACTGTGCGAAGATCTCGGACTTGATTTGCTCCAAATACGCGTATCAGTAGTAACTGCAATCACCAGTAGGGAAAATGTGTATGACTTGATATTAACAAAGGGAAAATGATCAATGATCCCTTCATTTCTGAAAATTCGTTTTTCACATAGACATATCCTTCAATTCAATTCTCTCACGATCTTACAGGATATATAAGAAGTAATTAATAAGCAAGCAGATATGGGCAACTCCTCTGATCATGTACCATTACCACCAACAACAAAGAAGTCAAACAAAATCAGAGACATTGTTAGGCTTCAACAGATGCTTAAGAAATGGAAGAAGGCTGCCAATGCCACCACCACCACAAACAAGACAACCACCAGACGTCTAAACAAATTCCTGAAGAAAAGTCTATCCTTTTCAGATATCAGCAGTTCGGGTCAGGAAGTGGATGTGGTGCGAAAAGGATACCTAGCTGTCTGGGTTGGGAGAGAGGAAGATCCCGACAGACTACTTGACACATCAAGCTTTCAGCGTCCTCTTACGAGACGCAGAAGAAGAGTTTGGATTCCAGTAAGAGGGAATCCTTAAGATCCCTCTATTTGAGGAAATCTTAAGGATGATAAGTAACAACAAGAAACATTCATCTTCATTCTTCTTATACGACCAAGATCAACAACAACCAGAGCAGTTGCTGCTTAACTGCCGCTCCTCTCCTCCACCACCACCACCACATCATCATCGTCTCTCTAGCTCCACTTTTGATTCTCAGTTAAAGACCACTCCAACACATCACCTTCCCTTGTACTGTCGATGACTTCATTTTTTTGTATGTCTTTTTGGTCATTTAATTACATCACATCTTTCCTTCTCATTATCAATATATCAAGAGCTAGATCATGAGCCTACGTACACTTTGTTTCTTGTTCCTGCTATCCCTACTTAATTACTGATTGAAAATGCATCTCCTTGATTTTTGTCTGTAGATAATAATTTTGGGACGGAGGGAGTATTTAGGAACAAATGTGTTAATTTGAAAATGCATCTCCTTGAAAATGCATATTCTATATTGTTTCAGTGATCAATATTTTCTATTGAAATTGATGACTTTCTATAGAATATGGATCACTGAAAAGGAAGAGGGCAATGGTAGAAAGTCATCAATTTCAATAGAAAATGTTAAAGTGAGTGGGTGATTTTGGTAAAACCATAGCCAAGCAAAATGATTGAAGTTTTCAAATACAAAATGGTCCTTCTTTTTATTTCTTTAAAAAGTTGCAGTTGAAATTTCAATATACATGGATGGTTGAGTTGCATTTGCAAATCAATCAACAGGTGCTATTGTAAGGAAAGTTGCTTGTTTTGGTGACGCTTTGTTAACTTACTTAATACACATGCCATGGCAACCTTGGCATCGAGTCCACGAGACAGGCAGATGGCACCACCTGCAAGTATCAAAGCATTTGCTATCAACTTCTTTCTTGAGATCTTTTTGGCAGTGGGCTCTTGTGGATGAGCTATGTCAGCAGCCATCTTCTTGCTAGTAGAGTCCAATGAAAGTGGTACCTACATAACATAACATAACCTAACCAAAGTCATCCCATCCCTGATTAAGTTTGAATAACAGCAACTACTCACCTTCTGAACAAGAGTGATTGCACTAACAGCTGAAGTCAGCTGCAGCCGCCTGACACCAGAATACTTGCCAAGAGCTTTATCCATCTTACACACATAACTCCAAATGCCTTTGGCAAAGATCACCTTTGCCATTTCAACATTCAAACCAGCATCTTCCTGGTGAATCATTTTTATCTCACATGAATTTCTCCCACCTACAATTAGGAATATGGAAGTGTGTATAAAGTGGTTCCACAACTAATTAAATTCATTTAGTATTCTTAAATAGATAGAACACTGAGCAGCACTTAAGAGTCCTGATTTACACTTAAGGAAACACAAACAAATAACAAGGATAGATGCTAAACAACAAGCTATGATCCTGAAAAGGAATATAAAGGGCAACTTAGAAACTTGCCTTCCCTGATTCTCCAACCAGATCTCAAAAGGCCAACCCGTACATACTTCTTTTGTCTTGGTGCTAAAGGATGCTCACATTCCTAACAGCATGGTTTAAGTTATCATAAATATAACAAAAATATGTCAGTCAAGCAGATCATCTTTTCTTTAATGGACCCCAAAATGGGAATAGAATGATAAGTTGTTTGAGTACATTAAATTCATTAATTATTAAGTCAAACTGTACACTTTTGTTGACATTATAAGGTCAATTATATCAACGATATTATCATAGGATTAACTGTAGGGTTTTACATTATCAGCCCATGGCACAACTATGTAACTTTCACATATGTCCCTTTAACCTACGTAATATCATAATTATCCAACTTAAATCCATAATATCTATGTTTACGAGGAACATTGTGCTTTGACATAATGTTTATCCTTGGGCATGAGTAGTCAAAACGAGAAGTTTTGGGTTTAGGGTTGAAGTAAAGAAGTTTTGGGCCAATCTTGGGTAGACTCAATTGTCAGATTTATTCCTCTCGGGATATCTTTGGGCCAATCTTGGAACAATTCATCCCTAAATTTGTCGGAGGGAATGAATCTAGAAAGACCCTATGGTTGTTTCCAGATGATTTTGTTTAGCTTGTAAACCATATATTGAAATTTGGGAATTGGGGATCTCGTGTTATCTTGATCTTAAAAAAAAACCAAGACACCTAGATATCATATCAAGTATGCATTTGAATTTTAGCCAAAAATTATTCTATGGGCATATGATGAGGATTACGATGAAACATGAAGTTTAATTAACAGGATGACAATTATTTGTCTCATTACAACTCAAGCTTAT
Source organism: Calendula officinalis (assembly GCA_963853835.1). Taxonomy (NCBI): domain Eukaryota; kingdom Viridiplantae; phylum Streptophyta; class Magnoliopsida; order Asterales; family Asteraceae; genus Calendula; species Calendula officinalis. The sequence continues at coordinate 40,107 of OY970827.1, read as the reverse complement.
ATACATCATTGGTCCTTGCATTGCATCACCTAGATAAAATATCAAGTATGCATTTGACATATCTTAATGCAATATATATGCTTTCACAACCTGAATTGTAAAGTAGGAGTCATCCCAGGTATGTCTTTTATGATGATCCCTTAATGGTGCACAGCCTAAACAGTTGGCTTAAAGCATAAAAAAAGTGTAGGTGGCTAGTATTGTTAGATATTAATATATTACTAAGAGTAAGCAAGTCTTCAATAAGGCGTAAACTCTTTTGACTAATGCAAGACTAAAGGTTTACTATATAATCGTCTAGTCACCCCCAAATTATCAAAATATATTCCTAAGAAACAAAATAAATTCCACATAAATTAAAACTTATAGAAAGCTAAAAATGCCACTTAAGAAGTCAGTTGCATACTCAAGGTCAAGGATATATTGTAAAACATAATACCTTACTGTAACAGTAATAGGTTCTATCTCTTCCCTCCCAAAGCCTCCATGCTAGAATATATTCTCTTGGCGTCAAGAGAGGGAACTTTTTTATCGTGCGACCAATTTCAGTCCCGTTACTCACATCTACCTGCAACTGCTCGTGCTCAATCAAGGTCTTGTCCCATTCCTTTCTATAAAAATTATCCATATAGAAGTCTCTCAGTGTCTCCGAAGAACAGAAATTGAATACTGTCGTACTCAAATACTTTAGGGGACCACCATCCTGCAAGTTACATAAAATGTTGAAAGATTCATCAGCAGTTACAAGGTTAGAACTGCTTAAACAGTCTCTAAGTCAAATAAAAGCAGCAACAACCTACAACATTAAAATAATCAGATATGCAGTTATACATGCCCATGCAACTCGATTACTATGGCACCATCAGTGCGATAGGTTTTCTTATCATTTTTACTAACGACATAAATCAAAAGTTCAAAACTGAGTTTTCATGTCAACAGGAATCAAGGGATGTTTGAGTATAAACTCGTAGCCAAAGCACAATATCTGAACTTTAAGTCACGGTGCTAAAATATGAAGGTCGAGCACATCAGCTATCATCTTGAGCAAAATTAATAAGATTGAAACCTTCTGAAACGCTTTAATGGGATGGTATTATTAGGTGAACATATCAACAATAACCTTCGGTTTGCAGCACTTCACAGAGTAAGAGAGCGAATTATTTCTTCTATCAACAACACTCTCCCACTTCTCATTCTCACATACAGTCTCATCCAAATTGTCCATCAGAGCTTTAAGATCCAAATCCGTAATGACATCTGATATTCTGCAGATGCAGACCGAAATCCAGCATTAGCATAGCACCCAAGGGTACTCAGTTTAAACAAGATTTAAATCACAAACAATAAAAGTTTAATATGATCCTTTCTTAGGTGCTTATTGCAAATAACAAATGCAGAGGCGGTACTCATAAACCCTAACCAAGAACACAGGTTAACCTAAAATGGCCGGTAATTGTTGCAATAATACGATAAACGACTGAATAGATATGAAAGTAAAAAACTAACTGTTGCAATAACACTAACCTATGTTGTTGGGAAGACGGTAAAGCAGAAATGGTGGGATTGTCCGATTGTCCTGCGGATCCAAAGCAAGAGTACCTGAAGAATCTGGGAATGACTTGAAACCTCGCGAAATGCCATAAAATTACTAGGGTTACGACAGCAAGGGTGTAGGTGACCCATCCCCTCCCAATTTCTCTCGTCGAGGATGACCGTTGCCCTAATAGAAACTCATCGCTCCACAAATTCTCCATCTCGCTGATTCTACCGGGACGTGTTCATTGGGAAGGATGGATACAAACCACAGGTAGGGCTGGATCACACATACCCTTTGGTCTTATCGTCTTCGAGAGGGTCGAAATCATGTAAATTTTTAAAGGGAAAACTTCTTTTTCAAATAAGTTTTTTGAAATAAAAGTGGTAAATACAATGAGAATTCATTATGTACCATAATTTTTACTTCTTATATCATACCGTACAAGTATTAAAACTAATTATATATAAGTATACTAGTCTTATGCCCGCGCAATGCGCAGGGAAAAAAGACAACAACTTAAACAGGTCAAATGGGTTATACTTTAGTGTTTAACAAATTGAGTAATTTTGATGATTAATATATGACTAATAAAAACATGACATTTTAATAATAATAATTTAAGATAGAACATATAAATAGGTGATTAACATAGTGTTGTTTGCAAATATATCCGACCTATCAAAAAATTTAGTGAATCATCAATCAGCAATATTCAAATGAAGATGATTTTGAGTTTCCTAACAGTCCTTCACTTTCCAAAACGTATACAAAGGCATTTAAGTGATACGCAATTCATATTAAACAAATTATAGTGAAGACACTAACAGGCTTCAAATGAAATATCAAAATACCATGATCCTCTAAATAACATTTACTTCACATGTAAAATACACACAGGAACAAATAAATCAATATCCTTTAAAACATAAGGACATCTGATGTAAAACATATAAAATTACCATAATTTCAATATCAAGTTAATCTATAATATAAGTCAATATAATTGAAATGGGTGGAATAGCCATAAGTGATGCAATTTCCATGACACTTGAAGATAATTGAAATGGGTCAAATGAAAGAACCTTATATAACAAATCAATTATGATGCAAGCAAAAAAAAATCTTAACCGCTGTGTATTCATTCTGCATAAAAACAGCATAAGATGAAATGGGTCAAACTTAAGCATGTAGAATTGGCCAATAGATTTGCAAAATATCTACTTCTTCTAACGTTCATGATGTCATCGTTGACAATCGAGAGAAAACTGCTTTGTTAGTTTTAACGGCATTCCTGCATAACAAAAAAGTCAAAATCTTTGGAGTACACCTGCAAAACCATCTTTCGTATTTTGCAATGTGTTTTTTCATCCATGTAATTTTCTCCTTTTTTTCCCAGAAAAAACATGTAGATTCATCGTGTGTGGAGGATGTGAGCATACATGTTGGACATTTTGTAATTAATCTTGTAGGGTTTGCTGCCAATTCCGCTTCGAATACCATCTACTTCTGTATGAATCTACAAAAAATATAAGAAGTATTATTAGATATTAAGAAGTATTATTAGATTGAATGACTAATACGAACTATTTTTAATAGACAAATGAATAGGCTTTTGTGAAATGAAAATTATTCCACCTCTAAAAATTCAGCTTAAAAGGAGTAAATAGGTAAAATTATCATTTTATATCTCTCTCAAGCTGGTAAAAAGTGGTTCAGGTCGAAACGGGTAATTTTTAGAAACCCATAATGTACCTGAGGGAATACAAAATCTCATATTATATCAAATCATGAACTAATTAAACCTAAAACTTAAATATGATTGTCATATACAGAAACCAATAACAACTAAGACAAAAAAATATATAAAACAAACCTCAAAATTGTTCTAAATGCACGCTAAGTGTCAACTACTAAATAACCGGTTAATTTAAGAAAACAAACCTCGAACTTGTTCTAAATGCACGGTAAGTGTCAACTACTTCGTATAACTTTCCAAATGCCACACCCCAAATCTCTCCACAATAAATAAATAAATAATACTAAGTGACACTCGAAGCTCTGTATCTTTGTGAGATAACTCAACCTGAAAACAAAAAAAGGGACATTCAATTATTTATAACCAATGAAATTACTGGGAAAAGTTCTGTTAATTCTCACTTAGTTCTGTAAAAAAAACTAAATTTTCAATAAAAACATTTAGAAATCAGAACGCTTTCAATATTTTTAAAAACATTTTATTTCATTCACACATTTTATCGAGCACTTGGTGTGCATGATAGATTAGAACACAGAGAAGGAGGATTATAACAGCAACCAGTATATAACTTTGGGCTGCAACATAAAATAAACAAAAGAATTATTATTAACAAAATAAAATAAATATGTTCGTTTTGGGAAATTAAACCACAACACACCAACCTTTTGTTGACTTTTGACTTGTGAGGAACCTTTTAATACGCACTGAGTAACCTGGATACATTATTTGATAATAAATTAATCATGTTAATATAATATATTGTAACATGTTAATACAATATACATTTACAATATCACAAAATGGAGGATATGCATTTACAAGAAGCGTGAAGGCACATAATAATATAATATACATATGATCAAAACAACAGTATGATTAAGCATATGGTTGATAACTTAATACTAAGAATCCTAGATGTGTCTGAAAGTTAAAAATAACTAAACGAATATTATAAAAGAAATCATCCTTTTGTCAAGTAACCTATTGCTGAACAATGAAGTCCAGATTCAACGTACTTCTGCATGAGGCAGAATACCGAATGCCTCTCGCGCCCAACCTAAAGTCAACATTTTGGTCAAAGAAACAGAAACCAGGGCCTAAACAAAGTCAACAATAAAACAAAAAGTACCATGCATTTGACTTTCCAGATGATTGGATCCTTGGCAGATGGAATAAACGAGTCCCGTTCATTCGTTCTTGCAAATCCAGGTCGGTCTTTTGCGTGTTTGACAAAACCAGCACCTGGTTTATAACGTGCTTCCAACATTTTCTCCATTTCTTCTTCGTCCATTTCCTCTTCTTTGGGGAGAAAGAGAATGTTGGGAGTTTTTGGTTCAGTCTTAACATCGATATCTGGTCCGAAAGTATCTTCAAAATACACTACAGAAACAAAGAAATGTAACAAATTTTATAATGAGACACTAAAATAAGAGTAAACCTAGAGATAGATAAGAAAAATCTTAGAATAACTTAGTATGCAATCTAAACATGCTGCAAATACCAACAACATGACTAGCATATAACTAACATGCAGCATTATACACTTATTACATGTTCTGTTACACATTTGTCCTATACAAACACAAGTCACCCAAAAAGAGCGAAAAGTCCATAACAATTTCAACAAACAGAACATGATTTTTGTGCAAAATTGAGAAGTACACACCACATTTTTGAAGTTACATCATACAGTCAAACAACGATGACAATCGGAATAGTAAACAGGTGTGTCTCCGTACATCATCATCATATATTTTTTCATGAAACCCTAAAAATTGGATACATTCCTTCATACGAGCTTCAAACATTACCATATCGAACCATGCGAGCCGCAATCCACCATAAATTGAAACAAGTAAACCCTAAAATTAACAAAATCACAAATAAGCCCTAAAACGACAAAATGTAGCATATATATAAACAATAACGATGATCGGAAGAATCATTACTATTTATATCGTCGATAAAATCTTCATCGTCGCTAGAACCGCTCTCGTCGATTTCAAAAGCGGATTCCTCGAAGAACTGGAGAACATTGGGGTTTTTTTCTTTTCCGGTTACCAGATTTATCGTCTCCATCGCGTTTCCGTTTCCACGATGAAAAATCATCAGCGATTCCATTACCCTTATCAACCATTTTTATTCTTCAGACGAAATTTTAGGGTTTTCGAGAGTCAGAGAGAGAATGGAGAGTGAGCTATAGTGATCCGTTTGGAAGGAGAAATTATAACATTCGTAACATCCGTTAGGTAGTGGGAAGTGGGACTTTTTTTCTTTACATTTAAGCCACCAAACTATATTCTTTTCAACTTTTATCACTAAATTTGTTTATTCGATTTCAATCAACACGGGGTAAATTATACAATTACTTTTAACTTTTAAGGAGTAAAATTATATTTTGAAACAATATTCATAAAATTCAACATGTATACCCAATTTGCACGAAATAAGTCTAGCAACCAACTTTTTTCATATTTAAGTTACTAAACTTGTTAATTTTATACAAACTTATGAATACTTTCAAAAAAATACATAAGATTTTTATTGTAGTATTAAAAAACAGTTAATTAACAAGAGAAACGTTCAAAGAGGTTCATCATTTTTATCAAGTCCCGCGGAACAAATCTCAACCATTGATCAATAAGATCTAATGGTCAAGATTAATCACATATTTTATAAAAGAAATTCTCTCTCTCTCTCCTCGCCGGCCTGTAGCTTTATAAAAGAAGTTCATCTGCAACAGCCTTAAAACCAGTCGTCCGGCGAAATGCATCACTCAAGCCACGAGGGGTGTGATGGCAAAGGCTTGGAGCTCGCCAAATATGCCACCTAGGCATAAAATGATTCCGGCGGAGGTGGCATTCGCCACCGCACCGCATGCTCTAAGGAGACATTTTTATAACTAGATTTTACACATCAAATCAGTTAACAGAAATAGTTTTAGGTTTAAACATAAAGCGTGATTAACTATGCACATGAATTTTTCGAACAAAATTTTAAGGCTGTTGCAGATGAACTGTGAATATAATTTTTTTTATGGTTCATAGCCTAAACAAATTAGGCGTTTAAATAGAACATATCAATTTTCACAAATAAGGGTTGCTGATTAAGGATATAAATTAACTTAAATAAATAAACCTGGTTTTTAATAAATCAAATTTGAAACTCCATAAATTAATACCCCCATAATTACATTCAATAATAACAGAAATTTCCGAAATTTAAGCTGATAAATTAGGATAGTTAAAACATATCCTAAATTATAAAACCATATATTTTAAATCCGGATTTATTTTCTCAAATTTTCAAACCGGATTACATATTTGAATTTAGAATTTATGATTAATCAATTTAATTTATTTATTAAAAATTCAGAAAAATTATGGAAGCGCCACGTGTCCAGTTGGTGGTCTAGAAAATTGTCATGTGGTCATATAGGCTTTGATTTATTATAGTAGTAGATTAAATAAATAATAGGCGCTGCATCATTAAATCGACACATTGAATGATAACTCTTTTATTTTAAAATTTTCTTTAAAATTCCGTAATATTTGAATCTGCTTTAAGAATCCTAATTCGGATCCATAAATGTAGTCTAGGAATTAATGGAAGAATTTAAATATACTAGGCCTTTACCCGCGGCAATCCGACGGGATAAAAAGACGAAAATTTTAACTTTACGGGTCGACCCGTTCAAATTGCGTAGTAAACAATCCTACTCTATGGGTGTACTCAATAACTCAGCAATAAACCAAAGTTTAATAGCTAGAAATTCCCCTTATAATACAATTAGCATACAACCTCCACTGTTCATTACAATGTCAAAGTCCGTTTATATTTCTAGCCAATCCTAACTCACCATGTACAAAAAGTTACGGATGAAGCTCAACACAAAACGGATTGCTTTGATATCTTTTAAAAGACCCCCTAAAATAGGGTAGGTTTTATAAATATTTATAAATTTTTTAGCTTTTCACCATGTATTATTGTCAAATTTTAGCTTTTAACCCTGTATTATCTACAAATGACAAAATAATTATAGATACCGTTTTAATTTTATTTTATTTTATTATTATTATTTTTTTGAACAGCAAAAGGAGGCAACAGATCGAGCTTCGGCAAGACACCAGAAAAATTATTCATTCACAAACGAAAGCTAGCAAGACACTAGCAAAACAAACTAAGCTGACTATACATCAACGGATTCTTAATCCAATCAACCCAAGTGATCTTATACGATTGATCACGTTGGGATAACCAATTAAACGAAAATAAAATGATGAAATCAACAATGTCCCCTTTTCTAATACTACCAAAATCAAACAAAATCGAATTTCTAAATCTCCAAAGCATCCAACACGTAGCTATCCCGATAGTTTGCATTTTAACTTCTTGCAGTTTATTTTTTGCCGATGCATTGCACCATATCCACCACTCTTCCAAAGTACCTCCCGAGAAGCAGCTGATATCGCACCATTTACCAACCGAAGCCCATACTTGTTTCGCAGTATTACATGTGAATAAAACATGCTGCAACGACTCCATCCCATCTTGACAAACCAGACACAAAATGGATTCAATTTCCAAACCCCTGCGGGATAAATTTTGTCTAGTTGGTAGACGATCCCAAGTCACACGCCACATAAAAATATTGATTTTGATAGGTACATGATTGACCCATCTATAAGGAAGATTAATACCCGGGTGAAGCTTTTTATCAATAATCTTACGAGCACTAGCCACCGAGAAACCATTTTGCGGATCTAACACCCAATGTAATCTATCTGACCCATGTTGTATGTTTACCATCTCGAGCTTGGAATTTAGTAACTCAAATTGTTCCGCTTCAAGACCACCTCTAACTTCCCTTCTCCAATTCCAAACCCAACTTCCATCAACCCATTTATCTCGAACCATATCGTTTTTCCGGTTATCTAATCTAAAAAGACGATTGTATGTGACACACAAAGGTTGCGGGGTAATCCACACATCTGACCAAAATTTGATCTTGTCACCACTCTTTAACTCATATCTGATGTCTTTATAGTCAATTAAATTATTATCATGAAGAAAATTAAAAGAACCAATTATCCGTGACCACGTACCGTTTCCATGAATCGTCTCACCCTGTCTAATAACGCCACCATCTTCACCATGAATTGCTTTAATAGTCTTACACCAAAGAGACTCATATTCTGAAAAAAATCTCCATCTCCATTTAAGAAGAAAAGCTAAATTTAAGGCTTTTAAACTTGCAATACCAAGCCCTCCATTCTCTTTTATTGCTAAAATGTTCTTCCACGAAACCCAACTTATTTTATTTTCTAAATCTTGGCAACCCCAAAAAAATCGAGCCCGGAGACTTTCTAACTTGGATAAAACAGATTCTGGAACTCTAAACAAATCCATCCAATATAAACTCATACTACCGAGCACGGACTTTAAAAGAGTTAAACGACCTCCACTAGATAGCATTTTAACTTTCCATGTCGAGAGCCTTTTTTTGAAATCAGTCACCACCGGATCCCATGAAGACTTCTTAGCCATGTTACCTGCCATCGGCATTCCAAGATAAACGAATGGAAAAGTGCCTGCCGCACAACCCGTTCTATGAGCCATCTCTTCAATATCTTGACTACTAACCCCCACACCATAAAGATTTGATTTTTGGAAGTCGTTTAAAATATTCATAATATTATCGAGCTCTCCTCCATTCCACTCAGATAACATAATAACGTCATCGGCATAGAAAAAATGCGAAATATTTAAACGATTACTTCCTAAATTCGCCCCTTTAATCATGTTCTGTTCTCTCGCTTTATCTAAACATAAATGCAAACCTTCCATAGCTAAAATGAAAAGGAAAGGGGATAGCGGGTCTCCTTGTCTAACTCCCCGCCCCATAGAAAATTGATCCGTCGGGCTACCATTAACTAACACCGATAAGTTAGCCGACGATAAACAAGATCTAATTATCTTTCTCCATTTAACACCATATCCCATACGCAACATAATGAAATCCAAATAATCCCAACTCAACGAATCATAAGCCTTCTCAAAATCGACTTTAAATAAAAGAAGTTCTTTATTTTTCTTTTTATACCAATGAATAATCTCGTTAACCATTAAAGGACCGTCTAAATTTGTCTGCCTTTTATGAAAGCAGATTGCACATTACTAACCAATTTATCAACCACCTTAGATAGACGTTGAGCTAACATTTTTGCAATGATTTTATATTGGATCCCAATAAGAGAGATATGCCGATAATCTTTAACTAACGTCGGATTACATACCTTTGGGATCAACGTTATGAATGAAGCATTGCACCCTGTTTGGAACTAATATTTCTCTCCCTAGAAATAATAATTCTCCCCTTAGAATTAATATTTCTCCCCCTCGACCAAACAAAAGTATTTACAAGTTTTGAGATTGGAGGACGTACCTGAGACATCGTCGGAGGGTTGAAGGAGAGTATTTGCGGTGAAGCTTGATTGAGCTTTGTGCTTTCTTTTGAGTGCGGGTTCTGAATCTGTTTTGATTAGAAGCCATTGTGGTACAACTGAAGTCAATGAAGCCGCGATCCCACTCCCACTCCTTAAAATTGCAAACTTCAATCTTGATAGTGTGAACGAATACCGGGCTCTTCATTATCCTGACTGGACACCCGAGGGAGCACCTCCTGCTCCAGATCAACCAGCTGCTCCTGCACAACAAGCTGCCCCAGTACAACAACCATTAGCTCAACCACACCAACCACCACCTCAACCACGTCCTAGACGTAGACATGCTAAACAGCAACAACCACCGGCTCACCAACGTGCTAAACGACCTCGAATTTTTTCCAGCGGTGCCTCAGGAAGTGGGTCGGTTGCCACTACATCATCTGAACAAGTTCTACCTCCGCCAACTCGACCCATCATACGACAACCACCACAACCAGCTGAACCGTCCTCTTCTTCATCATCAACAGACTCCGCTGCAACGACATCTGATCGACCAGATTCACCACCATCACCACACGGTCCACCTTCACCACCACAACATGGTCCACCGTCACCACCACCACAAGGATCCCCAAACCCCTTTGATGATCCTCTCTTCACGAATCCTTCTCCACCACACACCCAACAACCAATCACATCAACAATTCCCACTACAACAACCTCCATCCCTCCGACTTCATCCACCATCCCAACAACTGCAACCTCTGAACAACCAATCACAACCATAATCCCGACTACCACAACAACAGTACACCCACTTTCATCCACAATTCCAGCTTCCATACTCACTTCTCCACCAGTCACAACCACCATACCACCTATCACCACCACAATCCCACCAGTCACAACTACAATCTCACCACTCACAACTACAATCTCACCAGTCACAACCACAATTCCACCAGTCACTACCACAATTCCATCAGTAACCACCACAATTCCACCATTTATAACTACAACACCTCCAATAGACACCTCACTTCCCCCATTCTCCACAAGTGGTACTGCCTCGAGGGTCGATACAACTCCTCCTGCAACAGTTGTAATGACTCTCCCTCAACAGACTACACCATCAGAGGCTACCACTACAACAATAACTGAAATGCCAAATCCTGAACTACAGATCATCCCTCATCTCACCTCCACAATCCAATCACTTAGTACGAGGTTGGAAAACCTTGAGGGTAAGCTGGCAACTGTTGCTCCTCTTCCACCTGCTTCTGATCCACTTAACCGTCAAATGCTCCTGGAAGCATCCCGTTCATTTACAATTGAACAAATTAAAGCGATGTTCAACTATCGCTTAGAAGAACTGGCCGAGCCATGCAATCCAGGATCCCTTATATACAGAAGGCCTGGTGACCCTGAGGATGATCCTCAGGGAAGAGGACAGAGAAGAATACTGGAACACGGGGGATCCAGTTTTCAAACTCAAGGAGGTGCAAGTCATTCTCAACAACACCCCAGCTCCTCTCATCAAACACAGGGAGGAGGCCAACAAGACTATGAATACTTTCATGACTGGGCGGTTGTTGAGTTTGATTACGATCAGGTGCTGCATGTTGAACCACTCAACCAGTGGCGTGTCGATGCAAGTGAAGACATCTTGCCACAAAATAAACGTAAATCAAGTGAGATGACTACTGCAGAAAAACTCGAATCTATGAGTCATCTCCAATCTATCAATTTTGAGGTTGAGAATCATCGCACAAACAATGTTCAACAGATTCTACGAAAAGAGGCGGACACAGTTATTGATATACAAAGTGACCCGGAAGAAGATAATCTTGTGAAAGAGGCTTTTAACGAACCCCCTCCAACTGACAAATCTCCTCCAAACGACGACTCTGACAGCGACAAAACAACGGAGGATGAACCATTTGATGCAAAAAGATACCCTTTCACTCGAGAAAACTATCACCGATACTTCCGCAACTACGAACAACTGGTTGCCGCCAGAACTCCAGCACCAGAACCACCAACTGCCTCCCCAACACATGATGTGTCGGTCTTATCCTATAGCGAGAAGCGGGCGTCGGATAGAGCTAACAAACGCCGCCTAAAGATCTCCAAAGCGTGCCTCTTCCAACAAGTTAAAATGCCATTTGTTGAAGATCGTTTCTCAGCTATTTTTCAGGAGCAAGAGTTGCCGATAATTTATCAGGATTTGTACAAAGAAGTGGTTCTGCCATTCAGAGAAAAGAAAATGTATTACCTCACAATGCGTTACCTAAGGGGCAAAACCGATCGATACAACAAATCTCCAATAACACAACTCCTGGAGGTAACGACCGACCATTTCTCAGGCTACTACTGGTACACCAACTTCCATATTCGCAGAGCAGACGATCAACTGTACACAATTACTGAAGGAGACTTCTATATTCTTGAACCTCGAGATATATAATTTCTTTACAACACAGTACGCTTACTTCCAGACACCCCTCATCCAATTAAAAATCATGCGAGAAATTTCGCTCAGGCTGCTCTGAAGCACTTCATGTTTGTTAAAACGCTAGCTGCTCGAATGGAAGATGTGCAGATGGTTGTTGAGAGTGGTACATCAAAGGTTCACTTAGCTGTTCCTTACAGATCACTTCCCTCCGAGATTCAAACTCGGAGAACAGTTGTTCTAGGTGAACCCAACTTGGGAATGACTTACACGAACTACTTCAAAGAAAGAGTATTCTTCCGTGTGTCAGACATTGCCAAGTACTGTGACGGCACATTGAACATCCTGAAGAAGAAATTGGAGAAAGAGGGGAGGCACATGAACAACGATCCCAGCAACCCAGAAAACACCTCTCTTCGAAGCAATATTGACACACTAATCACTGCCATTAAGGAAAGATTAAGCTGGCGAATAGTGATTAGACATTTTGAGGTTCACCTGGGTGTACGAGACAGAAGAAACACGCCTACCTACACAACTGAAGTTCCTAACATGCCACTACCTTTCGGTCAATATCATGGGCTCAGATGACAGGACGAATCAGTTGATCGCCAAAAACCATATGAGAGACGTGGGCGGCGTTAACGTTCAAATGCTGGGAGGCACTTCACCTGTTCCACAATGGCTTCTAATCAAAATAGATTCAGAACCCGCACTCAAAAGAAAGCACAAAGCTCAATCAAGCTTCACCGCAAATACTCTCCTTCAACCCTCCGACGATGTCTCAGGTACGTCCTCCAATCTCAAAACTTGTAAATACTTTTGTTTGGTCGAGGGGGAGAAATATTAATTCTAGGGGGAGAATTATTATTTCTAGGGGAGAAAAGCTAGAAAATCAAAAACAAATTACCCAAATAAAAAGTTTTATGTTTGTAACGTTAATTATAAGTCGTTGTAATATCCGTAAACGATCTCTTTACTAGTTCCCTAGTAAAGATTGCATCTGTTTATTACAAATTCTTTTAACTCTCGTTACTAACTACTTCAAAAGACATACCTTCCCATGGTTTGCCAGATCCGGCCTAACCTATCCCAGGGAAATACTTCTGCCAACTGGTAAATGTGAGGATTTAGGTCTAGGGTATAGAAATAGGTGAGTACAAGGTGATGTGAAAACATGATAAATCTAAGAGAACACACCTTTGAGTGCATCCGAACCGCAAAATAAACCGGGCAACCACACAAAAAGGTGATCATTCATGCGTTGAATGTTTCACAAGACTTTACTCGCCCTGTAAAGCAAATGCACACCACCACCAACCACTCAAATTCCTCCCAACAGGAATTTGTTTCATTTCATAAGGGGACGTAGCACATAATCTACTGACTGCTCATTTGGAGTTTGTCGGTATTGAAAATATAACCTCCTGCCCCGGGTTACGTCTCATTTGTATGCACAGTGTGTCTAGTTCTCACCCTCAAGAACCTTCCAATATAGGACACTTGCACTACTAAAATGGATCTCAGTGAATCCATCGGAACACTTGTAGTGGCATCACAATCTGATGTTTCACGAGGATCGAGTGGAAATCCTGCTAGAGCTAAAATCACGCCAACTCTAAACGCAGGTCACACATTTGAATCAACGGTTGTGCAAACGACTATGGATTCATACCGTGTGCTAATGGATACTCTATGTGATTCCGGTGTTACCTTAAAAGAACAAGTTGATGTGCCTTAAACTTCAAAATCATTCAGGCAACAACTTATACCGGAAACACATAAAATTCCGATGAAAAATCCATGTGATCCAAAATACAACATCTTGAAAGCTGATTAAAATGCACATGAGCGTAATAGTCCACTCTCAAAATTACTCCTATGATCTGCTAAACCCAGCATGATCTTCCCCGGAGCCACCGACAATATAGGAACTTAAAAGTGAGGGTCCCTAGGTCTAGGTGAGCAGAATCAAGTATCATGGGATCTTGATTGGGGTGTGCTGAGGTAAAAAAATTGAGAGGGGGTATGAAGTATGGGGTGCAAATCAGCTTATCACATGGTAAAAACAAAAACGAGGGTGTGGTTGAAAAATGAAAAAGTGAGTTGAGTGAGGAGCGTGTGGGAAAGGGTTAAAGAAAACGGAAAACCCTCCCTAAACCGAACAAATGACCGGGTACCTCATCTATATCGGATTGCATATGTTGCTTTCTGATTAAGACATCATGGACCCAGTGATGCAATGCACAACCCCCACTGACCACTCAAGTACAAAAAGTACTTGTTTCAAAATCACGGAGATAACCACATCCACTATCGACATCTCATTTGGAGATTGTTGATATTGAAAAAGAGGACCCACCTCCAGTCCTCGCCTTCGTTTGTCCATGTATAGAGTCTAGAACCGAATTAAATTTCTCTAGGACACATGCACTCTACCAAGCATATCTTTGGGATATTGCCGGAACATTCATAGTGATACCAAAAATATTGGTATTCCACGATGATTGAATGGAAATCCTACCAGTGCTAACATCAATGCCAACACTGAACGTAGGTCACACAGTTTCTGTAACTGTTGTGCTAACAGGCAATCTATGTGATCCTGGGTTACCCTGATACATTCTCGTGCGAAGATCAGACGCCCGTACTCCATTGTTATCAACAACGGTCACTATGTCTGATAGAGGATCTGATGACTGTACTCCAATCTTATCAACAACAGTCAATACATCAGATAAGGGATTATATGACCGTACTCCAACATTATCAACAACGGTCAGAAAATCCAAATCATATCAACATTCCGCACCGCTTCGACTTCATCAAACATCAGGAACCGAGGATCAGCAGCAAATCGACAAAAGCCACAACCTCAAGAAAGGACTTCCGCTGCTAACTGCTCTATCTATGGGTCAACATTCCGTCGATTTGCATGAAGTCTTCTGGAATACTTTATATTGGTTGAAAAGCCAATTAAAAGTATGTCTGTCACCGATGATCAAAGGCTGATGCTGTTTTATCAACATAACTGCTCAACGGTTCAAATCTCAGCTTCAGCCTTACAAACACAGAAGTCTTCAAAGATATGCAACCTAGACTATTATTACAAAGGGGGAGATTGTTAGGTACTAAATATGTTGTAATAGTTAGTCTAGGGGGTATATTGAAACATTATATAAAAGTTAAGAATAGTTTAGGAAATGGTCCTAACTAACCAATGAATTAAGCCATGGTATAAATACCAATGTGTAAGGCTTAATTCCTAACTTTTGCCATTAATCAAATTTCAATTCTGCAATTGTTCTCTCTACCTTCTCTATACCTTTCTCTCTTTAAAAGCCCTAATCATCCTCTTCATCTTTCTCAACAAAATCATCATCAAACATCTCTTAATGGATTGAATCAGTGATATTATGCTTTTCAGACCCGATCTGAGAAAAACGTTTACAAAATCAAGGATGTCATCCTTCAACAGGTCCCAAAACTTTTTAACAAATTTAAAGCTAAAACCATCCGGACCCGGAGTTTTCTCGCTACCACAACTCCATACCACTTCGTTCATAGAACATTCAACTTCAAGATCATTCGCCTCCTCTACAGCTAGACATTTGAATCTATCGGCTTCTATAGAAGGAATCGATGTATTTATATTGCTGAATTTAGTTTTATAGAATTCAAAAAATACCGATTTAACTACCCTTTTAATTTAATTTTAATAATATAAAATAAAATATTTATTTTTAAAAGTTTGTCGTATATAAGATTATGGAATATGGGGTTGGAGTGATAACAATGAGCCGAATGTGGAGCGATCCACTAGCTTTTGGTGGGTTAACTTCGGCCCACTTGGATTAAGAAGTTAGGGAGTAGTGGATTTAGTTATTAAAGAGGCACATGGCCCACCTAAAGAACCATTCACGCCCATTGCCAAAGTCGTGGCATCTTGGATGGTATTAGTAGGGGTGGCAATTTCTGACCCGACATGAAACCCGACCTGAAACCGACACGAAAATAAATAGGTTTGGGTTGGGGTAAAAAGTAATTGGGTCAGTCTCGGGTTGAGTCAGCTAACCCGTTTATTAAACATGTTAGATTCGGGTCAATGATAATTTAAATGGGTCGACCCGCCAACACGTTTAATTATTAAAATATATATTATAATATATATATTTATACTTGATTTATAATTTACTAGTTAAAACGTAAGTAATAGTTAGATAAAAAATTAGAAATGTTACTTAGTAATTTGGTGTTTAGTATTTTGTTATGAATTTGTGTAATAATAACAGAATTTTGACATGTTTGAACCGTTTAACTTGTTTGACATGATAATCTGTTTAACTTGTTTTATTAAATGGGTTATATGGGTTAGGTTTAGGTTGAAGTTAAACAGGTTAGGTTGAGATATCTGACCCGTTTATATAAATAGGTCGGTCACGGGTTGAACATTTCTGACCTGCCAACCCGCGAACCCAAACTCATCAACCTGAACCCGACCTGAAATGCCACCCATAGGTATTAGGGAGATTTTTAATAGGTGGGGCCACATTTGAAGTATCTTTGGAAGAACACATCTTGTTAGGTGAATGGTTGTCTCCTCCAATCAATGTAACATTTAATGGTACGTCCTTTTTACCAAATGACAACCCATCCATACGACATTTATCATTTCCCATGCTACACCCTTTTCCATTGTGAAATATAATATCCGATGGAGATAAATCATGGGTATTCAAAATCCACACGACCTTTTAGGATTCTTAAAATTATATTGATTTCTCCTACTTTTATTTACCCTTTTTTTTAATCTTTCTTTTTATTTTATATTTTTTGCTTTGTGTATTCAAAATCCATTAATTATTATATATATACAATTACGTTAAAATGAACACTAAATCACACGTTTTTTTTTGAACAGCAAACAAGAAGACCACGGGAAGAGCTTCGGCATTGCCATCACCCCCCGAGGACCCCAACACTAGCATTAAACACCTGAGTCTAGCAAAAAGCTAGACTAAAAATAATACAACGGGTTTTTAAGCCACTCATCCCATGAAATTTTAATTTTATGGTTTCGATGAGATAACCAATAAAAAGAAAAAACACGAATATTATCAAACAAGTCTACTAATTTAATCCTACCACTATCAAACAAAGTCGAATTCCTATATCTCCATATCATCCAAAGAGTAGTGCTTCCAATCACTTGAAACTTCTCCTTATTAAACCGAGCATTTGAAACACTAGTTGGGTTTCTTGGTGGCAGGGGCTCGGAATGTGATTGATAACAAAATTCATCCGGAATTTTCTATCTCCAGACCTAAACCCTAAACCCTAAACCCTAAACCCTAAACCCTAAACCCTAAACCCTAAACCCTAAACCCTAAACCCTAAACCCTAAACCCTAAACCCTAAACCATAAACCCTAAACCCTAAACCCTAAACCCTAAACCCCTAAAACCCTAAACCCTAAACCCTAAACCCTAAACCCTAAACCATAAACCCTAAACCCTAAACCCTAAACCCTAAACCCTAAACCCTAAACCCTAAACCCTAAACCCTAAACCCTAAACCCCATCCATAATAAAAAGATAAAAACAAATATGTGTTATTGGCTTGATCATCCAATAAAACATTATTTTTCAAAGCAAAGCAATGGCCAAGCAAGTACTAAGGTAGCGAGCAACTCAGCTAAAACCTACAGCAAACAACATACAATTACAGTTAGGAGAGGAGTTAACGATTTAAAGCATATACAACAGTACGCCGGTCAGGGCCAGCCGCGGTTCAATTTAGCCAGCCGACTAGTTTTGGCTTGCTATATACGTGTCGAATACCCAAGACCGCCGGTCAAACCACACCCAAAACCGCCGGTCCAACACACCCAAAACCGCCGGCCCGAACATAACCCTAAACCGGCGTTAAACTCTAACCCTAAATCAAATCCCCGGTCGAACATCCCGATACCGCCGGCTGAACACCCGACACCGCCTGTCCCCCAACCCGGTAAACACCCTAGAACCGCCGGCCCTCCCCCCCTTTCGTAAAACCTTAAAACCGCCGGTCACGAACCATGAAACCGCCGGTCGGACCCTAAAACAGCCGGCAGACCTAAAACCCTAATACCGGAATGTGAGAACCGCCGGTCCACCTAAAGCCGAACATTAACGAAGTCACGATGCCTATGACCGCCGGTCCCGAACTGCCTCGGTCACGAACGATCATGTCTGACCGACGATTACCTACGACCGCCGGTCTTTGCTCATTGATCGACTAGCATGGCCTTCGACTGCCGGTCCCTAAGACCTAAGCCGCATAATCTAAACCGTAAACCACCGGTTTTTTTTTTGTTCGATCGTACCGGTTGCCCAAGGCAGACCGGCGGGACTAGCGTCCATCGACACCGCAAGTCTGACCGGCGGTCGATAAGCATTCGGAGACCGGCGGTCGATAATTCGACTTTATACGACGACACCGGCTGTTACAGTCCCAAAATCGTTTAGACGTAGGCAAGACGGAGGTTGACTAGACCGGCGGTAAACAGAAAACCGGTGGTTTACGGTTTAGATTATGCGGCTTAGGTCTTAGGGACCGGCAGTCGAAGGCCATGCTAGTCGATCAATGAGCAAAGACCGGCGGTCGCAGGTAATCGTCGGTCAGACATGATCGTTCGTGACCGAGGCAGTTCGGGACCGGCGGTCATAGGCATCGTGACTTCGTTAATGTTCGGCTTTAGGTGGACCGGCGGTTCTCACATTCCGGTATTAGGGTTTTAGGTCTGCCGGCTGTTTTAGGGTCCGACCGGCGGTTTCATGGTTCGTGACCGGCGGTTTTAAGGTTTTACGAAAGGGGGGGAGGGCCGGCGGTTCTAGGGTGTTTACCGGGTTGGGGGACAGGCGGTGTCGGGTGTTCAGCCGGCGGTATCGGGATGTTCGACCGGGGATTTGATTTAGGGTTAGAGTTTAACGCCGGTTTAGGGTTATGTTCGGGCCGGCGGTTTTGGGTGTGTTGGACCGGCGGTTTTGGGTGTGGTTTGACCGGCGGTCTTGGGTATTCGACACGTATATAGCAAGCCAAAACTAGTCGGCTGGCTAAATTGAACCGCGGCTGGCCCTGACCGGCGTACTGTTGTATATGCTTTAAATCGTTAACTCCTCTCCTAACTGTAATTGTATGTTGTTTGCTGTAGGTTTTAGCTGAGTTGCTCGCTACCTTAGTACTTGCTTGGCCATTGCTTTGCTTTGAAAAATAATGTTTTATTGGATGATCAAGCCAATAACACATATTTGTTTTTATCTTTTTATTATGGATGTTGTGTCCATGACACCGTCTTGGGTGTGCATGACAGTGTGTATATTTGGTTATTCGTATGACACTTTCTTGAGAGCCCATGATGCCTTTGTATGCCAATGACCTGGGTAGATTTGGGTATCTCTGATGTATGCTTCATATTGTGCCTGTGACACTGTGCCAATGGCACTTTTGTTGGTTAACCTTTACTTTGTTTACTCGCGAGGATTGTCGCTTCCCAGTGAGAAGTGCTTATCTTTTATCAAGTAGATTAAAAGACGAGTATGATTGTATGTTATTTGGCCAGACAAGGTTGTCTTTCTTGGCTTCATACATGTTGTATTGAACTATGTTCTTAGTGGTGTACATGCGCATGCGTGTTCAAGTTGTAACATTGTACGTAATGAAAGTGCATGTTTGGCCTTAGACTGAGATGTCTATTGTGGCCTTATGCTTTTTGTATTGAATCCTTACGTCAATATTTATTTGTTTATGCAAAAACCATAGAAAAATGATATTGTGAGATAATATTGGGATACAAGATCAGACCAAATGCTATTATCGCCTGTTTCATGCATGACCATGACAGTCCATGTGCTTGGAAACATGTATTGAAAACATAAAGGAAAAAATGACAGGAAAGACTATCGCACCTTGATAGGTCAGTTAATATTGGCTCCCTCATGTATCATGAGGATATGGCCATCAGGTGGTCCGGGATGTTCTGTGTCTTCCCCCTTCTTTTGCCAGGCATAACTCTTCTTAAGTGGAGGTTTATTTGCTTGCTGCTTAGCGCCGGGGACAAGGTGTTCTAACTTGCCTTCTTCCAAAGCCCGCCTGATTTCCCTTTTTAGCTCTCTACAGACATTCGTGTCATGTCCATGATCTTCATGGAAATCACAGTATTTATTCATGTTTTTCGTACCTGACCTATGCTCCATCTGGGGTGGAGGTGTGAAGGTAGCGCACACCTGCTCTGTTATCAAGATTTCTTTTGGTGTTTTGCTAAGAGCACGCTCAGACGGATGTTTATCGTATGGGCCAAACCTCCGGTTGCTCCTTTCATCTCGTTGATGGTCACCAGTTAGAGCATCATGCCTGCGATCTGACGTGTCGGTCCATGACTTGCCGCCTACCTCTCTTGTCAGGGAGACAGTTTCTTTTGACCTTAAATAGTCATATGCCCTGTCCGTGGCTTCTTTGAAAGTAATTGGAGTTCTCTTGATTAACTTTTCTTGCAGTTGTCCTGGAAGCAGGGAGAGAGTAAAGCCCGGAATTTGCTGACTTTCGGGTAAGGCGACAATTTTCTGGCACTCCTGCGTGTAACGCTGAATGAAGTCGCGTAACCCCTCGCCTTCCCTTTGTCGCAGCAAATGTGCTTCTATATGAGTTCGCTGCTGCTTCTTTTGCTGGACAAAGTGAGTTACAAATTTAGCCTTTAGATCTGCAAAGTCTTGAATACTCCTCTCCGGTAAGTCAGCAAACCAATCACGAGCGAAACCCTGCAACGTGCCAGGGAACATGTGACAAGCGACTGGGTCTAGCCATTTTTCTGTCATAATGGCCTGTTCAAAAAGAGCAAGGTGGTCATCAGGATCTCGTGTACCGTCGTAAGTACCCACGATGGACGGAACTTTTTGTTTGTCAGGGAGTGGAAATCTGGCCACCCAGTCACAGAACTTCGAACTAACCACCGACAAAGGCATAGTGGCCGCTCGGGGTGGTACGGCTGCGGACACGAGTGCTTGCAACACGCGCAACATGTCATTAGAGGTGTCCTGTGGTGGCTGTGGTGGTGGGGTGTGAATGGGTGGTTGTCTTAACCGCTCCAGTAATTGTGACAACGGATCGACTGGTTGAACAACCGTTGGCTGCGGTGCTGGGCGCAACGCCGCTATCAACTGAGACAACAAGTCCGATGAAGTAGGTGGTGGAGGGGGCGGTGGTGGTGGCTGAGCACTCTGAGCCAATCTTCGTAGTAACTCCACAATTGGATCCTCCCGAACCCCTGGAGTAGCGGCCTGTGGAGAGTTGGAAGCAGGCTGTCTAATCGGATCCGTGCCATGCTCCTGAGAGCTTGTCCCGTGGGACAAAAGAGGTTGAAATGAAGGGATGGGCGTCACTGGCTGTGGTGAGGTAAACGAACTTGATCCAACCAGCCTTGTGGAGAAAAGCGGACTTGTTAAAGAGGGATACCCTCGTGTCGGCCTGACATCTGACATTGTCCACTCAGAATCGACGTATGGTTCCATGATACGACTAGGCGAGGTTATCACCGCCTCGGGTATAGTCGTAGTCACGGTAGTGATTATTAACGGCGATGAAGAAGTGATCAGCGATGGTTGTGTATCCGCCATAGAAACGGTTTGATTACTGAGAAGGGAAAAAGAGAAAAAAGTTTGGAAAAGTGAAACGCCGTTTAAAAACGGGTCCCACGGATGGCGCCAATGTTCGAGCAACGATTGTCAAACACGAGGATTAGGTGACGTCAACCTTGGATCTCCTGTGATGATCACAGTGCAAACCCAACAAGTTCTTGGCGAACCTAGGGTGATCGAGGTTGAGTACGAAGGTGAAAGTAAGAGTGTGTGAACTCTGTGTTCTTATTCTTTTTCGAATCTGTCTCAGTGTGTGACGAACAATGAATTAGGCCATGTATTTATATGGCCAGGTATGTGGAACGTTGGCCCATCATGACTGCAATAAAGTAGTCATGAAGAGCCATTATGACGATATCAATGATCGTGTAACGTCTGCAGTAAAGTGTCATGAAGCGCCATTATGACGGGCGTCAGCCAATAAGACACGTGCTTCTGATCATCCTGACAGGCGGTGATCACCTGACCGGACAGGCGGTCATGACTTTGACAGGCGGTCATGACCTGACCGGTATGACTTTGACATGCGGTAGACTTTGACAGGCGGTAGGCGGTCATGGTTTTGGCGGATCCGAACTGGGCCATTAGTAGCGGATCCAATTGTGACTAAGAGCCCATCATTATTTAGGTTTTGGGGAATTAGCCTATATATACATAGTTAATCCCTACTAACCTCATCACCCACAATCCTTATGGTGTAGCCACATACACTTTAGAAAACCCATCAACCAATCAAATGATTGTGAATAGTATTATATTACTTTATTGTATGATAAATGTATGTATTCTAATTTGAGTCTATGAGTATAAATTACCTATAAATACAAATTAGTAAAGTATTTAGTCTAAAGTTGCATAGATTATAGTTATTAATAAACACAAGTAGTTCATACTTTGTAACCTCATCACCTAAGTAGTTCATGAGTGGAGCACTTCGAAAGAGCTCAAGATTGAATGTTATTGATTTTATACCATCTAGTACTATGCATGTGATTACGTCATCCCCTTGATCATCCTTGCCCGATACACAAGAGAACCAAAATTCCAACAGAAGTGACCTCGAAAGGAGAATGTCTTGAATGTTATTTCTGAAAAATTGAAGAAATGGATTATAATCTGAAATCCAGATTTGTGAGAGAGGGGTTCAGATTACTATGGGAGTTGTTCTTTGTTAAACGGATTTTACTGAAATGAAAGTTTGTTTGAATGTGAACCGCTTTCCTAACTTTTTCGGAAAGAACAACTCCATGAGGTGCTTCTTGTTTGGGAGCCATTTGAGATCAAGTGAATTAAGAACGAAAAATGAACTTAATCAAAGGAAGTGAAAAATGATAAAGTTGGAACGTATTTGGGAGTAAGTAAATTGACACGGAAATAAGGGGGTGGTTTATATTGGATAGGAAGAGGTGTTTTGTGGAGATGAAATCAACGATTGAAGATTGAAATTGTTTTGACCATGTACTGAAGAACCAAAAGAGCCTGATAATCAAAAATCAACTTCAACAAGATCTTCAAGTGGCAAAAACAAGAAGTCTAAACAAAATAAGACTTCTTTGCCAAGTAAAAAGAAGAAACCAGATCTTGAACGATAAGAAATGAAGGGCCAGTGTGGCACCGCCATGATGAAATCGTCCAATCAAATCAAGGAGAAATGGAGCGGGATTGGACGTTAAGGTGTCCGCCTTAAGTTCGTACTCTGTAAAAGTGCCAGTTTACAGAGATGGTCCAATAGAAATGTTCCACCTCATCTATCATGTGGTAGTGACTCTTTAAAACTCAATTGGTTATGATTATTATATTAATAACAAAGATATCTCAAGTCCAGTCATTCATGGTGCATATTTATGATAAACCATAAATCATATTACCCATCTTCTCATCACAAACAACCATCATCCTTTAAATCCTTTCAAAATATCAAATTTCTAACAAGAAAATGTAAAAATCCAAATCAAATTCAAATACTAAAATCAGGAGATATTCCTTCGAGTTCACGGAAAGACTTCGTGTATAATATTTCAATCTTAATGAACTATCTCTTCTTTTTGAAACCAAACAATACAAAAACCCGTCCTTGTACCAGGAGCTATACAAGCTACCATAACCATATGACCGATACGTTCCTTTATTTAGTAAAAATAGAACACCATATTCTTCTACTTGTAGCACGAGAAACATTTTATACATGCCTAAAGATACTGGTAATGGACATTTATCGAGCTTGTTTTAACGAGATGAGGTGGAACATTTTTATCTTTAGGAAATTGACCCATTAAAATAATTTAGTTGATACTTGCAAAAGAAGTCTGAGTTTTAATTAATTGCGTGTTAATAGCCTTTGGAAGAGCTCGAATCAAGTAAGCTTTATCAATTTAAACTTCCAAATCGAGCTTGTTTTAACGAGTATAGTTTACTAATCTTCTACGTACACACACAGTTAAATGGGAAGCCAAAATCCAATAATTATGTGAATCTGATACTTCGACTGATTGTATTGATTCCAGAACCTTCCCCACCATAGGGACCAGCTGGCTTCCTATGTTCACGGCTTCACGCACTTGTCCTTTTCTAGCAACTCCTTTCTTCTTGTGTTTCAACTGCACACATTAGTAAAATGACGTTAATGCCCCCCACAAAAACATACATCGCAATAAATTCATTATTTTTGGAGAAAATAAGAATTAATTTAGAATGTTAGATACCTTGTATTTCTTTCTTGGATTTTTAATATCCTTGTTGCGTTTGCGAGTCAACCCTCTATTCTTCTCCATCTGAAACAAAGTCAAAATTAATAAATTTATGTGACGTTTTCCATCAATGCTTTCTGGTACTACAACATCTGAATTAGGAGCCGTTCTACAAAAACCAAAAATATTTCCATTATAAATTTATCAAATGTTTTCATCATATTTCATTATTATATCAGACCCTAATAAAAAAAATTAAATACCTGGAATACTTTTGTGCTTTAGCAGCTAGTTTTGCATCACGTATTATTTTGGTTTGTTTATAAAGATCACTGTCAGAATCGATCTCATTTTCTTCATTTATGTCATCAATTCCATCACTTTCAGACTCGTTTTCTTGAATATCATCATCATCAGATTGAATTCCAGCACTTGATAAAACACGCATTTCATGTTTTCTTCTTCTTTCTCTAATATCATCACGTTTTGGTAAATCATCATCTCCAGATATAACCTTCAATTTTTACATTTATTACGCATATAACTTATAATGTTAAATAAAAAAACATTTATAAGGATACTTACTCTCAGTTTTTTCGCCTTAGTTACAAGTTGTGATAGTTTATTTGAAGATTTATTTTGGTTTCCTTCGATTTCAAAAACATCATCATCAAAATCATCACGTGCCTCTAGCTTTCTGCTCAATTACATTAAAACTTAATTTGGTATATTAAAGAAACACTTTTTAAACAAAAGGAAATGATATAAATTATACCTGTTTAATGGTTTTGAATTCTTGTTAATTCCAGTTTTTGTTGCTTTAAAGTTATATACGCCTTTTTGCTTAAGTTTCTCCTCGAGTGCAGCTCTTAATTTCAACATTTCCACACTTTGCACACCAAGTTGTTCATTTTGACGCTTGCGTTTTCCTCCATTTTCAAGATCCATTTTCACAATCTTGGGTCCCACAAGAGGCTATATATGACAAAATATATATATCTCATAATGTTTAAAAATAATATAGGGAAACATTTTATTAAATAGTGATATATTTTAGTTGATAGTTCGTTTTGGTAATTATAACTTTTTAAGGTCCGTTTTGGTAATCATAGTGTTAGAAAAACATAAAAGAATAATAAGCACATAGGCCAAAATAACTTCTTTTAGTTACCATTATTACCCACAAAAAAAAAACTTTGAATACCAAAATAGTCTGGCTAAGAGCTTCTAATTACCAAAAAGGTCCATAAAAAGTAATAATTTGAGCAAATTTAACATATAATATTTAAAGCATGAAACTTGCATAAAATACTAACTTCTTTTGGTGTTTCGGTGGTTTTGGAATTATTAATCAAAGAAATAGATTCGATAGGCTGTATCTTCTTGAGGGAAATCTTATCCACCATTGTTGTAGTAAGAAAATTCTCAATGTCAGATGATAGGTTTTCATCTGCAAATGGAGATGAATTCAGAAATTTGAAAAAATAAATAAATAATAAATTAATTAATTAAGGTACCTTGTCTAACAAGTTTTTAAGTTCCACAAGGCGAGCAAGAACGGGGTGATCATGAACAGAATGGCCTTCTGATTTGAGAAGAAGATGGAAAGTAATTGCTTGACAATGTGATAATAAAAGCTGCTTTTTCAGGTCAATATATCGTATTTGTATGCCTGAACTCTTTTCTTCTTTAAGCTACACAACAAATTAAGATTTTATAAATTATAAACTTGATAAATGAGAAAAAATTATCCTTTTTTAATTAAAGGGAAACTGCAATCCCTACTAATTCGGATTAGTGGGGATGTTGATAAGTTCCGAATTACATGCCACGCGATATTTGAACTGGTTTCTTCATATTAAAACGGTTTATATGCAGACGCGGCTTACAGCCGTCCTTTTTTGAACTGTTTCTGTAGAGGTGGCTGTACAGTCGGATTAGTTATTGCATTAAATAGAAAAACTGAATTTAAAATACTTTCATTTAATAGGAATATAGATAGTTTCTATTCTCATTCAACATGCACAAACATTTATTTTAAAGTTTCTGAAACGTTTATTTAGTTATTGCATTTAGTGTAGAAACGTTTCTATTGCAATGACAATGACAGTTAATGTGGAACGTTAATGCACGGACTTTTTATTTGCAAGTTTGGAAAAGGTAACATTGAAGTTTTTAACTCAATGAATTTAATAATTTTGTAACTGCTAACTCCAATAACTATTTGACTGTACATATTTTCTAACTGCCATTTTGATTATTATGGAGTAAATTCAATAAACCTTTAACCTGTGGATTTTCCTATATAAACCTTAGCAATGACCATTAGTCACAAAAACTCGAAACTGATACTTATCAAGAACTTCATGCCACACATCCATTTTTTCCATCAAACTCCTACAACCTTTATCAAAGATATTTTCCAAAATAACCACCGAATTGAACGAATTTGGAGCGTTTAAATCTGAAACAAAAGCAGTATTACCTGTAGCAGTATCAGGCTGAGTACCTACTGGTTCAGGCTTAGCAGTGGACCCACCACCATGTCCGGTGGCAGCTGGTGGTGGCGCAGGGCGGCTAGAGGTGGTGGATGGTGGTGATTTCATGTGATTTTCACCATCCTCATCCAAATTGACCACTGAATTGGCTGAATCATCTTCATGACATCATTTCGATTAGGACCCCCACCAGCCGGACCACAATTATCGCCGGTGACCGGAAAAAACGTAGCTGGAGCGGAATTAGGGTTTTCCGGCCATAAAGAATCAAAATCCGGCACCGGACTCTGCTCGGAACCAGAAATTGGATGAGGGGTTTCACTCAGGGAAGCACTTCGGTTAATCTGACATAAGTCTCGCAATCCAGCTCCTCCGGCAACCACCTACGCCGCCGTGGTGCGAATTCCGGCCAAATTAGGGTTCCGGCAACGCGGTGGAGAAACAGAAATGGGGGGTGTACCCCCCCTATTTCGAACATTCCGAGTCGAATGGCGGTGGTTAGAAGCTCCAATTCGGTCGTCTTCACCAGTTGCCGCCGAGGCGATTTCTGCCGGATTTGTAATTCGTTTTTCCGGCGAAGAGGACAACGTCGATGGTGAAATTAAACTGGTACCCGCCCAATTTGGGACATTCCGCGTCGATTGGGTCGGAGGGATTGGGCCAGTTCTAGCCGGAACACCGTGCGCCGCCGTTGGCAGTTCCGCCGCCGACTGAAAACCTGTAAATCCGGTGGCTTTTGGCGCCGATCTCGATGATCGGACTCGGTCATCTTGAAGGGGAGATGATTCCGAGCAACACTTAAAAATTTCAGCCAAAACTAACGGTGGATCTCGCCGGAATCTTGAAATCTCCGGCCAGCCACCCTTCCTTCCGAAAATCTCTTCTAGAGAGCGTTTTTTTACACCTTTAAGTGTGTGTTCTGTTTTTTTTTTCAAATGAAATTCCTCGGGGGATATCGTGCATTAGGTAACTCTCAAAATATAAAAATAAAAACTTATTTTTATTTCATTGCATATTTTTTAATATTTATATTTATGCCTTATTTAACTCTCAAACTTATTTGTTTTCTCAAACTTATTTTTAGTTTATTTCAAAATAAAATAAAACATTTTAAAGAACGTTTTTGTTTTCTTATTTTATTTTAAACATTTTTATTTTTATTTTATTTTATTTCAAACTTATTTTTGTTTTCTTTACATTTTAAAGAACGTTTGATTTTTTTCGCATAAAGTGTACCTAGTTTTTTTATTTTTATTTCAAATTTCTTTATACATTATCAAACATTTTACACTTATTTCTTTATATAAAAACTTATTTCTTATATATATGTGGTGATCCATATTTCATAAAACATTTTTAAGTTATTTTTAAACGTTTTCTTCGTTATTAAAACAATATTATGTCTATCATTTAGAGAAAGGGCTTAATAAAGATAGAGCCAAATTATATGGGTGATTTGGATGGTAAAGATGGGTCTTGGAAGCTTAAAAGAGCCTTAGGTATGTTATTTTTTAATGTTTAAAGATTATTTTTATAATCTTAGCTTTTTTCGTATGACTAAATTAGGTTTAGTCATAGGATATAGTGTTATGTTTTTATTGTTGGTCTTATTCCCAAAGCATGTTTTGGGAGGCCAAGTAGTTATTTTCAAGATGTGGTAATTTTACCCATCTTTGTTTGTAAATAAATTTTTATTTTTGATATAAAATTTTGCCCTAGGGTTTAGGGTTTAGGGTTTAGGGTTTAGGGTTTAGGGTTTAGGGTTTAGGGTTTAGGGTTTAGGGTTTAGGGTTTAGGGTTTAGGGTTTAGGGTTTAGGGTTTAGGGTTTAGGGTTTAGGGTTTAGGGTTTAGGGTTTAGGGTTTAGGGTTTAGGGTTTAGGGTTTAGGGTTTAGGGTTTAGGGTTTAGGGTTTAGGGTTTAGGGTTTAGGGTTTAGGGTTTAGGGTTTAGGGTTTAGGGTTTAGGGTTTAGGGTTTAGGGTTTAGGGTTTAGGGTTTAGGGTTTAGGGTTTAGGGTTTAGGGTTTAGGGTTTAGGGTTTAGGGTTTAGGGTTTAGGGTTTAGGGTTTAGGGTTTAGGGTTTAGGGTTTAGGGTTTAGGGTTTAGGGTTTAGGGTTTAGGGTTTAGGGTTTAGGGTTTAGGGTTTAGGGTTTAGGGTTTAGGGTTTAGGGTTTAGGGTTTAGGGTTTAGGGTTTAGGGTTTAGGGTTTAGGGTTTAGGGTTTAGGGTTTAGGGTTTAGGGTTTAGGGTTTAGGGTTTAGGGTTTAGGGTTTAGGGTTTAGGGTTTAGGGTTTAGGGTTTAGGGTTTAGGGTTTAGGGTTTAGGGTTTAGGGTTTAGGGTTTAGGGTTTAGGGTTTAGGGTTTAGGGTTTAGGGTTTAGGGTTTAGGGTTTAGGGTTTAGGGTTTAGGGTTTAGGGTTTAGGGTTTAGGGTTTAGGGTTTAGGGTTTAGGGTTTAGGGTTTAGGGTTTAGGGTTTAGGGTTTAGGGTTTAGGGTTTAGGGTTTAGGGTTTAGGGTTTAGGGTTTAGGGTTTAGGGTTTAGGGTTTAGGGTTTAGGGTTTAGGGTTTAGGGTTTAGGGTTTAGGGTTTAGGGTTTAGGGTTTAGGGTTTAGGGTTTAGGGTTTAGGGTTTAGGGTTTAGGGTTTAGGGTTTAGGGTTTAGGGTTTAGGGTTTAGGGTTTAGGGTTTAGGGTTTAGGGTTTAGGGTTTAGGGTTTAGGGTTTAGGGTTTAGGGTTTAGGGTTTAGGGTTTAGGGTTTAGGGTTTAGGGTTTAGGGTTTAGGGTTTAGGGTTTAGGGTTTAGGGTTTAGGGTTTAGGGTTTAGGGTTTAGGGTTTAGGGTTTAGGGTTTAGGGTTTAGGGTTTAGGGTTTAGGGTTTAGGGTTTAGGGTTTAGGGTTTAGGGTTTAGGGTTTAGGGTTTAGGGTTTAGGGTTTAGGGTTTAGGGTTTAGGGTTTAGGGTTTAGGGTTTAGGGTTTAGGGTTTAGGGTTTAGGGTTTAGGGTTTAGGGTTTAGGGTTTAGGGTTTAGGGTTTAGGGTTTAGGGTTTAGGGTTTAGGGTTTAGGGTTTAGGGTTTAGGGTTTAGGGTTTAGGGTTTAGGGTTTAGGGTTTAGGGTTTAGGGTTTAGGGTTTAGGGTTTAGGGTTTAGGGTTTAGGGTTTAGGGTTTAGGGTTTAGGGTTTAGGGTTTAGGGTTTAGGGTTTAGGGTTTAGGGTTTAGGGTTTAGGGTTTAGGGTTTAGGGTTTAGGGTTTAGGGTTTAGGGTTTAGGGTTTAGGGTTTAGGGTTTAGGGTTTAGGGTTTAGGGTTTAGGGTTTAGGGTTTAGGGTTTAGGGTTTAGGGTTTAGGGTTTAGGGTTTAGGGTTTAGGGTTTAGGGTTTAGGGTTTAGGGTTTAGGGTTTAGGGTTTAGGGTTTAGGGTTTAGGGTTTAGGGTTTAGGGTTTAGGGTTTAGGGTTTAGGGTTTAGGGTTTAGGGTTTAGGGTTTAGGGTTTAGGGTTTAGGGTTTAGGGTTTAGGGTTTAGGGTTTAGGGTTTAGGGTTTAGGGTTTAGGGTTTAGGGTTTAGGGTTTAGGGTTTAGGGTTTAGGGTTTAGGGTTTAGGGTTTAGGGTTTAGGGTTTAGGGTTTAGGGTTTAGGGTTTAGGGTTTAGGGTTTAGGGTTTAGGGTTTAGGGTTTAGGGTTTAGGGTTTAGGGTTTAGGGTTTAGGGTTTAGGGTTTAGGGTTTAGGGTTTAGGGTTTAGGGTTTAGGGTTTAGGGTTTAGGGTTTAGGGTTTAGGGTTTAGGGTTTAGGGTTTAGGGTTTAGGGTTTAGGGTTTAGGGTTTAGGGTTTAGGGTTTAGGGTTTAGGGTTTAGGGTTTAGGGTTTAGGGTTTAGGGTTTAGGGTTTAGGGTTTAGGGTTTAGGGTTTAGGGTTTAGGGTTTAGGGTTTAGGGTTTAGGGTTTAGGGTTTAGGGTTTAGGGTTTAGGGTTTAGGGTTTAGGGTTTAGGGTTTAGGGTTTAGGGTTTAGGGTTTAGGGTTTAGGGTTTAGGGTTTAGGGTTTAGGGTTTAGGGTTTAGGGTTTAGGGTTTAGGGTTTAGGGTTTAGGGTTTAGGGTTTAGGGTTTAGGGTTTAGGGTTTAGGGTTTAGGGTTTAGGGTTTAGGGTTTAGGGTTTAGGGTTTAGGGTTTAGGGTTTAGGGTTTAGGGTTTAGGGTTTAGGGTTTAGGGTTTAGGGTTTAGGGTTTAGGGTTTAGGGTTTAGGGTTTAGGGTTTAGGGTTTAGGGTTTAGGGTTTAGGGTTTAGGGTTTAGGGTTTAGGGTTTAGGGTTTAGGGTTTAGGGTTTAGGGTTTAGGGTTTAGGGTTTAGGGTTTAGGGTTTAGGGTTTAGGGTTTAGGGTTTAGGGTTTAGGGTTTAGGGTTTAGGGTTTAGGGTTTAGGGTTTAGGGTTTAGGGTTTAGGGTTTAGGGTTTAGGGTTTAGGGTTTAGGGTTTAGGGTTTAGGGTTTAGGGTTTAGGGTTTAGGGTTTAGGGTTTAGGGTTTAGGGTTTAGGGTTTAGGGTTTAGGGTTTAGGGTTTAGGGTTTAGGGTTTAGGGTTTAGGGTTTAGGGTTTAGGGTTTAGGGTTTAGGGTTTAGGGTTTAGGGTTTAGGGTTTAGGGTTTAGGGTTTAGGGTTTAGGGTTTAGGGTTTAGGGTTTAGGGTTTAGGGTTTAGGGTTTAGGGTTTAGGGTTTAGGGTTTAGGGTTTAGGGTTTAGGGTTTAGGGTTTAGGGTTTAGGGTTTAGGGTTTAGGGTTTAGGGTTTAGGGTTTAGGGTTTAGGGTTTAGGGTTTAGGGTTTAGGGTTTAGGGTTTAGGGTTTAGGGTTTAGGGTTTAGGGTTTAGGGTTTAGGGTTTAGGGTTTAGGGTTTAGGGTTTAGGGTTTAGGGTTTAGGGTTTAGGGTTTAGGGTTTAGGGTTTAGGGTTTAGGGTTTAGGGTTTAGGGTTTAGGGTTTAGGGTTTAGGGTTTAGGGTTTAGGGTTTAGGGTTTAGGGTTTAGGGTTTAGGGTTTAGGGTTTAGGGTTTAGGGTTTAGGGTTTAGGGTTTAGGGTTTAGGGTTTAGGGTTTAGGGTTTAGGGTTTAGGGTTTAGGGTTTAGGGTTTAGGGTTTAGGGTTTAGGGTTTAGGGTTTAGGGTTTAGGGTTTAGGGTTTAGGGTTTAGGGTTTAGGGTTTAGGGTTTAGGGTTTAGGGTTTAGGGTTTAGGGTTTAGGGTTTAGGGTTTAGGGTTTAGGGTTTAGGGTTTAGGGTTTAGGGTTTAGGGTTTAGGGTTTAGGGTTTAGGGTTTAGGGTTTAGGGTTTAGGGTTTAGGGTTTAGGGTTTAGGGTTTAGGGTTTAGGGTTTAGGGTTTAGGGTTTAGGGTTTAGGGTTTAGGGTTTAGGGTTTAGGGTTTAGGGTTTAGGGTTTAGGGTTTAGGGTTTAGGGTTTAGGGTTTAGGGTTTAGGGTTTAGGGTTTAGGGTTTAGGGTTTAGGGTTTAGGGTTTAGGGTTTAGGGTTTAGGGTTTAGGGTTTAGGGTTTAGGGTTTAGGGTTTAGGGTTTAGGGTTTAGGGTTTAGGGTTTAGGGTTTAGGGTTTAGGGTTTAGGGTTTAGGGTTTAGGGTTTAGGGTTTAGGGTTTAGGGTTTAGGGTTTAGGGTTTAGGGTTTAGGGTTTAGGGTTTAGGGTTTAGGGTTTAGGGTTTAGGGTTTAGGGTTTAGGGTTTAGGGTTTAGGGTTTAGGGTTTAGGGTTTAGGGTTTAGGGTTTAGGGTTTAGGGTTTAGGGTTTAGGGTTTAGGGTTTAGGGTTTAGGGTTTAGGGTTTAGGGTTTAGGGTTTAGGGTTTAGGGTTTAGGGTTTAGGGTTTAGGGTTTAGGGTTTAGGGTTTAGGGTTTAGGGTTTAGGGTTTAGGGTTTAGGGTTTAGGGTTTAGGGTTTAGGGTTTAGGGTTTAGGGTTTAGGGTTTAGGGTTTAGGGTTTAGGGTTTAGGGTTTAGGGTTTAGGGTTTAGGGTTTAGGGTTTAGGGTTTAGGGTTTAGGGTTTAGGGTTTAGGGTTTAGGGTTTAGGGTTTAGGGTTTAGGGTTTAGGGTTTAGGGTTTAGGGTTTAGGGTTTAGGGTTTAGGGTTTAGGGTTTAGGGTTTAGGGTTTAGGGTTTAGGGTTTAGGGTTTAGGGTTTAGGGTTTAGGGTTTAGGGTTTAGGGTTTAGGGTTTAGGGTTTAGGGTTTAGGGTTTAGGGTTTAGGGTTTAGGGTTTAGGGTTTAGGGTTTAGGGTTTAGGGTTTAGGGTTTAGGGTTTAGGGTTTAGGGTTTAGGGTTTAGGGTTTAGGGTTTAGGGTTTAGGGTTTAGGGTTTAGGGTTTAGGGTTTAGGGTTTAGGGTTTAGGGTTTAGGGTTTAGGGTTTAGGGTTTAGGGTTTAGGGTTTAGGGTTTAGGGTTTAGGGTTTAGGGTTTAGGGTTTAGGGTTTAGGGTTTAGGGTTTAGGGTTTAGGGTTTAGGGTTTAGGGTTTAGGGTTTAGGGTTTAGGGTTTAGGGTTTAGGGTTTAGGGTTTAGGGTTTAGGGTTTAGGGTTTAGGGTTTAGGGTTTAGGGTTTAGGGTTTAGGGTTTAGGGTTTAGGGTTTAGGGTTTAGGGTTTAGGGTTTAGGGTTTAGGGTTTAGGGTTTAGGGTTTAGGGTTTAGGGTTTAGGGTTTAGGGTTTAGGGTTTAGGGTTTAGGGTTTAGGGTTTAGGGTTTAGGGTTTAGGGTTTAGGGTTTAGGGTTTAGGGTTTAGGGTTTAGGGTTTAGGGTTTAGGGTTTAGGGTTTAGGGTTTAGGGTTTAGGGTTTAGGGTTTAGGGTTTAGGGTTTAGGGTTTAGGGTTTAGGGTTTAGGGTTTAGGGTTTAGGGTTTAGGGTTTAGGGTTTAGGGTTTAGGGTTTAGGGTTTAGGGTTTAGGGTTTAGGGTTTAGGGTTTAGGGTTTAGGGTTTAGGGTTTAGGGTTTAGGGTTTAGGGTTTAGGGTTTAGGGTTTAGGGTTTAGGGTTTAGGGTTTAGGGTTTAGGGTTTAGGGTTTAGGGTTTAGGGTTTAGGGTTTAGGGTTTAGGGTTTAGGGTTTAGGGTTTAGGGTTTAGGGTTTAGGGTTTAGGGTTTAGGGTTTAGGGTTTAGGGTTTAGGGTTTAGGGTTTAGGGTTTAGGGTTTAGGGTTTAGGGTTTAGGGTTTAGGGTTTAGGGTTTAGGGTTTAGGGTTTAGGGTTTAGGGTTTAGGGTTTAGGGTTTAGGGTTTAGGGTTTAGGGTTTAGGGTTTAGGGTTTAGGGTTTAGGGTTTAGGGTTTAGGGTTTAGGGTTTAGGGTTTAGGGTTTAGGGTTTAGGGTTTAGGGTTTAGGGTTTAGGGTTTAGGGTTTAGGGTTTAGGGTTTAGGGTTTAGGGTTTAGGGTTTAGGGTTTAGGGTTTAGGGTTTAGGGTTTAGGGTTTAGGGTTTAGGGTTTAGGGTTTAGGGTTTAGGGTTTAGGGTTTAGGGTTTAGGGTTTAGGGTTTAGGGTTTAGGGTTTAGGGTTTAGGGTTTAGGGTTTAGGGTTTAGGGTTTAGGGTTTAGGGTTTAGGGTTTAGGGTTTAGGGTTTAGGGTTTAGGGTTTAGGGTTTAGGGTTTAGGGTTTAGGGTTTAGGGTTTAGGGTTTAGGGTTTAGGGTTTAGGGTTTAGGGTTTAGGGTTTAGGGTTTAGGGTTTAGGGTTTAGGGTTTAGGGTTTAGGGTTTAGGGTTTAGGGTTTAGGGTTTAGGGTTTAGGGTTTAGGGTTTAGGGTTTAGGGTTTAGGGTTTAGGGTTTAGGGTTTAGGGTTTAGGGTTTAGGGTTTAGGGTTTAGGGTTTAGGGTTTAGGGTTTAGGGTTTAGGGTTTAGGGTTTAGGGTTTAGGGTTTAGGGTTTAGGGTTTAGGGTTTAGGGTTTAGGGTTTAGGGTTTAGGGTTTAGGGTTTAGGGTTTAGGGTTTAGGGTTTAGGGTTTAGGGTTTAGGGTTTAGGGTTTAGGGTTTAGGGTTTAGGGTTTAGGGTTTAGGGTTTAGGGTTTAGGGTTTAGGGTTTAGGGTTTAGGGTTTAGGGTTTAGGGTTTAGGGTTTAGGGTTTAGGGTTTA